>CM039673.1:330865195-333365195 GCA_022496015.1 Hordeum marinum
TAAGTAGTTGATCAATGGTAGCCCCCAAGTTCGGGTCAGTATAGAAATAATGGGTCGGAGCTTCCTTGTAGGTTGGATGAAGAGCCCTATGTAGCCGCCAAGTGTCGGCTTATCTTTCACGAATATGAGCCGAAACTTCATTGTAGAGTTACAAAACATCGCTGTAGCCCCCAAGTGCCGGCTTAACTTGATGAAGGTGAGCCGAAACTTACTTGCAGTTTTGGAGAGCAAACACACATTACCCCCAAGTGTCTAGTATATTGCTTGCAATCTGCTTGAGACTTGCATTATATTCCCTTAGCTGACCATCTGGCGGCTTACCCCTCTTTTGCTTTTATATGTCACGGGAAGCTTTGAGCAATGCCGAGTCTGATCTGACCGGCTTCTGAGGCAATCTTGCTTCCCAGCAAGCCGCCTGAAGTGAAGCAAAGGAGAACTGTCGGCTTGCCGCCGAAGATCTTACAAAAGTTAAATCTGAATTTGCTGCTTTCAAGAAAGCTGCTGAGGCGGAAAAGGCTGCTCTTGCTAAACATGTAGACGATGCTGACCAGCGGCTCATGGTCGTATCAGACAAGTTGCACTCCTTGAAGCGCCATATCTCAAAGATGACTGCAGCTATCTTTGGTAAGTACTAAAAACTCAGCCAATATTCTTACTTAAACAACTGTGCAGGCGGCTTATTACTCGAAACTCGTCCTTTGCAGGTCAAAGGAGCCGCCAGCTTGGTGCCAATAGCTTGCTGCAACTAAAGCTCATCTACACTTTATCAGAGCAGTTGTACTCTGGGACTCTTTGCACGATCAAAGCGATGCTGAATAAAGAGAGTATCCCCAAGTTCATGAAGGGAGTCATAGAGGTGTTATCAACCCTGCCAAAGCAAATCCAAGAGCTCAAAAGGTCAGCCGCCTGGAAGGGAGGAATTACCGCGATAAGCCGGGCTTTGGCCTTTGCCCCGGAGCTAACTGCTGAAGAAATAATGGATGCCTTTCCATCCAAGAAGGACAACGACTCAAAATTCATAAAAGCCGACTACGCCCGTTGTATGAAGGCCTCCAGGGTCCTTGCATCGGTGTTGGTGGAAGAAGTGAATCTATCAACATACTAGGCGGCTTACAACTCTGAGAACAAGCGAGTATGTGGTCCAACCTTCGAGGCCAAGGACTTAACTCTTGCATGCCATAGGCATCTCTTTGCCCCTGACATTTACCCATCTCCCATCTTTGAAGAGGCCAACTTTGAAGCTTTAACCAACTGCAACTGGGACATGGACAATCTTCAAATCGAGGAGGTCGAAGACTCACCATAGGATGACCCGTCGTCCAGCTGAACAAATTTATACTACAATGGCATAACCCGGCTCGTTGATCCGCTGAAACTTGAGTGTTGTAAAAACCTTGAAGTCTTTCTTTTTGGGATCTTGTGGAGAGCTCTATGATAGGCTTAGAAAAACCTTGTCTTGCCTGAATCGTGCCATCGTGCACATAGGAGACCGCATAGCTTAATATATTTTTATCTGCCTTGTGCTTCAATCAGATCGAATTTCATGACGGCTTATCTTAAGAGACAGCCTGCAAGAATACATAACAAAATAATTTCTACATTGCTGCGAGGACGGCTTAGAATTGCACAACTCGGAGATGTTAAATGTTTCCTGAGCTTGCTTTTTCAATGACTCATGTGCCGGTTCTTCTGGGTGGACTCGCTACTAGAACTCCTTATCAGTACAGGGTCTCTATTGAGATTGGCCGTCAATTTCTTTGAACGGCTCAGGGTCTCTAAGCGAGATTAATTGATAGGAGAATAACGTCCCAGAAAGAGACGCAGTAAGGCATGAGTACCCTGGTAGCCCATAAACTGCCTCTCACGTGACATAAATCCGTCGTTTTAACCTTAAACAGTGTAGGGTCTTTAAAAGATTAACTGTCTAAGAGTACGAAACGGGCCACATAGCGGAGAGTCGACAGTAGTTGAGAGATTCTGTCCTTGCTTTCTGTAAGCCGGCCCTCATGTGACAAGAGCCGCCATTTAACCTTAACTAGTACAGGGTCTCTATCGAGATTGGCCGTCAACCTCTTTGACCGGCTCAGGGTCTCTAAGCAAGATTAACTGGTAAGAGTTCGGTGGGTCACATAGCGGAGCAGCATCAGCTTACAAGCAGGTTTAACTCAAACTTGCGGTGGCTTAAGAGTCGATCAAGAGGGTATGTAAGCTAAAACCGGTGGGTTGGAAGCCGACCATGTTGATGGAGTCAACTTTTGGGTATATAACCCGCCTGACTTTGGCTTAAGAGCCGATCAAAAAGTGTGTGATAAGCTAAACCCGGTGGGTTGGAAGCCCACTAGATGACCTTGTTGATGGTGTCAAATTTTGGGTATATAACACGCGTGACTTTGGCTTAAGAGACTGATCAAAAAGGGTGTGATAAGCTAAACCAGGTGGGTTGGAAGCCCCCAAGTGACCTTGTTAACGGGGTCAACTTTTGCGCAAACTGAGATATGCGAAACGGCAGAGGCCCCGGCTTGCAGGGATGCCAACTTTATTCATATATATACGTGATATGTACAATGATGGTGTACAAGGTTGAGTGTTGATGACTCAAGTATAGTAAGGCCAAAGACGAGCTATATTACATGGCCGGCGGGTCTCCTGCCCAGAAGTGCTTGACTCGTCTCGTATATCAATGAGGTAAGACGGCCCGTTGCTGAGATTTCTACTGACCACGAAAGGTCCTTCCCATGGAGGGGATAACTTGTGTGCATCTGTCTGATCTTGAATCAACCGCAACACCAAGTCGCCTTCTTGAAACGTCTGGATCTTAACTCTGCGGCTATGATAGCGACGCAGGTCTTGTTGATAAATTGCCGATCGAGCCGCCGCCAGATCATGCTCTTCATTCAAAGCATCCAACGCGTCTTGACGCGATGTTCCATTATCTTCCTCAACGTAAGCCAACACCCGTGGAGAGTCATGACGTATATCGCTCGGTAACACGGCTTCTGCGCCATAAACCATGAAGAAAGGCGTATAGCCTGTTGATCTGTTGGGAATAGTTTTGATGCTCCATAAGGCTGATGGCAACTCCTCTACCCAACAACCCGGCGTTCGCTGCAAAGGAACCATAAGTCGGGGTTTGCTGCCTCTCAAAATTTCCTGGTTAGCATGCTCTGCCTGACCATTGGATTGCGGATGAGCAACCGCAGAAACGTCAGTCGGATGTGCTCACTTTCACAAAATGCTTGCATAGCCCCCTTGGATAAGTTTGTACCATTATCTGTGATGATACTATGAGTGTAACCAAAGCGGTAGGTCAACTTTTTAACAAACTGAACCATCGTAGCAGCGTCACACTTGCCGACCGGCTCAGCTTCCACCCACTTGGTAAACTTGTCCACTTCTACCAAGAGGTGGGTCTTCTTGTCCTTGGATCTCTTGAAAGGCCTGACTATATCAAACCCCCAGACTGCAAACGGCTAGGATATTGGAATCAAACGCAAATCCTGAGCCGGGACATGAGCACGCCGGCCGAACTTCTGACATCCATCACATCTGCGAACCAAGTGTTCTGCATCTTTATGACCCATCAGCCAGAAGAAACCATGTCGAAAAGCCTTGGCCACCAGAGATTTTGAGCCGGCGTGATGACCATAATTTCCAACATGAATTTCATTCAAGATTTCCTTGCCTTCTTCATGTGAGACACAATGTTGAAAGACGCCGGTAACACTGCACTTATGTAACTTACCATTGATGATTGTCATAGACTTAGAACGCCTGATGATCAATCTTGCCAACTTTTCATCCTCGGCTAACTCGCCACGAGTCAAGTATGCCAGGTAAGGCAGCGTCCAGTCAGGGATAGCATGTAGAGCCACCACCAGCTGCCCCTCCGGGTTAGGTATCACCAAGTCTTCCTCTGAGGGTAACTTAACTGACGGGTGATGGAGAACGTCTAAGAAAATGTTAAGCGGCACCGGCTTACGCCGAGAGCCCAGCCTTGACAGCATGTCGGCCACCTTGTTCCTGCGACAATCAACATGATCCACCTAATAACCCTTGAAATGACCAGCGATGACATCCACCGCCTGGCGATAAGCCGCCATCCGCGGGTCTTTGGAATCCCAAGTGTCTGAAACTTGCTGGGCTACAAGATCTGAGTCGCCAAGACATCTAACTCGGCTCAGGTTCATCTCCTTAGCCACCCAGAGGCCATGAAGTAGAGCTTCATACTCAGCTGCATTGTTAGTACAAGGAAACATTAACCTTAGCACATAACAGAACTTGTCACCTTTTGGGGAAGTTAAGACAACCCCTGCCCCTGATCCTTCCAGTTGCCTGGATCCATCAAAGTGAATTGTCCAATATGTGTTATCCGGCTTCTCCTCGGGCGCGTGACACTCCATCCAGTCGTTTATGAAATCCACCAAGGCTTGAGACCTGACTGCTGTGCGAGGCACATATTTCAGATTAAGAGGTCCAAGTTCCAATGCCCACTTAGCAATCCTGCCGGTGGCTTCTCTGTTTTGAATTATGTCTCCCAACAGGGCAAAGCTAACCACTCTAATCTGGTGCCCTAGGAAATAATGCTTCAGCTTACGATTTGCCATGAACACCCCATACACCAGCTTCTGCCAATGTGGGTACCTCTCTATTGACTCTGTCAGGACTTCACTGATGTAGTAAACCGGCCTCTGAACCGGATATTCTTTCCCTGCCTCCTTATGCTCAATGACGATCGCAGTGTTGACTGCCCTGTTATTAGCCGCCACGTATAAGAGCAAAGGTTCCTTCTCAACAGGAGCAGCTAAGACCGACGGTGCAGTGAGTTGCTTCTTGAGCGCCTCAAATGCCTCACCCGCTGTCGTACTCCAGACAAAATTGTGTGTCTTCTTCATCATCTAGTACAAAGGGATAGCCTTCTCACCAAGGCGGCTTATGAACCGTCTTAACACAGTGATCCGTCCCGCCAAGTGCTGAACATCGTTGATGCACGCCGGCTCATACAGGGAAGTAATAGCCTTAATTTTATCTGGATTAGCCTCAATGCCATGCTCGGAGACTAGAAACCCCAAGAGCTTGCCTGCACGAACTCCAAAAACACACTTAGCCGGGTTAAGCATCATCTTTTATACCCGTAAGTTGTCAAAAGTTTCCTTCAGGTCGTCAAGTAGAGTCTCCTTCTTCCTTGACTTGATCACAATATCATCCACATATGCATGAACATTGTGTCCAATTTGACTGTGAAGACAGTTCTGTACACAACGCTGGTAAGTCGCCTAGGCACTCTTAAGCCTGAAAGGCATAGACACATAGCAGAAGGCACCAAAAGGCATGATGAAAGTCATCTTCCCTTGGTCCTTGACTGCCATCTTGATCTGATGATAACCAGAATAAGCATCCAGGAAGCATAAGCCCTCACAACCCGCCGTTGCATCAACAATCTGGTCGGTACGGGGGAGGGCAAACAGGTCAACCGGATAGGCCTTGTTAAGATCCATGTAATCCACACACATACGCCATGTGTCGTTCTTCTTAAGCACTAACACCAGGTTAGCAAGCCATTCCGGGTGAAAACACTTCAACGATGAAACCCGCCGCCAGAAGCCGGGCCACCTCTTCCCCAATGGCCTTGCGCCTCTCTTCATTGAACCGTTGAAGGAACTATTTGACCGGCTTAAACTTAGGATCCACATTAAGGTGGTGCTCAGCGAACTCTTTCGGTACACCCGTCATGTCAGAAGGCTTCCATGCAAAGATGTCCCAATTCTCATGGATGAATTCGATGAGCGCTCTTTCCTATTTGGGATCCATATTGGCCCCAATAGTAAACTATTGTGATGAGTCACCCGGAGTGAAATCCACCAACTTGGTATCATCCGCCGAAAACTTAAGGGGCGGCTCAAATTCTGTGGTAGGCTTTTTGAGTGGAGTCATGTCCTCCGGGTCAACATTTTCCTTATAAAACTTGAGCTCTGCTTCAGCGCAACTTGACTCTGCAAAAGCTGCGTCTCCTTCCTCACACTCAATCGCCGTCTTCCGATCACCATGCATAGTAATCATCCCGTTCAACCCGGGCATCTTGAGCTGTAAGCAGACATAGCAAGGCCTAGCCATGAACTTGGCATAAGCCAGTCGCTCAAACAGAGCATGATATAGACTTTTAATTTTTACCACCTCAAACCACAAGTATTCCACCCTGTAATTGTATTCGTCACCAAAAGCGACTTCCAAAGAGATCTTACCCACTGGATAAGCCGACTTGCCAAGTACCACACGATGAAAGACTATCGAAGAAGGCCTAAGATCTTTATCAAGCAACTTCATCCAGCGAAAAGTGTCAGATACAGGATATTGATGTTGCTGCCACCGTCCATAAGTACCTTAGTAAACACGTATCCTCCCACTTGGGGGGCAACCAGCCGCCCCGGATCGTCAACACGCAGCAGGTGATCCTCTCTACTCCAAGTTATATCCTACTCAGGCCACTTCAAGTACTGTGGGAGAGCCGGTGTGACCGCATTAACCGCCCGCTTGCGGAACATCTGATCTCGCCTATCAAGGCAGGTTGTAAAAACATTATACTGACCCGAGCTGAGCTGCTACGAATTACTCTGATACCCAGATTGGTTACTCTACTGCTGATTACCGCCACCAGATTGTTGATGATGACCTCCTTGATTGCCTTGACCCAGATAGCCGGAGCCTGAGCCGCCAGAACCAAGATCGGCTCCTGACCCGCCTTGCCCTGAGCCGCCTGGCGGGCCACCACCATTGTTGTGATGTTGCCGCTAGCTGTAGTCCCTAAACTGTCGCATAATGTGGCATTCCTCCACGTGTGACCCACCACCTTATCGGGCCGGCTGTGCTCTTGACAAGGTTTATTGAGCATCTCCTCCAAGTTAAAAGGAGTTTTACCCTTATTAAAGGGTTGTCTGAAATTCCCGTTGCCCTTAGCATGATTGTTCCCGGTGCTGGTGTTGGCCACCAATTCTGACCAGCCTTCTGGATTCTTCCTCTTGCCATTGTTGCCATTGCCTGCCGCACCCTTGCCATTGTTATTCTTCTTACTCTGACCTGGCTTCTCCTCATCAGAGCCTGGGTCCTTCGTATTGTCACAGTCGGCGTACTTTGTGAGAGCCGCCATGAGCTCCCCCATGTCTTGACACGAGCGCTCGAGCCGGCCAAGCTTCTGCTTTAGAGGCATGAAGTGGCAATTCTTCTCTAGAATCAAAACCGCTTGAGCCGCCATAATCTGCTCAGACGAATGGATGATAGTTGAGACCCGCCGAACCCAATGATAAGCCGACTCATCCTCCTGTTGCACACAATGATCCAAATCCACAATCGTCATGGGCTGCTTACACGTTCCCTGGAATATTTTATGAACTTCGCTTTTAACTCGGCCTAGGAATTACTGGTATTGGGTGGCAAAGCCTTCAGGCACGTGCAATCATGACCTTCCAGCATCATGATGAAATACTTGGCACATACTGCGTCGTTGATGTCCAACATCTCCATGGCCAGCTCATAGCTTTCAATCCAAGCCTCCGGAGGTAGGTCAACAGTGTAATTTGGGACCTTGCGAGGGCCCTTGAAATCTTTCAGCAGACACTTGTTCCGCAAAGGTGGCACTAAGCACGGCACTCCCACGGCCCTGGAAGTTATTCCTGCTCCTATCGAGACAGAAGATGCGGGTTCTTGATGAGCCGCCGCCGCCGCCAGAGCCACCGCCTCTTGTTGTGCTCTCGCCCGATCCACCAGCGCCTGAGCATCCAGAACCACCCAGTCATCTCGTGGCGGGTCCCGATGTTGATCACTGCTAGAAACCGCCGGCGACTCATAGCATCGGCTATAGCTGCGGCTGGGAATGGGGCTTGAATGCACGCGACTCCGGCTATAAGTGTACTTCTCCTGCTGGGCCATCGTCGTCTGCAGGTATCCAATAGCGTTCCGCACCTCCTCTGCAAAAGGCGCCTCATCTGGGATAGGGATCGTACCAAGCTGTGTTGGTGCCACCACCATGTTCTCTGTCGGGTTTGAATAATGACCCGTCGGCGTTGGGAAAGCCATCGGTGAGGTATGGTTCCGTCAGGGCGGGTTAAGCTGTTGCCGAGCCACCGGCCGACTTCCAGGTGCTTCCGCTGTCCGTCCTGTTCCGGCGTGTTGAAAATATTTATGTCCTCATACTATTCTGGCAAGCAGGACTGATGCCTCATCCGCTGAGCCGCCGCTGCAGATTGCTGGTCTAGCTCAAGGTGGAAAGCATCTGCCCTAAGGCGCTCCGCCTCCGCATCCATCTGAGCATTCAGCGTGCTGATCCCCTATTGGACTTCAATCATGTGGTACTTCAGTATTGCGACCTCTGCATTCCGGGCTGCTTGATTCTCAGTTGTGACCTTAGTCGCCATCAGGGATGTAAGATCGTTCATCAGATCTAGAAGAACCTGAGTCGGTGGCGGGTCGGCCCCCGACCCTGCTGCTCCGGCGGCTGTATTGCTCGGGTCCGTTGTTGAACCCGCCATGAAGACGGCCGCACGAGTCGGTAGCCCATGATCCTCCAGCTCATGATACTCCGACTTGGGGTAAAGCTCGTCGTAGCCCCCAAGCCTGCCATCGTGAAGCTGGTAGATTGATTCTGTCTCTCCGCTCGAAGATCCATCCTCCAAGCAGACGAGAGTTTCCTGTGACATGGAACCCTCAAGATCCATGCCCTGAGTGAAGCCAACGAAGACATGCTTCCTGCCCAGGTTAACATGGGCGGGTTGCACGTGTCGGGCGGGTTGCATGTGTCGAGCGGGTTGTACGCGCCGGGCCGGCTCGACGATGTCGGTGCAGACGTCCGGCCCACGTGTAGATCCGCCGATCTTGCCGATGAATACTTGGATTCCTCAGAAGGGAACCCGAAAACCGTACTCAATAGAGTCAGCCTCGGGGCCCAAGCCGGCGTCGTCAATGTAGAGCCGGCCACGGTGACTCTTGTTCATCCTGCCAATGACATACCCCTCGATCCCTGGTAGAGAGCCCTTTGAGAACTCAACACCACCGAGCGCGAGCTCCACAGTGGGCGCCAACTGTCATGGTTTTGTCACGGCAGATGTCCGAGGACTTACCCACACAGGTGGGCCGGGTCATGTGGTTGGCGGCTTATGGTAGCTCCAGGAGGAAAGCATAACCGGTGGACCAGAGGGCCCAGAGCCAGAAGGCCATATGTAACCTGGTGGACTTAAGCCGCCGGGAGAGACTTGTCAGATAAGGCATGTTTAGTTAGAGGCGAGGTCGGTTGTTAAGTTTAACCCGACCTGTCGTGGTTTTGTCATGGCAGATGTCCGTGAACTTAGGTTCAAGGCCATCACTAAGGTGATGGACTCAAAGGGGTTGGTTGGGACGAAGGACATGAGTTTACCCAGGTTCGGCCCCTCAGGAAGAGGTAAAAGCCTACATCTTGCTTGTGTTGTATTTATTGGAGTATCGATTACAAGGGAGTAGATTCGCTTGAACTAGTTCTCGATTAGTTGGTTTTCTGTCTAAGTCGCCCCGGGTCTCGCCTTTATATAGGAGGTCAAGACCACGGGTTACACAAATCTCATACCGACTCTTACAACATATGTGACTCTGTCTCTATGTCGCCTTGCCATCTTGGGCAAGCTGTCCCCGAGCGGCTTAACCGCTCGGGTCTCATGCCATCTTCCTTCTTGGCCTTCGTCTTGGCCCATCTTGGTAAGCCGCCATATGGCCAGTCCTAAGTCCTTCAGCCCATCTTCCTTGGTCTAGATTATGAGCCGCCAGGAATAACCCGGCCCCACCTAGGCGGGTCATACCACGGGGTTATATCCCCAACACAACCTGAACTCTTGTATGCCCAGGGGCCTGACCCGTGTATATAAGGGCGGCTTACCTGGGCGGCTTAGGCCACGAAACAACTGATCGAGATCTAGATCGAACTCACTCCCTTGTAATCGATACACAATCAATACACCACAAAGCAGGACGTAGGCTTTTACCTTTTTTTTGAGGGGCCGAACCTGGGTAAACCCTTGCCTCTCGATTTCGATCAACCCCTTTGTGTTCACTGCCTTAGCGATGGCCTCGAACCTAAGTCCGTTGACCCGGACATCTGCTGTGACAAATCCACGACACCCACCGATAATGTCTCTAGAAGATTTGGATTTCAGGAAAGGACAAGAATTTTAAGAGAAAGTTTGGAGAGCCCAGGATGTTCACATGAACTCAGAGGAACTTGGTACCTCTAATGGTTTTCCATTGCTGGTGGAATTCACTAGGTATAAAATCAAGCTCACCACGTAGTCGGTGGCCACCATCTTGTTATCATGCTTTGATGGCTTCGCTGTGTGCTACAAGGTTCAGATGTTGCAAAATTGGTCTTTCAATTTCTTTGTTTCTTCACAAGAAGTTGGGCTCACCATTATCACGAAAGATAATATTTCGATCCCATAATTCAACATCAACTTCCTTGTCTTTGGTGATGGAGTACCAAATTTTGAAGCAGAACTTGATCTCTACTTGCAAGAAAAATATGATGCAAGGACCCATGTTTTCAATTCACATCCTAAAAATTCTTCTCCTCAGGTTCTTGGATCTCTAGGAATTTTTCGTTATCCACCTAGATCTAATTCAATTTTGAATGGCATTAACACGTCTATTTCTGTCGAATATTTAACCACCTAACGAGGTTCATGTCAGGAGTAGTTATTGGTTTTTAATAATAGGGAGAGAAGAGTTCGATTCCAAAATTCCAGGCCAGGCCCAGGGGAACGCGGACCCTTTATGTGTGTGTTGTCTCCTCCCGGGCCAATAGAGGCCCAGTTATACTAAGCGCATCAAATGCCATGCATGCAAGCACTGGGGTAAATTGCGAAAGATTGCCCTTCTCCTTGCAGCCCACGATGGCATGTTCATCGACTTAGTTGCAGCCCAGTAACCTCTAGACTCCTTAGATTGCTCGCTAGACTGAACCGGTACTTGCCATTCCATGTCAAGCCACCACAGTTCCTGTGAGACAAATCAATCAGCCCCCTGTCGGCGCACTTGACACTAATGGCACTGTTGCCCTCTATCGCGATCCACCACAGACAGTAGGTGATCGCCTTTACAGAGCCTCCCTACATTCCTCTTCCTCCACCACAAACTCAACTCCTCTACTCATAGACCTTCCCAATGCAATCCCTCCATCATAATTTACATCCACACCACCAAATGCGATGGCTACTTTCCCGTTCAACCCTACTCCATTCTTACTTGCGGTTCACCAAGCCATTGCAGTTGAGAGGCAGCCTGCTAGGGTTCGAATCACCGCTGGTGTTGTCAAGCCGACCCATAAAGAATGGGTCATTTTCATCATTGTTCTGATGCCAAATCTGCTAGTGCAGTTCAACAACATTCGTGAGGTACTATCTGAGTTTCTGACTGATGTAGAACACATGGGGTTTTCGAAAATCTCCCCTCGTCCGGTTGGACAAACCTATGTGAAACTAAATAGCATCATTGATCGAGATGATTTAGTTTGGAATGGGCCTTACCACTATACAGATGTCCACTTCAGCTTTGAGAAACACAATCAGAGGTTGAACTAGCACGAGTTTGTCCTCAATAAAGAGGTTTGGCTACTTTTGTGTGGTTTCCCATTTGACAAGAGATGCATGTATGAAATTAGTAATGATGTTAGCAGTTTTGGCATTTTATTGCAATGGGACGGACTCAGAAGTACTAGGGCCAGTTTGTTGTTTAAAGTCGGAGTAGAAGAGACATTCCTGTTAGTATTGTGGTAGGAGTAGGCAATGATTTCCAGACAGACTCGGAGACTGTACCAATGGTCATAATACAACCAAAAATTCTAGGAGCAAAGGCACCAGATGTAGACTCAATCCCTCAAAGTGGCAACCCACATCCTATGCCATTAGAGGAAAACTTCCATCTCAATCAGCATAATCATACCATTGGGCCCTTGCCAGAACATGATTAACATATACATCATCATATTCCTGATCTAGATATTGACAACAATGTGTTCTAACTACATCTAGCAACCCCACAAAATGCAGAGATTAAATGGGAGGAAGAAAATGCAGAACGTATGCTTGGTTTGGGACACTGGGATCTACCACAATAAGCAAATCTGGTTGACCAAGAGATGCACCCACGTAAATGTCTAGAGCTCAATGACTGGATGGCTCCACTACAAGGAAAATAAGCACTATTTATTCAAGAGAATGTTCTTGAGTACCACAACAACATTACTTTCTCACTGGCATCATCTCATAAATCTATGTCATCTACTGAATCTGTTAATCGGCCACCTCATGCCTTCTTTAATGGTCTAGTAGATTTAAATTTACTTGATGGACCTCCTTGGCTACAGCCACTTCAAGTAACTGACGAAGGGCCTCTATAGCAGCCCATGCAGCAACAAGGAAATGAGCTTGCAAGTACTTCACAACCTCCAATTTCAAACATTGATCACAACCTAAAAGCTATTTTGTCCCACAATTAGATGGACGGTTTAGAACCATATATAGATCATATGTAGCTTGAAATGATGTCTTCCTTCAGTGCTCTATCATTAATGAGAAGATTCAGGGGGAGGGGAAGGAAAACCAGATCATATCATCCATAGAACCACTGCCTCGAGAAGTCATTGGGACTATTATACAATAGGATAATTTACTTGAATGTGAGGATGCTGACTCTGATTATTCTGCTCCACCAGGCTTCCCAAATCCTATATATAATCATTTACTTGAAGGTGAGGATGCCGACTCTGATTATTCTGCTTCACCAGGCTTCCCAAATCCTATATATAATCACGCATTCACTGAAATTCAGGTTGGTATGACACTTATACACGATTCTACTATAGATCATGTCTTAAACGAGAAGCTAGCAACACAAGAGGTCATGATTGACGAGCAACTACAAGGAGAGGAAACAGTTAGGATCTGGCAAGATAATTTTGCTCCTAAGGATAACAGTAAGGAGGTAATTCAAGTTCTATTGAATCAGTAAATTCTTATCTGTGGTTCTCTTATCTCTTATCTCCTGATAAATTTCAATGGGCTAAGAAATTTGTTACCTCTAAAGTTTGGGAATTTATCTCTCGAGGTTTTGAAGATAGAGTCTTTAAATGTTTTGCTATCCCAAATTAACCTTTCAATCAAACAGTCCCCATTTGTATGACTCGGGCTATTGAGCCTGCTCGTGGATCACAACTTAACAAGGCTACCACCCCTACTAGTGCCTCATCTATTGTAGGGCATTCAACATGATCCACCCTTGCAGTACACGTCAATAAGAAGAGAAAGGAAAAACAATCCCTTGTGGAAATAGAGGTAAGGAGAAGTTATAGAATGCAATATTTGTATCAACGGTTTAAGAAGAAGATATCTATGGATTAAAATTGTTTACCTTGTCATGCAATTCCACCACCTATTCCTGGTAAAGTGGCTACAAATCTTGTCAACTCCTTTTGCAAGGCCAACATACAAGAGGACAAAGAAGCAACAAAGAAAGGTCGTAAAAGAAAGCTCAAGACTTCTAGCATTGCTACCTCTTGAAAGAATAACCTCGAGGAGAACAAAGGAAAAGGAAACTACAAGAGCTATCCCAAAGAAGAAGACGTTTACTCTATTAGTTAAAATTTACTGTGGATGTATTCATTTAGCAGTAACAAATTGTGTATAATTTTGTGTCTGGATGAGTCAATTGTTAGATGTATGCAATCTCTTGGAAGTAGTGACTTTTGCTGGTACTTTCAGAGGGTTATGATACACTACCATCAGTTCAACTATTGTAAGCAATTATGTACTAATTTTTGCCATTTTCTATGTGGTAACTCTACCCGCACACGTGAATAGGAACATGTGTGTGTTAAAGTGAAATATTAGGGGAATAAATGATGATAAGAAATGGGTGGCTATTGCAAACAAGATTTGACAATAAGATTTTTCTATATTGACATTGCAAGAAACTAAAAGAGAGAGTTTTGATAGTGCCTATATCAGAAATTTTAGTCCTAAAAATTTGAACAAGTTGGACTACATACCTTATGTGGGTGCTTCTCGGGGGTTGATTACTATTTGGAATGAGCATCTATTCACGGACATAACACTTTGGAAAAATGATTTCTCTCTCTCCATTGAATTTTCCCCTAAACTCAATGGGAATAAGTGGATGATTACAAATATATATGGACCTTGCCAACCAGATGCCAGAATCTAATTTCTCACTTCACTACAAAATATCCAGATAGATGATGATGTTGATTGGTTAGTGGTCGGAGATTTTAATTACATGAGATATCTTAGTAACAAAAACAAAAAGAGAGTAATTTCCAAGATATGCTATTATTCAATGGTGCCATTACTAAACTAGCTCTAGTGGAGATCCCATTTAAAGGCAGAAATTTCACCTCGAGTAATATGCAAGAGTCACCTTTACTTGATAAAATTTGCTGGTTCTTCTCATATGAATCTTGGACATTATCATATCCTAATATTGTGGATACTTCTCTAGCAAAGAAAACTTCTTATCATACACCATGTGTCATGAGTATTGGCACCTCCATTCTCAAATCCAAAATATTCAAGTTTGAAAAGTTATGGTTGGAAATGGTGATTTTAAAGATGCGGTGAAGAATATATGGGAGCAATCAGTGGACGAAACAGATGGTGTCAAGGTGATATCTCCCAAATTCAAAAGACTAAGAAAGGGGCTGAAGATATGGTCAAGAAATCTATCACGCCTAAAAACCACTATCAACAACACCAATGCACTAATCTTAATATTGGACTGCTTAGAAGAATATAAGGGGCTCACTCCTGGGGAAAATTGGGGTAGAGGCATTTTGATATCTCACTTGGAAAGAACATTGAGCTAGCAAAGAACTTATTGGAAACATAGGGCAACCATCTTTGGAGAAGCAAATACCAAATTCTTTCAAGCAAAAGCTACTATCAAGCATAGAAACAATTTCATTGCAATTCTCCAAGATGAGACAAGACCTGGAGTACACGACCATCAAGCTAAAGCAACCATTCTATACAAAGCATTGGAAAATAGACTTGGGAAAGCTAATATATTTGGTCATCCTTTACAGCTACATAACCTTTTGCCTCACTCGGATTATTTGCAGGAAAATGGAAGCTCCATTCTCTGACTCACAAATTGATAATGTTATCAAGAATCTTCCATCTGTTAAATCACCAAGCCCTGATGGATTAAATTCTGCATTTCTGAAAAATTGTTGGGATATCATAGCCCCAAATTTATATAAATTGATAGCTTATTTTATGAGGGCAAAGCAAATATTCAGAGTATTAATTACTCCTTCATCACATTGATTCCCAAAAAAAGCGACTGTTGTGACTACTGGAGATTTCAGACCAATCTCCCTCCTTAATTGCACACTAAAGATCACTACCAAGTTGATGACCAATAGATTGCAGAAGCTGATTCTGAAAATGGCATATGTAAATCAGTATGGTTTCAGGAACAACAGGTGCATTTAGGAATATTTAGCATGGTCATATGAGTACATTAATGAATGTCATCAATCCAAAAAAAATATTATGTTGCTGACCAGACGAGGAGGCATTTGATTTGTTAAACCATGAGACCATTCCTTAGATTTTGACTGCTAGAAGGTTTGGTGATAAATGGGTCAATTGGATCAAACAAATGTACAACACTGATTTTTCATCTGTCCTCCTGAGTGGAGTGCCTGGAAAGCAATTCTTATGCAAACTGAGTGTGAGACAGGGAGACCCTTTATCACCTGTTATATTTGTACTAGCTGCTGATCTTCTGCAATCTGTACTTAATGAAGCAATGGATAATAACTTGATTGAATCAAATCTGCACCATCAAGCATGCCTAGCATTCCCAGTCATACAATATGATGATGACACCTTACTGGTCTTACCTGCTGCTCCTAATAAGTTGCAACACATCAAGAAACTGCTCCTTCATTATGCTGCCTACACTAGATTCAAAGTCAACTATTCCTAGCCCACTCTGATATTTATCATTACTCCACAATACAAGAAACAAGCTTTATCTACCTTAATGGGTTTCCAGATTGGTAAACTGCATATCTTATATCCCATTGTGCTATTGTAAAACCAAGTTGGAGGAATTCTTAGTTTCTCACCAATGCTCAAAAGAATTTCCTCTGGGCTCTCAGGCTGCAGCTCACTCCTCTCAAGTGGAGACAAGATCACTTTGGTGAAAGTTGTCTTCTCCAGCATGCACATCTTCTTCATGTCCTCCCTGATGATCTCTGAAACAGTATTGACCCAAATCAAGTCTTACTTGAATAACTATCTATGGAGAAAATTTGCCGCTAAATATAAAGGGATGGCCTTGATTACTTGGGACAAAGTAAACATTCCTAAATGTCATGGCGGATTAGTGGTGATCAATACTGAAATTCATAATCATGCTCTTTTAATTAAATATTTGCACAAATTCATGATCAAAGAAGACACACGTGGGTCAAGATTATCTAGGAATCATACTGTACCAATCATCCTCCTAATGACAGACTAGCGGGCTCATTCCGGTGGAAATCAATGATCAAATTGCTGCCCCTCTACAAAGTACATGCTCAATGTGCACCTAGCATGGGTGACACAATTACCTTCCGGAAGGACACATGTGACAATCAAGTTCTCAATCTCAATTACCCTCATCTATATTCATTATGCGCTGAAACTGAGATCATACTACAAGCTGTTTTGGAACTACCCAACATAGAGGATATGTTTCAGTTCCCTTTCACCTCTCAAGTATACCAATAGTTTCAGCACCTTCAGACTCAACTGCATAATGGGGGCAATTGACACGGAGGATAAATGGAGTTATACATGGAAATCATGTAACTACTATTCTATGAAGATGTATAAAGCACTTTCGGGCCATAGTACCTCTCACATGATCTTCAAACTTCTCTAGAAGTGTGCTGCATAATTGAGACATAAATTCTTCTCCAGGTTACTACTCTATGACAGAGTTAACCCCAGAAATCTCTTGAGAAGAAAATCAATGTACTTGGAAGACTACAATTGTGCCAGTTGTCATGATCAGACTGAAGAAACACTCATGCATATATTCTGGGACTATAACATCTCCATTGAATGTTGGAATCTTATACTACCAAACAAAAGAAAAGGTATATCAAGCTATGATGAAATCTGCCTTAGACTTTTGGAGCTACCCCAAGATTTGGCTCTTGATATTATCATTGTTGGATGCTCGAGCATTTGGTCTGTTAGGAATGATAAGATTTTCAGGAAGGCTGCCCCCCACACTATGATCTGGTCCTACTATATGAAAGAAACCCTCATCGCAGGAGTATACAGAGTTACACCAGTTAAAGCACAGAGGATACAGTCCTACATAAATTGTCATGTGTAATTTTTTTATGATGATTTTGAGAGTGGGTATTGGCTAGAGGACTTTATGATTTTGATGTAACTACTTTGTGACATAAATACAAAATTACAGTAGAACCATTGTTCTATGGTCCAACTTTCAAAAAAAAAATACACGGGATTTTTTCAATGCACATATGGATTCAACGGAGGCCTGGCACAACGGGCCAACTAGTATATTTTCATAGTAGGGAGTACATTCTCATTAGGGATCGAACCACCCATCAAGCACGATCGGGCATGCATATATGCACGGGATGATCAACCGGAAATTAAATAAATATCCCTTGAAGCTAGTTCGCACATACATGATGGTTGGATGAATGGTTAGCTAAAATTGTATTTTTCCCGCCAATTGTTAATAATGTACACAGACAATTATCGTGCGCGCGCGCGCGCGTGTGTGTATACAAAAGCGAAATGACAGGATCCTATAATATGCCAAAGCGTGACGCCGATGGAGCGATGTGCCCCCTAAAGCTAACCATGCATCGCCCTGTCCTGATGTCACCATCCTGCTGCACTAGCTACCCAAACTCAAACTCACGCTGATTACAGGTCGAGAAGGACGCGGAGCACAATGCAAATGGCCGGTAGACCATCCTGTCTAGTTACTCGTTGCCTCTGGCGCCAATTCCATCGTCCAGGGCGCAAGACGTACGTGAAGATATATTAGTGGCCTGCCGTTTCAAGAAGCAGACGCCGCAACCATTTTAATGTTTGGCCGGTCGAGCTGAGCTAGACGATGGAATCCAACTATTTTTTGAAAACCAGCGTATCATCAACCAGCCGGATGGGCACAGTAGTACAGCCCGCCCAATAGATCCATCGGTTGCCCTGGTCCCTGGCCTGGGCTACTAGATCGCGGATTGAACTAATTAAAACTCAGCAGCTAATGATCGAAATAACTCGTGGTTGAATGGATGGGAACCTGCATGGAACGAGCAGATCTGGAACGGGACCGGTCGATGCTCGAGGACCCCGGCCCAGGCGGGAGATCCATGACCGGTTTGGTCCCTCCATATCTCGCTCGCGTGACGCACCCACGTCCACACAAGGAAGGTGAAGGAGTACGTGTACGTATATGCTGCTGCTGTTGCGATGATCTTGTCCAAGTTGCAGCAAGGGGTGCGGTGGGGTTGTTGATAGATCATCGTCGATTCATTCGATCGGGTCGCACGTCCACGGGTGCCGGTCGCTCGCGAGCTTGAGCTTGAGCGTGAGTGAGCTCCAACCCGCTTCCCCATGCATGCAGCCATGGCATGCACCTCGCTATAGCATCCTCTGGTTGCACTTGTCGACCTACAGGGGCGTACACGTGCGTGCGCATGCAACAACGTACTACTGGCGAAAAGGAAGGTACTGGGGGTTTGCTGTCTGGTGTCTCTCAGTTTTATTGTTTGTTTTTTGAAGGAGTCTTTCGGTTATTTCAGTTACACAATGTGTCTAGCTAGCAAAACGTGATTATAAGTATGTTTCGATCGGAAACTAATTAAGATCACCCTGCACTATGCAAGTTTACGCAAAATACGAAAATAGCATCCAACTGTTGCTGAAATGAGTAGATTATCTTGTATTTCACGGTCAACCAACGGCAAATTAGACGTTAGCAATCGTTGTATAGTAGCATTATTGATACGGAAACACCAGGGTTTGAACGGAATATGTGTTGCATTTGTACTTCCGGGCGTTTTCGATCATTGGATAACACGAAGTGCATATATAAACCTGTATACTAGCAGTGAAACAATAGTTCTGTCCGGTCCACATCAACAATTTTGCGTCTTGAACCGTACGCCAACAACAACAACCAGATCAAGTCCCCATCAACCCAATAAAAGAAATACTAGTACATGCAGTACCGTAAAAACTCCACGGGCTGGAGAGAAATTAAAACTCTATAGAAAAATATTAGAGTTGGACATACGTATAGGTTCGCGTGCACACTGCCACACGTGTGTGCCTGGTGGTGGGTTGTGCATCACCTCAGCTGAAGGAAGGGAAAGAAAAAACAAGCGCCACTATGAAACGTACCTGTCGTTTCACTCAACGTCGCGCGTCACGTACGTACCCATCAACACATTTATTCTGTGCATGACAACTCCCCATTCTCCCTCGTCACCATCTCGTCACCACACTCGTCATGCATGCTGTCGGTCCCGGCTGGTAACCCACGCCATGCATGCCACAGCCCGTAAGTAGGATTATATTGTACTCCATCCGTTTCATTATATAGTGTATATATATTTCTAAAAAATCAAACTTTACAAACTTTAATCAAATTTATAGAAAAAAAAACTATATTTGTAATACCAAATATATATAATATGAAAGTACATCTTGCGATGAATCTAATCATATGTATTTGATATTCTAAATGTATATATATTTTTCTACAAACTTGATCAAAGTTCGTAAATTTTGACTTTACAGAAAATCTATATTCACTACATTGTAGAACGGAGGGAGTACTCACTATTTTTTTATTCCGCCTTTTCGGAAAATAATTCTTGTATTATTCAAAGTTCGGTCTTCCAATCTCACGCAACAATTTTAAGGAACCCTTCTGGGCGAGAGCTTAGCCAAACCATAGTTTGGCATTGCAATCTATCAAAAATTGTCATAAAATAGATGGTTGGCGTCATGCTTCTTTTTCAGGACCTAGTGCGTCTCCCCCCCCCCCCGCCACCTAGCCCCCCCCCCCCCCGCCTAGTCTGCCGACGGCTACTCCGTCTGTGGCAGCCACCAACCTAGCTTGCCACGGGCCACTCCGGCCATGACAACAACCTACTAGCCTTGTCGTTAGTCGCTCCGGCCATGACAGCCACCGCCCAAATCATCACTCAATTCCAAGTCTGCCCTGAAGATCTTCTTTCTCCTAGTTCTTTATCATGTCTCTTGCAGATTTACGATTTGATCGTGGGCATGCGTTTGAGGATAAGATCCAGAGGACACTCAACTTGCCTATCATTTTCACAGTAGGATGTGGGCTTCAAGAATTATTTCTGGTGGCTGAATTCACGCGATCGAGGATCCGTCTATCGGAAGAATGTGTAGGTACTATCCTCCTCTCTTGTTTTGGTGGACGTGCCTCTTTGTTCAAAGTGTGCAAGCTTCAAGACAAGTTGTTCAAGTTTTCAGTTTCATCCTTGGATGTGGGATTTGCAATTTACAATGGTGGTGTCATTTCTATTCCGATATTCAACTTGGAATTTCTCTTATGGGGTCCTAGTCGCGCTAAATGCCATCATTTGCCGGATCCTGATGGTGGAAAGGGATGGACTCTTGTATCTCGTAAACGATCTTCAAATTCCTATGCTGATGATGTTCACTTGTCGCGAGTGTTTGATCAATCTCTCAGTGCTAGAAATTGGCATTTTTAGCGGGCTAGATCTCCGGTTCCTGTTTCTACAGTCTTTAGCCGTCTTCAATTCCCGGTTAATGATCAGATTAATGACACGGGAACGATGCCTATTCAAACTGGGATCACTGGTGATGGACCAGAGCAGATAGTGGGCCAATGTGCTACAACCGAGACTTCACGAGACTTTTGTGTCTACTGCCTCCTCGTGGTCCATGAGAGCCCGGCCGTCGATGTAAGAGGTGGGGTAAAATGGTCAGCGGCTGCCACTTCGAGTTCTAGTATTTGGCAACATCAAATCACCTGATCACCAATGCTTGATTCCCGTTGCTCCTACCAAGACTAATGGAGAGATCATAGCTCGTTCTATCTACTGGACTAAGACAGTGCGTGATCATCAATCCATCCCGCCTAACCCTCCTCCTTGCAACCCCTAGACATCTGCTTCCTCCCTGCTGCATATATCTCCTCTGTTTCACAACCCTATCGTTGTTGGTGCTGGAAGGGGAATAACTTGCTCAAGCAATGGCAAACTTCCCCTTTGACCTGACACCGTTCCTTCCTCCGCATCACCAGGAAAACAATGTGGCAGGGCATCCAGCTCGTGTTCAGGTGATTTTTGCTCCGTCCGCTCCAACTCATAAGGAATGGGCAATCGCCATGGTAATTCCAATGCCAAATCTTTAGGTTCATTTCCCACTGTCACACAACTCGTTGGGGAGTTCATCAGTAATGTCAAGCACCTAGGGTTTGCTGAGATTTGTCCCTATACTTTTGGGCAAGCTTATGTTAGATTTAATTCACCCTTTGGTAGGGATGCAATGGTTCTTCAGAGCCCTCGTGTATTGATGTGCATGTTATGTTTGAGTGTCATAATCAAGGACTAAACTGGAGAAATGTGTCTATGAACAGAGATGTTTGGATGCTGTTAGTAGGGTTTCCTTTTGATAAGAGGGAAATTCATGAAATTGCCAACTATGTGAGATCCTTTGGTAAACTAATTATGGGACAGGGCTAGAAGCACCAAAGTTGCTCCGATGATCAAAGTGAGAGTGGATGAACTAAGAGATGTGCCCTCAAGTCTTGTAGTGGGGTAATCTGATGACATGAACTCTGAATCCTCGACAATACCACTTGTTCTTATCCAGCAAGAGATGATTGGGGGAGGTCCACCAGAGGAAGAACATGTTCCAGTAGCAACCCTCATCCATTGCCTTTTAACCTGAGTTTTCATCCAAATCAGCCCAATCACTTTATTGGTCTTGTTATGGAACATCAAGCACAGGATGACATGGGACATGGAAATCCTCCACCTGCTCAACAGGATGCTGATCATCAAGAGGAGGATGAAGAAATTCCAGGGTGGGGACACTAGGCTTTACCTTTTGACAATGACCTAATTGACCAAGAGCTAGACGAGGGACAGTTCATGGAACTTGCTGATTTTCCGCAACCCTGGACACATACATGAAACCATGCCACATATGGACAAGCAAAGTGAGATCACTTTATCTGTTGGATCTAATGTAATAGGACAAGGGTTTATGGCTGATGTGTCTCAACCCCATTTGGATGGAAATGAGCATTTAAATATCGTGGGACAGGCCCAAGACATCCTTATTGGGCTGTCTGGTCTAAATTTAGCTCTTGGGCCCATTACAGCCCGCAAACCTCTTATTCATAATGCTTTGCATCTAGTTCTTCATGGTCCACCTATTGTACAACATGTTCATGATTTTGAGGTGGGGCCACTACAAATTCTAGAGGAAATCATTAATGTTGCTACTCAAGCTCAGAGTGATGCACTGCCAGATCTCAACAGATGCCCTCTTGGAGCTCCTTCTCTGGCCCAATACCATATTGCTTCAGATGAGCCTGACACTTTGGCCATTATTCATGATGTGATGTCCTGGAATATCCAGAGGACTTCTTGTCTCTTCATCTTGCTCAAGGGCATGACCTTATACTGCAACTTGTTGACTGCAATGAAGCTCATGTTTCTCCTGATAGAGCGTTCAATTTAAGTTTACCAATTGATGAACTTCAAAACTCGGTAATTCCGAATTCGTTTATCCCTTCCAATGCTAAGTTTCTTACTTTTGAAAATATGAAATGAAGTGTTTCTTCTTCCCCCGCAGCGATGGAACTTCCATGGGTTAAGGGTGCTCTAACTATCACTGGAAAACTTCACAAGGAAATAATGGATCTCAGACAGCAAAATAACAAGCTTGAGGAGGAGAATCGCATTCTGAAGGGCCTCATCGCCAATTATATAGCATCACCACCTCCGAAGCAAGACAACTAAACACGTGGGTATGGGCACTCCCCTTGGCTTGTGCCAAGCTTGGGGGAGGTGCCCCGGTATTGTATCACCATCACATCTTTTATTTTTATTTTTATTTTTGTTTTTGTTTTTATCATCTTTCCTTAGTTCGATCCTTTTGGTTATATCTTGATCTAGTAGAATAAAGTTTTTGTGTGATCTAGTTTTGAGTCTTTGCTTTATGATTCATGCTATGTAAGCAAGTCCGTGACTTATATAATAAAAATTGCTTTTGAGTTGAGGGATTTTGCTTGTTTGGCATGATCTTGATATCGAGAAAGATGAAGTAGAAAGAAGTATAGAATAAAAGCAAAGAGTACATATGACAATCTTATGGGGAGTGATGACTTCACATACAGGAAGTATGTTGATTGAAACCTATTGTGGGTTGACAAACATAGCTATTGGTAATTTGGGCAATTAAAAGGAAGTAATAAAGAAAGAGAGGTTCACATATAAATATATTATCTTGGACATCTTTTATGATTGTGATCACTCATTAAAATATTATATGTTAAGAAGTTGATGTCGGACAAGGAAGACAACATAATGGTTTATGTTTGCTTATTTCCGAATAGAAGTTATATTGTTATAGATCCCCTAACATGTGTCACTTGCTTCCACCTCATATTAGTCAAAACTTCCGCACCAAGTAGAGATACTACTTGTGCATCCAAACACCCTTAACCCAGGTTTGCCATGAGAGCCCACCATACCTACCTAAGGATAGAATAAGATCCTGCAAGTAAGTTGCCATCGGTGCAAGCAATAAAAATTGCCCTCTAAATATGTGTGATCTATTAATGTGAAGAAAATAAACTTTATACAAACTTGTGATAGGGAAGAAATAAGAGCGACGGACTGCATAATAAAGTTCTTTATCACAAGGGGCAATATAAAGTGATGTTCTTTTGCATTAAGGGATTGTGCATCCAACTATAAAAGAGCATGACAACCTCTGCTTCCCTCTGCGAAGGGACTATCTGTTAATTTTATTTTCTAGTACTTAACTTTATGCAAGAGTCGCGGTGATCTCCATCACTTTCTCTATTTTAGCCATTATTTTTTGGCAACCGTCACGTGTTGGGGAATGATCTAGGCACATATATCCACTCGGAAGTGGACGAGCATGAGTTATTACTGTTGACATTACCCTTTGAGGTAAATAGTTGGGAGGTAACACTATAAACCCCTATCTTTCTCTGTGTCCGATTGAAACTTTGAACTCATAAGTACCTCGTGAGTGTTAGCAATTGTGAAAGACTAAAAGATGATTGAGTATGTGGGTTTGCTTTACAAGATCTTATATGGACTCTTTCCTATGTTAAGATAAATTGGAATTGCTTCAATGAGTGAGATCATAGTTTGTCAGTTCTCATTAGAGTTCTTGATTCATACTTTGCCACTGTGAATGAATTGTCACTTTAGCATAAGAAATTATATGTCCATATATGTTGTTGTTCTAAAGATGATCATGATGCCTTTATGTCCATATTTTATTTTATCGACACCTCTATCTCTAAACATGTGGGCATATTTATCGATTTTGGCTTTCTCTTGAGGACAAGCGAGGTCTATGCTTGGGGGAGTTGATACGTCCATTTTGCATCATGATTTATATTGATATTTATTGCATTATGGGTAGTTATTACACATTTTGGTACAACACTTATGCCATTTCTCTCTTATTTTACAAGGTTTATATGAAGAGGGACAATGCCGGCAGCTGGAGTTCTGGACTGGAAAAGGAGAAAATCTAAGATACCTATTCTGCACAACTCCAAAAGTCTTGAAAATCTAAGGAGAATTATTTTGGAATATATAAAAGATATTGGGAGAAAGAAATACATCAGGGGACCCACCAGGCAGCCACAAGCCTGCAGGGCGTCCCCTACCCCCCTGGGCACGCCCCTGGGGCTTGTGGCCCACCTGGCAGCCCTCTGACGCCCATCTTCTTCTATATTGAGGGCTTCGACCTGAAAAAATCAGAACAGAGCTTTCGGGACGAAGCCCCGACGTCTCGAGGCGGAACTTGGGTAGAACTACTCTAGAGCTCCGGAAGGGCGATCCTGCTAGGAAACTTCCCTTCGGGGGTCAATCTATGGTCTCGAAGCCATCATCATCACCAATGATCCTCTCATCGAGAGGGGGTCAATCTCCATCAACATCTTCATCAGCACCATCTCCTCTCCAAACCCTAGTTCATCTCTTGTATCGGATCTTTGTCTCAAAACCTCAGATTGGTACCCGTGGGTTGCTAGTAGTGTTGATTACTCCTTGTAGTTGATGCTAGTTGGTTTACTTGGTGGAAGATCATATGTTCAGATCATTGATCATCATTAATACTCCTCTGATTATGAAAATGAATATGCTATGTGAGTAGTTACGTTTGTTCCCAGGGACATGGGAGAAGTCTTGTTATAAGTAATCATGTGAATTTGGTATTCGTTCGATATTTTGATGAGATGTATGTTGTCTCTCCTCTAGTGGTGTTATGTGAACGTCGACTACATAACACTTCACCACTATTTGGTCCTAGAGGAAGGCATTGGTAAGTAGTAAGTAAATGATGGGTTGCTACAGTGACAGAAGCTTAAACCCTAGTTTATGTGTTGCTTCGTAAGGGGGTGATTTGGATCCACATGTTTCATGCTATGGTTAGATTTATCTTAATTCTTCTTTCGTAGTTGTGAATGCTTGCGGGAGCGGTTAATCATAAGTGGGAGGCTTGTCCAAGTAAGGGCTGCACCCAAGAACCGGTCCACCCACATATCAAATTATCAAAGTAACGAACATGAATCTTATATGCATGATGAAAACTAGCTTGACATAAATTCCCATGTGTCCTCGGGAGATCCTTGCTTTATATAAGAATTTGTCCAGGCTTGTCCTTTGCTATAACAAGTATTGGGCCACCCTTCTGCACCTTTGTTACAATTGTTACTTGCTACCCGTTACGAATTATCTTATCACAAAACTATCTGTTACCGATAATTTCAGTGCTTGCAGAGAATACATTAATGTCATTTCCTTCTGCTTCTCTTTGGGTTTGACACTCTTACTTATCGAAAGGAATACGATAGATCCCCTATACTTGTGGGTCATCAAGTTGCGGTTTCCATTTCCTAAGGTGTTTCGGCAAATTAGAGATGGTTCGACATCAACAATAGCGCCGCTCATCATTGCCTCAGCCTCAACATCGATAAAGGCCATTTCGCCTTTTGTCACCTCAATCGTAAGCAAGGACGGTAACCTCGACGACATCATTGTCTATTTTCTTGCCATTGCATTGATCACCTCGAGCCTATTGAGTACATTACCTATTGAGACTAGCGAGTTGAGAATTGTCGGGCCACCTTACTTGTGCATCGTAGTGATACTCTTATGGCACATAGCTAGTTTTAGCGTACAAACATCTTGATATCTACATTGTGCCATAAATCTCTCCCGTGCATATCCAACATCTCGTCTCATATCTTCGGTCGAGCATCAAGCATAGCTTATCAAAAAAAGAAGAAAAATATTTTAAGCAAAGGAGGAGATAGAAAAGAGTTTGTAAGCAATAGAAATAGCATTGAGCCATTTTGCATAGTACACACTCTTGGATCATGCATACATAGAATACTTGGGATTGAAGGCTGCACGTTTACTCTCAAAAGTTGGTGCACAAGTGCGTATCTAGACCATTTGAGCAACCAAGCTATTGTCTCTCTAGAATCCATGCAACACGAGGTTTTTCCGTGTCTCACACATTTCATGCTCATTCCTTGGTTGCGCGGATCCCACTTATCTATCCGTGTGTGCAGAGGTGGAGGACGGAAAAAAATTAAGGTGTGGCAAACTCTTAAGCATAATAACAGGCAATTCTTTCAAATTCACTTGATCTTGATGAGTGGCATGTGACGTAACGTATGACGCACCTATAGGGACACGAACATGGCGATACGGATATCGAAATTTCTAGAAACAACCATATGATGATATGACGCATATATATAAATAATTAAAAATGTCGTGCAACCAGCAAGCACATGCCCAGTAGCCAGCGCATCGGAGGACTCTGTGGTCGCTCGATCCAATCCCGTACCCTGTTCAGTCATGTGAATAGAGAGGGGGAGGACTATGCAGGAGATGGAGCTGGCGTCTATAGAGACGAAGGCATGGACGGACGGACCCGTGAGGAAGGAGCTAGCGACCGCCGCATCGTTCGCTTGGTCACAACAATCGCTTGACGCTTGCTGCATAATGGCGCCTTGCCTGTGCCCCAGTCCCGACCTCAACTGCAACCATTTGTGGGGTTTGTCCTCCGCCCAATGTTGTCCTCCACTGCGTCCGCTTGCTCGTCGCCCACAGCCGTCTGCTTGTCCGCCACTGCATTATCTAGGGTTTGTGGCGTGTGTGCTTCATCGGGGGTTGGGGAATTGCTTCATGTGTGATGGAGCAAGCTCTCTCGATCTGTTCGTGATGGGGATTAGGCCCAAATAGCGGGGTTGCATGCATCACTGGGCGTTGCCATAGGCCCAATTATGGTGGTTGTGTGGCCCCTTTCTTATTTAGTGATTCTTTTTCATCTATCAAGAGCCAGCAAGCTAGCAAATGATGGTATGCATACATATATTAAAAGTTTTGGACCAAATCAAGGTGTGGCGGCTGCCACACCTTGCCCACCGGGGGCCTCCGCCATTGCGTGTGTGATTCCCTAGTACCACTATAGCTATTGATCTATTGCTTTGCATTGCAATTTTTTGAACTTCCTCAATATTTTTGATATCTTGACTAACATTTTCCTGAATTTTGTGACACTTGTCCTAACCAAGCCGCTGGATAAGCTTTACTTGTAGGTGCAGGTGAACTAGTCTAGTACCAATTACACTATTCTCTAAAGTAACATTTAGTGAAACAGGATAAATCCTCAAGTTTGGCAACGATATCTTTTTATTTTTTATCTATTTACAACACACCTTTGGTCAAGTCTCGTGATGGCTAGGCAAAGCACATCCTCTTCGGTCTACAACAACAATGACGAGTTTGATGCCATGAACAAAACCATAGATGCCAAGTTGGATGCTCAAATGGAGGATCCCGAGGCCCTCATAAACGTCGACAAGAGGTCTTGCTACTTTTCGAGAAGACGCTCAAGTGCAAATACTTCCGAGCTACCATATACGGCAAGATCACATAGGCATCTACACCATCGACAACCTGTAGAAATAATGGCACCAACATCAAGGCATCACGATGAACACGCGGGAAGGTCATGAGCTCGACACCAACCACCGCTCGACGACTTCACCACCTACCTTGGAATCTTTGCCAAGCGACTTCAAGGCATCTTCGCCTTTGGATATGCGGCATCTTCATCGACAAGAACTTCAAGAGAAGCTCCCCAATCTCAAGCTGGCGACTTCCATGAGCTATTATGACCTCGACATTGACTAGGAGATTCCTTTCTATGGGAGTCAAGACCCCGAAGAGTATCTCGAGTGGGAGCGCAAGATGGACTACTACCTCAAGCTACTTTAAGTCCCTTCTGAAGATCAAGTGAAGTGCGCCATGATACGTCTCTAACGTATCTATAATTTTTGATGAAGGCATGCTATTATATTATCTATTTTGGATGTTTTATATGCATTAATATGCTATTTTATACTCCCTTCGTCCCAAAATAAGTGACTCAACATTGCACTAACTTTGTACTAAAGTTAGTGCAATCTTGAGTCACTTAATTTGGGACTAACCTATTAATCTAGAACCAAGTGTCAGTTTCTGTTTTTCCTTGTTTTTTAGTTTTGGAGATGTGGGATATTAAATGGAGTCCAAATGGAATAAAATCTTTGGAAGGAATTTTTCTAGAAGGAAACAAGTTGATCAAGCTTGGAGTGCACGTCACGGGAGGTGCCAGGGCGCCACAAGCCTGCTAGGCGCACCCCCTAGTCGCGCCTAGCAGGCTTGTCGCTCCCTGGCAGGTCTCCTAACCCTATTGTCTGGCCTATAAATACCCAAATATTCCCCCAACTTCAAAACGAGCCATGCAAATACTTCTCCTTCGCCGGAAGCCTCCGTTCCCGAGATATCCAATCTTGGAGCCTTTTTTGGTAATCTGCCGGAGGGGGTTTCGATCACGGAGGGCATATACATCAACTCCATTACCCTTATGATGATGTGTGAGTAGTCCACCACAAACCTACGGGTCCATAGCTAGTAGCAAGATGGCTTCTTCTCTCTCTTTGATCTTCAATACCACGTTCTTCATGATCTTCATAGAGATCTATCCGATGTAATCCTCTTTTGTGGTGTGTTTGTCAAGATCCGATGAATTGTGAGTTTATGTTCAGATTATCCATAAATCTTATTCGAATCTCCTATGATTTCTTATATGCATGATTTCATATCCTTGCAAGTCTCTTCGAGTTATTGGTTTGGTTTGGCCAACTAGATTGGTAATTCTTGCAATGGGAGAAGTGCTTGGTTTTGGGTTCAATCTTGTGTTGTCCTCACCCAGTGACATGGTAGGGGTAGTGTCGGGGGAATTACCCCTGGGTAGGCTCAAGGAGACGACTCAACATTTTAAAACACTAGGGGGCCACCCACGGTATGCCAATCCTGACGAATCAACAAGACAATCAAAGAAGTGAAGACAAGGCTACTCCCAACTGGCTACTCCTAGCTGGCTACGCCTGGCCGGCTCCTCCTGGCGGGCTCCTCCCGGTCGGCTCCTCCTAGCCGGCTCCTCCCGGCTGGCTACTCCCGGCTGGCTATACCTGGCTGGCTCCTCCTGGCCGGCTCCTCCCGGCTGGCTACTCCTGGTGGGCTACGCCCGGCCGGCTCCTCCAGGCCGGCTCCTCCTGGCTGGCTCCTCCCGGCTGACTCCTCCAGGCCGGCTCCTCCTGGAGTCAACTACGACGTCCCATCGGACACGCACGGACCAGACGGCGATATCCCGTGGCGGTGCACTAGTGGCGAGCGGTAGTGCATTGTACGCGCGTCGCGCAATACTATCTACAGTGTAACATGTACCCTAGACACTGACTTATAAAGTGCAGCAAGGGACATACATAACTTAGTCCACAAGCTACATGTGGCTTGACATGTAAGCTATCCATGGTAGCTTACACCTCAAGCTGCTAGGGATGTAAGCTACCCACTGTGGCTTACATCCCAAGCTACCCACTCATGCCTATATAAAGGCCTCATGCCCACCACTTAGAGGGGGTTCCACTCTCACATGCTCACACATACACACCCATGACGCAAGAAGCCTCATGGCTCTCCTCTCCCATACAGCTCCAGGAGCAACCATGTACCAGATATACAGACATGCATGAGTAGGGGTATTATCTCTCTGGAGAGCCCCGAACCTGGGTAAACCAGTGCATGCTATTCGCATACCCGTCCCGGATCATCCACGGCAGCCTTGCTCTCACCTAGATAAGCCACCCCATGGCATCTACCGTCTCGCGCGACCCCCTGTGAGAAAATGATGATAGTTGGCGCCCATCATGGGGCATGCTACTATTGGAACCACGGTCCAGGCGGGACCATCTTTGTCTTCACCAGCGCGGCGTCGCCGCCGTCGCCTCTCGGGGGATCGACATCAACATGCCACCGAGGCGAGTGCGCGCGACGCTGCGTCCTCGCAGCCTTCCTCATCATCACCACCGCGACGCTGCAGCCGTCTCTCCGGTGGTGCTCGGGGGTTCGACACCAACATGCCCTGGGAAGGCCGCACATGACGGCGCGTCCCCGTCATCGACCTCATCCACCTCCACGTCCACTCCGTTCTCCCCTCTGCCACAACTCCGTGCATAGGCATGCTGGTCACCTCCGTCTCTGTACGCGCATGCGATCGAGCTAGCAGAACCAATCAATTCAGTTCCGCGCATGCTAGCTTGGTTCGTGTGCGCCAGCAGGCCGTGTGAGCCTCGTCATCGCCACGGACGGCAACTTTTCCTAGCAGCACCATCCATCGAAGGCGCCGCCCTCGTCGTCCATATTCTCCCAAGCGCCTTCGACGCCCGCGCTCCACCGCTGCTCCCCGTGAGTCGGGTCCTTGCAACCGCACGACCGTGCTACCGGCGGACCTCGCTCCGATCGGATGCGTCGGCCCTGCCGCATCCATGCTCGTACGCGCAAATCACAGCCGCCGCCCTCGCTGTGCCTGGCCCGCTCGCCTGCGCATGCATGCTCCCATCATCAGCAGGTCCCGGCTTTGCTGCAGGCGGCCACGCCCCCAGCTGAGGACGGCACATCGACTCCTACTAGTCGGCTGCATGTACACGCCTCTTGGCCGACTGCGTGCACATAACAAAACAAGTACATACGGGTTGTACGAGCGTGCGCGCATGGCCAGGATGCTTGCATGCCCACATGCATGGCTAACTTCGTGGCCGGCCACTGGCTCCGGGTCGGCACGCCTTGGCGGGCTACACAGCCGCATGCGTGGCCGTCCACCTCGTCGTGCCTGCGTCGCCTCCCTGTTAGCTCCGCCTCTCCGTGCCTGCATTGCCTTCTGGATGGGCAACGCCGCTCTGGACGTTCTCACTTCGTGCTCCCCGGCCTTCTCCGTGCCGTCCCCGTAGCCACCTTGCCTCCGGCCTGGCAACCACTATGCGCACCGACCTGCGTTGCTCTCCTCTAGACTCTACCTGTGTCGTGCCTCCGCACGCGCGTCCACGTCAGCAGGGGCTCCGCCCCGCCTGCCCCACTTCGCGGTGCCCGCCAGGCCGCACGCTCGGTCGGCGCAGCGTCCTCTGCCTCGCCTTTACCTCCGGCGACCGGCTGGCGAGCCCTGTCGCCCAAGTGAACCTGCTCTATTGCCTCTTCTTTACCGCGTGCCCTACCACTACCGCGACACTAGTGACCTCCACGTGTACCGCGCCACTCCCGCCCACGCGCCCGCACTAGCTGCCGGCTGGCCACCCCCGTGCGCCCGCCCTGGCTGCCAGCTGGTCACCCCCGCACCGGCTCGCCGCGGCCGGCTATGCCCGCAATCCGTTCGGGTCGCTCGCACCCACGTCTGCCACTATGGCTCCGCCCTAGCGCTCGGCCACACTCATCCGTGCCGCCTCGGCCTCCCTCGCCGCCTCACCGCCCCATGCTGGCTAGCTCCAGCACGTCACGGCCTGCTCCGGCACGTCATGCCGACTCCATGCTCGCCTGCGCCTGCTCGTGCCTTTGCGCGGCTGTCCGCCTCCTCTCCCGCGAGTCCAGCCCTATAAGAGCTGCTCCACGCTCACCCGCCGTGCTCGGCCACCACCGCGTGGCCCGACCGCCTATTCGTCCCACCCTGCGCCGGCCTGCGGCGCTGCCCCGACCGCACGCACGAGGCCCCTCCGACGTCCAACCCTCCACGACCGCGTTGGGTTTGCTGCTCGTGGCCCTTCTCGTCCGGCTGGCCACGCCGCTCGGCCCCCGCATTGCCCGCATGCCTCGTCGCCCGTGTGGCCGTGGGCTCGCGCTTGCCCACCACTTTGCACCGCTAATACGCCCACAGGTGCGCAGCCGACTCCCTTCACGCGTCGGCTCTACCTCACCATCGCTCGGCTCCTGTCGGTGCCCGCTGGCCCCACCCCACCTGCCCACGCGCCCGTCGGCCCTAGCCCGCTCGTCCCCGCGCGCACGGTCTGGCTCCAATGCCGTGCCTCCTGCTCCCTTGCGGGCCGGCTACCGTAGGGAGGGGGAGGTGCCAGTTCAATGAAAAAGAAAAGTGTGGCCGGTTGAAAAAAAAGTTTGCGTCCGGCTGCCCACAGCCGCCCAAAAGGGAAAAAAAGAAAAAAAGACTAGTCCTCTCATCCGTGTCCTCGATCGGCTGGCCCTCGTTGCCGTGCAGCCAGCCGACCGACTGGCCTGCCCATCTACTTCGACACCGGGCAGGCTGGGGAGTTGGCTCCGCCGCCAGTCCACTTCGATGCTGGTCGGTCTGGCCCAACGGACCAACACCCCATCAACCGCCCCAAAGGATACACCCAGCGGGTGCGTCAGCATGCTCCGTTGGCAGAAAGTCGCGCTAGTCGTCATCGACAACAATTGTCCCGCCCATGCAAAAATTAGCGAACCTCTCGCCCGAACGCTCGGAGGCTACATCCAGTAGCGCCTCGCGCTCATAGGCCGGCGGCCCCCGCGTCCGCCTTCGGTAGCGCCTCGCGGTCATCAGCCGGAGTACCCCGCGTCCGCCCTCGGCAGCGCCTCGTGCTCATCAGCTCCAGAAGCAACCCTGCGTTCGCCCTTGGCGGCGCCTCGTGCTTATCAGTCGGTGGACCCCGCGTCTGCTCTCGACGGCGCCTCGCGCTCATCAGCCAGCAGACCCCGCATCTGCCCTCGGCGGCACCTCGCGCTCATCAACCAGCGGACCCAGCATCCGCCCTCGGCAGCGCCTCGCGCTCATGAGCCGGCGGACCCTGCGTCCGCCCTCGGCAGCGCCTCACACTCATCAGCCGACGGACCCCGCGTCCGCCTTCGGCAGCGTCTCGCGATCATCAGCCAGCGGACCCCGCGTCCGCCCTCGACGGCGCCTCGCGCTCATCAGTCGGCGGACCTCGTGTCCGCCTTTAGCAGCGCCTCGCGGTGATCAGCCGGCGGACCCTGCGTCCGCCCTCGGCAGCGTCTCGCACTCATTAGCCGGCAGACCCTGCGTCCGCCCTCGGTAGCGCCTCGCACTCATTAGCCGGCGGACCCCGCGTCCGCACTCAGTCGCGCCTCGCAATCATCAGCTATCAGACCCCGCGTACGCCCTCGGCTGTGCCTCGCGCTCATCTACCGGCGGACACCGCGTCCGCCCTTGGCTGCGCCTCGCGCTCATCAGCCAGTGGACCCCGCGTCTGCCCTCGGTAGCGCCTCGCGCTCATCAGCCGACGGACCCCACGTTCGCCCTCGGCAGTTCCTCGCACTTATCAGCCGATGGACCCTGCATCCACGCCCAGCAGGGCTCCGCGCCCATTGGCCGGCGGGCTCCACGTCCGCGCCCGGTGGCGCCTCGCGCTCGACAGCCGGCGGACCCCGTGTCCGCGCCCGGCAGCGCCTCACACTCGACAGCCGGTGGACCCCGCGTCCGCTCCCAGTAGTGCCTCGCGCCCATCAGCCGTCGGACCCCAAGTCCGCGCCCGGCAACGCCTCGCGCGCGTTAGCAGGACCACATCGGCTACAAACCGCGTTGCCCGACATCGACAAAACCGCCTCGCCGGCACCCAAAAGCAATGTGAGATCTCCAAGCGCATGCCCTTACACTGCACAAACAAAACAAATAACCCCGAGTGACCCTCGGGGGCCATCTCCGCATTTATTCTGCTGCCTTACTGTTCACCCTGAAGCCGGCTAGTCTCGCCCGGGACTGGCCACTTGGCCCGATACGTTCGTTCCCACGAGACAGCTTAGTAGTATGCATGGGACCGAAGGCCCACTCTTTGTCTCAGCTACAGACCACACCATGGTTGTCCGGCTAGCGAGAGCAAAAGTGGGAAGTCACCACACGCGAAAAGCGTCCAGGGAGAAAACGGCTTGGGCGACCCGGTCGTTTCATTTATTAGTATCTTCTCGGTCGAGTCTTCTCCGAGAGTCTGAGTACTATATGCCTCATTCTGCGGCCCACTCTCCGTCTCAGCTATAGACTGGCTCCCGGCTGTCTGGCTAGCAAGAGCAAAAGCCAAAGAGCGGAGAGAACATGAAAAAGACTTAAGGGGGTCGGACGAAACTGCGTCGGCGTCCTCTGCAGCTACTTGCACTACCAAAATCAAATATTTGGTGTATCTGCGCCAACTTAATCTTGTCTTATGCACGATTGTCTCCATGAGGAACCTTCCTCACCCGGAGGCTCAGAGGCTACTCTCGGCCTAGCTCCGCAGCCATCAGCCGACAGACCCTGTGTCCACACCCGGCAGCGCCACGCGCTCGACAGCCGGTGGACCCTACGTCCGCCCTCGGCAAGCTTCACACCCATCAGCTGACAGACCCCCCGTCCGCGCGCGGCAGCTCCTCACGCTCGACAGCCGACGGACCTCGCGTACACCTTCGGCAGGGCTCCGTGCCCATCAACCGGCGGACCTTACGTCCGCGCCCAGCAGCGTCGCGCGATCGACAACCGGCGGACCCCGCGTCCGCCTTCGGCAGGGCTCCACGCCCATCAGCCGGCAGACCCTCCGTCGGCGCCCGGCAATGCCTCGCGCTTGATAGTCGGCGGACCCCACGTCCGTCTTCGGCGGGGCTCAATGCCCATCAGCCAGCGGACTCCGCATCCGTGCCCGGCAACACCCCGCGCTCGATAGCCGGCGGGACCCGCGTTCGCCCTCAGCAGGGCTCCACGCCCATCAACCGGCGGACTCCACGTCCGCCACCGGCAGCACCTCACGCCCTTCAGTCGGCAGACCCCGCGTCTATACCCGACATCTTCGACACCACCGTTCGCTCTAGCAATAGCAAAGACCCTCCGCCCGACTCCTCGAGTCGTCCGGAGGCTACACCCAGCGGGTGCGCTAGCGCGCCCCTGCTGGAAACCGCCAGCCGACACACTCCACATTCGCCCCTGGCACTACCTCACGCCCTTCAGTCGGTGGACTCCGCATCCGCGCCCGGTTTACTCGATGCCACCATCTACTTCAGCAATAGCAAAGACCCTTCACACGACTCTTTGAGTCGCCCGGAGGCTCGGGGGCTACACCCAGCGGGTGCGCTAGTGTAGCCCTGCTAGAAGCAAGCCACATCGTCCCCGACCCGCAATCGACCGTCATCAAAAACTTCTGCAACATCAACAACATCTGCGATATCAACGACTTCTGTAACTCCAACGGCAAAAACCCTCCTCCCGACTCTCCAAGTTGCCCGGAGGCTCGGAGGCTACTATCGGGGGGATTACCCCCGGGTAGGCTCAAGGAGACGACTCAACATTTTAAAACACCAGGGGGCCACCCCCGGTATGCAAAGCCTGACGAATCAACAAGACAATCGAAGAAGTGAAGACAAGGCTACTCCCGGGTGGCTACTCCCGACTGGCTACGCCTGGCTGGCTCCTCCTGGCCGGCTCCTCCCAGCTGGCTACTCATGGCTGGCTACGCCTAGCCAGCTCCTCCTGGCCGACTCCTCCCGGCCGGCTACTCCCGGCTGGCTACACCCGGCCGACTCCTCCCGGCCGACTCCTCCTGGCCAGCTCCTCCTGGAGTCAACTACGACGTCCCATCAGACACGCACAGACCAGACGGCCATATCCCGTGGCGGTGCACTAGTGGCGAGCAGTAGTGCACTGTACGCACGTTGCGTAGTACTATCTAAAGTGTAACCTGTCCCTTGGACATTGACTTATAAAGTGCAGTATGGGACATACATAGCTTAGTCCCCAAGCTACATGTGGCTTGACATATAAGCTACCCATGGTAGCTTACACCTCAAGCTGCTTGGGATGTAAGCTACCCATTGTGGCTTACATCCTAAGCTACCCACTCATGCCTATATAAAGGCCTCATGCCCACCACTTAGAGGGGGTTCTACTCTCACGTGCTCACACATAAACACACATGAGGCAAGAAGCCTCATGGCTCTCCTCTCCCATGAAGCTCCAGGATCAACCATGTACCAGATATTCCATAGATATACAGACATGCAGGAGTAGGGGTATTATCTCTCTGGAGAGCCCGGAATCTGGGTAAACCACCGTGTGCTATTCGCATACCCGTCTCGGATCATCCACGACAGCCTTGCTCTCACCTTGATAAGCCACCCTATGGCATCTGCCATCTCGCGTGACCCCGCATGAGAAAACGACGACAGGTAGTGAGGCACATATTGTATTGTTGCCATCAAGGGTAACAAGATGGGGTTCTCATCATATTGCATATTTCTTAATGCGTTACTCTGTTCTTCATGAACTTAATACTCTAGATGCAGGCAGGAGTCGGTCGATGTGTGGAGTAATAGTAGTATATGCAGAATCGTTTTGGTCTACTTGTCAGAGACATGATGCTTATATGCATGATCATTTCCTTGGATAACTACATGATTATTCACTTTTCTATCAATTGCTTGATTGTAATTTGTTTACCCACCATGATATTTGCCTTCAAGAGAGGAGCCTCTAGTGAAACCTATGGCCCCCGGGTCTATTTTCCATCATATATTTTCAGATCTATACCTTGCTGCAATTTATTTATCTTTTACTTTCCACACTCGTTTACATCTATCTCTTTCAGATCTAATCCTTGCAAATAACCGTGAAGGGATTGACAACCCCTTTATAGCATTGGATGCAAGAATTAGATTATTTATGTAGGTGCACCCATTGGTGACTTGCTTGTTCCTCCTACTGGATTGATACCTTGTTTCTCAACAACTAAGTGAAATACTTATCTACTTTGTTGCATCACCCTTTCCTCTTCAAGGGAAAACCAACGCAAGCTCAAGAGGTAGCAAGAAGGATTTCTGGCACCGTCGCCGGGGAGGATACACATCAAGCCTACCAAGTACCCATCACAAACTCATCTCTTGCATTTACTTTATTTGCCATTTGCCTCCCATTTTCCTCTCCCCCACTTCTAAAACTATTTTAAGAAAATACCAAAAAGATTTGCCTTTTTATTTGCCCTTCTTTCGTTTGCCTTTCGTTTGCTTGTGTGTTTGATTGCTTGCCTTGTCACGATGTATGAAAATACCAAGTTGTGTGATTTTTCTAATAATATTAATAATAATTTTATTAGTACTCCGATTGCTACAGCCACTAGTGCGAAATCTTATGAAATCAATGATGCCTTGCTTAATCTTGTTATGAAATAACAATTTTCTGGCCTTCCTAGTGAAGACGCCGCATCCCATCTAAATACTTTCATTGACTTGTGTGATATGCAAAAGAAGGAAGATGTGGATAATGATATTGTTAAATTGAAGCTATTTCCGTTCTCGCTATGAGATCGTGCTAAAACTTGGTTTTCATCTTTGCCTAAAAATAATATTGATTCATGGAACAAGTGTAAAGATGCTTTTATTTCCAAGTACTTTCCGCCCGCTAAGATCATCTCCCTTAGGACCTATATAATGACTTTTAATCAACTTGATCATGAGCATGTCGCACAGTCTTGGGAGAGGATGAAATCAATGATTAGGAATTGTCCCGCACATGGTTTGAGTTTATGGATGATTATACAAATTTTCTATGCGGGATTGAATTTTGCATCTAGAAATCTTTTAGATTTTGCTGCGGGTGGTACTTTTATGGAAATCACATTAGGAGAAGCTACTAAACTCCTAGATAATATCGTGACAAACTACTCTCAGTGACATAACGAAAGATCTCATACTAGTAAAAAGGTGCATGCTATCGAAGAAATAAATACTTTGAGTGAAAAGATTGATGAATTGATGAAATTGTTTCCTGGTAAGAGTGATCCTATTGATCCTAATGATATGCCTTTGCCTTCTTTTATTGGAAATAATAATGAATCTATGGATGTGAATTTTGTTGGTAGGAACAATTTTGGCAACAATGCGTATAGAGGTAATTTCAACCCTAGGTTGTTTCCTAGCAATTCCTCTAATAATTATGGTAATTCCTACAACAATTCTGATGGAAATTATACTAATATGCCCTCTAATCTTGAGAATATTGTTAAAGATTTTATTGGTTTGCAAAAAGTTTTTAATGCTTCTATTGAAGAAAAAGTGCTTAAGATGATGATTTGGCTAGGAACGTTGATAGAATTTCTCTTGAGATTGATTATTTAAAAGTTAGATCTACTCCGCCCAAGCATGATATTAATGAGTATTTAAAGGATATGAGAATTTCTATTGATGAAAGTAAGGAAAGAACCGCTAGAATACGCGCTAAGCGTGAATGGCTTGAAAAAGTGTTTTCTCGCGATAATAATGATGAAGATCTTAAATTGATTGGTTTGACTCCTATTGAATCTTTTTTTCCAATATAATTCTTGATAATGATGGGACTGGATATAAGTCAACTTTATTTAAAAGCGTCCCAATGATTCGGAGTCTATAGATCTTAATGCTAAAATTGATAAAAGTGGGATTGAAGAGGTCAAAACTTTAAATAGCAATGAACCCACTCTTTTGGATTTCAAGGACTTTATTTATGATAGGTTATATTTGATTGATTGTATTTCCTTGTTAGAGTCCATGATGAATTCTCCTCATGCTTATAGTCAAAATAAGGCTTTTACTAAACATATAGTTGATGCTATGATGATATCTTCTAAAGAAAAACTTGAGCTAGAAGTTTATATTCCTAGAAAGCTTCATGATGAGTGGGAACCTACTATTAAGTTTAAAATCAAATATTATGAGTGCGTTGCTTTTTGCGTGATTTGGGTGCTAGTGTTTCCACGATTCTGAAAACTTTATGTGATGTGCTAGGTTACCATGATCTTGATGATTGCTCTCTAAATTTGCATCTTGCGGATTCCACTATTAAGAAACCTATGGGAAGAATTAATGATGTTCTTATTGTTTCAAATAGTAATTATGTGCCTATAGATTTCATTGTTCTTGATATAGATTGCAATCCTACATGTCCTGTTATTCTTGGTAGACCTTTCCTTAGAACGATTGGTGCAATTATTGACATGAAAGAAGGAAACATTAGATTCCAATTTTCACTAAGGAAATGCATGGAACACTTTCCTAGAAATAAAATAATATTGCCTTATGAATATATTATGAGATCTATTTTTCTATTGCATACCAAAGATGACAATACCTAGATCTATTATGTTTTGCCTAGCTAGGGGCGTTAAACAATAGCGCTTGTTGGGAGGCAACGCAATTTTATTTTTCTGTTCTGTTTTTGCTTATGTTTTTGAGTGTTTACCACATTATTAATTCAGTAGTAATTTTGTTTTGGTGTTTTAATTAGTGTTTGCCAACTAAAACCTTTGGGGTTATCCATGGTAGTCGTTGATTTGATCTGGCTGAAAAACAGAAACTTTTGCACTCAGTCTAGGAATTTTCTAAATTTTTCAGAGCGTCTAATTGATCTGAAATTTTTAAAAAATATTGATATATAAATTTCACAGGTTATCACAATTTTTCAGAAGTTTTTGAGTTACATAAGTGTACGAAGTTTTCATATTGCTACAAACTATTTTGTTTTTGACAGATTCTGTTTTCTCTGAGTTGTTTCCCTATTTTGATGAATCTATGGGTTGTATCACGTGGTATGAGCCATAGAGAAGTTAGATTAAATTAGGTATAACACCAATATAAATAAATAATGAGTTCACAACAGTACCTAAAGTGGTGATTTACTTTCTTATACTAACGGATCTCATGGGTTTTCTGTTAAGTTTTGTGTTGTGAAGTTTTCAAGTTTTGGGTATTTGATGGACTATGGAATAAGGAGTGGAAAGAGCCTAATATTGGGGATGCCCAAGTCACCCCAATTCATATTCAAGTATTCCTAAGAGACTAAGCTTGGGGATGCCCCGGAAGGCATCCCCTCTTTCGTCTTCAATCCATCGGTAAATTTACTTGAGGCTATATTTTTATTCACCACATGATATGTGTTTTGCTTGGAGCGTCTTGTATGATATGAGTATTTGCTTATTAGTTTTCCACAATCATCCTTGCTGAACACATCTTTTGAGAGAGACATGCTGCATTGTGAATTTATTAGAATACTCTATGTGCTTACCTTATATCTTTTGAGTTGGGCAATTTTGCTCTATGTGCTTCACTTATATCTTTTAGAGCACGATGGTGTTTGCATTTTGTAGAAATAGTTGAACTCTCGTACCTCACTTATATTATTTTGAGAGTTTCTAAAACATCATGGTAATTGGTCCAATTTATGAATTTAGTCCTAATATTATAGACATCAAAAAGGGATATAATAAAAACTTCCATATTAAGTGCATTGAGTATTTATGAGAAGTTTGATTCCTTGCATAAAGTTTTGAGATATAGAGATGGTAATGTTAAGAGACATGTTAGGAATTAAATTGTGATTTGGTAAAAATACTTGTGTAAAGGTTTTTTATTCTCGTAGCATGCACGTATGGTGAACCTCTATGTAAGAAAGTCGGAGCATGACTTGTTTATAGATTGTCGGCCTTTGTGTGAGGGTCGGTGGCGCGCGATGGTTAACTACTACCAACCTCCCCCCTAGGAGCATGTGTTTAATGCTTTGCTTCAATGACTAATAGACTTTTGCAATAATTATGAGAGTTCTTTATGACTAATGTTGGGTCCATGGATTATACGCACTCTCACCCTTCCACTTTTGCTAGCCTCTCTAGTACCGCACAACTTTTGCCGGTGCAACAAACACCTTCCTCAAAACAGCCACCATATACCTTCATAAAAACAGCCACCATATACCTTCCTCAAAACAGACACCATATATCTTTCCTCAAAACAGCCACCATACCTACCTATTATGACATTTCCATAGCAATTCCGAGATATATTTCCATGCAACTTCCACCATTTCCTTTTATGACATGCATCATCACTTCCATATTGCATATAGAGTCATATTTTGTCATAGGTTTCAAGCTGTAATTTTCTTTTGAGTTGTAAGAAATAAAAGTGTTATGATCATCACTAATAGAGCATGTCCAATGTGAGGAAAGGATGATGTAAGCTATGATTCCCTCACAAGTGGGGATGAGATTCCGGACATTATGAAAAATAAAAGAGGCCATCAAAGCTAAAATAAAAAATGAATAAAAGAGGCCTTAGATGCCCACATAAAAAATGAGAGAAAATAGAGAAGGGACATTGCTACTACCTTTTTTCACACTTGTGCTTCAAAGTAGAACCATGATCTTCATGATAGGAAGTCTCCTATTTTGTCACTTCCATATAGCTAGTGGAATTTTTCTTCATGATGCTCGTCCACTTAGTTTCCTTCTGAGCTTTCACACACTTATAGCTCTAGTGCATCCGTTGCATGGCAATCCCTACTCACTCATATTTATATCTATTGATGGGCATCTCCATAGCCCGTTGATACACCTAGTTGATGTGAGACTATCTTCTCCCTTTCCTTGACAACCTCCACCATATTCTATTCCACCTATAGTGTTATATCCATGGCTCGCTCTCTTATATTGTGTGAGAGTTGAAAAAGTTTGAGAAAATAAAGGTGTGAAAACAATTGCTTGACTTTTCATCGGGGTTGTGCATGATATAAATACTTTGTGTGGGGAAGATCGAGCATAGCTAGACCATATGATATTGTAGGGATAACTTTATTTTGCCATTATATTTTGAAGAGATACAATTGCTTTGATAGTATGCTTGAAAAGTTATTGTTTCTATATCAATATTAAGCTTTTGTTTTGAGTCTTATGGGTCTGAATATTCATGCCACAATAAATAATATCACATGGATAAATATGTTAGGTAGCACTCCACGTCAAAAATTATGTTTTTAACATTTACCTACTCGAGGACGAGTCATGACCCACAAGTATAGGGGATCTATCGTAGTACTTTCGATAAGTAAGAGTGTCGAACCCAACGAGGAGAAGAAGGAAATGACAAGCGGTTTCCAGTAAGGTATTCTCTGGAAGCACTGAAATTATCGGTAACAGATAGTTTTGTGATAAGATAACTCGTAATGAGTAACAAGTAACAAGTGTAGCAAAGGTGCATCAAGGTATCCCATTCCTTTTTGTAGAAAATGACAGGCCTGGACAAACTCTTATACAAAGAAAAGAGCTCCCGAGGACACATGGGAATTTTTGTCAAGCTAGTTTTCATCATGCTCATTTGATTCACGTTCGTTACTTTGACAATTTGATATGTGTGTGGACCGGTGCTTGGGTTCTGCCCTTACTTGGAAAAACCTCCCACTTATGATTAACCCCTATCTCTAGCATCCGCAACTACAAAATAAGAATTAAGGTAAACTTAACCATAGCATGAAATGTATGGATCCAAATCAGCCCCTTATGAAGCAACACATAAACTAGGGTTTAAGCTTATGTCACTATAGCAACCCATCATCTACTTATTAGTTCCCAATGCATTCCCCTAGGCCCAAATAATGGTGAAGTATTATGCAGTCAACATTCATATAACACCACTAGAGGAGATACAACATACATCTCATCAAAATATTGAACGAATACCAAATTCACATGATTACTTATAACAAGACTTATCCCATGTCCTCAGGAACAAACGTAACTACTCACAAAGCATGATCATGTTCAAGGTCAGAGGAGTATTAATTATCATAAAGGATATGAACATGTGATCTTCCACCAAGTAAACCATCTAGCATCAACTACAAGGAGTAATCAACACTACTAGCAACCCACAGGTACCAATCTGAGGTGCTGAGACAAAGATCGGATACAAGAGATGAACTAGGGTTTGGAGAGGAGATGGTGCTGGTGAATATGTTGACGGAAATTGACCCCCTCTCGATGAGAGGATCGTTGGTGATGACAATGGCTTCGATTTCCCCCTCCGGGAGGGAAGTTTCCCCGACAGAACAACCCTGTCGGAGCTCTAGATTGGTTCTGCCCAAGTTGTGCCTCGAGACAGCGGCGCTTCATCCCGAAAGCTCTCTCCTGATTTTTTTTCCAGTTCAAAATGCTTTATATAGGAAAACATGGGCGTCGGACGAGCCACAGGGGCCTCACAAGCCTGCTAGGCGCGACTAGGGGGTGGCCGCGCCTAGCAGGCTTCTGACCTGCAGGTGGCCCCCCTCTTGTTGATTCTTGCGCCAGTATTTTTTATTAATTCCAAAAATATTCTCCGTAAATTTTCAGGACTTTTGGGGTTGTGCAGAATAGGTATCTCAGCTTTGCTCCTTTCCTAGTCCAGAATTCCAGCTGCCGACATTCTCCCTCTTCATGTAAACCTTGTAAAATAGGAGAGAAAAGGCATAAGTATTGTACCATAACGTGTAATAACAGCCCATAATGCAATAAATATCAACATAAAAGCATGATGCAAAATGGACGTATCAACTCCCCCAAGCTTAGACCTCGCTTGCCCTCAAGCAAAAGCCGAGATCAATGAATATGTCCACATGTTTAGAGATAGGTGACGATAAAATAAAATACGGACATGAAGGCATCATGATCAACTTTAGAACAGCAATACTCATTGTATGAGATTCTTTATACTAGAGTACCAATCCATTCACAAGATAAAGTATGAAACAAGAATTTTGTTGACAACCAACAAACTATGATTTCAGTCATTGAAACAACTGACAATTTATCATGACGTCAGAAAGAGTAAATATAAGAGATTGTAAAGCAAATCCACATACTCAATCATCTTTTAGTCTTTCACAATTGCTAACACTCATGCGGTACCCACGAGGTCAAAGCTTCAATCGAACACAGAGAAAGATATGGGCTTATAGTTTTGCCTCCCAACTATTCACCTCAAGCGTGGTGTCAACAACAATAACTCATGATCGCCCACATCCGAGTGGATATATAAGTCTAGATCATTCCCCAACACATAATGCTTGCCAAGAGAGATGGAATATACGAAGTGGTGAGATCCACCATGACTCTTGCATAAAGGTAAGTTCTTAAAAAGTAAAAGTAACAGATAGGCCCTTTGCAGAGGGAGGCAGAGGTTGTCATGCACTTTTTATTTTTTGGATGCACAAACTCTTAGTGCAGAGGAACGCCGCATTGTATTGCCCTTTGTGATAGCAACCTTTATTCTACAGTCTGACGCTTTTATTTCTTCACTATCACAAGTTGGTACAACACTTATTTCCCTTACAATAAAAGATCACACATATTTAGGAGCAATTTTTATTGCCTTTTTGCACCAATGACAACTTACTTGAAGGATCTTATTCAATCCATAGGTAGGTATGGTGGACTCTCATGAAGAAACTGGGTTGAGGTGTTTGGATGCACAAGTAGTATCTCTACTTGGTGCGGAAGTTTTGGCTAATATAGGTGGAAGCAAGCACTACATGTTGGAGGATCTAAAACCATATAGCTTCTATCCGGAGGTAAGCAAACATAACCCATTATGTTGTCTTCCTTGTCCAACATTAACTTCTTGGTATGTAATATTTTAATGAGTGGTCACAATCATAAAAGATATCCAATATAATATATTTATATGTGAATATCTCTTTCTTTATCACTTCCTTTCAATTGCACCAATAACCAATTACTATGTTTGTTAACTCCCAACAATTTTCAATCACCATACTTTTTATATGCGAAGTCATCACTCCCCATAAGATCACTATGTATTCTCTTTTCTTTTGTTCTATTATTCTATATTCATTTCTTTCAAGAGCATAGTTATCTAGCAAATTCCTCTCATAAAAAACTACTTTTTATTATATAACTCTCGGACTTGCTTACATAAGGGGAGCAAAAGCAAAAACTAAAAGGTGGATCATACTAAAACTTTTATTCTACTAGATCAAAACAAAAACAAAAAGGATCGAACTGAGAAAGAGAAAAACAAAAAAGAAAAAGCTATGGTGTGATACGATACCGGGGCACCTCCCCCAAGCTTGGTAGAAACCAAGGGGAGTTCCCATACCCGTGTGCTCAGGTGTCCTTCTTCGGAGGTGGTGGTGGTGGAGTTGTTGATGATGATGGAAACTTGTCCTCCATCTTCCAAGGCATTCGCTCATCATCATAAAAAGATGAACGAGTCTCCGGAATCCTCAAATCTGCAGCCAAACTCATTCTCTTAAATCTGTATTCATACTCACAGTTTTGGTTTTGCAGATCATAGATCTGGGCTTGGAGGTGCTCAATTTTCTCATAAATCTTGAAGATGTGCTCCCTGATGTCCTTGGTGTCCAGCTTGTGTTTATGGGTAAACTCCAAGATCATCATATGACTGGCATTGAGTCCATGTTCCACCATCCCTTGGCACCTTAATACTTGTTGCTCCATTCCTTCGAGCCTTGTTTCAACGCTTCCGGTCTTCTTTGGCCCCTTAACGTCACGAATGTGCGGCACCCCCTCACGCATCTAAATGGTTTGAGGGTGTTGCACCACCTGTGCAAGGTAAGGGTTGATGACCTTCTCGAAAAACTTGTCCTTCGGAGCATCGGGGGACGCCATGACGATCTAAATCTGCTGCAGAAACAACTCAAAGCGAAAACAGGAGGTATTATCGTGATACAGAACTCGAAACCTTCAGGTGATTATATAATGAATTTTTGCTAGCCCGAAGGGGTGTTCCACAAGAAAACGGAGTCCGGGGGGCGCACGAGGTGGTGACAGCCCCCCTAGGCGTGACCAGGCGTGGTCGCGTCGGGCAGGCTTGTCGCCTCCCCGTGCATCCTTCAGACTGCCTATTATTTTCCTAATTTTTTAAATATTCCAAAACTGAATAAAATTGCTATTGGGAAACTTTTGGAGTCGGTTTACTTACCGTACCATGTACCTATTCCTTTTTCAGAGTCTGAAATGTTCTGGTATGTCTCCCTAATATGCTCTTCAAGAGTTATGGTATCAGTAACATTGGTTTCAACATTAATGGGAGTATTTGAGATATAATGTTTGATTCTTTGCCCATTTACCACCTTCGGTTTGTGCCTTCGGTGTTGTTGGTCTTGATGGCACCAGAATGATATACTTCCTCAACGATATAAGGCCCTTCCACTTGGAAAGAAGTTTACCTGCAAAAAATCTTAAACGAGAATTGTATAGAAAGACATGATCACCTACACTAAATTCACGCTTTTTTATCCTTTTATCATGCCATCTCTTAACCTTTTCTTTGAACAACTTAGCATTCTCATAGGCCTAGGTTCTCCATGGATCAAGTGAGCTAATGTCAAATAACCTCTTCTCACCAGCAAGTTTGAAATCAGAGTTGAGCTCTTTGATTGCCCAATAAGCTTTATGCTCTAGCTCTAGAGGTAAGTGACATGCTTTACCATAAACCATTTTATACGGAGACATACCCATTGGATTCTTTTAAGCAGTTTTATAAGCCCATAATGCATCGTCAAATTTCTTAGACCAATTCTTCCTAGATCTATTAACCGTCTTTTGAAAGATCAATTTAATTTCTCTGTTGCTTAATTCTACTTGACCACTAGACTAAGGATGATAAGGGGATGCAATTCTATGATTAACATCATATTTAGCAAGCAATTTACAGAAAGCACCATGAATAAAATGTGAACCACCATCAGTCATTAAATATCTCAAGACTCCAAATCTAGGGAAAATAACTTCTTTAAGCATCTTAATAGAGGTGTTATGATCAACACTACTAGTTGGAATAGCTTCTACCCACTTAGTAACATAATCAACAACAACTATTATATGAGTATACCCGTTGGACGTTGGAAAAGATCTGATATAATCAAAACCCCAAACATCAAATCGTTCAATAACAAGAGAGTAATTCATAGGCATTTCCTGTCGTCTACTAATATTGCCAATTCTTTGACATTCATCACATGACAAGACAAACTTACGAGCATCCTTGAAGAGAGTAGGCCAATATAAACCAAATTGTAATACCTTATGTGTAGTCCTATCTCCAGCATGGTGTCCTCCGTAGGCCTCGGAATGACACTTCCGTAGGATCTGTTCCTGTTCATGCTTAGGTACACAATGTCTAATAACACCATCTACTCCTTTATAAAGGTGTGGGTCATCCCAGAAGTAATGTCTTAAATCATAGAAAAACTTTTTCTTTTGTTGGTATGTGAAACTAGGCGGTATAAAAATAGCGACAATATAATTAGCATAATCAGCATACCAAGGAGCATTACGAGAAGCATTTATGAAAACTAATTGTTCATCAAGAAAGCTATCATCAATAGGTAGTGGGTCATCAAGAACATTTTCTAACCTAGACAAGTTATCTGCTATGGGGTTATCAGCACCCTTTTTATCAACAATATGCAAATCAAATTCTTGTAAAAGAAGAACCCACCTGATAAGTCCAGGTTTAGCATCTTTCTTTTCCATGAGATATTTAATAGCAACATGATCGGTGTGAACAGTTACTTTAGAATCAACAATATATGGTCTAAACTTATCACAAGGGAACAAACTGCTAAAAATTCCTTTCAGTGGTAGCATAGTTTCTTTGAGCACTATTTAGAGTTTTGCTAGCATAATGAATAATATTTAATTACTTATCAACTCTTTGTCCTAGAACAACACCAATGGCATAATCACTAGCATCACACATAATTTCAAACGGTAGGTTCCAATCAGGTGGTTGAACAACAGGTGCAGAAATCAAAGCATTCTTGAGAATTTCAAAAGCTTCTACACAATCATCGTCAAAAACGAATGGAACAAATTTTTGCAAAATATTAGTGAGAGGCCTAGAAATCTTTAATAAATATCCTATAGAAACCAACATGACCAAGGAAACTTCTTATAGCTCTGATATCCGTACGACACGACATTTTTTCAATAGCAACAACTTTAGCCTTATCAACTTCAATACCTCTTTCGTAAATTTTATGTCCCAAGACAATGCCTTCATTCACCATAAAGTGTCACTTCTCCCAATTCAAGACAAGATTAGTTTCTTCACATCTCTACAAAACTCGATCAAGGTTGCTCAAACAATCATCAAAAGAAGTTCCGTAAATGGAAAAATCATCCATGAAAACCTCAACAATCCTTTCACAGAAATCAGAGAATATAGCAGTCATGCATCTCTGAAAGGTAGCAGGTGCATTTCATAAACCAAAAGGCATACGTCTATAAGCAAAGGTACCAAAGGGGTAGGTAAAGGTGGTCTTCTCTTGGTCCTCTTTTGACAGGTATTTGAGAGAAACCAGAATAACCATCTAGAAAGCAGAAATGTGTGTGTTTGTATAATATTTCTAGCAGAAAAGGCATAAGTATTGCACCATAATGTGTAATAATAGCCCATAATGTAATAAATATCAATATAAAGCATGATGCAAAATGGACGTATCAACGAGCAGGAATTAAGCTTGGGGATGCTGATATGTCTCCAACGTATCTATAATTTTTGATGATGGCATGCTATAATATTATCTATTTTGGATGTTTTATCTGCATTAATATTCTATTTTGTATTACTTTTGGGACTAACCTATTAATCTAGAGCCAAGTGTCAGTTTCTATTTTTCCTTGTTTTTGAGTTTTGCAGATATGGGATATTAAACGGAGTCCAAACAAAATAAAACCTTCGGAAGGAATCTTTCTAGAAGGAAACAAGTCAATCAAGCTTGGATTGCACGTCAGGGGAGGTGCCACGGCGCCATAAGACTGCTAGGCGCGGGCCCCCTGGCCGCGCCTAGAAGGCTTGTCGCTCCCTCGTAGGTCTCCTAACCCTATTCCCTGGCCTATAAATACCCAAATATTCCCCCAACATCAGAATGAGCCACGCAAATACTTTTCCGCCGCGAGAAGCCTCCGTTCTCGAGAGATCCAATCTTGGAGCCTTTTCCAGTAATCTGTCGGAGGGGGTTTTGATCATGGAGGGCATTTACATCAACTCCATTGCCCTTCCGATGATGCGTGAGTAGTCCACCACAGACCTACGAGTCCATAGATAGTAGCTAGATGGCTTCTTCTCTCTCTTTGATCTTCCATACCATGTTCTTCATGATCTTCATGGAGATCTATCCGATGTAATCCTCTTTTGTGGTGTGTTTGTCAAGATCCTATGAATTGTCAGTTTATGTTCAGATTATCCATGAATCTTATTTGAATCTCCTCTGATTTCTTACATGCATGATTTCGTATCCTTGCAAGTCTCTTTGAGTTATTGGTTTAGTTTGGCCAACTAGATTGGTAAATCTTGCAATGGGAGAAGTGCTTGGTTTTGGGTTCAATCTTGCGGTGTCCTCACCTAGTGACATAGTAGGGGTAGCAAGGAACGTATTGTATTGTTGCCATCAAGGGTAACAAGATGGGGTTTTCATCATATTTCTTGAGTTTATCCCTCTACATCATGTCATCTTTGTTAATGCGTTACTCTCTTCTTCATGAACTTAATACTCTAGATGCAGGCAGGAGTCGGTCGATGTGTGGAGTAATAGTAGTAGATGCAGAATTGTTTTGGTCTACTTGTCACGGACATGATGCTTATATGCACGATTATTGCATTGGATAACTACATGATTATTCGCTTTTCTATCAATTGCTTGACAGTAATTTGTTTACCGACCATGATATTAGCCTTCAAGAGAGAAGCCTCTAGTGAAACCTATGGCCCCGGGGTCTATTTTCCATCATATATTTTCAGATCTATACTTGATGCAATTTATTTATCTTTTACTTTCTGCACTCATTTACATCTATCTCTTTCGGATCTAATCCCTGCAAATAACCGTGAAGGGATTGACAACCCCTTTATAGCGTTGGGTCCAAGAGTTTGATTGTTTGTGTAGGTGCAACCATTGGTAACTTGCTTGTTCCTCCTACTGGATTGATACCTTGGTTCTCAACAACCGAGGATAATACTCATCTACTTTGCTGCATCACTCTTTCCTCTTCAAGGGAAAACCAACGCAATCTTAAGAGGTAGCACGCCACAAGAAACTTCCATGGTGACGCATCGACATGGTGGCTTCACACATCTTCGAAGAACTTTGCCATGAGTTGGTCCAAGATAAAGAAAGCAATGCGGCGAGAGTTTGTTTCTTTCACTTACATGGAACATATTCAACACCACTTCGAGAACACCATACAAGGATCCAAGTCCATCAACGAGTACTTCATGACGATGAAGAAAGCCTTGCGATGAGCCGGTGTGAACGACCCCATTTGGATGAAGTTCTACTTCACGATGGGATTGAACAACGACATCGCCAAGGTTATCTTCCTAAACAACTATGAGTCTCTCAAAGATCTCTACATTGGTGCTCTTCGGGTGGAACAAGAACTCAAGGCCAAGGCTACTCAATCCTAAGCACACTTTGTGATGATCAAGCTCCAAGAGGACGAGCATGAGGATGGTACCACCAAGATGTCCAAGCCTGACGAGCTTCAAGACAACGCTCCCAAGTTCCTTCACCTCCATCCCTCTTTCTGGCATTGACGATGCCGAGTGTACCACGACTCTTTTGGAAGACGGTGCGGGGACGACTACGACTACTGAGCCACTCAAGGAATATGCTTTGGAGGCAAGCAACAAGGTGGTGAGCAAGGATGATGCTTCCATCTTTGTAGGTGAGAGTGAGATGATCGAGCATGGGATTTTCCCTTCGGTCATGGAGGCGAGTGATGATGTGCCATCTTTGGCCTTCATCTATAGTGATGGTGACGAGATGTTGAGCATGGCTTTTCCCTTTGACCACGACGGTGTTTGGAGATGAGTTCAGAGACTTCTTCCACCGTATTGAGAGTAAAAGTGAGTTCACCACTAGCCCCATATTTGATGAGTTGCCCCAATTCCCATGTGAGGAGAGCCACAACCCCCACCACTTGAGTGAGATGAGTGACTACAACATATGTGAGTTTGAGTGCACCTACTTGGACGGAGTGTGTGAACCACCACCACATAGAGCGGGTGAGGTAGTTGATAGGACATGTGAGCCCATTTTGATTTCTAACAACTTAACCTCTACCTCTATTGTGTCTTCTCATTTGGTGCTAGGTCCCATATATGATGACGCTCCAATACTCGACGATTTTGTCCTCCCTTTGGACAAGACGATGGCCATGGTGGAAAATTATGCACCCTCCACATGGTTCCATCATGATGAATATGACCATGATTTGGTTTTTCCAAACTCACCTACACCACATGAGTGGAATGAAAAAGGTAACATAGGTGAAGGTGATGCTCTTGTCCCACGAGTGGACATATATTGCTTGCATGATGTTGTTCCACCTATTGCCATGCTTCATGATTATGCGACTATCACATGTGATGAATTACCCATTTATGATGAGTCTGACCATTCTCATGTGGATTATATTAGTTATGATTCCATGTTGCATAATATATCTTGTGAGAACTCTATAGGTCATATCATGTTTGACAATCCACTTGACCTGTCATATTCTATGCATGAGATAACCTGTATCGCATCTTTGCAATCTCATCGTACTAACTATGCATATGCCATTAAAGTAAACCCAATTTGCACAAATGGCATACATGACAAACCCATGGTTATTGGCATTTGTTTTTCTTGTGATGATATTGCCATGCTTCCTTTGCATCACTTGCGCCATTGTTCACTATTAACATGCCATGACCACCATGCTTCAGATATGCATTGTTTTGGTTGTTGTCCATATTATCCATATTATGCTTCCACTATTTCACATGAGGAGACCATCATAGTTTACTCATACATATTAGGAGATTTTGACCCATCCCATACATTGAATGATTCCAATAATTGTGTGCAGAATATTCTTGCCAGATTTTGACCCATCCCATACATTGAATGATTCCAATAATTGTGTGCAGAATATTCTTGCCATTGATATGAATAATATGTGTGTTCCACATACTTGCTATAATTTGCGTCCCACTCATGTTGAGCATAATAACTATCATTGCATGAGGGATGACATCTTTCTATATCATGCATAAAATTTCTGAGAGCATTGCTTTTCTTGTCCTAACTCTCACGTTCACATACACATCATGATGGATGATGTGGATATTTACCACGCACACATTTTGTTCCATGTGTCTCCTTGTTGTGTAGGTACACATGATTCATCTTCAACCTCGCAAGCGCACGATCGAGTTGACGAAATGAGATCTAGAGAGCAATGAAGACGCGCGCCACCATGGAGTGCTTAATCTCCACCTACCCTCCTTGCACAAATACTTCACGCATTTCTTCTACATGGATCTCACATGGCTATGGCTTCTTGCTCATTACAGTTATTATGCATGTATTTCCATGTTCACTTTGCATGATATGTTCATTTCTATGCCTTTGCCATGCATTCGTGACTCATGCCTTGGATCTCACATGACACTTGATTATACGACTTGTATGTGTATTTGCAATCTTGGTGAAGATATTATTGTCTATTGCCATGTCGATTTGTGCCCAAGGCCTATGATAGTACATTGATAGCTCTTTGTGTTCGTGCTTGTGATATGTCATGCGCATTGTCTATGGATATTATTTACTCACATGACATGATTTCCATGATTTCCTCTAGTAGAATCTTTGGACTACTAGTTTGCACAACATGATCACTATGCTTGCTTATGTTGCATCACTGATGGTTAATACTTGCTCCTTACATGCGGTTGATGACAACCATTGCCATGCTTCACACATGTTTGATATTGCATATTTTCATATGTCTCCCTATGTTGCCTCCCTCTTGCTAGATGTTTGTCCATGTATTGAGTGCAACAATGCTTTTATTCTTGCTATTGAGATTGCCCCCATAGCTTTCTCTCATATTATTGGAGCTTTTGACATCTTTCATGTGAAGCATCCTTTCCTTCCTTCTTTGAACCATATGCCTACTCCCATGTATATAGCAATTATTGCATCATATTAATCCTGCACTTGTGATCCTAACGGCTATGTGCAAGATAAGGGAAACATCACGATGGATGGTGTGTTTATCTACCATGCATATACATTCTTTGTGTTTGCTTGTGCATGCGTAGGATACTTCGAGTACATGTCAACTCCGACTTCATGTGAGTTGACCATTCGAGCTCTTGAGAGCGAGCCATGCTACACCGGCGCATTTTTACATCCCCTTGCTTGTGTTTCGGCAGTGTGAATGACCCACAAGGTCACGCTTTTCAGTGTTTCTTGTCCTGGCTCCATTTGAAGGAATTACAAGACTGTGAGACATTGGAGATTTCCCTCTTGGAGCTTCTACATGATGAGCGCTTGGTGATCATCCACTTCTACACGGCGATGCCATCTCCTTCCCATGGTGATTTGGATTTTGATCCAAGGATAGATCTTTCCCAAGGGGGAGGGGATGATGCGGAGCATCCTACGAATATCACCATATCAAGAGTCCGTTCGGCAAGTGACACATGCGATATCTACTCCACATACATAAGGTGAATCATCTCCTTTACACGTGTTCACTTGACCCCTTCGAGGATGGTATACTACTTGACACTCCTCTCATGTGCATGCATATGTATTACTGAAGCTTCATGGATGAAGATGAGGAGTGAAAGTGCCAAGGATCAACTACACCCTCCATGAAAGAAGCGTGGAAGCGCGGAAGGAAAAAGAGGAGTTGTGCTAGCAGGAATACCGGTACAACTGGTTAACTACCGGTCAACAACCAGTACACCGGTACAACCGATCAACTACCAAACAACTACCGCTCTGACCGGGCCAACTTTCTATTTTCAAGTGGTTCAAGGCTGGTACTGCCCCGGTTGTTCCGGCAAATGTAGCCTGAGCAGTACGACCGGTCCAACCACCGGTACAACTGCCCAAAGAGGTACGACTGGTTGGGCGAGCAATACAACCGTCCTGTTTGTACGCACAGAAAGGCGCCACGACCCATGTATCCCCAACTTACCCCTTGTACTATATGTACTCCTCTCCTAGCTCTGTATTTGGGTTAGAAATAGTTTAGTTCATAGTTAGTTGAGCATTGCTACTTCCACTTACCTCCTCCATGGATATGGCCTCTATGTGAGAAGATCCAAGTTGATTTCAAGGCCCCTCTTGTAGGAAAGATCCTTCGAGATTCCAAAGCCCCATCTCCTCATGGGATTTGGGATGAACTCTAACATGTATCCTCTTTCCCTTTGTTGTTCTTATACCTTTGTGGATCTTGTGTGGATGTGAGTCTAGTGGATGTGTGATTAGAATTGTTCTTGAGTGTTTCGTCTTGTGATTTCTCCATGTTCTTCCCCGCGTTCTTCATGCTCTTCAAGGTTTCTCCCTCCAATTCATGAAATATCAAAATCTAGGGGTTCCACCTGGTATCACCATTGTTGTTCTCCCAAAAATTCCCTCTCACCTGATGGATATTAAAAACCTACTTCTCCATTATGTTAATTGCATTGTCATAAAAGTGAACTACAACAATTCTATCATTGTGCCAATCAATGTCCAAGAAACTCAAATGACTTCCTTGTTATTTGTCTTGAATTGCAAACGAGGATCTTTTCCATTCACATACTTGGGACTCACAATGAGCACCTCGAGACTAAAAATTAAAGACTTGAACCCAATCATGCAAATAATTGAAAGAAGACTCCCTAGATGCTCCACAATGCTTTCATATGATTACAGATTTCAACTTATAAATTATGTCTTTGCATCCTTACCAATCTTCTTCATGTGCACTGTAGCTCTTCCAATTGAGGTCACAGAACAAATCGATAAGTATATCAAGCATTTTTAAGGAGAAAATATAGATTGATTGACAAAGGCCTTGCCCTTATTGCTTGAACTAAAGTCTGCAAACCGAAGGAACAAGAACACTTGGAACTAAAGTCTTCACTCGAAGGATTGTATGGGTTGAGGATTTTGGAGTTGAGCATCAGTTGGAAATTTTCCTTAGTATTACCTTGGCCCCCTTTAACAATACGGTGTTTCCTATGCCTCAAATACAGGAAATGAAACTACGAAAACAAAAGCCTTCACGCTTCATATTCCTCGTTCATATCTTCAAGGTCACACCAACTTCTTCATTTTCAAAGTCTTCACAAAGTCTTCACCAAAGTCTTCAAAAAGTCTTCAGCAAAGTCTTCACTTGAAGACATAAATTTTTAGGGGTCGATAATCTCCGAATATATCAAACTCCTCATTGACTTATAGATAATGTGTACACTCACAAACACATTAGTACCTTAACCTGTAAGTCTTCAATACAACAAAAGCACTAAGGGGCACTAGATGCACTAACAATCTCCCCCTTTTTGGTGATTGATGACAAAAGGTTAAGTTTTCAATGGGGATAAACATATGAAGTGAAAGTACAAATTTTGAGGAATTTGATTGCAAGATATAGAAGAACTCCCCCTGAAGATGTGCATACTTGAGGAATTTGCTTTGGACTGCAAAAGCACATGGCAGGTTCAAACATGGAGAACTCCCCCTATATCTTGTAATTCATACACGCATTTGAATATATGATATGAAGAATTTGAAATGCGTGAGAAAAATGGTGTCTGACGAAATTCAGCATGCATGCATTAAGGTATTTGAGGAAATAAACATGCGAGGAAATAGTTCAAAAGTGTTAGACCACCATCGAACTTAAGTTTACAACTCAATCAACAAAAGTTTCGGAAGAGCGAGAGTTGTAACTTAAACAAAAAAAGCCCATTTATTGAGACCCGCTTGAATACTAACTCAAATTTTCTCCCCTTTGTCATCAAAGACCAAAAGGGAAGAAAACGTGATGACTAACGCCCCTTTGAAGAATTTCATCATGTGTGTGAGGAAGGAGCGCCAGCATTGTCGGGGTCGTTTGTCGATGCAGGGCCTACAGCAGTGTCGTCAATGTCTTCATCGTCATCACGCTCGCGAGATGAAGAATATGAACTTGCTAGCATCAGAGGAACTTGAACTTTCTTGAATTTCTTCTGAGGTCGCCGAGCCTAGTCGGGATGTTCCTCAATATCTAGCTCAACCAGTTCTCTAGAAGGCATGATGTGAGACAGTACGGCCCAAGTGCGGTTGAGGTTTTCATGCGCATAGTAGTGATTTCTCTTCACTGTGTTCTGCATCACAGTCATGTTCTGCACAATGTAACCAAGTTGACGCTCCACCCACTTGTGATTGTGATCGACCTTCTGATGAAGACTTATTAGAAGCTCGCGATCAGTCATCACACGAGGGGCAGACTCTTGAGGTTTTTGAGCTGAGGCCTTTGCATCGGAGTCTTGAGTGGCAGTGTCATCATTGGTGGAGAAAGAAGCGGCTTTGCGAAACTGTCCATCCAACGGACGAGTGCCTTCATCAATGACAACTTTGCCTTTTCCTTCAACTGTGGCAATTGTGCTCTTGATGACTTCTATTGGAGGCAGAAAGCTAAAGTGATTCTGAAAATCAGCCTTGAAGGGAACTGAGGACTTTGCCCTAATGAATTTCATGATCCATGGCGCATAGGGCTTCTGTTCAAATGGAGCTAAGGCAGCACTGGCCAATGTCCTCATGAAGAAATCATGCAAGTCGATGGGAATCCCATGAATGATGTTGAAGAGCATATTCTTCATGACTCCTTCCACTTCTTCTTCTTCAGAATCATGGCCTTTCTGAGGACATAGTGTATTTGTGAGGATACGGTAAACAGTCCTGGGCACATATAGCAGATTCTTCACAAGAAAGGTGTTTGGTTGAGGTGTTCCAGGAGGCAAAGGCTTCATCAACACTTGCATCAGCTGATTTGGATGTGCAGGCTCATTAAACAGTTTGCGGGCTTCATCTGAGGGAATTGGAACAGGGACACACTGAAGCAATTCAGAGGCTTGAGAAGTGAAGTGGGTCATGCCAGTCATCTAGTCCAATATCCATGAGTTGATATCTGAGGAATTTCTGCTAATATGCAGCGTAGCATAGAACTGAATGATGATTTCTTCATTCCAGTCGCAGACGTCGACACATAATGGAAGAAGGCCTGCTTCATAGAGAACTTGGAGCACTAGAGTGAATGATGGAAGACTTTCCATATCAGCATGAGGAATCTGATGGTGCTCGAAGACTTTCTTCTTCTCATATAGGACTGACGCATAGTAGTTGAGTTGAGAGGCAGTCCAGAATCTGTTGCGACCAGCCCTTGCAGAGTCATAGGGGTTTGGTCCAGAGAAGAATGAGTGTTCATCGAAGAAATTATTCTTGAGGAATTTGGGACGAACAGTGCCTTTGAAGGGCAGTCTTGGCTTGGGTTGAAGATTTGTTCATGTGCGCCCCTTGATCTCCGTTGGCATTGGAGGAACAGTAGACTGGGTGATTTGAAGAACTGGTTCCTCTGCAGTGGCTGGAGCACCATATTCCTCAGCTGTTGCATCTGGAATTTCGTCACTGTTTGGAAGGTACAGATGTTCAGTCTTCTGGGATTTCTTCAGCCTGTGCAGGTGACTGAGGAATCAAAATTAGAGGAGTTGCCATTGGTGAATTGGGATGTGCAGATTCCCAATATTCATCATTGACGACTGGAGTAGTCACCAATGTCAACTTCAAATCAATTTCTTCTATGCCAGCTTCTTTAGTAGTTACCAGAAGCTGGGGCGATGATACCTTGAGGGTCGATGCAGTGTCATCAATGACAATTTCCTCATCAAGAGGCTCTCTGGAAGCAGCCGAATGATTTTCTTCTTCTTCAGGGATGACATACTCCTCCCCGAATGGCACAATAGCATAGGCTGGTGCTGAGGAAATTGGAGTTGCATCAATTGGAGTTGCTGAGGAACTTGATGAAGTTTTCAACTTATTCAACACAGGGGCATCAGAAGTTGACGCTTTTCTCTTGAGTGGATTATCCTCAGCAGTAGCAGTTTCTTCAGGAATGAGTGATGCAGCCTCCCTGGGTGGTTTAGTTTCTTCAGGCATAGCAGATTCTTCAGCTGGCCTATCAGATTCTTCAGGTACAACAGAAGTACCTATTGGCATAGTAGTTTCTTCAGGCACAACATTGGAGGTTGCCCTGGCATGTTCATTAGTGGTCTGAGTCTCCTCAGCAACACTGGCAGTTGCTTCTGGTGTAGAAGTATTTCCTTCAGCAGTTTCATCAGGCTGAGCATTTTCATCAACTGCCTGAGGAGTTTCATCTGCAGTTTGAGTAATTTCTTCAGACTAAGGCTTTTGTGGTTGCGATCGAGCTGCAACCCTGGTGTTGTGATCCTTTACAGCTGCTTGAGCAGCCCTGACGAGTCTGACCTTGGTGCCCTTCCATTCAGCATCATATCTCTATTGATCCACAGAGAGTGCGCGAATTTCGCACTGGACTGTGACGAGTTGATTTGGGGTCAAATTCATCACATTTTCACACAGAAACTTTTCTTTTCGAGTCATGTTCCTCTTAGCTCTCAGAGCTTGCTCTCTCTTCCATTGTTCTTCAGAGATGAAGTGGGTGAGGACATGATCCACTTCAGGAGGCAGATTTAGTGAAGAAAGTGGGGTGCTTGGGTCTTCATGCCATATATCGATGAAGTTGAGGATCATCTTGGGATCCAGCATGAGAGGAACAGAGCTACCCTTTGCTCTAGCAGCCCTGTGCTGACTTTGTCTGATGATTTCTTCCAATCCCTCATCATCAGCTTCATCATCATCACCATCATTATCCTTGGAATGTGAGGGTATGGTTATCACATCCTTGCTTGTGTGAGGACTTGGTCTTTGACCTCGTCCAGCAGTTTTCTTCAGCTTCAACGCAGAGGGGCTGGTTGAAGACCTTGCTATGTTGGAGGAGCTAGCGGTGATCTTTAGGACTCTGGTGAAACCCTCAGTCCTCTTGCATGTAGCCAGGTGCACTGGTGTTGAGGATTTTGTAACTGCTGCAGACTGAGTATTGACAGTTCCAGGTGCTGAGGACTTTGTAGGCTGAGGCCTTTGACCTTGAGGAATCTGCTGTGAAGGTCCTGATGTTAAAGAATCTATCTTCAAAGCAGATTTCTTCATGATTTTCTTAGGAGCACTTGCAGAAGCTCCAACAGAGGCAGCAGCAGCAGAATCTTCATTGAATTTCTTCACTGCTTCTTTGGCTTTCCTAGCCAGCTTGGTTTGCTGCTTCTCCCATAGATGAGGAAAGTCCTCACCAGTCTTTAGGCTTGTGGGATCAGCGATTTGGTTCTGAGCTAGAGGAGGCCTGCTGCAAGGTGGTTTCACTGCAAATTTCATCATGTACTTTGGGGTTACATAATGATATTCTTTCCATTCCTTTGCCCATCTCCTCTCAATCTTTTGCAGACGGATCTTTCTCTGCTTGGTCGTCTCTTTTCCATGTGTTTCTTCATCAGGTGTGCAATATTCATCATACACATCCTCTAGAATTTCAAAGGCAATGTGCACATCTGGCTTCTTTCCTCCTTTCTAAGGTTTCTTTCCGTCATCCATTTTCTGAAGAGGTACACAATTTTTCTTCAAGAAGTGCTACAAATGAGTTAAGTTGATGAGAACCTAGTGATTCATCAGCGGACATGTTGTACCTGTGAACAGAGTATAGGTGCGAGGAATTTGAAGAGGTCATATGCGTTCTCAGAAATTTTTGAAGAAAAATTAGGTGTGAGGAATTTGACCATGGATGTCTTGAGGAATTTCACTAAGTGTTCTTTGTCTTAGGTTCCTGAGTTGTACAAATTTTGAGGATTTGCACAATTGAGGAATCTTGAAGAAAATCATTACTTAGAGAAAATCATCAAGTATGAGGAGATGTAAGGTGCTTTAAAATAAGGTTCATGAAGAACAAACACCTTTTGAGGAATATGAAGAGCATTTGAGGATCAAACAAGGGCAGTAAAAATAAATTTTATTTACCCTGGTGAAGAACACGACGAACTCAGAGATGAGATTGGGAAGTTCGTGCATTTAGATCTCCCACGCCCTAGCTTGGCAGAGGGAGACAGCTACAGCAGCGGTGGGATGAGGATTTCCGCGGCCGATGCGAGTACGGCGACGACGAGGTTGAGGAAGTGAAGCTCTTCCTCACCGGCGATGATGACTTTAGCGGCGGCGCTAAGTTGGAGCTCGGGAGAGGGATGAGATGTGGAGTAACCAAGCACAGTTGATGGGAAGGAAGTATTTATAGAGGAAGTGAAAACCGATCCGCCCGAAGATTTTGGATAGGATTGCCCCTGACCCTTTCTCTCCATGCGACAGGTGTCACCCACGAACTCAGCAGTGGCGATAGTGGGGGTCGTGGGTTATCGAGGCGTGGGAATAGGAACAGTTTGAGCGGGAACCGCCGAAAATTTTGGTAGTGAAGATTTCAAAGTATTCGTTCGCAAATTCTTCAGTTGTCAAGGACACAGTGAAGACTTTGAACGAGCTTCAAAGTAAAACGCATATGAAGAATTTGTGAACAGACTTGGTTGAGTTTAGCATAGAGGGGAAAAGGGGTCCGATCACATTCACTTAGATGAAAATAACCTTGAAGAATTAGCAATAAGTGAATGTTGTTGAGGACATCGAAAACTCAAATATATATATATATATATATATATAGTCAATGAAGAACATGAGTTTCGAGGTTAGAAGAATTTGAAAAGTTAAGGAATTTGAAAAACTTGAGGAATTTGCAAATTTGAGGAATTTGCACAAATGATGAAAAACTCAACTTATAAGAATTTCAACTATTGTTGGTGGCGTGACCCACCGTATAAGAATGATGACTTCAGACACCGCGTACAATTGTCGTAGGGTTCTGAGAATCAAATTCTTCATTAATTTCTTCACACTTAGAGGGTTACTCTTCATTGATTGAAGAAAAACGTTTCTTTGTGTGTTGCACATCAAGGTCGTCAATTTTGCATAGGTGTTAGGATGTGTGTCTTTCTTCAAAGGACATTCGAAGATTCTAAGATATTTAGCTCACACCGCAACTTGCAAAATCTCTTTTCATCCAAGGGCTTAGTGAAGATATCGGCCAGCTGTTCTTCAGTGGGGATGTGGTCAATGGAGATGTCGCCCTTGAGTACATGATCTCGAAGAAAGTAATGACGAATTTGGATGTTCTTGGTCTTGGAATGCTGAATTGGGTTATAAGCAATCTTGATGGCACTCTCGTTGTCGCAGTAAAGAGACACATTCTTCAGCTTGATGTCGTAGTCCTTGAGGGTTTGCTTCAACCATAGCAGCTGAGTGCAACATGAACCGGCAGCAATGTACTCAACTTCAGTAGTAGAGAGTGAAATGCAGTTCTGCTTCTTCGAGGACCAACAGACTAAGGATCGTCCGAGGAAATGACATGTGCCTGAGGTTGACTTGCGATCCACATGATCTCCACCATAGTCAGCATCAGTGTATCCGACGAGGTGAAGATTTGAGCCCTTGGGATACCACAATCCAAGAGTTGGTGTGTGAGCTAAGTATCGAAGAATATGTTTCACAGCCTTATGGTGTGATTCCTTCGGTGTTGCTTGGAATCGGGCACACATGCAAAGACGTAGCATAATATCAGGCCTAGATGCACATAGATACAATAATGAACCAATCATGGAGCGGTATACCTTCTGATCGAAATCTTTACCATTTTCATCAGTGCAGAGGTAGCCTTTTGAAGGCATTGGAGTTTTGACGCCTTTGCAATCTTGCATGTCGAATTTCCTCAGAACATCTTTGAGGTATTTCTCTCGTGAGATGAAGATGCCATTGTCTTGCTGACGAATTTGAAGACCTAGGAAGAATTTCAACTCTCCCATCATAGACATTTGATATTCTTCACTCATCATATCGGCAAATTCATCACTGTAACATTTGTTAGTACAGCCAAAGATAATATCATCAACATATATTTGGCATATGAACAGTTCATTGTCATAGGATTTTGTGAAAAGAGTAGGGTCGAGTGAACCGGGTTTGAAGCCTTTCTTCATGAGGAATTCCTTCAGAGTGTCGTACCACGCCCGAGGGGCCTTCTTGAGGCCATAGAGGGCCTTGTTTAGTCTGAAGACTTTGTCAGGATGCTTAGGGTCTTCAAAACCTAGGGGTTGAGCAACATATACTTCTTCCTCAAGCTTACCATTGAGGAATGCACTTTTCACATCCATTTGATATAAGATGATATTATGATGGTTAGCGTAAGCAAGTAATATTCGAATAGCCTCAAGTCTAGCAACAGGTGCAAATGTTTCATCAAAGTCAATTCCTTCAACCTGTATGTAGCCTTGGGCTACAAGACGAGCCTTATTCCTCACCACGAGGCCATTTTCATCTTGCTTGTTGCGATAGATCCACTTGGTACCTATGATGTTATGTTTGCGAGGATCTGGTCGCTTGACAAGTTCCCACACGTTCTTGAGCTTGAACTGATGCAATTCCTCTTGCATAGCTTGAATCCACTCGGTCTCCTTGAATGCTTCATCAACTTTGGTGGGTTCTATTATAGAGACAAAGGCAAAGTGCCACAAAAGTTAGTTAGATGTGAAGCTTTTGAGCGTGTGAGAGGACCTGGTGCGTTGATGTCATCGATAATTTTGTCAATCTGCACTTCATTTTCTACTCTTGGATGAGCAGGTTGACGTGGCTGAGGATTTTCATCAGCACCAGTTTCTTCAGGTATATCAGCATGAGAGTCTTCATTTGTTAGAATGATTTCCTCAGTGGGTATGACATCTTCAGTTGCCTTCAGCTTGATGGATTCTTTAGGAGACTGTTCATCTAACACAGAAGATAGGAGCTCTCTTTGCGAGCCATTAGTTTCATCGAACCGCACATCTACAGTTTCAACCACCTTGTGATGGTAGGTGTGGCAGACTTTGTAGGTGTGCAAGTCCTTTCCATAACCAAGCATAAAACCTTCATGTGCTTTTGGTGCAAACTTAGAACTGTGGTGAGGATCTCTGATCCAGCATTTTGCACCGAAGACTTTGAGATAACTTACATTGGGTTTCTTGCCTGTCATGAGCTCATATGAAGTCTTCTTGAAGAATTTGTGAAGATATACCCTGTTGATGATGTGGCATGCAGTATCAATTGCTTCAGGCCAGAAGCGATGAGGAGTTTTGTATTCGTCAAGCATGGTGTGAGCCATCTCAACAAGTGTCCTATTTTTGCACTCCATGATGTCATTCTGCTGAGGAGTATAAGGGGCAGATAACTCATGAGTAATACCAAGTTCATCAAGATATTCATCAAGATTAGTGTTCTTGAACTCAGTCCCATTATCACTCCTGATATGCTTGATCTTGACGCCGAAGTTGGTGGAGGCCCTTGAAGCAAATCGTCTGAAGACGTCCTACACTTCATTTTTGTACAGAATAATATGCACCCATGTGTAACGAGAGTAATCATCAACAATGACAAATCCATACAAACTTGATGCATTTGTTAGTACGGAGTAATGAGTGGGGCCAAATAGATCCATGTGAAGCAATTCAAAGGGTCGAGTCGTGGTCATGATTGTCTTCGAGGGATCCTTGGGTCTGGTCATCTTTCAAGATTCACATGCACCGCAGAGGTGGTCCTTGAGGAATTTGACACCCTCGATGCCAATGACGTGCTTTTTCTTCATGAGTGTGTGCAGGTTCCTCATACCAGCATGTCCAAGTCGTTGATGCCACAGCCAGCCTTCTGAAGACTTTGCAAGTAAGCAAGTGGCAGGTTGAGGACCTGTAGAGAAATCAACAATATACAAGTCTCCTCTCCTAAAGCCTTCGAAGACGTTGGAATTGTCAGATTCCGTGATGACAACACAACGAAATTTTCCAAACACGACAACCATATCAAGATCACAAAGCATTGAGACAGACATAAGGTTGAACCCGAGGGATTCAACAAGCATCACCTTATCCATGGTTCGGTCCTTTGAGATAGCAACCTTACCAAGTCCCAATACCTTGCTTTTTTCCTTTGTCTGTGTAGGTGATGTGCTTCAGAGGAGATGGAGTGAGTGGCAAATTCATCAGTAGATTCTTGTCACCCGTCATGTGGTTTGTGCATCCACTATCGAGAACCCACTCCGTAGCTTTTAGAGTATCATCCTGCAGATGAATTAGTACAACTTACGAACTCATATGCTTCAGAGTGAAGAATATGACAACAATTTCATCACACAGAATTTCATCACACAAGATAGTAAGCACGTAGAGTGAGGACGTGAGAAATGAAGAATTCATTTCATCATGGTTAGCTTGCATCCTTTCAAGCATTTCCCCAGGTCTCCACCAAATTCACCAGATCTTCAAATTCATCTGAAAACCTGACCCTGCATAAGATGTCAGTTTGATTTCTTCACCACCCAGATCTGGAGGGGTGGCAAAGAATTCATCATTCTGCGAGTACCATATGAGAAGGGAGGCATAGAAGAAAGTGCGTTCCGTTTCATGGGGCGAGGGTTAGAGTATTCAAATGAATAAGCAGAGAAATTCTTCGAGGAATTATGAACATAATGGTTTGAAGAATAATGCACATATTCATAACTCTTAGGTTTTCCCTGCGAAACAGAGGCATTAGCACGAGAATGATGATTTTGACCATTTGAGGAATTTCGTCCAAGTGAGGACTTTGGTCCATATGAGGAATTTGATCTGGGGTTCCTATTATTCATGAGTGGTGTCGTGAGGACATTCACTTGAAGATTTTGTAGGTAGCTCTTGGGAACCCAGATTTTCTTTATAGGAGAACCGTTCCTGTAGTTAGTTCCAACAAATCTAGCAAATACTTCACCTTTCTGTTTTTTGAAGAATTTGTAGTTCGAGTCAAGTGATTCATCAGAGAAATATGAAGTTTCACACGTAAAGCCAGATAAAGTGGATGGATCTACAGGAGGTTCTTTCGCAGCAACCCATGAGGTTTTGGGGTACTGCTCAAGTGTCCAGTAGGATCCATCAGCGTTGAGTTTCCTCACAAAGGCTATACCCTCTTTCCTAGGGTTCCTGTTTAGAATCTGCTTTTTAAGAACATCGCAAAGGATTTGATGCCCTTTGAGACTTTTGTACATGTCTGTCACATACAATTCCTTCAACCCTGCATTGTCATCAGTGATACTAGTGGTATCCTCAGATGAGGAATTTAAGACCATGGGAATAGTTGAAGAAATTGCATTAATAGAAGCATTTGAACATTCAGGTGAAGAATTAGCAGTTTCACGTTCGATGCATTTCAAACAAGGTGGAATGAAATCTTCCTGAGCGGTATTGATCTGTTGAGCTAGTAAGGAATCGTTTTCCCTTTGGAGATCTTCATGTGACACCCTCAGTTTCTCAAGATCTTGCTTTCTTTGAAGAAATTCATAAGAAAGCTTCTCATGATCAGCTAAGAGGTTGTTATGATGACTCTGTTGGTTATCATACTTCGTCTAAAGACTTTTTAGATCAACAGACAAAGTTTGAGTCTGATCCACTTCATGGTTCAACAGATCATTGCTTTTGTCTAGCATTTTTTGAAGCTTTTCAAGTGCACTTCGTTGCTTAGTGGCAATTTTAACAAGTGTAGCATAGCTAGGTTTCACATATTCATCAGATTCACCTTCACTTGATTCAGATGAGGAATGATGTTTGTGTACCTTTGAGCCTTTTTCCATGAAGCAATAAGTGGGAGCATAATCATCATTGTTGACGTCAGAGTCGTTGGAGTAGTCAAATTCTTCATCGTTGAAGATGGACTTGCTGACGAAAGCAGTAGCGAGAGCAAGGCTAGCGACACCAGATTCTGATTCCTCCTCAGATTCTTCCTCTTCTTCATATTCTTCATATTCTTCCTCAGAATCCATTTCCTTGCCGATGAATGCTCGAGCCTTTCTGGAACCATTCTTCTTGTGCTTTGAGGACTTTGAAGATGAGGACTTTGCAGATGAGGACTTTGAAGATTTCTTGTTTTTCTTCGAGTCATCAGAACTATCATCCTTGTATTTCTTCTTCTTCTTTGAGTCTTTTTCCCAGAGAGGACAGTCAGAGATAAAGTGACCAGGCTTCTTGCAACGATGACAGGTTCTTTTCTTGTAATCTTCTGAGGAATCTAATCTCCTCAAGACACTTTTTGATGACTTTACAAATCCACCTCTCCTTGAGAACTTCTGCAATTTCCTCACAAGCATTGCTAGTTCCTGACTTAGTTCTTCAGGATCACCAAGGCTCCCGTCAGAATCTTCTTCTTCAGATGAGGAAATTGCTTTTGCCTTCAGTGCACAAGATCTTCCATAGCTTGGCCCGAGAGGTCTCTCTTTTCAGCTTGTTGGAATTCATGAGTATTGAGTCTCTCAAGAATATCAGGAGGATCAAGAGCTTTATAATCTCCACGTTCTTGGATCATCAAAGCGAGAGTATCAAATGAGGAATCGAGAGATCGTAGCAGTTTCTTCACCACTTCATGGTCAGTGATATCAGTGGCACCTAGTGCTTGAAGTTCATTGGATATATCAGTGAGGCGATCAAATGTTTGTTGAACATTTTCATTGTCAAGTCTCTTGAAGAGGTTGAAGAGATTGCGAAGAACATCAACACGAGAGTCACGTTGAGTGGAAACACCTTCGTTGACTTTGGACAGCCTATCCCAGATAAGCTTAGCAGACTCCAAAGCACTCACTCTACCATACGGACCTTCGCTCAGATGGCCACAGATGATATTCTTCGCTTGAGAATCAAGTTGCTTGAATCTCTTCACATCAGCAGTAGTGATAGTGGGAGTGACAGAGGGCACACCATTTTCCACAACATACCAGAGATCGTTGTCAATAGCTTCAAGGTGCATACGCATCTTGTTCTTCCAGTAGGGGTAGTCTGTCCCATCGAAGGTAGGACATCCCACGGAAACCTTGATCATACCTGCAGTCGACATAACTAGAACTCCAGGTGGTTAAACCAAAATCACACAAAGCGAGGGAGTACCTGCTCTGATACCAATTGAAAGTGCGTTATATCGACTAGAGGGGGGTGAATAGGCGATTTTTACAAATTCATCACTTGAGGAATTTCAACTTTGAGGAATTTGAAATGTGATGAATAACTAGCAGCGGAATAAGTACTCAAGTGCATGAGGAACATAGTAACAACATGGTCTTCATGATGAAATGAAACATGCGCAAATAGAGAGTAGCGTGATACAGAATAAGCAGTGATGAACAAGGTAACTTGAAGAATTTGAGGTGAGGAATTTTTGAAAGTCTTCACTCAAATTCTTCAAACAGTAACAATCAATTTCATCAACAGGTATATGAGGAATAGAAGGATTGAGGAAATAGAACCAGATAACTTTATGAAGACAATTGTTTGATGACCCAGTTCCAACTGTTGTGACAGTTGTACGTCTGGTTTGGAGCGGCCTGGTATTTAAACCAGAGGACACACAGTCCTTACCATATTCTCCTTGAGCTAAGGTCACACAGTCCTCGCCCAACACTCGTGGTAAGTCTTCAGGGTAGACTTCCAAAAACCTCACAAACTGGTCACCCGACGATCCACAGTTAACTGTTGGATGCTCTAGACCAAGGTCACTTCGTGGTCCCCAATTGACTACAGGAGCACTAGACCATGACACCTAACCGTCTAGAGGATGCACAGTCCTCAAAGGTAACAAGCATCGGTTCCACACAGGAATTTCTTCAGTGATGCTCAATCACTTTGGGTTTTGTGGTTTGATTGTAGGTTTTTCCTCACTGATGATTTTTTCTCAAAAGTCCTCGGAGGATGGGTTGCTCTCAAATGACAAGTGTCAGTTCTCTCTCTTGGAGCAGCCAACCAGCTAGTGGTTGTGGGGGTGGCTATTTATAGCCAGGATGCAACCTGACATGATAAGACGTAAATGCCCCCAATGATATGACCGTTATGTGGATAAGAATGATTGGGGACAGCTGGCGCTAAGCACAGCAACGGTCGGAATTTCAAACTATCAAAGTCCTCAGCTTATCATGTTCCTCACTTGTAGGCAACTCGCACTGGCGAAATCCTAACTCCTCAGTCAGATCAATTTCCTCAGAGACCAGAAGAACTTCATCTCTGTCACTGAAGAACTTGTCTAAACCGTAAGAGATTTCCAAAATCTTCACTCGAAGGGTTGTATGGGTTGAGGATTTTGGAGTTGAGCATCAGTTAGAAATTTTCCTTAGTATTACCTCGGCCCCCTTTAACAGTACAATGTTTCCTATGCATCAAATAAAGGAAATGAAACTACGAAAACAAAAGTCTTCACGCTTCATATTCCTCGTTCATATCTTCAAGGTCACACCAACTTCTTCATTTTCAAAGTCTTCACAAAGTCTTCACCAAAGTCTTCAGAAAGTCTTCACCAAAGTCTTCACTTGAAGACATACATTTTTAGGGGTCGATAATCTCCGAATATATCAAACTCCTCATTGACTTATAGAGCCTGTGTACACTCACAAACACTTTAGTACCTTAACCTGTAAGTCTTCAATACACCAAAATCACTAAGGGGCACTAGATGCACTAACAGGGGACATCCAGCAGACTCAAGCATAAGATTTTCTTCTGGCTGGTTGCTTATTGCAGAATTAATACTAGATCCCTCTTACAGAGAAAAGGAATGCAACTAGACAATCCTTTCTGCCCTCTTTGTAACATGAATGTTGAATAATCAAATATCCATTTTCTTTGGGATTGTGTTTTTGCCCAAGATTGCTGGGAATATATAATTCCAAATAAGAGAAGGGGGATTTACTTTTATGAGGTAACGTTATTAACAATTGAGTAGCTTCCAAAAGCTTTTGCCTTAGAAATTATTATTGTGGGTTGTTGGAAAATTTGGACTCAGAGAAATGACAAAATCATTTGAGGGATTCAGCACACAACTCAATCTTGGAGATTTCATCTCAAGCAAGACCTCGAACTTTTGCAGCATAAAATCAAAAGGAAGCATTAACAGGAATTCAATCAGTGGTTGCATAACAACTTCTGGATTTTTCTCGATGTTTCCAAGAGACAACATTGGCTAACTCTTTTGTTTTATTTTCCCTGGATCTTTATGATGCTTGTATTTATAGATAACTTTACATTTTAATTTATAAAATTTACCATAGAACTATTGTTCTATGATTTTACTGACAAAAAATTGCCATAAAATGACTAGCATTATTATAATTTCAGCGAGTGCGAATAATGCTAGAATTCCTCTCCACCATACTATCAATGATCTCCATAACAACGAATGAGTGATGTTACTTGTTGCCAATACCATCGTAGACCATCAAGACAATCTGATTCAATATCAATGGATAAATTGCTTCATTTAAGTGCAAATGAAATTCACTCTCTTATGGGTAACCGTTCAGCATCGAGAGCATCAATGCAATTTTAAAGATGTTTGCAAGACCTAAAAATAGTTGCATCTTCAGAATCCCTGATAATCATGGTCGTACCTCCTTTGCACTCCAAGTAGGAGCCATCAGTGTTGAGTTTTACTCTTCCCATCACCAGTTTGTTCGTGAACTAGAGGCCACTGCCTAATCCTTTTCACATGCTTGTTGTTTCTAATGGAAGTTTAATGCTAGCACCGCCTTACCTTTCAAATCATAATTCAGAGTTATGCTTTGTAAGGCTTGTAGGGATGTGAGGTAGCTAGCTAAAAACCTAACATAAATGTCAACTAGAGATAACGGTTTGGAGTGGACGATCTCATTTCCTAGGTGTCAAATTCTCCGGAAGACCATCACTAGTCGCTTGTGTGTATCCTCATCTATGCCTGCTACGAGATTAATTAGCCAGTCTCTGCCTGTATGCTTGATGGTTATTTTATCTGGCAGTCGCCAGTCCACAGACATGACCGTCCAAAGTCGAATAACATGATTACACAACCAATGCACATGGAATGAATCCTCTATCTTGCGGACACAAATCGGGCACATCACAGACACTAATTCCAGGTTCCTCTTTACTTTGTTTGTCCATGTTTCTAGAGAATACGTAGCTAGCCGCCATGCAAAGGACTATACTTTTGGAGAGACCGGACATCGCCATATCATTTCGTCCATCGCGACTTCCATTAGTCCTAGAGCTGGTAAAAGGCAATGCAAAATTTTCTTGTTCACCGCTTGCAATCCTATATGCGCACCAGACAGAGAACCTTCCGTTCTTCTTGGACTCCCATGTTATAAATCCTTCACATGCGCGAGGAGCATGTCATATCTTTTGAATCCAACTATATCAGCTGGTAAGAACTGATGCCTCATCTTTTCCATGTCCCAACTTCCACGTATATCAAAAATTAGGTACTTATATGTGCATCTTCCTCTTTGAGTGATTAAGCCTCCCATAAGTTCTCTCGTGCAATCCATTCATCTCTCTATATTCGAACACTTTGTCCATTACCTATTGTCCAAACGATCCCCTTCTTCAAGAGGTCCAAGTTGTGGGAGATAGCCTGCCAAGTGGAGGATGGGTTAGAAATTGTATCAACAAAATTACAATTGGGGAAGTATTTTGCCTATAACAACCGGGCACACAAACTGTTTGGGTGTTCTAGTATGCGCCATGCCTACTGGCCAACAAAGCTTGACTAAAATTTTGGAAATCCTTGAACCCCAGCCTTCCTTGTTTATTTGGCCCAGTCAGTGGCGGAGCTTGAGGCGAATATATGGACGGGCCATGAGCTGGAAGGGGGCCAAACATAACTAGTTCAGCTATTTTTAGTGGAAAATAGGCCTAATGCAAAGGAATATATACAAGTTTTTCTTGTGAGCTTGGGGCCACGGTCTAGGTTGGTCCCCCATGAAGCTCCGCACTGCGCAAGTCATCTTGTTCCGAGATTACCAATGTGTTTTCCTCTTTACTTTTTCTAATCCACGTTAGTTGGATTCATAATTGAGAGCGAGTAGTGATAAGACACGCTCTGGTGGATATATATGAATCATGTTCACCATGAACGCAAAGCAAATATTTGTTTTCAGGAAAAATGTTTGATCTATTCATCAATATCATGACAGCACAAAGAACATGAGAAGTAACAAAAATGACATCCATGTATGTAGACAACCTAGGAACGACTACAAGCACTGAAGCGAGCCGAAGACGGGCCGCCATCATCGCCCCTCTCTCGTCGTAGTCGGGAAAAACTTGTCGTAATATAGAATGTCGAAAAGTCATCGTGTTAAGGCCTCAAAGGATCATCACGCCAGAATAGCGGTCGTCATCAACGAAGAGAAACGTAGACAAAAGGATCCAATCTGTAGACACTTGAACGTAGACGAGTGAAGACTGGATCCACTCAGATCCACCAAACACAAACACCAACCAGTCTTCCGACGATGCGAAAAACTTATCCATCCTCAAGGAGTCGACGTCATCTTGTCTTCCTGAACAGGACACAAATCCTAAATAAAAACATTTAAAAACGAAGCATCAACCCACCTGCTAGCAAGTGCCGGGCCACCGCACCTCCTTAGCCCGAAGGCCAAAGGAGAAGCAGCAATGACATTGGAAAACCTAGACATCTGAAGCCATTCTTCCTTTCCAAGGAAAAAAGGAAACGCTAGAGCATTTCAATGCAAAGTTGATAATTACCCCAAGTAAATTGGCACCTGGTTGGAGATCATGCCGACTTATATAATTTTTTAGATCTTAAATTCAAATCAGTGTACATATAATTTGTTACAATAATGAATAAAATTAAAATTGTTTCTAAGAAAAATCAGAGGACCAAGTAGCTACAAGTCTTTGTTAAATTTGCTCCAATAGCTAGGCGACATGACTCAACCGTTAACACGTGAGAGTTTGTTGGCGTGTCTAGTGGCTATAAAGGGCAGCAAAATATGTCAGACAAAAATATATTGAATAAGCTGTGTAATTTTTCTAAAGCGAAGATATATGTCTGGGTTAAAATGAGGCCTTTAAAGCATCTACAACCGAGCGCCTCAAACGACCTATCATACGTCCGTGGACGCAAGCGGTAAGTGACCAGACAAGAGAGAAAAAATAAAAAGTGACTCAACCAGACCCATCATATCATCCCTATACGTCTGAGCCATCCGCGAACTCTCATATTCATCTCATATATAGAAAGGATATGAGGGCACGCAGACGCATCCGGACACGTCCGATAAGTCCGCCATGTAGGACGTGGTCCCACCTCGGACCACCTTTTCTCTTTTTATTCATTCTTTTCTTTCTCTCTTTTCCTCCCACCAATCACGTGCAAATGACCGGACATATGAAGAAGAAAATGAAGAATATGACTGCGTGGATGTATAAATATGGGACACGCCCGGTCACTAACCTGACATGAAAGAGAAGCAAAAAAATGACCCAACCGAACTCCTCATATCATGTTTATACGCCCGGGTTGTTCACGAACCCTCATATCCATCTCAAATATAGGAATGATATGAGGACTCCTGGACGCATCCGGTCAGACCGTCACGTAGGACGCGACACCACCTCAGACCACCTTTTCTTTTTCTTTATTTATTTTTTTCTTTTTTTTCTCTCCATCAATCACGTGCAAGTGACCGGACATATGAGAAAGATAATGACGAATGTGTATGCACGGACGGATAAATAGAAAACACACTAGGTCACTGACCGATCGCGTCCAGACGTTTAGAGGACATATTTACTACGTCCGGCTAGATACTCTTACAAGGTTCACAGTTTTATCATGGTGCCTCCCGCGGCAACCCTCCCGCAAGACCACAACCAGTGCCATCTGTCGTGCCGCAAAAAGTGGTAACCTGGCTCCGTACTATACTCTTTCTTGCTGTCTCTGTTCTACGTCGAAACACAAGCCATTTGCGTGTTCGTTCTCGTTGTCTCTCGTCTAATATATCGACATGCAAGCTTTTTGCATGTTCATTAAAAAAATCACAGTGACAAAGTTAGAGCGGCAAAGAGGTAAAGCTGTGTAATCAGGCTATAACGGCTCAGTTAAGTTGAACACGCACTATTCCTCGGTAAACTCAGACTCAAGTTAAATGGTGCAAACATTCACACCAAAGAAAGTTAAATGGTAAAGTTTGACTGGGTTTATAGAAAAACAATCAACAACTACAATACTAAATAGATGTAACATGAAACCATATTTTATTGTATATTTGGTGGTACTAATTTGTATTGTAATTATTTATAGATGTGTCTACAAATTTGTTCAGGCTTCAAGCATTGCATGGTTTGCCTGGATGCAAAATTTACTCTCGCTTTTCCGTTTCAAAAAAAAAAAATTTACTCTCGTTTCTTCCCAAGATAAGTGTTCTGATTTAGTATAAAGTTGGGACTGTGTAGAGTAAGTCTTATTTTGGGAGACGGAGAGAGTAGGTCGAAAGAAAAGTTAAACACACTGTTCAGAGATTATTTCAGGATCGATACAGGGCTAACAGCTGAAACAGTACTCCCTAACCCGATGGAATATATGGTATAGGGCACGCATGATGGATGCATGCGAACAGACTGGCACTCGATCGATCGCAGAATAATATGGGTGGTGCATGCAAACTGCAGTGCATGGCACGGCCGGGCCTGCCGGGATCTGCGTGTCTCGTGTGGAGGGGCTCCCGTGTCCACCTGAGTGCGCTCGATCATGAGACTGTCGTCACATTGTTTTCCATCCATCTCGGTAGTCCACCGATTGATGAGGTTGTCGTCTGATCCAACGAGCGATACGTTGGGTTTTCCTTTTTGTTGTACGTAGTACGTACGTGCTAAAGGAAAATATCTCTCTGTAGTAAACAGGATCGCTACGACGCTATAGCGTTTTGAGGTGGCAAGGTAATATTGCGAGTCCCATCCGATACACATGTGGATACGTCGTAGCTCCAAGACACGGACGTCGCACGTATGCTGGACAGCATCGACCGTCTCCTTTCGTTTCATGCTTATTAGTGCGTGCACGTACATACATATGCCGAGGTCGCTGTTTGACGTGACATGGATTTCCCTTCCCACCATCAAACTGCACGTCGATTAGAGGTCTATTCCGGTGCTTCCAGAGAGTACAGTGACTGATCGAGACATATGGGCTCGATCGGCGTATGAGGAATGCACGGCGAGATCTGCATGCAGGATGATCGCCGTCCAAGAATAAGATGAGTTTTTTTTTTCTTTTTGTTTGTAAATTCCCATGTAGATTTTATTTTTTCGAAAAGGAAATTCCCATGTATGTAGTTTTTTGACCCAGGCAAATTGGAGTCAACAAATGATCGTTCCGTCTGAAAATACCTTTACACTACAACGTTTTAAGTGTCGTGTCTTTTCGATGGATACGTGCTACCGGCCGCAGCTACATGCAAACTTAAGGTCCATATTTTGATCATAATTGATGGGCTGGGCCAAATAAATCTATAGATGGGGAATGCCCAGCCAAGGCAAGTCGGTACGACTGCTGGGGCGAAATGAACTGCGTAGTGGTTTGCTCCGGAGTCCATATGCACTTGGCAGGCACCAAGACGGGGGATTCCGCAGTCCTACTGCTCGCACTCGTTGTTTTGACCTTATGCGTGAAGATTACCACGATTTAACCTCGTTCAGAAAATAGTTTTAAATCTAACCTTTTTCGGTCTTGCTAACATTCCTTACGTTTTTCAGTAGCGAATCTAGCCTATTGGGTCAGGGTGGACCAATAGTACAACTATTCGTTAAAATTATTTTTCATAATATTTTTAACTTTTTTCTATGATATAAAGTTATTGAAAACCCCATGATGGGCCGTGGCCCATCCTATCCACCCTCTACCTCCATTACTGGTTTTCATTGCATAGGAGACGTCACGGCCAATGACGTTTAGGTCCGACCCAAACTTTACTAGCTCACGCCGATGTAGCAGAAACGAAACGCCATCGACCCTAGCGTTTGGTGACGCACATGTAAATAGCCCAAGCTAAACGACAGCTGCCTAGCTTGATAGACAACGAACATAAATATGTAATACGTATTTCTTTCGTCCGGAATTACTTGTTGTATAAATAAATAAAATTGAATGTATTTATAATGAAAATATATCTACATATATTTATTTGTATGATAAATATTTTCGGACGGAAGGAGTAGCAAATAATTAAAGTGTAGGCTCATGCCTCTTGCTACATTCATCAGTCGATCACATGTTTTCTATTGCAGAGCGCGATACATGCTATGCGTAAAATAGACATAGAAAACCAGGAGTAAGTAGTAAGGGCATTCCCAACACCGACTCCAAAAATGACACTGTAATTGTTAGCGAACTGGTCTAAACTAGTTCACGGGCATGGATATAGGAGCCGGCAATCCAACCATGTTCGCATACTTTAAAAACAAGATTTCAACAAACTGAGTAAATTTCATGTAAGGTTGACAAGATTCATTTAAGTTTGGGCATAATTTACATAAACATTAACGATATTTCGCTGCTCAATTAAAACTAAAATATATATTCAAACTAGCTTGTAGCGGAATGGCGACCTCATACGCGTGACTGGTCTAGCCAACGGGGCCACCACCGCCGTCTGTGTCGTTTGATGTCGGTTTGAACGGCGGCGACCTCATACGGGCGTCACCTGTCTGAACGTCCATAAACTCCCTTAAATTTGATGTCGGTTTCCCGATGATAGATTTATGACACCATGTTGAATGCCAAAAAGATGAACACGTCCAAGTTTGGATCTTTACGGGCGATTTGCGGCACCGTGTTCGGCATGCACTAACAACATCTACAGTCGGACCCTATACTTCCTTTCCAAACATCCGAAACGTTCGTCCGGTCGGTGCCCGATCAAAAAAAAGTTGACCCAACCGAACACCTCATTTAGTCCCTATATGCCAGAATGAGGGGCGCCCCTCAAATTGGGACCAAATGTAGAGGCGACATAAGGACGCCCGGAGCCTGTGATGATGACTCCGACTATGGAGCGGACACCAATGATGGAGGATTAGCCGCCGGCCAACCCGGCATGACGTGCGATGTCACCATCAAGTATAGGATACTTTAGGGTTTTAGTTTAACGTTTTTAGTTCAGCGGACGAAATATAATACGGTTTTATGTATAAACTATCCTATTTCAAATGAAATCCATCGTGTTTATATTAAAATTCGTCCAGTTTGCATGTTTTTCCGGTTGATTCAAACTGTTGTTAAAATGTTTGCAGTTATGGTTAAATAACGTCCTTGCACATCCGTGTCCATGGACTGATCCCATTCCCGCGGACAGTTGAAAGAGGAAATTTACGGATTGCCTTTAAAGATGCCCTGAATTGTATTAGTAGCTCGAATATTTTCTTGAATCATCTCTTGCCCAACGCACACTAATTAGTATATATTACATATTTTTGTGTGTGGTCAGTTATTTAGCCCGCCAACTTTCAATAAGCTTTAGGGCCAGACAATGATATATGTGTGTGCGCCCTACCAGACCCTTTCCAGTGCTTCATCATGGACAGCCGCTAAACACAGTGGCGGACACAGGATTGTATGATGCCCTAGGCAAGAAACAAAGGGCTAAAAACTATCTAAAAAAACTCTAGTTTCAAGACATACAAAAGTCAATCTATATTGCATAACTAATAAGAAACCAAACATAATATTCAATCGCAGCATCTGTTCCATGATGGGGCAAAAATAAAGCAAGACAAATCAAAAGACAATATATAACATAGATAGATGGTACAAAAGATTTATACCAAATCAAAGGATTAGTTGATCCAAGCCTTTCATGACTACATCTTCAATAGCAGAAGCTAAACCTTCAATCATCAATTTTGAAATGCAAATCAGTGCATAATATAGTTTTTAGCTTTTGGTTGCTTAAACAGAAAACAATAAAAGTAGAAGGCTGATTTCTTTTCAATGCTATATTCCAACCAACCGTGATGATTATTGAACCAATAATTATGAAAGCTTCTACCATTGATCTTTTCGTATGTATGATTAGTTGGTTGGCAGGACCCATACTAATGTACTTCCTTCTAGCAAGATCTCTAATGTCTACATCCAAATCCTCAAAGGGTATTCTCTTACGGGGTCCGATTCAACATCACCGTGTTTGAGTTCAGCTATAACATTAGGGGGCTTATCAGTTGTTTGAGTTGAAGCACCTGTTTCCGCGGTTTCGGTGTTTCAAATCTAAAAAAAACAGTGTCTTGTTTCTTTTATTCATCTTATTTTCCTGTAAACATTTAAAGAAACAAAAAATTCTCAATGTTACAATTGGTTTCTACATGTAAAAGCAGACATACAATGGCATATAGCAACTCATCAAATCAAATAATATGGCATCTACAAAACTACAGGCCGAACTCGAGGACTACCTCGCCGGCTCCGGGCAGCCTACAGGCTGCAGCCTCGCTCCCTAGTCAGAGTCGCCGGCTCATCGCCTCGCGCCCTCGCCGGACTCGGTGCCGACGACTAGCGGGGCGGATAGGGCAGCACACGACAATGAGCAGCCTGGGGCGTTGGAAGTGAAAGGGAGAGAGCCGAAGGTGACAAGGGCGATGCTGGCGACCGGCGGGCGGCGCAGAGGCGGGGCGACGGGTTAGGGTTCGCGCAACGGCGGTGCAGTCTTGCGGGTGGCGGGGTGGGGATTCGTTCGTCGGGTCGGGGCGTCGGGCATGTTCGCCTGTTCGTCAGATCGAGAAGGCCGGGTGGGGAAGCTAGCTGGGCTGCGTGGGCTTTGACTGGGCTGCGCCCTAGGCCAACTTGTTTTTTATATAAATATGGGCCGACAATTTTTTGTACGCCCCACGCAGTGGTCTGGGCTGCCTGGGCCCAAATCCGCCCATGCCTAAACATGTCACGTAAGCAAAAACATGAAATGACACAATAATTAAGAAAGAGGGAGATCATTTTGGTGATTCAGGAAGAACCAATGGCAAAGGCATTAACCTAGGCAAATCTTTTAAATGAAAGAAGTTGGTCAATGCATGAAAGAGTTTTAATGTTAAATCGTTAAATAAAGTAAGGTTAGTAGTAATAGCAAGTTAAACAACTATGCATTAAAAAGTTAGGTTACTTAACTATTTAATGTATTTAGCACCTTATCTTTTTTTGGAAATGGAGGCATGTCCCCGGCCTCTGCATCATGAAGATGCATGCAGCCATTTTATTAAAAATCAACAAAGTAACGTCATAAAGGTCTTACAGCTTGCAAACGGAGTAGAAACAAAGCAAAAAGAAAGAAAAATACATGCTGACAAAAGCAACCGCTACGGTAATATGAAGGATAAGCTCCCTAGACTCCTATCCTGTTATGTGAGCGCCATCCGAACCGGTTGAATATAACCCGAGCTACCATCTCTCATTGGTTGTACCCAGTAACCAAAGGCTCCCTGGAGTTCATAGGAGTGAGTAAGGACCACGTACGGATCCAAGCTGTAACTCTGAAGATGACCTGTAGGAAAGTTAAAGTGTGTTGTCTGTTAAAAATCATATCATTCCTGCAGTTCCATATAGCCCATAATAGCACGCATATTCCAATCCGAATACGAGCCGCAGTAATCTGTTCAACCGCGGCTAACCACGTCCCAAACAACGACGCAATATCGACTGGAGGGTTAATGTTAAAAGCTATATGAATCGTTCTTCAGAGTAGTTTGGCAAGTGGGCATTCAAGAAATAAGTGTTGTATTGTTTCATCATGATTACCAAAACAACACCGCGAACTTCCTACCCATCGCCTTTTAATTAAGTTGTCTTTTGTGAGTATCACTTGCTTGTGGAGAAACCACATAAGGATTTTAATTCGCAAAGGAACCTTAACCCTCCATATGTGCAGCGACCTTGAAATTGAGCCAGAATTAATCAAATCCATATAGAAAGATTTCACCGTAAAAACCCCATTCTTAGCTAACTTCCATTGTATCGAATCCGGCTGGTCGGAAAGTTGAACTTCTATCAGTCTCCCAACCAAATGCATCCAGACATTTCATCTCTCATCAACTAACGCACGTCGGAACTGAATGGTCAGGGAAATAGTTTGAAAAACTGTGCCTACGTAATCCTCCTTACGTTGCACAATATCTAAACACATTTGCATTGAAAAAGCCTTACGGCATCCCAAAACGCCAAGCTGCCCGGCATTTCCTCTCTGCCACATAAAGGTGTGGGCTAAACGCCTGTGACCATGGCGTCTTCAATGTAACCAAACGTGACAGATGTTGGTGTGACTGAAAAAGATCAGATTCCAAAATATTTTCTAAACGAGGTCAAATCGTGTTAATCTTCACGTATAAGGTCAAAACAGAGATTTCGTCCCTCGCACTCACTCGCTTGGGGAGGGGCTGTAGCACTGGCCGAGAACGAGAAGCCGGCCGGCCAGACTCGTGCGATCCAACAGCAAGGGGACAAGAGTACCTGATGATTACCAGTCCACGCACGCACGCACGCACGCAGCTGCACTGTTTCGCGGAATGCTACCTCTGTGCTTTGACTTCTGGCGCGCTCGCGGGGACAGAGGATTCGATCGGTAGCAAGTAGCGATGGAGACTAGCATGCCGAATTTAAAACAACAAAGGTCGAATCGACTGGGAGCTTTCTTCTCCCACTTTCACTGTCTCGTTTCATCTCCCTGACTGACCGGATAGCCTCGATCGATCGATCGACGTGACCTGACCTTGTTTTTTCTACATATCCTCTTCCGGCCGGAGGTGATAGACCTTGCTCCGTGCACTCCATCAGCTGCGCTGCTGCCCCTGCCCATCATTTATGATCATAACCGGCCCCGAAAACCATGCCATGCCCCTACGCCTACGTGCAGAACTCCTTTCGGCTCCGGCCTCTACTCGGTAAAGACTGCTCTCTGATCTCCCCATTGTTACCTACACACTGAAATGAAAAATTCAAAAATAACGCCGTAGCAAATACATCCATCTCAGCACTTGCATGAATCGGAGGCCACAAATTGATGAAACACAAACTATAACGAAAACAACTACTTTTGAGAAAAGAGATCTAGCACACCCGTCGCCTTGTCCAGCGCCACCGTGATACCCCTGCCACCATTCTCCTCTCCGTCGCCGCAGGCGACGACGCTAGGGCAAAGCCCGAGCGGATCGGTGGCGACGGACTTCTTCTTGCACGTTGGCTGCTCAAGATTGCTGCTTCGGTTTCGATCTTGATCTTCTCAACGGTGATGGCGAACAATAACGGCTGGAGTGTGGCGTCGGGTCTGCAACCGCAGCGGCAGGTGGTGGTGGCGGCCATGTTGCAGCCGCTCAACCTCCGGTTTGGCTTCAGATCGTAGTGGTACTTTTGGTCTTGATCTGCATCACGTGGACGCCCGGGGCGGTCACCTTGGGCTTGTCGGTGGTGGCCATCTCCTTCGTCAGAGGTGGTCAATCTAAGGTTGGGTGGTCGGATCTCGAGATCCATCTAGTCCTAACTGCGAGTCAGGAAGACATAGTTGCCGGTGAAAACCGAGCTGACGACATGTGATGGCGGTGTTCTGCGTCGTTACCTTAATGAAGGCATCGTTGTGTAACTACCGTCGACCCACTCGTGCTGCTCCAGGGAAACCCTAGGATCTGGTCTTCCAGATCGGATGATGGCGACACTACAGTGTCATTTCTTTGTTGGGAGCATCGTTTTGTGCGGCAGCGGTGAAAGACAGAAGTAGGAAGAGAAGCGGCTTCGTCTTGCACGGAGCTTCGGTTGAGATGACAAGTCATGTTTGGCCGACAGGTGCTACGCTATGTCATGCATGTTCGGCAGGTGCTACGCACAACAGATATTCCATAGATTTCAAGCTGTGTCGACTAGTGGTACTTGGAGGCATGATGCTGCGATGTACCGGCGACGGCCGCCACGTGCTTATCAGTTTATGCGCAAGGAGGTGGTGTTACTTGGCACCGAAGTGGCGGCCAGACTGGCAAGGATGATGCATATCTCTTTCCTGAAGATGGGTCGACGGTCCGATGATGATGATGGCTTCTAAAGTGTGTACATGTGGTGTGCTCTTTAGATTTGCTGCACCGACTGTAGGTTCCGATACGTTATGCAGATGGATCGACGACGACACCAGTTTTAAATATTTGGAGTGAGAGCACTCCACATTATTGAATTTGTATGTGTGAGTGATGGCTTCGGGTGGTTTGATGTATGTTCTTGTCAGACCTTTGTTGAATAATTAATAAAGATGGTTGTATGCATCGATTGATACAGACGTCGATGGTTTTAACCTCCTTTTCAAAAAATATTTGAGCACTAGCGTAGCTGGACCCGATGATGAAACCCAATCCGAAATATCTTGATGTAGGAGCTCTATTTTTTTGCAAAATAGATGTAGGGGTTGTAAACTAGCCGTATATGAGTGATAGAAACAAGGGCACATGATTTGACATAGGTTTGGGCTTTCCTAGGAGATAATATCCTACATTCCCTTGTGTTTCTTGCGTTTGATAAAGTACAATATTTATCAAGAAATATTTTATATTCACTACGAGCCAGACCCTTGGTTTATATGGATACCGGGGTTCTAGGCTTACAAGATCCTAGTCGGTTACGTGCGGGGAGGCAGAGTCCTCCATGAATCCAACGTCATATCGTGTATGTCAAATCTTCTAGAACCTTATGATTATAAGCAATGGGCACCCCAATGTGATCCAAGTCGGAACTGATAAGGGGTCCTCAACCTGGCCCAACAGGCCGAGAGCCAACATGGTGAGCGCCCCCTAGCCGGGACACCTACGGTAGCCCCTGACCGGTCTTCAAGTCTGGACGCACCTTGGCTCATTTGAGCTGCCCTTTATTTTCAATCCCTGGTCTTGAAACTAGTTCAATGCAAACATCCTTCTACAGCCAAGTCTTGACATCAAACTGCATTTGAGGTGACTAACAACACTTCGGTCTTCCGACGTATGTTGTAGGAGTTCGAGCCAAACCATGGGTGTGAAGGATTGTCGCGCACTTGGTGTGACGGTCATCCAGTCTGGTTTTGATGCCACTGACCGGTCGTATCCATGGGCCAACCGAGCACTACAAAAAGACACATCCGCGACATTATGGACCGAATGAAGACATTTTATGTCATGGAAGTGACCCTTCTATGACGATAATTGTGACAAAAACATCGTATCATCATGGATGTGATGGTCTCCTACTTCTATGGCAAAAACTTATGACAGAAATGGGCTTTTCGTCCTAGGCTCGAGCACGTACGTTTGTATACTGCATTTAAGATATTTCAACGCTAGCTATACAAAACAATTTGCATGCATTTTTTATATTTTGAAAATAGCTTTAAATTTGTACATATAAAACAATATACTAAAAAATAGCACATACTACCTAAAAAGTAGGATATATAGTGCATAAATATTTTTATATAATATATTACATGTATATACTCTCGGTTTTGACACATACTATAGAAAACATACAAAACTAATGTGAGGGTAACTACCACGTGTGGTAGAAAACATTTGTCATATTCTACTAACACCCTTTAGGACCTTATTCTACTAACCAATCGTACAGTTTCCATTGCACGAACCGACCACCCTAATCCCATTAACCGAACGAACAGGAACATAAAGAAAATCTACCCCGTCTATGCCCACTCACGCTCGCACGACAACCATTGTGAAACCCTGGATTTAGTGTTACAATAATCATTGTAATTAAGTTATAGTGATGGCCAAGGTTAAACTAATGCTTTTCCTAATCCACGTCTGATCACCATTGGAATCAACCTCATATTCAAATTCCTTTGTTATTCAAATTAATTTGAAAAGTGAATTTAAAAGTTTTGCAAACCAGGAAATAAAAATCATGCATGGGTTGCAAATATTCCCTAAGCAATTATAAAATTGTACCCAACATTTTGAAAAGTGTTTTGGTGCCTCTAAACTAAATAAAACACATACTAAATCATTTAATTAAATGCCTTTTGAATTATGTAGTTTTCAAATAAATACATAAGGCCTCCAAACTTTTTATAGCACTCCCTAATATTGCATTTGTATTAATGGTCATGTTATCTCCTTTTTACAAAAGTATTTTATTACTAAAATAAATATTCATAGAAACTGATAATTAAAGAAAAGGCTAAATAAAAATAAAAATAAAAAGAACAACACCCACCCCTTCCCCCTGGATCAAGGCCCATCTAACACTCCCCAGCCGGCCTAACTCGGCCAATCGGCCCAGCCCCCTGACCTATACCCCCCTGGGGGGCACCGAACCCTAGCGGTTCATCCCCCCACGATCCCCATGCCTCCCCCTCGTCCCGATATGGATCGGGATCGGGCCTCGACCCCGACGCCGGCGCACATCCTCGTCGCCGTCACCTCCCCGCCTCGCCTCCGCGTCCCGCTGTCGTTCGCCATCGCCCGTGCCCACCTCGCCGCGCAGCTTCCCCACCGGCCTCCTCGGGCCTCGCCAAACCAGCCCCACCTACGCCGCCGGTGATGCCATGGCCTCTCCCTCCCATTGCCTCGCCGCCGCCGTGCTCCGCCTCGTCCGCCCTGCTCACCCTGCTAGCCTTCCCGCGCCACGCCGCTGGCACTGCGCTCACCCCCCGCCCCGCATGCCCGAGCGCCCTGGCCGCGGCCCTACGCGCAACCGCTTGCGCGGAACCCCTGCCCCGCCCGCGCCTCCTCAGGCCGCCACCGTCGTTGGCCGCCGCTCCCCCCCCCGACCGCGCAACCCCTGGCCATGGCCGCCGGCGAGCGCCGCGCGTGCCCAGTTACCTCGGCTCTATTGGTTAGTGAGGGCTAACCACCCCACGAACCCCCACTTAGCCCCCTGACCGAGTGGCAGCAGGGGCCCACACACCTGTAAAAATAAATAAATAAAATTAAACAATAATAATATATAAATATATAATTTAATTATGCTAGTTAATCACTCTGTTATGAAACAAAGTATGACACGTGGGACCCCTGTTATTTAAACCTAATTAAAAATGTTATATTAATTAAATTAATTAGATTAGGTTAATGCGCCAATGACAGGTGGGACCCCTCTAAGTAATCTATTTTAATTTAAATAAACATTGTTGAACCCTGTCCCTATGACAGATGGGCCCCATTGGTTAGTTTGACCAATCAAAGGGGATGTTCACTGGTGATGTTAGCATTAAATCTTGCTGATCATAATTGATTTTTAAAATTAAATTAAATTTGTTTAATTTTAGAATATTAATAAAACTTCAAAAATTAATATAAAATAATCTATATCTCATATGAAAATAATTTATATATAAAAGTTGCTCAGAAAAATTCCATGAATCCGAATACGCAGTCCGTTCATGTGTCACATGCCCCTAGCGCGATGAACATTGACATTTTTCGTTAGGATCATGTGCCCGGTAGTAGCCCGAGACCCGAGAAATATCGTGAGATATTATGCCGCTCCGTCTGCGACGTGTAGTACTATGTTAGCTCATGCCTAGCACTTTATATTTCCATGTCACTAGTAATGAAATGGCTAGCCACAACACTTGTTGGTGGCGCACCGTTTTCGGCGGACACCAGCACTACATTTTTCAAATATTGTTGACGTCACCCATTTCGGTACGCTATCGCTAGTTACTTAGTGTTGGTGCTGGACATACGTGGAACGTCACTTGTATGTGGCCTCCAAGGTTGTGTGCAGACGTAACTTATAGTTATCATACTAGGTTGGTAGTACGCCAGCAGTATTTAATATATCTATGGCGTTGACTTAGTCCCACGTAACACCGGCGTAGCATACGATGACACGCCGGGAATATACATATTAGTGCTTGTGTTAAGTTCTCTTTAAATGCTAGTAATAAAGTCGCATCACTACTACCACATGATAACCCTTATGTATACACTATATTCCGCTTTCTTCTTCCTCTTGCTCTTCCTCCCCTCTCTTCCCTCTCCTCATCTTGAGAAGCTCAATTATTTTATCATGATTCTGGGGGAAGCAGTGGGAAATATGGATTTTGGTTGGTACGAGGGGTGGATGGTAGATATTTGCGCTGCAACCCGAAATTTTTGTTCGGTGTTGAAAGCATATTTGCTCCCTTGGTGGTTTTGGTAATTAATAACAACATATAAGTCATTGAACTAATGTTTCCACTAAGTATATTTCAGAAATGTTCAATGGGAGGATTGGCAAAAAGGAGATTGTGGAGAAACCCCAAGATGCAAGGAAATAGGTTGGCCAAGCTTCAAGAAAGAGGACTCTACATTTTATATTTGTGAGAAATCACTTTGAGTCCATAGGAAAGCCAATACTATTAAAAGGGGGTAAAGTTTTGTTGGTGAACAATATGCTCAAATGTGCACAAGTGATAGTCGCCAAAAACATCCACAAACTCTCCCACCAAAGTCTGTTCTATACCTAACACTCAAAATCAGTGCAACCAACTTCCCATACCAGTGGCACCGATTTCAGAACCTAGACAGACTCAGCCAAACCCTAGCCACTTCGGTGCAACCGTACCGGTGCCACTGAGTTTAGGTTGCCAACTTTCTTGTACGCAAATTCATATTTTCGGTCCCATCGAGAATGTTGGATCGGTGTCACCGAGATTGGAAATCTTTCTGTTGGTTACCTTATCGGTGCAACCGAGTTTCCTATATCGGTCTCACCGAGATTCAAAAGTTGCCACCTTTTGGTCACTTCAGTACCACCAAGATTAACACATCGGTGTGTCACTGAGTTGGTCATTTTGTGTGTAACGGTTGGATTTTTGGGGATGCCTATATATACCCCTTAACCACCACCTACTCGAAAGAGAAGCACTCAGAACTATTCCTTACCTATCCTATCAGATTTTCTGAGAGAGAACCACCTACCCTTGTGTTGAGGTCAAGATCTTCCACTCCAATCATATGGATCTTGATCTCTAGCCTCCCCAAGTAGCTTTCCACCAATCCCATCTCTTCCACCATGCCAAATATGTGAGAGAGCGATTGGGTGCTGAGGAGTCTATCATCTTGAAGCACAAGAGCAAGGAGTTCATCGTCATTACCGAGCCTATTACCTTTTGGAGGGCGGTGCCTCCTAGATTGGTTAGGTGCCGCTTGGGAGCCTCCAACTTCATGTTGTGGAGTGAACCAAGAAGTTTGTAAGGGCAAGGAGATCGCCTACTTCGTGAAGATCTACCCATAGTGAGGCTAGTCCTTCGTGGACGGAAGCCGTTATGGAATAGTGAAGGTTGCTACTTCATGGACCCTTTTGGGTGGAGCCCTCCGTGGACTCTCGCGACTGTTACCCTCCGTGGGTTGAAGACTCCATAAACATGGATGTACGATAGCGCCACCTATCGGAACCACGGGAAAAACCATCGTGTCTACAACTGCGTTTGATCTTCCTTTCCTACCCTTTCTATACATGCTTGTTGTTACTTTCCGCTGCTATATACTCTTAGACTTGCATGTGTAGGGTGTACTTGACTTGCCATGAAATTCTAAAAACTGTCAGCCCTAATACTTGGTATAGGCAAAACTTTTATTTGGTTAACTAGTCTAATCACCCCCTCTAGACATACTTTCGGTCCTACAAGTGGTATCAGAGCTTTGGTCTCCATTGCTTAGGTCTCACAACCTAGGAGAGTATGGCGTCTAGTGAGGGAAGTTATAACCGTAGAGCTCCGTACTTTGATGGCACTAATTTTGCTATTTGGAAGCACAAAATAAAAATACATATTCTTGGTCATAACCTCGCCGTTTGGGCTATTGTTCGTGTTGGCTTGCAAGGTGATTTCTTTGCGGATGGACGGGAACCGGATCGTGAAGCCACCGCGGATGAATTGAAGATGTTGCAATACAATGCTCAAGCATGTGACATTCTCTTCAACTGCTTATGCCCCGAAGAATTCAACAAAATCAGCCGTCTTGAGAATGCAAAGGAGATTTGGGATACTTTGGTTGATATGCACGAAGGAACCGAGTCCGTGAGAGAATCCAAGTTAGATGTTCTTCAAGGTAAACTCGACAAGTTCAAGATGAAGGATGGTGAAGGAGTCGCAGAGATGTACTCTAGGCTAGCTCTCATCACCAATGAGATGGCCGGCTTAGGAAGCGAAGAAATGGCCGACAAATTCATCATCAAGAAGATACTTAGAGCTTTGGATGAGAAATACGAGACCGTGTGCACATTAATCCAAATGATGCCAAACTACAAAGATCTCAAGCCTACGGAAGTCATTGGAAGGATTGTTGCTCATGAGATGACACTCAAAGATAAAGAAGAGATTCATCACAAGTCTAGCGGTGCTTACAAAGCCACAAGTAATGCTCCCACAACTTCAAGCAACAACCTTGTCACCAATGAAGAAATAAGCCTCATGGTCAAGAAATTCAACAAGTTCTACAAGAATAGAAGCAAAGAAAGAAACTCCAACTCAAGATATGAAGAGAAGCGTTCATCAAGTTGTGACTGCAATTGCTACAATTGTGGGAAGCCCGAACACTACTCAAATGAGTGCACGGCTCCTTACAAAAGAAGAGAAGAGTCCACTCGAAGATAAAGCTCAAGGAATGAATCACCACAAAGAGAGAGAAGGAGTAGAGATGATCGTTATGAACAAAGACACTCAAGGAGAAGTAGAGATTCAGAGAAGAAGGACAAGTACACCAAAAGATACACAAGAAGGAAACATCAAGCTCATGTTGGTGAATCGGTTTCCGGCTGTGACTCTGACAACAACTCTAAGAGAAGCTATCACTCCGACTCCGACTATAGTCAAGATGATGGTGTTGCCGAAATTTCTCTAGTGACTACCAACTCCTATGATCTACTTGATTCACCAAATGAAGGGAGTGGAAGTTGCTTCATGGCTAAAGGCCCCAAGGTATCACACCCTGAGTATCTTGATTTTGATAGTGACGAAGATGATCTAATTTGTGATGATGACTTACTTTGTGATAAAACTAGTGATAGTGATCAAAATGAACTTGATAATTCTGATGCTAGTCAAGATAAGTCAGTTGATGATGATAAGATGAAAATAGAACAACTAAATAAAGAACTAAACACTCTTAAGTTAGCTCATGAATCTACTCTCGAAGATCATAGAGAGATTGTGAGAACTCATGAGAAGCTACGCTTCGAGAAGCTCAACTTGGAGCAAGAGCATGAGTTTCTCAAAGCTATCAATGACGATCACCGGAAGAAGACCTCATCTTATCTATCCAAACGACTACTCTTGTCTACTTTCATGCCTCAAGTTAAAACTAAGCAATCTAGTAACAAAGGTAAGAAAGATTCTTCATCTAGTAGCAACAATAAAAGTGATAAATCCAATGATGTTGCTTCTAGTAGTTCTATTGATTCCACTAATGATGTTTCTCTTAGCCAAGTTACACTTGAGCAAGAAACTTCTTAATTGAAAGGAATTATAGAAAAACGAATCTACAAGAGTCTTGCCGGATGTAAGCAATTTGAGGAAATTGTACGCAAGCACGGAGGATACCAGAAGAATCGTGGTGTTGGCTACTTCAACGCTAATGGAGTTGAGTGGGAAGAAGGTCAATATCCCAAGTCCAAGTTTGTTCCTCAAAAGGAGAAGTATGAAAATACTAAACACTCAAGATGACCTTCCACCACAAGACCACAAGCTCAAGGGCAAGAACAAGCTTCAAGATATCATTGACTCATATGAAGATAAACCCCTAGCTTTGGTGGAGTGGGTTCCCAAGGCTACTTCAAGATCAACTACTACAAAGGACACTTCAACACCAAGGAGCCCCATCAAATTGATGTGGGTTCCCAAGAAAAAGAACTAGTAAGTTCTTGAGGGTTGACTCCGCCAATGAAATTCACTCACATTCATTATTGGCAAGAACTTTTTGCACTCAACATCAACTCAATGCAATAGTTCAAGGAGTCACACATTCCCTCAAAGGTAAGCAAGGGACAAGGTAATCAAAAAATCAATGGACATCATAACACATGCTTTGCACTCCATGTCCATAGATATCCTTGTATTTGTCTCTTGTATGTTGGGACTAACCCATGTAGGTGAGAGGAGTAAGGAAACAACTAGGATGCTCCCAACTCTTGGTGATCTTCATCAACATTGAGCATCCACAACTACCTCACCAACATGAAGTCTTCATCGACAAAACCCAAGGTTATTTTATCCCTCTCATGGGGGGATGTCACATTAAGGGGGAGCTTTACTCTAATTCTTGAGTCGATGCATCTCTTAACATGTGAGAACATTAAATGCTTTATGAAAAAGTGGTAACCCCACTTGTGCTTAAACGATGAGTATGACCTCTGATCAAGTACTCTTACTTGGCTCCTAAGTCAAATACTCATATATAGATGACTTTGTCATCGCCCAAGTGCTTGTTAGATGCTAGTGTGTTGTGTGCATGTTCGTCATGATTTCTTTTGACATCTTATTGTGTGAGCATGTTGGTCTGCATTTATTTTCTCATTCGAGGATATCCAATTGTTGCTATTTGGCTTTTGATTTATCTTTTGCCAATGGGATGGACAAGAATGCCTAGTACCACTCTTTAGCTATTTATGCTTTCTCATCTCATATTCCATTCATGATGCATCACAAAATTTGAACAAGTGCTTTTCAATCCCTCTGTGTGTGGAGCACTCGGAGTTCCGTATCGAGAAGGACTGACCATTAAAAGCTCCTAGGTGCAACTCGGTGGAACCAACACCAAAATCTTGGTCTCACCGATTGCCTAGGGATGATCTGGCTTTTCAATCTCGGTATCACTAATTCCATTTTCTCGGTTATACCGAGTGTCCCTGTCAGCTGACAGTTGAGGCACTCGGTGACACCGAAAACTTAGAACCGGTGTCGCCGATAGTGGTGGGTATATAACTCTGGACCCCGACATTTTGAAATTTCATCTTCATACGTCGCGCTCCAAAACCCTAAGCTGCCATTCCAAAGACTCTTGGTCATCGCCCTTGACTTCCCGAGCTCCTCCGCCATTGGGAATCGCCGCCATCGACGTAATCTTCACAAACGTTGCTGTCATAGAGGATCCACGCCAACCTAGGGTACAGATTCGATCTCTAGTGTGCTCCCATTCTGATTCTTGTGCATTGGACCTTGTTTTCTCTATAAGCCACCTATTGCTCATCCATCTATCCACTAGAAATTGCAAAATCTCAAGTTAGATGGATTTTAGAGGGTTTTGCTGTCCGCCCGCTACATCTCGGTGGAACCGAAACGAAAATATCGGTCTCACCGATATACTTTTTTGTGTTGCTGAGAACTGACTCGGTGGAACCGAGTGGCTCTTTTCGGTCCTACCGAAAAGGCTGCCAAGTTCCTCTTAAGGAGTTGGTCTGTCTTGGCTCCACCGAAAATTTCATTTCGGCTGTACCGATATGTATGTGACAGATTGCAAAACTTTTGAAAAACTCATTGCTCAAATTTCAAAAATAGCGTCATTTTGTGATGACTCATCTACTTCTGCTCATCTACACTCTATTCACAGGGTCAGCATGTCAGGTTCAGAAGACAGTCAGAACAGGTCAGAGCAGAGAGCAGACATGAGTTCAGGCACAAGCTGAGAGCCCAGTTCATTCTCAGATCCAGGCAGCCCTAGCTCACATGGGTTTCCCAAGGCTGCCACCAGAACCAGAAAGAGGTTGAACTCAGAAGAAGAAGATTCAGACTTTGTCCCTGAGGAAGTTCTTCCTAAGAAGCAAGAGAAGGCTACCAAGAAAGCTGCAACTGAAGCTACTTACTCTAGAAGGGTTGTCAGCAAAATATATGCACCAGCTTCAACCTTCAAGGCTTATGAGACTGCCAGAGCAACTGTTTCTATTGAGATCCCCAAGAAAGCTATGCCTAAGAAGGCAGGAGAGAAAAAGGCCAGGAAGAGGATCATTCATGTGACTGGCAGGCCTACCTCCATGTTTGAGGATCCAGAAGCTGCTGATGCTGAGGAAGAGGAGGTTGAGCCAGCAAAGTCTCCTCCCAAGAAGAAGGCAAAGAAGTCGATGTCTGATGCTATGCCCAAAACCAGCACATCCAAGAAGGCTGCGGAGAATCCCAAGAGGACCACTAGGCAGATTCCAGCCTCTGAGAAGAACAAAGGGAATGCCTCCAGAGTTGAAGCTGATGATGATCTTACAACATTAATGAAGCTTAGACCACACCTCCCTGTTCATAATGCCAGCTATCCAGTAGCTGAGGACATGAAGAAGAGGAAGGACTCAAGACTGAGGGCATGGATAGCTATTGATCCTTATGCCCAAAGAAAGAAAATAGCTGTGGACTACAGGTTCTATACCAAGGAGCAGCAGGACTTCTATGAGACTGTGCTCTTTGACAAGAGTCCAGCTGTCAGTGATATGCGATACATTGATTGGAAGTACATCAAGGAGAATGAGGACTACTTTCCAAGTGTCGAGGACAACTTCCATTGCATTGGTCTTGATGAATTCATAGGCAGAGAATTCACAGCATGGAATGACGAGATGATCATGCAGTTCTACTCCACTGCACACTTCTACGGAGATGGTAGAATTGTGTGGATGATTGAAGGTTCCCGATATGAATCAACTATTGAGGAATGGGCAAAGATCTTAGGAGTTCCTAAAGCAAAGGATGGTGACCTGGATGTCTACTCAGAATCCAAGGCTAGTCACAATGCTATGGCCAACATGTATAAGGAGATCCCTGCTGACAAAGTGAAGTCTCGCCAGCTAGGGTCCATTTACTTTCTCCATGCTGGCCTACGCACTATCAACACCATTCTGAGGCATACCCTGATGCCCAAGTACGAAGATGACAAGATGATCCGAGGCCACTCCATCAACCTGTTGATCCATCTTGACACTCACACCAGGATCAGAGTCATGGACTTGATGGTAGAGACAATCAAGAGGGTTGCTGCTGATCAGAAGCGCTCATGCTGTTATGCACCCTACATCGAGATGCTCATAAACTCAAGACTGGAGAAGCACATCTTTGCCCTGGATCACCCACATTTTCCCCTATAGCCAGATCTAGAGGACAACATCATGGTGATGGAAGCTGATCATCCCACATCTGCTGCATCCTAGGAAGCAACAGAGACAGTGAGAGCCACTAGTGCTCAAGCCCCTCGACCCAGGAGCGAGCAAATGTATTGGCTGATATCATCTGTTTAGAGCATGAAAAAGGACATTAAGGGGATTCTGGTTAACTAAAACAGTCTTGTCAGGATCTTTGAGACCAGAATCAAGTCCTTTACTGATAAAGTGGACGAGCTGACAAAGATAGTCATAGAACTTCAGCATGAAGTTGACTTCGTGCAGATCCCACGGGTCTCTTCTACTTCAGATAAGGATGATGATGATGATGAGGATGATTCACCTCTAGGGCCAGGCACTCAGTTCACTACTCAGGCCAGGTTAGCCACAGTGCCAGCTCCAATAGCTCCATCAGCTCCATCAAAATCAGCTCCATCAGTGACCACTACAGCTCCATCTATGACATCTGCAGAGATCTTCGCCGACGCCATCATCTCGACTCCTTCATCAACAACTGGAGGAGATGCACCCAAGAATGCTTAGATGTATGCCTTTGAACTTTTTGGTAACTTGTTGCCAAAGGGGGAGAAGTGTATATAGATCTATAGGCTTCGAGCGAGAGAGAGATTTGTCTTTTTACTTGCTTTTCAAAAACATTTGGTTCTTTTGATTTGATGTGAGATACTTTTGTGTTTGTGTTATGCTACTATGTTATGGGTGATGCTACTATTTCCTATCATCTTAATGCTCATAAGATGATCATTCACCCTTACTTATGTGTGTTGTGCCATGTTATTCACTCTAATTATTCTCGCACACCACCAAGTTGTATGTGACAAGGAAGAAGTACCCCATATACCTAATCGATTGTGCATTTGCATTCAAACACAAGTTCAAAATAATGCACAAATTTAGGGGGAGCTCTTGCTTATCACATACCTCTCAAAGCGATGATTAATCTCATTGATTTTATCATATGTCGAAGCTTTGATCTATATGTTGTCATCAATTACCAAAAAGGGGGAGATTGAAAGAACATTTGCTCCCTTGGTGGTTTTGGTAATTAATAACAACATATAAGTCATTGAATTAATGTTTTCATTAAGTATATTTCAGGAAATGTTCAATGGGAGGATTGGCAAAAAGGAGATTGTGGAGAAACCCCAAGATGCAAGGAAATAGGTTGGCCAAGCTTCAAGCAAGAGGACTCTACATTTTATATTTGTGAGAAATCACTTTGAGTCCATAGGAAAGCCAATACTATTAAAAGGGGGTCAAGTTTTGTTGGTGAACAATATGATCAAACGTGCACAAGTGATAGTCACCAAAAACATCCACAAAACTCTCCCACCAAAGTCAGTTCTATACCCAACACTCAAAATCGGTGCAACCAACTATCCCACTTCAGTGCCACCGATTCCAGTACCTAGACAGACTCTGCCAAACCCTAGCCACTTCAGTGCAACCGATTCCATACCAGTGCCACCAAGTTTAGGTTGCCATATTTCTATTACTCAAATTCACATTTTCGGTTCCACCAAGAATGTTGGATCGGCATCACCGAGATTGGAAATCTGACCGTTGGTCACCTTATGGATGCAACCGAGTTTCCTATATCGGTCTCATCGAGATTCAAAAGTTGCCACCTTTTGGTCACTTCGGTACCACCGAGATTAACACATCGGTGTCACCGAGTTGGTCATTTTGTGTGTAACGGTTGGATTTTTGGGGATGCCTATATATACCCCTTCACCACCACTCTCTCGAAAGAGAAGCACTCAGAACTATTCCATACCTATCCTATTATATTTTCTGAGAGAGAACCACCTACCCTTGTGTTGAGGTCAAGATCTTCCACTCCAATCATATGGATCTTGATTTCTAGCCTCCCCAAGTTGCTTTCCACCAATCCTATCTCTTCTACCAAGCCAAACCCATGAGAGAGAGATTGTGTGTTGAGGAGTCTATCATCTTGAAGCACAGGAGCAAAGGGCTCATCATCATTACCGAGCCTATTACCTTTTGGAGGGTGGTGCCTCCTAGATTGGTTAGGTGTCGCTTGGGAGCCTCCTAATTCGTGTTGTGGATTTAACCAAGAAGTTTGTAAGGGCAAGGAGATTGCCTACTTCATGAAGATCTACCCCATAGTGAGGCTAGTCCTTCGTGGACGGAAGACGTATGGAATAGTCAAGGTTGATACTTTGTGGACCCTTTTGGGTGGAGCCCTCCGTGGACTCACACGACCGTTACCCTCCGTGGGTTGAAGGCTCCATAAACGTGGATGTGCCATAGCGCCACCTATCAGAACCATGGGAAAAATCATCGTGTCCACAATTGTGTTTGATCTTCCTACCCTATCCCTTCTATACATGCTTGTTGTTACTTTCCGCTGCTATATATGCTTAGACTTGCATGTGTAGGGTGTACTTGACTTGCCATGAAATTCTAAAAACCGTCAACCATAAAATTTCATATAGGCAAAACCTTTAATTGGTCAAGTAGTCTAATCCCCCCTCTAGACCTACTTTTGATCCTACAGTCTCCCGCCGTATTTGCTTGAGGGAATTCAGCAGTTTCCCAAGCTGATTGTGATCAAAGAGGAGAAGGTAGATGTAGAAATTCTGGTGATTGCTCTGATGGCCTTGGCAAGGCAAGACATCAATGGCTCTGACCTGCTAGAGGTCTTCTTCCAAAGGAGCTGCAGGACAGAGCCCACCCCATGTCGTAGTACTCGGGGCCGAGTGATCCCATGCGCACGCACCCGGAGGAGCTCAGTGCCGAAGCCGTGGAGAGCAAGCTCAAGGCAATCACTCCAACGCGCGACAATCCCAGGGGGACGAGGCTGATGCCCCCATTCTCAGTTGATAACCCACCGAATGAGGTAAATTCCGTGTGTTGTTTTTCTTGTGCGAGTGATTGCAAGGATTGTTGACTAAAATCCCGACTGACATGATTCTCAATCGGTAGGCCTTCACATGTATGGTGAGCCTGATACCAGCTGTCAACCATGCCCCTGATGACGTGATGGGAGATAACGAGTGCCAGGAGGGCTTGAAAGGTGAATAGGAGTACATGGAGGATAGCAAGGGTGACGAGGAGGAAGAGGACTCATACTCAGGGGAAGAGGCAGAATCTTATCCATCAGAGGAGGTCTCACCCAAGACCCGTTCCAAGGCGCGCCAGGACCCTAGACTCCGCAGAGGCAGCATGTCAGTGCACTAGGGTTTTGGGCTCTCCAGTGCCCCTTACTCGTGCACGGGCAGTAGTATCCACCTTGGCGACGAGGCTCGGCAGGGAGTTGCCAGGTACAAACACAGAAGAATCAAGACCACCGGCAAGACCTTTCCGGGATAGCTATCAGACCCTCAAGAAAGACAAAGCCCCGGCAAGGCCTTGCCAACACACATGCCAGGTGTCGCCTCGCCTAGGCACGTGTCGTAGCGTTGGCGATGGAAGGGCTAAGCGGTGCCGATGGGACGGGCTCCTGTCCTTTCTCGTGGACAGTCAGAGATGCCTGATGGTGCATTAAATGCGCATGTCCTACTCTGTCAGTGTTAGGTATGATAACACTGTAGCCATGTACACCCCGTGTACGCACTGTACATCACTGTTGGGATCCCCTTCAGAGTACAAAAGGAGGCCTAGGGCGATAAAGTAGAGGACTTTTGGACTTTTAGCCTTTTGGCTCTTCGACTTGGGACCTTCTAGCTCATACGCATGGCAGCTGCTTATAGCGCTCTTGTAGCTAGAACCCTAAGAACACCCACAATTCAATGAAGCAAGAGTAGGATTTTAAGCATCTTTGTGTTGGGGAACATCACATGGGAAACAAAAAATTTCCTACGCTCATGCAAGACCTATCCATGGTGATGAGCATCTATGAGAGGGAGAGTGGATCTACATACCCTTGTAGATCACTAAGCAGGAAGCATTAAGAAACGCGGTTGGTGTAGTCGAACGTATTCGTGATCCGAATCGCCGAGTGTCCCGCGATCCAATCATTATCCGTCCCGATCAAGCACCGAACGGACGACACCTCCGCGTTCAGCACACATACAACTTGATGACGATCTCTGCCTTCTTGATCCAGCAAGAGGGAACGAAGAGGTAGATGAGTTCTTCGGCAGCGTGACAGCGCCGCGGCGATGGTGGTGGAGCAATTCCGATAGGGCTTCGCCTACGCACTGCAGAAAACCGATCTAGAGGAGAAACTATGCACTAGAGGAATGGGTAGCACGTGGCTCAAAATCAAGTGCAAAAACCCTAAAACCTCCAGTATATATAAGAGGAAGAGAGGAGGAGGCTTGGCCCAAGGGACAAGCCATCTAGGTGTCGGCCAAACCAAGAGGAGAGGAGGATTTCTCCTCCAATCCTAGTAGGACTAGGACTCCTCCTTATTTTGGCCTTTTTGCCTTTTTCCACCTTTTTCTCTTTGGGCTTTTCTTCCCAGCCAAATGGGCCTTGTGTGGGACTTCCACCAGCCCACTAAGGGCTGGTATTCACTGTCCCACAGCCCATGTAGCCTCTTGGGTCGAAATACCCCTCCCGATGGTCTCCCGGTACACTACCGGCATTCCCAGTACACTACCGATGAGCCCGAAACTTGTCCGGTGACCAAAATATGACTTCGTATATATCAATATTTACCTCCGGACCGTTCCGTAGCTCCTCGTGACGTTCGGGATCTCATCTAAGACTCCGAACAACCTTCGGTCACCACCGTGCATAACTCTATACTACTGAAACGTCACCAAAACCTTAAGTGCATAGACCCTGCGGGTTCGAGAACTATGTAGACATGATCGAGACACCTCTATGGTCAATAACCAATAGCGGGACCTAGATGCCCATATTGGCTCCTACACATTCTATGAAGATCTTTATCGGTCGAACCTCTATGTCAAGGATTCAGTTAATCCCGTATGATGTTCCCTTTGTTCTTCGGTATGTTACTTGCCCGAGATTCGATCGACGGTATCTCCATACCTAGTTCAACCTCGTTATCGGCAAGTCTCTTTACTTGTTCCATAATACAAGATCATATGACTAACACTTAGTCACATTGCTTCCAAGCCTTATTGTGATGTTGTATTACCGAGTGGGCCCTGAGATACCTCTCCGTCACAAGGAGTAACAAATCCCAGTCTTGATCCATGCCACCCCAACAGACACCCTCGGAGGTACCTATAGAGCACCTTTATAGTCACCCAGTTACGTTGCAACATTTGATACACACAAGGCAATCTTCCGGTGTCCGTGAGTTGCATGATCTCATGGTCATAGAAACATATACTTGACATTCAGAAAACAATAGCAATAAACTGACATGATCATATGCTACGTTTGTAGTTTGGGTCTTGTCAATCACATCATTCTCCTAATGATGTGATCCCATTATCAAATGACATCACATGTCAATGGCTAGGAAACCTTGACCATCTTTGACCAACGAGCTAGTTCACTAGAGGCATACTAGGGACAAAGTGTTGTCTATTTACCCACACATGTAATGTGTTTCCAATCAATACAATTATAGCATGGATACTAAACGATTATCATGAACAAGGAAATATAATAATAAACACTTTATTTATTGCCTCTAGGGCATATTTCCAACAGTCTCCCACTTGCACTAGAGTCAATAATCTAGTTCACATCACTATGTGATTTACATTGTAATGAATCGAACACCCATGCAGTTCTGGTGTTGATCATGTTTAGTCCTTAGAAGAGGTTTAGTCAATGGTCTGCAACATTCAGATCCGTGTGCACTTTGCAAATATTTATGTCCTTTTCCTCGATGTAATTGCGGATGGAGTTGAAGCGTCACTTTATGTGTCTGGTCCTCTTGTGAAACCTTGGTTCCTTGGCCAGAGCAATGGCACCAGTGTTGTCACAGAACATGTTCATTGGATTCAGTGCACTGGGCACTACTCCAAGATCTGTCATGAACTGCTTCATCCAGACACCTTCCTTCGCTGCCTTCGAGGCTGCGATGTACTCCGCTTCGCACGTAGAATTGGCTACCACGCTTTGCTTGGAACTGCACCAGCTTACCGCTCCCCCGTTGAGAATAAATACGTATCCGGTTTGTGATGTAGAGTCATCCGGATCATTGTCAAAGCTTGCATCGACATAACCTTTTACGACGAGCTCTTCATCAGCTCCATAAACGGGAAACATTTCCTTAGTACTTTTCAGGTACTTAAGGATATTCTTGACCGCTGCCCAGTGCTCCATTCCAGGATCACTTTGAAACCTTCCGGCCATACTTATGGAAAGGCTTACATCAGGTCTTGTGCACAACATTGCATACACGATAGAGCCTATGGCTGAAGCATAGGGGATGGCACTCATCTTTTCTCTATCTTCTGCAGTCACTGGGCATTGAGTCTTACTCAACTTCACACCTTGTAACACAGGCAAGAACCCCTTCTTGGACTGATCCATTTCGAACTTCTTTAAAACTTTATCAAGGTATGTGCTCTGTGAAAGTGCTATTAAGCGTCTCGATCTATCTCTATAGATCTTAATGCCTAATATGAAAGCAACTTCTCCTAGGTCCTTCATTGGAAAACTCTTGTTCAAATATTCCTTCATGCTTTCCAGCATTTCTATATTGTTTCCAATCAGCAATATGTCATCCACATATAATATTAGAAACGCTATAGAGCTCCCACCCACTTTCTTGTAAATACAAGGTTCTCCATAAACTTGTATAAACTCAAACGCTTTGATCACCTCATCAAAGCGCTTATTGCAACTCCGAGATGCTTGCACCAGCCCATAAATGGATCGCTGGAGTTTGAAAATTTGTCAGTATTCTCCGGATCGACAAAACCTTCTGGTTGGACCATATACAACTCTTCCGCAAGGAAACCGTTGAGGAACGCTGTTTTGACATCCATTTGCCAAATTTGATAGTCGAAATAAGCAGCTATTGCCAACATGATTCTGATAGACTTAAGCATCGCTACGGGTGAGAAGGTCTCATCATAGTCAACTCCTTGAACTTGTGGAAAACCCTTTGCCACAAGTCGAGCTTTATAGATGGTGAGATTACCGTTCGCGTCTGTCTTCTTCTTAAAGATCAATTTGCTCTGAATGGCCTTTCGCCCTTCAGGTAATACTTCCAAAGTCCATACTGTGTTTTCATACATGGATCCCATCTCGGATTTCATGGCCTCTAACCATTTCTCGGAATCCGGGCCCATCACCGCTCCTCCATAGCTCGTAGGTTCACTGTTGTCCAACAACATGACCTCCAAGACAGGGTTGTCATACCACTCAGGAGTAGTATGCGCCCTTGTCGACCTACGAGGTTCAATAGCAGCTTGATACGAAGCTTCATGATCATCATCATTAACTTCCTCTTCAACCGTCGTAGGTTCCACAGAAATATCTTTCTGCGCTGCGCTACTTTCTGGTTGAAGTAAAGGTTCAATAACCTCATCAAGCTCTATTTTCCTCCCACTCAATTCTTTCGAGAGAAACTCTTTCTCAAGAAATGTTCCGTTCTTAGCGACAAACACTTTGCCTTCGGATAGGAGATAGAAGGTATACCCGACTGTCTCTTTTGGGTATCCTATGAAGACGCATTCTCCGCTTTGGGTTCCAGCTTTTCAGGCTGAAGCTTTTTGACATACGCATCACATACCCAAACTTTAAGAAGCGGCAACTTTGGCCTCTTGCCAAACCATAGTTCATATGGCGTCGTCTCAACTGATTTCGATGGTGCCCTATTTAAAGTGAATGCAGCTATCTCTAATGCATAACCCCAAAACGATAGTGGCAAATCAAAAAGAGACATCATAGAACGCACCATATCAAATAAGTTTCGATTACGACGTTCGGACACACCATTACACTATGGTGTTCCGAGCAGTGTCAACTGTGAAACAATTCCACACTGTCTTAAGTGACTGCCAAACTCATAACTCAGATATTCACCTCCTCGATCAGATCGCAGGATTTTAATCTTCTTGTTATGATGATTGTCAACTTCACTCTGAAATTGCTTGAACTTTTCAAACGTTTCAGACTTGTGTTTCATTAAGTAAATATACCCATATCTACTTAAGTCATCAGTGAAGGTGAGAAAATAACGATATCCACCACACGCTGTAACATTCATTGGACCGCACACATCAGTATGTATGATTTCCAATAAGTCACTTGCCCGCTCCAGTGTTCCAGAGAACAATGTTTTAGTCATCTTGCCCATGAGGCATGGTTCACATGTGTCAAGTGATTAAAAATCAAGTGACTCCAAAAGTCCATCAGCATGGAGCTTCTTCATGCATTTTACACCAATAGGACCTAAACGGCAGTGCCACAAGAAAGTGGTTCTATCATTATCAACTCTACATCTTTTGGCATCAATGTTATGAACATGTGTATCATCACTATCAAGATTCAATATGAATAAACCCCTCACATTGGGTGTATGACCCTAAAGGATATTACTCATATAAATAGAACAACCTTTATTCTCTGATTTAAATGAGTAACCGTCTCGCAATAAACAAGATCCAGATATAATGTTCATGCTTAATGCAGGCACTAAATAACAATTATTCAGGTTCATCACTAATCCCGATGGTAATCGAAGAGAGAGCGTGCTGACGGTGATCACATAAACCTTGGAACCATTTCCCATGCGCATCATCACTTCATCCTTTGCCAGCCTTCATCTATTCCATAGTTCCTGTTTTGAGTTGCAAATGTGAGCAACCGAACTGGTATCAAATACCCAGGCACTACAACGAGAGCTAGTAAGGTACACATCAATAACATGTATATCATATATACCTTGTTTGTTGTTGGCCGCCTTCTTGTCAGCCAGGTACTTGGGGCAGTTCCGCTTTGAGTGACTAGTTCCCTTGCAATGAAAGCACTCAGTTTCTGGCTTGAGTCCATGCTTGGGCTTCTTTACAGGAGTAGCAACTGCTTTGTCATCCTTCTTGGTTTTACCCTTCTTTCCCTTGACCTTGCCATTCTTCTTGAAACTAGTGGTTTTATTGACCATCAACACTTGATGTTCTTTCTGGATTTTAGACTCAAACGACTTTTAGCATCGCAAATAGCTCGACGACTGACTTGTTCATCTCGTGCATGTTATAGTTCATCACAAAGCTCTTGTAACTAGGTGACAGTGATTGAAGAACTCTGTAAGTGATCGCCTCTGGCGGAAGGGCAATTCCCAACTCCGCTAGATGAGTCGAATACACAGACATTCTGAGTATATGTTCACTGATAGACCCGTTCTCCTCCATTGCAAGCATAGAACTTATCAGAGGTCTCATACCTCTCAATTCGGGCATTCTTCTGAAAGATAAACTTCAACTCCTGGAACATCTCATATGCTCCATGACATTCAAAACGTCTTTGAAGTCCCGGTTCTAAGCCATACAATATTGCACACCGAACTATTGAGTAATCTCTAGAACGTGCCTCCCAAGTTTTCTTAACGTCTTCGGATGACATGTCTTCTGGTTGGTCACCAAGGGGTGCATCAAGGACATATGATTTCTAGGAAGCCGTGAGGATAATCCTCAGATTATGGGCCCAGTCAACAAAGTTACTTCCATCATCTTTCAACTTAGCTTTCTCTAGGAACGCATTAAAATTCAGGGGTGCTACTACGCGAGCCATTGATCTACAACATAAATATGTAAAGGTTACTTAGACTATTGTTCAAGATAATGAGTTTAGTTAATCAAATTACTAAACCTCCCACTCAAATTGACATCCCTCAGGTCATCTGAGTGTCACATGATCCAAATTCACCAACTCAAGTCCGATCATCACATGAGTTAAGGTGGTTTCAATGGTGAACATCATCATGTTGATCATATCTACTATATGACTCATGTTCAACCTTTCGGTCTCTTGTGTTCTGAGGCCATGTCTGTACATGCTAGGCTCGTCAAGTTTAACCCGAGTGTTCTGCATGTGCAACACTGGCTTGCACCCGTTGTATGTGAACATAGAGTCTATCACACCCGATCATCACATGGTGTCTCGACAGGACGAACTTTCACAACGGTGCACACTCGGGGAGAACACAATTCATCTTGAAATTTAAGTGAGGGATCACCTTATAATGCTACCGTCATCCTAAGCAAAACAAGTTGCATAAAAGGATTAACATCACATGCAAATCATAAGTGACATGATCTCCATCGTCACCGGCACGACACCATGATCTCCATCATCTTGATCTTCATCAACGTGTCGCCATCGGGGTTGTCGCACCCATCATGCTTGTACTACTATTGCTACCGTTTAGCGATAAAGTAAAGCATTACATAGCGCTTAATGATTGACATGCAGGTCATACAATAATTAAATACAACCATATGGCTCCCATCGGTTGCCGTACTCATCGACATGCAAGTCATGATATTCTATACAAAAGATGATCATCTCATACATCACATATATCACATCATGTAATTGGCCATATCACATCACAACATACCCTGCAAAAACAAGTTAGACGTCCTCTAATTGTTGTTGCATGTTTTATGTGGCTGCTACGGGTATCTAGCAAGAACAATTATCACCTATGCATAAACCACAACGGTGATACATAAGTTTCTTTTCAACCTTATCAAGGACCGCCTTTGTTGAATCCGATCCAAGTAAAGTAGGAGAAACTGCCACCCGCCAGCCATCTTTTGCAACAAGTTGCAGTTGAGGGAACCGGTCTCTCGTAAGCGTGCGAGTAATGTTGGTCCGGGCCGCTTCATCCCACTATACTACTGAACCAAAATACGACCAAGGGAGGAAGCAATCTAAGCATCAACGCCCACAAACTCTTTGTGTTCTACTCGAGATCTGATCTACACACAGACCTAGCTCATGATGCCACTGTTGAGGAACGTTGTATGGGAAACAAAAAATTTCCTACGCTCACACAAGACCTATCCATGGTGATGAGCATCTACGAGAGGGAGAGTGGATCTACGTACCCATGTAGATCGCTAAGTGGGAAGCGTTAAGAAACGCGGTTGGTGTAGTCGAACGTCTTCATGATCCAAATCGCCGAGCGTCCCGCGATCCAATCACGATCCGTCCCATCAAGCACCGAACGGATGACACCTCCGCGTTCAGCACACGTACAGCTTGATGACGATCTCCGCATTCTTGATCCAGCAAGAGGGAGGGGAGAGGTAGATGAGTTCTCTGGCAGCGTGACGGCGCCGCGGTGATGGTGATGGAGCAATTCCGGTAGGGCTTCGCCTAAGCACTGTAGAAAACCGATCTAGAGGAGAAAGTATGCACTAGAGGAACGGGTAGCACGTGGCTGAAAATCAAGTGCAAAAACCCTAAAACCTATAGTATATATAAGAGGAAGGGAGGAGGAGGCTTGGCCCAAGGGCCAAGCCATCTAGGCGTCAGCCGAACCAAGAGGAGAGGACGATTCCTCCTCCAATCCTAGTAGGACTAGGACTGCTCCTTATTTTTGCCTTTTTCCACCTTTTTGTCTTTGGGCTTTTCTTCCCAGCCGCATGGGCCTTGTGTGGGACTTACACCAGCCCACTAAGGGCTGGTATTCACTCTCAAAAAGCCCATGTAGCCTCTTGGGTCGAAATACCCCTCCCGATGGTCTCCCGATACACTACCGGCACTCCCGGTACACAACCGATGAGCCCGAAACTTTTCCGGTGACCAAAATAGGACTTCCTATATATTAATCTTTACCTCCGGACCTTTCCGGAGCTCCTCGCTACGTCCAGGATCTCATCCGGGACTCTGAACAACCTTCGTTCACCACCATGCATAACTCTATACTACCGAAACGTCACCAAACCCTAAGTGTGCACACCCTGCGGGTTCGAGAACTATGTAGACATGGCCGAGACACCTGTATGGTCAATAACCAATAGCGGGACCTGTATGCCCATATTGGTTCCTCCACTTTCTATGAAGATCTTTATCGGTCGAACCTCTATGTCAAGGATTCAGTTAATCCCGTATGATGTTCCCTTTGTTCTTCGGTATGTTACTTGCCCGAGATTCGATCGTCGGTATCTCCATACCTAGTTCAACCTCGTTACTAGAAAGTCTCTTTACTCGTTACGTAATACAAGATCCCGTGACTAACACTTAGTCACATTGCTTGCAAGGCTTATGGTGATGTTGTATTACCGAGTGGGCCCTGAGATACCTCTCCGTCACATGGAGTATGAAATCCCAGTCTTGATCCATGCCAACCCAACAGACACCCTCGGAGATACCTGTAGAGAACCTTTATAGTCACCTAGTTACGTTGCGACGTTTGATACACACAAGGCACTCTTCCGGTGTCCATGAGTTGCATGATCTCATGGTCATAGAAACATATACTTGACATTCAGAAAACAGTAGTAATAAACTGACACGATCATATGCTACGTTTGTAGTTTGGGTCACATCATTCTCCTAATGATGTGATCCCATTATCAAATGACATCACATGTCAATGGCTAGGAAACCTTGACCATCTTTGACCAACGAGCTAGTTCACTAGAGGCATACTAGGGACAAAGTGTTGTCTATTTACCCACACATGTAATGTGTTTCCAATCAATACAATTATAGCATGGATAATAAATGATTATCATGAACAAGGAAATATAATAATAAACACTTTATTTATTGCCTCTAGGGAATATTTCCAACACTTTGCGGCCCGAACCTTGGTAAAATCCCGACATGTTGTTCATGAGACCTGCTCTTTGTGCGAGCCTTCTCCCCTGCCGAACTGAAAGGGGTCCCTCCGATGCCATAGGTGCTTGTTCCCCAGAACATCTTTGGTGCGCCCGGTAGGGGGAATAGGTCGCGTGAACCTGTTCTAATGACCAGCGTGCGAGTTCCTTCATACTCATCATCGCCACGACCCCCCAAGAAGAAGGGCCTGACGGCGGTTGGCCCATCCGCGTCCATTGTACCTGTATATGCATAGACAAGCGACGGCGTAGATGCGGGTGGAGGAGGAGGCGGAGGTTCAGAACTTCTGCGATGCTACGATGATCAAGGCCAAGCAAGCGGCGATGCCCTTTGTGGAGACGCCCATGGCGGCGACGGGAACCCCCACGCCGCTAGGTCTCAGGACGGAGCTGTACCACCTGTGGGCGGGATGGTGAACTCCGGGGATGGAAGGGTATCTTCCAGGACGCCCATGCCGGTGCCTACACCACGACCTTCCCAGGTTGCACGCGAAGAACCGCGCTACAGCGCCCGCGGTTCTCAACGTCCCCACGGGAAAGCTCCTGCGCATCACTCCCAAGGTGCATAGGACCAACATGCTTGCCAGCATGCTAATGGGAGTGGCGTGACATCGCGGGACCGCGGCGGAGCTCCTTCTAACATGATTAGAAGTCAGAGCACCTCGCGTTCCTCAAGACGTTTGCTGCCGACCACGTCGGAAGAAGTGATGGCACGAGCACAGCTACTCCTAAACTTCCCTCCTGCTGCGGAGAAGCTCGACGAATGGAGAGCCACCATTCAGAGCCTCCTCAGCCTCGCAGATAAGTTCCGGACCACCGAGCAAGCTCACGCTAGTGTTGAGAAGGCCGGAGGCGGTGCGACCATGGTGCACTCTTCTTCACAGCAACAACGCCGGTCACTGACTCGACGGACCGACGCTTATGATGGTTACTCAACAACGTCGTCTAACCCATGAACACGCCGCGACCAGCCTCAAGTTCTTTGGGAACAAGGCAAGGAAGACACTCGAACTGCAATCGAGCGGCGACGGGAAGCACGCCTTCAATCTGATAGGCGCGCGGGGCCTACTATGGACAAGTCTGCGCTAGGGTATCCTCAGCCTACCTTACAAGGTGGGTTGTCCAGCGTTTACCCATGAGCTGCGGCAAGTTCAAGCCAGAGGTCCCGGAGAAGTATGATGGCAAGACTCACCCGTCGGAGTTCCTGAGCATCTACACCATTACGGTGTAAGCTGTCGGGGGTCGCGACGACAAGATACTCGCCAACTACTTCCCATTGGTGCTCAAGCCCAACGTCAGGTTGTGGTTGATGCAGCTGCGGGAGAATTCCATCGCCTCCTAGGAAGACTTGTGCCATGAGTTTGTTGGCACTTTTACCGAAGGCCACAAAGCTCCTGGTCAAGAAAGAGATTTCCACATCATCCCTCAGAAGGAGGGCGAAACTTTGCGCAAGTACATCCAAATGTCCAGCCGTGTGCACCACAACATACCACACGTTCATCATGCCACTATTATCAGAACGTCCACAACCGCAGGATGTGGGAAGAGTTGGCAACGAACAGGGTCAGGGATGTTGCCGAGCTTTATGCTCTAGCAGAAAAATGTTCTCGGGCTGAAGAAGGGAGGAGACTCCCCGGCGAAGACGCTTGCACAGGGGTCGACTCTGAAGATGAAGACACCACCACCCTGGCAAAGAAGTGCTAGCGGCAGAACAAGAAGTGCAAGGGCAAGGCCATGCATGCCTTTGAGGGAACCGTCAACCCCAGTACCACCAAGAAGGGCAAGGTTGATTATCCCGGCAACAATGTTGCCGGGTGTGCCTCTTGCCATGCTATGGCAGCTGTCGACAAACCAGAAGGCTCTGGCAAGTAGTATTGCAAGATCCATCGTACCAAAGGCCATGATCTCCAAGACTACTGGCAAGTTGAATAGCTTGCCGAGAAGAAAAAAGTCGAGTATGAGAGGCGAGACAAGGAGAAAGGCTAGGATGGTGCTGAGAGGTCCGGCAAGAAGAACGTTGACCGAGGAGGTCGCCGGGCAAGCCGAAGCAACAAAAAGACCGGCCCGCGTGTGGCCGTGGCAAGCAAGATGGTGATGATTATGACATCGAAGAGGACGATGAGTCTAGCGAGTATGAGTTCTAGAAGGCTACAGAGATGATGTGTATCGAGGGAGGTGCCTCATCGCACTCCTCTCACCGCCAACTTAAACAGTGGGCGCGCGAGGTTAACGCGGCGGAGCCCTCTATTGGTGCCCAGAGACCTCTGATGTTGTCCAACACTCCTATCATCTTCGACGCCGAGGATCACGCTAATCGCATAACTGCGATTGGGTGCCTGCCATAGTTGCTTTCGCCAACAATTCACAACCTCAAGGTGACGAAGATGCTAGTCGACACTTGGGCCAGCCTGAACCCGATCTCGCCTGGTGTCATCTAGAGACTGCAAATTCCCGATGAAGATCTCGAGCCGACAGGCGAGTTCCAAGGGGTCAATTCAGGGAGAACTCAGCTGAAGGGCAAGATCGTGCTATTGACGACATTTGGCAGTGATATCAATTTCAGAACAGAGAAGATCTTCTTTGACGTCGCCAAGATCTCATTTCCATACAACGGCATCCTTGGACGCCCACCACTCGCCAAGTTCATGGAGGCCACCCACTTCGCTTACAATGTGCTGAAGATGCCCGGGATGATGAGCGTCATCACGATCAACTCCGACAAGAAAAGCGCACTTATCTGCGTCGACCAACTCTACCAAGGGGCAGTTGCACCACCTGCCGCCAAGACACTTGCTCCTGCCGCTGAAGCTCCCGGGGGGAAGAAGACCGGTAGGCCTCTAGCACACATTCCGGCAAGCGCGCCTCCTCGGGGTGCTGCGCTCTCGTTGATGATGTGCCAGAGAGCTCCACCGGCAAGTTAAAGAATTCCAAGGCAGCTCCGCAAGAGACCAAGAAGGTGCCCACCAAGGAGGATGGTATGGGAGGAACTTTCACCATAAGTTCCACCCTTGACGACAAATAGGAAAGCGCTCTCGTCGCCTTCCTATGCGCGAATGTCAATGTGTTTGCATGGCAACCATCTGATATCCATGGTGTTCCTAGGAAGGTGATTGAGCACCACCTTGCCGTCTGCCCACACGTGCAGCCTGTCAAGCCGAAGGTCCGAAAGAAAGCTTTCGAGTGACAACAATTTATTGCCGAAGAGATCAAGAAGTTAGAAGCGGATGGCTTGATCAGAGGAGTACTTCATCCAACATGGTTGGCCAATCTAGTTGTAGTGCGTAAGGCAAATGGAAAATGGAGACTGTGCATTGACTTCATAGACATCAACAAAGCCTGCCCCAAAGATCCTTTTCCCTTGCCGCATATCGACCAGATTGTGGACTCCACCGCCAGCTACGACTTGTTGTCTTTTCTTGACGCCTATTCCGGTTATCACCAATTTTTCATGGCCAAGGAAGACGAGGAGAAGAACGCATTTATCACCCCATGTGGTATGTATTGCTTTTTGCGTATGCCTTTCGGGTTGAAAAGTGTTGGTTCTACATTCGCAAGAGCAGTCCAGATTGGTTTTGAGCACCAGCTACATAGATACATGGAGGCTTATATGGATGACATAGTGGTCAAGACCAAGGACAAGGCTACGCTCATATCAGACCTAGAAGAAACATTTGCAAACCTGCGCAAGATCACCATGAAGCTCAACCATGAGAAGTGTGTGTTCGGCGTCCCATTCGGTAAGCTTCTCGGGTTCTTTGTATCTCAACGAGGAATTGAAGAAAATCCCGACAAGATCAAAGCAATTGAGCAAATTGAAGCACCAAGATGTGTCAAAGATGTGCGTCATCTTGCCGGCTGCGTTGCCGCTCTAAGTAGGTTCATCTCAGAATCTACAGAGCGCGCCCTGCCCTTTTTCAAAATTTTGAAGAAGACAGGTCCGATGAAATGGACTCCGGAAGTGGAGGCAGCGCTGCAGAATGTGAAGAAGTACCTCTCCTCTCCGCCAGTCCTAGTCATGCCAAAACCACAAGAGTCATTGCTGCTATATCTAGCGGCAACAAATCAAGTGGTGAGTGTTGCACTAGTGGCTGAAAGAGAAGTTGACGAAGAAAAAGTGGCAGCGACAGGACCGCCAAGCAAGAAGCCAGGACATTCCCCGACAGGGTGTGGTGTCGGAAAGGAAGGATCTGCGTAGTTGAATGAGACAATCCAGAAGAAGAAGGTGGTGCAGCGCCCAGTATATTTTCTCAGCTCCCTGTTGCAAGGGTCTAGGTCAAGTTATTCTGGCATGCAAAAGTTGCTCTTCGGCCTTCTTATGGCTTCAAGGAAGCTGCGCCATTACTTCCAAGAACATGAGATCACTGTTGTCACTCGCTTCCCGCTTCAGCGGATCTTGCGGAACCCAGAAGCTACCGGTAGGATTGTAGTGTCGGCTTTAGAACTGCCAAGATTTGGTCTCAAGTTTGAAAGCACTTCGACCATTCAAAGCAGAGCCTTGGTGGAGTTCATTGCGGAATGGACCCCAACGCCCAACGAAGAAGTTCCAGAGTCAACTCTCCCCGGCAAGGAAACCAATCAAGAGTGGGTCATGTATTTTGATGGGGCTTTCTTGGTGCAAGGTGCCGGTGCCGGAGTGCTGCTTGTCGCACCCACCAGAGAGCACCTCAAATAGGTGATTCAGATGCACTTTCCCCGGGAGAGATCAACGAACAATACTGCTAAGTACGAAGGACTGCTTGCCGGTCTCAGGATCACGGCAGATCTGGGGATCAAGAAACTTATTGTAAGAGGTGATTCTCAGCTTGTTGTCAGGCAAGTGAACATGGATTATCAGAGTCCATTGATGGAAGCTTATGTCAGTGAAGTGAGGAAGTTGGAAGAACGTTTTGACGGCCTGCAAATGGAGCACGTTTCGCATGCAGAAAACAGCGTTGCTGAGGGCATGTCAAGGTGTGCTGCCCTTAAGTTGTCTGAGGAACTAGGAACTTTCGTGCTCCGACTGACTCAACCATCCATGACACCATCAACTGGACTAGAGAAAAGAAGGAAGTTGAGTTCCGGCAAGTATTTCCCGGCAGAGCTCCAGGAGCCGCCGACGAGGATGTTGCCGGGGACACCGTCAGGCTTGCCGGTGAGCACCGTGCTCCAGCATAGCCTCCAGCTCTTGCCATGGAAGAACATGCTCCCGCCAGGATTGTCGGGGTGAAGCAGGCTCCGGCGGGGCCTCAAGCCCTCATCGTTGAGACAAATTCTTCCCTGGCAGAGGATATGCCTTTAGTCCTTGTTGTCGAGCCCCAGGCTCTAGCGTGGGCACAACACATTGTTCGTTTCCTTCAGACAGGAGAACTCCCCGAGGAACAAGAGGAAGATGAGAAAGTAGCCCGCCAATCTAATATGTACCAGTTCGTAGACAACGTCTTATATAGAAAGAGATCGAATGGTGTGAAACTCAAGTGCATTTCTCGGGAGGTACACGGGGGCATATGTGGCTCCCACATATGATCAAGAGCACTTGTCGGAAAGGCATTCCGGAAAGGTTTCTTTTCGCCCACTATCCTCCAGGATGCAACTGCATTAGTAACCAAGTGTGAAGCATGTCAGTTTCATTCGAAGAAATTACATCAACCAGCTCAAGCCCTTCAAACAACCCCCCTCTCCTGGCCGTTTTCGGTCTGGGGGTCAACATCTTGGGCCCCTTCCCTGCGCTCCTGGGGGCTTTGAGTACTTGTACGTTGCAATCGACAAGTTCAAAAAGTGGCCAGAAGTGGAAGTAGTGAGAAAGGTGACAACATAGTCAGCCGTCAAGTTCTTCGAGGGACTAGTCTGCTGCTTTGGTGTTCTCAACAGGATCATCCCTCACAATGGCACACAGTTCACGAGCCGCACCTTCATGAAGTATGTCCAAGACCTTGGTAGCAGAATCTGTTTTGCTTCCGTTGCCCACCCAAGGAGCAATGTCCAAGCGGAAAGAGCTAATGCTGAAGTGTTGCAAGGCCTCAAGACAAGAACTTTCGATAAGCTGCACAAGTGCGAAAGGCACTGGATTGATGAGTTGCCGGTGGTTCTTTGGTCAATCAGAACGACACCAAATCAAGCTACCAGCCAGACACCCTTCTCCCTCGTATATGGGGTGGAAGAAGTTCTCCCCATGGAACTGATATACGGGTCACCTCGAGTGCTCGCTTATGCTGAGCTTGAGCAAGAGCAGTTCGGCAAGATGACGCAACACTCCTTCAGGAGGACTGTCTTCAGGCTACTGTGAGAGCTGCAAACTACTAGCAAGCTTTGCGCCACTACCATACCAGCAAAGTTAATTCCAGAAGTCTTGAGGAATGCGACCTTGTTCTTCGGTGAGTTTAGTCCGCCAAGGATTCCAACAAGTTAACGCCAAAGTGGGAAGGCCCTTATCGGGTAGTACGAGTGACCAGGCCTGGCGCAGTCCGAGTGGAGACCGAAGATGGCATCCCAGAGAGCAACTCCTGGAATATCGAAAATCTTCACAAGTTCTACCCATGAGGCGCGGTTGCCGGGCCTCCTGACAACCACCTTTTGTACAAGTCTTGCCGCTGAAGCATGTAATCCTTGGTACAAAGCAAGGCACAGACCCTGTGCATAGTTAAATAAAGATAAGTGTTCTGTAAATCTTAATGATCCTCGTGTTTACTTACGTGCATGTTTGTCTAAGATATTGCATTAAACTTACTCCCGACAAGAGCGAACGGACCGCCAAGGTTCCACACCCATTTTTTCTCTTCTTTCTTTTTTTTCAAAAGACAGAAGGTTACCTCGTGTGCAGCTTTGCCGGGGGGGGGGGGGGATGGTGGTATGGATACCTACGGGCGACGTTCCAAAAAAGCTTGCCGGAAGGAGTACGACAACGAAAAGATAAGTTGCAAAACCTCAAGTGAATTCTTGCGGTGGAGTTATTTTACTTGGGCGATTTTGATCCCTGTATGGAAAACCTGCACGCTTGGGAACCTTGCCATGATTGGCTGTGCCCTTACTCGTTTTCGGGTCCGCTCAACGGTTTAGGTGGCTGCACCCGCACTCTTGTTTTGTTTCAAGTTTGCTCAACGACTCAAGGGGCTGCGCTCGCGCCCTTATTTTGTTTCGAGCATGATCAACAACTTAAGCGGCTGCGCCAAGAATGTCGAGGTATCTTGCCGACAGTGGCACCGCAAGCAGGCTGCTAAGGACCCCTTCCTCAGAGCACTCGTGGTAGGGCTACACACGCCATCAAGATTCTTCCGAGAGAGCATAGGGGAAGTTCCATGCAAAGAATCAGTCTAACAAGAAAGATAAGATACAGTTATGCAAAATAGGATGAAATTTACATAAGATGTCGCTATTTCCTAAATACATCATCATTTTACTTTCTTCCCTAGGGAAGATTAGAAGAAGAAAAAGATGGAAAGGGGAGGCGGGTTACAAGAACAAAAAAGATGGCGAGAGGCTCCCGGCAGAAGCCCAGCCTGACCCCTCTGGACCAGTACTTAATGGATGGGCACGGTTTCTAGATGGGCAGGCAAGAACCTGGCCCCTTGTGGACTTGCATTGCGAGGAGGAGAGGGCCAACACGGGCGAAAAGGGGGATGGACCCTAGAAGCCGAAGTCCGCGAGCTTGCCGGAAGATCCAGCTGGATGATTGCAAGGCCCGTGCACTGTTTGGGCCTAGCCCAACAACGCCTCACACCGTGTGTGGCCCAGGACCGGGGGCTCCTGTTGGTGCCCTAGAGTTTTGGGCTCTCCAGATTGGACTCCATCATTTTAAAATGAAGGACGTGTCCTTCTTGGAGGTTGTGGGCGCGGGCGAAGGTCTTCCAGCCACGCCTTAGGAACATGATGCGGCTCGCAGGGTACTCGACGTCCACCGGCGACGCGCCATTACAACAAACCATGCGCCCATAACCACAGGACGGGCGGCTCATCGGCCTCCATCGCTCGGGCGAAAGGGCGAGGGTGGCACAGATGGCTCCGGATGGGACCAGCCAGTTCAAGGACGAACTCCAGTGCCGTCCCCTTGGTGTGGGTCTCCTCAAGGAAGGGGCCGGCGTCGAAGGAGGAGGTGGGGCAGGGCTCCGCCTCTCCTGACCTCGGCCTCCACGATGGCCGCGACCCCTCGCGCCTCTTCCACCATGTGCGGTCGGGCCGCCCTCTGCCTTTGTGGCTGAAGTGGTGGCATGATCCCGATGAGAGCTCCTCCTTGGAGCTGAGGACGGTGGCCGCCCTCGCCCCCTATTCATGGCTAAGGGCAAACTCCATTTGAAGGTTGGGAAGACGTGGAAGGGCAAGCTATGGAGGTTCACACTCGGAGGTGGGAGGAAGGATGGATGAGCACCGCCCTCACTATCCCTCAATTTATAGGGGGAAGCGCGGGGGATGGCTCTCCCTTGCTCCAAGGGTCGCCGCCCACCTCCTCCAATAGCGGCGCCCTCGATCACAGAGCGAACAGCAACCGCCCCGTTGCTCCAATGCATGGTACTGCAGTTACTGCCTTTCCCAGGGACTTTAAGTCACGGGTGCCCATTGATGGCTTCCCTCTATGCATGCGGCGTGCGTGGAGGAAATGACCTGACACAGTAATTGAAAGTTTGACGTCCACGCTGCGCATGCATCCCATGTCCCGCATTCAGTGGGCATCGTGGGGAGGCGCAGCAAGCGCAATGATCACGACTCAAGGCCCTGCCATGCCTGCCCATGCACTGTTTGGGCCTCACCCAACAACGCCTCACACCGTGTGTGGCCCAGGACCTGGGGCTCCTATCGGTGCACTAGAGTTTTGGGCTCTCGAATGCCCCTTACTCGTGCACGTGCAGTAGTAGCCACCTTGGCGACGAGGCCTGGAAGGGAGTTGCCAGGTACGAACACAGAATAATCAAGACCCCTGGCAAAACCTTGCCATGATAGCTATCATACCCTCAGGCAAGACAAAGCCGCGGCAAGCCCCAGCAAGGCGAAGCCCTGCCAAGGCCCTACCAGCGCACAAGCCAGGTGTCGCCTCGCCTAGGCACGTGTTGCAGCGTCGGCGATGGAGGGGCTAAGCGGTGCCGATGGGACGGGATCCTATCCCGTCCCATGGACAGTCAGAGATGCCTGACGGTGCATTAAATGGGCATGTCCTACTCTGTCAGTGTAAGGTATGATAGCACTGTAGCCCTGGACACCCCGTGTACGCACTGTACGCACTGTTGGGATCCCCTTCAGAGTATAAAAGGAGGCCCAGGGCGATACAGTAGAGGACTTTTGGACTTTTAGCCTTTTGGCTCTTTGACTTGGGATCTCTATCTCATACGCGTGGCAGCTGCTCATAGCCTTCTGTAGCTAGAACCCTAAGAATAGCCACAATACAACAAAGCAGGAGTAGGGTTTTACGCATCTTTGCAGCCCGAACCTGGGTAAAATCCCGGCATGTTGTTCATCAGGCCTGCTCTTTTTTTGAGTCTTCTGCCCCGCCGAACCGAAAGGGGTCCCTTCGATCCCATAGATGCTTGTTACCCAAGACACAACACCAAGGGGACAGTTGCCATCAAGTCCTCTATGCCTACTCTTCCTACTCGAAGATCAAAGCGAGGGCACGGCGATCTTGTGCCGTCCCCCGTGAACACGGCCAAGCAACCGAAATTCACCGTGACCAAACCTCGGTAGGCTGGTGTCCTGTCGAAGATTAAAATGGGCATGCCGGTGACCTCAATGTAAGTATCTTTGCGCTGATTGTCACTTCGATTATTTGACAAAGTGATGTAACATTCTGAATGACTTGTTCGTAGAGCGGACACTTCAACTGCCTCATTGGAGAAGGGCAAGGCTGACGCCATTGCTGCATCTTCAGAAGGTAACCTTCGAACTCACGTGGACATGATTTTTGAACTCCACATTTTTTCTTTGAGCTTACTGCAAATGAGCTTCGAGTGTTTGCAGGGCCGCCCGAAGTGATAGAATTCGATGAGGATGGCGAGTTTGATCCATCGAACCTTTCTGCCGAGGCGGACGTCTCGATGCAGGATGTTTCGCCCACTAAGGCATCATCGTTGGTTCAAGGTGCTTCTTCGGGGGACGGGAGCGCACTCCGATCTGTCTTGTCGACTCCTCCCGTGGCCAACATCTTCGCACTACACCGTGTCCCAGAGGACCAGGTGCGGGCGATCAAGGAGGCACCGATCCAGTTGGAGCTGATGAGCGGGAGGCTAAAAGAGGCCTACAACGCCAATGAGGCGTTGGCGGAGAACATCCGAGTAAGTACTCTTGTAAGTACCATCTTTAGTCTGTAATTTTGTCTGTATGTAGTTTCTTTAGGTCATGAGTGGGTTCGCATCGGGGGCACACCCACTAGGTGCTCTCTGGTTTGAGTGGGGGCGCATCGAGTGCACCCACTCGGTGTAGTCCCCAACACTTCTATTGACTGAAGCTGTCGACGGGAGTCTTAGAGTTCGAATGTCTTGTGGAAATCCTTTATCTTTAGCATAGTCCTAGTGGGAGCACAGTGAGCGCACCTAGTGCGTGTAGTCCCTGAGACTGTCATTGACTGAAGTAGTCGGCGTGAGTCTTAGAATCTTGTAATTTAACTGAATGAACTTTTCATAGTATCCGACTGTCGTCATTGATGTTTCTTTGTTTCTTGTCTACAGAGAATGTGCGAGCTCGTGACTCATTACAAGGACATGAAGAAGGAGGTTCAGGACCTATGCCTTAGCCTTGAGGCCAAGAAGGCCAAGAACACGTGGCTAGAGCAAGAGAAACGGGCACTTGGAGGAGAGCGCTTTCTGTCCGACTGCCAAAGAACTTGTGTCCTCTTGTGTGCGACTAAAATTACTTTATCAGATGTTCATAGAGAAAATCTTCAACTTACTAAGATGCTTCGGGCTTCCAATTCTACAGACTCCATGAAGGAGGCCCTGGAGAAGAAAGACACTATGTTGGAATCCGCTCAGAAGGACGCCAGTCGGAACATGAAAGAGGCTGAGGACAAGTTGAAATCTCTCGAGAAGTGGGAGGAGGAGAAGAAGAAGCTGGAGGCCATTGCAAAGAAATCCATGGAGGAGGCTACAGAGGCCAAATCAAAGTTGAAGCAGGCGTCATCCAAGAGAATTGATATGGAGAAGTTCATTGAAGACTTTGGCAATGAAATAAACAAGAAGCTCCAAGGTATGCCGATGACCCAACTATATTTGAAGTTGCTATGATCTTTTGCTCATCCTCCAATAGCTATTTTTATTCCCTCCACTCAACAGAGTTCTACATGGATTACGAAGAGGAGACATCCAAGATTGAGAAGGAACTGGATCCAGTAGCAGGCATTCTTCGTGATAGCTCTGCTCTTTCTCTCCTCCGACTGGAGGAACGCATTGGGGAGGTGACTATCTTGTTCATCTGCCTGCGTACGTCCATCGAGGACATCAATCGTGATGTCGCCCCCAGGGAGGAGTTCACAAACGACTTGGACGCCCTCATCAACCATCAGCAAGACGTCCCTTGTCGAGTGCAATCTTGGAAGAAGTCTACAACTCACTCCAAAGATGATATCGCTCTCTCACTTGTCCGCGTCAATTGTAAGGACGTAGACGAGGAGAAACTGAAGTCACTCAAGGTCACCAACAGGAAGAGCGCCAAGATAGAAGACTTCATGGAGATGTTCCTCGAGGCTGCCACTCGGATTGCAGACTTCATCGACCTCGATACCTCCACTGATGCAGGAGTTCTGACTACCGTCGAGTGATCCTTGGATGAAAAACTTCAAATGGGATTTGCCTTGGTATGCCGAGTGTTTTATGTAATCACACATTGGACGTGACCTGATGGCCCCGGTTATCTACTCTTTTGCTTTGCACAATATGCAGTTTGCTTGCCTTCGTTTGACTTAAAGGTTTATGAACACTCAGAAGATCATGGCTCTTTTAGGGAATACCAAAGTACTTGGGCGGCCGATTGGTTGGAGAAAGTCTGCGAGTGTGGTTCGGGTCCACACTCGGAGTAGTTTTACACTTAGGAGAAAATAGGTTTGTGACTAAGGGTAAAAATGGAGGTAGTTCCTCCGAACAATGATGGTCCTGTCCTTCTTGGTGTCCGAGTGAAGGTTGCACGTGCACTCGGGATACCAATACTTAGGTGATCACGGAGCCACTGGTAAGCTTCCGAGTGTAGATCATGTCCTCACTCGGAGTAGTTTATACTTAGGCGAAGACATGTAGACATCTAAGTCCCCGAGTATGGTTCAGGTCCACACTAGGAGTTGTTTTACACTTAGGCGAAAACAGGTTCGCATCTAAGGGTCAAAATGGTGGTAGTTCCTACCAACCATGATGGTCTAGTCCATCTTAGTGCCCGAGTGGAGGTTGCACGTGCAGTTCGAATACCAATACTTAGGCCATCATGGAGCCGCTACTAAGATTTCAAGTGTGGATCATGCCCTCACTCGGAGTAGTTTATCCTTAGGAGAATACAAGTTCATAGCTAAGCCCCCGAGTGTGGTTCGGGTCCACACTTGGAGTGGTTTTACACTAAGGCGAAAACAGGTTCGCAGCTAAGGGTCAAATGGAGATAGTTCCTGCAAACAATGATGGCCCTATTCATCTTGATATCCAAGTGGAGGTTTCTACTGCAGTCGGGATAACAAGATTTAGACAATCACGGAGCCGCTGCTAAGCCCCCGAGTATGGATCACACCCTCACTTGGAGTAGTTTATACTTAGGTGAAGACAGGTTTGCAGCTAAGCCCCCAAGTGTGGTTCGACAGTCCTTCGTTTGGGGTGATGCATCTCTAAGCGACTCCCGTAGTACTTTTCTTATACAACCAATATCCCATCACTTCAAAAGACTTGGATCACCGAACAATTCGACGAGCTTCTTCTTGACCTTCAGGGACCTCTGGCCAGAGCAAGTGTGCCAGGTAGGGTTGGGTCCACTCGGGAGTGATAACCAACAGTTCGTGAATTAGATCGACCACCACTGGGACATAAACATCAGTCATATTTGATGGGCCAACTTCTTGCGGGGGCTCCTCTATGAAAGGATATTCTTTGATTGAAGGGGTACGCACAAGTTCAACGAATATATCCTTTGGAACGGCTCGCCGCATGGATCTGATCTTGGACAAGTTATCTGATGCTTGATTCTTTGCCAGAGGTATGTGGTGCTTATACAGACCAAACATATATACTTTTCCAAACACTTTTGCTCTCGTTTTGTTCTCTAATTTGCATGATTTGATTGAAAATAACCCGAACTGACCCTGTTTTCAGCAGAACTACCTTGGTGTTATTTTTGCGCAGAAGTAAAAGTTCTCGGAATTGGACGAAATTTTTTGTGGATTTTTTTGGAATATATAAGGAATTTGGGAGCGCAGAACTGTCGGAGGGGGTGGACCAGAAGGCCACCACACAACCGGTCGTGCCCCTCCATAGGGGCGGCCAGATGGCCTGTTGGGCCCTCATGGCTCCTCCGACCCTAATTCCAACTCTATAAATTCACATCCAGGGAGAAAAAAATCAGAGAGAAGATTTCATCATGTTTCATGAGATGAAGCCACAGCCACCACCTTTCTTCCTCCGAAGGGATGATCTGGAGCCTTTTTGGGGCTCCGGAGAGGGGAAATCGTTCTCGTTCTCATCACCAACCCTTCTCCATCAACACCGCCATGATGCTCACCACCGGGAGTGAGTAATTCCTTTGTAGGCTTGCTGGACGACAGTGGGATTTGATGGAATTGATCATCGAATCGAGTTTAGGTTGATAGGGCTTGATCCATAGTATCAACTATGTGTTTGAGATTGATGTTACTTTGACTTTGCTATGTTAATGCTTGTCACTAGGGCCCGAGTGCCATCATTTTATATCTGAACCTATTATGTTTTCATGAATATAAGAGTGATTTGGATCCTATCTTGCAACTTATATGTACCTATTATGTGTCATGATCCGCACATCCCAAGGCGACAATAATTGGGATTCTTTTCGGTGATTGACGTAGTTTGAGGAGTTCATGTATTCACTATGTGTTAATTCTTTGTTCTGACTCTCTACTAAAAGTAGGCCTTAATATCCCTTAGTTTCCAATAGGACCCCGCTGTGACAGCCCGGGACCGATGCTCCAGATGATTCCAGAAGATTCCCCATGTGTTTTTGTTCTCGTCTGTGATTCGTGTGGCCGTTGCATTCATCATCGCATCATTCGCATCATCTGCATAGCATCGTCATCCGTTTTTGAAAACTTGCATCCGTTCGTAGTTGTCGGTTCTCTCTGTTCTTGCCGTTGCCCGTTGAGACCAACCACACATGCACGCGCCCGTGGCATCATTTAAAATAAAACCGTTTTTAAGTGTGTGCAAAATATTCTCGAATTGAGTTGAAACATGGCATGCGGTCTTGTTATATTGTAGGTATACCGCCCGTCGAATTTCGTCGCGTTCTGAGTTCGTTAGATACCCCGTCGGACAGTCGTAGCAGTGCGGTCGTCGGTAATCGTTGGACGTTTGTCGGTGTTTTAAAAACCTTCTTGTCACGGGCCGCAAACTTCCCTCTCTTCCCCTCCTAGCCCCTCTGCACAGCCGCCGTAGCCCCTCTTCGCTTCCGGTCCGTCGAGTCGGCACCCGATGGTTCGAAAACGGACAGCGATGCTAACCCTAGCCCCAAAACCTATAAATAGCCCTTCCCCTTCCTAATTCGGCAGCCAACCCTAGCTCCACCTCGAATCCCGTGCCAGCCAGCCTTCTCCCTCCTCCAGCCGCCGGCCCGCCGAAGCCCATCTGGGCCCGCTCGAGCCCATCCGGGCCCGAATCACGTCCCCGAGATCCTTCCATGGTAGCTCTCGTGCCTCCCATGGCTCCTCCCGCAGCTCCCCGAGCAGCCACCGGTCGGCCCGCCGGACCAGGACCTTGCCGAACCCCTCTTCCTTCCTTTTCCTTCCTCCTTTCTTCTTCCTCTCGCCCCTGCTTCTCTCTCTCTTAACCCCACCGGCCTCTCCCCTGCAGGTCACATTCGCCGCCCCAAGCTCCGCTGCCGGCCGCCAGGATCGCCGGGAACCGGTCCGCCCCTGCCGGATCTGGCCTTCCGAGGCCCCCTCTCGCCGCCTCCGGCCGAGCCCCACCGGAGCCCTGCCTCCCTTCGCCGCTTCCATGGCTGCACCTCCGTCGGGAGCGGACGCGAGTGCCCCAACCGCTCCGTTGACCGCTCGGCCGCTCCAGCCCCCGCATGGGCCTGCCCCGAGCCGTCCCACCAGCGCGCCAGCTCCCCTGCCTAGTCGGCCCAATAGGCCCAGGGTGAGCCAGCCTCCCCCCTTGCCTTTTTATTTATTTTGCGTATTTAGAAACGTTGATAAATATTTGTCCATGCACCATTTGAAAATATTTTTATCATGAAAAATGTTTAGAAAAATACGTAGATTAATAATATGCCATTTGCATCCCTGCTTAAAAATATCTAACATGCCATTTGTGTTGTTTTTGCATATTCGCATATATGTTGCATTGTCATTAATTAACCGTGCTCCGAAATTAATATAATAAATTATTAAAAGTGTTCATCTCATTGGCATCGCATTATCATGCATGATAAAATTGTCGGCATCATGTTTTGCATTGATTTTGTATTAATTATTTGCTATAACGTGAATATGCCTAATACTTGCATAATTAATTGTGATTAATTTTCTACATGAACCTATGCATATTATATATGATTCCGGGGTAGAAAAATTTGGAATCTATTATATTTTGTTGCTGTCTTGCCATGTGTTTTGCTAGTGATCTAGAACTCTTTTGTGGTAGGTTTAATGGAGTTATTTGTTGTTGATATTGTCCTTTAGTATTTTGTTAAGTTTCATGCCATAATATGCCCTGTAGAATATAGTTTTACCACTGTCAATATGCCTTCGTGATAAAAACTGCACTGTCTAAAACTGCTATTTTAACTAAGTCTGAAAACTGTTTTCAAGTAGCCATCTTGTGAGCTTCCTACCAAGTGACCCATGCATGTTTTGATTATGATTTGTGAAGATGAAATGAAGTATGTGTTATATACTACAGCCCCATGCTTATTTTTTGCATTTTGCAATCTTGTAGGTTGTTGTTTTCATGGGTGCTAAAGGCCATTTTGCTGTTTTTGGGAGATTTCAACTAAAACTTGTTTTGTTGATTGTGGGTGAACCGTAGCTCCGTTTCGGACATTCCATATATGAAACTTGCTTAGAATCTCATGTAGTTTCATAATAACTTGCTGCATTCATGTTTCAAATGTTTGTCATGGTATTTCTCATGCATTTGCATTCATGACATGTGCATCTTGTGTTGCGCATATCTTTTAGGCCGTAGCTCCATTTGAGATGTTCCATATATGTAAATCAGCTAGAATGACGTGTAGATTTTCATGGTATGCTTATTATGTTGTTTAAACAATATAAAATATTATTAGTTCAGATTTAGACCAATTGGGAAATTAACATGTGGGGTCATTTCGGAAGCGGTATAAGTTGTTTCCGACCTCATTTAAGATGCCTAGATAGTATAGTTTACTTATGGTTCACCCCTTGCCATGTTTAACAACATTTAATATTGTCGTGTACCTAAACGAGTTGAACTAAATAAATCGAATGTGGAGTGTCGTCAATATGCAACTCGTTGCATATTCAGCTTCACTTTAATGTGTAGTAGTTGTTTGATGTGTATTGTCATGCCTTGCATATTTAAACCGGACATGCATCATATTTCTTTGTGCATCGTGTTTTGCATATGTTGTGGTGTATCTTGTGTTGATTGTTTGTTTCGGATTGCTTCTTCTCGATAGAGTTCCGAAAGCGTTCGGTGTGTGAGGATTCGCTCGACTACGTTGGCTCGTCTTCTTCATGGATTCGGTCTTCTTCCGAGCGGGATCTCAGGCAAGATGACTAATTTCCTTGGATACCATTACTATTATTGCCATGCTAGTTGTCTCGTCTTTATATCGCTATGTCACGCTACCTACCACATGTTTGATAAGCCTCCCAACATTGCCATGAAAAGCCTATAACCCCTCCACATCCCAGCAAACCTTTGCTTGGCTATGTTACCGCTTGCTCAGCCCTTCTTATAGCGTTTCTAGCTGCAGGTGCATGTGCTTCCATGTGTCAAAATGGACATTCTTTTGTTATCACAATATTGCTGCTATTTAATTTAATGCACATATATACTTGGTAAAGGTGGCATGTTCCACTCTTGCCGCCCCTAGTTACTTGAGCACCGGTGTTATGTTCCATAAATGAGCGCTCCTAACATGCTCGGGGTTGTTATGGGGACCCCCTTGATTTTCAGGCTAGAATAAAGCTTGTTTGGCAAGGCCCAATATTGGTACTACATTTTCCTAATAATTAATGAACTTGCATAGGGATTTTGCGAACCCTGTGGATAATTAATCAACCCCCGGGCCAGTGCTCCTCATGAGTGTTTGTCCAAACTAGAGCACTGTGCGGGGCCAACCCAGGGCAACTTGAGAGATTTCTATCAGGCCACTGCATGCGTCGCTCCTCTTCCGTGCCCTGAGAACGAGATACGCGGCTCCTATCGGGATTGTCGGCACGTCGGGCGGCCTTGCTGGATTTGTTTTACCTTTCTCGAATGTCCTGAGTGAGGAACACTGATTTTCTTCGGGCTATCTCGAGGTGTCGGATTTCCTTTGGAATTGCCTAGGAAGATCACAAGATCCGTGGTTGAGGTTATTCCCGCTGCGTGTGGTTAATTTGTGATGGATGAGTTGGAGCACCCCTGCAGGGTTAAATCTTTTCGAGAAGCCATTCCCGCGGTTATGTGGAAAATTTGGATACTTTGTTTAACACCCGATCATAGCAAACTTGAAGTAAACTCTAATAAAATACACCAACTGTGTGTGTAACCGTGACTGTCTCTTCTCGTGAGTTCTTATCCGAAAGAGAACATGGTGGGGTTATGATTGACGTAAGTAGGTGTTCAAGATCAGTTAGTGATCATTACTAGTTCACATCCGTTATGCATAGACCACCATACTTTTTTGTCTGTACTCGTAAGTTAGCCACTTGAATAAATGCTTAGTCGCTTGCTGCAGCCTCACCACTTAACCATATCTCAACTATTAAGCTTTAATAGTCTTGATACCCTTGGAAATGAGATTGCTGAGTCCCTGTGGCTCATAGTTTACTACAACAACAGTTGCAGGTACAAGTAATGTGATAATTTGACATGAGAGTGTTGCTTGATTTGATTTGGAGTTCTTCTTCTTCCTCTTCATCAATCTTGGATGGGTTCCAGGAGGCAGCCTAGGATAGTAAGGGTGGATGTCATTTTATCGTTTGATTTCATCCGTAGTCGGACCCTACTCTTATGTATGATGTTTGAGATGTTATTGTATTATGTGTCTCTGATGTAGCTTGTGGCGAGTGTAAGCCAATTCCATATATTCATCTCTTCTGTACATGTACTTGTAATGATATCCATTCTTGCGAACGCATCGAGATGCGCTTCTATCCCCATCGAGGCCCTCATGCCGAAATAAGGATAGGACCGCATCTTGGGCGTGACAAGTTGGCATTAGAGCATGTACCGACCTAGGAGCCCCCTTGATTGACCAAACTTGGCCGAGTCGAGTCTAGTGAAAAACTATTTCGAGTCTAGTTATATCGGAGAGTAGAATTCTTTTTACTCCTCTTCTATGCTCTAGTGAGGTATTTGACTTAGGAATTCTGATTCTACTCCCCTTCTCGCTCAATTTTTTTAGGATCACGCGGGTATTTTGGAAACTATATGATGCCAATGTGACGGAGTTCTGTCTTGGTGCCTCCTGTCTGACTTGATTTCTTCCGGGGAGTTGAGCTTCGAGGGATTCTTGGCACATCGTTATCATTCAGTTTTCTTAGTATCTCAGGACGGAGGATGTTCGGAATTTCTTCAATACTTGTCGTGGTGAGATAAGGTCGGAGTCACCCAGTACTGGGGAGGCATCCGGGGTACCACCATGGTTTAGTATCGTTGTGAGTTCGAGGATTCGAGATTAGATGAGTTTGCGGAGTTTCTTGAATTATGGTGTAGAAGGTTGTGGGTGCAGTTGCAGCTGATTACCTAGGGTAGGTTCCTAGGTCCGCAACCCAAATCGCATAAACAAGAAAGTTTTCGGAAGTTCTTAGGTGGGAATTCAAGTAGTTACCTAGGATTATCTTTCCAACAAGTACATAGTGGGTATGTATTTGTTTGGCTTGTTTCATCAGCCTCAACCTTCGTTTTGTTTTGAATATGGTAATTCAAGTTGCTTCAATGTCAAGTGGTGATGTCATATATTGCTAAGTAGTGTTCTCATATTTCTGTGGGAATGCTAATTCTTTTGCTCAATCAAGTTATCATATCAATTATTTTCCTACCAGTGTGCTTCTCTTTAAGATATTTCTATCCTCTTCAATATTGCAAGATCAATTCTCATTTCGTTCCGGAGTTTGTCTCATCTGTCCCAAGTTTGTTTCTTTCCCACCCTCCCGCCCTTTTTCTTCAATGATTAAATTCTCATCCAAGTGCCTTTCTCTTCATGTAATGTGTCCTCTATCTTTTCTTCTATCTTGTTTCCGGTGATTTCTTGTGGAGATTCTCAGGAGTTTCAATTTCAAGATCTATCTTCATTTTCTTTGTTCTCGTTGTTTTTCTTCTCCATTGATTCTTTATGAAGATGCTCAGTGCTTAAGTTATCTTTATTAGTATTCATCTTTGTTTTTTATTTTCCGGTGGATTCAATTCAAGTTCTTGGTGTTCATCATATCATTTTCATTCTCTACTTGCTCTCCCATGTTGGAATTCTCATCTAAGTCTCTCTTGCTTATTCTTATCTCTATTCTATCCGGAGTGTTGAAGACATCTCAGAAGACATTCTTTCTCATTCTTGTCCTCTTAAATTATTTCAAGGGTCTCATATCATCAAGTTCTTAATTTGTACCGGTGCAATCTCTCTTTTAATCAATTGTTTCAACGGTGGTTTCTTTTGAGTGGGCCCATAACCCATAGGTCTTTTGCCAGGATCCTACCTGACTCTTCTAATCTTTCTGGAGATGTCCTCAAGTTCTTTTCAAATATGACGTAATAATGAATTTCATCTATCATATGCCTTCTGAAGATCGCTTCTAAATCATTTTCATTGTTGACTCAACCTTTCATTATTCATTGTTCTGGAGTGTCTTAGTAATTCATGGTGTTGTTTCTGTTTCTCTTAAGTCGTTGTTCGTTCTTCCAAAGATTCATGGTTTCAGGCTGTTGCCATCATCTCAAATTGGTTTTGATCATGAGTAATTTCTCCCATATCTATCCGGTGCATTCAGAATTGTTTTCATTCCTCGATCCTCCGAAGGCCATCATTTCAGAAGATTTCTTCATTCTCAGCTTTCAGCTTTCGTTCTCAAATTCTTCTCAATTGTTGTCCCTTCGTTCGTATCTCAATTATTCCGGTGCCTTTTCAGTTTGTATTAGGCAAATCTTGATCTCTTCATTCTCATGTCTCCTCATTAGTCTCTAATTCTTTCCGGTGCCTTGTGAAGTTTTCCATTAGGTGGATCATGCCCTCTTCGTTCTCATGTTATATCATTCATTTGTATTATCCTCTTTCGTTTTGAATTCTTACCGGTGTTCTCATTCAAGTTATCTTCAAGTTTGTGCTCTATCTCTCTCTTCATTCTTTTCAATAAGAATAAGTGATGTGTGAAATCCGTTGCTTGTCATCAATTTAACTTGATGAAGGATAGGTATATCATAATTCTTATTCTTGTTTCATCCAAGTGATTTCAATCCTTCTTTCGGAGTTGTTCATGATATCAGTTCTCGATTTCAACTGTTCTCATCTTTTCTTTTTTGGAGTTCCTAATTTTTCTCAAGTATCTTGTCACTAAGCTTCATCTAATTCATAGCAAGGCCTCAATCTTATTCTTTTGCATCCTTCAATTCTATCTATCATTCTTTCGTTTCAGAGTTCGGTGGTTCTTCATGGTGGTTCATCAAGATTTCTTTCATTTTCGACAGTTCTTCAAGATTCTTGTTGGAGGTGCTTAAGTGTTCTTTATCTTGGATTTCTAAGTTCAATTACTTCTCCATTGTCTTTTGGGAGGGTGCTATTAAATTCTTGATTATGAGGAGTCTCAAAGAAAATATTGTCAAGAATAAGATAAGTAAACCCATCTTGTTTTCTCGGAGTTATCTTGGGATGGATTTCACCTAAAGCATTTCCCAAGGATTGTTGCTATCATGGTGTCATAAATGATTCAAGTTTTCTCCTCCTCTTCTTCGTGAAAGAAGTTTTGCATATCTTGTTGCTCTCATTCAATCAATTGTTTCTGTTGTGGTAGGTTGTCACCTCATAATTTTGAGTTGTTTTCCATAAGCCCATAACAAGCTATTCTTTTCGTTGTTGATTCTCCATCCTCTATGTTCAAGCAATCTTTTCAATTCAATGGTGGTATAGGTTGTCATGTTCTTCTCAATTCCTTCATTTCCAATTATCTAGTTTCTATTCTTTTCTTCCAGAGGCGTTGTCATGTTGCTCTCTTCAATCCATCGTCTTGTTGTTTCAAGATCATGTTCCTTCTGGCTTATCCTTTTAACCAGAGTGTTGTGCAATCTTTCATGATCCTTCCATCTTTGAAGTTTTGATTCTAATCCAACCGAAGTTTGGTGTATCTCTTTCAATTTCTTTCCATCATATCTAATTTTTCCTCTCTTTCCTACCGAAGTGCTGTCGAAATTTCTTGTGAATTCTTGCTTGTTCCTCTTGTCATTCTTCATCTCTTTCCAACCTTCATGGTTCATTGGTTTCACTCGTTTGTCAAAGCAGCAACTAAGTTTACCTTTTTCTCTTCTCTTCCCCTTTTTCTTTCTAGATCTCGGGACGAGATCCTCGTGCAGTGGAGGAGAGTTGTGACAGCCCTGGACCGATGCTCCAGAAGATTCCCCTTGTGTTTCCATTCTCGTCTGTGATTCGTCTGGTTGTTGCATTCATCATCGCATCATTCGCATCATCTACATAGGATCGTCATCCATTTTTGAAAACTTGCATCCATTCGTAGTTGTCGGTTCTCTTTGTTCTTCTCATTGCCCATTGAGACCAACCACACATGCACGCGCCCGCGACATCATTTAAAATAAAACCGTTTTTATGTGCGCGCAAAATATTCTCGGATTGAGTTGAAACTTGGCGTGTGGTCTTTTTATATTGTAGGTAGACCGCCCGTCGAATTTTGTCGCGTTCTGAGTTCGTTAGATTCCCCGTCGGACAGTCGTAGCAGTGCGGTCATCGGTAATCGTTGGACGTTTGTCGGTGTTTTAAAATCCTTCTTGTCACGGGCCGCAAACTTCCCTCTCTTCCCCTCCTAGCCCCTCTGCATAGCCGCCGTAGCCCCTCTTCGCTTTCGGTCTGTCGAGTCGACACCCGACGGTCCGAAAACGGACATCGACGCTAACCCTAGCCCTGAAACCTATAAATAGCCCCTCCCCTTCGTAATTGGGTATCCAACCCTAGCTCCACCTCGAATCTCGTGCCAGCCAGCCTTCTCCCTCCTCCAGCCGCCGGCCCGCCGAAGCCCATCTGGGCCCGCTCGAGCCCATCCAGGCCTGAATCGCGTCCCCGAGCTCCTTCCATGGCAGCTCTCGTGCCTCCCATGGCTCCTCCCGCAGCTCCCCGAGCAGCCACCGGTCGGCCCGCCGGAACCGCGCCGCCAGCCCCGCCGCTGGACCAGGACCTCGCTTGACCCCTCTTCCTTCCTTTTCCTTCCTCCTTTCTTCTTCCTCTCGCCCCTGCTTCTCTCTCGCTTAACCCCGCCGGCCTCTCCCCTGCAGGTCGCCGTCGCCGCCCCAAGCTCCGCCACCGGCCGCCAGGATCGCCGGGAACAGTCCACCCCCGCCGGATCTGGCCTTCCCTGGCCCCCTCTCGCTGCCTCCGGCCCAGCCCCGCCGGAGCCATGCCTCCCTTCGCCGCCGCCATGGCTGCGCCTCCATCGGCAGCGGACGCGAGCGCCCCAGCCGCTCTGTTGATCGCTCGGCCGCTCCAGCCCCCGCATGGGCCTGCCCCGAGCCAGCCCACCAAAGCGCCAGCTCCCCTGCCCAGCCGGCCCAATAGGCCCAGGGTGAGCCAGCCTCCCCCTTGCCTTTTTATTTATTTTGCGTATTCAGAAACGTTGATAAATATTTATTCGTGCACCGTTTGAAAATATTTTGATCATGAAAAATGTTTAGAAAAATACGTAGATTAATAATATGCCATTTGCATCCCTACTTAAAAATATCTAACATGCCATTTATGTTGTTTTTGCCAATTCGCATATATGTTGCATTGTCATTAATTAATCGTGCTTCGAAATTAATATAATAAAGTATTAAAAGTGTTCATCTCATTGGCATCGCATTATCATGCATGATAAAATTGTCGGCATCATGTTTTGCATTGATTTTGCATTAATGATTTGCTATAACGTGAATAGGCCTAATACTTGCATAATTAATTGTGATTAATTTTCTACATGAACCTATGCATATTATATATGATTCCGGGGTAGAAAAATCCATAGGAATTATCTGTGCATTTAGTTTTGTATTTTGATCATTTTGTGTGCATGTCATTTATGCTGTGATGCCCTTTTGTTAATTTTGTGGGATTTAATCCATGCATGTTTTGAAATAAGTTTCAACATGAGAAATGCTCTTTGATATGTTTCCTAGCCCATGGACATTTTGCTTGTCATAGAAATGTATGTTTAGGTGCTGTTTTGTTGTTGTCAAATTGCTATAAAATTCTGCTATTTTTAGGGTCCAGAATATTTCTAAGTCTGGAATCTGTCATATTTTGTTGCTGTCTTGCCATGTGTTTTGCTAGTGATATAGAACTCTTTTGTGGTAGGTGTAATGGAGTTATTTGTTGTCGATATTGTCCTTTAGTATGCTGTGAAGTTTTATGCCATAATATGCCCTGTAGCATATAGTTTTACTGCTGTCAATATGCCTTCGTGATAGAAACTGCACTGTCTAAAACTGCTATTTTAACTAAGTCTGAAAACTGTTTTCAAGTAGCCATCTTGTGAGCTTCCTACCAAGTGACCCATGCATGTTTTGATTATGATTTGTGAAGATGAAATGAAGTATGTGTTATATAATACTACCCCAAGCTTAGTTTGTGCATTTTGGAATCTTGTACCTTGTTGTTTTCATGGGTGCTAAAGGCCATGTTGCTGTTTTTGATAGATTTCAACTAAAACTTGTTTTGTTGATTGTGGGTGAACCGCAGCTCCGTTTCGGACATTCCATATATGAAACTTGCTTAGAATCTCATGTAGTTTCATAATAACTTGCTTAATTCATGTTTGAAATGTTTGTGATGGTATTTCTCATGCATTTACATTCATGACATGTGCATCTTGTGTTGCGCATATCTTTTAGGCCGTAGCTCCGTTTGAGATGTTCCATATATGTAAATCGGCTAGAATGACGTGTGATTGTCATGGTATGCTTTATTCTGTTGTTTAACCAATATAAAATATTATTTGTTCAGATCTGGACCAATTTCGAAATTAACATGTGGGGTCATTTCGGAAGCGGTATAAGTTGTTTCCGACCTCATTTAAGATGCCTAGATAGTATAGTTTACTTATGCTTCACCCCTTGCCATGTTTAACAACATTTAATATTGTCGTGTACCTAAACGAGTTGAACTAAATAAATTGAACGTGGAGTGTCGTCAATATGCAACTCGTTGCATATTGAGCTTCACTTTAATGTGTAGTAGTTGTTTGATGTGTATTGTCATGCCTTTCATATTTAAACCGAACATGCATTATGTTTGTTTGTGCATCGTGTTTTGCATATGTTGTGATGTATCTTGTGTTGATTGTTTGTTTCAGATTGCTTCTTCTCGATAGAATTACGAAAGCGTTCGGAGTGTGAGGATTCGTTCGACTACGTTGGCTCGTCTTCTTCGTGGACTCGGTCTTCTTCCGAGCGGGATCGCAGGAAAGGTGACTCATTTCCTTGGATATCATTACTATCATTGCCATGCTAGTTGTCTCATCTTTATATCTCTATGTCGCGCTACCTACCACATGTTTGATAAGCCTCCCAACATTGCCATGAAAAGCCTATAACCCCTCCACATCCCAGCAAACCTTTGCTTGGCTATGTTACCGCTTGCTCAACCCTTCTTACAGCGTTTCTAGCTGCACGTGCATTTCCTTCCATGTGTCAACCTGGAAATTCTTTTGTCATCACAATATTGCTGCTATTTAATTTAATGCACATATATACTTGGTAAAGGTGGAAGGCTTGGCCTTATGCTCGGTGTTTTGTTCCACTCTTACTGCCCCTAGTTACTTGTGCACCGGTGTTATGTTCCATAAATGAGCGCTCCTAACATGCTTGGGGTTGTTATGGGGACCCCCTTGATTTTCGGGTTAGAATAAAGCTTGTCTGGCAAGGCCTAACATTGGTACTACATTTGCCTAATAATTAATGAACTTGCATAGGGATTTTTCGGACCCCGTGGATAATTAATCAACCATCGGGCCAGTGCTTCTCATGAGTGTTGGTCCAAACTAGAGCACCGTGCGGGGCCAACCCAGGGCAGCTTGGGAGATTTCTATCAGGCCACTGTACGCGTCGCTCATCTGCCATGCCCTGAGAACGAGATACGTGGCTCCTATCGGGATTGTCGGCACGTCGGGCGGCCTTGCTAGATTTGTTTTACCTTCCTCGAACGTCTTGAGTGAGGAACTCTGATTTTCTTCGGGCTATCTCGAGGTGTCGGATTTCCTTTGGAATTGCCTAGGAAGATCACGAGATCCGTGGTTGAGGTTATTCCCGCTGCGTGTGGTTAATTTGTGATGGATGAGTTGGAGCACCCCTGCAGGGTTAAATCTTTTCGAGAAGCCATGCCCGCGGTTATGTGTCAAACTTGGATACTTTATTTAACACCCGGTCATAGCAAACTTGAAGTAAACTCTAATAAAATACACCAACTGTGTGCGTAACCGTGACTGCCTCTTGTCGTGAGTTCTTATCCGAAAGAGAACACGGTGGGGTTATGATTGACACAAGTAGGTGTTCAGGATCAGTTAGTAATCATTACTAGTTCACATCCGTTATGCGTAGACCACCATACTTTACTTTCTGTACTCGTAAGTTAGCCACTCAAATAAATGCTTAGTCGCTTGCCGCAGTCTCACCACTTAACCATATCTCACCTATTAATCTTTAATAGTCTTGATACCCTTGGAAATGTGATTGCTGAGTCCCCGTGGCTCACAGTTTACTACAACAACAGTTGCAGGTACAGGTAATGTGATAATTTGACGTGAGCGCATTGCTTCAGTTGATTCAGAGTTCTTCTTCTTCTTCTTCTTCAATCTTGGATGGGTTCCAGGCGGCAGCCTGGGATAACAAGGGTGGATGTCATTTTATCGTTTGATTTCATCCGTAGTCGGACCCTGCTCTTCTCTATGATGTTTGAGATGTTATTGTATTATGTGTCTCTGATGTTGCTTGTGGCGAGTGTAAGCCAATTCCATATACTCATCTCTTCTCTACATGTACTTGTAATGATATCCGTTCTTGCGAACGCATCGAGATGCGCTTCTATCCCCGTCGAGGCCCTCATGCTGAAATAAGGATAGGACCACATCTTGGGCGTGACACCCGCTGCCATGGGAGGGTAGGACAAAATAGGTCATGCAAGTTCTTATTGCAAGCACATATAACTATATACGGAATATATGCTTACAGTACATTGATGAATTGGAGCTAGTACCGTGCCGCCCTAGTGTGTAACTGTTATATGATCAATGTCATCTAAATCACTATCCATTAATGATCCATGTGCCTACACGTTACATATATTGAACCTTGGCAAGATACTATTGCTATTTTTACTGTCGCACTTGCTACAAATCTGCTACTGACACTATTACTGTTACTTTTGCTACTACTACTTGCCGTGATACTAAATCTTTGCTGCAGAGAGATATCCTCAGTGCGGTTGAATTGAAAACTCAACTGTTAAGGCCAATAAATATTCTTTGGCTCCCCTTGTGTCGAATCAATAAATTAGGGTGAAATACTACCCATGAAGACTACTGGTATCCCCTACACTTGTGGGTTATCAGGTGCATCTCTAAGCCTTTGAAGTTCTTCTCCAGCTTCCTGACAGTGTTGCAATACCCATTCATGGTCATGCTCCGAATGTCCCATTCCTTCATTACTTGGTTGACAAAGATATCGGAATTGTCGTAGACCATCAAACGGCGAATGCTGATTGAGATGGCCATATGCATCTCATACAGGAGGGCTTCGTATTCGGCCTCATTGTTAGAGGAATCTTAGTGGATCTAGAGCACGTAGCTCAGCCGGTCTCCCTGGGGGGAAATGAGAACCACTCCCGCGATGATCCATGAACCATGTTGGATCCGTCGAAGAACATGGTCCAATGCTTAGGGATGCTTGGGGTTGACTGCTCTTGCTCTATCCACTCGGTTAAGAAATCGACTAGTGCTTGGGACTTGATCACCTTCTTGGCTGTGAACTTGATTTCCAATGGTAGAAGTTCGATAGCCCATTTCACCATTCGGCTAGTGACGTCTCTGTTATGCAGGATTTTTGACAAGGGAGCGTCGCTGATATCTGTGACTAGGTAGTCTTGGAAGTAGTGCACCGCCGTTTTAACGGTTAGGTAAATATCCTAGACCAGATTTTGATAGTGTGGGTACCTTTGCTTGGAGGGGGGTCAAGACTTCTGAGATGTAGTAGATGGGTCTTTCAATTTTGAACGCCCTCCCTGGCTCTTCACGTTCCATAGTGACGACGGTGCTAACAACTCGGCTTGTAGTCGCGACGTATAGAAGCACAGGCTCCTGGCTGCGTGGGACAACTAACATCGGCTGGGAGGAGAGCATGACTTTGAGTTCTTCGAATGCTGCTTGCACTTGGGGTGTCCACTCGAACTTATCGAATTTCTTCATTAGTCATAGATAGGAAATGCGTTCTCCCCGAGTCTGGAGATGAATCGGCTTAGGACCGCAAGGCAACCTATGAGCTTTGTATGTCATCTAGACGCTCTGGTTGTTTCATCCGGACTATAAATCCTATCTTATCGGGGTTGGCATCGATCTATCACACCCTGTCTTTGTATCAGATTGTTATGTTTGGGTTTATAAAATTTGGAGCCAACTAAAACTTTTTCAAGGTGCTTGTGCTTGTTTGCTATGTGGTTTACTTGCTTGTTGATTGTGTTATATGGCACTACTAGGATCTATTCCACTTCATATTCATCTTCCATGTCCCAAACCCCTTGCCCAATGATCATGCCATGCGAATAGTGCCCAAAACTACTTTTACCAATTTTTGTTTCAACCAAAAATGATTTACCTAATTTAAGTTTCCAAAACCCCCTGAAATGAGGTTTGCACTACAAGTCCTCAAATTAGGTGGGCCCTTCTTTCCCAAAGGCTTTATTTCAAACCCACTATATATAAGACTTCCCAAAACCACAAAATATTATTTTAAAGATTATTTCACATTTTATTTAAAGGCTTTTTCTTAAGGACAGAAATGGTTTTTCTTAGGGAAAAATATTTAAATGCTTTAAAAATATTTGAGAAAATTTAGAGAAACTCAACGGACATATATTTTCCATATATATGAGTTTCAACCGAAAGGCATGATCAAATCATGGGCAAAATCCCTCAAACCCTTTCTGTTCCGATCAAGCTTTTGGAATATTTGTATAAGAAATATTCTCAATAAATTCCAGGAAAATTCCAGCAAGTCAACACTATCGCGAGTGATGATCTTGCAAAGTTTCATCTTAGTCCAAGTTGATTTGGTTCATCAAACCATCCCCAAACCATTCCTGTCCAGAATCTAGTTTGAGAAACTTTACATTGTGAAGTGTCTCCCCTTGTCCTCAAACTTTGTGGGCATGCTCTAATGGCTAATTAGTGATGATACACTAAGTGGTTCATCAAGGGTTAAAGCCTAGCATCAATGGATCTATAGAAATTTGATTCTGCTAATTTCTATGGTTCATCAAATTTCCATTATCAACTTTTCCCCTTGAGCTCAAATTTGGTGAAGCATCTCATTTCTACCCAGCATTTGACCCTGGTAAATATCTCAGTAAGTTCGTAAACTTACCCTGCCCAAGACACCACCAAACACCTTCTGGTGATTTGGTAAAACCCCTATTTCTACCTCTTACCCTTTTACCCTTGCCCCCAACCTTTTACCACATCTTCTTGCATTGCCCAAGTACCTCCAGTAAAATACCCAGGTCCTCAGGTCACCACGACGTGGGGTAAAACCCCCATTTTCACCACTGGACAACATCTTTTTCTACCTCATTTCCCCTTTTCTTCTTTCCTAAGGCATCCCGCAGCATCCAAAGCCCTACCCTCTATTGTTAAACCCCCTAGATCCCCTAGACATAGCCGGCCATGCAAAAGACGCTGTTGGCATGCCGTGGCATGCCAAATGCGCGCTCTTGAGTGCGCTATAGTGCCGACAGGCACTGTAGCCATCGCCCACTGCATGGCTGCGGCAGCCTCGGGCCTCCCACTCATGCCAGTTGGTCGCCCTCGGCGTCTGCGCCACGCCACCCTTGTTTGTCCCTCCCTCCTCTGGCCCCTCTCGCATGCGCCGCGGCCGCCCGAACCGGCCAACCATGGGGCTCGCATGGATGCGCTCCCCCGCCCCTCTCTCCTCTCCCTCTGGTCGTGGGCGACGCCCACGAATGCCGCGGACCCCTTCTCTCCCTTCCCCAAGCCCTCCAGCAAGCGCCACGTCCTTGCCGGTGCATGGATCCACAGTGGTCCCCCTCCCTTTATTTAAGCCCCTTAGGCGTCTCTCTTCCCTCCTCTGGCTCCCTTCCACCCCCTATTGCGCTCGCAAACCACCCGAGTGACCTCTCGGAGCTCCAGTGCTCGGGATCGACTAAGGCATCGCCGTGGCGGACCTGCATCGATCTCGAGACACAGGCCTGCTCCGGCACTCCTCTCCCCTCCATCAAGCTCGTAGGATCCCTCCGACCTCTTCCCCTCTCCTCCCCGTCCATTCCCTATAGAGGAGCACCGCCGGCGACCCCTCCCGAAGCCACCTCCGTCGCAGGTGCTCACCGCCGGCAGCTCCGTCCACCTCCGGCCTCCCTTCGACTTCCCCTAGAACAGCGGTAGCCTCCTGAGCCCATTCCCGCCTCCATATCCCCTCGCCGCGCCTCCCTTCGCCACTGGTGAGCACCTCCCCTTCCTGTCCCGAGGTGGGACAAGGACCCGACAGGTGGGGCCCACCTGTCGGCCTCTCTTCCCACTCCCACACACACTCTCTCCCCTCGAGTCTCTGACGACCAGGCCCCGCACGTCAGGTTTGCACCTGACCGTGCGTGAGGCCAGCTAGCTGGACAGCTGGGCGGACCCAGCCTCTAGCCGCCTCTGGCCTAGGTCCCCGTGGCTTTTCCTTTCCTTTTTCTTTTTCTATGGACTTTGAAAAAATCCCACAAAACCCAAAATAATTCCTATCACAATTATTTTTCCACCTAAATTCCTAGAATAATCCCTAGAATTTAATAGTGCCATTTGTAAAAATGTTTGAAAATATTTTTAGTACTCTTTTATTTTAAAACTTATATTTGGGCACCTTTTTGCCTCTGTTAATTTATTTCCAGAATGTTTTTCACAACAAAACCCTAGGGGGGTATTTTTAGTATGACATTGGGTATTTACCAGAATAGATTAGAATTTTTAATAAGTAATTGAGTGCTCTATTTTTTTGTGTTGCTTATTTTATCGTTATTTTATCGCGACGATAGATTGCGCTGTTGATGAAGAAGTTGGACGCGAAGACTTCGAAGACCCCTAAGACTTTGTTGAGCTAGGCAAGCAGCCCTTTGACCATGATGAGAAACCAATTTATTGCATGTCATATAGCACTTTACTTTCATCATATTTGATCTTGTGATGTGGTGTTCCCCTTTCGGCGGGATGCCTCCGGCACTTCTCCATTGGCACATGGATCGTGCATGACCCTACCAACTTATGAGGGTTGTGTGGGTGGGTGTAGTTAGGATGCTAGTAGATGCTACGCAAGTGGGATCAGGATCTATGCATAGTGATGGGAAGAAAGAAATGATTTCAAAGACTTTTTTGAAAACCACGTCGGGTGCCACTAATGCCTGAGGGAGATGTTGATGAGATGGGTGACCACTTGAGAAAGAAGTGGTGTGTCAGAACAAGATGAGGATGTGTTCTCGAAAATGGAGGGTTTAAGATTTGTCGACTGTCCCAACCTTACATGCGCAACCATGATACCCCTTATGGGACGGGGCTTTGTTGACTACTATGGTTGGTACTAGCAAGGAGCCCGCATTACTAGTGGCAAGAGTGAAGTGGTCACTCTTGAGACGGGGTCATCCCAGAGTGGAAGGTCATGCGCTGTCTTTACAACCACAGGGAACACCGTTGCGTGCCCTCATGGATGATACAAGTGATGTATATCATGAGGGATGGCACCAACGAGTGGACTCTTTGTTTAGTATCACCATGGGAAAGGCATTGTTCGGGTGCTTACCTCAGGTATGTTATATACTACGAGTTGTGGATGACACGGAAGTTCCCCGAGTCTTGTGGGTAAAGTGTGCAACCTCTGCAGAGTGTAAAACTATTCGAATTGCCGTGTCAATGGTCAAGGACAGTTGGGTGGTGCTGCTTATGCCACGTCCGAATGTTTTCACAAAAACATGGTGTGAGTATGGGTGTGATGGAGAAAGGAGGTCGCATGAGCTAAGACCGATGACTTAGCGTGATGAGTGAACATGAGATGTTAAACCAATACTTACGATGATATCTGCAATTAGTTCACATGAATATCTGCTAGTTGTTGATGCATGCTCACTAGTTACTTGATCATGTCATTTGCATACAAAATTAGCTTTCTGCAAATTCACCTATTTAGTGCTATATCATGCATCATTATTACCTTGTTCCACAACTTGGGTTGCTTGCGCGTACATTCAACGTACTCATTGGCTTGCCACTAGTTATTTAATTGACCAGGCATGGAAGAACATGAGTATGTTGAAGAGTTCGTTGGAGACGAACATGTGAATTAGGACGCTTCCTAGTCAGAATGCCTGTAGGTTAAGGCGAATGGCATGGGTTCACGCTTTCGACCAAGATTTTTTCTATTTTAAGTGATTGGCCCGTGTGGCCCTATCTATGTAAGACTTGACCTTCAAGGTCCTTATTGTGTAAGACGCTAAATGTGGATGTAAGACTCTTGTTATTCAGCTTCTATGTGTTTAGTGAGCATTGATCTCTGGGATCACTGTACACATGCATTCGGTGATCACGACTTATGAGTCGGGGTCCCCACACGATCCCTCATCCGAAAACAAGGAAATTGAGTAACTTGCCCGCTGGCACTCCGAATGTGCACTTGGCTGAATTGAGTTTTATCCCAAAGTGCTGAGGTTTCGACAAGGCCAGTCATGAGGTAAGAACCTTTCCTAGAATTAACCACGGTGTAATCCATGTACACTTCTACATTTTGACTGATCCGCCTTTGTAAGCACTTCTGAATCATTCGTTGGAAAGTAGCCTTAACATTTTTGAGACCGAATGGCATAGTGATGTAGAAGAAACACTCGAATGGGGTGATGAAGGCTGTTTATATTTCATCTATTCCATACATTTAGATCTGGTAGTATGATACGTCTCCAACGTATCTACTTTTCCGAACACGTATGCTCACATTTTGACCTCTAATTTGCATGATTTGAATGAAACTAACCCGGACTGACGCTGACGCTATTTTCAGCAGAACTACCTTGGTATTATTTCTGTGTAGAAATAAAAGTTCTTGGAATTTGATGAAACCTTTTGTGAATTATTTCTGAGAAATATAATGAATATGGAGTAAAGAGCTGTCGGAGGGGGTGTGCCAGGTGGCCACCACACGTAAGGGCGTGCCCCCTAGGCAGTACCCTTATGGCTTGTGGGGCCCTCGAGGCTCCTTCGACCCTAATTCCAGTCCTCTAAAATCACATCTTCGGAGAAATAGCTAGAGAGATGTTTTCATCCTGTTTCATGAGACGGAGCCACCTCCCGTTCTTCCTCCGGAGGGCTGATCTGGACCTTGTTTTGGGCTACGGAGAGGTCAAGTCATCATCGTCGTCATTGATAAGTCTCGAATGTATCTATAATATTTGATTGTTCCATCCTAATATATTATCATTTTAGGATACATTTTGGGTTTTATTCACCAATTTATAATATTTTTGAGCACTAACTTATTGACTCAGTGGCCAGTGCTAGCTGTTGTTTTCTGCATGTTTTTAACTTTTCAGGTTTACAATGCCATACGAAGTCCAATTCCACGGAACTTTTTGATGATGTTTTTTGACCAAAAGAAGACCTAGCAGCTTCGGAGGGAGACTGGAGGAGCCACAAGGGACCCACAAGCCAACATGGCACACCACCAAGGGGGCGCGCCCTTATGGCTTGTGCCCCCCCATGCGCATCCCGATGCCCCTCTTTTTGGCCTATAAATTCACAATTACCCTAAAACCCCAAAAGGCGCTCCCGAAACACTTTTTCCACCGCCGCAAGTCTCTGTTCATATGGGAGGCCATCTACACCTTCCTTGTGGCACCCTGCCGGAGGGGAGATTGATCAAGGAGGGCCTCTTCATCAACCTTGATTCCCTCACCATGATGCGTGAGTAGTTCACCACAGAGCTATGTGTCCATAGTTTGTACCTAGATGGAAATCTCTCTCTCTCTCTCTCTCTCTCTCGATCTTTAATACAATGTTCATTGCATCTTTGCCTTTATCTATTCGGTGTAATCCCTTTGTATGGTGTCTTTGTTGGGATCCGATGAATTGTGAGTTTATGTTCAGATTATTCATGAGAAGTATGTGAGTCAAATCTGAATACTAAGATTCTTATTTGCATGATCATCATAGCTTTGTAATGCTCTTCGATCTATTGAGATAGTTTGACCAACTAGATTGATATTTCTTCGATGGGATTGGTGCGTTGTAGTAGGTTCAACCTGGCGAGTATAAAACAATGGGGTTTATTCATATTGGTTGAGTTTACTTTGTCTACATCATGGCATTATTCTCCAAGCATTACTTTGTTTTACTTAATACTCTAGATGCATGCTCGATAGCGGTCGATGGGTGGAGTAATAGTAATAGGGTGTACGCAGGAGTTGGCCTATTTACTTATGGACATGATGCCTATATACACATGATCAGTGCAAGGAAAATCGCATAATTGTTTGCTTTTGTATCAATGGCCCAACAGTAATTTTTTTACCCATCATATTCTATTTCTAAGAGAGATGCCACTAGAGAACTCTATGGCCCCTGGGTCTATCCACTTATATATTCACAAACTCTATGTAACATCCCAAAATTCCATTTTGCAATGTTATGAAATATAGCTATGCATCATCATTATCATTGCTTGAATGTATGAATTGTTTGAAATGCTTCTTCTGACTTTCTGAAAGTCCCTTTCTATTTTCTCTAAGTTGTTTTTACCTAATTGAAAACCCTTGGAAAAGTTCAAATTAAGAGGGGAGGAACATGACACTCCACACCAGGGACTTCTTGGTGATTTATTTGAACAATAAAAACCAGGGGTTATTTTGAAAAATATTTGCAAAAGCTTTTAAAACCAAATAGGCATTTCTCAAAATAATTATTTTTCCAAGTATTCAAATGACAGAAGAAAAATGTTCATTGAATAGCATTAATTCTCCTGATCATTTTGATATATATATTTCCTATATTTGGAAGTGTTTTGAATGCTTTTAAATGAGTTTTACTGCTCTGGATATTAAAAAAGGAAACGTTTTAATTTGAAACGGGCCGGCCCACAGCAGTTAATTCCTGAAACCGCTCCGAGCCGACCGACTGACGCGCTGATGCCGCCCTCCCTCTCTCTGGCAAGCGGACCCCACCCGACCGTTAGCGAGATCCGCGCGGTCACCTTCTTCCTTCGCGCCCTGACCATCGCCGGCGATCCGTCCTCGCCGGATCTCTCTCCTCTTGCCTTCCCTCGCGCCACCATGGCCCTATATAAAGGCGGCCACCCTCCTCACTCCATCCCCCCAAACCCCTCTCTCTCCCTCGCTAGAGCGCTGCGCCAAAGCTCGCCGGAGTTCCTGCCACTCCTGAACCCATCCACCGCACCTGGCCGTCGCCTCCCTCATCCCCTCGCCCCACCGTTGCCACCAATCATCACCGCAGGTTCACCGACATCGTTTGGACCCCTCCGACGTCTCCCTCGACTACCGGAGCGACTTCCTCGACCAACTTCGACCACCGGCCGCCGCCGTCCTCACCGGAGACCACCTCGACCATCCCTATAAGCCACCGGACCTCTCTGGATCGTCGGATCTGTAGACAACGATCCAGATTAGATTGTTTTATAACGCGAACCGTTTTCTTTTAAGATTCGGCCACCGCTCGCTAAATTCCCCGTGCTCACGCCAGCAGCCAATAGGAAGCCGCCACGTAGCACTCGCCGTTCGTTAGGTTTTTTTCCTTTTCTTTTTTGTTTTTAGTTAACAGAATGCTTTCTGATTTAGTTTTGATTCTATCTTTTAAACTATTTAGTGTTTTTAGTTAATTATTTTTGCATTAGGTCACTAATTACTTATAGTTTAAGTCTATAGTTTTAGAATTTAAATTTGAACTCTAAAATTTGAATCTAATCAAATTTGCTTAAATTACTAAAATCTGAATAACTAGAGTTTAAAAATAGATTTTTATATGAATCTTTTTGCTACCGATTGGTATTAGTTAGGACTGTCATCATGATTTGTTTGAGAATTTTTAGGATGGATTTGTTTAGTGTTTTAACTATAAACAGAATCTGCCTAGTGGTTAGTATAGTTTAAATAATTTAGTTTTTAGTTAGTTCAAATCAGAATTAGTTATATTTTGTTTCAGTGGATTCTGTTGTTTAAACATTAGGTGTTTTACTTGCTGATAATAATAATATAATTTGCTTAGTTTATTTCTATGATATGATAGGAATCTCTACTATTTTTCAATTAGGTTTAGTTTGATAAAAACAAACTAGTTAGTAATAGTTTCCTTTAACAAAGTTTAGATAATTAAATTCTGTTTTTTAAGAAAAGTTTTAGTAAATTCTTTTCTATTAGGAGAATTGTTTTATTAATAAAATTATAGTTTATTTCACTCTATGGTTAATAAACTCTAGCCCACTTCATGTAGTAGTGTTTATCAAAACTTTTAAAACCCTACTAAGATTTTTCTTAACAAAACTTTAAATCGATTTAATTCTGTATATTAATAAAACATTTCTACTATTCTTTTCTGTCCACTATTGTTTTGTTAATACCAATAATTCTAGGTTGTTAGTAGTAGTTTACCCATCAACTATAGAAAACCCAAACTATGTGTTGATCTTCTTTTCTTTTGATTGTGCTTTGTTTTGTCTTGAGTGATTACTAGTTCATTCGTGATTTTTGTGAGTCACAATATTTTATTGTATGCTTATTGAGTGCTCTTGTTTGATTCGTTAGATCATCCGCAGTGCGAGGCTTGTTACCTAGAGTCCCTCGAGTACGAAGATCGTCAATCAGGCAAGTCACTTTGACCATGTATACCTATGTTTTATTGCATTAGTTCTTCCATCACCCCAATTGCATGCAAAGTAGGTAAATTGGAAATTGGTTACTTGACGTAGTATCATGTGGTACGTACCCCCTCAACCTTTGACACATGGCCTCGGGAAACGTTAAATTAGTCATGCTATGCTTTTAGTACACAGGGTTGGTTGTGTGATTCATGAGAGTTGTGAGGTAATAATTTCAAGACCTACTATGATGATCAAGACTTCAAGATTTCCAAGTTTTCAATATACCTCTGGGTGGATGATGGTTGAACGGCGCCCTGGAGAAACCAGTGGTTAGCCTAGGTGATGCTGGAGATGTGCCAGTATTCACGCGGAAAGGTCCACCCAGGCACAAAGAGATGGATGGATACTTCAAAACCCAAGGCTTACCTGCACAGCCACAAGTCATTATGGGCTCTGGCTTGGCTGGATATCGTGGCGACCCTGGACAGGCGGTGCTACGAGATGTAGAAGAATAGTAGGAAAGGATGGGCACCGACAGAGTCGCAGGGAAACCCTTTGGAAGACCATGTTTTGGTCATCCGTTTCTCAAACACCCTGAAGTGCGAGAAATCAAACGGAGGCGACCAAATCTGCAGAGTACTCAAACCTAATCGATTAGCCGTGTCCATGGTCATGGACGACTTGAGCCAAAGGAACTGAAACTTCCGGAACTCTCAACACAATTAATATGATGATGTGGGTATTAATAACTTGGGTATGAGAATTGGTTGGTGGAACCATCTCATTAATCAACTAACATTTGTAGTAATTATGCTTTTGCCCCCTCTTGTTGTAGGAAAAAAATGGCTTTACGCAAAAACTTACTACCCCACCTGCCATATATGCATGTAGATTAGATGATTATCTTTTCACCCCTCTCTTCTGACTTTGCCGGCATATTCCATATGCTGACCTACACGGCTGCAACGTATCATGTTGCAGAGTATTTTTCTGACCAGGAGTGAGGATACGCTCTACGCTCGGTGAGATGCCCTTGGAGTCAGATGGACTTCACTACCTTTGAAGCTTCCGCAAGATTTAGATATTCTCATGAGTTGGCCTTCAACCACTTTATTGTAATATTTATTGTAATAAAGGACTCGATATGAGATTTACGATTAATAAATGTTGTGTGATTTCCCTTTGATATATACATTGATGTACTGTGTGTGTACCAACATGATCTTGGGATGGTACGGAAACACCGGAGATTCGACCTTTCAGGTCGGATCGCTACACTCTATCATTGTTGGGTTCTACCGTAGGTATATCACATGCGAATTAAATTTTCCTACGTGCAGAACATCCAAGAATATGCTATGGAGGTGGATCACAGATCGTTACCACTAGACGCGAAGTGCCGTGCGGCGGTAGTAGAGGTGGGCAGCGCGTCCGCATGGTCCGTCTCCTCCTCGTCCATTCTCCCTCGAGCATCCGGTCCGATATCCCTCGAACAGCCGGTCCATCGGATCCCTCATACAGGTTCACTGGAGCGGCGCAAGTGCACCGTCTCTAACGGTATCCGCCCGTGCAAGAGGAACACACCTTGTGGCCAACTGCTAGGTCCGATCACACAGTTGGTAGCGAGTGGAGGTGGCTATTCACAACACATGCAAACCCTAATGATGGCACCAAAGCGATCAACCGGATGGGTGTGCTGCACCTCCACTATATATAGGCATCCGATGCGGGCTCAACTCTTGGGCCTCGCACAGATCCTAAAGCCCACGTGTTCCTTCCCTTAAGCGCATGACCCCTTAGGTTCTCGTTCACTTGGTCGCGACTCAGATCACATCCGACTCGACTAGTCGGTAGCGGCCTCTAGAAAAACGTGCTGACTCCAAGTGTCCGATGAAGCTAGTTAGGCGAACCTGTACTTCACACTTCTGTTCCCTTTGCCACACGATATATGTTGTCGTGCACAAGGAGACATGGTCATCCTTGTTGCAGCACAACCTCTTTCTCGTTCCGATGAATCCGACCAACACTTCAGATTATCTCATAATCCTCATCGCATGGCCATGCTTATCCAGGTCGGATCACCCGAGGGGCACAGAGTATATCTCTCCTGATCGGAGGGGCAACTCCCATCTTGCTCGACCATGTCTCGCAACATGGGTCTGGTCAAGCCCGAAACCTACCTTTGTAACTACCCAGTCATAGAGTAGTGTTTGGTCAGCCCAAAGCAAGTCTGTCACCATCCCAAGAACATGTGCCAGCTCAGGTCTTGGGACATAGAACATATGTTGTACTAGAGACTCACAGATGACTTATCGGTGCATCTCATAGTTGGGTCTGTCCAACTCAGACCTTATCTCACAGATCCGGCTATGTCAAATCCGACCAGACCTTTCCGAGTTCATATTATCCGGCTAGCGTCCAATGCTACATGGTCACTGAGACCGAACCATCCACTGTGTCATATGCTAGTCTGATTAGTTATGCGTCCACATAACCCTTTGGGAAGGGATCATTTAGGACAGTTATCATACAATGGATAGTCTCACAAACAAGTCACGTACTTGTTAATACACATCGATGATAATGTCCAAGGACTATCTTTATTCATAAACACATAGGAAATATCATCTTACATGATTGCCTCTAGGGCATATCTCCAACAGCCTCCTACTTGCACTAGAGTCAATCAAGTAGACATCGAATGCCCATAGCTCTAACGTACCCCTCATGCCTGGGTTGTTGGAGCGGCTTAGTCAACGGGTGTGCAACATTTGCATCCGTATGAATCTTGCATAAATTGGTATCACCTTTCTCTACGAGCTTTCGTATCAAGTGATATTTTTGGTCTATGTGCCTGATCTTATGGTGTTGTTGAAAGCACATTTGCTCCCTTGGTGGTTTTGGTAATTAATAACAACATGTAAGTCATTGAACTAATGTTTCCACCAAGTATATTTCAGGAAAAGTTCCATGATAGGGATGGCAAAAGGATTGTGGAGATTGTGGAATCACCCGAAGATGCAAGGAAATAGGTTGGCCAAGCTTCAAGCAAGAGGACTCCACATTTTACGTTTGTGAGAAATCACTTTGAGTCCATAGGAAATCCAATACTATTAAAAGCGGGTAAGGTTTTCTTGGTGAACAAAATGCTCATACGTGCACAATTGATAGTCACCACAAATATCCACAAGCTCTCCCATGAAAGTCTGTCTCTAGCCAAACATTCAAAATCGGTGCAACCAACATTCCTATCCCGGTTCCACCGATTCTAAACCCTAGACAGCCTCAGCCAAACCCTATCCACTTTGGTGCAGCCGACACTGCTTTTGGTGCCACCGAGTTGGGCTGCCAACTTTCTATTATGCAAGTTCACACTTTCGGTCCGTCTGAGAATGTTGAATCGGCATCACCGAGTTTGGAAATTCTGACCATTGGTCACCTTGTCGGTGCAACCGAGATTCCTATAACGGTCTCACCAAGATTCAAAAGTTGCCGCCTTTTGGTCACTTCGGTACCATCGAGATTAACACATCGGTGTCACCGAGTTGGTCATTTTGTTTGTAACAGTTGGAACTTTGGGGATGCCTATATATATACCCGTTCACCACCACCCACTCAAATGAGAAGCACTCAGAACTATTCCATAACTATCCTACTCAGTTTTCTGAGAGAGAACCACCTACCCTTGTGTTGAGGTCAAGATCTTCTACTCCAACCATATGGATCTTGATTTCTAGCCTCCCCAAGTTGCTTTCCACCAATCCCATCTATTATACCAAGCCAAATCTGTGAGAGAGTGATTGTGTATTGAGGAGTCTATCATCTTGAAGCACAAGAGCAAGGAGTTCATCATCATTATTGAGCCTATTACCTTTTGGAGGTTGGTGCCTCCTAGATTGGTTAGGTGTCGCTTAGGAGCCTCCTACTTCGTGGTGTGGAGTGAACCCAGAAGTTTGTAAGGGCAAGGAGATTGCCTACTTCGTGAAGATCTATCCCGAGTCAGGCTAGTCGTTCGTGGACGTAGGCCATCATGGTATATTCAAGGTAGCTTCTTCGTGGAACCATCCGTGGGTAGAGCCCTCTGTGGACTCTCGCGACCGTTACCCTCCTTTGGTTGAAGACTCCATGAACGTGGATGTATGATAGCACCACCTATCGGAACCACGGGAAATATCATCGTGTCTACAATTTTGTTTGATCCTCCTACCCGATCCTTTTACTCATTCTTGTTGTTACTTTCCGCTGCTATATTCTTAGAGTTGCATGTGTAGGGTGTACTTGACATGCTATGAATGCTAAATATTGCCAAGAATTAAAATTGGGAAAAAGCATAGTTTTATTTGGTCAAGTAGTCTAATCACCCCTCCTCTAGTCCTACTTTCAATCCTACAGTTGTCTCAGCTCCTTGGCCTGTGCGATGGCACCTAAATTATCACAATAAAGGCCCACCGGTTTTGACCAGCCCGGGAACACACCAACATCTTCTGGGAACTTCCGAATCCAAACACTTTCCTTTGCGGCTTCACAAGCCACAATGTATTCGGCCTTTGTTGTGGAGTCGGCCACCGTATCTTGCCTAGAACTCGTCCGGCTCATTGCTCCTCTATTCATGACATACACGAATCTAGTTTGTGATCGATAATCATCCCTGTCGGTTTGGAAACTAGCATCAACGTAGCCCTTTACACATAGCTCTTCCTCACCACCATAAACTAGGAACATATCTTTTGTCCTTTTCAGGTACTTCAAGATAGTTTTCACCACTGCCCAGTGACTCTCACCTGGATCGGCCTAGTATCTGGTTGTTATGCTTATTGCATAGACAACTTAAGGTCATGTACATTGCATGACATACATGATGGATCCAATTTCCGAGGCATATGGAATCCTACTCATCCGGTTTCGCTCATTAGAAGTCGTAGGACTCTGAGTCTTGCTTAGCCTTACACCATGTGAGACGGACAAGAACCCTTTCTAGGCCTCACTCATGTTGAACCTCTTCAACACTTTGTCTATGTACGTGCTCTGGCTTAAGACGAGTAGCCTCCTCGATCTATCTCTATTGATCTTGATGCCTAAAATGTACACTGACTCTCCAAGGTCTTTCATCGAAAACTTGCCATTCAATGATTCCTTGACTGAGTTCAGCATCGAAACATCATTTTCGATTAGCAGTATGTGATCCACATACAAGATCAAAAATACTACCAAGCTCCCACTAGTCTTCTTGTATAAACAATAGTCCTCTTCGTTCTTGATGAAACCAAGGTCAACGATGACTTCATCAAAACGAATGTTCCAACTCCGAGCTGCTTGCCTCAATCCATAAATGGATCTCTTTAGCTTGCATATTTAACAGTGTTAGTTGGATTGACAAAACCTTCGGTCTGTATCATGTATACATCCTCTTTTAAATTTCCATGGAGGAAAGCCGTTTTGACATCCATCTGCCATATCCCATAATCCAAATGTAAAGCTATAGCTAGTATGATCCTCACCGACTTTAGCATCACTATCGGCGAGTAGGTCTCGTCGTAGTCAATTCCTTGAACTTGTCCATAAACTTTAGTGACAAGCTGAGCTTTGTGGATCTGAACATTTCCATCCACATGGGTTTTCTTCTTAAAGACCCATTTACAACCAATGACTACTATGCCAGGTGGCGGATCAACCATGTCCTAGACTTGATTGTCATCCATGGACTTTAACTAGGATCTCATGGCCTCGAGCCATGCCTCGGAATCTGGGCTCACCATCGTTTCCGCATACATGGCCGGCTCGTCGCTTTCCAGCAACAATACATCATGCACTCTGCGCAATCTTTCTGACCTTCGTGGCTCTGGTACCGACTCCACTATGGGTTCCCTGATCAACTCTAGTATGATCTCGTCACCACCCGAGTCATCCCCGGGTGTCTCTCGAATTTCTTTGAGTCGCACCGTTCTCCCACTGGCCTCCCGATTGAGAAACTCTTTCTCTAGGAAAACCCCGTTCCGAGCAACAAACACTTTGTTCTCTTCTCGGTGTAGAAGCTGTATCCCAAGGTTTCCCTCAGATATCCCACGAATATGCATTTATCTGACTTGGGTGTAAGCTTGTCCGACATGAGTCGCTTGACAAATGCTTCACAACCGTAACTTTAGAAAAGACAAACTAGGAGTCTTCCCAGTCCACATCTCATGTGGTGTCTTGTCAACAGATTTTGATGGTACCCTAATAAGTGTGAAAGCTGCAGTTTCTAGAGCGTATCCCCAGAATGACAAGGGTAAATCCGATTTTCTCATCATTGATCGGACCATATCCAACAAGGTTCGACTTCTCCATTCTGACACACCGTTTCTCTGCGACGTACCCAGAGGTGTGAGATGGGGTACTATACCTCGACTTTTCAGATGGTTATCAAACTCCTGTCTCATGTACTCACCTCCACGATATGATCGTAGAAGTTTTATCGTCTTACCGAGCTGATTTTCAACCTCATTCTGAAACTCTTTGAACTTTTCAAAAGTTTCCTACTTGTGCCTCATCAAATAGATATATCCATATCTACTCAAGTCATCGGTAAAAGTCACAAAGTACTGATAGTCACCTCTAGACGTTGTGCTCATTGGACCACACACATCACTATGTATAAGCTCCAACAGCTCGGACGCCCTCTCGCAACTCTTTGCAAAAGGGGACTTAGTCATCTTGCCGAGCAAGCATGATTCGCTTGTCTCGAAAGACCTGAAGTCAGACGAAGTTAGGAGTCCATCATCATGGAGCTTCTTCATGCGTTTCAGACTAATCTGTCCAAGCCGGCAATGCCAGAAGTATGTCGGATTTATCTCATTAGGCTTATGCCTCTTGACATTCACATTATAGACTGGCTCCATTTCTAGATTCAAAATAAATAACCCATCTACAATTGGTGCATAGCCATGGAAAATTCCATTAAAATAAAAGGAACAACCATTGTCCTTTATATTGAATTCATAACCTTGACTCATCAAGCATGAAGCAGAAATAATGTTCCGACTAAGGGCAGGAATGTAATAACAATTATTCAATTCCAAAATAAATCCAGAGGGAAGCTTGAGCTGCATTGTGCCGACCTCCAACGCAGCAACTCTTGATTTGTTGTCGACCCTGATGTCAATCTCGCCTTGTGCCACACACCTAGTTCTTACGAGCCCCTACATTGAGTTGCAAATATGAACAACCGATCCAGTATCAAATACCCAAGAGCTACTAGGTATGTCAGCAAGGTAAATGTCTATAGCATATGTAACAAGGGTACCTTTCCCTGACGAAGCATCTCCGACCTTCTTGCCGTGCTCAGCAAGCCACTTGCTACAGTTCCTCTTCCTGTGACCAGCTTCCTTGCAGTGAAAGCAAATGGTCTTTGAGTTCGGTCCAGACTTTGGCTCAGCGGCAGAGATAGCCTTCTCCATGCCCTTTGCCTTACCCTTTTTCTTGGACCAACTCTTCTTGAACTTTACCGAGTTCTGCACCATCAACACTTGATGCATGCCTTTCTTAATATCATGCTCTGCCACCTTGAGCATCCCATGTAATTCAGTGAGCTTCTTATCCATGTCATGCATATGATAGTTTGAGATGAACATCCCATAGCTAACTGGATGAGGACCCAGAACTGCATCAATCTCTAGCTCATCCAAGAGCATGAAACCCAAATGATCCAAAGCTTGCATGTATCCAATCATTTTGATCACATGTGGGCTCAGTGGATCACCTTCCTTCAGCATACAATCCATCAAGGATCGCTAGAGGTTGAACCTTTCGGTCCTAGCTTGCACTTGAAACATGCTCTTGAGACCCTCAATCATATCGAAAGCCGCAATGTGTTCGAAATGTTGTTTAAAATCGGGGTCCATACAAGCGAGCATGAGGCAACTTATCTCATTCGATTCATCAATGAGTTTCTGGTAGGCATTCTTGGTTGTGGCATTAGCATTACCGGCAGGTGCCTCTGGAGCATGTTCCTTTTTATCGTGCTTGAGAACAATTCTTAGATTTCTATACTAGGCGGTAAAGTTTGTTCCATTCAGTTTATCCTTTTCCAGAATTGATTTCAATGCAAAGTTTTGAGTAGGTGGTGCCATTGATCTACAACGGAAAATATGCAATCACTAAGTAATGTGTTTATGTAGAGTAATTCAAGCCTTAAACAGAACTACTCCCACTGAAGTCAGCATCCCTCCGCAAACTCTCAGTGATTCAGGACCCATCTAGCGCGAGCGACTAGTGACCTTTAGCATCACTGCTAGCCAACTTGCCTATTCGCTAAGCAACTCCCTGCTAATCGTATCTCTATATGACTCCTGTCGGTCGGGTAGGTATCTTATACCCCGGTCTGAACCTTCTTGGACACAAGGCCCAAAACCATTTTGATAGCCTTGTCAAGTTAACCTGATGTAGTGCATGTCCGTGTCCGACACGAAGCCTCCAGTTCTAGGACACCCAGTAGCACCTCAATTTTATGAGCCCACCACTAGATGTACTTGACGTGCGAAGGTGCAACATCCGGAATGGCAATGTGCTTGATATTAATGAGGGATCTTTCTACCATAATAACATTCATCGAAACAAGAAGCAATATCAATCACATATAAACATAATTATGTGAAATAGTATGGCTCCTTCATGGACATCCTTCCAGGTCGGCTCCAACTCCGATGACCAGGGCGGACTCCATCTTGTCCATGTCGCCAGGACGCCAAAGCCTCGAACTTGATATCTATCCTCCAACTACTATAACTAGTAATGAATTTACAAAGAACCATAAGTCGACAAGCAGGTCGTTATACAATATAATGACAACACTTTGGCTCCTGCCGGTTGACAATCATGACACGAAGGTCATGTTAAATTACACACATGCATCAGATACATATGGGCCATACTATTCAAATCAAACCTGCAAAACAAACTTATGCATAGAGTCGCATTCTACTGGTTTATTCGATCATGTACGAAATACAAGGCGCTACGCACACGGCGGTCCCCCGATGGTGGATACCGACCGGTAGGGGTAGGTTGTGTCACGAACTCATCGATTCCGATTGATAGAAAACATAGCTTCAATCTATCCCGATGTGCAATTGATCTCATCAACCGTGCACATAGCCGATCTCATGAGAGACGACATATCACATCCGCCGCTGGCACATATCACATATGCTACCGTAGGGGCATCGCATGTGAAATAAAACTTTCGTACGCGCCGAACATCTAAGAACATGCTATGGAGGTGGATCACAGATCGTTACCACTAGACACGTAGTGTCGTGCAGCGGAAGTAGAGGGTGGGAAGCGCTTTCGCGTGGTCTGTCTCCTCCTCGTCCGTTCTCCCTCGAGCAGCCAGTCCGATCTCCCTCGAACAGCCGGTCCGCCAGATCCCGCGTACAGGTTCACCACAGTGGTGCAAGTGCATCGCCTCTAATGGCATCCGCGCATGCAAGAGGAACACACACTACGATGAACTGCTACGTCCGATCACACAGTCGGCAGCGAGTGGAGGTGGCTATTCGCAACACATGCAAACCCTAATGACGGTGCCGAAGTGATCAATCGGATGGGTGTGTCGCACCTAAAGTATATATAGGCATCCGGCACGGGCTCAACTCTTGGGCCTCGCATGGATCCTAAAGCCCACGTGTTCCTTCCCTTAAGCGTGTGACCCCTTATGTTCTCGTTCACTTCATCGCGAGTCAGATCACATCCGACTCGACCAGTCGGTAGCGGCCTCTAGCAAAACGTGTTGACTCCAAGTGTTCGATGAAGCTAGTTAGGCGAACCTGTACTTCACACTTCTGTTCCCATTGCCACATGATATATGTTGTCATGCACAAGGCAACATGGTCATCCTTGTTGCAGCACAACCTCTTTCTCATTTTGGTGAATCCGACCAACACTTCGGATTATCTCATAATCGTCATCGCATGGCCATGCTTATCCAGGTCGGATCACCCGAGGGGCCCAAAGTATATCTCTCCCTGTCGGAGGGGTAAATCCCATCTTGCTCGACCATGTCTCACAGCATGGGTCTGGACAAGGCTGAAACTACCTTTGTAACTACCCAGTCACAGAGTAGCGTTTGGTCGGCCCAAAGCAAGACTGTCACCATCTCGAGTACATGCGCCAGCTATGGTCTGAGGACATAGAACATATGTTGTACTAGAGACTCACAGATGACCTATTATTGCGTCTCATAGTTGGGTTTGTCCAACTCAGACCTTATCTTGACTCGAATCCGACTATGTCGAATCCGACCAGACCTTTGTGAGTCCATATTATCCGGCTAGCATCCAATGCTACATGGTCAGTGAGACCAAACCATCCATCGTGTCATATGCTAGTCTGATTAGTTGTGCGTCCACTTAACCCTTTGGACAAGGGACTATTTAGGACAGTTATCATACAATGCATAGTCTCACAAACAAGTCACGTACATGTTAATACACATCAATGATAATGTCCAAGGACTATCTTTATTCATAAACACATAGGAAATATCATCATACATGATTGCCTCTAGGGCATATCTCCAACAACCATTACCTTGCTGTTATTTATTTGCTTTTAGTTTATTTTGCAATTTACAATCATCTACAGAACTCACTTGCTTGCAAATAACGAGATAAAGGGGATCGACCATCTTCTTGTCGATTTTGGGTGCAAGTTGTTTTTTCTTTTGTGTGAAGCCGCTGAAGACGGTTGAGGATTAGTATTCCTATTGGTTCGATAAACCTTGGTTTCATAACTGATGGAAATACTTACCCGCTTTGTGATGCATATTGATTTAGATCCATCACCGATCCACGTGCCTACAGTTTGCATATAATGAATCTTAGTAATTTGCTATTGCTATATCTACTGTTACACCTGCTAAAAAACTACTACTGGCACTACTACCGTTACTTTTGCTACTACTATTTGCCGTGCTACTAAACCGTTGTTGCATAGAGATATCCCAGGTCCGGTTGAACTGAAAACTCAACTGTAAAGGCCAATAAATATTCTTTGGCTCCCTTTGTGTCGAACTAATAAATTATGGTAAAATACTACCCATGAAGACTGTCGCGAGCCCCTACACTTCTGGGTTATCAATACCTATTTCTAGCGCCATTCCCGGGTAGCATAGCTCTGTTCTATTGTCTTAACTTGAAAGATATCCAATTGCTACTATGAAGAATCTGAAAGACAATCGTACTAAGATCGCCCCCTCTCGCATGAGAGGAGGTAAGGAAGTGCCACCTAGCTCTGCTTTTGATTCACCTACTATTTTGAATCAGCTTTCTACACCACCACCCATCGATCGTCTAGATATGTCACAAGAACTTGATGATGCTACTTCCGAAATTAATGATGAAACTATTGGTACACAAGTTGAAACTGAAACTGTACCACTCAATGAATTACTTGATGGTCTTGCTAAAGCTAGAGAACTTGAAAATGCTGAAACTAAGGAAGATTTTGAATCATCTGTTACCCCTCGCTCACCTATTAGATATGAATTGACTTATGTACCTAAAGGTTATGTTAGGGATGGTGAGGTAGCTAGGGAACTTCTTGCTTGTAAGGATAGAGATGACGTGAAGAAACTACTATGCAAACTAAAAACAAATCTCTAATGGAGAAAATGAAACATCATGCTAAATTTGCTACATCTCCTATATTTATTACTAATAAGGATTATGAGTTGTCTTTAGACCCTGAGTTAATTCCTATTGTCGAGTATGAAAATGAAACTATTGTCGGACACCTTATGAAATTGAATGATATTTCTGCTCTGTTTACCAACGATGAAAAGATTCGCTACTATCATATCCTTAAGATTTTTTTACTTTCTTGCTAAAAGGTGAGGCCAAGGAATGGTTCCTTTCAGTTGCTGCTTCGAGTTGTATGCATAGTCCCTAGGATATGCTTTACTAATTTTTTGAAAATATTTTCTTCTCATAAGAAACAAGATGCCTTATAGGAAATATTTAAATTTGCTCAAATTGAAGAAGAGAATCTTGCTTGGGGGAGGCTTCTCCGGTTACTAAGAGCTTTGCCTAATTGCCCTTTTAATAAGAATTAAATTCTTGATATCTTTTATAACAGACTAACCGATACTTCTAGGGATTTCCTAGATAGTTGTGTTGGTTGTGTTTTCACGGAATGAATTGTTGGACAAGCTGAAGAATTATTGAATAACATATTGCAAAATGCCGATGATTGGAAACTTCCAGGACCACCTATGGAACCTATTCAAAATAAAATAGGTATTCTATTCCTCAATCGTGAAGACATGCAAGAAGCAAAAATATCTATGAAAGAAAAAGGTATTAAAACTGAGGATGTCAAGAAATTACCTCCTATTGAAGAAATACATGGACTTCATAGCTCAACACAGGTAGTAGAGGTAAAGTCTCTCTGTTTCTTTAATGAAAATGATATACCTTATTCTAAGACTCCTGAACAATGCATGGACGAATTTGATAATTATGTCATTAAGAAAGAACACTTCAATAACTATGTTAAGAATCAATTGAGACGTAATGCCATGATGATAGACCGCTTAAGTGACTTATGTTTAGAATTGCAAATGATGTGAAAGGTCTAGGTAAACATGCTTCTATGGTTCACACCCAACTAGACCAAGTAGCTAAGTTACAAAATGATTTGTTTGCTAAAATAAATAATAATAATAATGATTATGTTATTAGAGTAGTGACTAGAGGAGGTAGAATGACTGAAGAACCTCTTTATCCTGAAGGTCACCCTAAAAGAATTGAACACGATTCTCAGAAAATCAATGAAGATGCACCTAGTTCATCTAAGAAGAAAAAGAAAAAAAAGATGATAGGAACTTGCATGCTTCTAGTGATTCTGCTATAGAAAAGCCTCTTGAGAAACATAATGAAATTTCTGTTTCTGATGCTGAGGCACAATCCGGTAATGAACATACACGTAGTGACAATGAAAACATTAATAATGATGATGCTAAACCTAATGATAACAAAGAAAATGACGATGATGTGGAAATTGAACCTGCTGGAGATCTTGATAAGCCACCTATTAAAAATAAACGTTATGATAAGAGGGACTTTGTTGCTAGAAAACATGGAAGGGAAAGAGAGCTATGGATTCAAAAACCCATGTCATTCCCTCTTAGGCCTTCTAAAAGTAAGGACGATGAAGATTTTGAGCGCTTTGCTGAAATTATTAGACCTGTCTTTTTGTGCACCTGTTTGACGAATATATTGAAAATGCCTTCGTATGCTAAGTATATGAAAGATATTATTAACAACAAAAGAAAAATACCTGAAACTGAAATTGCAACCATGCTTGCTAATTATTCTTTTGATGGCAGAGTACCTAAGAAGTTGGGAGATGCGGGCATACCCACAATACCTTGCTCTATTAAAAGAAATTATGTTAAAACTGCTTTATGTGATTTAGGAGCTGGTGTTCGTGTTATGCCTTTCTCCCTTTATAAAAGACTTGAATTCTGTAAGCTCACACCTACAGAGATATCCTTACAAATGGGTGATAAATCCACTGCCTTACCTATTCGAATTTGCGAGGACGTTCCCTTTGCGGTTGCAAATGTTACTATCTTAACAGACTTTGTTATTCTTGATATGCCCTAGTTCGACAATATGTCGATCATCCTTGGTAGACCCCTTCTAAATACTGCAGGGGCTGTTATTGATTGCAATAAAAGCAAGGTCACTTTTCATGTCAATGGCCAGCAACATACCGTGCCCTTTTGGAAGAAGCAAACTTTGGTTATTAATATTAATGTCATTGATCCTATTCCCACGGTTATCATTAGAGATTTTATAATTCTTCTACCTACTATCAAGAAGAAGGAATATTATAATCTCATTGTTGGGGAAATGCAAATCCCCATTGAGGTAACCTAGTTTTATGCAAAGAAAATCTTTAGTTTCATGTTAGTCGGAAACAGTTATTAATAAGACTTGATCAACCTTATTAATGAATCCTTTTCGAAAGCCATGTGATTGATGAATTGAGTATTCACAACTCTTTGTATCAGAAGATTATTATCTATTTTTCTTAGTTAGATAAAAATAAAATGCCATGAATTTCCTATTTCTGTTTTCCCATGCATGAAAAATAACTCTAAAATAAAACGTCTCAGATTGCCACAAAATTTTGACATGAATTTTTCTGGAATATATTAGAATTTTTGGCATAAAAATTACCATAGGGAGGTGTACCAATGGGCCAACACACATCAGGGCACACCCCCTGGGGCCACACCCTGATGGCTTATGGGGCCCACAACCCCCTGCCTTATCCCTTTAGCCCACATCGTCTCCTACCTCGAGCAAAATTTTCCTAGATCTGTCTCTCTCGTGTTCTTCCACCTGAAACTGAAATTTTTCGATCTCTTTGCTTGGAACTCCGTTTCCGAACCTGTTTTGAGGAATTGCTCCTAGTTTTTGCGTGGTTTACATTTTACATAAGTTGCCGCACTTGGTGCTATATAAAATGTGCTTGCATGTTGAATTCTTTGAGTTCCAAGTAGTATGAATGTTTGATATGCCTCTAGGCACCCTTATGAGTAGTTTCTATCATTCTTTCAAAGTTTTATTGACGTGAATTTGTGACTCAAAAATGTCACAAATTTCTGCTTAGGAGAATGATTTTTTAAGGAAAGATTCTTCAAGCCTGAGCCCCAAGGGAGTTGTTAGGAGAACTCAGGATAGCGACATCAACGTTCCTCACAACATGGAGGTAAGGCTCTGTGAATGGCCACATACACCCTTGGTGAACGAAGCGGGTTTTTATGAAGAATTCATGCAATTCGTTGCAAATGCCAGGCTAACCAACTTGCTCAGAGATAAGTGTGATCAATACTTTCCTTCTCACTAATTCCTTTGCGCAAAACTTTCACTTCATAAATACGCCAAGTGCTCCCATAGAGTGATTTGCCCTTTATGCCACGAATTATGAATTGCCTCCACGTGAATTTTGTGAAATATGCTTGCTTTCCTCTCACAGGGGATTGTGTGAACCTAAACTTGAGAAGTTCGAGGTCTTCCTCCTCACCTTAATTGTGGACGAAACTAGGGGCATATCACATGCTAGAGCCACTAGTTTGCATTTTCCGTCTGTGCACTACTTTTTGTATGTTTATAGGAAAATGCATAGCTGCTATGGAGCAGGGTGGTGTCCTCAATGCCCCCACCCTCACTATTCTACGCTGCACACTTTATGGGGATAATACTTACAACGTAGGAGCTATTGTTGCATGCCGATTACATCTTAACTGAACCAAAGGCAAGGTTAATGGTGGTATCTATGCCACGCACTTGGCAAAGCGTTTTGTGGTTGCTATACGCCGTACTGATTACTTGTTGCCCAAGGTGCATCTCGATCACCAATCCATGGAGGAAAACCAATTTATTAAGGAACCTAAGCCACCACAACACCTTCGTTACAGCCTAGTGTTTAGCGAGAATAATTGCGATATTATTCCCTTGCCCGCATGTTCTTTGTTTAACTAGCATGCCAGAAGCAGGTTCAGAATAATGTTAGAGGACATCATTGCTTAGCAGAACGATCTTGTTGCTGCGGAGGCCTAAGCCTAGGCATGGTACGATCGTGTACATCAGTAGCAACACCTTCCCGGACCTGGCGGCTATTACCAATTGTGATTACCAAGCTCGGCAAATGCCTAAGCTTGGGGGAGTATGTGTTTCTCACCTGCATTGCATTCTTCTTCTCACACTTCATGTAAATTGTTGGTGTTCACCCTCTTTCATTGTATATCCATGTTAGCTTTATTTTTCCTCTTTCTTCTTGTGTGTTTGAATTTTTTTGAAAATCCAAAAATATTTCTCGCTTCTTTTTGGTTTTTCGGTTCCTCATTTATTTAGTTGTAGAACTAAAAAGAAAACCCAAAAACATTTCCTTTGCATGTTGGGAGCTTTCCCGTCTAAATAGTTTTTCTCGTTCTTGTTTTCCCTTAGTTTGTTTCCTTGCTTAAGAAAAACAAAACTCGAAAAATATTTTAGTGTGTTTCTATGAATTTATTTTCTTTTTGTTGAGACTTTGAAAGGAGAAGACCACGATGAAAATCATGACTGGCTCTTATATGCTTTGTTGTTGATCTAACAGAGAGCAAATTTTACCTTGTCTTCTCCTTTGTCTAAATCTGTCATACAGATTCCAGCTTAGTCCATAGCATTATTGCACTGTTATTATTATATCATTCAGTCATGCAAGTGAAATGCAATAATGATGATATTTGATAAAGTGATTGTGGCAAAGGAAGCTGGTATGAATTCTTCTTGTTTTTCGTTTTTGTAAATATGTTTAGCTAGTTTGATCATGATTTAGTATATGATGAGTAAACATGTTTGTGATGAAAATTAGAGATTACAACTTCTCATTCCATGCCTAAACATCTAGGAGTTAATAATTATTTATCCTGTGTGTCAACATGCATTAAAATTGTTATAATATGGTATGGCAGTATCGTATTTCCCTCTAAGTAATTCGATCAGTTTGACTTGGCCCATGCACAAACATGTAGCTGGATCAAAACCAATGCCGCCTACATGATGTTTACATTCAGAGTGTTCATATCTTACTCATGCTACGTCCAATGTTAATTGTTCACAATGCATAATTATGACCGTTTTATCTCTCTAGCTGGATGCTTAATCTATTTGTAGACTTCACTTGTACTAAGAGGGAATGCTTCTTGTGCATACAAAACCCTTAAACTAAGTTATTCCAGATGAGTCCGCCATACCTACCTATATACGGTATTACCCTACCGTTCCAAATAAATTTGCATGTTCCATCTCTAAGTATTCAAATAGACATTCATTTTGTGCACTACTCTCGCTCATGGAGTGACGAGGCGGTCAATATTTTCCATGCTAAGTGAGTTATTCTCAGGACGGTCGTTTATTCATCGTCATTACACAAGAAAGGCTGGTAAAAAGGATGCACAGTCCAACATAATCAAAGTAAATTAAACAAACTCCTTCGGATAGTTGTATGTTGGCACGCATCCGTGGATTTGGTTACCATGGTTTGTGTATGGACGGTGGATAGGAGTAAAGTTTACTATTTTGTTTGGGAACCGCCAATAATGAGTTTAGCATGGAAGATATTGAAAACCTTTGTCATAACGTTGAAAAGAAAAGTGAACCACCTCAAAATTATATATCCAGTGTTGTTTAAGCTTCGAACTCTGACACCTTTGCAAATCAATGCTTCTCTTTGTGAAGGGGTTGTCTATTTACTTTTCTACTGAGTCATCATTCTTTTATTAAAAGCATCAGACCTGAGAGAACTATTGTCATCCTTATGTATTGATTCTAGCTAATGTTGGATATGAGCATGACTAGATCTTTTCTACCCTGAATTATAATGTTTCGTCCCTGCTTGGATCTCAGAGGTGCTCTGCATTTATGTCATCAGAAAGGGCTAGCAAAATACCATGTCATCATATTATATTATGATAGTTGTGACAAATTGTTGGCATGTGAGATATTTTTATTGTAGCTTGCTAGTTAGTTATGTATTGCCATGAGTTAACGTAATATCTAGTTGTTGTTGTCATGAAAGTCCTTATTTCTGATTTATGCTGAAAACTTGAGCACTAGCTAGGCATATGTATAACAATCAGAATGAAAGAGTTTGTAAAAGTTTTCTTTATCACTTTCAGTTTATCAATAGAATTGCTTGAGGACAAGCAATGAGCAAAGCTTGGGGGAGTTGTTATGTTTCCAACGTATCTACTTTTCCAAACACTTTTGCTCTTGTTTTGACCTCTAATTTGCATGATTTGAATGAAACTAACCCAGACTAACGTTGTTTTCAGCAAAACTACCTTGGTGTTATTTTTGTGCACAAATAAAAGTTCTCGGGATTGGGCGAACCTTTTTGTGAATTATTTTTGAGAATTATAATGAATTATGTAGTAAATAGCTGTCGGAGGGGGTGTGCCAGGGGCCACCACACATCAGGGCGTGGCCTACCATAGTTGGCACGCTGATGGCTTGGGAGGCCCTCGAGGCTCCTCCGAACCTAATTCCAGTCCTATAAAATCACATCTTCAGAATAAAAAAATCAGAGAGAAGTTTTCATCGCATTTCACGAGACGGAGCCGCCGCCACCTCTTATTCTTCCTGCGGAAGGCTGATCTGGAGCCTGTTTTGGGCTCTGGAGAGGGGAAATTGTCGTCGTCATCAGCATGAACCCTTCTTAATGAACACCGCCATGATGCGCTCGACTGGGAGTGAGTAATTCCTTTGTAGTCTTGCTGGACGATGGTGGGATTGGATGAGATTAATCATGTAATAGAGTTAAGTTTGATAGGGCTTGATCCCTAGTGTCCACTATGTTCTCAGATTGATGTTGCTATGACTTTGCTATGCTTAATGCTTGTCACTAGGGACCAAGTGCCATGATTTCATATACGAACCTATTACGTTTTTATGAATATAAGAGTGATTAAGGTCCTATCTTGCAAGTTTTATGCACCTATTACGTGTCATGATCCGCATAACCCAAGGTGACAACAATTGGCATTCTTTCCGGTGATTGCCGTAGTTTGAGGAGCTCATGTATTCACCATGTGTTAATGCTTTGCTCCGGTTCTCTATTAAAAGGAGGCCTTAATATATCTTAGTTTCCAATAGGACCCCGCTGGCACGTGAGGGTAGGACAAAAGATGCCATGCAAGTTCTTATCGCAAGCATGTATGAGTATATACGGAATACATGCCTACATTATATTGATGAATTGGAGCTAGTTCTGTGTCGCCCTAGTTTGCAATTTTTATATGAAAAATTTCATCTAAATCATTATACATCATCGATCCACCTGCCTATGCTTTACATATATCGAATCTTACTAAGTTACTATTGCTACTGCTACTGTCACACTTGCTACAAAACTGTTGTTGTCACCACTCCTGTTACTTTTGCTACTACTATTTGTCATGCTACTAAACCTTTATTGCAGAGAGATATCCCAACTGCGGTTGAATTGACAACTCAACTGTGAGGGCCAATAAATATTCTTTGGCTCCCCTTATGTCGAACCAATAAATTAGGGTGAAATACTACTTGTGAAGACTGCCGCATTCCCCTACACTTGTTGGTTATCATGGTACCCAGAGTTTGCATCCAGTAACGACATGCATTTGCATCCGGCCATGGAATCTACTATCTGGTCTATTAGAGATAGGGGAAAATGGTGTTTTGGACAAGCCCGATTGTGATGCTTGAAGATAATACACATCGGAGTGAACTGTTCTTCTTGGGCACCATGACGACATTCTCGAGCCCCTCTGATTGGTAGACCTCGCGAATGAACTCGACGGCTAGGAGCCGAGCGATCTCCTCACTGATTGTCTTGTGCATCTCTATGGAGGATCAACACAAGCACTCTTTGACCAGCTTGCACTTTCGATCGCCTCGTAGACGATTCTTAGCCAACTCCCTGGGAATCCCCGGTATGTCAGATGGCTTCCATGTGAAGATGTCCCAATTATAATAGACGAACTAGATGAGCTCGACTTGCTATTTGTCACTGACTGATGTTGAGATGTTCATTGTAGAGACACTCAGATCGTTCGGGTGAGCGTGAACCTGCTTGGTCTCAGTGGGCGACTGAAAGGATGATTCAATATCTGGTCGCTTCGACTTGAGCAAGTCTGCAGCATCCACTGCCTTCTTGTACCCGACAAGTTCGATGGCGAGCACTTGATCGTTGCCAATTTTGGAGCCTTGCTGAAGACACTCCTTGGTGATCTTCCGATCGCCGGTCATAATGATCACACCCTTTGGGTCTGGCATCTTTAGTTTAAGATACATGTAACATGGGCGGGCCATGAAACGTGCATAGGCGGGCCTACACAGGATGGCATGATAAGCACTGCAAAAATAGACAACTTCGAAGATCAGTCGCTCCTTCCGAAAGTTCTTTTCCCCTCCGAATACGACATCCAAAGCAATTAGGCCGAGTGATTCTGCCATATTCCCGGGAATGATCCCATGCAAATGCATGTTGCTCTTTATTCGTCGGGACATCGGGATGTCCATTGCCCTAAGCGTGTCTCCGTAGATTATCTTAAGCCCGTTGCGTTCATCCATCGGGACCATCCAAAGTCGAACTTCGTTGACAGCAGGATCGACCACCAGTGCCTGCCTCCCAGGAGTGGCTATTTGGACTGGATGATCCGACTGATCGAACGTAACAGGCGTCTTTGCCCAGTCGAGATACTTGGTGGCAGCTAGGGATGCCATGTTAACTTCTTGATTGACCACTTTTAATCATCACTTGCTTTAGACGTTGACAAAGATCACGAGGACCTTTTCGACGTTGGGTGTACCCGGAGGTGTTCTATCCTTCTTCATTGTCGTCTTTTTATCCCGAGGGATCCCCTCTCATCTCTAGCTTAAGCAGGCGGCATTCCGGAGTCGGATGCTTAGGTAAGATGGGATTGGCATCATCGTCCCTCTTTGTGTGGACCTGACACGGCTGATTGAGGAGGTCGCTCTTAGGTTCGTCCTTCTTTTTGGTAGCTGAGTCCTTCTTTTTCTTCTTCTAGGGCTTTCCTTGGCCTTGCCCGGGGATGAAAACAATGTTTGCCTTGCCTGATGCATCGTCTTACCGCTTTTGCTTTTTGCCGGTGTTCCTGACCGATTGAGGGGCGTCACCAGCTTGCCCTTTGCCGCTACGTAGGTGGTCTTCTTTGCCATTGGCCTATCTATTGGCGATATCCATGGCTAGACCGAACTTCAATATAAGATCCTGATAACGAGTGCCAGACTTGGAGGCGCTTACGACCTGGTGCTCGGTAACGTCCATAGAGTTGTGCAGAGTGTTTCAATGCTGAATGTACTTCCGACTAGTCTCATTGCTTTTCTGAACGCAATGTTGTAACTTCATGAAACCACTCGGGCACTTGTATGTTCCCTCGAATGTTTTGACAAACACTTGGGACAAATCTTCCCATTAGTATATGCTACTCGCCGATCGCTGGTTCAACCATGCGCGCTGGTCGCTCTGGCATGAGAGGAAGGTGCTTTATCTCGACAAAATTGTCATCGCCACCGATCTGGACGGCCATTCAGTAATCCCCGATCCAAGTTTCTGGATTGGACTTGTTGTTGAACTTTCCAATTCCCGTCGCCGACCTATAGTTGGGGGATTTCGGCCTTGCAGATATACCTGTTGAAGCACCCAAGACTAGAGGTTCCCCAGCCGCTCGCTTAGTCCTTGTTCTACCTATTCCTGTCAACCACATTCTGGGTGATGACATCTCTAGCATCGATCTGAGGAGGACGCCGGTCATCTCTCTCGTAATCACTATGCTGAGCGGGACTCCGCTCATGGTCCTTTACACGGAGACAGTTTTCGTCATAAGGCCGTTGGCCGTAACGGCTGCCCCTCGGAGGGGGCGACTGACTGGCGTCACAACCGTCCCGCCAACGCCATCCGTGTTGGTCTCTCGGAAGAGGGGAAGAACACTAGTTCTTTCTCAGTGCGAGCGAGCTGTGAGCTGACTGCACTGTGTCCTCCCGAGCGGATCTGCTGTGTATGCATTGATGCGATTGTGAAACCACAGAGTTTTGTTGCAGGGCGGTCTTCAGCAAAGTTTAGATCTGCCGAATGCCCTCACTCGCGGCTGAGTCAGATGGCAAAATAGATTCAGCGATTTGAGTGCCTGCGGCCAGGTTCAACATCAGAGTGCGCATCATAGGGATGTCATACTGCCGTCCTTCGGAAATAGTCCGCGACGACCGCGGCTAGATCTGGGCTGCTCCCTTGCCGCGCAGTCGTCGAGTGACCATTGAAGCTGTTCGAGCTGCGCACGCTCAGCCGAAGTGGCTTGGACCATAGCCTCGAAGGCGACAGGTTCACCTGCGAAGGTTTCCTATGGAGAAGCCAAGAGGCATTCCCTTGTCTGTGTTGGCCATCAAAATCTCCGCAGTGTTTCCGCTGATCTCACACTCGGATGCGTCAGAAGACTTGTCGTGGTTTTGTCATGGCAGATGTCCGAGGACTTTAGTTCGAGGCGATCGCTAAGGTGATGGACTCAATGGGGTTGGTTGGGACGAAGGACATGAGTTTACCCAGGTTCAGCCCCTCCAGAAGAGGTAAAAGCCTACGTCCTGCTTGCATTGCATTGATTGGAGTGTCGATTACAAGGGAGCGGATTTGCTTGACCTAGTTCTCGATTAGTTGGTTTCTGTCTAAGTCACCCCGGGTCTCTACCTTTATATAGGAGGTCAAGACCACTGGTTACACAAGTCTCATACCGACTCTTACAACGTGTCTGACTCTGTCTCTATGTCGCCTTGACTTCCTGGGCAAGCCGTCTCTGGGCAGCTTAACCGCCCGGGTCTTTATGCCTTCTTTGTGTTGGCCTTGCCTAGGCCCATCTTAGTAAGCCGCCATATGTCTAGGCTTACGTCTCCAGGACCATATGCCTTGATTTGGCTTATGAGCCACCAGGTATGACCCGACCCCATCTGGGCAGGTCTCATCATGGGGTTATATCGCCAACATGAGGCCCTAGGTTGATTTGAGCTTGCTCATGTCAATCTTCCATCTCACTTGGCGGCGAGTCTCACCCATTATCAACAGAAAGTAAGATAAATAACCCGCCATGATGTCATACCGGACATACCCAAAAGATTCCCTGAAGAACACAACTGATCTTTTCATTATTAAACTGTCGGCCCAAAAATCGAGGCGTCCGTCACGGTCAATCAATTTCCGTCGCCTTAATTCTCGCGCCCATTTCCACTTTCCTGCCTCTTAACTAGGATTGCGAAGGGTCTTTTTCATTTCCTCCGCCACCTGCGCCTCTTCTTCTTCCTCTCGACGCCGTCGCCCTTGAGCCCCCTCGCTCCGGTGAAGCTTCAGCGCCGTGATCGCCCTAGACCACTACATCAACCTGAATCGGACCAGAGTATTTCTCATGACTGCCACTTGTCTTCCGGTATGTTCTTCTCTATCCCCTAGATCTATAGCTTAGGGTGTTGAATCCATGGAGTTCGTCGGTCTGCCAGAGCGCAAGTTCTTCGTAATGCCAAACAACATATAGCTTCGTAATGATCCTCTTCATGTTGCGATAAACCATTGGAAAACACCAATAGCCTAGTACAGATCCATAGTTGCTTCCTTTTACAGTCCTCAAACATGGCCAGTGCTTCCGTTCGTGTTAGGTTTAAAATAAATCTGCTTTTTCCTCTCTCTGTAGATCCGCGCTTATGAAGATATATTGTGAAAACTGTTTTCCACACTTAGTAACTTTTTTCTTCATTGTCCTGCCAATTTAACTCATAAACTTCTGGCTCTCGCCTCGAACTGTTTCAGCGGCATAGCTTCATAGAACTTAGATTTCATCAACCACCCTTAGTTGTCTGTCACCTTCTAACTCGCTGCGCACTATTATTTTCCACAGTTTTAAGATGCCATTATGCCTCGTGCCTCCAATTCCTGTAACTAGGTCGGCTCTGCCGTTTCCGAAGAGTTTTTGAAGGACTTCGTAGACGTAGGGACCTCGCCAGCCAAAATGTCATTCATTGGCGAGTGCCAGACAATGAGAATAAACCCATCCCCCAAGAGGGTGAAGTAGTCGTATTCGCGGACCACCTTGTACGCGGTTTCAGCCCGCCCGGCTCTAAATTTTTCCGAGACGTCCTTCACTTCTTCAAGCTGCATCCTCAAGATATTGTACCCAACTCCGTCTCCAATATGTGCAACTTCCAAATCCTCTGTGAAGTCTACTTACAGGAAGAGCCATCGCTTAACCTCTTTCGCGAGTTCTTTTATGCAAACCACCAGACAAAAGTGGCAGCTGGCTCAAGCTTGGAGCTTGGCGGGATCTCCATTCAAAGAAGACAGGACATGAAATTTCCGACTGTTTGGATGCCAAGCCATCCCAACGACTAGAACAAAACCTGGTTTTATTGCAAAGACACTTCTCGAGAGGGAGAACATCCATTGCCGGGTTATCGCCCGTCCCGGCTCAAGACCACAACCGAAGTCCCTGACCAGATGTCAGCTTTTGAATGGGTGAAGTATGCTCTAGATTACGCCAAAATTAGAGCCCTCATGGCTAATGGTCTAACAGGGATTGATCTGACCCGCTGCTGGATCTCTTGGAGAGTCATGCCTATGAGCCGGAGAAACCGTCTCATGTGTGAATATATGTGTGATGCCAATGAGCCCCTCTACTTTAATCCTACCACGTTGTCAAAAGACAAAATCGTTGCTGCCATCAAAAGCCTTGTCCACGAGTCTCAAGGATCTTGTCGCACCATTGGGTTGCCACCCTTCTGTGCCGAAAACCCGGCCCCAGATGTATGGGCGGCTCTCAATCTCCTGACTTGCGCGTTATATGTCCATGTATGTTTTATAATCTTTAACCTCTTTCGGCGGCTTTTACTTCTAGGATAACTCCAGCTTCTGGAAAAAGAAATACGTTCCGCCTCCGAAGAAGTCGAAGGAAAAGGTCGTCGGCCAAAAGAAGAAGCCTGCACCTCAAGAACAGCCTGAGGCTGACGACTCAGAGGTCGAACCTGACTCTCTTGGAAGTCTCTTCATATGCCTTATTGACAATAATAATTCATTGGACGAAATGGAGACAAGCCATGCCAACGTTCTTGAGGTAACCTATGTTTCATTTGACTCAGAACATCTTCCACCAAAGAAGATACGGCGTGTCGTCCGAAAATTCCCATTTTCTCATCCTCTTGCTTATTTAGACCCCAACTTTCTTTTGAAAAAGCAACAACACCTCTCCCGACGCCAAACCCGGAGCGCCGACTCTGAAGAACTTATGGACGGCTGAGGTATTTTGTTTAGCTTAGCTTAGTTTGGTCAACTTTGCCTTTATAACTTTACTCTGTCTTTATAATGCTTTAACTCCTTTCAGGAATCGCCCCCTTCATCAGGCGACTCTATGGCAACCAAGCTGCCACCTCTGAAGACCAACCCAGAGTATGAGCTTTCATGCTTCTATCCTAATTTTGTTACCCTTGAATTTTATACAATACAATTCTATGCTTTCCAGGGCTCAAGCAAAGCGAAGGAAAACCACCGGGTCTACCTCGACCCCCACTGCCCAAGAACCAGAGGCTTCCAAGCCAGACTCTCCCGTTGCACATGCTGATCCTTTTGCTGCCTCAAAGGATGTGCCTGAAGATGCTCATCGTTCTATCGAGCCGGTGACCCATGAGACGGCCACTTAGAGTCCTCCGAGGACCAACTCTAAGCCTCCAAGCCCTTCAATGAACATTGACGACTTGGATACTACAGACGTCATCATTACCGGCACCAGCTTTCGAACTCCTCAACCTCGTGTGTTTACAAATCACACTGAGAAAACTGAAGCCTCTCACAACCTGGATTTTGAGCTCCCCGTTCTAGACAAGTTGACTGCTGATGAACTACACACCAGTTCTCTGAACCGCCTCTCCACAAGCCGGAACATGGAGCTCAAGCTTGTTAATCTGATGAAGAAAAAAATATGAGGTACCCCTTCCTTTCCTTATATCCTTATGTACCCCCCAAGAGCCAGTTTAATATTTGATATTGGTAAACTGGGTCTTCCAATCCATGCTTGATAAAAAACCACTTAGCCTGTAGCCCCCGAGTATCGGCTTAATATGTAAATAATGAGCTGGTATTTAGTTTTAAGTAGTTGATCAAATATAGCCCCCAAGTTCAGGTCAGTATAGAAATAATGGGCTGAATTTCCCTATAAATTTGAACAAAGGCCAAATGTAGCCCCCCAAGTGCCGGCTTATCTTTGACAAATATGAGTCGGGAGTTCATGATAGATTTAGGAAACAAGGATGCAGCCCCCAAGTTCCGTCTTAGCTTGATGAAGATGTGCCTGGACTTACTTGTAGTCTTGGAGAACAAATAGACATTAGCCCCCAAGTATCAGCTAAACTTGATGAAGATGAGCCAGAACTTACTCGTAATCTGTAGTCTTGGAAAACAAATAGACATTAGCCCCCAAGTGTCATCTATATTGCTTGCAATCTGCTTGAGATTTGCATTATACTTGTTAACTTAACCGTCTGGCAATATGTTATCCTGGTGACTTACACCTCTTTTACTTATTATCTATCACTTGAAACTTTGAGCAATGTCGAGTCTGAACTGACCGGCTTAAAGAGCAATCTGGCCTCCCAGCAAGCAACCAAGTGTGTAGCAGAGGAGAAGTTCTGGCTAACCACTTACAAGTTAAAGCTGATTTTGCTGCCTTCCAGAAAACTACTGAGACAGAGCAAACTGCCCTGGCCCAACGCGCAGAAGATGCTAACCAGCAGCTCATGGTTGTATCCGATGAACTGCATGCCTTGAAGCGCCATATTGCGAAGATGTCCGCTGCTATCTTTGGTAAGTACTAAAGACATAGCCAATATCCTTGTGTGTAGAATTATACAGGCGTCTTATAACCAAAAATCCGTCTTATGCAGGTCAAAGGACCTGTCAACTTGCTACTGATAGCCTATTGTCGCTGAAAGCCGTCTACACCCTATCAGAACAACTATACAGCGGAACTCTCTCCACGATCAAAGTAATGTTTAATAAAGAGAGTATCCCCCAGTCTATGAAGGGAGTCATAGAAGTGTTATCCACCCTGCCCAAGCAAATCCAGGAGCTCAAAAATTCAGCCGCCAGAAAGCGAGCCATTGTGGCAATAATCCAGGCTTTGGTGTTTGCTCCAGAGCTCACTCCTGAAGAGATGATGGATGGCTTCCCATCAAAGAAGGATGACGGCTCAGAATTCACCGAAGCCGACTATGCTCATTGCATGAAGGCCTCCAGGATTCTTGCATCAGTGTTAGCGGAAGAGGTGAACTTGTCAACATATCAGCAGCTTACAACACCAAAAACAAACGAGTGCGCGGCCCGACTTTCGAGGCCAAGGATTTAACTCCTGCACGCAGTAAGCACCTCTTTGCCCTTGATATTGAACCGTCTCTCCTCTTTGAAGAAGCAAACTTTGAAGCTTTAACCAACTATAACTGGGACGTGGACAATCTCCAGATCAAGGAGGTCAAAGACCCGCCGTAGGATGACTCGCCGTCCAGCTGATCAATCTTGACAAATCATGAAATAACCCGGCTTCGTGACTCGCCGAAATTCGGGGCGGTGTAAAAACTTTAAGTCCTGCCTTTTGAGCTCTGAAGAGAGCGTTGTAATAGGCCTTAGTAAAAAACTTTATCTTGTTTGAACTGTGCCATCATGCACATATGAAATCGCACGGCTTCAATATATGAAGTCTGTCTTGTGCTTCAATTTATACAGATGTCGTGGCAGCTCCGCTTGAGAAAAACAACCTGTAAGAGCTCTCAAAATATTTGCCATACTATTAGTAGGGCGGCTTGGAATAGCACAACCCGGAGATGTTATATCTTTCCTGATTTGTTTTTTGAAATTTTTCGAACAACTCACCTGCCGGTTCTTCTTGGTGCACTCGCTAATTAAAACTCCTAATCAGTACAGGGTCTCTATCGAGATTGGTCGTCAATTTATTAGAAAGGCTCAGGGTCTCTAAGTGAGATTAACTGATAGGAAGTGTAACATCCCAGAAAGAGACACGACAGGGCAAGAGTACCCTGGTAGCTCATAAATTGCCTCTCACATGACATAAATCCGTTGTTTTAACCTTAAAAAGTGCAGGGTCTTTAAAAGATTAACTGTCTAAGAGTACGAACGGGCCACATAGCGGAGAGTCATTAGTAGATGAGAGAGTTTATCCTCTCTTTCCATAAGACGGCCCTCACATGACAAGAACTACTGGTTTAACCTTCACAAGTATAGGGTCTCTAACGAGATTGGCCGTCAATTTCTTTGAACCGGCTCGGGGTCTCTAAGCGAGATTAACTGGCAAGAGTTCGGCGAGTCACATAGCGGAGCAGCATCAGCTTACAGGCATGTTTAACCCTGGTGGCTTAAGAGCCGGTCAAGAGGGTATGTAAGATAAACTCGGTGGGTTGGACGCCCCCAAATGACCTTGTCGACGGAGTCAACTACTTGGCTTAAGAGCCGATCGATAGGGTCTGGTAAGCTAAACCCGTCGGGTTAGAAGCCCCCTAGACGACCATGTTGATGGAGTCAACTATTTGGCTTAAGAGCCGACTAATAGGGTCTGATAAGCTAAACCTGGCGGGTTAGAAGCCCCAAAGATGGCCTTGTTGACAGAGTCAACTGTTTGGCTTAAGAGCCGATCGATAGGGTCTGATAAGCTAAACCCGGCGGGTTAGAAGCCCCCTAGACGATCATGTTGACGGTGTCAACTATTTCGCTTAAGAGGTGACCAATAGGGTGTGTTAAGCTAAACCCGGCGGGTTATAAGCCCCCTATATGGCCTTGTTGACAGAGTCAACTGTTTGGCTTAAGAGCCGATCGATAGGGTCTGATAAGCTAAACCCGGCGGGTTAGAAGCCCCCTAGACGATCATGTTGATGGAGTCAACAATTTGGCTTAAGAGCCCATCAACAGGGTCTAATAAGCTAAACCCGGTGGTTTAGAAGCCCCCTAGATGGCCTTGTTGACAGAGTCAACTGTTTGGCTTCAGAGCCGATCAATAGGGTCTGATAAGCTAAACCCGGCGGGTTGGAAGCCCCCTGTCACACCCTGTGTTTGTAGCACATTGTTATGTTTGGGTTTATAAAATTTGGAGCCAACTAAAACTTTTTCTATGTGCTTGTGCTTGCTTGCTATGTTGTTTGCTTGCTTATTGATTGTGTTATTTGGCACTACTAGGTTCTATTCCACTTCATATTCATCTTCCTTGTTCCAAACCCCTTGCCCAATGATCATGCCATCTGAATAGTGCCCAAAAGCTATTTTTATCAAATTTGGTTTCAACCAAAAATGATTTACTTAAATTAACTTTCGAAAACCCCCTGCAATGAGGTTTGCACTGCAAATCCTCAAATTGGGTGGATTCTTCTTTTCCAAAAGCTTTATTTCAACCCCACTATATATATGACTACCCCAAACCACCAAATATTATTTTTTAAAGATTATTTTCATATTTTATTTAAAGGATTTCTTAAGGCCAGAAATGGTTTTTCAGGGCATGATCACATCATAGGCAAAAACCCTCAAAACCTTTTCTGTTCAAATCAAACTTTTGAAATATTTCTATAAGAAATATTCTCAATAAATTCCAGGAAAATTATAGCAAGTCAACACTATCATGGGTGATGATCTTGCAAAGTTTCATCTCAATCCAACTTGATTTGGTTCATCAAACCATCCCAAAACGATTCCTGTCCAGAAGCAAATTTGAGCAACTTTACATTGTCAAGTGTTCCCCCTTGGCCTCAAACTTTGTGGGCATGCTCTAATGGCCAAATAGTGATGAAACACTAAGTGGTGCATCAAGGGTAACATCCTAGCATCATTGGATCTACAAAAATCTGATTCTGCTATTTTCCATCAAATCTCCATTGTCAACTTTTTCCTCTTGAGCTAAAACTTGGTGAATCCCCTCATTTCTACCTAGCCTGTGACCCTGGTAAATATCTCAGTAAGGTGGAAACATCTTCTTGTCCAAAACTCCATCAAACACCTTCTGGTGATTTTTTAAAACCAGCTTTTCACCCCTTTCTGTTTTACCCTTGCCCTCAAAACTTTACCACACCTTCAAGCAATGCCCAAGCACCCCCTATAAAAATCCCAAGTCATCAGACCACTTTAAGGTGGGGTAAAACCCCCATTCTTCACCCTGGTAGCATCGTTTTCTATCCTCCCCTGCCCATTTATTTTCTCCCCTAGATCTCCTTAGCCTTTAAGTCATCCAAAGAGCATCTCTAAGCCCCCTAGGAGCTAGTGGACAAGGTGGGCACCCTAGAGTGCGCAGGCAGCAGCAATACCGGCCATACGCACACTCTGGAGCGCGCTACAGTGTGCTCCCGCACTATTGCCGCCACCCAATGGCCAGCCCCGATAGCCTTGGGCCTCCCCCGTGTGTCCCCCGAGACGCCCTCGGCGTCCGTGACATGACAAACGGTCGTCCCCTTCTCTCCCCTCTTTCCTCCTCCCTCCGCCCGCGCGTGTTGAGCACCGCCCGGCTCGGCCAACCCACGACCTCGCACGCGTGCCCTCCTCTCTCTCTCCCATTGCACCCGCTCGTCGTAGACCAACCCCAGGAATGCCCCCAGGTCATCTCGCAAGCCTCCCTCTCCCTCTGGCCTCGGCCACATCCTCCCCGGTGCATGGCCCGTCGGTGGACTCGCGCCCCCACTCTAAAAGGGCCTCCCGAGCCCTTCTGTCCCCTCTGATCTCCCTCTCCTCACCCCAGCAACCTCCTCGAGCCCCTCTGAGAGCCCCAATCGCCTTTGTGCTCAGGATCGACCCGAGGATCGCCGCGGCCACCTCACCGTCGATCTCCGGGTACAAAGCCCCTCCGGCCTCTCTATCCCTTCGGTTGCTCCGCCCTCATTAATCTAACGCGTTTCCCCCTCGTTCCCGTCATCTTTGCAGCCTGGAACGGCCCTAATGACCTCCTCCCGAAGCCACCTCCGCCGCGGGTGCTTGCCGCTAACAACTCTGGCCACCTCCGGCCTCCCTTCGACCTCCCCTCGAACAGCGGCTCCTCCCCGAGTCTGTTCCCGCCATTTCCTGCCGTCGCCGTGCCCCGTGTCATTGCCGATGAGCCTCTCCCATCTCTGCCCCGAAGTAGGAGAAGTACCCGATAGGTGGGCCCCACCTGTCGGCCTCTCTTCCTCTCTCTCGTGCTCTCTCTCCCCCTCGTGTCATTGGCGACCGGACCCCGCGCGTCAGGTCTGACCCAGCCTCTAGCCGCCTCTGGCCCCGGTCTAGTGGCCATTTCCTCTCCTTTTTCTTTTTCCTTTTCTCTGGGATTTTGCAAAAATCCCACAGGGCCCAAATTAAATCTAATTCCAATTATTTTTGCACCTAAATTCCTAGAATAATCCCTAGAATTTAATAGTGCCACTTTGAAAATGTTTGAAAATATTTTTAGTACTGTTTTATTTTAAAACCTATATTTAGGCACCTTTTTGCCCCTGTTATTTTATTTCTAAATTGTTTTTCACAACAATAACCTAGGAGAGTATTTTTAGTATGACATTTAGTATTTATCAGAATAGATAACAATTTTGGTAGTATATTGAGTGCTCTGTTTTGTGTGATTGCTTATTTTTATCGCTTTATTTCGCGACGATAGATTGCGCGGTTGATGAAGAAGTTGGACCCGAAGACCCCGGAGACTTTGTTGAGCGAGGCAAGCAGCCCTTTGACCATAATGAGAAACCATTTTTATTGCATGCCATATAGCACTTTACTTTCATCGTACTTGATCATGTGATGTGGTGATCCCCTTTCGGTGGGATGCCTCCTTTACTTTTCCGTTGACACTTGCATCGTGCATGACCCTACCACCTTATGAGGGTTATGCGGGTGGGAGTAGATAGGATGCTAGTAGATGCTATGCAAAAGGGATGTGATCTATGCATAGTGATGGAAATAAAGAGATGATTTCAAAGACTTTTGGAAAACCTCGTCGGGTGCCACTAATGCTCGAGGGAGATGATGATGAGATGGGTGACCACTTGAGAAAGAAGTGGTGTGTCGGAGCAAGATGAGGATATGTTTTCTAAAATGGACGAGTTAAGATTTGTAGACCGTCCCAACCTTACATGCACAACAACGATACCCCTTATGGGAAGGGGCTTTGTTGATTAACTTGGTGGGTACTGGCAAGGTGGCCGCATTACCAGTGGCGGGAGTGGCATGGTCACTCTCAACACGGGGTCGTATCGGTATGTACAATCATGTCCTGTCTTCACAGGCACAGGGCACATCATTTGTCCCCTCATGGATGGGACGATTAGAGCGAGGCTCGTGTGATGTACATCATGAGGGCTGGGTACCAATCGATTGGACTCTTTGTTTAGTGTCGCTGGGGGAAAGTCATTGTTCGGGTGCTTACCTCGGGTATGTTATATACCGCGAGTCGTGGATGACATGGAAGTTCCCCGAGTCTTGTGGGTAAAGTGTTTAACCTCTGAAGTGTAAAACTATTCGAATAGCCGTGTCCACGGTCAAGGACAATTGGGTGGTGCTACTTATGCCACGTTCGAATGTTTTCGCAAAAACTTGGGGTGAGTATGGGTTTGATGGTGACAAGATGTCACATGAGCTAAGACCGATGACTTAGCGTGCTGAATGAACATGAGATGTTCTAGAATTTTACTGAAATTTATACGAACTTGCGATAGGGAAGACATAAAAGCGATAGACTGCATAATAATGTTCTCTATCACAAGGAGCAATATAAAGTGACGTTCTTTTGCATTAAGAGATTGTGCATCCAATTATAAAAGCGCATGACAACCTCTACTTCCCTCTTCGAAGGGCCTATTTGTTACTTCTATTTTCTAGTACTTACCTTTATGCAAGAGGCGTGGTGATCTCAATCACCTTCTCTATTTTCGCCTTTATTTTCTGGCGAGTGCCACATGTTGGGGAATGATCTAGGCACATATATTGACTCAGAAGTGGGTGAACATGAGTTATTACTATTGACGTTACCCTTGAGTTAAATAGTTGGGAGGCAACACTATAAGCCCCTATGTTTCTCTGTGTTCGATTGAAACTTTGAACTCATGGGTACCGCGTGAGTGTTAGCAATTGTGAAAATTGAGTATGTGGATTTTATTTACAAGCTCTTATATTGAATCTTTCCTACGTTATGATAAATTGGAATTGCTTCAATGACTAAGATCATAGTTTGTCAGTTCTCAATAGAGTTCTTGATTCATACTTTGCCGTTGTGAATGAATTCTTACTTTAGCATAAGAAATTATATGCCAAAATATATTGATGTTATAAAGATGATCATGATGCCTTCATGTCCATATTTTATTTTATGGACACCTCTATCTCTAAACATGTGGGCATATTTATTGATTTTGGCTTCCGCTTGAGGACAAGCGAGGTCTAAGCTTGGGGGAGTTGATACGTCCATTTTGCATCATGATTTTATATTGATATTTATTGCATTATGGGCTGTTATCACACATTTTGGTACAATACTTATGCCTTTTCTCTCTTATTTTATAAGGTTTACATGAAGAGGGAGAATGCCGGCAGCTGGAATTCTGGACTGGAATAGGAGCAAATCTGAGATACCAATTCTGCGCAACTCCAAAAGTCCTAAAAATCTATGGAGAATTATTTTGTAATATATAAAAAATACCGGGAGAAATAAATACATCAAGAAGCCCACCAGGGAGCCACAAGCCTGCTGGCCGTGGCCCCCCTGGCCGCAGCGAGCGAGCTTGTGGCCCACCTGGAAGCCCTCCGGTTCCCATATTCTGCTATATGGAGGGTTTCGGTGAGGAAAAAATCATAAGAGACATTTCGGGACGAAGCACCGCCGTCTCGAGGCATAACTTGGGCAGAACCAATCTAGAGCTCCGGCAGGGCGATCCTGCCGGTGAAACTTCCCTCCGGGAATGGGAAATCGAAGCCCTCATCGAGAGGGGCTTAATCTCCATCAACATCTTCACCAGCACCATCTCCTCTCCAAACCCTAGTTCATCTCTTGTATCTGATCTTTGTTATCAAAACCTCTGATTGGTACCTATGGATTGCTAGTAGTGTTGATTACTCCTTGTAGTTGATGCTAGTTGGTTTACTTGGTGGAAGATTATATGTTTAGATCCTTGATCATCACTTATACTCCTCTGATTATGAACATGAATATGTTTTGTGAGTAGTTACGTGTCACACCCTGTGTTTGTAGCACATTGTTATGTTTGGGTTTATAAAATTTGGAGCCAACTAAAACTTCTTCTATGTGTTTGTGCTTGATTGCTATGCTGTTTGCTTGCTTGTTGATTGTGTTTTATGGCACTACTAGGTTCCATTTCACTTCATAATCATCTTCCTTGATCCAAACCCCTTGCCCAATGATCATGCCATGTGAATAGCGCCCAAAACTATTTTTATCAACAAAAAATTAACCAAAAATGATTTATTTAATTTAAGTTTCCAAAAGCCCCTGAGATGAGGTTTGCACTGCAAGTCCTCAAATCAGGTGGACCTTTCTTTCCCAAAGGCTTTATTTCAAACCTACTATATATATGACTTCTCAAAACCACCAAATTGTATTTTTAAAGATTATTTTCATATTTTATTTAAAGGTTTTTTCTTCAGGCCAGAAATGGTTTTTCCTAAGGAAAAAATATTTAAATGCTTTGAGAATAATTGAGAAAATTTAGAGAATCTCAGTGGACATATATTTTCCATATGTATAAGTTTAAACACAAGGTCATGATCAAATCATAGGCAAACCCCCTCAAAACCCTTTCTGTTCAGATCAAACTTTTGGAATATTTCTATAAGAAATATTCTCAATAAATTCTAGGAAAATCCTAGCAAGTCAACACTATCATGGGTGATGATCTTGCAAAGTTTCATCCCAATCCAAGTTGGTTTGGTCCATCAAATCATCCCAAAACCATTCCTGTCTAGAATCAAATTTTAGCAACTTTACATTGTGAAGTGTATCCCCTTGGCCTCAAACTTTGTGGGCATGCTCTAACGGCCAAATAGTGTGATACACTAAGTGGTGCATCGAGGGTTAAAGCCTAGCATCATTGGATCTACAGAAATCAGTTTCTACCAATTTCTAGGGTTCACCAAATTTCCATTGGCAACTTTTCTCCTCGAGCTCAAATTTGGTGGAGCATCTCATTTTCACCTAGCCTTTGACCCTGGTAAAAATCTCAGTTAGCTGGTACTTCTTTCTTGCCCAAAACCTCATCAAACACCTTCTGGTGATTTTGTAAAACCAACATTTTCACCTCTTATCCTTTTACCCTTGGCCCCAACTTTTACCAAAACCCCTCTGGGTTACTGGCTACCTCTAGTAACTCTTCCTAGCCATGCTCCATGGGTAAGTGGGTGAAAACCTCATTTTACACCTTTGGACATTAGTATTCTTCCTCTCTGTTAGCTTCCCTTCTCTCCTAAGGCATCACCGGAGCATCCCATGCCCTTTTCTCCATTGTTATCTCCCCATAGATCCCCTAGGCATGAGTGGGCACGCAGAAGACGCCGTTGGCATGCCATGGCATGCTAAACGCGTGCTTTGGAGCGCGCTACAGTGCCGAGAGGCACTGTAGCCGTTGGCCACTACATGGCCCTAACTGCCTCGGGCCTTCCCCTCATGCCAGTCGATGCGCCTCGGCGTCCATGACACGCCAAGCTGTCGCCCCCCTCTCTCCTCTCTCCTCCGCCCTATCGCACGCGTGCCTGGTACCGCCCAGTTCGGCCAATCGGGGAGCTCACATGCACATGCATATCTCCCCCCCTTCTCCTTCCCTCTGGCCTAGATCGACCCCAGGAGCACCCCAGACTCGCCCCGTCTCCCCTAATGCCCTCTAGCCTCGGCCATGAGCTCGCCGGCGCACCACAGTTCAGTGGACTCACCCCTCCTATAAAAGGGCCTCCCGAGCCCTCTCTCCCCTATGATCTCTCTCTCCTCACCCCTATAGCCCCCTTGCGCGCTCTGAGGACCTCCCGTAGCTCCTGCGCTCGAAATCGGGCCGAGGACCACTGCGGCGACCTCATCGTCAATCCCCAGGGCCCCTCCAGCCCCCATTCCTCTCTCGTTGGTCATTCCTTGCCGCGCTGATGCTTTCCCCTCTTCCTCCTGTCCTTTTTGCAACACAGGGCGGCTCCGGTGACCTCTCCCGAAGCGCCATCCGCCGCAAGGGCTCTTCGCCGGCGACTCCGGCCACCTCAGACCTCCATTCCACCTCCAGAGGACCGGCGGGTCAATGCTGAGCTCATCCCCGCCTCCGCCTGTCGTCGCCCTGCCCTGCATCATCGCCGGTGAGCATGCCGGCCACCCTGTCGCAAGGTTGGAGATGACAGGCAGGGACCGCCTGTCATCCTCACCTCCCTCCCCCTCCTCTCTCTATCGCTGGCCGTCGGGACCCAACTTTTAGGTTCGAACGCGCACGCGCACGCCGGTTCGCCTGGGCTGGTTGGCCTCTGGGCCGGCCCAGTTGTTGGCCTCCTCCGACCAGGGCACTTTGCCCGTCTCTTTCTCCTCTTTATCTTTCCTGCAAATTCGAAAAATCCCACAGAATGAAATATTTATCCAATGCCAATTTTTCTTCCACCTAAATTCATAAAATAATCCCTAGAATTTAATAGTGCCATTTGTAAAAATGTTTGAATATATTTTAGTACTAGTTTATTTTAAAACCTATATATTGACACCTTTTTGCCTCTGTTATTTTATTTCCAAAATCTTTTTCACAAGAAAACCCTAAGAGGATATTTTTAGTATGACTTTTAGTATTTATCAGAGTAGGTTAACATTTTTGGTAGTAGTTTGAGTGCTCTGTTTTGTGTGATTGCTTATTTTTATCGTTATTTTATCGTGACGATAGATTGCACTGTTGACGAAGAAGTTGGACTCGAAGACTTCGAAGACCCCAAAGACTTTGTTGAGCCAAGCAAACAGCCCTTTGACCATGTTAAGAAACCATTTTATTGCATGTCATATAGCACTTTACATTCATCGTATTTGATCATGTGTAGTGGTGTTCCCCTTTTTGGTTGGATACCTCTGGTACTTCTCCGTTGAAACTTGCATCGTGCATGACCCTACCCCTTATGAGGGTTGTGCGGGTGGGAGTAGTTAGATTGCTAATAGATGCTACGCAATGGGATGGGACTTATGCATCGTGATGGCAAGGAAGGATATGATTTCAAATACTTTTTGAAAACCCCATCGGGTGCCACTAATGCCCGAGGGAGATGATGATGACATGGGTGACCATTTGAGAAAGAAGTGGTGTACCGGAGCAAGTGAGTATGTGTGTTTTAGAAAACGGATTAGATTTAAGATTTGTCGACCGTCCCAACCTTACATGCGCAACCACGATACCCCTTATGGGATGGGGCTTTGTTGATTACCTTGGTGGGTACTGGCAAGGAGCCCGCATTACTAGTGGCGGGAGTGGTGTGGTCACTCTCGATACGGGGTCATACCGGTATGTACGATCATGCGTTGTCTACACAGGCACCGGGCACACCGTTGATCCCCTCATGGATGGTATGATTAGAGCGAGGCTCGTGTGATGTACATCATGAGCGCTGGGTACCAATCAAGTGGAATCTTTGTTTAGTATCGCCGGGGGAAAGGCATTGTCCGGGTGCTTACCTCGGGTATGTTATATACCGCGAGTCGTGGATGACACGAAAGTTCCTCGAGTCTTGTGGGTAAAGTGTGCAACCTCTACAGAGTGTAAAAGTCTTCGAATATTCATGTGCACGGTCAAGGACAGTTGGCTGGTGCTGCATAAACTATGTCTGGATGTTTTCGTGAAACTTGGTGTAGGTATGGATGTGATGGTGACAAGAGGTCACATGAGCTAAGTGTGATGACTTAGCGTGAGAATTGAACTAAGTCCAATGACTTAGCGTGAACATGAGATGTTCAACCAATACTTATGATGGTATCTGGTTCAATTGGATACCTGCTAGTTGTTGATGCATGCTCACTAGTTACTTGATCATGTCATTTGCATACAAAATTTGCTTTCCGTAAACTTACCCATTAGTGCTATATCATGCATCCTTGTTGCTTCGTTCCACACTTGGGTTTCTTGCGAGTACATTCAAAGTACTCATTGGCTTGCCACTGGTTACTTAATTGGCCATGCATGGAAGAGCAGGGGTATGTTGAAGAGTTCGTTAGAGACGAACATGTGAACTAGGACGCTTCCCAGTCAAAATGCCTATAGGTTAAGGCAGATGGCATCGGTTCACTCTTTCGACCAAGGTTTCCGTTGCTTGTTCTATCTTAAGTGTTTGGCCCATGTGTCCCTATCTATGTAAGACTAAGACCCTTGTGGTCACTATTTGTGTAAGACGCTAAGTATGGATGTAAGACTCTTGGTATTCAGTTTTTGTGTGTTCAGTGAGCATTTATCTCTGGGATCACTGTACACGTGCATTCGATGATCTCGACTTATGAGTCGGGGTACCCACATTACGTTTGTTCCTGAGGACATGGGATAAGTCTTATTATAAGTAATCATGTGAATTTGGTATTCGTTTGATATTTTGATGAGATGTATGTTGTCTCTCCTCTAGTGGTGTTATGTGAACGTCGACTACATAACACTTCACCATTGTTTGGGCCTAGAGGAAGGTGTTGGGAAGTAATAAGTAGATGATGGGTTGCCAGAGTGACAGAAGCTTAAATCCTAGTTTATGCGTTAGTTCGTAAGGGGCTGATTTGGGTCCACATGTTTCATGTTATGGTTAGATTTATCTTATTTCTTCTTTAGTAGTTGCGGATGCTTGCGGGAGGGGTTAATCATAAGTGGGAGGCTTGTCCAAGTAAGGGCAGCACCCAAGCACCAATACACCCACATATCAAATTATCAAAGTAGCAAACGCAAATCAAGTGAGCATGATGAAAACTAGCTTGACGTAATTCCCCTGTGTCCTCGGAAGCACTTTGCTTTATATAAGAGTTTTTCCAGGCTTGTTATTTTCTATATAAAGGATTGGGCCACCTTCCTGCACCTTTGTTACAATTTCTACTTGCTACCCGTTACGAATTATCTTATCACAAAACTATCTATTATCGATAATTTTAGTGCTTCAGAGAATACCTTACTGAGAACCGCTTGTCATTTCCTTCTGCTCCTTGTTGGGTTCGACACTCTTACTTATCGAAAGGACTACGATGGATCCCCTATACTTATGGGACATTACTGTCTTCCACGAGTTGTGCTGGTAGCTCTTCTGTTGCTCCTCTTGCGAGCTCCATGTATGATGATTGTCCCTCTACATCGACCCCTGTCGCTACTTTCACCAATGAATGTCGCCCTTCCCCGACACCTCTCGCAACTTTCACCGGTAGTCCTGGTGCATATGACTCCATCGATCGCGCTTGGCCCATGCGCCTTCCCCTGGTGCTTTGTACTTGCCTGCATACGGCCTCGTCTTCTCCACCAGCCTTTGCAGATGATACTAGTCATGGTACACCACCACACTTAGCGGCTTCCATAGGTGGTGGTGATCGCTTCTCTCCTGGTGCCACTAACTCATCTACTTCAGCTGTGTAGTTCATCGAGGAGGAGATTGCGTGACTTCATGCCTTGGTGATTGCCTCCAACTCTCTATTGCCAGGTGCATCTACATCGACATCTTCAGTTGCGCCCCTAACTGAGCGGGAGATAGTGCGATTTTGACGCCTGATAGCTTGAACTTCTCGTTCTTCATCGATAGGTTCTGTTGGTTCTGCTACGGAATCTTTTGGCATTGTGAGACCACCTTGTACACAAGAAGGTACATCTCCATGGATTCTTGATACTGGAGCATCTTGTCATATAACTCACGATTCATCAACTCTATCATCTACTCGACCTCTCAATTCTCCCGCTCATGTTTTTATTGTTGATGGTACTTTTCTCCCGGTTACTGACCGAGGCACTCTTAGCACTTCATATTTTCATGTTCGTGATGTTGCTCATGTTCCTCGACTTACAATGCAGCTGATATCTGGTCGCCAGAGTGTTGACTCTGGTTGCAGAGTTAATCTCGGCTTTGACTCATGTTCCGTTTTGGATCGTCACACCGGTGCTCTTCTTGGTGCTAGCCCCCGATGCCATGACTCTCAGGGTCTCTTGGAACTTGACTAGCCTCACCTTCCATCCGCTGCCACCACAGCCAATCTATCCACCTCGGTTGCCTTGTCCACCGGTTCTTTTCAGCAGTGGTATCATCACCTTGGTCACTTATGTGGCTCCCGTCTTTCATCCTTAGTTCGGCATGGTATTTTTGGATTCGTCTTCGGTGGGGTGTCTTTAGACAGTCAGTGTGTTCGTCTTGGTAAACAAGTTCAGTTACCTTATACTCATAGCGATACCGTGTCTCAACATCCTTTTGACCTTTTCACTCTGATATCTGGGGTCCAGCTTCCTTTTCTTCGAAGGAAGGCCATCGCTACTATATTATCTTTATAGATGATTTCTTTTGACACATGTGGATATATTTCATGTCTTCTCGTTGTGAGGTCTTATCTATCTATAAGCGTTTTGCTGCCATGGTTCACACTCAGTTCTCTACACCTATTCGTGTGTTCCGTGTTGACTCTTCTAGAGAGTATATCTCCAAGATGTTATGTCGATTTCTTACTGAGCAGGGTACTCTTGCTCAGTTCTCTTATGCTGGTGCTCATGCTCAATATGGCGTGAATGAGCGCAAGCATCGTCATCTTCTTGACACGGCTCGTGAGATGATGATAGTCGCCTCTCTTCCACCTCACTTTTGGGCTGAGGCTGTCTTCACTTCCACCAATCTCATCAACCTTCACCCATCCACTGCTTTGCAGGATTGTGTTCCTTTCGACCGTCTCTTTGACCATTTTCCCAATTACTTGGTGCATCATTTGTTTGGTTGTGTTTGCTATGTTCTTCTTGCCACTCGTGAATGCACCAAACTATTCGCTCAGTCAGTTGAGTGTGTCTTCTTAGGTTATAGCGACGAACATAAGGGCTATTGTTGTTGGGATCCTATCAGTCGTCAGATGCATATTCCTCGCGATGTGACTTTTGATGAGTCTCGTCCCTTCTACCCGCGTCCATCTTCCTTGACCTTTGAAGTGGAGGATATATCTTTCCTCACTTTTCCACACACACCTATCACTCTCGTTGAACCCTTGCTCATCCGTCCTACTACCCCTACTTCTCCGACTATTGCAGATTTGATGCCATCATCTCCCATGGTTCCCTCACCTCACTTATCCTAGGATTCAACACCTTCATCCCCAGTGTCTTCTCCGTCACCCTCGCCTATTCCCGAGATTCCTCCTTGTATTATCCCATCTTTTCCTCAGTATTATACTCGTCGTTCACGTCATGTGGATACGTCTATTGACGTGTCATCCTCCTTGTCTCAGTCGACCTACGGCTTGCGTCCTCGTCCGCTTTCGCCTGTTGATTGCCTTGGTTTTTCAACCGCTGGTGCTATCGGAGCTAAGGTCTTGAGTTCAAGGACTGGCTTTCGCAATTTATTAAAAATTATTGGTAGCCACCCTTTGTGACCACGTAGAGGCCTATTGAGTCATATGTGAGTTTTGTACGCCGATGCTCTCTTCATATTACACGTGTTGACATGTCTTTCCTGTCACATGTGAGAGGGGGTGTTATAGTATATGTGGATTGCACTAGCCCTTTCCATCAGTTCGGACTTTTAGTTGATTTGGCTAGTGCATGAAGCTTAATAGCTACCTTGCTTTTTTATATTTTCAGATTCCAAAAACATATATCTATAATCCATATTGCACTTATATCACCATCTCTTTGCCGAACTGGAGCATCTATACAATTTGCCATTGTATTTGGTGTGTTGGGTACACAAGAGATTTCTTGTATTTGATTGCAGGGTTGTTTGAGGGAGACCATCTTCATCCCACACATCCCACGGTTGATAAACCATAGGTCATCCACTTGAGGGAAAATTGCTATTGTCCTACAAAACTCTACGCTTGGAGTCCCAACACGAGTCTACAAAATAAATATGCGTAGTAGACATCACACCTTTGTGATTGTTACAGCCGGGTCTCCCGGGTACATACCTCAGATGGGTGAAGCCGAGAGCTAGCATTCTTAAGAACATAATTGGTCGGCTAGAGAGCAAGTGAATACAATTAGGTGATTCTCACCATAATCCAGAGTTATTTTACCAACTTAACCATCGCCCGCCGGTCGCGAATATCTAGTTATTAAGTCTACGGTTAGTGTAGCAACACAAAGAAAGGAACCCATAGAGGAACTATTTTCTTCGGAGAATGTTTCTCATGTCAAAAAGTAATATAACATCGCTCTCCGATCATGTTGTGTCTATTAGCAGCATATGGCCGGATTGCCTGGTTTTCCGAGATGTTTTCCTGCTATTTTAGGTTATACATAGTACGAAATACTCTCCGACCATTGTTTGGGGAGGTAGAAGCCAATGGCCAGTTAAGACAATGTTTACAGTTCAGATGAAGTAATATTTGATGAAAAGTACATAGTTACATAGAATAAAACACATGATTGCTGAGCAGGATTACCTACAATAGCATCTAGGCGACAGTCTTGTTGCCAGATGCGCACGACAGGCATTACCTGGTCATATACAAAATGTAGTGATACCTCTTGACCATCCGGCCCTACCGGGCCAACTCGAGCCATACGCTCTGGATTAAGCTTGGTGACTCTTGTTTTCACCATGGTCCATGTCTCCCGTGCTCCTTCTTAACAGGATGATGTTTTCCCCAACTCACACCAATGTCGAGCTCCTCTAAAACAATATGCCAATTCGGTCATCCCTTCCGAAGGGTTCTTAGACGGGCATAGAGCCTTGATCATGCTCTTCACCGACTTTCGACCTCACTCATGTATGACAGATAGTTCCTTTAAAAGGTACCCTCCAAAGGAGCTAGCTTCTTATTCGGGGTGCCTAGTTAAAAGAGCTACCAAGAGACGAGTGTGCCTTCTAGTTCTATATAGTATATTTATATGGAACTACAAGTCCAGAATATCACTTACCGAACATTCCACCTTTCAATCTTTCGTTCTCTTCATGAGCACATGCCAGTTGAGATTTTAAATTCTCAATTTCACCAGCCTCTCATCAATTTTCCGCCTTGAGCTTATTCTTGTCTTCAAGATTACGGGATAATACCCGATAGCTGACCTCGTGCTACGATTCGACATATCATTTTGATTATCTGGCCACATCCAGATCTCTTTGCAGGTGACCTATAGATTCTGTTGCTATAAAGAAAACTTTCATTAGAAAATTATGCCTTGAGCAATTATATATTATTCGAAGTTCTTACACACCATGCGCTTCTCAGGTGAATTTCTTCACTTCCTCTTGTTCGACCTTTACACCTTTCAGTTGTGTTCGGTTTATCTCAAGTTCTTCAGACAATTTCTCAGTTTTATCCCTCGAGGCCTACAAAATATCATAAGAAGATAATATAGACCCTTAACACGACCGTGTCGGCCAAATTCAGGCTAGGGGACTACTGGGTTAGGATTCAGTTTTTAAAATCGAACACCTACCCGAAGGCTCTTTCAGATAAGGTTGGTGATCCCTTCAAGTCCTGATCGGGCAGGTCCAAGGTCCGCATCCACCGAATTAAGAGCAATAATCTCGTGTTTGGAAAGTTTAGGGTGATGCATTGACTCGTTCCGTCATGGATGATTCATCGCGCTTTCAACTTCAAAATTGGTAATCGAGACTTCCTTGGAATCCTCGAGAAGCTTGTACATGGCAGGGACGTCCACATTACCTCCTGCGGTTGTTGGAGGCCTTTTGGGGCCACCAGCTTGAACCCCCTCGACGTTTTTAGACGAAGGAGGCTATGTTCGGCTCCTACAGAGGTCGGCAAAGGCTATGAATACTCGCAGACAGCCGCGAACAACACTCAAATTGTAAGTTATATCATTACCTCTTGGATGGAGGTGTGGTCGAGGTAGTCCCCTGGAGGCTCCACACTTGGAGGACCTGCCATTGTTTGACATAGGTTTGGCTGGTGATGTTCTTTCTGTTGGAGATATGCCCTAGACGCAATCATGTATGATGATATTTCCTATGTGTTTATGAAAAAATATAGTCCTTGGACGTTATTATTGATGTGTATTAACAAGTATGTGGCTTGTTTGTGAGACTATGCATTGTATGATGACTGTCCTAAATGGTCCCTAGTCGAAAGGGTTGTGTGGATGCGCAGCTAGTTAGACTAGCATATGACACGGTGGATTGTCCGGTCTCACTGACCATGTAGCATTGGATGCAAGCCGGATAAATGGACTTAGAAAGGTCTGGTCGGATTCGTCGGATATGAGTCGAGATAAGGTTTGAGTTGGACAGACCCAACTATGAGACGCAGGGATAGGTCATATGTGAGTATCTAGTACAACATACATTCTATGTCCTAAAACCTGAGCTGGCGCATGTACTCGGGATGATGACAGACTTTCTTTGGGCCGACCAAATGCTACTCTGTGACTAGGTAGTCAAAAAGGTAGGTTTCGGGCTTGTCTAGACCCATGCTGCGAGACATAGTCGAGCAAGAACGGATTTGCCCCTCCGATCAGGAGAGTTATACTCTGGGCCCCTTGGGTGATCCGACCTAGATAAGCATGGCCATGTGATGATAATTATGTGATAATCTGAAGTGTTGGTTGGATTCACCGGAACAAGAAGGAGGTCGTGCTGCAACAAGGATGACCATGTCGCCTTGTGCACGACAACATATATCGTGTGGCAAAGGGAATAGAAATATTAACCATAGGTTCGCCTAACCAGCTTCATCAGACACTTGGAGTCGGCATGCCTCGTTAGAGGCTTCTACCGACTGGTTGAGCCGGATGTGATCTGACTCCCGACCAAGGGAAGGAACCCAAGTGAACCAGATCCGGCGACCGGCTATTTGAGGGAGATCGAGTTGGCTGTTCGAGGGAGATCGAACGAGGAGGAGACGCACCATACGAACGCCTTGCCCCAACTCTACTTCCGCTGCATAGCACCACGCGTCTAGTGGTAATGAACTGTGATCCATCTCTGTAGCATGTTCTTGGTTGTTCTACGTGTAGGAAATTTTTGATTTGCATGCGATGCACCTATGGTAGAACCTAACACTTTCCAGCGTTCGGCATGGGGTACGACGACCCTTGGGAACAGAGACCAATTTTTCCAAAACAATGGAGGACAAGCACCTTTTTTCGGGAAGGAGCCTTCTTTTTACCTCCAACATAGGGGGGAGTATCCCGGGGTGATCGGCCATAAGGGCAACCTTGGAGCCATAAGTCTCTCCTGGAAAAAGATTTCGTCCTTAGAAATGATCCACATGTTCTCGGGTTGTGGGGAAGGACTGTAAAGCATCTCGATCCAGTGCCTCTAGTCCTGTATGGAAAAACCCTAAAAAAATATGTAATTAGTCAAAACTAATATGAACATCTAGAATATGGAAAGAGTACCGGACTCACCCATTTGATGGGATTATGATTCAAATATCCGTCCCTAACACTCAGGTGGATCAACCCTTCTTTTTCTCCTTTGAAGAGATCGACCAGTATGATGGCCTTTGCTTCTTGATTGGCGGGACCTTTCATCTTATAGCAGGTAGCATCGCTTGAACCATTATAATACCATAAGTGATGCATCTTTTGTTGGAGAGGTTGGACACATTGCCTAATGGTCATGGCAATCACGTCAATGATGGTTAAATTGGTTTGCGCTAACAACCTCTCCTTGGTTACCAATAGTTTCACTTTGGCACTACCCTCCTGTAGAGAACTCTTCAGACTCTAGTTGAACCATTTCTTTAAAGGACCAGTCGAGAATCTGGGCAAACCCCTTCGAGATGGATCAAATAGGGGATTGTCATCAATATAAAACCATTCAAAGGTCCACTCTTCGGCATCCTTCTTTGGGGTGCCCAAAAGGTGTCCCGACACGGCTATACGCCATGCTTCGGCTCTGCCAACTTCTAAAATCATCCCTCCTTGGGTACGGGGGATGAGGCAAAGAAAATTCCTCCACAAATCGAAATGGGATTCACAGCCCAAAAACATCTCACGAAGGGCAACAAAGCTCGAGATATGAAGAATGGATCCGGGGGTAAGGTGGTGGAGTTCGATCGCATAAAATACTAATAAAGGGTGAATAGGAAAGGTCGGGCCTCCTAAGAGGAAGGGAACGAAGCATACCCTCTCTTCTCTGTGAGGAGTAGGGAATTTCTCAACGAAAGCCTCGCCATTTGCGGAAGTTTATCCGTAGCGGGAGAGTGTTAGATCTGAGTAGGGAAGATATCCTTGCACCTTCTAAGTCACATAGACGGAGACGAGAAATAGAACAACTTGCCCATTCGCCTAGGAGAGGGCCATGAGGGCACGAGGAGGAGCCTAGAATGCTCGCCATGAACCCCGACTCTCTGGTGTACTTCTCGACAGATGGGAAACTGGATGGATTTCTCAAAGCACTCCAACTCTATTTAATGAATGATTCTCCCCCCAATCCTCTAAGGGCATTTTTTGAGTTTCCCACCACCGATTGGTTTGCGGGAATTGAGGGGTTGCAGAAAAATTAATGTTGTGGGCCACGCGACGATTTGACGATCATGAACACGTCCTAGGCCAAATTAGAATCATCCAAACAATGCAAAAGAGGGTAACTCACCCCGCAAGCCGAATAATTTGGACGCATGGGAATGCTAAGAGTGCGGCATGGGAGGCCAGTTTGGGGGCTACTAAGGGAGTCCGAGATTAAGGGGTCCTCGGGCTGCTGGCCTGCCTCTATGGGCTGGACAGTGGGCTGCTTTGTGACTATCGTTGAAGGAACGAAGAATATGATGACATCATGTCCAAGATTGAATCCTTCTAAGTCGTGGTGTGTACTTCAAGAACACGATGCTGGATTCGGCATGTTCCTTCTCCGATATAATGGACATTGTGCAACCCTAGATACCCTTGGTGTGTGTATAAACGAGAGGGTTTTAATCTACAGGGCAGGTTAAAATCATTACACGTAGGATTTTAGACCACATCATATGACGTTGAGGTAGATCAACTATGTATTTGGTTTTACCTCCATCAAGAGGGCCCGAACCTAGGTAAAACATCGTCTCCCTTATCTCATGTTACCATTTGATCCAAGATCCACGGTTAGGGACCCCCTACCTGAGATCTGTCGGTTTTTACATCAACAACTAGATAGGAAGAAGTCCTCTTTCGAAGATTGTCATTGATAACATTAATAAACTCATGTTCTTGCTCTAAATTTAGCTTCTCGACGCATACCTTCTCATGAGTTCTTACAACTTTCTATGATCTTATAGAGTAGATTCATGAGCTTACTTAAGAGTGTTCAATTCTTTAGTTACACGCTCAATTTCCTTCTTATCATCATCACATGACTTATCTTGACTAGCATGATTATCATCAAGTTCATTTTTACTACTATCACTAGTTTTATAAAAGAGCAAGTCATCATCTCCAAGTAAGTCATCCTCATCACTACTAAAGTCTATATATTCGGGGTGTGATACCTTGGGGCCTTTAGCCATGAATTAATTTACACTTGCTTAATTTTGTGAATTAAATGTGTCATAGGAATTGGAGGATCCCAGGGCAAGTCTGAGAACACCTTCATCTTGACTATAGTCAGAGTTCGAGTGATAGATTTTCTCGGATTGGTTGTCAGATTCGGAGCCGGAAACCCATTCACCAACATGAGCTTATTGTCTTCTTCTTGTGTAGCTCTTGGTGTACTTGTCCTTCTTCTCCGAGTCCTTAGTTCCCTAGGACTGTCTTTGCTCATAACGATCATATCTACTTATTCTTTTTCTCATAGGTGACTCGTCTCTTGAGATTTTTCTTCTAGGTGACTCTTCTCTTCATTTGTGGGGGCCATGCACTCATTTGAGAAGTATCCAGGCCTTCCACAATTGTAACAATTCCGGTCATGACTATATGAACGCTTATCTTCATATCTTGAGTTGGAGCTTCTCTCTTTGCCTCTATTATTGTAGAACTTGTTGAATTTCTTGACCATGAGGCTTATCTCTTCATTGGCTACAAGGTTGTCACTTGATGTAGCGAGACTGTCACTTGAATCTTTATAACCACCGCTTGACTTGTTATGAAGTTGTTCTTTATCTTTGAGTGACATCTCATGAGCAACAATTCTTCCAACGACTTCCTTTGGCTTGAGATCTTTGTAGTTTGGTATAATTTGGATCTATGTGCACACGGTGTCGTACTTCCCATCTAAGGTCTAAGTTTCTTCTTGATGATGAATTTGTCGGTCATCTCTTTGCTTCCTAATCCGGCCTTATCATTGGTGATGAGAGCAAACCTAGAGTACATTTTCGCGACTCCTTCACAGTCCTTCATCTTGAACTTGTAAGGTTGACTTTGTAGCACATCCAACTTAGATTCCCTGACAGATTTGGTACCTTCGTGCATATCAACCAAAGTATCCCAACTTTCCTTTGCATTGTCAAGACGGCTAATCTTGCTGAATTCTTTGGGGCATAGGTAGTTGAATAGAGTGTCACATGCTTGAACATCGTATTGCAACATCTTCAATTCTTCCATAGTCGCTTCACGATCCGGTTCGTTGCCAGCACCAAAGAATTCACCTTGCAAGCCAACACGAACAACAGCCCAAACGGTGGGGTTATGACCAAGAATATCCATTTTCATCTTATGCTTACAACTAGCAAAGTTTGTACCATAAAAATATGGACCTCTACGGTGGTAATTTCTCTCACTAGACGCCATTCTATCCTAGGTTGTGAAACAAGTGCAATAGATACTAAAACTTTGATACCACTTGTAGGATCGAAAGTATGTCTAGAGAGGGGTTGATTAGACTACTTGAAAAATTAAAACATAAATTTCCCAATTTTAGTTCTAGGCAAGTTTTAGCAATTGTTGCAAGTCAAGCACACCCTACACATGTAAGTCTAAGAGTATAGCAGCCGAAAGTAAACACAAGCATATGCAAGTGTAAAGGGCGGCGTGGTTCTGGTAGGTGGTGCTATCGTACATCCATGTTGACTTAAACTTCAACCCATGAGGGTAACAGAGGCGAGAGTCCAGGGAGAAGCAACCTTGTCTATTCCATCATGGCCATCGTCCACGGAGGACTAGCCTTACTCGGGGTAGATCTTCATGAAGTAACTGTCGGATTTCAGGCTCGGAAAAACCCAATAGAGTTCGAACACAAGGGCGTTTGCGAAGAAACCCGACAGCTTTGCCCCTCCTGGTTCACAACCCGGTAGCCTAGTTCGATGAACTCGCATGATGATGAGGGAGAAGATTGCACGCAAGGATTTACCCAGGTTCGGGCCGCTGCAAAGCGTAAAACCCTACTCCCGCTTTGGTGGATTGCCTCACGAGGAGGTTTTTGGATGAACTAGTATATTGGTGAGTTGCCTCGCGAGGGCGTTGTAGTGCTGTCACTTCTCTTTCGGTCTCTCCTCTACTAGGTATCCTAGCCTCTATTTATAGTGGCTCGGGTCTTGTTCCCTTATCGCTATGGTGGGAAGGGATCTCACCACGGCCAAATTTGAAGGGGGGCAAGGGGTACATCCTTATCCTAACGAAAGGTGGTCTTCGCCTGCAAAGTAGCTATTGGTGATGCAGTGGTTGGCTCGGCAATGACATCTGTCCTGTAGGGCTCGTAGTCTTGGTCTTGTTGCATCGGAATGGAAACCGTTGGGGCGCTTTGGGAACTTGCATACGTCCTTCACCCCTTTGCACCAAAGAGGGATCTGTCCCGTCTCGTGTGCTGGCACCCGCCTAGCTCGCCTTCCATCATCCTTGGCCTCCCGAGGCCAAGCGTTGCATAGAGATCTCCGCCGCTCAGGAGATGGCCTAGGGAGGCCTGTTCCCCCACGTGTCTTAGTGTTGCTTCCCTCGCGAGCTCGGGGCTCTCGCGAAGGCCTTGTCTTGAGTGGGGCCACGCTGGTTCGTACTCGGCTATCGAAGTGGGTCATGCCGTGGGCCGCACAATGGCAAGTCTAGGTACCCCCATTCCCAGAACACCAGCCGTAGCCCCTGGGCCCAAGGCACGCGCGAGCTGGCTTCCAGGGGAAGCCGTTGAGGACGGCCCGAAGCGCCATGGGCCCCAAACGCCTGCAGGCCAGGCTTGACACGCGTCGCTCATCGAGGTGTCGACGCCTCCACTCCCCGAAGGATGTCAGGAGCCGCCCCAGGTCAAACTGATGTGACGCATGTGCACTGTGTAGGCCATCATTACCCTTCCTTGAATGCGTCTACTCCCTTGGACCTTCACCCATCGGGCTATGCAGATGTGACCCAACGGGAGCAGATGAAGATACATGGGGCAAGGTTGGACACCGACGAAGCCTGCCCTGCGGTGCCCGAGGAGCGCACGACACTTACACTCTCCACAACGCCACGTGGTCTGGAGTTACGCCTATACATCTGCCCCGCCCCGGGGGTCTTGCAATCTTGGCGTGTCTTCTCACTCTACATCATCCTAAAGAAATCCCTCTCTTCTCCTTTATTCCTTCACCCCCATGGCATCTGGAGGGAGTGATACAGGCATGGGGAAGCGTGCGGGGCCTTCGGCTTCTTCGCGCTCTTCCGAAGGCGGGAGCGGGGGGGGCATCGAGGTTGGCCCAAGCTCGTTGGTGCTAGGACATCATTGACGAGTAAGTGCTCCGCCACCCATCTCTTTCCTTTTAGACATGCCCGGCATGCTGGACCCGGCCATCTCTTCCTCCTAGGGCGCCTGCGACCACAAAGCGTAGGCTCGGCGAGCTCCAGGAGGAGGCGAATGCGCTGCGGGCCCAGTTGACGAGCACCGAGGCTGCCCTCCATGCCACTCTCAGGGGGAAAGAGGAGGCCACGGCGGAGCTGACGTCCCTCCAGGCCCAAATCATGGAGGAAGCTGATGCTGTGCAGGCCACCTAGGACGAGGCAGTGCACCCAAAGATGCTAGAGGCGCAGCGCGCCAAGCAGTACTTGGGCATTGCCTGTTGCGCGATTGGTGCAGTCGACCGGTTCATCGGGGAATCCCCCACACTGCCATGCATGCACGGCGATGGAGGCTACCTCGACTTCTTCGGCAGGGTGGTGGAGCCGCTGGACACCAACATCTCTCGAGTGGACGAGGACAATGAGGCCAGCGCACGCGACCTCCTGGACCTTGCTCTGACGTGTGTGTTCTCCAACCTGCACCGCCACGTCCTGGAGCTTGATCTTCTACGCATCGTGGAACCGGTGCCCGAGGAGTTCCAGAGGCCCCTCAGGGATGAGGTGCACCCACATGTGGAGTCCCTGGTGGAGCGGTTCATCCAAGTTCCCTCCTCCGACGAGGACGATGGCTTTGGCGCTGAGGCGTGCGGTGGTTCGGACGGCGACAGTGGCTCCTCCCCCTAGTCTTCCCCTATTTCCTTTTTCTGGTTCCTGTCATGTCCAGAAAAACCCGGACCCTAAGGGCATCAGACTTTTTTGTATTACCTTCGTCCTCCTCCTTGTTCCCTTAAGTCACCGATTGGTTTCTCAATGTGGCGCGACTTCGTTTCTTGCGCGGGGCTTGGTGTCGTTGCTGATGCGATCCGGTGATGGCGGCCTGCTGAGACCTCATGAGGCGTACCCTCACGAGGGGTAGGGTGTCGCCTCCAAGTCCAGGGGCCTTAGCCTCGTTGCTTGACGAGTCCAGACTCCACCCCTTGTGTCGTCCTTCCTGGCACCAGAGACCACAAGAGCCCTGGTGGTAGCACAAAGTGAACCGTAGCGCCTACATTCTCGCGTTAGTACTCACACCTCATACCCTGCATTCACGCTGCCATTTGATTAGAAAGATTCTGCTCGTTTCAGTAGTGTACTTAGCTTATCAGGTTGTGACGATCCTGTGCATAGCGAGGTGCTATAGAAACATTCAGAGAGCTCGGGGATCCCAACTGGGAGGCTTCTTCCTTGTTGCAGAATGGTTTGGGGGACCTTTCGGCACTCTGCGTCTACGGGACCCAATCCCAAGCAGGCCTCGACCATCGTTGGGGCATCCGGATCACCAGGATGAGACCAAAGGGGCGAGGCCTCGGCCACCGCTGGGGTGTCCGGATCACGAGGACAATACCAAGGGCCGCGGAGGTACGTGATCGGTGAGGTTCCTGGGGCATGTTGCTCTGGAACCCGCCTTGACGCTCAAGCAACGCTCTACGTCGGCAGGACCAAGTCCCACGCATTCCTCGACCATCGTTGTGGCATCTAGATCACCAGGGCGAGACCAAGGGGTGAGGCCTCGACCACCGTTTGCGTGTTTGGATCACCAGGACGAGACCAAGGGGTGAGGGGCTATACGACTGGTAAGGCTCCTGATGCACGTTGCTTAGGAGCCCCCCTTGACGCTCGAGTGGCTCCCATACTGTTCCGCCGGCGCCTAAGCCTCCCAAGGCTCCGTGCTGTCATGCCGGGCCGCAATCGGAGCCCCCGAGCGGGAGTCGACTGCCAAAAGATGTATGTTTCTGAGGCAACGGATTCTTGCTGGCCTGCTCTAAGGTGCCTCGAGGAGGGACAAAGTGCGTGGGCCTTTGTAAGGTGCCAATTCAGAGAAAGAGACTCTAAGACTCCAATTGAGAGAAAAGTTCCCGCCCCTTTTTCAAATAGAGTTCCAAAATCTTCAAATTTAATTTCAAAGAATGGCAATTCAAACACAGAAGAAATAAGCAAGCAACTGCCAAGTCCAGCAAGCAACTGCCAAGTCCGGTACCTAGGCTAGTCTTCGTCTTCATCTTCCCCCAGCACGGAGAGTAGGGCGTCCACGTTGCATGGGAATAGTTATTTGAGGACAGTATTGTCCGCCTGCACAAAGCATGGGGCTTCCACTTGGGCATGGGATGGAACCCCTCCGCGTCCTCGGGGGGCACCGGGTGTATACACCCCACTCATTATTACTTGAGAGTGGCACATCCGAAGATAGTAGGGCAAGCCCCCAGGCACATAGCCCAGGTTCTCCCAACTCCGTTAAGAGACATCTTGCGCTTTTCTGCTCAGTTGCATGCCCCTAAAGCCCAAACCTGAATGCATTGTTCCCCGCGTAGCCACGGGATTGCGCTCCCGCGGCCCAAACATAAGCACAATGTACCCGATGCACCCATAGAGGTGTTGTGTTGATGAAGCCACCTCATGAGGTGTTAGGCGCCGGCCAGACCGCGGCTCGAGGGCCTCGCGAGGCCCTACTCTTCAAGGGCTACGCTGGCGCTCCTTTTGCCGCGGGTGGCCCGCGCTGCTTGTATCATGTCGCTCCCCCCAAACCGTCGCTCATGTGTCCCTCGGCTTGGCTATGTGTTTCTCGTTGGCGAGGGCGGCGGCTGCGCCGCGCCCACGCGCATCCGGGGATGCCCTTCGCCCTATCCCACTGGCATCAACCTGGCCAGGTACTCCCTTAGTGGGAGCACACATGCCCAGCTTGGGGAGGACGTTCGGGACACCTCCCTACTTTGGGAGGCTGTAGGCACCTGCGGAGGGCACTTGATCCATCGCACCATCCACGGCTATGATGTAGCTCAGTACATAGGCCTGTGTATAAAGACCTTGCCCCCTCCTGAACCATCTCCACACACACCCAAGACGGCCTCTCCGGGTGGCAATGTGACACCGCCCTAGGCATGCAGCCCGCGGACCCTGCTGCGGTGAGCCTTCGCCCGAAGTTGCTTACCTCTGCCGCCATTTGGGATTGACCGCGCGCGTCTTGACGTGGGCTGCTTCCCTAGTTATCCAATGTGCCTCCGTTATGGTTACCTGTTTAGCCAGACGTGTGAGCTGCCTGCTCCCTACGCTAGTTGGCGTGCAACCGCCGGGATGACCCAGGTTGTCTATGATCCACCTGGGTATGAGAGTGCACGTCGAGGTGTGGCCCGGGCATCCCATCATTTTCTTCGAAGGCTCCACTGACGCGGGAGGGCAGCGCCCTGCCACCGGTCACCGGAATCTAGAGGAGAAGGAGCACGGCGTGCGGCGGGCCCTTGCTACCTCTTGAGCATGCATAGGTTTTCCCTTGAAGAGGAAAGGGTGATGACGCAAAGTAGATAAGTATTTCCCTCAGTTATTGAGAACCAAGGTATCAATCTAGTAGGAGGAACAAGCAAGTCACCAATGGTTGTACCTACACAAACAATCAAACTCTTGCACCTAATGCTATAAAGGAGTTGTCAATCCCTTCACGGTTATTTGCAAGGATTAGATCTGAAAGAGATATATGTAAATGAGTCCGTAAAGTCAAAGACAAATAAATTGCAGCAAGGTATAGATCTGAAAGTATATGATGGAAAATAGACCCGGGGGCCACAGGTTTCACTAGAGGCTTCTCTCTTGAAGGCAAATATCATGGTGGGTAAACAAATTACTGTCAAACAATTGATAGAAAAGCGAATAATCATATAGTTATCCAAGGCAATGATCATGCATATAGGCATCACGTCCATAACAATTAGACTGAAACAATTCTGCATCTACTACTATTACTCCACAAATTGACCGAATCCTGCCTGCGTCTCGAGTATAAATTTCATGAAGAACAGAGTAATGCATTAAGAAAGATGACATGATGTAGAGGGATAAACTCAAGCAATATGATGAAAACCCCATCTTGTTACCCTTGATGGCAACAATACAATACATGCATTGCTACCCATACTATGTCACTGGGTGAGGACACCGCAAGATTGAACCCAAAACCAAGCACTTCTCCCAATGCAAGAATTACCAATCTAGTTGGCCAAACCAAACCAATAACTCGAAGAGACTTGCAAGGATATGAAATCATGCAAATAATAATTTATATAATATTCAAATAGGATTCATGGATAATCTTAACATAAACTCACAATTCATCGGATCTTGACAAACACACCACAAAACAGGATTACATTGGATAGATCTCCATGAAGATCATGAAGAACATGGTATTGAAGATAAAAGAGAGATAAGAAGCCATCTAGCTACTAGCTATGGACCCATAGGTCTGTGGTGGACTACTCACGCATCATCGGAGGGCAATGGAATAGATGTAGATGCCCTCCATGATCGAAACCCCCGTCGGCAGACTACCGGAAAAGGCTCCAAGATTGGATCTCTCGGGAACGAAAGATTCCTGCGGCGGAAAAGTATTTGTGTTGCTCTTTTTGATGTTTGGGGAATATTTGGGTATTTATAGGGAAGAGAATAGGGTTAGGAGACTTGTTAAGGAGCGACAATCCTGCTAGGCACGGCCAAGGGGGGCCATGCCTAGCAGGCTTGTGGCGCCCTGGCACCACCCCTAGCATGCACTCCAAGCTTGATCGACTTGTTTCCTTCTAGAAAAATTCCTTATGAAGGTTTTATTTTGTTTAGACTTCGTTTAATATCCCATATCTACAAATCTCGAAACAAGGGGAAAACAGAAATTGGCACTTGGCTCTGGATTAATAAGTTAGTCCCAAAAATAATATAAAATAGCATATTAATGCATATAAAACATCCAAAACATATAATATAATAGCATGACATCATCAAAAATTATAGATACGTTGGAGACGTATCATCCCTCTCGGGCTCGCCCGGGGTCAAAGAGGGCGTGTCGTCCACGGACAAGATGACGGGAATGGCAAACGAGCCCCCGACGCGCAACATCGGCGACCGCAAAGATGGGTGGGGAACCCAATCCCTCCTCGCGACGGTGACCAACTCAGCGATGTGGTCGGCCCAGGCATTGAAGCCCCAGTGCATCAGGTGGTGGCAAAGCATCTCGCTCGCCATCACCAGTTCTTAATGTGCGTAGAGATCTCCCACGTGGGTACAATGCGATGTCGGTCCCGTGGGTGCCACCCGTCCACCGCAAGCTTTGCCGTCACAAGCATCGATGGTGGTGGAAACGATGCTGCTGGCCTGGTACTAATCACCCAGTGCTAGCTGCCCGAGCGTGGGTCTTGGACGGCAGCGTCGAAGTTGGTGAAGGTGGATGAGCCAGGGCCGAAGAGATATTTTCAAGTGTCGGCTATCGACACGACGGGGTGAAGAGGAAGCGGACCATGCTGGAGACTCCAACAGGCCCCTACCTGGTGCGTCAAATCTTGGATTTCAGGCTCCGAAAAACCCAAGAGAGTTCGAACATAGGGGCATGTGCGAAGATACCCAATAGCTTGGCCCCTCCTGGTTCACAACCCGATAGACTAGTTTGGTGAAGTCGCACGATGATGAGGGGGAAGATTGTGTTGGAGAACGTTGCATGGGAAACAAAAAATTTCCTACGCACACGCAAGACCTATCCATGGTTATGAGCATCTATAAGAGGGAGAGTGGATCTACATACCCTTGTAGATCGCTAAGCGTGAAGCATTAAGAAGTGTGGTTGGTGTAGTCGAACATCTTCGCAATCCAATCACGAGTCGTCCCGCGATCTCATTATAAGCCGTCCCGCGATACTATCGTGGTCCTTCCGATCCAGCGCCAAACGGACGACACCTCTGCGTTCAGCATATGTATAGCCTGACGATGATCTCCGCCTTCTTGATCCAACAAGAGGGGGCAAAGAGGTAGAAGAGTTCTCTAGCAGCACGACGGCATCGCGGCGATGGTGGTGGAGTTGATCCGGCAGAGCTTCGCTAAGAAACACCGAATCAATCTAGAGGAGAAGCAATCTAGGAGGGAGGAAGGGCTGCATCGTGGCTTGTGGTTCGGCTTCCCTTATCCCTCTCTTATATATATAGGGTGAAGGGGGAAGGGGCTGCTCCCTAGGGTTGCCACCCTAGGGGCGATGGCCGAGAGGAGGGGGCGGCGGTCAAGGGGTGGCTTGGCCCCCACGCCAAGGTTGACATCCCCCTTTAGGTTTTCTCCCTTCCGCCCTTCATCTGCATGGGCCTTGTGGGAGGGGAGGCCAGCCCACCAGGGGCTCTCCATAGCAAGTGGACCCAACCGGTGGCCCTCCGGAACACTTCCTGCATTCCCATCACAAAACAGGTAAGTCCCGAAACTTTTCCGGAACCCGAATACCGACTTCCTATATATGAATCTTTACCTTCGGTCATTTCCAGGATCTGATACGGGACTCCGAATAACCTTCGGTCACCAACACACATAACTCATCTATACCGAAATGTCACCGAACCTTAAGTGTGCAGACCCTGCGGGTTTGAGAACTATCTAGACATGACGGAGACACCTCTATGGTCAATAAAAAATAGCGGGACATGGATGCCGATATTGTCTCCTACATATTCTACGCATTTTTTATCGGTTGAACCTCTATGTCAAGGAATCATACAATCCCGTATGATGTTCACTTTGTCTATCGGTATGTTACTTGCCCGAGATTCGATCTTCGGTATCTCCATACCTAGTTTAATCTCATTCGCATCAAGTATCTTTACTCGTTCCCTAATACAAGATCCTGTGACTAACACATTAGTCACTTTGCTTGCAAGGCTTGTTGTGATGTTGTATTACCGAGTGGCCCCTGAGATACCTCACCGTCACACGTAGTAACAAATCCCACTCTCAATCCATGCCAACCCAACACACACCCTCGGAGATACCTGTAGAGCACCTTTATGGTCACCCAGTTATGTTGTGATGTTTGATACACACAAGGCATTCCTCCGGTGTTAGGGAGTTGCATGATCTCATGGTCATTGGACCGGATACATTGACATGTAGAAAACTGTAGCAATAAACTAACATGATCATATGCTACGTTTATAGTTTGGGTCTTGTCCATCACATCATTCTCCTAATTATGTGATCCCGTTATCAAATGACATCTCATGTCCATGGTCAGGAAACCTTGACCATCTTTGATCAATGACCTAGTCTACTAGAGGCATACCAGGGACACAGTGTTATCTATATATCCACACATGTATTTGAGTTTCCAATCAATAAAATTATAGCATGGATAATAAAAAATTATCATGAACAAGAAAAAATAATAATAAACATTTTATTATTGCCTCTAGGGCATATTTCCAACAGATTGCACGCAAGGATTTACCCCGGTTCGGGCTGCTGCGAAGTACAAAACCCTACTCCTGCTTTAGTGGATTGCCTCACGAGGAGGTTTGTGGATGAACTAGTATAGTGGTGAGTTGCCTAGCGAGGGCATTGTGGTGGCCTCGCTTCTCTTTCGGCCTCTCCTGTACTGAGCAGCCTTGCCTCTATTTATAGTGGCCCGGGTCCTCTTCCCTTATCGCTATGGCGGGAAGGGATCCCACAATTCGAAGGGGGGCAACGAGTACATCCTTATCTTGACGAAAGGTGGTCTTCGTGTGCAAACTAGTTGGTGGTGATGCAGTGGTGGGCTCGGCGATGACATCCGTACTGCAGGGCTTGTGGTCTTGGTCTTGTTGCACCGGAATGGAAACCTTTGGGGGCGCTTTAGGTTCCTGCGTACGTCCTTGCCCCCTTTGCACCAAAGAGGGAACTATCCTTCTGGCACTAGCGCCCGCCTTGCATTATCCTTGGCCTCCCGAGGCCAAGCGTTGCATAGAGATCTTCACCGCTCAGGAAATGGCCTGGGGAGGCCTATTCCCACGCGGGTCTTGGCGCTGCTTCCCTCGTGGGCTCAGGGCTCTCGCAAGGGCCTTGTCTTGAGAGGGGGCGTGCCGGGCCGTACTTGGCTGTCGAAGTGCATCATGCCCTGGGCCGTAAGCAGTCAAGTCTGGGTACCCCCATTCCTAGAACGCAAACAAAAACCAAGGGCAAGGAGATCGCCTACTTTGTTAAGATCAACCACAAGTAAGGCTAGTCCTCCGTGGACGAAATCCATGATGGAATAGACAAGGTTGCTTCTCTGTGGACCCCTTGTGGGTGAATCCCTCCTTGGAGTCTAGCGTGTGTCACCCTCCGTGGGTTGAAGTCTCCATTAGCGTGGATGTACAATAGCACAAACTATCGGAACGAAGGCAAAAATCTCCATCTGAACTTTGCATTTGATCTTCCTATCCCTACCCTCTATTTACATATGTTTGTCTTTACTTTCCTCTACCATACTCTTAGACTTGCATGTGTAGGGTGTGCTTGACTTGCAACAGTTGCTAAAACTTGCCTAGAACTAAAATTGGGAAAAGGTTAAGTTTTAATTTGTCAAGCTGTCTAATCACCCCTCTAGACATACTTTCCATCCTACACTTTGATCTACACAGTAATATACATATGGATAAAACCCCTCCCCAATCCATCTTCGGAATAAGGGACCATGTGCGTGGTGGCCTCAAGGGGTATAATGGATGGTTGGATAGTCAAAGGTGAGCTCGGGAGAAGACATGAGCACGGGCGGTGGCTCATACGCCCATTTTGTATCATGATTATCATAAATATTCATGATATTCTTATGCAAGGTACATCAGAAGGACGCGAATATCTGGAAAATGGAATTCTCGACCGGAAAACCGACAAAAAAGCAGACAAATCACCAAACTCCAAATGACCTGAAACTTCACGGAGAATATTTTTGGAATATATAAGAATTTCTAAGCCAAAAATATACAAGAGGGTGCCACCAGGTGGTCAAAAGCCACCAGGGTGCCCCCTGGGCCACGCCCTAATAGCTTGTGGGGCCCCTGCTGGCCCTCCGATGACCCACTTCCCCTATATGGTCTATTTTAACCTAGAAAAAATCATAAGCAACCTTTAGGGATGAAGCGCCACCGTCTCGAGGCGGAAACTTGGGCAGAGGCCTTTTGCACTCCGATAGTCAGATTCTACCGGGGAAATTCCTCTCTAGAGGGGGAGAAAAAGCCACTATCATCACCGACGCTTTCTCCTTCGTGGGAGGACCAATCTTCATCAACATCTTCACCAGAACCATCTCATCTCCAACCCTACTTCATCTCTTGTATTCAATCTTTGTCTCAAAACCTCAGATTGGTACCTGTGGGTTACTAGTTGTGTCGATTACATCTTGTAGTTGATGCTTGTTGGATTTCATGGTAGAAGAAGTTATGTTCAGATCCTTAAATATTATTATTATTATACCTCTGATCTTTACCATGTTCATGAGGTGTGAGTAGTTACTATTGTTCCTGAGGACATGGGAGAAGTCTTGTTATATGTAATCTTGTGAAGTTCGTATTCGTTCGATATTTTTATGATATGTATGTTGTTACTTATCTTAGTGGTATCATGTGGACGTCGACTACATGAGACTTCACCATGTTATGGGCCTAAGGGAAGTCGTTGTGGAGTAACAAGTAGATGATGGGTTGCTAGAGTGACAAAAGATTAAACCCCAGTTTATGTGTTGCTTCATAAGGGCCTGCTTGGGATCCACACGTTTCATGCTATGGTTTGATTTATCTTAACTCTTATTTCGTAGTTGCGCATGCTTGCGAGAGGGAGTAATCATAAGTGGGACGTCAGTTCAAGTAAGAACAACACCCTATCACCAGTCCACCCACATATCAAATTATCAAAGTAGCGAATACGAATGAACTCAACATGATGAATATGACTAGACAAAAATTCCCATCTGTCCTTGGGAATGCCTGCTTAATATTAGAGTAATTTCAGGCCTGTCCTTGATACAAAAAGGATTGGTCTACCTTGTTGCTCCTATGTTAGTATAGTTACTTCTTACTTGTTACGATTTATCTTCCTAAAACACTGTCTATTACTGTCACTTACAACACTTGTAGATAATACATTGCTGAAAATCGCTGGTCATTTCCTCCGGTTCCTCGTTGGGTTCGACACTCTTAGTTATGAAAGGACTACGGTTGATGCCCTATACTTGTGAGTCATCAAGACTCGTTTCTTGCACCGTTGCTGGGGAGTGCAACGCCTTTGGTAAGTGGCAATTGGTAAGGAGATATTTTCTATACATGCTAAAATTTACTATTGCTTGTCACCTTGAACGGTCATCCTTTGAGTGGCTTGTTTGGGGCATCTTCGCCTCGAACTGAAGATGAGGAAGTTGTTCCTCAACCTAACGAACCTACTAAAAATATTTAATATGAGATTTCTTTGGGTATGGTAGGAAAACTCTTACCTAATCATTATGATGGTTCAACTCGTCCTGATTATAATTTGATATATCTCAATGAGATTTGTGGATTGTTTAAGCTTTCAGGTCTACCTGCAGACAAAGCAAGGAAGAAAGTATTTCCTCTATCTTTGGCGTGAAAAGAATTAATGTGGTACATGTTATTGGATGGTATTGGATCAAGGGACTAGAATCGCTTGAAGCTGGAATTTCATGAGAAGTTTTATCCTATGCATCTAGTCCACCGTGATTGGAACTTTATTTATAATTGTTGGCCTCGTGAAGGAGAAAGTATCGCTCAATCTTGGGGGGAGGCTTAAATCTATGATGCACACTGATACGTCTCCAACATATCTATAATTTTTGATGATCTCATGATATTATATTATCTGTTTTGGATGTTTTATATGCATTAAGATGCTATTTTATATTATTTGTGGGACTGACCTATTAAGCTAGAGCCTAGTGCCAGTTTTTGTTTTTCCTTGTTTTTTAGTTTTGCAGATATGGAATATTAAATGGAGTCCAAATGGAATAAAACCTTCAGAATGAATTTTTCTGGAAGGAAAAAAATCAATCAGGATCGGAGTGCACGCTAGGGGATTTACCAAGAGATCACAAGCCTAGTAGGCATGGCCACCCCCCTAGCCGCACCTAGCAAGCTTGTCGTCTCCTGGCAGGTCTCCTAACCCTATTCTTTATCCAATTAATACCCAAATATTCCCCCAAAACTAGAACGAGCCACGCAAATACTTTTCCGTCGCCAATAGCCTCCGTTCCCGAGAGATCTAATCTTGGAGCCTTTTCCGGTAATCTGCCAAAGGGAGTTTCGATCATAGAGGGCATCTACATAAACTCCATTTCCCCTTTGATGATGCATTAGTAGTCCACCATAGACCTACGAGTCCATAGCTAGTAGCTACATGGATTCTTATCTCTCTTTGATCTTCAATACCATGTTCTTCATGATCTTCATGGGGATCTATCAAATGTAATCTTCTTTTGTGGTGTGTTTGTCAAGATCCAATGAATTGTGAGTTTATGGTCAGATTATCCATGAATCTTATTTGAATCTTCTTTGAATTCTTATATGCATTGTTTCATATCCTAGTAAGTTTGTTCGAGTTATTGGTTTGGTTTGGCCAACTATATTGGTAATTCTTGTAATGGGAGAAGTGCTTGGTTTCGGGTTCAATCCTGCGGTGTCCTCACCCAGTGACATAGTAGGGGTAGCGAGGCATGTATTGTATTGTTGCCATCAAGGGTAACAAAATGGCGTTTTCATCATATTGCTTGAGTTTATCCCTCTACATCATGTCATCTTTTTTAATGCGTTACTCTGTTCTTCATGAACGTAATACTCTAGATGTAGGCAGGACTCTGTTGATGTGTGGAGTAATATTAGCAGATGCAGAATCGTTTCGGTCTACTTGACTGCATCACCCTTTCCTCTTCAAGGGAAAACCAATGCAAGCTCAAGAGGTAGAACACACTTGCTCCAACCATGAGCTCACAAGAAAAATGATTATACATTTTTTTATGCTCGGCTTTCTCATGATGATCAAGCACTGCTCGACTCTTGTGCTACTAGTTCCTATGTGAAGGAGACTATTGAATTCAAATGGGGCCTTTTGGAAAGAATTAAAGACAACTCTTAAGATTGGGAACTCCAGGAAGGTATAGAGTCGGGTATAAAGCTCAATTTTGATTGTGTTAAATCTTTTATGGAAACTAATGCCTTCCATTAGTTTAGCAATAAATTTGGTATTGACTCTGAAATAGTAGCTACTTTCTGTGAATCATTTGCTTCTCATCTTGATCTTCCCAAAGAGAAGTGGTTTAAATATCATCCTACCATTAAAAAACCATTAGATGAACCTATTAAAATTAATAAGGAACAAGTAATTGTGAGCCATGTTGATCCAATTGCTCCCATTGCTTACATTGAGAAACCTCCTTTTCCTGTTAGAATTGGGGAACATGCTAAGGCTACAACTATGGTTAGTAAAAGTCATGTTAGGAAACCTGTACCTTCTGAACAGATAAATGTTGAGCCTTAGGTTGCTATGGTTGAATATCTTTTTATTAATAAAATTGAGGGTCAGGTTATCTATTTTTGGGGAGAAACTGCTAGGATTGTGAAACCTGGTAGAAATGAACATGATGAATTAGACAAAAATAAACCATTGGTTGGCATGCTTGTTGTTTTAGTAAAAATTGGAGATCGTTGTTATCGTGATTTGTGTGACCTCGGTGCTAGTGGCAGTGCTATACCTTTTACCTTATATCAAGAAATTATGAATATCATAGCACCATCTACGATTGAAGATATTCATGTCACTATTAAACTTGCAAAGAGACATACTATTACGTCACTTGGGACCGTTAGAGATGTTGAAGTTTTGTGTGGGAAAGTCAAGTACGCCACATATTTATTAGTACTTAGTTCAAAATAGGATAACTTTTGCCCCATCATATTTTGTAGACCATTCTTGAATATCGTTAGTGCTTAAATTAATTGTGTTACTGAGAAGGTTAAAGTATGCTTTGGTGATGTGTCTCATGATTTTAACTCCAAGTTTAGTAATCAACCACACGAGAAGGACTTACCTACTAAGGGTGCAATAATTGGTCTTGCTTCTATTGTCATGCCTCCTACTGATCATGTAGAATAATATTTGCTAGACCATGAGAATGATATGTATAAGAATGAAGGGAACGAAATAGGTGACATATTTCTTAGACAAGCACCTAATCTTAAACATAACTTACTAGTCGATATTTTAGGGGATCCTCCTCCACCCAAGGGAGATCCCATGTTACATCTAAAGATTTTACCTGATACTTTGAAATATGCTTATCTTGCTGAAAAAAAGATATATCATGTTATTATCAGTGCTAACCTTTCAAAGCGTGAAGAAAGAGACTACTTAAAATTCTGAGGAAGCACATGGCTGCTACTGGATATACACTCGATGATCTAAAGGGCATAAGCCCCAGTCTCTGGCAGCACAAGATTAATATGGAACCGAATGCTAAACCTGTTGTTGATCACCAACGCTGCTAAAATCCTAAGATGAAGGAAGTGGTAACTACTAAAATACTAATGCTTCTGGAGGCAGGTATAATCTATCCTATTGCTGATAGTAGATGGGTAAGTCTCGTTCATTGTGTTCCTAAGAAAGGTGGTATTACAGTCATCCCAAATGATAGAAATGAGCTTATTCCACAAAGAATCATAACTGGCTATAGGATGGTGATTGATTTTAGGAAATTAAATAAAGGTACTAAGAAAGATCATTACCCCTTGCCTTTTATTGATCAAATGCTAGAAAGATTATCTAAGCACACACACTTTTACTTTCTTGATGGACATTTTGGATTTTAGCAAATACATGTGTCAAAAGAAGATCAAGAGAAAACTACATTTACATGTCCTCTCAGAACTTATGCTTATAGGTGTATGCCTTTTGGTTTATGCAATGCACCTGCTACCTTTTAGAGATGTCTGACTGCTATATTCTTTGACTTTTGAGAAAAGATTGTTCACGTGTTTATGGTTGATTTTTCCAGTTACGGAACTTCTTTTGATGATTGCTTGAGAAACCTTGATCGAGTTTTGCAGAGATGTGAAGAAACTAGTCTTGTCTTGAATTGGGTAAGGTGTCACTTTATGGTAAATTAAGGTATAGTGCTTGTGCATAAAATTTCTGAACGAGGCATTGAGGTGGACAAAGCTAAAGTTGCCGCAATAGAGAAAATGCTATGCTTGAGAGGTATCAAAGGTATAAGAAGTTTCCTTGGTCATGCTGATGTTTAGAGGCGTTTCATTAAAGACTTCTCAAACATTTCTAGGAGCTTTTGAAATATGTTCATTTTATTGTAGAAGCTTTTTAAATACTTAAGAAGGCTTTAATTTCTACACCCATCCTTCAACCACCTGATTGGAACCTAGCATTTGAAATTATGTGCGATGCTAGCGATTATGCTGTTGGTGTTGTTCTAGGGCAAAGTGTAGTCAAGAAATTAAATGCTAATCATTATGCCACTAAAACTTAGACTCTACTCATAGAAATTATGCTACCACTGAAAAGGAATTTTTAGCAGTTGTTTTTGCATGTGATAAGTTTAGACCTTACATTGTCGATTCCATAGTAACAATTCACAATGATCATGCTACTATTAAATAACTTATGGAAAAGAAAGTTGCTAAACCTAGACTCATCAGGTGGGTACTTTTACTTCAAGAGTTTTATTTGCATATCATTAATAGAAAGGGAGATGAAAACCCCTTCGCAGATAACTCGTCTAGGATGGTGACCCACTTCCTATCGATGATAGTTTTCAAGACGAGCAACTTGCTGTTATAAAGACTTAATGTAGCGCTCCTTGGTATGCTGATTATGCTAATTATATTGTTGCTCAATATATTCCACCTAGCTTCACCTATCAACAAAAGAAAAATTATTTTATGATTTACGACATTACTTTTGGGATGACCCACCTCTCTATAAAGAGGGATTAGACTGTATTATTAGACGATGTATACCTGAGCATGAACATGAATAGATTCTTCGGAAGTGTCATTTTGAAGCCTATGGGGGACAACATGTTGGTGATAGAACTGCACACAAGGTATTACAATCTAGTTTCTATTGGTCTACTCTTTTTTAAGATGCTCGTTAGTATGTCCTTTCATGAGATGAAGGCCAAAGATTTGGTAACATTGGTAAACATGGGAAATGCCTATGAACCATTTGATGTTTTGGGCTTTGACTTTATGGGACCTTTGCCTTCCTCAAATGGGTATACTCATATTTTAGTTGTTGTTGATTACGTTACTAAGTCAGTGGAGGCTATTCCAACTAGTAGCGCCGATCATAAAACCTCTATAATGATGCTCAAGGACATTATCTTTCAGAGGTTCGGAGTCGCTAGATATTTAATGACTGATGGTGGTTCACATTTTATTCATGGTGCTTTTCGGAAACTTTTAGCTAAATATGATGTTAACCATATAATTGCATCCCCTTTTTATCCTAATTCAAGAGGCCAAGTTGAATTGAGTAATCGATAAATAAATTAATCTTGCAAAAGACTATTAATAGATCTAGGAAGAATTGGTCTAAGAAACTAGATGATGCGTTATGGGCTTATAGAACTGCTTATAAGAATCCTATGGGTATGCACCCATACAAAATGGTCTATGTAAAGGCTTGTAATTTACCTCTCGAGCTAGAACATAAAGCTTATTGGGCAATGAAAGAACTTAATCATGATTTAAACTTGTCGGTCAAAAGAGGTTATGTGATATCAGCTCACTGGATGAATGGAGAACACAAGCCTATGAAAATGCTAAGCTGTGTAAAGGGAAGGTTAAAATATGGCATGACAAGAGGATTCAATAACGAGTATTCAATGTAGGAGACATAGTGCTTTTGTACAACTCTCATTTTAGATTATTTTTTTGCAGGAAAACTTCTCTCCCGATGGGAGGGGCCATACGTTGTTGAGGATGTTTATCGCTCGAGTGCTATAAAAATTAATAACTTCAAGGAAAAAAACCGAGAGTGGTGAATGGGCTAAGAATCAAGTATTACATTTCAGGTGCACCATTAATGACGAAATTAATGTCATCCAAGTTATGACACCGGAAGAACTCATCAAGGAGGCCTTCCGGTACATTCCAGAAACCTGAAAAGGGGTAGGTATGTGGTACGGTAAGTAAATTGACTCCAAAAACTCCAAAAAATAATAATTTATTTCAGTTTTGGTATTTTAGAAAAATTAAAAAAATAAAAAGTAGTCGGGAGGACCCACGAGGGAGGCACAAGCCAACAGGTGCCCCCTGGGCGCACCCTGATGGCTTGTGCGCCATCGTGTGCCTTCCGGGAAACGATTTCTTCCTGTACTCGGATTTTGACCTAAAAATATATATTATATATACCCATGTATTATTTGACCACTGCATTGTGAGTTTCTCCTATGTTCTTATTTCGAGTTGTTTTTCTGGCAGATCTGAGAATATGTCATTTCAAGATTCAGATGGAGAGAGCTATGTCTCCCACTATATTGCAGACCCAAAGATCTTTAGGGATATTTACCCCTACTTATGGTCCACGGATGAGGAAGGAGATATCGATTTGGAGGAGATAGAGGATGCCAGTCTGGATGCTAGTTTAGATGAAGATGAAGCTCCACTACCTCAGCCTGGAGATATGCACGTGGAATTCCAGAAGTCAAGTCTCCCTAATGGAGGGAACAAACCCAATACCCAATTTATCCCTTCTCGTTTCCTACAGGAGAGCAAGGAAGCCTCATGGAAAAGGATATTGAAGATCGAACAAGGGAGCGATGATTTAAGATAAGAAAAATTCACCCTCAAGCGTAAAATGGAGAAGAAGAATACTACTACGTCACCACCACCACCTACGAAGAACACTTGAGTACATGGGTATGGGCACCATCCTTGGCTTGTCCAAGCTTTGGGGAGGTTCCCCAATATCGTATCACCATCACTTTTATCACCATTATCTATCTTAGTTTGATGTTTAGTTTTTCGTGATTTAGAGAGTTAGAATTTCAGATTTGCTTTGTTTAGAATTGTGCTTTGAGATCTACCTATCCTTGTAACCGAGTGTGAGAGTTATATAATAAAGTTAGTTGAGTTTGTGTGCCTTACCCTCTCATGCACCCATCTTCTTAGCATGGCAATAATAGGAATATAAAAAGATCATATGCTTATCTCATGAGAAGTAATGACTTCACATCGAAAAATGTTGTAAGTAATAAAAAGTGTTGAAAACCAACAAACATAACATTAGTAATTGGTATAACCTATGCAAAATTATGGTAGAGAAGAGTATATTTACATATAAATATACTATCTTGAACACCTTCTATGATTGTGAGCTCCCATCAAAATATTACATAATGACCAAGTGTTGAAGTTGCACATGGAAGACAACATAATGATCATGGTTGTTTACATTTGCATAGAAGTTATATGGTACTGGATCCTTTAACACGTGATGCTTGCTTAGGATCTTTTGCTAGGCCAAAGATTCACACTAAGTAGAGATAATACTTGTGTATCCATAACCTTTAAACTTAGTTTCTTGCCTTCAGAGTCCACCATAACTACCTATGGATTGAATAAGATCCTTCAAGTAAGTTGTCATTGGTGCACAAGGCAATAAAATTGTTTCTAAGCATGTAAGATCTTTTATTGTAAGGGGAAGTAAGTTTTGTACGATCTTGTGATAGTGAAGAAATAAAAGTGATGGAGTGCACAATAAAGTTCACTATCACAAGGAGCAATATAAAGTGTTGTTCTTTTGCATTCAGAGATTGCATATATCAAACAAATAAAAGCTCATGACAACCTCTGCTTCCCTCTACGAAGGGCATATCTTTTATATTCTTACAAAATATTATTTTCATGCAAGAGTCAATAATATTTCCCCTTGTTCCTATTTATCAACTCTTTAGTGGAAAGAATTGTGTGTTAAGGAAAGATCCAAACAAATATATCCAGTTGAGTGCAGATGATCATGATCCATTATTGTTGACATTATCCAGTTGAGCTTGGGGGATTTAATACACCCATTTTACATCATTATTTCTAATTAATATTCATGATATTCTTGTCCATTATTCCCTGTTGCCATACAATTCGTATGTTCTCTCTCTCTCTGTTATGCAAGGTACACCACAACGAGGGAAATATCTGGAAACTAGAATTCTCAAGTGCAAAACCAAGAAAAAGGCAGAAAAACCACTAGACTCCAACTGACCTGAAAATTCAGGAGAATATTTTTGTAATATTTAAGAATTTCTGGGCCATATATATACCAGAGGGGGCCACCAGCTAGCCATAAGCCAACAAAGTACTCCCCACCTTGGCCGCGCTTGATAGCTTGTGGGGCCCCTGTTGGCCCTTCGACGCCCCTCTTCTCCTATATGGTGTGTTTTACCCTAGAAAAATCATAAGCAACCTTTCGGGACCAAGCGTCACCGTCTCGAGGTAGAAACCTGGGCAGAGGCCATTTTGTACTCTGACAGTTAGATTCTGCTAGGGAAATTCCTCTCCTGGAGGGGGAGATCGAAGCCATCATCATCACCAACGCTTCCTCCTTCGTGGGAGGACCAATCTTCAACAACATCTTCACGAGCACTATCTCATCTCCAACCCTAGTTCGTCTCTTGCATTCAATCTGGAAAATGCAATTCTGGACCGGAAGACCGGGAAAAAGGCAGACGAATCACCAAACTACAAATGACCTGCAACTTCATGGAGAATATTTTTGTAATATTTAAGAATTACTGGGCCAAAAATATACAAGAGGGGGGTCACCAGCTGGTCAAAAGCCACCAGGGTGCCCCGTGGGTAGCGCCCTGATAGCTTGTGGGGCCCCTGGGGGCCTTCTGATGCCCCACTTCCCCTATATGGTCTATTTTTACCCTAGAAAAAGCATAAGCATCCTTTCGGGACGAAGCGCCATCGTCTCGAGGCGGAAACCTGGGAAGAGGCCTTTCGCACTCCGACAGTCAGATTCTACTGGGAAATTCCTCTCTGGGATGGGTAGATGAAGCCACTGTCATAAGCCACTATCATCACCAACACTTCCTCCTTTGTGGGAGGACCAATCTTGATCAACATCTTCACCAGCACCATCTCATCTCCAACCCTACTTCATCTCTTGTATTCAATCTTTTTCACAAAACCTCAGATTGGTACCTTTGGGTTACTAGTTGTGTCGATTACATCTTGTAGTTGATGCTTGCTAGATAACTTGGTGGAAGAAGTTATGTTCAGATCCTTAATTATTATTATACCTATGATCTTGAACATGTTGATGAGGTCTGAGTATTTACTATTGTTCCCAAGGACATGGGAGAAATCCTGTTATAAGTAATCTTGTGAAGTTGGTATCAGTTTGATATTTTGATGATATGTATGTTGTTACTTCTCTTATTGGTGTCATGTGAACATTGACTACATGACACTTCACCATGTTATGGGCCTAAGGGAAGTCATTGTGGAGTAACAAGTAGATGATGGGTTGGTAGAGTGACAGAAGCTTAAACCCCTCTGATGTGGTCGTCTACTATGGGTAGGGTCACGGGCCTCACCCGTGGACCCACCTATAGACCCTCGTTGACATTGAAGTTCAAGAAGAGATAATGCACTCGAACATGTCTATAGAAGCACTTGAACATTCCTACATGGTCACTCGGATAGCTTTATCGTACAGTCGGTGGAAGGAGACCAATAGCCTCGAAGGCACACCATCAAGGGAACCCAAAGAGACGCTCATTTCTACAGCCACCATACGTTATCAGTAACGACACAATTAGAGCGGTAGTTTCATTAACGCTCCCTCAGTTGTCATTATTACAGCGCTCAACTGGTGGTGGTGCACTCTATATAAGCCACCCCCGGGCGCCGTAACCAGGTTCGGACACTTGTATTCCTCTATTCCAATATAAGTAAAGCAAACCAGCCTCTAGGCTCGAGATATAGGGTCTTTACCACTCCTGAGTGGGCTCCGAACTCGGAAACATCCGAGTGACGCACCTGAGTCATAGACAGACTTTGCCCCTCCTTCTGTACCCTTGGTAGTACTGTCAAACTTATTCCCACGTTATTTGGCGCCTACCGTGGGGTCGCACTTCTAGCGAATTCTAGTGCAGGTGGACTTTCCATTTTCTCCATCATCATGATGACTCCCGGCAGCGAGATCTTCTTCGGATCCCTCAGCTTTGTCGTCGATGACTTGGCATGGCTGCAGGAAGCCCCACTGGATATTGATGCACTGCCCGCTTACGGCGCAATGCATTTCACTGCGACGACGTATGGAGTCCTACTCTGTAGTCGTCGACTCCATATCGGCCTACTTCACCGACTCGCGTTGTGGCCTGTCGTCGGCGCTCGTGGCTCCAATGTTGGATCAAGCACGTTGTGGCGGCTCAAATCGTAGCTGAAAAGACTCCTACGTGCGGCTCTGATGAGTCCGTACACTACCTTTTTCCATCGTGAGATCACGATTCCTTCGACGCGGTCGACTGTGAGGGTAGCGGGGATATCGCCGAAGTCCTGATCGACGGACCATCTCGGGAGGATCCTCCACCCGAGTACTCCGCGGGCCATACTCGCAAACGAGACGGTGACCACGCCTAGGCTACCTCTGACGGTTACACCCCCGACCTCTCACTCGGGACCAGAGGGAGGAGATCTGGCACAGGAGCGACGAAGTACACCTCACGCCAGGCCACTCTAGCGGATCCCGAGAGATTGGAGCGCCTCCAATGGACACTCGACGAGCGCCTCGCAAGGGAGATTCCCAGCTCCAGTCGGAGTCGACGTCATTTGATCAGCAAGGAGCGGCCATACACCATTTGCTGATGTGCATGCCTTTGTTGAACTTAGCTGGGGCCACTCGGATTGCCAACTCGTTCCAACCGTCCGATTCGGCAGCAACCGAGGGCATTTGGCAGATCCAGGACCTTCTGAAGACAGCTTTGGAGCCAAACTCTGAAGTATCACAGTCAAATCAGCGCATTCACAACAAGTCTGCTCAGGCACAAACGGTCCAGGCGGCTCACAGCCTAGTTGCATCAAGGAAAGACCGACGGACTCCTCATCCGAGAGGCCTGCATGGATGATGTTGGCATGATGACCACGGCGTCAGTCGGATGCCCCCTCTCTGGGGCGGGTCTTATGGCGTGCGCCATTACGATGGCCGTCGTGCTCACGTCAGAGATCAAGAGAGGAGCCCCATTCGGTAGAGAGGCTTTGGGGACAATGGTCATAAACCCCCTCAGTTCAATGCCCGGTCCGTCATGACCCAACATGCAATGGACTGCGCAAGAGATCAGAGAGACCGAGCAAGTGGCTAGGGTGCCTCCGGACTCAGCTATTGCAGCAGATACATTCTGGAAGCCGAGATTCCCTCCAACTACCGTCTAGCGATGGCAACTGGCAAGCTTAATGGCGAGTCTAAGCTAGAGACTTGGCTCAAAGATTACCGACTGGATCTGCAGATCAGTGGGGGCAACGATTTCGTCGTCATGAAGCATTTCCCGCTCATGCTAGAGGGATTGGCCCGTGCCTGGCTGACCCAGTTGCCTAGGAGTTGCATTTATTGCTAGGAAGATTTAGCCCGAGTGTTCATCAAGAACATCAAGGGCACCTACAAGTGCCCAGGTGGGCTCACAGAGTTGCAACATTGCGTTCAGAAGAGAAATGAGACTCTTAGAGAGTACATCCAACATTGCACCATGTTGCATAACATGATGGAGAACGTGACTGAGCATCAGGCCATGTGCACCTTCAGGGCATGCACTCGGTACGGAGAGTTGATTCTCAAGTTTGGATGAGGTGGGGATTTATTCCTCAGTCGGGCCATATAGATAGCAAACAAGTACGCTAATGGCAAAGAAGAGGACCGCCTCTACAGCGGCAAGGGACATACCGGAGATGCCCCTCAATCGGGGGGCAACACCAGAAAAAAACAGCAGTAGTAGAAGCAAAGGGTTGATGCTCCTGCTAAGGCAGAGGTTGCGGCCATCTCTGGAGAAAGCCAAGGTAAACTGAAGCCTAAAAAGAAGAAAGAGTGGACTCCCAGGAAGAATTCCGACTCCAGACCTAACCTACTTGATCATCCTTGCCAAGTTCATACAAAGACAAACGAAGATGGCAACATTGTGCTTCCTAAGTACACCGCTCAGGAATGCCACCTGCTCAAGCAGGCTATGGGCAAGGAGTCTGCAAAGGACAAGGACGATGCGGACAATGAGGAGGAACAAAACCCACGGTTTCCACCAGTCGACATAGTCCTGAACATGATTTTTGCGGATATTGAAAGCAAGAGAAAGTTGAAAGTTGTCAATCGGGAAGTCAACATGGCAGTTCCGACTGCTTCCAAGCACCTCAGCTGGGCAAAGACTTTGGTTACGTTTGACCATTCTGAGCATCCGCCCCACATACCACCCCTGAGAGGCAGGCGTTGGTCATTCATCCGGTCATGAATGGTGCCCGACTGTGCAAGGTTCTTATGGACGGAGGTAGCGGGCTCCACATCATTTATGCAGACACGCTCAAAGCAATGGACATCCCGATGTCCGGACTGAGCAAGAGCAACATGCACTTCCACGAGATAGTCCCTAGAAAGAAGGCAGAATCACTCGGCCAGATCTCTTTGGATGTAGTATTCGGCAAAAATGAGAAGAACTTTTGAAAGGAATGGCTGACCTTTGAGGTTGTGGATTTACACAACGCCTACCACGCGATCTTAGGCAGGCCTTCTTATGCGCGTTTCATGGCAGACCATGTTACATGTATCTTAAGTTGAAGATGCCAGAGCCGAATGGCATGATCGCCGTGACTGGAGATCGAGCCGTGGCAGAGGAATACCTCCAGCAAGGTTCCAAGATTGCCAACGAACAAGTGTTAGCAGCAGAACTCAAAGGGTATAAGAAAGAAGTGGACGTTGTTGACTTGCTTAGGTCGAAATAGCCCGCTTCCAAGTCAGATTTTTAATCGATCGGCAAGACCAAGCAAGTCCACATTCAACCGACAGACCTGAGTGTTGCACCGACAAACATTTCCACCTCACTTGGGGACAAATAGGAATCCAAGGTCATCAAGTTCCTCCGTGAGAACTGGGACATCTTCGCATGGAAGCCGTGTGACATGCCTGTTGTTCCCATTGAGTTGGCTGAGGATGGACTACACACCGACATGATAATCCACAAGTATAGGGGATATATCGTAGTCCTTTTGATAAGTAAGAGTGTCGAACCCAACTAGGAAATGACAAGCAGTTTCCAGTAAGGTATTCTCTTCAAGCACTAAAATTATCGGTAATGGATAGTTTTGTGATAAGATAATTCGTAATGAGTAACAAGTAACAAGTGTAGCAAAGATGCAACAAGGTCGCCCAATCCTTTTTGTAGCAAAGGACAGGCCTGGACAAACTCTTATATAAAGCCAAGCGCTCCCGAGGACACATGAGAATTTCTGTCAAGCATGTTTTCATCATGCTCATTTGATTCGCGTTTGTTACTTTGACAATTTCATATGTGGGTGGACCGGTGCTTGAGTGCTGCCCTTACTTGGAGAAACCTACCACTTGTGAGTAATCCCTATCGCAAGCGTCCGCAACTACGAAATAAGAATTAAGGTAAACCTAACCATAGCATGAAACATATGGATCCAAATCAGCCCCTTACGAAGCAACGGATAAACTAGGGTTTAAGCTTCTATCACTCTAGCAACCCATCATCTACTTATTACTCCCCAATGCCTTCCCCTTGGCTCAAATAATGGTGAAGCGTTATGTAGTCGACGTTCACATAACACTACTAGAGGAGAGACAACATACATCTCATCAAAATATCGAACGAATACCAAATTCACATGATTACTTATAACAAGACTTATCCCATGTCCACAGGAACAAACGTAACTACTCACGAAACATGTTCATGTTCAACATCACAAGACTATTAATTATTATAAAGGATCTGAACATATGATCTTCGACCAAGTAAACCAACTAGCATCAACGATGAGCAGTAATCAACACTAGTAGCAACACACAGGTACCAATCTGAGGTGTTGAGACAAAGATCTAATACAAGATATGAACTAGGGTTTGGAGAGGAGATGGTGCTGGTGAAGATGTTGATGGAGATTTACCCCCTCTTCATGAGAGGATCGTTGGTGATGATGATGGCTTCGATTTCCCCCTCCGAGAGGGAAGTTTCCTCGGTAGAACAGCCCTGCTGGAGCTCTAGATTGGTTCTGCCCAAGTTCCGCCTTGAGACGGCGGCGCTTTGTCCCGAAAGCTTTCTTCTGATTTTTTTCCAGGTCAAAACACTTCATATAGCAGAATATGGGTGTTGGAGGAGCCACAAGGGCCCCACAATCCTGCTAGGCGCGGCTAGGGGGTGGCCGTGCCTAGTAGGCTTGTGGCCTGCTGGTGGCCCCCCTCTGGCTGATTCCAGTGCTAGTATTTTTTATTAATTCCAAACATATTCTCCGTAAATTTCAGGACTTTTGGAGTTGTGCAGAATAGGTATCTCAGATTTGCTCCTTTTGCAGTCCAGAATTCTAGTTGCCAGCATTCTCCCTCTTCACGTAAACCTTGTAAAATAAGAGAGAAAAGGCATAAGTATTGTACCAAAACGTGTAATAACAGCCCATAATGCTATAAATATCAATATAAAAGCATGATGCAAAATGGAGGTATCAACTTGCCCAAGCTTGGACCTTGCTTGCCCTCAAGCGAAAGCCGAGATCGATGAATATGTCTACATGTTTAGAGATAGAGGTGTCGATAAAATAAAATACAGACATGAGGGCATCATGATGAACTTTAGAACATCAATACTCATTGTATGAGATTATTTATGCTAGAGTAACAATTCATTCACAAGATCAAGTATGAACCAAGAACTCTGTTGACAACCAACAAACTATGATCTCGGTCATTGAAGCAATTGACAATTTATCATAACATCGAAAAGAGTCAATATAAGAGCTTGTAAAGAAAATCCACATACTCAATCATCTTTTAGTCTTTCACAATTGCTAGCACTCAAGCGAGACCCACGAGATCAAAGCTTCAATCGAACACAGAGAAAGATAGGGGCTTATAGTTTTTCCTCCCAACTATTCACCTCAAGGGTGATATCAATAGTAATAACTCATGATCACCCACATCCGAGTGGATATATAAGTCTAGGTCATTCCCCAACACATAATGCTTGCCAAGAGAGACGAAATATAGGAAGTGGGGAAGACCACCATGACTCTTGCATAAAGGTAAGTACTAGAAAGTAAAAGGAACAGATAGGCCCTTCATAGAGGGAAGCAGAGGTTATCATGCGCTTTTTGTTTTGGATGAATAAAATCTTAGTGCAGAGGAACGCTGCATTGTATTGCCCTTTGTGATAGAAACCTTTATTATGCATTCCATCGCTTTTATTTCTTCACTATCACAAGTTCGTACAACGCTTATTTCCCTTACAATAAAAGATCACACGTATTTAGGAGCAATTTTTGTTGCCTTTTTGCACTGATGACAACTTACTTGAAGGATCTTATTCAATCCATAGCTAGGTATGGTGGACTCTTATGGCAAAACTGGGTTGAGATGATTGGATGCACAAGTAGTATCTCTACTTGGTGCAGAATTTTTGGCTATTATAGGTGGAAGCAAGAACTATATATTGGAGGATCTAAAACCATATATCTTCTATCCGGAGGCAAGCAAACATAACCTATTATGTTGTCTTCCTTGTCCAACATCAACTTGTTGGCATGTAATATTTTAATGAGTGGTCACAATCATAAAAGATGTCCAAGATAATATATTTATATGTGAATCTCTCTTTCTTTATCACTTCCTTTCAATTGCACCAATGACCAATTACTCTGTTTGTTAACTCCCAACAATTTTTAATCACCATACCTTTTTTATATGTGAAGTCATCACTCCCCATAAGATCACCATGTATTCTCTATGCGTTTGTTCTATTGTTCCATATTCATTACTTTCAAGAGGATAGTAATCTCGCAAAGCCCTCTCATCAAAACTACTTTTTATTATATATATATCGGACTTGCTTACATAAGGGGAGAAAAAGCAAAAACTCAAACGTGAATCATACTAAAAACTTTTATTCTACTAGATCAAAACAAGATAAAAAAGGATCGAACTAGGAAAGATAAGAAAATTGGAAAAGGAAGGTGTGATGTGATACGATACCGGGGCACCTCCCCCAAGCTTGATACAAGCCAAGGTGGGTGCCCATACCCATGTGGTCAGGTGTCCTTCTTCGTAGGTGATGGTGGTGGAGTTGTTTATAAGGATGGAAATTGGTCCTACGTCTTCCAAGGCATTATCTCACCATCATAAAAGGATGAACGAGTCTCTGTAATCCTCAAATTTGCAGCCAAAATCATTCTCCTAAATCTGTATTCATACTCGTAGTCTTGGTTTTGCAAATCATGGATCTGGGCTTGGAGATGCTCAATTTTCTCGTAAAGCTTGAAGATGTGCTCCCCGATGTCTTTGGTTTCCAGCTTGTGTTTATGGGTAAACTCTAAAATCATCATATGATTGGCATTGAGTCCACGTTCCACCATCCCTTGGCACTTGAATACTTGTTGCTCCATTGCTTCGAGCCTTGTTTCCACGCTTCCAGTCTTCTTTGGCCCCTCAACATCACAGATGTGCAGCACCCCCTCATGCATCTCAATGGTTTGAGGGTGTTGCATTACGTCTGCAAGGTAAGGGTTAATGACCTTCTTGAAAAAATTGTCTTTTGGAGCACCGGGAGATGCCATGACGACTTAAATCTGCTGCAGAAACAGCTCAAAACGAAAATAGGAGGTATTGTCGTGATACAAAAGTGCAAACCTTCGGGAGATTATATAATGATTTTTTGTCGACCGAAGGGGTGTCCCACAAGAAAACGGAGTCCGGGGGCGCACGGGGTGGTGACAAGCCCCCTAGGCATAGCCAGGGGGTGGCCGCGCCTCGTGGGTTTGTTGCCTCCCCGTGCATCCTTCGCACTGCTTTTTATTTTCCTAAATTTTTAAATATTCCAAAACTGAGTAAAATTGCCATTGGGAAAGTTTTGGAGTCGGTTGACTTACCGGACCACGTAGCTATTCCTTTTCAGCATTTGAAACATTCTGGTAAGTGTCCCTAATATGCTCTTCGGGAGTTATGGTATTGATAACATTGGTCTCAACATTAATGGGAGTACCTAAAATATAGTGTTTGATTCTTTGCCATTTTACGACCTTAGGATTTGTGCCTTCAATGTTGTTGATCCTGATGGCACCGGAACAATATACCTCCTCGACAATATAAGTCCCTTCCCATTTTGAGAGACGTTTACCTGCAAAAAATCTTAAACGAGAATTTTATAGCAAGACATGATCACCTACATTAAATTCACGCTTTTGTATCCTTTTATCATGCCATATCTTAACTTTCTCTTTAAACAGCTTGGCATTCTCATTGGCCCGAGTTCTCCATTCATCAAGTGAGCTAATGTCAAATAACCTCTTCTCACCAGCAAGTTTCAAATCATAGTTGAGCTCTTTGATTGCCCAATAAGATTTATCTCTAGCTCTAGAGGTAAGTGACATGCTTTACCATAAACCATTTTATACTAAGACATACCCATAGGATTTTTGTAAGCAGTTCTATAAGCCCATAATGCATCATCAAGTTTCTTAGACCAATTCTTCCTAGATCTATTAATAGTCGTTTGGAAGATTAATTTAATTTCTCTATTGCTTAATTCTACTTGACCACTAGACTGAGGATGATAAGGGGATGCAATTCTATAATTAACATCATACTTAGTAACCAATTTACGGAAAGCACCATGAATAAAATGTGAGCCACCATCAGTCATTAAATATCCGGGGACTCCATATCTAGGGAAAATAACTTATTTAAGCATCTTAGTAGAGGTGTTATGATCAGCACTACTAGTTGGAATAGCTTCTACCCACTTAGTAACATAATCAACAGCAACTAAAATATGAGTATACCCAATGGACATTGGAAAAGGTCCCATATAATCAAAACCCCGAACATCAAATGGTTCAATAACAAGAGAGTAATTCATAGGCATTTCCTGACGTCTACTAATATTGCCAATTCTTTGACATTCATCACATGACAAGACAAACTTACGAGCATCCTTGAAGAGAGTAGGCCAATAAAAACCAGATTGTACTACCTTATGTGCAGTCCTATCTCCAGCATGGTGTCCTCCGTAGGCCTCGGAATGACGCTTTTGTAGGATTTGTTCCTGTTCATGCTCAGGTACACAATGTCTAGTAACACCATCTACTCCTTCTTTATAAAGGTTGGGTCATCCCAGAAGTAATGTCTTAAACAATAGAAAACCTTTTTCTTTTGTCGGTAGGTGAAACTAGGCGGTATAAATTTAGCGACAATGTAATTAGCATAATGATCATAGCAAGGAGCATTATGAGAAGCATTTATGACATCTAATTGTTTATCGGGAAAGCTATCATCAATAGGTAGTGGGTCATTAAGAACATTCTCAACCTAGACAAATTATCTACTACAGGGTTATCAGCACCCTTTCTATCAACAATATGCAAATCAAATTCTTGTAGCAGAAGAACCCATCTGATAAGTCTAGGTTTAGCATCCTTCTTTTCCATGAGATATTTAATAGCAGCAGCATCAGTGTGAATAGTTACTCTAGAATCAACAATATAGGGTCTAAACTTATAACAAGCAAACACAACTGCTAAAAATTCCTTTTCAGTGGTAGCATAGTTTCTTTGAGCACTGTTTAGAGTTTTGCTAGCCTAATGAATAACATTTAGTTTCTTATCAACTCTTTGAACTCAAACAACACCTACGGCATAATCACTAGCATCACACATAATTTCAAAGGGTAAGTTCCAATCAGGTGGTTGAACAATAGGTGCAGTAATCAAAGCATTCTTGAGAATTTCAAAAGCTTCTACACAATCATCATCAAAAACGAATGGAACATCTTTTTGCAAAAGATTAGTGAGAAGACTAGGAATCTTATAGAAATCTTTGATACACCTCCTATAGAAACCAGCATGACCAAGGAAACTTCTTATACCTCTGATATCCATAGGGCACGGCATTTTTTCAATAGCATCAACTTTAGCCTTATCAAATTCAATACCTCTTTTGGAAATTTTATGTCCCAAGACAATGCCTTCATTCACCATAAAGTGGCACTTTTCCCAATTCAATACAAGATTAGTTTCTTCATATCTCTACCAAACTCGATCAATGTTGCTCAAACAATCATCAAAAGAAGTTCCATAAACGGAAAAATCGTTCGTGAAAACCTCAACAATCCTTTCATAGAAATCAGAGAATATAGCAGTCATACATCTTTGAAAGGTAGCAGGTGCATTGAATAAATCAAAAGGCATACGTCTCTAAGCAAAGGTACCAAAAAGGCAGGTAAAGGTGGTCATCTCTTGGTCCTCTTTTGACACAGATATTTGAGAGAAACCAGAATAACCATCTAGAGAGCAGAAATGTGCGTGTTTGGATAATCTTTATAGCATTTCATCAATGAAAGGTAGAGGGTAATAATCTTTTCTAGTAGATTTATTCAATTTCCTAAAATCAGTTACCATTCTATAACTTGTAACAATTCTCTGCGGGATGAATTTATTTTTATCATTAGGAACTACAGTAATACCTCCTTTCTTAGGGACACAATGAACATGACTAACCCATCTACTATCAGCAATAGGGTAAATGATACCTGCCTCCAGAAGCTTTAATATTTCATTTCTTACCACTTCCATCATTTTAGGATTCAACCATCATTGGTGTTCAACGACTGGTTTAGCTTCAGGCTCCATTTTAATTTTGTGAAGACATAGAGTGGGACTTATCCCCTTAAGATCAGCAAGAGTATATCCAATAGCAGCATGGTGCTTCCTCAGAGTTTTTGATAATCTCTGTCCTTCATGCTCTGAAAGGTTAGCACTAATAATAACATGATATATCTTCTTTTCATCAAGATAAGCATATTTCAAAGTATCTGGTAATTGTTCACGCTCAAACATGGGATCACCCTAGGGTAGAGGAGGATCCCCAAGTATTTCAACAGGCAAGTTGAGTTTCAGTATAGGATGTTGATCAAATAAAATCCTATCTATTTCATTCCTTTCATTCATATGCATATCATTTTTATGGCCTAGCAAATATTGCTCTAAAGGATCAGTAGGTGGAACAGCAATAGAAGCAAGACCAATAATTTAAATAGGTTCAACTACTTTCACTTCAATAGGAGGAGGATATTTAAATAACTTCTCCTTGGGGTGATCAACATGAGCAGCAAAAGATTCACAAAAAGAAGCTACTATCTCAGAGTCAAGTCCATATTTAGTGCTAAATTCATGAAAAGCATTGGTGTCCACGAAAGATTTAACACAATCAAAGTTAAGGTTCATACCTGACTCCTTACCTTTGTCGAGTTCCCAATCTTCAGAGTTGCATTTAATTCTTTCCAGAAATTCCATTTCAAATGAACGTCTTTCTTCATATAGGAACCAACACAAGAAGTATCGAGCATTGATTGATCATTATGAGAAAGTTGAGCATAAAAATTCTGAATAATAATTTCCCTTGAGAGCTCATGATTGGGGCATGAATATAACATTGACTTAAGCTTCCCCCAAGCTTGAGTGATTCTTTCTCCTTCACGAGCAAGCCCCTCAAAGGATTACTTTCCATAGTAACAAGTGACAGTAAATTTCAGCACACTATATAAATTTTTCCTTACCAAAGGTGCTTCACTGCCGGAAACGGCGCCAGAAAAGAGACTTGATGAACCACAAGTATAGGGGATCTATCGTTGTCCATTCGATAAGTAAGAGTGTCAAACCCAATGAGGAGCAGAAGGAAATGACAAGTAACAAGTGTAGCAAAGGTGCAGCAAGGTAGCCCAGTCCTTTTTGTAGCAAATGACAGGCCTGGACAAACTCTTATATAAAGTCAAACGCTCTCGAGGACACATGGGAATTTCTGTCAAGCTAGTTTTCATCATGCTTATTTGATTCGCGTTCATTACTTTGAGAATTTGATATCTGGGTGAACCGGTGCTTGGGTCCTGCCCTTACTTGGAAAACCTCCCACTTATGATTAACCTCTATCACAAGCAGCCGCATATATGAAAGAGGAATTAAGGTAAACCTAATAATAGCATGAAACATATGGATCCAAATCAGCCTCGTACGAAGCAACGCATAAACTAGGGTTTAAGCTTGTGTCACTCTAGCAACCCATCATCTACTTATTACTTCCCAATGCCTTCGCCTAGTCCCAAATAATGGTGAAGTGTTATGTAGTCGATGTTCACATAACACCACTAGAGGAGAGACAACATACATCTCATCAAAATATCAAACGAATACCAAATTCACATGATTAATTGTAACAAGACTTATCCCGTGTCGTCAGGAACAAACGTAACTACTCACAAAACATGTTGATGTTCTAGCTCAGAGGAATATTAATTATCATAAAGGATCTGAACATATGATCTTCCACCAAGTAAACCAACTAGTATCAACTACAAGGTGTAATCAACACTACTATCAAGCCAAGGTATTAATCTGAGGTGTTGAGACAATGATCGGATACAAGAGATGAACTAGGGTTTGGAGAGGAGATGGTGATGGTGAAGATGTTGATGGATATTGACCCCTCTTGATGAGAAGATCGTTGGTGATGACGATAGCTTCGATTTCCCCCTCCGGGAGGGAAGTTTCCCCGGCAGAACAGCCCTATCGGGGCTCTAGATTAGTTCTACCCAAGTTCCACCTCGAGACGGCGGCACTTCATCCCGAAAGCTCTCTTCTAATTTTTTTCCAGGTCAAAACGCTTCATATAGGAGAAGATGGGCGTCAAAGGAGACACGGTGCCCCCACAAGCCTACTAGGTGCGTCCAGGGGGTGGCTACGCCTAGCAGGCTTGTGGCCTGCAAGTGGCCCCCCTCTAGTTGATTCTTGCGCCTGCATTTTTTATTAATTCCCCAAAAATTCTCCCTAAATTTTCAAGACTTTTGGAGTTGTGCAGAATAGGTATATCAGATTTGCTCCTTTTCCAGTCCAGAATTCTAGTTCCCAGCATTCTCCCTCTTCATGTAAACCTTGTAAAGTAAGAGAGAAAAGGCATAAGTATTTTACCAAAACATGCAATAACATCCCATAATGCAATAAATATCAATATAAAAGCATGGTGCAAAATGGACGTATCACAACCCCGAAGTAAAACTTGTCAGAGAATACTTGCGACGATCGTCCATAGAGAAGCGCAAGGCGATTGGTGAAGAGATAGCCCGGCTCCTAGCCGTTGAGTTCATTCACGAAATATAGGACTCCGAGTGGCTCGTGAATGTCGTCTTGGTGCCCAAGAAGGATAAATCACTGCAAATGTGTATTGACTTCAAGCACCTCAATTGGGAATGTCCAAAGGATCATTTCCCTTTACTTCGGATAGATCAAATAGTGGACTCTACTACCGGATGCGAACACCTGTCATTTATGGATGCGTACTCCGGGTACCACCAGATCCAAATGTATGGTCCCGATGAAATAAAGACAACCTTCATCACCCCATTCGGGTGTTTCTGTTATATCAGGATGCCTTTCAGTTTGAAGAATGCCGGAGCTACTTTCCAGCGAATGGTCCAAAAATGCCTCCAGAAACAGATCAGTCAGAATGTGGAGGCCTACATGGACGATATTGTGGTCAAGTCCAGGAAACGTTCCGACCTCCTGGCAGACGTTGCTGAAACCTTCGCCAATTTGCGGCGCTTTGGTATAAAATTGAATCCGGCCAAGTGCACATTCGGAGTACCCACATGAAAGTTACTCGGTTTCCTCTTTTCCGAACGAGGGATCGACACTAACCCAGACAAGATTGGAGCCATAGTCCGAATGAAGCAGCCAGAGCGCCTACAGGATGTACAAAGGTTGATAGGTTGCCTTGCGGCTCTAAGTCGGTTCATATCAACACTCGGTGAAAAAGCTCTCCCGCCTTACCGAGTGATGAAGAAATTTGACACATTCGAGTGGACTCCTAAGGCACAAGCAGCATTTGACGAACTCAAAGCCGGTGTTTCCACCAAGCCGGTGTTAGCTACTCCGGGCAGTCGGGAACCACTTCTCCTATATATTGGCATACTAACCAAGTGATGGGCATCATCCTAGCAGTCGAGCGTGAAGAGCCAGGAAAAACATTCAAAGTCCAAAGACCCATCTATTACATATCAGAAGTTCTGACTCCTTTCAAGCACAAGTACCCACATTACCAGAAGTTGGTTTATGGTATTTACTTGACTGCGAAGAAGGTGGTTCGTTATTTTCAAGACCACTCGGTAACAGTCGTTAGCAACGCTCCCCTGTTGGAGATCTTACACAACAGAGACACAGCTGGACGAGTGGTGAAATGGGCTATTGAGATCCTTCCACTGGAGATCAAGGTTGAAGCCAAAAAAGCGATCAAGTCCCAAGCATTTGTCGATTTGATGGCTGAGTGGATTGAGAAAGAACAGTAGGCCCTGAGTGTTTCCGAACATTGGACCATGTACTTTCATGGATCCAAGATGCTCAATGATTCAGGTGCCGGCGTTGTTCTCGTTTCTCCCAAAGGAGAACGATTGAACTATGTCCTTCAAATCCATTTTGATTCAGAAAACAATGAGGCCAAGTACGAAGCGCTCTTATATGTACTCCGAATGGTCATTTCACTCGGAATCCGTCGATTACTGGTTTATGGAGATTCAGACCTCATTGTCAAGCAGGTGATGAAAGAATGGGAAATTTGAAGCCCATCCATGATGGGTTACTGCAACACACTCACAAAGCTGGAGAAAAGTTTTGAAGGTTTGGAGGTGCACCATATTCCCCGTGCAAAGAATCAAGCAGCAGATGACCTAGCAAAATCGTATCCACTCGGTGGGCAGTTCCCAAGGATATATTCCTCGAAAACTTACGTATGCCCATAATGGCAGAAGGCCCTCTCATAGAGGAGCCCCCACAAGCAATTAGTCCCTCAAAACCGACTGAGGTTGACGTCCCAGCTATGGTTGATCTAGTCCAAGAAATGCCAGTGACCATTCCCGAGTGGACTCAGCCTTACTTAGCATATCTGCTTCGGCAAGAACTGCCAGAAGACGAAGAAGAAGCTTGCTAGGTCGTCCGTCGATCTAAATCATTTGAAGTCATGGTAGATCGGTTGTACAAGAAAAGCACCACGGGAGTCACTCAGAAATGCATCTCCCCCGAAGATGGACTCGACATTCTGCATGACATTCACTCGGGGACTTGTGACCATCATGCGTCCTCTTGGACACTGGTCACCAAGGCCTTTCGAGCAGGTTTTTACTGGCCCCGAGAAATGAAGCTGCCAAGGAGCTGGTCGACAAGTGCGTCGGATGTCAGTTTTATAGGAACAAGTCTCACAAGCCCGCCTCTGCGCTAGAGACGATTCTGCTCACTTGGTCATTCGCTGTGTGGGGCCTTGACATGGTTGGACCCCTGTGGACAGGGACGAGTGGATTCCCCCACCTGCTCGTAGCAGTCGATAAATTCACTAAGTGGATTGAAGCTAAGCCCATCAAGAGTCTAGATGTAGGCACTACCGTCAGCTTCATTCGGCAGATTATCCATATATTTGGCGTGTCGCACGACATCATCACGGATAATGGGAAGAACTTCGACGCAGATGAATTCCGTGAGTTTTCTACTCTCAGGGCACTCGGGTTAATTACGCCTCCGTGGCTCACCCGCAGTCAAATGGACAAGCAGAGCAAGCAAACAGAATGATACTCCAAGGATTGAAACCCCGACTGATGGGAGATTTCAAGCATGCAACGGGAGCCTACGTTTAAGAGCTACCATCGGTCTTATGGGGCATTTGTACGACCCCAAACCTCTCTACACAGCACACTCCTTTCTTCATGGTCTATGGGTCAGAAGTTGTGCTGTTGTGTGATCTTCAATACAATTCCCCCTGAGTGGAACAATATGATGAAGCTGAGGCCGAAGCAGCATGTCAAGACGGTCTCGACCTCCTGGAAGAAGAAAGGGAGTTAGCCCTCATAAATTCCACGCTCTATCAATAGGAACTCAGGCGCTACCACGATAGACAGGTCAGAGGCCAAGCATTTCAGGTAGGGGATCTTGTCCTCCGATTGGATCAGCAGAGACCCCACAAGTTGGCGCCTCTGTGGCAAGGGTCATATGTCATCTAAAAAGTCCTGCACAATGGAGCATACCGATTGTACAACATCAAGTATGACGTTGAAGAACCACGAACTTGGAACGCGGATCTGCTCCACAATTTCTACACATAGAACGCGAAGAATGTAAATTAAGACTTTCGTAATAAATCCGAGTGATCTCGATGAATAAAGCTTTATTTCATTATACTCTCTTGAAATTTGACTACCACCCCAAGTGGGTGTAAAACGCAAAACACTTAGCTGCAAACCTGATTTTGCCTAAGTACCATCATTGTTCATCTAGATGACAAACAACTTCGAGTGAGGGCCTCGCCCGCACTCGGGGGCTTAGTTGCGACTCCGTGTTGCCTAAGTTAACGAACCACTCCGAGCGAAGGTCTTACCAACACTCGGGGGCTTAGCCGCGATTCTGCATCGCCTAAGTTAGAAAAACTTCTCGATTGGGACATTCTCCACACTCAATTTTCAAGATGAACAGGACCATCATTGTTCATTTAGATAACAAACTACTCCGAGTGAGGGCCTAGCCTGGACTCGGGGGCTTAGCTGCGACTCTGTGTAGCCTAAGTTAACGAACCACTCCAAGTGAAGGTCTTACCAACACTCAGGGGCTTAGCCATGATTCCACATCACCTAAGTTAAAAAAAACTTCGAGTGATACATTCTCCACACTCGATTGTCAAGATGAACAATACCATCATTGTTCATCTAGATGACAAACTACTCTGAGTGAGGGCCTCGCCTGCACTTGGGAGCTTAGATGCAACTCCGCGTCGCCTAAGTTAACGAACCACTCCGAGTGAAGGTCTTACCAACACTCGGGGTCTTAGCCGTGATTCCGCATCGCCTAAGTTAGAAAACTCTTTGAGTGGGACATTCTCCACACTTAGTTGTCAAGATGAACAGGACAATCATTGTTCATCTATATGACAAACTACTCCAAGTGAGGGGCTCCCCCCCCCCCCGCACTCGGGAGCTTAGCTGCGACTCCGTGTCGCCAAAGTTAACAATCTACCCCGAGTGTAGGTCTTACCAACACTCAGGGATTTGCCATGATTTCGAATCACCTAAGTCAAAAAACTCTTCGAGTGGGACATTCTCCACACTCGATTGTCAAGATGAACGCGACAATCATTGTTCATCTAGATGACAAATTACTCTGAGTGAGGGGCTCGCCCACACTCCGGGACATAGCTACGACTCTGCGTTGCCTAAGTTAATAAACTACTCCGAGTGTAGGTCCTACCAACACTCAGGGGGATTAGTCGTGATTCCACATCGCCTAAGTTAGAAAACTTTTCGAGTGGGACATTCTCCACATTTGATTACCAAGATGAACAAGACCATAAATCTTCATGTATGACGAATTGCTCTGAGCGAAGGTCTTGCCAACACTCAAGGACTTAGTCAAGACCCCACGTCACCGAACTTATGATTCACTTCAAGTGCAAGCATTCAAATCGTCAAGCAAAGATAAAGAAGATAAGAACTGCATTGTTTGAACTAGAAGTATGGACGATGACATCCTTAGGCCCATTTAAGTCTTACAGATACCACTCGACATTCCGAGGCAAATGTTTAAAGAAGTTTTTTGTTAGCCCAACGATCACTCCGGGTTAGGCACTGCTTCAAGGAACGTGTCCAGGTCAAGGCTTTCTCCTATTAAGGTGGCGGCCTGCATGAACATCTCCATGAAGTCTTCAATTCTGGTGTTCTTCTGATTGGTGACTTCCAAGGACTTCAGTTTCTTCTCGTCCACTCCCTTGCAGTGGACCCGAACCAGTGAGAGAGCAATGTCAGCCCCAACTTGGGATGTTGATTTCTTCCACATCTTCACTCGGTGGGTTACATCTCTCACTCAGTTCAATGTGGACTCCAGATCCTTGGCGGGTTCTTCATCGGAGGAGAGCTCCTTTTCAATGTCCACAATGCCAAGGCAGAGCCTCCTGAAATACGAAACTGCTTCGTCAACACGCTCTTCCAGTCGGAGATAGGCCATGGCCACACTATCCTTGAGCAGCTCTCGGGGACAGATTCAGCTCCTTCTCGATCTTCTCCGTCTCTTCAGTAATGTCGAAGCAGAATTTTGAATTTGTCCGAATGGAAAGAAGAATCAAAGCTAAGCAAACTTCATTCGGTCATTCAAAAGTATACACGTATAATTCGGGAAAGCTTACCTTTGAGTTTTTCACTCACGGTGTCGCCAAACTCATCGATGAACTGTTCCAGCTCAGCCTTCTTGGCAGTAATGTGCTCGAATTTGGTCTTCCACTCGGCGAGCTCCTACTTGGTCTTCTTCACAACGTCTTCAAGGGTTTTCTTCTCTTCTTCCAGTTTCCCGACTATGTTCAGCTTTTCCTCAGCCTCCTTGGCCTTCTGACTAGCCTCGTTATGAGCCTCTTTCAACTTTGTGTCCTTCTTCTCGAGGGTCGTCTTCATGGATACTAAAGAAATAGAATTCTTCAGTCTCTCTACAAGGTTACGATTTTCTCCACGAAGATCTGATGAAGTGGATTCAGTCGGACAGGAAGAAATAACAGTGAAAATAGTAGTCGGGCAAGAAGAACTATACCTTCTAGAGAGTTCTTCTCTTGCTCCAATCGAGCGGTCTTGGTTTTCTCTACATCTAAATCAAGATGCAAGGACAACACTTCTTCCTTCAAGGCGTTGTAGTGGCTTCCGAGCTCACAATTAGACTACAAGCAATAAATGGGAAGTAAAATTTTCAGTCACACAAGACATACGATTCTTCAATCGGATATGATGATCAGATCATTCGGTCAGACTTCGAAACTCTAAGACTCCCGCTGACTGCTACAGTCGACGGTAGCCTTAGGGACTAAACCCGGTGGGTGCGCTCAGCGTGCCCCCACTGGAAAATTCAAGTTCAAGTTATTCCTATGCTATTAGACTATCGCCGACTGCTTTAGTCGACGGGAGCCTCGGGGACTACACCCAGTGGGTGCGCTCAGCGCGCCCCCCCTAGAAAATTAACACCTAGTGGGTGTGCCCAGAAGCAAACCCACTCGGGATTGAAACTATTGACAGGTAAACCAACATACCAAAATGAGGAAGGTACTTACGAGAGTACTTACTCTGACATTCTTTTGTAGCGCTACGATTGCGTCATATGCCATCTTCAGCTTGTCGCACATTAGCTCCAGCTAGATTAATGCTTCCTTGCTCGCTCCTGTCTGGTCCTTCGGGACATGGGGCAGCGAGAAGATGTTGGTCTCATGAGGAACAGGCATGAGGGACGATGTGCCGGTCCCGAGTGTGACTCCTGTGCCCAAGCTGGTCCTCGATGGAAACAGCAGAAAAACGGATGAGGCAGATGGGAAAAACCTCATTCGAGGTGGGTGAGTAGGAGCACATGCTCGTTCCCCTATAGAGAAGGTTCCTCCTCGCCCGCCTCCGGCAGCCTCCAACTCCCTTTGGCCAGGAGTCCCTGGTCCTCCATCTCGCACAACCGGGTCTTGGTGACCCGCAACACCATCCAGTCGCCCTAGATCCACCCCGTCGGCGTGTCAGCACTGGAGGAGGAGCGGCGCGAACCCCTCTTTGCCCGCTCAGCTTTTACGGTCTCCGCACAGTTCATCTCCGGCGAGGTCGCACTCACAGCGGAATGCTTCGTGGAGTGGGGTGCCTGACGTTGGAGAAGTTGAGGGGAGGAAGAGAAAGTGAGATATATCCCCCCCCCAAGTAGTGGCCCTGCCTTTTATAGCAAGATTCCAGAGTAATCTTTGGCCATTAATCACTGGACGGAGCAAGACCTGCGAATCACACATCCAGGCTATCATGGACACGTGGCGGAGTTTACACCACAGTTATCGGGGCGTCATGCCCACTACCCCACAAATTCTACAGATTAACACTTCCATTGCACGCCAACGCGTGCCCTCTGCAGGTTTGAACACGCAAAAGCCCCATTGTGCTTTATAAAAACATAAGAGGGCTCAATACACCAAGTTGCCTGACGATTCGATTGCAAATCGGACGCCTGGTCTGCTGTAATGAAGCAATCGGGCATGACAATAGACCATTCGGAACAAACCTTTAGAGAAACATCAGAAATGCGAACTCGAACATTCAGCCAATGAATGTTAATCCTGAATCTGTCGAGGCATGGACCCGAGTGGGACATGGCGCAGTTCATTTCCTAAGACACCTCCAGGTGGCATCGGCACTCCCGAGTGTTGATCACCTTACCTTTCAAAACTCACGGATTTGGGGGCTACTGATGAGATCGTCTACTATGGGTAGGGTCACGGGCCTGACACGTGGACCCACCTATAGAACCTCGTTGACACTGAAGTTCAAGAAGAGAATGTGCACTCGAACATGTCTCTAAAAGCACTTGGACATAACTCCAGAAGCACTCAGACGTTCTTGCACGGTCACTCAAATGGCTTTATCGTACATTCAGTGGCACGCGACCAACAACCTCGAAGGCACAGCGTCAAGGGAACCCGAAGAGATGCCCGTTTCTACAGCCACCATACATTATCGGTAACAACACAATTAGAGCGGCAGTTTCAGTAACGCTGCCTTAGTTGTCATTATTACAGCGCTCAACCGGTGGTGGCACACTCTATATAAGCCACCCCCGGGCGCCATAACCAGGTTGAGACACTTCTATTCCTCTATTCCACCATAAGCAAAGCAAACCAACCTCTGGACTCGAGACATAGGATCTTTACCACTCCCGAGTGGGGGTCGAACTCGTAAACATCCGAGTGACACACCTGAGCCGCAGCTAGACTTTGCCCCTCCTTTCGTACCCCTGGTAGTACTATCAAACTTATTCCCACGACACCTAGTTTATGCAATGCTTCATAAGGGGCTGATTTGGATCCACACGTTTCATGCTACGGTTAGATTTATCTTAATTCTTCGTAGTTGAGGATGCTTGCGAGATGGGGTAATCATAATTGTGTTGTTAGTTCATGTAAGAACATCACCTTAGCACCAATCTACCCACATATCAAATTATCAAAGTAGCGAACGCTAATCAGCTCAACATGATGAATATGACTAGACAGAAATTCCCATGTGTCCTCGGGAGCGCTGGCTTAATATAAGAGTACTTTCAGGCCTGTCCTTGCTTCAAAAAAGATTGGGATGCCTTTCTACACCTTGGTTACTATTGTTACTTGTTACTTGTTACAATTTATCTTGCTATAAAACTCTCTATTACTGTCACTTACAGCACTTGCAAAGAATACCTTGGTGAAAACCGCTTGTCAATTCCTTGTGCTCCTCGTTGGATTCGACACTCTTACTTATTGAAAGGACTACGGTTAATCTCCCATACTTGTGGGTCATCAATCTCCCACGCTCGCCAGGATACATTCCGTATCGAACACTTTGCACACAAAGTCACGGAACACCAGTTCCAGGTTTAAACCCATGAATGTCGATCAATACGATAGCATGACTAACCCGGCCATATGGATAGAAGACTTCCTACTACACATTCACATGAACCGAGGAGATGACCTCCACGTCATAAAATACCTGCCGATCAATATCGAGGGATCAGCAAGGCATTGCCTCCACATCCTCCCCACAAATTCTATTTGAAGCTTGTAGGAACTTGAGGAGGCCCTTAGGGAAAACTTCCAAGGTACCTACGTTGGTTCCCCGGATGTTTATGACCTTAGGCACATCGTCCAAAAGGAGGGTGAGTCATCTTGGAAATTCTGGAACCGGTTCTTGACCAAAACGAACCAGATTGTAGCATTCAGAAACACCATCCCTGATAAATGTCTAGCCTGACAACTCGAGCAAGATAAGTCGAGGACTATGGTGGCCCTTACTTCAGTAGAAACCCATTTTTGTGTGGGCGAAGATAGCTCGCTGACCCGCAGTTCCCAGAAGAGCGATCTCGGTACCTCGGAAACCCGTGATGGGAATGGCAAACCCAGGCGCAATAAACACAAACGACAAAACAAGAATAGCGGCAGCAACACCAAGGACCCAATAGTCAATGCAGTGTTTTACAGTTCATGGGCTGGACCAAAAAGGAGGCCCTCTATAGGGAACATGAACGGCCCAATGGCAAACCATACAAGCCTGCTAATCACACCAATCAAAATGTTTGGGTGTTCAAGAAGTCCAGGAAGGCATTAGCCAAGGAATCAGGCAATGTACAGTCTCGGAGCGATGATGACGAGGATGAACCTCATTGGCCGAACAGTGACAGCCAAACATAATTTCCCTCCGAGGTCAAGCATGTGAACATAATCTATGTCACTCATATTCCTAAGAAAGAGCCGAAATAGGCACTTCACGATGTCTCGGCTTTAGAGCATGTAGCCCTGAGGTGTGCCCCTTCGATGGCCTGCTCAATAAACTTTGATAAACAAGACCACCCGACCAGTGTCCATCATGGCGGGTCAGCTGCCTTTGTTATGGACCCAATTATCGCTGGGTTTCATCTACACCGTGTCCTTATGGACGGCGGAAGTAGTCTGAACCTAATATGCAGAAACGTTGAGGAAAATGGAATCTATTCATCAAAAATTAAACCCAGAAAAACCACATTCAAGGGAGTAATACCTGGTGTGGAGTCCCAATGGACGAGCACTATGGCACTACGAGTTGTTTTTGGCTCCCCCGACAACTTATGTTGTGAGGACTTGATCTTCCATATAGTTTCCTTCTGCAATGGTTAACACATGTTGCTTGGTCGTACTATATACGCCCGTTTCAACATGGTACCGCACTATGCTTACCTCGAGCTCAAGATGTCGGGGCCCAATGGGGTCATTACCATTAACGGCCATACGGACACTCCCTCCATATAGAGGAGCAGACAACGACTTTCGCAGCCGACTCCCAGGCGGCCAAAGAAGCGTCCTCAAAAGAATCTTTTCATGATATTTCGAGCTCTTCAAAACGCGTCCACACTCCTACTTCGGCCCCTGGTCGAACTCGCGCAAATACTAAATAGGGATACGCGCTCTCCTTCCCCTACAATCAGGTAGCAGACTACCTACCTAATGTACATAACTTCATGCTTAATATTTCTTGGGGAATTGGGGAGTACCAATTTATACAAGGAGGTGTACCAGATCATCTAACCACACCCTAAGCCTCGTGATCTCTTCGACACAATAAAGGCCCACCAGAAGGAACATCTCGAAAGTGTTAAACTGCCAAATCACAGCTTCAGCTTCTTTAGTGGTCCTATCTCTCGAATGGTTCAAGCATAGCTGATGCGGGTAGCCAACAATACAAAATCATGCTTTTGTGGCATTTTTTATCTTTAAGAGTTTCCACATCAAGAGCAATTCTATCTATGTTCTTATCCAAACGATAAACTTTATGCAACTTTTCTTATACCATAGTATTGAACAACTTTTGAGAACTAATAAATTCTTTAATGGTGTTCTCAAGATCAGTAGGTATCCTATTATTATTTGTAGAATAATTTACATAAGAACTGCCATAATTATTACAGGAATCGTCAGGGTACGGCCTAGCATTGAAATCTACTCTATAAGAATTTTTATTGAAATGGTTTCGTGAGATAAAATTCACATCAATAGCATCATTATTTTTCTCAATCAAGTTATAAAAAGGCATATCCTTGGGATCAACATGAACATGTTTACTAGCAACCATATTCATAAGAGCATCCACTTTTTCACTGAAAGTAGCGATTTCCTCAATAGTATTTACCTTCTTCCCAATTCGAGCTCTTTCGGTATGCCACTTAGAGTAGTTTGTCATGATGTTGTCCAGAAGTGTGGTGGCCTCTCCTAATGTCACCTCCATGAAGGTAGCACCTGCAGCCAAATCTAAAAGATTTCGAGACACAAAGTTTAGCGCAACATAGAAATTTTGTATAATCATCCATAAGTTTAAACCATGAGTAGGGCAATTTCTAACCATCAATATCATCCTCTCACAAGCTTGTGCAACATGTTGTCTAAAATTCATAATTTGATTTCTAAGGGAGATGATCTCATCAGGAGGAAAAATAATTGGCAATAAAAGTATCTTTACACTTATCCCATGTTCCAATACTATTACGTGGTAAACATGAAAACCAAGCCTTAGTTATATCTCGTAGTGAAAAAGGAAATAATTTTAATTTGGCCACATCATTACCCATATCCTTTTTATTTTGCATATCACATAATTCAACAAAAGTATTTAGATGAGCAGCGGGATCCTCATTAGGACTTCCCAAAAATTGTTTTTTTCATCACAAGATTCAGCAATGCAACATTAATATCATAAACTCCGAACTAGTGGATGGTGGTATATGAGTACTAATATAATCATTGTTATTAGTATTTTAGAAGTCACACAACTTTGTAGTATCTTGAGACATGGTGACCGAGCAAGCAAAGTAACAACCAGAACAAGTAAACTAGCAAATAAACCAAGCAAAGAAGTAGACTAGTAACTAGCAAGGATAAATATTTTTTTATTTTTTATTTTTATGAAGCAAGCAAAATATAACAGAAAATAAAAATTAGAACAAGTGAATGACAATTTGTGTGAATGTACTTGATAGTAGGTTGGTGATACTCCCCGGCAAAGGTGCTAGAAGTCCTTCATCATACTTGTGATTTGTGTTGGGTTTCCCGCAAAGAGGAGTGATATGTCTCCAATGTATCGATAATTTATGAAGTATTCATGTCATATTTGCCTATGTTTTTACTATTGTTTTATGATTTATTGGGACTAACCTATTAATGGTTGCGGAATTGCACAAGTTCTTGTTTCACACTTTGATGTGTAAGAATTAATTGGAAACTGCCAAAAAACGGAAAAAGAGCCTTGTTGGAGAAGGACTCTGACTTTCCTGAAATCTATCCACAAACAGCTTTTATAGATCGTCACTTTGACCCCCTAAGATGGCGTCAAGTGGAACAAGTGAAAACTAGGAAAATGTGAGAATTTTTTGGCAATGATTCTAGACTACAAATTCATCCGACATGGAGTTCGAATGCGATCTAGAAAGTCGTTTTACTGAAGGAAAATATTTGATTACGAGATCACGAGAATTGATAACGCGATTGAGTTCAACCCTTACCATATCTGATATATTCGGTCAAGCCATGATGTTGGGGACTCATGAGGGCTGTGAGGTGCCCTAGGAAGGTTCTAGAGGTGCCCAAGAACCATTGGATCAAGGGTCCATCCATCGGAGGTCCATAGAGCACCACAGAGGCACATATAAGGAGAGGAAAACCCTAATTTCAGAGAGCCACCAAGAGCCATGAATTTGCCTCTCCCTTGGCAGCAGGCAATAAGGGGAGACGCTCCTCCATTGCAGCACCAAGACCAAGGAGGAAGGATTGGCAAGGGGCCGCCGCCCCTCGCCATCGCCGCCGCCCGTCATCGGCATCGTGGCCGCCATCACCTCCATCTCTTTGGGGTTGTCACTATTGGAATCAGAACATTTGTCGTCTGCCATGTCTTTGCTATCGGCTGGCGGACGGCAAAGAAGGCGTTTGCCATCATCTAGCGAAAAACCGACGACAAAGGTGGGGCGGACGGGAAAGTTTTTCTTTGCCATCAGTCCACTCTTTGTCGTCGGCTAGCCGACGGCAAATATGGGGCAGGCAGACAGCAAAGGTCATGGGCGGGCCCCACTGCACCATGGGTTCAGAGGACAACCTTGTTGCCGTTGGGGACCTCTTTGTCGTCTGCCTCATCCCTCTTTGTCGATCGCTAACAGACGGCAAAGAGAATGTCCCCCCTTAATGGTCACGGTGGATCGCCACCCCCTCACTCCCCCCTGTCACACCCTGTGCTGTATCACCTTGGTATGTTTGGGTTTATAAAATTTGGAGCCAACTAAAACTTTTTCTAAGTGTTAGTGCTTGTTTGAAATAATCTTTGTTTGCTTGATGATTGTGATTTATGGCACTCCTAGATTTTATTCCACTTCATATTCATCTTCCTTGACCCAAACTTCTTGCCCAATGATCATGCCACGTGAATAATGCCCAAAACTATTTTTATCAAATTTTGTTTTAACCAAAAATGATTTATTCAAATTAGGTTTTCAAAAAAACCTGAAATGAGTTTTGCACTGCAAGTCCTCAAATTGGGTGGATTCTTCTTCCCCAAAGACTTTATTTCAAACCTACTACATATAAGACTTTTCAAAACCACCAAATATTAATTTTAAAGATTATTTTTATATTTTATTTATAGGCTTTTTCTTAAATCTAGAAATATTTTTTCATAGGCAAAAATTATTTAAATGCTTTCAAAATATTTAAGAAAATTTAGGGAAACTCAGTGGGCATATATTTTCCATATATATGAGTTTCAATAGAAGGGCATGTTCAAATTATGGGCAAAACCCTCAAAACCCTTTCTATTCAAATCAAGCTTTTGGAATATTTCTATCTCAATAAATTCCAGGAAAATTTCAGCAAGTCAACACTGTCATAGGTGATGATCTTGCAAAGTTTCATCTCAATCCAAGTTGAACTAATTCATTAAACCATCCCAAAACCCTTCATGTCCAGCTTCAAATTTGAGCAACTTTACATTGTGAAGTGTCTCCCCTTGACCCCAAATTTTGTGGGCATGCTCTAATCGCCAAATGATGATGCTACACTAAGTGGTGCATCAAGGGTAAAAGACTAGCACATCTAGATCTACAGAAACCTAATTCTGTTAATTTCTAGGGTTCACAAAGTTTCCATTATCAACTTTGCTCACTTGAGCTCAAACTTGGTGAATCATCTCATTTTTACCTAGCCCTTGACCCTGTTGAATATCTTAGTAAGTTGGTAAACTTATCTTGCCCAAATCACTATCAAACACCTTCTGGTGAATTGGTAAAGTCTCTGGTTTCACCCCTTCCTCTTTTACCCTTGCCCCCAATTTTTTACCACAGCATCTGGTAAGTACCTTGCACCTCCAGTAACACTCCTTGGCCAAGACTCCTTAGGTAAGTGGGGGTAAAATCCTCATTTTACCCCCTGGACAAGAGTTTTCCCTCTCTCTCTCTCAACTTTCCTTCTCTCCTAAGGAACCCCAGGGCATCCAAGACCCTTTCCCGCTATTCTATTCCCTCCTCTATCCCCTAGACATACGTGGCCGCACAGAAGATGCCAAGGACAATGCCATGGCATGTAATAGTCACGCTCTAGAGCGCTCTACAGTGTCGACCGCACTATAGCCGCTGCCAATGGCTGCCCCCCGACCACCTTGGGCCTCCCCCGCATGTCCCCCGAGGCGCCCTTGGCGTCCGTGACATGCTACACGGTCGGCCCTATCCTCTCTATCCCTCCTCCGACCCCTCTCGCGCGTGCCCGACGCCGCCCAAGTCGGCCAACGCACGAACTCACACGCGCGCGTGCTTCCCTCTCTCTCCCTTATTCCCGCTCGTCGTGGACCAGCCCCAGGAACACCCCCGAGTAGTCCCGCAAGCCCCCTCTCCCTCTGGCCTCGGCCTCGGCCTCACCGGCGCACGGCTCGTCGGTGGACTTGCGTCGTAGCTATAAAAGGGCCTCCCGGGCCCCTCTCTCCCCTCTGGTCCCTCTCTACTCTCCCAAGAAAACTCCCTGAGCCACTAGAGAGCCCCTAATGCCCCCATGCTCAGGATCGACCCGAGGACCGCCGCGGCCATCTCACCGTCGATCTCCGAGTACGGAGCCCCTCCGACCCTCCTCTCTCTTCGGTTGGCCCTCCCTCGACATTGTAATGCATTTCCCCCTTTTCCCCGTCCTCTTTGCAGCCTGAAACGGCCCAGGCGACCACCTCCTGAAGCCTCCTCCATCGTGGGTGCTCGCCGCCCGTGACTCCGGCCACCTCCGGCCTCCCTTTGACCTCCCCAAAAACGGTGACTCCTCCCCGAGCCCATTCCCACCATCGCCTGTCATCGTCGTGCCCCGTGCCGCCGCCGGTGAGCCTCTCCCCTCTCTGCCCCAAGGTGGGAGAAGGATCCGATAGGTGGGACCCACCTATCGGCCTCTATTTCCCTCTCCTGTGCTCTCTCTCCCCCCTCGCGTCGCTGACGGCCGGGCCCCACGCGTCAGGTTTAAACCTGACCTCACGCGAGGCCGGCTGGCTGGCCAGCTGGGCCGGCCCAGCCTCTAGCCGCCTCTGGCCTGGGTTTCCTGTGGCTTTTTCTTTTCTTTTTCTGTGGGATTTTGCAAAATTCCACCGAGCCCAATAAAATTCCTATGACAATAATTTTTGCACCTAAATTCCTAGAATAATCCCTAGAATTTATTAGTGCCATTTGTAAAAATGTTTGAAAATATTTTATGTACTGTTCTAATTGAAAACCCCTATTTGGCATTATCTGCCTCTATTTAATAGTTTCTAAACATGTTTTTCATAAAAAAATATTGAACAAACATTTTGTCTATAGTCTCTAGTATTTATCAGAGTAGGGTAGCATTTTTTATAGTGGCTTGTGTGCTCTGTTTTGTGTGATGCTTATTTTTATCACTATTTTATCGCAACAATAGATTGCCCTGTTGACGAGGAAGTTGGACCCGAAGACTTCGAAGACCCCGGAGACTTTGTTGAGCCAGGCAAGCAGCCCTTTGACAATATTAAGAAACCGTTTTCATTGCATGACATATAGCACTCTACTTTTGATATACTTGATCATGTGAAGTAGTGACCCCTCCGGTGGGTTGCTTCTGATACTTTTTCCATTGACACTTGCATCGTGCATGATCCTACCACCTTATGAGGGTTATGCGGGTGGGAGTAGTTAGGATGCTAATAGATGCTAGGAAAGTGGGTTGGGTTTTTATGCATGGTGATGGAAAGGAAAGAAATGATTTCAAAGACGTTTTGAAAACCCCGTCGGGTGCCACTAATGCCCGAGGGAGATGATGATGAGTTGGGTGACCGCTTGAGAAAGAAGTGGTGTGCTGGAACAAGATGGGGGTGTGTATTCGAAAATGGAGGGTTTGAGATTTGTCGACCGTCCCAACCTTATATGCGCAACCATGATACCCCTTATGGGACGGGGATTTGTTGATAACTATGGTTGGTGCTAGCAAGGAGCCCGCATTATTAGTGGCAAGAGTGAAGTGGTCACTCTTGATACGGGGTCATCCCAGAGTGGAAGGTCATGCGCTGTCTTTACAGGCACCGGGCACACCGTGGCGTGCCCTCATGGATGATACGAGTGATGTATATCATGAGGGATAGCACAAACAAGTGGACTCTTTGTTTAGTATCACCATGGGAAAGGCATTGTTCGGGTGCTTACCTTGGGTATGTTATATACCGCGAGTCATGTATGACACGGAAGTTCCCCGAGTCTTGTGGGTAAAGTGTGCAACCTCTGCTGAGTGTAAAACTATTAGAATAGTCGTGTCCGCGGTCAAGGATAGTTGGGTGGTGCTGCTTATGCGACGTCCGGATGTTTTCATAAAACTTGGTGTTAGTACGGACGTGATGGTGACAAAGAGGTCACATGAGCTAAGTCTGATAACTTAGCATGGGGATTTAGCTAAGTCTGATGACTTAGCATGATGGATGAACATGAGGTGTTCAACCCCTAGTTATGATGATATTTGTAACTTGTTCATATGGATATCTGCTAAATGTTGATGCCTGCCTACTAGTAACTTGATCATGTCATTTGCACTCAAAATTAGCTTTCTACAAAATTACCTACTTAGTGCTATATCATGCATCATTGTTACCTTGTTCCACAACTTGGGTTTCTTGCGAGTACATTCAAAGTACTCATTGGCTTGCCACTGGTTATTTAATTGGCCACGCATGCAAGAACAGGAGTATGTTGAAGAGTTTGTTGGTGACGAACATGCGAACTAGGACGCTTCCCAGTCAGAATGCCTGTAGGCTAAGGCAGATGGCATGGGTTCACGCTTTTGACCAAGATTTCCGTTGCTTGTTCTATTTAAGTGTTTGGCCCTTGTGGCCCTATCTATGTAAGACTTGACCTTCACGGTCTTTATTTGTATAAGATGCTAAATGTGGATGTAAGACTCTTACTAGTCAGCTTCTGTGTGTTTAGTGAGCATTGATCTGTGGGATCACTGTACACGTGCATTCGGTGATCACAACTTATGAGTCGGGGTCACCACCCCCTACCCCCCTGATCCACTCCACTCTCTCTCTCTCCTAGCACCGGCCGGCCCCTCCCAGCGGCTCCCCCTCCCCCCTCCCCGCACCATCGTGTTGCCCCCACCATTGGAACTCCCTAGCACCGACCTCCCCTCTCGCCGCCCCTCCCCAACGCTGCTTCTCCCCTGTTGTCGCCCCTCCCTAGCGCCGCTTCCTGCGACAAGCCCCCTCCCTGCTGCGAGCCCCGTCCCCCCTCGCCGCCCCCTTCCCCACGCTGCCACCACCAATGCGGCGATCCCCCCACCCGCGCCATCCCTCCCCCACGCCGGCCCTCCTCCACCTGCGACGCCCAACCGTCGGAGCTCGAAGCGGCGTCGGCCCCATCTCTGCGCCCTTCCTCCCTCGTGACGGTGTGCCAAAGGTGCGGCCCTCCTCCACCTGCGCCTACCCAACGTGCCAAACGTGCAGTTGTTCGTTGTCGCACCGATGAGCATGGTACCGGGATCGAAGACATGGTGAAAAACTTTGATGATGATCGGGATTCGAATGATGAGATGGAGGAATCTGCTAAGGCCTTCTATGAAATGTTGTATTGCCAGTAAACCTGTACCAGTGTGACAAAATCCTACTTGCGCTTAAGATGCCCTATGAGAAGATAGATGCCTGTGAGCATGCATGTGCCTTATTTTGGCTTGAGTATGCGGGCTTGAACTATTATCCCATTTGCAAGTCTTCCAGGTATGTTTTGGTAGACAAAGGTATGGGTGAGAAGAGTCAGACCAAAATTCCATTTAATGTTCTTTGGTATCTGCCAATCATACCAAGACTTCAACATCTTTTCATGGTCGAAGAGACGGCCAGACAGATGACGTGGCATAAACTAGGCAAAAGAACCGAACTAGATGCATATGGGAATCTGATGTTGGGACACACTTCAGACTCTTTTGCGTGGAAGCACTTCGATGCATTACATAAGGATAAAGCGGCAGATCCAAGGCATCCTCGAGTCGCCATCAGCACTGATGGGTTCCAAGTGTTTGGTATGAAGGCAACCCAATATAGTTGATGTCCTGTATTTGTCATTCCCCTCAATCTCCCCTGGAGATATTATGAAAAGAAAGAACATTTTCTTGACATTTATAATTCCATGGACCAACTATCCGGGGAAGAATATGAATGTGTACATGCAGCCGCTTAAGGATGAATTGCAAGAAGCTTGGGATAATGGCATCAAGACATATGACGCCGCTTCCAAAAAAACTTCATAATGCATGTCTGGTACATGTACTCGACGAATGACTTGCCGGTGTATGCACTATTCAATGGCTGGTGTGTGCATGGAAGGTTCTCGTGCCCCACATGCAAGGCAGCTCTTGAGTTCCGTTTGTTGTGGGCGGGTCGCAAGTATTCTTGCTTCAACTTGCACACACAATTCCTAGATCCTCGCCATAAGTTCAGAAAAGAAAAGAATAATTTCATGAAAGGTACAGTTGTCAAAAACTTTACACCACCTGCAGTCACAGGCCAACAAACCCTAGATTAGATAAACGCTCTCGAGACGGATCCAAAATGTCCAGGATATTTCAAAGGGTATAATACGAAACACGCCTAGACTCACAAAATATGCTTGTGGACCTGCCTTACCTTAAAGACCTCCTTTGCCCACACAACATCGACGTGATGCACACTGAAAAGAATATCGCCGAGGCCCTTTTTGGTACATTATTCGGCATAGAGGGAAAGACAAAGGATAATCCTAAGGCTTGAGTCGATTGGGAGGCTCTATGTGATAGGCCGTTACCAAACATGCGACAACTGTTAGGAAAGAAGAACAGGAGGAAGCCAAAAGCATGATTCAATCTTGGAAGGCAAGCTATGAGGGAAATGCTCTTGTGGGTGAAAATGTAGTTGATGTTCCCCGATGGGTATGCAGCAAGTCTAAAGAGGGGAGCGAGTCTTGAGAAATTGAAAATATTTGGTCTCAAGAGTCATGATTGGCACATATGGCTTCAGCGGGTAATGCCGGTGATGTTGCGTGGCTTTATCCCTCAGGATGAATGGCTAGTACAGGTAGACCTGGGCTATTTCTTCCATGCTCTTTCTGTGAAAGAACTATCTCCTGACGTTCTAGATGAACTGGAAGAGTTGGCGCCGGAGTTTATATGCAAGTTAGAAAAGATCTTTCCACCGGGCTTCTTTAATCCAATGCAACATTTGATTTTGCATCTCCCGACCGAGGCAAGATTGGGGGTCCCATGCAAAATCGTTGGTGCTTTGGAATTGAGAGGATGCAGAAGACGCTTCGAGCAAAATGTAAAAATAAATGTACAATTGAAGCATCGATGGCCGAGGCATTCATTACCGAGGAGGCAGTAAACTTCGTGACAGCACACTACGAAGCCAAGAACCGTCATTTGCATAATCTGAAGCCTCGGTACAATGATGGCGACCGTGAAAATGTTCGATGCAACCTCAGCCTATTCCAAGGGAAGCTCGCACCAGCTAGTGCTTCGAAAGCAATAATGTTGGATGTCAAAGAATGGCGGACTATTTCCGTGTATATCTTCAACAACCTAACAGAAGTGCGGCCTTACAACGAGTAAGTTCTCAGTAAAATGTTTCGCAACTTATAATTCCTTTGAACCACTCTTATTCCCGGATATGTGATATAGTCGATACGTCGCCAAATTCTCGAATGGAGCGGTGATCCAAAACGATTCCATCGAAGAGTATGAGCTTCTGGCAAAGCATGGAGGCGGCTATCCCGGTTTCATCTCTTGGTTCAAACAAATGGTAATTTCCATTATACCATTTCATTTCTTCGTCTAGTTTGCGGCTAATGCAACAACCCTTTCATATCAAACTTTTAGGCTAATTCAGAGTCTATGGATGCCGAATTGAGACAACTCGCTGATAGTTTTGACGATAAGGTCCATTCATCTGAAAAATACGACATCAACGGGTATCGCTTTCTTACTTTTGGCAAAGAGCCATCTATGGCCGACCGAAAGTCTACAAATTGTCGTGTCTCCGCTGTCGGCGAAGGAGGTGTCGAGTATTATGGAAGAGTTGAAGCAATTTATGAACTTATATTCTTTGGTGATAACAGACCAAACATTGTAGTCTTCAAATGTTTTTGGTTCCAGCTGAAGGAGACTAGAAGGACTCATGAACATATAGGTCTAGTCGAAATCAAACAAAGCACCCATTTAGATGTTCCCGACGTCTATATTATGGCTCAACAGGCGACCCAAGTTTTCAAGCTATCGTGGGCCTGCCAAACCGATCCAAATCTGAAAGGTTGGGATGCCGTTTATGATGTGCCGCCACATTTTAGACCACCTCCCCACAAAGAAGATGATTATTAACCTCACAATAACCCAGACACATATGAAGGAGAATTCTTCCAAGAAACACGTCTTTCCAAAAAATGTTTCAAGAACTGTTGTACTTCACCCCAGAACATTGAGGTAGACAGCGATAGTGAATACGACTTCACCCCTGAGTCAGAACAAGAAGAGACGGAAGAAGAAGAGGTTACTGTTGCGGATGACCTCTTAATGCTTGACCGATTACATAAAGGAGGCCTTCCACATGTTGCTCGCAATAGTGATGATGATGCATTTATAAATGATAGTGATGATGATTATGATGCATTTGTTGATCCCAGAACATATATAGACGATGAAGATTATTATTAGTTCATGTCAGGTATACATGATGATGATACACTCAAATTATATATATACATATTACTACTCATGTCGGTATTCAATTTTTTTATGTTGTACTAATTTCGTTTACTCTTTGTCATGGCAGGTGTTGAAATATGGTGGGCATGGGTCGAGAACGATCCGAGGATCCTTCGTCGGCGCGTGCTGGGAGGGGTACTTCCATTCCACCCCAAACTCTCCGAAAAGCGTTGTACGAAAGTATTGTGTCATCCGAGGGCACTTATTTGTCGGTGAAGTTGCTCATAGGGAGAGGAGGTCAGGGGAAGAAGAGAGCTCTTAAATCTACACGTGGTGGCTGCAGGAGAGGTACGAAGGCTGCTACGCCATCCTCACTGCCACACCTTGCCGATTCAACAGAGCAATTGACCGTTACGGTGGACTCATCTGAGATGGAGGCTACAAGGACTCCTGTCCACGAGCGTCAGGTCGACGATCCTTCTGTCCCACACGCTTCGACCATCGAGACTTCTATGCCAGACGCCTCATCACGCGAGACTCCTGTGCCAGACGCTTCATATGAGACTCCACAGGCTTCCACCAGATGGGATACCTGGCCGGATCTGCATCAACCGGAGCCGACTAGCCATGCTGATAGTGGTGGGGATTAGCTTTCTGATAACAGGGACGAGGTGGTTGAGGGCACCGTCTACCAGCGTGGGTGTAGATGGCTCCTGCCTGTGACGGCGACCCGCGAGGAGAGGTGGCTGATTAAGCCTGAGTCGCTGAAGTAAGTGCATTTAGTCATTTTAAACCTTTTGCCTTCATGTTTATTCACATATATAATGCATTTGATTTGTCATACTGCAGGGATTGGACTCACACCAAGGATGTCAGGAGGCCCAACTCCGTCCTTGGTGTTAATTTACGGCATAACTTCCCGGGGTTTGTCACGTCGCACGGTGATGGTCAGCAAGAAGAGGTAGGATTGAAATGGGAGCATTACTTGGCTGCCCCGGCCCTGCCGAAGGAGATGATCGACGGTGTGTTGTGCCACACGAGGGCCGACATGGTCATTAGGAAGTTCTGGGTAATTTCTCCTTTACACAATTAAAAATCAATAATAACTACTTATTGTACTAATCAGTGTTGTCTCTTTTAATTGCAGACCTTCTACAGGTGTCAGGAGGGATACGAGGAGGCCGCGGCAAAGCTTATCGATTGCGAGTGCAGGCGCCTACTACAGAACTTATGGAACGAGGCTCTCGTACACCTTGCAGCATATTAAGAAGGCCAAGTCGTCGTCTCGTCAAAAGTTTCTGGACAAGGAGCAGTACATGAAGGAAATTACATATTCTTAAGGCCCTGTACTTAGTTTCCTTTGCTTTGATTCATAGGCATAGCTCTCAAAGTCCTCTTTACTAACTTAGGTGCCCCCGAGATGGTGTGCGGATAAGATGGGTTGTTGGGAGGCGTTGGTGAATGAATGGTGCTCTGACCAATGGCAAGTCCTCCACGACGATGCCAAGGCAGGGCGTGCCCAAATGGAAGGTGGGCCACGCCATCAAGGCAGTGCCAACATTTATCAGTTCGGGCAGAACTGGGTATGTTGTTTGCTTCATGATTCCTAGAATTCATTCTTGTAGTGCTAGGTTTACCCATTATTAATGCTTTGTTCCTCTCTTGTAGGCTCATCAAAATAAGACAGAGGTGCCAGAGGTGTACAACCTCTATGCCATGGCCCATACTGCCTCATACAAGAAGGTCAAGGCATTCTCTGAGTCTGACCTCGATAATCCTGAGAACTTCACCAATATCTCCTCCCACTACAAGCTTGTGAGGTACAGAGATGTGGGGACGGCGGTGAATGGGGAGGACTTCAACCCTAGCCAGAAACCACTTGATCCAGACCTAGTGATGTTAGCTGGCCACGGGAGGCCCCATGACTCGATAGCCATTGGAGATGGACATATACGGTCTTCGAGCACTTTCCGGCAGATCAAGGCACTTCAAACGAGCTCCTGTCTTGAGATACTACCTTGTCCACGGCCAGTCCAGCTCGCCATCGAGGTTAGTCATATAGACTCAGATAGCTTTCATCCATTACATTGTCTATGCGAAAAAATATGATTAAAATGCTAATGAGGAGGTGTGTTGCAGGCTACTCTGGATAAAGAGAGAGAGACAACCCAGGCGCTTCTGGCAGAACAAGCCCGGAAGGTGGAGGTGGAGAAGAGGGATCTGGAGTAGAGGATGACTAAGTTGTTGGAGGAGGAGAGGGCACAGAACGATGCGTCTCACCGGGCCATGTACGAGCTCATCATGGTAAGTTTCTTCTTCATATTACCCAAATGATGCACCACATGCTCTATTCATTAATAACCAATATGATTGACTTGGCAAAACCAAATGTGCAGACTTTGTGCGAGAAGACCAGCCAGACGCCTCCGCTGATGCCAGTAATTACCATGGCCAGAACGGTGAGTTTCATTTTCAATGTTCATTAGTTACTAGTCTTAACGTTTCACCATCATCATGCTAACGCAAATGATCTTTGGTACAGCATAACTCCCGAGCCGCATCACACGACCCGAGCAACCCCAGTGCTTCACCTCCGTGATGACAAGGAGGGTAAGCCCTAATATGCCACTTACTTGGCTCGTTTTCTCAAACAAAGACAAACATAACACTTAGACGAACATACCACTTCGACAAATGTCATATTTTAAGTAAGTTAGCTTTGTTTCCTCTAAAATGACATAGTAATCTTACTTACCTCCAAAATGACATATTGTACCTAAGTTAGCTCTAAAATGACATATTGTACCTAAGTTAGCTCTAAAATGACCTATACTTAGCAGTGTTTCCTCCACACTGACATATTAAGCTTAGTTAACTCAACAATGGCATAATTGACTTGGTAATCTCTTAGATGCCATGGACTTAGCTTATTTTCTTGCAAAATGACATAATAAGCTTAGTTAGGTCAAGAATGGCATAATTACCTAGGTTGGCTCTAAAATGGCACAAATAAGCAATAAGAAGAAGAAAAACAAGAGGATAAAGAGAAAGAGTAGAAAAACACTTCTTCTTCTTCTTCCCCTTCTTCTTGTTCTAGATCTTCTTCTTCTTCTTGGTAACCTCAAAGATGCCATAGACTTACCTTATTTTCTTGAAAAATGACACAATAAGCTTAGTTAGGTCAAGAATGGCATAATTACCTAGGCTAGCTCTAAAATGGCACAAATAAGAACTAATAAGAAGAAAAACAAGAGGATAAAGCGAAAGAGAACAAAAACACTTATTCTTCCTCTTTTTCTTCTTCTAGTTCTTCTTCTTCTTCTAGTATAATTCTTCTAACTTTCTTATTTCCCATTTTGCAGATTTGATTGATGTCATGGAAGCACGATGGAGTTCTTGTATTTAATTTTTTTTGATTTTGTATTAATGAACATTGTGAAACTTGCTACCTATGGATGAGACTATGCATGTATGGGTGAAACTTGCACTTTTGATTTGGTATGTTTGTTGGATGATCATATATATGTGCTTGTGATATGGAAGGAATATAGTTTCTGTGAATTATATATATCTTATATGTTCTTTTGAAAATGATTGGATAACAAAAAACAGAACAAAAAGGGACAATAAAGGCACTTTGCCGTCTGCCACCGATGGCAAAGGGCTCTTTGCCGTCTGCCCCAGACGACAAAGGTGCCATGTGGCGGCTGCGTGTGCAACCTGGGATGACAAGACTAGGGACATTTGGTTTCTTTGTCGTCTAAAGCTGACGGCAAAGGGGGAGGAGGCAGACGGCAAAGAAGTGAGGGGCTGATTCGGATCGACATGTTTCATGCTATGATTAGATTTATCTTAATTCTTCTTTCGTAGTTGCGGATGCTTGCGAGATGGTGTAATCATAAGTGCATTGTTAGTTCAAGTAAGAACATCACCTTAGCACCGATCTACCCACATATCAAATTATCAAAGTAGCGAACGTTAATCAACTCAACACTATGAATATGACTAGACAAAAATTCCCATGTGTCCTCGGGAGCTCTTGCTTAATATAAGAGTACTTACAGGCATGTCCTTGTTTCAAAAAAGATTGGGCTACCTTTCTGCACCTTGGTTACTATTGTTACTTGTTACTTGTTATGATTTATCTTGCTATAAAACTCTCTATTACTATCACTTACATCACATGCAAACAATACCTTGCTGCAAATCGCTTGTCATTTCCTTCTGCTCCTCGTTGGGTTCGACACTCTTACTTATTGAAAGGACTATGGTTAATGTTGGAAATATGCCCTAGAGGCAATAATAAATTAGTTATTATCATATTTCCTTGTTCATGATAATCGTTTATTATCCATGGTATAATTGTATTGATCGGAGACTTAGATGCATGTGTGGATACATAGACAAAATCATGTCCCTAGTATGCCTCTAATAGACTAGCTCGTTGATCAAAGATGGTTAAGGTTTCCTAGCCATTCACATGAGATGTCATTTAATAACGGGATCACATCATTAGGAGAATGTGGGATGGACAAGACCCAAACAACAAACGTAGCATATGATCGTGTTAGTTTAATGCTACTGTTTTCTGCATTGTCAAGTATCTTTTCCTATGACCATGAGATCATGCAACTCACTGACACCATAGGAGTGCCTTGTGTGTATCAAACGTTGCAACGTAACTGGGTGACTATAAAGGTACTCTATAGGTATCTTCGAGGGTGTCTGTTGGGTTGGCATGGATCAAGACTGGGATTTGTTACTCCGTGTGACGGAGAGGTATCTCAGGGCCCACTCGGTAATACAACATCACAACAAGCCTTGCAAGCAATGTGACTAAGTGTTAGCCACGGGATCTTGTATTACGGAACAAGTAAAGAGACTTGCCGATAACGAGGTTGAACTAGGTATGGAGATACCGACGATCGAATCTCGGGCAAGTAAACATACCGAAGAACAAAGAGAATATCATACAGGATTAACTGAATCCTTGACATAGAGGTTTGACTGATAAAGATCTTTGTAGAATATGTAGGAACCAATATGGGCATCCAGGTCCCGCTATTGGTTGTTGACCGTAGAGGTGTCTCGGTCATGTCTACATAGTTCTCGAACCCGCAGGGTCTCCAGACTTAAGGTTCGGTGACGTTTCGGTAGTATAGAGTTATGTATGGTGGTGGCCGAAGGTTGTTTGGAGTCCTGGATGAGATCCCGGATGCCACGAGGATCTCCGGAATGGTTCGGAGGTAAATATTGATATATAGGAAGTCCCATTTTGGTCGCCGAAAAAGTTTCGGGCTAATCGGTAATGTATCGGGAGTGCCGGTAGTGTACCGGGAGACCACCGGGAGGGGTATTTTGACCCAAGAGGCTTCATGGGCTGTGGGAGAGTAAATACCAGCCTTTTGTGGGCTGGTGGAAGTCCCACACAAGGCCCATGCGGCTGGGAGAAAAAGCCCAAAGGGAAAAAGGTGGAAAAAGGCCAAAAAAAGGAGGAATCCTTGTCCTACTAGGATTGGAGGAGGAGTCCTCCTCTCCTCCCCACTTTGGCCGACCCAAGGGCTGGCTTTTTGGCAGCCAAGCCTCCTCCTCCTCTCCTCCTATATATACTAGAGGATTTTAGGGTTTTGGCATAGGATTTTTGGCCACGTCCTACCCGTTCCTCTAGTGCATAGTTTCTCCTCTAGATCGGTTTTCTGCACTGCTTAGGCGAAGCCCTGCCGGAATAGCTGCACCACCATCGCCGCAGCACCGTCATGCTGCTGGAGAACTCTTCTACCTCTCCACTCCCTCTTGCTAGATCAAGAAGGCAGAGATCATCATCAAGCTATACGTGTGCTGAACGCGGATGTGCCGTCCATTCGGCGCTAGAAAGGAAGGACCGTGATCAAGATTGCGAGACGGATCGTGACAAGATCGCGGGACGGATCAGGATGAGATCGCGGGACGGATCGTGATGAGTTCGCGGGACTGATCGTGATGAGATCGCGGGACGGATCATGATGAGTTAGTGGGACGGATCGTGATTGGATCGCGGGACAGATCGTGATGAGATCACGGGACGCTCGGCGATTTGGATCGCGAAGATGTTTGACTACACCAACCGCGTTTCTTAATGCTTCCCGCTTAGCGATCTACAAGGGTATGTAGATCCACTCTCCCTCTCGTAGATGCTCATCACCATGGATAGATCTTGTGTGTGCGTAGGAAAAAATTTGTTTCCCATGCAACGTTCCCCAACAGTTAATCCCCTATACTTTTGGGTCATCAATCTCCCACGCTCACTAGGATACGTTCCGTATGGGACACTTTGCACGTGAAGTCATGGAACACCAGTTCCCGATTTAAACCCATCAATATCGATCAATACGATAGCATGATTGACCCAACCATATGGATAGAAGACTTCCTACTACACATTCACATGGCCCTAGGAGATGACTTCCATGTCATAAAATACCTGTCGATCAATCTCAAGGGATCAGCAAGCCATTGGCTCCACATCCTCCCTAGAAATTCTATTTGAAGCTGGTAGGAACTTGAGGAGGCCCTATGTTGGTTCCCCAGATGATGATGACCTTAGCTACATCGTCCAAAAGGAGGGCGAGTCATCTTGGAAATTCTGGAACCGGTTCTTGACCAAAACGAACTAGATTGTAGCATTTCACAACAACAACCCGAATGAATGTCTAGCCCGACAACTCGGGCAAGATAAGCCAAGGACTATGGTGTCCCTTACTTCAGTAGAAACCCATTTTTGTGTGGGCGAAGATAGCTCGCTGGCCCGCAGTTCCCAGAAGAGCGATCCCGGCACCTCGGAAACCCGCGATGGGAATGGCAAACCCAGGCGCAATAAACACAAAGACCGAAACAAGAATAGCGGCAATGACACCAAGGACCCAGTAGTTAATGCAGGGTTCTATAGTTCACGGGCTGGATTTAAAAGGAGGCCCTCTATAGGGAACATGAACAGCCCAAGCGCCCTGGACAAAATATTGGACTAGCCCTGTCAGATCCATGGCAAACCAGACAAGCCTGCCAAACAAACTAATCAAAACATTTGGGTGTTCAAGCAGGCCAGGAAGGCATTAGCCAAGGAATCATGCAATGTCCAGTCTCGGAGCAATGACGACGAGGATGAACCTCGTTGGCCGAACACTAACAGCCAAACATAATTTCCCTCCGAGGTCAAGGATGTGAACATAATCTATGTCACTCACATTCCTAAGAAAGAGCTGAGATAGGCACCTCGGGACGTCTAGGATTTAGAGCCTGTAGCCCTGAGGTGCGCCCCTTCTCTGGCCTGCTCAATCAACTTTGATAAACAAGACCACCCGACTAGTGTCCATCATGGAGAGTTAGTTGCCTTTGTTATGGACCCAATTATCGATGGGCTTCAACTACACCATGTCCTTATGGATGGAGGAAGCAGTCTGAACCTAATATGCAGAAACGGTGAGGAAAATGGAATCTATTCATCAAAAATCAAACCCAGCAAAACCACATTCAAGGGATTAATACCTGGTGTGGAGGCCCAATGGACGAGCACTATGACGCTACCAGTTGTTTTCGGCTCCCTCGACAACTTCTGTTGCGAGGACTTGATCTTCCATATAGTTTCCTTCCGCAATTGTTATCACATGTTGCTTTCTCGTACTACATACGCCCATTTCAACATGGTACCGCACTATGCTTACCTCGAGCTCAAGATGTCGGTGCCCAATGGGGTCATGACCATTAACGGCCATACGGACGCTCCCTCTGTATAGAGGAGCAGACAGCGACTGTCGCAGCCGAATCCCAGGCGGCCAAAGAAGCATCCTCTAAAGAATATTTTCATGATGTTTCAAGCTCTTCAAAATGTGTTCACACTCCTACTTCGGACCCTAGTTGAACTCGCGCAAATACTAAATAGGGATACACGCTCCCGTGCCCCTACAATTAGGTAGCACACTACCTACCTAAAGTACAGAACTTTACACTTAATATTCCGTGGGGAAGTGGGGAGCACAAATTTACACAAGGAGGTGTCTCGGATCTTCTGACCACACCCGAAGCCTGGTCATCTCTTCGACACAATAAAAGCCCACGAGAAGGAACATCTCAATAGTGTTAAACTATCAAATCACGGCTTCAGCTTTGTCAGAGGCCCTTCCTCTCGCATGGGTCAAGCATAGCTGATGCGGGTAGGCAACCATGCAAAATCACGCTTTGGTGGAAGTTTTTATCTTTAAGAGTTTCCACATCGAGAGCAATTACATCTATGTTCTTATCCAAGCGATCAACTTTATGCAACTTTTGTTATACCATAGTACTGAAAATCTTTTAAGAACTAATAAATTCTTTAATGGTGTTCTCAAGATCAGTAGGTATCCTATTATTATTTATAGAAGAATTTACATAATAATTACAAGAATTATTACAAGAATTGTCGGGGTACGGTCTAGCATTGAAATTTATTCTATAAGAATTTTTGTTGAAATGGTTTCGTGAGATAAAATTCACATCAATAGCATCATTACTTTTCTCAACCAAGTTATAAAAATGCATATCCTTGGGATCGACATGAGCATGTTTACTAGCCACCATATTCATAAGAGCATCCACTTTTTCACTGAAAGTAGCGATTTCATCAATAGTATTTACGTTCTTCCCAATTGGAGCTCTTTCGGTATGCCATTGAGAGTAGTTTGTCATGATGTTGTCCAGAAGTGTGGTGGCCTCACCTAATGTCACCTCCATTAAGGTACCACCTGCAACCGAATCTAAAAGGTTTCGGGACACAAAGTTTAGCCCAGCATAGAAATTTTGTATAATCATCCATAAGTTTAAACCATGAGTAGGGCAATTTATAACCATCAATTTCATCCTCTCACAAGCTTGTGCAACATTTATTCTAAAATTCATAATTTGATTTCTAAGGGAGTTGATCTCTCGGGAGGAAAAATACTTAGCAATAAAAGCATCTTTACACTTATCCCACGTTCCAATACTATTACGTGGTAAACATGAAAACCTAGGCTTAGTTGTATCTCGTAGTGAAAAAGGAAACAATTTTAATTTGGCCACATCATTACCCATATCCTCTTTATTTCGCATATCACATAATTTAACAAAAGTATTCAGATGAGCAGCGAGATCCACATTAGGACTTACCAAAAATTGTTCTTTCATCACAAGATTCAACAATGCAACATTAATATCATAAACTCCGCACTAGTGGAGGGTGGTATATGAGTACTAATAAAATCATTGTTATTGGTATTTTAGAAGTCACACAACTCTGTAGTACCTTGAGACATGGTGACCAAGCAAGCAAAGTAACAAGCAGAACAAGTAAACTAGGAAATAAACCAAGCAAAGAAGTAGACTAGTAACTAGCAAGGATAAATATTTTTGTATTTTTTATTTTTATGAGGCAAGAAAAATATAACAGAAAATTAAAAGTAGAACAAGTGAATGATAATTTGTGCGAAGGTACTTGATAGTAGGTTGGTGATACTCCCCGGCAAACGTGCTAGAAATCCTTCATCATACTTGTGATCTGCGTTGGGTTTTCCACAAAGAGGAGTGATACGTCCCCAATGTATTGATAATTTATGAAGTATCATGTCATATTTGCCTATTTTTTACTATTGTTTTATGATTTATTGGTACTAACCTATTAATGGTTGCAAAATTGCACAAGTTTTTATTTCACACTTTGATGTGTAGGAATTAATTGGAAATTGCCGAAAAACGCAAAAGGAGCCTTGTTGGAGGAGGACTCTAACTTTCCTGAAAGGTGGCGTCAAATGGAAAAAGTTAGTTTATGGCAATGATTCTAGACTACAAATTCATCCAAAATAGAATTTGGATGGAATTTGGAGACCCATTTCACTGAAGGAAAATATATGATTATGGGATCACGAGAATTCACAACGTGATTGAGTCCAACCCTTGCCATATGTGATATATTCGGCCAATCCGCGACTTTGGGGACTCATGAGGGATGCGAGGAGCCCCTAGGAAGGTTCTTGAGGTGCCCAAGAGCCATTGGATCAAGGGTCCATCCATCAGAGGGCGATAGAGCACCACAGAGACACATATAAGGAGAGGAAAACCCTAATTTCGGAGAGCCACCAAGAGCCACGAATTTGCCTCTCCCTTGGTAGACGCCAAGAATGGGAGAGGCTCCTTCATTGCAGCACAAAGTCCAAGGAGGAAGGAGGGGCAAGGGGCCGTCACCCATCGCCACCACTGCCGCTCATCGCCGGTGTTGTGGCCGCAATCGCCTCCATCTCTTCAGGGCTGCACCTCCCCATCAACAAATCTCTCTTTCTCACCATGATAATATGTGAGTAATCCTCCTCAGAGCTGAGGGTATGTACTAGTAGCTCTGTGTTCAATCTCTCTCTCTCTCTCTCGTGTTCTTCAGATATCATGATCTTGAGGTATCACGGGCTTTGTTAATATAGTGGGATAAGATGATGTGTTTCCCTCTCTATCTAGTTGTGATGAATTGAGTTTTCCCTTTAAGATTTCATTACCGGATTGAATACTTTTATGGATTTGAGAACACTTTATATATGTCTTGCATGGGGATACCTATAGTGACAATGGGGTGTTCTATTGATTCACTTGATATATGTTTTTGTACTCAACTTGGGGATTCCCACGGTGACATTGGGGTAATCTATGCATAAGGGTTGATACACGTTCTTGTCCTACTTTCTCCGATAGAAATCTTGCGGTGCTCTTTGAGGTTCTTTGTGTTGGATTGAGTATTATGAACCTGAAATGTTTCATGTGTATCGTATAATTAACTCATGGATACTTGTGCTGACATTGGAGTATCTAGGTGACATTAGAGTTGGTTGATGTGTATAATATGGTGTTATTCTAGTAAGAACTCTCAAATATATTGGAATGTGTAACTTGGATATTTTAGTACGAACTGTTGGATAGATCGATCAAAAAGGATAACTTTAAGGTTGTTTTGTACCCTAAAAACAATTTCTTCTTATGCTCTCCACTAGATAAGAACTTTGGAGTGATTATTCGTTGCACATTGAGGGGTGTTTATGTGATCCAATTATATTAGCATTGTTGACAGATTGCACTAGCGAAATTACGCACACTAAGCCTTGTTTTGAAGCATTGCAATACTGTTTGTGCTCACTTTTCTCACTTGCTATCTTGCTATTTTTATATTTTCAGATTACAAAAATAAATATCCACTATGATTACTACACTTGTACCACCATCTCTTCGCTGAACTAGTGCACCTGTACAATTTGCCATTGTATTGGGTGTGTTGGGGACACAAGAGAATTCTTGTATTTGATTGCAGGGTTGTTTGAGAGAGACCATCTTCATCCTACACCTCCCACGGATTGATAAACCTTAGGTCTTCCACCTGAGGGAAAATTGCTACTGTCCTACAAAACTCTGCGCTTGGAGGCCCAACACGTGTCTACAAGAACAAGTTGTGTAGTAGACATCAAGCTCTTTTCTGGCGCCGTTGCCAGGGAGGTGAGTGCTTGAAGGTATATCTTTAGATGTTGCAATAAAATATTTTATTTTCTTTTTTTTCACTAGTTTGGTTTTATAAGATAAAACTAGAAAAAAAGATGGAGTTTAGGGTGCATCAGTTGTTTCGTCTCTTTAGTGTCTTTCGTTAAAATGATGGTTTGTAAAATTGTGCTCAATTCTTAGAGGAAGAATTTATGAAAATACTTGATGTGAATTCCTTGAATGATGAGCATTATAGAAATATTGTTAGTATGAATTCTCTGAATATTCATGATGCTAATGATATGCAAAGCCACAAGCTTGGGGATGCTATGTTTGATGAAGATGATATTTTTAGTGCCCCAAGTTTTGATGAGCAAAACTATAATGATGATGGCATGCATCCTATATATGATGATTATTGTGATGACATGTATGATATAAATATTAATGACAACCATGAAACTTGTTATCATGATTTGATTATTCAATATGGTTATGTCAATCAAGTGTCTCATGATAGTTATTTTGTCAAGGTTGCTGCCACTATTATGAATGGGAAGAAATTTGCGTATGTGGAGAGTGATAAAAATTCTATGCTTGTGCATCATGAAAATAATTAAGTATGTGCTATTTATATTGTTGAATTAATTCATGATGCTACTGAAAATTATTATGAGGGGGAAACATATGCTTGTAGGAATTGCAATAATATCAAGTTTCCTGCATATGTGTTCAAAGTTTTGAAGTTGTACTTATTTTGCCTTCCTATGCTAGTTGATTCTTGCTCCCATAAATTGTTTGCTCACAAAATCCCTATGCATAGGAAGTGGGTTAGACTTAAATGTGCTTGTCATGTGATTCATGATGCTCTCTTGCATTTTCAACTTTTAATTCTATACGAGCATCACTGAAATCATCATGCCTAGCTAAAAAGCATTAAAGAAAAGCGCTTGTTGGGAGACAACACAACGCTTTTATTTTCTGTTTTTATGTGTTCACATGATTAAGCTACTATAGTAACCATGTATTGTGTCTTTTATTTCAATAAAGTGCCAAGTAAAGCCTTTGGGATAGTGTGGATACTTGCTTGTTTGATTCTGTGCAAAAATAGAAAGTTTTGCGGCCAGTATATGAATTATATTATTTTATTGGAGCATGGAGAAAATTATGAAATTTTTACACAAAATTTATATGCAAATTATGTGATATGTCCTAATTGTTCAGAATTTGTAGACTCGGGGAAGTATGGTGATCATTCACATCTTTACAGACTGTTCTGTTTTGATAGATTCTGTTTTGCATTTATAGTTTTCTTGTTTCAAGTGTTTCCATAGCTTATATGTGGTAATATAAATTGTGAGAATTTTGGAATATAGTATTTATTATTTGAGAAAAATTATGAATCTTTTCTTGAAAGTACCTAAGTTAATGATCTATATTTACTACACTGACCCATCTCACGAAGTTCCGTTAAGTTTTGTGTGATTGAAATTTTCAAGTTTTGGGTGAGATACCAATATGACGTGAATAAGGAGAAGTAACGACCTAATATGGGTATTCCCAAGGCACAACCAAGGTAATACCCAAGGAAGACTCAAGTGTATAAGCTTGGGGATGTCCCGGAAGGCATCCCCTCTTTCGTCTTCAACATTATCGATACATCTTACTTGGAGCTATATTTTTATTTGTCACACGATATGTGTTTTGCTTGGAAACGCATTATAATTTGTTGTTCTATGTTATATTTTATTTATAATCTTTTTTCCAATAAAAAATTTCAAAAATTGCATTAGGATGCTTGCATTGCATGTTTTGATATGTGCTGTTTAAAAACAGAAATTTTTGCTATAGTGTTTGAATTTTCATATTTTTCTAGAATGTGAAAAATTCTGAAATTTTTACAGAGTGTTTTTATATAAATTATTTAGCATTTCCTAAATTTTAATATTTTTGAGTTACATAAGTACACTGGTTTAAGAGATTGCTACAGAATATTCTGTTTGGACAGATTGTTGTCATAGTTTTGTTATCTACTTTTCCTATAGTTTCCATAGATTATATTATTAGATATAAATTGTGGAAATGATCGTAAACAGTAGAGGATGTTTTAAATTATTATGCAACTTGTGTTCGTAGTACATAAAGAGTTGATTTATTATTATGTGCACTAACCTATCCCACGAGTTCTTTTCAAGTTTTGTGTGGATGAAGTTTTTGAGAATAGGTGAAAGTGGTATATGAGAGGATTGAACGAAATACGAAAGCTCAAGCTTGGGGTGCCCAAGGCACCCCAGGTAAATATTTGAAGAAGTCTCAAGCATCTAAGCTTGGGGATGCTACGCATCCCACCTCTCTTCATCAACAATTATCGGTTAGCCTATGTTGAGCCTAAATTTTTATTTGTCCACATGATATTTGCTATTCTTGGAGTGCTACTTTTCTTTTGCTTGCCGTTTAAATAAAGTACTCATATATGAAATCTTTATTGAGAGAGAGCCCTCACATAGTTATTTTATTGTTTACCTACTCATAAATCTTCACTTATATCTTTTAAGAGTAGTTTTATGTTTACTCTTGTGCTTCGCTTATATCCTATGAGTCAATTGTGAATGAATTGAATATCATAAATATGAAATTATCAATGTGATTTATGCTTAGTAGTAGCTTCACATCTGGTTTAGAAAGTAAAATCTATTGAAGTTTTACAATCACAATATTGGTCAGACAAGCAATTCATCAATGTTTTAGTATAAGGAAGAGAACTTTCACATACAAATATATTAACTTGGACATCTTCTATGATTGTGAATACCCATTAATTATTTTAAAATTTGATCAAATTAGTTGAAGTTGGACAAGGAAGACAACGTAATGAGTTATGGTTCCGTATATTTCCATAGAAGTTATATTGTTGTGGATCCTCCAACATGTGGTACTTGTTTAGAACCTTTTGCTAGCCAAAAATTCGTACTAAGTAGAGATACTACTTTTGCATCCAACAACCCTTAATTCCAGTTTCTTGCCATGAGAGTCCACTATATCTACCTATATGCGGTGTTACCCTACCGTTCCAAGTAAATTTGCATGTGCCACCTCTAAAATTTCAAATGAGTATATGTTTTGTGTGCCTGGACCGCTCATGGAGCGACACAGGGCGGTCAATATCTTCCATGTTAAGCGGGTTATTCTCATGATGAGTGTTTATTCACTTGTCCTTGTACGAGAGGATCAGTAATAGGGATTCCCAGTCTCCAAATAAAAAAATGCAAATAAATAAACAAAACTCTCCTAGGAATGTTGTTGGTGTGGACGATACCCATGGATTCGGCTAGCCGTGGAGTATAATTGTTGGTGGAGGGGGAGTAAACCTTTACTTTTACCGCTTGGGAACCGCCGCTAATGTGTTTACCATCTAAGATATTGATAACTCTTGGTCGTAACGTTGACAGGAAGGGTGCACTCCCAAGGTTACATTTATCTCTGTGTTTAACAATGATCTCTGGCACATATGCAAATCCCTGCTTCCCTCTACGAAGGGACAATCTATTTACTTTTCATGTTGAGTCAACTTCGTATTCCATCCTACTTCTATTAGTTGGCAAGCATCATGTGGTGGGGAAAGAGCTAAGCACATATAGGAAGTCAAATATATTTGATCATGACTTATTATTGTTGATAATTATCTTTATGATATGTATGTTGGGAGGCGAAACATTAAGCCCCTATCTTTCTATGTGTTCGATGGATGTCATTTGTTCTAAAAATATGTTTTGAGTACTAGCAATCATAGAAGACTAAATGATGATTGAGTATATCAAGCTCTTGCTTAGACTTTGTTGATAATAAGTTGAATTGCAATTATTTGGTGACTAAGAACATAGGTTGTTAAGTTCCAAGAGAATTCATTATTTGAACCATAACATGTGAATTGTTTGCTGCTTTATCATGATAAGTTTTATGAGAGAAAGTTGCTGGTTATGATGCTAGAAAATTGACTGAAATTGTCATTGATCAAACTTATGCACTATGATAGCATTCACACTACATAAATTAATTCTTTTATAATTTACCTTCTCGAGGACGAGTAGGAATTAAGCTTGGCGATGTCGATACATCTCCAACTTATCAATAATTTATGAAGTATTCATGTCATATTTGCCTATGTTTTACTGTTGTTTTATGATTTATTGGGACTAACCTATTAATAGTTCCAAAATTATAGAAGTTCTTGTTTCACACTTTGATGTGTAAGAATTAATTGTAAATTGCCGAAAAACGGAAAAAGAGCCTTGTTGGAGGACTCTAACTTTCCTGAAATCTGTCCACAAACAGCTTTTATAGATCGTCAGTTTGACCCACTAAGATGGCGTAAAATGGAACAAGTGAAAACTAGGAAAATTTGAGGAATTTTCTGGCAATGATTATGGACTACAAATTCGTCCAAATTAGAGTTCGGATGCGATTTGGAGACCCGTTTTACTAAACGAAAATATGTGATGACGGGATCACGAGAATTGATAATGTGATTGAGTTCAACCATTACCATATCTGATATATGCGGTCAAGACATAACTTTGGGGACTCATGAGGGCTGTGAGGTGCCCTGGTAAGGTTCTATAGGTGCCCAAGAGCCATTAGATCAAGAGTCCATCCATCGAAGGGCCATAGAGCACCACAAAGGCACATATAAGGAAAGGAAAACTCTAATTTCGGAGAGCCACCAAGAGCCACGAATTTGCCTCTCCCTTGGCAGTAGCTAATAAGGGGATATGCTCCTTCATTGCAGCACCAATACCAAGGAGGAAGGATGGGTAAGGGGCCGTCGCCCGTCACCGGCGCCGTGGCCGCCATCGCCTCCATCTCTTCGGGGCTGTCACTACTGGAATGAGAACATTTGTCGTCTGCCATGCTTTTGTCGTCGGCTGGCGGACGGAAAAGAAGGCGTTGGCCATCAGCTAGCAAAAAACCAACGGCAAAGGTGGGGCGGACGGCAAAGGTTTTGTTTGCCATCAGCCTACTCTTTGCCCAGGCAGACGGCAAAGATCACGGGCAGGCCCCACTGCACTGTGGGTCCGGAGGACAACCTTGTTGCCATCGGGGACCTCGTTGCCGTCCGCCTCCTCCCTCTTTGTCGTCCGCTAGCAGACGGCAAAGAGAATGTCCCCCCTTATCGGTCACGGAGGATCCCCCCTCACTCCCCCCCCCCCGCGCACACGATCCACTCCACTCTCTCTCTCTCTCTCTCTCAGCATCGACCGACCCCTCCCAGCGGCTCCCCCTCCCCCCCGCCCCACCGCGCTGCCACCACCATTGGAACTCCCCACCGCCGCCCCTCCCCAGCGCTGCCCTTCCCCTGTCGCCGCCCCTCCCAGCGCCGCCCCTCCCCAGCACCGCTCCCGCGATGAGCCCCCTCCCTGCGACGAGCCTCGTCCCCCTCGCCGCCCCCTCCCCCTTGTCGCCCCCTCCCCCGCGCCGCCCCCACCACCGTGGCGAGCCCCCCACCTGCGCCACCCACTCCCCCACGCCGGCCCTCCTCCACATGCGCCTCCCCGCGACGCCCACCCGCCAGAGCTCGACGCGGCGCCACCCCCTCTACGCGGCCTTCTTCCCCCGCGTCGGCCCTCCTCCATCGGCCCTGCAAGGTGAGGTTTTTTCTTTTTTTCTGTTTTTACTTTTCAGTTTATGTTACTAGTGCTTGTTTTTTCTATTTAGTTTAGGTTAGTTCTAGTGCTAGTTTAGTTTAGTTTAGTGTTTTTTGTTTTATTGTTTAGTTTAGGTTAGTGCTAGTGCTAGTTTAGTTTAGGTTAGTCCTAGTTATTAGTGTTAGTGATAGTGCTAGTGTTTAGATAATAATAAGGAAAAGAAGAAGACAGAAAAAATGAAGGTCGAGGAGGCTGAGGAGGTCATAGTTTTGTAAATTAAAGGTTAGGTCACATATTTTTTTTGATGTTTGTTATAAAAAACATCAAATCTGTGTTGATCGGGTGAATTTCAATGTGAAGTTGTCCGACGACCTCCCCCTACGTTTGACGAGCACCCCTGCTCCGTTCGTTGGTGAGCACAAATGACATCTCCTCCCCTGGCCCCCTTAATTTGCTCGGTTCCGGTCTTCGTACCGATGAAACTTGCTAGCTATATGTGTCTTCAATCATCAGTATACGTGACCAGTATGCCTCTCCCGTTCGAAAGGGCAGCATCTATAAATATGCATGTCTTTGCGTATTTATAACCCCCATCCTTTCGAATTGTACAACGTTATCCATGGATAGCCTGAGTATGTCTAGATTGGGTTCGTCTTCCCGTATGCTCTGCTCCGGATTCGATGTGGAATTTCGTCAGTGCCTCCCTATTGTTCTCTGGGTACACAACCTCTCTGCTTATTGTCGAGACGTGTATCAGGAGAACAGTGGGGTGGTGCTGCCAAAATTCTGCATCGGATCCGGAGCAGACCATATGGGAAAACGAACCCAATCTACACATACTCGGGTGGGATTAGGACCTATCTCTACCTAACATCGTGTAGGTTGCATGGACGTAATAAAACTGACAAACTTGGTTAACGGATGAATATAGATGATGAATTATATATATATATATATAATTCTTGTGTGTTTACTAGGTAGGCAAGATGAGTGATCGTGCTTGGATGTACACTGGTCAACCTAGTCAAAAGAAATGACCATTGAATGGTTAACAAAAATCAAGGGGTTTCTGAGCGCCGCATTTGCAAATGGCCAAGAAATAACCTGGTGCCCCTGTGTCCGGTGCGACAACCATAGAAAGTAGACACGGGATGAAATGGGTAAACACTTTTAGAAGTGGGTTTTATGCCTAATTATACGGTGTGGATATTTCATGGTGAGTCTACCCAACGTGCCAAAGGTGAGGTTGTTCGTCGTCACACCGACGAGCATGGTACCGGGATCGAAGACATGGTGCAAGACTTTGATGATTCTCGGGATTCGGACGATGAGATGGAGTAATCTGCAAAGGCCTTCTATGAAATGTTGGATTCTTCAAAACGTCCTCTCCATGGTCACACTAAGCTTTGTCAGTTGGATGCCATCGCGCAAGTAATGGCTCTAAACGCTCATTTCAACCTAGGCAGAGAATGCTACGGCGCGATGATGACGATATTTAGAAGCTTTCTACCAAAGGCCATGTATTGCCAACAAACCTGTACCAGTGTGACAAAATCCTACATGCGCTTAAGATGCCCTATGAGAAGATAGATGCATGTGAGCATGGATGTGCCTTATTTAGGCTTGAGTATGCGGGCTTGAACTATTGTCCCATTTGCAAGTCTTCCAGGTATGTTGTGGTAGACAACGGTATGGGTGAGAAGAGTCAGAACAAAATCCCAGTTAATGTTCTTCGGTATCTTCCAATCATACCAAGACTTCAACGTCTTTTCATGGTCGAAGAGACGGCTAGACAGATGACATGGCATAAATTGGGTAAAAGAACCGAACTAGATGCAGATGGGAATCCAATGTTGGGACACACTTCATATGCTTCTGCATGGAAGCACTTCGATGCATTACATAAGGATAAAGCGACAGATCCAAGGCATCCTCGAGTCGCCATCAGCATGGATGGGTTCTAAGTGTTTGGTATGACGGCAACCCAATATAGTTGATGGCCTGTATTTGTCATTCCACTCAATCTCCCTCCTGGAGAGATTATGAAAAGAAAGAACATTTACTTGACATTGATAATTCCAGGGCCCAACTATCCGGGGAAGAATATGAATGTTCACATGCAAACGCTTAAGGATGAATTGCAAGAAGCTTGGGATAATGGGATCAAGACATATGACACCGCTTCCAAAAATACTTCATAATGCATTTGTGGTACATGTACTTGACACATGACTTGTCAGCGTATGTGCTATTCATTTGCTGGTGTGTGCATGGAAGGAGCTCTTGAGTTTCGTTGGCTATAGGCGGGTCGCAAGTATTCTTGCTTCAATTTGCACAAACAGTTCCTAGATCCTCACCATAAGTTCAGAAAAGACAAGAAGAATTTCATGAAAGGTACAGTTGTCAAAAACTCTACACCACCTGCATTGATAGGCCAACAGAACCTGGATCAAATAAACGCTCTCGAGCTGGATCCAAAATGTCCAGGGTATTTCGAAGGGTATAATACGAAACACGCACGGACTCACAAGATATGCTTGTGAGACCTGCCTTACTTTAAAGACCTCCTTTGCCCACACAACATCGACGTGACGCACACTGAAAAGAATATCAACCAGGCCCTTTTTGGTACAATATTTGGCATAGAGGGAAAGACAAAGGATAATCCTAACGCTAGAGTCGATCAGGAGGCTATATGTGATAGGTCGTTACAAAACATGCGACAACCGTTAGGAAAGAAGAACTGGAGGAAGCCAAAGGCATGGTTCAATCTTGGAAGGCTAGCTATGAGGGAAATGCTCTTGTGGGTGAAAATGCAGTTGATGTTCCCCTATGGGTATGCAGCGAATCTAAAGAGGGGGGTGAGTCTTGACAAATTGAAAATATTTCGTCTCAAGAGTCATGATTGGCACATATGGTTTGAGTGGGTAATGCCGGTAATGTTGCGTGGCTTTATCCCTGAGGATGAATGGCTAGTACTAGTAGAGCTGAGCTATTTCTTCCGTGCTCTTTGTGCGAAAGAACTATCGCTTGACATGCTAGATGAACTGGAAGAGTTGGCGCCGGAGTTGATATGCAAGTTAGAAAAGATCTTTCCCCCGGGCTTCTTTAATCCAATGCAACATTTGATTTTGCATCTCCCGACCGAGGAAAGATTGGGGCGGGGGCATGCAAAATTGTTGGTGCTTTGGAACTGAGAGGATGCAGAAGATGCTTCGAGCAAAATGTAAAAATAAGCATACAGTTGAAGCATCGATGGCCGATGCATTCATTACTAAGGAGGCTGGAAACTTCATGACAGCACACTACGAAGCCAAGAATAGTTATTTGCATAATCCGAAGCCTCGGTACAATGATGGCAACCGTGAAAAAGTTTGATCCAACCTTAGCCTATTCCAAGGGAAGCTCGCACCAGCCGGTGCTACGGAAGAAATAACATTGGATGTCGACGAATGGCGGACCATTTCGTTGTATATCTTCAACAACCTAACAGAAGTGCGTTCATACATCGAGTAAGTTCTCGGAACATTGTTTCGCAACTTCTAATTCCTTTGAACTACTCTTATTCCCAGATATGTGATATAGTCGATACGTCGCAAAATTCTCGGATGGAGCGGTGATCCAAAACGATTCCATCGAAGAGTATGAGTTTCTGGAAAAGCATGGAGGTGGCTATCCCGGTTTCAACTCTTGGTTCAAATAAACGGTAATTTCCATTAGACCATTTCATTTCTTCATCTAGTTTGCAGCTAATGCAACAATCCTTTCATATCAAACTTGTAGACTAATTCAGAGTCTATGGACGCCGAATTGAGATAAGTTGCTAATGGTTTTGACTATAAGGTCCGTTCATTTGACAAATATGACATCAATGGGTATCGCTTTCGTACTTTTGGCAAAATGCTATCTATGGCTGACCGAAAGTCTACAGATTGTTGTGTCGCCGCTGTCAGCGAAGGAGGTGTCGAGTATTATGGAAGAGTTGAAGCAATTTATGAACTTATATTCTTTGGTGATAACAGACCAAACGTCGTAGTATTCAAATGTTATTGGTTCCAGCCGAAGGAGACTAGAAGGACTCATGAACATATAGGGCTAGTTGAAATCAAACAAAGCACCCATTTAGATGTTCCCGACGTCTATATTATGGCTCAACAGGCGACCCATGTTTTCTCTCTACCGTGGGCCTGCCAAACTGATCCAAATATGAAAGGTTGGCATGTCGTTTATGATGTGCCGCCACATTTTAGACCACCTCCCATCAATGAACATGACTATGAACCTCGCATTAACCCAGCACATATGAAGGAGAATTCTTCCAAGAAACACGTCTTTCCAAAAAACATTTCAAGAACCGCTCTACTTCACCCCAGAACAATGAAGTAGACAGCGACAGTGAATCCGACTAAACCCCTAAGCCGGAACAAGAAGAGACGGAAGAAGAAGAAGAGGTTATTGCTGCGGATGACCTCTCAATGCTTGACCGATTACATAAAGGAGGCCTTCCACATGTTGTTCGTGATAGTGATGATGATGCATTTATTAATGATAGTGATGATGATAATGATGCATTTATTGATCCTGGAGCATATATAGACGATGAAGATTATTATTAGTTCATGTCAGGTATACATGATGATGATACACTCAAATTATATACATATTACTATTCATGTTGGTACTCAATATTTTTATGTTGTACTAATTTCGTTTACTCTTTGTCATGGTAGGTGTTGAAATATGGTGGGCGCGGGTCAAGAGCAATGCGAGGATCCTTCATCGGCGCGTGCTGGGAGGGGTACTTCCATTCCACCCCAAAACTCTTCGGAGAGCGTTGTACGACAGTATTGGGTCACCCGAGGGCATTTCTTCGTCGGTGATGTTTCCCATAGGGAGAGGAGGTTGAGGGAAGAAGAGAGCTCCTAAAGCTACACGTGGTGGCCGCGGGAGAGGTACAAAGGCTGCTACGCCTTCCTCGCCAACACACCCAGCTGATTCACCAGAGCACAGGACTGCTATGGTGGACTCGTCTGAGGTGAAGGCTACAAGGACTGCTGTCCACGAGCCTCGGGTCAATGATCCTTCTGTCCCAAACGCTTCGACCCTCGAGGCTGCTGTGCCAGACGACTCGTCACACGAGACTCTTGTGCCAAACGCTTTGTCCTACGAGAATCCACAGGCTTCCACCATATGGGATACCTGGCCGGATCTGCATCAGCCAGAGCCAAGTGGCCATGCTGATGGTGGTGGGGATCGGTTTTCTGATAGCGGGGACAACGTGGTTGAGGGTACCGTCTACCAGCGTGGGTGTACATGGCTCCCGGCGACCCACGAGCAGAGGTGACTGATTAAGCCTGAGTCACTAAAGTAAGTGCATTTACTCTTTTTAAACCTTTTCCCTTCATGTTTCTTCACATATCTAATGCATTGGCTTTGTCATACTGCAGGGGTTGGATTCACACCAAGGATGTCCGAAGGCCCAACTTCGTCCTTTGTGTGATTTTACCGCATAACTTCCCGGGGTTTGTCATGTTGCCCAATGAGGGTCAGCAAGAAGAGGTAGGATTGAAATGGGATCACTACTTGGCTGCCCCGGCCCCGCCGGAGGAGACGATCGACGGTGTGTTGTGCCACACGAGGGCTGACATGGTCATCAGGAAGTTCTAGGTAATTTCTCCTTTACACAATTAAAAATCAATAATAGCTAGTTATTGTACTAAACAGTGTTATCTCTTTTGATTGCAGACCTTCTACAGGTGTGAGGAGGGATACGAGGAGGCTGTGGCAAAGCTTATCGATTACGAGTGCAGGCGCCTACTACAGAACTTATGGCACGAGGCTCGGGTACAGGTTGTTCGAGACTACTACGTCTCGCAGCATATTAAGAAGGCCAAGTTTTCGTCCCGTTGAAAGTTTCTGGACAAGGAGCAGTACATGAAGGTAATTACCTATTCTTAATGCCCTATACTTAGTTTCCTTTGCTTTAATTCATAGGTGTAGCTCTGAAATTCCTCTTTACTAACTTAGGTTCCCCCGAGATGGTGTGTGGATAAGATAGGTTGTTGGGAGGTGTTAGTGAATGAATAGTGCTCTAACCAATAGCGAGTCATCCACGACGATGCCAAGGCACGGTGTGCCCAAATGGAAGGTGTGACACACCATCAAGGCAGTGCCAACATTTATCAGTTCGTGCGGAACTGGGTATGTGGTTTGCTTCATGATTCCTGTAATTCATTCTTGTAGTGCTAGGTTTACCCATTATTAATACTTTGTTGCTCTCTTATAGGTTCATAACAATAAGACGGAGGGCTAGAGGTGTACGACCTCTATGCCATGGCCCATACTGCCTCATACAAGAAGTTAGAGGCATTCTCTGAGTCTGACCTTGATAATCCCGAGAATTTCACCAATATCTCCTCCCACCACAAGCTCGTGAGGTACAGAGATGTGGGGAAGGCGGTGAATGGGGAGGACTTCAACCCTAGCCAGCAACCACTTGATCCAGACCTGATGATGTTAGCTGGCCACGGGAGGCCGCATGGCTCGATAGCCATTGGAGATGGACATATACGATCTTCGCGCACTTTCTGGCAGATCAAGGCGCGCCAAACGAGCTGTTGTCCTGAGATGCCGGCACGTCCACGGCCAATCCAGATCGACATCGAGGTTAGTCATACAGACTCAGATAGATTTCATCCATTACATTGTCTGTGTGAACAAAGATGATTACAATGTTAACGAGGAGGTGTGTTGCAGGCTACTCTGGATAAAGAGAGAGAGACAACCCAGGCGCTTCTGGCAGAATAGGACCGAAAGGCGGAGGAGGAGAAGAAGGATCTGGAGGAGAGGGCGACTAAGTTGTTGGAGGAGGAGATGGCACAGAACGATGCGTCTCACCGGGTCATGTACGAGCTCATCCTGGTAAGTTTCTTATTTATATTAGCCAAATGATGCACTACATGTTCTATTCATTAGTAACCAATATGATTGACTTGGCAAAACCAAATGTGCAAACTTTGTGTGAGAAGACCGGCCAGACCCCTCCACCTATGCCAGTCATTACCACGGCTAAAATAGTGAGTTTCGTTTTCAATGTTCATTAGTTACTAGTCTTAACATTTCAGCTTCATCATGCTAACGCAAATGATCTTTGGTACAGCATAACTCCCGAGCCGCATCGCATGACCCGAGCAACCCCAGTGCTTCATATCCGTGATGACGAGGAGAGTAAACCCTAATATGTCACTTACTTGGCTCGTTTTCTCATTCAAAGACAAACATAGCAGTTAGACAAACTTAGCACTTAGACAAATGTCATATTTTACGTAAGTTAGCTTTGTTTCCTCTAAAATGACATAGTAAACTTACTTACCTCCAAAATGACATATTGTACCTTAGTTAGCTCTAAAATGACATATTGTACCTAAGTTAGCTCTAAAATGACCTATACTTAGCATTGTTTCCTCCACACTGACATATTAAGCTTAATTAACTCAACAATGACATAATAGACTTTGTAATATCATAGATGCCATGGACTTAGCTTATTTTCTTGCAAAATGACACAATAAGCTTAGTTAGGTAAAAATGTGATAATTACCTAGGTTAGCTCTAAAATGACACAAAGAAGCAATAAGAAGAAGAAAAACAAGACAAGAAAGAGAAAGAGAAGAAAAAAGCTTATTCTTCCTCCTCCTCTTCTTGTTCTTCTAGATCTTCTTCTTCTTGGTAACCTCATAGATGCCATAGACATACCTTATTTTCTTGCAAAATGACACAATAAGCTTAGTTCGGTCAAGAATGACATAATTAGCTAGGTTAGCTCTAAAATGGCACAAATAAGCAATAAGAAGAAGAAAAACAAGCGGATAAAGAAAAAGAGAAGAAAAACACTTCTTCTTCTTCCTCCTCCTCTTCTTCTTATTCTAGATCTTCTTGTTCTTCTTCTTGGTAACCTCATAGATGCCATAGACTTACCTTATTTTCTTGAGAAATGACACAATAATCTTAGTTAGGTCAAGAATGGCATAATTACCTAGGTTAGCTCTAAAATGGCACAAATAATCAATAAGAAGAAGAAAAACAAGAGGATAAAGGAAAGAGAAGAAAAACACTTCTTCTTCCTCCTCCTCCTCTTTTTCTTCTTCTAGTTCTTCTTCTTCTTCTAGTATTCTTCTTCTAACTTTCTTATTTCCCATTTTGAAGATTTGATTCACTTCATGGAAGCTTGCATTGATGGAGTTCTTGTGTTTAATTTATGTTTTGATTTTGTATCGATGAACACTGTTAAACTTGCTACCTACGGATGAAACTATGCATGTATGGATGAAACTTGCACTTTTGATTTGGTATGTTTGTTGGATGATCATATATATGTGCTTGTGATATGGCAGTGATATAGTTTCTGTATATCATATATGTGCTTTTGAAAATGATTGGATATAACAAAAAACAAAACAAAAAGGGACAATACAGGCACTTTGCCGTCTGCCACCAACGGCAAAGGGATCTTTGCCATCTGCCCCGAACGGCAAAGGTGCCACGTGGCGGCTACCTGTGCAACCTGGGAAGACTAGACTCGGGACATTTTTTTTTTGCCATCCGCGGCATATGGCAAAGGGAGAGGAGGCAGACGGGAAAGGAGTGAGGGGGCGGCCATGGCAGAAGTCTTTGTCGTCTGCGGCAGACGGCAAAGGGGAGGAGGCATAGGCAAAGGGTGAGGAGTCAGACGACAAAGAAGTGAGGGGGCGGCCATGGCAAAAGTCTTTGCCGTATGTGGTAGACGGCAAAGGGGGAGGGTGTTAGAAGACAAAGGGGAAGGCGCCAGACAGCAAAGGGCTGGGGAGGCAGACGACAAAGGAGGCGGGGAAGCGGACGGCAAAGCGGTGGGTCTGTTAGCCACCTCTAACGGCGATGCCGTCAGTAGTTGTCATCCATAGACTTTGCCGTCTGCAAGTTGACAGCGACGAATCATTGCCGTCCTCTAGGCAAAAGAAGATGACAAAGAACCCCTTTGCTAGAGCTAGTTGGGCCTGAAAATATGTCGTCTGCTAGCGGACGGCAAAGTCCTTTGCCGTCTGCCTTTGTGCCTTTGCCGTCTGCCATGGCAGGCGGCAAAGTGCCTGATTCCTATAGTGACTTGACCTTTCAAACCTCACGGATTCGGGGGCTACTGATGAGGTCGTCTACTATGGGTGGGGTCACGGGCCTGACCCCTGGACCCACCTATAGACCCTCGCTGACATTCAAGTTCAAGAAGAGAAAGTGCGCTCGGACATGTCTCCAGAAGCACTGGGGCATAACTCCAGAAGCACTTGGATGTTCCTGCACGGTCACTCGGATGGCTTTATCGTACATTCGGTGGCAGGCGACCAACAACCTCGAAGGCACAGCGTCAAGGGAACCCGAAGAGATGCCGCTTTCTACAGCCACCATACGTTATCATTAACGACACAATTAGAGCGGCAGTTTCAGTAACGCTGTCTTAGTTGTCATTATTACAGTGCTCAATCGGTGGTGGCACACTCTATATAAGCCATCCCCAGGCGTCGTAACCAGGTTGAGACACTTTTATTCCTCTATTCCACCATAAGCAAAGCAAACCAGCCTCTGGGCTCGAGACGTAGGGTCTTTACCACTCCCGAGTGGGGCCCGAACTCGTAAACATCCGAGTGACACACCTGAGCCGTAGCTATACTTCACCCCTGCTTTCGTACCCCTAGTAGTACTGTCAGACTTATTCCCACGACACCCAGTTTATGTGTTGCTTCATAAGGGGCTGATTTGGATCCACACGTTTCATGCTACGGTTAGATTTATCTTAATTCTTCTTTCGTAGTTGCGGATGCTTGCGAGATGGGGTAATCGTAAGTGTGTTGTTAGTTCTATTAAGAACAGCACCTTAGCACCGATCTACCCACATATCAAATTATCAAAGTAGAGAACTCTAATCAACTCAACATGATGAATATAAATAGACAGAAATTCCCATGTGTCCTCGGGGGTGCTTGCTTAATATAAGAGTACATTCAGGCCTGTCCTTGCTTCAAAAAAGATTGGTCTACCTTTCTGGACCTTGGTTACTATCTTGCTATAAAACTCTCTAATATTGTCATTTACATCACTTACAAAGAATACCTTGCTGCAAATGGCTTGTCATTTCGTTCTGCTCCCCGTTGAGTTTGACACTCTTACTTATCGAAAGGACTACGGTTAATCCCCTATACTTGTGGGTCATCAATCTCCCACACTCGCCAGGATACGTTATGTATCGAACACTTTGCACACACAGTCACGAAACACCAGTTCTAGGTATAAACCCATCAATATCGATCAATACGATAGCACGACTGACCCGACCATATGGATAGAAGACTTCCTACTACACATTCACATGGCCCGAGGAGATGACCTCCATGTCATAAAATACCTGTCGATCAACCTCAAGGGATCAACAAGGCATTAGCTCCACATCCTTCCCAGAAATTCTATTTGAAGCTAGTAGGAACTTGAGGAGGCCCTTAGGGAAAACTTCCAAGGTACCTATGTTGGTTCTCCGGATGTTGATGACCTTATCCACATCGTCCAAAAGGAGGGCAAGTCATCTTGGAAATTCTGGAACCGGTTCTTGATGAAAATGAACCGGATTGTAGCATTCAAAAACAGCATCCCGGATGAATGTCTAGCCCGACAACTCAGGCAAGATAAGCCTAGGACTAGGTGGCCCTTACTTCAGTAGAAACCCATTTTGTGTGGGCGAAGATAGCTCGCTGGCCCGCAGTTCCTAGAAGAGCGATCTCGGCACCTCGGAAACCCATGATGGGAATGGCAAACCCATTCGCAATAAACACAAACGCCGAAACAAGAATAGCAGCAGCGAGGCCAAGGACCCAGTAGTCAATGCAGGGTTCTATAGTTCACGGGCTGGACCAAAAAGGAGGCCCGCTATAGGGAACATCAACGGCCCAAACGCCCTGGGGAAATATCGGACTAGCCCTACCAGATCCATGGCAAACCAGACAAGCCTGCCAACCACACCAATCAAAACGTTTGGGTGTTCAAGCAGGCCAGGAAGGCATTGGCCAAGGAATCAGGCAATGTCCAGTCTATGAGCGATGAAGACGAGGATGAACCTTGCTGGCCGAACAGTGACATCCATACATAATTTCCCTCCGAGGTCAAGGATGTGAACATAATCTATGTCACTCACATTCCTAAGAAAGAGTCGAAACAGGCACTTCGGGATGTCTAGGCTTTAGAGTCTGTAGCCCCGAGGTGCGCCCCTTTGATAGCCTGCTCAGTCAACTTTGATAAACAAGACCACCCAACCAGTGTCCATCATGGAGGGTCAGTTGCCTTTGTTATGGACCCAATTATCGATGGGTTTCATCTACACCGTGTCCTTATGGATGACGGAAGCAGTCTGAACCTAATATGCAGAAACGGTGAGGAAAATGGAATCTATTCATCAAAAATCAAACCCAGCAAAACCACATTCAACGGAGTAATACCTGGTGTGGAGGACAAATGGACGAGCACTATGATGCTACCAGTTGTTTACGGCTCCCTCAAAAACTTCTGTTGCGAGGACTTGATCTTCCTTATAGTTTTTGTCGTTGTTTTGTCATGACAGATGCCATGAGTAAGCTTATCGTAGGTGGTTGGGGCCGGAGGATGCCGACGGGCTCCGGGAGCGGGATTAGGTACAAGCGATGGTGACACACGATGTACCCAGGTTCAGGGCCCTCCGTGGGAGGTAATACCCCTAGTCCTGCCTGGTCTAAATTGATGGATGGGTGTGTTTACAAGGTTGCTCCTGGAGCTGTGTCTAGACGAGGAAGAGGGAGCAGCCGGCTCGCCTTCCTCCGCCATGAAGTGTGAGAGAGTGTGGGAGTTATCCCGTGAGTGAGTGCGTGAGAGTTGTCCTCCTTGTTGCGTGTGGGTCTCGGGGGGTTATAGGCCAACCCCCCGGCTTACAATATTCCTGAGGTACACAAGTGGGGGGACCCTACTGGCAGCCTCTCCGGCTGACCAAGGGTTCCCGCCCTTCGAGCCGTCTTTTCGCCTGTAGGGTCCACCGGCTGCGCGGTCCCGTCGCCCGCTGGGGCCCGCGAGCCGGCTCCACGATTTGCCCTCGCCCACCTGCCACGGCACAGGCCGCCTGGGAGGCGTAGTCTAGTGCCAGCCAGTCGAAGTCTTCGGTATGGTTGGCTACACTGTAGCCACGCCGGGGCAGGTAATTGAGTGGGCGGGGCGTGTCGGCACTGTTTCCCCGCCCACTCGCGGTCGCCAAGGTCAGTGGCCTGGATGGCCGGACTGTAGCCATGCGCCGCCGCGCGTCAGCAGCCATTGTGGCTACAATGGCACCCGTTTTGGCGGTCACGTCGTGTCGCCGTTCCCATGCGTAGAGGGACGGGACGTTGCTTGTCCACCCCGGGTCAACGAAGGAAGTGGCCCGGAGGCAGCCGGTCACGTCTAGCCGGCCGGGGGTCGAGCCGGCATCTTGACCAGCTGTCTGTGAGCCAGGGCGATCGCCACAGCCAGCTGCGCTCCAACTGCCCGTGGACAGCCGGTCACGTACTTTTTCTTTGAAGTGGGGAGGAGAACCCCGCTGCTTTGGCCTACCCAGGGGTAATAACCCCGTCAGTTTCCTTCCGCAATGGTTATCACATGTTGCTTGGTCGTACTACATACGCCCATTTCAACATTGTACCGCACTATGCTTACCGCAAGCTCAAGATGTCGGGGCCCAACGAGGACATTACCATTAACGGCCATACTGACGCTCCCTCCATATAGTGGAGCAGACAGCGACTTTCGCATCTGACTCCCAAGCGGCCAAATAAGCGTCCTTGAAAGAATCTTGCCATTATCTTTCAAGGTCTTCCAAACGCGTCCACACTCCTACTTCGGCCCTTGGTCGAACTCGCGCAAATATGAAATAGGGATACATGCTACCCTGCCCCTATAATCAGGTAGCAGACTACCTACCTAAAGTACAGAACTTCATGCTTAATATTCCTTGGGGAATTGGGGAGCACAAATTTATACAAGTAGATATCCTGGATCATCCGACCACACCCGAAGCCTGGTCTTCTCTTCGACACAATAAAGGCCCACCAGAAGGAACATCTCGACAGTGTTAAACTGTCAAATCATGGATTCAGCTTCGTCAGAGGCCCTGCCTCTCGAATGGGTCAAGCATAGCTGATGCGGGTAGCCAACCATACAAAATCATGCTTTGGTGGCATTTTCTTATCTTTAGGAGTTTCCACATCGAAAGCAATTCTATCTATGTTCTTATCCAAGCGATCAACTTTATGCACCTTTTGTTATACCGTAGTATTGAAAATCTTTTGAGAACTAATAAATTCTTTAATGGTGTTCTCAAGATAAGTAGGTATCCTATTATTATTTGTAGAAGAATTTACATAAGAATTACAATAATTATTACAGGAATTGTCGGGGTACAGCCTAGCATTGAAATTTACTCTATAAGAATTTTTGTTGAAATGGTTTCGTGAGATAAAATTCACATCAATAGCATCATTATTTTTCTCAATCAAGTTATAAAAATTCATATCCTTGGGATCAACATGAGCATGTTACTAGCAACCATATTCATAAGAGCATCCACTTTTTCACTGAAACTAGTGATTTCCTCAATAGTATTTACCTTCTTCCCAATTGGAGCTCTTTCGGTATGCCATTGAGAGTAGTTTTTCATGATGTTGTCCAGAAGTGTGGTGGCCTCTCCTAATGGCACCTCCATGAAGGTACCACCTGCATCCTAATCTAAAAGATTTCGAGACACAAAGTTTAGCCCAGCATAGAAATTTTGTATAATCATCCATAAGTTTAAACCATGAGTAGGGCAATTTCTAACGATCAATTTCATCCTCTCACAAGCTTGTGCAACATATTGTCTAAAATTCACAATTTGATTTCTAAGGGAGATGATCTCATCGGGAGGAAAAATACGTGGCAATAAAAGCATCTTTACACTTATCCCACGTTCCAATACTATTACGTGGTAAACATGAAAACCAAGCCTTAGTTGTATCTCGTAGTGAAAAAGGAAATAATTTTAATTTGGCCACATCATTACCCATATCCTTTTTATTTTGCATATCACATAATTCAACAAAAGTATTCAGATGAGCAGCGGGATCTTCATTAGGACTTCCCAAAAATTGTTCTTTCATCACAAGATTAAGCAATGCAACATTAATATCATAAACTCCGCACTAGTGGAGGGTGGTATATGAGTACTAATAAAATCATTTTTATTAGTATTTTATAAGTCACACAACTTTTTAGTATCTTGAGACATGATGACCGAGCAAGCAAAGTAACAAGCGGAACAAGTAAACTAGTAAATAAACCAAGCAAAGAAGTAGAGTAGTAATGAGCAAGGATAAATAATTTTGTATTTTGTATTTTTATGAAGCAAGAAAAATATATAAAAAATAAAAAGTAGAACAAGTGAATGATAATTTGTGCGAAGGTACTTGATAGTAGGTTGGTGATACTCCCCAGCAAAGGTGCTAGAAATCCTTCATCATACTTGTGATCTGCGTTTGGTTTTCCACAAAGAGGAGTGATACCTCTCCAACGTATCGGTAATTTATGAAGTATCCATGTCATATTTTCCTATGTTTTTACTATTGTTTTTTGATTTATTGGGACTAACCTATTAATGGTTGCAAAATTGCACAAGTTTTTATTTCACACTTTGATGTGTAGGAATTAATTGGAAATTGCCGAAAACGCAAAAGGAGCTTTGTTGGAGTAGGACTCTGACTTTCCTGAAAGGTGGCGTCAGATGGAAAAAGTTAGTTTATGGCAATGATTTTGGACTACAAATTTATCCAAAACAGAATTCGGATGCAATTTGGAGACTCATTTTACTAAATGAAAATATCTGATTATGGGATCACGAGAATTGATAACGTGATTGAGTCCAACCCTTACCATATGTGCTATATTCGGCCAAGCCATGACTTTGGGGGATCATGAGGGCTGTGAGGAGCCCCTAGGAAGGTTCTAGAGGTGCCCAAGAGCCATTGGATCAAGGGTCCATCCATCAGAGGGCCATAGAGCACCACAAGGACACATATAAGGAGAGGGAAACCCTAATTTCAGAGAGCCACCAAGAGCCACGAATTTGCCTCTCCCTTGGCAGCCGCCAAGAATGGGATAGGCTCCTCCATTGCAGCACCAAGACCAAGCAGGAAGGACCGGCAAGGGGTCGTCACCCATCGCCACCGTCGTCGCCCGTAGCTATGTGTTCAATCTCTCTCTGTCGTGTTCTTGAGATATCATGATCTTGAGGTATCAGAGGCTTTCTTAATATAGTCAGATAATATGATGTGTTTTCCTCTCTATCTAGTCGTGATGAATTGAGTTTTCCCTTTCAGTTTTTTGTTGCCAGATTGAATACTATTATGGATTTGAGAAAACTTGATATATGTCTTGCATGCGGATACCCATAGTGACAATGGGGTGTTCTATTGATTCACTTGATATATGTTTTGGTACTCAACTTGTGGATTCCCATGGTGACATTGGGATAATCTATGCATAAGGGTTGATGCACGTTGTTGTCCTACTTTCTCTGATAGAAATCTTGGGTGCTCTTTTAGGTTCTTTGTGCTGGATTGAGTATTATGAATCTGAAATTGTTTAATGTGTATCATATAATTAAATCACGGATACTTGTGGTGACATTGGAGTATCTAGGTGACATTAGAGTTGGTTGATGTGTATCGTATGGTGTTCTTCTAGTATGAACTCTTAAATAGATTTATCAGAAAGGGTAACTTGGTTATTTTAGTACGAACTCTTGGATAGATCGATCAAAAAGGATAACTTTAAGGTGTTTTTGTACCCTACAAAAAATTTCTTCTTATGCTCTCCGCTAGATAAGAACTTTGGAGTGATTATTTGTTGCACATTGAGGCATGGTTATGTTATCCAATTATATTAGCATTGTTGAGAGATTGCACAAGCGAAATTACGAACAATAGGCCTTGTTTTGAAGCATTGCAATACCGTTTGTGCTCTCTTTTGTCACTTGCTACCTTGCTATTTTTATATTTTCATATTACAAAAATAAATATCTACTATCATTACTACACTTGTATCACCATCTCTTTGCCGAACTAGTGCACGTGTACAATTTGCCATTGTATTGGGTGTGTTGGGGACACAAGAGATTTATTGTATTTGATTGCAGGGTTGTTTGAGAGAGACCATATTCATTATATACCTCCCATGGATTGTAAATGTTAGGTCATTCACTTGAGGGAAAATTGCTATTGTCCTACAAAACTCTGCGCTTGGAGGCCCAACACGAGTCTACAAGAACAAATTGTGTAGTAGACATCAAGCTCTTTTCTAGCGCTGTTGCCGGGGAGGTGAGTGCTTGAAGGTATATCTTTAGATGTTGCAATAAAATATTTTAGTTTCTTGGTTTTCACTAGTTTGGTTTTATAAGATAAAACTACAAAAAAGATGGAGTTGAGGGTGCATCAATTGTTTCGTCTCTTTAATGTCTTTCGTGAAAATGATGGTTTGTAAAATTGTGCTCAATTGTTAGAGGAAGAATTTATGAAAATACTTGATGTGAATTCCTTGAATGATGAGCATGGTAGAAATATTGTTAGTATGAATTCTCTGAATATTATTGATGCTAATGATATGCAAAGCCACAAGCTTGGGGATGCTATGTTTGATGAAGATGATATTATTAGTGCCCCATGTTTTGATGATCAAAACTATTATGATGATAGCATGCATCCTATATATGATGATTATTGTGATGACATGTATGATATAAATATTAATGACAACCATGAAACTTGTTGTCATGATTTGATTATTCAATATGGTTATGTCAATCAAGTGTCTCATGATAGTTATTTTGTTGAGTTTGCTCCCACTATTATGAATGAGAAGAAATTTGCTTATGTGGAGAATGATAAAAATTCTATGCTTGTGCATCATAAAAAGAATTATGTATGTGATATTTATATTTTTGAATTAATTCATGATGATACTTAAAATTATTATGAGGGGGAACATATGCTTGTAGGAATTGCAATAATATCATGTTTCCTCCCTATATGTTCAAAGTTTTGAAGTTGCACTTGTTTTGCCTTCCTATGCTAGTTGATTCTTGCTCCCATAAATTTTTTGCTCGCAAAATCCCTATGCATAGGAAGTGGGTTAGACTTAAATGTGCTTGTCATGTGATTCATGATGCTCTCTTGCATTTTCAACTTTTAATTCTATACGAGCATCACTGAAATCATCATGCCTAGCTAAAAGGCATTAAAGAAAAGCGCTTGTTGGGAGACATCCTAGCACTTTTACTTTCTGTTTTTATGTGTTCACATTATTAATCTAATGTAGTAACCATGTATATTGTCTTTTATTTCAATAAAGTGCCAAGTAAAGCCTTTGGGATAGTGTGGATACTTGCTTGTTTGATTCTGTGCAAAAATTGAAAGTTTTGCGTCTAGTATATGAATTATCTGATTTTATTGGAGCATGAAAAAAATTCTTAAATTCTTACACAAAATTTCTATGAAAATTCTGTGACATGTCCTAATTGTTCCGAATTTGTAGATTCGGGGAAGTATGGTGATCATTCACATCTTTACAGACTGTTCTGTTTTTGACAGATTTTGTTTTGCATGCATAGTTTGCTTGTTTCAAGTGTTTCCATAGCTTATTTGTGGTAATATAAATTGTGATATTTGTGGAATATAGTAGTTATTATTTGAGGAAAATTATGAATCTTGTCTTGACAGTACCTAAGTGAATGATCTATATTTACTACACTGACCCATCTCACGAAGTTCCGTTAAGTTTTGTGTGATTGAAGTTTTCAAGTTTTGGGTGAGATACCAATATAAGGTGAATAAGGAGAAGCAAGTACCTAATATTGGGGATTCCCAAGGCACCCCCAAGGTAATACCCAAGGAAAACTCAAGCGTCTAAGCTTGGGGATGCCCCGGAAGGCATCCCCTCTTTCCTCTCAAACATTATCGGTACATCTTACTTGGAGCTATATTTTTATTTGTCACATGATATGTGTTTTTCTCGGAGCTTCATTATAATTTGTTGTTCTCTGTTAGATGTTATTTATAATATTGTTTTCAAATAAGAAGTTTCAAGAATTGCATTAGGATGATTGCATTGCATGTTTTGATATGTGCTGTTTAGAAACAGAATTTTTTGCTGTAGTGTTTGAATTTTCATCTTTTACTGGAACGTGGAAAGTTTCTGAAATTTTTACAAAGTGTTTTTATATAAATTATTTATCATTTCCTAAATTATAATGATTTTTTGGGTTAATAATTACACTGGTTTAATAGATTGCTACAGACTATTTTGTTTTGGCAGATTGTTGACATAGTTTTGTTATTTACTTTTCCTATAGTTTCCATAGCTTATATCATTAGATATAAATTGTGGAAATGATAGTAAACAGTAGAGGATGTTTGAAATTATTATGCAACTTTTATTCCTAGTACATAAAGAGTTAATTTATTATTATGTGCACTAACCTATCCCACGAGTTCTTTTCAAGTTTTGTGTGGAAGAAGTTTTTGAGAATAGGTGAATGCGGAATATGAGAGGATTGAACGAGATACAAAAGCTCAAGCTTGGGGTGCCTAAGGCACCCCAAGTAAATATTTCGAGAAGTCTTAGGCATCTAAGTTTGGGGTGCTACGCATCCCACCTCTCTTCATCAACAATTATCGGTTAGCCTATGTTGAGCCTAAATTTTTATGCATCCACATGATATGTGCTATTCTTCGAGTGCTACTTTAATATTTCTTGCTATTTAAATAAAATACTCATATATGAAATATTTATTGAGAGAGAGCCCTCACATAGCTATTTTATTGTTTACCTACTCATTAATCTTCACTTATATCTTTTGAGAGTAGTTTAATGTTTACTCTTGTGCTTCACTTATATCCTATGAGTAAATTGTGAATGAATTGAATATCATAAATCTGAAATTATCAATGTGATTTATGCTTAGTAGTAGCTTCACATCTGGTTCAGAAATTAAAATCTATTGAAGTTTGACAATCACAATATTGGTCAGACAAGCAATTCGTCAATGATTTAGTATAAGGAAGAGAACTTTCACATACAAATATATTAACTTGGACATCTTCTATGATTGTGAATACCCATTAATTATTTTCAAACTTGAGCAAATTAGTTGAAATTGGACAAGGAAGACAACGTAATGAGTTGTGGTTGCGTATATTTGCATAGAAGTTATATTGTTATGGATCCTCCAACATGTGGTGCTTGTTTAGAACCTTTTGCTAGCCAAAAATTCATACTAAGTAGAGATACTACCTGTGCATCCAAAAACCCTTCAATCCAATTTCTTTCCATGAGAGTCCACTATATCTACCTATATGTAGTGTTACCCTACTGTTCCAAGTAAATTTGCATGTGCCACCTCTAAAATTTCAAATGAGTATATGTTTTTTGTGCCTGGACCGCTGATGGAGCGACAAAGGGCGGTCGATATCTTCCATGTTAAGCGGGTTATTCTCATGATGTGTGTTTATTCACTTGTCCTTGCACGAGAGGAGCGGTAATAGGGATTCCCTATCTCGAAATAAAAAAATGCAAATAAATAAACAAAACTCTCCTAGGAATGTTGTTGGTATGGATGGTACCCGTGGATTTGGCTAGCCGTAGTATGATTGTTGGTGGACGGGGAGTAAACCTTTACTTTTACCGCTTGGGAACTGTCGCTAATGCGTTTAACATGTAAGATATTGATAACTGTTGGTCGCAACGTTGACATGAAGGGTGCACTCCCAAGATTACATTTATCTCTGTTTTAAACAATGAGCTTTGGCACATATGCAAATCCCTGCTTCCGTCTGCGAAGGGACAATCTATTTACTTTTCATGTTGAGTCAACATCTTATTCCAACCTACTTCTATTAGTTGGCAAGCATCATGTGGTGGGGAAATATCTAAGCACATATGGCCAATCAAATATTTTGATCATTACTTATTATTGTTGACAATTATCTTTATGATAAGTATGTTGGGAGGTGAAACATTAAGCCCCTTTATTTCTATGTGTTCGGTGGATGTCATTTGTTCTAAAAATATGCTTTGAGTACTAGCAATCAAAGAAGACTAAATGATGATTGAGTATATCAAGCTCTTACTTAGACTTTGTTGAGAATAAGTTAAATTGCAATTGTTTTGTGACTAAGAACATAGGTTGTTAAGTTTCAAGAGAATTCATTATTTGAACCATAACATGTGAATTGATTGCTACTTTATTATGATGAGTTTTATGAGAAAAAGTTGTTGGTTATGATGCTAGAAAATGGACTGAAATTGTCATTGATCAAACTTAAGCAGTATGCTAGCATTCACACTCCATAAATTATTTCTTTTATAATTTAACTTCTCGAGGACGAGTATGAATTAAGCTTGGGGATGCTCATACGTCTCCAACGTATCGATAATTTATGAAGTATTCATGTCATATTTGCCTACGTTTTTACTATTGTTTTATGATTTATTGTGACGAACCTATTAATGGTTGAAAAATTGCACAAGTTCTTGTTTCACACTTTGATGTGTAAGAATTAAATGGAAATTGCCAAAAAAACGGAAAAAGAGCCTTTTTAGAGGAGGACTCTGACTTTCCTGATATCTGTCCACAAACAGCTTTTATAGATCGTCAGTTTGACTCTCTAAGATTGCGTCAAATGGAACAAGTGAAAACTAGGAAAATCTGAGGAATATTCTGGCAATGATTCTGGACTACAAATTCGTCCAAAATGGAGTTCGGGTGCGATCTGGAGACCTGTTTTACTGAAGGAAAATATCTGATTACGGGATCACAAGAATTGATAACGTGATTGAGTTCAACCCTTACCATATCTGATATATTCGTTAAAGCCATGACTTTGAGGACTCATGAGGGCTGCGAGGTGCCCTAGGAAGGTTCTAGAGGTGCCCAAGAGCCATTGGATCAAGGGTCCATCCATCGGAGGGCCATAGAGCACTACTGAGGCACATATAAGGAGAGGAAAACCCTAATTTCGGCGAGCCACCAAGAGCCACGAATTTGCCTCTCCCTTGGCAGCAGACAATAAGGGGAGAGGCTCCTCCATTGCAGCACCAAGAGCAAGGAGGAAGGATGGGTAAGGGGCTTCCGCCCCTCGCCACCGCCGCCTCCCGTCACTGGCGGCGTGGCCGCCATCGCCTCCATCTCTTCGGGGTTGCACCTCTCCATCAAAAAATATCTCTTTCTCACCATGATAATGTGTGATTAATCCTCCTCGAGGCTGAGGGTATGTACTAGTAGTTATGTGTTCAATCTCTCTCTCTCTCTCATGTTCTTGAGATGTCACGATCTTGACATATCATGGGCTTTGTTAATATAGTCAGATCATATGATGTGTTTCCCTCTCTATCTAGTTGTGATGAATTGAGTTTTCCCTTTGAGATTTCGTTACCGGATTGAATAATTTTATGGATTTGAGAACACTAGATATATGTCTTGTATGCGGATACCCTTAGTGACAATGGGTGTTCTATTGATTCACATGATATATGTTTTGACACTCAAATTGCGGATTCCTGTGGTGACATTGGGGTAATCTACTCATAGAGGTTGATACACGTTCTTGTCCTACTTTCTCCCATAGAAATCTTGGGGCACTCTTTGAGGTTCTTTGTGTTGGATTGAGTATTATGAATCCAGAATTGTTTGATGTGTATCATATAATTAACTCATGGATACTTGTGGTGACATTAGAGTTGGTTGATGCGTATCATATGATGGTATTCTAGTACAAACTCTTAGATAGATTGATCGAAAAGGATAACTTGGTTATTTTAGTATGAAATCTTGGATAGATCAATCGGAAAGGATAACTTTAAGGTGGTTTCATACCCTACAAACAATTTATTCTTATGCTCTCCGCTAGATAAGAACTTTGGAGTGATTATTCGTTGCATGTTGAGGCATGGTTATGTTATCCAATTATATTAGCATTGTTGAGAGATTGCACTAGCGAAAGAACAGACCCTAGGCCTTGTTTTCAAGCATTGCATTACTGTTTGTTCTCACTTTTTTCACTTTCTACCTTGCTGTTTTTATATTTTCAGATTACAAAAATAAATATCTACTATCATTACTACACTTGTATCACCATCTCTTCGCCGAACTAGTGCACCTATACAATTTGCCATTGTATTGGGTGTGTTGCGGACATAAAAGTTTTCTTTTATTTCATTGCAAGGTTGTTTGAGAGAGACCATCTTAATCCTACACCTCCCACAGATTGATAAACCTTAGGTCATCCACTTGAGGGGAAATTGCTATTGTCCTACAAAACTCTGTGCTTGGAGGCCCAACACAAGTCTACAAGAACAAGTTGTGTAGTAGACATCAAGGAGCGGGTGATGTAGTACATTATAGATAATTATTTCCCTCAGTGAGAACCAAGGTTATCAAACCAATAGAACATGGGCAAGAGGGTTGTCAATCCCCTTGGACTTGTTACTTGCAATCAAATGAAGTGTGTCGATGATAGTATATGATTGTAAATTGCAAAAAAAGTAAATAATGGCAGTAAGGTAATGAAAGCTTTTGTAAATATATAAGTGGATAGACCCGGGGGCCATAGTTTTCCCTACTAGAATCTCTCATGAAGTAGGCATACGGCGGGTAAACAAATTATTGTTGGGCAATTGTAGAAAAGTGCATAGTTATGCAATATTTTTTCATGGAAATCATCATTACATATAGGCATCATGTCTGTAAGCAAGTATACCGACTCCTGCCTACATATACAACTGCTAGTCCCCCCATTCACCGCTATGCAGCATGCATCTAGAGTATTAAGTAAAACAGAGTAATGCTTGCAGAACATTGAAATGTTGTAGACAAAGTTGATCCAATCAATATGAATAAACGACATCATTTTATCCTTAGTGGCAACAATAAAAAGACATGTCTTGTCCCTTTCTGTCACTGGTGTATAGAGCACCGCCAGATTGAACCCACTACAACGCACCTCTCCCACTGAAGAAATATGAATCTAATTGGCCAAACTATTTCAATAGATCGGAGAGAATTATGAAGATATCATATAATCATGCATATGTAAAGAAGGACTAGCAAGGAACTCAATATAATTTCATGAACAATCTGAATATAAACCCACAATTCATAGGATCCCAACAAATGCACCACACAAAGTGATTACATAGAATAGATCACCGTGAAGATGTGGTAAACTTTGTATTGGAGATCAAGAGAGAGAGATAGCCATATCAGAGGAACCGTACATTTGTGGTAGACTACTCACACATCACCATGGGAGCAGCAAGCTTGATGTAGAGGCCCTCCATGATCGATCCCCCTCCGACAGGGCATCAGAACATGGCTCTAGATGGGCATGATGGGGAACATTGCATGGGAAACAAAAAAATCGTACGCACACGCAAGATCTATCCATGGTGATGAGCATCTACGACAGGGAGAGTGGATCTACATACCCTTGTAGATCGCTAAGCGGGAAGAATTAAGAAACACGATTGATATAGTCGAACGTCTTCACTATCCAAATCACAAGCCATCCCGTGATCCCATCACGATCCGTCCCGTGATTCAATCACAATCTGTCCCGCGATCCAATCACGGTCCTTCCGATCTAGCGCCAAACGGACGGCACTTCTGCGTTCAGCACATGTACGGCTCGAAGACGATCTCCACCTCCTTGATCCAGCAAGCGAGGGTGGATAGGTAGATGAGTTCTCCGGAAGGACAATGGCGTGGTGGCGGTTTTGGTGAAATAATCCGACAGGGCTTCGCCGAGCTCTATCGAACTAATCTAGAGGATAAACTGGTCTACGGAAGAAGAGGGTAGCACATGGAAATTAGGGTTGGGGCTGCCCTCAAAAACCTCTTGTATATATAGGAGGGAGGGAGGAGGAGGAAGCCCTAGGGTTGCCCCTTGGCTTTGGCCGAAGTGTAGAGGAGGTGGAGGAGTCCACCTCCAATCCTACTCCAGGTAGGATTGCAATCCTACTTGGAATCCTTCCCCACCTTGGTTTTTTTTCTTTCCTCCCACTCTAGCCACATGGGCCTCTTGGGGATGGTTTTCCTAGCCACTAAGGGTTGGTGCACCACCTATCGGGATCATGTGGCCTCCTGACATGGGTGGCCCCTCCTGATGGCCCTCCGGCACTCCCGGTACACTACCGGAAAAACCCAAAACTTTTCCCGTGACCAAAACGGGACTTCCTATATATGAATCTTTACCTCCGAACGATTCCGGAGCTCCTCGTGATGTCCGGGATTTCATACGGGCCTACAAAAAACCTTCGGTCACCACCATACATAACTCAATACTACCAAAATGTCATCGAACGTTAAGTGTGCAGACCCTGCGGGTTCGAGAACTATGTAGACATGACCGAGACACCTCTACAGTCAATAATGAATAGCGGGACCTGGATGCCCATATTGGTTCCTACATATTGTACGAAGATATTTATAAGTTGAACCTATATGTAAAGGATTCAGTTAATCCTGTATGTTGTTCTTTGTTCTTCGGTATGTTACTTGCCCGAGTTTCGATCGTCGGTATCTCCATACCTAGTTCAATCTCGTTATCGGAAAGTCTCTTTACTCGTTACGTAATACAAGATCCCATGGATAAAAATTTAGTCACTTTGCTTGCAAGGCTTATTGTGATGCTGTATTACCGAGTGGGCCCTAAGATACCTCTCCATCACACAGAGTAACAAATCCCAGTCTTGATCCATGCCAACCCAACAGACACCCTTGGAGATACTTGTAGAGCACCTTTATAGTCACCCGGTTACGTTGGGATGTTTGATACACACAAGGTACTCCTCCGGTATCCATGAGTTGCAAAATCTCATGGTCATAGGAATAGATACTTGACATGTAGAAAACTATAGCAATAAACTAACACGATCATATGCTATGTTTATAGTTTTGGGTCTTGTCCATCACATCATTCTCCTAGTGATGTGATCCCATTATAAAATGACATCTCATGTCTATGTCTAGGAAACTTTGACCATCTTTGATCAATGAGCTATTCCACTAGAGGCATACTAGGGACATGGTGTTGTCTATGTATCCACAAATGTATCTGAGTTTCCGATCAATACAACTCTAGCATGGATAATAAACGAGTATCATGAACAAGGAAATATGATAATAACTAATTTATTATTGCCTCTAGTGCATATTTCCAACAGTCTCCCACTTGCACTAGAGTCAATAATCTAGCTCACATTGCTATGTGATTTACATTATTATGAATCTCATACCTAATGAGTTCTGGGGTTTGATCATGTTTTGCATGTGAGAGAGATTTTAGTCAACAGGTCCGCGACATTCAGACCGTGTGTACTTTGAAAATCTCTATGTCATAGCGTAGATACTGCTACTATGCTCCACTTGAAGCTATTCCAAATGGTTGCTCCACTATACGTATCCGGATTGCTACTAAGAGTCATCCGGATTGGTGTTAAAGATTGCATCGACATAACCCTTTACGACGAACTCTTAATCACCTCCATAATCAAGAAATATTTCCTTAGTCCTCTAGTTACTAAGGATAATTTTGACCACTGACCAGTGATCCACTCCTCGATCACTCTTGTACCCCTTGACGAACTCATGGCAAGGCACAAACAGGTGCGGTACACAGAATGGCATATTATATAGAGCCTATGGCTAAGGCATAGGGGACGACCTTCGTCCTTTGTCTCTCTTCTGCCGTGGTCAAGCTTTGAGTCTTACTCAACTTCACACCTTACAAATCAGGCAAGAACTCTTTCTTTGAATGATCCATTTTGAACTCTTTCAAAATATTGTCAAGGTATTTAGTCATTGAAAAATCTTATCAAGTGTCTTGATCTATCTCTATAGATCTCGATGCCCAACAATTAAGTAGCTTATCCAGGTCTTCCTTTGAAAAACTCTTTTCAAACAACCGTTTATGCTTTCCAGAAATTCTACATTATTTCCGATCAACAATATGTCAACCACATATACTTATCAGAAATTCTATAGTGCTCCCACTCACTTTCTTGTAAATACGAGTTTCTCATAAACTTTGTATAAACACAAAAACTTTGATCACCTCATCAAAGTGTGTATTCCAACTCCGAGATGCTTGCTCCAGCCCATAGAAGGATTGCTAGAGCTTGCACACCTTTTAGCATCCTTAGGAGTGACAAAACCTTCCAGTTGTATCACATACAACCTTTCATCATGGAAACCGTTAAGGAAACAATGTTTTGACATCCATCTGCTAAATTTCATAATCGAAAAATGCAGCAAATGTTAACATAATTTCAAAAGACTTTTAGCATCGCTACGGGTGAGGAAGTCACATCATAGTCAACTCCTTGAACTTGGTGGAAACTTCTTTGCGACAAGTCATGCTTTATAAATGGTGACATTCACCATGAGCGTCTGTCTTCATCTTAAAGGTCCATTTGTACTTAACGACCTGTTGTTCAACGGGCAAGTCTACTAAAGTCCATACTTGGTTTTCATACATGGATCCTTTCTTGGATTTCATGGCCTCTAACCATTTGTTGGAATCCGGGTCCTTCATTGCTTCTCCATAGTTCATAGGTTCATCGTTGTCCAACAACAGGACCTCTAAGACCAGGTTGCCCTACCACTCAGGAGAAGTACGCTTCCTTGTCGACCTACGAGGTTCAATAGTAACTTGATGCGAAGCTTCATGATCATCATCATTAACTTCCTCTCCAACTGAATTAGGCTCACGGAAATATCTTTCTGCACTGCACTACTTTGTAGTTGAAACAAAGGTTCAACAACCTCATCAAGTTCTATCTTCCTCCCACTCAATTCTTTCGAGAGAAACTCTTTCTCGAGAAATGACCCATTTCTAGCGACAAACACTTTCCTATTGGATCTGGGATAGAAGGTGTACCCAACCGTCTCTATTGGGTATCCTACGAAGATGCACCATTCCGCTTTGGGTTTGAACTCATCATACATAAGCTTCGCACTCCCAAACTCTAAGAAATGGCAGCTTAGGTTTCTGCCAAACCATAATTCATATGGTGTCATTTCAACGGATTTAGAAGATGCCCTATTTAAAGTGAATGTAGTTGTCTCTAATGCATAACCTAAAACGATAGTGGCAAAACGATAAGAGATCATAGTACGCATTATATCCAATAGAGCATGACTACGACATTCGGACACACCATCACACTATGGTGTTCCAGGTGGCGTGAGTTGTGAAAAACCTTTAACATTGTCTTAAGTTTTATACCAAACTGGTAACTCAGATATTCACCTCCACAATCATATCATAGACATTTTTATCTTCTTGTCACGATGATCTCAAACTTCACTCTGAATTTGCTTGAACTTTTCAAACGTTTCATACTTGTGTTTCATTAAGTAAATATACCCATATCTACTCAAATCATCAGTGAAGGTAAGAAAATAACGGTATCCACCGCATGCCACAACACTCATTGGACCACATACATCAACATGTATTATTTCTAATAAGTCACTAACCCGCTCCATCATACCGGAAAACGGGGTCTTAGTCACCTTGCCCATGAGGCATGGTCCGCATGTCTCAACCAATTCAAAATCGAGTGAGTCCAAAGATCCATCAACATGGAGTTTCTTCATGCGTTTTACACCAATATGACCTTACCGGCAGTGCCACAAGTATGTCGTACTATCATTATTAACTTTGCATCTTTTGGCATCAATATCATGAACATGTGTATCACTATGATCAAGATTCAATAGACCATTATCATTGGGTGCATGACCATTGAAGGTATTATTCATGTAAACAGAATAACCATTATTCTCTAACTTAAATGAATAATTGTATTGCGATAAACATGATCTAATCACATCCATGCTCAACGCAAACACCAAATAACATTTATTTAGGCTCATCACTAATCCCGAAGGTAGGGAGAGCGTGTGATGGTGATCACATCAACCTTGGAAATACTTCCAACACACATCATCACCTTTCCCTTAGCTAGTCTCCATTTATTCTGTAGCTTTTATTTCGAGTTACCAACATTTAGCAACTGAACCGGTATCTAATACCCTGGTGCTACTAGTAATACTAGTAAGGTACACATCAATAACACATATATCAAATATACTTCTGTTGACGTTGCCAGCCTTCTTATGCACCAAGTATCTAGGGTTGTTCCGCTTCAGTGACTGTTCTCCTCATAATAGAAGCACTTAGTCTCGGGTTTGGGTTCAACCTTCGGTTTCTTCACTAGAGCAGCAACTGGCTTGCCATCCATGAAGTTTCCCGCCTTGCCCTTGCCCTTCTTGAAACTAGCAGTTTTACTAACCATCAACACTTGATGCTCCTTCTTGATTTGTACCTTCGCGGTGTCAAACATCGCGAATAGCTCAGGTACCATCTTTTACATCCCTGGCATGTTTATAGTTCACAATGAAGCTCTAGTAGCTTGGTGTCAGTGCCTTCGAGAACTATATCAATCATTGTCTTATCTGGAAGATCAACTCCCACTCGATTCAAGTGATTATAGCACCCAAACAATCTGAGCACATGCTCACCGATTGAGTTGTTCTCCTTCATCTTGCAGGCAAATAATCTTCGTTAGAGGTCTCATACCTCTCAAGATGGGCACGAGTCTGAAATCCAATTTCATCTCTTGGAACATCTCATTTGCTCTGTGATGTTCAAAACGTCTTTGGAGCCTCAACTCTAAGTCGTGATGCATGACGCACTAAACTATCATGTAGTCATCACAACGTGTTGTCAGATGTTCACAACATCCACAGACGACGCTAGAGGGGGTGGCACACCGAGCGGTGCATCAAGGACATAAGCCTTCTATGCAGCAACTGAGGACAATCCTCTGATCACAGACCTAGTCCTCATAATTGCTACCATCATCGTTCAACTCTATTTTCTCTAGGAACGCATAAAAAACACAGGGGAGCTATAGCGCGAGCTATACAACATAATTTTGCAAAGACAACTTTAGACTATGTTCATGACAATGAGTTTAATTAATCATACTACTTAAGAACTCCCACTCAAATTGACATCCCTTAGGTCATTCGAGTGTTACATGATCCAAATTCACCAACCCAAGTCCAATCATCACGTGAGATGAGGTGGTTTCAATGGTGAACATCATCATGTTGATAATATCTACTATTTGACTCCTTCCGGTCTCTTGTGTTCCGCCATGTCTGTACATGCTAGGCTCGTCAAGTTTAACCCGAGTGTTCTGCATGTGCAACACTGGCTTGCACCTTTTGTATGTGAACGTAGAGTCTATCACACTCGATCATCACGTGGTGTCTCGACACAATGAACTTTCTCAACGGTGCACACTCGGGGAGAACACAATTTTATCTTGAAGTTTTAGTGAGGGATCACCTTATAATGCTATCGTCGTCCTAAGCAAAATAAGATGCATAAGAGGATTAACATCACATGCAAATCATAAGTGACATGATATGGCCATGAACTTGTGCTTTTGATCTCCATCTTCAAAGCACCGGCATGATCTTCATTGTCACCGGCATGACACCATGATCTCCATCATCTCGATCTCCAACAACGTGTCGCCATGAGGTTGTAGCGCCAACTGTTGCTTCTATGACTATTGCTAACTCATAGTGATAAAGTAAAGCAAAACGACGAAAATGACTAAAGACAACCCTATGGCTCCTGCCGGTTGCCGTACTCATCGACATGCAAGTCATGATATTCTATACAAAACATGATCGTGTCATGCATAACATATATCTCATCATGTAATTGGCCATATCACATCACAACATACCCTACAAAAACAAGTTAGACGTCTTCTAATTTTTGTTGCATGTTTTATGTGGCTGCTATGGGTATCTAGAAAGAACAATTCTTACCTTCGCAAAAACACAACAGTGATACACAAATTGCTATTCAACCTTCTCAAGGACCGCCTTTGTAGAATACGATCCAACTAAGGTAGGAGAGACAGACACCCACCAATCATCTTTATGCAACAAAGTCACATGTCAGTTGATGGAACCAATCCCTCGTAAGCGTGCGAGTAATGTTGGTCTGGGCCGCTTCATCCCACAATACCGCTGAATCAAGAAAATACCAAGGGAGGAAGCAATCTAAGCATCAACGTCCACAAATTCCTTTGTGTTCTACTTGTGATCTCATCTACACATAGACCTAGCTCTGATACCACTGATGGGGAACATCGCATGGGAAACAAAAAAATTCCTACGCTCATGCAAGACCTATCCATGGTGATGAGCATCTACGAGAGGGAGAGTGGATCTACATATCCTTGTAGATCGCTAAGCAGGAAGCGTTAAGAAACACAGTTGATGTAGTCGAATGTCTTCACGATCCAAATCGCAAGCCGTCCCGCGACCCCATCATGACCCGTACCATGATCCAATCATGATCCGTCCCGCGATCCAATCATGGTCCTTCCGATCTAGCGCCGAACAGACGACACTTCCGCGTTCAGCACACGTATGGCTTGATGACGATATCCACCTCCTTGATCCAGCAAGCGAGGGTGGAGATGTTGATGAATTCTCCGGCAGTACAACGGCATGGTGGTGGTGGTGGTGAACTAATCCTACAGGGCTTCGCTGACCTCTATCGAACTAATCTAGGGGAGAAACTAATCTAGGGAAGAAGAGGACATCACGTGGCAATAGGGGTTGGGGCTGCCCTCAAAAACTTCTAGTATATATAGGAGGGAGGGAGTAGGAGGCATCCCTAGGGTTGCCCCTTGGATTCAGCCCAAGTGGAGAGGAGGTGGAGGAGTCCACCTCCAATCCTACTCCAAGTAGGATTGCAATCCTACTTGGAATCCTTCTCCACCTTGGGGTTTTTTCCTATCCTCACACTCTAGTCGCATGGGCCTCTTGGGGCTAGTTTGCCCAGCCCACTGAGGGCTGGTACACCACCCCTTAGGCCCATGTGTCCTCCCGGCATGGGTGGCCCCTCCCGATGGCCCTCCGGCATGCCCGGTACACTACAGGAAATACTCAAAACTTTTCCAGTGACAAAAACGGGACTTCCTATATATGAATCTTCACCTCCGGACCATTCCAGATCGCCTCGTGACATCCAGGACACCGAACAACCTTCGGTCACCACCATACATAACTCAATACTACCTAAATGTCACCGAACATTAAGTGTGCATACTCTGTGGGTTCGAGAACTATGTAGACCTGATCGAGGCACCTCTACGGTCAATAACCAATAGCAGGACCTGGATGCCCATATTGTTTCCTACATATTCTATGAAGATCTTTATCATTTGAACCTCTATGTCAAGGATTCGGTTAATCCCATATGATGTTCCCTTTGTTCTTCGGTATGTTACTTGCCCGAGATTCGATCATCGGTATCTCTATACCTAGTTCAATCTCTTTACCGGAAAGTCTCGTTACTCGTTCTGTAATACAAGATCATGTGGTAAAAACTTTAGTCACTTTGCTTGCAAGGCTTATTGTGATGTTGTATTACCGAGTGGGCCCTGAGATACCTCTCCGTCACACAGAGTAACAAATCCTAGTCTTGATCCATGCCAACCCAACAGACACCCTCGGAGATACCTATAGAGCACATTTATAGTCACCTAGTTATGTTGTGATGTTTGATACACACAAGGTACTCCTCCGGTGTCAGTGAGTTGCATGATATCATGGTCATAGGAATAGATACTTGACATGCAGAAAACCATAGCAATAAACTGACACGATCATATGCTATGTTTATAGTTTTGGGTCTTGTCCATCACATCATTCTCTTAATGATGTGATCCCGTTATCAAATGACATCTCATGTCTATGGCTAGGAAACCTTGACCATCTTTGATCAACGAGCTAGTCCACTAGAGGCATACTAGGGACATGGTGTTGTCTATGTATCAACACATGTATCTGAGTTTCCGATCAATACAATACTAGCATGGATAATAAACGATTATCATGAACAAGGAAATATGATAATAGCTAATTTATTATTGCCTCTAGGGCATATTTCCAATAGGGCACACGACAGAATAGAGACTTGCGGTGGTAGACAAAGTGTTTTGGAAGGATATTTAGGGTTTCCCCAATATATTAGAATTTATAGGCGAGAGAGGGGCGTCGGGTGGCGCTAGGGGGATCCGGCACACAAAAGGGCACGGCCACCCCCATGGGCGACCCCTGATGTGTGGTGCCTATCTCGTGCGTCCTCCTGTCTCCTCCCAGAGCTTCCAGGTCTTCTTTTGTTCCAGAAAAAAAATAAAAAAGTTTGGTGGCAATTAGTATTCGTTTGGTATTGTAAAGCTGACAAGCCAAAAACACATAGAAAATAGCAACTATCACTCGGCACTTGGTTAATAGGTCGGTGCTAAAAATAATATGAATTCGCAAATCAATGCCTAAAAAGTATCCTCGAATGATAATATTATAGGATGGAACAATCAAAAATTATAGATATGTTGGAGACGTATTAGCAATCCTCGGGCGGCAACGCAGTGACTGGACGGGGTAGAGGAGGAAGAAATGATGACTACACAAACGATTAGTAATAAAACAACGTTTGTGTTTTATTATGATGTCTTTATTTCCCCAAGACGCCGTCGGCTCGCAACTGCTGGCTGGCTTGTATACGACTAGTCCCTGCTTGTTCAACTGATCTACGCTCGCAGTTTAGGCAGCTATGACGCACTCTGCTGGCGTCCATTCGCGTGTGCTCCGGTGTCCGTCAAGCCACCATGTCGTTACGTGCGCCACGATGTAGAGCTTAGTTTTTGTGCAGACATAGAAAATCACATCTCATACGAGTAAACTAACAAACATGTCGGTGATGTTTCCATCAATTGCTGACAATTATTTATCAGCAACCGTTTGCCAACAACACACACACAACTTATTAGGAGGAATCGTCTGTGTTATTATTGGTTTTCTCACACAGTTCTGATTATAGACATGTTTGCTAGGTATCACACACAGCTTCTTAAGCCCAATCATTTGTGTTGTGCTGGATCATCACAAACTATTTATCAGAGTGAACTGTATGCCGCCTATCCCACACATCTGGATTTGTACAGCCGTCAACCGTTTGTGTTAATTTGGCTACTCGCAAATAAGTTCATGAGGACCAACTATATGCCATGTATCGCCAACACAATCATTTTCCGAATCGTCTTTGATGGATCCGCCATTGCACATAGTTCGCGTTATTGGCGGCGGAGCTAGAACTATATTGTTTGCGATTCATGCATTGCACGTAGTTTAGTCGAAGGGTCTCTGATTGATGTGTCGTCATAGGATCTTTTTGCAGTAGTGCTATATCCGCATCTTCTAACGCGTAGTCGGGAACATCAATGAGGTGCTCGATCGTTGCGACTAGGTGGGTGGTGGGCGGGACGTAAATTTCCACTATATTAGCTTTACATCTGATCTGGTCATAGACCGAAGTCTTTCCATCCAAGATCCCAAGGCTCTGGATTCGATCTGACATATCATTAAAAGAGAGAGTTTTGTTGAGTCCATCGCTGTCGCATTTCGGGCTCCGCAAAACCCTTAAGATTTGAACATAGGGGTGTGTGTGAAGATCCCCTGCAGCCTCGCACGACCTAGCTTGCTACTCGATGAACACAGCAAAGAACTCGTACGATGAGGAGGAAGAAGATGAACACTATAGTTCACCCAGGTTCGGGCCGCTACAAAGTGTAATACCCTACTCCTGCTTTGGTGGATTGCCTCTCGAGGAGGTGAGGTGGATGAACAAGTACAGTGTTTCAGGACCTCTTGAGGGCTCTCATTGGTAATCGAGGCTCCTTGTGGTTTGGTGGACGATGAGTGATGGAGTCGGTCGATCGGGTTCGGATCCCCCTCTACGAAGCAGCCCACCCTCTATATATAGCGGTGACATGGGTCCTCTTCCCTTATCGCAATGGAGGGAAGGGATCCCACAACGGCCAATTTTGAAGGGGGACAGGGGTTCATGCTTGCCCTGCCCCAAGGCGGTCTTCTCCTGCAAAGTAGTTGTCGACACCACAGGGACGGGCTCAATGATGACGTTTGTCCTGCGGAGCTGGTGGTTGCGGTCTTGTTGCACTAGAATGGAAACCTTTGGTGGGTGCTTTGGGAACCCGTGTACGTCCTTGCTCCCTTTGCACCAAAGGGGAAACTACGCTGCTTGGTGCACTGGTGCTTGCCTGTCCTTCCTTGCGTTATCTTTGACTCCTGAGGCCGGGCCTGGGGAGGCCCATCCTCTACCGATCTTGATGCTGCTCATCCTCGCGAGGCTAGGGCCCTCGCGAGGGCCTTGTCCTGAGTGGGGCCACACCTTGCTGCGTTTGGTCGATGAGGTGGGCCATGCCCTAGGCCGCACGCAGGCAGGTCTGGGTACCCCTGTTCCTAGAACGCCGATAGTAGCCCCTGGGCCCACGGCATGCTCAGGTCGTCCTTGGGGTGGAGCCCTGAGAGAGGCCAGGACCGTTGCGGGCCCCATACGCCTTCGGGCCAGGCGTGTCGCGTATTGTGCGGCTTGATGTCGGGTGCCCCTCGCCCTTTTTGCCTCCGCACAAATTGCCAAGAGCCTGACTTCTAGCGTTGGGCCATCATTGCTTTCCCTTCCTGCACTCCTGCTCTTGCTTCCCAGGTCTCCCGCTCTAGCAGGCGCCTCCCGAGATCAAGTGTCGCTCCGTCCTCTTCCTTGCTGCTTTGGCCCTACTAGCTCTGTGATGGCGTAGAAGCCAGAGGTGCAGAGCTCTGCCTCCGCTCCCACCTTGTCGACGCTCTTGGGAACTACCATTGCCAAGGATGAGGTCCTCCTTCCCGTGCTCCCATGGACGGTGAATGGGTCCAACGAGAAAGGGCGAACCCTGATCTGGGGTGGCTCCTCGGCGAAAGGGCCCTCGTCCAAGGTGGTCTACCCCTTATTCCTTCATAGCATCTTCGCCGGGCTCATTCCGCCCTTCTCTGCGTTCTTCACCACCATCCTTGACCACTACGGGATAAAGGCCCTTCACCTCCAGATTAATTCCATCTTGCTCTTGTCCGTCTTCGCCTTCTACTGCGAGGCCTTCGTGGGCATGCGGCCTTTGGTAGCCCTCTTCCGTCATTTCTTCAGCTTGCGCTTTCATGATGGCGCCCAACGGTCGGCATGTGTCTCTTTCGTCGCGGTCCAGAGCGGCAACATGCTCCTGAAGGCCGAGAAGAAGGTGGAGAACTTCAGGCACCGCTGGGTCCTCATGGATCTTAAGGACATCAATCCTCGGTTGGATCTGCCAAAGGGGTTGCCGGAGAAGACTTCTGCATGGATCTCTACGAAGCTTTTCGACCCCTGAGCCAAGCCCGTTCTGGAGCGCTTCACCTGCGATATTAGCGCCAAGAAGTTGAGTGGTGGAATGATAGTGAAGGATTTCTTGGTCCAGCTCCTGGTGCCCCTTTAGGCCCATTCCAAGCCCTTGTGGGACTATCAGGGCAGCAGCGACAACCTCAGGCTTCGGTCCGCGCGCATATCTCCCGAGGAACTGAGCAAGGCTGTGGCGACCTTGCTCGGCGGTGATCCTGGTGACTTTCCCGAGGCTCACGATCCGCTGTACTACCGTGACAACGGGGCCGGCCGAGTTGCCGTGATGCTTGTCTTCAACGAGATGGGGCTTTTCCCAGCTGAGGGCCCTGGTCCGGTGGTGGTGTCTTCTGGTGATACCTCGTGCAGGGAGGACTCGGAGAGGACCGCCGCCGACGGCCCGGCCGGGGCGTCCCCCCCCCCCGTCGCAGGGTACCCTTCTGCGTGAGCTTGAAGATGACGACGACATTGGTGAAGTTTCTGTTGTGGGCTCCTCACGCGCCGCTAAGGCCTCCAGGGGGCTAGGGCCAGCCCCTCGAACCACGCGATCCGTGTGCGTGTCAACCCCCCGGAAGCGCGGCGCCGAGTCTCCTCCGGCGCGCCCTGCCTCCATTGGCAGGACGATCAAGACGCCGGCGTCGCCCCCGCTCGAATACTCGCAGGCAAGGTGGGCGAGGACGGGGCCATGGCGATCTCTTCCGCGACCGCCTCGGCTATCGATGACTCTGCTCCTTCGTGCGGTGGCCCCCTCTCCATGGGGAGCTGGGGCGCCCCCATCGTTGTCAGGACGGAAAGAAAGAGGAAGTGGGTCGACGTCGAGGAGTAAGCGACCCAACTTGGCTTGACTCACATGTCTATGGCTTGTGCATTGCTGACCTCCCCTTGCTTGGTGACCAGGGATGTCGCTATGTTAAGATGAGGAAGAAGAAGGCGGGCATTAAGACGAAGGCGACTCCCAATGCACCGCCTGCCCTTGCCGAAACGTCGCCGCCTGCTGCTGAAGAAGAGAGGGCTCGTGAGGCGACCCCTCAGGCCCCCATCGCCGAGGCCCCTGAGCCCCCGATGCTTGTTGACATGATCACTTCTGCCCTTGGGGGCGTGGTGACGCCAACGTCTGGAGGACCAACTCCTGAGGGCTTGCTGCTTGTCGATTCGTTCGTGTCCGCGGTGTCTGCGGTCGCTGAGCGGCCTCTAGAGCCTCCTGCCTTCATGGTGCCGTTTCCCCAAGGGCGCCCCCCGCGACCATGCTAGGGACTCCTCAGGGGGACCTTGATGATCCAGTGCATGTCCACGACGTCCTGGACGGGGCCTTCACTGCTCTGGGTCAGGTTCGTGATGCCTTCGGGAGTGCCGTTGATCGCCTCGCGGGTGGCGCCTAGAGCTCCTCTCAGGGTGGCTCCAGGCTTACGCCGCCACTGTGGTGATGTGGGGTCAGGCCGTGGCTGCCGCGGAAAAGAGCGAGGAGCAAGCCGCGACCGCTCATGCCACACACGAAGAGGTGGAGGCCCATTTGAAGACCTTCCATGAGGAACAAGCCAAGCTTGCGGTGCAACTTCGTCAGCGGACGGAAGACCTCGAGGCCCGCGAGGCCAATCTTGCCATTCGGGGAAATGAGCTGTCTCAGGTGGCAACCTGCCAGGACACAGAGCGGGCACACCTGGACGCGCAGGAGAAGGAAATTGCTTTGAGGAAGATCCTTCTTGACACCAAGGCGGAAGCTATCACTGCGAACGAGGAGAAAAAGGCTGCAGAGGTGAGCGCCTTCCCTGCCGTCGAGATCAAGCTTCGCAAAGCACTCCACGCCCTTTGCCGGGATGGGTTCATGGAGGCTCTGGCCTCTCTGGAGAGCGGCTTCGCGGGGCTTGCTTCGAAGCTCGTCGAGGCACTGGAGGGCGCCATCGTCAAGGTGGATAGGGTCTTGGACAGTGAGTGCCGCGACCTCTTTTCTCAAGCTGCGACGCGCGTCTTCAGCCATCTTCATCTTCATGAGCCGGGGTTCGGCTTCAACTCTGTGATCCTCCCGGTCACCCCTGAGGTCCGCACTGGTGCCGTGGTAGCGGTGAGGGGCGCCGTGGAGGCACTGGTGAAGAGGTTCACCCGCATCACAGTTTCTCTGCCTTCGAATGCTGCTGAGGCCGGCGGTGGGGAAGACGACACCAGCGATGCCGATGGCGAGTCCCCTGTGGGTGGGACGAACGGTGGCAGCGGTTCCTCCTTCTCCTTTCCTACAACGCACATCGTTCCTCGTGGAGGCGTTAAACTCGTTTGTGTTTGCAAAAACTTCTAATGCTTGTAATAACTGTTGGACTGCATTATTGCTTTCTTCGCCTTGTTTCCTTCTTGTTTGTTGTGATGCTCTGCATTGGCAGGGCCCGGCCCGCGCATACCTCAACCGTCGTTGGGCCAACGGGAAACCAAGGACGTTACAAGGGGCGAGGGGCTACGGGTCCAGTTAGACTCCTGAGTCAGGATGCTCAGGAGTCCCCCTTGACATGTGAGCAGCCCTCATGAAGGGAACATGGTGAGGATTGAGATAACTTGAAACTTTCTAACACCTTCAGCGCTCTGTGTTGGTAGGGCCCAGCCCGTGCATACCTCAACTACCGTTGGGCCGACCGGAAACCAAGGACGGTCCAAGGGGTGAGGGGCTATGAGTCCAGTTAGGTTCCTAAGTCGTGATGCTCAGGAGTCCCCCTTGACGTGTGAGCTCCAGCATCCTCCCTAGGGATTTTTGAGCAGTTTTTTAGCACTTTGGGCTTTGCATTGGCAGGGCCCGGCCCATGCATACCTCAACCGCCATTGAGCCGACCGGAAACCAAGGACGGTCCAAGGGGTGAGGGCCTATGAGTCCAGTTAGGCTGCTGAGTCGTGATGCTGAGGAGTCCCCCTTGACGTGCGAGCTCCAACGTCCTCCCTAGGGATTTTTGAGCGCTCTGGGATCTACGTCTGCAGGGCCCGGGCCGCACATACCTCAACCGCCATTGAGCCAACTAGAAACCAAGGACGGTCCAAGGGGTGAGGGGCTACGAGTTAAATTAGGCTCCTGAGTCGCGATGCTCAGGAGTCCCCCTTGACGTACAAGCGGCTCCCATACCTTTCCTCACTAGCTTTTCTGGAGATGGGCGCGTGAAGACCGGTTTGGCAGACCTGGGAAGGCGGCGAGCACCAGGCCTAGCCGGGTACCAGCCTCGTGCAGCCCCCTCATGCGTGCATCCCTGAGGAACACAGCGAGAAAGGGGCCTCCAGGGGGATTCTTGAGGTTTGATGCAGATGCTCGGGCGCCCTTAGTTGTTTATCCCCCCGCACCAGGCATGGGGCTTCCACCTTGCGTGGGCATAGTCATTGGTGGACCATGCTGACTGCCAGCACGGAGTTGTGGCTTCCACATTGTCACACCCTGTGTTTGTATCACATTGTTATGTTTGGGTTTATATAAATTTGGAGCCAACTAAAACTTTTTCAAGGTGCTTGTGCTTGTTTGCTATGTTGCTTGCTGTTTGATGATTGTGTTATATGGCACTACTAGGTTCTATTGGATTTTCAATTTAATCTTACATGTCCACAAACCTCTTGCCCAATGATCATGCCATGTGAATAGTTCCCAAAAGTATTTTTATCAAATTTTGTTTAAACCAAAAATGATTTGTTCAAATTAGGTTTTCAAAACCCCCTGAAATGAGGTTTGCACTGCAAGTCCTCAAATTAGGTGGACCCTTCTTTCCCAAAGGCTTTATTTCAAACCTAATATATATATGAATTCCCAAAACCTCCAAATATTATTTTTAAAGATTATTTTCACATTTTATATAAAGGCTTTTTCTTAAGGCCAAAAATGGTTTTTCCTAGGGGAAAAATATTTAAATGCTTTGAAAATATTTGAGAAAATTTAGAGAAACTCAGTGGACATATATTTCCCATATATATGAGTTTCAACACAACGGCATGATCATATCATAGGCAAATCCCCTCAAAACCCTTTCTGTTCAAATCAAGCTTTTGGAATATTTCTATAAGAAATATTCTCAATAAATTCCAGAAAAATTCCAGCAAGTCAACACTATCATGGGTGATGATCTTGCAAAGTTTCATCTCAATACAAGTTGCTTTGGTTCATCAAAACATCCCAAAACCATTCGTGTCCAGAATCAAATTCGAGAAACTTTACATTGTGAAGTGTCTCCCCTTGGCCCCAAATTTTTACCACAGCCTCCTGTGGATGCATTTCACCTCCAGTAACTCTCCCTAGCCAGGTCTCTACAGGGAAGTTGGGTAAAACCCCCATTTCTACCCCTCTTTCACCTTGGCAGAAGCTTTTCCCTATCCCTTTCTTTTCTCCCTAGCCACACTTACCCTCTAAGGCATCCAAAGGGCATCTTCGGACCCTCCAATGGCTAGTGGACAAGGTGGGGCACCCCAGAGCGCGCATGCCACAGCAATGCCAGCCATACGCATGCTCTAGGGCGCGCTATAGTGTGCTCCCGCACTGTAGCCGCCGTCCAATGGCCGGCCCCGACCACCTTGAGCCTCCCCCGTGTGTCTCCCAAGGCACCCTCGGCATCCGTGACACGCTAAGCTGTCGGCCCCCTTCTCTCTCTCCTCCTCCTGCCTCCTCTCTACCCTCTGGCCTCTCTCTCCTCTCCCTAATAGCCCCCCAGTGTGCTCCGAAGACCGCCCGAGGGCCCTGTGCTCGGGATCGACCCGAGGATCGCCGCAGCCATCTCCCCGTTGATCTCCTGGTACGGAGCCTCTCCGGCCCTCATTTCTCTCCTGTTGGTCCTCCCTTGCCCCTCTAATGCGATCCCCCTCCTTCTTGTCCTCTTTGCAGTCTGAATCGGCCCCGACGACCACCTCTCGAAACCACCTCCGCCGTGGGTTCTCGCCGCCAGCGACTCCGGCCACCTCTGGCCTTCATTCCACCTCCAGGAGACCGGCGACTCTTCCCCGAGCCCGTTCCCACCATCGCCTGCCTTCGTCGTGCCCCGTGCCGCCACTGGTGAGCAGCTCCCCTCCCTGTCCCGAGGTGGGAGAAGGACCCAACAGGTGGGGCCCACCTGTCGGCCTCTCTTTCCCTCTCCTGCGCCCTCTCTCTCTCCCCTGCGGTCGCTGACGGCCAGGCCCCGCACGTCAGGTTTAAACCTGGCCACGCGCGAGGCCGACTGGCTGGCCAGCTGGGCCGGCCCAGCCTCTGGCCACCTCTAGCCCAGGTCCCAGTGGCTTTTCCCTTTTATTTTTATTTTTCTTTTCTGTGGGATTTTACAAAAATCCCACAGAGCCCAAATAAAATCCCATGACAAAACTTTTTGCACCTAAATTATTAGAATATTCCATAGAATATATTAGTGCCATTTGTAAAAATATTTGAAAAAAATTTAGTACTGTTTTAATTAACAAAACCTATTTGGCATTTCCTGCCTCTGTTCAATAGTTTTAAAAAATATTTTTCATAGTAAAATATTAAACAAACATCTTTAATATAGTCCTTAGTATTTATCAGAATAGATTAGCATTTTTATTAGTGGATTGAGTGTTCTGTTTTTGTGTGTTGATTATTTTTATCGTTATTTTATCGTGACGATAGATTGCGTTGTTGACGAAGAAGTTGGACCCGAAGACTTCGAAGACCCCGGAGACTTTGTTGAGCCAAGCAAGCAGCCCTTTGACCATGATGAGAAACCATTTTTTACTACATGTCATATAGCACTTTACTTTCATCATATTTGATCTTGTGATGTGGTGTTCCCCTTTCGGTGGGATGCCTCCAATACTTCTCCATTGACACTTGCATCATGCATGACCCTACCACCTTATGAGGGTTGTGCGGGTGGGTGTAGTTAGGATGCTAGTAGATGCTGCGCAAGTGGGATCGGGATCTATGCATAGTGATGGGATGAAAGAAATGATTTCAAAGACTTTTTCGAAAACCCCATCGGGTGCCACTAATACCCGAGGGAGATGTTGATGAGATGGGTGACCACTTGAGAAAGAAGTGGTGTGCCGGAACAAGATGAGGATGTGTTTTCGAAAATAGAGGGTTTAAGATTTGTCAACCGTCCCAACCTTACATGCGCAACCAGGATACCCCTTATGGGACGGGGCTTTGTTGATTACTGTGGTTGGTACTAGCAAGGAGCCCGCATTACTAGTGACAAGAGTGAAGTGGTCACTCTTGAGACGGGGTCGTCCCTGAGTGGAAGGTCATGCGTTGTCTTTACAGGCACCAGGCACACCGTTGCATGCCCTCATGGATGATACGAGTGATGCATAACATGAGGGATGGCACCAACGAGTGGACTCTTTGTTTAGTATCACCATGGGAAAGGCATTGTTCGGGTGCTTACCTCGGGTATGTTATATACCTCGAGTCATGGATGACACGGAAGTTCCCCGAGTCTTGTGGGTAAAGTGTGCAACCTCTGCAGAGTGTAAAACTATTCGAATAGCCGTGTCCACGGTCAAGGACAATTGGATGGTGCTACTTATGCCACGTCCGAATGTTTTCGCAAAAACTTGGTGTGAGTATGGGTGTGATGGTGACAAGAGGTCACATGAGCTCACACCGATGACTTAGCGTGATGAGTGAACATGATATGTTCAACCAATACTTCGATGATATCTGCAATTTGTTCACATGAATACCTACTAGCTGTTGATGCATGCTCACTAGTTACTTGATCATGTCATTTGCATACAAAATTAGCTTTCCGCAAATTTACCTATTTAGTGCTATATCATGCATCATTGTTACCTTGTTCCACAACTTGGGTTGCTTGCGAGTACATTCAAAGTACTCATTGGCTTGCCACTGGTTATTTAATTGGCCAGGCATGGAAGAACGGGAGTATGTGGAAGAGTTCGTTGGAGACGAACATGCAAACTAGGACGCTTCCCAGTCAGAATGCCTGTAGGTTAAGGCAGATGGCATGGGTTCACACTTTCGACCAAGATTTCCGCTGCTTGTTCTAGTTTAAGTGTTTGGACCTTGAGGCCCTATCTATGTAAGACTTGACCATCATTGTCATTATTTGTGTAAGACGTTAAAAGTGGATGTAAGACTCTTGTTATCCAGCTTCTGTGTGTTCAGTGAGCATTGATCTCTAGGATCACTATACACGTGCATTCGATGACCACAACTTATGAGTCGGCACACACATTGCGTGGGCATAGTCATTGGTGGACCGTGTTGACTTCTCCGCCAGCGCTGGGCTGTGGCTGCCACATTGTGTGGGAAGGGACCCCTCCGCGTCCTCGGGGACCCCGGGCGTGTACAGCCCATAGAGTTCATACGCGTGGCCGACACGGTAGAACTAGGAGGTGTATCTGGGAGGTCGCGAGGGTGCTTTGGCCTCACGAGTGTCCCTACCTCAAAGGCGGTTTGCGCATGAATCTTCTTGTAGATGGGGCCATTTGAGACCCCGCTTGCTTCTTCTTCTTTGGGAGTGAGGCAGGTTGGGGGTCCTTTTGGCAGTCTACATCTGCAGGTCCCGGTCCCGCACATTTCCCGACCACCGTAGCATACGACCGGAAACCAAGGACGCAACTACGGGGTTAGGTCCCGGCACCCTTGACGCCGACCGGAAACCAAGGACGACATCAAGGGGCGAGTGGCTTTACAGCCAGTAAGGCTCCTAAAGAGCCCCCTTCGATGCTCAAGTGGCTCTACGTTGACAGGTCCCGCACATTTCCCCACCACCGTTAGGCATGACCAAAAACCAAGGACGCACTTCACGGGGCGAGGCCCCGCCACTCCTGATGCCGACCGAAAACCAAGGACGACATCAAGAGGGCGAGTGGCCTTATGACCGGTAAGGCTCCTGAGGCTCAATGCTCAGGAGCCCCCTTTGACGCTCAAGTGGCCCCAATTCCACCCTGTCAGCTGCTGCCTCGGGAGGCCGCGGGGCCTCACGAGACTCCCTGCGGGGGGTTGACCACCCAGCGATGCAAGTAAGGTAGAATATCAGGACATAGAATAGATGCACAAGAAACTATTGAAACATGTATAAACGAAGCGATGGCAGGGGCGTGCCCTGATCACCTAAAGATCATGTGGCCCAGTGGGCACCCTTGGAGAGAGTGAACCAAAAAATTACCTGGCAACAGCCAACAAAAAGTCACCTGGCGGCCATGCCATTAAAGAGCCGAGGCCACCGTCATTTCCCGATCTCTTGCTTCCACAAGCACGACCTTCATGGGTCCGTCGTCTCCTGAGGCTCGGAACCTTCACTTGGTCCGAGCACCTCTTCCAGCCCCTCGCAGCGCTCCATTAGGCAAGGCATGAGCATGGCTCAATGAAGGTGCTGGAAGGTTATGCCTGCATTCGCCAGCCCGAACGGCATGCGAACATAGGTCTTCGGGTAGACCCATCCATGATCGACATGCACTGGCCAAAAGGGCCTTGAGTCGTGGCCCTGTCAATCCCGAGCACATTGACGCAGACGCGCGGCTGATCGACCGTGCCAATGACGGCGACTGCGATTGGTGGTGTAAGGCAGTCACCGCCTCGCACGGCCTGGGCTCCCCGAAGCTCTTCGATCGCTCTGAGGACGAACTCTTGTGAACTAGGCCCCACGCGTCAAGATCCCAGCTCGAGCTGGAGCGCGTCGGAGCGCGCCTTCAGGTTGTGCTCGAGCTCCTCTCTTGCCTCACTAACCAAGCCGGAAACTTCCCCGGTGGGAGCCCCCAGGCCCGGCCCAAGAGGGGCGCCGAGCGTGCTTTCGTATGCGATAGGAGGCGGGGGCCCATCCGTGTGCACAGAGCCTGAAGTTCCAGGACGCCCTGTGGGGAGGAGTTGCTTCTTCTTCTTACGTGGGTCCTCACGAGGCAGTGTCTCTTCCTCATCGTCCAAGCGCTCAGCCGCCGCAACGCGGTAAGCACGCTCGAGGGTGCAGACAACATCCTTCTCATCGCAAGCAATGGTGATGACGCCGCAACTCCTTGGCATCTTGAGGATGTTGTAGCCGTGGTGGATTATTGCCATGAACTTGGCGAGAGCCGGGTACCCAAGGATCATGTTGTACGGAAGGTGGATGTGCGCGACGTCGAAGACGATGATCTCGGTGTGGTAGTTCTTACACCCGCCGAAGGTGACACGCAGACGCACCTGCCCGATGGCTATGGTGGACCCATTTGTGACCCCCGAGAAGGGCTTATTGGCATGAGCTATTCGTACGGCACCTGGAGCGTCTCGAAGGTCTCGATGGAGAGGACGTTGAGCCCCGCCCCACTATCGATGAGGGTCTTGGTGACAATGACATTGTTCATGGTTGGGGTACATAGCATGGGGAGCTTGCCAGCCATAAACGAACACCTGAGCTGATCGCTTGAGTCGAAGGTGATGGCGGTCTGGGACCTATTGAGGGGGCACATCGCTTCAGGCTTCAGGAGAGCCACATTCACCTCCCGTGCGAATTTCTTGAAGGCATGGTTTGATGCTGGGGCCTGGGCGCCGCCCAAGATAGAGGGCACCGCCCTGATTTCCTAGAAGCCTCCAGCCCCATCGCCTGCATGTCTTCCTCTTTCCTTCTAGGCGGCGGAGGCAGCGGAGGTAGTCCCGTCTCATGCGGGCAAGCCTCGCGAGGTTAACTGCGTCGTGACCCCTCCGGAAGGTCGTCGCGCCAGCGGTCCTCATGAGGCGGGTCGTGCTAGCGGTCGTCCCGAGTTTGATCGCTCTAGCGGTCCTCCTGAGGCTGATCGTGCCACCCCTGACATGGCTCCCTGTTGTCCCAGCGGACTACACCGCGGCCAGCACCGTGCCCGAAGCCTCAGTCACCTCCGCCGGGGTGCCTACCAAAGTGCTCGGTACGGATCAGTCGGAGTTCCTGGCAGTCGGCGGTGTCGTGGTTGTTGGTGCCAAGAAAGATGCAGGTCGACCTTCCTCCTAGGGGTGTTCTTCTCCCCGGTTGGGTTTGCCTCCGGTTCGGCCGCCAGCACCACCGGGGCCTTACGCTTTGCTTCCTTGGCCTTGTTATTCTTCTCTTCTGGCTCCGCCGCCGGAGGCCCGCGGAGCGATAGGCGAGCTCTTCCTTCAGGTTGAACATCTCCAAGGCAGTGCACAATTCGTCATTCATGGCGAGCTCTTCCTTCATTTTGAGGTCAGTGACTCCATCAATGAAGGCCGAAATGATGGCCTCGTCCGACGCCCTGGGGATCTTGAGGCATGTGGTCGTGAAGCGTTGTATGAACTTGTGCAGGGTCTCCCCATCCTGCTACTTGATACACCGCAGGTCTTTCACTATGGGCGCGTGGTCGCGGGTGCCTTGGAAGTTGGCGATGAAGAGTTTGCGCAGACAATCCCATGAGGTGATGCATGCCTATGGGAGGTTGAAGAGCCATGAGAGTGCGCCGCCCTTGAGCGCAATGGGGAACTAACATGCCATGACCTTGTTGTCTCCTCCTGCCACCCAGATGCTCAGCGAGTAGAGCTGTAGGAACTCGGTTGGGTCTGGGGTGCTGTCATAACGCGGGGGCAGGTCAGGTTCGAACTTGCAGGGCCACGCAGTCCGGTAGAGCTCCGGGGTGATGGCGAGGCACCCCACCGGCTCGACGGGCACCACGTGCACGAGGGCGGCCTGGTCTTGATGCTCCTACGGGGTCGCCTTGAGTGGTGTCCGACCGCGACGTTGATTCAGCAGCGCAGGGAATGTGCGCACGTCGGCGCGCGGTTGGGGAACCACTTGGCAGCATACTTCATCTCCCGGCCTCACCCTCGGTTCGCGTGGCCGGTCATGGGGGAGCGCTTCTCGCTTGGGCTCGGGGTCAGCGTCACGTCGCGGAGGCAGAGGCTGCGTGTCTTGTACCACGTCATGAGCCAGGCACGGTTGGGGTCGAAATGAGTAGGAGAGCGTCAAAGCGTCGCCGGCAGCGCTGATGAGCTCCGCGATGCGCCGAAGCCAGTCGTCGTAGTGGTCAGGAGTGGGGCGGTAGCAAAGCAGTTTCTTAGCCATGGCGAGCGCGCCCTGGCCGTGCACCGCCCCTGGCCGAACATGAGAGGACGAACCGGAGGCATGGACGATCGACAGAGTGGTGGTGTGGCCGTCGCGCTGCGCGGTGACCGGCTGGGAGGAGTCTTGTTGCTCGTGGGCATCGGGACCCGTGGCGGTGTTCACCACAGGCAAAGGTGACATGCGTGCACCGGCATGGCCCACCGGCGTCGTCTGGGTGACATGGGTGACACGGAGCTCGGCGCGGGCTCAGGGAGCATCAGACATCGAAGCGGCGAGGTGGGAGGAGATATTGGCTTGAGGGAGACTTTGACACGCCCCCTACCTGGCATGCCAAATGTCGGATTTCGGGCTCCACAAAACCCTTAAGGTTCGAACCTAGGGGCATGTGCAAAGATCACCCGTAGCCTCGCCCGACCTAGCTTGCTACTCGATGAACACAACAAAGAACTCGCACGATGACGAGGAAGAATATGAACATGATAGTTTACCCAGGTTCAGGCCGCTGCGAAGCGTAATACACTACTCCTGCTTTGGTGGATTGCCTCTCGAGGAGGTGAGGTGGATGAACAAGTACAATGTTTCAGGGCCTCCTGAGGGCTCTCAGTGGTGTTCGAGGCTCCTTGTGGTTTGGTGGACGATGAGTGATGGATTCGGTTGATCGGGTTGGGATCCCCCTCTATGAAGCATCCCACCCTCTATATATAGCGGTGACCCGGGTCCTCTTCCCTTATTGTAATGGCGGGAAGGGATCCCACAATGGCCAATTTTGAAGGGGGTAGGGGTTCGTGCTTGCCTTGCCCAAAGGCGGTCTTCGCCTGCAAAGTAGCTGTTGACGCCGTAGGGACAGGCTGAGCGATGACGTCCGTCCTGCGGAGTTGGTGGTTGTGGTCTTGTCGCACCGGAATGGAAACCTTTGGGGGGTGCTTTGGGAACCCGCGTACGTCCTTGCTCCCTTTGCACCAAAGGGGAAAATACGCCGCCTGGTGCACTGGTGCTCGTCTGTCCTTCCTTGCGTCATCTTTGACTCCTGAGGCCGGGCCTTGCATAGAGATCTCCGCCCCTCCGAAGGGGGCCTGGGGAGGCCCGTCCTCTTCCAGTATCGATGCTGCTCATCCTCGCGAGGCTTGGGCCCTCGCGAGGGCCTTGTCATGAGTGGGGCCACACCTTGTTGCATTTGGCCGATGAGGTGGGCCAAGCCCTAGGCCGCAGGCAGGCAGGTCCGGGTACCCCCGTTCCCAAAATGCCGACAATCGCCTGGCTATAAGCTGGGCTGATCTGGATTATGTTCGCCCGAGCCGTCGGGGTGACGTTGGGTTGGCCCTATAGGGGTGATCGGACCCAAGCTAAAAGCTAGGTCCAATGTGGGATTGATTACTTGTTCATAACCCAGAGAGGGGACTAGATCTGAACCCGAGGACAGGATGGTACTTGATCCATGTCTAGGGCAAGTTGTAAAGAGGGTCAGATTTAGGGCCATGATCCGCAACTGAAAGAGATGGGTTCGTGCTAGAGGTCGCACCCTCCATAGTGTTGGGCAGGGGATCAAGGTTGGGTGCGTAGGCGGTGTACTCCAATCTACCAAACATGACTACATGGTCGGGGGAGAAGCTCTCAGTCCGGCCAAGGCGGCCGATGGAGCCAACATGAAGGACAACTCTTACAAACACGAAAAGCTGGCCGGGGACGAAGATGTCATTACAACTGATGTCGTTGTTGATCTAAATACGAGTCATTGATCTGGATCGACCACATAGCGGGACCTGTATGGGCCAACAATGTCATTGCTAAAACCGACGGATCTCGGGTAGAGGGTCTCGAGTTGTGGATCTAAGAATAATGGTAACAGGGAGAGTAGGGAGACGATATTTACCCAGGTTCAGGCCCTCTCAAAGAGGTAAAACCCTGAGTCCTTCTTTGATTGTAATGATGATGGGTATCAAGTACAGGTTGATGATCTACCTCGAGATCGTTGTGTAAGCTCTAACTCATTAGGTGAATAGATGTCCTTCTACGGACTAAACTCCTGGTCTTATGTAGATACCTAGGGGAAGATAGGTTACATGCTTTAGGTCGCTTGTGACAATGCCGAATACATAGACATCCTTGGGGTGCACGACAAGTCTTTAGAGGTCTTCTTTCTTTACACAAGCAAGTCTTGAAGCTCCCATAGTGTGGCTTAACGGGCCCATAGTTCAGCCCACATGGACCGATCACTTCAGGCTAATACCCCCAAATCCAGGACACCCTCACCGTTGTAGAACTTGGTCGTCGTGACCATAAGTGCGGTCATGTCTTCGGCTTGTAATGTCTGAAGTATCAAGAACCTCTCTTTGTCCTCCAGCAGCCCAAGAAGGTGGGTACTCCAGCATTATTTATAGGAGTAAGTATGAATAGTATGTGCTTTTTCTTTTCATGATGTAATGTGGATTTAAGGTATACAAAATTTAAGGTACACGGTTGCACCATACCCAAGATGAGGGGTGACGGGACAACACAAATCCACGGACGTGCTAGGAATGATATTTGTCATAACTACAGGTGCTCTTAGCTCCTTGGCCATCTTGACCAATCTGTAAATTGCTTTACCACTTCCTGCTTATCAATATAATCTAGGCAGAAACACTGTCTCCTTCAATATAAAAATTCAGGGACTACGGGAGTAAAGAAAAAATATCAGAATGATTGCTGTGAGCACCAAGGAAGATCGGCACACATCGACCAGCTGTAATGTTGCTGCAGCTGTAATTTAGCTGCATATCTATATACGTCGGTTAGTACAAGCGTCTATGATGAAAATAAGGGGTTATCGGACGGACATTTTGGACGTTTGAGGAGGAAGTAGGGGTCTGGCTGTAGATAAGAGCATCCACAACCACGATGGGCTAATTCATCCCCTCAAACGCCCACGGACGTGCCCGGGCACGTCCGCAGGCACTAACCGTGCACGGCTCATATTTCCTTCTCCACATCCATCTATCTCATATCAGACACCCTATATTCATACTACACATGCAACGTTGAGCTACTCTATGTGATCAAACATCAAACAACAAAATCGAAAGCAAACGAACACAAGATTGGCGGCATACAGACATCAAACGTCACCAAAATATCATCTTAGTTCGGTGGACATAGTTCTTAAATTTGTACAACTAAAAACTATACAAACAACGCAGAGGGGGAGCAGATCACCAGTGCCTCGCCGGTCCTTTGCCCTTTGGGTCGCGGGCGCAGCTGTAGCCGCCCGAGGCTAGCGGAGGGTCGTCATTATCGGAGGTGCAGCTATCGCCATCGTCGGAGTCGGAGTCGGAGAGGACGATGAGGCCCTTCGTCCGACGTGTCGCCCTGTCCTGCTCCCCCTTCAACTTGGCGACCCAGGTCTTCTCCTCCGCTGCCTCCTTCGCCTCGCGTTCCGACTGCTCAATTAATAGCCAGCCGGAGCGCCTTGGCGTTCTTTCATCGGAGGCGCCGAGCATCCGACTCCGCCGTGATGAGGGCCCGGCGGTACACCCATGCGAGGAGGGTTTCGTCCTCGTCGGGCTCCATCGCCATCCTGCGGCGGCGCACGGACTGCTCCGCTCTGCTCTCCCTTGCCTGTTGCCTCTCATCGCGGGCGGCGCACGCGCTTCGATTCCGGAGTGCACGTGCGGGCCGTCGGCGTGGGCACTAGGACCCAACGTTGCCCGCGTGGAGGAGCGGGTGGTCGGGGAAGGAGAGGGCAGGGGTGCGGTGCGGACTGCGCAGTCCTGACAGAGCTGCGCACGGGGCGGGAGAGTCCAGCTCCGACATCCACACGGCGCCGCGTGGGAGCTATGGCTCAGCTCCAGATCCGAAGTTGTCGCCGGTCTCCACCTTGGACCGTTCCAAGGCGATGCGGAGGGCTAGTTCCTTGGAGTGGACGCCGGAGTCGTCGGAGCAGTTGCCGGAGCTCAACATTGGAGTGGATGTGATCAAAATCGGAGAAGAAGAGGAGAGGACGGAGCAAGAGAAAGTGAGCAAGGATTCGGAGCGCCACGACCGGAATGGGGATTTTGTGGGACAACGGTGTGAACCGGCCTAGCAGGCAGTCGTGTCCAGGCGCGCCCGGGCTCCCCATATCCGCCTCATATTTGGGTTGGATATGAAGCGTGCCAGTCAGTCCGACCGTTTGAGGCCAGTTTGAGAGACGTGACTAGATCAAAATTTCGTGACCGGTCACTAATCGAACGGTCTATTCGAACGTTTGAGAAAGATTTGAGGGATCGGTTGTATATGCTCTTAGAGCATCTACAGCCGGACATTGCAAATATGACCTCCTAAACGCCCGCGGACATGCCCGGTCAATGATCGGGCGTGTCCCCTATTTGTCCATCCGTGCAGCCACACTCCTCATTTTCTTCCTCATATGTCCGTTCACTTGCACATAATTGGTGGAGAGGAAGAGAGAGAAAGAAACGAATGAATAAAGAAAATAAAAAGGCGGTCCAGGATGGGGTCGCGTCCTACGTGGCGGACCGACCGGACGCGTCTGTGAGACCTCATATCCTTCCCATATTTAAGATAGATATGAAGGTTTGTGGACAATCCGAACGTATAGGGATGATATGAGGGGTCCGGTTGAGTCATTTTTTTCCTTTTTTCCTTCTCTCCTGTCCGGTTAGCTGTTCGGTTACTGACCGGACGCGTCCGTGGACGTATGAGGGGTCATTTGAGGATCATAGATGCTCTTAGGCTGGTTGTAACGGTGTGTATCATATACTACATTTGTAGTGCATAGTATCATAGGATACTACATTTATTGTCATGCACATAGTAGCACATCATTTAATATAATACGGCATCATGATATGATACTCAACCCTCTCTTCCTTCATTTAATTTTATGACAACTCATCAAGATTGCTTAGTTGGCTTGCATGATACTATATATGATACTCAACCCTCTCTTCCTTAGCTCCCATTTGAACTCCCTGTACTCCTACTCTACGTAAGTACGAGTACGTATAGTATTTGTTTACTCCACCGGTAGGCCATTGCTGGCTACTCATGCGTGCATGGCGCGTGCGTGTCCTTGGTACGGCCCTGGCTCGACTCGTAACGCCTTACCTCAGCAGCCAGCTTTTCTTTACATGCGCGCAGAATTTCATTAGCTGGAGCTACCCGTATGTACTGTAGCCTCCTGATTTACGCAGTCGTATATGTGCGCAGCTACGCGTGGCGGAAAATGTACAAACACAGAACCTCGAGAGTTTGCAAAGAAATAAAATAAGAAGTGTTCCTTATGCACGATATGGGATCTGCTAGAGTGTTTATGAAATCAGGTTTTCTAAAACGCACACTTTCGGTTCAAATTCAGATACTACAGCAGCACATGCCAAGTGACTGTTCACCGGTTGTATTCTCTCTCTTGTGCTTCACGTACTAGCTGGAATGCCTACCTCTAGCTAGGCTGAACTGGATGGAAGGACCACACCATCATGTCCTTGATGTGCAAGCAGCTCCGCGATTGATCGATCGATTCGCCGTATTGGAAGATCACAACATGATAGAACTGATGAATTGCACTCGTACATGCATGCCTAGCTTTTTGCTTTCTTTGGTAACTCCTCCTTTGCTGTGGCACGCAGGCGAGAAGACCTTTTCCTCCCGTTTTGTCCTTCTCTTTCGTCTTCATCCAAGAGCAGCTCCCGACTAGCTATAGCCTATAGACACGTCCATGCATCCGCTTTTCAGTCGCACAAAACCACTTTACCGGCGCCGCAGTTTGCAAACAGCCACACAGCTGGGACAATCACTAACTAGTATACCAGCTTTCCGAAAGAAAAAAAACACTAACTACCAGCAACTGTTATATAAACCCTGCACAGTTTTTTTTTAAACGGAAGCAAAAGCTTTGCGCCATCTCATTAATTAAGAAGTTTAGACAAAGTTTTAAGCTTACAGGCTTACGAAGGTTCAATAAAAACAAAAGGTTTCACTCTCCCGAAATTAAATTGCTCAGAAGTTTAGCCCCGGCTATGACCCACGTCTTGGCCTTGTTCTTGATTATAGCCATCAGTTTCGGCGATTCCTTATTATGGAAGCCCTTATCATTTCTTTCGTTCCAGATTTCCCAACACACTAACATTTGTAGGGAAATTCCTGTCTTTCTAGAAAGACCATAGCACTGTTTATTAATAATACAAAGTCCAGGCATTTTTCGATGCATGCCGATCAGTTTCTTTTGAGCGTGGAATCCCATGTAGAATCATGTCCATCTGTTGCTCCAGTCTATACTCCACTCCATGCAAGAAAAGAAAAGAAAAAAAGAGCAGCAACTTTCGGAAGCAGCAAAGATCAAGGAGAGGATAGAAAGGCTATTATATGTAGCGGAAAGAGCAAGATTGGATGCTCTCATCAGATCACTGGCTAGATCAAACCACACTATTGCTTCACCTGGTGGACCATGCATGCATGCTCTCCATGTATTCTCCATCTCCATGTAGTATTCTCATCATGATGCAAGCTTCCCCAAATGGCTCCTTTACTCGAAGTCTAGAATTATAGCTCGTGGGGATGGGGTCTCGTCATCTTTCGCTTTTCTGCCTATTTTGTTTCACATCGATCGTGTGTATGGAGTGATGCATTAGAATCATGCTCTTGAACAAGCTTTACAAGGATACTCCTGATATGCCTATTGTTAAGCTTTGTTATACGTGGGATATTTTTTCCATGGATGCGTTTAGAAGAATTGAATTAAGGATGTATATATATACATTGATGGCATATAGGACGAGAACGGACGTTTCAAGGCCGAGCTCCATGGATTTTAAACTATACTCTTTCAAAAAAATCTCAAAAAAATTATGCAAATAAAGAAGGATGTTATTTGTATGTATGTATTTTTTTAGGATGAAATATCTTGAAATACGATCTGCACAAAAAAGAGTTCATGGCCTCGGACGATGAATAGTATCATGTGTTAAAAAGCTTCAGATTTGTCTTTTTTATACAGGCCTCATTTCAATACATCTCTTTCTAAAAATTAACACACATATGTGTTAGGCCCTCACTTATCTCTGTGCTTTTTTCATAATTTTTTGAAATGTAAAAATACGAATTTTTATGAATTTGGATTTTGCTTTTGGAGGCCTGCATGGAGCTCGGCCTCCAAAAACAATTTCCACATATAGGACGTACTGTATGTCGATCTTTTAACCTTAGTGACTATTGCATACCCCCCCCCCCCCCCGGTCCGTGAACAGGTGAGCTTTTGTTCTAAGTCAAGGTTTTTAAAGTTTGACCAACTATATAAAAAAACATATATGACATTAAATTGATATATCATGAAAGTACATTTCAAATTGGATCTACTAATACTAATTTAGTGTCTGCTACTTTTCTCTATCAAATTGGTCAAAATTTTAAAACTTGACTTAAAACGAAAACTAAATGTACACTTATTCATGAACCAAGGGAGTATATTGATCCTTACAAAAAAGTTGCATATTGATCCATTCATTGAACACACATTTTGTACGTACGCATGGAAGTCTGTGCCATGTACGTATCATCTACTCGTATGCATGCAATGCAATGCCTGCCTTACAATTAATGCGCGCAAACACATCTGTGAAGTGCATATATGATCATAATGATTCGGTGGGTCAAGTCGTACCGCTAAAGCAGCAGCAGCTACGTGAAAAGGGTACAATTACATCCACAGGAAGCAGCAGCATATATGAGAATGATGGCCCTTGATTTGTGCTGCTGCGTCTGCGTGCCCCCTCTCATTCATGCCGCCCCAGTCTGCACCGCACCGCACCGCAAACTGCAATGCATGCGGCCATCTTCTCTCTCTCCCTCTCTCTGAGATAATTGACAATGTACGTGCAGCCAACAGTACAAACACCCACAAAACAACAACCATGCAGATGAGATCAAGGCATGCGGTGCAGGAGCTCAAGGCCATTTATAATGGACCTAGCTCTATGTTTTGTACACAGTGCATACGCCATTGATTGCATATGTACCATGTAGGACTAGTACTAGGCTGTCGTTCGAGCAGCCAGAATGCAGCATGCATGCATATGTAGTGCTGAAGCAATGATGATTCTACGACCACTACGTATGATCACGATCTCTCTCGCCCCAGCAAAAATGGTGGCTTGCTTGCGAGTACTGTAGCTGTAGGTGCATGTCTCGAGTATTCAAAAGTGCATGCATGGATAGATCGCCAAGGCCTAGATCAAGAGGGGAGAGATATATCAGTGAAAAGACGTGGCCTGGCTTTGATCGGTCGCCTCTCATATCATATGCAGCCATCTAACGTACAAGCTGAAGATAGCTACCTAGATGCATATGCATAGTTGTTGCATACACGCCTGAGCATCCAGCGATAGCTAGCTACTAGGTTCATGCATGTGTGTGCATGCCTAATGACCTACTCTCTCTGTTCCCAAATATAAGATTTTTTAGAGATTTTATTATAGACTACATACGAAACAAAATGAATGAATCTATATTTTAAAATATGTCTATGTACATCCGTATCTAGTTCATAATATAATCTTTAAAATGTCTTATATTTAGGAACGGAGAAAGTAATCAAGTATACTTGGGTAAAGCTTTGTCTCTACGCGGGTGTCGCCACTCAGCAGCTGGAGATAGCTTTCAGTTTAATTTCGTGTTTTTTTTCGAATGATCCAGCTATAGGAGAGGCGCGTGGTTTTTTTTTTTTTGGAAGTGGAGATAACTCCAAGGATCAGAGGATTGAACAAAGTAGATTGGAAGAGGCTCGCGGAAGAGTCAGATAGAGGCTAAGTTAAAATTCTAGCCTAAATTCTGAATTTCATTTTAGTAGTTTATGTATTAAATAATTCAAATTTGCACCGTATTTCGTTTCGGAAATTTTATGTAGTAAGTTAAACCTAATTTAGCACCGAATTTTTATTTATGTGCATTTTGATTTATTTTTTGCTCTGTTAAGTTTTGGGGTTTGGTTAGAAACGAACAAAAAATATTGGAGGAGAAAATGTGCTCCTTAATAGTATACTCGGCCGTTGAATGCTCTAAATTTTGGAGATCGGTTAGAGTTGGTCTTAGCTGCGTTCATGCGACACACATGGATCGTCTCAAACTCGAGGGGGGGGGGGGATTAAACCATTTTGTGAAATTGAACTACGCCCCCGTTACAAACATATAGTATCAATTAATCAAGGCGTATGACTTTTGTATGTACGTTCGCGGTGTTGAACACAAAACTCAAGCTCTGGTCCATTCGTAATTTCCTGGTGTCGGTGGGCTGAAATCGAGAGAAATTCAAAATTGACGAGGAGAAAGAGAAAGAAGGCCGGCAAAGAAGAAAGTGGTGGGCGGCCCCAGCGCGTGTGCCGTGGGCCGGGTAATACTGAATGCCCGGAGTTCGCACGCGCGCTCAGGTGGTGGGCGTGGGCCCGCGAGGCTGCCGGAAACCCACGCAGACATACATGCTGCATGCAGCAGGGAGTGGGCCACGCGTGCATGAGGGGAATATTTTGCGTCGCTGAGATCTCTCTTCAATTCTCCCGCCCCCACATGCACGTACCAGTACTCCTCACCACCGGCGACTGGGATGCTCGCTCCCTCTGTCTCTCTGACTAGGCTTCAGCTCCATCCATGTGAAAGAATGAATGCAATGTGCCAGACAGCTGCCTACGTACTCCCGGCCGGCACGCCCATTCTCTCATATTAGTATTAAGCACCACGCGCCCTATGTACTAACAGGTACTCCTTTTTAAACTACCTTTTCCGTTTCTAAATATAAGTTTTTTAGAGATTGCACTACAAACTACATATGAATGTATATAGACATAATTTAAAGTCTAGATTCACTCAGTTTACTTCGTATCTAGTTCATAGTGAAATCTCTATAAAGACCTACGTTTAGAAATGTAGGAAGTACTCTCTTGGTTCCAAAATATAAGAATTTTTAGAGATTTCAATATACACTACATACGAATGTATATAGATATATTTTAGAGTGTAGATTCATTCATTTTACTTCGTATATAGTCTATAATAAAATCTCTAAAAGATCTTATATTTAGAAACGAAGGGAGTAATATAAAAGTATTTAAATCATTATTTAATAATCTAAACACTTTTATATTAATTTACAGCGAGAGTACTGTACTATTCAGTTCCAAAACACCTTAACTCAGCGTGGGAAATTGCAGCCGGATACACGCTCTGCCCCCTAAAAGAACAATACTGTTGTTTTGAGTTACTACTATATACCCTAGCTAGGATTACTAGTGTTGGGGCGCTGCCTTTACGGTTTGTTTGTTTTTTTGCGCTGGGCCTTTACGTTGTTAGTTTATATGAACGTACCCATGCAAGCATGCATGCACCTTTTCTTAGGGGAATGCAACGCTAGCATGAACCTTTTCGGGTTAATTATGCAAACATGCTGCCTAGCTACTTTGTTTACTGGGTATCGAGGTAAACATCGCGTGCAGATCGTGTCGCCGCGCTTTGCAGATCGAGGAGACGTACACTGACTGCAGGGTAAAAAGTTTGCCATGCAAGCAAAGCATCTTAACTAAACTAATTCCTATATTTCTAAATATAAGTCTTTTAAAGATATATATATATATATATATATATATATATATATACTCATTCCGTTCCTAAATACAAAACCTTTTAAAAATTTCACTATAGACTATATACGGAGCAAAAAGAGTGAATCTACACTCTAAAACATGTGTTAATTCATTTATTTTGTTTCGTATGTAGTTTTTAATATAATCTCTAAAAAAACTTATATTTAAAAAACGAGGGGAGTAGCTAATATTCGAGGACGTACACTGACTCGGACCACTACTAAAATCCATTCGTATCAGTACGGCCGATGAAACAGCCATCATGCCTATCATTTCCTAATCTTGCGGGACTGGCTAGGTGTGAGTGAAAAATAAAACTAGTTGCATGCATTGTACTTATGGCTAGCAAGCTTAAAGAAAGGCTATCACTTTTACCCTTTTCCTCATGTTGATTTTACCGTCTGCATGGTCATGCATGCATCGATGTAACGCTTGTGTGATAGTACATCATTGATCATTCTCTCCTATTATTAGTAGCAAAAGTACTGTTCCCACATTTTATAACTATAATCCATGGAAGTTAGTACTTCACATTTTTTTTACTTTTACGAACAGCCCATAACGGAAACAAAAAGGAACACTCATGCCTCCCTCTTAGGAGGGACAAGAAGAATATATTCGCAAAGAGGTTCGAAAAGTTAGGGTCACCCTGATTAACTATGCAAAGGACATGATGATGAGGCCAGGTGATGGTTTGAGCTCGAAGCATACTCCTCCCAAGCAACATGCAAGCTGCATCATGCAACAGAGGATAAAGAAAGGCAAAGGGATGGAATATTTGGGGGCCAGTGGCATTCATGCATGCATGCCCCTGATGAGGTTTGCTTCATCTATATTTCTGTGTCACAGCAGGTCAGGTGTACATTTATTCGGTAAATGACAAGTATGGTACGAATACATGCAGTCCTGTGCAGCTATGCTGACAGCATCGGGGGTGAAATGGGGGCAAAATTCTAAAGAACGCACAACCTTGTATGCTTTTCATAGGAATGTGTGGGCTTTTGTGTGCATGCTGAAGCATGAGTATGGACACAATAGAGCTTTCCATAAGCTCCTCTCCTGTGTATATTGTGGGTGCTTCTGCTCTAATATTGTTACATCACCTAACAAAGAACGGTGATATGTCAGATTCTGATCCAGCTAGCTAGCTAGATATTGCATTTTCCTTGGTTTTACTTTCCACATTTCAGGAGCAGTTGCCGTATTTGTGGAGTAGGTTGTGAATCTCAAGATCTGCACCTATGAGATTCATTCAACGTTTGATTACCGATATATAAGAGCTTTCATCTAAGCTCGTAGTTTAGTGAGACCGCACTCAGCTATGAGTTTGGTTCGTGTTTCTTTTTTCATGAAAGACAACATTGTGTTTCGTATTAGAGGGATCATGCATATCTTTGTTTTTCTAGGACTAACACATTTCCCACGAAAAGAAAAGGAATAGCACATAAAAGTCATATACTCTTTTTCTTTCCTGTTCACCAAAGAGTACCAACTCTCAAGTCAAGCTAGATCATCAGTACTTTCGTCGAAGAAAAATCTAGATCAACAGTACTCGATTTAATAAGATCGTAAGATAAATCTTAGAAGGGATCCCAGTGGGTGGATCCTATTCGCGGGAATCCCTATCGTTGCGTCAAAATATCAACCAAATGCATAGGATTGAGTGCACTGGGCCGCTCCAGTTTTCTAATCTGTTCGCTCGGTTTTGGAAACCTTCTGGCAAGTTTCTGTTTGGTTTTTATTGGTTTTCGGAATCTTTTAGAAGGTTTTTTTTTCTTTTTTTCTGTTTGGTTTTTATTGGTTTAGACGGACGGAGCCTTGGAGACGATGGAGTCAGCTAAATGTGAGATAACTCTCACGAGCAGCAGTGATAAGTAGGGCGGCAACACTGACGGATTTCCTTTTTGTGGTGCTCCTCGGGTACCGAGTCGTGATTTTTAGGGTGAAAACCTAAGTTCTGACCTTCATTGGTTGTGCCTGGCGATTGCCTTCCTAGAGGAACTGTTTTGAGAGCATGGGCTTTCTTCAGGGTGAAAACCTAAGATCTTGGATCGGGCAACGACGGCACTTGTGCACTGTCACCTTCTTAAAGGCATGGCTTTTGGAGACCTTTTTATGTTTTCCGAGTGTTGTATTAGGTGGTGGTAGGTGTGCTGTTGTTTAGAGAAGTCGATCACTCTGGCAGGACATTTTTTTCCTTTCTTTTATTTTCTCTTTTGGCTGTGTGCATCCTGGACGTCTTTGTGACATCTTGTAAGTGTAGAGGCTGGATGTAATTGGTATCTTCGCGATATTAATATATTTCAATTTAAAAAAAATAGAAAAATAAGTTTGTTATTTTTTCTTTTTTCTTTTTATTATTTTCGTTATTCTTTATTTGGTTTCATGTTTTTCTGTTTTTTTTCTGAAAATTGTATATTTTCAAAATTTCATTTTTTTAACATTTTCTTTTTGCAAAATGTTCCAAGATTTCAAACAAAATTCAAAATTAGGTTAGAAATATTTTCTTTTTAAAATGTTAATTTTGGAAATGAGAATATTTCCCTGAAAAAGGAACATTTTTTGATATCCATGACATTTCTGAATTTGTGAAAAAACAAAATTACAAATATTTTCATAATTTAAATATTATAGAATTTATTTAAAAAAATTAATTACAGGAACAAATATTAATAAATCCCGGCAATTATGAACATTTTTTCCAAACACAAATATTTTATGAAATTCTCCCAAACGTGTTTTCAATTTGTGTACAAATTATGATTTTTTTGACTTTTTGAACAAACTACGAACATAGGAGCAACTCCTGAATATTTTTTTTACATGACATGAACATTTTTAAAATTTTCAAACAAATTTTGGAAATGAGAACATTTTTTTAAAGCCAGAACATGTTTTGAAAACGTGAACATTATTGCATTGGTGAATTGTTTTAAAATCAAGGATAAAATTTTAAATTCGGATTTAAAAAAAAACAGAACACTTGGAAAATATAGAACAGTTTTGAAAATGCGAACATTTTTTATATCAGCAATAGAAATTATAAAAAACAAAAATTTTCTGCATTCGTGGATAAATATTGAAAATGGATCATTTTTTTAAATTTTAGACAATATTTGACAATCATGAACAAGTTTTCAAAAAAAGGTGAACCCTTTCCGAATTTGTGAACAAATTTTGGGAACGGGAAATTTTAAAAATTAGTGAACACGTTTTGAAGACGAACATTTTATAAAATTTTGAACATTTTCTGTGAATCTCAAACAAAATATTCAGAAAATGTAATTTATTTTGAAATTTCAAACATTTTTCTCAAATTAGCAACCATTTTGAAAATGATGAATATTATATGAAAAGTGGAATAACTTTATGAATTCCGAACAATATTTGAAATTTCCGAAAGATTATTTCCAAAAATGAAAAAAACTTGAAAAAGGAAAAAGAAAATTAAAACGGAACAGAAGGAAAAGGAAACAGGAAAGAAAACTGAAATCGAAGGACAAAAACTTTCAAACCGCAACGAACGAACTAGACAAATGGGCTGGCCCAGTAGCTTCGCTAGTGCGCCCAACGGCGACAATTTGCGGCAGCGTGCTGCAATATTCGCGGGAACCTCCTATCTGCCGCATTTTGCGGCAGACAGGCAGGGCTTCGCATAGTAGACTACGCCTGGGCCGGACCACACAGGAGCAACAAGCAGTGTAAAAAGCACTGCAAAAAGGAGCCACATAAGATCGGATTCGAACTCACGATCAACCTGCACTTACACGCACACACATAACCACACGATCTGGTTGGCTCTAGTGATCGCTATGCAGAGCGAAACTTTTTAGAACAAACTACATCGGCAGATCCGAATGCATTCCCTTTTTTCAAACATTTCATGGAAAATCTGAAATCTTAAAAAAGATTCCAGACTTTTTTTAAAGAATCTAAAAAAGTTAAGCAAAATTTGACCAAATTTCGGATTTGTAACCAAATTTCAAAATGTTAAGAATGTATGAATTCGTGCACAAATTTTAAAAAAATAGGAACATTTTTTCAGTTCCAGTTTCTTACAAAAAAAAGTTTTGAAAAAAAATGCGACCATTATTTGAATTTGCGAAAACAATTAAGAATCAGGATTTACTCTGAATTTCACAACAAAATTTTTAAAACATGAACATTTTAGACAAAAAGGGAACATTTTTTTGCAGCTGTGAAAAAATTGAAACGCTGAAAAATATATGGCAAAGCGAATATTACTTGAAAATTATGAACATTTCCTGAATTTGTGTAATAGTAACATTTTTTGAAGTTATGTATGTTTTGTGAACAGGAGAACATTTTTTCAAGTATGTGAACATTTTTTGAATTTGTGTACAAATTTTCAAACAGGACTGTTTTTTAATTTATGAACCTCTTTTGAAAGGAAAACATTTGATAAATATCACGAATATTTTTGGAATTGTCACCAAAAATTAAAAGGTTAGAATCAAACTTTACGATGAATTTCTCAACAAAGTTTAACAACATGAACATTTTGGACAAAATGGAACATTTGTATAACATGTGAAAGTAACAACTGAAACGCTGAACAAAATATGAAAAAGCCAAATATTTCATATTTCTGATTTTTTAAAATTTTGAACATACTGTTAGAATGTAAACTCCCGAACCAATTTCGAAGAGACGAACAATTTTAGTAAACGTGAACATTTTTTGAAACTTCCCAACAAAATTCGAAAACACGGAAATTGTTTGAAAACGTGAACGTTTTCTGAAACTTCTGAACAATAATTTGGAAATGCGAACATTTTTTGAAACTCTTGAACATTTTCTGAAATACGAACATTTTTGGAATTTTTTGAAGAAATTATGAGATCATGAAAATTGTTGAACATTTTTTGAACAAATTATGAGATCATAAAATAGCGAAAAAACATGAAATCATGAACATTTTTTGAGCATATTTTTAAACTCGCGAACAAAATCCCTAAACGCTAACTATTTTCGAAACACAAGCATTTTGAAGTTCTATTTTTTTGAAATTCAGAAATATATTTATATGTCTGAACAATTAGAAAATAGGACATTTTTTAAAATTTGGAACAAATTTTCGAAATTTATGAATCAATATTGAGAAATAAAAAATTGAAAAAAGTAAAATGAAAAGAAAAGCAGAAACAGAAAAAGGAGCTGAAGCAATTAAAAATACTGAAAACAAAAAGCAAGTGAAAAAAGGAATAAACAGAAAAAAAAACTGCATAGGAAAAACTCAACCGCACCGTGCAAAACAGGAAGAGGGCCGGCCCATGAGCATCGCTAGCATCCGCCCCCTGTGCGAAGCCTCGGGGAGCAACTAACCGAGCGCTCCCTCACAAGCGTTCTAACGATCGTTCCCATGCATCGTCACTTGGCGTGTTCTCAGTCGTCGCCACGTGTCGCGCTCTGAGCATTCCCTTCGGATTTTGTTTTTATATTTTTTGCACACCTTTTCGCCTTTTTGGAGTGATTTTTTTCCGGATTTTTTTAGTGTTGCGGTTTTTCACCGGTCTTTCGTACTTTTGGACGGAAATTGTTTTTGAAAAAAAACAAAAAACGCGTTTTCTGTTTTTTACGTGAAAAAACTTGTTTTTTTTGTGAGAAGCACGGCTTTGCTTTCGTGAAAGGCACGGTTTTGCCTTCGCGAGAGGCACGGTTTTGTCTTCGCGAGAGGTACGGCCGTGCCTCTCCCGAAAGGGAAAAAATACGCTTTTTTACTCTTTTTTTTCGTGAGAGGCACGGTTTTGCTTCCGTGAGAGACACGGTTTTGCTATTGCGAGAGGCACGGCCGTGCCTCTCCCGAAAGAAAAAAAACGCGTTTTTTACTCTCTTTTTTTCGTGAGAGACACAGTTTTGCTATCGCGAGAGGCACGGCCGTGCCTCTCCCGAAAGGGGAAAAAAACGTGTTTCTTGCTCTTTTTTTTTTCCGTGAGAGCCACGATTTTGCTTCCGCGAGAGGCACGGGTTTGCTATCGCGAGAGACACGGCCGTGCCTCTCCCGAAAGGGGAAAATGCATTTTTGCTAGTTTTTTTCCGCGAGAGGCACGATTTTGTCTTCGCGAGAGGCGCGGCCCGTGCCTCTCGGAAAAGGAAAAAAATGCGTTTTCTATTTTTTTTCTTCTATCGCGTGAGGCACGGTTTTTTCGTCCGTTTTTTTAGTGGATAAAAAAATTCGTCAAAGCCTATCAACTTGGGATCTGGTTTTGTCGATCTCGACGTGAGAAAGCCAACGGTGAAAACGGTTCGAGATTTGGACGCACAATTTACTAGATAAAACGTTTTTAAAATACGGATCTACGAAAAAAGAAAAAACTCTCAGGTCACGACAAGTGATACACATACAGTGCGCCTCTTGTCGCAACCTGAAGGATGGGAGTAATCTTTAGAAGGTGTACTCGTTAACTAGTGATTTCGAAAGCCTCAACTATTCGCCGTACCGAGCGGCGAATAGCAATTTCCATATTCGCGGCCCCTAGGCGGGAAATAGCTGATTTGTTTTTGAGGCTACGCTCGCGGGTGGGGCGAGTTGGCCCGGCCCAGCTTGGTGTTTTGTCTGCAGGTCACTGCTCTTTGTTTCCTGTGGTTTGTCAAAAAACAAATCTGTGGTTTTCCAATTCGTTTTTCTTCTTCCATGTTTGGTTTTTTGCCAGTTGTTTTTATTCTTTCACTTTTTCTGTTTTGTAGTCTCTCCAATACAAGTGCTTTTGTAATATATGATGAACATTTTCCAAATAATAATTGAATACTTTTTAACATATGGTGAACATAAAATAGAAAATAACAAAAAATTAATATATGCTGGACATTATTGTAATATATAGAGATCATTTTATAAGTACTTTTTGAGCAAAATTGTACTCTATTGTGAATATTTTCTTTATACTACGAAGATATTTACAATGAATGGGGCATTATTGTATTATACGGAAACTTTTTAACTACCAGCTAAACTTTTTTTAAACACACACCGGACAACTTTGTAAGAAATGGTGATTTTTCTTACATTTTTCTTAATAGGTTCTTATATATTTTAAATCCTAAAAAAATCAATCAACCTACTTTTTGTAGGAAGAATATCCATTGAAAAAGTGAACAAACAAAATAGAAACAAAAGAATACATCTCAATAGAACGTGCCACGTATAGCCAAACTAGGATAGTGGCCCATTATGCTTTCCCTACGCGAAGGCTCATCTACTTAACCCTCATGAGCATCAAGCAATAGGTCACAAGGCCGTGAAACCTATTCGTTGTCCACAACAGGCAAATAGATGAGGCTACGCTCGCAGGTGGGGTGAGTTGGCGCAGGCTTTTCCGGGTTTTGTGTGTTGACGGTGTCCCTTCTGGAAATATGCCCTGAAAGCAATCATAAATGTTATTATTATATTTTTCATATTCATAATTAAGCTTATATTTCTACACTGGATTTACATTGGTTATTGAATATGAGATTTGGAGGAAAACCCAAATGCATGTGTGGAAATATAAACACCAAGTGATCCCTAGCCAGGCGTCTTGGACTAGCTCATGTATTGATGATGATCTTATTTTCCTGATCATGAGCATTGTCATTAAGAAGGATGCTATCAATAAAGAACACACTGTTGGCAGAACAATGATGATGTATATACCCAATCTGTGAATTACCAAGATATGGTATCATTATTGTGTTGTCGGTATCTTTTTGTTAAGTGTTAATGTTTGCTTAATTCCTTAGAGCATGATAATATTGTATGGCGACATACTAGATGATTACTTTGGGGTTACCGAACATCACTTCATAACTGAATAAAGGTGACTTACGAGTATATCAAAAATGTATTTCCTGGTATCGATAGTTCAAAACTGGGATTTGCTCCTCACACGATAGAGAGATACTATATGGGCCAACTCCATGTATGTGTATCATTATCTTCTGGCCAAACATATGTGATGGTGATCACAGGAGTACTGAAGCATGGACACGAGTAAAGAGAACAAAATCGTTAATGAGGATGACCAATATTACCACCTCGTGTTTTGTAACGTATAGCGAAGAAAAGAGAATGGTATTGGGGAACCAAGGTTCGCTTGCTAACTTCGTGAATATGCGAGAGTTGACAAGGGTATCTGTCACTGTTAACTATTGAACGGAAAGGGTTCCGGGTCATGTCCACTTTATTTCCGAACCTATAGGGTCACACACTTAATGGGTTCTAGTCATGATTACCCGAGAGATAAATGTGTAAATGAGCACCGAAAGAGTTTCAGGTGGTTCTGGAAGGGTTTTGAGAATTCCGTATAAGTATGACATGATTTCGAAAAGTCCAGATCTATATATGGAAAATTTTCGGGGTCTTCGAATGGGTTCTGGACACATCTGGAAAATCCGGGATTTTATTTGCGGAAGAAAGATTTGAAAAATTGGATTGAGATGACCACACCTAGTGGGGCCCTAGGGCCCACATGAGGCACCACCGCGCTAAGGAAGGCCTAGGCCGAATCCTAGTGGGGAGGGATTTCTTCCCTCCTTCCACCAATTGGAAAGAGGATAAGGACTACTCCTATTGGGGGCACCCTTCCCTCTCCACCTATATGTATGTGGAGGTCTCCCTATTGTGACACAACAATCGAAAGGGGATCTCTCTGACATAGCTGCAATCTCTCCCGATGTAATTATCCTAAGTGTTTAGGCTTATAATTAGACATGTTCTAATCTCAGTCTAATTGGTCTAATAGAATTAGAATCCTAATTAGATAAGAAACGCCACTAGACTTTCTCTCTCTCTCTCTCTAGTTTTCTCGGAGTTCTTCTTCCTAGATGCAGCAGATCTGCCAGACTACTTTTTCGGAAAGCATGGATGCCTCGCAGTGGTTATCTACTTCAAATCTTATCTCGAAGAACTTTCTCATGATTGATAAATCACCATGATCACTACAAAAACCCACATCTATGATAATACGTGTTTGTCATAGTAGATATAGTTTTCTGTCACGCATGTACATCAATGATGATTCTATGATAGAATCAAGATAGTCATACATGTGACGTCATAGAAGTGTTCCATGGCAATACTCAAATTGTCATCATGGAAGTGTCCACTTCCATGATGATAAATAGTGCGTCGTAAGTGATTCCGTCAAGGGTAACCAACACGTGGCAGCCACCGTAGCGGGTCACCGTTAAGTTATCAAGTGCCGATTTTGGATCCGATACCCTTTAACAGCCAAGACCAGTTACGATTTTCCACGTGTCATTTTATCATTCACAAGGGTTCCACATGTCAACTACAAGTTGCGACAGATGTCATCCTCCTAATGGTTGAGACGTGCCTATCAAACGTCAACACCTCACACCCAACAGTATCCCATTTAGCTTAAAAGGACGGTCCAATCAAAGTTAGTGAGCTGGTTCATTAACGACCTGCTTGCACAAGGCCCATTTACAACTACGGACCATAATAATAGTGTGAATTCTTCTCGTCTTCAACCTGTTATGGATATCTCATCATTTCGGTCCATGGTCAGTTCTGGCCCATTAACAGACCACTATCTATTTCGGCCCAGTTACGGCCCGATGTGTTTCCAGCCTATTTAAGGCCCTGCTACATTTTGGCTCATTTGTTGCATGAAAAACTTTTGTCCCATATAGGGGTTGTGAAGGAATCGAACATTTTGGCCAGGTCTGACTTTTGGCCTGTTAATGGTCCACTCTATAGTTGGGCCATTTCGAGCTCGATGTATTTTTTAGCCCGCCAATGGCCGATGCAACACATGGTTCATATGTCGTCCGACGTCACATCGGACCTATTAACGACTGATACGTCTCCAATGTATCTATAATTTTTTCTTGTTCCATGCTGTCATATTATCAATCTTGGATGTTTTACAATCAGTTTATAGCAACTTTATATCATTTTTTGGGACTAACCTATTGACATAGTGCCAAAGTGCCAGTAGGTGTTTTTGCTTTTTTTTACTTTGCAAAAAATCAGTACCAAATAGAGACCAAACACTATGGGGATTTTTGCGGATTTTTTATGGACCATAAGAAGAAAGATGGGCCAAACAACACCATAAGAGGGGGCCCAGGGTGGCCACCCTCCACCAGGGCGCGCCAAAGGTCCCTAGCGCAGCCTGGTGAGGGGTGGGCACCTTGGGCACCCCCAACCTACTATCGAGCCTATAAATTCCTAAAAATCCAAAAACCCTAGGGGAGTCGACGAAACACAATTCTAGCCGCCAAAGTTCCAGAACCTCGAGATCCAATCTAACACCATCACGGAGGGGTTCATCTTCTTCATAGGTGCCTCTCCGATGATGCGTGAGTAGTCCATCATAGACCTATCGGTCCGTAGGCAGTAGCTAGATGGATCCTCTCTCTCTCTATGTTTCTCAATACAATGGTCTCTTGGATATCTATTTGATGTAATAACTTTTGCGGTGTGGTTTTTGGGCTCCGTTGAATTTTGAGTTCATGATCAGTTTCTATCCATGAGTATGATTTGAGTCTTATTTGATCTCTTATTTGCATGATTACTTATAGCCTCATATTTCTTCTTCGAATCATTGGTTTAGTTAGGCCAACTAGATCGATTTTTCTCGCAATGGGAAGAGGTGCTTTGTGATGGGTTCGATCTTGCGGTGTTCTTTCCCTGTGACAGAAAGGGAAGCAAGACACGCATGTATCATTGACATTAAGGATAACAATATGGGGTCTATTCCTACATGAATAGATCTTGTCTACATCATGTCACCGTTCTTATTTCATTACTCCATTTTCCCATGAACTTAATACACTAGATGCATGCTGGATAGCGGTCGATGTGTGGAGTAACAGAAGTAGATGCAGAATCGTTTCGGTCTACTTATCTTGGACGTGATGCCTATATAATGATAATTGCCTAGATATCGTCATGATTATTTGATCTTATATCAATTGCGCAACAATAATTTGTTCACCCACCATGTGCTATACTCATGAGAGAAGTCACTAGTGAATCCTACAGCCCCGGGTCTACTTTTCCAACATATTGCTTTCCGATCTACTATTTGCAACTTTTGTTTTTAGATATATTATTACAAAAAACCCAAAAATACCTTGCTGCAATTTTTATTTATTTATTTTACTTTGTGTTCTTGCGAGATCTATTTGTCAAAACTATCGTTACCTAATCTATCTTATTACCGTAGAGAGCATGACAACCTCTCTTTCGCGTTGGGTTGGAAGTATTTGTTGTTTGTGTGCAGGTACCGCTTACGTGGGTGCGTGATATTCCTCTACGGATTGATACCTTGGTTTCATAATTGAGGGAAATAGTTACTGTCGATGTGCTGCATCATCGCTTCCTCTTTGGGGAAATACCGACACGGTCTCAAGCCACGTCAAAGGAATTTCTGGCGTCGTTGCTGGGGAGGAAGCAATCTCATCTACCAGGTTCCTAATCACAAATCTCATCTCCTTGCGATTTACATTATTTTCCATTTGCCTCTCATTTTCCTCCCCCACTTCACAAAATTGATGTTTTATTCGCCCTCTCTTTTTCGTTTGCCTTTTTTCTTGCGGGATCTCTTTTTTGCTATCTTTGCTTGTATTTTCATGTGCCTTCTATGTGCTTGCATGTTCGCTGGCTAAAAATCTATTGATATGGATCCTCATCCACTTGCTAATATTTTCAAAATATGAAATTATGATGAACCAATTGCTAGTGAGTTGAGTGCACTTGATTATTTCTATGAAGTTTTGTTTGAAAATTATGAATCTAAATTTTTTGATGAAGTGTTGAATGAATATATTTATAAGGTGATTCATGATAGCTCCTAGATTGAAAAGCATGATTGCAATGATGTTGCTACAAATTCTATTAATCTCAGTTATGCTAATGATATGCAAAACTACAAGCTTGAGGATGATAATTTTGTCATGTCCACTTTTTATTGCAATGTTCATGATTGGGGTGATAATTCTTTTTACGATCTTGAAAATTTATTTAAGCCTCATGTTGAATATGTTATTAATAATAATGTTTGCAATAGTATCGAAAGTGGGTTCGGGGGAGCATCAACTTTAGGTAAAAAGAATCCCACATATTTGGAGAGTGTTCAATCTTATGATTTTTTTTGATAAAAGTGGGTTTCGAGAGGTCGTGACTTTAGTTAATGTTAATCCCACTACCTTGGAAGATTGTAAGACTTTTATGCATGTGGATCATGAAAAGAATGCTTCATGCAATAGTTATATTGTTTAATTTATTCATGATGCTACTAAAAATTACTATGAGAGAGGAACATATCCTTTTACATATTGCAATAATATCAAGTTTCTTCTCTATGTGTTGGAAATTATGAAGTTATACTTGTTTTACCTTCCTATGCTAATTGATTCTTGTTCCCACAATTTGTTTGCTAACAAAATACCTATGCATAGGAAGTGGGTTATACTTAAATATTCTTGTCATGTGATTCATGATTCTCTCTTTATGTTTCAATTCTTTACCTTTATGTTAGCATCATTGGAATCATCATGCCTAGTTAGGGGCATAAAACGATAGCGCTTGTTTGGAGACAACCCAATGAATAAATTATTTTTATCTTTTGCTTTCTTTTTTTGAGTGTTTTGCACAATTATTATTCTGTTATGATTGTGTTTTTATGTTTTATTTAGTGTTTGTGCCAAGTAATGCCTTTAGGATGATCAATAAGATGAGTAGAAACAATGCTGAATCTGAAACAGAAACTTTGTTCCCAGTGCATGAATTTTTAATTTTATCGGTACGTGATATTGAGCTGAAATTTTAACACAGTAGTTATATACAAATTCCTTATGTTTTCCTATTTTTTCAGAATTGTTAGAGTTCCAGAAGTATGGGTAGATTACAGACTACTACAGACTGTCCTGTCTGAAACAGATTTTGTTTTCATTGCGTTGTGTGTTTGTTTTGATGAATCCATGGCTTCTATTGGGGGGTATAAGTCATGGTAAAGTTAGAATACAGTAGGTATAATGCAATAATAAAATATGAATGGGTTTACAACAGTACCTAAAGTGTTAATTTGCTTTATTATACTAACGGATCTCACGAGAATTTTGTCAAGTTTTGTGTGATTGAAGTTTTCAAAGTTTTGGGTGAGATCACGATGGATGAAGGAATAAGGAGTTAGAAGAGTCAAAGATTGGAGATTCTACAACACCCAAGGTAATACCGAAATAGTAACAAGCAACCAAGCTTGGGGATGCCCCGAGTGGCATCCCCTCTTTCTTCCAACAACCATCGGTATACTACTTGGAACTATATTTTTATTCGTCACATATCATGAGTGTTGCTTGGAGCATCTTGTAACTTTGCTTTATTTGCTTTTATCCTTGTTTCACACACCTATTTGAGAGAGACAATTTTTTTATGATTTGTTAGAATTGCTCTTTATTCTTCACTTAAATCTATTGAGCAAAGGAATTCCTCTAGTGCTTCACTTATATCCCTTTGAGCATGTCGTGCTTTTACATGTTTGAAGAAATGCTCTCATGCTTCACTTATATTAATTTGAGAGTTATTATTTTTGAGTAAATTCTCTCATTCTTCACTTATATTACTTTGAGAGATGAAACTTGTATGCTCATTTTCTTCACTTGTATCTATGTGAGCTTATCAAAAGCGATTGCAACATATGAAACTAGTCCCAAAGTGATAGATATTCAAGAGGGATACAATAAAAACTTTCATGAAGATCATTGGACAAATTAAAATTGATTCTTTGTAATAGTTTTGAGACATGACAACAGTGATATGCGAGTTATGTTGATGAGTAATTATGCTTAGTAAGAATATTGGTGTTAAGGTTTGTGATTCCCTATGCAAGCACGAAATTCGATAGTCGTGCTACGAAATTACATTTTACTTATGGTGCATTATTTAGTGTTAGTTATGCTTAATGCTCTCTTATGTGATTTTTTGTTTCTAAGTTGGATGCTTCTCAATCTCATGCTAGCCTTCACTTGTACTAAGTAGAAATACTACTTGTGCATCCAAAATCCTTAAACAAGGTTTTGCCATATGAGTCCACTATACCTACCTATATATGGTACTTCCATGACGTTCCAAGCAAATTTGTATGTGCCATCTCTAAACTTTCAAAATAAAATTTCCTTTTTGTGTGCTCATACCGCTCATGAAACGGTAGGGGCTGACCAATATTCTTTCATGCTAGATGTGTTATTCTCAAGATGAGTGTTTATTCACTTGTCATTGCATGAGAGTATGGCGGTAATAGGGATTCCCAATCCCAAAATGAAAATGAAAAAAATACTTTATATTGTCAAATAATAAATTCCTTGGAAAGTGTTGGTATGGAAGGCAACTGTGGATTCGGCTAGCCACGAAAAGTGAAAGTATGGTGGAAAATGAATAAACTTTATTTTCTGTTTGGGAATCGCCTATGATGCATCTAGTGTGGAAATATATTGAGATCTCTCAGTCATTTTCGTTGACAGGAAAGGCATGCCACTCAAAATATATTTCCTCTATCAATTTAAACACTTGAGCTCTGGCACCTCTACAAATCCCTACTTCCCTCTGAGAAGGGCCTATCCATTTACTTTATGCAATTTTTATTTTTTAAATTTGAGTTCCGATCTTCTCTTATAAAGCACCAACTAGGAGGCATTATGATCGTACTTGAGAATTAGGTGTAGCTTATATTTGAGTGTGTATTGTGAATGGATCAATGATTGAGCATGATGGGATAGGGATAACTGCTTTAGCGTTGATATTTTGAGAGACATGGTTGCTTGTTGATATGCTTGAGTATTAAAGGTTTCATGTCAATACTAGACTATTGCTTTGAACCATATGAAAATTCCAAATGCCCATGCTATAACGAAAAGAATATGTTATGAACATGATAGGCAACATTCCACATCAAAAATTCTGTTTTATCATTTACCTACTCGAGGGCGAGTAGGAATTAAGATTAGGGATGCTGATACGTCTCCAACGTGTCTATAATTTTTGCTTGTTCCATGTTGTTATATTATAAATCTTGGATATCTTACAATCATTTTATAGCAACTTTATATCATTTTTTGGGACTAACCTATTGACATAGTGCCAAAGTGCCAGTTGTTGTTTTTGCTTGTTTTTTTACTTGGTAGAAAATGAGTACCAAACAAAGCGCAAATGCTGCGACGATTTTTGTGGATTTTTTATGGACCAAAAGAAGAAAGATGGGACAAACAACACCAGAAGAGGGGGCCTAGGGTGTCCACCCTCCACCAGGGTGTGCCAGAGCCTCCTAGCACAGCCTGGTGGGGGTGGGCCTCTGGCACCCCCAACCGACTATCAAGCCTATAAATTCCTTGAAAATCCAAAACCCCCAGGGGAGTCGACGAAACACAATTCCAGTCGCCGCAAGTTCCAGAACCTCAAGATCCAATCTAACACCATCATGGAGGGGTTCATCTTCTTCATAGGTTCCTCTCCGATGATGCGTGAGTAGTCCACCATAGACCTACAGGTCCATAAGCATTATCTAGATGGCTTCCTCTCTCCTTATGTTTCTCTTGGTCTCTTGGAGATCTATTTGATGTAATGACTTTTGCGGTGTGTTTGTTGGGATCCGATGAATTTTGAGTTCATGATCAGTTTCTATCCATGAATATGATTTGAGTCTTCTTTGATCTCTTATTTGCATGATTACTTATATCCTCGTATTTGTTATTTGGATATTTGGTTTAGTTAGGCCAACTAGATTGGTTTTTCTTGCCATGGGAAGAGGTCCTTTGTGATGGGTTTGATCTTGCGGTGTTCTTTCCCAGTGACAGAAAGGGCAGCAAGACACACATGTATCGTTGCCATTAAGAATAACAAGATGGGGTCTATTCCTACATGAATAGATCTTTTCTAAATCATGTCACCGTTCTTATTACATTGCTCCATTTTCCCATGAACTTAATACACTAGATGCATGCTGGATAACAGTCGATGTGTGGAGTAATAGAAGTAGATGCAGAATCGTTTCGGTCTACTTATCTTGGACGTGATGCCTATATAATGATCATTGCCTGGATATCATCATGATTATTTGATATTCTATCAATTTCCCAACAGTAATTTTTCACCCATTGTGTGCTATACTGATGAGAAAAGCCACTAGTGAATCCTACGCCCCCGGGTCTACTTTTCCAACATATTGCTTTCCGACCTACTATTTGCAACTTTTGTTTTCGGATATATTATTCCAAAAAACCCAAGAATACCTTGCTGCACTTTTTATTTATTTATTTTACTTTATGTTCTTGTGAGATCCATTTGCCAAAACTATCATTAACTAATCTATCTTATTACCGTAGAGAGCGTGACAACCTCTCTTTCGTGTCGGGTTGCAAGTATTTGTTGTTTGTGTGCAGGTACCCCTTATGTGGGTGCATTATGTTCCTCTACTGATTGATACCTTGGTTTCATAACTAAGGTAAATACTTACCGTCGCTGTGTTGGATCATCCCTTCCTCTTTGGAGAAATACTGACACAGTCTCAAGCCACGTCAACAACCCATATTCTCGAAGACACATATCGAGCGTGACCACACTTTCGGCCTATTAAAGGCCCATGTAGTAGGTTGGCACTTTTGCGCCCCGTGTTGACTTTGGGGCTACTAACGGCCCGCCATGTAAATGGGGGCCACCCTAGGCTGAGATACATTTATGCCAACTAATGGCTGATGGGCTATTTGGCACACTTTAGGCCCAATCGTCTTTTGTCCTGCTGCGAGCCCTAAGTATCATCTGGCCAAATATAGGCCTAATCTGCGATTCAACCCGGTAACGGCCTGTGGGATTTCTGGGACAAATTATGCATGTGAGATATTTGGACAAGTTATTGACCTATATTACTATGGGCCCGCTAATGGGCAAACCGACAGAATGGGCGTGTTAAAGGCACATATTTCTATGGGCTTGTTAATGGGCCAACGACGGAACTGTCAGGACTCTGATCCTAAGCCATACAAATCTAGCATGTAAAGCATCATATCACTTTGTCGCCTCACGCATCGTAAGCTCCACGGCTGCCACCTTACCTTGGCCCGGACTGTTACGCCTTTTGGCTCACTTATATGAATATGTCGCTAGCAATCGTATGTCAGAGAACCCGGGTCGATATGTGTAACGCCCAAGATGCAGTCATATCCTTATTCGGTCCCAAAGGCTTGATAGGGATAGAAGCGCATCTCGTCATTTCGCAAGTATAGATATCATTGCAATTCATGTACGAGAAGAGATGAGTATATGAGTTGGCTTGCACTTGCCACATGCTACCTTACATAATCCATACAATCATCCAGAAATGTGGATTATGTAAGGTAGCATGTGGCTACAGATGAAATCAAACAATAAAAGCACATGATATCTATTTCGCTAAGCCCAGGAAGACGAGAAGTAGCTCCCCTGCTTGTCTGGGTAAGTCACTTACATAGGCCCATGCTCCTCGTCGAACTCCCACTGGAGTTGGGAAGCGCCGGCTGGATCAAACTCATCTATACTTGTACCTGTATTGTTGTAGTAATCTGTGAGACACAAGGACTCAACAATCTCATTCATCGGGGTATCGAGACTATCTAAGCTGGTGGGTGAGGTATGGTTAAGTGGTGAGGTTTGCAGCAACACTAAGCATTTATTTGAGCGGCTAACTTACGATTACAAGAGTAAGATGAGACACTACGCATGTTGGACGATTACTAGTTATGATCAATAAGTGATCCTGAACACCTACTTATGAGTCAAACATAACCCCACCATGTTCTCTTTCCGAACTCCCTCGAAAAGAGACGATCACGGTTCCGCACATGGTTTGTGTATTTTAAATTTATTTTACTTCAAGTTGGCTATAACCGGGTGTTAAACAAATTTCCAAGTTGCCACATAACCGCAGGCACGGCTCTTAGAAAGATTTAACCCTGCAGGGGTGCTCCAACTCATCCATCACAAACTAGCCACAAGCTATGTCGAAAAACCTTAATCTTAAGATAGCGCAAGATATCCTTGGAGTCCCGGTGCACAAGACATTTAAGAAGGGGAAAACAAATCCAGCAAGACCGCCCGACTTGTTGACGAACCCGATAGGAGCCACATATCTCGTTCTCAGGACACAATGGATGAGCGATGGTTACCATGCCAATCACCGACTTGCCCCAGGCGGCGTTAATAAGCTCCCCTTGGTTGGACCAACACTCGTGAGGAGCACCGGCCCGGGGTGTTGATTAATCCACAGGATAGCTAAGCCCTATGCATTTTATTAGGTTGTTAAGCAAATATAGTACCAATTTTGGGTCTTGCCAAAAGAGTTTTATCCCAAATCGAATAATCAAAGAGTCCCCATAACAAACACAAGTATGATAGGAGCACTCAATATGGAACATAACACCGGTAAATGGAAACTAGGGCGGCAAAAGTGGAACAAATCACCGAGAAAAAGGCCAAGCCTTCCATGTTCACCAAGTATATATGTGCATTAATTAAATAGCAATAAATAATGTGATATCCCAAGATATCCATGTTGTCACATGGAAACAACCTGCACCTCCAACTAGCAATGCTATAAGAAGGGCTGAGCAAGCGGTAACATAGCCAAACAATGGTTTGCTGGGAAGGTGATGGGTTAGAAGCTTATCATGGCATTTTGGGAGGCTTGACAAACAAGTGGTAGGCGACGAGACATAGCGATAGAAATTAGATAACTAGCATGGCAATGATAGTAGTGGTATCCAGGGAAATGGTCATCTTGCCTGAGATCCCACTTGGAGGAAGAACGGAACCATGAAGTAGACGAACGTGCGTAGTCGAACGAATCCCACACTCCGACTCAGTTTTGGAACTCTATCGAGAAGAAGCCAACCGAATACAAAAATGAAAACAAGGTAAACAACACAACATATGCAAGACATTATGCGCAAACAAATATAATGTATGTCCATACGATTATGTAAGGCATGACAAAACACAACAATCAAATACTACACATTAAGTGAAATTCAATATGCAATGATTTGCATATTGATGAGACTCCACATTTGAATTACTTAGTCCACTCTCGTTTAGTTACACTAGCTAAAATGTTGTTAAACATGGCAAGAAGTGAATCGTAATAAAACTACACTATCTAGGCATTTGAAATAAGGTCGAAAACAACATATCGCATTTCCAAGGTGGCCCCATATAGCATTTTCTAAACACATTTTAAATTTTTTACAGCAAAAGTAATGCCAACATGTGATTCTACACATTTTTCTAGTCAAGTTACATATGTGGAACATTTTAAACGGATCTACGGTTATTTAGTTATGGAATAAACCATTTTTAACAAGTTAGCAACTTTATATGCAACCAAAAATTTAAATGTTTTTTACATGGATGCGGATGACATATTGAAGTTGTATTCCAATGTTTAATCATCTCAAATATAAACATTCATTGCAATCATCACACATAAAAGCAGGGTTTGACTACGGACAAAATCAAACGATAAAAATGATACCCATTCTTTTGAAACAACGAGTTGCGCTTCTATCCCTGTCGAGGCCCTCGAGCCAAAATAAGGGTAGGAACACATCTTGGGCGTGACAACATGACTAGTTGTAGACCCAAGTGGCACAACCGTACAGGAACAGACATACATAACCCAACAATGCAGGTGTAGGTCATCAACGTGTGTAGACGAGTTGTATCAAGCTACACAGACTCTATTATACCACATGACATTTCCTTGGAGGGACAGACACAACAGCAAAGAAGGACACATGCCGGTTAATCAATGTGTCTCGTGCGATAGCAAGCTACCATGACTCGATGGAAGCACAAATGGCATTTCCATGTAAAGAAGGCTACTATAGGGACACAACTAGGTGTCGAATCCCACACATACCTTGCATTTCAAAACATACACACAATATGCACGATATGTGTAGATACAACATGACATCACAACGCAACTCTACGATCCAAAGTATTTATTAAAGACTCATAAGAGTCAACATAGTGTGATATTACAAACAGGGGTCACAAGACCCAACACTCAAAGTCATACAAGCAACAAGTGGAAGCATAATATGTCTGGGCATAGACATCTACTAAAGGTGGCTGGAGGAGCCTAGAAATCTACAGCGACCCTCCCAAAGGATCCAAACCTCTGTCTTGGATTCCCAAGCTAATCTTGTCAACATCGAACTTCACATAGAAAACCAACACTGAGACTAAGGTCTCGTCTGCAAAAAACATAATTAAGCAACCGTGAGTACAAATGTACTCAACAAGACTTATATCAGAACTATCTACATATGCATCATTATAAACAAGGGGGTTGTGGAGTTTATTTGCAGAAAGCCAACTTTGACTCTTGGCTAACCTGTACTACAACTACGAGTACTTTCTTTGGAGTACGAGAGTGCACGCGAGTCCACATGTTCACCACATCAATACACCACCATGGACCTACGTGAAGGCCATCCATAACACTCACACTTATCTTGCACATTTTAGAGTATCCATTTCAAGTTGTCTATGAACCATATAGGCATTCCAAGTAGTCCATATCCGTGAATGTAGCTATTTGAATAGATTAATTCACCCTGCAGGGGTGTAATTCTTCACACATGTTTCCACCACTTAGCGCCATATACACGTCATGTATCATAGCAACCTTTAAACGAAATCCTGACATGGATGTAGACAACGACTGTTAACCACAAAAGACTCTAGTTCAAGTTTATCGCCTATTTGAGACTGGAACTGATGTCTACTACACAACCTTCTTCTTGTAGACTCGTGTTGGCCCTCCAAGCGCAGAGTTTTGTAGGACATCGGCAATTTTCCCTCAAGTGGATGACCTAAGGTTTATCACTCTATGGGAGGTGTAGGACGAAGATGGTCTCTCTCAAACAACCCTGCAACCAAATAAAAAAGAGTCTCTTCTGTCCCCAACACACCAAATACAATGGTAAATTGTATAGGTACACTAGTTCGGCGAAGAGATGGTGATACAAGTTCAATATGGATGATAGATATAGATTTTTGTAATCTGAAAATATAAAAAGAGGAAGGTAAAAAATAGTAAACAACGAGCAAAACACTATATAAATGCTTAGAAACAAGGCCTAGGGTCCATACTTTCTCTAGTGCAATTTCCCTCAACAATATTGACATAGTTGAATCATATGTAAGTACCTCTCGTGCGACAAAGAGTTCACTCCAAAGTCACAAATAGCGGAGAACTAACTTCAAGGGAAAACTCAATTCATCACAAGAAGATAGAGAGGGGAAAACTCCATATGATCCAATTTATATCAATAAAGCTCGCGGTACATGAAGATCGTGCCATCTCAAGAGCATGAGAGAGAGAGAGATCAAACACATAGCTACTGGTACATACACTCAGCCCCGAGGGAGAACTACTACCTCCTCATCATGGAGACCGCCAAAATGATGAAGATGGGCTCCGATGATGGTTTTCCCCTCCGACAGGGTGCTGGAATGGGCCCCCGATTGGTTTTTTGGGGCTCTGTAGGCTTGCAGCGACGGAACTCCTGATCTAGCTTTCTTTCTGGTTTTTTTAGTATTTATAGGAATTTTTGGCGTCGGTCCCACGTCCAGAAGGTTCCCGAGGAAGTCAAAAGCCAGGGGGACGCGCCCTAGGGGGGGGGGGCGCCCCTGTGGCTTGTGGCTTCCTCGGCCTTCCTCTCCGGTGACTCTTTGCTCCATTATTTTTTATATTTTCCAAAAAAATTCTCTGTAAATTTTCAGCTCATTCCGAGAACTTTTATTTCTGCACAAAAACAACACCACGGTAGTTCTGCTGAAAACAGTGTCAGTCTGGGTTAGTTCTAATAAAATCATACCAAAATCATATGGAATTACTATAAACATGACATGAATACTTCATAAATTATAAATACTTGGAGACGTATCAGGATCCCCAAGGTTAATTGCTGCTCGTCCTCGAGTAGGTAAATGATAAAAGAAATAATTTATGAAGTGTGAATGTTGACTAACATATTTATCAATGCAATATTATTATTGTGGCAAGAATTTTCAGATCCATAAGACTCAAAACAAAATCTTAATGTTGACATAAAAACAGTAATATTTCAAGCATTCTAACAAAGCAATTGTGTCTCTTCAAAATAACATGGCAAAAGAAAGTTATCCCTACAAAATCATATGGTCTAGCTATGCTCCATCTTCCCCACACAAAGTATTTATAGACATGCACAACCCCGATGACAAGTCAAGAAATTGTTTCACACCTTTTATGTTCTCAAATCTTTTCAACTCTTACGCAATACATGAGCATGACCTATGGATATAGCACTATAGGTGGAATACAATATGGTGGAGGTTGTGAAGAAAAGGAGAAGATAGTCTCACATCAACTAGGCATATCAACGGGCTATGGAGATGATAATTAATAGATATCAATGTGAGTGAGTAGGGATTGCCATGCAATGGATGCACTAGAGCTAGAAGTGTATGAAAGCTCAAAAATAAACTAAGTGGGTGTGCATCCAACTCGCTTGCTCACGAAGAACTAGGGCAATTTGAGGAATCCCATCATTGGAATATACAAGCCAAGTCCTATAATGAAAAATTCCCACTAGTATATGGAAGTGACAATATAGAAGACTCTCTATATGAAAAACATGGTGCTACTCTGAAGCACAAGTGTGGTAAAGTATAGTAGCATTGCCCCTTCTCTCTTTACTCTCATCATTTTTTATTTCCCCTTTTTTCATTTTTTGGTGGGCATCTTTGGCCTCTTTTTTATTTGGGATTCTCTGGCCTCTTTTATTTCTTTGTAAAGTACGGAGACTCATCCCAACTTGTGAGGGAATCCTAGCTTCCATCATCCTTTCCTCACATGGTACAATGCTCTAATAATGATGATCATCACACTTTTATTTACTTACAACTCAAGAATTACAACTCAATACTCAAAATATGACTCTATATGAATGCCTCCGGTGGTGTACCAGGATGTGCAATGATCTAGCATAGCAAATGACAAACAAAATGGACAATTCATGAAAACATCATGCTAGCTATCTTACGGTCATGCAAAGCAATATGACAATGATGACACGTGTCATAAACGGAATGGTGGAAGTTGCATGGAAATATATCTCGGAATGGCTATGGAAATGCAATAATAGGTAGGTATGGTGGCTGTTTTTAGGAACAATATATGGTGGGTTTATCGCACCGGCGAAAGTTGCGTGGTACTAGAGAGGCTAGAGAAGGTGAAGGGTGAGAGTGTGTATAATCCATGGACTCACATTAATCATATAGAACTCACATAATTATTGCAAAAGTCTATTAGTTATGGAAGAAAAGTATTAGATGCATGCTCCTATGGGAGAGGTTGGTAGGAGCTAACCATCGCGTGCTCCCGACCCTCACACAAAGGATGACAATCAATAAACAAATCATGCTCCGACTTCGTTACATAACGGTTCACCGCACATGCATGCTACGGGAATCACAAACTTCAACACAAGTATCTCTTCCAATTCACAACTACTTGCTAGAATGACTTTAACATCACCATCTTTATATCTCAATACTCTATGCAAGGAATCAAATTTCTCATAGTATTCAATGCACTTCATATGAAAGTTTTTATTATATCCCTCTAGGATTCCCATTATATTAGGACTATTCATAACCTAAGAAAATTACCACGCTGTTTTAGAGACTCTCAAAATAATATAAGTGAAGCATGAGAGTTCAACAATTTCTATTAAATGAAACCACCGCCGTGCTCTACAAAGATATAAGTGAAGCACTAGAGCAAAAGACAAAACTACTCCAAACATATAAGTGAAGATCAGTGAGTAGCCAACAATTAAATAGCTATGTGAGGACTTTCTATCTATATATCAATAAAGATTTTAAGGTCTGAGTATTTTATTTAAACATCAAGAAAAACAAAAATAGCACTCCAAGAATAGCACATATCATGTGAACGAATAAAAATTTAGGCTCAACATAGGCTAACCGAAAATTGTTGATGAAGAGATGTGTGATGCGTAGCATCCCCAAGCTTAGATTCTTGAGAGTTCTTGAAATATTTTCTTGGGGTTCCTTGGGCATCCCCAATCTTGAGATTTTGTATCTCGTTCAATCCTCTCATATCCCGGTTTCACCTATTCTCAAAAACATCTTCGACACAAAACTTGAAAAGAACTCGTGAGATAGGTTAGTACACATAAGAATATATCAACACTTCATGTACTGCCAAGACAAGTTTCATAATAATTTTAAAACATTAGGTACTGTATACTATCATTTCCACAATTTATATCTACCAATATAGTCTATAGAAACTATAGGATAAGTAGATAACAAAACTATGACAGCAATCTGCCCAAACAGAACAGTCTGTAGCAATTTATGAAAACAGTGTACTTCTATAACTAAAAAATTTATAAATATTTATTAATTTCTATAAAAGTTATATGAAAACACTGTGTAAACATTTCACAAACTTTCCACGTTCCAGTAAAACATGAAAATTCAAACACTACAGCCAAAGTTTCTGTTTTTACACAACACTCATCAAAACATGCAATGCGAGCATCCTAAGGAAATTCTTGGAAATCTTTACTGAAAAACAATATTATAAATAACACCTAACATATAAAAACAAAATAAAATAACGCTCCAAGCAAAACTCATATTATGTGACGAATAAAAATATAGCTCCAAGTGAGATATACCGGTAGTGTTGAAGACGAAAGAGGGGATGCCTTCCGGGGCATCCCCAAGCTTAGATGCATGAGTCTTACTTCAACATTACCTTGGGGGTTCCTTAGGCATACCCAATATTATGTTCTTGTCACTTCTTATTCTTCTCATATCCGTGTCTCACCCAAAACTTGAAAACTTATCACACAAAACTTAACGGAACTTTGTGAGAAGGGTTAGTGTAATAAATAAAGATCATTCACTTAGGTACTGTCAAGACAAGATTCATAGATGTTACCACATGATACCTACTTAATTATATCATTCCCACAATTTATATTACTCAATATAAGCTATAGATACACTTGAAGCAAGCAAACTATGCATGCAAAATAGAATCTATCAAAAACAAAACAGTCTGTAAAGATCTGAATGATCAGCATACTTAACTGACTCTAAATATCCTGAAAAATTATTAAAGCTCAAAGAATTAGCATATAAAGTTTATGTATAAATTTCAGAATGTTTGATGTTCCAGTAAAATCAGATAATTCATATACTGGACGCAAAACTTTTTGTTTTTGCACAGAATCAAACAAGCAAGTATCCACACTATCCCAAAGGCTTTAATTGGCACTTTATTGAAATAAAAGACATAAAACATGATTAATACAGTAGCTTAATCATGTGAACACACAAAAACATAAATTAAAAGTGTTGGGTTGTCTCCCAACAACCGCTTTTCTTTTATGCCTTTTAGCTAGGCATGCTGATTTCAATGATACTCACATAAGAATAGTAATTGAAACATGCAAAAGAGCATCATGAATCTCATTACAAGCACATTTAAGTTTAAACCACTTCCTATGCATAGGGATTTTTTGAGCAAATAATTTGTGGGAACAAGAATCATCTATCATAGGAAGGTAAAACAAGCATAACTTCAAAACTTTGAACACATAGAGAGGAAACTTGATATTATTGCAATTCCTACAAGCATATGTTCCTCCCTCATAATAATTTTTAATAGCATCATGAAGAAATTCCACAATATAACCAGAACATAAATCATTATTTTGATGAGGCACAAGCATAGAATTTTTTTTCACTCTCAACATAAGCAATTTCCTTCTCATTAAAAATAGCGGGAGCAAACTCAACAAAATAACTATCATGACATACTTGATTGATATAACCACTTCGAATATTAAAATCATGATGACAAGTTTCATGGTTACAATTACTATTTATAGAATATGTGTCATCACAATAATCATCATAGATAGGAGGCATATCATAATCATAATAGTTTTTCTCATCAAAACTTGGTGGGCTAAAAATATCATCATCAAACATAGCATCCCCAAGCATGTGGCTTTGCATATCATTAGCATCATGAATATTCAGAGAATTAATACTAAAAATATCACTATCATCCTCAACACTCAAATACTTAGTGCCAAACATTTTAAGAACTTCTTCTTCTAACACTTGAGCACAATTTTCATTCAATTATTTTCACGAAAGACATTAAAAAGATGAAGCATATGAGGCAACCTCAATTCCATTTTTTGTAGTTTTTTTATAAAACCAAACTAGTGAAAAAAAGAAACTAAAACATTGAATTGCAAGATCTAAAGATATACCTTCATGCACTCACCTCCCCGACACCGGCGCCAGAAAAGATCTTGATGTCTACTACGCAACCTTCTTTTTGTAGACTCGTATTGGGCCTCCAAGCCCAGAGTTTTGTAGGATAGTGACAATTTTCCCTCAAGTGGATGACCTAAGGTTTATCAATCCATGAGAGGTGTAGGACGAAGATATTCTTTCTCAAACAACCCTGCAACCAAATAACAAAGAGTCTCTTGTGTCCCCAACACACCCAATACAATGGTAAATTGTATAGGTGCACTAGTTCGGCGAAGAGATAGTGATACAAGTGCAATATGGATGGTAGATATAGGTATTTGTAATCTTAAAATATAAAAAGAGCAAGGTAACAAATAGTAAACAGTGAGCAAAACATTGTATGAATGCTTAGAAACAAGGCCTAGGGTCCATACTTTCACTAGTGCAATTTCCCTCAACAATATTGACATAGTTGAATCATATGTAAGTACCACTCGTGCGACAAAGAGTTCACTCCAAAGTCACAAATAGCGGAGAAATAACCAAGAAATTGTTGTAGGGTACGAAACCACCTCAAAGTTACCTTTTTTGATCAATCTTATGAGCTAACCCTATAAGTGTCACGAACAGCCCTAGAGTTCGTACTAAAATAACAGCTTAAGATACATATCAACCAAAACCATAATGTCACCTAGATACTCCAATGTCAGCACAAGTACCCATGGGCTTGATTATACGATATACATCACATAATTTCAGATTCATCATGTTCAATCCAACACAAACAACTTCAAAGAGTGCCCCGAAGTTTCTACCGGAAAGTCAAGACAATGGTAAATTGTATAGGTGCACTAGTTCGGCGAAGAGATGGTGATACAAGTGCAATATGGATGGTAGATATAGGTTTTTGTAATCTTAAAATATAAAAACATCAAGGTAACAAATAGTAAACAACGAGCAAAACGTTGTATAAATGCTTAGAAACAAGGCCTAGGGTCCATACTTTCACTAGTGCAATTTCCCTCAACAATATTGACATAGTTGGATCATATGTAAGTACCTCTCGTGCGACAAAGAGTTCACTAAAAAGTCACAAATAGAAGAGAACTAACGAAGAAATTATTGTAGGGTACGAAACCACCTCCAAGTTATCTTTTCTGATCAATCTTATGAGATGTCCCCATAAGTGTCACGAACAGCCCTAGAGTTCGTACTAAAATAAAAGCTTAAGATACACATCAACCAAAACCCTAATGTCACCTAGATACTCCAATGTCAGCACAAGTACCCATGGGCTTGATTATACGATATGCATCACATAATTTCAGATTCATCATGTTCAGTCCAACACAAAGAACTTCAAAAAGTGCCCCAAAGTTTCTACTGGAAAGTCAAGACAAAAATGTGTGCCAACCCCTATGCATAGATTCCCATGGTCATGGAACCCGCAAGTTGATCACCAAAACATACATCAAGTGGATCAATAGAACATCCCATTGTTACCATGGATATCCCATCGCAAGACATACATAAGGTGTTCTCAAATCCTTAAAGACTCAATCCAAGAAGAAAACTTCAAGAGAAAACTCAATTCATCACAAGAAGATAGAGAGGGGAAAACTCAATATGATTCAATCTATATCAATAAAGCTCGCGGTACATCAAGATTGTGCCATCTCAAGAACATGAGAGAGAGAGATCAAAACCATAGCTACTGGTACATACACTCAGCCTCGAGGGTGAACTACTCCCTCCTCATCATGGAGACCGTCGGGATGATGAAGAAGGCCTCCGGTGATGGTTTCCCCCTCCGGCAGGGTGCCGCAACGGGCTCCCGATTATTTTTTTGTGGCTCTGGAGGCTTGAGGTGGCGGAACTCCCGATCTAGGTTTCTTTCTAGGTTTTTAAGTATTTATAGGATTTTTTGGCGTTGGTCCCACGTCCAGAAGGTTCTCGAGGAAGTCACAAGCCAAGGGGACGCGCCCTAGGGGGGCACCCCTGTGGCTTGTGGCTTCCTTGACCTTCCTCTCCGGTGACTCTTCGCTCCAGTATTTTTTTATATTTTCCAAAAATATTCTCCATAAATTTTCAGCTCATTCCGAGAAATTTTATTTCTGCACAAAAACACCACCACGGTAGTTCTAGTGAAAACAACGTCAGTCCGGGTTAGTTCTAATAAAATCATACCAAAATCATATAGAATTATTGTAAACATGACATGAATACTTCATAAATTATAGATACGTTGGAGACGTATCAGGACCCACAAGGAAGTCTGGCCAAAGTTTCCTCTACAGACCCAAACGATGTGAGCAGGGTTCCACAAGCCCACCATTCGGGTGTCACTTGGTACACCATGCCACTGTGCATCTACCATACTTAGGCCCACCCCGTCGAACAGGGCTAAACACGGCAGCAAGCACTTTTCCTACAAACACCAGAAACTAGTTGCCACTCCTGGATAGAGATCAAGGCGATTAATAAGTCGAGCGGGGTCATAATTTAGGGACCAACGTGAGGTTGTAGTTGTCTTGGATCACATATACAAAACTTGGTTCTTAAGGACGATCCCAATGAGACAACCCGCCATGTAATCCTACATGGCCTCTCATTGCTACCTTTACCAAATCGGATTCACACACTTAGCTCTCACACAGTAGGACATGAACACATCCATTCCAACTCATCACCTAGATGGATCATAACCGACATGACTCTAAGCATAGGAGGCATAGTAAGCCAATAAGGATGAGTAGGGACAACAAGACTCAAGCAGTTTGTACTCATGCTGAGTGGTTTCAACTATTTACTGTGACAAAAACATATCATGGAAAGGAATGGGTTCAACTACCGTACACATGTTACAGTTGATTCATTATTGTCCTAATAAGGTAAAAGAGAGCAGGAGTGAGAGAGTGGGTTTATATCAGTATGATCAAGGGGGGTTGCTTGCCTGACACTTCTAAAGATAGTAGAGCTCTTCATCGGTGTCAACGATCACATTGTCGAAATCGTCTTCTACCGAGAAGGAATAATTATTGGCAAACAGAAAAGGGAACATCATTCAATGCATGGAAATACAACACTATGATGCATGAACATGTTATGGCAATATGTTGTTGATTGAGCTAATGCACCTAGCAACAATTTAAATGAAGTTGGTTTGAACCTATGGTTGAAATTCAAACCCCATATAAGATATTTCAAATGCCATTTACTCAAATTTTTATATACAAAAACTTTGAGTTGTTCAAATATGCATGAAAATGCTATAAACAGATTCCTTGCATTTTTCTGATTTTTTTAGTATATAAATTATTTAAGTATGAGCTACAATTGAATTTATATTAATTTTAGAAGTTTTAAACATTTTCTGAAGTTAATAAATCATTTCCGATTTATTTGAAATCCCCAAAAAATAATTATTGTGCCAGCATTATGTCTAGGTGATGTCCGTAGGTCAACAGACCGGTCCAGGTCAACCCTGACCTGTGGGTCCCACCTGTCATTGACACATTGGATAACATGGAGTTAATTAAGTCCCAACTAAAGTAATTAGTAGGCCGGGCCCACCATTAGTGACTCAAGGTTTAGTTAGTCGGGTTATTAGCCAATAACTAGTATGCCATGTCAGCAGTCGCCGGATGTAGGCCAGCGATGACCAAACCGACAACGGAAGTTGAGCTCTGTCGGTGTCAAATCCGGCATATCTCGTAGTAGGGGTCCTAAGCTAGGTGTCTTGGAACGATGGTAACATGGACACATGATTTTACCCAGGTTCGGGATCTTTGAAGGAGATAATACCCTACGTCCTTCTTTTGATTATATTGATATGGGGATAGTACATAGTACATGTATCTACGACGAGATTGTAGTAATGAATATAATGATCTATTGACTAGCCTGGCCTCGGTTTATATATGCACCATAGGCCTAGGGTTTAGAGGAGTCTTTGTCTTGTGCGCCAAGTCTTGTGGAATCCTCCTTGTATTCGGCATGGGCTGCCCGAAGTGGCCCATTAGTGAATCATCATGGGGGTCCTTGGCCCGACCCACTGGTCTGCAGACGACATGGTGAGTACCCTCTTGTCTAGGACACCGTTAGTAGCCCCATGAACCAGTCTTCAAGTTGAGGATGCTCCTTGGTTCTTCAAAATAATTCTTTGTCTTCGATCGTCGGTCTTGAAAACTGGTTCAATAAATCTTCCCATGTCCAATCTTGAGGATTGTCGAGCTGAATCCGAAGAGTTTACATGTTGGGCATCCGAGGAGCCCCTTTAAGTTATCGGCCTTTATCAATGCCTTATAATTTTTTACACCACACTTGGGGTTTAAACTGTTTCCCGTGCGGCGGTGTCCTCTTGCATCCGAGCTCCAACGCTGAACTATATTTGAGGCGTATTTTCACAACCGAGCTCCAACACTATTCGGTGTTCAAGGTATCCTCTTATGTCTGAGCTCCAACGCCGGACTGCATCCGAGGTGTCTTTTGCAGCCGAGCTCCGACGATGATCGACATCCGAGGTATCACCGATTACCTTGGCCTTTGAAAATTTGAATGAGTCCATCCGAGTTTAAATGCCAGAATAGTCTTCTATGGAACGAACCATTCAAATCCGAGCTTTATGCCGGACAGCTTCCGAGCTCCAACACCGGACTACATCCGAGCTCTAACGATGGTCAGCATTCGAGGTATCATAGACTAACTTGGGAGATTGAAGGAATTCATCCGAGCTTACTGTCGGAAATGCCCTCTATGAAGCCAGCCACTTGCGCCCGAGCTTTATGCCGGTCTGCTTTCGAGGTGGTTCGCCACCCCGACCGTGGGCTGATTTTTTGTGGTTATTTTTGATTGGTGCAATTTATTCTCTGCCGAGATATATAGCCAGTAGCCCTCAAGGTTTTTTCGGTCTAAATCTTGAGATGCACCTGAAGGATGACATAAAACCGTTGATCCCAATAGCCCCTAAGACTTAGGTCGATTCACAAAATCCGCTCGAGGATCAACTCCTAGCTTGACATCATACTTCGGAACACAAAAGCAGTGTGCACAGACCTCGAGACTCAGGTTGGGTGTGTCCGACCAATCCAAGGATCATAATCTCCATGGAAACTGTATTGCACTGAATTTTTTTGCTTTGAATTGTCAATGCAGTAGCCCCCGTGACTTGGGTTGGGAAGTATGGCCGACCCTAGGGTCGTATGTACAAGTTTGTACGGTACCTTCAGGACGAACACATAAGTTCTTTTGCTTGAACAAATCAATGATTGGCTTGGTGTGCTAGGGATTGCATATGGAATGGAGATGATTAGTCTATCAAACCATAAAATACTTTGCATAGGCGTGACTGACTTGGGATGATTCCAAAGAAAGCAAAATAGCCTTTCTCAAATTCCGCAACTTGCACCATATGCACGTGAACTAAGAGTAAGTCACTTATAACACCAAACATATGCTTCATGTATGAGACATGAAGGTAATGCCTACAAAACTTTCCAACACTGGCTTAGTGTCCAACATGAATCATGGAACAGATGAAAATGTTGCCGATGGGCTCAACAACAATTCATTGAGATATCCATATAAATGGAATTCCACAACTAAGTGAGCAAAAAAATAGCATTGGTCAGACCAAAATATATAATAGTGTATGATCGAGGAAATATCCACGAGTAAGAAAATGTTACAAAGATCTTCTATTTTGAGTTTGATTTGACGGTAGCCCATACTCAAATCAAAGATAGGACAAGGCAATAGATCCAACAATTGATCACAAGGATCAACCAATGAGGATTTCATATTCCTTCAACACACACAGAAGATATCCCTTTGGAATGAACCAAGTCAGACAAGCTTCTATCTTCCAACTCTCCAAGTTGTTGTTTAGCTTATCCCACTAGTTCAAGGGTATCCAACACGAATTCTTGGAGAAATGATGGTTTGTAGAGAAACCAACTTTTTTTTGACTATGTACTGCAAGGCAACAGCCTCATAGTCTTTTATTATAAAACTCCAAGTGACAAAAAGTACAAAAGCAGTCTATAATTGCATGGAGTTAACAAGAAAGAAAACTATGTTAGCTTACCTAGGGAGAGAAGAAATCCAATTAAGTAAGTTATTTCTATAGTTACACTTGATCCTGTGAGTTAAAAGGGACATGTCATGAATGAAGTTTCTCCTCCAGGCCCTGAAAGTAGGTGTTTCATTCTTGAAAATCTTGCCATTCCTTAGAATCCATATGTTCCATGTAGCTACAAAAACTACCTATGTGAAAAAGGGTTTGTTGAAATCCTTCTTGGCTTCCAAAGCCATTTCATAGTTGGTTTGATCTGGCAGAGCATTCCATTGTATTGCTAGATAGTTCCATACCCTTTGACTGAAGTTGCATGTGAAAAATAGATGTGTCTGGTCCTCATGCACTAGTGATAGGCACAAGACGCACATGTCATCATCCACATTCTAGTGCCTATGCTGCATCATATCTCTAGTGTTCAATCTATCCATCAACAGCAGCCATCCAAAAACTTTAGGCTTAAGAGTACAAGAACACTTCCATATCCGTTTAAAGATTGGATCAACATTAATGTGGCTATATGCAAAGGAATAATATGATTTAGCAGTGTATACTCCTTATTTAGACGGCCATCCCCAGCAATCATTTATATGTTCCTGCAAGTGAACATCCAAAAATAGAGTATTTAGCTGATTCATCTCCTCATATGCTTGGGTTGATAATGGTAAGTGGAAGTTGGTTTCCAATGAGTCTGCATTTAACATGTCTTCCACTGTTAGCAAACCATCATTGACAAAAGAGAAAAGTCCGGGGAATCCGTCTTCGAGGGGTGCACACCTTTCATCAATCTTCCAATTGTCATGCCAGAATAAGATCGAGGATCCTGATCTCACTTCAGGCAGGGCCAACTTGCAGAATCTATCCATAAGGTTGAGGATATCTCTCCACCAGAAAGAGCCACAAATCTCTGTGGCTTGTGGAGGGGAGGAGCCATAATATGTACTCAAAATTAGTTGCACCCAAGGTATAGCCTGTTTATTAAAAAAATTTAAACAGGTGTTTAAGAAGCAGAGCCTCATTTTGCACTCGCAGGTCGAGAATCCCCAGGCCACCTGAAGATTTCGGACGACAAACAAGTTTCCATGATGCTAGAGATTATCGAGATGTATCCGAGTTCCCACGTCAGAGACATTGCCTTTCAATTTGCTCAATCTGCTTAGGAATTCCATCTGGAATTGACAGAGAACACAGAAGAAAGATTGACATTGATGTAAGAACCGACCGCAAAAGCTGTAAACGGTTCCCCTGATTAAAAAAACATGAAGTGGCTGAGAGCCTTCTCTCGATCTGATCCACTAGTGGCATCAGTTCATATATAGTTCGTCTCGTAGTGCCCATAGGGAGACCAAGGTATGTAAATGGCAGGGTCCCAACTTGGCAGCCTATTAGAGTTGCCATTCTGGAAGATTTTTCCGTTGGCATGTTTAAGGGGATCATAGATGACTTAGATAAGTTGAACTTTAAACCCGTTGATTCAGCAAATTTATCTAGCATTTCCTTAAGTTCCAATAGTTGATTGTCCTCTACTGGCCACACAATGAGTGTATCATCTGCATATTGGACAATCAGATAGGCAGATGAATTGCTGGGTATGGGTAATGTCAGAACACCACTGTTCTTCATGTCATTGACCACAAATTGTAGTAGATCAACTGCAATAACAAACATAACAGGAGATAGTGAGTCCCCTGTCTAACTCCACTGTTACAACAAAAGTGTCTCCTAGGAACTCCATTAAGCAGAACTGATGATGACCCTGATGAAAGCAAAGATTTGATCCATTTTAACCATCGATCATCAAACCCCTTGTGTTGTAGAATTGTGAGAATTGTCGCATGTTGGATAGTATCAAAAGCTTTTATAAAATCCAGCTTAAGCAAGACAATAGGCCGCTGAGAAGCTTTGCATTGATGAATATACTCAGAACACCAAGCCAAGCAGTCCTATATGGATCTTTTCCTAAGAAAACCATACTAATTCTGATGAATACATAGCAGAATTACTTTCTGTAACCTATTTGCAAGGTGTTTAGTGAGAAACTTGAGACAAGTGTTGGTCAATGAAACTGACCTATAATGTCCAACCACTTCTGGGCTAAGTTTTTTTGGGATGAGGGTGATAAGTGAGTTATTAAGACACTCTAGGTCACATCTACCCTCATAGCATTCCTCCACCAGTTTCTTGAAATCCTCCTTTAGAATGGACCAACACTTCCTCATAAAAAGGCCAGTAAAGCCATCCGACCCAAGGGCTCGATCAGTGGGCATATGCTTAATTACCTCTTCTAATTCAACTTCCGAGAAAGGTACTGATAATTCATGAAGATTATCCACTTTATCTATTAATTTGTCCACATCAAACCTCATGTTTATTTCCTATGATGTACCAATTCTTTGCTTGAACTCATACCAAAACATGGTAGCCATCTCATGATGATTAGTGATCGTTTCACCATCCACAGTGCGTAGAGATGATATGGTATTACGCCTAAATCTTTCAGTTGCGATAGCTTGAATTTCTTTAGTGTTTTCCTCCCCAACCGAGATTTTCCTCACAGTGCATCTCTGCCTCAAATAAATAGATTGTAGTTTGAGAACCTCTTCAAGATGCAACTTAACAATTTTTTTGATTTTGAACTCTGGGCTTGTAAGGTTCCACCTCTCCTCTAGCTCATCAAAAAATAGGATAGCTATATTACAATATGCAATCAACCTCTTAACAGTGGAGAGATTAGTATGCCATGCCTTTAGAGCCTGTCTCAACATTTTAAATTTAGCAGATATAATGCCAGTTGCAGAGCTCCTGATGTGTTTTTACCCCAAGTGTTTTGAACACATTCCAAAAACCCTTGCAGATCGACCCAATAATTTTTCAAACCGAAAGATATTAGCTCTGGGTATATCTGTAGCAATAGTGACAACACATGGTACATGATCAGATGCCGTACGAACCAGATGCTTGATCATGGTATTAGGATAGAATATAGTTCAATTAACTGATGTGAAGAACTAGTTAATTTTCTCAAGAAGAGGGGTAGTCTGCATATTGGACCATGTGAATTGTCTTCCTTTTATAGGTAATTCCACCAAACCAAGGTGCCCAATAATTTCATTAAAGAGGAAGATATCATTTACATTTCCACCGGGCAAATTTCTGTTACCCAGAGATCTCATGAAATTAAAATCCCCAAGTAGAAGCCAGTCATCCCCATATGGAATTTGTAGATTATACAACCAGTAAACAAAGTCGTCACGGGAAGGCCCTGAGCACAGCCCATACAAACAAACTAGCACCCATTTATGAGCATTGTGTTTAGACTGGAATTCCAATATAAGACCAAAGGATTTGCTTTCAATAGGACATCATGTAAAAATGCTTGAATTCCAAAGAACCACAATACCACCAGAGGCTCTATTAGACGGAGCAAAAGTGAAATTATCAAAACGCCTAGGATGGAATTTCCTAACTAAGCGTGGATCAATATGCTCACATTTAGTTTCTTGTAAACATACTGCCGCATTGCCGCTTTCATCAATTTTCTGCCGAACTGCACTTTGTCTATTATCAGAATTTAGGCTACGGACATTCCAACATAAAACCTTCCAATCTCTAGATATGTTCCGATTCATTACAAACGCAGAATAAGCATTGGGCAACCAGCCACGTAGTGGTCCGGTACAAAACATAATAATGTCCAAGAGAAGTAGTGGCATTCAGAAGCAACAAAGAAAATAAAAGGTAAATGGTATTTTTAAGTGCACACCATAAACCCTCACAATTCCTTGCATCATTAATCATCAGAAGTGTGGCTGTCTTGCGATGTAGACGAGTCGGCTGTAAGCTTCTCAATCGTCAACTTTTGGGCAGCGATCCCCAGATGTCCTTTAGTGTGCTGCATAATTCTGATAGGAGTTGGCTCTGGTAGGAGTTTCTCTTCTCCTTTCCCCTATCGATCTTCCTTTATAGAAGAAGGAGTTGCTTTGTGCTCCTTTGCTGGCTTCATGGGCTGTATCTCTTCATGGTTTGGTGGCTGCTTGTATCCATCTCTGAGTGCAGAAAGTCGAGCACTTTGGCGAACAGATGAATCAACCAAAGGTGGTCGAACAACCTTCTTACGGCCCCGCTTCTTGGGAGGAGAAGTAACAAAGAATGTGAATCTGTCATAAGTGTTGGAGCTGTCATCTGTTATTTCCTTGAAGCAGAGAGCACGAGCCACTGGCCTCTTGGGTACACCAGATCGAGCATCAGGGTGCAAAGTGATCTTGAAAGTGGCATTCTCTGTAAATGAGAAGTCCCAGGACCTTTTGGTAAGAATAACAGGTTGACGAGATGGCAAATTCAATACTCATGAGATTTTAGAAACCCATTAGAAGGGCATCATTCACTCAAAGCTTCTTTGCCAGATCATATCTGGTGGTAGAATCGACCCATCAACAATTATAATTCTTCCAATCTGCAGAACTTGTTGATGGACATCACGGGGTGGAGGCTGCTATGGGATGATTGCTTCCACGTCAACAGAGTTGCCAGAACTAGCATTATTACCAGATCTTTCAAGCACAACAGACTCCTGGGATGCAACATCATCTCCTATTTCATTTTCCTCATGGTCATGATCGTGAGCTGCCTCGTCATTTTCATGCTGATGAGGTTGTGTAGTAGGAGCCGCCTCATTCCAACCAATTTCTGGGAATTCTAGTAGAGCCCAGTTTTGGTTGTTAAACATCATGTTACCAGGAAGGGCATGAGGATTTCCATTGAGGGGCATTGGGTCCTCCTTAGCAGGAAGGACATTAGCAAATTCATCAGACAAGATGTAAATTGGCGCAATCCAAGATACCCTTGTTGGTCCAAAGTCCTCATACTCATGATACACAATATCCCGAGGAGCTAAAGATGGCGCAGGAAAAGAGATATATGCCAAAGTGCGAACCAACCTTGGATCATTTTGATTCCAACAGTGGAATCTACCAAAGGTACTAACAACGTCAGCAATATACTTCATATGACGATAATCCAATGGCATGCCCAAAATAATAATCTAGCCTCTACCGAAACCATTGACCACTCTATAGTTAATCCCTTCATCATGCCTAATAAATCTGACAAAACAATCATTACCCAGATTATATGGTGGGTGATCCATCAAGATCTGCCTAGTATCTACACTATGAAAGCGAAACAGACCAACACCTTGTATCCATGGCTGTGCATCATGAGCTTCTCTGCCTAAGTGGTTAACTATGAAATCACTGACCATGTTGCGGAAGTGGATGACCTCATTTGGCAGTGGAGCCGGTTCAATGATTGCAATGACATATTGCTCATGCCTTCTGTCAGGAGCAATCGATGGTGCGAAGAAGGTGCATGGTAGACGCAGAGGACCTCTATCTATCACCTCGAGGGACAAAATCCAGCGGGTCGAGCTCAAAGTTGGCCATCTGCTTCTACGGCAGTGCCGGTGTCGTCGTTGGATGGGGTGGAGTGGTTAGCGGGGGAGATGCCGGTGGTGTTGGTGTTGGCGATGCAGGTAGAGGTGGTGTTGCAGGCGGCGGTGGAAGCTGTGTAGATGGTGGTGGCGGTGGTGTTGCAGGCGGCAGTGGAAGCTATGTTGATGGGGGCAGATGTGTATGCCGAGGCGACGAAGGATGGAGTGGCGCAGAGGCAGCCTGATTGATGAGACAACGCTCTAGCAGGGCAGCCGAACCTTGGAGGGAAACCGAGGTGTCGGGAGAGAAAATCTCCGCTGAACCACTAGTAGTGGGCAGCTTTCGGACCCACCTAAAACCCTGGGGTTGGCTCGATCCCGTGCACGATTTGGCCTTGTGTCCCGAACGAAAACACCTTTTGCACTTGATCTTATTGTTGCAATCATTCGTGGCATGACGCATTGATAATCAGTTTTGACCATTCCAAAAATGGAACGCAATATCCTCCACAACAGAACTTAAATCATCCAGATCATCCATAATCATGATTTTGGTGCATCTAGTGCCCCTTAGTGATTTTGGTGTATTGAAGACTTATAGGTTAAGGCACTAATGAGTTTGTGAGTGTACACAGGCTGTATAAGTCGATGAGGAGTTTGATATATTCGGAGATTATCGACCCCTAAAAATGAATGTCTTCAAGTGAAGACTTTGCTGAAGACTTTGTGAAGACTTTGGTGAAGACTTTGTGAAGACTTTGGTGAAGACTTTGTGAAGACTTTGAAAATGAAGAAGTTGGTGTGACCTTGAAGATATGAATGAGGAATATGAAGCATGAAGACTTTTGTTTTCGTAGTTTCATTTCCTTTATTTGAGTCATAGGAAACACCGTACTGTTAAAGGGGGTCGAGGTAATACTAAGGAAAATTTTCAACTGATGCTCAACTCCAAAATCTTCAACCCATACAATCCTTCGAGTGAAGCCTTTGGAAATCTCTTACAATTCAGACACGTTCTTCAGAGACAGAGACGAAGTTCTTCTCGTCTCTGAGGAAATTGATCTGACTGAGGAGTTAGGATTTCGCCAGTGCGAATTGCCTACAAGTGAGGATTATGATAAGCTGAGGACTTTCATAGTTCGAAATTCTGACCATTGCTGTGCTTAGCGCCAGTTGTCCCCAATCGTTCTTATCCACATAACTATGCAGAATATGACCGTGATGCAGAACACTGTCAAGATGAACCACTACTATGCTCATGAAAACCTCAAGCGCTCTTGGGCTGTGCTAAATCACATCATGTCTTCTGAAGAATTGGATGGGCTAAACTTTGAAGAATATCCTGACTTCGCTTGTTGTCCTTAGAAGAAGTTCAAGAAAGTCCAAGTTCCTCTGATGGTCACCAGTTCCTATTCTTCATCTCGCGAGCGCGATGAAGATGAAGACATTGACGATACTGCTGCTGGACCTGCATCAACAATCGACCCCGACAACGCTGGCACTCCTTCTTCACCAACAAGATGAAATTTCTCATGGGGCGTTAGTCATCACTTTTTCTTCCCTTTTGGTCCTCGATGACAAAGGGGGAGAAAATTTGAATTAGTCTTCAAGCGGGTCTACATATATATGGGCTATTTTTGTTTAAGTTACAACTCTCGCTCTTCTGAAGTTTTTGGTTATTGAGTTGTAAACTTCAGTCCGATGGTGGTCTGACACTTTTGAACTATTTCCTCGCATGTTTATTACCTTAATGCAAGCATGCTGAATTTCGTCAGACACCATTTTCCTCACGCATTTCAAATTCCTCATTTCATATATTCAAATGCGTGTATGAATTACAAGATATATGGGGAGCTCTCCATGTTCTGAACCTGCCATGTGCATTTGCAACCCAAAGCAAATTCCTCAAATATGCACATCTTCAGGGGGAGTTCTTCTATATCTTGCAATCAAATTCCTCAAAATCTGTACTTTCACTTCATATGTTTATCCCCGTTGAAAACTTAACCTATTTGTCATCAATCACCAAAAAGGGGGAGATTGTTAGTGTATCTAGTGCCCTTTAGTGATTTTGGTGTATTGAAGACTTATAGGTTAGGGCACTAATGAGTTTGTGAGTGTACACAGGCTCTATAAGGCGATGAGGAGTTTGATATATTCGGAGATTATCGACCCCTAAAATTGAATGTCTTCAAGTGAAGTCTTTGCTGAAGACTTTGCGAAGACTTTGGTGAAGACTTTGTGAAGACTTTGAAAATGTAGAAGTTGGTGTGACCTTGAAGATATGAATGAGGAATATGAAGCGTGAAGACTTTTGTTTTCGTAGTTTCATTTCCTTTATTTGAGTCATAGGAAACAACGTAATGTTAAAGGGGGTCGAGGTAATACTAAGGAAAATTTTCAACTGATGCTCAACTCCAAAATCCTCAACCCACACAATCCTTCGAGTGAAGCCTTTGGAAATCTCTTACAATTCAGACACGTTTTTCAGAGACAGAGACGAAGTTCTTCTGGTCTCTGAGGAAATTGATCTGACTGAGGAGTTAGGATTTCGCCAGTGCGAATTGCCTACAAGTGAGGATTATGATAAGCTGAGGACTTTCATAGTTCGAAATTCTGACCATTGTTGTGCTTAGCGCCAGCTGTCCCCAATCATTCTTATCCACATAACTATGTAGAATATGACCGTGACGCAGAACACTGTCAAGATGAACCACTACTATGCTCATGAAAACCTCAAGAGCTCTTGGGCTGTGCTAAATCACATCATGTCTTCTGAAGAATTGGATGGGCTAATCTTTGAAGAATATCCTGACTTTGCTCGCTGTCCTCAGAGGAAGTTCAAGAAAGTCCAAGTTCCTCTGATGGTCACCAGTTCCTATTCTTCATCTCGCGAGCGCGATGAAGATGAAGACATTGACGATACTGCTGCTGGACCTGCATCAACAATCGACCCCGACAACGCTGGCACTCCTTCTTCACCAACAAGATGAAATTTCTTATGGGGCATTAGTCATCACTTTTTCTTCCCTTTTGGTCCTCGATGACAAAGGGGGAGAAAATTTGAAGTCTTCAAGCGGGTCTACATATATATGGGCTATTTTTGTTTAAGTTACAACTCTCGCTCTTTTGAAGTTTTTGGTTATTGAGTTGTAAACTTAAGTCCGATGGTGGTATGACACTTTTGAACTATTTCCTCGCATGTTTATTACCTTAATGCATGCATGCTGAATTTTGTCAGACACCATTTTCCTCACGCATTTCAAATTTTTCATTTCATATATTCAAATGTGTGTATGAATTAGCGTGAAGAAGTTGGTGTGACCTTGAAGATATGAATGAGGAATATGAAGCGTGAAGACTTTTGTTTTCGTAGTTTCATTTCCTTTGTTTGAGTCATAGGAAACACCATACTGTTAAAGGGGGTCGAGGTAATACTAAGGAAAATTTCCAACTGATGCTCAACTCCAAAATCCTCAACCCATACAATCCTTCGAGTGAAGCCTTTGGAAATCTCTTACAATTCAGACACGTTTTTCAGAGACAGAGACGAAGTTCTTCTGGTCTCTGAGGAAATTGATCTGACTGAGGAGTTAGGATTTCGCCAGTGCGAATTCCCTACAAGTGAGGATTATGATAAGCTGAGGACTTTCATAGTTTGAAATTCCGACCGTTGCTGTGCTTAGCGCCAGCTGTCCCCAATCGTTCTTATCCACATAACGGTCATATCATTGGGAGCATTTATGACTTATCATGTCAGGTTGCACCCTGGCTATAAATAGCCAACCCCCACAACCACTAGCTTGTTGGCTGCTCTGAGAGAGAACTGACACTTGTTATTTGAGATTAACCCATCCTCTGAGGACTTTGAGAGAAAATCATCAGTGAGGAAAACCCCACAAACCAAACCACAAAACCCATAGTGATTGAGCATCACTGAAGAAATTCCTGTGTGAAACTGACACTTGTTACCTTTGAGGACTGTGCATCCTCCAGACGGTTAGGCATTATGGTCTAGTGCTCCTGCAGTCAATTGGGGACCACGAAGTGACCTTGGTCTAGAGCATCCAACAGTAAATTATGGATCGCCGGGTGACCAGTTTGTGAGGGTTTTGGAAGTCTACCTTGAATACTTACCACGAGTGTTGGGCGAGGACCGTGTGACCTTAGCTCAAGGAGAATACGGTAAGGATTGTGTGTCCTGGGACTGTGTGTCCTCTGGTTTAAATACCAGGCCGCTCCAAACCAGACGTACGACTGTCACAACAGTTGGAACTGGGTCATCAAACCATTGTCTTCATCAAGCTATCTGGTTCTATTTCCTCAACCCCTCTATTCCTCATATATCTGTTGATGAAATTGATTGTTACAGTTGGAATAATTTGACTAAAGACATTCACAAATTCCTCACCTCAAATTCTTCAAGTTACCTTGTTCATCACTGCTTATCCTGTATCATGCTACTCTCTATTTGTGCATGTTTCATTTAATCATGAAGACTATGCTGTCACTATGTTCCTCATGCACTTGAGTACTTATTCTGCTGCTAGTTATTCATCACATTTCAAATTCCTCAAAGTTGAAATTCCTCAAATGATGAATTTGTAAAAATCGCCTATTCGCCCCCCTCTAGCCGATATAACGCACTTTCAATTGGTATCAGAGCAGGTACTCCCTTGCTCTGTGTGATTTTGGTTTAACCACATGTAGTTTTAGTTATGTCGACTGCAGGTATGATCAAGGTTTCCGCGGGCTGTCCTACCTTCGATGGGACAGACTACCCCTACTGGAAGAACAAGATGTGTATGCACCTTGAAGCTATTGACAATGATCTCTGGTACGTTGTGGAAAATGGTGTGCCCTCTATCACTCCCACTGTTACAGCTGCTAATGTGAAGAGATTCAAGCAACTCGATTCTCAAGCGAAGAATATCATCTGTGGTCATCTGAGCAAAGGACAGTATGGTAGAGTGAGTGCTTTGTAATCTGCTAAGCTTATCTGGGATAGGCTGTCCAAAGTCAACGAAGGTGTTTCCACTCAACGTGACTCTCGTGTTGATGTTATTCGCAATCTCTTCAACCGCTTCAAGAGGCTTGACACTGAAAATGTTGAACAAACATTTGATCGCCTCACTGATATATCAAATGAACTTCAAGCACTGGGTGCCACTGATATCACTGACCATGAAGTGGTGAAGAAACTGCTACGATCTCTCGATTCCTCATTTGATACTCTAGTTTTGATGATTCAAGAACGTGGAGACTACAAAGTTCTTGATCCTGCTGATATTCTTGAGAGACTCAATACTCATGAATTCCAACAAGCTGAGAAAAGAGACCTCTTCGGGCCAAGCTATGGAAGATCTCGTGCTTTGAAGGCAAAAGCAATTTCCTCATCTGAAGAAGATTCTGACAGCAGCCTTGGTGATCCTGAAGAACTAAGTCAGGAACTAGCGATGCTTGTGAGGAAATTCCAGAAGTTCTCAAGACGAGGTGGATTTGGAAAGTCATCAAAAAGTGGCTTGAGGAAATCAGATTCCTCAGAAGATTACAAAAGGAGAACATGTCATCGTTGCAAGAAGCCTGGCCACTTTATCTCTTATTGTCCTCTCTGGGAAAAAGACTCAAAGAAGAAGAAGAAATACAAAGATGATAGTTCTGATGACTCAAAGAAAAAGAAGAAATCTTCAAAGTCCTCATCTGCAACGTCCTCATCTTCAAAGTCCTCAAAGCACAAGAAGAATGGTTCCAGAAAGGCTAGAGCATTCATCGGTAAGGAAATGGATTCTGAGGAAGAATCTGAAGAATATGAAGAAGAGGAAGAATCTGAGGAGGAATCAGAATCTAGTGTCGCTAGCCTCGCTCTCCCTACTGCGTTCGTCAGCAAGTCCATCTTCAACAATGAAGAATATGACCACTCCAACGACTCTGACATCAGCAATGATGATTATGCTCCCACCTATTGCTTTATGGCAAAAGGCTCAAAGGTACACAAACATCATTCCTCATCTGAATCAAGTGAAGGTGAATCTGATGATTATGTGAAACCTAGCTATGCTAAAATTGTTAAAATTGCCACTAAGCAACAAAGTGCACTTGAAAAGCTTCAGAATATGCTAGACAAAAGCGATGATCTATTAAACCGTGAAGTGGATCGGACTCGAACTCTGTCTGTTGATCTTAAAAGTCTTTAGGCAAAGTATGATAACCTTCAGAGTCATCATAACGACCTCTTAGCCGATCATGAGAAGCTTTCATATGAATCTCTTCAAAGAAAGCAAGATCTTGAAAAGCTGAGGGTGTCAAATGAGGATCTCCAAAGGGAAAACGATTCCTTACTGGCTCAACAGATCAGTACCGCTCAGGAAGAATTTGTTCCACCTTGTTTGAAATGCATCGAACGTGAAACTGCTAATTCTTCACCTGAATGTTCAAATGCTTCTATTGCTGCAATTTCTTCAACTATTCCCGTGGTCTTAAATTCCTCATCTGAGGATACCACTAGTATCACTGATGACAATGCAGGGTTGAAGGAATTGTATGTGACAGGCATATACAAAAGTCTCCAAGGGCATCAAACCCTTTGTGATGTCCTCAAAAAGCAGATTCTGAATAGGAACCCTAGGAAAGAGGGTATTACCTTTCTGAGGAAACTCAACGCTGATGGATCCTACTGGACACCTAAGCAGTACCCCAAAACCTCATGGGTTGCTGCAAAAGGATCTCCTGTGGATCCATCCACTTTATCTAGCTTTACTTGTGAAACTTCATATTCCTCTGTTGTGTCACTTGACTCCAATTACAGATTCTTCAAAAATAAGTCAAGTGAAGTATTTGCTAGATATGTTGGAACTAACTGTAGGAACGGTTCTCCTATGAAGAAAATCTGGGTTCCCAAGAGCTACCTACAAAATCTTCAAGTGAATGTCCTCACGACACCACTCATGAAGAATCGAAACCCCAGACCAAATTCCTAAAATGGTCAAAATCATCATTCTCGTGCTAATGCCTCTGTTTCGCAGGGAAAACCTAAGAGTTATGAATATGTGCATTATTCTTCAAACAATTATGTTCATAAGTCCTCGAAGAATTTCTCTGCTTATTCATTTGAATACTCTAACCCTCGCCCTGTGAAACGAAGTGCACTTGCTTCAATGCCTCCCTTCTCACATGGTGCTTGTAGAATGATGAATTCTTTGCCACCCCTCCAAATGTGGGTGGTGAAGAAAACAAACTGACATCTTATGCAGGGTCAGGTCTCCAGATGAATTTGAATATCTGATGAATTTGCTGGAGACCTGAGGAAATGCTTGAAAGGACGCAAGTTAACCATGATGAAATGAATTCTTCATTTCTCACGTCCTCACTCTACTTGCTTACTATCTTGTGTGATGAAATTCTGTTTGATGAAATTGATATCATATTCTTCGCTCTGAAGCATATGAGTTCGTAAGTTGTACTAATTCATCTGCAGGATGATAATTTAAAAGCTACTGAGTGGGTTCTCGATAGTGGATGCACAAACCGCATGACGGGTGACAAGAATCTACTGATGAATTTTCCACTCACTCCATCTCCTATGAAGCATATCACCTACGCAGACAAAGGAAAAAGCAAGGTATTGGGACTTGGTAAGGTTGCTATCTCAAAGGACCGAACCATGGACAAGGTGATGCTTGTTGAATCCCTCGGGTTCAACCTTATGTCTGTCTCAATGCTTTGTGATCTTGATATGGTTGTCATATTTGGAAAATATCGTTGTGTTGTCATCATGGAATCCGACAATTCCAAAGTCTTCGAAGGCTTTAGGAGAGGAGACCTGTATATTGTTGATTTCTCTACAGGTCCTCAACCTGCCACTTGCTTACTTGCAAAGTCTTCAGAAGGCTGGCTGTGGCATCGACGACTTGGACATGCTGGTATGAGGAATCTACACACACTCGTGAAGAAAAAGCACGCCATTGGCATCGAGGGTGTCAAATTCCTCAAGGACCACATTTGTGGTGCATGTGAATATGGGAAAATGACCAGATCCAAGCATCCCTCAAAGACAATCATGACCACTACGCGACCTTTTGAATTGCTTCATATGGATCTCTTTCGTCCCACTCACTACTCCGTACTAACAAATTCTTCGAGTTTCTATGGATTTGTTATTGTTGATGATTACTCTCGTTATACATGGGTGCATATCATTCTGTACAAAAATGAAGTACAAGATGTCTTGAGACGATTTGCTTCAAGGGCCTCCACCAACTTTGGCGTCAAGATCAAGCATATCAGGAGTGATAATGGGACTGAATTCAAGAACACTAACCTTGATGAATATCTTGATGAACTTGGTATTACTCATGAGTTATCTTCTCCTTACACTCCTCAGCAGAATGGCATCGTGGAGCGCAAGAACAGGACTCTTGTTGAGATGGATCGAACCATGCTTGACGAATACAAAACCCCTCGTCGCTTCTGGCCTGAACCAATTGATACTACATGCCACATCATCAATAGGGTATATCTTCACAAATTCCTCAAGAAGACTTCATATGAGCTCATGACAAGCAAGAAACCCAATGTAAGTTATCTCAAAGTCTTCGGTGCAAAATGCTGGATCAGAGATCCTCACCATAGTTCTAAGTTTGCACCGAAAGCACATGAAGGTTTCATGCTTGGTTATGGAAAGGACTCGCACACCTTCAAAGTCTTCAACACCTACCATCACAAGGTGGTTCAAACTGTAGATGTGCGGTTCGATGAAACTAATGGCTCACAAAGAGAGCACCTGCCTTCTGTGTTAGATGCACAATCTCCTGAGGAATCCATCAAGCTGAAGGCAACCGAAGATGTCATACCCACTGAGGAAATCATTTCAACAAATGAAGACTCTCATGCTGATATACCTGAAGAAAATGGTGCTGATGAAACTCCTCAGCCTCGTCAACCTGCTCATCCAAGAGTAGCAAATGAAGTGCAGATTGACAAAATCATCGATGACATCAATGCACCAGGTCCTCTCACACACTCAAAAGCTTCACATCTAACTAACTTTTGTGGGCACTTTGCCTTTGTCTCTATCTTAGAGGCCACCAAAGTTGATGAAGCATTCAAGGAGCCCGAATGGATTCAAGCTATGCAAGAGGAATTGCATCAGTTCAAGCTCAACAACGTGTGGGAACTTGTCAAGCGGCCAGATCCTCGCAAGCATAACATCATAGGTACCAAGTGGATCTACCGCAACAAGCAAGATGAAAATGGTCTTGTGGTGAGGAATAAGGCTCGACTTGTAGCTCAAGGCTATACACAAGTTGAGGGAATTGATTTTGATGAAACTTTTGCACCTGTTTCTAGACTTGAAGCTATTCACATATTACTGGCTTACGCTAACCATCATAATATCATCTTATATCAAATGGATGTGAAAAGTGCATTCCTCAATGGTAAGCTTGAGGAAGAAGTATATGTTGCTCAACCCCCAGGTTTTGAAGAGCCTAAGCATCCAGACAAAGTCTTCAGACTAAACAAGGCCCTCTATGGCCTCAAGCAGGCCCCTCGGGCATGGTATGACACTCTGAAGGAATTCCTCATGAAGAAAGGCTTCAAACCCGGTTCACTTGACCCTACTCTTTTCACGAAATCCTATGACAATGAACTATTCATATGCCAAATATATGTTGATGATATTATATTTGGATGTACTGACAAACGTTATAGTGATGAATTTGCCTATATGATGAGTGAAGAATATCAAATGTCTATGATGGGAGAGTTGAAATTCTTCTTAGGTCTTCAAATTCGTCAGGAAGACAATGTCATCTTCATCTCACAAGAGAAATACCTCAAAGATGTTCTGAGGAAATTCGACATGCAAGATTGCAAAGGCGTCAAAACTCCAATGCCTTCAAAAGGCCATCTCTGCACTGATGAAAATGGCCTGATATAATGCTAAGTGTCTGCATGTGTGCTCGATTCCAAGCAACTCCGAAGGAATCACACCATAAGGCTGTGAAACACATTCTTCGATACTTAGCTCACACACCAACACTTGGATTGTGGTATCCCAAGGGCTCAAATCTTCATCTCGTCGGATACTCTGATGCTGACTATGCTGGAGATCGCGTGGATTGCAAGTCAACCTCAGGCACATGTCATTTCCTCGGACGATCCTTAGTCTGTTGGTTCTCAAAGAAGCAGAACTGCGTTTCACTCTCTACTGCAGAAGCTGAGTACATTGCTGCTGGCTCGTGTTGTGCTCAGTTACTATGGATGAAGCATACCCTCAAGGACTACAACATCATGCTGAAGAATGTGCCTCTTTTCTGCGACAACGAGAGTGCCATCAAGATTGCGTACAACCCTGTTCAGCACTCCAAGACCAAGCACATCTAGATTCGTCATCACTTTCTTCGAGATCATGTACTCAAGGGCGACATCTCTGTCAATCACATTCCTACTGAAGAACAACTGGCCGATATCTTCACAAAGCCCTTGGATGAAAAGAGATTTTGCAAGTTGCGGTGTGAGCTAAATATCTTAGAATCTTCGAATGTTCTTTGATGAAGAACACACATCGTAACACGTATGCAAAATTGATGACTTAGATGTGCAACACACAAAGTAACGCTTTTCTTCAATCAATGAAGAATAACTCTCTAAGTGTGAAGAAATTAACGAAGAATTTGATTCTCAAAACTCTACGACAATTGTAAGCGGTGTCTGAAATCATCATTCTTATACGGTGGGTTACGCCACCAACCAAAAGCTGAAGTTCTTCAAAATTGAGCACTGTTGCAAATTCTTCAAATTATCAAATTCCTCAAATTTGCAAATTCCTCAAGTTTTTCAAATTCATCAACTTTTCAAATTCTTCAAAACTTTTGAGACACATATTCTTCATTGACTATATATATATACTTTTGAGTTTTTTAATGTCCTCAACAGCATTCACTTATTGCTAATTCTTCAAGTTGATTTTCATCTAAGTGAATGCGATCGGACCCTTTCCCCGTCTATGCTAAACTCAACCCAGTCTCTTCACAAATTCCTCATATGCGTTTTACTTGAAACTTGTTCAAAGTCTTCACTATGTCCTTGACAGCTGAAGAATTTGCGAACTAAAACTTTGAAATCTTCAACTACCAAAATTTTCGGCGGTTCCCGCTCAAATTGTTCCGATTCCCGCACCTGGATAACCCATGATCCTCCACAATCTTCACTACCCAGATCGTGGGTGACACCTGTCACGTGGAGAGCAAGGGTCAGGGGCAATTCTGTCCAAAATCTTTGGGAGGATCCTTTTTACTTCCTCTATAAATGCCCCCTTCCCATCTACTGTGCTCGGTTACTCCGCATCTCATCTCTCTCCCGAGCTCCATCAAAGCGCCATCGCTAAAGTCATCGTCGCCAGTGAGGAAGAGCTTCGCTGCCTCAACCTCATCGTCGCTGTACTCACATCGGCCGCAGAAATCTTCATCCCACCGCCGCTGTAGCTGTCTCCTTCTGCCAAGCTAGGGCGTGGGAGATCTGAATGGATGAACCTCCTCATTGCATCTCTGTGTTTGTTGTGTTCTTCACCAGGGTAATTAAAATTTATTTTACTGCCCCTGTTTGATCCTCAACTACAACTACTATTCCTCAAATATGTGTTTAAACATTATAAATCAAATACACAAGCACCTTCATCTCCTCATACTTGATACTTGATGATTTTTCCTAAGTAATGACTTTCTTCAAGATTCCTCAATTGTGCGAATTCTCAAATTTGCACAACTTTGGAACCTGAGGCTAAGAACACTTAGTAAAATTCCACAAGACATCCATGGTCAAATTACTCACACCTATCTCTCTTAAATTTTTTGAGAACGCATATGACGTCTTCAAATTCTTCGCACCTATACTCTATTCACAGGTACAACATGTCCGCTGATGAATCACTAGGTTCTCATCAACTTAACTCATTTGCAGCGCTACTTGAAGAAAAACTGTGTACCTCTTCAGAATCTTCAAGAGTTCATATTCCTCAAGTGAAGAAAATGTCTGATGGAAAGAAACCTCAGAAAGGAGGGAAAAAGCCAGATGTGCACACTGCATTTGAGATCCCTGAGGATCTATATGATGAATATTGCACACCTGACGAAGAAACTCATGGAAAGGAGACGACCAAGCAAAGGAAGATTCGTCTACAAAAGATTGAGAGGAGATGGGCCAAAGAATGGAGAGAATATCGCTATGTAACTCCAAAATACATGATGAAATTCACTGTGAAACCACCTTGCAGCAGGCCTCCTCTAGCTCCTAACCAAATTGCTGATCCTTCTAGCATCAAAACTGGTGAGGACTTTCCTACCATGTGGGAAAAGCAACAAGCCAAATTGGCGAGGAAAGCCAAAGAGGCTGTGAAGAAATTCAATGAGGATTCTGCTGCTGCTGCCTCTGTCGGAGCTTCTGCAAGTGCTCCGAAGAAGATGGTAAAGAAATCTGCTCTGAAAATTGACTCTTCAAAATCTTCAGTGCAAATTCCTCAAGGTCAAAGGCCTCAACCTAGAAAACCTTCAGCTCCTGGAACTGTTGCTGCTCAGTCATCTGCAACAGTCAAAAAGTCCTCAACGCCAGTGCATCTGGCAACATGCAAATGGACTGAGGGTTTCGCGTTAGTGCCGAAGCTCACTGCATGCCCCTCCACTTCTGCAAAGTCTTCAACCAGTCCCTCTGCACTTAAACTGAAGAAGATAGCTGGACGTAATAAAAACCAAGCTCTCACACCAGCAAGGCTCTGGTTACAATCCCCTCATTTTCTTCAGATGATGCTGATGATGCTGATGATGAGGAATTGGTAGAAATCATCAGACAGAGTCAGCATAGGGCTGCTAAAGCAAAGGGAAGCTCTGTTCCTCTCATGTTGGATCCCAAGTTGATCCTCAACTTCATTGATATATGGCATGAGGACCCAAGTACTCCACTTTCCTCACTAAATCTGCCTCCTGAAGTGGATCATGTCCTCACCCACTTCATCTCTGAAGAACAATGGAAAAGAGAGCAAGCTCAGAGGGCTAAGAGGAACAAGACTCGCAAAGAAAAGTTTCTGCGCGAAAATGTGATGAACTTGACCCCAAATCAACTGGTCACAGTTCAGTCCGAGATTCGCACCCTCTCCTTGGATCAACAAAGATATGATGTTGAATGGAAGGGCACCAATGTCAGACTCGTCAAGGCTGCTAATGCAGCTGTAAAGGATCACAACACCAGGGTTGCAGCTCGATCGCAACCACAAAAGACTCAGTTTGAAGAAAATGCTCAGACTGAATATGAAATTCCTCACGCTGCTGATGAAAATGCACAGCCTGAAGAAACTACTAAAGAAAGAGCTTTTGCATCAAAAGAAACTACCAGTGCTGCTGAGGAAACTCACCCCACTGATGAACATGCCAGGACAACCCCAATGTTGTGCCTGAAGAATCTGATAGGCCAGCTGAAGAATCCACCGTGCCTCAAGAAACTGAACGACCCAGGGCGGCTGCATCAGTCATTCCTAAAGAAACTGCTCATGCTGAGGAAAATCCTCCCAAAAGAAAACCATCAACTTCTGGAGCCCCTGTGTTGAAGAAGTTGAAAACTTTGAAAAGTTCCTCAGCTACACTACTTGATGCAACTCCAATTTCCTCGGCACCAGCCTATGCTATTGTGCCAATTGGAGAAGCATATGACATTCCTCACAAAGAAGAGAATCATTCGGCTACTTCCTCAGAGCCTCTTGATGAGGAAATTGTCATTGATGACACTGCATCAACTCCCAAGGTATCATCGCCGCAACTTCTGGTAATTGCTGGGCTGATGAAATTGATGAACAAGTTGACATTGGTGATACTACTCCAGTCATCAATGATGAATATTGGGAATCTGCACATCCCAACTCACCTTTGGCAACTCCTCTGATGCTGATTCCTCAGTCACCTACACAAACTGAGGAAATACCTGAAGATTCTGAACACCTGTATCTTCCAGACCCTGAAGAAATTCTAGCTACAACAGCTGAGGAAATTGATGCTCTGGCCACTACTGAGGAACCTGTTCAACAAATCACTTAGTCTATAGTTCCTCCCATGCCAACTAAGATCAAAGGGCGCAATCGACCAAATCTTCAACGTAAGCAAAGAATGCCATTCAAAGGTTTGGTCCGCCCCAAATTCCTCAGGACAAATTTCTTCAATGAACACATGTTCTTCACAGGACCAAATCCATATGATTCTGCTCGGACTGGTCGCACAAGGTTCTGGACTCCTACGCAAATGAACTACTATGCCTCTGTTCTATGTGACAAGAAGAAAATCTTTGAGCACCATAATATTCCTCATGTGGACATGGAGTCTATTCCATCATTCACGCCGGTGCTCCAGGTTCTTCATGATGCTGGGCTTCTTCCCTTCTGTGTAGATGTCTGTGATTGGAACAAGGAGTTGATTCTTCAATTCTATGCCACTCTATACATTAGTGGAAATTCCTCAGACATCAACTCCTGGGTCTTGGAATGGATGACCGGAACAACTCATTTCACTGCAAGCTCTTCTGAATTGCTTCAGTCTGTCCCAGTTCAAATTTCTTCAGATGAAGCCCGCTGCCTGTTCAATGATCCACCACTACCGAATCAGATGATGAATGTGATGATGAAGAAATTAGCGCTTGGAAAGCCTCAAAGGACAACCTTTCTTGTGAAGGATTTGATGTATGTTCCAAGAACAGTCTATCGCATACTCACGCATACCCTATGTCCTCAGAAGGGCCACAACTCTGAAGAAGAAGTTGTTGAAGGAATCATGAAGAATATGCTTTTCAACATCATTCATGGGATTCCCATCAACTTTCACAATTTCTTCATGAGGACTCTGGCCGATGCTGCTATGTCACCATTTGAGTTGAAGCCCTTTGCTCCTGGATTATGCATTTCCTCAAAACAAAGTCTTCAATGCACTTTGAGGCTGACTTCCAAAATCATTTCAGTTTTCTGCCCCCGATTGAAGTCCTCAAAAGCACAACTGATGAAGGAAAAGGCAAGGATGCCATTGATCAAGGCACTCGTCCATTGGATGGTCAGTTTCGTCAAGAAGCATCCTACTCCACCAATGATGAATCTGCCACATAGGACTCCTCTGTCAAAACCTCTGCACAAAAGCCTCATGCAACTGCTCCTCGTGTGATGACTGATCGTGAGCTTCTCTTAAGTCTTCATCAGAAGGTCGATCGAAATCACAAGTGGGTCAAGCGTCAACTTGGGTATATTGTGCAGAATATGACTGTGACACAGAACACTGTCAAGAGGAACCACTACTATGCTCATGAAAACCTCAAGCGCTCTTGGGCTGTGCTAAATCACATCATGTCTTCTGAAGAATTGGATGGGCTAAACTTTGAAGAATATCCTGACTTTGCTCGCTGTCCTCAGAAGAAGTTCAAGAAAGTCCAAGTTCCTCTGATGGTCACCAGTTCCTATTCTTAATCTCACGAGCGTGATGAAGATGAAGACATTGACGATACTGCTGTTGGACCTGCATCAATAATCGACCCAGACAACGCTGGCACTCCTTCACCAACAAGATGAAATTTCTCATGGGGCGTTAGTCATCACTTTTTCTTCTCTTTTGGTCCTCGATGACAAAGGGGGAGAAAATTTGAATTAGTCTTCAAGAGGGTCTACATATATATGGGCTATTTTTGTTTAAGTTACAACTCTCGCTCTTCTGAAGTTTTTGGTTATTGAGTTGTAAACTTAAGTCCGATGGTGGTCTGACACTTTTGAACTATTTCCTCGCATGTTTATTACCTTAATGCATGCATGCTGAATTTCGTCAGACACCATTTTCCTCACGCATTTCAAATTCTTCATTTCATATATTCAAATGCGTGTATGAATTACAAGATATAGGGGGAGCTCTCCATGTTCTAAACCTGCCATGTGCATTTGCAACCCAAAGCAAATTCCTCAAATATGCACATCTTCAGGGGGAGTTCTTCTATATCTTGCAATCAAATTCCTCAAAATCTGTACTTTCACTTCATATGTTTATCCTCGTTGAAAACTTAACCTATTTGTCATCAATCACCAAAAAGGGGGAGATTGTTAGTGCATCTAGTGCCCCTTAGTGATTTTGGTGTATTGAAGACTTATAGGTTAAGGCACTAATGAGTTTGTGAGTGTACATAGGCTCTATAAGTCGATGAGGAGTTTGATATATTCGGAGATTATCGACCCCTAAAAATGAATATCTTCAAGTGAAGACTTTGTGAAGAATTTGGTGAAGACTTTGTGAAGACTTTGAAAATGAAGAAGTTGGTGTGACCTTGAAGATATGAATGAGGAATATGAAGCGTGAAGACTTTTGTTTTCGTAGTTTCATTTCCTTTGTTTGAGTCATAGGAAACACCATACTGTTAAAGGGGGTCGAGGTAATACTAAGGAAAATTTCCAACTGATGCTCAACTCCAAAATCCTCAACCCATACAATCCTTCGAGTGAAGCCTTTGGAAATCTCTTACAATTCAGACACGTTTTTCAGAGACAGAGACGAAGTTCTTCTGGTCTCTGAGGAAATTGATCTGACTGAGGAGTTAGGATTTTGCCAGTGCGAATTGCCTACAAGTGAGGATTATGATAAGCTGAGGACTTTCATAGTTCGAAATTCCGACCGTTGTTGTGCTTAGCGCCAGCTGTCCCCAATCGTTCTTATCCACATAACGGTCATATCATTGGGGGCATTTATGACTTATCATATGAGGTTGCACCCTGGCTATAAATAGCCAACCCCCACAACCACTAGCTTGTTGGCTGCTCTGAGAGAGAACTGACACTTGTTATTTGAGATTAACCCATTCTCTGAGGACTTTGAGAGAAAATCATCAGTGAGGAAAAACCCACAAACCAAACCACAAAACCCATAGTGATTGAGCATCACTCAAGAAATTCCTATGTGGAACCGACGCTTGTTACCTTTGAGGACTGTGCATCCTCTAGACGGTTAGGCATAATGGTCTAGTGCTCCTGTAGTCAATTGGGGACCACGAAGTGACCTTGGTCTAGAGCATCCAACAATAAATTGTGGATCGCCGGGTGACCAGTTTGTGAGGGTTTTGGAAGTCTACCCTGAAGACTTACCACGAGTGTTGGGTAAGGACTATGTGACCTTAGCTCAAGGAGAATACGGTAAGGACTGTGTGTCCTCTAGTTTAAATACCAGGCCGCTCCAAACCAGACGTACGACTATCACAGCAGTTGGAACTGGGTCATCAAACCATTGTCTTCATCAAGCTATCTGGTTCTATTTCCTCAACCCCTCTATTCCTCATATATCTGTTGATGAAATTGATTTTTACAGTTGGAAGAATTTGACTGAAGACTTCCACAAATTCCTCACCTCAAATTCTTAAAGTTACCTTGTTCATCACTACTTATCCTGTATCACGCTACTCTCTATTTGTGCATGTTTCATTTAATCATGAAGACTATGCTGTCACTATGTTCCTCATGCACTTGAGTACTTATTCTGCTGCTAGTTATTCATCACATTTCAAATTCCTCAAAGTTGAAATTCCTCAAATGATGAATTTGTAAAAATCGCCTATTCACCCCCTCTAGTTGATATAACGCACTTTCAGATCTTATTGTTGCAATCATTCGTGGCATGACACATTGATAATCAGTTTTGACCGTTCCAAAAATGGAACGCAATATCCTCCACAACAGAACTTAAACTATCCAGATCATCCATAATCGTTTCATTTGTTGAGGTATTTCTAGGAGATAGAATCTCACAGCGGCAGTTGGTATGTGATGTTTGCCCGACATTTATGGGCGCCTCAGAAAGTGAGGATTGGACTGGCCCAATATCTCTTTGGCAAACTCTGGCATTTGAAAGATTTGGGAGCCCGCCAACCGAAATGACCAAAGATCGCGCAGGCGAATTTTTTAGGGGGGGGGCTGGGGTGAACAGATGCATCTGACCTACCGGTAACAGTTCCAAGAGTTCCGAAAATTATGGGTGGATGAGCCACCGTCCATCATAGTTGAGTTGCCGCCGCCGGTGAGGTAGCAACACGTTCATGTGGGTTAACCTCATAACCAGCAAACCGAATCATAGCGATGCTAGACTGCGTGGCAGGGTAGCAATACCCTTTGCATGCCTCGTAATTCTGGAAGGTGGCAAAAGAGATTTTTCTCCTAGGTTTCTAACCAGATTTGATGGATGACTTTTGAGGAGGTTTATGCATGTCGATTGTGAGAACCTGGCTTAATAGGAATGATAGACTACTCATATCAACAAGGAATTCCTTCTTTTCCGGGAGCCCACTCGAAAAGAACTCCAAAGTTCAGCGTGCTTGGCTTGGAGCGATTCTAGGATGGGTGACCGACCAGGAAGTTGGTCCTGGGTGTGCACGAGTGAGGACAAAGTGCACATAAAAGACTAGTATTGGTCTGTGGGGCCAGTCTAGATCCTGCTAGGCATAACGGGGTGTTACAATTGGTATCAGAGCCGACCCTTGCGGTTACACGGGCATGCGTGGGTCAGGTGCACAGGCATGTGGCTCATGGCATGTGTGGCCCATCGTGGCACACAACATGGCACATGTGCCAGACTGGACGCACATACGTGTGCCAAAAGGGAACGTTCTTGATGGGCCGACAAGGACGTCGGGTCCTTTGAGTGGGGGTGTATGTGAGAACCTAGCTTAATAGGAATGATAGAGTACTCATATCAACAAGGAATTCCTTCTTTTCTGGGATCCCACTCGAAAAGAACTCCAAAGTTAAGCGTGCTTGGCTTGGAGCGATTCTAGGATGGGTGAACGACCAGGAAGTTGGTCCCGCGTGTGCACGAGTGAGGACAAACTACACAGGAAAGACTAGTGTTGGTCCGTGGGGCCAGTCTAGATCCCGCCAGGCGTAAAGGGGTGTTACAGCGATCATACCCAAGGCGACACGACGTTTAGAAGGAGTAACAATGATCCACTCAGCATCACACTCTTTCTTCCATTAAGTAAACTCACAACGCCAATTAGGGCCACCATTACCCCAAAGATGGAAATAGCATTTGAAGTGCAAACATGCAAATGAACACATCTCTAGAATGAAAAGACCAACTTGCTTGCATGAGACTTTGAAAGAGAATACCTTGTGCTTTACATGGTTGACCATTAAATCAATAGCTGAGCCACCTAGAGCAGATTCCAAAGCCGCCGCCGCGGAATCATCATCAAGACAAAAATCATGTCGGCTTAAAGACACAATTATGGTGAAATGATTGAAGTTATCCATTGAATGTACCGTGCATCCACAACACGTGTAGATCTCATATGCAAACTTGCGCCCTTTGGAAAAATCCAGATCTAGGGTTGATCCACCAGAGGGACCCATAGAAGATGGGTATCTCCCAGAAGGATTTCACACGCCGGAGGGTCTAATCAAAAGATCCAGAGAAATACTAGATAATGGTGGCGATCGTCGGAGGGACTATCGTCGGGGGAGAGGTGGGATGTGGGAGGTGGGTGGAGGCCATCAGAAACCAAGTTGATCACGAACTCAACATAACGGTCAGGAAACAACTTGGAAATACTTCCGAGAAGATATTCGGAAAATCACGGACCACCGATATGTTATTAAGCTCGAGAACAATCTTTCTTTTGTGGGAAGACGATATCATCAAAAGAGCGAGGGATTGACACAATCCTAATTCATTGATCGAAGTGTGCACCAAGAAAGATGGACTAGGTAGCACGATCAATCTTAGAATGGTGATTCGATAACCAACACACTAAGAATTGAATTATCGTTCGTTGACTTCCGAGCAACAGGGTTGCTAGGAGCATTAGTTTCACACATGATGGTTCACTTGCTGGTATTCCGGTTACAAACAACATGAAGACCAAGGGATGAATAATGATGGCGAGAAGTATCATTGTATCAAGAGTTCATAATAGGTGGTGCAAATCTCATGACAATCTTGACCTGAAAAGGGTAATACTTCAATGTAGAACAAAACAAAAGTTGGATTGACATTTAGATCGGAGGAATACATCTGCTTTGACCCAATCCTAGAAATGGATGAGGTACTCGACTTTATTTCTCCTAGTCATTCTAAAACAGAATGGATCGATAGACCACAAGAATAATATGCATCGATGAGCACGAATGCACAACTAATCTGGACTATCCATTGCTACATTAAGGTCAGAATAAAAGTGAAGAGGGACAACTCAACGAAACATATAATTTTTCTAAGTTGTGATGCGTATATTAAATGCGTTGAACAAAGTTCAACACTTTTCTTCCACACAATACATGCATTAGAGGAGAATTGGCAGATTCGCGATGTAGAATGGAGACTCACCAAGAGCACTCTTGTTATGAAGTTTTAGTTCGGGAGAACTTCTGCCTTAAATGGTTCATGATATTGGAAGAATGACATACCACAGACCTCGAGGACAAGAACAAGGTTACTAATCATCCTAAAAGAGTGAGCAAGGACTATCAACTAGAATAAGCAGAACAGACATTGAGTTAAAAAACCAGACATAGAATACCTACTTACTACATAACATCATGAGATGCTTTCGAGAATTATGGCCAGAATCATCACCCTACGATCTCAAAACACAACTAGACTGTTGGGTGGTTCTTTGAGATAACTTGGTTTGCTAAAACTTCCAGCAGGTACATCAAGGTAATAGAGTACCTCAACACAATATTTAGTGTGATTTGTCTGGCCCAAAATAAATAAACTCGGGATGAAAGGATGTGCAATGCATTAGATTATTTAGAAACCTTGGATATCTCGAACAACATAACGGCTATACGGGCATGAAATATGAGGCAACCTGCAAGAAAAGTGACAACATAACATTGAATTCTTATGGTGATACTGATGCGAGACAACAACTTTCCTGTAATTCTCCAGCATAGTAACTCGTCATCCCGATAGATAAATGAGAAAGCCTAGTTCTTAAACCATGTAGAAAAGAAGAGGGTGACTCAGAATAAGAAGGACTCAAGTTGAGGAGTAAATAGAATCTTGCATTCTCTTGCACAAGCAATTCCCATATATAACTATAGAATTGCTAGACTCAACATTTACTAGTTTGGCTTGGTAATCCTTCAGTCAGTCGGGCCCTGATACCAATGCTATCGGAACCATGATCATAAGCCATGCGAATCTAGAATGTAACACATCATATCACTTTGCGACCTCACACACAGTTGATACATCTCCAAGATATCTAGTTTTCCAAACTCTTTTGCCCTTGCTTTGGACTCTAATTTGCATGATTTGAATGGAACTAACCTGGACTGACGTTGTTTTGGACACTAATTGCCTTGGTGTTATTTTTGTGCGGAAATAAAAGTTCTCGGATCGTCCTGAAAATTTACGGAGAATATTTTTGGAATTAATAAAAAATACTGGCACAAGAATTGACCAGAGGGGGTCCACCAACAGGCCACAAGCCTGCTAGCCGCGACCACCCCCCTGGCCACATGGAGCAGGCTTATGGGCCCCTCATGGCTCCTCCGACCTCCTCTCCAGCTCCATCTAACCCTATTTGTTGAGGAAAAAATCAGAGAGAAGAGTTCACCGCATTTCACGATCCGGAGCCGCCGCCATCATCAGTTCTTCCACGGGAGACCAGATCTGGAGTCCGTTTTGGGCTCCGGAGAGTGGAAATCGACGCCTTCGTCATCACCGACCATACTTCATCACCAATTCCATGATGCTCCCCACCGTTCGTGAGTAATCTCATCGTAGGCTTGCTGTACAGTGCTGGGTTGGATGAGATTTATCATGTAATCGAGTTAGTTTGGTTAGGGTTTGATCCCTAGTATCCACTATGTTCTGAGATTGATGTTGCTATGACTTTGCTATTCTTAATGCTTGTCACTAGGTCCCGAGTGACATGATTTCAGATTTGAATCTATTATGTTTTCATGAATATATGTGTGTTCTTGATCCTATCTTGCAAGTTGTAGACACCTATTACGAGTTATAATTCGCATCCCCCAGGGTGACAATAACTGGGATTCTTTCCGGTGATTACCGTAGTTTGAGGAGTTCATGTATTCACAAAGTGCTAATGCTTTGGTCCGGTTCTCTATTAAAAGGAGGACTTAATATCCCCTCGTTTCTAATAGGACCCCGCTGCCACGGGAGGGTAGGACAAAAGATGTCATGCAAGTTCTTTCCCATAAGCACGTATGACTATATATGGAATACATGCCTACATTACATTGATGAATTGGAGCTAGTTCTGTGTCACCCTATGTTATAACTGTTGCATGATGAATGCCATCCGACATAATTATCCATCACTGATCCATTGCCTATGAGCTCTCCTTCGCTCAGTTACTTTCCCGCTGCTACTGTTACAAGCACTACAAACTACTACTATCACTTTGCCACCGTTACTATTACTACCACATTACTTTGCTACTGAACACTTCGCTGCAGATATTAAGTCTTTCAGGTGTGGTTGAATTGACAACTCAGCTGCTAATACTCGAGACTATTCTTTGGCTCCCCTTGTGTCGAATCAATAAATTTGGGTTGAATACTCTACCCTCGAAAACTGTTGCGATCCCCTATACTTGTGGGTTATCAAGACCTTTTTCTGGCACCGTTTCTAGGGAGCATTGCTTTATTCTCTGAGTCACTTGGGATATATATCTGTTGATCACTATGAAGATTCTGAAAGATCCAAAAACCAAGATCTATCCCTCTACTATGAGGGGAGGTAAGGAACTGCCATCTAGCTCTGTACTTGATTCACCTTCTGTTATGAGTAAGTTTGCGACACCACCACCTGCTAGTAATTCTGATATGTCGCAAGTAATTGATGATGCTACTTCTGCGATGCATGATGCTTATGATAATACTTTGTTTGATGATACTGTGCCACTGAGTGAATTTCTTGATGAACAAATTGATAGAGCTAATGCTGAAACTGATAATATTTCTGAATTTGATGAAATTATTGAAACTAAACACTATGATTCACCTACTAGATCTAGCTCTCCTAGATATGAATTGCCTGATATACCTGAGGGTTATGTTATGGAAGGAGAGGTAGCTAGGGACTTTCTTGCTTGTCAGGATAGAGATGATCTTAAGAAATTACTTCGCAAGTGGAAGGAAAAATCTCTGAATGCTAGAATGCAATATGATCCTAAGTTTGCTACTTCACCCATCTTTGTTACTGATAAGGATTATGAATTCTCTGTCGATCCTGAGTTAATTACTTTGGTTGAATCAGATCCTTTCCATGGTTATGAATCTGAAACTATTGTGGCACATCTTATCAAGTTAAATGATAGACCCACCCTATTTACTCATGAGGAAAAAATCGCTATTACTATATTCTTAAGTTGTTTCCTTCCTCATTAAAGGGTGATGCTAATAAATGGTTTAATTCTCTTGCTCCTGGTTGTGTGCGTAGTTCCCAGGACATGGTTTATTAGTTCTCTGAATTTTTTTCCTGCCCATAAGAAACAAGCTGCCTTGTAGGAAATATTTAACTTTGTGCAAATTGAAGAAGAGAGTCTCCCACAAGTTTGGGGGAGGCTTCTCCAATTACTTAATGCTTTGCCTGATCATCCTCTCAAGAAAAATGAAATACTTGATATCTTTTATAATGGACTAACCGATGCTTCTAGGGACTACCTAGATAGTTGTGCTGGTTGTGTTTTCGGGGAACGAACTGTTGAACAAGCTGAATTACTATTGAATAATATATTGAGCAATGATAATGATTGTACTATTCCTGAACCACCTCCAAAGCCAATTTCGAAGAAAAGAGGTATTCTATTCCTAAGTCCTGACGATATGCAAGAGGCAAAGAAATCTATGAAAGAAAAAGGTATTAAATCTGGAGATGTTAAGAATCTACCACCTATTGAAGAAATACATGGTCTTGATAACCCGACACAGGTAGTAGAGGTAAATTCACTCAGAAGATTTGATGAAAGTGATATCCCTTATAATAAGCCTGCTAGCTAATGCTTGGATGAATTCGATAATTTTATTGTGAAGCAAGAAAATTTCAATGCCTATGTTAGTAGACAATTGAAACATAATGCTTATATGCTTGATCGCTTGGGTGATTATTTGAGTAGAACTGTCAATGATCTTAAGCTTATTAGAAAACATGCTTCCATGGTAACCACTCAAGTAGAACAAATACTTAAGGCTCAAAATGATTTGCTTAATGAGATGAATAGTAAAGACAATGATCATTCTGTTAAAGTTCTGACTAGAGGTGGTAGAATGACTCAGGAACCTTTGTATCCTAAGGGCCATCCTAGGAGAATTGAACAAGATTCTCAGAGAGTTAATACTGATGCACCTATTTCTTCCAATAAGAGTAGGAAAAAGAATGATGATAGCACTTTGCATGCTGCTAGTGAACCTGTTATAGATACATCTGAGAATCCAAATGATATTTCTATTTCTGATGCTGAGGCACAATCTGGTGATGAACATGAGCCTAGTGATAACATTAATAATGATGTTCATGTTGATGCTCAACCTAGTAATGATAATTATGTCGAGATTGAACCTGCTCATGATCTTGATAACCCACAACCTAAGAATAAAAGATATGATAAGAGAGACTTCATTGCTAGGAAACATGTTACAAAAAGAGAAGCATGGGTTCAGAAACCCATGCCCTTTCCTCCTAAACCATCCAAGAAAAAGGATGATGAGGACTTTGAGTGCTTTGCTGAAATGATTAGACCTGTCTTTACGTATGCGCTTGACTAATATTTTGAAAATGTCTCCTTATGCTAAGTATATGAAAGATATTGTGACAAATAAAAGAAAGATACTGAAAGCTGAGATTTCCACCATGCTTGCTAATTATACTTTTAAATGTGGAATACCTAAGAAACTAGGAGATCCAAGAGTACCTACTATACCATGCTCTATTAAAGGAAATTATGTTAAAACTACTTTATGCGATCTTGGAGCTGGTGTTAGTGTTATGCCTTTCTCTTTATACCGTAGACTTGATTTGAATAAATTGACATATACAGAAATCTCTTTGCAAATGGCTGATAAATCAACTGCTCTACCTATCGGTATTTGTGAGGATGTACCTGTCGTAGATGAAAATGCTACTATCTTGACAGACTTTGTTATTCTTGATATTCCCAAGGACGACAGTATGTCGATCATCCTTGGTAGACCCTTTTTTGAATACTATAGGGGCTATTACTAGTTGCAAGAAGGGCAAGGTCACTTTGCATATTAATGGAAATGAGCATACGGTACGCTTCCCGAAGAAACAACCTCAAGTTCATAGTATCAACTCTATTGAAAAAATTCCAACAATTATTATTGGAGACTTTGAGTTACCTCTTCCTACTGTCAAGAAGAAATATGATATACTTATTGTTGGGGAAATGCATATCCCCATAGAGGTAACTTAGTGTTATTCGAAAATTCTTTGATTTCATGTCATTCAAAAGAAGCTCGTTAATAAGACTTGATCAACCTTATTGATGGATTCCTTTTGAGGAACATGAGCTGGATGAAATTATAAATCACAACTTCCTACACCTAACTTTTACTTTATGTTACTTAGATGAAATTAACTAAAAATGCTACTATTTTTTCCGTTTTCTTAGTTTTCCGTGCAATAGAAAAATGACCTGAAAATAGAAGTTCCCAGAATCCTGTCAAAATTCAGTATGATATTTTCTGGAAAATTTAATAATTTTTGGCATTGAGAATGCATTAGTGGGCTACACCAGTGGGCCACAAGCCTGTAGGGCGCGACCACCCCCTGGCCGCACCTAGCAAGCTTGTGGGTCCCACATGGGCCCCCTCCACTTATTCTAGCACCCATCCACTTGATCTTCCTCTAGAAAAATCCCACCATTGCTCAAACCCGTGTTCTAGCTCACCTTGCTGCCATTTTTGATCTCCTTGCTCAAGGCTCCATTTACAAAACAGTTTTAGGGTATTGCTCACCGGTATGTGACTCCTCCAATGGTCCAATTAGTTTTTGTTATAGTGCCTTATATATTGCAAAATTTTGCTGCTGTGGTGACCTTGTTCTTGAGCTTGCATGTCAAATTTTTATGGTTCCAAGTAGTTTTGATGCATGATATGGTCTCTAGGCACTTGAGGGAGTAGTTGCTATGAGTTTTGTTGAGTTTTGTGCACCTTTATTTTCACTCGCTAAAAAATTCAGAATTTTTCAGAAATGTTGAGAAGGTTGCTAAGAGTATCTTCAAGGCGGGGTTCTAAGGAACATGAAAATGAAATGAAGGAGAAACCCAAATACAATCTTCCTCACGTCGCAGAAATCCGACCATGTGAATGGCCGTGTGACACATTCTTGAGGGCATCCGGAATTTATGAAGATTTCTATTATTTGGCCGAAAATGCAGGCACCACCGACTTCCTCAACGATAAGTGGGACCAGTACCTCTTTCTCACTAATACCTTTGTGCAAAATTTTCACTTTCATCCTAGGGAAGACCCTCCTACAGTAGAATTTCAATTATATGATGTGCCTAAGAAAATGAATCTTTATGATTTGCAAAGTTTGCAAGATACCCTATGAGGGCAGCATCAGGGAACCACGTCCTCGAGACATGGAAGATTTTATTGCCTCAGCCACTATAGGAGAAGAGAGAGGCGTGTCAAAGGCAAGAGCAGCTACTTTACATTTTCCGGTGCTATGCTATTATTCATTATTTGCGGGAAGGTGTTTAGTTGGTCGCTAGGAGAGTGGTAGCCTTGGTGCTCCTGACCTTGCTATTTTGCGCCAAGCTTTACTTGCTGATAGAACTTTTAGTATAGGCGCTATGGTGGTCCAATGGTTGAACACCTACCATTCGATAGGGCCCATATTCGGAGGTATCTATGCATCTCGTTTAGCTAAACATTTTGAGATACCCATTAGGCTTCACGAGAAAGATGAAAAGCTGATACCCACGAAGTTTTTTATATTATGACCGTATGGTAGCCCATGATTTTATTAAGAAGAATGACGATAGGAGGTTGCTTTACAACTTAGTATTTAGTCAGGGTACTTGTGAGATTATGACTCTGCTTGCTTCTTCCTTGTTCGATATTCCTTTAGGCAGGTACAAAGTTATGCCCGATGACATCTACCAATATTGGGGTTTGGAGCAACCCCCAGCACCTGAACTAGCATCGGCTTTGGATCCATATCAGACCCCAGTTTTTCAGTGGGATCCACAAGAGATCGCTAATCAGTGGAACTCTCAGTGTCCTCCAGAGTACCCGGAGAAGGTTATTTCCAGCCATGGCCCTAGACCAACTTAGGTGAAAAGTCTAAGCTTGGGGGAGTACGTACTTCTCACTGACATTACATTCATATTCACACACTTATTTCAGTTGTCGGTGTTCATACTTTTCATTGTACTATCCATGGTAGTTTATATTCTTGTTTTGCTTTCTTCTTGTCTGTTTAATATACTTTGAGGAAAATACAAAAAAAATTAGTTCTAGCTTTATTTCCTAGTTTCTTAGTTGTAGCATTATAAAGAAAACCCCAAAAATGCTCGTTCTTCTTTTTGCTTGTTGGGAGCTTTCCCGTGTAAATAACTTTCCTTTCCTTTCTTTGGGTCGTAAGGAGAAGACCACGATGACGTGTTGAGTGGCTCTCATATGCACTATTGTTTATCTTACAAAGAACCCATATTGCCTTGTCTTCTCCTTTGGTTTATTGTTTGCAGATTCCAGCTTAGTCCAATGCACGCACACTCTTATTATTACTCACATCGTTCGGTCATGCAAGTGAAAGGCAATAATGACGATATTTGATGAAAAGATTGGGATGGAGAAAATCTGGTATGAACTCGACCTATCTTGATTTTGTAAATATGATTAGCTCATCGTTTTGAATTCAGTACATTATGGGTTGACCATGTTTGCAATAACAATTAGAGATTATAGTTATTCATGCCATGCTTAATTAGCTAAGAGTGGATAATGGTTTGTCTTGAGTGTCAATATGCGCATTAAAATGGTTGTGATGTAGTATGATAGAACGGTATCCTTCTCTGGATGATTCAAGTGGCTTGACTTGGCACATGTTCACGCATGTAGTTGAAGCAAATCAACATAGCCTCCATGATATTTATGTTGATAGTGAATTATATGCTACTCATGCTTGCATTTAATGTTGGTTAATCTCAAGGCATGTTGATGACTGTGTCGCTCTCTAGTTGGTCACTCCCCAGTCTTCTGCTAGCCTTCACTTGTACTATGTGGGAATATTGCTTGTGCATCCATCTCAATAAACCCAAAGTTGTTCCATATGAGTCCACCATATCTACCTATATGCGGTATTTACCTGCCGTTCCAAGTAAATTTACATGTGCTAAACTTTAAACCTTCAAATAAACCTTCTGTTTTGTATGCCCAAATCGCTCATGTGGCGACTAGGTGCTGTCAGTATCTTCCATGCTAGGCGGGTTATTCTCATGATATGTGTTGATTCACTATCATTCACAAGAAAGTGGCTGGTAATCGAGATGCCTAGTTCCATGCTCGATATAAAAAGAAAAATATAATTAAACAAAACTCCCCCAGGAATGTGTTTGTATGGACGGTACCCGTGAATTTGACCTGCCATGGAGTGTCATTGATTGGTGGAGGGGGAGTAAAAACTTTACCATTCTGTTTGGGAACTGCCTATAATGTATTTAGCATGGAAGATATTGAAAACCTCTTGGTCGTTGTGTGAGCAACAAAAGCATACTGCTCCAAAATCATTACCTATCTCTGTTTTAAAAGCTTGAGCTCTAGCACCTCTGCAAATCAATGCTTTCCTCTGCGAAGGGCTTATCTATTTACTTTATTGTTGAGTCATCATCCTCTTATAAAAGGCACCATTTAGAGAGCACCATTGTCATTTGTATGCCTTGCTATTAATGGATGTTGAGTGTGAGCATGACTGGATCTCTCTCACCGTGAATTACAAGGTTTAGTCAGTCCTTGTTCTCCAGAGGTGCTCTCCATTTATGTTTTGCGGTCTCAGGAAGGGCTAGCGAGATACCATTATGTCATATTGTATCATGATTGTTTTGATAAATTGTTGTCATCCGAGACTTGTTATTATTGCTCGCTAGTTGGTTATGCCATTGACATGAGTAAATATGAGACCTAAATGTTATTGTGAATGTGGTTAGTTTATAATCTTTGCTGAAAATCTAAACATAAGTTAGACATATTTACAACAGCAAGATCAAACAGAGTTTGTAAAAGTTTTTCTTTATCACATTCAGTTTATCAACTGAATTGCTTGAGGACAAGCAAAGGTTTAAGATTGGGGGATTTGATACGTCTCCAACATATCTACTTTTCCAAACTCTTTTGCCCTTGTTTTGGACTCTAATTTGCATGATTGGAATGGAACTAACCCGGACTGATGCTGTTTTCAGCAGAATTGCCTTGGTGTTATTTTTGTGCAGAAATAAAAGTTCTCGGACCGTCCGGAAAATTTATGAAGAATATTTTTGGAATTAAATAAAACTACTGGCGCAAGAATTGACCAGAGGGGGCCACCAGCAGGCCACAAGCCTGCTAGCCGCGTCCACCCCCTGGCCGTGTGGAGCAGGCTTGTGGGCCCCTCGTGGCTCCTTTGACCTCCTCTCCAGCTCAATATAACCCTATTTGTGAAGGAAAAAAAATCAAAGAGAAGAGTTCATCACGTTTCACGATACGGAGCCACCGCCATCGCCAGTTCTTCCTCGGGAGACCAGATCTGGAGTCCGTTTTGGGCTCTCGAGAGGGGAAATCGATGCCTTCGTCATCACCAACCATCCTTCATCACCCATTCCATGATGCTCCCCACCGTTCATGAGTAATATCATCGTAGGCTTGGTGGACGGTGATAGGTTGGATTAGATTTATGATGTAATCGAGTTAGTTTGGTTAGGGTTGGATCCCTAGTATCCACTATGTTTTGAGGTTGATGTTGCTATGACTTTGCTATGCTTAATGCTTGTCACTAGGGCCCGAGTGCATGATTTAAGATCTGAACCTATTATGTTTTCATGAATATATGTGTGTTCTTGATCCTATCTTGCAAGTTGTAGACACCTATTACGAGTTATGATCCGCATCCCCTAGGGTGACAATAACTAGGATTCTTTTTGGTGATTACCATAGTTTGAGGAGTTCATGTATTCACTAAGTGCTAATGCTTTGTCCGGTTCTCTATTAAAAGGAGGCCTTAATATCCCTTAGTTTCCAATAGGACCCCACTGCCACGGGAGGGTAGGACAAAATATGTCATGCAAGTTCTTTTCCATAAGCACGTATGACTATATATGGAATACATGCCTACATTACATTGATGACTTGGAGCTAGTTCTGTATCACCCTATGTTATAACTGTTGCATGACGAATGCCATCCACATAATTATCCATCACCGATCCATTGCCTACGAGCTTTTCGTATATTGATCTTCGCTCAGTTACTTTTTCGCTGCTACTATTACAAACACTACAAACTGCTACTATCACTTTGCCATCGTTACTATTACTACCATATTACTTTGCTACTAAACACTTTGCTACAGATATTAAGTCTTTTAGGTGTGGTTGAATTGACAACTCAGCTGGTAATACTCGAGAATATTCTTTGGCTCCCCTTGTGTCGAATCAATAAATTTGGGTTGAATACTCTACCCTCGAAAACTGTTGCGATCCCCTATACTTGTGGGTTATCAACAGTAAGCTCCACATCTGCCACCTTACCTTTGACGGGACCGTTTGCGCCTTTTGGCTCACATATATGTATATGTCACTAGGAACCATATGTTAGAGAACCTGGATCACATGACTAGTTAAAGACCCAAGTGGCACAACCGTACATGAACATGCCCTAGAGGCAATAATAAATTGGTTATTATCATATTTGCTTGTTCACGTTAATTGTTTATTATCCATGCTATAATTGTATTGGTCGGAAACTCAGATACAGGGTGGATACATAGACAACACCATGTCCCTAGTATGCCTCTAATAAACTAGCTCGTTGATCAAAGATGGTCAAGGTTTCCTAGCCATGGACATGAGATGTCATTTGATAACGGGATCACATCATTAGGAGAATGATGGGATGGACAAGACCCAAACTACAAACGTAGCATATGATCATGTCAGCTTATTGCTACTGTTTCTTGCATGTAAAGTATCCGTTCCTATGACCATGAGATCATGCAACTCACTAACACCAGAGGAGTACCATGTGTGTATCAAACGTGGCAACGTAACTGGGTGACTATAAAGATGCTCTACAGGTATCTCTGAGGGTGTCTGCTGGGTTGGCGTGGATCAAGACTGGGATTTGTTACTCCGTGTGATGGAGAGGTATCTCAGGGCCCACTCGGTAATACAACATCACAACAAGCCTTGCAAGCAATGTGACTAAGTGTTATCCACGGGATCTTGTATTATGGAACGAGTAAATAGACTTGCCGGTAACGAGATTGAACTTGGTATAGAGATACTGACGATCGAATCTCGGGCAAGTAACATACCAAAGAACAAAGGGAACATCATATGGGATTATCTGAATCCTTGACATACAGGTTCAACCAATAAAGATATTTGTAGAATATGTAGGAGCCAATATGGGAATCCAGGTCCCGCTATTGGTTATTGACCGTAGAGGTGTCTCGGTCATGTCTACATAGTTCTCGAACCCGCAGGGTCTGCACACTTAAGGTTCTGTGACGTTTCGGTAGTATTGAGTAATGTATGTTGGTGACCAAAGGTTGTTCGGAGTCTGGGATGAGATCCCGGATGTCACGAGGATCTTCGGAATGGTCCGGAGGTAAAGATTGATATATAGGACAGAGGTATTTGGGTTCCGGAAAAGTTTGGGGCACTACCGATAGTGTACCGGGAGTGACGAATGGGTTCCGGGGGTCCACCGGGAGGGGCCCACCCACCACGGAGGGCACATGGGACGAAGAGGTGGCGCACCAACCCCTTTTGGGATGGGAAGCCAGCCCCATAAGTCCCATGCGCACAAAGAGGAGGAAAAGGTGGAGGTGGGAGGAGTCCTTGTTGGACTAGGACTCCTCCCGACGCACCACCTCTTGTCGCAGGTGGACTCCACCACCCTGGCCGGCGGCCAAGTCCTAGGGGAAACCCTAGGGAGACTCCTCCCACCCCTTCCTCCTATATATACTATAGGTTTGAGTGCAGCCAAAAACACGAAAAGCCACATGCTGCCCTCTTCTTCCTCTAGATCTTTTTCTCCTCTAGATTAGTTCTGCGGTGATTAGGCGAAGCTCTGCAGGATTAGTTCATCACCACCGCCTGTTGGGGAACGTTGCATGGGAAAGAAAAAATTTCCTATGCACACGCAAAATCTATCCATGGTGATGAGCATCTACGAGAGGGAGAGTGGATCTACATACCCTTGTAGATCCCTAAGCGAGAAGCGTTAAGAAACACGGTTGGTCTAGTCAAACTTCTTCATGATCCAAATCGCCGAGCGTCCCGCGATCCAATCACGATTCATCCCGCGAACTCATCACGATCCGTCCCACGATCTCATCACGATCCGTCCTGCAAACTCATCACGATCCGTCCTGCGATCTCATAACGATCCGTCCCGCGATCTCGTCACGATCCGTCTCGCAATCTTGATCACGGTCCTTCCGATCTAGCGCCGAACGGACGGCACCTCCGCGTTCAGCACACGTACAACTTGAGGACGATCTCCGCCTTCTTGATCCAGCAAGAGGGAGAGGAGAGGTAGAAGAATTCTCCGGCAACGTGACGGTGTTGCGGCGATGGTGGTGGAGCTATTCCGGCACGGCTTACCAATCTAGAGGAGAAACTATTCACTAGAGGAACAGGTAGCACGTGGCTGAAAATTCTGTGCCAAAACCCTAAAATCCTCTAGTATATATAGGAGGAGAGGAGGAGGAGGCTTTGCTGCCAAAAATCCAGCCCTTGGGTCGGCCAAAGTGGGGAGGAGAGGAGGACTCCTCCGCCAATCCTAGTAGGACTAGGATTCCTCCTTTTTTTGGACTTTTTCCACCTTTTTCCCTTTGGGCTTTTTCTCCCAGCCACATGGGCCTTGTTTGGGACTTCAACCAGCCCAAAAAAGGCTGGTATTAACTGCCCCATAGCCCATGAAGCCTCTTGGGTCAAAATACCCCTCCCGGTGGTCTCCCGGTACACTACCGGCAAGTACATTACCGATTAGCCCGAAACTTTTCCGGCGACCAAAATGGGACTTCCTATATATATTAATCTTTACATCTGGACCATTCCGGAGCTCCTCGTGATGTCCGGGATCTCATCCGGGACTCCGAACAACCTTTGCTCACCACCATACATAAATCTATACTACCGAAACATCACCAAACCTTAAGTGTGCAGACCCTGCGGGTTCGAGAACTATGTAGACATGACCAAGACACCTCTATGGTCAATAACCAATAGAGGGACCTAGATGCCCATATTGGTTCCTACATATTCTATGAAGATCTTTATCGGTCGAACCTCTATGTCAAGGATTCAGTTAATCCCGTATGATGTTCCCTTTGTTCTTCGGTATGTTACTTGCCCGAGATTCGATCGTCGGTATCTCCATACCTAGTTCAACCTCGTTACTGGCAAGTCTCTTTACTCGTTCCGTAATACAAGATCCCATGACTAACACTTAGTCACATTGCTTGGAAGGCTTGTTGTGATGTTGTATTACCGAGTGGGCCCTGAGATACCTCTCCGTCACACAGAGTAATGAATCCCAGTCTTGATCCATGCCAACCCAACAGACACCCTCGGAGATACCTGTAGAGTACCTTTAGAGTCACCTAGTTACGTTGCGATGTTTGATACACACAAGGCACTCCTCCGGTGTCAGTGAGTTGCATGATCTCATGGTCATAGGAACAGATACTTGACATGCAGAAAACAGTAGCATTAAACTGACATAATCATATGCTATGTTTGTAGTTTGGGTCTTGTCCATCCCATCATTCTCCTAATGATGTGATACCATTATCAAATGACATCTCATGTCAATGGCTAGGAAACCTTAACCATCTTTGATCAACGAGCTAGTCTATTAGAGGCATACTAGGGACATGGTTTTGTCTATGTATCCACACATGCATCTAAGTCTCCGATCAATACAATTATAGCATGGATAATAAACGATTATCATGAACAAGGAAATATGATAATAACTAATTTATTATTGCCTCTAGGGCATATTTCCAATAGTCTCCCACTTGCACTAGAGTCAATAATCTAGTTCACATCACCTTGTGATTTGCATTGTTATGAATCTAACACCCAATGAGTTCTGGGGCTCGATCATGCTTTGCATGTGAGAGAGGTCTTATAGTCAACGGGTCTGCGACATTCAGATCCGTGTGTACTTTGCAAATTTTATGTCAAACCGTAAACACTGCTACCACACTCCACTTGGTACTATTCCAAATGGCTGCTCCACTATACGTATCCAGATTGCTACTACGAGTCATCCGGATTGGTGTTAAAGCTTGCATCGACGTGACTCTTTACGATGAACTCTTTATCACCTACATAATCGAGAAACATCTCCTTAGTCTTTTAGTTACAAAGGATAATCTTGACCGCTGTCTAGTGCTCCATTCCAGGATACTTTGAAACCTTCCAGCCATACTTATGGCAAGGCTGACATCGGGTCTGGTGCACAACATTGCGTACATGATAGAGCCTATGGCTGAAGCATAGGGGATGACACTCATCTTTTCTCTATCTTCTGCAGTCACTGCGCATTGAGTCTTACTCAACTTTATACCTTACAAATCAGGCGAGAACTCTTTCTCTGACTGATCTATTTTGAACTCTTTCAAAATCTTGTCAAGGTATGTACTCATTGAAAGTCTCATCAAGTATCTTGATCTATCTCTATAGATCTTGATGCTCAATAATTAGGTAGCTTTATCCAGGTCTTCCTTTGAAAAACTCTTTTCAAACAACCCTTTATGCTTTCCAGAAATTCTATATCATTTCCGATCAACAATATGTCAACCACATATGCTTATCAGAAACTTTACAGTGCTCCCACTCACTTTATTGTAAATACAAGTTTCTCGTAAACTTTGTATAGACTCAAAAACTTTAATCACCTCATCAAAGTGTATATTCCAACTCGGAGATGCTTGCTTCAGTTCATAGAAGGATCACTAAAGCTTGCACAACTTTTAGCATCCTTAGGACTGACAAAACCTTCTGGTTGTATCACATACAACCTTTCCTCAAGAAAGGAAACGATGTTTTGGCATCCATCTGCCGGATTTCATAACTGAAAAATGCAGCAACTGCTAACATAATTCTAACAGACTTTGGCATCGCTATGAGAGAAAGTCTCATCGTAGTCAACTCCTTGAACTTGCCGGAAGCTTCTTTGCGACAAGTCGAGCTTTATAAATGGTGACATTCACCATCAACGTCTGTCTTCATTTTAGAGATCCATTTGTACTCAACGACCTGCCGTCCAATGAGCAAGTCTACCAAAGTCTATACTTGGTTTTCATATATGGATCCTTTCTCGGATTCCATGGCCTCTAACCATTTCTCGTAATCCGGGCCCATCATCGCTTCTCCACATCTCATAGGTTCATTGTTGTCCAACAACATGACCTCCAAGACAGGGTTGTCGTACCGCTCAGGAGCAGTACACATCCTTGTCGACCTATGAGGTTTGATAGTAACTTGATCCGAAGCTTCATGATCATCATCATTTACTTCCTCTTCAACTGACGTAGGTTCCACAGAAACATCTTTCTGCACTGCGCTACTCTCTGGTAGAAACAAAGGTTCAACAACCTCATCAAGTTCTATCTTTCTCCCACTCAATTCTTCTGAGAGAAACTTTTTCTCGGGAAAGGACCCGCTTTAGCAACAAACACTTTATGCTTGGATCTGAGATAGAAGGTTCACCCAACTGTTCTTAGGGTATTCTACGAAGATGCATTTGTCCGCTTTGGGTTCGAGCTCATTAGGTGAAAACATTTTCAACACAAGCGTCGCAACCCCAAACATCAAGAAATGACAACTTAGGTTTCTATCAAACCAAAATTCACACGGTGTCATCTCAACGGATTTAGATGGTGCCCTATTTAAAGTGAATGTAGTTGTCTCTAATGCACAACCCGAAAATTATAGTAGCAAAACGATAAGAAACATCATAACATGCACCATATCCAATAGAGCATGACTATGACGTTCGGACATACCATCACACTATGGTGTTCCAGGTGGCGTGTGTTGTGAAACAACTTTCACATTGTCTAAAGTTGTATGCCAAACTCGTAACTCAGATATTCACCTCCACGATCATATCACAGATATTTTTATCTTCTTGTCACGATGATCTTAAACTTCACTCTGAATTTGCTTGACCTTTTCAAACGATTCAGACTTGTGTTTCATTAAGTAAACATACACTATATCTACCCAAATCATTAGTGAAGGTAAGAAAATAATGATATCCACCGCATGCTAAAAGACTCATTAGATTGCATACATCAACATGTATCATTTCCAATAAATCACTTGCCCGCTCTGTCAAACCAGAAAACGGGGTTCTTAGTCATCTTTGACCAAGAGGCATGGTTCGCATGTCTCAACTGATTCGAAATCGAAAGAGTCCAAAGATCCATCAACATGGAGTTTCTGTATGCGTTTTATACCAATATGACTTTTAGCAGCAGTGCCACAAGTATGTGGTACTATCATTATTAACTTTGCATCTTTTGGCATCAATGTTATGAACATGTGTATTACTACGATCAAGATTCAACAAACCATTCTCACTGGGTGCATGACCATTGAAGGTATTATTCATGTAAACGGAATAACCATTATTCTCTAACTTAAATGAATAACCGTGTTGCAATAAACACGATCTAATCATGTTCATGCTCAACGCAAAACACCAAATAACACTTATTTAGGTTTGTTACTAATCCTGAAGGTAGAGAGAGCGTGCGATGTCAATCACATCAACCTTGGAAACACTTCCAACACACATCATCACCTCACCCTTAGCTAGTTCTCCGTTTATTCTGTAGTTTTTATTTTGAGTTACTAACACTTAGCAACCGAACCGGTATCCAATACCCAGGTGCTACTAGGAGTACTAGCAAGGTACACATCAATAACACGTATATCAAATATACTTCTGTTGACGTTGCCAGCCTTCTTATCTACCAAGTATCTAGGGTTGTTCCGCTTCAGCAACCGCTCTCCTCACAATCGAAGCACTTAGTCTCGGGTTTGAGTTCAACTTTGGATTGCTTCACTGGAGCAGCAACTGACTTGCCATCCATGAAGTTTCCCTCCTTGCTCTTCTCGAAACTAGTGGTTTTACTAACCATCAACACTTGACGCTCCTTCTTGATTTCTACCTTCGCGGTGTCAAACATCGCGAACAGCTCAGGGATCATTATTTCTATCCCTGGCATTTTATAGTTCATCACCAAGTTCTAGTAGCTTAGTGACAGTGACTTGGAGAACTATATCAATCACTATCTTATCTGGAATATCAACTCCCACTCGATTCAAGCGATTGTAGCACCCAGACAATCTGAGCACATGCTCAACGATTGAGCTATTCTCCTTCATCTTGCAGGCAAAGAATCTTGTTGGAGATCTCATATCTCGCAACATGGGCACGAGCCTGAGATCCTAATTTCAGCTCTTAGAACATCTCATATGTTTTGTGACGTTCAAAACGTTTCGGACCCTCAATTCTAAGCCGTAATGCATGACGCACTAAACTATCAAGTAGTCATCAGAACATGCCTATCAGATGTTCACAACATCTACAAACGACGCTGGAGGGGTTGGCGCACCGAGCGGTGCATTAAGGACATAAGCCTTTTGTGCAGCAATGAGGACAATCCTCAAATCATGGACCCAGTCCGCAATATTGCTACCAACATCTTTCAACTCTATTTCTCTAGGAACATATAAAAATTCAAGGGAGATACATCGCGAGCAAGTAATATACAACATAATTTGCACATACACTATTGACTATGTTCATGATAATGAGTTCAATTAATCATATTACTTAAGAACTCCCACTCAAATTGACATCCCTCCAGTCATTCGAGTGATACATGATCCAAATTCATCAAATCAAGTCCGATCATCACGTGAGTTGAGGTGGTTTCAATGGTGAACATCATCATGTTGATCATATCTACTATATGACTCATGTTCGACCTTTCGGTCTCTTGTGTTCCGAGGCCATGTCTGTACATGCTAGGCTCGTCAAGTTTAACCCGAGTGTTCTGCATTTGCAACACTGGCTTGCACCCGTTTTATGTGAACGTAGACTCTATCACACCCGATCATCACGTGGTGTCTCGACACGAAGAACTTTCGCAATGGTGCACACTCGGGGAGAACACAATTTATCTTGAAATTAAGTGAGGGATCACCTTATAATGCTACCGTCGTCCTAAGCAAAACAAGGTGCATAAAAGGATTAACATCACATGAAAATCATAAGTGAAGTGATATGGCCATGAACTTGTGCTTTTGATCTCCATCATGAAAGCACCGGCATGATCTCCATCATCACCGGCATGACACTATGATCTCCATCATCTTGATCTCGATCAACGTGTTGCCATCGGGGTTGTCGCTCCCAACATGTTTCTACTACTAGTGCTACAGTTTAGCGATAAAGTAAAGCATTACATAGCGCTTAATTATTGACACGCAGGTCATACAATAATTAAAGACAACCCAACGGCTCCTGCCGGTTGCCGTTCTCATCGACATGCAAGTCGTGATAATCTATACATCACATGATCATCTCATACATCACATATATAACATCATGTAATTGGCCATATCATATCACAACATACCCTGCAAAAACAAGTTAGACGTCCTCTAATTGTTGTTGCATGTTTTACGTGGCTGCTACGGGAATCTAGCAAGAATAATTCTCATCGATGCAAAAACCACAACGGTGATACACTAGTTGCTTTTCAACCTTCTCAAGGACCGCCTTTGTCGAATCCGATCCAACTAAAGTGAGAGAAACCGGCACCCGCAAGCCATCTATGCAACAAGTTGCGGTCGAGGGAACCGGTCTCTCGTAAGCGTACGAGTAATGTTGGTCCGGGCCGCTTCATCTCACAATACCGCTGAACCAAAATCTGACCAAGGGAGGAAGCAATCTAAGCATCAACGCCCACAAACTCTTTGTGTTCTACTCGAGATCTCATCTACGCATAGACCTAGCTCATGATGCCACTATTGGGGAACGTTGCATGGGAAACAAAAATTTTCCTACGCAAATGCAAGATCTATCCACGGTGATGAGCATCTACGAGAGGGAGAGTGGATCTACATACCCTTGTAGATCGCTAAGCGGGAAGCGTTAAGAAACACGGTTGGTGTAGTCGAACTTCTTCGCAATCCAAATCACCGAGCGTCCCGCAATCCAATCACGATCCGTCCCGCGAACTCAACACGATCCGTCCCGCGATCTCATCACGATCCTGTAGCGACCCGACCTGAAAGGTCGAATCTCCAGTGTTTCTGTACCATCCCAAGATCATGCTGGTACACACACGGTACATCAATGTATATATCAAAGTGAAATCACACAGCTTTAATAATCAAAAAATCTCATATCGAGTCCTTTATTACAATAAGAATTACAATAAAGTGGCTGAAGGCCAACTCATGAGATAAACTAATCTTGCGGAAGCTTCAAAGGTAGTTGAGTCCATCTGACTCCAAGGGCATCTCACCGAGCGTATAGCGTATCCTCACTCCTGGTCGGAAAAGTACTATGCAACATGATACGTTGCAGCCGTATAGGTCAGCATATTGAATATGCCGGCAGTGTCAAAAGAGAGGGGGTAAAATAATCATCTATTCTATATGCATATATAGGAGGTGGGGGTAGTAAGTTTTTGCATAAAGCCAAAATTTTCCTACAACAAGAGATGGCAAAAGCATAATTACTACAATGTTGGTTGATTAATGAGATGGTTACACTAACCAATTCTCATGCCCAAGTTGACATTAATACCCACATCAATGTAATTAATTGTGTTGAGAATTCCAGATAGTTTCAGGTCCTTTGGCTCAAACTGTCCATGACCATGGACACGGCTAATCGATTAGGTTTGGGTACTGTGCAGACTTTTGCACATGTTCCCCACAAGATTTGATCGCCTCCGTTGGATTTCTCGCACTTCAGGGTGTTTGAGAAACGGATGACCAAAACATGGTCTTCTAAAGCATTTCCCCAAGACTCTGTTGGTGCCCATCCTTTCCTACCGTTCTTCTACATCTCGTAACACCGTCTGTCCAGAGTCACCACGATATCCAACCAAGCCAGAGCCCATAATGGCTTGTGGATGTGCAGGTAACCCTTGGGTCTTGAAGCATCCATCCATCTCTTTGTGCCTGGGTGGACCTTTCCGCATTAATACTGGCACTTCTCTAGCATCATCTAGGCTAACCACTGGTTTCTCCAGGGCGCCGTTCAACCATCGTCCACCCAGAGGTATGTTGAAAACTCGGAGTCTTGAAGACTTGATCATCATGTAGGTCTTGAAATTATTAACTCACAACTCTCATGAATCACACAACCAACCTTCTCTACTAAATAGCATAGCAAAATTAAAATCAAAGTTTCCTGGGGCCAATGTGTCAAAGGGTTGAGGGGTACCTACTAAATGATACTACAACAAGTAGCCAAGTTTCCAATTTACCTACTTTGCATGCAATTGGGGAGATGGAAGAACTAATGCAATAAAACAAAGGTATACATGGTCAAAGTGACTTGCCTTGTTGACGATCCTCGTAATCAAGTGACTCTAGATAACAAGCTTCACACTCTGAATGATCTAACAAATCAAACAAGAGCACACCATAAGAATAGACAAAATACAATTCATTCAATAGCAAGGTAAACAAATTCTTCTACAAACAAAGCACAATCAAGAAGAAGAATCCCTTAAAGTATAAGACTCTAAAAATTTTGGTGTCAAAATCTCTACTAAGACATAACAAGTCAAATTTTTTTTTGGAACAACTAGGCATTTAGATAACAGAAAAGTAATACAAAATTTTATTTGAAAACAGAAAGTATTTCGTTATAAAAATATTGTGCAAAAAGAATTACTACAAAACTTTTTTCCAAACAATATAAATGGTGAAAACAAGACGTACCTATTCAAACTAGAGCACAAAACAATTTGAAAAAATATATTTTATTAACAGAAAATAATGCACCTAATGTTGAATCAACAGAACCTAATGAAATCTAAAAACAAAAGTTAAACTAATTCAGGTTGAACTTAAATTAAAATCAATTTAATTAAAATCTATTAAGAACTAAACAGATTCTGTTTTTGTTAAATACAGTAACCAAATTCATCCTAAAAACTTCTCAAACTATGTAGAATGATAGGTCTAACTAATACAAAACAGTGGCAAAAAGATTCACTCAAAAATATATTTTTAAACTCTAGTTATACAGATTTTAGTAATTTAAACAAATTTGATTAGATTCAAAATTTAAAGTTCAAATTTGAAATCTAAGCATACAGACATAATCTACAACAAATTTTTGAACTAATGCAAAAAGAATCAACTAAAAACACCAAATATTTTAAAAGATATGATAAAAACAAAAACAGAATACATTCTGTTTTCTAAAACAGAAAAGAAAAAGAAAAACTTTCTATCGATCGGACAGGGTCTACGTGGCATGCTGTGATTGGCCACGAGGGCGTGCATGTGGGAGCTAGCAAGCGGATGACCGACAACTAATGCGTACTGGTTCGTTTATTAAATAGATCTAATCTCGCGCGTTGACTACGGATCCGATGGCTACGGGTGGAGGTGGCGGCTTACAGAGAGGGGGTCGGTGTCTCCGGCGAGGTCGACGGTGGCCGGTGGTCGGAGGTGTTCGGGGGTGATGGTGCGGTGGTTGGGGCAGCGTCCAAAGGCTTCAAACGGCGGCGGCGAGGCTCCGACGTCGATTGGTGGCGTCAGAGGGGGCTGGGGGTGAGTGTGGCGACGGGCACGAGCTCGGGGACGACCGGTTGGGTGCCGAACTCTGGCGAGGTCTGGGGCTGCGCTCTGGCGAGGTAAAAGGGGGTTTCGTGTGTGGAACAAAGAGAGGAGAGGGTTGGGGTTTATATTGGGGCAGTGCGGTGGTCGGGGAGGGCACGAGGGGCGAGATCCGCGGAGAGGGATCTCCGGCGACGGTGGTCGGGCGTGGGGAAGGGGATGAGTGCGCTGACGCCACGGTCGGACGGTGGGTCCCGTGCGTCGGTGAGAGTGGGAGGCGTGGTTAGCGCGTCGGTGGCCGACCTGGAGTAGTTTCGGGAATTAAAGACTGTGGGCCGGCCCGATTCGGTTTAAAACATTTCCTTTTCTATTTCCTGAGGAGTAAAAACTCTTTTAATGCATTCAAAATATTTCCAAACATAAGAAATATATATATCATAATGATCAGGAGAATTAATGCTATTTAATGAACATTTTTCTTCTGTCATATTGAATATCTTTTTAAAATTTATTTTCAGAAAAATGCCTAATTAATTTTAAATCCTTTTGAGATAAACTTTCAAATAACCCCCTCGTTTTATTTTTCAAATATTTCACCAAGATGCCCCTGGTGTTGATTGTCATGTTACTCCCCTCTTTCTTTGAACATTTCCAAAGGTTTTCAAATAGGTGAAACAAATACATGGGAAAATAGAAATGACCTTTCAGAATTTCAAAAGAAGCACTTCAACAAATTCATCACATTCAAACAAAGTGATGATGATGCATAGCTATATTTCATAACATTCCAAAATGAAATTTTGGGATGTTACAAACCTACCCACCTTAAGATGAATCTCGCCCTCGAGATTCGGGTTGGCTAGAAAATAGGTGCGGGTGGTCTCTACGAAGATCTTCTTCGCGTTCCCAGGTGGCTTCTTCCTCGGTGTGGTGACCCCACAGAATCTTACAAAACTTGATGGTCTTGCTTCGGGTAACTCTGTTGGTAGTCTCGAGGATTCTGACAGGCTTATCCTCGTAGGTCAGGTCACTGTCAAGTTCTATGGCCTCTAGGGGCACTGTGTCTCTCAAAGGAATATCAGCCATCTCAGCATGGCATTTCTTCAGCTGGGAAACATGGAAAACATCATGAACTCCGGACAGTCCTTCCGGCAATTCCAGCTTGTATGCAACTTCGCCTCTACGTTCAAGAATTTTGTAGGGGCCTATGAATCTAGGTGCTAACTTTCCTTTAACACCAAACCTCTTGATTTCTCGAAGTGGGGACACACGAAGATATGCTCGATCTCCCACTTCATATGTCACCTCCTTGCGTTTGTTATCAGCATAGCTCTTCTGCCTGGATTGAGCTATCTTGAGTCGGTCTTGAATCAGTTTGACCTTTTCTTCAGAATCTCGGGTAAGATCGGGACCAAAGAGTTTTTGGTCACCAACACCATCCCACATCAATGGTGTTCTGCACCTCCTTCCGTATAAAGCTTCAAAAGGGGCCATCTTCAGACTCGTTTGATAACTGTTGTTGTACGAGAACTCTGCCTAAGGTAAGTTGTCATCCCAACTGGACCCATAGTCTAGCGCACAAGCTCTCAACATGTCCTCCAGAATCTGGTTGACTCTCTCAGTCTGTCCATCGGTCTGCAGATGAAAAGCTGTACTGAACTCCAGCCTTGTACCCAAAGTTTCATGTAGCTGATGCCAAAACTTTGAGGTAAATTGTGTTCCTCTATCTGACACGATACTCCTCGGAACTCCATGCATACATACGATCCTAGTCATATATATCTTGGCTAACTTAGCACTGGTATAGGTGGTCTTCACTGGAATGAAACGAGCCACCTTGGTCAAGCGATCGACCACTACCCAGATGGAATCATATCCTATACGGGTCCTAGGTAGTCCTGTGATGAAGTCCATACCAAGCTTATCCCATTTCCACTCGGGTATCGACAAAGGTTGGAGTAACCCTGCTGGTTTCTGATGTTCCGCCTTTACTCGCTGACAAACATCACATACCGCAACATGTTTGGCAATATCTTTCTTCATACCTGTCCACCAGTAACTTTCCTTCAAATCCTGGTACATCTTGGTGTTGCCTGGGTGTATAGAGTATGGTGAATCATGGGCTTCTTGAAGTATCAACTTCCTGAGCTCTGGGTCATTGGGCACATAGATTCGGTTCTCAAACCATAGAGTACCTTGTTCATCTTCACGAAAGTCTTTAGCCTTTCCTTCCTTCATTCTCTGCTTTATCTTAGCTATCTCCTTGTCCGATTTCTGGGCTTCCCGAATTCTTTCGGTCAAGGTGGACTGAATCTCTAGTGTGGCAACATATCCTTGTGGAACTATGTCTAACCTAAGATCTCTGAGATCATTGGTTAACTCCTGGGGTAATCCTCCGGCTATGAGTGTGTTCACATAACTCTTCCGACTCAAAGCATCTGCCACAACATTTGCCTTTCCTGGATGGTCATGTAATCTCATGTCATAGTCCTTGATTAACTCTAACCATCTCCTCTGTCTGAGGTTCAACTCCTTCTGCGTGAAGATATATTTCAGGCACTTATGATCAGTGTACACATCACAACTATTTTCGATAAGGAAATGTCTCCAGGTCTTGAGTGCGTGCACTATGGCTGCTAGTTCCAAATCATGGGTAGCATAATTCAACTCATGGGGTCGTAGCTGTCTGGATGCATATGCTACAACTTTTCCCTCCTGCATGAGTACTCCTCCAAGTCCTTGACGTGATGCGTCACAATAAACCTGGAAGTCCTTCCGAATGTTTGGCAGTATCAACACTGGGGCTGTGACCAAACGTTTCTTCAGCTCTTGGAAACTGGCCTCACATTCCTCAGTCTAGATATACTTAGACTCTTTCTTCAACAGCTCTGTCATGGGCTTGGCAATCTTTGAGAAATTCTCAATGAATCTCCGGTAATATCCGGCAAGTCCGAGAAAACTACGGATCTCCTTAACTAAGGTGGGTGACTTCCACTCAGTGACTGCTTCAACCTTAGCGGGGTCTACTGCTATTCCTTCTCCGGAAATAATGTGTCCAAGGAATCCGACTTCCGTCAGCCAAAATTCACATTTACTGAACTTGGCATACAACTGATGCTCTCTAAGCTTCTCCAGAACTAAACGCAAGTGTTCCTGGTGTTCTTCCTCGCTCTTGGAGAATATCAGAATGTCATCGATGAACAACACAACAAACTTGTCCAAATATTGCATAAACAGTTTGTTCATCATATTCATGAAGTAGGCAGGAGCATTAGTCAAACCAAAGGACATGACTGTATACTCATATGAGCCATACCTTGTGGTGAAGGCTGTTTTGGGTATATCCTGTTCAGGAATCTTCAGTTGGTGATACCCTGATCGAAGATCGATCTTGGAGAATACTTTGGCGCCTACTAGCTGATCAAACAGGTCATTAATCATCGGCAAAGGGTACTTATTCTTGATAGTCACCTCGTTCAATGCACGATAATCGACCACTATCCTCAAGGTTTTATCTTTCTTCTCCACCAAAAGAACTGGGGCTCCCCAAGGTGAAGAACTTGGGCGAATATATCCCTTATCCAATAGCTCCTTAATCTGCTTCTTGATTTCTACTAAATCATTTGCGGGCATCCGATAGGGTCTCTTGGAAATTGGGGCTATTCCTGGTAGCAGCTCTATGAGAAACTCAATCTCCCTATCTGGTGGCATGCCTGGTAATTCCACTGGGAATACATCTGGAAAGTCTTGTACAACCGGCACTTCCTCCTGAACAACTCCTGTGAGGGAATTCAACCGAGCACTCATCCGTGTGCGTCGGGACACATACTTAATCCTCTTGTTCTCTGGAGTGGTGAGTGAAATAGACTTGCTAGCGCAATCAAGGTTTCCTTCAAACTTGGTCATCCAATCCATGCCTAGGATTAAATCCAATCCTTGGGATTCTAAGACGATGAGGTCGGTAGGAAAAACATGGTTTCCTATGTGGAGTTTTAAGGCGTGGCATCCTATCCCTTCCATGATCATACCTCCTTGCGAATTGACCTTAATGGGCTGAATAAGGGTTCTGGTGGGTAAACCATACTTTTCCACAACTACCCTTGATATGAATGAATGAGTTGCACCAGAATCAAGAAGTACCATAACTGGACGTGAATGCAATAAAAACTTACCAACCACAGTCTCGCGCTGATCATAGACTTTTTCCACATCAAGGTGGTTCACCTAAGCACGAGGAAAAGGATTTGGCTTATTAGCTGCGGAGTTGCCGTTGTTGTTGCCGTTTCCATTTCCTTGCTTGTTCTGAGGGCATTCAGTGGCATAGTGCCCTGTCTTCTGGCACTTGAAATAGGTGATATGGTTCAGATCCTTCTGAGCTGGAGCGGGACGGTGTTGATTGCCATTCCCACTTCCATTACCATTCTTGAAGCTGCCATTGTTGGGACGATTATTCCCATTTCCTCCATGGTTATGGCCTCCATGGTTGTGCATGGGATGGGTGTGTCCTCCATACTTACCGGTCCTTGATCCGGTATTTCCTGAGTACGGGGAGTAGCGGGGCTTCTGATGAGCTCCAGAGTTAGACTTCCCCTATGCATACTTCCTCTTGCGGTTCTCGATTTGCTGCTGCTTCCCCTCCAAGATGAGGGCCTTGTCTACCAGCTCCTGGTAGTTGCTGAAAGTAGCCACCATCAGCTGCATGCTCAAATCATCGTTGAGTCCTTCCAAGAACTTCTCCTGCTTGGTTGCATCATCGGCCACATCTCCTGGTGCATAACGAGCCAACGTGCTGAAGTCATCCACGTACTAGGCCACGAAACGGTTCCCCTGGCGTAAGTTGCGGAACTCACGCTTCTTCAGACTCATGGCTCCAGCTAAGACATGAGCGGTGTGTAAAGCTAGCTTGAACTACTCCCAAGTCACACCAGCAATGGGCTACATGGTGGTGTAGTTCTCCCACCATGAAGCTGCTGGTTCCTCCAGTTGATGGGCGGCAAAGCGCACCTTTCTAGCCTCAGTGCATCCTGTGGTGGTGAGTTCCCTCTCCATCTTGCGGAGCCAATCATCTGCCACAATGGGCTTAGTGCTACTGGAGAAAGTTGGTGGATTCAGTCTCAGAAAACGGGTGAGGTTGTCGCCTTGAGGTGGAGGGTGGTTGTTGTGGTTGTTGGTCTGGTTCTGAATCAACAGTTGCATTAGGGCGTTCTGCTGCTGGAGAAGATGTGTGAGTTCCGGCGGGAAAGTGAAGTCGGGCTCACGTCGTGGAGGCATCTTGCTGTGTTCAGAGGGGTGAGAATTAGAATAGAACAATGATCTAAAAGGAAAATTCACTACCCATATGCAATGCAGCAAACATATCACACCAAACACTCATTCATTTATTCAACTCAAGGTTCAAACATCAAGATACAAATCTCCAAATCAAACTAAGCATCGACCTACGCTTTAACGACGAAAATATAGATACATGGGGCATAACTAAAGTTCTCCTCAAAAGTACATGGTGAAGTGGCCTCCTCCGGTGGTGCTCTCCTCATAGTCATCATCGTTGCTGATCAAGGGAGCCATGTCTCCTTCTGGATGAAGATTTTCACCCATGTCCATCTGTTCCTCCAGAGTTGCAATGCGAGTGTTCAGCTTATCGATCCTCTCTAAGAGATCCTTCACTTCATACTCATGCTCGTACTTGGCATCCCGTAGGTCAGCTTCGAGGTCAATCTCGCGGTTCATCAGCCTCTTGATCGTCTTCGTGTCAGTACGTACCCGAAACTCCAAGGTCCTGATGTGTGTCTCCAAAGTCTGGATATAGGAAATGGTGGTGTCTTCAGTGGGAGTGGTTATGATATTTCCATTGGCATCTCTGCGACAAACCACGCTGAGTCCTGGTGAAATGGTTCCACCTCTGTATTCCTCCTGAATACGTCCAAGAGCACGATGAATTGCCATGTCTCTCCCAAGTATCCAGCTGGGTGCCACAAACTTGAAGTCGATGGGTTCCTTACGATTTCCAAAGGTCTTCTCGGGGATGTGCACCTCGATCCTGTAGCGTTCGTCTTGTGGAAAAGACATGATAGGAGTCCCGGTGATGCTCGGCAAGGCAATCCTTACGTCCCTGACGATCCTCATCAGCTCCTTGCCAAAGGGCATCATTGTGTCAGGCTGACAAAACTCCGTGATCAAAACTAGGATGAAGGTGGCCATCTATAAATTTTGAAATAAATCGGAGGGAAGTCAGAAACGAGTAGATGAGAGTATAAGAATTTTAAAGACAAAAGAGAAATAAATCCTAAGGCTTTTCCAATCCTAGAGGTTACGTCCTACGGTTAGCGTGTGTTCTGATACCATTTCTGTAGCGACCCAACCTGAAAGTCGAATCTCCGGTGTTTCTGTACCATCCCAAGATCATGCTGGTACACACACGGTACATCAATGTATATATCAAAGTGAAATCACACAGCTTTAATAATCGAAAAATCTCATATCGAGTCCTTCATTACAATAAGAATTACAATAAAGTGGCTGAAGGCCAACTCATGAGATAAACTAATCTTGCGGAAGCTTCAAAGGTAGTTGAGTCCATCTGACTCCAAGGGCATCTCACCGAGCGTAGAGCGTATCCTCACTCCTGGTCGGAAAAGTACTATGCAACATGATACGTTCCAGCCGTATAGGTCAGCATATTGAATATGCCGGCAATGTCAAAAGAGAGGGGGTAAAATAATCATCTATTCTATATGCATATATAGGAGGTGGGGGGTAGTAAGTTTTTGCATAAAGCCAAATTTTTCCTACAACAAGAGAGGGCAAAAGCATAATTACTACAATGTTGGTTGATTAATGAGATGGTTACACCAACCAATCCTCATGCCCAAGTTGACATTAATACCCACATCAATGTAATTAATTGTGTTGAGAGTTCCAGATAGTTTTAGTTCCTTTGGCTCAAACTGTCCATGACCGTGGACACGGCTAATCGATTAGGTTTGGGTACTTTATAGAGTTTTGCACACGTTCCCCACAAGATTTGATCGCCTCCATTGGATTTCTTGCACTTTAGGGTGTTTGAGAAACGGATGACGAAATCATGGTCTTCTAAAGGGTTTCCCCGAGACTCTGTCGGTGCCCATCCTTTCCTACCATTCTTCTACATCTCGTAGCACCGCCTGTCCAGGGTCACCACGATATCCAACCAAGCCAGAGCCCATAATGGCTTGTGGCTATACAGGTAAGCCTTGGGTCTTGAAGCATCCATCCATCTCTTTGTGCCTGGGTGGACCTTTCCGCATGAATACTGGCACTTCTCCAGCATCATCTAGGCTAACCACTGGTTTCTCCAGGGCGCCGTTCAACCATCATCCACCCAGAGGTATGTTGAAAACTCAGAGTCTTGAAGACTTGATCATCATGTAGGTCTTGAAATTATTAACTCACAACTCTCATGAATCACACAACCAACCTCGTCTACTAAATAGCATAGCAAAATTAAAATCAAAGTTTCCTGGGGCCAATGTGTCAAAGGGTTGAGGGGTACCTACCAAATGATACTACAACAAGTAGCCAAGTTTCCAATTTACCTACTTTGCATGCAATTGGGGATATGGAAGAACTAATGCAATAAAACATAGGTATACATGGTCAAAGTGACTTGCCTTGCTGACGATCCTCGTAATCAAGTGACTCTAGATAACAAGCTTCGCACTCCGAATGATCTAACGAATCAAACAAGAGCACACCATAAGCATAAACACAATACAATTCATTCAACAGCAAGGTAAACAAATGCTTCTACAAACAAAGCACAATCAGAAAGAAGAATCCCTTAAAGTATAAGACTCTAAAATTTTTGGTGTCAAAATCTCTACTAAGACATAACAAGTCAAAAATTTGTTTTGAACCACTACGCATTTAGATAACAGAAAAGTAAATAAAAATTTTATTTGAAAACATAAAGTATTTCATTATAAAAATAGTGCAAAAAGAGTTACTCCAAAACTTTTTTCTAAACAATATAAATCGTGAAAACAAGATGTACCTATTCAAACTAGAGCACAAAACAATTTGAAAATATATATTTTATTAACAAAAAATAATACACCTAATGTTGAATCAACAGAACCTAATGAAATCTAAAAACAAAAGTTAAACTAATTCAGGTTCAAATTAAATTAAAATCAATTTAATTAAAATCTATCAAGAACTAAACAGTAACCAAATTCATCCTAACAATTCTCAAACTATGTAGAATGATAGGTCTAACTAATACAAAATAGTGGCAAAAAGATTCACTCAAAAATATATTTTTAAACTCTAGTTATACAGATTTTAGTAATTTAAACAAATTTGATTAGATTCAAAATTTAAAGTTCAAATTTTAAATCTAAGCATACAGACATAAACTACAACAAATATGTGAACTAATGCAAAAAGAATCAACTAAAAACACCAAATATTTTAAAAGATATGATAAAAACAAAAACAGAATACATTCTGTTTTCTAAAACAGAAAAGAAAAAGAAAAACTTTCTATCGATCGGACAGGGTCTAAGTGGCATGCTGTGATTGGCCGCGAGGGCGTGCGTGCGGGAGCTAGCGAGCGGACGACCGACAACTAATGCGTACCGGTTCGTTTATTAAATAGATCTAATCTCGCGCGTTGACTATGGATCCGACGGCTATGGGTGGAGGTGGCGGCTTATAGAGAGGGGGTCGGGGTCTCCGGCGAGGTCGACGGTGCCCGGTGGTCGGAGGTGTTCGGGGGCGATGATGCGGTGGTCAGGACGGCGTCTGAAGGCTTCAAACGGCGGCGGCGAGGATCCGGAGTCGATTGGTGGCGTCGGAGGGGGCTGGGGGTGAGTGTGGCGACGGGCACGATCTCGGGGACGACCGGTTGGGTGCCGAACTCCGGCGAGGTCTGGGGTAGCGCTCCGGCGAGGTAAAAGGGGGTTTCGGGTGTGGAACGAAGAGAGGAGAGGGTTGGGGTTTATATAGGGGCGAGATCCGCGGAGAGGGATCTCCAGCGACGGTGGTCGGGCGTGGGGAAGGGGTTGAGCGTGCTGACGCCACGGTCGAACGGTGGGTCCCGCGCGTCAGTGAGAGTGGGAGGCGTGGTTAGCGCGTCGGTGGCCGACCCGGAGTAGTTTCGGGAATTAAAGACTGTGGGCCGGCCCAATTCGGTTTAAAAAATTTCCTTTTCTATTTCCAGAGCAGTAAAAACTCCTTTAATGCATTCAAAATATTTCCAAACATAGGAAATATATATATCAAAATGATTAGGAGAATTAATGCTATTTAATGAACATTTTGTCCTCTGTCATATTGAATATCTTTTTAAAATTTATTTTCAGAAAATGCCTAATTGATTTTAAATCCTTTTGAGATAAACTTTCAAATAACCCCCTGGTTTTATTGTTCAAACATTACACCAAGATGCCCCTGGTGTGGAATGTTATGTTACTCCCCTCTTTCTTTGAACATTTCCAAAGGTTTTCAAATAGGTGAAACAAATACATGGGAAAATAGAAATGACCTTTCAGAATTTCAAAAGAAGCACTTCAACAAATTCATTACATTCAAACAAAGTGATGATGATGCATAGCTATATTTCATAACATTCCAAAATGAAATTTTGGGATGTTACAGATCCGTCCCGCGAACTCATCACGATCCGTCCCGCGATCTCATCACGATCCGTCCCGCGATCTCGTCACGATTCGTCTCGCAATCTTGATCACGGTCCTTCTGATCTAGCGCCGAACGGACGGCACCACCGCGTTCAGCACACGTATAGCTGGATGACGATCTCCGCCTTCTTGATCCAGCAAGAGGGAGTGGAGAGGTAGAAGAGTTCTCCGGCAGCGTGACGGCGCGGCGGCGATGGTGGTGGAGATATTCCGGCAGGGCTTTGCCTAAGCACTGCAGAAAACCGATCTAGAGGAGAAACTATGCACTAGAGGAACGGGTAGCACGTGGCTGAAAATTCTGGGCCAAAACCCTAAAATCCTCTAGTATATATAGGAGGAGAGGAGGAGGAGGCTTGGCTGCCAAAAAGCAATCCCTTGGGTCGGCCAAAGTGGGGAGGAGAGGAGGACTCCTCCTCCAATCCTAGTAGGACTAGGATTCCTCCTTTTTTTGGCCTTTTTCCACCTTTTTCCCTTTGGGCTTTTTTCCCCAGCCGCATGGGCCTTGTGTGGGACTTCCACCAGCCCACAAAAGGCTGGTATTTACTCTCCCATAGCCCATGAAGCCTCTTGGGTCGAAATACCCCTCCCGGTGGTCTCCCGGTACACTACCGGCACTCCCGATACAATACCGATTAGCCCGAAACTTTTCCGGTGACCAAAATGGGACTTCCTATATATTAATCTTTACCTCCGGACCATTCCCGATCTCCTCGTGATATCCAGGATCTCATCCGGGACTCTGAACAACCTTCGGTCACCACCATACATAAATCTATACTACCGAAACGTCACCGAACCATAAGTCTGCAGACCCTGCGGGTTCGAGAACTATGTAGACATGACCGAGACACCTCTACAGTCAATAACCAATAGAGGGACCCGGATGCTTGTCGTGGATTTTTCATGGCAGATTTCCGGGTGAACGGACTTAGGTTCGGGGCGAGACGCAACTACGTGGCGGCTTGAAGGGGTTGATCGGAATTGAGAAGACACGGAGTTTACCCAGGTTCGGCCCCTCCGATCGAGGTAAAAGCCTACGTCCTGCTTTTCTAGTATTGATGATGATGAAGATCTCTTGGTTACAAGGGTGCTAATTGCTACCTCTAATCTCTTGTGTTGTCTAAACTTGTAGACTTGTGTCTCCTGAGAACTTGTCCCTCTAGGGGTGCTCTACCCCTCCTTATATAAGTGGAGAGGGTAGGTTTACAAATAGAATCCTACTAGGAGTAGGATTAGGACTAATCTCACGAATCCTACTCCGGGTCTTATTTCCTTTAAGGGAATCCTTCTCTCTTCGGGCCTTCTCTTGTGGGCCTTCTCTTGTGAGCCGCCTGGCGCCGGCTCACCTGCCGGGTCTTGGGCTTGGTCATCTTGTGACCCGCTTGCCGGGTCATAAATAAGATGTCATGTATTTAACTGGTCTCCTGTGAGTTGCCTGGCCGGGTCATAAATAAGATGTCATGTCTTCGGCCAGGTCTCCTATCAGTCACCAGGCCGGGTCATACCATGGGGTATATCCCTGTCATTAGCCCCTAGGTTAGCTTGAATTTATTCATGGTAAGCTCCTAAAAATAAGAGTAACAAATATGCTAAGTGGCCGGCTTGCTCCTTTGGCCAGCTTATAAAATGGCTTCTCAGAAATCCGGGTCTTTTCTCCATATGAATGAGTCGTTTTGATAATCATCTTGCTTGTCAATTTCTTTTGAAAAATATTTAGAATAGAACACCCATATGCCATTGAGTCAGCTTCCAATACTCTTGGCGGGTCATCTCTGCCGGGTCATAATCATTGATGATGCCGGGTCATTATCGTTGGTGACTTCGGGTTAAATAACTAGAATCCTGCTGACTTGATAAATATTGGGATGAAAATCCATTTGATGTAGAACCGGACTTCCATTGTTTGTGAAGCAGGGCGGCTTATCTGGCGGGTTATGATCTTTTGATAACACCGGGTCATAAGTGTTGGTGATGCCGGGTCTAACAACTGAACTCTATATTTAATATCTTGAAAATTCTCCTCAAAGTTTTTGCTATGTCCATACTACTTGTAGCCCCAAGCTCCGAGATTATCCATGATAACTTGGTGCTTTGCAAATAACATTTTGGACTGTGTAGCCCCCAAGTGCCGGGTTGTCCTGCCTGCAGTAACCTGGGACTTATAATTGCCTTATATCTTATAGTGCTTCGGCGGGGGTAGCCCCCAAGGGCGGGCTCATCAGAAAGCTTCGGCGGGTGTAGCCCCCAAGGGCCGGCTCATCAGAATGTGAGGCGCCGGGTCTTCAATTTGAATCTCTTGAACTGTTGGAACAGTTGAATACTGTAGCCCCCAAGTGCCAGGTCGCACGCCTGCGGCGACTTGGGACTTTTTAGAAAGTTTGATCTGAGTGGTGTAGTCCCCAAGTGCCAGGTCAGTAAGAATTTACTGGGCTGGGACTTATAAAAATATAGAAAGGCCGTCTCATATTCTTGAGAAAATATAGAAGGGCCAGGTCATCTCTTTGAGATAATAGGGTCTTGCTGACAATGTAATAATTTGAGCGCCGGCTTGCATTAGCCCCCAAGTGTCGTGGTGCATGCTTGCAGCGACACGGGACTTGCATAATTCATATAAACTTGGACTTGAATAATGTAGCCCCCAAGTGCCAGGTCGTCTTCCTGCGGCGACTCGGGACTATGTGAAAATAATATGACTCACCACAATTTGTTTGAATGAATATTTGATCGTGGTTGTAATTTAACCCGGAATGAATATCCTGAAATAATTCCTTTGTCTTTGACATGAAATTCCTGCTCGTGGTTGCGGTGCAACCTGTCAAATATAAGTTTCAGAAATCCGTGAGTGTTGTAGATTACTACAGAGCATAATTAAAGAAATCCGAGAACCGGCCAATTAGATGACACGACATTATATCTGATAGGGCGGCTCTTGAAAGATAATAATCTCTCCGAGCTGGTTTGAAAAAATCCCAATCATTTATTACTGGTTATGATAAACCATGAAGATCCAGCCATGTTGGCTATTAAAAAACCATTTGCTTTTGCAGAATACTTTAACGGCGGCTCATCTTAAGAGATAAAACCTGCAAAAATGAACAAGACAGAATATATTCTGCATTGTTGTGAGGGCGGCTTAAAGAAGCTCAACCCGGGGATGTATACCTTTCATAACATTGCTCCTTTTCTCATAACCTTGCTTTGACCCGACTTGATAATCAGGCATGTTACCTGGAGGTGGGAAGCCCCCTTGAATAATCCATGGCTGACATGTCAACCGGAATGGCATAAAGCCGGCTGTTTTTAGGGTAATGTAAGCTGTACCCAAAGGTAAGAAGCCTCCTATTGACAGCAAATATTGTAAGCGCGAACGTCGGCTATCAATGGGTAATGTAAGCTATACCCAAGGTAAGAAGCCTCCATTGACAGCTATGGCTACTGATGAGCTGGAACGGCATAAAGCCGGTTGTTTGAAGGGAATGCAAGCTATACCCAAAGGCAGGAAGCCTCCTTCAACAACTACAGTTTTAGGCACGGACGCCGGCTGTCGATGGGTAATGTAACCTATACCCAAAGGCAAGAAGCCTCCATCGACAACCACGGCTTACTGATAAAGCCGGTTATTTGAAAGGAGATGTAAGCTATACCCGAAGGCAAGAAGCCTCTTTAAATAGCTACAGTTGTAAGCGCAGACGCCGGCTGTCGATGGGTAATGTAAGCTATACCCGAAGGCAAGAAGCCTCCATCGACAACCACGGTTTACTGATAAAGCCAGCTATTTGGAAGGAGATGTAAGCTATACCCGAAGGCAAGAAGCCTCTTTCAACAGCTACAGTTGTAGGCGTGGACGCCGGCTGTCGACGGGTAATGTAAGCTATACCCGAAGGCAAGAAGCCTCCATCAACAACCACGGCTTACTGATAAAGCCGACTGTTTGAAAGGAGATGTAAGCTATACCCGAAGGCAAGAAGCCTCTTTCAACAACTACAGTTGATAAGCAATTGAGTTTTGGCATAAACTCCGGTTGTGAGGGTGAGATAAGCGAACCCGTCGGTAAGAAGCCCCCTTCGACAACTGCGGTTAATAAGTAACCGGAAGTGGCATAAAGCCGACCATTAGGGTGAGATAAGCGATACCCGTTGGTAAGAAGCCCCCTTCGATGGCCGCAGTTGATAAGCAACTGGAATTTTGTGTACACGCTGTTGTCTTAGGGTCATTTAAGCTATACCAAAGGTAAGAAGCCTCCATCAACAACAGCGCTTAATGTAACCAAACTAGGCATAAAGCCAACTGTGCAAGGGAGATGTAAGCTATACCCGAAGGCAAGAAGCCTCCTTGAAACAGTTTAATAACAACTGGTTGTGCAAAGGAGATGTAAGCTATACCCAAGGCAATAAGCCTCTTTGCAACAGTGCTTAATTGGGCATAACGCCGGCTGTGCAAGGGAGATTTAAGCTATACCCAAAGGCAAGAAGCCTCCTTGCAACAGCGTAAAAGCAGACTGTGCAGGGGAGATGTAAGCTATACCCGAAGGCAAGAAGCCTCCCTGCAACAACGCTTGATAGGGCATAAAGCCGGATGATAGATCAGCCATTTTGACGGCGAACAGACCACTTCAACTCAAATTTCTGAGCCAGAAAATTTCATCTTGCAAAGACCCGGGCTTCTCATTGAAAACGACCAAATGTGTCTTGCCATGTCCGTAGCCCCCGAGCCTCAAGTTGACTCGAAGAGGCGGCTTGAGGATCTTCACTGGAAGTTTGAGGTTGACCATGGCGGGTTATAGATGATACCGTATGAATTGTTTCAATGATCCGGTCGATGGTTCGTTCCGGCTGTTTGTTTGAAGTGAACCAAACTATAGTGGCGGCAATTTATGCGCTTGTCTATTGGACGGCTCGTATCGATGAGCACCCATTGATATGTTGATGTAGATCACAGTGTGGGTGGCGTCTTGTGCACGTCCGTTGAGCAGCTCGTATCATCGAGCACTGCACCTGATGTTGATGTAAATTGGACCGTAGGATAGTGGACGGTTTGTACTGGTGTATGCAGCCCCTGGCTTGTTGATGTAGATGTATAAGTTAGCCGCGGTGTTGTAAGCCGGTACAGTCGTGAGAGACGGACGCGGCATTGATGTAGACCCAACCGTATGAACAGTGGGTTGTACACGTCCGACGGTAGCTTGTCGTAGCAGATATGCGAATGTGGCCTCCGATGAAGGCGCACGAGGACGAGATCGTACTCTGGCCATGAGCTAATTAACCTGCGCACATAATATCATAGCTCGAAGTAAAGACTGTTCGATGATGTTTAATTACCCAAAATAATAGTTAGAAAAATATCACCTGATGATCGTTGTAGAAAATACCGATGATTCGTGTGTGCAGACATAATCGGACGAACGGATGTACTTCATCCAACCAGGCCCCAACGCCGATTTTTTAGGCTCTTATCTTCTCAACCGGCCCTCACGTCTTTTCCAACCACCTCCCACTCCTCCTTACCCATGCGATAGCCGCAAGCAGGCCAGGGCAAGCGGGTAGGAGTTCGAACCGGCGGGGCGCAGCTCCGGCTGCCTGGTCAGGAGTTGCATGGTGGGAGTGGAAGACACGGCGGCGGGGTGTAGCCGGCCCAGGGCGCTGGCCTGTGTGTGACGTCGACTAGTCGGGCGCGGCGGCTCGACGTGGGCGGCCCGTATAGGTGCGTCGGCTCAGCACAGCTCTGGTGCGTAGTCGGCTTGAGGTGAGGCGGACATCGCAATGGATCCCATGGCTGCGGGGCGGGCACAGCTCTGGCGCAAGGTGAGCTACGTCCATGGCGGGCGCGGCGGCGCAAGGCCAGGTCGATGTGAGGCGCGCGGTGGGAGCCGGCCTTGGCGCGGCAGAGCCTGTGGCCAGGGGCATGAGCGGAATCAGTGGCTGGGCGGTGAGGGAACGGGCGCAAAGGAGCGACGTGGGAGGAGCGACCACTGTGGCATGATGGCTCGGCAGCACATGGCGGCTCGTCGGCAGAAATAGCGGTGAGACGCACTGAGCCGGCAGGAGCAGGCGGATGGAAACGACGTAGCACGGTCGGCTCGGGTGAGGCAAGGGAAGGCCTGCGGGCCGGAGGCAAACGACGAGGCCGCGGCGTCGGCGACTTGAAACGAAGCTAGTGATGAGGACGCGGCTCAACGGAGGTGAGCGAACGTGTTCGTCTCGGTGGCGGTTTCGGTCCGGCTTCGCTGCAGTGGTAGCGGGAGGCCAGCAGGGCGGGCTTTGGCAGCCATGGTGGCATCTGAATCCGTGCTCACGACCACATCCTCGATCCTTCTCCGGGTCGGCTTAGAGAACCCATGTCAGCATACTCCTTTGATGTATCGTGGGGAACGACCCGGCTCCAGATTTTGCTAGTCTTCAGCTCGTGCCCGTCCCATAATTATTCTATACTTTTGCATCCTCTCAATAGTAGCTTGTCTGAACACCTCTGTATTCGCTCGCTTAATCCATCAATTGTGTATATGTCTATTGTATTGGATGTATTGAACTGTCAGACAGTGGCTTCTATTGCACTAATAGGTTGAATTCGCCTCAGCAGTCATAGAGCCTTGGCTGGTCTTCCAGATTACCTTTTCATGGCGTGCACGGCGGCCACAACCCTAAAATTTTGCAATCTCAATCTCAAACGTGTCGGCTTCCCTTCGTCTGGCTACTTGCAAGATTCTCGATTCCTAAAGAAATCCCTTCAAGATCTCAACACCACCGTGCGCTGGCCCCACGGTGGGCGCCAACTGTCGTGGATTTGTCATGGCAGATGTCTGGGTGAACGGACTTAGGTTTGGGGCGAGACGCAACTACGTGGAGGCTTGAAGGGGTTCATCGGAATCGAGAAGACATGGAGTTTACCCAGGTTTGGCCCCTCTGATCGAGGTAAAAGCCTACGTCCTGCTTGTCTGGTATTGATGATGATGAAGATCTCTCGGTTACAAGGGTGCTAATTGCTACCTCTAATCTCTTGTGTTGTCTAAACTTGTAGACTTGTGTCTCTTGAGAACTTGTCCCTCTAGGGGTGCTCTACCCCTCCTTATATAAGTGGAGAGGGTAGGTTTACAAATAGAATCCTACTAGGAGTAGGATTAGGACTAATCTCACGAATCCTACTCCGGATCTTATTTCCTTTAAGGGATCCTTCTCTCTTCGGGCCTTCTCTTGTGGGCCTTCTCTTGTGAGCCGCCTGGCGCTGGCTCACCCGCCGGGTCTTGGGCTTCGTCATCCTGTGACCCGCTTGCCGGGTCATAAATAAGATGTCATGTCTTTAACGGGTCTGCTGTGAGTTGCCTGGCCGGGTCATAAATAAGATGTCATGTCTTCGGCCGGGTCTCCTGTGAGTCATACCATGGGGTATATCCCTGTCAATGCCCATATTGGTTCCTACATATTCTACGAAGATCTTTATCGGTCGAACCTCTATGTCAAGGATTCAGTTAATCCCGTATGATGTTCCCTTTGTTCTTCGGTATGTTACTTGCCCAAGATTAGATCGTCGGTATCTCCATACCTAGTTCAACCTTGTTACCGGCAAGTCTCTTTACTCGTTCTGTAATACAAGATCCCGTGACTAACACTTAGTCAAATTTCTTGCAAGGCTTGTTGTGATGTTGTATTACCGAGTGGGCCCTGAGATATCTCTCCGTCACACGGAGTAACGAATCCCAGTCTTGATCCATGCCAACCCAACAAACACCCTTGGAGATACCTGTAGAGTACCTTTATAGTCACCCAGTTACGTTGCGACGTTTGATACACACAAGGCATTCCTCCGGTGTCAGTGAGTTGCATGATCTCATGGTCATAGGAACAGATACTTGACATGCAGAAAACAGTAGCATTAAACTGACACGATCATATGCTACGTTTGTAGTTTGGGTCTTGTCCATCCCATCATTCTCCTAATTATGTGATCCCGTTATCAAATGACATCTCATGTCAATGGCTAGGAAACCTTAACCATCTTTGATCAACGAGCTAGTCTATTAGAGGCATACTAGGGACATGGTTTTGTCTATGTATCCACACATGCATCTAAGTCTCTGATCAATACAATTATGGCATGGATAATAAATGATTATCATGAACAAGGAAATATGATAAAACTAATTTATTATTGCCTCTAGGGCATATTTCCAACACCGCCACCACGCTGTTGTGCTTCTAGAGAACTCATCTACCTCTCCACCCTTGCTTGCTAGATCAAGGAGCTGGCGATCGTCATCGAGCTATACGTGTGCTGAATGCAGAGGTGCCGTCCGTTCGACACTAGATCGGAAGGACCACGATGGGATCGCAGGACGGCTCGTGATGAGATCGCGGTACGGCTCGTGAAGACGTTCGACTACATCAACCGCATTCTTTAACACTTCCTCTTAGTGATCTACAAGGGTATGTAGATTCACTCTCCCTCTTGTAGATGCTCATCTCCTAGATTGATCTTGGTGAATCGTAGGAATTTTTTGTTTCCCATGCAACGTTCCCCTACAGTGGCATCATGAGCTAAGTCTATGTGTAGATGAGATAGCGAGTAGAACACAAAGAGTTTGTGGGCATTGATGCTTAGATTGCTTCCTCCCTTGGTCATGTTTTGGTTCACCGATATTGTGGGATGAAGCGTCCCGGACCAACCTTACTCGTACGCTTACAAGAGATCGGTTCCATTGGCTAACGTGTAAATTCATTGCACAAAGATGGCTTGCGGGTGTTTGTTTCTCCTGCTTTAGTTGGATCAGATTTCGACAAAGGCGGTCCTCGAGAAGGTTGAAAAGCAACTTATGTATCACCATTGTGGTTTTGTGTAGGTGAGAATTGTGCTTGCTAGATACCCCTAGCAGCCACGTAAAACTTGCAACAACAATTAGAGGACGTCTAACTTGTTTTTGCAGGGTATGTTGTGATATGATATGGCCAATTACATGATGAGATATATGAGATGTATGAGATGATCATGTATTGTATATAATATCACGACTTACATGTCGATGAGTACGGCAACCGACAGGAGCCATAGGGTTCTCTTTAATTATTGTATGACCTGCATGTCAATCATTAAGCGCTATGTAATGCTTTACTTTATCGCTAAGCAGTAGCAATAGTGGTAGAAGCATGGTGGGCGCGACAACCCCGATGGCAACATGTTGATGAAGATCAAGATGATGGATATCATGGTGTCATGCCGGTGACAATGGAGATCATGCCGATGCTTTAAGGATGGAGATCAAAAGCACAAGTTCATGGCCATATCATGTCACTTATGATTTGCATGTGATGTTAATCCTTTTATGCACCTTGTTTTGCTTAGGACGATGTTAGCATTATAAGGTGAACCCTCACTTAAATTTCAAGATCAATTGTGTTCTCTCCGAGTGTGCACCATTGCAAAAGTTCGTCATGTCGAGACACCACGTGATGATCGGGTGTGATAGACTCTACGTTCACATACAACGGGTGCAAGCTAGTGTTGCACATGCAGAACACTCGGGTTAAACTTGACGAGCCTAGCATGTACAGACATGGCCACAAAACACAAGAGACCGAAAGGTCGACCGTGAGTCATATAGTAGATATGATCAACATGATGATGTTCACCATTGAAACCACCTCGACTCACGTGATGATCGGACTTGAGTTGGTGAATTTGGATCATGTATCACTTGAATGACCGGAGGGATGTCAATTTGAGTGGGAGTTCTTAAATAATATGATTAGTTGCACTCATTATCATGAACATAGTCAGTAGTGTCTTTGCAAATTATCTTGTAGATTACTAGCTCATGTTGTAGCTCCCTTGAATTTTATATGTTCCTAGATAAATAGAGTTGAAAGATGATGGTAGCAATATTGTGGACTAGGTCCGTGATCTGAGGATTGTCCTCATTGCTGCACAGAAGGCTTATGTCCTTAATGCATTGATCAGTGCGCCACCATTGTCTGTAGATGTTGTGAACATCTGATAGACACATTCCGATGACTACTTGATAGTTTAGTGCGTCATGCATTACGGCTTAGAATTGAGGCTCCAAAACGTTTTGAATGTCACGGAACATATGAGATGGTCTAAGAGCTGAAATTGGGATCTTTGGCTGGTGCCTGTGTTGTGAGATATGAGATATCCAACAAAGATTCTTTGCCTGCAAGATGAAGGAGAATAGCTCAATCGTTGAGCATGTGCTCAGATTGTCTGGGTACTAAAATCGCCTGAATCGAGTGGGAGTTGATCTCTAGATAACATAGTGATTTATATAGTTCTCCAAGTCACAGTCACTGAGCTACTAGAACTTCGTGATGAACTATAATTATGCGAGGGATGGAAATGATGATCCCTGACCTATTTACGATGTTTGACACCGCGAATGTAGGTATCAAGAAGAAGCATCTAGTGTTGATGGTTAGTAAAACCACTAGTTTCGAAAAGGGAAAGGGCAAGGAGGGAAACTTCATGGATGGCAAGTCAGTTGCTGCTCTAGTGAAGCAACCCAAAGTTGAACCCAAACCCGAGACTAAGTGCTTCTATTATGAGGAGAGCGGTCGCTGAAGCGGAACAACCCTAGACACTTGGTAGATAAGAAGGCTGGCAACGTCGACAAAAGTATATTTGATATATGTGCTATTGATGTGTACCTTGATAGTACTCCTAGTAGCACCTGGGTATTAGATACCGGTTCGGTGGCTAAATGTTAGTAACGAGAAATAAAATCTACGAAATAAACAGAGACTAGCTAAGGGTGAGGTGACAATGTGTGTTGGAAATGTTTCCAAGGTTGATGTGATCAACATCGCACGCTCTCTCTACCTTCGGGATTAGTGACAAACCTAAATAAATGTTATTTGGTGTTTGCGTTGAGCATGAACGTGATTAGATCTTCTTTATTGCAATACAGTTATTCATTTAAGTCAGAGAATAATGGTTATTCTGTTTACGTGAATAATACCTTCAATGGTCATGCACCCAATGAATGGTTTGTTGAATCGTGATCATAGTAGTACACATGTTCATAACATAGATGCCAAAAGATACAAAGTTAACAATGATAGTACCACATATTTGTGGCATTGCCGCTAAATGTCATATTGGTGTAAAAGCGCATGAAGAAACTCCATGCTGATGGATCTTTGGACTCATTTGGTTTTGAATCGGTTGAGACATGCAGACCATGCCTCTTGGGCAAGATGACTAAAACCCCGTTTTCCGGCTTGATGGAACGGGCAAGTGACTTATTGGAAATGATACATATTGATGTATATGGTCCAATGAGTGTTGTAGCATGCAGTGGATATCGTTATTTTCTTATCTTCACTAATGATTTGAGTAGATATAGTGTACATTTACTTAATGAAACACAAGTCTGAATTGTTTGAAAAGTTCAGGCAGAATCAGAGTGAAGTTTGAGATCATCATGATGAGAAGATAAAATGTCTACGATATGATCGTGGAGGTGAATATCTGAGTTACGAGTTTGGTATACAACCTAAGACAATGTGAAAAGTTGTTTCACAACTCATGCCACCTGGAACACCATAGTGTGATGGTGTGTCCGAACGTCATAGTCGTGCTCTATTGGATATGGTGCATACTATGATGTCTCTTATCGTTTTGCCACTATCGTTTTGGGGTTATGCATTAGAGACAACCAAATTCACTTTAAATAGGGCACCATCTAAATCCATTGAGATGACACCGTGTGAATTATGGTTTGATAGAAACCTAAGTTGTCATTTCTTAATGTTTGGGGCTGCGATGATTATGTGAAAAAAGGCTTACACGTAATGAGCTCGAACTCAAAGCGGACAAATGCATCTTCATGGAATACTCTAAGAACAGTTGGGTATACCTTCTATCTCAAATCTGAGTACAAAGTGTTTGTTGCTAAAACTGAGTCCTTTCTCGAGAAAATGTTTTTCTCGAAAGAATTGAGTGGGAGGAAGATAGAACTTTATGAGGTTGTTGAACCTTTGTTTCAACCAGAGAGTAGCACGACGCATAAAGATGTTTCTGTGGTGCCTATGTTAGTTGAAGAGGAAGTTAATGATGATGATCATGAAGCTTCAGATCAAGTTATTACCTAACCTCATAGGTCGACTACAATGGGTACTACTCCTGAGTGGTACGACAACCCTGTCTTAGAGGTCATGTTGTTGGACAACGATGAACCTATGAGCTATGGATAAGCGATGATGGGTCCGGATTCCGACAAATGGTTAGAGGCCATGAAATTCGAGAAAGGATCCATGTATGAAAACGAAGTATAGACTTTGGTAGACTTGCTCGTTGGACGACAGGTCGTCGAGTACAAATGGACCTTTAAGATGAAGACAGACGCTCATGGTAAATGTCACCATTTATAAAGCTCGACTTGTCACGAAGAAGTTTCTGACAAGTTCAAGGAGTTGACTGCGATGAGACTTTCTCACTCGTAGAGATGATAAAGTCTGTTGGAATTATGTTAGGAGTTCCTGCATTTTTCAATTATGAAATCTGGCAGATGGATGTCAAAACATCGTTTCCTTAACGGTTTACTTGAGGAAAGGTTGTATGTGATACAACCAGAAGGTTTTGTCAATCCTAAGTATGCTAAAAGGTGTGCGACCTCTAGCACTCCTTCTATGGGCTGGAGCAAGCATCTCGGAGTTGGAATATACGCTTTGGTGAGGTGATGAAAGTTTTTGAGTCTATACAAAGTTTATGAGAAACTTGTATTTACAATAAAGTGAGTGGGAGCACTATAGATTTTATGATAAGCACATGTGGTTGACATATTATTGATCGAAAATGATGTAGAATTTCTGGCAAGCATAAACGGTTGTTTGAAAAGAGTTTTTCAAAGGAAGACCTGGATAAAGCTACCTAATTGTTGAGCATCAAGATCTATAGAGATAGATCAAGATGCTTGATGAGACTTTCAATGAGTACATACCTTGACAAGATTTTCAAAGAGTTCAAAATGGATCAGTCAAAGAAAGAGTTCTTGCCTGATTTGTAAGGTGTGAAGTTGAGTGAGACTCAAAGCTCTACCACGGTAGAAGAAAGAGTAAGGACGAAGGTCGTCCCCTATGCTTTATCCATAGGCTATATATAGTATGCCATGCTGTGTACTAAGCCTGTGTGTGCCTTGCCATGAGTCTATCAAGGGGTTCAAGAGTGATCTAGGAGTGGATCACTGGACGACGGTCAAGATTATCCTTAGTAACTAAAGGACTAAGGAAATGTTTCTCGATTATGGAGGTGATAAAGAGTTCATCGTAAAGAGTTACATCGATGCAAGCTTTAACACCAATCCGGATGACTTCTAGTAGCAATCCGGATACATATAATGGATCAGCCATTTGGAATAGGTCCAAGTGGAGTGTGGTAGTAGTGTCTATAGTAAGACATAGGGATTTGCAAAGTACACACGGATCTGAATGTCCCAGACCCGTTGACTAAAAGACCTCTCTCACATGCAAAGCATGATCGAGCCCCAGAACTCATTGGGTGTTATATTCATAACAATGCGAATCACATGATGATGTGAACTAGATTATTGACTCTAGTGCAAGTGGGAGACTGCTGGAAATATGCCCTAGAGGCAATAATAAATTGGTTATTATCATATTTCCTTGTTCATGATAATCGTTTATTATCCATGCTATAATTGTATTGATCAGAAACTCAGATACATGTGTGGATACATAGACAACACCATGTCCCTAGTATGCCTCTAATAAACTAGCTCGTTGATCAGAGATGGTCAAGGTTTCCTAGCCATGGACATGAGATGTCATTTGATAATGGGATCACATCATTAGGAGAATGATGGGATGGACAAGACCAAACTACAAACGTAGCATATGATCGTGTCAGTTTATTGCTACTATTTTCTGCATGTCAAGTATCTGTTCTTATGACCATGAGATCATGCAACTCACTGACACCGAAGGAGTACCTTGTGTGTATCAAATGTTGCAACGTAACTGGGTGACTATAAAGGTGCTCTACAGGTATCTCCGAGGGTGTCTGTTGGGTTGGCGTGGATCAAGACTGGGATTTGTTACTCCATGTGACGGAGAGGTATCTCAGGGCCCACTCGGTAATACAACATCACAACAAGCCTTCCAAGCAATTTGACTAAGTGTTAGCCATGACATTTTGTATTACGAAACGAGTAAAGATACTTGCCAGTAACGAGGTTGAACTAGGTATGGAACTCGGTCATGTCTACATAGTTCTCGAACCCGCAAGGTCTTCACACTTAAGGTTTGGTGACGTTTTTGTAGTATAGAGTTATGTATGGTGGTGACCGAAGGTTGTTAGGAGTCACGGATGAGATCCCGGACGTCACGAGGAGCTCCGGAATGGTCCGGAGCTAAAGATTTATATATAGGAAAGAGGTATTTGGGTTCCGAAAAAGTTTCGGGCACTACCGGTAGTGTACCGGGAGTGACGAATGGATTCTGGGGGTCCACTGGGAGGGGCCCACACACCCCGGGGGGCCACACGGTCCCAATAGGTGGTGCACCAACCCCTAGTGGGATGGGAATCTAGCCCCATAAGGCCCATGCGCGCAAAGAGGAGGAAAAGATGGAGGTGGGAGGAGTCCTTGTTGGACTAGGACTCCTCCCGACGCACCACCTGTTGTAGGAGGTGGACTCCACCACCCTGGCTGGTGGCTAAGTCCTAGGGGAAACCCTAGGGAGCCTCCCCCATCCCTTCCTTCTATATATACTAGAGGTTTGAGTGCAGAACAAAAAAAGAAAAGCCACATGCTGCCCTCTTCTTCCTCTAGATCTGTTTCTCCTCTAGATTAGTTCTACGGTGCTTAGGCGAAGCCCTGCAGGATTAGTTCACCACCACCGCCACCACGCCGTTGTGCTATCGGAGAACTCATCTACCTCTCCACCCTTGCTTGCTGGATCAAGGAGGTGGAGATCGTCATCGAGTTGTACGTGTGCTAAACGCGGAGGTGCCGTCCACTCGACACTAGATCGGAAGGACCACGATGGGATCGCGGGACAGCTCATGATGAGATTGCGGGACAAATCGTGATTGGATCGTGAAGACGTTCGACTATATCAACCGTGTTCTTTAACGCTTCCGCTTAGCAATCCACAAGGGTATGTAGATTCATTCTCCCTCTTGTAGATGCTCATCTCCTGGATAGATCTTGGTGAAGCGTATGATTTTTTTGTTTCCCGTGCAACGTTCCCCAACACATACATAACCCAACAATGCAGGTGTCGGTCATCAACATGTCTATACGAGTCTTAGAAAGCTACACAGACTCAATTACACCGTGTAACATTTGCCCATAGGGATGGACACAACAACAAATAAGGATAAATGATGGTCAATCAACGTGTCTGGAGTGGTAGAAAGCTACCATGGATCGATGGAAGCACAAAGAGGCATTTTCCTATAAAGAAGGCTACCATAGGCACACAACTAGGTGTCGAATCCCACACATACAATGCATTTCAAAACATACAAGCAATATGCATGATATGTGTAGATAGAACATGGTATCAAAACAAAACTCTATGACCCAAAGTATTTATTGAAGACTCATAAGAGCCAACATAGTTTGATATTACAAATAGGGGTCACATGACCCAACACTCAAAGTCACAGAAGTGACAAGTGGAAGCATAACATGTCTTGGTACAAACATCTACTAAAGGTGGCTGGAGGAGCCTGAAAATCTACAACGACCCTCCCAAAGGAGCCAGAACTCTGTCTAAGATTCCCAAGATAATCTAGTCAACACTGAACTTGACATGGAAAACAAATTGTGAGACTAAGTTCTCGTCTGCAAAAACATAATTAAGAAACTGTGAGTACAAAGGTACTCAGCAAGACATACATCGTAACTATCTACATATGCATCATTATCAACAAGTGGGTTATGGAGCTTATTTGGAGAAGGCCAACCTTGATTTTGGCTAACCTATACTACGACTACGAGTACTTTCTTTTGGGTACGAGAACGCACACGAGTCCACATTCACCACATCAATACACCACTATGTATCCTCTCCTGTCTCCCTACAATAAGGCCATCCATTGCACTCACACTCATCTTGCGCATTTTAGAGTATCCATTTCAAGTTGTCTATGAACCATATAAGCATTCCAAGTAGTCCATATCCGCGAACGCGGCTATTCGAATAGATGAATTAACCCTATAGGGGTGTACTTCTTCACACATGTTTCCACCACTTAGCACCATATAAACGTCATGTATCTCGACAACCTTCAAGAAAAAGCCCGGTGTGGATGTTGACCATGATTGTTAACCACACAAGACTCTTGTAACGTCCAAGATGCGATCCTATCTTATTTTGGCTCGAGGGCCTCGACACTGATAGAAGCGCATCTCCTCGTTTCGCAAGAATGGATATCATTACAAGTACATGTAAAGAATATATGATTATATGGAATTAGCTTACACTCGCCACAAGCTAAATCATGATCACATCAATACCACAACATGTTCAATTATCATACATAAGACCAGGGTCCGACTATGGACAAAATCAAATGATAAAATAACATCCATCCTTGCTATCCCAGGCTACCGCCCTGCAACCCATCCTAGATCGACGATGAAGAAGAAATACCCCAAATCAAACAAGCATCGCGCTCACGTCAAATCATCACATTCACTTTACTTGCAACTGTTGTTGCAGTAATCTATGAGCCACGGGGACTCAACAATCTCATTTCCAAAAGTATCAAGTCTAGCAAAGCTTAATGGGTAAGGTAAGGATAAGTGGCGAGGCTGTAGCAAGCACTAAGCATTAATTTGACTGGCTAACTTACGAGTACAGAAAATAAGAAGGGAGGTCTACGCATAAACGGTCCTGAACTATGAATGATCAAGAAGTGATCCCGAACACCTACTTATGGTCAAACACAACCCCACCATGTTCTCTCTGGGTTCAGAACTCACGAGAAGATACCATCATGGTTACGCACATGTTTGGTGTATTTTATTTGAGTTTACTTCAAGTTTTCTTTGAACGGATGTTAAAGAAATTTCTAAGTCGCCACATAGCCATGGGCACTGCTTCTAGAAAATATTTAACCCTACAAGGGTGCTCCAACTCATCCATTACAAACTAGCCACACGCTGCGTGGAAGACCTCAACCGCGGAATAGCCCGTAGTATCCTTAGACTTCCGGTGGGAAACCTCAACCTTGAGATAGCCCAAAGTATCATCGGAATCCCGTGCACAAGACGTTCAAGAAAGGTAAAACAAATCCAGCAAGACCACTCGACGTGTCAATGAACCAGATAGGAGCCGCGTATCTCGTTCTCAGGACACGACGGATAAGTGACGCATACGGTGGCATAATAGAAATCATCCAAGTTGCCCTCGGGTGGCCTCAGCCAGTGCTCTAGTTTGGAACAACACTCGTGAGGAGCACTAGCCCAAGGGTTGATTAATTATCCACGAGTTCATGACGCCCTATGCTAATTTTTTAGTTATTAGGCAAATGTAGTACAAAAGTTGGGTCTTGCCAGAAGAGTTTTATCCCAAAACAAAAATCAAGGGGTCCCCATAACAACCCCAAGCATGTTAGGAGCGTTCAATATTGAACATAACACCGGTACGCAAGTAACTAGGGTAGAATAAGTGGAACAAAACACTGAGCAAAAGGCCAAGCCTTCCACCTTTTACCAAGTATATAGGTGCATTAAATTAAAAAGCAATAATATTGTGATATCTCAAGAATTCCATATTGTCATATAGGTGCTTCTTGACAACTTGTTGCACCTTGGATAAATGTAGCACTGAGGTGGGTAGTGGGTGGTTCCTTCACACAAGAAACAAGTCACCTAACTAGTCGGGCATTCCTCAGTTGGCTAATTTTCTTCACAATGAGGGCATCCATCCTTGGGTTCTTCCTGGGTTGTAACATCCCAAAATTCCATTTTGGAATGTTATGAAATATAGCTATGCATCATCATCATCATTGCTTGAATGTATGAATTGCTTGAAATGCTTCTTCTGACTTTCTGAAAGTCCCTTTCTATTTTCTCTAAGTTGCTTTTACCTAATTGAAAACCCTTGGAAAAAGTTCAAATTAAGAGGGGAGGAACATGACACTCCACACTAGGGACTTCTTGGTGATTTATTTGAACAATAAAAACCAGGGGTTATTTTGAAAAATATTTGCAAAAGCTTTTAAAACCAAATAGGCATTTCTGAAAATAATTATTTTTTCAAAGTATTCAACTGACAGAAGAAAAATGTTCATTGAATATCATTAATTCTCCTCATCATTTTGATATATATATTTCCTATATTTGGAAATGTTTTGAAAGCTTTTTAATGAGTTTTACTGCTCTGGATATTAAAAAAGGAAACGTTTTAATTTGAAATGGGCCGGCCCGCAGCAGTTAATTCCCAAAACCGCTCCGAGCCGACCGACCGACGCGTTGACGCCGCCCTCCCTCTCTCTGGCAAGCAGACCCCACCCGACCGTTAGCGAGATCCGCGTGGTCACCTTCTTCCTTCGCGCCCGCGACCATCGCCGGTGATCCATCCTCGCCGGATCTCTCTCCTCTTGCCTTCCCTCACTCCACCGCGGCCCTATATAAAGCCGGCCACCCTCCACACTCCATCCCCCCAAACCCCTCTCTCTCCCTCGCCAGAGCGCTGCGCCAAAGCTCGCTGGAGTTCCTGCCACTCCCGAACCCATCCACCGCACCTGGCTGTCGCCTCCCTCATCCCCTTACCCCACCGTCGCCACCAATCATCGCCGGAGGTTCACCGCCATTGTCTGGACCCCTTCGACGTCTCCCTCGACCACCGGAGCGACTTCCCCAACCAACTTCGACCACCGGCCGCCGCCGTCCTCGCCGGAGACCACCTCGACCATCCCTGTAAGCCACCGGACCTCTCTGGATCGTCGGATCTATAGACAACGATCTAGATTAGATCGTTTTATAACGCGAATAGTTTTCTTTTAAGATTCGGCCACCGCTCGCTAATTTCTCCGCGCTCACGCTAGCAGCCAATAGGAAGCCGCCACGTAGCACTGGCCGTTCGTTAGTTTTTTCTTTCTCTTTTCTGTTTTGTTTTTAGTTAACAGAATGCTTTCTGATTTAGTTTTGAATATATATTTTAAACTATTTAGTGGTTTTAGTTAATTCTTTTTGCATTAGGTCACTAATTACTTATAGTTTAAGTCTGTAGTTTTAGAATTTAAATTTGAACTCTAAAATTTGAATCTAATCAAATTTTCTTAAATTACTAAAATCTGAATAACTAGAGTTTAAAAATAGATTTTTATATGAATCTTTTTGATACTGATTGGTATTAGTTAGGACTGTCATCATGATTTGTTTCAGAATTTTTAGGATGGATTTCTTTAGTGTTTTAACTATAAACAGAATCTGCCTAGTGGTTAGTATAGTTTAAATAATTTAGTTTTTAGTTAGTTCAAATCAGAATTAATTATATTTTGTTTCAGTAGATTCTGTTGTTTAAACATTAGGTGTTTTACTTGCTGATAATAATAATATAATTTTCTTAGTTTATTTCTATAATATTATAGGAATCTCTACTATTTTTCAATTAGGTTTAGTTTGATAAAAACAAACTAGTTAGTAATAGTTTCCTTTAACAAAGGTTAGATAATTAAATTCTGTTTTCTAAGAAAAGTTTTAGTAAATTCTTTTCTGTTAGGAGAATTGTTTTATTAATAAAATTATAGTTTATTTCACTCTATGGTTAATAAACTCTAGCCCACTTCATGGAGTAGTGTTTATCAAAACTTTTAAAACCCTACTAAGATTTTTCTTAACAAAACTTTAAATGGATTTAATTCTGTTTATTAATAAAACATTTCTACTGTTCTTTTCTGTCAACTATTGTTTTGTTAATACCAATAATTCTAGGTTGTTAGTAGTAGTTTACCCATCAACTATAGAAAACCCAAACTATGTGTTGATCTTCTTTTCTTTTGATTGTGCTTTGTTTTGTCTTGAGTGATTACTAGTTCATTCCTGATTTTTGTGAGTTACAATATTTTGTTGTATGCTTATTGAGTGCTCTTGTTTGATTCGTTACATCATCCGGAGTGCGAGGCTTGTTACCTATAGTCCCTCGAGTACGAAGATCGTCAATCAGGCAAGTCACTTTGACCATGTATACCTATGTTTTATTGCATTAGTTCTTCCATCTCCCCAATTGCATGCAAAGTAGTTAAATTGGAAATTGGTTAATTGACATAGTATCATGTGGTAGGTACCCCCTCAACCTTTGACACATGGCCCCGGGAAACGTTAAATTAGTCATGCTATGCTTTTAGTAGACGGGGTTGGTTGTGTGATTCATGAGAGTTGTGAGGTAATAATTTCAAGACCTACTATGATGATCAAGACTTCAAGATTTCCAAGTTTTCAATATACCTCTGGGTGCATGATGGTTGAACGGCGCCCTGGAGAAACCAGTGGTTAGCCTAGGTGATGCTGGAGATGTGCCAGTATTCACGCGGAAAGGTCCACCCAGGCACAAAGAGATGGATGGATACTTCAAGACCCAAGGCTTACCTGCACAACCACAAGTCATTATGGGCTCTGGCTTGGTTGGATATCGTGGCGACCCTGGACAGGCGGTGCTACGAGATGTAGAAGAACGGTAGGAAAGGATGGGCACCAACAGAGTCGCAGGGAAACCCTTTGGAAGACCATGTTTTGGTCATCCGTTTCTCAAACACCCCGAAGTGCGAGAAATCAAACGGAGGCGACCAAATCTTGTGGCGAACGTGTGCAAAACTCTGCAGAGTACTCAAACCTAATCGATTAGCCATGTCCACGGTCATGGACGACTTGAGCCAAAGGAACTGAAACTTCCGGAACTCTCAACACAATTAATATGATGATGTGGGTATTAATAACTTGGGTATGAGAATTGGTTGGTGGAACCATCTCATTAATCAACCAACATTTGTAGTAATTATGCTTTTGCCCCCTCTTGTTGTAGGAAAAAAATTGGCTTTACGCAAAAACTTACTACCCCACCTGCCATATATGCATGTAGATTAGATGATTATCTTTTCACCCCTCTCTTGTGACTTTGTCGGCATATTCCATATGCTGACCTACACGGCTGCAACGTATCATGTTGCAGAGTATTTTTCCGACCAGCAGTGAGGATACGCTCTACGCTCGGTGAGATGCCCTTGGAGTGAGATGGACTTCACTACCTTTGAAGATTTAGATATTCTCATGAGTTGGCCTTCAGCCACTTTATTGTAATCTTTATTGTAATAAAGGACTCAATATGAGATTTACGATTAATAAATGTTGTGTGATTTCCCTTTGAGATATACATTGATGTGCCGTGTGTGTACCAGCATGATCTTGGGATGGTACGAAAACACCGGAGATTCGACCTTTCAGGTCGGATCGCTACAGAAATGGTATCAGAGCACACGGTGACCGTAGGACGTAACCTCTAGGATTGGAAAGCCTTAGGACTTATTTCCCTTTTGTATTTAAAATTCTTATACTCTCATCTACTCGTTTCTGACTTCCCTCCGATTATTTCAAAATTTATAGATGGCCACCTTCATCCCAGTGTTGATCATGGAGTTTTGCCAGCCTGACGCAACGATGCCCTTTGGATAGGAGCTGATGAGGATCGTCAGGGACGTGAGGATTGCTTTGCCGAGCATCACCGGGACTCCTATCATGTCTTTTCCCCAAGACGGACGCCACAGGATCGAGGTGCGCATCCCAGGGAAGACCTTTGGGAATCGGAAGGAACCCATCGACTTCAAGTTTGCGGCACCCAGTTGGATACTTGGGAGAGACATGTCCATTCATCGTGCCCTTGGACGTATTCAGGAGGAATACAGAGGTGGAACCATTTCACCAGGACTCAGCATGGTTTGTCATAGGGATGTCCATGGAAACATCATCACCAACCCCACTGGAGACTCCACCATTTCATATATCCAGACCTTGGAGACTCATGTCAGGGCTCTGGAGCTTCGGGTACGTGCCGACACGAAGATGATCAAGAGGCTGATGAACCGTGAGATTGACCTCGAAGCTGACTTACGGGAAGCCGAGTACGACCATGAGAATGAGGTGAAGGATTTCTTAGAGAGGATCGACAAGCTGAACACTCGTATCACAACTCTGGAGGAACAGCTGGACATGGGGGAAAATCTTCACCCCGAGGGAGACTTGGCTCCTTTCATCAGCGACGATGATGACTATGAGGAGAGCACCACTGGAGGAGGCTCAGTCACCATGTACTTTTGAGGAAAACTTTAGTTATGCCCCCATGTATCTTCATTTTCATCGTTAAAGCGTAGGTCGATGTTTAGTTTGAATGGAGATTTGTATCTCGATGTGTGACTTTGAGTTGAATAAATGAATGAGTGTTTGGTGTGACATGTTTGTGCATTGCATATGGGTAGTGATTTTCTTTCTAGGCCCTTGTTATATTCTAATTCTCATCCCTCTGAAAACAGCAAGATGCCTCCACGATGTGAGTCTGACTTTACTTTCCTGCCAGAGCTCACCCAACTTCTTCAGCAGCAAAACGCCCTGATATAGCTATTGATCCAGAATCAGACCAACAACCAGAACAACAACAACCACCATCCACAAGGCGACAACCTCACCCGTTTTCTGAGACTGAATCCCCCAACCTTCTCCAGCAACACAGAGCCCATTGTGGTAGATGATTGGCTCCGCAAGATGGAGAGGGAACTCACCACCGCAGGATGCACTGAGGCTGAAAAAGTGTGTTTTGCCGCCCATCAACTGGAGGGCCCAACAGCTTCATGGTGGGAGAACTACACCACCACATACCCTATTGCTGATGTGACTTGGGAGCAGTTCAAGCAAGCTTTCCGCACCGCACATGTCTCAGCTGGAGCCATGAGTCTGAAGAAGCATGAGTTTCGCAACTTACGCCAGGGGAACCGTTCCGTGGCCCAATATGTGGACAAATTCAGCATGTTGGCCCGTTATGCACCAGGAGATGTGGCCGATGATGCGGCCAAGTAGGAGAAGTTTCTGGAAGGACTCAACGATGAGTTGAGCATGCAGCTGGTAGTGGCTACTTTCAACAACTACCAAGAGCTGGTGGACAAGGCCCTCATCTTGGAGGGAAAACAACAACAAATTGAGAACCGCAAGAGGAAGTATACTCAAGGGAAGTTTAACTCTGGAGCTCATCAGAAGCCCCGCTACTCCCCGTACTCAGGGAATACCGGATCAGGGACCGGTAAGTTTGGAAGGCACACTCATGCCGCGCACAACCATGGAGGCCACAACCATGGAGGAAATGGGAATGCCCGTCCCAACCATGGCAACTTCAAGACTGACAATGGGAATGGGAACAACAATCAGCACCGTCACGCTCCTACTCACAAGGATCTGAGCCACATCACCTGTTTCAAGTGCCAGAAGACAGGGCACTATGCTACTGAGTGTCCCCAGAGCAAGCAGGGAAATGGAAACGACAACAACAACGGCAACTCAGCAGCTAAGAAGCCCAACCCTTTTCCCCATGCTCAGGTGAACCACATTGATGTGGAGGAAGTCTATGATCAGCCCGAGACTGTGGTTGGTAAGTTTTTATTGCATTCACGTCCAGTTATAGTACTTTTTGATTCATGTGCAACTCATTCTTTCATATCAAGGGTAGTTGTGGAGAAGTATGGTTTGCCCACCAAAACCCTTAGTCAGCCATTTAAGGTCAGTTCCCCAAGAGGCATGATGATGGCAGGGATAGGATGCCATGCCTTGAAGCTCAATATAGGAAACCATGTTTTTCCCACCGACCTCATTGTCTTAGAGTCGCAGGGATTGGATGTAATCCTAGGCATGGATTGGATGACAAAGTATGTACGAAATCTTGACTATCCCAGCAAGTCTATCTTGCTCACCACCCCGAAGAATAAGAGGATTAAGTATGTATCCCGATGCACACGTATGAGTGCTCGGTTAAATTCTCTCACAGGAGTCGTTCAGGAGGAAGTACCTGTGGTAAAAGACTTTCCGGATGTATTCCCGGAAGAATCACCAGGCATGCCACCAGATAGAGATATTGAGTTCCTGATAGAGCTACGGCTAGGAACAGCCCCAATTTCCAAGAGACCCTATCGGATGCCTGCAAATGATCTATTAGAAATCAAGAAGCAAATTAAGGAGCCATTGGACAAAGGGTATATTCGGCCAAGTTCTTCACCTTGGGGAGGCCCAGTTCTTTTGGTGGGGAAGAAGGATAAAACCTTGAGAATGGTAGTCGATTATCGTGCTTTGAACGAGGTGACTATCAAGAACAAGTATCCTCTACTAATGATAAATGACTTGTTTGATCAGCTAGTGGGAGCCAAAGTATTCTCCAAGATCGATCTTCGATCAGGGTATCACCAACTGAAGATTCATGAACAGGATATACCCAAAACAGCCTTCACCACCAGGTATGGCTTATACGAGTATACAGTCATGTCCTTTGGTTTGACAAATGCTCCTGCTTACTTCATGAGTTTGATGAACAAAGTGTTTATGGAATACTTGGACAAGTTTGTCGTGGTGTTCATCGATGACATTTTGATATTCTCCAAGAGCGAGGAAGAACACAAGGAACACTTGCGTTTAGTTCTAGAGAAGCTTAGAGAGCATCAGTTGTATGCCAAGTTCAGTAAATGTGAATTTTGGCTGATGAAAGTCGGATTCCTTGGACATATTATTTCCGGAGAAGGAATAGCAGTAGACCCCGCTAAGGTTGAAGCCGTTACCGAGTGGAAGTCACCCACCTCAGTTAAGGAGATTCGCAGTTTCCTCGGACTTGCCAGATATTACCGGAGGTTCATTGAGAATTTCTCACAGATTGCCAAGCCCATGACGGAGTTGTTGAAGAAAGAGTCTAAGTATATTTGGATTGAGGAATGTGAATCCAGTTTGTAGGAGTTAAACAAACGGTTGGTCACAAGCCCAGTGTTGATTTTGCCCAATATTTGGAAGGACTTCCAGGTTTATTGTGATGCTTCACATCAAGGACTTGGAGGAGTACTCATGCAAGATGGAAAGGTTGTAGCTTATGCATCCAGACAACTACGACCTCATGAGTTGAATTATGCCACCCATGATTTGGAACTAGCAGCTATAGTGCACGCACTCAAGACCTGGAGACATTTCCTTGTCGGAAATAGTTGTGATGTTTACACCGATCATAAGAGCCTGAAGTATATCTTCACGCAGAAATAGTTGAACCTCAGACAGAGGAGATGGTTAGAGTTAATCAAGGACTATGACATGAGATTACATTACCATCCAGGAAAGGCAAATGTTGTGGCAGATGCTTTGAGTCGGAAGAGTTATGTTAACGCACTCATAGCCAGAGGATTACCCCAGGAGTTAACCAAAGATCTGAGAGAGCTTCGGTTAGAGATAGTTCCAAGAGGATATGTTGCCACACTGGAGATCCAGTCCACCTTGACCGAAAGAATTCGTGAAGCCCAGAAGACGGATACGGAGATAGCTGAGATTAAGCAAAGAATGAAAGATGGTAAAGCTAAAGGTTTTCGTGGGGATGAACAAGGAACTCTGTGGTTTGAGAACCGAATCTATGTGCCCAATGACCAAGAGCTCAGGAAGTTGATACTTCAGGAAGCCCATGATTCACCTTACTCGATACACCTAGGCAACACCAAGATGTATCTAGACTTGAAGGAAAGTTACTGGTGGACGGGTATGAAGAAGGATATTGCAGAACATGTTGCAATATGTGATGTTTGTCAGCGAGTAAAGGCAGAACATCAGAAACCAGTAGGGTTACTCCAACCTTTGCCGATACCCGAGTGGAAATGGGAAATGCTTGGTATGGACTTCATCATAGGATTACCCAGGACCCGTTCAGGTTATGATTCCATCTGGGTAGTGGTTGACCGCTTGACCAAGGTGGCTCATTTCATCCTAGTGAAGACCACCTATACCAGTGCTAAGTTAGCCAAGATATACATGACCTGGATCATGTGTCTGCATGGAGTTCCGAGGAGTATCGTGTCAGATAGAGGAACACAATTTACCTCAATGTTTTGGCATCAGCTACATGAAACTTTGGGTACGAGGCTGGAGTTCAGTACAACTTTTCATCCGCAGACCGATGGACAGACTGAGAGAGTCAACCAGATTTTGGAGGACATGTTGAGAGCTTGTGCACTAGACTATGGGTCTAGTTGGGATGACAACTTACCTTATGCAGAATTCTCATACAACAACAGTTATCAGACCAGTATGAAGATGGCCCCTTTCGAAGCTTTATACGGAAGGAGGTGCAGAACACCATTGATGTGGGATGGTGTTGGAGACCGAAAACTTTTTGGTGCCGACCTTATCCGAGATTCTGAAGAGAAAGTCAAGCTGATTCGTGACAGACTCAAGATAGCTCAATCTCGACAGAAGAGTTATGCTGATAGCGAACGCAAGGAAGTGACGTATGAAGTGGGAGACCAAGCATATCTTCGTGTGTCCCCACTTCGAGGAATCAAGAGGTTTGGTGTTAAAGGAAAGTTAGCACCCAGATTCATAGGCCCCTACAAAATTCATGATGTTTGGTGTTAAAGGAATGTAGAGGCGAAGTTGCATACAAGCTGGAATTGCCGGAAGGATTGTCCGGAGTTCATGATGTTTTCCATGTTTCCCAGTTGAAGAAATGCCATGCTGAGATGGCTGATATTCCTTTGAGAGACACAGTGCCCCTAGAGGCCATACAACTTGATAGTGACCTGACCTACGAGGAGAAGCCTGTCAGAATTCTCGAGACTGCCAACCGAGTTACCCGAAGCAAGATCATCAAGGTCTGTAAGGTTTTGTGGAGTCACCACACCGAGGAAGAAGCCACCTGGGAACGCGAAGAAGATCTTTGTAGAGACCACCCGCACCTATTTTCTAGCCAACCCGAATCACGAGGGCGAGATTCATCTTAAGGTGGGTAGGTTTGTAACATCCCAAAATTCCATTTTGGAATGTTATGAAATATAGCTATGCATCATCATCATCATTGCTTGCATGTATGAATTGGTTGAAATGCTTCTTCTGACTTTCTAAAAGTCCCTTTCTATTTTCTCTAAGTTGCTTTTACCTAATTGAAAACCCTTGGAAAAAGTTCAAATTAAGAGAGGAGGAACATGACACACCACACCAGGGACTTCTTGGTGATTTATTTGAACAATAAAAACCAGGGGTTATTTTGAAAAATATTTGCAAAAGCTTTTAAAACCAAATAGGCATTTCTGAAAATAATTATTTTTTCAAAGTATTCAAATGACAGAAGAAAAATGTTCATTGAATAACATTAATTTTCCTGATCATTCTGATATATATTTCCTATATTTGGAAATGTTTTGAATGCTTTTAAATGAGTTTTACTGCTCTGGATATTAAAAAAAGGAAACATTTTAATTTGAAATGGGCCGGCCCATAGCAGTTAATTCCCGAAACCGCTCCGAGCCGACCGACCGACGCACTGCCGCCGCCCTCCCTCTCTCTGGCAAGCAGACCCCACCCGACCGTTAGCGAGATCCGCGCGGTCACCTTCTTCCTTCACGCCCGCCACCATCGCCGGTGATCCATCCTCGCCGGATCTCTCTCCTCTTGCCTTCCCTCACTCCACCGCGGCCCTATATAAAGGCGGCCACCCTCCGCACTCCATCACCCCCAAACCCCTCTCTCTCCCTCGCCAGAGCGCTGCGCCAAAGCTCGCCGGAGTTCTTGCCACTCCCGAACCCATCCACCGCACCTGGCCGTCGCCTCCCTCATCCCCTCACCCCACCGTCACCACCAATCATCGCCAGAGGTTCACCGCCGTCGTCTGGACCCCTCCGACGTCTCCCTCGACCACTGGAGCGACTTCCCCGACCAACTTCGACCACCGGCCACCGCTGTCCTCGCCGGAGACCACCTCGACCATCTGTGTAAGCCACCGGACCTCTCTGGATCGTCGGATCTGTAGACAACGATCTAGATTAGATCGTTTTATAACGCGAACCGTTGCCTTTTAAGATTCAGCCACTGCTCGCTAATTTCCCTGCACTCACGCTAGCAGCCAATAGGAAGCCGCCACGTAGCACAGGCCGTTTGTTAGATTTTTTTCTCTTTTCTGTTTTGTTTTTAGTTAACAGAATGCTTTCTCATTTAGTTTTGATTATATCTTTTAAACTATTTAGTGTTTTTAGTTAATTCCTTTTGCATTAGGTCACTAATTACTTGTAGTTTAAGTCTGTAGTTTTAGAATTTAAATTTGAACAATAAATTTGAATCTAATCAAATTTTCTTAAATTACTAAAATCTGAATAACTAGAGTTTAAAAATAGATTTTATATGAATCTTTTTGCTACTGATTGGTATTAGTTAGGACTGTCATCATGATTTGTTTGAGAATTTTTAGGATGGATTTGTTTAGTGTTTTAACTATAAACAGAATCTGCCTAGTGGTTAGTATAGTTTAAATAATTTAGTTTTTAGTTAGTTCAAATCAGAATTAGTTATATTTTGTTTCAGTAGATTCTGTTGTTTAAACATTAGGTGTTTTACTTGCTAATAATAATAATATAATTTTCTTAGTTTATTTCTATAATATTATAGGAATCTCTACTATATTTCAATTAGGTTTAATTTGATAAAAACAAACTAGTTAGTAATAGTTTCCTTTAACAAAGTTCAGATAATTAAATTATGTTTTGTACGAAAAGTTTTAGTAAATTCTTTTCTGTTAGGAGAATTGTTTTATTAATAAAATTATAGTTTATTTCACTCTATGGTTAATAAACTCTAGCCCACTTCATGTAGTAGTGTTTATCAAAACTTTTAAAACCCTACTAAGATTTTTCTCAACAAAACTTTAAATGGATTTAATTCTGTTTATTAATAAAACATTTCTACTGTTCTTTTCTGTCAACTATTGTTTTGTTAATACCAATAATTCTAGGTTGTTAGTAGTAGTTCACCCATCAACTATAGAAAACCCAAACTATGTGTTGATCTTCTTTTCTTTTGATTGTGCTTTGTTTTGTCTCAAGTGATTACTAGTTCATTCCTGATTTTTGTGATTTACAATATTTTGTTTTATGCTTATTGAGTCCTCTTGTTTGATTCGTTAGATCATCCGGAGTGCGAGGCTTGTTAACTAGAGTCCCTCGAGTACGAAGATTGTCAATCAGGCAAGTCACTTTGACCATGTATACCTATGTTTTATTGCATTAGTTCTTCCATCACCCCAATTGCATGCAAAGTAGGTAAATTGTAAATTGGTTACTTGACGTAGTATCATGTGGTAGGTACCCCCTCAACCTTTGACACATGGCCCCGGGAAACGTTAAATTAGTCATGCTATGCTTTTAGTAGACGGGGTTGGTTGTGTGATTCATGAGAGTTGTGAGGTAATAATTTCAAGACCTACTATGATGATCAAGACTTCAAGATTTCCAAGTTTTCAATATACCTCTAGGAGGATGATGGTTGAACGGCGCCCTGGAGAAACCAGTGGTTAGCCTAGGTGATGCTGGAGATGTGCCAGTATTCACGCGGAAAGGTCCACCCAGGCACAACGAGATGGATGGATACTTCAAGACCCAAGGCTTACCTGCACAGCCACAAGTCATTATGGGCTCTGGCTTGGTTGGATATCGTGGCGACCCTAGACAGGCGGTGCTACGAGATGTAGAAGAACAGTAGGAAAGGATGGGCACCGACAGAGTCACAGGGAAACCCTTTGGAAGACCATGTTTTGGTCATCCGTTTCTCAAACACCCTGAAGTGCGAGAAATCAAACGGAGGCGACCAAATCTTGTGGGGAACGTGTGCAAAACTCTGCAGAGTACTCAAACCTAATCGATTAGCCGTGTCCACGGTCATGGACGACTTGAGCCAAAGGAACTGAAACTTCCGGAACTCTCAACACAATTAATATGATTATGTGGGTATTAATAACTTGGGTATGAGAATTTGTTGGTGGAACCATCTCATTAATCAACCAACATTTGTAGTAATTATGCTTTTGCCCCCTCTTGTTGTAGGAAAAAGATTGGCTTTACGCAAAAACTTACTACCCCACCTGCCATATATGCATGTAGATTAGATGATTATCTTTTCACCCCTCTCTTGTGACTTTGCCGGCATATTCCATATGCTGACCTACACGGCTGCAACGTATCATGTTGCAGAGTATTTTTCTGACCAGGAGTGAGGATACGCTCTATGCTCGGTGAGATGCCCTTGGAGTTAGATGGACTTCACTACCTTTGATGCTTCCGCAAGATTTAGATATTCTCATGAGTTGGCCTTCAGCCACTTTATTGTAATCTTTATTGTAATAAAGGACTCGATATGAGATTTACGATTAATAAATGATGTGTGATTTCCCTTTGATATATACATTGATGTACCGTGTGTGTACCAGCATGATCTTGGGATGGTACGGAAACACCGGAGATTCGACCTTTCAGGTCGGATCGCGACATGGGTGTGTCCTATTTCTCCACAAATCTTGAATTCACAAGGCTTCTTCATTTTATGATCACATGGCTTCTAGATGAGACGAGATCCTCACAAAGTCTTCTGGAATTCTTTGCAAGTTCTTGCTTAATTCCATCCTTGGATAGTTTGATGCACCTTCCACCATGTTAAGGCACCTCTGATGAAGTGTCATAGAGAGTACAAAACCATATGTGCACTTCCAACAACATATTCCTTAATGTAGTCCTCCATGTTTTGTATCCATTTTTCGACCTCCAGCTAAATCATTGGTTTTGAGAATACAAGTCCTTCTTCATTCATCATCTATTGTGTCTAAGGGTTTGGGCTAACATACAAGAGAGGGATAGGAAGAGATACACACAATACAAATAATAGTTTTCAAAATAGGTTTATTTGTGGCTATCAGAAAAACACACACAAATGACAACTGACAAATCATCGTGTCTAACGTGAGTATGTAATAGGGGTTTGGTCCTCTACAGGTCATATAAATCTTGTAATTCTTCAGGGTCTTTGAATTCTTCGGGTCTTCACAGTCTTCAACTCGTGTAGCGTCAATTATTCTAATGCACGGTGAAATATTCTTTACTCAGAAGTGGCCATCAATTGTTTCGATATCTTGTCCTTCTCGAAGTGATCTCATTTGATCCTTAGTGTGACCAAAGGGGAAAGGGTATTGCCTAACTATTTGAGGTAAGAGAGAACATTTGATAAAGCTCAAATAAGATGAGAAGTAAAGGATCTTTTGAAAACAAAGTTTTTCAAGAAATCCTTTCCTAAGGGCTTTTCAGTTTTAGGATCACGTCCTATAGTCAACATGTGCTCTGATACCTTTTTTGTAGCGACCCGACTCGAAATGAGTCAAGCCTCTATGTGTTCTGTGCCATCCCTGGATCAGTATGCTGGCACACACAGTACATCAATGCATATATCAAAGGGCAATCACATGTAATTAACGTAAAACTGATATATACCTCAAAATCTCAGCGAAAATAGTCAACTGGAGTGGAGTCCCAATAAACACCAACGGCGGGTTGAGTGTAGATCATAACCCTGAATCGTACTCTTACTCGTTGTAGAGAAGTATCTGCAACATAAGATGTTGCAGCCATGTAGGTCAGCATATTGAATATGTCGGCAAGTCACAAAAGAGAGGTGAAAGTATCATCTATACTATATGGATATATGGCGGGTGGGGCTGAAACTTTGAGTTTTGCGTAAAGCAATTTTTCTTCCTACCACAAGAGGGCGTAAAGCAAAAATTTATTACTACAATGTGTGTTGTTAATGAGATGGTTCCACCAACCAATTCTCATACCCAAGTTAACAATAATACCCTCATCATTATAATTATTTGTATTGAGAGTTCCAGATAGTTTTAGTTCCTTTGGCTCAAGTTGTCCATGACCGTGGACACAACTAATCGATTAAGTTTGAGTACTCTACAGAGTTTTGCACACGTTCCCCAAATGATTTGATCGCCTCCGTTGAAGTCTTCACACTTCAGGGTGTTTGAGAATTGGATGATCAAAATAGGGTCTTCCAAAGGGTTCCTCTAAGCCACTATCGGTGCCCATCCATTCCTATCATTCTTCTACATGTTGTAGCACCGCCCATCCAGAGTCAGCATGATGTCCAACCCAGCGAGATCCTATAATGGCTTGTGGCTGTGTAGTTAAGCCTCGGGTCTTGAAGTATTCATCCATGTCTTCGTGCCTAGGTGGACCTTTCCGCGTGAATACTGGCACTTCTCCAGCAACACCTAGGCTAACCACTGGTTTCTCCAGGGCGTCGTTCATACCGTCATCCACCTAGATGTATGTTGAAAACTTGAAGTCTTGAAGTCTTGATCATCATGTAGGTCTTGTAACAATTTATCTCACAACTCTCATGAATCACACAACCAACCCCGTCTACTAGAAGCATAGCAAAATACCGTTTCCTAGGTCCAAGGTGTCAAGGATTTGAGGGGTGCCTACCACATGATACTACTCAAGTAACCAAGTTACCAAGTACCTACTTTGCATGCAGTGGGGTGAGGTTGTAGAACTAATGCAACAAAAACATAGGTAAAATATGATCAATGTGAACTTGCCTCGTATTACTTGATGAAGATAGTCGCTCTCACAATCTGGATAAATCTACTCGTCACACTCCGAGAAATGTATTGTAAGCAAATAACATTCAATAAACATTCATGCCAAAACAAAGAACCGAAAGAACACAAGAACAAAACATGTCCTGGTGCGAAAATAACAACATACTAAGGTTAAATAAGAAATGATAGGTTCTAACTGTGTTGTAAAGTGAAAATGGAGGAATACACTCAAAAGAGTTAATGGATGATGAACTATTGCTATATAAGCTTAGGTTGGAGAGACTACGGAAGACGATCCAAAGTATGGGAGAACAACATGAATGTTGTTTGACAAATAGTATAAGACATAAGAATTTGTTTGTAGAAATAATTTAATTGAAATGGAGCACTACAACACAAGTTATAGCGAATTGAAGTATGAAATGAATTGTGAATTCAAGAATGAATTGAATTTGAATTCACAAAGGTCAAAAGAAGCTGAACCGAAGTACGATGGTTATGCATAGAAATATATGACACGAGTATTTAGGGGCACCAGGAATCAATTGAAAATGTGTTACAATTTGCAAGATATGAACAAATGAAGGTTCTGATTCAAATTTGAGTCGCTCAAATTTTAAAGGTTCAAATATTGAAACAAATTATGTTACTATATATGGGAAGTCAATATGAACGTGTAGAGAAAACAATTACTAGGTTCAAAATGACGGATCAAAAGTTATAAGCAATTCAATATGACATTGAATTAGTTTAGTACCATGTGTGAACACATTTGGGGGACTAATAGAGAAGTATGATCAAGATCAAAATTATATGTTGAAACGATATCACTAATGATGTGAACGGAAAGATTACTTTGATACGAATCCGACGCAATTGGATTCATCGGAAACGGAGCTACGGGAAAAAGATATGATCAAAAGAAGTTTGAATATAAATCTGAATAAATTTCGAAATTTGAAAATTTGAAAAGTTCACATGATAGGTTGATTGGATAGGCGAGGTCAAGAGAAAAATCTAGGCATTGGTTTCATCTAATTTGAGTGAATAAGTAAAAAGTTAAGGCCATTTGAAAAATCAAGGCCAAGTTGTTTTACGGAAGAAAAAATGTTATGTCTAAAAGAATTCTAATAGTAATGTGTAAATACGGAGACTAATTAATAATCTAATTACTCTACCGTATACTAGTATAGAAATACTAGTCTAGGGATATTAAACTACAGGAGTATAAAAGAAAATACGAAGAGAATACCTTTAGAATGTAGAGAAGATATAAATCCAAATAGGAGACGACTTCCAGAAATCCCATCGGAGAGAATACATATTTTTATTTTAATAAACCTATAAATCTAGTCAAACCGAGAAGATTCGATTCAACCCGAAGTGAATGATTTTTGGGTTCACCTATGGGTCTATATTTATAGGTACAAAAGGAGGTCCAAAGGTCTAAAGCTATGTGAGGTGGGACTAAACAAATAGACTAGGAATAGAGGAAACTTAAAAGGAGAGGCCACCGGATGGGCCAAAATAGCTTCACCGCGAGCGCTCGTGCAGCAGTATTTTTGTTTTGTTTAAAAAAATCCTGGATGAACAATGTTTCGATGTGAATAGTGTTCCGTGTTTTTTTCCTTTTCTTTAAAAACAGCAAACAAAAACAAATAAACAAAAATAGCAAAACATTTTATATAGATATATTATATATCAAACTTTTCAGAAAAATAAACTCTAAAACTTGAACATATTTTCAGGAATTATTGAAATACTTTAAAAAAAATCTTTTTTTACAATCACTCCAAAATGAAAAGGAATTTGAATTTCAAATAAATTGCAAATATTTTTTTTATTTTCAAATTTAAATCAAAACATTGTCTCTGATTTTGGAGTGTCATTTTCCTTCTCTCAATTTATTTTTTATCAGAGTGTTTTTGAAAAGATTCAAACTCAAAATTGAATAGGTATTCAAAATAGGAAAATTTGGGAACGTCCTTTTATTCCCTCTCATTAAATTTGAAGAAAAGTTTCAAATTCCGCACAATTTCACACAAGAAATCACACAACATCCAATCAAACAATTCTAATTATTTATTTAATGTAACATTCGAAAATTTAGAATTTTGGGATGTTACAAACTACCACCCCTAAAATGAATATCGTCCCAGAGATTCGAAGAGGCTAGAAAGAAGGTTAGGTTTCATGGGGGATGGGTGTCTTATTAAAGATCCATGTGTCATCACACGGTCTTGGTGCTATCACCCTTAGAAACATGGTTACGGATTCCAACAGAACTCATGTACTTCATCCTTTGGGTTGGCAATGTCGGTCTTCTCACATCTTCGGTATGAATCCTTCACTAATGCTCTTCTGGTATTGGCATAATGTTTCCCTTGCATTCTTGAGTATCTTGTCAAAATAAAGTTCTTCCAAGACTGGGTCTTCTTAAGCGATAGGTCCTATGACAATTTAAACAACCTATCGGTAATCTCATGGTGGTCTACCATTTGTCATTATCTTGAAGTGAAATTATTCTTGGCTTCATCCTAATCGTAGAATTCCTACATTTGGCCACAAATGCCATGTACAAGGGTTCCTCATCCTACCATTCTAAGGCTTAGAACAAGGGCTTCAAAGACCGTCATCACTTTACTATGGGTAAGTCACACAGATGTACCATTCCAAATAACAAGAGCGAATGATAAGAGTAGGTCGTCATGGTGATCAATCCATCCACACCCAAACCACTACTCTGTATAAGGTTTAGTGAATCTCCTATTCTAACACTTGGGCATCCTCACAAGCATTGTAGAATTTCTCTTGTCCATGAACGAAGTTCGGATAAATCCATTCATTCTGCCAGCTGAACAAAACATATATCATTCCTTCGCATCTCTCGGGTTTTTGTATCCTCCTACGAAAAAACGTTTGCTGATGATATCACTGTTTCTTCCAGGTCCTTATTAATTCCTGGGTCCCTAGATTATGGGTCCAATTCAATACTCGACAACTTTAACGCATCCTTGTAGTTACTATTTTTCCATATTCCATCATTACACCTCTTTTAAATCCAATACTCTTGGGGTAACCAACCTATTGAGATAAAATGGCATATTGAGATAAAATGCAAACTTAATTTTATCCAAACTCCACTTCGTGGAATGCATTTTCCGTTCCATTGGTCACGTGTTGTCATAGAATACTACCATCCTTAAAATGCACACATTCATTCATAGACCATATTTCTCATATCCTCGAAAATAGTCAAAAACAGAGCAACAATTCATACAATTTAACATATGAAATCATGACACATCAATTTTATTTATTCATGAATTCATAAGAATCTCTGAGATGTCCGTTACATAACTCAACTACAAATCCTCTTGGAAATAAGAGTGCTTCATACTACACTTATTAGCAATATTAAGATCTCAACTACTCAGCTCTAGCTTTCTTCGGGTTTAGACAGTCAATGGCATAATGTCATGCTTCCTTGCAATGAAAACAAATGACTTCTGACAAGTCTCGGGGTATCTTGATGACTATGTAAGCTTCGTGGGTTCTTGGCTTATTTTGTAGGGAGTGATTGGAGTAGTGACTAGAGTCCTTGCATCTAAAACACCTGATATGACTTAGGTTCTTCTTTATAGGAATTGGACTATTTCCTGGTATTCTTTCTCTTTTTCTTCGTGGGTGTCTTTGTATTGATGAGGGCTTCCATTTCCTGTGGGTCAAACTTCACTTCTACGATCGAGAATTCTCGTAGACACTCTTTTCCTTCCTATGTCCAGGACTTGAAAAATGTCCTTCCTCTCCACATGAGTAGCAGGCATTGGAAAAAAATGTTGTCAGGCCTTTTCCATTAGGGTCTTCAATATCTTCCTTCATCATAGGTTCTTCTAAAATCTTCTTGAAGGAGTCCTTCATTGCTTATTTTTTCTTATTGACAACTTGTTGCACCATGGATAAATGTGGCACTGAGGTGGGTAGTGGGTGGTTCCTTCACACAAGAAACAAGTCCCTAACTAGTCAGGCATTCCTCAATTGGCTGATTTTCTTCATAATGAGGGCATTCATCCTTGTGTTCTTCCTGTGTGTGTCCTATTTCTCTACAAATCTTGAATTCACAAGGCTTCTTCATTTACGATCACATGGCTTCTAGATGAGACGAGATCCTAAAAAAGTCTTTTTGAATTATTACCAAGTTCTAGCTCAATTCCATCATTGGATAGTTTGATGCACCTTCCACCATGTTAAGGCACCTCTGATGAAGTGTCATAGAGAGTATGAAACCATATGTGCGCTTCCAACAACATATTCCTTAATGTGGTCCTCCATGTTCTGTATCCATTTTTCAACCTTCAGCTGAATCATTGGTTTTGAGAATACACGTCCTTCTTCATTCATCATCTATTGTGTCTAAGGGTTTGGGATAACATACAAGAGAGGGATAGGGAGAGATACACACAATACAAATAATAGTTTTGAAAATAGGTTTATTTCTGGCTGTCGGAAAAACACACACAAATGACAACTCACAAATCATCGTGTCTAACATGAGTATATAACAGGGGTTTGGTCCTCTAAAGGTTATATAAATCTTGTAATTCTTCAGGGTCTTCGAATTCTTCAGGTCTTCACAGTCTTCAAGTTGTGTAGCTTCAATTCTTCTAATGCATGGTGAAATCTTCTTTACTCTGAAGTGGCCATCAATTTTTTCGATATCTTGTCCTTCTCGAAGTGGTCTGATTTGATCCTTATTGTGACCAAAGGGGAAAGGGTATTGCCTAACTATTTGAGGCAAGAGAGAACATTTGATAAAGCTCAAATAAGATAAGAAGTAAAGGATCTTTTGAAAACAAAGTTTTTCGAGAAATCCTTTCCTAAGGGCTTTCTAGTTCTTAGGATCACGTCCTACAGTCAACATGTGCTCTGATACCATTTTTGTAGCGACCCGACTCGAAATGAGTCAAGCCTCTGCGTGTTCTGTGCCATCCCTGGATCAGTATGCTAGCACACACTGTACATCAATGCATATATCAAAGGGCAATCACATGTAATTAATGTAAAACTGATATATACCTCAAATTCTCAGCGGAAACAGTCAGCGGGAGTGGAGTCCCAATAAACACCAACGGCGGGTTGAGTGTAGATGGTAACCCTGAATCATACTCTTACTCGTCATAGAGAAGTATCTGCAGCATAAGACATTGCAGCCGTGTAGGTCAGCATATTGAATATGCCGGCAAGTCACAAAAGATAGGTGAAAGTATCATCTATACTATATGCATATATTGCAGATGGGGCTGAAAGTTTGAGTTTTGCGTAAAGCAATATTTCTTCCAACCAAAGGAGGGCGTAAAGCAAAAATTTATCACTAAAATGTTGGTTGTTAATGAGATAGTTCCACCAACCCTTTCTCATAACCAAGTTAACAATAATACCCTCATCATTATAATTATTTGTGTTGAGAGTTCCAAATAGTTTCAGTTCCTTTGGCTCAAGTTTCCCATGACCGTGGGCACGACTAATCGATTAGGTTTGAGTACTCGGTAGAGTTTTGCACACGTTCCCCACAAGATTTGATCGCCTCCGTTGAAGTCCTCACACTTGAGGGTGTTTGAGAACCGATGATCAAAATAGGGTCTTCGAAAGGGTTCCACTGAGCCACTGTTGGTGCCCATCCATTCCTACCATTCTTCTACATCTCGTAGCACGGCCCATCCAGAGTCACCACGAATTCCAACCCAGCTAGAGCCTATAATGGCTGGTGGCTGTGCAGGTAAGCCTTGGGTATTGAAGTATCCATCCATCTCTTCATGCCTGGGTGGACCTTTCTGAATGAATACTGGCACTTCTCCAGCAACACCTAGGCTAACTACTGGTTTCTCCAGGGTGTCGTTCATACCTTCATCCACGCAGAGGTATGTTGACAACTTGAAGTCTTGAAGTCTTGATCATCATGTAGGTCTTGTAACAATTTATCTCACAACTCTCGTGAATCACACAACCAACCCCGTCTACTAAAAGCATAGCAAAATAACATTTCCCGAGTCCAAGGTGTCAAGGGTTTGAGGGGTGCCTACCACATGATACTACTCAAGTAACCAAGTTTCCAAGTACCTATTTTGCATGCAATGGGTGGAGATGGTAGAACTAATGCTATAAAAACATAGGTAAAATATGATCAATGTGAATTTTCCTTGTATTACTTGATGAAGATAGTCGCTCTCACAATCTAGATAATTCAACTCGTCGCACTCCGAGAAATCTATCGTAAGCAAATAACATTCAATAAACATCCATGCCAAAACAAAGAACCGAAAGAACGCAAGAACAAAACATGTCTTGGTGCGAAAATAACAACATCCTAAGGTTAAATAAGAAAAGATAGGTTCTAACTGTGTTGTAAAGTGAAAGTGGAGGAATCAACTCAAAAGAGTTAATGGATGATGAACTATTGCTATATAAGCTTAGGTTGGAGAGACTACGAAGATGATCCAAAGTATGGGAGAACAACATGAATGTTGTTTGACAAATAGTATAAGACATAAGAATTAGTTTATAGAAAGAATTTAATTGAAACACTACAACAGAAGTTATAGCGAATTGAAGTATGAAATGAATTGTGTATTCAAGTATGAATTAAATTTGAATTTACAAAGGTCAAAAGAAGCTGATACAAAGTACGATGGTTATGAATAGAAATATATGACACGAGTATTGAGGGGCAAAAGGAATCAACTAAAAAGGTGTTATAGTTTGCAAGATATGATCAAATGAAGGTTCAGATTCAAATTTGAATTGCTCAAATTTGAAAGGTTCAAAGATTGAAACTAATTATGTTACTATATATGGGAGGTCAATATGAACGTGTAGAAAAAATAATTACTAGGTTCAAAATGACGAATCAAAAGTTATAAGCAATTCAATATGGCATTGAATTAGCTTAGTATGGCGTGTGAACACATTTTGGGGACTAATAGAGAAGTATGAGAAATATCCAAATTATATGTTGAAACGATAACACTAATGATGTGAACGGAAAGATTACTTCGATACAAATCCGAGACAATTGGATTCATCAGAAACAGAGCTACGGATAAAAAGATATGATCAAAAGAAGTTTGAATATAAATCTGAATAAATTTCGAAATTTGAAAATTTGAGAAAGTTTATGTGATAGGTTGATTGGATAGGTGAGGTCAAGACGAAAATCTTGGCGTTGGTTTCATCTAATTTGAGCGAATAACTAAAAAGTTATGACCATTTGAAAAATTATGGCCAAGCTGTTTTACGGAAGAAAAAGTGTTATGTCTAAAAGAATTCTAATACTAATATGTAAATACAGAGACTAATTAATAATCTAATTACTTTACCGTATACTAGTATAAAAATACTAGTCTAGGGATATTAAACTACAGGAGTATAAAAGAAAATACGAACAGAATACCTTTAGAATGCAGAGAAGATATAAATCTAAAGAGGAGACGACTTCCAGAAATCCCATCGGAGAGAAAACATATTTTATTTTAATATACCTATAAACCTAGTCAAACCGAAAATATTCGATTCAACCCGAAGTGAATGATTTTTGGGTTCACCTATGGGTCTATATTTATAGATAGAAAAGAAGATCCATAGGTCTAAAGCTAAATAATGTGAGACTAAATAAATAAACTTGTAATAGATGAAACCTATAAGGAGAGGCCACCGGATGGGCCTAAATGGCTTCGGCAAGCCGCGAGTGCACGTGTAGCAGTCTTTTTTGTTTTTGTTTAAAAAAATCCCGGATGAACAGTGTTTCGATGTGAATAGTGTTCCCTGTTTTTTTATTTTTCTTTAAAAACAGCAAACAAAAACAAATAAACAAAAATAGACAAACATTTAATATAGACATTATATATCAATCTTTTTAGAAAAATAAACTCTAAAACTTGAACATATTTTCAGGAATTTTTGAGATACTTTTAAAAAAATCATTTTTTTACAATCACTCCAAAATGAAAAGGAATTTGAATTTCAAATAAATTGTATTTTTTTTATTTTCAAATTTAAATCAAAACATTGTCTCTGATTTTGGAGTGTCATTTTCCTCCTCTCAATTTTTTATCAGAGGGTTTTTCAAAAGATTCAAACTCAAAATTGAATAGGTATTCAAAATAGGAAAATTTGGGAAAGTCCTTTTATTCGCTCTCATTAAATTTGAAGAAAAGTTTCAAATTCTACACAATTTCAGACAAGCAATCACACAATATCCATTCAAACAATTCTAATTATTTGTTTAATGTAACATTCAAAAATTGAGAATTTTGGGATGTTACAGGGAACTGGTCATCTTGCCTGAGATCCCGCTTGGAAGAACAACGAATCCATGAAGTAGATGAACATGGCGTAGTCGAATGAATCCTCACGGTCCGAATGCTTTTGAAGCTCTATCGAGAAGAATCAATCTGGAAACAAATAATCAACACACGATACTCCACAACATATTCATGACATGGTGCGCAATCAAATATGATGCGTGGCATGTTTGATTCTGCAAGGCATGGCAATCAAATACTACACATTAAGTGAAGCTTGCATATTGACGAAACTCCATATTCAAATATTTAGTTCACCCTCATTTAGGTACTCGTCAATATTACATTTTGTTTAGCATGGATGGTCATGGCATAAGGTGAAGATGGAATTAAGCAATTTTAAATGGAGAAGGATAACATACATATAACAAAATAATAACTCCCCATATTTAAGAAAAATGCGGTTAATCTTGTTTTAACTAAATAGTCATTCTAAATATTGTTAGTAATGGCAAGAGGTGAAGCATGAACAACTACATATTTATGCAAGTTTAAATGAGGCCAGAAACAACATATAGTATTTCCGAAACGACCACATACGTTAATATGAATTTGGTCCAGATCTGAACTAACCATATTTTATTGTTGTTAAGCATAAAAAATAAATGCCAGCATATGATTCTACACATTTTTCTAGGCAAAGTACATATATAAAACATTTGCATTGGAGTTACGAATCAATAGTTATTAAATAAATCATTTTGGCATGGCATTTTTCAAAATTAATGCAAACAGCAGGTTAAATATTTTAAATATGGATGAAAGTTGGAAATTGTGAATCTACACGAAATTCTAGTCATTTTACATATATAAGACATTTTAATCCATTGTACGATTGAAAAGTTATTAGATGCATGAGTTTAGGGGGTTTTCTGGCCCAAATGTGCACACCATAGCAATACGTCGCGTGGGGCGCTGTATAGGGGTTCTGGACAGTTGAGCACGGGATAACAAAGAATCGCCTAGGGCGAAAGATAGCAGCAATGCACACACACACCTAATGGGCTTCAGCCGGGTTGCGTAGCAGCTAGAGCAGCGAGGCGAACTTGCTGCTGGGTCTGCCTTGGCACGGTTGGGCCAGCCTTGGCCTGACCTGGCTCTAGCGCAAGGTGGGCCTCGCGGTCACAGGAAGCGGCCCAGCAGGGGTTGCTAGCGGGCAGACGCTATGCATCGTGGTCATAGTCTCGATCCCGAACAGGGACAACGTAGAGCTGCCCATGGTGGTTGGTGGCGCGACAAAATCCGGCGAAGCACGGCGGCCTGAGGTGGGATCCGGTGGGAGGAACGACGGAGATGGCTAGATCCGTCCAGTCTGCATCGGATCAAGGCAACGATGGTGGCGAATCGGTCCGACAGCGGAGGCACGAAGCTCCTATCCATGGCTAAAGAGGTTTGGCAGAGAGAGCGGGGGTAGGGAGCAAGATGGTAGGAGGAGGGTTGCGACGCTTACCTGCTGGGGTCCGGGGGTGGTCCGATGACGGTGCGGTAGTGGCTTGCTTCGTGGCTCGTCGGCCAGCGCAGAGGAGGCGGGGACGAGGCGCACGGCATAGGAGCATGGGCCTGTCCCCGAGCCTTATTGGGAGGTGTAGGCGGCGGCTCCCCTCAGGCCCCGTTTGGCCTGGGGCGGGCCTTCTTCGGCCCCCGCCGGGTCACGGCGGCTTGGGACGCCATTGGGCGCGTGACCGCCCCTAGTTGGCTGTGGGCGGTGGTTGCGGCGGAGCTAGGACAACAAGTAGCAGCGGTGGAGAGGTGGGAGGTGGTTGGCGGCACGGTTTTCATGGTGGGAGAGAGAGAGTTCTAAAAATGGCAGGGGAGGCCCTTCCTTTTATAGCAGGATTTGCTAGGGTTAGGTTTTTTTATCCCGATTCGAGTCGTTCGATCGTGATTGGACAGTTCCGGTCGTGGGTAGGGGCTACACTAGGCTAGTGGCTGGTTTAGGTTGGTTGGGTTGAGATAAGATAGGGAGGTTACAATCTCGCAATGAAGTTTTAAACTGTGAAAACTACCAATAATTTGACTGCTGACGGCGCGCTACACTCGTCCGTTGAGGGTATCAACGACCTCAGATTGTGACAAAATTTGGTAGGCGGTCTACCTAATATATAAAAAGACCGCAAGCTAAGTTTCGGCCCAATCCGTGAATATTTTATACACACTTTAAAATATTTTATCGATGTCACGGGCATGTGCGTGTGTGGTTGGACTCGAAACAATCGACGATATGAAATGAGAGAATCGGCAACTACGATTAATACAAGTTTTTGAAAAAATGATGGCAACAGAGTTGTTGATGTCGTGCAGAAGATGTCAATGATGCTATGATGAATGTGACAAACAAACGAATCACACGATGAGAATGGAAATAAAAGGGTGATCTTATGGAGCTCGGGTGTCAAGCTGTTACAACTCTCCTCCACTAACAAGAGATGTTGTCCCGAGATCTTAGAATGAGAAGGGGAAGAGCAAGGGAAGAGGTAAACTTAGTTTCTTCTTTGACAAACAAGTGAAACCAACGAATCATGAAGGTTGCAAAGATAAGAAGAATGGCATAAGTAACTAGAAGGAATTTAAAAGAAATTTAGGCAGCACTTCAGTAGAAAAGAGAGGCAAAACTTGAAAAGATGGAAAGTACTTGAAAAGTGAGCCACAGAACTCCGGTTAATTGTATAAGGAAGAAGAGAACATGATCTTGAAAAAAAAGATGATGGGTTGAAGAGAGAAACATCACAAAGCCTCCAGAACAAAAGAATAGGATCTATATTGATGGAAAGAAAATAACGGAGAAGAAATGACAACTTCTACCACAATTGAATTTGAAAGCATCTTTACAAAGACGATTAAATGGAGTTGTTGGAAAAACAACAACTAAAAGAACAAGCTTCTGTGTGCTTATGGATAACATCCCAAAATTATGAGGTGACAACTGACCACAATTGAAAACAATTAATTGGTCAAATCAACAAAGAGATGAAAACTCCTCTCGAAGAGAGAATACAAGAATACTTGGATCGATGATAAGCACCATAATTAGGAACAATCCTTAGGAAACACTTTAGGTGAAATCCAATTTAAGATAACTCCAAGAAAAAATGATGGGCTAACATATCTCATTCGTGACAAATTCTCTTAGAGACTCCTCATGAATCAAGAATGCTATAACACCACCTCAAAATATAAGGGAGAATGAATTGCACTTTCAAATGCAAGATGATGATACTTGAGCCTCTCCAACAAGATACTTGAAGAACATTTTGAGAATAGATTACATCCTTAATGAACCACCATGAAGAGACTTTGTATACAAAAGAATAATGAAAAGAAATGAAGGTTGAAAATAATAATATTATGACCTTGCAAAGATTTAGATGGATCTTCACAAAGAAATACTTGAGATAACTAGGAACTCCAGAAAAGAAACGATGAGCACTTGGGATAAGGAATTTGATATAATGAACAACTCTAGGAGAGGGATTGAAATCACCTTCATGAAACAAGAACAAGAATTATGTTATGCTCATCCTTCACCAAGTTAAATTGATGACAAGCAATGGATTATGCATAGCACTTATTCTCTTGAAAGATTGAAGAGATTCATAAGCTTGACGAAGTCTTGAACGAACCACCTGTAAGAATTGCAAACGAATGGGGATACATGAGAACAAAGAGATCAAGATTCGCCTAATAGAAACTTCAACAAGGCACTAGAATAATTAAGAGATGAACAAAGAGACAAGAATTGCGAAGAATTTGAGAATGAAAGCTGAAAGCTGAGAACAAAGAAATCTTATGAAATGATGGCCTTCGGAGGATCAAGAAATCTAACATCTCAGAAATGCTCTGGATAGATATGGAAAAAATTACTCATGATCGAAAACAATTTGAGAGGATATCACAAAGCTAAGATGACGAATATTCAAAATAATGGACAAGGAGTTACGAGAAACTCTCCTTCGATCTATAATGCTTAGAATGCTGGTGAGAAACAACACCAATAATTACTGAGACACTTCGAAACAATGAATAATAAAAGGTTGAGGCAGAGATGAAAATGATTTCAAAAACGATCTTGGAAAAGGAATATGACTGATGGAATTCGTTCTTACGTCATATTGAAAAGAACATGAGGACATCTCCAGAAAGATTAGAAGAGCCAGGTATGATCCTGGGAAAAACCTGTGGGTTATGGGCCCTCTCAAAGAAAAAAACATTGAAATGATTGCTTAGAAATATATTGCACTGGTACAAATGAAAACTTGATGAGGCGAGAACCTCAAAATAATTTGAAAGGATTTTGAATGAAAACACAAGACTTCTGAGATATCTTCAGCACTACGGATAGAATAGAGAGAGGCTTTGCTAAAATTATCAACATGAGAAAGCATTTAAAGGATGAAAAGGATATGATGAAAATGGAAAGCTTGAATTGAATCCAGCGGGGAAGAAAACAACAACGAAGAATGATGAGCTTGAATCTCCTGAGGATCTTGATATGAAAACACTGGATAGAAACATGGAAGAAATGCAGATCAAGAGACTTCATATGAATACAAGGACAATTGATTTGAGATGTTTGGCTCAAGAAGAAAAAGGGTGGGAGGGTGGGCAAAAAAGAAAACTTAGGACGGATGAAAAGAACTCTGATGAATATGAGGATAGATCTTGCAAATATTGGAGAGGATCGAATTGCCTTGAATGCAAGCACACCGGTTGGAAGGAATTTTATGATAACTCCGGTTGATCAAACAAATTAGCATTCCCATAGAAATATGAGAACACTACTTAGGAAAGATATGAAATCACCACTTGACATCGAAGCAACTCGAATTACCATATTCCAATAAAACAAAGGATGAAGCTTGCATATTAGCCGAAAAAAATACATAATCCCTTATGCATTTGTTGGAAGGATAATCCTAGGTAACTACTTGAATTCCCACCTAAAACTCCCAAAATTTTCTGGTCATGCAATCTGGTCAAACGGATACATGGAGTAATTACTGAACAAATCACTCAACTCCTAGCAATAATACTACCCGTCCAGTGTATCACATCCGTCAACACATAACCAGAGAAACCTCAGAAACTCATGCACATCAGACCCTCGTAATCACAATGATATTAATTATGGAAGTACATTTGGATGCTTTCCCCAGTATTGGGTGACGCCAAACTCCTCTCTCCAAAAATTAGTATAGAAGAAAGTTTGAACATCCTCATCCTGAGATACTGAGGAAACTGAATGATGGTGAGTGTGACAAGAATCCCCAGGAGATCTACTCCCCGGAAACAAGAGGCACAAAGAACAAAATTCCGATCACATGACACCATAGAGGCTCCAAAATACCCGTGTGATCCTAAATTCTTTTTGATTGAGAAGAGGGTAGAGTTCCAATTCTTACATCAGGACTCCTCACCAGAGCATAGAAGTGGAGTAAAAAGAATCCTACTCTCCGATATATAACTAGAATCAAAATAGTTTTTTTCTAGACTCGACAATGGCCATGTTCAATCAATCAAGGAGGCTCCTAGGTCGGTACATAATCTGATACCAACTTGTAACACCCAAGATACGATCCTATCCTTATTTTGGTTCAAGGGCCTCGGCAGGGATAGAAGAGCCTCTTGTCGTTTTGCAGGAATGGGTATCATTACAAGTACATGTAAAGAAGAGATGGGTATATGGAATTGGCTTACACTCGCCACAAGCTAAATCATAAACACATCAATACCACAACATGTTCAATCATCATACATAAGAGCAGGGTCTGACTACGAATGAAATCAAACAATAAAATGACATCCATCCTTGCTATCCCAGGCTCCCGGCCTGGAACCCATCCTAATCAAACAAGCATCGCTCTCACATCAAATCATCACATTACATGTACCTGCAACTATTGTTGTAGTAATCTGTGAGCCACGGGGACTCAGTAATCTCATTTCCAAGGTTATCAAGAGTAGCAAAGCTTAATGTGTAAGGTAAGGATAAGTGATGAGGTTGCAGCAAGCACTAAGCATTTATTTGAGTGGCCAAGTTACTAAAAAATAAGAAGGGTGGTGGACGCATAAACGGACATGAACTATGAATGATCACTAAGTGATCCTAAACACCTACTTACGGTCAAACATAACCCCGTCGAGTTCTCTCTCGGATCAGAACTCACGAGAAGAGACAGTCACAGTTACGCACATGATTGGTGTATTTTATTTGAGTTCACGTCAAGTTTTTTATGACCAGATGTTAAACAAATTTCCAAGTTGCCACATAACCATGAGCACGGCTTCTCGAAAAGATTTAACCCAATAGGGGTGCTCCAACTCATCCATCACAAACTAGCCACATGCTGCGTGGAAGACCTCAACCATGGGATAGCCCGTAGTATCCTTAGACTTCGATGGAAAACCTTAACCTTGAGATAGCCCAAAGTATCCTCGGAATCACGTGCACAAGACGTTCGAGAAAGGTAAAACAAATCCAGCTAGACCGCCCGACGTGTCGACGAACCCGATAGGAGCCATGTATTTCTTTCTCAGGGCACAACGGATAAGCGACGCATACGGTGGCCTGATAGAAATCACCCAAGTTGCCCTGGGGTGGCCCCACACAGTGTTCTACTTTGGACCAACACTCATGAGGAGCACTGGCCCGAGGGTTGATTAATTATCCATGGGTTCATGACGCCCTATGCTAATTTACTAGTTATTAGGAAAATGTAGTACCAAAATTGGGTCTTGCCAGAAGAGTTTTATCCCAAAACGAAAACAAAGGGGTCCCCATAATAACCCCAAGCATGTTAAGAGTGCTCAGTATGCAACATAACACCGGTACACAAGTAACTAGGGCGATAAAAATGGAAGGAAACACCGAGCAAAATGCCAAGCCTTCCACCTTTTACCAAGTATATAGGTGCATTAAATTAAATAGCAATTATATTTTGATATCTCAAGAATTCCATGTTGTAGCATGGAAACAACCTGCACCTGCAACTAACAACGCTATAAGAAGGGCTGAGCAAGCGGTAACATAGACAACCAATGGTTTGATGGGATGTGAAGGGGTTAGAGGCTTTCATCGCAATGTTGGGAGGCTTGACATACAAGTGGTAGGTAGCGAGACATAACGATAGAAGCGAGACAACTAGCATAGCAATGATAGTAGTGGTATCTAGAGAAATGGTCATTTTGCCTGAGATCCCGCTTGGAAGAAGAACAAATCCTCGAAGTAGACGAACAGGGCGTAGTGAATGAATCCTCTCACTCTGAACACTTCCGGAACACTATCGAGAAGAAGCAATCCGGAAACAAACAATGAACACACGATACAGCACAACATATCCATGACATGATGCGCAAACAAATATGATGCATGTCATGTTTGATTCTGCAAGGCATGACAATCACAACAATCAAATACTACACACTAAGTAAAGCTCAATATGCAACTAGTTGCATATTGACAAAACTCCACATTCGAATATTTAGTTCACTCTCGTTTAGGTACTCGTCAATATTAAATGTTGTTTAACATGGGTGGTCATGGCATCATTGTTGAGGAAATCATTAACTGGTAGATGCTCGACCGGTTGGCGAGTAGGGGATTAATAGGCTAGTCGACAAGTTAATCGGTAATCGGGCGATTTATCAGTTAATTGGCTAATCGGTGATCCTATGAGTAGGTATTAACAGATGAATTCTTGAACAGGGCATGGCATAAGGTGAAGGTGGAATTAAGCAATTTTAAATTGAGAAGGAGAACACACATATAGCAAAATAATAACTCCCCATATTTAAGAGAAATGCGGTTAATGTTGTTATAACTAAACAATCATTTTAGATGTTGTTAATCATGGCAAGAGGTGAAGCATGAACAACTACACATTCATGCAAGTTTAAATGAGGCCAGAAACAACATATAGTATTTCCAAAACAACCCCATATGTTTTCAAAATTTCCAGATTCATGATTTCAAACAAAACTTCATAGAGATAATCAAGTGCACTCAACTCACTCGCAATTGGTTCACAATAATTTGATCTTTTGAAAAGATTAGCAAGTGGATCAGGATCCATATCAATAGATTTTTAGAAAGCGAAGATGCAAGCAAATAGAAGGCACATGGCAACACAAGCAAACATAGCAACGAAAAGGCGAACTGAAGAAGGGCGAATAAAAAGGCAAATCTTTTTGGTATTTTCTGAAAATAATTTTAGAAGTGGGGGAGAGGAAAATGAGAGGTAAATGGAAAATAATGTGAATGCAAGAGATGAGTTAGTGATGGGTACCTTGTAGGCTTGATGTATATCCTCCCCGGCAATGACGGCATAAATCCTTCTTGCTACCTCTTGAGCTTGCGCTGGATTTCCCTTGAAGAGGAAAGGGTGATGCAGCGAAGTAGATAAGTATTTCCCTCAGCTGTTGAGAACCAAGGTATCAATCAAGTAGGAGGAACAAGTAATTCACAAATGGTTGCACCTACACAAACAATCAAATTATTGCACCCAACGCAATAAAGGGGTTGTCAATCCCTTTACGGTTATTTGCAAGGATTAATCTGAAAGAGATAGATGTAAACGAGTGCGGAAATTAAAAGATATATAAATTGCAGCAAAGTATAGATATGCAAGTATATGATGGAAAATAGACCCGGGGCCACAGGTTTCACTAGAGGCTTCTCTCTCGAAGGCAAATATCATGGTGGGTAAATTTTTTACTGTCAAGCAATTGATAGAAAAGCGAATAATCATGTAGTTATCAAAGGCAATGATCATGCATATATGCATCACATCCGTGACAAGTAGACCGAAATGATTCTGCATCAACTACTATTACTCCACACATCGACCGACTCCTGCCTGCATCTAGATTATTAAGTTCGTGAAGAACAGAGTAACACATTAAGAAAGATGACATGATGTAGAGGGATAAACTCAAGCAATATGGTGAAAACCCCATCTTGTTACCTTTGATGGCAACAATACAATATGAGCCTCGCTACCCCTACTATGTCACTGGGTGAGGACACTGCAAGATTGAACCCAAAACCAAGCACTTCCCGCATTGCAAGAATTACCAATCTAGTTGGCCAAACCAAACCAATAAATCGAAGAGACTTGAATGGATATGAAATCATGCAAATAAGAATTCAGAGGAGATTCAAATAAGATTCATGGATAATCTAAACATAAACTCACAATTCATCGGATCTTGATAAACACACCACAAAAGAGTATTACATCGGATAGATCTCCATGAAGATCGTGAAGAACATGGTATTGAAGATCAAAGAGAGAGAAGAAGCCATATAGCTACTAGCTATGGACCCCTAGGTCTGTGGTGGACTACTCACGCATCATCGGAGGGGCTATGGAGTTGATGTGGATGCCCTCCATGATCGAAACCCCCTCCGGCAGATTACCAAAAAAGGCTCCAAGATTGGATCTCTCGGGAACGGAGGCTTCCGGCGGTGGCAAAGTATTTGTGTGGATCTTTTTGATGTTGGGGGAATATTTGGATATTTATTGGCCAGAGAATTGGGTTAGGAGACCTGCCAGGGAGCAACAAGCCTGCTAGGCGTTGCTAGGGGACCCCGCGCCTAGCAGGATTGTGGCGCCCTGGCACCTCCCCTAATGTGCACTCCAAGCTTGATCCACTTGTTTCCTTCCAGAAAAATTCGTTCCAAAGGTTTTATTTCGTTTGGACTCCGTTTAATATCCCATATCTACAAAACACAAAAACAAGGAAAAAACAGAAACTCACACTTGGCTCTAGATTAATAGGTTATCCCAAAAAATAATATAAAATAGCATATTAATGCATATAAAACCTCCAAAACACATAATATAATATCATGCCATCATCAAAAGTTATAGATACGTTGGAGACGTATCAGCATCCCCAAGCTTAATTCATGGTCGTCCTCGAGTCGATAAATGATAAAAACATAATTTTTGATGTGGAGTGCTACCTAACATATTTATCCATGTAATATTCTTTCTTGTGGCATGAATATTCAGATCCGTAAGACTAAAAACAAAAGCTTAATATTAATATAGAAATAATAACATTTCAAGCATACTAGCAAAGCAATTGTATCTCTTCAAAATATAATGGCAAAAGAAATTTATCCCTACAATATCATATGGTTTGGATATGCTCCATCTTCCCCACACAAAGTATTAGATCATGCACAACCCTGATTAAAAGTCAAGCAATTGTTTTCACACCTTTATTTTCTCAAACTTTTTCAACTCTCACGTAATACATGAGTGCGAGCCATGGATATAGCACTATAGGTGGAATAGAATATGGTGGAGGTTGTCAAGGAAAGTAAGAAGATAGTCTCACATAAACTAGGCGTATCAATGGGCTATGGAGATGCCCATCAATATATATCAATGTGAGTGAGTAGGGATTGCCATGCAAAGGATGCACTAAAAGAAATTATCATGCTGTTTTAGAAACTCTCAAAATAGTATAAGTGAGGTACGAGAGTTCAAGTATTTCTATAAAACACAAACACCACCGTGCTCTAAAAGAAATAAGTGAAGCACATAGAGCAAAATTGCCCAACTCGAAAGATATAAGTGAACCACATAGAGTATTCTAATAAATTCATGATTCAGCTTGTCTCTCTCAAAAGATTTGTGAAGCAAGGATGATTGTGGCAAATTAATAAGGAAAGACTTATATCATACAAGATGCTACAAGCAAAACACATATCATGTGGTGAATAAAAGTATAGCCTCAAGTAAATTTACCGATGGATTGAAGACGAAAGAGGGGATACCTTCCGGGGCATACCCAAGCTTAGGATCTTTGGTATCCTTGAATATGACTTGGGGTGCCTTGGTCATCCCCAAGCTTAGGCTCTTGCCACTCCTTATTCCATAGTCCATCAAATCTTTACCCAAAACTTGAAAACTTCACAACACAAAACTTAACAGAAAACTCGTGATATCCGTTAGTATAAGAAAATAAATCACCACTTTAGGTACCGTTGTGAACTCATTATTTATTTATATTGGTGTTATAACTACTGTATAACTTCTCCATGGCTCATACCACATGATATAACCCATAGATTCATCAAAATAGGCAAACACCTCAAAGAAAACAGAACCTGTCAAAACCAGAACAGTCTGTAGCAATATGAAAACTTAGTATACTTTTGTAACTCAAACAATTCTTAAATACTTGTAAAACCTGGGAAATTTATATATAAATATTGTGTAAAAAGTTCAGATCAATTGGATGCTCTGAAAAAATTCGAAAATTCCTGGACTGAGTGCAAAAGTTTATGTTTTTCAGCAAGATGAAAACAACAACTACCATAGATCACCCACAAAGTTTTTAATTGGATAAAACACTAATAAAAACACCAAAACACAATTACTAAATAAGTAATAATGTGGTAAACACTTATAAAATAGAAGCAAAAACAGAACACAAAAATAAAATTGGGTTGCCTCCCAACAAGCGCTTTTCTTTAAAGCCTTTTAGCTAGGCATGATGATTCCAACGATGCTCACATAAAAAGTAGTAATTGAAGCATGCAAGAGCGCCTCATGAATCACGTGACAAACACATTTAATTCTAACACACTTCCTATGCATAGGGGTTTTGTGAGCAAACATTTTATGGGAGCAAGAATCAACTAGCATAGGAAGGCAAAACAAGCATAACTTCAAAACTTTGAACACATAGAGAGGAAACTTGATATTATTGCAATTCCTACAAGAATATGTTCCTCCCTCATAATAATTTTTAGTAGCATCATGAAGGAATCTCACAATATAACTATCACATAAAGGATTCTTTTCATGATCAATTATAGCATACGTGTCATCACCAGAACATGGGGAACAAAAAATATCATTTTCATCAAGCATAACATCCCCAAGCTTGTGGTTTTGCATATCATTAGCATCATGGATATTCAGAGAATTTATACTAACAACATGGCAATCATGCTTTTCATTGAAGGAACTATCATGAATCTCCTTACAAATTTCTTCTTTCAACACTTCATCAAAATTTTCAGATTCATGATTTTCAAACAAAACTTCATAGAGATAATCAAGTACACTCAACTCACTAGAAATTGGTTCATCATAATTTGGTCTGTTGAAAAGATTAGCAAGTGGATGAAGATCCATATCAATAGATTTTTAGCAAGCGAAGATGCAAGCAAATAGAAGGCACATGGCAACACAAGCAAACATAGCATCGAAAAGGCGAATGGAAGAAGGGCGAATAAAAAGGAAAATCATGTTGGTATTTTCTGAAAAATCGTTTTAGAAGTGGGGGAGAGGAAAACGAGAGGCAAATGGAAAATAATGTAAATGAAAGAGATGAGTTTGTGATGGTACTTCGTAGGCTTGATGTGTATCCTTCCCGGCAACGACGCCAAAAATCCTCTTGCTACCTCTTGAGCTTGCATTGGTATTCCCTTAAATTGGAAAGGGTGATGCAGGAAAGTAGATAAGTATTTCCCTCGGTTGCTGAGATCCAAGGTATCAATCCAGTAGGGGTAACAAGCAAGTCACCAATGGTTGCACCTACACAAACAATCAAACTCTTGCACCCAACGCTATAAAAAGGTTGTTAATCCCTTCACAGTTATTTGCAAGGATTAGGTCTGAAAGAGATAGATGCAAACGAGTGTGGAAAGTAAAACATAAATAAATTATAGCAAAGTATATACCTGAAAGTATATGATGGAAAATAGACCCGGGGGCCATAGGTTTCACTAGAGGCTTCTCTCTTGAAGGCAAATATCATGATGGGTAAACAAATTACTATCAAGCAATTGATAGAAAAGCGAATAATCATGTAGTTATCCAAGGCAATGATCATGCATATAGGCATCACGTCCGTGACAAGTAGACCGAAACGATTCTGCATCTACTACTATTACTCCACACATCGACCGACTCCTGCCTGCATCTAGAGTAGTAAGTTCATGAAGAAGAGATTAACACATTAAGAAAGATGACATGATGTAGACGGATAAAATCAAGCAATATGATGAAAACCCCATCTTGTTACCCTTGATGGCAACAATACAATACGTGCCTCGCTGCCCCTACCACGTCACTGGGTGAGGACACCACAAGATTGAACCCAAAACCAAGCACTTCTCCCATTGCAAGAATGAATCTAGTTGGCCAAACCAAACCAATAACTCGAAGAGACTTGCAAGGATATGAAATCATGCAAATAAGAATTCAGAGGAGATTCAAATAAGATTCATGGATAATCTAAACATAAACTCACAATTCATCGGATCTTGACAAACACACCACACAAGAGGATTACATCGGATAGATCTCCATGAAGATCATGACGAACATGGTATTGAACATCAAAGAGAGAGAATAAGACATCTAGCTACTAGCTATGGACCCTTAGGTCTGTGGTGGACTACTCACGCTTCATCGAAGGGGCAATGGAGTTGATGTAGATGCCCTTCATGATCGAAACCCCCTCCAGTAGATTACCAGAAAAGGCTCCAAGATTGGATCTCTCGGGAACGGAGGATTCCGGCGGCGGAAAAGTATTTGCGTGGTTCTTTTTGATGTTGCGGAATATTTGGGTATTTATAGGCCAGAGAATAGGGTTAGGAGACCTGCTAGGGAGCGACAAGCTTGCTAGGCGCGGCTAGGGGGGCTTGCACCTAGCAGGCTTGTGGCGCCCTGGCACCTCCCCTGATGTTCACTCCAAGCTTGGTCGACTTGTTTCCTTTGAGAAAATTACTTCCGAAGGTTTTATTCCATTTGGACTCCGTTTAATATCCCATATCTGCAAAACTCAAAAACAAGGAAAAAACAGAAACTGTCACTAGGCTCTAGATTAATAGGTTAGTCCCAAAAAATAATATAAAATAGCATAGTAATGCATATAAAACATCCGAAACAGATAATATAATAGCATGCCATCATAAAAAATTATAGATACGTTGGAGACGTATCACATTTTTGCAAAATTAATGCAAACAACAAGTTAAACATTTTAAATATGAATGAAAGTACGAAATTGTGAATCTACACGAAATTCTGGTCCTTTTACAAATATAAAACATTTTAATCCGATGTACGGTTGAAAAGTTATTAGATGCATGATTTTAGGGGTTTTCTGTAAATGTGTTAATTTATTGCAAATTGCTAAATTCGTATAGAAGGAATGAAATATGAGATGGCTGAATCTGTCTATCCCATATGTGCACACGATAGTAATACGTCGCGTGAGGCGATGTAGAAGGGGTCCAGGAGAATTGAGCGCGGGGTAACAAAGACTCGCCCAGGGCAAAAGATAGCAGCAGGGCACACACACCCAATGGGCTTCAGTCCGGTTGCACAGTAGAAGGAGATGCGGGGCGAGCTGGCTGCTGGGCCTGCCTTGGCACGGTTGGGCCAGCCTTGGCACGGCCTGGCTCGGGCATGAGGTGGGCCTCACAGTCATGGGAGGCAGCCCAGCAGGGGTTGCGAGCGGGCGAACGCTGGGCGTCGTGGTCCTCGTCTTGATCCTACGTAGGGACAATGTGGTGCTGCCCATGGTGGTTGGTGGCACAACCAAATCCAGCGAAGCACGGAGGCCTGAGGCGGGATCCGATGGGAGAAATGACAGAGATGGCCATATCCGGCCAGTCTACATTAGATGCAGGCAATGGCGGCGAGGGATCGAGCGAAGCTCCTGTACATGGCTAAAGAGGCCAGGGAGAGAGGGGAGCACATAGCGATGTGGTAGGAGGAGGAGGGTTGTAGCGCTCACCTGCTGGGGTCCGAGGGTGGTCCAACGATGGAGCGGCGGCGGCTCACCCGCCAGCGCAGAGGAGGTGGGGACAAGGCGCATGGAAGAGGACCATGGGATCGTCCCCGGGCCAGTTTGGGAGGTGCAGACGGAGGCACCCTTCGGGCCTGGTTTGGCCCGGAGCGGGCCTGCTTCAGGCCCGGTTTGGCTCGGTGCAGGCCTGCTTTAGGCCCCGGTGGGTTGCGACGGCTTGGGGCAGCCAGGGGGCTCGTGGCAGCCCCTGGTGGGCTGCGGGCGATGGCGGCGGCGCTGGGGCAACAAGTGGCGGCGATGGAGAGGCGGGAGTTGGCTGGCAGCGCTGTTTTCATGGTGGGAGAGAGAGGGGTCTGAAAATGGCATGGGAGGCCCTTCTTTTTATAACATGATTTGCTAGGGTTAGGTTTTTTAGCCCGATTCGAGTCGTTCGATCGCGATCAGACGACTCCAGTCGTGGGTAAGGGCTAAGCTGGGCTAGTGGGCTGTGTAGGTTGGTTGGGTTGAGAGAAGAGAGGGAGGTTGCGGACCAACAATGATGTTTAAATTACGAAAATGACCGATAATTTTACCGCCGACAGTGCTGCTGCAGTCGTCCGTTGGGGTATCAAACAACCTCCGATTGTGACAAAATTTAGCATCCGGTCTACCTACAACATAACAAAACCGCAAGCGAAGTTTCGACCCAATCCGAGAATATCTTATATGCACTTTAAAAATAATATTTTACCTATATCGCGGGCGCGGGCGTGTGTGGTTGGACTCAAATGGTCGATGACATGAACGAAGAGAACTGACAACTACGATGGATGCAAGTTTTTGAAAAAATGATGATAATGTAGTTGCTGATGCTGCGTAGAAGATAAGAATGATGCGACGATGAATGTGACAAACGAACGAATCACACGACGAGAATGGAAATAAAAGGGGAATCTTCTGGTGCGTGGGTTCTAGGCTATTATGTCGGGACCCCGATCCTAAGCTGTCACGTCCAAGATGCGCGCCTATCCGTTTTGAGGCACGAGGTCCTCGCAAAGGATAGAAGTGCATCTTTTCATTAGCAAGATAAGCATCATCACATCATACATTTACGGAAGGGAAGAGTATACAAGTTGGCTTACACTCGCCACATCCTAAATTACAATATCACTGAGTTCATAGCATCATGAGGAACACAGGGTCTGACTACGGACGAAATCAAACGATAAAAACAAATGCAATGATACTATCAAGCTGCCCAAGATCACGACCAGGTCCTCTACTCGTCGGGGTACATCACATACATGCGGCCTCTCTCTTCATCATACTCCCATTGCAGCTGGGTAAGATCATCCTGAACATAATCATCTCTACCTGCACCTGGATTGTTGTAATAAACTGTGAGCCATAGAGGATTCAGCTATCAAGTACCCGGGTGTTAACACTATTTAAGCCTTTAGGATGGAATGGGTGATGTTTAAGTCTGCAGCAGCTCTAAGCATTTATGGTGGCTAGCTGACGTAACCAGAATGTAAAGTGAGTGGTCTACGACAATCATTCGATTTCTAACCTGATCTCTAAGAGATCCTGAACACCTGCTTACGTCAGTCATAACCCCACCGTGTCCTCTCTCGGGTCATGTTCACGAGCACAGACAGTCACGGTTACTCACACAGTTGGTGTATTTTAATTAGAGTTTACTTGAGTTAGCTAGAACCGGGTGTTAAACAAATATCCAAGTTGCCACATAACCGTGGGCACGGCTTTCCAAAAGATTTAACCCTGCAGGGGTGCTCCAACTAGTCCATCACAAATAACCACACTCCGTGGATATTCCTCGACCACGGATCTCGTGATCTTCATTAGTAATTCCAAAGGATTTCCAACACCTCAAGTAAACCCGAAGAAAGTCAGAGTCCACACGCAAGACATTCGATAAAGGTAAAACAAATCTAGCAAGACCTCCCGACGTGTCGACGAACCCGATAAGAGCCGTGTATCTTAGTCTCACGACATGACGGATTGTCCAAACTTTCGGTATGCCAAACACAGAGTTGCCCCTGGCGGTTGACATTTTTGGACCAACACTCATGCAGAGCACTGGCCCGGGGGTTGATTAAATTATCCACGGGGTTGCAAATCCATATGCAAGATCATTAGTTATAGCAAATGTAGTACCAATGTTGGGTCTTGGCAGACAAGTTTTTAATCTCAACCGAATAAACAAGGGGGTCCGCATAACAACCCCAAGCGTGTTAGGAGCGCAAAATATGGAAAACATAACACCGGTAACAAGGAACTAATGGCGGTACGAGCGGAACAAATCACTTAGCAAAAGGCCAAGCCTTCCACCAATACCAGATATATATGTGCATTAAATTAAACAACAGAATTTATTTGTGTTATCCATACCATGTTATCACATGGAACGACCTGCACCTACAAATAAGAATGCTATAAGAGGGGCTGAGCAGCGGTAACTTAGCCAATCATTGTTTTGCTGGGATGTGGAGGTTAGAGGCTGTCATGGCAACATGGGGGCTGATATCATGTGGTAGGTAGCGCAATTGTAACGATAAGAATGAGAAAACTAGTAAGCAAAGATAGTATTTGGATCCGGGTACGATCATCTTGCCTGTTGGTTCTTCAGCGGAACAAGTAGCGGGATCCTCGTAGTGGTACTCTCCAGGGTCCTCGAACTCAGTTTCGACACTCGCGTCTACCCAAGAGAAACAGCAAATAAATAACCAAACAAGGTGCAATGCACAACCAAGATTATGCATGATCCATTTAATGAAGGTTTTAACATGGCAACCCAATTCTATTCAGGTTTAACTTGCAAAGTTGGTATATTAATAAATCTAGACAGAAACTCATGTTAAGTTATTTATACATGCATGTACATGGAAAATATGGATGCATGATGCAAAATCGATGGAAATGCATATAAAGATCGCCAGAAACGGAGCTACGGTTCTCGAGATACGCTCACGACAAGGTACGTAGGCAAAACACAAGATCACCAAATACCTGGGATAATTCTTGGCATTCCAAGGTATCCAATGGACAAGGTATGAAAAATAAATCACAATATACTCAATAATCACTCCATTCCATGGAGTATAGCTCCCTCAACTCACAAAACAAAATAGCACCCAATCTGCCACAAAACAGCAACATACCAATTTTAAAAGCTCACGACTAGAGCTACAGGAATCCTACAGCCACAAACAAGATATGGACAGCTTCTAATCAACACCAACACCAATTTATACAAGTATTTAATCAGAAAAATAGCCACACATCAATATGCATGTATCAAGCAAGTTGGCATGATGAATCAGGATTTTAGGGACTTAGTGAAAATTCCAGTTTTCCGGAATCTGTGTTAATAAAGTAGCAAGTTGACAGCACCGGTTAAATATTCTAGAAATCTTCTATTGGCATGAAAATTAACAGGATGGTATATGGCAATATCTATTACAAATATCTAACACTGATCATGGTCAAATTCACAACACATCACTACCTACACCCCACTCTACAGGGCAAAACAATAAAAGCAGACTCTCCAGACTTAGCCATTTGTAAGCAGGTTGGCAGAAACATAAAGTAGCCAACTAAACAGCATGGTTCCCAGTTATGTAGTGGCTTGACATGAATAAAAAAATACTGGGACATTTCCAACAACCTTGAATAACAATTCATGTTTCCAAGAACTTGAAAGCATGCATGGATTAATTCATATGAAAAAGACAAAAGGGCATCACAGCATAAAAATGCAGTTTTGTCAAGTTGCCACAAAGTCAATTCTGAATTCACAGGTGCATATATGGGTTGATTCTACCCCAAAATCATTACTCATACCTATATGCTTGCATGGGACAAAAGGGAGCAAAGGGGGGTCGAAATTTGACCTCCCTAGGCCATGGTGACTTATGCCACTCGCTAAACTTGATGTAAATGCCACAAAATGCTATGTGCTCCACAGATACATATTGAGAGAGGTTATTTAGAATTCTAGGTACATGATACATGGCATAGCAACAAAATTAAGGATGAAACTAGCTAGAAGAGAAAATATGCTCAAGAGCACCTAAAGAGAGATCTACCCATGCATCCCTACTCTCAAGCCCACACACACATCCACATACATGTATAAGAAGAGGCACAACCTAGAAAACCTATGCAAACCTCCTAGTAAAGGTGCAAGGGCAAGCCCATACCCACACACTACTCATACAAGATAAGCATGTTTGTATGCAACACATACACACACACTCACTAGGACACACACTAGGACACACATACACAAACACCCTACACTCAACTAGACACCCACATCACATCTACATGGCAAAACACACACACACAAGCATCATACTCTCATGTGTGTATGCACTAAGCACACACACAAGTGCAAAAACACACACACTAAACAACCTACACAGCCACACCCGGATCTGGTGTAGCCACACCAGATCCCAGCCACGCACAAACACACACACACACACACGGGATCCGGCCACCACGGCGGATCCGCACACGCAACAGCGGCGCACACCAATCAACTAAAAGGAAAAACGGGGATGGAACCGGGAATCGATCCCGCGACCTCGCGGTCGTCCCCACGCACTCCTACCACTACGCCACACACTCGATCGTTACTAGTAGGGGGTGCTTAGTCCTATCGAACTAACCCCCATGCTAACTGAACCTGACGAGCTGCCTGCTAACTGACAGAGATAACCAGAGCGGCGCGAACACGAACGGGGCACACAAGGCATGAGACCTACACGCAACAAAGGCATGAACTTCGAGCGGGAATGGAACGGGCACTTGCCACTCTACCAAAAGGACACGGAGTCCACGCTCAAGTGCCACAGGGGGCACGAGCAGGAGCTCGAGGCAGGAACTGGCCGGAGTCGAGGAAGGGGAAGAAGACGCATGCAGGGGAAGAAGAAGTCGCATCGGCTCGGAGCCCAGCGCAGGGAAGAAGATGGCGACAGGGAAGACGCTCCAGCGATGCTGCCGCAGCCCTAGCACCTGGGATGCGGCGTGGGCACCTTGCCGTGGCTCTTGAACATGGCAACGGGGACACCACGACGACGGGGAGGCGCCGGCGACGACGCCCTGTGCTGCTTGCTCACTACACCGCAGCAAGCTCTCTCTAAACCCTCTCTGTAGGGAAGAAGAAGGAGGAAGAAGATGGGGAAGGAGCGGTGGTGCGAGGGAGGAAGGAGGAGGAAGAGGAAGAGGGGAGTCGGGGCTAGGGCTAGGCGCTCCTTATGGCCATGGAGGCGCACTGAAGGCCGTCAAATCACGTCGCCTTTTGACATGGACAGCACTGATGCGCGCCGTACCGACGAAGGAAGGAGGGACCAGACAGACGAGCGCTGGCGACGCTGGGCCTCGTGGGCCAGAAGCCCACACGCATACACTCCCTCTCACATGAAAACAACAGGTTTTCTTATTTAATTAAAACAGCCACATCACAATAAATTCCCAGAGCACATAAGAGGGTTTTTGAGGAAAACAAAAATACTTGTGAGGAGTAAATAACGTGCTCATATTAAATAAAATATTAGGTTGATTATATGAACAAGTTATTTTATTAATATATTAATAAAACAGCCCCTGTTTTAAATAGTTTTCAAAGCCAAACACATCCAAATATCAAAAGCTTCACTTCCAATATTTATGAGACATATTGGGCTACCAAATGAACATTTTAAAATCATTTAATTAGCAACTTAAATCTGGCCATATAATTTTAAAGAAGAGAGGGGAAGATGGGAGGTGATGTTGATGTAGAAAGAGAGGGAGAAGAGGAAAGCACACATGACCCCAACCATACACAAACCACCTCAACACCAAGACCATCAAAACACAAGATCCAATCCAAGACACACAACATAGAAAGCATGATGAATGGCATGATGATGAAATGATGGATGCCATGATGCATGAATGCATTTCAATCACATGAAACAAGGTGCAAATCATCTCATATCTCATGACACAAGGTTCATACAAGGTTCAACAATGGGGTTACATGCCAAATAGGGTAGGGACAGCACCTGGGCTGTCACAATTCTCCCACACTACAAGAGGATCTCGACCCGAGATCAAGGAACGTAAGAAGTATGGAAATTCGGAATGGAGCAGATCCTCACGTTCCCAAGTAGTTTCTTTGTCGGAATGAGGAGACCACTTCACCTTGAAGAACTTGGTAGACTTGTTGCGAGTGTTACACTCAGTTTCTTCAAGAATTGCAACTGGTTTCTCACGATAAGAAATATCAGCTTGAAGATCGATGTCTTGGAGGTCAATGGTTCGCTCAGGAGTCTTGAAGCATTTCCGGAGCTGAGAAACATGGAAGACATCCTGCATGTTCGCGAAATTTGGAGGAAGCTCAAGTTGATATGCAAGACCACCTCTCTTGTCAACAACTTTGAACGGACCAACGAAACGAGGAGCCAACTTCCCTTTGATTCCAAATTGCTGCATGCCTCTTATGGGAGAAACTTTGAGATAGACAAGATCATCCACTTGGAACGAAACATCCCGATGTTTCCTATCATAATAGCTCTTCTGACATGACTGAGCTGCTTTGAGGTTCTCACGAATGACATGGCACATTTCTTCTGCTTCAGTGATCATATCATTGCCGAATATCTGACGCTCACCGGTTTCAGTTAAGCGGGGTACAACACTTTCTGCCATAGAGAATCTTGAACGGGGCCTTGCCTAAACTAGCTTGGAAGCTATTGTTGTATGAGAATTCAGCATATGGAAGACAGTCTTCCCACTTCATGCTGAACGATATCACACAGGCTCTGAGCATATCTTCAAGAATCTGATTGACTCTCTCAACTTGACCACTTGTCTGCGGATGGAAAGTCGTGCTGAAACGGATCTTAGTACCCATAGCATTCTGGAAGGACTCCCAAAACTTGGAAGTGAAGAGACTTCCACGGTCAGAAGAGATGAGTTGAGGAATGCCATGCAAAGACTTCTTGACGTATACAACTCTCCAAGCTGAGCTCCCGAAATAAACTCCTTGACTGGCAGGAAATGTGCAACTTTTGACAGCTTGTCGATAAACACAAATATGGCATCATTTCCCCTCTTGGACTTGGGAAACCCAGTTACGAAATCCATCTCCACGTGATCGAATTTCCATTCTGGGATAGGCAAAGGCTGCAAAAGACCTGCTGGACGCTGATGCTCCGCCTTCACTCTGCGGCAAACATCGCACTCGTTCACGAACTGAGCAATTTCACGTTTCATGCGAGTCCACCAGAAGGTCTGCTTGAGGTCCTGATACATCTTGGAACTGCCTGGATGAATGGATAGAAGAGAATTGTGTGCTTCATCCATGATAACCTTTCTGAGATCACCTTTTGGAACAACAAGACGGTCCTCAAAGAACAAGGTGTCTTTGTCATCGACACGAAAGCACTTATACTTCGGAATGCTCTTGGCCACAACTTTCTTCACTTTCTTCACCATAGCGTCTAGCAGCTGCGCTTGGCGAACCTGATCTTCCAGAGTCGAAGAGACTTGAAGATTGGCAAGAAATCCTTGCGGAATCATCTGAAGGTTGATCTTGCGGAAGGCTTCACAAAGCTTGGGTTGAAGAGGCTTCAAGATCAGACTATTGCAGTACGCCTTATGGCTGAGCGCGTCTGCAATGACATTTGCTTTCCCAGGAGTATACTCAATGGTTGGATTGAAGTCCTCGAGCATTTCCAGCCAACGACATTGCCGAAGATTGAGATTCGGTTGAGTGAAAATGTACTTTAGGCTCTTGTGATCAGTGTACACCTCAACTGGTCTACCCAACAATAAATGCCTCCAAGTCATAAGAGCATGCACAACTGCCGCCAACTCAAGATCATGAGTGGGGTAGTTCTTCTAGGGAGGCTTCAACTGACGCGAGGTATAGGCCACAATCTTGTCTTGCATGAGAACACCACCAAGGCCTTGGAGAGAAGCATCATAGAAAACTTGGAAAGTCTTGGACTGCTCAGGAGGAACAAGAACTGGAGCTGAAGTCAGTCTCTATTTGAGTGTATTGAACGCCACATCACACTCAAGAGACCAAACATACTTGACGCTCTTCTAGAGGAGATTGGACAGAGGCTTAGCAATTTGAGAGAAGTTCTCCATGAATCTTCTGCAATAACTAGCAAGCCCGAGGAAGCTTCGAAGCTGCTTCACATTCTGAGGAGGCTCCCACTTCAAGATTGACTCAACTTTCTCAGGGTGCACTTTAATTCCCTCGGAAGAGATGACATGCCCGAGGTACACCACTTCATTGATCCAGAACTCACACTTGGAAAACTTGGCATAGATCCGATGTTCCCTTAACTTGTCACGCACAAGGCGGAGATGCTCTGCATGATCTTCTTCTGTCTCCGAGAACACCAGAATATCATCAAGATAAACCAAGAAAGATTCATTCTTGAAGGGAGAGAAGATGAAATTCATCATCCTTGAGAAGGTTGGAGGAGCATTCGCAAGACCAAACGACATAACGGTGTACTCATACGAGCCAAAACTCGTCCTAAAGCGGTCTTGGGAATGTCTTCTTCGCGAATGCGAATTTGATGATAACCCATTCGAAGATCCAACTTGGATAAAACTTTGGCACCCTTCAGTTATTCAAACAACTCGTTAATGTTAGGGAGTGGGTACTTGTTTCTGTTGTCTTCTTATTCAATGGCCGGTAGTCCACACAAAGACGATCCGTTCCATCCTTCTTTTTGACAAACAAAACTCCACAACCCCACGGAGAAGAGCTTGGTCTGATCAGACCCAGACGTTCTTGCTCATCTAGCTGCTTCTTCAACTCTTTCAGCTCTTCGGGGCCAAGTTTATACGGGCGCTTGCATACCGGTTCAGTACCGGGCTCGAGATCAATCACAAACTCGACTGGCCGGTGCGGAGGCATTCCTGGCAATTCTTCTGGAAAGACATCTTCATACTCACAAACCACCGGAATTTGAGAAATCGTTGAGATTTCACCCTTCTCATTAAGAGCAAAGAGACGGACTGTGTCATCGCGAGCCGCAAATATAATCACGTCTTCTGAAGGATGAGTCAGCTTCACTTCTTTAGCTTGACAATCAATATAAGCCTTATTCATAGCCAGGAAGTCCATGCCCAGAATTAGATCAATATACTATTTCCCAAGAACAATAGGAGAAGCTAGAAAAGAATAATTGCCCATCTTGATAGAAGCATCCCAGACCACATAACGAGAATTCATTTGCAAACCCGGAGACACCACAGTCAATGATTTAGACAATTCTTGACAACACAAATCATGCTTAGAAACAAATGGCTTTGATATGAATGAATGCGATGCTCCAGAATCAAATAACACTTTTGCAGGAATATAATTAACAGAGAGATTACCCATAATCACATCATTGGACTGCTCTGCTTCTGCTGCATTCACCATATTCACCCTTGCAAACTTGGGATTAGGCTTCACCATAGCATTGCCTGGAGGCTTGATAGGATGAGGAGGCGGAAGATGCCGCTAGTTGCACTTGTTAGCATAGTGACCCTTCTGACCACACTTGTGACAAGTCACCTCAGAAAGCGGACGAACATTGTCTGGAGGCGCAACAAGAACAGCCTTGGACACCTGATTCTTCTGCTGGAAACCTGGGTTGGGTGGGTGGGAAGAGCCACGACCACCAAACTGCTTCTGCTACTAAGGAGGACGAAACGAAAGAGGATTTGATTCCCAATACTTCTACTCCTTAGGAACCATCTGAGAGGTGGAAGAAGAATATGAATCCCTTGAACGCTTCTTAGAGTTCTCCAACTTGAGCTGAGCTGCTTCAATCTTCAAAGCCATGTTATAGAACTGATCAAACTCACGAGGCTCCTGAAGAACTAAGCCTGGCAGAAGCTCATCCTTGAGACCACCTCTGAACTGATAGATCATAGCTTTGTCATCAGGAACATCTTGCTTGGCATAACGAGCTAGACTCTGGAACTCGACATTGTACTGGTAGACAGACTTGCTTCCCTGCTTCAGGTGCCTGAACTTCTCATGCATCTCCTCGACAAAGCTTGTCAGAATGTAATGAGTCCTGAAGTCACGACAGAAATCGTCCCAAGTAACAACATGATCGCCCCTGGAATACTTATACTGTTGCCACCAGTCAGCTGCTTGACCCTTTAGCTGGAACGATGCAAACCTGACAAAGTTCTCTGGCCTGACATTGCTGCACTCAAAATGCTTACTCATATCATGAAGCCAATCATCAGCATCTAGAGGCTGCTCACAACAGGTGAAAGTCTTGGGCTGGTTAGCAAGGAACTAATTGAGTGTCGCAAACTGAAGCTGATTCTGAAAATTGCCTTGAAAACCCTGCTGACCCTGCTCGCTTTCTTGCAACAGCCTGAGCAACATCTGGGTGTTTGCATTGGTCACGGCCATCACATCTTGCCAAGCTTCTGGAGGAGGAGGCGGAGGAGGCGGTGGCGGGGGTGGTGGTTGAACATCAGTCTGGTCCTCACCACGACCCAGATTGTTGCGAGTTGGTGGAGCCATCCTGAAGATGGACAAAACACATTAGCCTCATTGATAAGATGAAACAAAGCTGAATCAAATGCTTGAAGGAATTGAACAAAAACAACATAGCCTTCCTACTGAAAAATTAGTAAGAATGCTTCTTCGGTTATGATAACATCATCAGAAATTAGAAGCCACCTGCAATAAACACAAAAGTATTCAGCTACGTGCTTGGAACAAATGTATATGCCCAATACATCTAGAGAAGATGATCCTAGATGACTACAAGATTTTCCACCTATGAACTTCTGAAAACTTTCTTGTTTATGCAATTCAGGTTGCGGAATCAGGAACCTGCCCTAGGGAATCAGCTGCAACTGCATCCGCAACCTTCCACACCATAATTCAAGACATTTCACAATTTGTCTAATCTCGAATCCTCGAACTCACAATGATACTAAACCATGGTGGTACCCCGGATGCCTCCCCAGTACTGGGTGACTCCGACCTTATCTCACCACGATAAGTATTGAAGTAATTTCGAACATTCTCCATCCTGAGATATCAAGGAAGCTGAATGATAATGATGTGCCAACATTCCCTGGAGCTGGACTCCCCGGAAGAAATCAAGTCAGACAGGAGGCACCAAGACAGAACCCTGTCACATCGGCATCATATAGATTCCAAAATACCCGCGTAATCCTAAAAAAATTTGAGCGAGAAGAGGAGTAGAATCAAAATTCCTAAGTCGAAAACCTCACCAGAGCATAGAAGAGGAGTAAAAAAATCCTACTCTCCAATATAACTAGACTCAAAATAGTTTTTACTAGACACTACTCGGCCAAGTTCGAACAAGCAAAGGCTCCTATGGTCGTATGGCTCTGATACCAACTTGTCACGTCCAAGATGCGCGCCTATCCATTTTGAGGCACGAGGTCCTCGCAAAGGATAGAAGCGCATCTTGTCGTTAGCAAGATAAGCATCAGCACATCATACATTTACGGAAGGGAAGAGTATACAAGTTGGCTTACACTCGCCACATGCTAAATTACAATATCACTCAGTTCATAACATCATGAGGAACACAGGGTCTGACTACGAACAAAATCAAACGATAAAAACAAATGCGATGATACTATCAAGCTGCCCAAGATCACGACCAGGTCCTCTACTCGTCGGGGTACGTCATGTACATGCGGCCTCTCTCTTCATCATACTCCCATTGCAGCTGGGTAAGATCATCCTAAACATAATCATCTGTACCTGCACCTGGATTGTTGTAATAAACTGTGAGCCACAGAGCACTCAACTATCAAGTACCCGGGTGCCAACACTATTTAAGACTTTAGGATGGAAGGGGTGATGTTTAAGTCTGCAATAGCTCTAAGCATTTATGGTGGCTAGCTTACGTAACCAGAATGTAAAGTGAGTGGTCTATGACAATCGTTCTATTTCTAACCTGATCTCTAAGAGATCCTGAACACCTGCTTACGTCAGTCATAACCCCACCGTGTCCTCTCTCGGGTCATGTTCACAAGCAGAGGCAGTCACGGTTACTCACACAGTTGGTGTATTTTAATTAGAGTTTACTTCAGTTATCTAGAACCGAGTGTTAAACAAATATCCAAGTTGCCACATAACCGCGGGCACGGCTTTCCGAAAGATTTAACCCTGCAGGGGTGCTCCAACTAGTCCATAACAAATAACCACACTCCACAAAAATTCCTCGACCACAGATCTCGTGATCTTCATCGGTAATTCCAAAGGATTTCCAACACGTCGAGTAAACCCGAAGAAAGAAGAGTCCACACGCAAGACATTCGATAAAGGTAAAACAAATCCAGCAAGACCTCCCGACGTGTTGACGAACCCGATAAGAGTCGCGTATCTCAATCTCAGGACATGACGGATTGTCCAAACTTCCGGTAGGACAAACACAGAGTTGCCCCTGGTGGCCACCGGCGGTTAACATTTTTGGACCAACACTCATGCAGAGCACTGGCCCGGGGGCTGATTAAATTATCCACGGGGTTGCAAAGCCCTATGCAAGTTCATTAGTTATAGCAAATGTAGTACCAATGTTGGGTCTTGCCAGACAAGTTTTTAATCTCAACTGAATAAACAAGGGGGTCCCCATAACAACCCCAAGCGTGTTAGGAGCACAAAATATGGAAAACATAACACCGGTAACAAGGAACTAATGGCGGTACGAGCGGAACAAATCACTTAGCAAAAGGCCAAGCCTTCCACCAATACCAGATATATATGTGCATTAAATTAAATAACAGAATTTATTTGTGTTATCCAAACCATGTTATCACATGGAACGACCTACACCTGCAACTAAGAACGCTATAAGAGGGGCTGAGTAGCGGTAACTTAGCCAATCAATGGTTTGCTAGGATGTGGAGGTTAGAGGCTGTCATGGCAACATGGGGGCTGATATCATGTGGTAGGTAGTGCAATTGTAACGAGAAGAAAGAGAAAAGTAGGAAGCAAAGATAGTATTGGGATCCGGGTCCGATCATCTTGCCTGTTGGTTCTTCAGCGGAACAAGTAGCGGGATCCTCATAGTGGTATTCTCCAGGGTCCTCGAACTCAGTTTCGACACTCGCGTCTACCCAAGAGAAACAGAAAATAAATAACCAACCAAGGTGCAATGCACAATCAAGATGATGCATGATCCATTTAATGAAGGTTTTAGCATGGCAACCCAATTCTATTCAGGTTTAACATGCAAAGTTGGTATATTAATAAATCTGGACAGAACCTCGTGTTAAGTTATTTTGACATGAATGTACATGGAAAATATAGATGCATCATGCCAAATCGATGGAAATGCATATAAAGATCGCGAGAAACGGAGCTACGGTTCTCGAGATACGGTCATGACAATGTACGTAGGCAAAACACAAGATCACCAAATACCTGGGCTAATTCTTGGCATTCCAAGGTAGCCACTGGACAGGGGATGAAACATCAACCACAATAGACTCAAGAATCACTCAATTCCATGGAGTATAGCTCCCACAACTCACAAAACAAAATAGCACCCAATCTGCAACAAAACAGCAACATAGCAATTTGAAAAGCTCACAACTCGAGCTACAGGAATCCTACAGCCACAAACAAGATATGGACAGCTTCTACTCAAAACCAACACCAATTTATCCAACTATGCAATCAGCAAAAGAGCAACACATCAATATGCATGTATCAAGCAAGTTGGCATGATGAATCAGGATTTTAGGGACAGTGAAAATTCCAGTTTTCTGGAATCTATGTTAATAAAGTAGCAAGTTGACAACACTGGATAAATATGCTAGAGATATCCTATTGGTGTTATAACTAACAGGATGGTAGATGGCAATATATACTACAAATACCTAACACTCAGCATGGTCAAATGCACAACACATCACTAGCTACACCCCACTCTATAGGGCAAAACAATAACAGCAGACTCTCCAGACTTTGCCATTTTTAAGCAGGTTGGCAGAAACAGAAAGTAGCCAACTAAACAGCATGGTTCCCAGTTATCTAGTGGCTTGACATGAATAACAAAAATACTGGGACATTCCCAACAACCTTGACTAACAATTCATGTTGCCAAGAACTCGAAAGCATGCATGGATTAATTCATTTGAAAAAGACAAGGGTATCACAGCATAGAAATGCAGTGTTGCTAAGTTGCCCCAAAGTCAAATCTGACTTCACAGGTGCATACATGGGTTGATTCTACCCCAAAATCATTACTCATATCTATATTCTTGTATGGGACAAAAGGGACCAAAGGGGGGTGGAAATTTGACCTCCCTAGGCCATGGTGACTTATGCCACTCGCTAAACTTGATGTAAATGCCACAAAATGCTATGTGCTCCATAGATACATATTGAGAGAGGTTATTTATCATGCTAGGGACATGATACATGGCATAGCAACAAAATTAAGGATGAAACTAGCTAGAAGAGAAAATATGCTCAAGAGCACCTAAAGAGAGATCTACCCATTCATCCCTACTCTCAAGCCCCCACACACGTCCACATACATGTATAAGAAGAGGCACAACCAAGAAAACCAATGCAAACCTCCTAGTAAAGGTGCAAGGGCAAGCCCATACCCACACACTACTCATACAAGATAAGCATGTGTGTATGCAACACATACACACACTCACTAGGACACACATACACAAACACCCTACACTCAACTAGACACCCACATCACATCTACATGGCAAGACACACACACACACAACAAGCATCACACTCTTATGTGTGTATGCACTAAGCACACACACAAGTGCAAAAACACACACACTAAACAACCTACGCAGCCACACCCGGATCTGGTGTAGCCACACCAGATCCCAGCCACGCACACACACACACACGGGATCCGGCCACCATGGCGGATCCACCCACGCAACAGCGGCGCGCACGAATCAACTAAAAGGAAAAATGGGGGTGGAACCAGGAATCGATCCCACGACCTCGCGGTCGTCCCCGCGCACTCCTACCACTACGCCAGACACTCGATCGTTACTAGTAGGGGGGCTTAGTCCTATCAAACTAACCCCCGCGCTAACTGAACCCGACGAGCCGCCTGCTAACTGACAGAGATAACTGGACCGGCACGAACACGAACGAGGCACGCACGGCACGAGACGTACACACGACAAAGGCATGAACTTCGAGCGGGAATGGAACGGGCACTTGGCACTCTACCAAAAGGACACGGAGTCCACACTCAAGTGCCATAGGGGGCACGAGTAGGAGCTCAAGGCGGAGCTCAGATCGTCGGCCTAACGGATCTGTGACAACGGGCGAAAGAAAGGAGGGAGAAGGCGCCGAGGAGGAGCATGCTCACCTAGGGAGACGCAGGAACTGGCCGGAGTCGAGGAAGGGGAAGAAGACGCACGTAGGGGAAGAAGAAGCCGCATCGCGTCAGAGCGCAGCGCCAGGAAGAAGATGGCGACGGGGAAGACGCTCCAACGATGCTGCCATGGCCCTAGCACCTGGGACGGGGCGCGGTCACCTTGCCGCGGCCCTTGGACATGGCGACGGGGACACGACGACGATGGGGAGGCGTCGACGACGACGCCCTCTGCTGCTTGCTCACTGCACCGCAGCAAGCTCTCTTTGAACCCTCTCTACAGGGAAGAAGAAGGAGGAAGAAGATGGGGAAGGAGCGGTGGCACGAGGGAGGATGGAGGAGGAAGAGGAAGAGGGGAGTCGGGGCTAGGTCTAGGCGCTCCTTATGGCCATGGAGGCGCATTGGAGGCCGTCAAATCACTTCGCCTTTTGACGTGGACAGCGCAGATGCGCGCCGTACTAACGGAGGAAGGAGGGACCGGACAGATGAGCGCTGGCGACGCTGGGCCTCGTGGTCCGGAAGCCCACACGCATACACTCCCTCTCACACGAAAACAACAGGTTTTCTTATTTAATTAAAACAGCCACATCACAATAAATTCCCAGAGCACATAAGAGGGTTTTTGATGAAAACAAAAATACTTGTGAGGAGTAAATAACATGCTCCTATTAAATAAAATATTAGGTTGATTATATGAACAAGTTATTTTATTAATATATTAATAAAAACAGCCCCTATTTTAAATAGTTTTCAAAGCCAAAGACATCCAAATATCAAAAAATTCACTTCCAATATTTATGAGACATATTGGGCTACCACATGAACATTTTAAAATCATTTAATTAGCAACTTAAATCTAGTTATATAATTTTAAAGAAGAGAGGGGAAGATGGGAGGTGATGTTGATGTAGAAAGAGAGGGAGAAGAGGAAAGCACACATGACCCCAACCACACACAAACCACCTCAACACCAAGCCCATCACAACACAAGATCCAATCCAAGACACACAACATAGCAAGCATGATGAATGGCATGATGATGAAATGATGGATGCCATGATGCATGAATGCATTTCAATCACATGAAACAAGGTGCAAATCATCTCATAGCTCATGACACAAGGTTCATTCAAGGTTCAACAATGGAGTTACAAGCGAAATAGGGTAGGGGCAGCACCTGGGTTGTCACATAACCCATACAAGTCTAGCATGTAAGACATCATATCAGTTTGCGGCCTCATGCACGGTAATCCCTACGGTTGCCACCTTACCTTGGCCGGGACCGTTTGCGCCTTTTGACTCACGTATATGAATATGTCGCTAGTGATCACATGTCAAAGAACCCGTGTCGACATGAATAGTTATAGACCCAAGTGGCACAACCGTACAGGGACATGAATACATAACCAAACAATGCAGATTTCGGTCATCAACGTGTTTAGACTAGTCGTAGAAAGCTACATGGACTCCATTACACCGTGTGACATTTCCCCGAAGGGACAGACACAACAGCAAAGAAGGATACATGTGTCCAGAGCAGTAGCAAGCTACCAGGGCTCAATTGAAGCACAAAGAGGCATTTCCCTATAAGGAATGCTACCATAGGCATACGACTATGTGTCTAATCCCACACATACCAATGCATTTCAAACATACACACAATATGCACGATATGCGTAGATACAACTTGGCATCACAACATAACTCTATGACTCAAGTATTTATTAAAGACTCGTAAGAGCCAACATAGTGTGGTATTACAAACAGGAGTCACATGACCCAACACTGAAGTCATACAAGCAACAAGCGGAAGAAAAATATGCCTGGGTACAGACATCTACTAAGTGTGCCTGGAGGAGCCTGAAAAGCTACAACGACCCTGCCAGAGGAACCAGACCTCTGTCTGGGATTGCCAAGCTAATCCGGTTAACATCGAACTTCACGGCGTATGAATCACTAATGAGACTGACGTCTCCTCTATAAAAATATAAATTAAGAAACAGCAATTACAAAGATACTCAGCAAGACTTACATCAAAACTATCTACATATGCATCATTATCAACAAGGGGGTTGTGGAGTTTATTACATAAAGCCAGCTTTGACTCTTGGCTAACCTATTCTACGACTACGAGTACTTTCTGTGAGGTGGGATAACGCACTTGAGTCCACATGTTCACCAAATCAATACACCACAATGGATCCACTCCCGTCTCCCTACGATAAGGCCATCCATAGCACTCACAGTTATCTTGCGTATTTTAGAGTATCCCTTTCACTTGTCTATGAACCACAAAAGTTCTCCAGGTAGTCCCTATCCGAGGACGTGAATATTCGAATAGATTTATAAACCCTACAGGGGTATACTTGTTCACACACGCGCCCGCCACTTATCGCCATGTGCATGTAAAAAAGTACCTCGGCAACCTTCAAGCGGAAGCCCAGCGAGGGAGTCGGCCACGACCGTGAATCACATAAGACCCTAGTGCAGGTTTATCGCCTATTTGAGACTGAACCCGCAAGGAAGTCCGGTCGAAGTTTCCTCTACGTCCCTAAACAATGCATGCAAGGTTCCACAAGTCCACCATTCAGGTGACACTTGGTACACCATGCCACTATGTATATACCGGATCATAGCCCACCTCGTCGAGAAGCTCTATGCATGGTCGCCAACACTTTTCCTACAAACACCAGAAAATAGTTGCAACTCCTGGATAGAGATCAAGGCGATTAATAAGCAGAGAGGGGTCTAGTTACTGGAGCCCAATGTGTGGTAGCATTTTTTCTTGGATAACATACACAGAACTCAGTTCTTAAGGACAGTCCCAATGAGACAACATGCCATGTACTCCTACATGGCCTCTCGTCGCTATCTTTACCAAATCGTGTTCACACACTTAGCTCTCACACTGGAGGACATGAACACATCCATTCCAATTCATTACCCATATGGATCAGAACTGACACAACTCTAAGCATAGTAGGCACAGTAAGCAAGTATGGATGAGTAAGCACAACAAGGCTCAAGCAGTTTCTACTCATGCTAAGTTGTTTCAACTATTTACTGTGACAAGGACAAGTCATGCAAAGGTATGGGTTCAGCTACCGAGAACATGTAATCGTTGAATCGTTATTGTCCTATTGAAGTAAAAGAGAGCAGGAGCGAGAGAGTGGGTTTATATCATTATGCTCAAGGGGGGTTGCTTGCCTGACAGTTCTGGAGATAGTAGATCTCTTCAGCAGTATCAACGATCATAACATCGGAATAACGTCTACCGAAGAACAACAACACCAACATACAAGAAGGAACAACATTCAATTCATGCAATGTACAATCTTGATGTATGATATGATAAATTAAGGTACTGAATTGACCTAGCGGGATAATTAACCAAGTTAGTTGAAGTGGAATTCAAAAAAGTTTCAATTCCAACTCCAAATGATATTTCATACATTGTCCTAATCATAAAATGTCCTACTTGGTGATGTTAACTTGCTCAAACATGCATGATCATGGCATAAACAGATTCACTGGATTTTTTGATCATTTTTCATATATAAATTATTTTCATGTGAGTTACAGATTATTTTCTATGATTTTTATAAGTTTTAAGTATTTTTTGAAATTAAAATATATTCATAAATCCATTACTATGTCATTAATGCGTTAGGACTACGTCGTAGTGACGTGAGTAGGTCAAGCGACCCGGTCCAGGTCAAACTTGACTGACGGGACTCGCATGTCATAGGCTTAGGGGATAATTAAGTTTAAATTTAAGCTAATCTAAATTAGCAGGGGGCTGGCCCCACATGTCATTGACTCATCTAATTAACTAAATTAATTTTACACTAATACAAGATTAGTCCGAGATGGGGCTGTCACACCCTGTTTTTGTATCACTTTGTTATGCTTGGATTTGTAAAATTTGGAACCAATTAAAACTTTTTGAGGGCATGCTTGTTTGAATTATTACTTGTTTGATTGTTTGGTTGAGTTTGCTTGGCACTCTTAGGTTCTAATCCTCTCCATATTCATCTTCTTGAACCAAACTTCTTGCCGAATGATCATGCCATGTGAATAATGCCCAAAACTATTTTTTATAAAATATTATTTTGACCAAAAAGGATTTATTCAAATTAGGTTTTCGAAACCCCGAGTTGAGGTTTGCACTGCAAGTTCTCAAATTGGGTGGATCCTTTTTCCCCTAAGGCTTTATTTCAAACATACTATATATATGACTTTCCAAAACCACCAAATATTAATTTTAAAAGTTATTTTACTATTTACTTAAAAGACTTTTTCTTCAGGCCAGAAGTGGTCTTTTATAGGGAAAAATTATTTAAATGCTTTAAAAATATTTGATAAAATTTAGGGAAACTCAGTGGACATATATTTCCCATATATATGAGTTTCAACACATGGTCATGTTCAAAATAATGGGCAAAACCCCTCAAAACCCTTTCTTTCCAAATCAAGGTTTTGAAATATTTCTATAAGAAATATTCCCAATAAATTCCAGGAAAATTCCAGCAAGTCACACATGTTATATGTGAAGCTCTTGCAAAGTTTCATCTCAATACAAATTGATTTGATTCATCAAAATACTCCAAAACCATTCATGTCCAGATTCAAATTTGAATAACTTTACATTGTGAAGTTTCTTCCCTTGACCCCAAACTTTCTGGACATGTTCTAATCACCAAATAATGATGCTACACTAAGTGGTTCATCAAGGAGATTATCTTAGCATGACTAGATCTACAGAAACCAGGTTCTGTTAATTTCTAGGGTTTTGCAAAGAGACAACGTGAGCTTTCTTCAGTCAAGCTCAAAATTGGTGGTCAAGCCTATTTGTAACCACCATTTGATCCTGTCAAATCTTATGGCAAGAAAATCCCATTTTCTTGCCCTAATCTCCATCAAACACCTTTTGCTAGAATGGTAAAATGTCTATTTGACCCCCTCATGCTGGTCTATTTGGGTTCAAATTTTTACCACAACCCTGTACTGTTGCATTGCACCTCCCGTAACATTCTCTGGCCAAGACTAAAAGCTTGAGTGGGGTAAAAATGCAGCTTTCTCCTCTGGACAACCCCTTTTCTCTCTCCTTCTTGGCCTCTCTCTTTCTCCCTAGGCTCACCAGAGCATCCAAAGCCTCCCCACATTGTTTATGCCTCCCTGGACCCACAGGGCAGGGTTGGCCGCACCCAGAACGCTGTTGGCATGCCATATGCACGCTTTGGAGCGTGCTATAGTGCCGAAAAGCACTGTAGCTGCTGCCCACTGCATGGCCCTGGCGGCCTCGGGCCTCCCCCTCTTGCCAGTTGCCCCCCTCGATGCCCGGGACATGCCTCCCCTGTCGGACCCCTCCTCTCTCCCCTCCTTCTCACTCCTCCCGCACGTGCCGAGCACCACCCGGCTCGGCCAGTGAGCAGGCTCAGACGCGTGCACTCCTCTCTCTTTATCTTGCTTCCGCTCGTTGTGGACCAACCCTAGGAACACCCCCGATCAGCCCCGCGAGCTTTCTCTCCCTCTTGCCTCGGCCACAACCGCGCCGGCGCATGGGTCCACAGTGGACTCGCGTCCCGCCTATAAAAAGCATCCCCGAGCCCCCTCTTCCCCCCTCTAGCCTTCTCCTGCTCCCAATCGGCCGTCCCAAGCCCCCATTTGAGCTCCCTGAGCACCAGTGCTAGAGATCGACCGAGGCGCCGCCGTGGTGGAGCTCCGTCGATCTCGAGACACAGGCCCACTCTGGCGCTCCTCTCACCTGCATCGAGCCTGTAGGGTCCCCCAGACCCTTTTCCCCTTCCTCCCTAACTGTTTCCAGCAAAGAAACACCACCGACGACCTCCTCCCAAAGCGGCTCCACCATAATTCTTCATCACCGGCAAAACTGAGAGCCTTCGGCGTCCCCTCCACCTCTAGAGCAACGACGGGTCAACGCTGGATCCGTCCCTGCCCTTAGCTCCCCTCGCCATGCCATCCTTCGCCACCGGTGAGCGCCACGCCCTTCCTGTCGAAAGGAAGGAGATGATAGGTGGCCCCACCTATCATCCTCTCCTCTCCCCTCCTCTTTGTGAGGTTGGTTCCTAGGACCCGCCTATCGGGCTTGAACCCAGACGGCGCGCGCGCCTCGGTTCGCCTAGGCCTGGCTCGGCCACAGGCCGGCCCAACTGGGTCTGTTCTGGCCCGATTGGCTCTGAGGACTCTTTTTCTTTTTCTTTTTGCTCCAGTTTTCCTAAAATCCCAACAGAGCTTAATATTTGTCCAATTCCAAATATTTTTCCACCACAAATCTAGTAATATTCTGCAGAATTTTATAGTGCCACTTGTAAAAATATTTGAAAACCTTTTATTTATTGTTTAAGTTTAAAACCCATATTTGGCATTTTTAGCCTCTATTTTAAATAGTTTTGAAAAATTAACTTCAAAACTCCAGACAACTATTCTTTGTATAGTTTTTAGTATTTATATGAGTAGGGTAGATTTTAGTAGTGCATTTTGTGCTCTGTTTTTGTGTGATGCTTATTATCCCCGTTATTTATCGCGACGATAGATTGCACCGTTGACGAGGGAGTTGGACCCGAAGACTTTGAAGAGCCCAAAGACTTTGTTGAGCCAGGCAGGCAGCCCTTTGACCATGTTAAGAAACCATGTGATGAGGTGATCAGTTCAGTGGGATGCCTCCATTACTTTTACCGTTGATACCTGCATCGTGCATGACCCTACCATCCTTATGAGTGTTGTGCGGGTGTGAGTAGATAGGATGCTAGTAGTTTCTATGCTAGTGGGATCGGGATTATGCATGGTGATGGAAACAAAGAAATGATTTCAAAGACTTTTCAAAAACTCGTCGGGTGCGACTAATACCCGAGGGAGATTATGATGAGTTGGGTAACCACTTGAGAAAGAAGGGGTGGACCGGAACAAGTGAGTGTGCGATTTCAAAAATGGAGGGTTTAAGATTTGTCGACCGTCCCAACCTTCAATGCACAACCACGATACCCCTTATGGGACGGGATTTTTTGATTACTTTGGTGGGTACTATGAAGGATCCCGCATTACTAGTAGCGGGAGTGGCGTGGTCACTCTCGATATGGGGTCATGCCGGTATGGATGATCATGCGCTCTCTTCATAGGCACCGGGCACACAGTTGGTCCCTGCATGGATTCTATGTGTGATGTACATCATGTGAGCTGTGTACCAATCGAGTGGACTCTTTGTTTAGTATCGCTAGGGGAAAGGCATTGTTCGGGTGCTTACCTCAGACATGTTAAATACCGTGAGCCGTGGATGACACAGAAGTTCCCTGAGTCTTGTGGGTAAAGTGTGTAACCTCTGCAGAGTGTAAAACTAGTCAAATAGCCGTGTCCATGGTCAAGGACAGTTGGGTGCTGCTGCTTATGCCACGACTAGATGTTTCCTAAAAATCTTGGTGGGGTGTGTGTGTGTGTGGATCAAAAATAGATGATACTTGAGCTAAGTCCGATGACATGGCATGATGGTGAACACGAGATGTTCAACCCTCGCTTAATGAGAACTGAGATTGTTCACATGACTACCGTTAACAATTGATGCATGCTTACTCAGGTTACTTGATCATATCATTGCACTTAAATTCAACTTTCTGCAAAACCTACCTACTTAGTGCTATATCATGCATTGTTATCCCTTGTTCCACAAATTGGGTTGCTTGCGAGTACATTCAAAGTACTCATTGACTTGCCACTGGTTATTTAATTGGCCACGCATGGAAGAACAAGAGTACGATGAAGAGTTTGTTGGTGACAAACATGCGAACTAGGACGCTTCCCAGTCAGAATGCCTGTAGGTGTAAGGCAGATGGCATAGGTTCACGCTTTCGACCAAGTTTTCCGCTATTTGTTTTGTTTAATTGTTTGGCCATTGCGGCCCTATCTATGTAAGACTTGACCTCCATGGTCTTCATTTGTGTAAGACGGTATGTAAGGATGTAAGACTCTTGTTATTCAGCTTCTATGTGTTCAGTGAGCATTGATCATTGGGATCAATGTATGAGTGCATTCGGTGATCATGACTTATGAGTCGGGGTCCCCACAGAGATGGTATCAGATCCATCCTGACTATAGGAAGCCCTTAGTTAGCATGGACGTTAGTTAGGATCAAATCTTTTCAAAATTGTGCCTAGTTGCTAGGTGCAACAAAATTTTATACCTCTCCTCTCTTCTAGTCTGTTTCAAACTCTTGATGACTCTCCTCCATTCAAAATCTAGTAGATGGCCCTCATACCTGAAGCCCTTTTAGCATCCTGCTTTCCCTTACTCCTTGGGGATAACCTAGAGAAGTGCCAGTTTCGCCAACCTCCTGTTTTCGTCTACCACGAGCACTAGGTCGACAACATCACGAAGGAGTATCACGTTGAAGTGTTCATGAAGGCAAACGACTTCCAGACCAGTTGGTTCTATAAAGGACTGCAGATGGAGACCCTGGCACTCGCAGTCGAGACAGCTACACGAAAGACACTCACCCACCTTCGAGGAATCATTCCAGGGATGGCCGATGAGCTTGCTACTCATTACCTACCCATTAGAATGGACGACATCGGCGAATGTCAGACACTAGTCCCATCCAAAGAGGATGGCGTACCCCTCAGATTCCAGACCTATTTCAGCCTCTCCGCTGATAGTCTGGTTCACAACCTGATTAAGGAATTTGTGAAGCTTCATCAGGAACTTCACCACGTTCGAGAGCTACTCTGCCAAACCACCGACATCTTGAACAAATTGTCACATATTTCGAGTATGGAAAGCATGGGCATCTTGCTATAAGGAGTCCCAGCAAGCAATCAAGTCTTCTTTCCTCTTGGGCAGGAAGCAGAGCACTCCACCACCTGGGTCCCAGAACCCCTAGGGTAGGATCAGTCATGTACCCCTCATGTGAAGTCGAGTCCATGTAATGGTTCATATGAAACCATGTGTGCTTGTTTTTTTTGTTGATGTTTGTGTTCCGATGTGAGTCACGCTTTTTGCCTTACGCAACCTATAAGTGACTCCATCATCTATATTATCTTAACATATGTGTTGGTATTTCGACTTTTGTTTTACCACACTTGCACTCGACCAACCCCCTTAGGCACGCTTTTCCATTGTTGCTTTCCTACTCGTCTATCCCAGTTGTTTGACTTGGCTGCTCCAAACAAGATGGTGACTGCTACCCACAACAACTCCTTCGCCAACCCTGAAGCCAGCAACTCAAGCCAGCAACAAGGAGCTGGTGGGGCTACTCAGGCTAGAGGACACCAGGAGCGGCCACAAGGCAACATTCCTCTGCCACCAACTCCATCAAAGAACATGTTCATAGCTCACTTTCTCCAAGTTCTTCGGGAGGAACGCCAAGCCAACAATGCTTCTATTCAGCAGATGGCCACTCCACTCTCTCTGAGTTCATGAGGAATTCACCCCCAACCTTCACCGAGACTGCTGAGCCCTTGGATGCTGACGACTGGAAACGCACCATTGAGGAACTCCTTGCACTGGTCAATTGCAATAAGGATCATGAGAAGGTGTTGTATTCCTCTCACTGCCTCGGGGGTTCCGCCCGAGCTTGGTGGGATGGATTCAAGGTCATGCAAGGTGACCGCGTCATCACTTGTGATGACTTCAAGGAAGGATTCTGCACCACAAACATTCCTTCTAGGATCATGGCTGTCAAGAAGAGAGAATTCCGAGCACTAAAGCAAGGAAGTGGCTCTGTCAAGGAGTACCTGTAGAAGTTTGACCTGCTGTCAAGGTATGCACCTGAAGATGTCAACACAGAGGCTGCCTAGAAGGAACACTTCATGGACGGACTTTAGTAGACCCTGTAGTATCAGCTTATCGTCTGCGACTGTTGGACCTTCTTTGACCGGGTGAACAAGGCCCTCATGCTGGAAGACAAGCGTCATGCCATAGACGACACTCTCAAGCACAAGATGATTAGCAAGGGAAGTTCCAGCAACCAGAAGCCTCACCCCTGGAAGCCAGCCCCAGCCAAGCCGACCTATCAGCCACAGCAGGCTAGACCTCCTACGCCTCGTCCGAGCTACTAGCCTTAGCACTATGCCAATCCAGGCCAACTTACAACAACCCTAATAACAACAACAGCGGTGGGAACTACAACAACAACCCTAGGAAAGTCACTTGCTTTGGATGTGGTTAGCCAGGACACATCTCTAGTCTATGTCCAAACAAGAAGCCAGATGCACCGCGCCCCAATGCACCGAACCAAGGTCAAGGCCGTGGAGCACCACCAAGGAACCTTGCTCCCCGCAACCAGCCCAACAATTGCAAGGGTTGTGTGAATCATGTCACCACTAAGGAAGCCCAGGAAGACCCTGACGTCATACTAGGTACGTTCCTCATCAACTCAACCGTAGCAACAATACTTTTTCATTGTGGAGCTTCACATTCTTTTGTAACCCAAAAGTTTGCTCTAGAGTGCGGCATGAAGCCTACAACCCTGGGTAGTCGTATGTTGATACAAACCCAGGGATCAGTTATGTAGTCTGGGAGAGGTTGTAAGGGAGTTAAGCTTAATATATGGAGCACGCTATAGTGTCGACAGGCACTGTAGCCACCGCCCACTGCATGGCCCCGGTGGCCTCGGGCCTCCCCCTCTCGCCACTTGGCCCCCTCGACGTCCGGGACACGCCTCCCCTGTCGGCCCCCTCCTCTCTCCTCCTCCTTCTACCTCTTCCCGCGTGTGCTGAGCACCACCCGGCTTGGCAAGTGAGCAGGATCACACGCGTGCACTCCTCTCTCTCTATCTTGCTCCCGCTCATCGTGGACCAACCGCAAGAACACCCCCAAGCAGCCCCGTGAGCTCTCTCTCCCTCTGGCCTCGGCCGGGACTACGCCGGCGCATAGGTCTACGGTGGACTCACGTCCCGCCTATAACAAGGCATCCCCGAGCCCCCTCTTCCCCCCTTTGGCCCTCTCCTGCTCCTAATCGACCGTCCCAAGCCGCAATTTGAGCACCCTGAGCACCAGTGCTCGAGATCGACCGTGGCGCCGCCGCGGCGGAGCTCCGTCGATCTCAGGACACAAGCCCACTCCGGCGATCCTCTCACCTCCATCGAGCCCGTAGGGTCCCCCTGACACTTTTTCCCCATCCTCCCAGTCCATTTCCAGCAGAGAAACACCACCGGCGTCCCCTCCACCTCTAGAGGAACTGCGGGTCGACTCTGGGTCCGTCCCTGCCCTCAGCTCCCCTCACTATGCGCTCCTTCGCCGCTGGTGAGCGCCGCACCCTTCCTGTCGAAAGGAAGGAGATGATAGGTGGTGCCCACCTGCCATCCTCTCCTCTCTCTCCCCCCTCTCCGTGAGGCTGGTGCCTAGGGCCCGCCTGTCGGTTTTGAACCCAGACGGCACCCGCGCCCCGGCTTGCCCAGGCCTGGCTCAGCCAGAGGCCGGCCCAACTGGGTGTGTTCTGGCCCGGTTGGCTTTGAGGCCTCTTTTTATTTTTATTTTCGCTACAATTTTCCTAAAATCACACAAAGCTTAATATTTTCCAATTCCAATTATTTTTCCACCACAAATCTTGTAATATTCTGCAGAATTTTATCGTGCCACTTGTAAAAATATTTGAAAACCTTTTATGTACTGTTTCAATTTAAAACCCTTATTTGGCATTTTTAGCCTCTGTTTTAAATTGTTTTGAAAATCCTTTTAACTTCAAAATCCTAGACAATTATTCTTGATATAGTTTTTAGTATTTATCAGAGTAGGGCAGCTTTTTAGTAGTGGATTTGTGTTCTCTGTTTTTGTGTGATGCTTATTATCCCCGTTATTTATCGCGACGATAGATTGCGCTGTTGACGAGGGAGTTGGACCCGAATACTTTGAAGACTGCGAAGACTTTGTTGAGCCAGGCAAGCAACCCTTTGACCACGTTAAGAAACCATTTTCATGCATGTCATATAGCACCTTATTCCTTGTTGTTGATCATGTGATGAGGTGATCACTTCGGTGGGATGCCTCCATTAGTTTTACCGTTGATACTTGCATCGTGCATGACCCTACCATCCTTATGAGGGTTGTGTAGGTGGGAGTAGATAGGATGCTAGTAGATGGTACAAAAGTGGGATCGGGATTATGCATGGTGATGGAAACAAAGAAATGATTTCAAATACTTTTCAAAAATCCCATCGGGTGCCACTAATGCTCGAGGGAGATTATGATGAGTTGGGTAACCACTTGACAAAGAAGTGGTGTATCAAAATAAGTGAGTGTGTGTTTTCGAAAATGGAGGGTTTAAGATTTATCGACCGTCCCAACCTTACATGTACAACCATGATACCCCTTATGGGATGGGGCTTTGTTGATTACTTTGGTGGGTACTAGCAAGAAGCCCACATTACTAGTGACAGGAGTGGCGTGGTCACTTTTGATACGGGGTCGTGCCGGTATGGACGATCATGCGCTGTCTTCACAAGCACCGGGCACACCGTTGGTCCCTACATGGATGCTACGTGTGATGTACATCATGTGGGATGTGTACAAATCGAGTGGACTTTTTGTTTCGTATTGCCAGGGGAAAGGCATTGTTTGGGTGCTTACCTCGGGTATGTTAAATACCACGAGTGGGGGATGACACGGAAGTTCCCCGAGTCTTGTGGGTAAAGTGTGCAACCTCTGCGGAGTGTAAAACTATCCGAATAGCCATGTCCACAGTCAAGGACAGTTGGGTGGTGCTGCTTATGCCATGTCCTAATGTTTCCACAAACTTAGTGTGAGTGTGTGTGTGGATGACACAGAGATGATACTTGAGCTAAGTCCGATGACTTTGCATGATGGTGAACACGAGATTTTCAACCCCCTCTTAATGATAACTGAGATTGTTCACATGACTACCGTTAACAATTGATGCATGCTTACTCAGGTTACTTGATCATATGATTGCACTTAAAATCAGCTTTCTGCAAAACATACCTACCTAGTGCTATATCATGCATTGTTATACCTTGTTCCACAACTTGGGTTGCTTGCGAGTACATTCAAAGTACTCATTGGCTTGCCACTGATTATTTAATTGGCCAGGCATGGCAGAACAGGAGTACGGTGAAGAGTTCGTTGGTGACAAACATGTGAACTAGGACGCTTCCCAGTCAGAACACATGTAGGTTTAAGGCAGATGGCATGGGTTCACGCTTTCGACCAAGATTTCTGTTTTTTTTATGTTTAAGTGGTTAGCCATTGCGGCCTTATCTGTGTAAGACTTGACCTCCATGGTCTTTATTTGTGTAAGACGGTATGTAAGGATGTAAGACTCTTGTTATTCAGCTTCTGTGTGTTTGGTGAGCATTGATCTCTGGGATCACTGTACACGTGCATTCCGTGATCATGACTTATGAGTTGGGGTCCCCACAAGGGCCCACGAGTCAGTGGCCCTAGGGGTTAGTGAGCGGGGCCATTAGCCTCTAATGGTAGTGCCACATGGGCATCACCGACATTGAGTCACCAATGACCCGGATCCACGATGGGGAACACCGGAATTCCTCATCCGGTGACCAAACACCGCGCATAGAGGTCCTATGGGGAGCTGGATGTTCGCCGCATGCAGTGGTGCATGTGTTTGGGTGCGAGGAGGCCATGAACAACACCGACGAGCATTTAGGTGGCTGCCGGCATTCGGTCTCGTGCGGTGTGGCACTACAGAGAGCGAGGAGGCTTGCCGAAGGGCTCTACGGCGTCCTGACGCCACTAGGAGCACAACTGTTCAAGCGGTAGAGCTCGGGAGCATGAGGCCCCGCAACAATGGCAACGGTCGAAACTCGGCCTCAATGGGGACGACGACTAGAGGATTAAATCAACAATGGTAGAAGGGGGAACGGGAGGAGATGCTCACGGGGGACTCATAGAGATGCCATCCATGCTCGAGGACAACCTGGACGGAGCCAATCGACGGCGAGGTTGCCAGCAGCCCAAGGTTGAAGATCACGGTCGGATCGGCATTGCAGGGCTTCCGGTGAAGCGTGGCTCCACCGAGAGGATGAAGACGAACTGCCGGAGCTCTATGGCATGGACAAGGGTCGAGGGGGAGGCAGTGGTTGCGATAGCAGCGATGGCGCGGTCATGGCGGTCTCGGCCATGGCTAGAAATGAGCGAGGGAGAGGGCAAGAGGAAGAGAGAGGGGGTGGGCTCGATCGTGACGGATGCGACAAGGTTATCCCCGACTTCCACACAAGCTAGCAGGCAGGAGGTGGCCGAGGCGCGTGCCCATGCGCAGCGACCACATGTGCATCCTCGTGGCACGAGGAAGATGACGGCTGGCGTCAGTTTCGTGCTGGGCTGGGCCGGCTACAGTGCTGGGCCAAACAGATGTGTTTCCCTTTATTTTTATTTTTTTGTTTTCCATTTATATTCGCTATTTATTTATTTCTTTTGACACTGTTTTGAATTCAAACAGATTCAAAAAGGATGCCAAAACTTCTCTGGATATGTTCATGTCACTCAATGGGCTTTTCCAAGAATACATAAATACCTCAGAGTATTTGAAGATATATTATTTATAATATGAATATTAATACAAATTCAAATATGATATTGATTTAAATTCAATGCCCAAAATATTCCATAAAATGTTCCTGAATTTTTGTTTGATATATAACCCTTGCCAAAATTTTCAGAACTATTTGAATGGCATTTTCAAAACATTGAATGCATTTTTTTGGATTCTTTTCCCTTTATTTAATTTGAGGCTTTCACAAATCCTCAATTCAATTAGAAAAAATATGATGACATGATGATCACAATGCAACTAGTTACAAGAGAAAATTCTAGGGTTGTGAAAACCACTAAACAACAATCTTGTCCCGATATTCAGGCGTAGGGTAAGAGGACAATAGGGAACATCACACTAACACAATCATGATGATCCAATTGCCATTCTCGAAGATGTTGATTCATTGCATCAGGTTGATCTTGACAGCTTTTCCTTCGAGGCCTCCATCCAACACAATGACAATGGAAATAGGAAAGCTCTACAAGAATCGATCTTATCGAAGATCGAGCAACTCGTGATCAACTCATGGTGGGACGTAAGAACGTCTCTTTATCTAAGACACAAAACATACATCGAGAATGATGGAATGAGGTAGATGATAGAGGTTCCATTTGGTAGGAAATAATTCCACGCTTAGAGCAGATGGAGCATGGGTTTCAAAGTAGCGAGGAGCTAGTTGCCCTTCATACCATAACGGGCACCTTAGGAAATGTGACTCATAGGATTATTCCTTAAGTGGCAAGAAGAATTTCTTTTGATACAAAGATCATTGAGACTCTTCATACAAGCCTAAAGCAATTCAATACGATTGTTTGTAGGAATTCGAGAGAATGGCATATTCAGATCGGAAGGGAACTAGAGTTATAAAACAACTCGGCAACGAAAGGCACATTCCAATTGATACCGAGGGTATAACCCAATGTCTGAGTGTGCTCTCAAGAACTTGAGCATTTCCATAATCATTAAGGTTTTACCAACATCCAAGCCAAGATCTTGGTGACACATCATACTACCATGATCAATAGCAATAGAGCAATAGAGGATGCACATGCAAAGGAAGACAACACTTTCTCAGATTTCACCTTAGCTATGCCAAGGGAGAGAAATCTGGATCATCGAACATTTAGCACTTTGCTTCGAATGTTCTCCTTCATGTCCTAGCATAACTTGATTATAGATAATGCTTGATATCTAGAACATCAAGTAATAGGTTGGACTTCAGGATCTCAAAGTGGTCCACGAGGAACAACTTCTAAAATAAGTCATATAAAATCCTCATGGAGAAGTGGCTAAATTGCTGATATAAGATATTATAACAATAGGTCTTCTCTCTAGCTGCGTTAGCCACAAAATCACTTTACTGGGTTATAGAGAGACCGATATTATAATTCTTGGGAAATGCTCCAACCATCATGTCTGCCTGAGATTCGGATCTGGTTTGTGATAGAATATTTCAAACTCAGCAAGTCTGACAGAGAAATTTTGCAACACAAATCGACGAGATAGCATTGCGTAATTCGCAGGAGATGAACTACGGAAGATAGCTCCAAAACATGAGGTGGATTGCAAGATACATGTGAACACACTATCTAAGACAATTGTGACCACATAGAAATCTTACAACAGAACACCACTGAGTTCTGGGTGGGAATCATCATTGGAGGTAGCAAAGTATTGTGCGTGTTTGTCAGGGCCCTTGAGGATTAACACTTAACTTCTTTTCCTTTAAAAAATCGATTGGTGGCTTGAGGTACTAGGGATTACAGATGGAATGGAGGTAATTAATCTGCCAGACCATGGCATACATTTGCACATACATGAATGACTTGGCATGATTCCAAAGGAAGCAAGATGGACTTTTTCATGGTGGAAACTTGCATCAAATGCACGTGAACTGAGAGGGAGTCACTTCTAACACCTATCATACACTTCATGTACGAACATGAAGATATTTCCTACAAAGTTTCCAATGCTAGCTTAAAGTTCATCATGAATTATGGAACAAATGAAAATGTTGTTGATGGGATCAACAACAATTCATCGAGATATCCATATGGATGGAATTCCATAACTATTAAACAAGGTGATAGCATTGGTCAGACCAAGGATATAACGGTGTATGCTAAAGGATACATCCACAAGTAAAACAACCTTAGGAAGATCTTTGGTTCTTATTTTGATTTGATGATAGCCCACTCTCAAATCAAAGATTGGACAAGACAATAGAGGCATCGATTAATCACAGGGATCAACCATGGAAGGTATCATATTTCTTCGACACACACCCACGCATAAACACAAAAGATATCCTTTTGTCACGAGCTAAGTTAGATCTAGCTCTTATCTTTCAACTCTCCAAGTTGTTGTTTAGCTTAACCAACTAGATCAGGGTTATCTAACACATATTCTTGGATAATGTGTGGTTTATAGAAAGACCATCTTGATCACGAACTTAACATAGCGATCACGGAACAACCTAGTAAAACTTCTAAGAAGATATTCGGAAAATCACGAACCACCAATATGTTATTCAGTTCGAGAGCAATCTTTCTTTTCAAGGCGAAATGCTAAGATCAAAAGAGCGAAGGATTGACACAATCCTAACTCATTGATCGAAGAGTGCACCATGAACGATGGACTAGGTAGCATGATGAATCTTAGAATGGTGATTCAACAACCAACACACTAAGAATGAATTTATTATCCATTAACTTCCAAGCAATGGGATTCCTAGAAGTATTTAATCCACGCATCACGGTTCACTTGTCGGTATTCCTATTACGAACAACACAGAGACCGAGGAATGAATGATTATGGCGAGAACTATCAGTGTACCAAGAAGTCATAACAGGTGATGCAATTCTCATGGCAATCCCGACATGAAGAGGGTAATACTTCGAGGTAGAACAGAACAAAAGCTGGATTGGCATTTTGATCCGCGGAATACAACTGCCTTGACCCAATCACGAAATAGATGAGGTACTGGAGTTAGCATCTCCTAGTCATTCCTAAATAGAATGGCTTGCCGGTACACAAGAATAGTAGGCATCGATGAACATGAATGCACAACTACTCTTGACTATCTACTAAGAGATGAAGGTCAGAATACAAATGAAGAGGGGCAACTCAAGAGCACATGATTTTTCTGAGTTGTAGATAGATAGGTAAGCATCACTACTAGGAAAAGGGCTATAGATAATATTGACATTAATGGCGCACCACACATGTGGTGCGCCACTACTATATAGCAGTGGCGCACCATGTGTTGGTGCGCCATTAGTGTGATGGACACTAATGGCGCACCACACCCACGGTGCGCCACTACTAACAAACTTTTTTTTCCAAAACTAGTAATGGCACACCAGGGCACAGTGCGCCATTACTAGTTATAACTAGTAATGGCGCACCACTCACCCGGTGCGCCACTACTAACAATTTTTTTTTACTTTTTTTCATAACTAGTAATGGCGCACCAGTGTATAGTGCGCCATTACTAGTTCAAACTAGTAATGGCGCACCACACACAGTGCGCCACTACTAACATTTTTTTTATTTTTATTTTTGCAAAACTAGTAATGGCGCACCACCTAACTTGTGTGCCATTAGTAACCAGGGTTACTAGTGGCGCATTTGTAGGTGGTGCGCCATTAGTAACCTGGGACCAGCTAGATATTTTGGACAACCACCTACCACACTCACTTTTCCCACTTCATTCTCTCCACTTCCTCCTCCAAGCTTGTCTCGGCTGCCTCCTCCTCATCACCTCATTTGCACCATAGATTCATCCAAATTAAGTGGTTAAATTACCTTTTTTTGATAGGTAAGTAAGGGGAAAGCTTTCTTTATGTTGTAGATCTACTTTTTTCTCCCTCCAACAACTTGCACATGCACTTTATATGGCCTAGCTAGATCTATGTATGTTTGTGGTGTTGCATATGTTTGTGGTGTTGCATATATGTTTGTGTTTGTAGGTACCGGTATTTGGAATGCGATAGGGGTCCTATTTTTAGGCAAAGTCATGCCAAATTTTTCTTGGTTCTAAAATATCGTTTTGCTCTACCCCGCAGGCGACCATGGTCCGCACGATGACCGAAGGCATCGTGAATAGGTTTTTGAGCTCCGCGAAGGCCGAGATGCTTCAAAAGAACGAGACGGAGATAAGATGTCCGTGTCAAAGATGCAAGCCAGGGAGCCTTATGGACCCGGATTCCGTACAGGTGCGGGACCACCTGCTCTTGCGTGGTTTCATGGATGGCTGTCGGTGGCAAGGTGATGAAGATGATTATGAAGTCGTCCATGGGGTCTGGGAAAGAAATGAGGAAGGGCATGAGCAAGACAACCGCGGCGAGGGCGGGCGAGAAGACGAAGAATCTCCAGGACATGATCACGAAGTAGATGCAGTACACAGTCATAATGTAGAAGATGCCGGACATGATGATGAGGAAGATGCCGGAGCAGACGAAGGGCATGATCACAAATATGAAGATGCCGGAGTAGACGACGATGGACCATCAATGGGCTGGGTGCAGGACCCTCATATTCAAGAGCTCCTTCTCAAGCAGACGGATAACGCAAGAGCTGCCGCCCGAGAGAAAGCCAAGATGGATCAACTGGAGATAGACGCGGTTACTCCATTGTATGAAGGATGCAGGCCTGAGGATACCCGCCTAAAAGTAATGCTTATGGCTCTGGAGATGAAGGTAAAACACAAAATGACCAACGCATGCTTCGACGAGAACATGTCATTCTGGCACGAATGTCTTCCCACGGGGAACAAGTGCCCGACCAGTTTCGAGGAGGCAAAGAAAATCGTGTGTCCTCTGGATTTACCACACGTGAAATACCATGTGTGCATGAACAATTGCATCATTTATCAGGACGAGCACGCGGAGTCTACCATATGTCCGGTGTGCGGCGTCACTCGATACAAGAAGAGGAAGAAAGCTCCTCGAAAAGTGGTGTGGTACTTTCCGGTCACTCCTCGTATGCAGCGGTATTTCGTGGACCCTAAGGTAGCAAAGCTCCTGCGTTGGCACGCAGATAGGGAGGAGAAGAAGCAAGAAGATGACGCAAATGATCCGGAGATAAATAAAAAAGACAAGATGATGAGTCACCCTAAGGATGCGAGCCAGTGGCAAGCGTTGAACTTCGAACACCCAGAATTTGGGAACGATCCAAGGAACATCGTGCTGGGCACGAGCACCGATGGAGTCAATCCGTTTGGCAGCCAGAGAAGCACACATAGCACCTGTCCTGTGTTTGTGTGGAACCTTCCCCCCTAGTTGTGCATGAAGAGGAAGTACATTCACATGAGTATGCTAATTGAAGGGCCGAAACAACCAGGGAACGACATCAATCTGTATCTGGGGCTGCTAAAAGAGGAGTTAGACATGCTGTGGAAAATGCCAACCAATACATGGGACGCCGCAGAGAAAGAATATTTCCCTATGAGAGCCACACTGCTCACGACGGTGCACGACTATCTCGATTACGGATATGTCGCGGGGCAGGTGGTCCACGGATTTTCTGGATGCGTCAGGTGCTTGGATGACACAATGTATCGCCAGCTAGGTAGAGATCCCGGGTCTTCGAAAACCGTGTTCATGGGACATCGAAGGTGGCTTCGCGATGATGACTCATGGAGAAAACGCAAGGATCTATTCGATGGTGAAACCGAACCCCGAAGACGCCCGCGTATGAGGAGCGGTGGGAAAATAGACAAGCTATTGAAAAATTGGAAAGAGTGCCCACCGCCGTGAAAGGCACCAGAGCCGGGAAAGAAGCGAAAGGCGCCAGAGCCGCCGCTGAAGGTATGGAAAACGAGGTCTGTTTTTTGGGACTTGCCGTACTGGAAGAACCTCCATGTGCCTCACAGCCTTGATGTCATGCATATCACGAAGAACATGTGCGAGAGTCTGCTTGGTACCCTGCTCCCTGACGCCCTACATGTTTTCGCAGGGCGCCGCCGATGTTCCATGCACTCTCCTGCACTTCGTGGACGGCGAGTTGATTGATGTCGCCAAGGGCAGAATCATTCAACCGGGCAACCCCGTGTTCCATGGTAATCTGATGCCACCCACCGTGTATAGGGTTGAACTGGTTTGGGTGCTGCCAGGCTGCAATGACTTGTTACCTCCGATTCGACCTGCTGGGGCCGATGAAGATGATGTGATGACCCTCAGCGCCTACGTAAGCTGGCCCCTGCTTTAGCCGAAGAGCCAGATTCGTTTGGGGGCGGGGGACACCACCCCAAAGACAGCACCGCCAGACGTGCCGTCACCAAGCCATGGCAAGACCGCCGCAACGCTACCGAACATGCCGGACATGCATATGGCACAGGATCCAGACATGCATATGGCACAGGATCCGGACGACGACGACGACGGTACATTTACCAACGTCGATAAGTACTTTGCCGAACATGGGTACGGTGACGAATTCTTCGGGCCTCCCTCTCAAGAACCGAACCCTGCAAAAGACGACCGCGATCTAGCTGGTACCACGGAGAAACCCAATTGCAATAGGCGTCGTCTGGCGTTCAGTTCTCAGGAGACGCCTCCAGCTGCCGCCTTCACCGAGCCTCAGATAGCCAAGGTGCGAAATATTATCAGCTCCAACACACTCAAGAAGGCGGTCTGTGAGCAGAACTCGATCCCATTACAGCAGAAGAAGAAGGGACGGAAAGGAAAGAATAACAAGGTCGGTGCAAGCCAGCCGGCACCGAGTATGATCTGTGCTCAGTACGGGCCACCTTCACCTAAGGATATCTCGAGGAGGGTGCATGTGGTGGGTAGGCCGATGCTACCGACTAATCTGCTCAATGCTATAACCGGTGCTATGCGTAGTCTGCATGACAGTGTTCTTTCTTTGGAGAAGCGGCGTCTCTCCGAGAAGGATGTGGCATACCCGGTTTTCGTGGCCAAGGTGCCAGAGGGCAAGGGCTTTGTGGATAGCACCATCGGGGGTACGATCGTCCTGTGGTTTGATGACATCTTCGCTATGTTTAACCTTCATCCGCTGCACTACACCTTCATTCGGCTATTTTCGCTAAGTATAGAGATGCGGATCATTAGAGACAAGACCCCGGACATCGTGATAGTCAACCCCTTCTACGTGCGTGCCAAGATCTTCGGCAGCACTTGGGACCGGCAAGTCGCGAGTTCACACCTCGAAAGCGTCATTCTGGCAAACCCAGATAAGGATAACTTCCTCGTGCCTTACTTTCTCGAGTAAGTCATCCCCTCACCGCCCCGTAACATATGATTTCTTAGATTTTGATCGTTCTTTTTTTCCTAACATTCCATGTTTTGTGCAGAGATACACATTGCGCACTCATCCTCTTAAGCCCGAAATATTCCATGGCCACGTATTTTGACTCAGACCGTCAGTCGAAGAAAGACAACACAAATATCAAGAAAGTTCTTGATGATGTTCTCCCCGGCTACGCCAGATCTGGAGGCACCTTCAGCAGGACAATTTGTAGGTATGGCAAGCACGTGTTCACCCACAAAACGACGTTCCCCTACGTCAAGCAGCCGCCTGGCAGTCAGAAGGATGCCTACTACGCCCTCCGTCACATGCGGGCGATCGTACGGGACCAGCATCACCTTCTGCTACCAAATAATCTCAAAGATTGGGCCACACGCTTGTCGGCAATCCAGGACGCGGACATCAGACAAGAATTCTATTGCATCCAGTCGGAGTTGGCGGAAATCATCCATCAAGATGTCCTTCGTACGTCGGGGCAATTCTACCTCAGATATCAACCGTCCAACAGTGAGATAGAAACAACGCTACAAATGCAGGCTGACAACGCCCGTGATTTCATGACCATCGCGAAGGATGGCGGCTTCATCCACGCTCCAATCCCTGAGTCGAGTCGAAAGTAGTGATGCTATGTAGTTCTGAAATGTCGATTGGCTCATGTTGTAATATTAAACTTTAATGAACTTGTGTGTCTCTTTGGTTTGGACAGTCGTTCAACTTATATGTAATCGATGCTATTTATTAGTAGGACCATGAATCGTGATATTAATGTGTTGCTTTTCTCTTCTGATCCTTTTGTTGCATACTTATATATTGCTTATGTATTGTCTATGAATTGCTACTAACGTTTTGTTTGGCTAGTGCATAGAGATGCCGTCGTATGTCGTGTACAAGGGTAAGGTTCCCGGAATCTACGACGACTGGGAGGAGTGTCGGAGACAGGTTCACCATTTCAGCGGTAATAGTTACAAAGGGTACACCACTAGGGCGGAGGCGGAAGCTAGATACGCGCGCTATCTAGCGGGAGAGAGGAGGGAGCGTTGGAGGAACCGGATGAAGACCAGTTTCATTGCGATGATGCTCATCGTGATGACCACAACTCTCTTGTGTGTGATGGTAGTTTAGATGATCGATATCGACTTGTAATGTGAAGACAAACTCGCTAGTTGCGGTCTCGAGACTTGTAATGTTCTAACTTTGTTCGGTATTTTAAATTCGGAGACTAATATGATGAATTGTATTCGGAGACTAATCTTCTATTGTATTCGATAAATCTGCTATTTATATGTTGTGTTGTCTATATTCTGTGCAGTAATATGTTTTGTAACCTGTGCAAATATCAAAAAAGAAAAAAAATAATCCCTAATATTCATACTAGTGGCGCACCACTCTGCACTTTAGTGGCGCACTACAGTAAGCACACTAGTGGCGCATCATGTAGAAGTGCGTCATTAGTAAGCCAGTGCACAAGGTAAATATGGCCCCCTGGGAGGCATACTAATGGTGCACCGTGTGATATACTAATGGCGCACTCCCTGGTGCGCCATTAGTATCTGGTATACTAATGGCGCACCAGGGCTGCGCCATTAGTATTAATTACTAGTGGTGTGATGCTAGTGGTGCACCTGTAGTGTGCCATTAGTGGCCAAAACAGGTGCGCCACTAGCAGGCCTTTTCCTAGTAGTGCATGTTGAACAAGTTCAACATAATTCTTCCCGATAACCCATGCAGAAGAAAAGAATTGGCAGAGTCACAATTATAGAATAGAGAACTCATCGAGCACTCATAGTGTGATCTTTAGTTCAAGACGAACTTCTACCATAATGGTTCATGGTATTGGAAGAATAATAAACCATGAACCCTGAGGGCTAGAACAAGGTTACTAATATCCTAAAGGAACGAGCAAATGCTATCAACAGGAATGAGCAGACTGATCCCTGGGTTCAGGAAGCCAAAAATAGAATAGCTACTGACTAAATAACATCACAACATGCTTTCGATAACGGTGGCCAAGATTATCACACTGGGAACAAAAGACACAACTAGAATGTTGGGTGTTTCACTTCAATAACGTGGTTTCCTAAACACCTTTAACATATATATCGAGGTAGTAGAGTAAATCAATGCAACAATTAGTGTGCCTTGTCTAGCCAAAAGACATTAACTCGGGATGAATGCATTTGCAATTGCATCTGATAATTTAGAAACCTTGGAAAATTGAACAACATAATGGTTGTATGAGCATGAATATGAGGCAACCTGCATGAAATTGACAAGAAAACAACTGGATTCTTATGGAGGCACCGATCCAAGGAGACAACACCTTTCCTATAGGTCTCCATCATAGTAACTCGTCATCCTGATAGATAGATGAGTAGCCTAATTCTTAACCCTATAGAATAAAGAAGACGGTGACTCAGAATTAGAATGACACGAGGAAAGGAGTAAAAAGAATCGTACGTTCCCTTCCACAATCAATTCCCTTATATAACTAAAGCAATTCTAAGCTATGATACCAACGCTCTCGGGACCCCGATCCTAAGCCATACAAGTCTAGCATGTAAGATATCATATCACTTTGCGGCCTCACGCACGGTAATCCCCATGGCTTCCACCTTACCTTGGCCAGGACCATTTGCATCTTTTCGCTCACCTATATGAATATGTCGCTAGAAATCATATGTCAAAGAACCCGAATCTACATGACTAGTTATAGACCCAAGTGGCACAACTGTATAGGGACATGCATACATAATCCAATAGTGCAGGTGTCGGTCATCAACATGTGTAGACGACTCGTAGTAAGCTACATGGACTCCATTACACCGCATGACATTTCCCCAAAGGGACAGACACAGGAGCAAAGAAGGATACATGCTGGTCAATCAATGTGTCTGGAGCAGTAGCAAGCTACCAGGGCTCAACGAAAGCACAAAGAGGCATTTCCCTATAAGGAAGGCTACCATAGGCATACAACTAGGTGTCGAATCCCACGGATACCAATGCATTTGAAAAATACACATAATATGCATGATATGCATAGATACAACATGGCATCACAACATAACTCTATGACTCAAGTATTTATTAAAGACTCATAAAAGCCAACATAGTGTGATATTTCAAACATGGGTCACATGACCCAACACTCAAGTCATACAAGCAACGAGCGGAAGCAAAATATGTCTCGGTACAGAGATCTAGTAAACGTGGCTGGAGGAGCCTAAAAAGCTACAACAACCCTACCAAAGGAACCAGACCTCCTGCTGGGATTCCAAAGCAAATCCGGTCAACATCAAACTTCACGTCGTATGAATCACTAATGAGACTGACGTCTCCTCTACAAAAACATAAATTAAGCAACCGTGAGTACAATGGTACTCAGGAAGACTTATATCAGAAGTATTTACATATGCATCATTATCAACAAGGGTGGTGTGGAGTTTATTGCAGGAAGCCAGCTTTGGCTCTTGGCTAACCTGTTCTATGACTACGAATACCTTCTTTGAGGTTGGATAACGCACACAAGTCCACATATTCACCAAATCAATACACAACTATGTATCCACTCCTGCCTCCCTACGAGAAGGCCATCCATATCACTCACACTTATCTTGCGTATTTTAGAGTATTCATTTCACTTGTCTATGAACCACATAATTTTTCCGAGTAGTCCATATCCGAGGATGCGGCTATCTGAACAGATTTATAAACCCTGCAGGGGTATACTTCTTCACACACGCTCTCGCCACTTATCACCATGTGCACATAAAAAGGCACCTTGGCAACCTTCAAGTGGAAGCTCAGCGAAAGAGTTGGCCACAACTTTCAATCACACAAGACCCTTGTCTAGGTTTATTGCCTATTTGAGACTGAACCCGCAAGGAAGTCCGGCCAAAGTTTCCTCTATGGCCCCAAATGATGTGCACAGGGTTCCACAAGTCCACCATTCGGGCGACACTTGGTACACCGTGCCACTGTGTATATACCGCATCATAGCCCACCCCGTCGGGCAACGCTATGCACGTCCGCCAACACTTTTCCTACAAACACCAAAAACTAGTTGCAACTCCTGGACATAGATCAAGGTGATTAACAAGCCGAGAGGGTCGAGTTATCGGAGCCCAATGTGTGGTAGCATCTTGTGTTTGATAACGTACAAAGAATTTAGTTTTTAATGATAGTCTCAATGAGACAACCCTCCATGTACTCCTACATGTCCTCTCATCGCCTACCTTTACCAAATCGTGTTCACACACTTTGCTCTCACACCGAAGGACATGAACACATCCATTCCAATTCATCGCCCAGATAGATCAGACCCGACATGACTCTAAGCATAGTAGGCGCAGTAAGCAAGCATGGATGAGTAAGCACAACAAGGCTCAAGCAGTTTCTACTCATGCTAAGTGGTTTCAACTATTTACTGTGACAAGGACATGTCATGCAAAGGAATGGGTTCAGCTACCGAAAACAGGTAAGAGTTGAATCGTTATTGTCCTATTGTAGTAAAAGAGAGGAGGAGTGAGAGAGTGGGTTTATATCAGTATGCTCAAGGGGGCGTTGCTTGCCGGACAGTTCTAAAGATAGTAGATCTCTTCACCAGTGTCAATGATCATAATGTCGGAACAACGTCTACCGAGGAAGAACAAACATCGACAAACAAGAAGGAACAACATTCAATTCATGCGATGCACAATCATGATATATGATATGACAATTTAAGGTACTGAATTGACCTAGAGGAATAATTAACTAAGTATTGAATTCCGACTCCAAATGATATTTCATACATTGTCCTAATCATAAAATGTCCTACTTGGTGATGTTAACTTGCTCAGACATGCATGATCATGTCATAGATAGATTCATTGGATTTTTCTGATCATTTTTTAGATATAAATTATTTTCATCTGAGTAATAGATTATTTTCTATGATATTTAGAAGTTTTAAGTATTTTCTAAAATTAAAACAAATTCATAAATCCATTACTGCGCCATTCATGCGTCAGCTCTACGTCATAGTGACGTCAGCAGGTGAACTAACTCGGTCCAAGTCAAACCTGACTGGCGGGCCCCGCATGTCATGGGCTAATTAAGTTTTAATTTAAACTATTCTAAATTAGCAAGGGGCTGGTCCCACATGTCATTGACCCATCTAGTTAACTAAATTAGTTTTACACTAATACTAGATTAGTCGGGGCTGGTCCGCAAGTGTTAGTGGCCCTAGGGGTTAGTTAGCGGGGCCATTACCCACTAATGGTAGTTCCACATGGGAATCACCGACGTTGAGCCGCCGGTGACCCGAATCCACGACAGGGCATGCCAGAATTCCTCATGCAGTGACCATACACCGCGCAGAGAAGTCCTATGGGGAGCTGGATGTGCGCTGCCTACAGTGGTACATGTGTTTGGGTGCGGGGAGGCCGGGAACAAAGATGGCAAGCGCTTGGGCGGTGACAGGGGTTCGGTCTCGAGTGGCGTGGCACTACAGAGCGCGAGGAGGCTTGCCGAATGGCTCTACAGTGTCCTGGCGTCACTAGGTGCACAACCATGCCATGGTTGCAAGCGGTAGAGCTCGGGAGCATGAGGCCCCGCTACAATGCCGACGGACGGAAGTGGGCCTCAATGAGGACGACAGATAGAGGATAATATCAGCCATGGTAGACAGGGGAATGGGAGGAGATCCTCACAGGGGACTCGTAGAGAGGTCAGACGTGCTCGGGGACATCCTGGACGTAGCCAATCGACGGCGAGGTTGCCAGCGGCCAGAGGTTGAAGAAACCGGCCGAATTGGCATGGCAGGGCTTCCGGCGAAGTGTGGCTCCACAGATAGGACCAATACGACTAGGAGGAACTCTAGAGCACGTCGAGGGGTCGAGGGGGAGGCAGTGGCTGCGGCAGCGGCGATGGTGCGGTCATGGCGGTCTTGGCCATGGCGAGAAACGAGCGAGGGAGAGGGCAAGGGGAAGAGAAAGGGTGGCGGCTCGATCTGTATGGAAGCGGAAAGGTTATCCCCAGCTTCCACGCAAGCTAGTAGGCAAGGGGTGGATGAGGCGCATGCCCACGTGCGGCGACCACACGCACATCCTCATGGCGCAAGGAAGAGGATGACTGGCGCCAGTTTCGTGTTGGGCTGGGCCGACTACAGTGCTGGGCCAAACAGGTACGTTTTCCTTTATTTTTATTCTTTTGTTTTCTATTTATTTTTATTTATTTATTTATTTTAAAATTGTTTTGAATTCAAACCGATTCAAAAAGGATGCCAAAACTTCTCTTGATATGTTCATGTCACTAAATTGGTTTTTCCAACAATAGATAAAATACCTTAGAGTATTTGAAGGTATATTATTTATAATATGAAAATTAATCCAAATTCAAGTATGATATTGATTTAAATTCAATGCCCAAAATATTCCATAATATGTTGCTGAATTTTGGTTTGATATATAAGCCTTGCCAAAATTCTCAGAACTATTTGAAAGGCATTTTGGAAACACTGAAGACAATTTTTTTGGATTCTTTTCCCTTTATTTAGTTTGAGGGTTTCTCAAATCCTCAATTCAAATAAAATATATGATGACATGATGATCACAATGCAACTAGTTACAAGGAAAAATTCTAGGGCTGTGACAACTCACCCCCACAAAACAAGAATCTCGTCCCGAGATTCAGGCGTAGGGTAAGAGGACAACAGGGAACACCACACTATCACAATCATGACGATCCAATTGCCCTTCTCGGAGATGTTGATTCATTACATCAGGTTGATCAAATATTTTCCTTCGGGACTTCTATCCAACACAAAGACAATGGAAATAGGAAAGCTCTACAAGAATCGATCTTCTCAAAAATCGAGAAACTCATGATCAACTCATGGAATGGGACGTAAGAACATCTCTTGTTTGAGACACAAAACATACACCAAGAATGATGGAATGAGGTAGATGATGGAGGTTCCATTTGGTAGGCAACAATTCCATGCTTAAATAAGATGGAGCATGGGTTTCAAAGTAGCGAGGAGTTAGTAGCCCTTCATACCATAACAGGCACTTAGGGAAGGTGACTCATAAGATTACTCCTTAAGTGGAAAAAAGAATTACTTTTGATACAAAGATCATTAAAACTCTTCATACCAGCCTAAGGTAATTTACAACCATCATTTGAAGGAATTCTAAAGAATGGCATACATAGATCGGAAGGGAACTTGAGTTATAAAACAACCTGCAATGAAAGGCACATTCCAATTGATACCGAGGGTATAACCCAGTGTCTCAGCATGCTCTCGAGAACTTGAGCATTTCCATAATCTTCAGGGTTTTACCAACATCCAAGCCCTGATCTTGGTGACACATTATACTACCATGATGAATAGCAATAGAGGATGCAGATGCAAAGGAAGACAACACTTTCTCAGATTTCACCTTAGCTATGCCAAGGGAGATAAATCTGGATGATCGACCAAGAGACATTTAACACTCTGCTTTGAATGTTCTCCTTGATGTACCAGCATAACTTGATTATAGATAATGCTTGATATCTAGCACATCAAGTAATAGGTCGGACTTCGGGATCTCAAAGGGGTCCATGAGGAACAACTTCTAAAATAAGTTATATAAAATCCTCATGGGGAAGTGGCTAAATTGCTAATACAAGATATTATGATAATAAGTCTTCCGGCTAGATGCGTTAGCCACAAAATCACTTTACCGGGTTATAGAGAGACCAATATTATAATTCTTGGGAAATGCTCCAACCATCATGTCTACCTGAGATTCAGATATGGTTGGTGATAGGATATTTTAGACTCAGCAGGTATGACAGAGAAAGTTTGCAACACAAACCGATGAGATAGCATTGCGGAATTTTCAGGAGAAGAACTATGGAAAACAGCTCCAAAACATGAGCTGGATTGCAAGATACATGTGAAGACACTGTCCGAGACAATTGTGACCACATAGAAATCTTACAACATAACACCACCGAGTTCTGGGTGGGAATCATCATTGGAGGTAGTGAAGTATTGTGCACGTCCGTCAGGGCCCTTCATGATTAACACTTAACTTCTTTTCCTTTATGAAATCCATTAGTGGCTAGGAGTGCTAGGGAATACATATGGAATGGAGGTAATTAATCTTCTAGACCATGGCATACATTTGCACATGCACGAATGACTTGGGATGATTCCAAAGGAAGCAAGATGGACTTTCTCAAATTCATGGCAACAACTTGCATCAATTGCGCATGAACTGAGAGGAAGTCACTTCTAACACCTAACATACACTTCATGTATGGAACACGAAGATATTTCCTACAAAGTTTCCAACACTAGCTTTATGTTCATCATGAATCATGGAACAAATGAAAATGCTGTCGATGGGCTCCACAACAATTCATCGAGGTATCCAGATGGATGGAATTCCATAACAATTAGAACAAGGTTATAGCATTGGTCAGACCAAAGACATAACGGTGTATGCTCAAGGATACATCCATGAGTAAAACAACATTAGGAAGATCTTTGGTTATGATTTTGATTTGATGATAGCCCACATTCAAATCAAAGAGTGGACAAGACAATAGATGCATCAATTGATCACAAGGATCAACCGAGGAAGGTATCATCTTTCTTCAACAAACACCCACACATAAACACAAAAGATATTCCTTTGTCATGATCTCAATTAGATCAAGCTATTATCTTTCAACTCTCCAAGTTGTTTTTTATCTTAACCAACTAGCTCAGGGGTATCTAACACAGTTCTTGGAGAAGGGGTGGTTTATAGAAAAACCATCTTGATCACAAACTCAACATAGCGATCAGGGAACAACCTGGTAATACTTCTGAGAAGATATTCAAAAAATCATGACCCACCGATATGTTATTCAGTTTGAAAGCAATCTTTCTTTCGAGGGTGAAATGATAAGATCAAAAGAGCAAAGGATTGACACAATCCTAACTGATTGATCGAAGAGTGCACCATGAACGATGGACTAGGTAGCATGATCAATCTTGGAATGGTGATTCAACACACTAAGAATGAATTTATTGTCCATTAACTTCCAAGAAATAGGATTGCTAGAAGTATTGATTCCACGCATCAAGGTTCACTTTTCCGTATTCCAGTTACAAACAACATAGAGACCAATGAATGAATGATGATGGAAAGAAGTATCACTGTGCCAAGAGGTCATAAGAGGTGATGCATTTCTCATGACAATCCCGAGATGAGGAGGGTAATACTTTGAGGTAGAACCGAACAAAAGCTGGATTGGCATTTTGATCTACGGAATACAAGTACCTTGAACCAATCCAAGAAATGGATGTGGTACTGGAGTTTGCTTCTCCTAGTCATTCCGAAATAGAAAGGCTTGACGAACCACAAGAATAGTAGGCATTGATGAATACGAATGCACAACTACTCTGGACTATCCAGTGAGAGATGAAGGTCAGAATACAAATGAAGAGGGGCAACTCAAGAGCACATGATTTTACTGAGTTGTAGAGACATAGGTTAGCATGTCGAACAAGTTTAACATAATACTTCTGGCTAACCAGAAGAAAAGAATTGGCAGAGTGACAATTATAGAATAGAGAACTCATCGAGCACTCTGAGTGTGATCTTTAGTTCAAGAAGAACTTCTGCCATAATGGTTCATGGTATTGGAAGAATGATAAACCACGAACCTTGAGGGCTAGGACAAGGTTGCTAATATCCTAAAGGAACAAGCAAATGCTATCAACGAGAATGAGAAGAATGATCCTCGGGTTCAAGAACCTAGAAATAGAATACCTACTGACTAAATAGCATCACATCATGCTTTCGATAACAATGGTCAAACTTATCAGACTGGGACCAAAAGACACAACTAGACTATTGGGTGGTTCATTTGAATAACATGGTCTCCTAAACACCATTAACATATACGTCGAGGTAGTAGAGTACATCAATGCAACAATTAGTGTGCCTTGTTTTGCCAAAAGACATTAACTCGGGATGAAAGGATTTGCGATTGCATCAGATAATTTAGAAACCTTGGACAATCGGACAACATAACAGCTGTACGAGCATGAATATGAGGCAACCTGCATGAAACTGACAAGAAAACAACTAAATTATTATGGATACACCGATCCAAGAAGACAACACCTTTCCTATAGGTCTCCAGCATAGTAACTCGTCATCCTGATATGTAGATGAGTAGCCTAATAATTAACCTCGTAGAATAAAGAAGAGGATGAATCAGAATTAGAATGACATGAGGAAAGGAGTAAAAAGAATCTTATGTTCCCTTCCGCAATCTATTCCCTTATATAACTAAAGCAGTTCTAGACTAAACATCGACCAGTTTAGCTTGGTAGTCCTATAGGCACTTAACCTCTGATACCAACGCTGTTGGGATCCCGATCCTAAGCTATACAAGTCTAGCATGTAAGACATCATATCAATTTGCGGCCTCATGCACGGTAATCCGCACACCTGCCACCTTACCTTGGCCGGGACCGTTTGCATCTGTTGGCTCACGTATATGAATATGTACCTAGCAATCATATGTCAAAGAACCCGAATCAACATGCCTAGTTATAGACCCAAGTGGCAATACCGTACAGGGACATGCATCCATAACCCAGCAGTGCAAGTGTCGGTCATCAACATGTGCAGACGAGTCGTTGCAAGCTACATAGACTCCATTACACCGCGTGACATTTTCCCGAAGGGATATACACAACACCGAAGAAGTCTACATGTCGGTCAATCAATGTGTCCAGGGCAGTAGCATGCTACCAGGGCTCAACGGAAGCATGGAGATGCATTTCCCTGTAAGGAAGGCTAACATAGGCATACGACTAGGTGTAGGTGTCGAGTCCCACATATACCAATGCATTTCAAACATACACACAATACACACGATTTTCGTAGATACAACATGGCATCACAACATAACTCTATGACTCAAGTATTTATTAAAGACTCATTAGAGCCAACATAGTGTGATATTACAAACAGGGGTCACATGACCCAACACTCAATTCATACAAGCAACAAGCGGAAGTAAAATATGTCTGGGTATAGACATCTAATAAAAGTGGCTTGTGGAGCTTGAAAAGCTACAACGACCCTACCAAAGGAACTAGACCTCTGTCTGGGATTCCCAAGCTAATCCGGTCAACATCGAACTTCACACCATATGAATCACTAATGAGACTGATGTCTTCTCTTCAAAAACATAAATTAATAAACCGTGAGTACAAAGGTACTCAACAAGACTTAAATCAGAACTATCTACATATGCATAATTATCAACAAGGGGGTTATGGAGTTTATTGCAGCAAGCTAGCTTTGACTATTGGCTAACCTATTCTACGACTATGAGTACTTACTTTGATAATGCACAGAGTCCACATATTCACCAAATCAACACACCACTATGGATCCAGTCCCGTCTCCCTATGAGAAGGCCATCCATAGCACTCACACTTATCTTGCGTATTTTAGAGTACCCATTTCACTTGTGTATGAACCACATAAGTTCTCCAAGTGGTCCTGTAACATCCCAAACTTTGGAATGTTATAATAATTATTAGAATGATTGTTTGTTTGTTTGTTTGAGTGATTGAAAGTGAGTGAAATTTGAAACTTTTTGAATGTTTATTGAGAGGGAATGAAATGACTTTCCCAAAACATTCAATCTGCATTTTGATCACCAGGAATTCAAATTCATTTCATCACAAAACCCTAGAGTGAAGATGAAATGACTTCTTCCATTTAAAGAAATGAAAAGGGATTTGAAAATGATTTGAATTTCCATTTTGAAAATATTTCAAATTCAGAAAACTTTATGCAACTCAATGATTTTTATGAGAGAAGATAATATGACTTCTTCAAATTATACGAAATATGAGTTGGAATTTTAAAATAAATCTTTGAATAGTGAATGTGAAAATCTCAGGATTTTCTTTTGGAATCATTTCATATTTGGTTACTATTCCAATTTTCAAAGTATTCAAACCCCTCACAAAAATTTGAGAGGAGTAACATGACACTCCACACCAGGGACTTCTTGGTGATTTATTTGAATAATAAATACCAGGGGTTATTCTGAAAAAAATATTTGCAAAGGGATTTAAAAGCAAAAGGGCAATTTCTGAAAATAATATTTTTTCCAAAGTATTCAAATGCAAGAATACAAATGTCCATTAAATGGCATTTATTATTCTGTTAATTTTGATATAAAATTTGACTATATTTGGAATTTATTCGAATGCATTGAACAAGTTTTATGGCTCTGGTAAAATCATAAATGGAAAACGGTAACGGTTTGTAATAAAACCGGCCGGCCCACAGCCTTTAAAGCCAAATTCATTTCGTAACAGTCGCCCGCTGACTACACTCGCCCTCTCCTCTCGCTGACGTGTGGGACCATCGCCCGCTCCTTTCTCCCGCGCGGTCGTCCTCCTCCTCCCGCACGCGCCGTCGTCGTCGATTCCCCTCGCCGCGGATCTCCTCCTCTTTTACTTCCCCGACCACCGCACTGCCCCTATAAGTACCCACCCCTATCACGCATCCATTCCTCTTGCTTTCCCCCTCTCTTCGAGCCCCCACCTTGCCGGAATCGCTCGCCGGAGCTTTCGGTCGCCGCCGCGCCTCTCCCCTCCTAGCGCCCGTCTCCGACCTCCCCGACCTCTCCCGAGCGCACCATCGAGCTCCTCTCACCCGTGCACACCACCCCATCCCCTGCCCGAGCCCCAGAGACCCCCAGACCTGCCTCACCGTCACCCTCGCCGGAGTAACCTCCCCACCCGAAGCTCGAGGAGCTCCTGCCCGTCGACTCCGACGCCCCCGAGCCTCACTGACGCCACCGACGTGCTCGCCGTACTCGCCGCCGTCTACTAGTGCCCTCGCCGTCGCCGAGGACCACCGGAGCGCTGCCCATGTCGACCACTTCGCCTCGGCCTCGCCGGAGAAGCCCTCGCCGGCGACCCACCACCGCGGTGAGCTCCACCACCTCTCTCCCCCGTCCGATCTGGATCTGACGATCCAGATTAGAACCTATTAAATGCGAACCGTTTTCTTCTAAAGCACCGGTCGACCGCCCAAAAACCCCTAGCACACGCCCACCTGGACGAACTAGAGCTTGCCACGTAGCCCCTGACCGTTAGAAACGAATTTTTCTTTTCTGTTTTAATTTCTGTTTCCAGAATAGGTTTAGATTTCATTTTCCTTATATCTTTTAAACTATTTAATGTTTGTAATTGATTCTTTTTGCAGTAGATCACAAATTTCATCTAGTTTCTGTAGATATCAAATTTGACTATGTTTAAAAATTGAAATTTGAATTTAAACAAATTTGATTTAAATTTTGTTTTCTGAATATGTTGAGTTTTAAAAGGTATTTTTGATTGATTCTTTTTGCTACTTGTCACTAGTGATATTAGTTATCATTAGGAAGAGTTTGAGAATTTTAGAGTATTTGAAAATACTGTTTTGAACTAAAATAGATTCTATTTAATTCCTATGTTGTTTAGTTAGCTTAATTTTTTCTGTAGTTATTTTGAAAATCTGAATATGATTTATGTTATGTTTTAGATTTCATTTAGTTATGTTGTTCTAAATTTAGGATTTATACTTACTATTAAAACAATAATAATAATTTGCTTAGTTTATTACTATGTTGTTATAGGAACCTTATATTTTTAACTAAGCATTGTTTCATAAAAACAGACTAGTTAGTAATAGTTAATTCTAACAAAGTTTTATATTATTAAAATTCTGTTTTCCAAGAAAAAGTTTCCAGTAATCTTTTTTGTTAAGAAATGTTTTGTTAATAAAAATACTTTAGTTTTGCCCTATTATGATAGGAAAACTATGTTCTTTATCATTAGGTAATGTGTTATAAAACAGTTTAATTTAATAGAAACTCTTTTCACAAAACTTTTTGATGATCTAATTATGTTTTGTAATAAAGGTTTTTATAAATTATTTTCTGTTAACTTAGTTATTTTACAAAATGTTTTCTTTTAGTTTATAGTTGTGCTTGTAGTTAAATTCATTAGGCAAACACTCATGTTGTTAGAATGTTGTTTTCATAGTTTTAGTTGTCTTTCAAAAGTAATTCTTTTGCTAGTAAAATATTTACTAAAATCCTTTTGTTGTATTTTACTTTGTTATTGTTTGTTACTATTTGAAAATAATTGTTTTAGGGGAAAACTACTTTAGTTGCTTTTATGAAAACTTTCTTGATTTTAACTTTTGTCTTAAGTATTGCCTTCATCAACCTTGTTGTTTTGTTTCTTGTGTTATCTTGTGATTGTTAGAATTGATTGCTAGTATGATTGCTTATGAATGCAATGTTTTCTATATAGATTTTCATCGGAGAGTGACGAATAGTCTATCAAGTTATTTCTGAGAGCGATCTTTATCTTCATCAACAGTACAGGCAAGTTCACTTTGACCATCTTTTCATACCTATGTTTTATTGCATGTAGTGACATCATTCAACAGATCCCTCCCGTAGTGTTATTGAAACTCTTGTAGTTGAGTAGAATGCATGAGGTAGGAACCCACCACTTGTTACTAAAGCCCTGGGAACGCTAGTTAGTGCAATGCTATGCTAACGTAGACGGGTTCTGGTATGAGTGTTCGTGAGTGGTGTCAAGAAGGACTCCACGTCAAAACGACGACCTCATGAAGACATCTTCATGTCCTGCATCTTCAAGACTTCAAGACTTCAAGACTCGAGAAGACAAGTTTTCAATACACACTACTGCGTGAAGGATGGTTTATTGGGCATCCCTGGAGAAACCAGTGGATGGCCGGGATGCATGGAGAAGCACCATGACATCTTGCGGAAAGCTTCACCCAGTCTCAAAGAGAAGGATGAATACCTCATGCCCGGAAGCTTACCTGTGTAGCCAGAAGTCATTATGGGCTCTGGCTTGGTTGATCTTTGTTGTGACTCTGCTGGGCAGTGCTACGAGATGTAGTTGACGTTAGGATTGGGATGGGCACTATCGGACAGTCAGGGAAGCACTCTGAAAGACCATGTTTCTTTCATCCTGTTCTCAAACACCAGGCAGTGCGAGGACTTACCAGGAGGGAAAGAATCTTGTGGGTAAAGTACACAACACTCTGCAGAGTTAAACCTAAGCGATTAGCCGTGTCCCCGGTTACGGACAATTTGAGCTTCTAGACTTGGATCTATCTCTGAACTCTCAACACTGGACTGATAACTAATTGTGGGCAACTTATGATACTTATGGGCATTGAGACATTGGTTGGCGGAACCATGTCATGATAGGTAACTCCATAGTGAAATTCCTGATATTCCTTTGTTGTAGGAAAATAAAATCAGCTTTTACGCAAAAACTCAGACACAGAGCCACAAAGCCTTTGCATATAGAATAGTCTTTATTTTTCTGTTCTACTATGGTGATCTTGCCAGTACATTCAATGTACTGACCTACACGATGCAACGTCTTATGTTGCAGATACTCTTCTACGACGGGTAAGAATACGATTCAGGGTTACGGTCCGCGCTCAACTTGCCGTTGGTGTTATTGGGACTCCACTCCCGTTGACTGTATCCGCTGCTATTTTAAGGTATATATCAGTTTTACGTTATTTACATGTGATTGCACTTTGATATATACATTGATGTACTGTGTGTGCCAGCATACTGATCTAGGGATGGCACAGAACACACAGAGGCTTGACTCGTTTTGAGTCGGGTCGCTACAGAAATGGTACCAGAGCACATGTTGACTGTAGGACGTGACCCTAGAAACTGGAAAGCCCTTAGGAAATGATTTCTCGAAAACTTTGTTTTCAAAAGACCTTCTACTTCTCATCCCTTCTGAGTTTTATCAAGAGTTAGAAAATACCCTTTTCCCCTTGACCACACGAAGGATCAACTGAAGCCCTCCAAGAAGGACAAGATATCAGACAACTGGTGACCAACTCAGACAAAGATGTATTCCATTTTGGAAGAGCTACAAAAGGATTGAAGACTATACATACCTCAAGAAATTGAAGACCATGAAGAATTTCCAAGATGTTATGCCCCTAGAAGACCCAACCCCTGATATAAACTTACGTTAGATACGAAGATTTGTGGGCTGTCATTTGTGTGTAATTTTCGACAACCACAACAAATATCTATTTTTAAAACCATTGTTTGTATTGTGTGTATCTCCTCCTTTCTCTCTACCATCTCATCCCAAAACCTTGAACCCAATAGATGGCATATGAAGCTGGACTTGTACTTTCTGGACCAATGACCCAGCTAGAGGCAGAAGTATGGATACACAACATGGAGAATCACTTCAGGAGCAACTCGATAGCACAGAAGTACGAGGTTCAATATGCTCTCCAGCACTTTACAGAAAGTGCCACAACTTGGTGGAAAATGCATCATGCCATACAAGGATTTAATGGAGCAAAGAATTGGGAAGAACTCAAGAAGACTCTGTTAAGATCCCGTCTCATTCAGAATCATTGTGTTATCCCGATGAAGAAGACCCGAGCATGTAAAATCTGTGGAGAAATAGGACACACCCAGGAAGAACAAAAGAAAGGATGCCCTCATTGTGAAGAAAATCACCCTGCTAAGGACTGCCCAACTGGGCAAGTGACATGTTTCTCGTGTGAAGGAACTACACATTACCCTGCTCAATGCTAGGAGTACCCCAAGGTACAACAAGTCATCAAACAGCAGAAGAAAGCCATGAAGAAAGCCTTCAGAGAAAAATTTGGAGAATTTGTGATGAAGAAAGATAGTGAAGACACTGATGGAGAAGGATTAACCAGGTTTTACTCAAATGCCTGCTATAAATGTGGAGAAGGACATTTCTCACAGGACTATACGAAGGAAAGAAAAGAGTATCTGGGAAATTTCCCGACAGAAGAAGTGGAGTTTGATCCACGGGAAATTGAAGTTTTGATCGGAACAAAGAACCTCAGGAAGAGACAAGCCCCTGAACAGAAGGACTTGAGTCATGTTAGATGTTTCAAGTGTAAGGATATGGGCCACTATGACAATAAATGTCCAAGAAAGAACCAAGAACCCAAGGAGCAAACACCAACATCAATAAGCCTCGAGACTTGTCAGAAATCATCTGTTTTCATTGCAAGGAAGCAGGATATTATGCTAACGAATGTCCCCAGAAGAAGAAAGCTAGAGTGGAGGATTTCAAGGAGCACATCGCAAATTTCCAGTGGTACTAGAGTATCTCCAAGGGGAGATGAATGAATAAAGTTGGGAGTTGATGCTAGACCATACCAAACTATGTGGATGGCAGCATTTGTAATAAAGTATTTTCTAGGAGTTTTAAGAAGTGATTGAGAATGTAACCAAGGATTGAATATGAGAAGAATGGGATAGTTTCGAAGATGGAAATACCTATATCATGAAGCACTTTTGATTTCATGAGCTTATCTTGTAATGGAAGTCTCAGAGTTTGTAATAAATTCATGAGTCAATGGAATTTATGGTGTCATGATTTACCTTATGTTGCATTTCATGAGTTGTTACTCTATGACCCAAGGTCTCCTACCATTTTCGAGGATATGAGAAAATATGGTTTATGCAAACATGATTGCATTTCATTTTAAGTGTGGTAGAAACCACAGGTACCTTCCCCGAATTAAGGAGTTTGGATAAGTGAATGCAGTTGAAGAGAATGTGGAACCTCCTCAAAACTATGAGAAGGGTAACCTTGTGACAAAGTACTTTTGAGGGTTAAACAAACCAATGGAAAGGAAAATGCATTCCATGGAGTGGAATCCAGACAATAATAGGTCTGTAAATTGTTACCTCAAGGGTATGGTGTAGTGAACTGAAGGTAATGTTGGAATATGGATCGATAGTCACCCCACGGGTGAGATGAAGTTGTTCAAGAATTCAAGTGAATCCACAAGTCACTGACCTCAGGATTGATAAGGATCAAGCCCCACCTTGGTGAAGGAAGAACTTGGAAGAAGCTACGACTGATCAGCAATCGTTTTCTTGGGAGTTTACGAAAACCTGAGAGTTGTGAAGGAACGCTATATCTTTTGCTTAGCTTGCAGAAATCAAAGGATTTATCCGAACTTTGTTCGTTGACAAGAGAAATTTCTGCAACGCTTGTGAGGAAGCCCAAGTGTTAGAATACGAGATTCACTAAACCTTATACAAGGTAATGATTTCAGTGCGACATGGTTTGGCCACCATGACGACTTACTCTTATCATTCTCTTGCTATTCGGAATGGTAAATCTGAGTGACTTACCCATAGTAAAGAGACGACATTCTTTGAAGCTTTTTGTTTAAGCCTTAGAATGGTAGGATGAAACCCCTTGTACATGACAGTTGCTGTCACACGTAGGAATTTTACAGTGAGGAATGAAGCCAAGACCCATTTCACTGCAGGATGACCACCAATAGTAGACCACCATGAGATTATCAATAAGTTATTTAGAATGATCATGAGACCTGTCAGTTATAAGACCCAGTATTGGAGGAAGTACACCTTGTTGTGAGGACACAAGATTTTGATATAACCGAAGATCATCACCAAGGAAGATGCTGTGAAGAATGTGAACAGACAGATGCTGCATAGGACTGTCAAGATTTTTAAGGACTAGTAACTCTGATTTCAAGTGTGGTAGACCCACATTTCCAGGTCAATGGAGTTTTGTTGGAAGACCCCACACCTTCTAGGTCAATGGATTTGTTAGAAAACCCCCAAACCCTAACCTTTTCATTCTAGCCCTTTCGAATCTCGAGGACGAGATTCATTTTAAGTGTGGTAGGTTTGTAACATCCCAAACTTTGGAATGTTATAATAATTATTAGGATGATTGTTTGTTTGTTTGTTTGAGTGATTGAAAGTGAGTGAAATTTGAAACTTTTTGAAAGTTTATTGAGAGGGAATGAAATGACTTTCCCAAAACATTCAATCTGCATTTTGATCACCAGGAATTCAAATTCATTTCATCACAAAACCCTAGAGTGAAGATGAAATGACTTCTTCCATTTAAAGAAATGAAAAGGGATTTGAAAATGATTTGAATTTCCATTTTGAAAATATTTCAAATTCAGAAAACTTTATGCAACTCAATGATTTTTATGAGAGAAGATAATATGACTTCTTCAAATTTTATGAAATATGAGTTGGAAGTTTAAAATAAATCTTTGAATAGTGAATGTGAAAATCTCTGGATTTTCTTTTGGAATCATTTCATATTTGGTTCCTATTCCAATTTTCAAAGTATTCAAACCCCTGACAAAAATTTGAGAGGAGTAACATGACACTCCACACCAGGGACTTCTTGGTGATTTATTTGAATAATAAAAACCAGGGGTTATTCTGAAAAAAATATTTGCAAAGGGATTTAAAAGCAAAAGGGCAATTTCTGAAAATAATATTTTTTCCAAATTATTCAAATGCAAGAATAAAAATGTCCATTAAATTGCATTTATTATTCTGTTAATTTTGATATGAAATTTGTCTATATTTGGCATTATTCGAATGCATTGAACAAGTTTTATGGCTCTGGTAAAATCATAAATAGAAAACGGTAACGGTTTATAATAAAACCGGCCGGCCCACAGGCTTTAAAGCCGAATTCATTTCGTAACGGTCGCCCGCTGACTACGCACGCCCTCTCCTCTCGCTGATGTGTGGGACCATCGCCCGCTCCTTTCTCCCGCGCAGTCGTCCTCCTCCTCCCGCACGCGCCGTCGTCGCCGGTTCCCCTCGCCGCAGATCTCCTCCTCTTTTACTTCCCTGACCACCGCACTGCCCCTATAAGTACCCACCCCTCTCACGCATCCATTCCACTTGCTTTCCCCCTCTCTTTGAGCCCCCACCTCGCCGGAATCGCTCGCCGGAGCTTTCGGTCGCCGCCGCGCCTCTCCCCTCCTAGCGCCCGTCTCCGACCTCCCCGACCTCTCCCGAGCGCACCATCGAGCTCCTCTCGCCCGTGCACACCACCCCATACCCTGCCCGAGCCCCAGAGACCCCCAGACCCGCCTCACCGTCACCCTCGCCGGAGTAACCTCCCCACCCGAAGCTCAAGGAGCTCCTGCCCGTCGACTCCGACGCCCCCGAGCCTCACTGACGCCGTCGACGTGCTCGCCGTACTCGCCGCCGTCTACTAGTGCCCTCGCCGTTGCCGGAGGACCACCGGAGCACTTCCCATGTCGACCACTTCGCCTCGGCCTCGCTGGAGAAGCCCGCGCCGGCGACCCACCACCGCGGTGAGCTCCACCACCTCTCTCCCCCGTCCGATCTGGATGTGACGATCTAGATTAGAACCTATTAAATGCGAACTGTTTTCTTCTAAAGCACTGGTCGACCGCCCGAAAACCCCTAGCACACGCCCACCTGGACGAACTAGAGCTTGCCACGTAGCCCCTGACCGTTAGAAACGAATTTTTCTTTTCTGTTTTAATTTCTGTTTCCAGAATAGGTTTAGATTTCATTTTCCTTATATCTTTTAAGATATTTAATTTTTGTAATTGATTCTTTTTGCAGTAGATCACAAATTTCATCTAGCTTCTGTAGATATCAAATTTGACTATGTTTAAAAATTTAAATTTGAATTTAAACATATTTGATTTAAATTTGTTTTCTGAATATCTTGAGTTTTAAAAGGTATTTTTGATTGATTCTTTTTGGTACTTGTCACTAGTGATATTAGTTATCATTAGGAAGAGTTTGAGAATTTTAGAATATTTGAAAATACTGTTTTCAACTAAAACAGATTCTGTTTAATTCCTATGTTGTTTAGTTAGCTTAATTTTTTCTTTAGTTATTTTGAAAATCTGAATATGATTTATGTTATGTTTTAGATTTCATTTAGTTTTGTTGTTCTAAATTTAGGATTTATACTTACTGTTAAAACAATAATAATAAGTTCCTTAGTTTATTACTATGTTGTTATAGGAACATTATATTTTTAACTAAGCATTGTTTCATAAAAACAGACTAGTTAGTAATAGTTAATTTTAACAAAGTTTTATATTATTAAAATTCTGTTTTCCAAGAAAAAGTTTCCAGTAATCTTTTCTGTTAAGAAATTTTTTGTTAATAAAAATACTTTAGTTTTGCCCTATTATGATAGGAAAACTATGTTCTTTATCATTAGGTAATGTGTTATAAAACAGTTTAATTTAATAGAAACTCTTTTCACAAAACTTTTTGATGATCTAATTATGTTTTGTAATAAAGGTTTTTATAAATTATTTTCTGTTAACTTAGTTATTTTACAAAATGTTTTCTTTTAGTTTATAGTTGTGCTTGTAGTTAAATTCATTAGGCAAACACTCATGTTGTTAGAATGTTGTTTTCATAGTTTTAGTTGTCTTTCAAAAGTAATTCTTTTGCTAGTAAAATATTTACTAAAATCCTTTTGTTGTATTTCAATTTTTTATTGTTTGTTACTATTTGAAAATAATTGTTTTAGGGGAAAACTACTTTAGTTGCTTTTATGAAAACTTTCTTGATTTTAACTTTTGTCTTAAGTATTGCCTTCATCAACCTTGTTGTTTTGTTTCTTGTGTTATCTTGTGATTGTTAGAATTGATTGCTAGTATGATTTCTTATGAATGCAATGTTTGCTGTATAGATTTTCATCGGAGAGTGACGAATAGTCTATCAAGTTATTTCTGAGAGCGATCTTTATCTTCATCAACAGTACAGGCAAGTTCACTTTGACCATCTTTTCATACCTATGTTTTATTGCATGTATTGACATCATTCAACAGATCCCTCCCGTAGTGTTATTGAAACTCTTGTAGTTGAGTAGAATGCATGAGGTAGGAACCCACCACTTGTTACTAAAGCCCTAGGAACGCTAGTTAGTGCAATGCTATGCTAACGTAGACGGGTTCTGGTATGAGTGTTCGTGAGTGGTGTGAAGAAGGACTCCACGTCAAAACGACGTCATGAAGACATCTTCAAGTCCTGCATCTTCAAGACTTCAAGACTTCAAGACTCGAGAAGACAAGTTTTCAATACACACTACTGGGTGAAGGATGGTGGATTGGGCATCCCTGGAGAAACCAGTGGATGGCCGGGATGCATGGAGAAGCGCCATGACATCTTGCGGAAAGCTTCACCCAGACTCAAAGAGAAGGATGAATACTTCATGACCGAAAGCTTACCTGTGTAGACACAAGTCATTATGGGCTCTGGCTTGGTTGATCTTTGTTGTGACTCTGCTGGGCAGTGCTACGAGATGTAGTCAACGTTAGGATTGGGATGGGCACTGTCGGACAGTCAGGGAAGCACTCTGAAAGACCATGTTTCTTTCATCCTGTTCTCAAACACCAGGCAGTGCGAGGACTTACCAGGAGGGAAAGAATCTTGTGGGTAAAGTACACAACACTCTGCAGAGTTAAACCTAATCGATTAGCCGTGTCCCGGGTTACGGACAATTTGAGCTTCTAGACTTGGATCTATCTCTGAACTCTAAACACTGGACTGATAACTAATTGTGGGCAACTTATGATACTTATGGGCATTGAGACATTGGTTGGCGGAACCATGTCATGATAGGTAACTCCATAGTGAAATTCCTGATATTCCTTTGTTGTAGGAAAATAAAATCAGCTTTTATGCAAAAACTCAGACACAGAGCCACAAAGCCTTTGCATATAGAATAGTCTTTATTTTTCTGTTCTACTATGGTGATCTTGCCAGTACATTCAATGTACTGACCTACACGGTGCAACGTCTTATGTTGCAGATACTCTTCTACGACGGGTAAGAATACGATTCAGGGTTACGGTCCGCACTCAACTTGCCGTTGGTGTTATTGGGACTCCACTCCCGTTGACTATATCCGCTGCTATTTTAAGGTATATATCAGTTTTACGTTATTTACATGTGATTGCACTTATATATATACATTGATGTACTGTGTGTGCCAGCATACTGACCCAGGGATGGCACAGAACACACAGAGGCTTGACTCGTTTTGAGTCGGGTCGCTACAGGTCCATATCCGAGGATGCAACTATTCGAATAGATTTATAAACTCTGGAGGGGTATACTTCTTTACACACGCTCTCGCCACTTATTGCCATGTGCACGTAAAAAAGTCACCTCAACAACCTTCAAGGGAAGACCAGCAAGGGAGTTGGCCACGACCGTCAATCACACAAGACCCTAGTCCAGGTTTATCGCCTATTTGAGACTTAACCCACAAGGAAGTCCGGCCGAAGTTTCCTCTACGGCCCCAAACAACGTGCGCAGGGTTCCACAAGTCCACAATTCGGGTGACACTTGGTACACCATGCCACTATGTATATACTGCATCATAGCCCACCCCGCCAGGCAATGCTATGCATGGCCGCCAGCACTTTTCCTACAAACACCAGAAACTAGTTGCAACTCCTGGACAGAGATCAAGGCGATTAATAAGCCAAGAGGGGTCGAGTTATCGGAGCCCAATGTGTGGTAGCATCTTGTGTTAGATAACATACACATAACTCAGTTCTTAAGGACGGGCCCAATGAGACAACCTGCCATGTACTCCTACATGGCCTCTCATCGCTACCTTTACCAAATCGTGTTCACACACTTATCTCTCACACTGAAGGACATGAACACATCCATTTCCATTCATCGCCTAGATGGATCAGACCCAGCACGACTCTCATAGTAGGCAGAGTAAGCAAGCATGGATGAGTAAGAATAACAAGTCTCAAGCCATTTCTACTCATGCTAAGTGGTTTCAACTATTTATTGTGACAAGGAAAGGTCATGCAAAAAATGGGGTCAGCTACCGTGGACATGTAACAGTTCAATCATTATTGTCCTATTGCAGTAAAAAAGAGCAGGAGCGATGGAGCGAGGGTTTATATCAGTATGCTCAAGGGGGCTTGCTTGCCTGATAGTTCTGAAGATAGTAGATCTCTTCATTAGTGTCAACGATCATAACATCGGACCAACATCTACCAAGGAAGAACAAACATCGACAAACAAGAAGGAACAACATTCAATTCATTCAATGCACAATCATGATGTATGATATGACAAATTAAGGTGCTAAATTGACCTAGAGAAATAATTAACCAAGTTAATCGAAGTGGAATTCAAACATTTTTGAATTCCAACTCCAAATGATATTTCATACATTGTCCTAATCATTAAATGTCCTACTTAGTGATATTAACTTGCTCAAACATGCATGATCATGGCATAAACAGATTCATTGGATTTTTTTGATCATTTTTCATATACAATTTATTTTTATCTGAGTTACAGATTATTTTCTATGATTGTTAGAAGTTTTAAGTATTTTCTAAAATTAAAATAAATTCATAAATCCATTACTGTGTCATTAACGCGTCACCACTACCTCATAGGGACGTCAACAAGTCAACTAACCCGGTCCAGGTCAAACCTGACTGACGGGGCCCGCATGTCTTAGGCTTAGGGGCTAATTAAGTTCAAATTTAAACTAATATAAATTAGGAGGGGCTGGACCCACATGTCATTGACTTATCTAGTTAACTAAATTAATTTTACACTAATACTAGATTAGTCGGGGTTGGGGCCCACACATTAGTGGCCCTAGTGGTTAGTTAGCGGGGCCATTAGCAACTAATGGCAGTGCCACATGGGCATCAACGACGTTAAGCCGCCGGTGACCAGAATCCACGGTGGGGCACGCTGGAATTCCTCCTCCTGTGACCAAACATGGTGTGGAGAGGTCCTACGGGGAGCTAGACATGCGCCACGTGCAGTGGTGCATGTGCCTGGGCACGGGGTGGCCGATGTTCGGTTTCGAGCGGCGTGGCACTATAGAGCGCGACGAGGCATGCCAAAGGGCTCTATGGCATCCTAGCGTCACTAGGAGCACAACCGTACCACAGTTGCAAGTGGCGAAGCTCGGGAGCATGAGGCCCCGCAACAATGGCGATGGCCGGAGCTCGGCCTCAATGAGGATGGCAGCTAGAGTATGAAATCGGCCATGGTAGAAGGGGGAATGTGAGGATATGCTCACGGGGGACTCGTTTAGACGACATGCGTGCTCGGAGATGTCCTAGATGAAGCCAATCGATGATGAGGTTGCTAGTCGCCGTAGGTTGAAGATGACGTCCGAATTGGCATTACAGGGCTTTCAGCGAATCGTGGATCCACGGGGAGGACGAAGACAACCTGGCGGAGCTCTAGGGCATGTCGATGGCTTGAGGGGGAGGCTGAGGTAGCGGCAGCAGCGATGGTACGATCATGGCAGTCTTGACCATGGCAAGAAATGAGCGAGTGAGAGGGCAAGGGGAAGAGGCAGGGGGTCGGCTCGACCTGGACGGAAGCGGAAAGGTTATCCTCGGCTTCTACGTAAGCTAGCAGGCAGGAGGTGGTCGAGGTGCATGCTCACGCGCAGCGATCACACGTGCATCCTCCTGGCGCGAGGAAGATGATGACTGGTGTCGGTTTCGTGCTGGGTTGGGCCGACTACAGTGCTGGGCCAAACAGGTACATTACCCTTATTTTTTTGTTTTTTCTTTCCACTTTCTATTTACTTATTTATTTCTTTTGACACTGCTTTGAATTCAAACAGATTCAAAAAGGATGCCACAACTTCTCTAGATATGTTCATGTCACTCAACAGGCTTTTCCAAGAATACATAAAATACCTTAGAGTATTTGAATTTATATTATTTATAATATGAATATTAATACAAATCCAAGTATGATATTTATTTAAATTCAATGCCCAAAATATTCCATAAAATGTTCCTGAATTTTGGTTTGATATATAACCCTTGCCAAAATTCTCAGAACTATTTGAAAGGCATTTTGGAAACACTGGATGCAATTTTTTTGGATTCTTTTCCCTTTTTTAATTTGAGGCTTTCACAAGTCCTCAATTCAATTAAAAAAATGATGACATGATGATCAAAATGCAACTAGTTACAAGCAAAAATTCTAGGGCTGTGACATGTTACAACTCTACTCTAGGTTTATCGCCTATTTGAGACCGAACCCGCAAGGAAGTCCCGCCAAAGTTTCCTCTACGACCGCAAACGATGTGAGCAGGGTTCTACAAGCCCACCATTCGAGTGACACTTGGTACACCATGCCACTGTGCATCTACCATACAAAATCCCACCCCGTCGGGCAATTCTAAACATGACCGCGAGCACTTCTCCTACAAACCTCAGAAACTAGTTGCAACTCCTGGACAGAGATCAAGGTGACTAATAAGTCGAGTGGGGTCGTATTTCAGGGCCCAACATGTGGTAGTAGATATCTTGGAACACATACATAGAACTCAATTCTTAAGGGAGATCCCAATGAGATAACCTGCCATGCACTCCTATGAGGCCTCTCATCGCTGCCTTTACCAAATCGGATTCACAGACTTAGCTCTCACACAGTAGGACATGAACACATCCATTCCAACTCATCGCCCACATGGATCAGACCCAACACGACTCTAAGCATAGCAAGCACAGTTAGCCAACAAGGATGAGTAGACACAACAAGGCTCAAGTAGTTGCTGCTCATGCTGAGTGGTTTCAACTATTTATAGTGACAAAGACAGGTCATGCAGAGGAATGGGTTCAACTACCGGAAACGTGTAATAGTTGAATCGTTATTTTCCTAATGTAGTAAAAGAGAGGAGCACCGACATAGTGGGATTATATTAGTTTTCTCAAGGAGTGTTCCATGCCTAGCACATTTGAAGATAGTAGAGCTCTTCATCGGTGTCAATGATCACAATGTCAGAATTGTCTTCTACCAAGAAGGAACAATTACCAGCAACATAAAAGGGAACAAAATTCAATGCACGTAAATGCAACATTATGATGCATGAACATGACATGGCATTATGCTATTGATTGAGCTAATGCTGCTAGCAACAATTTAAATGAAGTTGGTTTGAACCTAAGGTTCAAATTCAAACCCCATATAAGACAACTGAAATGCCATTTACTCAAATTATAATATGCAACAACTTTAAGTTGTTCAAACATGCATGAAAATTTTGTAAAAAAATCCTTTCATTTTTCTGATAAATTTTTATATAGAAAATCTGAGCTTTTCAGCGCTCTGGGACCGATGGTACCCAGACTTTCCTGCCTGCGGACCAACCTGGCCCACTACAACAACGGGGAACGGCCCAGCAACAAGTTCCTCCAGCCAAGACCCTCGCGAGGGCCCCTCCCTCACACGGAAGGTGACGTCAAGACCTCCGGAGAGTAGCATCTCCCCAGGTTACCTCCCGAGGAGCAGAGATTCCTATGCAAGTGCCCAACCTCCCGAGGATGGGATGATGTGGGTTCTGATGAGGAGCCAGGTGGGTGCCAGTAGGCGCAGAGGGAGGATAGTTTCCTCTTTCGTGCTAAGGAGACAAGAACATCTATAGGTTCCCAAGGAATCCCCCAAAGGTTTCCTTCCTAGTGCAACAAGACCGATACCACGAGCTCGGGAGGAGGGAATGAAAGCATGTCATGCTCCCTTGGTGGTTTTGTTCATTCATGACAACATACATTGTCTCTTGGACTGATACTTTTATCTAGTGTATCTCAGATATTGTCCATAGAGAAGGTTGGCTAAGGAGTGTGAAGAGGATCCCTAGGAAGAAGAAGAAGCAGAAGGAATAGCATTGGCAAAGATGCAAGCAAAAGGACTTGACATTTTACTTTGTGAGAAATCACATTGAGTCCATAGGAAAAGCCAATACTATTAAAAGGGGGTAAGGTACTATTGGTGAACAAGATGCTCCATGTGCACAAGTGATAGTCACCAAAAACACCCACAAACTCTTCCACAAAATTATGTCTAAGCCATTCATGAAAGTCGGTGATGCCAACATTTTCCACTCGGTCCCGCCGATTTCGAGCCTCAGACAGAAGCATTCGAAACCCTAGTACGTCTGTGCAACCGATCCCACTTTGGTCCCACTGAGTTCAGCTTGCCAACTTTCTGTTACCTCAATTCAAAAAATCAGAAGCTCTGAGTTTTTGTATCAGCGTCACCGCGATTTGGATTCTGACCGTTGGACACTTGATCGGTACTGTCGGAATTTCTGTATCGGTCTCACTGAGATTCAAAAGTTGCTAACTTTGGAGCAACTCGGTACCACTGAGATTCACACATCGGTGTCACCTAGTTGGTCACTTTAGGTGTAACGATTGGACTTTTAGAGATGCCTATATATACCCGTCCACCACCACCTACTCGCAACGGGAGCACTCAAAACAAATCCCAACTTATCCCATTAGATTTTCCGAGAGAGAGCCACGTACTCATGTGTTGAGATCACGCCATTCCATTCCTACCATATGAATGTTGATCTCTAGCCTCCCCAAGTTGCTTTCCACCCAATAAATCTCTTCCACCAAAGACAAATCTGTGAGAGAGTGATTTAGTGTTGAGGATTTTATCATCTTGAAGCACAAGAGCAAGGAGTTCATCGACACTATCGAGGCTACTACCTTTTGGAGGGTGGTGCCTCCTACATTGGTTAGGTGTCGCTTCGGAGCCTCCTACTTCGTGTTGTGGAGTGAACCAAGAAGTTTGTAAAGGCAATGAGACCGCCTACTTCATGAAGATCTACCCCGAGTTAGGCTAGTCCTTGATGGACGTAGACCATCATGGTATAGACAAGGTTGCTTCTTCGTGGAACCCTCCGTGGACTCTGGCGACCATTACTCCCCGTGGGTTGAAGTCTCCATGAATGTGTATGTATGATAGCACCATCTATCGAAACCAAGGGAAAAATCTTTGTTTCCTTCATGCATTTGATCTCCCTATCTCAACTCCTTACTTCTATGTGCAATGTCTTGACATTCCGCTGCTATACTTGATGACTTGCATATGTAGGGTGTGCTATACTTGCTATAATTGCTAAAATATGCCAACACTAAACTTTTGATATTGTGTAGATTTTAATTTGTGCTAGTAGTCTATTAACCTCCCTCTAGACATACTCTGCTAGTGATCCCACACGGATGTCATCACCGAGCCCACCACCGCATCACCCCTGAAGCTTTGCAAGTGAAGATCACCGTTAGTCAGGATAAGATGTCGAAAGCACATTTGCTCCCTTGGTGGTTTTGGTAATTAAAAACAACATATATGTCATTGAACTAATGTTTCTAGTAAGTATATTTCAGGAAAAATTCAATGCTGGGTTGGCAAAGGATTGCGGAGAAATACCAAGATACAAGGAAATGGATTGCCAAAGCTTCAAGGAAGAGACCCTACATTTTACTTTGTGAGAAATCATTTTGAGTCCAAAGGAAAAGGCAATACTATTAAAAGGAGGTAAGGTACTGTTGGTGAACAAGATGCTCATACATGCACAAGTGATAGTCACCAAACACACACACAACTCTTCCAGAAAAGTCTGCCCAAAGCCAAATATCCAAAATCGGTGCAACCAACAATTCCCACTCGGTCCCACCGATTTCTATACTCAGACAGACCCATGCCAAACCCTAGCACACCGGTGCAACCGATCCCACATTGGTGCCACCGAGTTCAGGCTTCCAACTTTCGGTTGCTTCGAATCATAAAATAAGAATTTTTGAGTTTTTGGATCGATGTCACTGAGATGCAGGTTCTGACCGTTGGACACATGCTTGGTAGCTCAGAGAAATATATATTGGTCTCACCGAGATTCAAAAGTTGCTACCTTTGGACCAACTCGGTACCACCGAGATTCATACATTGATGTCATCGAGTTGGTCACTTAAGGTGTAACGACTGGATTTTTGGAGATGCCTATATATACCCCTCCACCACCACTCACTCATAGAGAAGCACTCATAACAAATCCCCATCTATCCTATCAGATTTTCTAAGAGAGAGCCACCTACTCATGCATTGAGATCATTCATTCTATTAAAACCGTATGTGTCTTGATCTCTAGCCTCCCCAAGTTGCTTTCCACCCAATCAATCTCTTCCACCAAAGCCAAATCTGTGAGAGAGTGATTGAGTGTTGAGGATTATATCATTTTGAAGCACAAGCGCAAGGAGTTCATTGACATTATCAAGCCTATTACCTTTTGAAGGGTGGTGCCTCCTAGAATTGTTAGGTGTCGCTTGGGAGCCTCCTACTTCGTGTTGTGGAGTGAACAAAGAAGTTTGTAAGGGCAAGGAGATTGCCTACTTCGTGAAGATCTACCCAAGTTAGGATAGTCCTCCGTGGATGTAGGCCGTCATGGTATAGTCAAGGTTGCTTCTTCATGGAACCCTCTATGGGGAGAGCCCTCCGTGGGCTCTCGCGACCATTCCCCTTCGTGGGTTGAAGTCTCCATAAACGTGGATGTACAATAGCACCACCTATTGGAACCACAGGAAAAATCTTCATGTCTCCAAATTGTGTTTGATCTTCCTACCCTTCCTTTACTACTCATGCTTGTCTTTACGTTCTGCTACTATACTCATAAGCATGCATGTGTAGGGTGTGCTTGACTTGCTACAATTGCTAACATCTGCCAACACTTAAAATTGGGAGAAGGTAGAATTTTTATTTAGTCAAGTAGTCTAATCACCCCCCTCTAGACCTACTTTCGATCGATCCTAGATGTGTTATCAGAGCTTTGGTCTCCATTGCATTGGTTTCACAATCTAGGAGAGTATGGCGTCTAGTGAGGGAAATTATAACCGTAGAGGTCCGTACTTTAATGGCACTAATTTTGCTTGTTGGAAGCACAAAATGAAAATGCATATCCTTGGTCATAATCCCGCCTTTTGGGATGTTGTTCGTGTTGGATTGCAAGGTGAATTCTTTGCGGATGGAAGGGAACCGGATCGTGAAGCGACCGCGGATGAGTTGAAGATGTTGCAATACAATTCTCAAGCATGTGACATTCTCTTCAACTGTCTATGCCCCGAAGAATTCAACAAAATCAATCGTCTTGAGAATGCAAAATAGATTTGGGGTACATTGGTTGACATGCATGAAGGTACCGAATCTGCAAGAGAATCCAAGTTGGATGTTCTTTAGAGCTAGCTTGACAAATTCAAGATGAAGGATGGTGAAGGAGTCGTAGAGATGTACTATCGTGGGAATAAGTTTGACAGTACTACCAGGGGTACGAAAGGAGGGCGAAGTCTAGCTATGGCTCAGGTGTGACACTCGAATGTTTATGAGTTCAGGCCCCACTTGGGGAGTGGTAAAGACCCTACGTCTCGAGCCTAGAGGCTGATTTGCTTTGCTTATGGTGGAGTACAAGAGTACTAGTGTCCGAACCTGGTGACTACGCCCGGAGGTGGCTTATATAGAGTGTGCCACCACCGGTTGAGCACTGTAATAATGACATTAAAGGTGGCATTACTAAAACTGCCGATCTAATTGTGCCGTTACTGATAACGCATGATGACTGTAGAAACGGACGCCTCTTTGGGTTCCCTCAATGTTATACCTTTGAGGCTGTTGATCTCCTGTCACCGAATGTAAGATAGAACCATCCGAGTGACCATGCGGGAACGCCTGAGTGCTTCTAGAGACATAACCGAGTGCTTCTGGAGACATGTCCGAGTGCACTTTCTCTTCTTGAATTTAAATACTAATGAGGGTCTATAGGTGGGCCAGCGGGTCAGGCCCGTGACCCTACCCATAGTAGACGACCTCATCAGTAGCCCCCAAATCCATGAGGTTTGGAAGGTTGAGTTATCGACACTCGAGAGTGCCGATGACAGCTCGGAGGTGTCTCAAAAATGACCTGCAAAATTTCCCACTCGGGTCCATGCCTCGACGGATTTAGGATTAACATCCATTGGCCGAATGTTTGAATTTATATTTTTGATGTTTCTCTGAAAGTTTGTTCCAAATGTAATGTTATCATGCCCGAGTGCTTCATTACGGCAGATCAGTCGTCCCATTTGCAAGCGAATCGTTGGGTGACTCGATGCATTGAGCTATCTTCTTAATGGAAAACGATGGGGCTTTTACGCATTTGAACCTACGGAGGGCACGCGCAGTCGTGCGCGAGAGCGGTTTTCTTGCGGAATTTGCGGGATAGTGGATGTGACACCCTAGTAACTGTGCCATAGATTCTGCCACATGCCAATGATAGCATGTATGTGGTATTCATAGATCTCGCTCCGTCCAGGAATCAACGGCCATAGATGACACCAGACGCTTGCTATAAATTTCACTATACGGGGGGACATATCTCACTTTCTCTTCCTCCCCTCGACTTTCCCGACACCAGCCATCCCAGTTCCCGAAGTACTCCACTGTGAGCCTGAACTCGCCGGAGATGAATAACACGGCGACCGTGAAAGTTGAGCGGGCGAAGAGGGGTTTGTGCGGCTCCTCCTCTAGTGCCGGTACGCCGGCGGGGTTGACCCAGGGCGACTGGATGGTGTCGCGGGTGATCCAGACCCGGCTACGCAAGATGGAGGAGCAGGGACTCCTGGCCAAAGGGAGTTGGAGGCTGCCGGAGGCGGCAAGGAGGAACCTTCTCCGCGGTGGAACGAGCGTGTGCTCCTGGTGACCCACTTCGAACGAGGTTTTCCCCTTAGACCTCATCCGTTGTTCTGTCGATTCCTTGATTTCTTCGGTGTCCAGCTGCATCACATTCCTCCCAACACCATGGTGTATCTAGCCGCATTTGTGTCTTTGTGCGAAAACTTCATGGGAGGCCATCCTCATTGTGGCCTGTTTAAGCATTTGTTCACCTGTCGGGTGATGACGGTGAAGAAGACCACTCGGTGGAAGGAGAAGACCCACATGACACAACTCTGTGGGGGGTAGGCATCCAGATGAGTTGCTAGGGTTGTTTCCTAGCAATTACCTTTCTTGATTCGGTAACGGGATGGCAGGAGAACTGGTTCTACTACCAAGATGTGCCAGTCGGAGACAACCAGCCGAGGTTACCATCATACACATTAGAGCGCATTCGTTTACTTCCCAAGCTGACTGTGACCAAGGAAGAAAAGGTGGACATCGACATCTGGTGATCGCCCTGGTGGCCCTGGTGCAGAAGGGCGTCAACGGTCTGGACCTGATCGAAGTCTTTCTTCAGAGGAGGATTCAACCACTACACGAGAGGATCCACCCTATGTTGGAGTACACCAGAGTCAATGATGTCACTCGAACGCAACCTGAGGAGCTCGACGAAGAGTTAGTCGGGAACAGGATCAAGGCAATCACTTGGCATGTGACACCCCCAAGGGGAGTAGAATGGTGCCTTCGTTCTCATTAGAGAATAAATGGAATGAGGTAACTTCCAGAGACTCGAGATCCGAATGTTATTGCTATGCTTGAGTTTGTATTATCTTGATTTGTTCATTGTCCACTCGGCAGGCTTTTGTGGGCTTGACTGGCAAAATTCCGATTGTGAATCGGGGTTTGATTGACGTAGCGAGCGATACTGACCCCGAAGAGGAAGATCATAGTGACGACGAAGATGAGGACGACGAGGAGGACTCGAGTGAGAGTGGCGAGGTGGAGTCCTCGCACTCAAAGGGCCACATGCCCGAGTCCCCCTCCAAGTCACGCCATGACCCAAGGGCTGCTGGCGACGGTCTGAAGCCGAGTGTTATCAAGCCGACTGCCAGTGCTCCCTCGACCTTGAATATGAAACATGGCCGTGTGGAGCTTGTCCCATCACTTGAGAAGGCCGCGAAGCAAGCTAAGGTTATCGCTGCCAAGCCTTGGAAGGCGACTTTCATTTCGAAGATCGAGATGACCATCCCCGTTGCTTCAGCGTAAGAAATTGTGTTCGAGTGTTATTGTTTAAGTCCATCTGAGTGAGCTTGAAGATTCCGAATGTTTACTTGTGTAGTGCCGACACTTAAATGACTTTGCCAAAACTTCTGACCCTGGAGAAGGAGCGAGCCAAAGTTGATGCGGTGTCTTCGAAGGGTAAAATTTCGAGACTTTTCTTATGTATGCTTGTAACTTTGCTTCAAGCTCATATCCGAGTGATTTTTGAATGCTTGTAGCCCCAACAGACATGATTGATGTCGATGTGGTCGACAAAGTTGATCCGGCGAATCCCTCTGTGAATGTGGAGGGTGTCATTTCGGAGGCATCTCTTACGGGTGCCTTGTCGACGTCACCAGGGACTAGCTCAGGTGTTGGATTCGCACTCCGGACCGGAACATTGTCCCTTATGCCAGTTCCTTGTGAGAACAGAATCTTCTCGCTACACCATGTCCCGGAGGACTAGACGGGAGCGAACAAGGAAGCATTGATCCAGCTGGAGCTGATGTGTGAAAAGCTGAAGATGGTATATGACGCTAGCACAGCGTTGTACAAGAATGTCCGAGTAAGTACTCTTGTAAGTACCTTTCTCATTCGGTATCTTGGTTGATCTGTTAGTAGTTTTAATCCCGAGTGGGTTTTCTTCTGGGCACACCCACTAAGTGTTAGTTTTCCAGTAGGGGCGCACTGATCGCACCCACAAGGTGTAGTCCCCAAGGCTGTTGTCGATTGAAGTAGTTGGTGGTAGTCTTAATAGCATAGCAATATCTTGAACTTGAATTTTCCAGTGGGGGCGCGCTGAGCGCACCCATTGGGTGTAGTCCCCGAGGCTGCCGTCGACTGAAGCAGTCGGCGGGAGTCTTAGAGCTTTGGAGTCCGACCGAGTGATCTGAACATCTTATCCGATTGACGAATCGTAGGTCTTGGGTGACTAAATTTTTTCTACCCGTTTGTTGTTTGTAGTCTATCTGTGAGCTCGGAAGACACTACCGTGTGCCTGGACCTGGAGGAAGAGAAAGCCAACAGCGTCCGACTAGAGTAGGAGAAGAAAGCACTAGAAGGTATTGCATTTCTTATCTGACTACTGTGGTTGTTCATATTTCTCCCTGTCCGACTGAGTCCAGTTCACCAGATTTTCGTGGAGAAAACTGTAATCTTGTCGAGAGAGGGAAGAATTTTGTTTCTTTAGTAACTGTAAAGAGAGCCCTCGAGAACAAGGACACTGACCTAGAAGAGGCTAAAATGGAGGCCAGCCGGAAGGCCAAGGAGGCTGGGGAGAAGCCAAAACCAGTCAGGAAGCTGGAGGTGGAGAAAAATTCCTTGAAACTGCTGTGAAGAAGACCAAGGAGGATCTCGCCGAGTGGAAAACCAAATTCGAGCACATTACTGCCAAGAAGGCTAAGCTGGAATAGTTCGTCGAAGAGTTCAACGACTCCGTGAGTGAAAAGCTCAAAGGTAAGCTTTCTCGAATGATCCGTCTATATTTTGATTGACCGAATGAAGTTTGTTTCAATCTGAGTCTTCTTTCCATTCGACTAAATTCCAAATTCTGCTCTGACGTTGCCGAGGAGACCAAGAACATTGAGAGGGAGCCGGATCCGTCCTGAGAGCTGCTCAAGGATAGCGCGACCATGGCCTATCTCCGTTTGGAAGAACATTTCAATGAAGCAGTTTTATATTTCAGGAGGCTCTGCCTTGGAATTGTGGACGTTGAAAGGGAGCTCCTCTTTGATGAAGAACCCGCCAAGGATCTGGAATCCACCCTGACCCGAGTGAGAGATGTACCCCATCGAGTGAAGATGTGGAAGAAATCAGCAGCCCGAGCTGGGGCTGACATTGCTATTTCGCTAGTTCGGGTCCACTGCAAGGGAGTGGATGTGAAGAAACTAAAGTCCTTGGAGGTCGCCAATCGGAAGTACGCCAGAATTGAAGACTTCATGAAGATGTTCATGGAGGCCACCACCGGAATAGAAGAAAGCCTTGACTTGGACATGTTCCTTGAAGCAGTGCCTAACCCCGAGTGATCGTCGGGTTAACAAAAACTTCTTTAATCATTTGCCTCAGAATGCCGAGTGATATCTGTAAGACTTTTAAATTGGCCTGAGGCTCTTATCATCTGTACTTTCAGTTTGAATGTTTATCCACTTTATCTTTGCCAGATGTTTTGAATGTTTATGCTTGAAGCGAATCATAACTAAGGCGATGTGGAATTGTAGCTAAGTCCCAAAGTGTTGGTAAGACCTTCACTTGGACTAGTTTGTTAACTTAGGCGATGCGGTGTCGCAGCTAATCCCCGAGTGTAGGCGAGGCCCTCACCCAGAGTAGTTCGTTAAATTAGGCGATGCAGAGTCACAACTAAACCCCCGAGTGAAGGAGAGGCCCTCACTCGGAGTAGTTTGTTAACATAGGTGACACGGAGTCGCAACTAAGCTCCCGAGTGTAGGTGAGGTCCTCACTCAGAGTGATTAGTTAACTTAGGTGACGCAGAGTCACAGCTAAGCCCCCGAGTGTAGGTGAATCCCTCACTCGGAGTAATTTATTAGCTTAGGCGACGCCGAGTCGCATCTAAGCCCCCGATTGCTGGCAAGGCCCTCACTCGGAGTAGTTTGTTAACTTAGGCGACATGAAGTCGCAGCTAAGCCCCCGAGTGCAGGCGAGGCCCTCACTCGGAGTAATTTGTTAACTTAGACGATGCAGAGTTGCAGCGAAGCCCTCAAGTGCAGGCAAGGCCCTCACCCGGAGTAGTCTTTTAACTTAGGCGATGCGGCGACACGGCTAAGCCCCCTAGTGCAGGTGAGGCCCTCACTCGGAGTAGTTTGTGAACTTAGGCGACGTGGAGTCGTAGCTAAGGCCCCGAGTGCAGGCGAGGCCCTCACTCGGAATGATAGTTTGTTAACTTATGCGACATGGAGTCATAGCTAAGCCCCAGAGTGCAGGCGAGGCCCTCACTCGGAGTAGTTTGTGAACTTAGGTGACGCGGATTCACAGCTAAGCCCTCGAGTGCAGGCAAGGCCCTCACCCGGAGTGATAGTTTGTTAACTTAGGCAACGGGGAGTCACAACTAAGCCCTCGAGTGCGGGCGAAGCCCTCACTCGGAGTAATTTGTTAACTTAGGGGACGCAGAGTCACAGCTAAGCCCCCGAGTGCAGATGAGGCCCTCACTCAGAGTAGTTTGTTAAGTTAGGCGACACAGAGTTGCAGCTAAGCCCCCGAGTGTAGGCGAGGACCTCACTTGGAGTAGTTTGTGAACTTAGGCAACATGGAGTTGCAGCTAAGCCCCCGAGTGCAGGTGAGGACCTCACTCGGAGTTGTTTGTTAACTTAGGCAACGCGAAGTCGCAACTAAGACCCCGAGTGCAGGCTAGGCCCACACTCGGAGTAGTTTGTGAACTTAGGCGACATGGAGTCGCAGCTAAGCCCTCGAGTGCAGAAGTGGCACTCACTCGGAGTGATAGTTTGTTTAACTTAGGTGACGCAGAGTCACAGTTAAGCCCGAGGGTGCAGGCGAGGCCCTCACTCATAGTAGTTTGTGTACTTAGGCGACGAGAGTCACAGCTAAGCCCCTGAGTGCAGGCGAGGCCCTCACTCGGAGTGATCATTTGCTAACTTAGGCGATGCGGAGTCACGTCTAAGCCCCCTGAGTGCAGGCGAAGCCCTCACTCGGAGTAATTTGTTAACTTAGGCGACGCGGAGTCGCAACTAAGCCTTCGAGTGCAAGCAAGGCCCTCACTCGGAGTAGTTTGTTAACTTAGGTGATGCGGAGTCGGAGCTAAGCCTCCGAGTGCTGGCAAGGCCCTCACTCGGAGTAATTTGTACTTCGGAAAAACCAGGTTTGCAGCTAAGTATTTTTGCGTTTTACACCCAGTGGGGTGGTAGTCAAATATCAATAGAGTAAAATGAAACAAAGCTTTATTCACCGAGACCACTCGGATTGATTCAACAGAGTAAAATTTACATTCGTCGCGTTCTATGTGTAGAACTTGCGGGGAAGATCCGCGTTCCAAGTGTGAGGTTCTTCAAAGTCATCATTGATGTTGTACAATCCATACACTCCATTGTGCAAGACTTTGGAGATGACATACGGCCCTTGCCATGGAGGTGCCAATTTGTGGGGTCTTTGCTGATCCAATCGGAGGACGAGATCCCCTCCCTGAAATGCTCGGCCTCTGACCTGTCTATCGTGATAGCGCCTCAGATCCTGTTAATAGAGCATGGACCTTATGAGGGCCAACTCCCTTTATTATTCTAGGAGGTCGAGACCGTCTTGACCCGCTACCTTGGTCTTGGCTTCATCATATTGTTCCACATGGGGGGAATTGAATTGAAGATCACACGGAAACACGGCTTCTGACCCATAGACCATGAACAAAGGAGTGCGTTGTGTGGAGTGGTTTGGGGTCGTCCGAATGCCACATAATACAGATGGTAGCTCTACGACCCAAGCTCCTGCAGCATGCTTCAAATCTCTCATCAGTCGGGGTTTGAATCCTTCGAGTATCATTCTGTTTGCACACTCTGCTTGCCCGTTTGATAGCGGGTCAGCCACGGAGGCGTAATTAACCCGAGTGCCTTGAGAGTAGAAAAACTCATGAAATTCACCCGCATTGTATTTCTTCCCATTATCCATGATGATGTCATGTGGCACGCCAAATATGTAGATAATCTGCCGAATGAAGCTAATGGCAGTGCCTGCATCCAGACTCTTGATGGGCTTAGCTTCAATCCACTTAGTAAATTTATCGACTGCTACGAGTAGGTGGGTGAATCCACTCATCCCTGTCCATAGAGGTCCAATAAGGTCAAGGCCCCACATGGCGAATGTCTAAGTGAGCGGAATTGTCTCCATCGTGGAGGCGGGCTTGTGGGACTTGTTCTTATAGAACTGACATCCGACACACTTTTCCACCAGCTCCTTGGCAGCTTCATTTGTTCGGGGCCAATAAAAGCCTGCTTGGAAGGCTTTGGCGACCAGGGTCCGTGAGGATGCATGATGGCCACAAGTCCCAATGAATGTCATGCAGAATCTGGAGTCCATCTTCGGGTGAGATGCATTTCTGAGTAACTCATGTGGCGCTTTTCTTGTACAACCGATCTCCCATGACTTCAAATGACTTAGACTGCCGGACGATTTGGTGTGCTTCTTCTTCATCTTCTGGGAGTTCTTTCCAGAGCAAATATGCTAAATAAGGGTGAGTCCACTCGGGAATGATAACTAGCATTTCCTAGATTAGATCAACCACAACTGGGACATCAACCTCAGTCGTATTTCAGGCACCGACGGCTTGCAGGGGCTCCTCTGTGAAAGGGTCTTCTGCAATTGTAGGTGTGTGTAGGTGTTCGAGGCATATATCCTTGGGAACTGCTTGCCGAGTGGATCCGATTTTTGCTAGGTCATGTATTGCTTGATTCTTTGCATGGGGAATATGGTACATCTCCAAACCATCAAAACTTTTCTCCTGCTTTCTGACTGCATTACAGTAACCTGTCATGGCCAGGCTTCGAATGTCCCATTCTTTCGTCTCTTGATTGAAAACAAGGTCTGAATCTCCATAAACCATTAGGCAACGAACGCCGAGTGAAATGGCCATTCGGAGTCCATATAGGAGAGCTTCATATCTCGCCTCGTTGTTTGATGAATCAAAATGGATTTGAAGGACATAGTTCAATCGGTCTCCTTTGGGAGAAACGAGAACAACGCCGGCCCCTGAACCATTGAGCATGTTGGAACCATCAAAGTACATGGTCCAATGTTCAGAAACACTCGGGGTCGGCTGCTCTTGCTCAATCCACTCGGCCCCTTGATTGCTTTTTTGGCTTCAAACTTCATCTCCAATGGAAGGAGCTCAATTGCCCATTTCGCCACTCGGCTAGTTGCGTCTCCGTTGTGTAAGATCTCCGACACGGGAGCATTGCTGACAACTCTTACCGAGTGATCTTGAAAATAATGGACCACCTTCTACGCAGTCAAGTAAATACCATAAACCAACTTCTAGTAATGTGGGTACCTCTTCTTGGAAGGAGTCAGAACTTCTGAGATGTAACAGATCGGTCTTTGAACTTTGAATGTTTTGCCTGGCTCTTCACGCTCGACAACCAGAATGGTGCTCACCACTTGGTTAGTAGCCGCAATATACAAGAGAAGTGGTTCCCTACTTCTCGAAGCAGCTAACACGGGTTGGGTGGAAAGCAGGGCTTTGAGTGGATCAAATGCTGCATGCGCCTCACGAGTCCACTGGAATCTGTCAGATTTGTTCATCAGTCGGTAAAGCGGGAGAGCTTTTTCACCGAGTCTTGAGATGAATCGGCTTAGAGCCGCACGGAAACTTGTCAACCTTTGTGCATCATGCAGGCACTTTGGTTGCTTCATTCGGACTAGGGCTCCGATCTTTTCTGGGTTAGCATCGATCCCTCACTCAGAAACAAGGAAACCAAGTAATTTTCCGGTGGGTACTCCGAATGTGCACTTAGTTGGATTGAGTTTTATTCCAAAGTGCCGTAAATTTATAAAGGTTTCGACAAGGTCTACCAGAAGGTTGGAACCTTTCCTGGATTTGACCACAATATTGTCCATGTAGGCCTCCACATTCCGACTGATCTGTTTTTGGAGGCATTTTGGATCATACGCTGAAAAATTGCTCCGACATTCTTCAAACCAAAAGGCATCATGATGTAACAGAAACACCCGAATGGGTGATGAATGTTGTCTTTATTTCATCGGTACCATACGTTCGGGTCTGGTGGTACCCGAAATACGCATCCAGGAACGATAGGCATTTACATCCAGCAGTAGAGTCCATTATTTGGTCTATTCGAGGTAAAGGGAAATGATCTTTCGGACATGCCCGATTGAGGTGCTTGAAGTCAATACACATTCGGAGTGATTTATCCTTCTTGGGAACTAAGACGACATTCCTGAGCCACTTAGAGTGGTATATTTCGTGAATGAACTCAGCGGCTAGGAGCCGAGTTATCTCTTGACCAATCGCCTTGAACTTCTCTACAGAGTATCGACACAAGTATTATTTGACCGGTTTGACCTTGGGGTCATTTCGCAGTCGGTGCTCAGTCAACTCCCTGGGAACACCGGGCATGTCAAACGGCTTCCATGAAAAGATGTCCTTGTTCTCACAGAGGAACTGGATAAGCTCGGCTTCCTATTTCTCTCCGAGTGAGTTGGATATGTTTGTCGGTGTAGCGCTCAGGTCGGTCGGGTGAACATGGACTTGCTTGGTCTCGTCGGCCGATTGGAAAGCCGACTCGGATGCAGGCCGTTTTGACCTAAGAAAATCAGCGGTGTCCACTTCCTTCTAATACCCTTCAAGTTCTGCTGCTAACACTTGTTCGTTGGCAATCTTGGGGCCTTGCTGGAGGCACTCCTCTGCCACGGCTTGTGTCGGTGTCAAAATCGGCGGATCTCGGGTAGGGGGTCCCAAATGTGAGACTAGAATTGACGGTAACAGGAGACGAAGGGGACACGGATTACCCAGGTTTAGGCCCTCCTATGGAGGTAATACACTATATCATGCTTGGTTGTATTGATGATGTGGGGGGTTACAGAGTTGATCTACCTCGAGATCGAAAAGGTAACCCTAGATGAGTTGTTCTGTCGCTATACCCTAAAACCCTCCGGCTTATATAGATGCCGAGGATGCCTAGGGTTTACACATGGTCGGTTACATGCGAAGAGATAAACATGCCTATTTACTACATTAAACATGGAACGCAAGTCGTGCTTCCCGAAGCTTCCATCCTGGAGACTGGGCCTTCAAATCTTCCCGTGTTCGATAAGTAGCCCACATAGTCTAGTCCATAAACAATAGCTCGGAGATACAAGTACCCCCTAATCTAGGACTCCCTCTGTAGCCCCTGAACTTGCCTCGAACGCCAAGGGTCTTCAGCTCCCATTGCTTCGCGAATAGAGTCTTCGGCTTGCAAGGTGAGTTCCTTCCCACCGAACCATAGTTCAACCTTCGATGATAAGCAGTTTTCCGCATAGTGGTACGTCCGAATACAGCAAATTGATGGCCTTGAAGGCCAAATGTCAGGGGGTAAACAATATTCCTTTGATGACCTCTCTAATGAAATTCTATGGCCCACCACGACTGCTAGGCTAGTTGCACAGACTCGATTTGTGGTTCGAGGTCATTTTAATCATCACAATCAATCTATATACCGATCGTGTCCCGTTTTATACGGGATATACTTAATCACACGCACGCAATGGCTCACCCGTCTCGGGAAGTGGAGGGATTCACGGAGCAGTAAGGGGAGTCCAAATCGATATGCCTCATAAAAAGAGGAGGAAAACCCCAAAGGCTATTCACGCTCCCCATTCGACTTCTCCGCCTCCCATTCCTTTGCGCCTCAGAAGCACAGATCTAGGTCTCTTTGACCCCACCCATGAGCTCATCAACGGCGAGCTCCAACGACCAATGGGAAGCTTCCATGGTCCCCGACTGGGACATTCTTGACCTCAAGAAGGCCGACTACCTCTCCACCAACATCCCTCACCACGCAGCAGAGGAGGGCCAAGTGATCCCCACTCCCAAGCCAGGCGAAAGGGTGGTGTTCATGCCTCACTTCATCAGGGGGCTGAGGTTTCCCATTGACCCCTTCATCAGGGGACTAATGTTCTTCTAGAGCCTCGACTTCCATGACCTCCCGCCGAACTCAATCATGCACATCTCGGCGTTCATCCTCATCTGCAAGGCCTTCCTGTGCATCGAGCCACACTTAGGGCTCTACCTTCAGGTGTTCAGCATCAAGCCCAAATGCGTCGGCGGCAAGCACACAGATTGCGGTAGGGTCGTCATCGGCAAGCTCACCTGCATTGGGTGGCCGTCGGGCACCCTCATCGACACCATCAAGGGTGGCAGAAGGAGTGGTTCTACGTCACCGAACCACAAGAAGAGGGTCAGCACCCCGCCGCTGTATTCAGATCCGGTCCCCCCACAAGACAGGCTTCATGGCTCGAAAAGGGCCTTGTCTGGGGACCGGGCAAGGAGGTGAGTGACTTGAAGAAGTGCATCCGCTCCATGGTTGAGGAGGGCACCAAGTTGACTGATGTGGTCCAGGTGATGCTCCGAAGACACATCCTCCCCTGCCAGCACCGGGACAGCCCCTTGTGGGCTCGTGAACTCGACCCCGAGCCCATAGTCTGGAATCTCTTCCGCACTACGCGGGATAAGTTGTGGAAGCCGCTCTTCAAATCACATAAGAGCTGGCCATCCGAGGAGGAGGACAAGGGTCTACACGCTGCCAAGCCCGATTCCGAGGTATGATACACCCTAGCTTGGTTGGCTTTATTACATAGACAATTTTTCATAACCCCTTATCTGATATGTCCTTGGATAGATGGTTGAAGAAAGCCGTCAACATTAACAGTCCGACGCCTCAGCCCAAAGACGAGAGGACCGGCTGTTATCCAAAATGCTGATGGTAAAGCCTTACGAGTCCCCCACGAAGAAAGAGAACAAGAAGAAACTAGGCCAGGCTGGCATCATGATCAGGGACTAGCCTGATGCCGCATCTGACGATACCCCCGCCTCCTCAAATCAGGAGGAGGCTAAGGAGGAGGAAGAGGAAGAAGAGGAGGAGGAGGAGGTCGTGGTCGAGGGCGAGGGAGGAGGCAATTCCCCCCTTTCCAGGAAGAGAGCGGCGTCTTTGGATGCCCCGGAGCAGGCCCGTTCTCCTGCCCAGAAGAAGGCACGGCAGATGCGGGTGATTCTATCCGACGACAGTTTAGACTCAGACACCACGTCCAAAGACCTCGAGGAGGTTCCATGATGGAGCCTTTGGGTCAAGCCCCCCACACCCCCAATGAGGTTAGGATTCGAAGACCCTCCTGTTGGATCCGAAGACCCTCCTGTTCATTACGAATAGATTTAGAGTTTGCTAACTTGCAGGTTATTGGCCTTGCAGCCCCCCGCGCGTTATCCCCACTGAGGTGATATCGGGCGGGGAGACCCCCACTCGCCAAAATGGCAGAGAGCGGGGATGCCTCGGATCCCACTAATCCAGGCGCCACGAGGGACATCGTGGAGGTGTCATCCCAGCACACTCCTATGGAGGCGGACACCGGTGGTGAGGGAGACGGTACCATGGCCGAGGCTAACACCTCAAACACTGAAGACCGGGGGGCAACACCCTGCCAGGATACTGAGGAGGCCGGACGAGCGGGTGCTCTGTCCCCTTAGAGAACATTTCCGGAGTGCACTATGCCTCCGGAGGCACCGGTCCAATCCCCAATGGGTGATTAGGGAATCCGATCATCACCAGCACCATCGACCAATAGGTGGTCGGTCATGGAGGAGGCTCTATCGAATGCCTCCATCCCCGAGGATCGCGACACCCTTATGGGTGTGGTACTACTAGGCATCTAGTTTGTTAACAATGGACTAAAGGAGGCCTTCAAAGGTCTCCTTATGGGTTTTCAGGTAAGTCACCCGATGTGTTTATTTGCAAAGATTTTATTTATTCCCATTATATACATGGCAGCCCCCGAGCCCTAGGTGAGGTGAAAAACTTACCTAGGGGTCTCATCTAAATATGATACCAAACTAAATGCTTTAAGTGTCCGGCATGTTAGAATAACTTGACATATGATCAGATTGTCTATAATTCGGGAATTGAGAGCCCATGTAATGTATTAACTGTGTGTGTAATGCAGGCTTCGTCATCGGCACTGCCCATAAATGGTGCCGAGATGGAAGAGCTAAATCAGAAGCTGAGACGCTCCGAAGACGAAGTTGAGGCCCTTAACCGAAGGCTTGACGAGGCTCAAGGTATGTCAAAACAAAATCCGATTGCCATTGTCTGATCCCTATCGTCCAAAAATTGTCAATGCAGCTTCTTCACATTGTATAATGCATGTGCAGCCTCGGCGAAGGAGATGGAGGGGCTCAAGGCCGAGCTCTAGCGCGCGAAGGACGAAAGGGCCGCCAAGAGGGCGGCTGCTAAGGAAACGAGTGTCGCCCTTTCCGCCATGCGAGCCACAAGTGGCAGGCATGAAGCTCGCGTGGCAGAGGTCCAGGAGGAGTTCAAGGATGCCAGCGAAAGATGCGAGGCCTTGGAGCAGAAGAATAAGGCGACCTTGGCTGAACTATCCACTTTGAAAACTGATCTCTAGAAGGAGCGGGTGGATAGACGGTTCTACGAGGAGCAAATGCGCCAGGCCAAGGGCATAGTAGATGGTAAGTCGTACTCACTAAAGTGCGTATTCGGGGATAGCAAGTTTGCATTGCTTACCCGGGTGTGGCGATCCTCAGGTGCATCCTCGAATCTCCAAAAGAGTGTGGCAGACGCCAATCAGCTGTTCGCCTCGCGGGGAGAAGAAGATGAAGCTCAGCTGTTCTGGGCACAGTTCAGAGCCCCCGAGCGTCCTCCTATTCTGGTGGAGCAGCTGAAACAGCTGATGGAGCTTCACAAGATGGCGGAGCCGGCCATACAGGATCTCTGCATCCCTTTGTGGCCCGGCGAGCCGCTGCCAGGTAACTAGTTTGGCCTGGTGTAGAGGTTGATTGCTGCTTCGCCCCGCCTCGACACTGTCAAGCGCTTCTCCTGCATCGAAAGAGTGAGGATGGCCCTTGCGAAGGCCAAAGTGCTGGCTAGGGCTAAATCCGATGAAGGTAGCCACCAACACGCCGCCACCCGGGAAGGAGCATCGACGCCCCGAGCTGTACTTTGTGGAGTAGTGGAGAGTGCTCTGAAGATAGCATCACAGAGTTTGGGTGATAAATTGTTTGAATGAGTTGTAACGCGTCTGAGGACTTGCCCAAACTTTTAATGATATTTAGTGTTTGTTCTTATATGGTTTCACACTCCTTTATAACTCCTATGTGGTTGTTTAATACTGAAAGATGCGAGTCTTCGGCTTCATCCCCCATGTAGATACTACATGGGGTGTCTATGCACTATGTCCCTTAGCCGTATTATCGGAACCCGAAGGCGCTACAGTGCGGCAGACTAGGTAATCAGACTATAGTGCTTTATTTCTTTCACTTAGCCGTAGGGGCGCGAAAAGAACTACAAGAAGCATACGATTAGCCATCGAAGTGGTCTGATCTTCGGACAAACCGTTGCCGAAGTCGGTATCACAATGTCTGCACAAAGGGCAAGTCCCTCGTATAAAACGGAATAACTGCTTCCAAGGACTCACAGATCGGGGTTCACAGATCGGATCACGCATACTATGACAGTTCGTTTTCGTCTTTCTCCCTTGAGGTGCTTGACCAGACTATCCAGAAGCACAATCGCAGGGGTGCTCCCTTTGCCCTATTAGCGGAACGAGCAGAACATAAAGGGGAAGCATAGGAGCCTAGCAACCCAACTTATTGGCCAAAGACATAGTTCGGAACTAATGCGTACAAAGCGAATGCCAAGACGCCGAAGACATGATAGATAAGGCGATTTTTTTTTGAACTTGAGCCCCGGTCTATTAGCCGGTTACCTCGCATCATACCAAACAGGTTCACGAGAAGAGGGAGAGAGGAGGAGAAATATGCGCCAAAAAAAGGACACATGAGGCAAACTTGCGCCACACACTTTTGCATTTTCTCAACAACTCTTATAACTCAGATTGCCGAAGGAACAGTTTACAAGTATGTGAAAGAAATAAAAATATACAAGAGTTGTTGTACCAGGGGTCTTTGATTGGTAACCCGACATTCTCGATATGCCCCGTTGCCAGTTGACTCCTGCTCTTAGATGCACCTTGATGGGTGTTAGTGTTCGGCGGGCAGATTTTTCCAACAAAATCTTGAGAGGCCATCCAATTGCAGGTGAGCTTTACGCTGTTGGCAGGCTCTTTTAGGAGCGCCTGCATTTTTTCCAAAGACGTGTTGATGGTAGCAGTTCGGGCCAACCACACACCGATCTTTATTTCCCCACCGCTACCCATGGAATCTTAAGTGCTAAGTTGTGCATTCTTGGCACATACTTTTCTGGTCCCGTGGTTGCATGGCGGGGGTGAGTCCCTATAGGGGGGGAGGAGGAAGGATCTGAGTTTTCGGTCTGAAGCCGAACTCGCTTCCCATCCTTGTGTGCCTTTATGGCGGATGTCGAAACTTGTCGATCCTCTTTGTAGATAAATTCGGCTGCTAGGGCCAATGAATGTTCCTCAGTTCTAAGGGAGCGCACTGTATTGCCGTTGACAGTAATGACCCCCTTGGGGCCCAGCATCTTGAGCTTCAGGTATGCATAGTCTGGGACCGCGTTGAAACGGGCGAACACTGTCCTACCAAGCAACGCATGATAGTCGCTGCGGAAGGGCACAATGTTGAAGATCAGGTCTTTGCTACGAAATTTATCAGGCGAGCCAAACATGACTTCCAGAGTTACAGAACCCGTACATCGGGCCTCAATGCCTGGGATCACTCCCTTGAAGGTAGTGCTGCTGGGTTTGATCCTTGACAGATCTATGCCCATCTTTTTCACCGTATTTGAGTAAATCAGGTTGAGGCTACTTCCTCCGTCCATTAGGACTTTTGTGAGGTGATAACCATCTATAATGGGGTCTAGGACGAGGGCCGCCGAACCCCCATGGCGGATACTGGGCATATGATCATGCTGATCAAAGGTGACCGGGTATGCCGACCAAGGGTTGTACTTTGGGGCTACCGGTTCCACAACGTAGACCTCCCCAAGGGCGCACTTCCTTTCCTTATTTGGTATATCGGTGGCGTATATCATGTTCACAGTTCCGAATTCAGGAGAAATTTTCTTCTGTCCACCACCAATTGGACCCCAAGGCTCATCCTCGTCCTCGCTGCGAGAGATTTTGCCTTGGTCCTTGGGTGGTATCTTGCCGGCCTGTTTGACACCCAGCAGTTGCGGTGTGTGTGGTTGGCGGGCTTTTCCGAAGTCCCATGGTGTCACACCCTCTGTTTTACCTCATGACTAATTTATCATGACTCAAAAATTAGGTCCAATTAAACTTTTTGAGTGCACTTTAATGTTTGAATTATGTGCTATTTGCTTGCTTGTTTGATTGCTTGCTAGTGCTCTATAATTAATAAAACTTTCTCCTACTCTCAAAACTCTTTTCCTTGACCTAGAACTCTTGTCGAATGATCATGACATGTGTATAGGACTTAAAACTATTTTTATAAAATATTATTTTGGCCAAAAAGCATTTATTTAAATGAGGTTTTCAAAACCCCCTGATTTGAGATTTGCACTTGAAGTCCCCAAATTGGGTGGACCTCTTTTTCCCAAATGATTTACTTGGAACCTACTATATATATAACTTCCCAAAAACACCAAATATTATTTTTAAAGATTATTTTACTATTTTATTTAAAGGCTTTTTCTTAAGGCCAGAAATGGAATTTTATAGGAAAATATATTTAAATGATTTAAAAATATTTGAGAAAATTTAGGAAAACTCGGTGGACATATATTGTCCATATATAAGAGTTTCAACACATGGTCATGTTCAAAGTATTGGACAAAATCCTTCAAAAATATTTCTGCCTATTTCAAGCATTTGAAATATTTCTATAAGAAATATTCTCAAATAAATCCAGGGAAATTCTATCATGTCACGTATAATATATGTGGTCATCTTGCCAAGTCTCATATCAATCCCAATTGTTCTGGTTCAGCAAAATATCCCAAAACCCTCTCTGTCAAGATCTAAATTTGAGCAACTCTACATTGACAACTGTCTCCTGTTGACTCAAACTTTGTGGACATGTTCTATTACCCAAACAATGATGCTACACCAAGTGGTGCATCAAGGAGATTACCTTAGACTAACTGGATCTACAGAAACCTGGTTGTGTTAATTTCTAGGGTTCACAAAGTTTGCTTTATCAACTTTCTTCATTTGTGCTGAAAACTTGTGAACAATACTAAATGTACTTACCATTTACCTCTGGTAAATCTCAGGGCCATTGGATACCCCTAGATGCCCTAGGATAGCATCAAACACCTATAGCCATAAACTAGAGGACAAGCATAGTTGACACAAACAAATTCCCCTTGCCTCCAACTATTTACCACAACATATTCTAACCTCATTTTACCTCCAGTTACTTCTCCTTGGTGTCTGATCAATTATTAGGGGGGTAACTCCACCATTTTCCCTCTCTTTTTACCATGGCATCACCTATCTTTCCTCTCTCCCATGGTTTTGTTCAATGAAATGCCCCAAACCTTTCCAAGGTATCATTTGCATCAACCCAAACCCAAATATGGCATACTCATGTGGGAAATATGAGTAGTACCTCTAAAAGTAGATTTTTGCAGGAATTGTAGCCTTGAACTACAAGTACCTTGTGCATTGATCTCCTTGAGCTGAAAATTGGTGGACATATAGTCCTTCCATTCCTATGACCAGTAGACAAGGTTTTACCACAAGTGTACAACAGTAACAACACTTTGGGTGAGCCTCAAGTTTGTTGCTGAAACCTTACCCACACTAGAAAGCATCCCCTAATAGCTCCATTTTCCTTGCCAGTTCACCAGCGCTCTCCCACATGCGTGCCTCACAACCCAAACAACTTTAGCCAACTAAAAAATGCCCTGGACAAGGGTTGGCGTGGCGAGCACGCAGCCAACATGCAGAAACGGCGCTCTGCTGCTTGTCATTGTCCTGTAGCTCCTCCACACCATGAACCCCTCCCCAACACTCAGAAACCTCCAAGGCACCTCTGGTGTGCGTGCTCATTACGCCCTAGGAGCGTCCGAGGCCACCCGAGCACCCCTGGTCGCCCCCGCCTATAGGACCGTTCACGAGCCCCCCTCTCGCCCCTCTTGGATCTCCCTCGCTCCCTTAGACCTCCCTAGACCGAGCCCCCTTGCTCACGTGCCCTCCAACCCTTCCCACGGTCACCATGGCGCCCCCACGACCTCCGCCCAATCTGCACCAACCCGGATCTCTACTCTTCCCCAAACCGTGCAAGGACACCTCTAGCTGCACCACCACCCTCCCTCGCTCATCAGTTCGTCCTCCGGTGGCCGGAACACCGAGCTCCATGGCCGTCATCACCGAAATCCGCCGCGGGTGAGGCCGTGCTCAAGCTGGCACTCCCCGACGGAGGAAAGGACCCCTGGGGGACGCGGCCCTTCGCCCTGTCTAGCCCTAGCGGGAGGTGGGAGAAGCCCTACCAGCCGGGCCTGCCTGTAAGCCACTCAAGGGACGGGCCCAATGGTTTAAGTGGAGATGGCCCTAGGGATTGGCACTTCCTCCAACCGAAGGCGCATTCCGACGAATGCGCCATCGACCTGGCACCTGGCGTGCGCGTCTGGGCGACCGAGTGCGCCCAATGGCTATCTTGCGCCCAGTGCATGGATGGCCCATTGGGTGAAACCCCTTTTTCCAATTTTTGTTTTTCCAGAACTTGTAAAATTCATAATAAATTCATATGACCTCCAATTTTGATGACTCAAGTTTCTAAATACTCCAAGAAATTCCACCTATCTAATGATACTACTCCCATAATTTTTCACCACAAGTCTATGCCCTATTCATATTCAAATTAAAATTTGAATTATTCAAGCCACTCTTGAAAAATCCCTAGAGAGTTTAATTTAACTCCAAATTGGGTGATCCAAATTCCTAGATGGATATAATGTCATTACCTATTTATCTAGGCATGGTTAACATTTTTCCCATGCCCCTATTCTGTTGGATCTAATAAATAACCTAGTTTCCATTTATTCCATCTTTGGAGAATCCTAGGAACTTCATACCAACTCCAAATCCAGTGAAATCACTTCCCGCATGTTTCTAAAATCATACCCTATTTTATGAGTGCCTCTACTCATTTGTATGAAAATATTTTCCGTTGACATCTTGAAGGGTCATCATTTCCATCATTTCCACAATTCAAAACTCCCCCTTGACCTACATCCACCAAAACCTCCTTGGTTATTTTTCTCATGACCAGAGGAGTCCTAGAACAATAAAACTCCTATTTATAGCGCACATTTATTTTCTTCTTGTTGTGTTGCTTATTGTGGTTGTTTCCGGCAATAGTTGTCGAAGTAGAGGAAATGCTCGGAGTGGACAAGAAGCGGGTGAAGACCTCGAAGACATTGACATTGCTAAGCCAGGAAAGCAGCCCTTTGACCATGTTAAGAAACTTTTTCATGCATGACATATAGCATCTGTTGTTTCGATGATTGATCATGATGTGGTGCTGCCTCTTCGGTGGGGTTGCCTCCGATACTTTTACCATTGACACTTGCATCATGCATGACCCTACCACCTTATGAGGGTTATGCGGGTGGGTGTAGATAGGATCCTAGTAGATGCTACACAAGTGGGTTGGCTTATGCATAGTGATGGAAAGAAAGAAATGATTTCAAAGACTTCTCGAAAACCCCGTTGGGTGCCACTAATGCCCAAGGGAGATTATGATGAGTTCGGTGACCACTTGAGAAAGAAGTGGTATACCGAAGCAAGTGAGTGTGTGTGGTTTTCAAAAACGGCTTGGTGTAAGTTGTGACTGTTATTCCAACCTTACATGTACAACCACCATACCCTTATGGGATGGGGCTTTGTTGATTACTATGGATGGTGCTAGCAAGGAGCCCGCATTACTAGTGGCAAGAGTGAAGTGGTCACTGTTGAGACAGAATCATCCCGGAAGTGGAAGGCCATGCGTTATCTTTACAGGCACCAGGCACAGCGTTGCATGCCCTCATGGATGATATGTGTGATGTATATCATGAGGGATGGCACCAATGAGTGGACTCTTTGTTTAGTATCACCATGGGAAAGGCATTGTTTGGGTGCTTACCTCGGGTATGTGATGTATCGCAAGTCTTGGATGACACGGAAGTTCCCCGAGTCTTGTGGGTAAAGTCTGCAACCTCTGCAGAGTGTAAAACTATTCGAATAGCCATGTCCACGGTCAAGGACAGTTGGATGACCACTCTTGTGCTATGTCCAAATGTGTTCACAAACTAGTGTGTGTGTTGGTGACAGAGATGGTACTTGAGCTAAGTCCGATGACTTAGCATGACGTTGAACTAAGTCCGATGACTTAGCATAATGAATGAACATGAGATGTTCAACCCCTACTTATGATGATATTTGTAACTTGTTCATATGGATATCTGCCAACTGTTGATGCATGCTTACCTAGTTTCTTGATCATGTCATTGAATTTAAAAAGAAATTAGCTTTCCACAAATTACCTACTTAGTGCTATATCATGCATCATTATTACCTTGTTCCACAACTTGGGTTGCTTGCGAGTACATTCAAAGTACTCATTGGCTTGCCACTGGTTATTTAATTGTCCATGCTTGGAAGAATAGGAGTACGTTGAAGAGTTCGTTGGTGGCGAACATGCGAACTAGGATGCTTCCCAGTCAGAATGCATGTAGGTTTAAGGCAGATGGCATGGGTTCAAGCTTTCGATCAAGAGTTATGCTGCTTGTTCTATTTCGATGTTTGGCCCTTGTGGCCCTATCTATGTAAGACTAGACCTCCATGGTCTTTATTTATGTAATATGCTAAATGTGGATGTAAGACTCTTGTTATTCAGCCTCTGTGTGTTTAGTGAGCATTGATCTCTGGGATCACTGTACACGTGCATTCAGTGATCATGACTTATGAGTTGGGGTCCACACAGAGCTCGTATCAGAGCCTTCCTTACTGTAGGAAGCCCTTAGTTAGCATGGGCGTTAGTTAGGACAAAATTGTTTTCCTAGAACCTTCAAACACTTGCAAAGGCTACCATATTTCTTAGCTCTTCTAAGATTTCAAATAAACTGAAGGATTGTGCCTAGCACTTCCACCATTTTTCCTTTTGTCTCTCCTCATCTACTTTTCAAAACCTTGCAAACGGTCGATAGTACCCTTGTGCCCTCCATGGGATTTCTTGTAATCCTCGTGGGTAACCTGGAAGGAAGCCACCTTGACAGACATTCACATAAGTTTGATGACCCCATGACAAGGAGCTACCAAGAGAGGATACCTACTCAAAGGATGAGGATGTCAAGACTTAGATGATAGTGACACCCTCGACACAACCCTAGGATGATGCCACCCTAGCCTTCGAAGACCAAGGCACAAGACATGCAATGTCATGATATGCATCGCTAATAGAGCAATCCTGTCCTTTTCGTTGTTATATCGGTAACCACCGGTGGATGAGAACCTCGCCATTTGGTCCGCCTCACTATAGTGAGGAGGAAAACGGTTCTCATCATACCCCGTTCTTGGTGCCGATGATATCACCAACGTGACTAGCAGGATACAACTCTACCATGCCTTGTTAATGTCATTACATGCAAGAATGCCTACCTAGAATGCTCGACATCTCAGTAGACAAGAAGATATTGTCATGATCATGAGGACACCTGAAGACCCTGTCGACAACAGCCATGAAGAATAACCTTTGTCGTCAGCACACCAGACCTGAAGTCATCAAGGACTCTTCAGGCACAACCAGGATCGTTTCGACGAACAACAACCGGGGACGTAGCGACACATGAAGAAGACCTAGAAGACTAAGCGGACTCCTCTCCAAGACAAGAAGCAAGCACGACTAATGAGTCTGGGAAACCCTAGGGTAGGATAGGTCGTGTGTCCCCCATGCGAAGTCGAGTCCGTATGATGGTTCGAATGGAACCATGATGTGTGTTGCTTGTTTTGCCTGTTTGTGCTTTGGTGTAAGTCACACTTTTGCCCTAGGCAACAAGTACATGCCCATATCACCTACCTTACCTTGATGTTTGTGTTTGGTCCTTTCAGCACTTGTTTGATTGCACTTGCACTGTACCACCCATTTAAGGCACTCTCCTGTATGCTACTTTATCTCTTCCCACTCTCGTCAACTGAAGACCAGCAAGACAAGATCAACCAAGGAGCCACCACCACGGACAGCTAGCATTGAAGACTATGACAAAAGGTAGTCAACCAGACACAACCCCGTAGAGTTATGCGCTCCATCAAGATTGGAAACCTCTCCCTATCCCAACCTATACCTCACAAGCTCCCCCAGCACAAGCCTCTGATCACGTGTTTAACACATGGATTTGCCAGGGCACTTATTGAGCTTCAATAACTCCCTGCTTAGCACTTGGTTCATTATGGAGCTAGTGATCATAGTGAACAAACATCCTTCATTCTTACGATAGCACTAGAACCTTGATGCCATAAGGAAGGATCATTCTGAGAATGTACTATTTGTGGGCAATAATTTGATTTAGCCATAATAGATGTCTTGAGGAAGCAGTTGAGACCCTTTGGTGGACTACAAGGCTTAATGTTGGTAGACGAACTTGGTGGATCAAGATTGATAGAGTAGCATAACTTACATGTCCCTTGAGCAAATTGTATTAGTAGGGAGCTCTTACTAGATGTAAAACTTGGATTTAAATAGGTGATCCTACTAGGTGCTCAAGATCTATTAAACCACATGGTTTGGAGTAATCTTGATAACGATACCATATTTCTCGGTGGATATTAATAGAAGGAATCGGATGATGTTAGGGATAATTTAGGGATCTATATAAGCTCGACCTTGGAGTGTAGTTGGCCATGAGATGGGGAGTTCATGACAATATTCCTTGTAATGATATGTGTATTATATGAACTCGAGGAGATTATGTTGGACGCCATCGATGCTAGATTTGTAGCAGTAATGGATCATGTAATCGTGGATGTGATTCATGGGTCGTTTAAACTAGATTCGTAGGAAGGAAACAACATCTCAGATTGGTACAATACCTATTTCCTTAGCATAGAGATGCAACCTCCTAGATCTTGGATATTTTAGCTGAACACTTGGATTGGTAATGTCATGACCAAGCTTAGAAGCTTGTGAATTATCCCGAGGATTTTTATATAGGGATATATGTGAGTTAGCTATAGCATATATATGAGATCTTTCAGTATAATCCTTCTCTCAAAACCTTGGAGATATGAGTAGCGTGTGTAATATTGGAGTTGACTCATATGAGATGATACCTTCAAAGATATAGGGTGATTTTGTTTGGAGTAATAGGTTGTACTATTGGCATCTAAGAACCGTCCTCGAGTATAAGATGATAGATGTTCACTCGCATCCTAAGCTCCTTGAAACCCCGAAACTTTACCAAACCATACCATGGTCGGATAAGATCATAGGCTCTGGCTCTAAGTCAAAGGACATGGTCGAAACCCCATCGTGACCATCACCCACCCCTTCCATAAGGAAGGTGGCCACGAAGACCTCTATTAGGTTGGACCACAAACCCTAGATACCAGTGATCATCCGGGACGAATGCCCGCTCCTCTCACATATCCCATGAGCAATGTGTTTATGTGATACTTCGGGAAATAGGTTGTTGTCCTCCAGGATGACATACTTATTTACCCAATGAGAAGAGAAAATCCTTAGTCCTGTTTGGACAAGCCCCAGGAACGCCAAATGCCATGCCTCTCGAGCACAAGAGTTCACCTTGAAAAAGTTGGACTCCTTGAAGCGTACTCCCTACCGAAGAAGACTTTTCTGCCCAAGCGAGATGAAGAACTGCTACTAATGCGAGGCCACGATAAGGAAGAAGAAGAAGCAAAAGAAGTCAACCACCACTCCCCTGCCGGCAACATCAACTACACTATATCAAGAAGCCCCAACAACCAAGCACGATGAAGTCCTTGCACATCAAGAGGGTTGAAGAACCCCTTCTGATGACTGGTCATCCATCAATTCCTGACTAAGAAGGAACCGAGGAGCTTATAACACCCCTTACTCCACCACCTTGGTGGTGAACGATGAACATGACATCCCTACTCCCTTTAGATGCCTGGAACAGAGTGGAACGACTATCGTGACCTCATTACTAAGCCCCTTTTTTGGTTCATTCAAGGACGTGAACCTGAATCGATCATGGTAAACCACCTGTCAAAGGTGGTTCACCCTACATGCCAAGCGTCAGACCTTGGGGATTAGATGGCTGATCTATACTCTGACTAGTCAGCTTACCTAGAACCCCACTAAAACCTTCCCATATAGTAGAACCCGTTTTTGACACCAAGTCTCTAAGCTCAGTCTTAGGGACGAGACTCAGCGCAGACCTTGCCACAGAGAGACGGGTAGACCGAACACTCAAAGACCCTCTAGAAACGTGCGTCCATGACGATGACGACAAACGACCAGAGAAGAACGAAGAATCTACCTGGGCAACTTAATCAAGCAGAAGATCTCAACGAGAAGCCCACGATGACGCACCTCAGCACTCTCAAGGATGGATACCGCCTACAACTGAAGACCTCCTGCTTTATGGAAGTTAAGGACTTCCCCGTCAATGAGAAGCTACACCAAGACTCGACCTTTCTATCCTAACGTGAGGCATCTGGATGTCACTAATAACCATAGGACCAGCACGTAGACACTTGCTTTGCCAGGTCTTTTAACCTTGGGTTACACACGCAAGCCAGGCCCTACGAGAAACTGTTCACCCCTAGACAAAGTCAATAGTGCACTCGAAGACATATCAACAGACACTTCAAGATCCAGAAGGACAACCACGCCGGAGCATAAACAACGTGGAACGTGAAGACTACCTCACCTCTGAATGTCTGCATCAGCACCTAGCCTAGGAATCTCGGGGATGAGATTCTTGTAAGGGGGGTAGTTCTGTCACACCCTGTGTTTTACCTCATGACTAAGTTATCATGACTCAAAAATTAGGGCCAATTAAAACTTTTTGAGTGCACTTGAATGTTTGAATTGTGTGCTATTTGCTTGATTGCTTGATTGCTTGCTAGTGCTCTATAATTCATAAAACTCTGTCCTACTCTCAAAACTCTTTTCCTTGACCAAGAACTCTTGTCCAATGATCATGCCATGTGTATAGGACTTAAAACTATTTTCATCAAATATTATTTTGGCCAAAAAGCATTTATTTAAATTAGGTTTTCAAAAAACCCTGATTTGAGATTTGCACTGCAAGTCCCCAAATTGGGTGGACCTCTTTTTCCCAAATGATTTATTTGGAACCTACTATATTTATAACTTCCCCAAAACACCAAATATTGTTTTTAAAGATTATTTTACTATTTTATTTAAAGGCTTTTTCTTAAGGCCATAAATGGACTTTATAGGAAAAAATTATTTAAATGATTTAAAAATATTTGAGAAAATTTAGGAAAACTCAGTGGACATATATTGTCCATATATAAGAGTTTCAACACATGGTCATGTTCAAAGTATTGGACAAAACCCTTCAAAACCATTTGTGCCTATTTCAAGCATTTGAAATATTTCTATAAGAAATATACTCAAATAAATCCAGGAAAATTCTATCATGTCACATATGATATATGTGGTCATCTTGCAAAGTCTCATCTCAATCCCAATTGTTTTGGTTCACCAAAATATCCCAAAACCCTCTATGTTCAGATCCAAATTTGAGCAACTCTACATTGCCAACTGTCTCCTATTGATCTCAAACTTTGTAAACATGTTCTATTACCCAAATAATGATGCTACACCAAGTGGTGCATCAAGGAGATTATCTTAGACTAACTAGATCTATAGAAACCTGATTCTATTAATTGCTAGGGTTCACAAAGTTTGTTTTGTCAACTTTCTTCATTCAAGCTGAAAACTTGTGATTAGTACTAAATGGACTTACCATTGACCTCTGATAAATCTCAGGGCCATTGGATACCCCTAGATGCCCTAGGAAAGCATCAAACACCTTCATCCATAAACTAGAGGACAATCATAGTTGACCCAAACAGATTCCCCTTGCCGCCAACTTTTTACCACAACATATTCTAACCTCATTTTACCTCCTATAACTTCTCCTTGGTGTCTGATCAATTATTAGGGGGTAACTCCTCCATTTTCCCTCTCTTTTTACAATGGCATCACCTCTCTTTCCTCTCTCCCATGGTTCTATTCAATGAAATACCCCAAACCTTTCCAAGGCATCATTTGCATCAAGCCAAACCCAAATATGGCATACTCATGTGGGAAATATGAGAAGTACCTCTAAAAGTAGATTTTTACAGGAATTGTAGCCTTGAACTACAAGTACCTTGTGCATTGGTCTCCCCGGTCTAACAATTGGTGGACATATAGTCCTTCCATTCCTATGACCAGTAGACAAGGTTTTACCACAAGTGTACAATAGTAACAACACTTTGGGTGAGCCCAAAGTTTGCTGCTGAAACCTTACAAACACTAGAAACCATCCCCAAATAGCTCCATTTACCTTGCCACTTCACCAACGCTCTACTGCATACGTGCCTCACAACCCAGATAGCTTTGGCTGACCAAAAAGATGCCCTAGACAAGGGTTGGCATGGTGACCACGTAGCCAACATGCAGAAACGGCGCTCTGCCGCTTGTCGTTGTCCTGTAGCTCGCGTCCGTCCTCGATAGAGCATCCCAGTGCGCCATTAACCCTGCTAACGCTCAGAAACCTCCAAGGCACCTTTGGCGCCCGTGCATCGCGTCCTAGGCGCGTCCGAGGCCAACCGAGCTCCCCCCTGGCCGCCCCCACCTATAGGACCGTTCTTGAGCCCCCCTCTCGCCCCCCTTGTCTCTCCCTCGCTCCCTTGGTCCTACCCAGACTGAGCTCCTTGCTCCCGTGCCGTCCAACCCTCCCCATTGCTGCCATGGCGCCGCCACGACCTCGGCCTAATCCGCACCAACCCGGCTCCGTCCTCTTCCCCAAACCGTGCAAGGAGACCTCTAGCTCCACCACCAGCCTCCCTCGGTCATCATTTCATCCTCCGGTGGCCGGAACACCGAGCTCTGTGGCCGTCGTCGCCGGAATCCACCGCGGGTGAGGCCGCGCTCAAGCTGGCACTCCCCGACGAAGGAAAGGACCCTTGGAGGGTGAGGCCCTTTGCCTTGTCCTCGCCAGTGGCCAAAGCCTCGTCGGGGGTGGTATGAGCCTCCGGGGCGATGCCGATGAGCACTTGGCCCCGCCTCCCCTGTCTTGCCCTGGTGGGAGGTGGGAGAAGCCCTGCCGACCGGGCCCGCCTGTAAACCACTCAAGGGCTGGGCCCAGTGGTTTAAGTGGAGACGGCCCCAAGGATTGGCACTTTCTCCGACCGATGGCGCATTCCGACGAATTTGCCATTGACGTGGCACCTGGCGTGCACGTCTGGGCCGGCCGAGTGCGCGCAATGGCCATCTTGCGCCTAGTGCGTGAATGGCCCGTTGGGTGAAAACCCTTTTTCCAATTTCTACTTTTCCAGAACTTGTAAAATTCATAATAAATTCATATGACCTCCAATTTTGATGATTGACATTTCTAAATACTCCTAGAAATTCCACCTATCTAACGATACTACTCCCATAATTTTCCACCACAAGTCTCTACCCTATTCATATTCAAATTAGAATTTGAATCATTCAAGCCCCTCTTGCAAAATCCCTAGAGAGTTCAATTTAACTCCAAATTGGGTGATCCAAATTCCTAGATGGATATAATGTCATTACCTATTTATCTAGGCATGGTTAACATTTTTCCCATGCCCCTATTCTGTTGGATCAAATAAATGACCCAGTTTCTATTTATTCCATCTTTGGAAAATCATAGGAGCTTCATACGAACTCCAAATCTAGTGAAACCACTTCCCACATGTTTCTAAAATCATGCCCTATTTTATGAGTGAGTCCACTAATTTTTATGAAAATATTTTCTGTTGACATCTTGAAGGGTCATCATTTCCATCATTCCCACCATTCAAAACTCCCCCTTGACCCACATCCACCAAAACCTCCTTGGTTATTTTTCTCATGACCAGAGGAGTCCTAGAAAAATAAAACTCCTATATATAGAGCACATTTATTTTCTACTTGTTGTGTTGCTTATTGCAGTTGTTTCTGGCAATAGTTGACGAAGTAGAGGAAATGCTCGGAGTCGACAAGAAGCAGGTGAAGACCTCGAAGACATTGCTAAGCCAGGCAAGCAGCCCTTTGACCATGTTAAGAAACTTTTTCATGCATGACATATAGCACCTGTTGTTTTGATGATTGATCATGATGTGGTGCTCCCCCTTCGTGGGGTTGCGTCCGATACTTTTACCATTGACACCTGCATCGTGCATGACCCTACCACCTTATGAGGGTTATGCGGGTGGGTGTAGATAGGATGCAAGTAGATGCTACGCAAGTGGGTTGGGATTATGCATAGTGATGGAAAGAAAGAAATGATTTTGAAGACTTTTCGAAAACCCTGTTGGGTGCCACTAATGCCCGAGGGGGATGATGATGAGTTGGGTAACCACTTGAGAAAGAAGTGGTATACCAGAGCAAGTGAGTGTTTATGGTTTTCAAAAACGAATCGGTGTAAGTTGCGACTGTTATTCCAACCTTACATGTACAACCATGATACCCCTTATGGGACGGGGCTTTGTTCATTACTATGGATGGTGCCAGCAGGGAGCCCGCACTACTAGTGGCAAGAGTGAAGTGGTCACTCTTGAGATGGGGTCGTCCTGGAAGTGGAAGGCCATGCGTTGTCTTTATAGGCACCGGCCACACCGTTACGTGCCCTCATGGATGATACATGTGATGTATATCATGAGGGATGGCACCAATGAGTGGACTCTTTGTTTAGTATCACCATGGGAAAGGGATTGTTCCGGTGCTTACCTCGGGTATGTGATGTACCGCGAGTCGTGGGTGACACGGAAGTTTCCCGAGTTTTGTGGGTATAGTGTGCAACCTTCTGCAGAGTATAAAACTATTCGAATAGTCGTGTTCATGGTCAAGGATAGTTGGATGACCGTTCTTGTACTACGTCCAAATGTGTTCACAAATTGTTGTGTGTGTGTTGGTGACAAAGATGGTACTTGAGCTAAGTCCGATAACTTAGCATGACGTTGAGCTAAGTCTGCTGACTTAGCATAATGAATGAACATGAGATGTTCAACACCTGCTTATGATGATATCTATAACTTGTTCATATGGATATCTACCAACTGTTGATGCATGCTTACCTAGTTTCTTGATCATGCCATTGAATTTAAAAAAAAATAGCTTTCTGCAAATTACCTACTTAGTGCTATATCATGCATCATTATTATGTTGTTCCACAACTTGGGTTGCTTGCGAGTACATTCAAAGTACTCATTGGCTTGCCACTGGTTATTTGATTGTCCAGGCATGGAAGAATAGGAGTACGTTGAAGAGTTCATTGGTGACGAACATGCGAACTAGGACGCTTCCCAGTCAGAATGCCTATAGGTTTAAGGGGAGATGGCTTGGGTTCACGCTTTCGATCAAGAGTTCCACTGCTTATTCTATTTAAATGTTTGGCCCTTGTGGCCCTGTCTATGTAAGACTAGACCCCCATGGTCTTTATTTATGTAAGATAGTAAATGTGGATGTAAGACTCTTGTTATTCAGCCTCTGTGTGTTCTGTGAGTATTGATCTCTGGGATCACTGTACACGTGAATTTGGTGATCACGACTTATGAGTCAGGGTCCCCACCCATGGATTTTGCAAGGCCTTTCCATGATGTTCTCCAGCTGAGTGGGTCCGTCATGATTGCCTTTAGGAGGCTTCTTTCGCTGCCCAGGTCGGGAGTTGCGGAATACAACATTTACAGTTGTATCATCGGCATCGCTATTATTGCGCCGGCGCTTATTCTTATTGCGCTTTTGGTTTTAAGTTGCCATCCCGGGCTTCAGGTGCTACGGGATCTTTGGAATTGTGGCTGTGTCTTGCCAACCAATTGTCTTCGCCCGCACAAAAGCGGGTCATGAGGGAGGTAAGGGCGGACATGGTCCGAGGTTTGTCCTGGCCTAGCTGGCGGGCCAGCCATTTGTCCCAAATATTGTGCCGGAAGGAGGCAATGGCCTCAACATCCGGACAGTCAATGATTTGGTTCTTCTTAGTCAAGAACCGATTCCAGAATTGCAGAGCAGACTTGTCGGGCTTCTGCACGACGCTTCTGAGATCGGAAGAGTCCGGCGGGCGGACATAGGTTCCCTAAAAGTTAGAGTGGAACACATCTTCCAGGTCTTCCTAGCATCCAATGGAGTTCTTGGGGAGGCTGTCTAACCAGTGCCGAGTTGGCCCCTTAAGCTTAAGAGGGAGGTATTTGATGGCATGGAGATCGTCTCCTCGCTCCATGTGGATGTGGAGGAGGAAATCCTCAATCCATACGTTGGATCAGTGGCCCCATCGTACTGTTCTATATTCATGGGTTTAAACCCCTCGGGGAACTGGTGCCATATTACCTCATCTATGAAGCATAGTGGGTGAGTGGCGCCTTTGACCCATGCTATGTCGCACCTGTATTCGGCGTCTGTATGGGGCCGATCACGTTCTCGGAATCTGTTGTTTTGGTCGAACAATGGTTTGTATCTGCCCCGTCTATCGGGCGAGTACTCTCTGGATGCATAGATGGATCTTGTGCGGCCTGCTCTATGATCCAGGGCATCTCGCAGGTTGAACCTGTCATTGGGCTCTAATGGCTCCTTACCCCTTCTTCAGGGCTCTACTGGTATATAACCGGTATCGTCAGTCGTCCTGTCCCGACCGCGAGGGGGGCGGTCTGGCTTGTTGTATGGAGTACGATTTGGAGACGGAGTATCAGTGGGTTCATCATCGGATTGCAGCGGCAGCTTTCTCCGAGGGTAGCTTTTGGGCTGGTTTGACATACCGGTGTCGTATACTTCCTCGGCTGAGAGGACTTTCGTCCATCGATCGTTGAGGTCCTCCTGTTCGGCTTTGAGTTGCCGTTCTTTAGCCTTTAGGCTGTAAGCCGTTGCTATGAGATGTTGCCTGATTTCTCCCTAATCTTCGAGGTTATCAGGGATGTACATGTCATCGGCTTCCGGGTAAATCTTCCTCCTCAATGGGGGGAAGGTAATTATCGCCTTCAAAGTCGTTGATGTTATCGGGGTTGTTTTGGTCCTCAGGACCTTCCGGTCCCTCTAACGGGTACTCGGGGATGTCGGGATTTCCATGATCAGCAGGGGTATTACCATCCCCGTTGATGATAATAGCTTTTCTTCCCTTTTTGCTTTTGGACCGCTTATGCGATTTCCGGCGCCTTGATGGCGCATCGCCTGATTTGTCGCCGTAATTGTGAGGCGTGTTGTCGCCATTGGTGGCAGGAGTATCTAACATGTAAACATTGTATGAAGAAGTGGCAGCCCAACTCCCTGTGTGAATGGGGGTGGGAGCACAGTTCTCTTCATCCATGTATTCTTCCTCCATGGAGGCATAGTCCAGCATGTCGGTTAAATCCTCGATATTAGCTATCAAGTGGGTGGTGGGTCAGTCAGAAAATTCATCCTGGCCTACACCGTAACCGACCCGAGCATAGATCGGGGCTGGATCGTCGGTGATCTTCATTGATGAGAATTGATCTAGGGCCTTGTCGACCGCTGAGGGCCCGATCGGATCCAGCTGTTCGGAACTAGTGGAGTTAACCTCCATGACGTCCATACATGGGGAGTGTTCAACAAGAACACGTCTCCGGACATTTGGCTTAATGGCTGGACGGGTATAAGATATCAGATCATTGCCATGGGTGACCCCAATGGCATGTCCGAAGAAGGGGCTAGAGGTTAAAGCTTCAGAGTCCTCGGAGGCTATAGGCAAAGCTTTGAGCCCGATTAATGTCAAGTCACCCCAAGAGTTGATGGAGAACTCTAAGTTTCCGAATCTGACCCCTCGATCAGGGGCGACGCTCTCAACACGGCCTAGATGGCCAGCGGAATCAGCGTGCAGCACAATGCCGCCAAAGGCAAAGATCTGTCCGGGAACGAAAGCATCCATGTTGTGGACCTCTTCGTTGATGACAAGGCGAGGCGTCAAATCCATCTTGCTCATAGAGGAACTCTTAGTGAAAGCACCAATGTCGGTGTCAAAACCATGGGATCTCGGGTAGGGGGTCCCAAACTGTGAGACTAGAATCGACAATAATAGGAGACAAAGGGGACACAGATTTACCTAGGTTCGGGCCCTCCTATGGAGGTAATACCCTACGTCCTGCTTGGTTGTAATTATGATGTGGGGGGTTACAGAGTTGATATACCTCGAGATCGAAAAGATAACCATAGATGAGTTGTTCTATCCCTATACCCTAAAACCCTCCGACTTTATAGATGCCGAGGATGCTTAGGGTTTACACATGGTCGGTTACATGCGAAGAGATAAAAATGCCTATTTACTACATTAAACATGGAGTGCAAGCTGTCCTTCCCGAAGCTTCCATCCTAGAGAGTGGGCCTTCAAATCTTCCCGTGTTCGTTAAGTAGCCTACATAGTCCGGCCCATAAACAATAGCTCAACTTTCCAAGGACTCCCTAATCCAGGACTTCCTTAGCTTGGTCGTCGGTCACGGTGATCATGCCATTCGGCCTTGGCATCTTCAGCTTAAGATACACGTAACATGGTCGGGCCATGAAGCGCGCATAAGCAGGCCTGCCGAAGATTGCATGGTAGGCACTGCGAAAATCCACAACCTCAAAGGTCAACCGTTCGTTCCGGAAATTCTTATTATTTTTGCCGAATACAATGCCGAGAAAGATCTAGCCGAGTGATTCTGCCTTCTTTCTAGGGACTATCCCATGGAAGTGCATGTTGCTTTTGCTCAGCCGGGACATCAGAATGCCCATCGCTTTGAGCGTGTCTGCATAAATGATGTTGACCCTGCTGCCTCCGTCCATGATAAATTTACGCAGTCGTACGCCATTCGTGACCGGATCAATGGCCAGCGCCTGCCTCCCGGGGGTGGCTATGTGGGGCGGATGGTCAGTGTGGTCGAACGTAAGCGGAGTCTTTGCCCAACTAAGTTGCTTCGAGGCAGTCGGAACTGCCATGTTGACCTCCTGATTGACAACTTTCAACTTTCTCTTTCTTTCGATGTCCGCAAAAATCATATTCAGGACCTTGTTGACCGGTGGAAACCCTGGGGTTTGGTCCTCCTCATCGCCAACATTGTCCTTGTCCTCTGCTGACTCCTTGCCCAAAGCTTGCTTGAGCAAGTGACATTCCCGAGGGGTATGCTGAGGAAACACAACGTTGCCTTCTTCATCTGTCTTGGTGTGAACTTGGCAAGGTTGATCGAGTATGTTAGGCTTGGAGTCGGATTTCTTCCTGGGAACCCATTATTTCTTCTTTTCTGGCTTCGATTTGCCTTGGCCCTGTCTGAAGATGGCCACAACCTCTGCCTTCGTAGGAGCTTCAGCCTTTCGCTTCTGCTACTCTTGCTTTTTTCCTCTGTTGCCTCCCGACTAAGGGGCATCGCTGGTACGCCCTTTGCCGCTATGGAGATGGTCTTCTTCCTTGCCATTGGCATACTTGTTTGCTATCTCCATAGTCCAACTGAGAGACAGGTCCCCAGCATGGCCAAATTTGAGGATCAACTCCCTATACCGAGTGCCACCCTTAAAGGCGCACACAGCTTGATGCTCAGTTACGTTTTCCACTCTATTGTGCAAAGTGGTCCAGCGCTGGATGTACTCTCATAGAGTTTCATTGCTCTTTTGGACACAGTGTTGTAGCTCCATCAAGCCACCGGGATGCTTGTAAGTACCCTCGAAGTTCTTGATGAACACTTAGGCAATGTCTTCCTAGCAGTAGATGCAACTTGGTTGCAGTGGGTTTAACCATGCACGCGCGGACCATTCCAATATGAGTGGAAGGTGCTTCGTGGCCACAAAGTCATTGCTTCCACTGATCTGAACTGCCACTCGGTAGTCCACAAGCCAAGTATCTGGTTTAGACTCGCCATTGTACTTGCCGATTCCCGTCGCTAAACGGTAATTGGGGGGAATCTCAGCCTCCTGAATATACCTACTGAAGCAGACGAATCCAGAGCCCCCGTAGCCTCTTGCTTGATCTTGGTGGTCTCTGTTCTAGTCCACGACATGCTGGGTGATGATGGATCTGACATTGAACTGAGGGGGTCTGTGACCGTTGTCTCCGTAACCCCTCTGTCGGACAAGGCTTCACTCTTGGTCTCTGATGTGAGGGTAACCACCGTCATAATGATGAGTGATGTATGATCCGCCCTTAGAGGGGGAGACCAACTAGCATCGTAATATCATGCCAATGTCCTCCATACGAGCCTCTCGGATAAGGAGGAGTCCGTTGGTCTTTCCTTGGTCCGAGTGGGCTATGAGCCGATTGGACCATTTCTGCCCGAGAAGACTTGCTATGAATGCGTTGATTTGACTGTGATACTTCGGAGTTTTTCTCCAAAGTTGTCTTCAGAAGGGCCTGGATCTCCTAAATGCCTTGGCCCGTTGCCTAATCAGACGGCTGGAGCGAGTTGGCAATCCGAGTGGACGCAGCTAAGTTCAACAAAGGCATGCACATCACCGAGATGGTGTATGGCCGCTCCTTGGTGAACAGTTAATGTCGGCTCCGACTGGAGACGGGTACCTCCCTCATGACGTGCTCGTCGAGTGATTGTTGGAGGTGCTCCAAACGCTCAGACTCCGCCAGAGTGGCCTGGCGAGTGGACTCTAGAGCCATCTCTTCTGGGGAAGTCCTCACAATTGGCGTGAGGAGTACTTCGTCGTTGCTACGTCAGATCTCCTCCCTCTGATCCCGAGTGAGAGGCCGGGGGATGTAACTGTCGGAGGTAGCCTTGCCGCAGTCGTCGTCTCGTCTGCGAGAATGGCCGGCAGAGTACCCAGGTGGAGGATTCTCCCGAGATGGTCCGGCCATCAGGACTTCGGCGATATCCCCGCCGCCCTCGCATTCGGCCGCGTCGGAGGAATCGTTGCCTGACAACGAGAATAGAAAGTTAACGGTCTCATCGGAGTCACACGATGGAGTCTTCTCAGCAGTGAACTGAGCCGCCGCAGCGTGCTTGATCCAGGGTTGCAGACGCGAGCTCCCAAAGTGCCGGCAGCAAACCGCAACACGGGTCGGCGAAGCTGGCCGATATTGATTCGACGGTTGCCGGAGTAGGACTCCATACATCGTAGCAGTGAAGTGCACCATGCCCTGAACAAGCAGTGCATCGATATCCAGCGGGGCTTCCTGTAGCCATGCCAAGTCGTCGACGATGAAGCTGAGGGATCCGAAGAGAATCCCGCCACCGGGAGTCATCATGATGACGGAGAAAAAGTAAATTCCACCTGCGCCGGAATTTTCTAGAAGCACAGCCCCACGATGGGCGCCAACTGTCTTGGGAATAAGTCTGACTGTACTACCAGGGGTACAAAAGGAGGGGCGAAGTCTAGCTATGGCTCAGGTGTGACACTCGGATGTTTATGACTTCAGGCCCCACTCGGGAGTGGTAAAGACCCTACGTCTCGTGCCTAGAGGCCGTTTTGCTTTGCTTATGGCTGAGTACAAATGTACAATTGTCCGAACCTGGTGACTGCGCCCAGAGGTGGCTTGTATAGAGTGTGCCACCACCTGTTGAGCATTGTAATAGTGACATTAAAGGCAGCATTACTGAAACTGCCGCTCTAATTGTGCCGTTATTGATAACGCATGATGACTGTAGAAACGAACGCCTCTTTGGGTTCCCTCGACATTATGCCTTTGACGCTGTTGATCTCCTGTCACCAAGTGTAAGATAGAACCATCCAAGTGACCATGCGGGAATGCTCGAGTGCTTCTGGAGACATGTCTGAGTGCTTATGGAGATATGTTCGAGTGCACTTTCTCTTCTTGAATTCAAACACTAATGAGGGTCTATAGGTGGGCCCGCAGATCAGGACCATGACCCTACCCATAGTAGACGACCTCATCATGTACTCTAGGCTAGCTCTCATCACCAATGAGATTGCCGGCTTAGGAAGCGAAGAAATGACTAACAAATTCATCATCAAGAAGATACTTCATGCTTTGGATGATAGATATGACACCATATGCACATTGATCCAAATGATGCCCAACAACAAAGATGTCATGCCTACATAAGTGATTGGAAGGATTGTTGCTCATGAGATGACACTCGAGGACAAGGAAGAGCTTCACAAAAAGTTTAGTGGTGCTTACAAAGCCACAAGTGATGCTCCCGCAACTTTAAGTGACGACCTTGTCACAAATGAAGAGATAAGCCACATGGTCAAGAAATTCTACAAGTTCTACAAGAATAGAGGCAAAGATCGAAGCTCCAACTCAAGATATGAAGAGAAGCGTTCGTCAAGTCGTGACCGAAACTGCGATAATTGTGGGAAGCCCTGACACTACTCCAATGAGTGCACGACTCCTTACAAAAGGAAAGAAGAGTCACCAAGAAGACAAAGCTCAAGAGATGAGTCACCTTGAAGAGAGAGAAGGAGTAGAGATGATCGTTATGAATGAAGACCCTCAAGGAGAAGTAGAGACTCGGAGAAGAAGTACAAGTACACCAAGAGCTACTCAAGAAGAAGACATCAAGTTCATGTTCATGAATAGTTTCAGGCTCTGATTCTGACAACCACTCAGAGAGAAGCTATCACTCCAACTCCGACTATAGTCAAGATGAAGGTGTTGCCAGACTTGCACTAGTGAAAATCGACTCCTACGACATATTTGATTCACCAAATGAAGGAAGTTGATGTTGCTTCATGGCTAAAGGCCCCAAGGTATCACACCCGAGTATCTAGATTTCAATAATGAATAGGAGCACTTATTAGGAGATGATGAGTTGCTATTTGACAAATCTAGTAATGTTAGTCAAGACGAACTTGCTAGTAATCACTTTGGTCAAGATAAGTCATGGGATGATAAGTTGGAAATAGAATGAATAACTCAAGAACTAAACACTCTTAACTTATCTCATGAGTCTACTCTATGTGGGGACCCCGAGTCATAAGTCGTGATCACCGAATGGACATGTACAGTGATCCCAGAGATCAATCCTCACTGAACACATAGAAGGTGAATAACAAGAGTCTTACATCCACATTTAGCGTCTTACACAAATAAAGAACATGAATATCTAGTCTTACATAGATAGGGCCACGAGGGCCAAACACTTAAACTTAACAAGCAGCAGAAATCTTGGTCGAAAGCGTTAACCCATGCCATCTGCCTTAAACCTACAAGCATTCTGACTAGGAAGCGTCCTATTTCGCATGTTTGTCACCAATGAACTCTTCACCGTACTCCTATTCTTCCATGGCTGGGCAATTAAATAACCAGTGGCAAGCCAATGAGTACTTTGAATGTACTCGCAAGTAACCCATGTTTGGAACAAGGCAATAACAATGCATGAAATAGCACTAAGTAGGTATTTTTGCAGAAAGCTGATTTTTCATGCAATGACATTATTAAGTAACTTTGTGTAACGCCCCAGACACACCCGACGGTATTCGTTACTCCTAGTGAGATCTAGACTGACCTCACAGATCAATACTAGTCTGTTCTGCGCACTTTGTCCTCACTCATGCGTTTGAATGGGCTTCCGGAAAAGAAGGAATTCGTTGTTGACATGAGTAGTCTATCATCCCTAATAAGCCAGGCTATCACACTTTGTAAGCATGCATCAACATTTGGTAGATATCCATATGAACAAGTTATAGATATCATCATAAGCGAGGGGCTAAACATCACATGTTCAATCATTTCATCAAGTCTTCCGACTTAGCTCAAGTATCTATTTGACACACACACACAAACACACACCAAGTTTTGTGAAAACATCTAGACGTAGTCTAAGCAGCACCACCCAACCGTCCTTGACCGTGGACATGGCTATTCAATTAGTTTTACACTCTGCAGAGGTTGCACACTTTACCCACAAGACTCGGGGAGTTTCCGTCTCATCCATGACTCGCGGTATTTAACATACCCGAGGTAAGCGCCCAAGCATTGCCTTTCCCCTAGCGGTACTAGAAAAAGAGTCTACTCGTTGGTGCCATCCCTCATGATATACATCAAACGCATCATCTATGAGGGCACGCAACGGTGTGCCCGGTGCGTGTGAAGACAGCGCATGATCGTCCATTTCGGTACGACCCCGTATCGAGAGTGACCACGCCACTCCCGCCACTAGTAATGCGGGCTCCTTGCTAGTATCCACCAAAGTAATCAACAAAGCCCCTTCCCATATAGGGGTAGACTGGTTGTACATGTAAGGTTGGGATTGTCGACAAATCTTAAATCTAATCCGTTTTCGAAAACCACACACACTCACTTGCTCCGGTACACCACTTCTCTATCAAGTGGCTACCTAGCTCATCATCATCTCCCTCGGGCATTTGTGGCACCCGACGAGGTTTTTGAAAAGTCTTTGAAATCATTTTTGTTTCCATCACCAGGCATATTCCCATCCCACTTGCGTAGCATCTACTAGCATCCTATATACTCCCACCCACACAACCCGCATAAGGATGGTAGGGTCATGCAGGATGCAAGTGTCAACAGTAAAAGTAACGGAGGCATCCCACCGAAGTGGTCACCATATCACATGATTAACAAGAAGGAATTAGGTGCTACATTACATGCATGGAATTGATTTCTTAACATGGTCAAAGGGCTGCTTGCCTGGCTTTGCAAAGTCTTTGTGGTCTTCACACACTTCTCGTCCATCCGAGCACTTCGTCTACTTCGTCAACTATCGCCTGAAATAACCGCAATAAGCAACACAACAAGCAGAGAAATAAAGTGCACTATAAATAGGAGTTTTATTTTTCCAGGACACCTCTGGTCATGAGAAAAATAACCAAGGAGGTTTTGGTGGAGGTGGGTCAAGGGGGAGTTTCGAATGGTGGAAATAAAGGGAATGATGATCCTACAAGATGTCCATAGAAAACATTTTTATAAAAATGACTGGAGGCACTCACCAAATAGGAGCATGCGGGAAGTGGTTTCACTTAATTTGGAGTTGAGATGGTTTCCCTATGAATTTCTTAAGATGGAATAAATGGAATATGACCCATTTATTAGATCCAATAGAATAGGTGCATGGTAAAAATGTTCAACACGACTAGACAATTAGGGCATGACATTTAGAGCTTCTAGAAATTTGAATAACTCCATTTGGAGTTGATTTGAATCCATTATGGATTTTACAAGGGGGAATATCATAGTTCAAATTCAGATTTGAATTTGAACTCTATAGAAACTTTTGCATGAAAAATGTGTAGATCACATTTTTGGATAGAACATGATTTTAGGAATTTGTAGAAACTTGAATCATCAAATTTCGAGTCGATTTGGATATTTTATGAATTTCTATTGTTTTACTGGAAAATAAAAAGGATAAAAATAAATTACCCAAATGGGCCTAACCTACGCACTGGGCATTAGCTTAGCATCGAGGCGCACTGGGCCGGCCCAACTGCTCGGCCACGCACTCTAGGCCGGCCACGTCGAAGGCAGACTTCTGGTGGGGTGCCTTCGCTGCGGGAAGGCGGGTGCATGTGGGGGCGCCTCCACTTAAACGAGGGGGCCCGACCGCTCGGTCGTTGACAGGCGGGGCCCGCCTGTCGGGTCCGTCTTCTCCCTCCTTCTCGAGCACAGGCAACAGAGGAGGCGAGGCAGAGCCTTCTCCAGCACCGTTTCGGCGGCTCGGGCCATCTCTGGCCAAGCTCCGGCTGTTGGAACGCTTAGGGAAGAGGCCCGCATCCGCCTGGGGGCCATTTTCCTGGGGAGCGTTGGGGAAGGCAGGGACTTGGCAACGATGGAGACCGGCTACGGCGGCCGTGGGGGCGGTCCTTAGGCGACGAGGAGGATGCACAAGGGCCCGGAGGATCTTGCGGGGATGCTGGGGGCTCTGGTGAGGCTTAAAGGGAGAAGAAGAGACCGTTGTGGTCGAATTTGAGAGGAGGCCGACGAGGGGGTTCCGGCCATGGATGTTGAAGGAGGGCACGGGAGAAGGAAGGGGCCGGTCTAGGAGGTTCATTGGAGGGACGGAGAGCCAAGGGAGACGAGAGGGGGCCGAGGGGGAGGCTCTTATAGACTAGGCATTGGCGCACCATGGACCGAGGATTGGCGAGGTCATGGCCGTCTCTGGCATGCTCGGGGGACCTCTGGCCCATGTCTGCAGCTCTTGTGGATGAGGTCGACATCTAGGAAAGGAAAGAGAGGGAGTGAGGGAGGACCAGGTCATCGCGCGTGTGAGCTTGCTCACTGGTGCGCTCGGGCGGCACCGTGCGCGTGCGAGGAGAGGCCCGCGGAGGGGGATAGAGGAGGGGGCCGACCAGCTGCCGTGTTGAGGACATCAAGGCGGTCTCGGGGGACATGCGGGAGATGCCCGAGGTGGTCGGGGCCCTGAATTGGGGGGCGGCTACAGTGTGGGGGCGCACTGTAGCACGCTCCAAAGCGTGCATATTGCATGCCATGGCATGCAACACATGATCTAGGCGTGCCCACCTTGTCCTCTTTTCTTTGGGGGAATGCAGGGATGCTCCTAGGATGCTATGGTAGAGGAGGGGTGGGGTGGAGGCAAGAGGAGAGGTGAAAAGAGCTGGCAACCCTGCTGTCCAGAGTGGAAATGTGAGGTTTTAGCCCAACAATAATTGGTGTATGGACATGCCAAGCTTACTGGAGGTAAAATACATCACCTGGGAGCTGTGGTAAAAGTTTAGGCCCAAGGAGGGCAAGGGAAGGGGTGAAAACATCAGCTTTGGTTTTCTACCAAAAGGTGTTTGATGGAGTTTTGGGCTAGCTAAGTTGCTGTGATTGACATGAGAGTTAACAGGATTGAGAAATAGGTATAAATGAGCTTGAGCATGAGTTTTGACCACATTTAGAGAAAGTGGTCAATGTGAAAGTTTCAAACCCTTGAAATGGGCAGAAATGGAGTTTCTTAGATCTAGCTAAGAAAAACTATCCTCCCTGATGCACCACTTGATGTGGTGTCATATTTTAGGGACTATAACATGCACAAAAAGTTTGGGGACAAATGGGGAAACTTGGCAATGTAATACTACCAAATTCATGGAATTAACACAAATGGTTCAGAGGGGATTTGGACAAGTGTATCTGGTCCCCTTGATGCACCACATGGTGTCACATTATTATTTGGGGATTAGAACATGTCCACAAGTTTTGAGATCAAAAGGAGAAACTTCACAAAGTAAAGTTGCTCAAATTGGTTTCTGGACAGAAGGGTTTTTGGAATAATTTTGTGCAGCAAAACTATTGGGATTGAGATGAAACTTGTCTAGATCATCACACGGGACATATGTGACCTGCTGGAATTTCCTAGGATTTAATTGAGGATATTTCCTATAGAAGCATTTCAAATGCTGAAAATAGGCAGAAATGGTTTTGAAGGGCTTTGTCCAATATTTTGAACATGACCATGTGTTGAAACACTTATATATGGTCAATATATGTCAATTGAGTTTTCCTAAATTTTCTCAAATATTTTTAAAGCATTTAAATAATTTTTCCCTATAAAAGACCATTTCTGGCCTTAAGAAAAAGCCTTTAACTAAAATAGTAAAATAATCTTTAAAAACCATATTTGGTGGTTTTGGCAAGTCTTATATATAATGGGCTACAAATAAAGTATTTGGGTAAAAAGTATCCACCCAACTTGGGGACTTGTAGTGCAAATCTCAAATCAGGGGGTTTTGAAAACCTAATTTAAATAAATGCTTTTTGGCCAAAATAAAATTTTGTAAAAATATTTTTAAGTCCTATTCACATGGCATGATCATTGGACAAGAATTGGGGTCAAGGAAAAGAGTTGTTGAGGGTAGGAGGATGTTTTATGAATTATAGAGCACTGGCAAGCAATCAGACAAGCAAGTAAATAACACACAATTCAAGCACTCAAATGCTCACAAAAAGTTTCAGTTGGCCCTAATTTTTTAGTCATGACGCAAAACACAGGGTGTGACAGATCTACCCCCTTACAAGAATCTCGTCCCCGAGATTCCTAGGCTATTTGCTGATGCGAACGTTCAGAGGTGAGGTAGTCTTCACGTTGCATGTTGTTTCCGCTCTAGCGTGCTTGTCCTTTTGGATCTTGATGTGCCTGAAGATATGCCCTCAAGTGCATCGTTGACTTAGTCTAAGGGCGAATGGGGTTTTGGAAAGGGCCTGGCTTGCATGTGTATTCCAAGGTCGGAATACGTGGCCAAGTAGTGTGTGTGTGTGCTAGTCCCTGGACTGCTCATGTTGGTTAGTGACATCTAGATGTCTCGCATTAGAATAGAAGGGTCGAGTCTCGGTGTAGCTTCTCATTGATGGGGAAGTCCTTATCTTCCTTAAAGCAGGGGGTGTTCAGTCTTAGGTGGTCTCCATCCTTGAGAGTGTTGAGGTGCATCATCGTGGGATTTTCGTCGAGATCTTCTGCTTGAGTAAGTTTCCCAGGCAGACTCTTCGGTCTTATTTGGTCGTTTGTCTTCATCGTCATGGAAGAACGTTTCTGGAGGGTCTTTCAGTGTTTGGTCTACTCGTCTCTCCGTGGCAAGGTCTTCGCTCAGTCTCGTCCCTAAGATTGAGATTAGAGACTTGGTGTCAAAACGGGTTCTACCATCTGGGAAGGTTTCATTGGGATTCTAGATAAGCTTGAATATTCAGAGTATAGATCAGCCATCTAATCCCCAAGGTTCGACGCTTGGAAAGAGGGGTGAACTACCTTTGAAAGGTGGTTTACCATGTTCGAGTCCGGTTCATGTCCCTGATTGAACCAAAAAGGGGCTAGCAATGTGGTCATGATAGTCGTTCTACTCCGTTCCAGGCATTTGAAGGGTGTAGGGACATTATGCTCAACGTACACCATCAAGGTGGTGGAGTAAGGGGTGTTATGAGCTCCTCAGTTCCTTCTTAGTCAGGAATTGATGGATGACCAGTCATAACTAGGGGTTCTTCAACCCTCTTGCTGTGCAAGGGCTTCTTCAAGCTTGGACGTTGGTTCTTCTTGATACAGTCTAGTTGATGTAGCTGGCAAAGGAGTGGAGGTTGACTTCTTTTGTTTCTTCTTCGTCATTGCCATCGATTCGCAATCGCAGTGGTTCTTCATCTTGCTTGGGCAAGAAAGTCTTCTTCTGTAGGGAGGGTGCTTCACGGAATCCAACTCCTTCAAGGTGAGACATTATACTTGAGAGGCATGGTAGTTAGTGTTCCTAGGGCTGGTCCAAACAAGGACTAAGGTGTTCCTTCCTTTCATTGGGTAAATAAGTATGTCATACGTGAGGATAACATCATATTCCTCCAATACCACATAAACACATTACTCATGGGATATGTGAGAGAGGCGTTCGTTTGTTCCGGGTGGTCACTTGTCCATGGGTTTGTGGTCCAACCTAATATAGGTCCTTGTGGCCGCCTTCCATATGAACATGTCTGGTGGAGGTCGGGGTGGAGTATCGGCCATAGTCAAATGACGTGGAGCCAAGACCTATGGTCATAATCTGACCATATTATGGGTCGATAAAGCTTTGGAGTTTCAAGGAGCTTAGGATGTGAGTGAACGTCTAACATCTTATCCTGAGCACCACTATTTTATGCCAATAGTACTGCCGATTACTCCAAACAAAATCACCCTATATCATCCAAGGTATCATCTCATATAATTCAACCCAATATTACACATGCTACTCGTATCTCCAAGGTTTTTAGAGAAGGACTATACTGAAAAACTCATATGTACACTATAGCTAACTCACATATATCCCTATATAAAAATCCTCGAGATAATTTACATGCCGCTAAGCTTGATCATGACATTACCAATCCAAGCGTCCTTCTGACCTATCCAAGGTCTAACGTATTGCATTACTATGCTAAGGAAACACTTAATAAACCACTCCAAGATCTTGTTTCCTTCCTATGAATCCAATTAACCAATCCACGAATACCTTCCACTATTACATGATCTATTATTGCTACAAATCCAATACCAGTGTCGTCCCATATATCTCTAGATTTCCTAAATCCCCAAATTCCGGGAAGGACTATCTCATCATAGTATGACCATCAACCACCATCATGATGATGAAGTGAACTCCCATGTAAGGTGCATATGGATCCTTGAATCGATTCTAACAACAATCCAATATTCCTGGTTTGTCTTGCACCGAGAAACATGGTGTCAAGATCACGATCACCGGACTAAATCCAAATTACTCTGAACCATGCGGTTTGATTGATCTTGAGCACCTTTTAGAATCACCTATTTAAATCCAAGGTTTACATCTAGTAAGAATTTCCTACTAGTACTCCAGTTACTATTGTAACACCATCAATCCACTATCAATATTACTTGCCAGAGTCAAGTCATTTATCCACCAATGATTTCAGCTTGTGATCACAATGGTCCTACAAAATCCAATTTGCTCACGGGAGAGCAAGTCCTACTCTATCAATCTTGATCCACCAAGCATGCCTACCAACATTAAGCCTCGTAATCCACTAAGGGTCTCAACTACTACCTCAAGATATCTATTACAACCTCGTCAAATGATTAGCTCACTAGCTATATATCCTCAGAACAATCTTCCCTATGGCATCATTAGTTCAAGTGCTGGCTTAGGGATGCAATGTGTCTGTTCACTGTGATCACTAGTCCCATAATGAACATAGTGCTAATAAGGGCTATTGAAGCTCAGCAGCTTCCTTGACAAGTCTGTGCGCCAAACATGTGATCATAGGTTTGAGCTGTGGGAGCTTGTGAGGTCTAGGTTGGGCTAGGGAGGGGTTCCCAATCCTGAGGAAAAAGCATAACTCTACGGGGTTGCGTCTGGTTGAGCACGTTGTAGTCATAGTCTTCAACACTAGCTGTCTGTGGAGGTTGATACTTGGTGCATCTTGTCTGGCTAGTCTTCAGTTGACGAGAGGGGGAAGAGGGAAAGTACCATAGAGGAGAGTGCCTAAGGGGGTGGTATAGTGCAAGTGCAATCAAACAAGTGCCCAAAAGGCAAAACACAATTATTAAGATAAGGTGGGTGTTTAGTCGCGTACTGTTTCCTGGGGCAAAAGTGCGACTTTCACCTGAAGCATAAACAATAAAAAACAAGCAACACACAATTATGGTTCTATCTGAACCATCATACGGACTCGACTTCGCATAATGGACACACGACCTATCCTACCCTAGGGGTTCTTGGACTCAGTAGTCATGCTTGCTTTGTGTCTTGGAGAGGAGTCCGCTTAGCCTTCGGGGTCTTCTTCAGGTGTCGTTATGTCTCTGGTTGTTGTTCATCAAAACGATCCTGGCTACGCCTGAAGAGCCCTTTATGACTTCGGGTCTGTTGAGTTAACGACGAAGGTGATTCTTCACGGCTGTTGTTGACAAGGTCTTCTGGTGTCCTTGTGATCATGACAATGCCTTCTTGTCTTCTGAAACATCGAGCATTCCAGGTAGGCAACCTTTTATGCAAAGTCATTAACAAGGCATGGTATAGTTGTATCGTCCCGGTCACGTTGATGATATCATTGACACCAAGAGTGGGGGATGATGAGAACCATTTTCTTGCCCACTATAGTGAGGCGAACCAAATGGCGAGGTTCTCATCCACCGGTGGTTACCGATATAACAACGAAAAGGACATGGTTGCTCTATTATTGATGCATATCGTGACATTGCATGTCCTGTGCCCTGGTCTTCGAAGGCCAGGGTGGCATCATCCTGGGTCTGTGTCGGGAGTGCCATTATCATCTAAGTCTGGACATCCTCATCCTTCGAGAAGGTATCTTTTGTTGGTAGCTCCTTGTCTAGTATCACCAACTTGGGTCCAAGATATGTCGGCAATCATCTCACAATGCGGCTTCCTTTCAGGTTACCCATGAGGATTTACAAGGAACCCCATGGTCAAGGGCACAAGGGTAGTAGTGACCATTTGCGAATTTTTTGGAAAGCAGTCGAGGAGAGCTAAGAGAAAAGTGGTGGAAGTGCCAAGTGAAAAACCTTTGCTTCCTTTGAATTTTTAGGGGAGGTGAGAAATATAGAGGTTTTGTAGGTGATTTTGAAGGGTATGAAAAATAGATTTATCCTAACTAACATCCATGCTAACTAAGGGCTTCCTACAGTCAGGATGGCTCACATACCAGTTGTGTGGGGACCCCAAGTCATAAGTCGTGATCACCGAATGGACGTGTATAGTGATCCCAGAGATCAATGCTCACTGAACACATAGAAGGTGAATAACAAGAGTCTTACATCCACATTTAGAGTCTTACACAAATAAAGAACATGAATGTCTAGTCTTACATAGATAGGGCCACGAGGGCCAACACTTAAACTTAACAAGCAGCGGAAATCTTGGTCGAAAGCGTTAAACCATGCCATCTGCCTTAAACCTACAAGCATTTTGACTAGGAAGCATCCTATTTCGCATGTTCGTCAAGAATGAACTCTTGACCGTACTCCTATTCTTCCATGGCTGGGCAATTAAGTAACCAGTGGCAAGCCAATGAGTACTTTGAATGTACTCGCAAGCAACCCATGTTTGGAACAAGGCAATAACAATGCATGAAATAGCACTAAGTAGGTATGTTTGCAGAAAGCTGATTTTGTATGCAATGACATGATTAAGTAACTTTGTGACGGGGTTATTGCCCCTAGGTAGGCCAAAGCAACAGGGTCCTCCCCCTCACGCTTCGAAGAAAAACAACACGGCCGGTTGGACAAGGCCGGCTGGAGGACGTCCGACTCGAGCTCGTGCCGACTGGCGCCTCGGACGGCCGGTCAAGGAGCCGGCCCGACTCTCAGCCGGCTGGGCGCGGCCGGCTGCTTCTAGGCTGCCTCTTCTATTGACCTTGGGACGGACATGTGACATCCCATCCTTCTACGCATGGGTAAGGCAACACGACGCGACCGACACGACGGGCGGCCCTGTGGCTACAATGGTCGCTGACGCACTGCAGAGTGCGGCTACAGTCCGGTCATCCAGGCCACTGACCTCGACGAGCGCGACCAGGCAAGGGAATAGTGCCGGCACGCCCTCGCCCACTCGATTACCTGTCCCGGCGTGGCTATAGTGCCGTCGGCCATACCAAAGACTCCGGTCGGCTGGCACTAGGCGACGCCAGCCCGGCGGCCCGTGCCGGGGTAGGTGGGCGAGGGCCAATCACCGGGCCGGCTGGCGGGCCCCAGTAGGAGATGGGACCGCTCAGTCGGTGGCCCCTACAAGTGACAAGACGATGCGAATGGCGGGACCCCCTGGCCAACCGGAAACGCTGCCAGCCGGGTCCCCCTACCATTGTACTGAGGACATATAAGAGCCGGGGGTTTGGCCTATAAAACCCCCCGAGCCACCCATGCAAAGGGGAAAGAAAACCACCCAAACACACACATGCAAAGCTTTCACACCCCCTCTAGCAATGGAGGAGGACGAGCCGGCTTCTCCTTCTTCCTCCTCCAAACACAGCTCCAGGAGCGCCCTTGTATACATACCCACCCATCAAACTAAACCTAGCAGGACTAAGGGTGTTACCTCCCTTACAGCCGTGGGCGCATTCGTTGTGACTCAGTCCAGCGGCTCCCACGATCACGTGGGAGTAATGGCCATCACTTCCTCCACCACTTCCGGATGGGCGCAGATCATGGCTAGCGCTGCCGCTACCCGCGTCGGCACGTCTGACCCGCTCGGCGCGGCCTTTCGGGGCTTGAGCACTTAGATCGCCCTGATGGCAAACCCCGACACCGCCGCGGCTGATCTCGAGGTGGCTCGTCGCGTCCTATTCGAGGATGCCACCGCCCTCACGGCCACGTGGCGCCGCATGGAGGCGGCACAGTGGGAGTACGCTTCCATCTATGGACTCATCCCGACTGGCATCAAGCCCAGCCAGCATGGGGCCGTGCGCGACCGCGGTCGCGTGGTCGCCGAAATCCTCGGCGACAAGATGCCCGTCTACGACACCCCCGCAGCTAACCTGCGGGCTCACAAGGTGGCCTACGAGGAATTGGCCACCTTGGAGGGCGAAGAGCGTACCACCCATGAGCACCACATCAAGGAGCTCATCGATGCTGCTGACGTGCAGCAGCATCTACTCGCGGCGGGCGGCGCCGCCACTGAAGGCCCCCGACCCGAGCGCGAGGGCACAGGAACTGTCGGCCGCCAGACAGCCTAGTACTCCTGCTCCCCTCGAGTCTCCGACCGCCGGGACGAGACAAACTACCACAGGCCCTCTTATCCGCCGGGGAGCAAGCAGCCGGCTGTTAACAGCCGACGCACCAACAACCCGCCCCGAAGCGACCTCCATCACGAAGCGCCGGCATCCAGAAGCCGGCGTAGTCGCGGGCACATGCTACCCCCGCGGCGCGAGTCAGGACAATCCGTTACACCTATCGTCTGCCCCGAGCTCTCGGCTCGGCTCGGACCGCGCGTCCCCCGCAGCGAGAATGACGCCTGCAACCACATCGACAAACTCGCGCAATCCTCCCTCCTTGAGGAGGAGGGCTCGATTGGTCCGGCTTGCGTCGGCCCCTGATCCGCACCGAGCCTTTTCCAACTGACTTCACACTCCCTCGGGACACCCTGAAATATAACGGGACAACCAAGCCCGAAGACTGGCTAATCGACTACACCACCATGGTTTGCATCGCCAGGGGGAACAAGCGCGTAGCCGTTCGCTATGCCCCCCTCATGTTGATCGGCTCGGCCCGCACCTGGCTCAACATCCTGGCGGCTGGCAGCATCAACACTTGGATGGACTTTGAGGAGGCCTTCGTCCGCAACTTCACCGGAACTTACAAGCGGCCTGGCTGTCCCCGTGAACTCGCTATGTGCGTTCAGGGGCCGAAAGAATCCCTCTGCGACTACCACACTTGGTGGACCGAGCTCCCGCAACTTCTGTGAGGAGGTGCACGAAGTATAAGCCGTGCAGTACTTCATTGAAGGCTGCCGAGATGGCACCCCCCTCAAGCACAAGCTTCTGTCCTCTGAGTCGGCCACCCTTGCCGAGCTCATGACCAAGGTGGAGAAGTATTCCACGGCCGATTTGGCCATCCAGGTCAAGACGACCCCGCCTACCAAGGCGACGACAACACCGGCAACGACCCGGACGGCAGCCGACAACCGGCAGCCGCAAAACAACAAGCGCGAGAACGACCAGCCGGATCCCCTCTACGGGAGCCGGTAGGTCAACACCATCGAGGAGCAGGAGCCGGCTGCCTTGCCTTCCGGCCAGCGCCAGCGCACTGGCAAGGCTGCCTGGCAGCCGAAGCTCACCTTCGAGGAAATGCTCGACCTCCCCTGCAAGAACCACTCAGGGGCCAAATCCTCTATGCACATACTCCGGCAGTGCAGCTTCTCATAGCGATTGGCCCGGGGGGTGTCACACCCTGTATTTTGGTACATTTTTGTGTTTGGTTTTATAAAAATTTGGAGCCAACTAACAATTTTTGAGTGCATGCTTGTTTGATGTGATGCTTGTTTGAATTGCTTGAGTGTTCAAGTTTGGCACTATTAGGTTCTACTCCACTCCACCTTCATCTTCCTTGATCCAAATTCCTTGCCCTATGATCATGCCATGTGAATATAGCTCAAAAATATTTTTTATCAAAATTTATTTGCACCAAAAAGGATTTATTCAATTTAAGTTCACCAAAACCCCGGAATTGAGGTTTGAACTACAAGTCCTCAATTTAGGTGGATCTTTTCTTCCCAAATGCTTTATTTGAAACCTACTATATATATGACTTCTCAAAACCACCAAATATTATTTTTAAAGATTATTTCCATATTTTATTTAAAGGCTTTTTCTTCAGAATAGAAATGGCTTTTCCTAAGGGAAAATTATTTAAATGATTTGAAAATATTTGAGAAAATTTAGAGAGACTCACTGGACATATATTTTCCACATATATGAGTTTCAACACAAGGGCTTGATCATAACATGGGCAAAACCCCTCAAAACCCTTCCTGATCAGATCAAACTTTTGGAACGTTTCTGCAAGAAATATCCTCAATAAATTCCAAGAAAATTCTAGCAAGTCAAAACTATCATAGGTGATGATCTTGCGAAGTTTCATCTCAATCCAAGTTGGTTTGCTTCAACAAACCAACCCAAATCCATTTCTGTCCAAATTCAAATTTTGACAACTTTACATTGTGAAGTGTCTTCCCTTGGCCTCAAACTTTGTAAGCATGCTCTAATGACCAATTAGTGATGATACACTAAGTGGTGCATCAAGGGTTAAAGCCTAACCCCTTTGAATCTATAGAAAACAGATTCTGTCTATTTTTAGGTTTTCCCTAAGTCCCATTATGAACTTTCTTCAAGCCCTCTCAAACTTGGTGATCTCACTTGCCTTTCATCACCTCTTGACTCTATCAAATCTCAAGCTAATCCAGGTTCATTTGATCACCCAAATCAACATCAAACACATTCTGCCAGAAATGTAAAAATGGCATTTCCACACTTTCACTTTTTACCCTTGGCCTCCCCTTTGTACCACAGCCTCTGGTAGGTGCCTTACACCTCCAGTAAAAATCCTGAGCCCTCTGGCCATGGTGAGATGGGTTAAATACCCCTATTTTCTACCTTACAACATCCTTTCTGACCTCTCCTATCCATTTCTTCTACCCGAGGGCTACCCCATAGACCCCCCTAGCCTCTCCTAGCCGTTGGGGCATCTCCTAATGCCTATGGACACAAGAACACACGCAGGGGGGGCTTAAAGAATGCGCCTGCATGCCATAAGGGCTCTCTGGAGCACGCTACAGTGCGCTCCCGCACCGTAGCCACCCCTGCCCGGCGCCGCCAGGCGGCATTGGGCCGCCCCTGCCTGTTCGTGTGGTCGGCCTCGACGTCTGCAGCCCTGCAGGCGGTCGGCCCCCTCCTCCCTCTCTCTCCTACTCCCTCCTCCGCGCATGCCTGCCACCGCCTGGCTCGGCCAATCCTCGAGCCTGAGCACGCGACAATCCCTGCCTCTCTCCTCTCTTCCCCAGGCTTGGACTAACCCCAGGATCGCCCCCGGCTCCCTCTCTCGTGGCCCCTGGCGGCGGCCACGTCCTCGCCGGCGCACCCGGATCTGGTGGACTCGCCCCCTCCTATATAAAGGGCTCCCGAGCCCCTCTCTCCCCTCTAGTCTCTCTCTCCTCCCCAGAATCCTACCCGAACCCCCCATTTGAGCCTCCCGAGCACCAGTGCTTGACATTGACCGATGCCCTGCCGCAGTGGAGCTTCGTCGATCTCGGGACACAGGCCCGCTCAGGCGCTCCCCTCGCCTCCTTTGGGCTTGTAGCCGTCCCCAGGTCATTTCCCCTCTCTCCCCGCTCGTTTCAAGGCCTAAAACCCCTCCGTCGACCGCCTTCAGAACCTCCCTCCGCCGCGGGTTCTCACCGCCGGCGACTCCGTCCACCTCCGGCCCTCCTTCCACCTCTAGAGGATCGGCGGGTCGACCCTGAGCCCATTCCTGCCTCCAGATCTCCACGCCGTGCTCCCCTCCGCCACCGGTGAGCTTCCCCTCCTCCCTGTCGCGAGGAGGAAGAAGGACCCAACAAGTGGGGCCCACCTGTCGGCCTCTCTTTCCCCTCCCGCGCTCTCTCCCCTCTCGTCTGAGCCACTGGCAGCCGGGCCCCACGCGTCAGATTTGAATCTGACCGCACGCGCGGCTGGCTGGCTGGCCAGATGGGCTGGCCCAGCTCCTGGCCACCCCTGGCATAGGATGTGGAGCCCTTTTCTTTCTCTAAATTTTGTGGGATTGTAAAAATTCCACACGGATGAATATTTTCCCCATGCAAATATTTTCTCCACCATAAATCTTATAATAATCTTTAGGATTAATAGTATCATTTATAAAAATGTTTGCAAAGGTTTTTATCACTGTTTTATTTTAAAACCTATTAAATGCACATTTTTAGCCTCTGTTATTTTGTTTCTAAAATTGTTTTCGCAGAGAAATTTATTGTAGATATTTTTAATATGACTTTAGGTATTTAACAGAGTAGGTGAACATTTTAGTAGAGGCTTTTGTGCTCTGTTTTCATTGTGTTTCTTATTATTATCGTTTATTCCGCGATTATAGATTGCGCCGTAGACGAAGAAGTTGGACTTGAAGACCTCGAAGACCCCGGAGACTTTGTTGAGCCAGGCAAGCAGCCCTTTGACCATATCAAGAAACTATTTTAACTTGCATATCATATGGCACTTTACTTCCGGCATTATCGATCATATGATGTGGTGGTTTCCCCTTCGGTGGGATGCCTCCGGTGCTTTCCGTTGATACTTGCATCGAGCACAACCCTACCACCTTATGAGGGTTGTGCGGGTGGGAGTAGATAGGTTGCTAGTAGATGCTACGCAAGTAGGATGGACTTATGCATGGTGATACCGAAAGGTGTGTGTTTTCAATACTCTTTCGAAAACCCCGTCGGGTGTCACTAATGCCCGAGGGAGATGATGATGAGTTGGGTGACCACTTGAGAAAGAATTGGTGTATCGGAACAAATGGGTGTCTGTTTTCGAAAACGAATTAGATTTAAGGTCTGCTGACCGTCCCAACATTACATGCGCAACCACGATACCCCTTATGGGACGGTGCTTTGTTGATTACCTTGGTGGGTACTGGCAAGGAGCTCGCATTACTAGTGGCAGGAGTGGCATGGTCACTCTCGATACGGGGTCGTACCGGATGTACGATCATGCGTTGTCTTTACAGGCACCGGGCACACCGTTGGTCCCCTCATGGATGGTACGGTTTGAGCAAAGCTCGTGTGATGTACGACATGAGGGCTGGGTACCAATCGAGTGGACTCTTTGTTTATTATCGCCGGGGGAATGCATTGTTAGGGTGCTTACCTCGGGTATGTATATACCGCTAGTCGTGGATAACACGAAAGTTCCTCGAGTCTTGTGGGTAAAGTGTGCAACCTCTGCAGAGTGTAAAACTATTCGAATAGCCGCGTCCGCGGTCATGGACAGTTGGAGGTCCTTCTTAGACTACGTCCGAATGTTTTTGTGAAATATTGGTGTGAGTATGGATGTGTTAGTGACAAGAGGTCACCTGAGTCAAGTCCGATGACTTGGCATGAGAAATGAACTAAGTCCGATGACTTAGTGTGAACATGATGTGTTCAACTGATACCCTGATGGTATCAACAATGTGTTATCATGAATACTTGGTCAGTTGTTGATGCATACTTACTATTACCCTATCATGTCGCTTGCATACAAAATCAGCTTTCCGCAAATCACCTATAGTGCTATATCATGCACCATTATTGCCTCATTCCACTTTTGGGTTGCTTGCGAGTACATTCAAAGTACTCATTGGCTTGCCACTGGTTATTTAATTGGCCAGGCATGGAAGAACAGGAATATGTCGAAGATTTCGTTGGAGACAAACATGCAAACTAGGACGCTTCCCAGTCAGAGTGCCTGTAGGTTAAGGCAGATGGCATGGGTTCACGCTTTCGACGAAGATTTCTGTTGCTTGTTCTAGACTTAGTGTTTGGCCCGAGTGGCCCTATCCTTGTAAGACTGAGACCTTCGTGGTCATCATTTGTGTAAGTCGTTAAGTGTGGATGTAAGACTCTTTTATTCAGCTTTTGTGTGTTCAGTGAGCATTGATCTCTGGGATCACTGTACGCGTACATTCGGTGATCTCGACTTATGAGTCGGGGTCCCCACAGAGCTGGCATCAGAGCCATCCTAACTGTAGGAAGCCCTTAGTTAGCATGAACGTTAGTAGTATTAAAGCCGTTTTCAAAACTACACCTAGCTTTGGAACTTAGGAATTTTGCACTATTTATCTCTCTTATGCTTCACTCAACAGTTTGCTGACTCTCCTTTTTTCAAACCTTTGTAGATGGCCGTCGTACTCGAAGCCTTGCTAACATCCGGCTTTCCCTTACTCCTTGGGGATAGCCTGGAGAAGTCCCAGTTTCGCCAACCACCCATTTTCCTCTACCACGAGCACTGGGTCGATGCCGTCACGAAGGAGTACCACGTGGATGTGGTCATGAAGGCAAACGACTCCTCAACCAGTTGGTTCTTTGAAGGACCACAGATGGGGACTATGATACTTGCCATCGAGACAGCTGCACGCAAGGCACTCCTACACCTTCGAGACATCATTCCAAAGATGACCGATGAACCAGCTACTCTCTACCTTCCCTTCAGGAAGGATGACTTGGGCGAGAGTTGGACACTGATTCCGGCAAAGGAGGATGGCGCATCACTCCGATTCCACACCTACTTCAGTCTCTCGGCCGATAGTTTGGTTCACAACTTGGTGAAGGAATTCGTGAAGCTCCGCGAGGAACTTCACCACACCCGAGGGATACTTCAACAAGTCAAGACCAAGCCAGACAAGATCAAGAAGGTTGGAGCCCCCGAGGGATGACCAACTGTCGCTTATCGAGGAGGAGTACCCCCATCCAGTGATGCACCTGCACGTAGTCATCGCATGAGTGCGAAGGAGTACCGTAAGCTCTTCACCGACCCGCGTGTAAGGCGTCGTCCAGATGGGCCTCCTCGTTCCCCGACCCCGTCGACCGGGAACGATGCTCGTTCTGAGGATGGGCCATAGGAAGACCCAGAGGAGCGTGACTACGAGACCGAGCACTCCACCACTTGAATCCGAGAACCCCTAGTAGGATCAGACATGTATCCCTCATGCGTAGTTGAGTCCGTGTAATGCTTCATATGAAACCATGTGTGCTTGTTGTTTGTTTCGTTGTTTGTGTGTTCCGATGCAAGTCGATCTTTTGCCTTAGGCAACATGTAAGCTACTACATCGTCTATCTTAATATATGTCATGGGTGTTTTGACCTTCGTTTCTCCACACTTGCACTTGACCGACCCCCTTAGGCACGCTTTATCGATTTGCTTATCCTCTTGTCGACCCCAGTTGTTTGACTTGGCTGCTCCAAAAAGGATGGTGACTGCTACCCGCAATTGCTCCTTCACCAACGCCGAGGCCAGCAGCTCGAGCCAGCAACAGGGAGCTGGTGGGGCTGCTCACGCTGGAGGACACCAGGAGCAGCCACAAGGCGACATTCTCCCACCACCACCTCTGCCGGAGAACATGACCATAGCTCAGTTTCTCCAAGTTCTCTGGGAGGAGCGTCAGGACAACAATGCTGCTCTCTAGCAGATGGCCCAGGCTCTCGTGAACAACCAGCAGCAGGGTAGGAACGGCAATGGCCGCTCCATGCTGTTTGAGTTCATGAGAAACTCGCCCCTGCCCTTCACTTAGACTGCTGAGCCATTGGATGCTGACGACTGGATCCGCACCATCAAGGACCTCCTTGCCCTGGTCAACTGCAATGAGGATCGTGAGAAGGTGCTTTATGCCTCTCACTGCCTCGGAGGTATCACCCGAGTATGGTGGGATGGATTCAAGGTCATGCAGGGAGAGCGTGTGATCACGTGGAATGACTTCAAGGAAGGATTCCGCACTGCCCATATTCCATCTAGGATCATGGCTATCAAGAATAGAGAGTTCCGAGCGCTGAAGCAAGGAAGTGGCTCTATCAAGGAGTACCCGCAGAAGTTCAACCTGCTGTCAAGGTATGCACCTGAAGACGTCAGCACGGAGGCTGCCAAGAAGGAACGCTTCATGGAAGGACTTCAGCAAATTCTGCAGTATCAGCTCATCATCTGCGACTGTAGCACCTTCTTTGATCTGGTAAACAAAGCCCTCATGTTGGAAGACAAGCGTCGTGCCATCGACGACACTCACAAGCGCAAGATGATCAGCAAAGGAAGCTCAAGCAACCAGAAGCCTCGCCCATGGCAGCCAGCTCCAGCCAAGCCAACCTATTAGCCATAGCAGGCTAGACCTCCTGCGCCTCGTTCGAGCTACCAGCCTCACCAATATGCCTATCCTAGGCCAACCTACAACTACAACCCCAATAACAACAATGGTGGCAGGAACCTCAACAACAACCCTGGGCAAGTCACCTGCTTTGGATGTGGTCAGTTTGGACACATCTCTAGGCTTTGTCCCAATAGGAAGGCTGATGCACCGCGCCCCAATGCGCCAGCTGAAGGACAAGCCCGAGGAGCACCGCCAAGGAACCCAGCTCCCCGCAACCAGCCTAACAATGGCAAGGGTCGTGTGAATCACGTCACCGCAGAGGAAGCCCAGGAAGACCCGGACGTCAGACTGGGTATGTTCCTCGTCAACTCAACCCCAGCAACAATATTGTTTGATTGTGGAGCTTCGCATTCTTTTGTCACCCAAAAGTTTGCACTAGAGAGTGGCATGGAACCTACACCCTTGGGTAGTCGTATGCTGATACAAACCCCCGGTTCAATTATGAAGTCTGGGTTAGGGTGTAAGGGGGTGAAGATTGACATCAACAGGGTAGACTTCCTAGGAGACCTTATAGTTCTGGATTCACCCGGCTTGGATGTTATCCTTGGCATGAACTTGTTGACTCAGCACCAAGGCTTACTAGACTGTGCCAAGAGGATTGTTACCATGACCAACAGCCAAGGAGTGGAAGTCAAGTATGTCCCCAACCCCGTCTCCATGCAAGCCCCTCGGGTTAACTGCCTGTCGGGAGTTGAGTTGGATCAAGTGCCAGAAGTATGTGAATACCCGGCTGTGTTTCCTGATGAGCTGCCCGGGATGCCTCCTGAACGCGACATTGAGTTCATCATTGAGCTTATGCCCAGATCAAGGCCCATCTATAAGAAGGCCTATAGGATGGGATCCGAAGAGTTGGCAGAATTGAAGAAGCAACTGGCAGAGCAGCTCAGGAAAGGATTTATTCGCCCTAGTGCCTCTCCTTGGGGATCGCCTATTCTATTTGTGTCAAAGAGAGATGGCACCATCAGACTTTGTGTCGATTACCGTTCTCTCAATGAGGTCACAATAAAGAACAAGTACCCACTCCCCAAGATAGAAGACCTGTTTGATCAGTAGAACGGAGCCAAGGTGTTCTCCAAGATCGATCTCAGGTCTGGGTACTATCAGCTGAAGATCAGACCCCAAGACATCCCAAAGATGGCATTTGTAACCCGATATGGCCTATATGAGTACACGGTCATGTCGTTCGTGACGAATGCCCCGGCCTACTTCATGTACCTCATGAATAAAGTCTTCATGAAGAGAACTACACAACTCATGATCTCGAGTTGGCAGCTGTGGTTCATGCCCTGAAGACATGCCGGCATTACATTCTGGGGAAGCGATGTGAGATATTCACTGACCACAAGAGTTTGAAGTATATCTTCACTCAAAGGGAATTGAACATGAGGCAGTGAAGATGGTTGGAGTTGATCAAGGATTACGACCTCAGTGTTCAATATCACACCGGAAAGGCCAATGTGGTAGCTGAGGCCTTAAGCAGAAAGGCTTGCTCCTTGAATGCTATGATCAAGGAAAGGCTACCCGCTTTGTTTGATGAGCTTGAGAGCTTCGGCTTGGAACTAGTTGCACCAGGATTTCTCGCCAACCTCAAAGCAAAGCCTACCTTGATGGACGATATCAAAGAAGCCCAGAAAGGACATGAGAGCATTGAAGGCATTAAGAGGAAGATCAAGGAAGGCAAGGCCCCAAGATTCTCAGAGGATGAACAAGGAGTCATGTGGTTTGGGAACCGCATTTGCATACCCAACAAAGAGGAGCTCAAGAACTTGATCTTACAAGAAGCTCATAGCACTCCCTACTCCATCCATCCTGGAGAAACCAAGATGTATCAAGACCTCAAGGCAAGATTCTGGTGGCATGGCATGAAGCCAGAAATAGGCACGTTCGTGGTTAAGTGTGACCTATGCCAGAGGGTCAAGGCTGAGCATCAGCGACCCGCTAGACTACTGCAGCCCCTTAAAGTGCCTGAATGGAAGTGGGTTAAAATTGGGATGGACTTCATCACCTATTTACCAAGGTCAAGCAAGGGACGTGATTCCATTTGGGTCATTGTCGACCACCTGACCAAGGTCGCCCATTTTGTTCCCGTCAAGACCACCTATGATGGCAACAAGTTAGCCAGCCTCTACACAGAGCGGATCGTGAGTTTTCATGGAGTACCAAAGGAGATTGTGTCAGACCGAGGGACCTAGTTCACCTTAAGGTTCTGGAAGAAGTTTCAAGAAGCTATGGGAACCAAGCTCTCCTTCAGCACTGCATTTCAACCCCAGACCGGTGGGCAAACGGAACTAGTAAGCCAGATACTCGAAGACATGCTCCGCGCTTGTGTTCTGGCATATGGAGCCAAGTAGGAAGATTGCTTACCGTTCACCGAGTTCTCCCACAACAACAGCTATCAGTCAAGCCTTCAGATGGCACCATTTGAGGTGTTGTATGGACGCAAGTGCCGTACTCCCCTCAACCGGTCGGAGACCGAGGAAGGATTAATATTTGGACCACATATCCTCCGCGAAGCCGAAGAGAAAGTTCAACTCGTTCGTGAGCGCCTCAAGACCGCTAAGTAAAGACAGAAGAGGCACGCCGACTCTCACCACCGAGAACTGAACCTCGACGTTGGAGATTATGTCTACCTCCGCGTCACGCCTCAAGGGACCAAGCGTTTTCACGTCAAAGGGTCAAGCGTTTTCACGTCAAAGGAAAGCTCGCGCCAAGGTATATCGGACCCTTCAGGATCACTTCAAGACGAGGAAAAGTTGCTTATCAGCTAGAGCTACCTTCTGAGTTGTCGGATGTGCACAACGTCTTCCACGTGTCACAGCTCCGGAAGTGTCAGCAAGTTCCTGACCGCCCCGACCTCTACAAAGACATCGACCATCAGGCCATCGACCTTCAGCCAGATCTCACTTATCGTGAGAGGCCTGTCTGCATTTTGGATGAAGCTGAGCACTGCACCCGAAGCCGCACTGTCAAGTACTTCAAGGTCCAGTGGAGCAACCACACGGAAGCAGAAGCAACATGGGAGCGTGAAGATTATCTCAGATCAGAGTTTCCATATCTTTCTAGCGCTTAGCCTAGGAATCTCGGGGACGAGATTCTTGTAAGGGGGGAAGGTCTGTCACACCCTGTATTTTGGCACATTGTTGTGTTTCATTTTATGAAAATTTGGAGCCAACTAAAACTTTTTTAGTGCATGCTTGTTTGATGTGATGCTTGTGTGAATTGCTTGAGTGTTGATGTTTTGCACTATTAGGTTCTACTCCACTCCACCTTCATATTCCTTGATACAAATTCCTTGCCCTATGATCATGCCACGTGAATATAGCTCAAAAATATTTTTTATCAAAATTTATTTTCACCAAAAAGGATATATTCAATTTAAGTTCACTAAAACCCCTAAATTGAGGTTTGAACTACAAGTCCTCAATTTAGGTGGATCTTTTCTTCCCAAATGATTTATTTGAAACCTACTATATATATAACTTCTCAAAACCACAAAATATTATTTTTAAAGATTATTTTCATATTTTATTTAACGGCTTTTTCTTAAGAATAGAAATGGCTTTTCCTAAGGGAAAATTATTTAAATGCTTTGAAAATATTTGAGAAAATTTAGAGAGACTCAGTGGACATATATTTTCCATATATATGGGTTTCAACACAAGCGCTTGATCATAACATGGGCAAAACCCCTCAAAACCCTTCCTGATCAGATCAAACTTTTCGAATGTTTCTGCAAGAAATATTCTCAATAAATTCCAAGAAAATACTAGAAATTCAACACTATCATAGGTGATGATCTCGCAAAGTTTCATCTCAATCCAAGTTGGTTTGCTTCATCAAACCAACCCAAATCCATTTTTGTCCAGATACAAATTTTGACAACTTTACATTGTGAAGTGTCTTCCCTTGGCCTCAAACTTTGTGAGCATGCTCTAATGACCAATTAGTGATGATACACTAAGTGGTGCATCAAGGGTTAAAGCCTAACCCCTTTGAATCTATAGAAAATAGATTCTGTCAATTTCTAGGTTTTCCCTAAGTCCCATTATGAACTTTCTTCAAACCCTCTGAAACTTGGTGATCTCACTTGCCTGTCATGGCCTCTTGACTCTATAAAATCTCAAGCTAATCCAGGTTCATTTCATCACCCAAATGAACATCAAACACCTTCTGCCAGAAATGTAAAAACGGCATTTCCAACCTTTCACTTTTTAACCTTGGCCTCCCCTTTTTACCACAGCCTCTGGTCGGTGCCTTGAACCTCCAGTAAAAATCCCGAGCCCTCTGGCCATGGTGAGATGGGGTAAAACCCCCTATTTTCTACCTGACAGCATCCTTTCTGACCTCTCCTCTCCATTTCTTCTACCCCAGGGCTACCCCATAGACCCCCTAGCCTCTCCTAGCCGTTGGGGCATCTCCTAATGCCTCTAGACACATGAAGACACGCAGGGGGGGCTTAAAGAATGACCTTGCATGCCATAAGGGCGCTCTGGAGCGTGATACAGTGCGCTCCCGCACCGTAGCCGCCCCTGCCCGGCGCCGCAAGGCGGCATTGGGCCGCCCCTGCCTGTCCGTGTGGTTGGCCTCGACGTCTGTAGCCTTGCAGGCGGTCGGCCCTCTCCTCCCTCTCTCTCCTTCTCCCTCCTCCGCGCGTGCCCGCCACCGCCCGGCTCGGCCAATCCTCGAGCCTGAGCACGCGACCATCCCGGCCTCCCTCCTCTCTTCCCCTTGGCCTGGACTAACCCCAGGAATGCCTCCGGCTCCCTCTCCCCCTCTCTCGTGGCCCCAAGCAATGGCCACGTCCCGGCCGGCGCACCCGGATCCGGTGGACTCGCCCCCGCCTATATAAAGGGCCCCGAGTCCCTCTCTCCCCTCTGGTTTCTCTCTCCTCCCCAGAATCCTCCCCGAACCCCCCATTTGAGCCTCCCGAGCACCAGTGCTCGAGATCGACCGAGGCCCCGCCGCGGCAGAGCTCCGTCGTCCTCGGGACACAGGCCGGCTCAGGCGCTCCCCTCGCCTCCTTTGGGCCTGTAGCCATCCCCAGGTCATGTCCCCTCTCTCCCTCGCTCATTTCCAGGCATGAAACCCCTCCGTCGACTGCCTCCCGAACCACCCTCCGCTGCGGGTTCTCGCCGCCGGCGACTCCTTCCACCTCCGGCCCTCCTTCCACCTCCAGAGAACCGGTGGGTCGACCCTGAGCCCATTCCTGCCTCGAGACCTCCTCGCCGTGCTCCCCTCCGCCGCCGGTGAGCTTCCCCTCCTCCCTGTCGTGAGGAGGAAGAAGGACCCGACAAGTGGGGCCCACCTGTTGGCCTCTCTTTCCCCTCCCGCGCTCTCTCCCCTCTCGTCTAAGCCGCTGGCAGCCGGGCCTCGCGCGTCAGATTTGAATCTGACCGCACATGCGGCTGCCTGGCCAGATGGGCCGGCCCAGCTCCTGGCCGCCTCTAGCATAGGATCTGGAGCCCTTTTCTTTTTCTAAATTTTGTGAGATTATAAAAATTCCACAGGGCTGAATATTTGCCCCATGCAAATATTTTCGCCACCATAAATCTTAGAATAATCTTTAGGATTTAATAGTATCATTTATAAAAATGTTTGCAAAGGTTTTTATCACTGTTTCATTTTAAAACCTATTAAATGCACCTTTTTAGCCTGTGTTATTTTGTTTCTAAAATGGTTTTCACAGAGAAATTTATTGTAGATATTTTTAAACGCACCCATCGACGGCCCCGGCCGCCTCTCCGGCACCTTCACCACCGGCTCCTGAACCGTCGACCGCCCAGCCGGCTCCAATCGAGTCGGCGGCGTCCGAGGTGGCCGGATCCAACAACGCGATCGTCATGATGACCATCGACCAGCTGTCCCTGGGGGCTGGCGAACTAGTCCCGGGGACTGATCATCTAGTCCTAGGGGCTCCCGAGCTAGTCCCGGGGGGCGACATGCTAGTCTCGGGGGTTGGTCATCCAGCCCCGGGGGCTCTCGAGCCGGCCCCTGTCACGGCCCCCTCATGGGCCCAACCCATCCTGGCGCTTCTTCTATGAGGCGAGCTGCCCTCGGATGAGGCTTTGGCAAGGCAAATTCAACGCCGGGCCACGGCCTATGGCATCATCAACAACGAGCTCGTCCACCGTAGCCCCACCGGCGTCTTCCAGCGATGCGTCGAGCCGGAAAAGGGTCTGGCGATCCTCCTCGACATCCACCAGGGTGAGTGCGGGCAACACGCCGCCTCCAGGACCCTGGTGGACAAGGCTTTCCACCACGATTTCTTCTGGCCGACTGCTCTCGAGGCGGCCAAGAATTTTGTCGACGAATGTGAGGGCTGCCAACTCTTCAACACGTAGAGCCACCTGCCGGCAACAACCCTCCAAACCATCCCCCTCTCGTGGCCTTTCGCCGTTTGGGGGTTGCACATGGTGGGCCCATTCAAGACCGCTCGAGGCGGCATGACGAACTTGCTGGTGGTTGTCGACAAATTCACCAAGTGGATCGAGGTGTGGCCAATCAAGAAGCTGGACGGCCCCACGTCTGTCCGGTTCATCGACGACATCACGGTGCTCTACGGAGTCCCCCACAGCATCATCACCGACAACGGCACGAACTTCGACAAGGGCGCACTCGCGCGTTTCTGCTCCAAGCAAGGAATCCGACTCGACCTGGCCTCCGTCGCTCATCTGCAGTTGAACGGCCAGGTCGAGGGGGCGAACGGCATCATCTTGTCCGACATCAAGCCCTAGCTTGTGACACCGCTGGTGAGGTCGGACGGCTGCTGGATCGACAAGCTGCTGGCCGGCCTTTGGAGTCTCAGGACCACCCCAAACCATTCAACTGGCTACACTCCCTTCTTCCTTGTGTACGGGTCCGAGGCGATCATCCCCACCGACATCAAGTTTGATTCGCATCGGGTCGCCCTATACACGGAGAAGGACGCAAAGGAGGCAAGAGAAGACGACGTCGACCTACTCGAGAAAGCTCGCAAATTGGCCTTGAGCCGGACGGCAATCTACCAGCAGAAGCTCTAGCACTACTACAGCAAGCAGATCCGACCACTCTCCTTTCGCGAAGGGGACCTGGTCCTCAGGCGGATCCAGCTGACAACCGGACAACACAAGCTGTCCTCCTCATGGGAGGGCCCGTTCATCGTCAGCAAGGCACTGCACAACAACACATACTACCTAATAGACGCCCAGAAGCCACAGAAGCGCAAGAGAGATGCCTTCGGTGAAGAGACGGAGCACCCGTGGAACGCGGCACTCCTACGCCCGTTTTACTGCTGCGAAAAACCAATGTATGTATGTACCCACCCTTTTGGGCTTATGAATGCAATGGGCGCCCCAGGCCGGCTCTTGGGGCGCGCCCCATTTCGTTTTCTTCAAAAGTTCCCTCACCCACTGGCTCCCCGACCCGTCTCCCGGGCCCGGGGGCTAGCCGGCTGGACCTAGAACGCTTCTCGAGAAATTGGCTAAGTAATGTGAGCCGGCCAAACCTCCCCACCCTTACCTGCTACAGAACCAGCTCCCGGCTGTCCAGCTGACGGGGCCTCGGGGCGGCAAGGTTTGGGTCACACGAAAGGCCAAACGAAGGGAGACCCCAGCTAGGCCTGGCCGGACCATCGTCACATCTCTACCACTGTACTTATCCCGAAAATCCCTCGCGATTCCTAAGTTCCGAACCAGCTCCCTAGAGGCGAATGTCCCGACCGAGCTACAGATCGATTCCCGGTTGTCGGGCTGGCGGGGCCGAAACTAAAGGGGAAAAGGAGAAGGACCAAAGAAAGTCAAGCAGACAAGAATGGATAAGAACGAGTCGACATGAGCAACAAGGCAAAACACGCCAAATATTCATAACATGAATAAAGCGGCTCATGGCCAACATAGTTCATTACATCAAACACCCCAAGTGGGTGGATTCGAGCCTAATTTGCAGGGAGAAAAAAGAGAAAGATAAAAAACGCCAAGGGGCTCAGGCCACCGGCACGTTCCCAGCCGGCGTACCCCTAGCCGGCGCGTCGCTGGGCAGCTCGGCTCTCGCCTCGGAGGTAGTCGCGACCTTCCGGTCGGCCTCCTTGGCCTTCGAGGCGGGCTCCTCGGTTTTGGCTGTCTCGCCGCTCGAGACGGTGCTCTCATCGGCAACCTCATCATCCGTCGGGCCTTGGGGGATGCCGAAGGAGTCCTTGGGCAGCGGCTCGCCGTCCTACCCAAGGGCCGGTAGGAACTCGTCCGCGTCAACATATGACGCGAGCTCGTTGGCTCGATGGATAAGGGCCAGGTCACGAGCCTCGCACTCCACGGCCGGCACGTCCCGCATGGTCGCCAGCTAGCCCAGATCCACGTCGCAATACCACGACGTTACGAACTGGAGCGCCATCTGCGCTCCGGCTCAGGCGGCCGACGCCTTCCAGGCTTTGAGGCAGGGGACGGTGTGCTTTAGCCACTAGGCCATGCGGTTCATCGGAGCTCCCTCGCGACGTAGCCACAACGCGGCAATAACCTCTTTGCCGGCTGTCTTCAGCCGATATACGCTCCACTCAAGAGGGTTCATCCGCATCTGGAAGGCGAGCCCGATCTCGTCCACATCCCACGGGGCCTCCTGCTCGACGGAGCGACCCTTTCCCGAAGGTACTCCCGGTGCTCCTCAACGGCGCGCGCAGCACGACGCTGAGTTTCTGGGAAGCGCCCTAAGGGAAAGAAGAAGAAGGAAGAAAGGCGAATCAAAACACAAGAATCAGCAAAGGGAAAAGCAACCGGCTGGAGAAGAGAGGGAAGAGCACTTACCCTCAATGGCGTCGTCCACCCCAAGGGCGAAGTTGAGCGCCGCCTCCGCTCCGCCTCCATAGCCGCCGCTGACGCGGCAAGGGAGACTCGGACCTCCACGAGCGTCCTCTCGAGGTGGGTCACTTTGTCTTGGAGGGCGGCGGTCCTTCGGGCGGCGTCAGCCGCCTCCTTAACGGCTGTCTCCCAGGCCGCCGCCTCCTTCGCCGCCTCGGCCTTGAGCCGGTCCCGGGCCGCCTCCGTCTCCACTTGCAGCGCGGCCAGCCGGTCCATCTCCTCTGTGGACGCCCGGACGTCTCGTGCCAGCTGGTCCCGCTCGGAGACGATCCCAGTCTTCTCCTCCCGAAGCGCGGCCAGGTCATCTACAAGACACAACAGGCGTCAGCCGACTCTCGGGGGCTATGAGCCTCTTCTGTGAAGCGCAACTGACCTTGCACACGCGCCAGCTCCTCCTCCAGGCGGTAGAAGCCGTATTTTCCGCGGTCATGGATGGCGATTGCCTCCGCAAATAGCTTCTGCCACACGGAGGTTCCCTCCTGTCGCAATAAAAAGGGAAGGGTCAAGACACGCTAAAAAGAGATCCAGCCCGGCTGTCCGTCAGCCGGCCAGCAGGCCCGCGTCTCGGGGGCTACACCCAGTGGGTGCGCTCGCGCGCCCCCACCGAAAATTCTAAGTCAAAGCTGCCGGACTTACCTCTACACACTGTAGGTCAGCGTCTGCCACCTCTGCAAACCGGGCTAACTCTTGCCAGCACCGGTCCAAGACGCCCCCGAAATCCCCGAAGGAGGGGACCGGGCCGCCCGCCTGGGTAGCCGGCAGGGCCGACGCTCTCGCTAGAGCTTCCCAGTCTCGAAGCATCTCATGCATCGAGTGCATGGGCCTCTAGGCTCGGCTGTCGCTGCCAACTGGACTCGCCGCGGCGCCAGCCGCCGGGGGTGGGTTGATGATGGAAAGGGGTCGGGAGTGTCTTCCCGGCAGCCCCCCGCCTAGCGCCGTCACTGCCTCCGCTTCCTCCCGCTCCAGCGCGTCGATCGCGATGGGCGGCACCTTCACCTTCATGGCCACCACCTCTGGCGTCGCCTCTGGGCCCACCGGGGCCTCCGGCACCTCAACCTGGTAAGGCTCGGCCACAGGCGGGGTCACCTCCGGCACCTCGGGCCAAGCCACCTCGGGATCCTGCTCCGCCGTTGTTGCCCTCGCTGGGGCCGCCTCCTGCGCGGACGGAGGCGCTGGAGGTTCCATAGCCGCCCCTCGTGGCTCGCTCGATGGAGGCCTCGACGTGCGGGTTGACTCCGCCGCCGAGTCCGGCACCCGCGGGGGATCCATGGATCTCCTCCGCCTCCGGTTGCTCGACGTCCCGCAGTGCGAGGCCCCTCCTTGCATCCCAGACTTGGAGGCTCGTAGCTCCGCGAGCCTCCTCTTCTCCTCCTGCTGGGTGGCCGCGTGCTCGCGGGCCAGTCAGCTGGCGGATCCGTCAGATACCCTGTCGGTTCCTCCTCGTGGAGCTCGATGGAATCACTGCAGCACCCAAGGACCAGTCAGTAACCGGCTCGCGACTTGGAAGAAAAACCTACATGAGAAAAAGGCTTACCCGATAACGAGGGGCAGGGCCCGCTTGGCACGTGGCGGCGGCTTCCGCGTGGCCACCTTCACCCGCTTCGGGCCGGGAGGTGGGGCCTCCAGCCCCCCTAAGCTAGCCTCTTCCCCTGGCCGGCTGCTCCAGCCGCCGGGGCTTGAGCCGACCCCTCCTCGCTCCTCCACCCCTGGAGCATTGAGGGAGGAGGCTCGTTCAGAATCATTAATTCGTCATCATCGTCATCGTCCATCCAATCCTTGATCGAGGGGGCATGAGGAAACTCACCCGCTCCGCCGAGCTCCCCGGTCAAGCCGGACCCTCCAGCTCCACTCGGAGCGCCGGCTCGCGGGTCCGCCGGCTCGTCGGCTCCTCCCGAGGAGTCCACCCCCTCCTCCGGGGGCTTCCCGTCTCATAGTCTTTAGAGTCAGAGTTCTCACACTCCGCCTCGAAGATCTGAGGGTGCGGGCCGTCTGGCGTATTCTATCGCACCAGCAGCTGCGGTCAGTACATCAAAGTAAGTTCTCCAGCCGGCTATCGGCTGGGGAGTATCAAACAAAGAGAAACCGCCTCGACAAAAAACTTACCATGGGGGGCCCGTTGATACGGTTGTACGGCTCCATGTCGAACGACCACAACATGGGCTTCAGCTTGAATGTCATGAGGCCGTTCACCCGCTTTGCCACCTGAGCCAGCGTCAGCTCGACGGTGGACAGCCGGCAGGGGTCGCGCCAGCCTGACATGTCGCAGATCCTGTCCGCCCTTAGCTGGAGGATCGACCCCGGCGCAAGATAAAGGCCGCCACCAGGTTAGCGGCGACCAGCCCCTGAAAGCTCTCCAGCTGCATGAGCCGGCCAAGCTCCTCCAGGGCCATGCCGCGCAGGGCAGCCCCCAGCCAGTTTAATTGGGTGGACTGCCTGTCGTCGAATGGCGGCAGCCGGATGTAGTCCATTTTGTGGTCGGTGTTCTTCACGTAGAAGAACGTTTGGTGCCACCCCTCGATGGAGTCGATAAGAGAAAGAGGAGGAAAGCGCGGGACGCCGCGGCAGCACACTACCGTGCCCCCGCAGGTGTCGCTTTTCAAAGGCTTGACGTAAAAAAGAGCGTTGAAGCATTAGATGAAGGGAAGAATGCCGAGGTATCCCTCGCACAACATCACAAAGGCGGAGAGATATAGAATCAAGTTCGGACCAAGATTATGCGGCTGGAGGTCAAAAGTTTCAAGGAAGAGGCGGAAAAAGAGAGTCACCGGCAGCCCGAAGCCCCGAGAGAAGTGCCAGAGGAACATGAATTGTTTCCCTGGCCGTGGCGCCGGCTCCACCTCGTCGCCCGGTGTGTGTGCGACCACCCGCTCCTCTTGCGGCAGGATGCGCGCGCGGCTGAGCTCGGTAATGTACACCTTGACCATAATGGAGCCAGCCCAGCTCCCGCCGCGTCCATCGGCCATCGCTTCGGCGGTGTGGCGTGCGGGCATGGTTGCGTTCTCGGGTGCGGCGTCGCGCGAAGAAGGCAGGGAAGCAAGGAAGACGGGCAACAAGGGGGCGAGTGAGATGCGGGTGTCTCGGCCCCATGCCCTTCCTCTGCTTTTATAGGGGAGGCCACGACCGGGGGACGTGGGATTAACTGTGCCCACGCCCTCAGAACTCCACGCGCGTGTGGGTGGCCCCGAGCTGTAACGGCCGCTTCGGGGCGCAGAGGATCCCGGCCTATGCCCCGAGACCTACTGGGCTACGCCTGGGGTCCTAGCGGACTAGGCCCAGGCGACGTCCTATCTCCCCACATGCAAGGGGCCCGTGGCATCATCACTCGCCGCGTGGCGCGCTGCGTGCCGGCATGGGTCCCGGGGCGGCACGCCGGTACCTGAGGCGTCGGGGTCCAACGGCCGACCCGGATGCCCTTTCAGCTTCGAACCGGGGGTGGGTATAGCTAGGCGGAAGCCGCCGGCTCCCCTCCGTCTTCCGGCCGCGGGCCCCCGTTGGCTTCGGGGACTGCTGACGGGGTTATTACCCCTGGGTAGGCCAAAGCAACAGGGTCCTCTCCCTCACGCTTCGAAGAAAAACAACACGGCCGGCTGGACAAGGCCGGCTGGAGGACGTCCGGCTTGAGCTGGCACCGACGGGCGCCTTGGACGGCCGGCCAAGGAGCCGACCCGACTTTCAGCCGGCTGGGCACGATAGGCTGCTTCTAGGACGCCTCTTCCGTTGACCTTGGGACGGACATGTGACGTCCCGTCCCTCTGCGTGCGGGTCCATAAGCCACTGAATGATGTGGTAAAACCCGCAATTTACCTCCTGGACAGCAGTAAAACCCTCTTCTCCCCCCTTCCCTCTTATTCTAAGCCACCCACTAGAGCATCCAAGGCCATTTACAACTTTCCTATTCCCTCCTCTACCCCCTAGGCACCTATGGCCACGCCTAGGACACCGTTGGCATGCCATGGCATGCCAAATGCGTGCTCAGAGCATGCTACAGTGCACACTCGCATTGTAGCTACCGCCCAACCAGAGCCCCCGACAGCCTCGGGACCTCCCGCCTTGTCCCCCGAGTTGCCCTCGACGTCCGCTATCGTCCAAGCAGCAGGCCCCCTCTCTCTCCTCCCTCCAGCGACCTCACGCATGAGTGCCGGCGCCGCCCCTCTTAGCCAACCATGGGGCTCGCACGCGCGCGCTCCCCCGCCCCTCTCTCCTCTCCCTCTGATCGTAGGCGATGCCCAGGAGCGCCGCGGACCTTTTCCCTCTCTCCCCCGAGCCCTCCAGCAGCTAGCACGACCTTGCTGGCCCACAAGCCCATGGTGGACTCGTGTCCACGTATAAAGGGCCTCTCCCCGAGCCTCCTCTCCCCTCTAGCCTCTCTCTCCTCGTCCTAGCAGAACCCTTGTGCCCCCCCGGTGAGCTCCCGAAGCCTCTGTGCTCGGGATCGAGCCAAGCGCCGCCGCATCAGGCCATCCGGCCCCATTTGGCCCTGGTCAAGATCCCTTGCTTCCTCCTCACCTGTTTCCCCCTCGTCCCTGTCCTTTTTGCAGCATGGAGCGGCCCCGGTGATCACGCCCGAAGCTCCTCCACCGCAGCTTCTTTGTCGCCGGCGACCAGGGCCTCCCCGCCGGCTGCCTCCACCTCCTCCGAAACGGCAACTCAGCCCTGAGCCCATCCCCACATTTACCTGCCATCGCCGTGCCCCGCACCTCCGCCGGTGAGCATCGCCGTCCCCTGTCTAGAGGTGGGAGATGACAGGTGGGACCCCCTATCATCCCCACACCTCTCTTCCTTGCCCTCTCTCTCGCTAACGGTGGGGCCCGCGCGTCAAGTTCGAACCTGGCCGCGCGCGCACCCGCAGCTCAGCTGGGCCGGCCTGGCCGGTTGGGCCCGATACGGATGGGCATGCAGCCCAAGGCACTGTGGCCTTTCCCTTTTTCTTTTTCTACAGGTTTTCCCAAAATCCCACAGTATTAAATACAAATCTAATGACAATTATTTTCCACCTAAAATCCAAGGATATTCCATAGAATTTAATAGTGCCATTTGTGAAAAATGTTGAAAATTTTTATACACTGTTTTATTTTAAGATCTATTTTTGGCATCTTTTTGCCTCTGTTTATTAGTTTTCAAAAATATTTTCACAGCTAAACCTTAGACAAATATTTTTGTTATAGTATTTGGTATTTACCAGAACAGGGTAGCATTTTAAGAGTAGCTTTGTTGCTCTGTTTTTGTGTGATGCTTATTATTATAACTATTTATCGAGACGATAGATTGCGCTATTGATGAGGGAGTTGGACCCGAAGACTTTGAAGACCCCGAAGACTCTGTTGAGCCAGGCAAGCAGCCCTTTCACCATGTTAAGAGACCATTTTATTGCATGTCATAAAGCACTTTACTTTCGTCATATTTGAACATGTGGAGTAGTGACCACTTCAGTGTGTTGCTTCCGATACTTTTGCCGTTGACACTTGCATCGTGCACGACCCTACCACCTTATGAGGCTTATGCGGGTGGGTGTAGATAGGATGCTAGTAGATGCTACGCAAGTGGTTTTGGGATTATGCATGGTGATGGAAATAAAAACGTGATTTCAAAGACTTTTCGAAAACCCCGTCGGGTGCCACTAATGCCCGAGGGAGATGATGATGAGTTGGGTGGCCACTTGAGAAAGAAGTGGTGTGCCGAAACGAGTGAGTGTGTGTTTTCGAAAACGGATTAGATTTAAGATTTGTCGACCATCCCGACCTTACATGCGCAACCATGATACCCCTTATGGGACTGGGATTTGTTGATTACTATGGTTGCTGCTAGCAGGGAGCACACATTACCAGTGGCGAGAGTGAAGTGGTCACTCTCGAGACGGGGTCATCCCGAAAGTGGAAGGCCATGTGTTGTCTTTATAGGCATGGGGCACACCGTTGCGTGCCCTCATGGATGATACATGTGATGTAATCACGAGGGATGGCACCAACGAGTGGACTCTTTTTTTAGTATCACCATGGGAAAGACATTGTTCGGGTGCTTACCTCGGGTATGTAATAGACCGCGAGCCGTGGATGACACGGAAGTTCCATGAGTCTTTTGGGTAAAGTATGCAACCTCTGCAGAGTGTAAAACTATTCGAATAGCTGTGTCCACGGTCAAGGACAGTTGGGTGGTACTTCTTAGACTATATCCAGATGTTTCCGCAAACTTGGTGTGTGTGGGGGTGGGTGGGTGGGTGGCACAGAGCTGACACTTGAGATAAGTCAGAAGACCTGACGTGATGATTGAGCATGAGATGTTCAACCACCTGATCATTATGATATCTATAACTTTTTCAGATGGATATCTACCAACTGATAATGCATGCTTACCTAGTTACTTGATCGTGTCATTGCATTCAAAATTAGCTTTTTGCAAAATATATACCTATTAGTGCTATATAGTGCATTGTTATACCTTGTCCCACAACATGGGTTGCTTGCAAGTACATTCAAAGTACTCATTGGTTTGCCACTTGTTATTTAATTGGCTAGGCATGGAAGATTGGGAGTATGGTGAAGAGTTCGTTGGTGATGAACATGCGAACTAGGACGCTTCCCAGTCAAAATGCCTGTAGGTTTAAGGCAGATGTCATGGGTTCACGCTTTCGATCAAGATTTCCGCGGTTGGTGAGTTTAAGTATTTGGCCCTTGTGGCCCTATCTATTTAAGACTAGACCTTCATGGTCTTTATTTGTGTAAGACACTAAATGTGGATGTAAGACTCTTGTTATTCAGCTTCTGTGTGTTCAGTGAGCCTTGATCTCAGGGATCACTGTACATGTACCTTCGGTGATCATGAATTATGAGTCGAGGTCCCAACACAGCCTCTCTTCCTACTACACTGCGCTCAGCTCATTGCAGCTTCACCGCGCGCCTCCCTCGTGCTCCACCCACCCGCGGCGCTGCGGCGCTCGCGAGTGCCGTCCCCGCACTCAGCTGGCCGTGCCGCTACGTCGCCAGCACATGCGCCGCCTGCTCCCTGCTCTAACTGCCGCCCCAGTGCACCCGCGGCCGGCTCCTCCTCGCATCACCACACTGCTTCACTCGCCCGCCTGCTCATTACCCGGTCCCAGCCTGGCTATAGCGGGTGCCCCCCATGTGTAGCCACCCACGTCTGTTTCTGTCAACAAAACACACTTGCATGTATCTCATGGCCGGCTATGCATGCATGCATTTCATGGCCGGCTGCATACACATACATACGCGTATGTCAAAAGAAGAATAGGAAGGCAGGTGGATGGATGGGCTGGCCTTGTTCATGGTCTGATTCATGCACGCATAAGCAGGCTGATTGGCCTATGTTGGCCGGCTACGCTAGCCTGCGGCTTGTCCGGCTGCCCTGGCAGACAACCTGGCTAGCTGCCCTATCCGGCGTGTGCGTGGTTTCGGCCGGCCGGCAGGGTCCTGCTTGGTGCACCACTGCACCTTCACTCAAAAACGCTGCTCCCAGTGTCATATTGGTCATTCTACGTGCTTTGTTTCATCATCGACATCGAGTTTGCTTCATCCGGCTGCGGCCTTCTCCGAGCTCCGCCTACGTCGCGCCCGCGCCCGCGCACCTGCCAGCTGTCCGGTCCTCCGCCACGCCTCAGCCCATCTCGCTCTACTGGCCCGGCTGCGTGCCCCCGCGCCGGCTCTGCCCCGGCCAGCCCGCCTCGCCTGGCTAGTCCGACCCTCGCGACTACGCGCCCTCGCACCAACTCCGGGCTCCCGCCTCGCTCTGGTTTCTCCTACCCAGCCGGCTGGAGAAAAAAAGTGGAGCCGGCTGAAAAAAAAGTGTGGAATGTGCCCTCCGCCTGCGTCTTCACTCGGTCGGCTGACTTGCGCTGCAGTCTGGTCGGCCGACCCGCCCGACTACTTCTACACCGGGCCGGTTCCAGCTGCCCACCAGCTTTGATGTCAAGCCGGCTGGCATACCAGCTGACCGCCAGGGTCTTGGCGGCTACACCCAATGGGTGCGTCGGCATGCTCCGCTGGCAAAACGCCACGCCAGCTCTCATCAACAATAACCACCTCATCGGCATAAAAAAAGGAATGAACCTCCTCTCCCGGAGGCTTGGAGGATGCTTCTGCAGCGCCTCGTGGCCATTAGTCGACGGACCCTGTGTCTGCGCCCGGGAGCGCACCGCGCTCATCAGCCGTCGGACCCCGGGTCCGCGCCCAGCAGGGCTCCACGCCCATCAACTGGTGGGACCCGCATCCGCGCCCGGCTATGCCTCACGCTCATCACCCAGTGGACCCCACGTCCGTCCTCGGCAGTGCCCCACGCTCATCAGTCGGCGAACCCCGCGTCCGCCCTCGGCAGCGCCTCGTGCTCATTTGCCGACTGACCCTGCGTCCGCACTCGGTAGCGCCTCGCGCTCATCAGCCGGCCGGACCCTGCATCCGCCTTCGGCAGCACCTCGCATTTGACAGCCGGCGAACCTCGTGTCCGCCCTCTGCAGGGCTCCACGCCCATTATCTGGAGGACCCCTTGTCCGCTCCCGGCACCGCCTCGCGCTTGACAACTGGCGGACCTCATGTCCGTCGTTGGCAGCGCCTCGCGCGCATCAGTCCGACCACATCGGCTACAAACCGCGCTGACCGACATCGACAAAAACTGCCTCGCCAACGCACGAAAGCAATGTGAGATCTCCACATGCATACCCTTGCACCGTACACACAAATGGGTACCCCGAACAACCCTTGGGGGCCATCTCCGCATTTATTCTGTTGCCATACTGTTCACCCCGGCACCTGCTAGTCTCGCCCGGGGCCGGCCTCTTGGCCCGATACGTTCGTTCCCACGAGACGGTTTAGTAGCGTGTACGGTACCGAAGGCCCACTCTTTGTCTCACCTACAGATCTCACCGCGACTGTTCGGCTAGCGATAGCACAGGCTGGAGGTCACCTCATGCGAAAAGCATCCCGAGAGAAAAAACGTCTTGGACAAATCATCCATTTCATTTATGAGTATCTGCTTAGTCGACTCTCCAGAGTCCGAGTACTGTATGCTCCACTCCGTAGCCCACTCTTCACCTCAGCCACACACCGGCTCCTAGCTGTCCGGCTCGCAAGAGCAAAACCAAAGATAGGAGGGCACGTGAAAAAGATTGAAGGGAGTTCGGCCGACACTGAGTCGACATTCTCTACATAAACATGCACTACCGAAGTCAAATATTTGATGTATCTGCGCCGACTTAACCTTGTCTTCTGCATGATCATTTCCATCGGCCGGCGGACCCGCGTTCGCATCCGGCGGGCCCTCGCGCTCGACAACCGGCGGACCCTGCATCCGCCCTCGACAGGGCTCCACACCCATTAGTCCGCGGACCCCGTGTTCGCCCTCGATAGGGATCCATGCCCTTTAGCTGGCGGGCCCCGCATCCGTGCCCGGCAGCGTCTCGCGCTCGACAGCCGACAGACCCCGCATCCGCCATTGACAAGGATCCACGCCCATCCGCCGGCGGACCCCGCGTCCGTGCCCGGCAGCGCCTCGCGCTCGACAACCGGTGGACCCCGCGTCTGCCCTCGGCAGGGCTCCACACCCTTCGGCCGACGGACCCCGCGTCCGCACCCCCGAACGCGTCGCGCCCATCAGCCGGCAAACCCTGCATCCGCCCTCGGTAGGGCTCCATGCCCATCAGTCGGCGGACCCCGCGTCCGTGCCCGGCAGTGCCTCGCGCTCGACAGCCGGCGGACCTTGCATCCACCATCGGCAGCGCCTCACGCCCTTTATTTGGCGGACTTCGCATCCATGCCCGACAACTTCGACGCCACCGTCTGCTTCAGCAACAGTGAAGACCCTCCACCCGACTCTTCGAGTCGCCCAGAGGCTCGGAAGCTACACCCATCAGGTGCGCTGGCGCGCCCCTGCAGGAAACCGCCAACTGGTGGACTCCTTTGTTCGATCCTAGCAGTGCCTCGCACCCTTCAGCCGGCGGACTCCGTGTCCGCGCCTGGCGTCCTCAACGTGACCGACTACTTCAGCAACAGCAAAGACCCTCCGCCTGACTCTTCGAGTCGCCCGGAGGCTCGGAGGCTACACCCAGCGGGTGCGCTACCGTGGCCCTGCTGGAAACCGCTAGCCGGTCGACTCCACGTCCACCCCCGGCAGCGCCTTGCGCCCTTTAGGCGACGGACTCCATGTCTGCACCCGGCACCCTCGATGCCACCGTCTACTTTAGCAACTGCAAAGACCCTCCCCTCGACTCTTGAGTCGCCCGGTGGCTCGGAGGCTACACCCAGCGGGTGCGCTGGCGCGCCCCCACTAGAAACCAGCCGCGTCATACCCAACCCACAATCGACCGTCATCAAAAAATTCTGCAACAACGACGACGAAAAACCTCCGCCCAACTCTTCGAGTCGCCCGGAGGCTCGGAAGCTACTATCGGGGGGATGATCCCCGGGTACCCCAAAGACGGCGAGTTAGACGGGGTGCCCGCTTGCCCGGGCTGACTGCTCCACCCGGTCGGCTCCCATGCCAGCTCCCATGCTGGCTGCCGGCTGCCCTCACCTGCGGCTGTTCCTGCCATCCGGCTGACCGGACTCAACTATGACGTCCCATCGGACATGCATGGACAAGATGGCCGTACCCTGCACAATTGGCGAACAGTCGGATGCAGTGCAGGCGGCATCATCTAAAGTGTACTTGTCCCTAGACACTATTGTATAAAGTGTCCAGGGGACAAAAGGCCATGCCACCACGTCACACATTGGCTTGGTTTGTAAGCTACCATGTAGCTTATAACCAATGCCACAGCCCATTCCCCTATTTTCTATGAAAAGGGGGCCATGCCACTAGCCCACTCACTCTCTCATTCTCACTCATTCATAGCGGAGCTCTCCCATGCCCACTTGCTAGCTAGCTCTCACATACATATGAGACATATACGACACAGTTGGCGCTCGGCCATTGCTCTCAATCCAATACAGCTCCAGGAGCAACTCTGCACTAGATATATACCAGATATACAGATATGTAGGAGTATGGGAGTTATCTCTTTGGAGAGCCCCGAACCTGGGTAAACCACTGCGTACTATTCACATACCTGTCCCGAATCATCCACGGCAGCCTTTCTCTCACCTCTATAAGCCACCCCATAGCATTTGCCGTCTCGCGCGGCCCCCCATGAGAAAACGATGACATTGAGATTGACCCATCCACACAAAATTCCCGTAGAATAGCGAATGAAAGATTTTTTAGGGTTTGCCATTCGCAACCTAAATCTCGGTGGAACCGAAGCATAAGAATCGGTAGCACGGATTCACTTTCTCTAACCAACTGAGAACATCTCGGTGGAACCGACTGGCAGTTTTCGGTGTGACCGAAAGTGGTGCCATGTTCCTGGTATGTACGTTGTCTGTCTCAATGGGCCTGAGAATTTTGCCTCGGTTATACAGATATTCATCTAGCAAAGAAATTTTTTGTTCAAACTTTGAAAACTTCCGCATTTTGTGATTACTCAACCCTTCTACTCTTCTATATTCTATTCATAGGGTTAGATATGTCTGCTTTAGAGGATAGTCAAAACAACTTGAAGGAGCAAAATGTTGACATGAGCTCTGGCACTAGTCTAGACGAGGGCTCTTCCTCTTTTGATGATGTTCTAGCTCACTTGATTTGCCCAAAGCTGCAACTAGAGCAAGAAGAAAGCTCAATTCAGATGAGGAAGATGGGGACTTCATACCTGAGGAAGTGCCTCCCAAGTCCAAGCAGGACAAGACTATCAAGAAGCCCACTATTGAGGCTACATCTTCCAAGAAGAAGAAGACATTCAGGAAGGAGTATGCCCCCTCAAAAACTATGAGAGTACCTGAGAGCTCTAAAGGCACCATGACTATTGAGCAGCCAGGAAGTCTATGCCCAAGAAGGCTGGTGAGAAGAAATCCTGGAAGAGGATTATCCATGTTGTTGGCAGACCTACAACCATGTTTGAGGACCCACAAGAGGCTGATGTTGCTGAGGAGGAGGAAGAGCTAGCTGCAAAGTCTCCTCCCAAGAAGAAGCAAAAGAAACTGATGTTTGATGCTATGCCAGGCCAAGCTCCATCCAAGAGCAATCCAGATGCACCCAAGAAGCCCAAAGCTCCCAAGCCTAAGAGAACTACCAGAGACATCCCAGCTTCTGAGAAGAACAAGGGATCTACCTCTAGAGATCCAGAGGAGGATGCTATGTCTACTCTGATGAAGCCAGGGCCACACCTTCCAGTGCACAATGCCAGCCACCTACAAGTTGAGGACATGAAGAAGATGAAGGATCAAGGGCTGAGAGATTGGAGAGCTGCTGATCCATACTCATAGAGGAGGAAGACTAATGTTGATTATTGGTTCTATACCAAGGAGCAACAAGATTTCTATGAGACCATCTTGCTTGACAAGAGCCCTACTGTCAGTGATATGAGATATGTAGATTTAAATTATATCATGGAGAATGGGGATTATTTCCAAAATGTGCAAGACAACTTTCAATGCATTGGCCTAGATGAGTTTGTTGGCAAGGAGTTCATAGCCTGGAATGACGAGATGATCATGCAATTCTACTCCATTGCACATTTCCACGAAGATGGTAGAATTGTATGGATGACTGAAGATGCGAGATATGAGACCACTATTGAGGAATGGGCTTCTATATTAGGAGTCCCAGAGGTGGAATATGGAGATATCTGCGTGCACTCTGAGCCCAATGCAAGCCATAATCAGATCAAGAACATGTACAATGATATCCCTGTTGCACACCTGAAGTCTCAGAAGCTAGGATCAATCTATTTCCTCCAGGCAGGCCTTCGTACTACCAACACCATTCTAAGGCACACCTTGATGCCTAAGTCAGGAGATGAGAAGATGATCCGAGTCTACTTAATCAATAAGATGCTTCTTCTACATCAGCATACGAGATTCAAAGTGATGGATCTGATTGTGGAAACTCTGAACAAGGTTGCTGCTGAATAGAAGCGCTCGTGCTGCTATGCACCATACATCCAGATGCTTATCAACTCAAAGTTGGAGAAGCATATCTTTGCGCTTGATCAACCACATTTGCCACTCTTGTCGGATCTCAAAAACAACGTTGTGGTGATGGACCCACAACAGTTCCAGCATAGGCACATGTTGAGGTAGCAAGAGACACTAGTGATTAGCCGCCCATGACCAGGAGTGAGCAGATGGATCTTCTTGTCAGTTCTACGCTTAGTATGAAGAAGGACATTTCCAACATCCTGAAGAACTAAGAGAGCCGCTCGAGGATTGTTGCCGACAAGTTCCATAGTCTTAACAACAAGGTGGATAAGCTCCCAGTGAAAGTGAATACGATCAAGTAGGAAGTTGATGTTGTGCCTATCCCATGCTCCATTGATGATGATTCTTATGATGATGAGGATAGTGCACCTGTCAGGACGACTGCTCAGTGTAGGACTCAGGCCAGGACACCCATAGTGCCAGCTCCAGAGATGAGACCGTCTTCATCAGCACTAGCTACAGTCACTTCAGCTCCATCAGCTCCACCAGTTACTCCAGTTGCTACACCAACTCCATCCATGACATCAAAAAAGGTCTTTGTCGACGCAGTTCTCTCGACTCCAGCTTCAGCTATTGGAGGAGATCAGCCCCAGAAGAATGATTAGCTCGGTACGTTTGAATTTTTTGGTAAATTGGTGTCAAAGGGGGAGAAGTTGTATAGATCATTATGGCTTCGAGAGAGAGATAGAGAGAGCATTGGTTTTTATCTCTTTTCTAAAACATTTGCTATCTTTTGGTTTGGATGTGTTAAACTTTGTCGGTGTTTGATCATACACTTAATGTGTGTTGCTACTATTTCCTATCCTTATGATGCTTATGAGATGATTATTCACTTTGCTTGATTGTGTTGTGCTATGATATTCAATCTTATTATTCTTGCACACCACCAAGATGTATGTGATAGGAAGAAGTGCCCCATGTACCTAATCGATTGTGCATTTGCATTCAAACGCAAATTCAAAATAATGCACAAATTTAGGGGGAGCTCTTGCTTATCACATACTTCTCAAAGTGATGATTATATTCAATTGATTATATCATATGTCAAAGCTTTGATCTATATGTTGTCATCAATTACCAAAAAGGGGGAGATTGAAAGCACATTTGCTCCCTTGGTGGTTTTGGTAATTAATAACAACATATATGTCATTGAACTAATGTTTCCACTCAGTATATTTCAGGAAAAGTTCAATGATGGGTTGACAAAGGATTGTGGAGAAACCCCAAGATGCAAGGAAAGGGATTGCCAAAGCTTCAAGGAAGAGGACCCTACATTTTACTTTGTGAGAAATCACTTTGAGTCCATAGGAAAAGCCAATACTATTAAAAGGGGATAAGGTACTGTTGGTGAACAAGATACTCAAATGTGCACAAGTGATAGTCACCAAAAACACCCACAACTCTTCCACAAAAGCCTGTCCAAAGCCAAATATCCAAAATCGGTGCAACCAACAATTCCCACTCGGTCCCACTGATTCCCATACTCATACAGACCCATGCCAAATCCTAGCACATTGGTGCAACCAATCCCACATCGGTGCCACCGAGTTCAGGCTGCCAACTTTCGGTTGCCATGATTCATAATATCAGAATTTCTGTGTTTTTGGATCAGTGTCACCAAGATGCAGATTCTGACCGTTGGACACCTGATCTGTACCACCGAGAAATATATATCGGTCTCACTTAGATTCAAAAGTTGCTACCCTTGGAGCAACTCGGTACCACCAAGATTCACACATCGTTATCACCGAGTTTGTCACTTTAGTTGTAATGGTTAGATTTTTGGAGATGCCTATATGTCGGTGTCAAAACCGGCGGATCTCGGGTAGGGGATCCCGAACTGTGAGACTAGGATCAAAGATAACAGGAGGCGAAGGGGACACAAGTTTAGCCAGGTTCGGGCCCTCCTATGGAGGTAATACCCTACGTCCTGCTTGATTGTATTGATGGTGTATGGGAATACAGTGTTGATCTACCTCGAGATCATATGTCTAACCCTAGATGACTTATCCTATCCCTATGCCCTAAAACCCTCCGTCTTATATTGATATCAGGGGTGTCCTTGGCTTACACATGGTCGGTTACATGCCGAAGAGATAACCTGGCTAACTAGAGCTAATAACTTGGAGAACAAGCTTGACTCCTTGAAGCTTCCATCCTGGCGCAGGTGGTCCTCAATCATCTGATGACTGCTCCATAGCCCGTACAGTCCGACCCATGAACTATGGATCGGCTATCCGAGAACCCCTTAATCCAAGACTCCCTTAGTAGCCTCCGAACTGGCCTTCAACACCGATCTATATTCGGTTGATTCGTTCGCATCGTCGTCTTCGGCTTGCAAAGCAAGTACCTCATTCTTCTCTATTCGGCGTCCGACCAGTCTTCGGTAAGATCTGAAGCATCGCAGGCACGGGTCATTAAAATAACTTCACAAATCCCTCGATTTTCGTGCATCGTGGGGAGGTGAGTGGCCAACGATTTTTACAATCCTACCCCTCCGTAGCGGAGGCACCAACACATTTAACCAAACAAAATCATGGTTCAAACCACATCTTCTTCCTATTGCTCATCAAAAACTCCCATTGTAAGCTCCACACAAAACATGGCTAACGCTCCCAGCTCCTCGGCATGCTATGGCCAATGCCTAGGAGACTGGACCAGCTGCTCTGTCACACTCCTGCGGCTCCGTAATCTGGAAACCCAGGGATATCTCCCATCATCAGATATGGCAGCGACCCGCGCAGGTCTGTTCTCCTATGGTGACGAGGTTTTTGATGAGCGGTTCCCTAATCCAAAGAAGGGGGAGCCCGTTTGCTTCGTCCCTTCCTTCTCCGGGGCCTAGGGTTTCCAATCCACCTATACTTAAGGGGGTTACTAGAGTTCTACGGGATTCAACTCCACCATCTCACCCCTGGATCGATCCTACACATCTCGGGATCTGTCGCCCTCTGAGGGATGTTCTTAGGGTGTGAAGCTCATTTCGATCTGTGGAGGAAATACTTCTGCCTCGTCCCTCGAACTTGAGACAAGGCCATCTTAGAGGTCGGTGGAGCCGAAGTATGCCACATAGTGGTAACGGGGTATCCGGATGGCACACCGAAGGAATCCGAAGAATGGCCTTCGGATTGGTTTTATATTGAAGACGATCCCCTATTAGAGCCAACACGGACAGGTCTTCTCGAATACTCTGACCTCCTCCCGAAGAAGAGGTACAAATGGCGACCCAAGAGCTCTCAGGAGGAGAGCACCGAAGTGCAATGCCTAGCCGAGAAAGTGCGGTTGCTTGCCCATCACCGGCTAACAATGATCGATGTCATGGCCGCCGCTATCTCCCGGTGCGTGCAGCCCCTCCAGCAAAGGGTGCACACCTTGTGGCAATACAACAGAACAAGCGATGCCATGCGTTCCCGGAAATTAGGTCCTGCCAATCCAACAGTGTTGGCCGCCGCACTTACTGACCTATACAAAGGAGAGCAAGAAGACTTCATCCGGTGATCAACCAAGGAGGGGTATTCGGCCCACAATCCCATTGAACAGGTAAATCTTCCTCCTTTCAATCATGAAATAGTTCGGGGCTTCAGTCCACACTCTATTTGCCTGAGGCCTTGACGTGGATAGGAATGGAGGAGCTTCATCAAGACTGTCAACCAAGGTTGTCAGAATCAAGATTCTGTTATGCGATTCTATGAGTTTATAATCCAAATTAATCCCTCCGATTCTGCGATTTTACTTCATAGAATCTATGTTTCTACGATCCTTATAGTGAAGATTCTACGATTTGCGATCCTACCATCAGAGTTCCGATCCGATTCAGAATCGCGATTCTGACAACCGGGTCAACTGTCCGGCTCCTCGGCCCAAGAATCATTCACGTGATAATGATCCGGGCTTCAATGAGGACCCGGATCTTCGTCTTGACTTCAAAAAGAGAGTCTACTATCAGGACAACATCGTCTAGACCCCGGTGGCACTCATAGTCGATTACCCCGAGTTGTTTTCCATTCTGTCCACGGGTAAGCAGAAAAATTCTTCCCGCAAGAGGACAACTACCAAGAACACCCCGGACCCCGATCAGCATGCCATGCGCCAGCAGTCGAGGCTGCAGGCGAGTCAGAGGCCGGCCGGGACCCTGCAAAGGAGCCGGACATGGGAACGAATCCTCTTGTCCGCGCATCCTGAAGGTACATAGTGCGGATATCCGTTTTATCATTGTACTTAGCAGAATCTCATAGACACTCATTTTTATCTAGGCGAAACATCCAATCCTCACCTACCGAGGGGGCTGCCCGGGTGTTAGGAGACGCCTGGAGCTCCCGGGCCACGACTGATGCGGCTTCCGCTACGGAAACCCCCATGGCCGGTCCGGCACCCGCCAAATCTTGCAACGGAGTGTCCGTCACCAAATCAGAAGTGGAGAGCACCATGCATCGTCGGCACCGATGGGAGGCAATGAGGCATCCAATTTTCTCCGATCAGGAGTTTGGTGCCCTACGCTTGGCGGATGCACATCTCAGGGCCGCCCGAGCTGGCTTCAGCGAAGCTATGAAGCTGATAACAACCAACATTCACGTAAGTGGTTGGATTTTGTAGAATTTGCATACTTGAGAAAGCCTAGTAGCCCCCGAGCCTTAATTTAATTTATAAAAAACGAATTAAGGATCTCCACCCTGTTTGACTGCTGACGCAAGCCTCAAAACAATAGTCCGAGCAGTTGGCCAAGGCCCTTGAGGAGAGTCGTATAGAGGTGCAGTCCATGAAGGCCAAACTAGCACAAGTGAAGAGCTTTACGCGAGAGGCCCATGGTGAGTATGCTTTTACTTCTAATCCTGTGATATTAGCATGTCTGACATATGGATTCCATGTAGCAGCCGAATCAATAAGACATATGGAAAAGTAGCTGAAAGAAGCCCGGGATTCCCAAAGGTATGCGGAATCACAACAGCAAGCCGGTTGTCTTGTTATACAAAAACAAGCTGAAGAAATAAAGAGTTTAAAGACTCGATTGGCCGAAACTCAAGAAGAGAATCAAAAGCTTCAGAGGGGCGTATTCAATAAATACAATTCCGCTATGAGTAAGTATTTCCGATTTAGAGGATGATAATAATCACGCTTGTTATCTTGTGTGCAGGTCTCCTTACCGGACATCCTGAAGAGGACATCGAATCGTACCAAGGGGACCTGCTGAAGGAGGAGACCTCGCTCCACAAGCGTGTGCCAAAAGCGATCAAAGGGATGGTGAAGGTGTTATGGCCCACCGAACAGACACCAAAAGGGCTAGCCCCACTTGTGGATCAACTTAGGGGAGCTCGGGATAGGTTCGAGCTGTGGAAGACTTCGTATTGCCGCGAAGGAGAACGGGAGGCGTGGGCAATGGTCAAGACCCGTTTCGCCGGACTTAACCCCGAGCATATGGCGCGGACTGGTCCTGTGGGATCGGACGGAAAAGAAGTGCCACTCCGCCTGGTATATGACAAGGTGATGCCAGTCACCCGTCTCTTGCAAGCAGACTGCCCCCTCAACACAATAATCGATGATCTCGATCAGCAGCCACATATTTAATTTACATATACATGTGTAAAACAATCTGTGTTGTAAACTTTGTCCTAACCGGCCATCGGTTGCTCCCTCCCATGCAAAGAGCTCGGGAGTATTCCTTCTTATTATTCCTTCACCAAAGAGCAAACTTATATTCGGGGAACCATGCAATCTAGCCATGTGGTGCGAATAGACAGAAAGCACACAGAAAGATATGTTATATTATGGCGCAATCTAAGAAACATATTCCAATGAAAATAGTACCTCTAGCGATACATTTCGCCGAGGTTCTACGAAGAGAGTAGATTGGAATCCGGATACTTGTAGTATGCGACTAAGTGTTTTCTGGGAATAAGAGACCCAAATAACAGAAGTAGCAACCAGGGCCTTATAATGTATTTTCGTCATAGCTGACTAATTGTCTACATAAAATAGCTAGCTTTCGGCTTCACTCGTCTGGGGTACATGTTCGGATGACCCGGTCGTAACAATCGCAAAGGTGCTCCCTTTACTCTCTAGCCAAACAAGCGGGAACATAGAGAGTAACCACAGGAGCGAGGCAACCCAGCTTGGCAAAGTCTTAATTCGAATTGATGCATCTGATGGCTAAAAAATGACAAAAGAAACCTGCACGCCCGGCAACTATTAAAAACTGGCTATTTAAAAGAAGCCCCCACATGTTGTGTTCGGATTTAACACTTTATGGTGTATGCCGACTATCCGTAGTACAAGATTGGTTCAGCCGAACATAGGGTAGGGAAAGAAATTGTCCCTATCGAACAGCAAAGTGGGCTAGTAAATGGAGAAAAATGCAAAAAATAACGAAAAAAGAAAAGGTGTAGGGAGTATGGACGACACTGGTTTATCCGTAGAATCTCCGAAGATGAGCTGCGTTTCATGGCTTTGGTTCAAGGCGGTTATCGGACGAACTCCACAAATGATAGGCCCCTCGTGTGAGCACTTCGTCAATGATGAAAGGACCCTCCCACTTGGGGTTGAGTTTGTGCTTCTATTTCTCCGGGAGTCGTAGGACGAGTTCTCCCATGTTGTATCCTTTTTCCTGAAGTTCCCTACTTTGGTACTGCCGAACTTGTTGTTGGTAAAGAGTGGATCGAGCCAGAGCTATGTCCCGATCCCCCTCCAGGGCGTCTAAGTCGTCTTGCCGATCTAACTCGGCCTCCTTTTCCTTGTACATGTGCACTCTTGGTGCGTCGTGGATAATATTGTAGGGGAGGACTGCCTCTGCCCCATAGACCATAAAAACGGTGTATAACCCATTGATCGGTTCGGGGTAGTACGCAGGCCCCATAAAATGGAGTTGATTTCCTCCACCCAATGATAGTCGGACTCATGAAGATATCGGACCAAATGTGGCTTGATGCCGCTCAAAAGACCGTTTGCTCGCTCGAGCTGTCCATTGGTCTGTGGATGATAGACCGATACATAATCGAGCTTTATGCCCATTTTTCCGCGCCAGTCCTTGACCTCTTGGGCCATGAAGTTGGTTCCATTGTCCGTTATTATACTATGCGAGACACCGTAACAGTGTACTATGCTAGATATAAATTCAATCACTGGCCTGGATTTAGCCGATTTAACAGGCTTGGTTTCTATCTGTTTGGTGAACTTGTCAACCATGACTAGTAGGTATTTATTTTTCTTGGTTCCCCCTTTAAGGGGTCCAACCATGTCTAGCCCCCAGACCGCAAAAGGCCAGGTGATCGGAATACTCCGAAGAGCCATTGGGGGCATGTGACTTCGATTCGCGAAGAGTTGACACCCGACGCAATGCTGAACGAGTGACTCGGCGTTGGTCCGAGTTGAAGGCCAAAAGAAACCAGCTCAGAAGGCTTTGCCGACAAGAGATCTTGTCACGGCATTGTGCCCGCCCATGCCCACGTGGATTTTGGCGAGGAGCTCCTGTCCTTCCTCCTCGGATATACACCTCTGGAGTACTCCAGTGGTGCTTTTCTTGTATAACTCACCCTCGTGTACTTTGTAAGCCTTGGATCGCCGAACTATGCGTCGTGCCTCTGTTTGATCGTCGAGGAGTTCCTTGTGAAGGAGGTAGGTGAGGAAGGGCTTTGTCTATCGGGGGGATTACCCCCGGGTAGTCTCAAGGAGACAACTCAACATTTTAAAACATCTGGGGACCCACCCCCGGTATGCGAAGCGCCACGAATCAATAGGACAAACGAAGAAGTGAGCTGACGACACTGTAGCTAGCGACATTGTAGCTGTCCGGCCGCTCTTTTTCGGCTGCCCCCGTCTGGCTCAGCAGCCTCCACCCATCCCGCTCGGCAGCCTCCACCCATCCAGCTCGGCAGCCTCCACCCGTCCGGCTCGGCAGCCTCCACCCGTCCGGCTCGGCAACCTCCACCCGTCCGGCTCCCCCTGCCCGGCTCCTTCCGTCCGGCTCGTCCCGTTCGGCTCCTCCTGTCCGTCTCCTCCTGTCCGGCTCCCCCTGTCCGGCTCCTCCCGTCCGGATCCTCCTGTCTGGCTCCTCCTGTCCGGCTCCCCCTGTCCGGCTCCTCTTGTTCGGCTCCCCCTGTTCGACGTCTCCCGTTTGGCTCCTCTAGTCCGGCTCCTCCTGTCCGTCTGCGGCCTGACGAAGTCAGCTCCCGATGTTCCATCGGACACGCGCAAACCAGAAGACCCTATCTCGTGGCGATGCACTATTGGTAAGCTGGAGCACACTATATGCATGTCGTGTAGTACTCTCTACAGTGTGACCTGCCCCCTGGACACTGATTTATAAAGTGCGCTAGGGGATAGACATAGCTTAGTCCACAAGCTACATGTGTCTTTACTTGTAAGCTACCCATGGTAGCTTACATCTCAAGCTGCATGGGACGTAAACTACCCACTATGGCTTACATCCAAAGCCACACATCCATGCCTATATAAAGGCCCCCTCTCACTCTCTAAAGGGGGATAGCTTCCCTCACATCCTCTCATCCCCACTCTCACACTCATGTATGAGGCAAGAAGCCTCATGGCTCTCCTCCCCAAATAGCTCCAGGAGCAACCATGTACCAAATGTACCTTAGTTATACAGATATGCAGGAGTAGGGGTATTATCTCTCCGGAGAGCCCCGAACCTGGGTAAACTACAGCGTGTTATTCGCATACCCGTCCCGGATTATCCATGACGACCTTGCCCTCACCTCGATAAGCCACCCCGTGGCATCTGCCGTCTCGTGTGATCCCTCGTGAGAAAACAACGACACTGTCCATGGTGCAATTACTGCGATTACCTCCTGAGCCGAGGGGGTCTCATTCATCGTTCAGCCGCCAATGATTGCCATCATCTGGTTTGTTTATAGGGGGAACAACTTTGTCCGCTATTTGCGGACCGGTGCCATTTGCGTCGTCCTGCCACACTACCGAGGGCTTGAAGATCTGCTCCGGGAAGGTGTTTCTCGAGATGGGATCACACTTGGCTCCCAAATGGGCCAATATATTGGCGACTTGGTTGTTTTCTCAAGCAACGTGGTGGAATTCCAACCCCTCAAACTGAGCAGATATATTGAGGACATCGTCTCTATATGCCGCCATCTTCGGATTTTTGGCGTCGAACTCGCCGTTAATTTCGGATATGTCTAGGTTTGGGTGTCACACCCTGTGTTTGTATCACCTTTATATGTTTGGGTTTATAAAATTTGGAGCCAACTAAAACTTTTTCAAGGTGCTTGTGCTTTTTTGCAATAATGTTTGTTTGCTTGATGATTGTGATTTATGGTACTCCTAGATTCTATTCCACTTCATATTCATCTTCCTTGACCCAAACCTCTTGCCCAATGATCATGCCATGTGAATAGTGCCCAAAACTATTTTTTATCAATTTTTGTTTTAAACAAAAATGATTTATTCAAATTAGGTCTTCAGAAACCCCTGAGATGAGGTTTGCACTATAACCTACAATATATAAGTCCTCAAATTGGGTGGGTTCTTCTTCCCCAAGAGCTTTACTTCGAACCTACTATATATAAGACTTCTCAAAACCACTTAGTATTAATTTTAAATATTATTATTATATTTTATTTAAAGGTTTTTCTTAAAACCAAAAATGGTCTTTCATTGGGAAAATTATTTAAATGCTTTCAAAATATTTGAGAAAATTTAGAGAAACTCAGTGGACATATTTTTTTATATATATCAGTTTTAACACAAGGGCATGTTCAAATCATGGGAAAACCCCTCAAAACCCTTTCTGTTCAAACCAAGCTCTTGAAATATTTCTATAAGAAATATTCTGAATAAATTCTAGGAAAATTCCAGTAGGTCAACACTATCATAAGTGATGATCTTTCATAGTCTCATCTCAATCCAAGTTGAATTGATTCATCAAACCATCCCAAAACCCTTCTTGTCCAGATTCAAATTTGAGACTCTTTGCATTGTGAAGTGTTTCCGCTTGACCCCAAACTTTGTGGGCATCCTCTAATGACCAAATAGTGATGCTAAACTAAGTGGTGCATCAAGGGTAAAAGCCTAGCATTACTAGATCTATAGAAACCTGATTCTGTTAATTTCTAGGGTTTACCAAGTCTCCATTGTCAACTTTTTCCCCTTGAGCTCAAACTTGGTGAATCCTCTCATTTTTACCTAGCATTTGACCCTGGTAAATATCTCAGTAAGTTGGTAAAATTATCTTGCCAAAATCACTACCAAACACCTTCTGGTGAATTGGTATAACCTCTGGTTTCACCCCTTTTTCTTTTATCCTTGCCCCCAAATTTTTATCACAGCCTCTGGTAAGTACCTTGCACCTCCAGTAACACTCCCTGGCTAAGACTCCTTAGGAAAGTGGGGTAAAATCCTCATTTTACCCTCTGGACAGGAGTTTTCCCTCTCTCTCTCTCTCTCAACTTTCCTTCTCTACTAAGGAACCATAGGGCATCCAAGACCCTTTCCCTCTATTCTATTCCATCCTCTATCCCCTAGACATAGGTGGCCGCATAGAAGATGCCAAGGACAATGCCATGCCATGCAATAGCCGCGCTCTAGAGCGTGCTATAGTGCTGGCCGCACTGTAGCCGCTGCCCAATGGCCGCCCCTGACCACCTTGGGCCGCCCTCGCGTGTCCCCCGAGGCGCCCTCGGCGTCCGTGACATGCTATGCAGTCGGCCCCCTCCTCTCTCTCCCTCTTCCGACCCCTCTTGCGCGTGCCCGATGCCGCCTGAGCCGGCCAATGCACGAGCTCACACACGCGTACCCTTCCCTCTCTCCCATGCTCCCGCTCGTCATGGACCAGTCCCAGGAACACTCCCGAGAAGTCCCGCAAGCCCCCTCTCCCTCTGGCCTCGGTCACGTCCTCTCCGGCTCACGGCTCGTCGGGGGACTCGCGCCCTAGCTATAAAAAGTCCTCTCAGACCCCTCTCTCTCCTCTCCCCAGCAACCTCCCTAAGTCCCCTAGAGATCTCCCAACGCCCCCATGCTCAGGATCGACCCGAGGACCGCCATGGCCATCTCACCGTCAATCTCCAGGTACGGAGCCCCTCTGGCCCTACTCTCTCTTCGGTTGGCCCTCCCTCGACATTCTAACGCATTTCCCCCTTCTCGTCGTCCTCTTTGAAGCCTAAAACAGCCCTCGCGACCACCTCCCGAAGCCTTCTCCGTCGTGGGTGCTCACCGCCGGCAACTCCGGCCACCTCCGGCCTCCCTTCGACCTCCCCTGGAACGACGGCTCCTCCCCAAGCCTGTTCCCTCCATCGCCTGCCGTCGCCGTGCCCCGTGTCGTTGTCGTTGAGCCTCTCCCCTCTCTGCCCCGAGGTGGGAGAAGGATCTGATAGTTGGTACCCACCTGTCGGCCTCTCTCTCCCTCTCCCGCGCTCTCTCTCCCCGCCTCGCCGTCACTGATGGCCGAGCCCCGCGTGTCAGGTTTGAACCTGGCCACGCGTGAGGCTAGCTAGCTGGCTAGCTGGGCCGGCCCAGCCACTGGCCGCCTTTGGCCTGGGTTTTCCTGTGGCCTTTTCTTTTCTTTTTCTATGGGTTTTTGCAAAAATCCCATAGAGCCCAATAAAATTCCTATGACAATAATTTTTGCACCTTAATTCCTAAAATAATACATAGAATTTATTAGTGCCATTTGTAAAAATGTTTGAAAACATTTGATGTACTGTTTTGATTTAAAACCCCCTATTTGGCATTATCTGCCTTTGTTTAATAGTTTTTAAAAATGTTTTTCATAAAAAAATATTAAACAAACATTTTTGCAATAGTCTCTAGAATCTATCAGAGTAGGGTAGCATTTTAGTTAGTGGCTTGTGTGCTCTGTTTTTGTGGTGCTTATTTTTATCGCTATTTTATCGCAATGATAGATTGCGCTATTGACGAGGAAGTTGGACCCGAAGACTTAGAAGACCTCGGAGACTTTGTTGAGCCAGGCAAGCAGCCCTTTGACCATGTTAAGAAACCTTTTTTCATTGCATGACATATAGCACTCTACTTTTGATATACTTGATCATGTGAAGTAGTGACCCCTCCAGTGGGTTGCTTCCCATACTTTTGCCATTTACACTTGCATCGTGCATGACCCTACCACCTTATGAGGGTTATGCAGGCGGGAGTAGTTAGGATGCTAATAGATGCTCCACAAATGGGATGGGATTGATGCATAGTGGTGGAAAGGAAGTGGTTCTTTCAAAGACTTTCCGAAAACCTCATCGGGTGCCAGTAATGCCCAAGGGAGATGATGATGACATGGGTGACCACTTGAGAAAGAAGTGGTGTACCAGAACAAGTGAGTGTCGTGATTTTTGAAAATGGATTGGTGTAAGTTGCAACCATTCTTCCAACCTTACTTGTATGAGCACGATACCCCTTATGGGACGGGGCTTTATTGAGTACTATGGTTGGTGCTAGCACGGAGCCCGCATTACTAGTGGCAAGAGTGAAGTGGTCACTCTTGCGACGGGGTTGTCCCGGAAGTGGAAGGCCAAGTGATGTCTTCACAGGCACCGGGCGCACCGTTGCGTGCCCTCATGGATGATACGAGTGATGTATATCATGAGGGATGGCACCAACGAGTGGACTCTTTGTTTTGTATGACCATGGGAAAAGCATTGTTCGGGTGCTTACCTCGGGTCTGTTAAATACCACGAGTCGTGGATGACACGGAAGTTCCCTGAGTCTTGTGGGTAAAGTGTGCAACCTCTACAGAGTGTAAAACTATTCGAATAGTTGTGTCCATGGTCAACGACAGTTGGATGACCGCTCTTGTGCTATGTCGGTGTTTTCACAAACTGGTGTGTGAGTGTGTTGGAGACAAAGACGGTACTTGAGCTAAGTCCGATGACTTAGCATGGGAAGTGATCTAAGTCCGATGACCTGGCATGATGAATGAACATGAGGTGTTCAACCCCTACTTATGATGATATCTTTAACTTGATCATATGGATATCTGCCTATTGTTGATGCATGCTTCTAGTTACTTGATCATGTCATCGCATTTAAAACTAGCTTTCCGCAAATTACCTACTTAGTGCTATATCATGCATCATTATTACCTTGTTCCACAACTTGGGTTGCTTGCGAGTACATTCAAAGTACTCATTGGCTTGCCATTGGTTATTTAATTGGCCAAGCATGGAAGAACAACAGTATGTTGAAGAGTTCGTTAGAGACGAACATGCGAACTAGGACGCTTCCTAGTCAGAATGCCAGTACGTTTAAGGCTGATGGAATGGGTTCATGCTTTCGATCAAGATTTCCATTGCTTGTTCTATTTAAGTGTTTGGACCTTCCGGACCTATCTATGTAAGACTAGACCTTCATGGTCTTTATTTGTGTAAGACGCTAAATGTGGATGTAAGACTGTTGTTATTTGTGGGGTCGTCCGGGAAGTGGAAGGCCATGCATTGTCTTTACAGGCACCGGGCACACCGTTGCGTGCCCTGATGGATGATACGAGTGATGTATATCATGAGGGACGTCACCAACGAGTGGACTCTTTGTTTAGTACCACCATGGGAAAGGCATTGTTTGGGTGCTTACCTCGGGTATGTTAAATACCGCGAGTCGTGGATGACACGGAAGTTCCCCGAGTCTTGTGGGTAAAGTGTGCAACCTCTGCAGAGTGTAAAACTATTTGAATAGCCATGTCCATGGTCAAGGACAGTTGGATGACCTCTATTGTGCTACGTCCAAGTGTTTTCACAAACTAGTGTGTGAGTTTGTTGGAGACAAAGATAGTACTTGAGCTGAGTCCGATGAATTAGCATGGGAAGTGATCTAAGTCTGATGACTTGGCATGATGAATGAACATGAGGTGCTCAACCCCTACTTATGATGATATCTGTAACTTGATCATATGAATATCTGCCTATTGTTGATGCATGCTTCTAGTTACTTGATCATGTCATCGCATTGAAAACTAGCTTTCCGCAAATTACCTACTTAGTGCTATATCATGCATCATTATTACCTTGTTCCACAACTTGGGTTGCTTGCGAGTACATTCAAAGTACTAATTGGCTTGCCACTGGTTATGTAATTGGCCAGGCATGGAAGAACAGGAGTATGTTGAAGAGTTCGTTGGAGACGAACATGCGAACAAGGACGCTTCCCAGTCAGAATGCCTATAGGTTTAAGGCTAATGGCATGGGTTCACGCTTTTGATCAAGATTTCCGCTGCTTGTTCTATTTAAGTGTTTGTCCCTTGTGGCCCTATCTATGTAAGACTAGACCTTCATGGTCTTTATTCGTGTAAGACGCTAAATGTGGATGTAAGACTCTTGTTATTCAGCTTCTGTGTGTTCAGTGAGCATTGATCTCTAGGATCACTATACACGCGCATTCGGTGATCACAACTTATGAGTCGGGGTCCCCACAGAGCTGGTATCAGAGCCATCCTGACTGTAGGAAGCCCTTAGTTAGCATGGACCTTAGTCAGGATAAAACCGTTTTCAAAACTACACCTAGCATTTGTACTTAGGAATTCTGCACCAGTTGCCTCTTCTATTCTTCACACAACACTTTGCTAACTCTCCTCGCTTCAAACCTTTGTAGATGGCCATCGTACCCGAAGCCTTCCTGACATCCGTCTTTCCCATACTCCTTCAGGATAGCCTAGAGAAGTGACAGTTTCGCCAACCATCCATTTTCCTCTACCACGAGCACTGGGTTGATGCCGTCACGAAGGAGTACCACGTAGATGTGGCCGTGAAGGCAAACGACTCCTAGACCAGTTGGTTCTTTGAAGGACCCCGGATGGAGACCATGACGCTTGTAATCGAGACAGCTACACACAAGGCACTCTTGCACCTTCGAGACATCATTCCAGAGATGGCTGATAAGCCGGCTACTCGCTACCTTCCTTTCAGGAAGGAAGATCTTGGCAAGAGTTGGACACTGGTTCCGACCCAGGAGGATGGCACACCACTCAGGTTCCAGACCTACTTCAACCTCTCTGACGATAGTCCGGTTCACCACTTGATTAAGGAGTCCGTCAAGCTCCGCGAGGAACTTCACCACACCCGAGAGCTACTTCGGCAAGCCAAGACGGACCCAGACAAGATCAAGAAGGACGGAGCCCCTAATGGACGACCAGCTGTCGCTTATTGAGGAGGAGCACCCCCATCTAGTGATGTACCCACATGTTGTCATCGCATGAGTGCGAAGGAGTACTGTGAGCTCTTCACCGACCTGCCAGCAAAGCGTTGTCAGGATAGACCTCCTCGTTCCCCTACCCCTTCGACCAGGAATGAAGCCCGTTCGAACGATGAACAAGAGGAAGACCCAGAGGAGCATGATTACGAGACCGAGCACTCCACCACCTGAGTCCGAGAACCCCTAGGGTAGGATCAGTCATGTACCCCTCATGTGATGTCGAGTCCGTGTAATGGTTCATATGAAACCATGTGGGCTTGTTATTTGTTTTGTTGTTTGTGTTCCTATGCAAGTCGCGCTTTTGCCTTAGGCAACATGTAAGCGACTCTATCGTCTATCTTAATATATATGTTGGTCTTTCGACCTTTGTTTTAACACACGTGCATTTGACCACCCCCCTTAGGCGCGCTTTTCCATTATTGCTTATCCTCTCATCTATCCTAGTTGTTTGACTTGGTTGCTCCAAACAGGATGGTGACTGCTACCCGCAACAGCTCCTTCACCAACCCTGAAGCGGCAACTCAAGCCAGCAATAGGGAGGTGGTGGGGCCTCTCACGTTGGAGGACACTAGGAGCGGCCACAAGGCGACATTCCCCCGCCACCACCTCCACCAGAGAACATGACCATAGCTCAGTTTCTCCAAGTTCTCCGAGAGGAGCGCCAGGCCAACAATGCTGCAATCCAGCAGATGGCTTAGGCCCTTGTGAACAACCAGTAGCAAGGCAGGAATGGCAATGGCTGCCTCACGCTGTCTGAGTTCATGAGGAATTCCCCCCAACCTTCACCGAGACTGCTGAACCATTGGATGCTGATGACTGGATCTGCACCATCGAGGACCTGCTTGCACTGGTCAATTTCAACGAGGACCGTGAGAAGGTATTGTATGCCTCTCACTGCCTCGGAGGTACCGCCCGAGCTTGGTGGGATGGATTCAAGGTCATGCAAGGTGAGCGTGTGATCACTTGGAATGACTTCAAGGAAGGATTCCGCACCGCCCACATTCCTTTTGGGATGATGGCTATCAAGAAGAGAGAATTCCGAGCGCTGAAGCAAGGAAGTGGCTCTGCCAAGGAGTACCTACAGAAGTTCAACACGCTGTCAAGGTATGCACCTGAAGATGTCAGCACAGAGGTTGCCAAGAAGGAACGATTCATGGAAGGACTTCAACAGGTCCTGAAGTATTAGCTCATCATCTGCGACTGTCGTACCTTCTTCGACCTGGTGAACAACGCCCTCATGCTGGAAGACAAGCATCATGCCATAGATGACACTCGCAAGCGCAAGATGATCAGCAAGGGTACCTCAAGCAACCAGAAGCCTCGCCCCTGGCAGCCAGCCCTAGCCAAGCCAACCTATCAGCCACAGTAAGCTAGACCTCCTGCACCTCGTCCGAGCTACCAGCCTCAGTTGTATACCAATCCCAGGACAACTTACAACAACAGCCCCAATAACAAAAACGGTGTTAGAAACTTCAACAACAACCCTGGGTAAGTCACTTGCTTTGGATGTGGTCAGTCCGAACACATCTCTAAGCTTTGCCCCAACAGGAAGCCATATGCACCATGCCCCAATGCACCAAACCAATGTCAAGCCCGTGGAGCACCACCAAGGAACCTAGCTCCCCGCAACCAGCCCAACACTGGCAAGGGTCATGTGAATCACGTCACCGCAGAGGAAGCTCGGGAAGACCCGAACGTCATACGGGTACATTCCTCGTCAACTCAACCCCAACCATAGTATTGTTTGATTGTGGAGCTTTGCATTCTTTTGTCACCCAAAAGTTTGCATTAGAGAGTGGCATGAAACCTACACCCTGGGTAGTCGTATGTTGATGCAAACCCAAGGATCAGTTATGAGGTCCAGGATAGGGTGTAAAGGAGTGAAGATTGACATCAACGGGGTAAACTTCCTAGCAGACCTTACAGTTCTGGACTCACCCGGCCTTGACGTCATCCTTGGCATGAATTGGTTGACCAAGCACCAAGGCATGTTAGACTGTACCAAGAGGATTGTCACCATGACCAATAGCCAAGGAGTGGAAGTCAAGTATGTTCCCAACCCTGCCTCCACTCAAGCCCCTCAGGCTAACTATCTGTCGGGAGTTGAGTTGGATCAAGTGCCAGTGGTATGTGAGTACCCGGATGTGTTTCCTGTTGAGCTAACCGGAATGCCTCCTGACCGCGACATTGAGTTCATCATTGAGCTTATGCCCGGGTCAAGGCCCATCTATAAGAAGGCCTATAGGATGGGATCCAAAGAGTTGGCTGAATTTAAGAAGCAACTGGTAGAGCAGATCAAAAAAGGATTTATTCGCCCTAGTGCCTCTCCTTGGGGATCGCCTGTTCCATTTGTGTCAAATAGGGACGAAACTATCAGACTCTGTGTCGATTACCGATCTCTCAATGAAGTCACGGTAAAGAACAAGTACCCACTCCCCAATATTGAAGACTTGTTTGATAATTTAAATGGAGCCAAGGTGTTTTCCAAGATCGACCTCAGGTCTGGGTACTATCAACTGAAGATCAGACCCCAAGACATTCTCAAGACGGCATTTGTAACCCGATATGGCATGTATGAGTATACGGTCATGTCATTTGGGTTAACCAATGCCCCTGCCTACTTCATGTACCTCATGAATAAGGTCTTCATGGAGTACTTGGACAAGTTCGTTGTCGTCTTCATTGACGACATACTTGTCTTCTCCAAGTCTAAACAAGAGCATGAGGAACACTTGAGATGGGTCCTAGAGAAGCTTAGAGAGCACCAACTTTATGCCAAGTTCAGCAAGTGTGAATTTTGGTTGCATGAAGTTGGATTCTTGTGTCATGTGTTGACTACAGAAGGATTATCGGTGGATCCTGCCAAGCTTGAAGTTGTGACTGAATGGCAAACCCCAACCACCGTAAAGGAAGTCAGGAGCTTCCTCAGACTCGCGGGATATTACCGCAAGTTCATGGAAGGATTCTTAAGCATTGCCCAACCCATGACCCAGATATTGAAGAAGGACAAGAAGTTCGAATGGACTGCTAAGTGCGAAGAAAGCTTCTGGGAGCTCAAGAAGAGATTGACCACAACCCCAGTTTTGGCCACCCCCGATATTCACAAGGAGTTTGTGATTTATTGCGATGCATCAAGAACCAGGTTTGCAGGTGTTTTGATGCAAGAAGGCAGATTTTTAGCATATCTATCCAGACAGCTACAACCGCATGAAGAAAACTATGCAACTCATGATCTTGAGTTGGCACCCGTGGTTCATGCCTTGAAGACATGGCGACATTACCTTCTGGGGAAGCGCTGTGAAATATTCACCAACCAGAAGAGTTTGAAACATATTTTCACTCAAAGGGAATTGAACATGAGGCAACGAAGATGGTTGGAATTGATCAAGGATTACGACCTCAGTGTTCAATACCACCCCGTAAAGGCCAACGTGGTAGCAGACGCCTTAAGCTGAAAGGCTTGTTCCTTGAATGATATGATTAAGGAAAGGCTACCCGCTCTGTATGAAGAGCTTGAAAGCTTTGGCTTGGAACTGGTTGCACCAGGATTCCTCGCCAACCTCGAAACAAGGCCTACCTTGATGGATGATATCAAGGAAGCTCAGAAGGGACATGAGAGCATTGAAGTCATCAAAAGGAAGATCAAGGCTGGCAAGGCCCCAGGATTCTCAACGGATGAACAAGTAGTAGTATGTTTCGGGAATCGCATCTGCGTACCCAACAAGGAGGAGCTCAAGAACCTGATCTTGCAAGAAGCTCATGACACTCCATACTCCATTCATATTGGAGGAACCAAGATGTATCAAGACCTCAAGACAAGATTCTGGTGGCATGGCATGAAACGGGAGATAGGCACGTTCGTGGCTAAGTGCGACATATGCCAAAGAGTCAAAGCTGAGCACCAACGACCCGCTGGACTATTGCAACCTATCAAAGTGCCTGAATGGAAGTGGGACAAAGTCAGGATGGATTTCATCACCGGATTACCAAGATCGAGCAAAGGACACGATTCCATTTGGGTCATTGTTGATCACCTGACCAAGGTAGCCCACTTCATTCCAGTCAAGATGACCTACAATGGGAACCAGTTGGCCCACCTCTACATCAACTGGATTGTGAGCCTCCACGGTAATCCTAATGAGATTGTGTCGGACTGAGGCACCCAGTTCACCTCAAGGTTATGGAATAGGTTCCAAGAAGCCTTGGGAACCAAGCTCTCTTTCAGCACCGCATTCCACTCTCAGACCGGTGGGCAAACAAAACAAGTAAATCAGATACTCAAAGACATGCTTTGCGCTTGTGTTTTAGCATATGGAGTGAAGTGGGAAGATTGCCTACCATTCACCGAGTTCTCCTACAACAACAGCTACCAAGTGAGTCTTCCGATGGCACCATTTGAGGTGTTGTATGGACGCAAGTGTCGTACCCCCCTCAACTGGTCAAAAAGCGGAGAAGGATTAGTTTTTGGACCAGACATTCTCCGTGAAGCAGAAGAGCAAGTTCAACTCATCCGAGAGCGACTCGAGACCGCCAAGACCAGGAAAAAAAGCTACGCTGACTCTCACCATCGAGACATGAGTTTCCGTGTTGGGGACCATGTTCATCTCCGAGTCACGCCTCTCAAAGGGAACAAGCGTTTACACATCAAGGGGAAGCTTGCACCAAGATTCATCGGCCCCTTCAAGATCACCGACAGGCGAGGAGAAGTTGCATATCAGCTAGAGTTACCTTCCGAGCTGTGGGATGTGCACAACGTCTTTCATGTGTCACAACTTCGGAAGTGTCTGCAAGTTCCCAACCACCCCGACCTCTACAAGGATATCGACCATCAAGCCATTGATCTTCAGCCAGACCTCACTTATCATGAGATGCCAGTTCGCATTTTGGATGAGTCCGAGCGCTGCACCCGATGCTGCACCATCAAGTACTTCAAGGTCCAGTGGAGCAACCACACTAAACTTGAAGCAACCTCGGAGCGTGAAGATTATCTTAGATCTGAGTTCCCTTATCTTTTTAGCGCTTAGCCTAGGAATCTCGGGGACGACATTGTTGTAAGGGGGGAAGGTCTGTCACACCCTATGTTTGCATCACTTTGATATGTTTGGGTTTAGAATATTTGGAGCCAACTAAAACTTTTTCAAGGTGCTTGTGCTTGTTTGCAATAATGTTTGTTTGCTTGATGATTGTGGTTTATGGCACTCCTAGATTCTATTCCACTTCATATTCATCTTCCTTGACCCAAACCTCTTGCCCAATTATCATGCCATGTGAATAGTACCCAAAAATATTTTTTATCAATTTTTGTTTTAAACAAAAATCATTTATTCAAATTAGGTCTTCAAAACCCCCTGAGATGAGGTTTGCACTACAAGTCCTAAAATTGGGTGGGTTCTTCTTCCCCAAGAGCTTTATGTAAAACCTATTATATATAAGACTTCTCAAAACCACCAAATATTAATTTTAAAGATTATTCTTATATTTTATTTAAAGGCTTTTTAGTAAAACCAGAAATGGTCTTTCATAGGGAAAAATTATTTAAATGATTTCAAAATATTTGAGAAAATTTAGGGAAACTCAGTGGACATATATTTTCCATATATATGAGTTTCAACACAAGGGCATGTACAAATCATGGGCAAAACACCTCAAAACCCTTTCTGTTCAAACCAAGCTCTTGAAATATTTCCATAAGAAATATTCTCAATAAATTCCAAGAAAATTCTAGCAGGTCAACACTATCATAAGTGATGATCTTACATAGTCTCATCTCAATCCAAGTTTAATTGATTCATCAAACCATCCCAAAACCCTTCCTGACCAAATTCAAATTTGTGCAACTTTGCATTGCGAAGTGTCTCCCCTTGACCCCAAACTTTGTGGGCATGCTCTAATGAACAAATAGTGGTGCTACACTAAGCGGTGCATCAAGGGTAAAAGCCTAGCATTACTAGATCTACAGAAACCTGATTCTGTTAATTTCTAGGGTTTACCAAGTCTCCATTGTCAAATTTTTCCCCTTGAGCTCAAACTTGGTGAATCCTCTCATTTTTACCTAGCATTTGACCCTGGTAAATATCTTGGTAAGTTGGTAACCTTATCTTGCCCAAATCACTACCAAACACCTTCTAGTGATTTGGTAAAACCTCTGGTTTCACCCCTTTTTCTTTTACCCTTTCCCCCAAATTTTTACCACAACCTCTGGTAAGTACCTTGCACCTCCAATAACACTCCCTGGCCAAGACTCCTTAGGAATGTGGGGTAAAATCCTCATTTTAACCCTTAGACAGGAGTTTTCCCTCTCTGTCTCTCTCTCAACTTTCCTTCTCTCCTAAGGAACCCCAGGGCATCTAAGACCCTTTCCCTCTATTCTATTCCCTTTTCTATCCCATACACGTAGGTGGCCGCACAGAAGATGCCAAGGACAATGCCGTGGCATGCAATAGCCGTGCTCTAGAGCGTGCTACAGTGTCGACCGCACTGCAGCCGCTGCCCAATGGCCACCCGCGACCACTTTGGGCCTCCCCCGCGTGTCCCCTAAGGCGCCCTCGGCGTCCGTGACAATCTACGCGGTCGGCCCCCTCCTCTCTCTCCCTCCTCCGACCGGTCTCGCGCGTGCCCGAAGCCGCCCGAGCCGCCCAATGCGCGAGCTCACACACGCACGCCCTTCCCTCTCTCTCCCTTGCTCCCGCTCGTCGTGCACCAGTCCCAAGAACACCCCCGAGTAGTCCCGCAAGCCTCCTCTCCCTCTTGCCTCGGCCACGTCCTCTCCGGCGCACGGCTCATCGGTGGACTCGTGATCGAGCTATAAAAGGACCTCCCAACCCCTCTCTCCCCTCTGGTCCCTCTCTCCTCCCCAGCAACCTCCCTGAGTCCCCCAGAGAGCCCCCGACACCCCTGTGCTTGGGATCGACCTGAGGACCGCCGTGGCCATCTCACCATCGATCTCCGGGTACGGAGCCCCTCCGGCCCTCCTCTCTCTTCGGTTTTGTCACATCCCTAGCTAGCTTACTTAGGACAGCGTGTGTGTGTGCATCATGTTTCACTTTTTGCATCAATTTGAAATGGGGATTAAAAGAAACCCCAAACACTCCATTTGAATCAAACCAACTTAATGATTGTGAAAAAACGACAAATCCAAAATGCCCATCTAAAATGTCCCCTATGTCTGATAAATGTGGACATGAATATACTAGGGGTCATTCTAGATATCTGAATATTTATAGCATTTCAAAAATAAATATTAAAGCTTCTGAAAATGCCAAATAAAGCATTATAAATATTTTAGTTTTCAAAATATTCTGAAACTTTTTATAGAAGTTTGAAATATTCAAACTAGGTTCTATAAAATATTTTGGATATTTTATACCTAGCATTTGTGCCTAAAAAATAAAACAAATGTTAGAAAAATAAAACAGAAATTGGAATTCAAAAAAAGGAAAGGAGGCAGCACCTGGGCCGGCCCAGCTGGCCGAACACCGTCGTCGTCCTCCTGGCGGCCAGGAGGACAAGCGTGTGCCTGCCGCGCGCGTGCTAGAGCTGCCACGCAGCTCCCTGCGTGCCTGCATCCCCCGCCCTGCTGGTGAGAGGATGAGGACGCCGTTGTCGTCCCCATCTCTCTCGCGCGCATTCACCCCTGCCTCTTCCCTCTCCTCTGCCCACCATGGCCGTCGTCTTCACGCCCCCGTAGCCGCCGCTCCAGCCGCTCCCCCACGCTCCTGAGCCCCTCTGGAGCTCCGCCGAAATGTGTCGGTCCTCTCCGCCGAAAGAATCGAGCCGGGAGGCCCCCAGCGTTGACCTCGACGCCTTATTCTTCCTCGGTCACCGGAGACCGCTGCCGCCCATTCATCGCAAGCAAGGCCTCCCCGAGCCTGCTCTCATCGCCGGTGCGTCCGCTGTGAGATCCTACTCCCTTTCCCCCTCTTCCCCCCTTCGATAGCGCCGGATCCCTTCGGGTCCTAGAGCTCCTCGCCACTGGCGAGGATGTGGCCATCGCTGCAGCGGCGAAAGCTCGCACTTGAGCACGTAGTCGTGCTCAAGAGCAACCTAGGCAGCCCTAGGAGCCCTTGGTTGGGCCATTCGAGCTCCGGCTCGACAAGCCCGTGCTCGCCCGAGCTCCGGCAGCGGGCGTGCTCATCGCCGGTGCCGTTTCCGGCCACCCAAGACCCTAGGAGGTGTCGGGCTCAACGCGTGCGAGCACGCTAAGCCGATCGGTGCCCTCCGCCGGCCATTTGGTCACTGGAGGAAGAAACCCGATCCCCTCCGCCGTCCCTGACGTTGCTGGCGGCTCAACGCCGGCGAGTCAACCAGTTTGACCACCAAGGGTTAATCCCTGGGTCACTAGCAGGTGGGGCTGGGCCCTGTTAATTAGGATTAGGTTAATAATTTAATTAAGTTAATGACCAACTGATAGTGGGCCCTTCCCTAATCTAATTAGTAATTAATCATTTAGTTAGCCCTATTAGTAGCTCGGCCACTGACCAGTGGGCCCCACTGGTCAGGTTTGACCTGTCAACGGTGTGTTGACCAGCTGACGTCATGATGATGTTAGGCTAATGCAATAATGAATTTTCTGAATTAAATTAATTCCAGAAACTATTTAAAACTTAGAAAATTAATAGAAATTAATCTATAACTAAGATTGAACTAATTTATATATGAAAATTTATCAGAAAAATTCAATGAATTCAATGGTGCTATTATCATAAATGTTAGAGAAACCTATGTAGATGAACATTGACATCTACTAATAGGTTAACATATGAAATATGAAATGAAGAATGATTTTGAACCTACATTCCAAACCACTTCATTTAAATTGGACAGTAGTTGCATTATCTCATCCATACATGCTGCCATGTCATGATCATGCATCATATTGTTGCACTTGCCATGTATTGATTGCTATTTATCTGCATTTGCGGTAGGCCCTGCTTCTGAGGATACCTCCGAGTATTCCAACGAAGGAGAAAACCTTCCCGCTTCCTAGCAAGGCAAGCACCCCCATTGATCATTCCGACAACATCGCATTCTCTCTCTCCTACTCTTTATTGCATTTGGACAAACATTCACTTGTCTGTTATACACAGTAGATGAACCCATTCTTTTGCATGACCTGTCATTGTTACAGTAAACAGCTAAACCTTGCAACCTAGCATACCTGGTAGATTCTTGTGCCATGATGTGCTTTGCTTACTCTGCTTTCTATGCTTGCTATGCTTAGAGTTGTGTCAGGTCTGATTCATCTGGCTAATGAACTAGAGTGAAACAATGTTGTGCTGATGTGATAAGCTTATGATGAACCCGATTGGTAAAGGTAGCGATGAGAGGCTATGTAGGAGTACATAACGGTTTGTCTCATTGGGACCGTTCTTAGGAACTGAGTTCCATGTTTGTGATCCAAGACTAGTTACTACCTCATGCTGGGCCCTGAAATATGACCCCGCTCGACTTATCAATCGCTTAGTCCTTGGTCCAGGAGTTGCAAGTAGTTTCTAGTGTTTATAGCATGCTGCAGGCCGTGAGTAGCGCTGACCCTAGGGGTGGGTTATGATGCGGTAGGCAGTGACACGGTGTACCAAGGGTCACCTGAATGGTGGGCTTGGGAACCCTACGCACATCATTTGGGGCCATAGCAGAAACTTCAGCCGGACTTCCGTGCGAGTTCAGTCTCAAATAGGCGATAGCCTGGACTAGAGGGCTTATGTGATTAACAGTCGTGTCCGACTCCCTCACTGGGCTTCCGCTTGAAGGTTGCCGAGGTGCATGGTTTTATGAGCACACAATGATAAGTGGAGAGAGCATGTGTGAAGAAGTACACCCCTGCAGGGTATGAAACTATTCGAATAGCCGCGTCCTCGGATATGGACTACTTGGAGAACTTATGCTGTTCATAGATAATTTAATGGATACTCATAAAAATATCAAGACAATTGTGAGTACCATGGATGGCACTCTCCTAGGAGAGGGAAGTGAATCCATGGTGGTGTATTGATGTGGAGTTAGTGGACTCGTGTGCGATATCTAAAATCTAATCAAATAGTTAAAATTGTGTAGTATAGGTTAGCCACGAGTCAAAGCTGGCATTGCTGCATACTCCCGTTGTTGATACTTGAGCATGATTAGTCCAGGTCTGTTTTAAAGACTTGCTGAGTACGTTTGTACTCATGTTTGCTTAATAAATGTTGCAGATGAGACTCAAGACCCATCAGGTGGATTCTATCTAGATGTCGACGATGCCGAATAGCTAGTGTCCCAGCTATGACCATATGCCCTGTGGCGGGCTATAGATATTCAGGCCATGTGCCTTTTTACCCTTTTCAACTGTTTGTACTCAGACAGCTTTATGCTTCCACTTGGTTTGTATGAACTTTCTTGTATGACTTGAGTGTCGGGTCATGTGACCCCTACCTGTAAGAACATACTATGCAAGGCTCTTCTGAGCCTCTTAAATGAAAGTTGTGTTGATGTATGGTTATGTTGTGATGCCATAGTTGTATCTATGCATATCGGCCATGTCGTGCGTATGTGTGACATGCAACGGTATGTATGGGATCCGACACCTAGTCATGTGCCTGTAGTAGTACTCTTTACGGGAAACTGCCTCTTTGTGCTTCCACCGAGCCTTGGTAGCTTGCTACTACTCCGGATACATTGATTAACCAACATGTATTGTTCTTTGCTGCTGTGTCCGTCCCTTCGAGGAAATGTCTCACAGTGTAATGGAGTCCCTGTAGCCTGTTGTGACTCGTCTACGTGCAGTGATGACATTTATGTCCCACGGTGTAATGGAGTCCTTATAGCTTGCTATGACTCGTCTACACACGCTTGAGGCCGACACCTGCATTGCTGGGTTACATATGCCTGTTTCCGTACGGATGTGCCACTTGGGTTTTATGGCTAATCATGTTGGCCCGGGTTATCTGTCATTTGATTGCCAGCGACATGTTCACATATGTGAGCCAAAAGACGCAAACGGTCCCAGCTAAGGTAAGGCTGTAGCCATACAGTTTACCGTGCGTGAGGCCACAAAGTGATGTGATATGTTACAGTCTAGATTCATATGACTTAGGATTGGGGTCCCGACAGCGTTGGTATCAGAGTCTGACTGACTGTAGGACTACCAAGCCAAATCGGTCGAAGTTGTGTCTAGAAACACTATAGAAAAGTAGGGGAATTGATTGTGGAAGGGAACGTAAGGCTCTTTTTACTCCTCTTCCCAAGTTATTCTATTCTGAATCATTCTCATTTTTTCTACGGGGTTAAGAACTAGGCTTCTCATCTATTGCTTAGGATGACGAGTTACTAACCATGGACTATTAGCTAGCTTGTTCGCAAGTGAACTTTGTACTTGAGTATTGTTGGTGTGACAAACAATTGGAGAATAGATTTGAGTATAGATAGTCGAGTGGTTATGCTTTTCCAATCTTTTGCAGTTGTCTCAAACTCATTTATGAGCAATTACAGCCATTATGCTGTCTAATTTCGAATAGAGTCTCTAATGTCTTTGCATCATTCTCTGTTTCAAATGCCCCGTCATCCTTCCCGTCAGGTGGTCCTTCTAACCAGGTGCATCAATGTACCGGGTCACACAGCCATGTTGGTTAGAGTTATGATGGAGGCTGGTTACCGTTGGTACCTAGAGTACATAATGGAAGAGCAGTATCGAGACTTCAACCAGAGCCAGTATATGTGTTCTGTTAAGATATATCCATCATATCCTGGAGCTGCAGAACCGCTTCATTAGACTTATGGATTAGGTGTCATCATAGACATGGCAGTTCTGGAGCCGCCTTCACCATGCTGACTATCATGAGGTTTCACCATGGTCTGCTTCAGAACACAGAGTTCTGTTATGTTCCTACTTCTTTGGGAGGAGAGGATAGTTATCTTAGCGCAGCCTACTATGATCATTCTCATGAGGACACTAGGCTACAGGTGACCGCTCAGATGTTGGAAAACAGGGATCGTGAAGCACGCACCCTTCACATGGAGCTTTATGCTACCCGTGCACGTCTTTGGACAGCCCTGGTGCAGCTAGCACCTGCCGTGCAGACAGGCTATGGAGATTTGGAGATGCTGAACCCATCGCGGACTCATTTGGCAACACACGTAGACTGGCCCGATGTTGGAGGCATCACTCCTCTTCGAGGACCGCTGTTGCCACCAACAATGGGACCGAGGCCACATCCGTGTCCTTATGGTTTCTAGGGATCACAGGCTAGAGTGTTTCCAGATCCTCAGGTTTAGCTCCCGGGTCACGGGGGTAACCTATATGAGGCATTCTACGACAATGCTTGAGTACGTGGATGTTAGTACTAGTATGGTAGTAGTCGTATTGCCACAGTCCTATGTGTCTTGTGGGATATGACTGAAGTTGAGAGTTGAGTTCCGAAGGTGTAGATAGATAATGTATAGGAAGCTTGTAATGCCTCCGATGAGTTGTGTCATCTCTCTATATTTTGTATTTTAGCTTGGGTTGTACTGAACTATGTCATGGTGTGTCTGAATCATGGTGTTCATATGGAAGTTGTTATTACCATGTTGATCGGGTGTTCACCCCTACAAGCCATGTTGTTCAGTACATTCCTTATCTCATTCTTTAGAATTGGTGTCTTCCTTGTCTAAGATGTGGGTTTGTTTTCCCAGTATGGTGGCAACTAGGAATAACCACGTGCCTACCCCCGAGCAGGGCGAGGGAAGCCAGCCAAGGCAAGAGAATCTGACCCAGGCGCCCTCCTTGGCAGAAGTGATGCTCGAAGCTGAACTAAACAAAAGGGAGTCCAACAGGCTATTGGAACGTATTGAGTAGAACATAGCGCGTCCTCCATGCAATGATCACAATGATGGCGTGTCTCTCAATGACTTCGTCAAGCTGTGCCCACCTAAGTTTCATCATTCAGTTGACCCGCTCGACGCGGATGACTGGCTGACCAGCATGTTTCGCAAAATCTCAGCTGCCAATGTATCGGAGGCTAACAAGGTGAACTTTGCTGCATACTTTATGGAAGGACCCGCCAATCTTTGATGGGAAAATTATGAAGCTATGCGTCCCACAGGCCCCGCACCAACTTGGGAAGATTTCAGTGAGGCATTATGTACCCATCACATCCCGAAAGGGCTGATGGATCGCAAGAGAGAGAAGTTCTGTGGTTTCACCCAGGGGAGAATGACAGTGGATGCCTTTAGACGTGAGTTCGACAATCTTGCTCGTTATGGTCCGGAGGAAGTGTCAACTGATGCCAAGAAACAGACTAGGTTCCGCAAGGGACTTAGTCCTAAGCTTCGTCAAGGTCTGCGCCTACATGAGTGCACAACCTTCCAGGCTCTCGTCAACAAGGCTATCAATGCCGAAACTAGATAGACTAACTACGAGGCAACTAGGAAGCACACCCGTGACTTCAGTCCCGCATCTGTCTCGAGCTGCAACAAACGCCGGGTTTGGGTGCCCAACGCAGATCTGCCACCAAGGTACACCGCGAGGCCATCCTTCCAGGCGCCTCACCCAGCTCTACCCAACCCTCCAGCCCGCACATTCGGAGGTCCTCTTGCCAATGTTGCTCCCCGTGCCATCGTTGTCTGCTACAAATGTGGAGAACTAGAACACTACTCCCGTGAGTGTCCTCAGAACAATTCTAAGCCGGCTGGACATGGGAAGCCAGGAAAAGCCTTCTATGTGAAGCCAGCTCCTCCTTGTGGTCGAGCGAACTATGTTTTAGCTGAAGAAGCCCTTGAGGATCCTGATGTTATCCTAGGTACGCTCCTTGTCAATAGTCATCCAGCATCTGTTCTATTTGATACTGGAGCATCTCATTCTTTCATCTCAGAAAGTTATGCATAGTTGCATAACATGTCATTTTGTGATATGCCTACTCCTTTAGTAGTTCAGACTCCTGGTTCCAAATGGCAAACTTCTAGAGTGAGCCATGACAATGAGATTCTTGTGGATAGGCTAGTCTTCCTAGCATATTTGATAGCCCTCAAGTCTTCGGACATCAATATCATCTTAGGCATGGACTGGTTGAAAGCGATGCTAAGATTGATACTCATACTAGGAATGTTCAACTTACACATCCATCAGGTGAGATAGTTAATGTCTCCACTCGAGCAGTCAGGCGCCAACTCTACTCCCTCAATGCTAGCCCTCTTCGAAAATTAGAAGATATTCAAGTAGTCCGAGACTTTCCGGATGTCTTTCTAGTAGAACTGCCAGGAATTCCACCTGTAAGAGATGTTGAGTTTGTGATAGAGCTCATCCCAGGGACTGTCCCAATAGCCAGAAGACCCTATAAGATGGCACCCTTAGAACTAGCCGAACTTAAGATACAACTCGATGAGGCTTTGAAGAGAAGTTTCATCCATCCTAGTTCTTCTCCTTGGGCTTGCCCGTCCTCTTCGTCAAGAAGAAAGATGGATCGTTTCGGATGGTTCTGGATTATCGGCCAGTGAATCTGGTCACCATAACGAACAAGTATCCGCTCCCCGGGATCAACGACTTGTATGATCAACTCGCTGGATCCTCTGTCTTCTCCAAAATGGATTTGAGGTTGGGATACCGTCAAATCAGAATTAGAAACAGGGACATTCCAAAAATGGCTTTTGTTACTCGTTATGGCCAATACAAGTACACCGTCATGTCCTTCGGTTTAACCAATGCCCCAGCCACCTTCTCTCGCTTGATGAATTCAATCTTCATGGAGTATTTGAAAAAATTCGTCTTGGTTTACCTCGACGATATACTCATCTACTCGAAGAACGAACGGGAACATGCCAAGCATCTAAGGCTGGTATTGATGAAACTTCGAGAGCATCGTGTGTACGCCAAATTCTCCAAGTGTGAATTTTGGTTACTAGAAGTGACCTACCTAGGCCACGTAATCTTTGGTAAAGGTATTGCTGTCAATCCCGAGAGAGTTCAGGCCGTCCTTGATTGGACTCAACCTGAATCGGTTAAGCAAGTTCGGAGTTTCCTTGGCTTAGCGAGCTATTGTTGCCACTTTGTCTGGAATTTCTCAAAGGTTGTGAAACCTCTGACTGAACTCCTCAAGAAAGACAAAAGGTTCGAATGGACTCCCAAATGCAAGCACAGTTTTCAGGAGTTGAAAAGATGCCTGACCTCTGCTCCCATTCTGGTACCACCATACTTCTCTAAGGACTTTGTTATCTACTGCGACGCCTCGCGACAAGGATTAGGTTGCATTCTCATGCAAGATCGTCATGTGATTGCATACGCATCTCAACAGTTGCGTCCACATGAGGATAATTATCCAACACATGATCTTGAGCTTGCAGTTGTGGTCCATGCACTGAAAACTTGGCGACATTACCTTTTGGGTAATCTTCGCGAAATTTACAATGATCAACAAAGTCTGAAATATATTTTCACCCAGCCGGATTTGAAACTCAGGAAAAGACGGTGGGTTGAGTTGATTACAGGTTATGGCTTAGGGATAACTTACACCCCGGGGAAAGCCAATGTCATGGCTGATGCACTAAGTCGTAAGTCTTATTATAACGACCTGATGTTACAACAAGGTCAACCACTTCTGTATGAGGAATTTCGGAAGTTGAACCTCCACATTGTTCCTCAAGGTTTCCTTTCCAACCTGGTGGCGAAACCTACTCTTAAGGATCAAATTATAGCTGTCCAAAAGTGTGATAAGGGTATTTCTCGAATCAAAGAGAACCTCGTTAGCGGTATCGCTAAGGATTTCACTATTGATGATCAAGGTGTGGTGTTCTTCTAGAACCGTTTGGTGGTTCCCAAGAACCAACATCTTCGGCACCTAATTCTTAAGGAGCATCATGATTCTCCTCTCACAATTCATTCGGGTAGTACCAAGATGTATCAGGACCTACACTAGAGGTTCTGGTGGACTAGGATGAAGAGAGAAATTGCTCAGTTTGTTGCTCACTTCGACGTTTGTCGTCGCATTAAGGCAGAACATCAAAGGCCTACTAGCACCGTTCAACCTTTAGCTCTTCCTGAATGGAAATGGGATAAGGTCGGTATGGATTTCATTACTAGGTTTCCCAGGACTAAGAGAGGGAATAATGCTATCTTTGTGGTCATAGACCACCTTTCCAAGGTGGCTCATTTTCTTCCTGTTCGGGAGAGTATAACTGCTAGCCAGCTAGCGGAGTTATATGCTTCTCGAATAGTTTCTCTTCATGGTGCTCCATTGGAGATTAACTCAGACCGCGGAAGTATCTTTACTTCCCAATTTTGGGAAAGTTTCCAAACCGCTATGAGGACTCATCTATCCTTTAGCACTGCTTTCCACTCGCAATCAAGTGGTCAAGTTGAGCGAGTCAATCAAATCCTCGAAGACATGCTCCGAGTTTGTGTTATATCCTTCGGTATGAATTGGGAGAAATGTCTTCCATTTGCCGAATTTGCTTCTAACAATAGTTATCAATCAAGCTTGGGCAAAGCCCCGTTTGAAGTTCTCTATGGACGAAGGTGTCGAACACCTCTTAGCTGGTCACAAACCGGAGAGAGGAAACTCTTTGGCCCGGATATGATCCAGGATCCAGAGGGAGAAAGTTCGCATTATTCGTGAAAAGTTGAAAACAGCCCAATCTCGTCAAAAGAGCCAATATGATCGTCATCATAAGGCTGTGAACTATGAAGTTGATGAGAAGGCTTATCTTCGGGTTACACCTCTGAAGGGCACCCACCGTTTCAGTATCAAGGGCAAGTTGGCTCCTTGTTACATTGGACCTTTTCGCATTCTTGCTAAATGAGGAGAGGTTGCCTACCAATTGGAACTTCCGCCACATATTTGCAAGGTTCATGATGTTTTGCACGTCTCGCAACTCAGCCGTTGCTTCTCGGACCCTGTCCGCGAAGTAGACCACGAAGCGCTTGATCTCCAAGATAACCTTACATATCGAGAATACCCTGTTCGTATTCTTGATGAAGCTGAGCGTACCACTCGGCGTCAGAACATCAAGTTTCTCAAGGTTTAGTGGTCACACCATTCTCAGAAGGAGGCCACATGGGAAAGAGAGGACCGTCTTCGACTAGAGTGCCCCGTGCTCTTCCCGACGACTTCCATATCTCAGGACGAGATTATTTTGTGTGGGGGTGAGTTGTCACATCCCTAGCTAGCTTACACAGGACAACATGTGTGTGCAACATGCTTCCCTTTTTGCATGAATTTGAAATGGGGATTAAAAGGAACCCTAAACACTCCATTTGAATCAAACCAACTTAATGACTGTGAAAAACCAACAAATCCAAAATGCCCATCTAAAATGTCCCCTATGTCTGATAAATGTGGACATGAATATATCAGGGGTCATTCTAAATATCTGAATATTTATAGCATTTCAAAACTAAATATTAAAGCCTCTGAAAATGCCAAATAAAACATTATAAATATTTTAGTTTTCAAAATAATCTGAAACTTTTTATAGAAGTTTGAAATATTCAAACTAGGTTCTATAAAATATTTGGGATATTTTATACCTAGCATTTGTGCCAAAAAATAAATAAAACAAATGTCAGAAAAATAAAACAAAAACTGGAATTCAAAAAAAGGAACGGAGGCAGCACCTGGGCCGGCCCAGCTGGCCCAGCACTGTCGTCGTCCTCCTGGCGGCTAGGAGGACAAGCGCGTGCCCGCCACGCGTGCGCCCAAGCTGCCATGCAGCTCCCTGCGCGCCTGCATCCCCCGCCACGCTGGCGAGAGGATGAGGACGTCGCTGCCGTCCCCATCTCTCTCTCTCTCTCGCATTCGCCCCCTGCCTCTTCCATCTCCTCTACCCGCCATGGCCGCCATCTTCTCACCATCGTAGCCGCCGCTCCAGCCGCTCCGCCTCGCTCCCGAGCCCCTCTATAGCTTCGCCATGACGTGCCGATCCTCTCTGCCGAAAGAAACGAGCCTGGAGGCCCCAAACGTCGACCTCGACACCTTCTTCTTCCTTAGTCACCGGAGACCGCTGCCGCCCGCTCATCGTAAGTAGGGCCTCCTCGAGCCTGCTCTCGTCGTCGTTGCGTCCGTTGTGTGCTCCTCCTCACTTCCCCCTCTTCCCCCCTTCGATAGCGTGTTTTGGCGCCGTATCCCTTCGGGTCCGAGATATCCTCGCCACCGGCGAGGACGTGGCTGTCGCTACAGTGGCCCAAGCTCACACCTAAGCATGTAGTCGTGCTTAGGAGGAACCTAGGCAGGCCTAGGAGCCCTTGGTTGGGCCATTCAAGCTCCGGCTCGACGAGCCCGTGCTCGCCCGAGCTCCGGCAACCGCCGTGCTCATCGTCGGTGCCATTTCCAGCCACCCCAGCCCCTGGGAGGTGTCGGGCTCAACACGTGCAAGCACGCTGAGCCGATCGGTGCCCTCCGCTGGCCATTTGGTCGCCGGAGGAGGAAACCCGATCCCCTCTGCCGTCCCTGACGTCACCGGCGGATCAATGTCGGCGAGTCAACCAGTTTGACCACCAGGGGTTAGTCCCAACGCCGGCCCGGCCCTGTTAATTAAGATTAGGTTAATAATTTAATTAATTAATTTAATTAGGTTAATGACCCATTGACAGTGGGCCCTGCCCTAATCTAATTAGTAATTAATTAATTAGTTAGCCCTGTTAGTAGCTGGGTCACTTACCAGTGGGCCCCACTGGTCAGGTTTGACATGTCAACGGTCTGTTGACCAGTTGACGTCATGAGGATGTCATGTTGATGCAATAATGAATTTTCTGAATTAAATTAATTCCAGAAACTATTTAAAACTTAGAAAATTCATAGAAATTAATCAATAACTCAGATTGAAATATTTTATATATGAAAATTTATCAGAAAAATTCAATGAATCCAATGGTGCTATTATCATGCATGTTAGAGCAACATATGTAGATGAACATTGACATATACTAATAGGTAAATATATGAAATATGAAAGGGAGAATGATTATGAACCTACATTCAAAACCATTTCATTTAACTTGGATCGTAGTTGCATTAGCTCATCCATACATGTTGCCATGTCATGATAATGCATCATATTGTTTCACTTGTCGTGTATTGATTGCTATTTATCTACATTGCGGTAGGCCCTGCTTCTGAGGATACCTCCGAGTATTCCAACAAAGGAGAAAAGCTTCCCGCTTCCCAGCAAGGCAAGCACCCCCATCGATCATTCCGATAACATCCCATTCTCTCACTCCTGCTCTTGTTTATTGCATTAGGACAAACGTTCACTTGTCTATCATACACGGTAGGTGAACCCATTATTTTGCATGACCTGTCGTTGTCATAGTAAATAGCTAAACTTTGCAACCTAGAATACCTGGTAGATGCTTGTGCCATGATGTGCTTTGCTTACTCTGCCTGCTATGCTTGCTATGCTTACAGTTGTGTCAGGTCTGATTCATCTGGGTGATGAACTGGAGTGAAACAATGTTGTGCTAATGTGATAAGCTTATGATGAACCAGATTTGGTAAAGGTACCGATGAGAGGCTATGTAGGAGTACATAGCGGGTTGTCTCATTGGGACCGTTCTTAGGAACTGAGTTCCATGTTTGTGATCCAAGACTAGTTACTACCACATGTTGGGCCCAGAAATATGACCCCACTCGACTTATCAATCACTTAATCCTTGGTCCAGGAGTTGCAAGTAGTTTCTGGTGTTTATAGCATGTTAGAGGCCGTGCGTAGCACTGACCTTAGGGGTAGGTTACGACGCGGTAGGTAGTGGCACGGTGTACCAAGGGTCACCCGAATGGTGGGCTTGGAAACCCTGCGCACATCGTTTGGGGCCGTAGCGGAAACTTTGGCTGAACTTCTGTGCGAGTTCAGTCTCAAATAGGCGATAGCCTGGACTAGAGGTCTTATGTGGTTGACGGTGGTGTCCGACTCCCTTGCTGGGCTTCCGCTTGAAGGTTGCCGAGGTGCATGGTTTTATGATCACACATCGATAAGTGACGAGAGCGTGTGTGAAGAAGTGCACCCCTGCAGGGTATGAAACTATTCGAATAGCCACGTCCTCTGATACGGACTACTTGGAGAACTTACGTTCTTCGTAGATAATTTAATGGATACTCATAAAAATATCAAAGAAGTGTGACTACCATGGATGGCACTCTCCTAGGAGAGGGAAGTGAATCCATGGTGGTGTATTGATGCGGAGTTAGTGGACTCTTGTGCGATATCTAAAATCTAATCAAAGAGTTAAAATTGTGTAGTATAGGTTAGCCATGAGTCAAAGCTGGCATTGCTGCATAAACTCCACCACTCCCCTTGTTGATACTTGGCATGATTAGTCTAGGTCTATTTTAAAGACTTGTTGTGTACGTTTGTACTCACGTTTGCTTAATAAATGTTGCAGATGAGACTCGGGACCCATAAGGTGGGTTCTATCTAGATGTCGACGATGCCGAATAGCTGGTGTCCAAGCAATGACCTTATGCCCTGTGGCGGGCTATAAATAGTCAGGTCATGTGCCTTTTTACCCTTTTCAACTGTCTATACTCAGACAACTTTATGCTTCCTCTTGGTTTGTACGAACTTGCTTGTATGACTTGAGTGTCAGGTCATGTGACCCCTACCTGTAAGAGCATACTATGCAAGGCTCTTCTGATCCTCTTAAATAAAAGTTGTGTTGATGTATGGTTATGTTGTGATGCCATAGTTGTATCTATGCATATCAAGCATGTCGTGAGTACGTGTGACGTGCAACGGTATCTATGGGATCTGACACCTAGTCATGTGCCTCTAGTAGTACTCTTTACGGGAAACTCCCTCTTTGTGCTTCCATCGAGCCTTGGTAGCTTGCTACTGCTCCGGACATATTGATTGACCGGCTTGTATCCTTCTTTGCTGCTATGTTCGTCCCTTCGGGGAAATGTCTCGTAGTGTAATGGAGTCCCTGTAGCCTGCTACTACTTGTCTGCATGCAGTGATGACATTTATGTCCCATGATGAAATGAGTCCTTGTAGCTTGCTATGACTCGTCTACACATGCTTGAGGATGACACCTGCATTGCCGGGTCATGTATGCCTGTTTTTGTACGGATGTGCCACTTGGGTTCTATGGCTAGTCATGTCGGCCCGGGTTCTCTGTCATTTGATTGCCAGCGACATGTTCACATACGTGAGCCAAAAGATGCAAACGGTCCTGGCTAAGTTAAGACTGCAACCATGGAGTTTACGGTGCGTGAGGCCGCAAAGTGATGTGATATGTTACAGTCTGGATTCATATGACTTAGGATCGGGGTCTCGATAGGTTGGCCCTCCCTCGACATTCTAACGTGTTTCCCCCTTCTCGTCATCCTCTTTGCGGACTGAAACGGCCCTGGCGACCACCTCCTGAAGCCTACTCCTCCGTGGGTTCTCGCCGCCGACAACTCCGCACACCTCCGGTCTCCCTTCGACCTCCCCTAGAACGACGGCTCCTCCCCGAGCCCATTCCTGCCATCGCTTGTTGTCGCTGTGCCCCGTGCCTTCACTGATGAACCTCTCCCCTCTCTGCCCCGAGGTGAGAGAAGGATCCAAAAGGTGGGACCCACCTGTCGGCCTCTCTCTCCCTCTCCCGCTCTCTCTCTCCCCTCGCGGTCGCTCACAGTTGGTCCCCGCGTGTCAGGTTTGAACCTGGCCGTGCGTGAGGACGGCTAGCTGGCCAGCTGGGCCGGCCCAGCCACTGGCCGCCTCTGGCCTAGGTTTTCCCGTACCTTTTTCTTTTCTTTTTTGTGGGGTTTTGCAAAAATCCCACAGAGCCCAATAAAATTCCTATGACAATAATTTTTGCACCTAAATTCCTAGAATAATCAATAGAATTTATTAGTGCCATTTGTGAAAATGTTTGAAAACATTTTATGTACTATTTTTATTTAAAAAATGCTATTCGGCATTATCTACCTCTGTTTAATAGTTTTTAAAAATGTTTTTGATAACAAAATATTAAACAAACATTTTTGCGATAGTCTCTAGTATTTATCATAGTAGGGTAGCATTTTTGATACTGGCTTGTGTGCTCTGTTTTGTGTGGTGCTTATTTTTGTCGCTATTTTACCATAATGATAGGTTGTGCTGTTGACGAGGAAGTTGGACCTGAACACTTCGAAGACCCCAGAGATTTTGTTGAGCTAGACAAGCAGCCCTTTGACAATGTTAAGAATCCTTTCTTCATTGCATGACATATAGCACTCTACTTTTGATATACTTGATCATGTGAAGTAGTGACCCCTCCGGTGGGTTGCTTCCAATACTTTTGCCATTGACACTTGCATCGTGCATGACCCTACCAGCTTATGAGGGTTATGCGGGCAGGTGTAGTTAGGATGCTAATAGATGCTATGCAAATGGGATGGGATTTATGCATAGTGGTGGAAAGGAAGTAGTTCTTTCAAAGACTTTTCGAAAAGCCCGTTGGGTGCCACTAATGCCCAAGGGATATGATGATGAGATGGGTGACCACTTGAGAAAGAAGTGTTGTACTGGAACAAAGTGAGTGTTGTGATTTTCGAAAACGGACTGCTGTAAGTTGCAACCGTTATTCTAACCTTACATGTACGACCATGATACCCCTGACAGGACGGGGCTTTGTTGAGTACTCTGGTTGGTGCTAGCAAGGATCCCACATTACTAGTGGCAAGAGTGAAGTGGTCACTCTTGCGACGGGGTCGTCCCGGAAGTGGAAGGCCAAGTGATGTCTTCACAGGCACCGGGCACACCGTTGCGTGCCCTCATGGATGATACGAGTGATGTATATCATGAGGGATGGCACCAACGAGTGGACTCTTTGTTTTGTATGACCATGGGAAAAGCATTGTTCGGGTGCTTACCTCGGGTCTGTTAAATACCGCGAGTCGTGGATGACATGGAAGTTCCCTGAGTCTTGTGGGTAAAGTGTGCAACCTCTACAGAGTGTAAAACTATTCGAATAGTTGTGTCCATGGTCAACGACAGTTGGATGACCGCTCTTGTGCTATGTCGGTGTTTTCACAAACTGGTGTGTGAGTGTGTTGGAGACAAAGACGGTACTTGAGCTAAGTCCGATGACTTAGCATGGGAAGTGATCTAAGTCCGATGACTTGGCATGATGAATGAACATGAGGTGTTCAACCCCTACTTATGATGATATCTTTAACTTGATCATATGGATATTTGCCTATTGTTGATGCATGCTTCTAGTTACTTGATCATGTCATCGCATTTAAAACTAGCTTTCCGCAAATTACCTACTTAGTGCTATATCATGCATCATTATTACCTTGTTCCACAACTTGGGTTGCTTGCGAGTACATTCAAAGTACTCATTGGCTTGCCATTGGTTATTTAATTGGCCAAGCATGGAAGAACAACAGTATGTTGAAGAGTTCGTTAGAGACGAACATGCGAACTAGGACGCTTCCTAGTCAGAATGCCGGTAAGTTTAAGGCTGATGGAATGGGTTCATGCTTTCGATCAAGATTTCCATTGCTTGTTCTATTTAAGTGTTTGGACCTTCCGGACCTATCTATGTAAGACTAGACCTTCATGGTCTTTATTTGTGTAAGACGCTAAATGTGGATGTAAGACTGTTGTTATTCAGCTTTTGTGTGTTTAGTGAGCCTTGAACTCCGGGATCACTATACACGTGCATTCGGTGATCATGACTTATGAGTCAGGGTCCCCACATTGAGTCTCACCGTACGTCTAACTGTCGTATGCCCATTGATACCGCCATCCGAAGACCATGAAGAAGAGCTTCGTACTCGGCGGTGTTGTTGGAATCGGCATACATGATTTGCAACATGTATCTTACGTTGTCGCCTATGGGGGACGTGAGGATAACTCCATCCCATAGACCGGCCAAGGTTTTGGATCCATCGAAGTACATTGTCCAATGGGAGTATGCACTATACTCCTTGGGGAGCTCGGCCTCTGTCCATTCAGCCAAGAAGTCTGCCAGTACCTAAGATCTAATGGCGCGACGTGGCTTGTAGTTTATTTCAAATGGAAGGATCTCAATGTTCCATTTGGCTATGCGACCAGTAGCGTCCCTGTTTTTGATTATATCATTCAAGGAGACTTCTAATGCCACCGTTACCATGCACTCCTAGAAGTACTGTTAGAGTTTCCTTGATGCCGTGAATACTTTGTAGGCTATTTTTTGATAATGTGGGTATCTGGACTTGCACTGCGTTAGTACCTCTGACACGTAATATACCGCCTTCTGAGTTCGGAATTTATGTCCCTCCTCATATCATTCAATGATGAGCACCGCGCTGACTATGTTGTTGGTGGCCGATATGTATAACAACATGGGCTCACCGGTGCTTGGTGCCGTGGGTATGGGATTGGTTGTCAGTATTGTTTTGATTTGTTCCAACTCAGCCACTGCTTCATCGGTCCATTCAAAATTGTTTGTCTGTTTTGGCAGCTTACAGAGTGGCAAAGCTTTTTCTCCGAGGCGGGAAATAAAGCGGCTTAACGCGGCTACGCACCCGGCTAGTCTCTAGACATGCTTCAGCTCTGTGGGGATTGCAAGTTCTGATAGAGCATGGATTTTAGCTGGATTTGCCTCTATTCCTCTATGGGAGATGATGAATCCAAGCAACTTTCCCGAGGGAACTCCAAATACGCATCTTTCCGGATTGAGCGTATATCGTATTCATGCAAATTAGCAAAAGTTTGATGGAGGTCATCGATCAACTGATCAACGTGTTTGGATTTGGTAACCACATCATCCATGTATGCCTCAACAGTCTTTCTGACGTGTGGGGCGAGGCAGGTTTGAATCATGCACTGGTACGTGACCCTGGCGTTTTTAGCCCGAAGGGCATCGTGTTGAAGCAGAATGGCCCTTAGGGATGATGAATGCGGTAGCTGCCTGATCGGATTCCTTCATTTTAATTTGATGGTATCCGGAGTAAGCGTCGAGGAAACATAACAAATGGTGTCCGGTTGTGGCATCAATGATCTAGTGTATGCGTGGTAAGGGAAAAGGGTCCTTGGGTCATGCTTTGTTGAGGTCCTTGAAGTCGACACGCAGCCACCAGGATTTGTCTTTCTTAGGTACCATCACCAGATTTGCTAGCCACTCGGGATGTTTGATGTCCCGAATCAATCCGGCCTCGAAAAATTTTGCTAATTCTGCACCCACGGCTTGTCGTTTGGGTTTGGAGAAGCAGCGTAGGGTCCGTTTCACAGGCTTAAAGCCTGGAATAATGTTCAATCTGTGTTTCGCGAGCCGACGTGGGATACTGGGCATATCAGAAGGATGCCAAGCAAAAATGTCCCAATTTTCACGTAGGAAATTCTGAAATGCTTTGTCCATAAGGGGATCGAGTTGTGCTCCGATGTATGTTGTCTTATGCAGGTTTAAAGGACGTGGATTTGGGCCTTTTACTGAGGATCACGTCGTCCCTACTAACTGTCGATAGTAGAGAGATCAATTCCTTGATGGCAAGAGTTTCCGCTATTGCCTTGATGGCGAGCATTGTTGTTTTGTTTTCGGCCCGGAGGGCTATACTTGGATCACTGGCGAGCGTGATCACTCCATTTTGTCCTGGCATTTTGAGTTTGATGTACCCGTAATGGGGTATGGCCTGGAACTCTGTAAGAGCTTCACGGCCTAACAGGGTGTGATAGCCACTGGGAAGGGGATGATGTGGAAGAGAAGTTCTTTGGATCGGTAATTTTCGGGCATGCCGAACACAACGTCCAGGATGATACATCCGGAACAACATGCCTCTTTTCATGGGATAATTCCCCGAAAGTTTGTGTTGCTATGTTCGATGCGAGATCTATCGAACTGCAATTTATCCAGGGTGGCCTCGTAAATGAGGTTTATACCATTGGCGCCATCCATGAGCACCTTAGGTAGTCTGTATCCATCAACGATGGGATTTAAGACTAGAGCGGCCTGTGAATGACTGGGAAGGATGGGCGGCTAGTCAGTGTCCCCGAAAGTAATCGGTACGTCTGCCCATGGGCTAGTAGCTGCCACGTGGTAGACTTTCTCGTGCTCCCTAAGATCCCTTTATGCCAGCTCCTCGAGGGGAAGATCTCATAGACCATCAGGACTTCGTCATCCAATCCGTTCGGGGAAGGAGAGTGCCAGTTTGACAGAGGTGTGTCAAGGATAGCCTCTCCACTTTTTGCGAATTGCCTGACGACCCAGCAAGCTCAAAGGCTATGAGTAGAGTTTGTGTTCAACAACAAGGAATGAATGCGACAAGTTTATCTAAAAGTCCATCAAGGACGGTGCTGGTCCCAAAAAGGGACTTGTTTCTTTTTTCAATGGGTTCATGCCTGGCTGTCCGATTTGGAGGTACCCTCTTTCTTTGAACTCCCCTAGGGTGTTTGGAGAATTTTGGTTCTGAGAACAAATGATTGGATTGCTAGATGCTCTCCATGGTACAGTACTTTTGTACCAATTCGGATAATTCCGAAAAGTCTTTTATGCATCGGCTGGTCAGGGCATTAAGAATCCCTTCATCATGGAAATTGCTAATGTAAACTTCCATTACGTCTTGGTCACTAAGACCTTTTACACTCCTCCCAGCGGGGAGGTGTGTTGCCCAAAAGTGGTGGACTGATTCTCCATGTATTTGCTTGATATTCTAAAAGTACGAAGACATGGGCTTTGGAACGATACTTGGATAATCATTTTGGGCGGTGGGTGGGAAAAAAATTCGTACCCTGTCGCAATGATTGTTCGGGAGTGCAATTTCTGAATCGCGCGAGGGACCTCAGACCGTCGACGGTCCGGCTTTAAAGTGATTCCCCGCCTCTGATTCTCGGACGGGGTCTTGGATATTGTGGACGGGGGTATACACGGTTCTCAACTCCAGCTGTCGGGCAGAATCCATGGCTGGACACTCGATGGTCATGACCAGGTGAGTGACTTGGGGGACATGAATCTCCCTGTCATCGGGTCTGATCTCGAGCCGATCATAGATCGAAACTTGGTCATACGATATGCGCATAGCTTCGATCCGACCAAACAACTCATTTAAGAACGAGGCAATGGCAGGATGCGTGTTGCTGATACGGGTGGCTTCGTCAAGTGGTGTGACGGTTCTAGAGTTATGCCAAAGCGGATCCGTGTTCCGTTCCACCGCGGGGCCTGATGTATTGGACGTCGAAGCATCCATATTTACAGGTTTTCCTTTGAAGGTTGAGGGTTCCATCGGAATGAGTGTTCTCCGTGAATCATCCACGAACTCTATGGTTCCGAACTTAAAACACTGATTGGGGGGAAACCTTCCGGTCTGACCATGATGGCCGACGGCCGGCGTAAGACAAGATGTCATTGCCGATAAAATTCTGATCGATGGTGAGAGCCCCTTTGATACAAATCTCGCTACTTGCGATGGGGCAAGCCATCGATCCCTTCGGCGCTCACAGAGGAACTCTCAATGAAAGCACCAATGTCGATGTCAAAACCGGCGGATCTCTCGTAGGGGGTCCCGAAATGTGAGACTAGGATCAACGGTAACAGGAGGCGAAGGGGACACGAGTTTACCCTGGTTCGGGCCCTCCTATGGGGGTAATACCCTATGTCTTGCTTGATTGTATTGATTGTGTATGGGAATACAGAGTTGATCTACCTCGAGATCGTATGTATAACCCTAGATGAGTTATCCTCTCCCTGTGCCCTAAAACCCTCCGGCTTATATATATACCGGGGGTGTCCTTGGCTTACACATGGTCGGTTACATGCCGAAGAGTTAAACTTCCTAACTACAGCTAATAACTTGGAGAACACGCTTGACTCCTTGAAGCTTCCATCCTCGCGCAGGTGGTCCTCGATCATCCGATGACTGCCTCGCTGCTCGTACAGTCCTGCCCATGAACTCTGGGTCTGCTATCCGAGGACCCCTTAATCCAGGACTCCCTTACTATATATACCCCTCCACCACCACTCACTCACAAAGAAGCACTCACAACTTATCTCCATCTATCCTATCAGATTTTATGAGAGAGAGCCACCTACTCATGTGTTGAGATCATGCCATTCAATTCCAAAATATATGAATCTTGGTCTCTAGCTTCCCCAAGTTGCTTTCCACCCAATCAATCTCTTCCACAAAATACAAATGTGTGAGAGAGTGATTGAGTGTTGAGGAGTCTATCATCTTGAAGCACAAGAGCAAGGAGTTCATCGACATTATCAAGCCTATTAACTTTTGGAGGGTGGTGCCTCCTAGATTGGTTAGGTGTCAAATGGGAGCTTCCTACTTCGTGTTGTGGAGTGAACCAAGAAATCTGTAAGGGCAAGGAGATCACCTACTTCGTGAAGATCTACCCAAGTTATGCTAGTCCTCCATGGACATAGGACATCATGGTATAGTCAAGCTTGCTTCTTCATGGAACCCTCCGTGGGTAGAGCCCTCCGTGGACACTCGTGCTCGTTACCCTCCGTGGGTTGAAGACTCCATAAACGTGGACGTACGATACTACTAATCCTTGTCTTTACTTTCCGCTGCTATACCCTTAGACATGCATGTGTAGTGTGTGCTTGACTTGCTAAAGTTGCTAAAATCTGCCAACACTTAAAATTGGGAGAAGGTAGAATTTTTATTTAGTCAAGTAGTCAAATCACCCCCCCCCCTCTAGACATAATTTTGATCCTACAGATGTACCTCATGTCCCCTTTCATATTTGGCCGTTGTGGATCCCTTCCCGCCTATGCAATAAGGGAAGAGGACCGTGGGCCCTATAAATAGACACCCACTCCCATCATATAAGTCAAGTTGAGTAGAGATAGTACATCACCACCAAGGGCCCTCGTGAGGCTACACCATGTTGTACTAGTTCATCCATAGCCTCCTCGTGAAGCCAATCCACCACAAAGCAGGAGTAGGGTATTACACCGCAAGGTGGCCTGAATTTGGGTAAACCTGTGTGTCCACTTTCTCCCTCGCTCACACTCATTCGCTGTAGCTAGGCCATAGGGTGACAAGCTTGAGACTTCGAGCCGGTTTAGATCCTAGCACCCGCCCCAGTGTTCGAACCTTAAGGGTTTTGCATAGCCCTGAATTTGACATTTGGCACTCTAGGTAGGGTCGTGTTAAAATCTTCTCCGGTTCAACCCTGTCCTCGCTCCATAGCTCCCATGGATGACGCCCGCCAAGTTCGAGGCGAGCATAGAGCCACCTATGTTGCCCTAGCAGCGCCGGCGGGCCGTGGTGCCCCGTGCCGCTTCAGCCCCCCCATAGCCAACGCGGCTACCGATCTAGATGCTCAAAAGCAACAAAGTCTATCGCCACCACTCGCCATACAGCATGGCGGCCACTTCGCTTCCTTGGCCCCCGCTTCCACCACGACATCAACCCCCTGCGCTCGCCCCGGGACAGAAAACACGAAGGTCGCGCTGCTGAGGGTGCATGAAAGGTCTTGCGGCCGTTTCGGCGCACCTCTCGCAGCCCCTGGCCTCGCGCGGTTGCTTGCATCCTAGGCGGGTCGTAGGCACCCGTATTAGGCCATCGCATCAAGCAGCTCCTTTGCTAGGCGGGTGCAAAGCAGCTACAGCTTGAGGCCATGCGAGGTGAAGTAGGCCCGACGACCGACATCACCTTTGACTCCGGGGACCATCCCAGGATCACAGAACCAAATGGTGCAGTCCCCATGTTGTGCACCCCCACCATCAGCCATCTCGCAGTTACCAAGATGCTTATCGACAGTGGCGCGAGCCTCAACGTCCTATCCATGGAGACCTTCGACACACTCCAAGTTCCCTATGACCGGCTCTCGCCTACCAGGCCCTTCTTGGGGGTGGCTCAAGGCTCACCGGCCCTTTGGGGAAGGTGCGCCCCCCGGTCACCTTCGGCACTCGGGACAAATACCGGACCGGGATGATTGACTTGGACGTGGCACAAATCGACCTCCTGTACAATGCCATCTTGGGATACCCGGCCCTTGCCAAGTTCATGGCGTCAAGGACGTGGTTCGAGCCCTCATGCTCACCTACAAAGCGGCGGAGGCCGCTTGTCCCAGCACAGAGAGCACCGCCTAGACCTCGGGGGATGGAGCGGACCCGACCCTTGACGATAAGGGCAACAATTTGGCTCTCGAGGCTGAAGCGGCATTGAGCCCTGGCACCGAGGGAGCGATGCTGGCTCTGGAGGCTGCGCCCATGAAGAAAAACCAATTGTTCTCTCAAGACCGAGCTGAGACTAAGCAGGTGTTCATCGACGGCAGGAGCTCGGGCCCCACCTTCACCACCGTCACGAGCCTTCCTCCAGAGCAAGAGAGGGTGCTGGTTGACTTCCTCTGCATGAACAAGGACGTGTTTGCATGGGAGACGTCTGTTAATGTGGGCAACCCAAGGAGTGTAATCAAACACCACCTGATGGTGTGCCCCCATGCGCGCCCGGTGAAGCAGAAGGCAAGACGACATGCGCAAGAAAAGTAGGCCTTCATCATCAAGGAGGTCCGCAAGCTGCAGGAGGCTGGTGTCATTCAGGAGGTGTGGAACCCCAATTGGCTCACAAATATTGTGATTATACCCAAGAAGGGAGGGAAGGAACGTATGTGCGTCAACTTCATGAGTCTCAACAAGGCCTGCCGGAGGGATCCCTTCCCGCTCCCATGCATCGACCAAATCATGGACTCCACCGCCGAGTGCGACCTGTTGTGTTTCCTGGATCCCTTCTTGTGTTACCACCAAATCAAGATGGCGGTGGAAGACGTCACAAATACGACGTCCTTATCCCCATGCGGCACGTATTGCTACACATGCATGTCATTTGGGTTGTGGAACGCTGGCGTGACCTTCCTGCGGTTGATGCACATTGCTCTGGGACCACAAGTCAGAAGGAATGCTTAGGCTTATGTTGACTACATCATGGTCAAGTCACAGAGGTGAGGACTTTGATCGAGGGCCTTGAGGATATGTTCGCTAGCTTGCATTGGGTGAACCTGAGGCTCAACCCCAAGAAGTGCATTTTCGGGGTCCTCTCCAACAAACTACTTGGCTTCTTGGCGTCGCACTATGGGATTGAGGCAAACCCCTAGAAGTTCAAGTCAATTGAAAAGATGTGCCCACCACAAACCCTCAAGGAAATGCAGAAGCTGGCAAGCTATGTGACCGCCTTGGGACGCTTAATCTCAAGGCTTGATGAGCATTTTATCCTCTTCTACAAGCTCATGAAGAGGAAGGGACCTTTTGAGTGGACCTCGGAGGCGGTGGCGGCTTTCCAAGAGCTCAAGCAGTACCTCACAAACCCTCCCATCATGGTGGCGCCCCGCGCTCATGAGCCCTTGGTGCTCTACTTGGGGGCAACCCCACATTCGTCTAGCACAGCACTTGTGGCCATCCAAGAGGAGCGCGCTATCACACATGCAAGGTAAGGTGGTTTGCAAGAAACCGTGCGGCACACGTCACCTCGGGAGAGCGCTCGTGAGGACCTCGCCACCGCACAGACTCCTAAGGAACCTGAGCCCTTCGCACCCGCTGAGGAGCAAGGTGGCACTGACACCTGATATGTCTCTAACGTATCTATATTTTTTATGATGTCATGCTATTATATTATCTGGTTTGGATGTTTTATATGCATTAATATGGTATTTTATATTATTTTGGGGACTAACCTATTAATCTAAAGCCTAGTGCCAGTTTCTGTTTTTCCTTGTTTTTGAGTTCTACAGATATGGAATATTAAACAGAGTTCAAACGGAATAAAATCTTTGGAATGATTTTTTCTGGAAGGGAAGAGATCTACCAGACTTGGAGTGGACGCCACGGGATCTACCAAGAGATCACAAGCCTGGTAGGCGCGGCCACCCCACGGGCCGCGCCTGGCAGGCTTGCCGTCTCTTGGGAGGTCTCCTAACCCTATTCTTCATCCTATAAATACCCAAATATCCCCCCAACACCAGGGGGAGCCACGCAAATACTTTTCCGCCGATAGAAGCCTTCGTTCCCGAGAGATCCAATCTTGGAGCCTTTTTTGGTAATCTGCCGGAGGGGGTTTCGATCACGGAGGGCATCTACATCAACTCCATCTCCCCTCCGATGATGCATGATTAGTCCACCACAGACCTACGGGTCCATAGGTAGTAGCTAGATGGCTTCTCCTCTCTCTTTGATCTTCAATACCATGTTCTTCATGATCTTCATGGAGATCTATTCGATGTAATACTCTTTTGTGGTGTGTTTGTCAAGATCTGATGAATTGTGAGTTTATGTTCAAATTATCCATGAATCTTATTTGTTCGCTGAATTCATATATGCATGGTTTCATATCCTTGCAAGCCTCTTCGAGCTATTGGTTTGGTTTGGCCGACTAGATTGGGAATTCTTGCAATGGGAGAAGTGCTTGGTTTTGGGTTCAATCTTGCGGTGTCCTCACCGAGTGACATAGTAGGCGTAGCGAGGCACAAATTGTATTGTTGCCATCAAGGGTAACAAGATGGGTTTCTCATCATATTTCTTGAGTTTATCCCTCTACATCATGTCATCTTACTTAATGCGTTACTTTGTTCTTCATGAACTTAATACTCTAGATGCAGGAAGGAGTCGGTCGATGTGTGGAGTAATAGTAGTAGATGCAGAATCGTTTCGGTCTACTTGGCACGGACGTGATTCCTATATGCATGATAATTTCCTTGGATATCTACATGATTATTCGCTTTTCTATCAATTTCTTGACAGTAATTTTTTTACCCACCATGATATTTTCCTTCAAGAGAGAAACCTCTAGTGAAATTTGTGCCCCCCGGGTCTACTTTCCATAATATATTTTCAGATCTATAAACCAAAAATACAAAAATACCTTGCTGCAATTTACTTATCTTTCACTTTCCGTTTTTTTACATCTATCTCTATCAGATCTAATCCTTGCAAATAACCGTGAAGGGATTGACAACCCCTTTACAGCGTTAGGTGCAAGAGTCTAATTGTTTGTGTAGGTGCATACATTGGTGACTTTCTTGTTCCTCCTACTAGATGCATACCTTGGTTCTCATCAACTGAGGGAAATTCTACTTCGCTGCATCACCCTTTCCTCTTCAAGGGAAAACCAACAGAAGCTCAAGAGGTAGCAAGAAGGATTTATGGCATCATTGCCGGGGAGGATACACATCAAGCCTACCAAGTACCCATCACAAAGTTATCTCTTGCATTTACATTATTTGCCTTTTGGCTCTCGTTTTTCTCTCCCCCACTTCACCAATTTGCCATTTCATTTGCCCTTCTTCCGTTCGCCTTTTCATTGCTATGTTTGCTTGTGTTGCCATGTGCCTTCTATTTGCTTGCATCTTCGCTTGCTAAAAATCTATTGATATGGATCCTCATACACTTTCTAATATTTTCAAAAGACCAAATTATAATTAACCAATTTCTAGTGAGTTGAGTGCACTTGATTATCTCTATGAAGTTTTGTTTGAAAATCATGAATCTGAAAATTTTGATGAAGTGTTGAAAATCTATGAAGTGAGTTGAGTTGAGTGCACTTGATGAAGTTTTGTTTGAAGAAATTTGTAAGGAGATTCATGATAGTTTCTTGAATGAAAAGCATGAGTGCCATGTTGTTAGTATGAATTCTCTGAATATCCATGATGACATGCAAAAACACAATCTTGGGGATGCTATGCTTGATGAATATGATATTCTTTGTTCCCCAAGTTTTGATGATGACACATATCCTATAATTGATGATGGAAATAATGCTTTATTTTATAGTTATATTGTGAAATTCCTTCATGATACTACTTAAAATTATTTTGAGGGAGGAACATATGCTTGTAGTAATTTCAATAATATCTAGTTTCCTCTCTATGTGTTTAAAGTTTTGAAGTTATACTTGTTTTGCCTTCCTATGCTAGTTGATTCTTGTTCCCATAATTTGTTTGATCACAAAATCCATATGCATAGGAAGTGGGTTAGACTTAAATGTTATTTTCACGAGATTGATGATGCTATCTTGCATATTCCAATCACTATTTTTTATGTGAGCATCATTGAAATCATCATGCCTAGCTAGGGGCGTTAAACAATATCGCTTGTTGGGAGGCAACCCAATTTTATTTTTGTGTTCTGTTTTTGCTTATGTTTTTGAGTGTTTCCCACATTATTAATTTTGTAGTAGTTGTATTTTGGTGTTTTAATTAGTGTTTGATCCAAGTAAAACCTTTGGGGTGATCTATGGTAGTTGTTGACTTGATCTTGCTAAAAAACAGAAACTTTTGCGTTCAGTCCAGGAATTTTATAATTTTTTCAGAGTGTTGAATGAGTCTGAAAGTTTCACACAAGATTTATATATAAAGTTAACAGGTTTTACTAATTGTTCAGAATTGTTTGAGTTACACAAGTATACGAAGTTTTCAGATTGCTACAGACTATTCTGCTTTTGACAGATTCTGTTTTCTTTGAGTTGTTTACCTATTTTGATGAATCTATGGGTTGTATCATGGGTTATGAACCATGGAGAAGTTAGAATACTGTAGGTATAACATCAATATAAGTAAATAATGAGGTCACAAGAGTACCTAAAGTGGTGATTTATTTGTTTATACTAACGGATCTCACGAGTTTTCTGTTAAGTTTTGTGTTGTGAAGTTTTCAAGTTTTGGGTAAAGATTTGATGGACTATGGAATCAGGAGTGGCAAGAGCCTAAGCTTTGGGATTCCTAAGTAACCACAAGTCATATTCAAGGATGCCAAAGATACTAAGCTTGGGGATGCCCCGGAAGGCATCCCCTCTTTCGTCTTCAATCCATCGGTAAATTTACTTTAGACTATATTTTTATTCACCACATGATATGTGTTTTGCTTGGAGCGTCTTGTATGATATGAGTCTTTGCTTTTTAGTTTGCCACAATCATCCTTGCTGCACACATATTTTGAGAGATACACGCAGAATCATGAATTTATTAGAATACTTTATGTGCTTCACTTATATCTTTTGAGATAGGCAATTTTTCTCTATGTGGTCATGGTTCTTCCCACCCACCAAACCCAGGATATCAGCAGAGACCCCTGGCGCCAAAGTCAGCTTTTGTTCCTCCTCCAAGTGACTTTCATCCACTATCTGAGGTTACTTGTCACAAGTGTGGTCAGAAGGATCACTACTCAAACAAGTGCAACCAGCGGCATCTTCCACCTCCTCTTCTAGTCAGGCTTCCAGGCAATGCAATGGTGAAGCATAATCCCAAGTCAGGAAGGGTGAACATGGTGAATGCAGCTGAAGTAGAGCAGTCTCATGATGTGATTATGGGAAATCTCTCAGTAAATTCTTTTCCTGCTAAAGTTTTGTTTGATACTGGTGCATCGCATTGTTTCATGTCATATCCTTTTGCGGCAAAACATGTTTTTACCATCGAGTTTTTGCCAAATGCATTGCAAGTTGTGTCCCACGGCAAGCGTCTCAGCTCAAAAATGGTGGTTCGGGATGCCTCCATCAAGATGGGCAATTATTCTTTTCTGGCTTCTCCAATTGTTCTCGGTAATTCCGACATTGATCTCATTCTAGGCATGCACTTCTTGGCTATGAATAAGGCATGTGTTGATTGTTAAGCAAAAGAAGACCAGCTGACTCATCCTTCAGAAGATGTGATTATTTTCGTAGCTCGCGATGACACAATCCGTCTCTTTGCTCTTAATGAGAAGGGTGAAATCTCGGCTATTTCTCAAATTCTGGTGGTTTGTGAGTATGAACATGTCTTTCCAGAAGAATTGCCAGGAATGCCTCCTCACCGGCCAGTCGAGTTCGTGATTGACCTCGAGCCCAGAACTGAACCGGTTTGCAAGCACCCTTATGAACTTGGCCCCGAAGAGCTGAAAGAGTTGAAGAAGCATCTAGATGAACAAGAACGTCTGGGTTTGATCAGACCAAGTTCTTCTCCATGGGGTTGTGGTGTTTTGTTTGTCAAGAAGAAGGATGACATGGACTGGCTTTGTGTCGATTACCGTCCATTGAACAAGAAGACAATCAGAAACAAGTACCCACTTCCCAACATCAATGAGTTGTTTGAACAACTGAAAGGTGCCAAGGTTTTCACGAAGCTTGATCTTCGCATGGGTTATAATCAGGTTCGCATTCGCGAAGAAGATATTCCAAAGTCCGCTTTCAGGATGAGTTTTGGCTCTTATGAGTACACCGTCATGTCGTTTGGTCTTGAAAATGATCCTCCAACCTTATCAAGAATGGTGAACTTCATATTCTCTCCTTTCAAAAATGAGTTCTTCTTGGTCTATTTGGATGATATCCTTGTGTTCTCGGAGACAGAAGAAGAGCATGCAGAGCATCTCAGGCTTGTGCTGGACAAGCTAAGAGAACATAGATTCTATGCCAAGTTTTCCAAGTGTGAGTTTTTGGCTCAATGAAGTGGTGTACCTTGGGCATGTGATCTCTGCCAAGGGCATTAAAGTGCACCCTGAAAAAGTTGAGGCAATCTTGAAGTGGGAGCCTCCTCAAAATGTGAAGCAGCTTCATAGCTTCCTCGGGCTTGCAAATATTGAAGAAGATACGTGGAGAACTTCTCTCAAATTGCTAAGCCTCTGTCTAATCTCCTCCAGAAGAATGTCAAGTATGTTTGCTCCCCTGAGTGTGATGTGGCGTTCAATACGCTCAAGCAGAGACTGACTTCAGCTCCAGTTCTTGTTCCTCCCGAGCAGTCAAAGCCTTTCCAAGTTTTCTATGATGCTTATCTCCAAGGTCTTGATGGTGTTCTCATTCAAGATAAGAAGATAGTTGCTTATAACTCGCGTTAGTTGAAGCCTGCCAAAAAGAACTACCCCACTCATGATCTCGAGTTGGTGGCAGTTGTGCATGCTCTGATGACTTGGAGGCATTTGTTGTTGGGTAGACCAATTGAGGTGTACACCGATCACAAGAGCTTGAAGTACATTTTCACTCAACCCAATCTCGATCTTCGACAGTCTCATTGGGTGGAAATGCTTGAGGACTTCAATCCAAGCATTGAGTATACTCCTGGAAAAGCAAATGTCATTGCAGACGCACTCAGCCGAAAGGCGTACTACAACAATCTCATTCTGAAGCCTCCTCAACCCGAGCTTTGTGAAGCCTTATGCAAGCTCAACCTTCAAATGATTCCGCAAGGATTTCTTGCCAATCTTTAAGTCTCTCCGACTCTGTAAGATCAGGTTCACCAAGCTCAACTTCTTGACGCAATGGTAAAGAAAGTGAAGAAAGGTGTGGCCAAGGGCATTCCGAAGTATAGGTGCTTTCACGTTGATGACAAAGATACCTTGTTCTTTGAGGATAGTCTGGTGGTTCCAAAAGGTGATCTCAGGAAGGTTATCATGGACGAAGCACACAATTCTCTTCTATCCATTCATCCAGGTAGTTCCAAGATGTATTAGGATTTCAAGCAAACCTTCCAGTAGACTCGCATGAAGCGTGAAATTGCTCAGTTCGTGAACGAGTGTGATGTTTGTCACAGAGTGAAGGCAGAACATCAACGTCCAACAAGTCTTCTTCATCCTTTGCCTATCCCAGAGTGGAAATTCGATCATGTGGCGATGGATTTCGTCATTGGGTTTCCCTAGTCCAAGAGGGGCAACGAGGCCATCTTTGTGGTTATCATCAAGCTGATCAAAGTTGCTCATTTCCTTCCGGTCAAAGAATCTATCTCAACAGCTCAGCTAGCAGAGTTGTATACGTCAAGGATAGTTTCTTTGCACAGTATTCCCCATCACATCTCATCTGACCGTGGAAGCCTCTTTACTTCCAAGTTTTGGGTGTCCTTCCAGACAGCTATGGGTACCAAGATCCGTTTCAGCACTGCATTCCATCCGCAGACAAGTGGTCAAGTTGAGAGAGTCAATCAGATCCTTGAAGATATGCTGAGAGCCTGTGTGATTTCATTCGACATGAAATGGGAAGATTGCCTTCCATATGCTGAATTCTCATACAACAATAGCTTTCAGGCTAGCTCAGGCAAAGCCCCTTTCGAGATTCTCTATGCCAATAAGTTTCGTACCCCACTTAACTGGTCTAAAACCAGTGAGCATCAAATTTTGGGCAATGACATGATCACCGATGCAGAAGAGATGTGCCGTGTCATTCGTGAGAACATCAAAGCAGCTCAATCCCGACAAAAGAGTTATTACGATAACAAACATCGGGATGTTTCCTTTCAAGTTGATGATCTAGAATATCTCAGAGTCTCTCCCATGAAGGGCACTCAGCGGTTTGGAATTAAAGGGAAGCTAGCTCGTTGCTTTGTTGGTCCTTTTAGAGTTGTTGGCAAGAGAGGTGAACTTTCCTATCAACTAGAGATTCCTCCAAACGTCACAAATGTGCATGATGTCTTCCATGTCTTTCAGCTCTCGAGGTGCCTCAAGACTCCCGAGCATACCATTGACCTCTAAGACATTGATCTCCAACAAGACCTCTCTTATTGTGAGCATCCAATGGCTATTCTCGAAGAAACTGAGCATAAGACTCACAAGAAATCAATCAAGTTTCTAAAGGTTAAGTGGTCTCATCATTTTGACAAAGAAGCTGCTTGGGAATGTGAGTGTCTTATCCGTTCTGAATATCCAGAGTTCTTTCGCTCCTAGATCACGGGTCGAGATCCTCTTGTAGTGTGGGAGAGTTGTGAAAGCCCAAGTGCTGCCCCTGCCATTTATGGCCATGTACCCTATGTGGACCCATTTGTCATGGGTTGTACGATTGAGTTTGGTCTTTGACATGTCATTGTCTCATGCATCATGCATCATGTCATTCTTCATCATGTCATGCATAATATAAATGTGGTGTTCTTCCATGTGATCTTGTTGAGAGGTGTGAGTAGCTCTTGTGTGTTTTGTGGTAGTGTGCATGTGTGGGCTTTAACTCCTCTCCTTCCTCTTATTTTCAAATCTTAACCTAAGCCTATGATTCCTTTTGTTTTTGTTCAACATAATTAACTTGCTCTAAAAATCTGTTAAAATGTTCAAGATGTAGGGAATATTATTTTGAGAACATCCGAGTTACTCTCTTTGTGTTGGAGCTTTGTGGTCATGGGGTTTGTTTTAAAACAGGGGTTGTTGTTTTCTAAAAGTATTAAAAATTACTTGCATTAAAAACCCACTTGTTAATTTTATTAAATAGGTCACATTTCCTTTTATCCAAAAGTATTTTTGTTTTGTCCAAATTCCTTTTCTTTCCCCTTGGGTTTTTGTTTTGTTTCCTTTTGTTTATAAAAAAACCTCCTTTTCTATTGTTTTTCATAGAGAGTGAGCTTGAGAGAGTGGGCTTGGCCCATTCCTTCGCAACCCAGCAGCGAGCGAGCGAGTGAGCGTCATCATCCCCTTTCTAGCTCGGCAACGCTCGAACCCTCTCGTCAGTCTCTTCTCCTCCCACCTTTTCCTCCTCCGAGCGCCCGGTCCTCCTCTGTGGAGGGGCGCACATGGCCACCGTGGCCATGCCAAGCCTTGTCTCCCCTCCTATTTAACCCCTAGGCATCCGTGCCCTTGCTAGAGTTCCTCCTCGCCGCCGCCTCCTTCTCCTCCCCTTTCTCCTTCCTTTCCCTCTTTCAGGTAAGCTCTATAGCTTCAGAAAGTTCAGAGAGAGAAGCCGTTGTCGATCGCCGTCGTCCTCGCCGCAGGAGTCGAGCCGTCCTCGTTGGAGATATCATGGGGGTCAAGGACCTCTCCCGCATCTTGTTCCTTGCGCTAAAGGGGTTGTTGGAAGGTCGTGCCATCCTCTTCTTCCTCACTAGAGCCGTGCTCCCGAAGCGGTGTTCGCCGCCTCGCGTCTTCTTCTTCCCCTGCTCCTAGCGCGCCGTCGCCCGCTGTGAGCACCTGCAGCTCCTCCTCCCCCTCCTCTCTGCTTCCCTATCACCGTAGCACGTGTAGTGTTTGCCGTCACTGTCAGCCGGAAAAGGCGAGGCCTTGAGGGCTTGCTTCCGTTCCCCTCATCCCGAGATGAACGGGGGATGGATAGCCCATAGGTGCCGCAGCCCCCGCAACATATTTCCCTCGCTAGAGAGGCCCGTTGTCGGTGGATATCGCCACCGTCGTCAGATGTCGCCGGGGCTTTCGAATATTCAATTTCGTCACGGCTCCCATGTTCCGATAGAAGTAGTGGGCCAAGGCCTCCCCTTGTTCAGTTGCTGCACCATAGCGTAGTGGTAGCGCGCCCGGGTATCGGCCAAGAGGTCGTGGGTTCGATCCTAGCTCCCCCCTTTGGTTTTCTTTTATTTCATTGGTTGGATCTGCTGGTGTGTGTTCTGATCTCGTGCGCTTGTGAGCCAGATCTGATGTGGCTGTGGTGTTGTGTGTGTGTGCCTACGTGTGGTGTGTGTGTGTGTGGATCTGTTGTGGTGGCAGGATCCAGTGTGTGTGTGTGTTGTGTGTGTGTATAGCTGTGTGTGTGTCTCTGGTGTTCTGTGTGTGACAAGTCGGCCTAGGCTCTACTTGTGAGAATGCCAGGTGGGTCCCCCTCCTATTTGTGTTTTCTTTTCTTTTTGTTTATGTTTTTTGTGGTGTTATAAATAGATATTTCTATTTCTGGTATATTGCTAATTCTGGACATGAATATATATGCACATGAGCATTTCTAGTAAGTTTTCACTATAGCAATTGATGGGGGTTTTCTAACTAGTGTTTTGCCATGTTGCTCCATGTAAACATATGAGTATGATACATGATTTTGGGGTAGAATCACCCAAGGAATCCATTGGTGTAACTAGTTTGGTAATTTGAGAAAGTTTGACAAAATGTCATTTTGACTCAATGTGCCTGTCATTTTAGCTATATTTAATCCATGCATGCTATGATAATTGTGCCAACATGAAGATGGTAGCCTTTGATGAGTAGAATGCCATGGTATTTATTTTTTGTCATGTTAAACTTGCATGTAAGTGGGAAACATGCTCTAAAGTAGCTACAAAAATGTTGCTGTTTTCAAACATGCTAAATATTTCTAAGTCTGAGAATCTGTTAATATTTTTACGCCATGAAGAGTGGATGCTACCAAGTGATATGTTGAGAATTAGCTCAAGCTCAGTGCTAGTGTTTTGAAGTAGATGTTGTACTCTATCATCCTGTTAAATTTCATGCGATGAGGTGGTCTCTATCACCATTAGTTACTGCTCTCAACTTTCTATCAGCTTAACTCAGATTCCAGAAAAAAATGTTATTTTCTCCAAGTCCCTAAAATCTGTTTCATCATGCCAAGTTGTGAGCTTCATGCTTATTGATGTGTGCCTCCATTCCAGATTGTGTAGTTGTATAATTTGATAAGGATGCTATTTAGTTTCTGTCAATGCCTTGTTTGTGGTTGGAGACTTCCTGTAGCTCTAGGTATTTGCTATGAAAGTTGACATGTTGCTGTTTTGTGGCAGATTGTTTGATCTAGTGTTTTGTGGCTTGTGGGAGCTATGCTCCATGGAATTGCTCTATCTTTGACTCTATTGTGGTTGGTTCTTCATTGCCTAACCAGTGGCTACCTTGGAATGCCAAGGAACATCCCATGGCCTTCTTTGTCTTGTGTTTTGCCTTGAGCATAGCGTGAGAACCGTAACTCCGTTTCTTACGTTCTACATATGCATTTATATAGAATTTGCGTGAAGCATCCATATTTGCCATGATTATGCATGTTTAAATAACTTAACATGAGGTTCTGTCCAGAATTGTAAATAACTAAACTAATGCATGTGAAACATGACTAGTTTAGGATTGCCATGTTAAATACTTCAAATGAATCATGCATCATCTTGGTTGTGCATTGCACCTTGGTTGGTTGTTTATTATTGCTGTTTATCTTGGGTAGATGCGAGTGTTGAACCTGAGTACGAGGATCTAGGAGAGTACCACTACGAGGACCCCGCTCTTTGTCCCTCTCAAGAACCAACAGGCAAGATGATCGTACTCGGATCCCGACACTATTTTTGGTTTGCTAGATGTCTCATTCTTATCGTTACTTATGTGTTACCTACCACTTGAATGAAAAGCCTCCTACATTGCCATGATATCCTCTAACCCCTCCACATCCTAGCAAACCTTGTTTGGCTAAGTTACCGCTGCTCAGCCCCTCTTATAGCGTTCTTAGTTGCAGGTGCAGGTTGTATCCATGTGATAACATGGATTTGGCATACCAGAATATTATCTGCTATTTAATTTAATGCACATATATAACTTGGTATGGTGGAAGGCTTGGCCTTTTGCTTGGTGTTTTGTTCCACTTTTACCGCCATAGTTTCTTGTTACCGGTGTTATGTTTCCATACTTTGCGCTCCTAACATGATCGGGGTTGTTATGGGGACCCCCTTGATTATTCGGTTGTGATTAAAACTTGTCTGGCAAGACCCAACATTGGTACTATTTGCTTAAACAACTTAATAAAAATGCATAGGGATTAGATACCCTGTGGATAATTAATCAACAACCCGGGCTAGTGCTCCTCATTAGTGTTGGAAAATGGGATGCCTGCGGGGCCGCCTCGAGGAAACTTGAGGATTGGTTTTCCCTATATCTAGTCCCATCTGGTAGTGCCCTGAGACAGTGATACGCGCGGCTCCTATTAGGATCTGGTCTGTCGGGTGGTCTTGCTGGAATTGTTTTACCTTTATTCAGTGGCTTGCGTGTGGGACTCTGACTTTCTTCGTGCTATCTCGAGGTGTTGCAATTCCTTTGGAGTGGCCTAGGATGATCACGACATCCATGGTCGAGGTTATTCTCGCGGAGTGTGGTTAATTTACGATGGACTAGTTGGAGGACCCCTGCAGGGTTAAAACTTTTGGAAAGACGTGCCTGCGGTTATGTGGCAACTGGGATATTTGTTTAACACCCGGTTATAGTTAACTTGAAGTAAACTCTAATAAAATTTACCAACTTTGTGAGTAACCATGATCGTCTCTGCTCGTGAACATGAACCGAGAGAGAACACGGTGGGGTTATGATTGACGTAAGTCGGTGTTTAGGATCTCTTAGAGGTCATTCTAGTTCTCGATCGTTTATCGTAGACCACATATTTACTTTCATGTTCCGTAAGATTAGCCACCATAAATGCTTAGTGCTACTACAAACTAAACACATACCCCCTTCCAACCTAAAGCTTGAATAGTCTCGGCACCCGAGCGTGAGATTGCTGAGTCCTCATGGCTCACAGGTTACTACAACAATCCAGGTGTAGGTACAGATGATATCGTGCCAGATGATGTGACGCGGCTCCAATGGGAGTATGACAAGGAGCATGGCAGGATGTATGTCACTTATCCAGACGAGTAGCTGGACCCTGCATTTGTATGGATGATTGAATAAATTGTGTGGGATTGTAATTTAGCATGTGGCGAGTGTAAGCCAACTTATATACTCTTCTCTTCCTAAACGTATGGAATGATATTGTAGTTGCGAACGACAAGATGCGCCTCTATCCCTGTCGAGGCCCTCGTGTCTTAATATGGATAGGCGCGCATCTTGGGTGTGAGAACTTATCTACTTTGCTGGATCACCCTTTCCTCTTCAAGGGATAACCAACACAAGCTCAAGAGGTAGCAACACCCCATGCCTCGTTGAGCACCGGGTATACTATGTCAGCATCGTACCGCGAGACGCGTGTGCTACCCCATGCAACAGAAGCTCCTGCACACGCTCCTCATCGTCTCAAGGATGTTGCGCCACTACTTCAAAGGTCATCCGATGAAGGTCTTCTCTGCGTACCCTCGGGACAAGGTGCTATGCAACCCCAACACGACGGGAAGGTTTGCGGAATGGAACATCGAATTGCAGGCTTTCCACCTGGAGTTCAGCACAACAAGCGTCATCAACGGCGCGGCCCTTGCTAACTTCATGGCGGAATGGATGGATGCCCCCTACCAGGGGCTGGATGAGGGTAAGTCCCTTGCGCCTGGCAACGAAGTGCCCAAAGGTTGGGTCATGCACTTTGGTGGCACCTTCCTATGACAGGGCGCAGGGGCTCACTACAGGAATCAGGCACTTTGCCGTCAGCCATCCCGGACAGCGAAGGCATGCATCCCGGACGGCAAAGGCTTTGCCGTCCGCTAGCAGACAGCCAACCGTCCAGCTAAATAAGCCACGATAAAGGGTGCTTTGCCGTCTACTAGCAGATGGCAAAGACCTTTGCATCTTTGTCGTCTACCAGCGGACAGCAAAGGGCTTGGATGGCACACGTGGCAACGTAGCTTCGTTAAGGGCTTAACGGCATGCTTTGCCGTCCGCTGGCAGACGACAAAGAACTAAGGTCTTTGTCGTCTGCCAGCGGACGACAAAGAACCTGGTCTTTGCCGTCCACCGGCGGACGGGAAGGAACCTGGTCTTTGCCATTTGCCAGCGGACGACAAAGAACCCACCTAGGCCGGCATGGTGCTACCCGAGGTTGCATAGGTAGCTGCCACATGGTAGCTTTGCCATCTGCTAGCAGACGGCAAAGAGCATGCACAACCCCTGTTTTTTATGTTTTTTATTAAATTCATTCAATTTCACATAATTTCACATATATATACACACATTTGAAAATACTTTCAACAAGCATAACAACACATATACATACCAAATCATATCCCTGCCATATGGATATGATCATCCAACAAATATATATATACCAAATGAAAAGTTCATATGCAACATATATAGCTAGCCAACATATCCCACAACAAGCATACAATGGTTTCATCCATACATACATATATAGGTAGCAAGTTTCACATTGTTCATCCTACAAAATGAAAACAAAAAGAAGCACAAGCAGAAGAGTAGACTCCATGAACGCAAGCTTCCTCATCGAAAGCAAATCTACAAATTGGGAAAGAAGGAAGTTAGAAGAAGAAGCAGAAGAAGAAGAAGAAGACTAGAAGAAGAAGACTAGCTAGAAGAAGAAGAAGAAGAAGAAGAGAAGAAGAAGAAGACTATCTAGAAGAAGAACAAGAAGAATTTATCTTCTCTTTCTTTTTCTGCTCTCCTCTCCTCTTCTCCACGGTAGTAATGCCATTTTCTAGCTAACTAAGCATATCAAGTCATTTTGGACGAAAAAAATGCTAAGTATAGGTCATTTTATAGCTATCATAGGTAGAATATATCATTTTGGAGCTAAGTAAGGTTATTATGTCATTTTTGAGGAAAATAAGCTAAGTATAGGTCATTTTGGAGCTAAACCAAGGTTATTATGCCATTTTTTTACCTAAGTGAGCTAATTATGTCATAAATGAACTAGCTAAGCTAATTACAGATCATTATTGAGTTATCCTAGGTAGTTATGCCATTTTGTACCTAAGTGAGCTAATTATGTCATAAATGAACTAGCTAAGCTAGCTATACATCATTATTGAGCTATCCTAGGTAGTTATGCCATTTTGTAGCTAACTAAGCATATCGAGTCATTTTGGAGGAAAAATGCTAAGTATAGGTCATTTTATAGCTATCCTAGGTAGAATATATCATTTTGGATCTAGTAAGGTTATTATGTCATTTTTGAGGAAAACAAGCTAAGTATAGGTCATTTTGGAGCTAATTAGGTCATTTCTTAAGCTAAGTATGCATTTGTTAAGCAAAACACTTGAGAAAACTTACCATCATCACGGAGGTGGAGGACCGGTCGGGTTTGTGCCAGGGTCAGACGTAGAAGGACCGGTCGGGGTTGCGGCAGACGCAGAAGGATCGGTCGAATACCTCACATTACTAATATTAATCTTCATCGTTTATATATGCTCCAGGATCAATAAATGCATAATCATCATCACTATCAGTAATGACGTGCTCATCAGCATCATCAATAAATGCATCAACATGTGGAAGGCCTCTGTGTAATCGGCAAGCATTGTCAGGTCATTCGTTGCAGTAACCTCTTCTTCTTCCATCTCTTCTTGTTTCGACTCAGGGGTGAGGTCGGGTTCACTGTCGCTATCGACCTCAATGTTCTGGGGTGAAGTAGAGCGTTTCTTGAAACGTTTTTTGGAAACACGTGTTTCTTCGAAGAATTCTCCTTCATATGTGTCTCGGTTAATGTGAGGTTCATAATCATATTCATTGAGGGGAGGTGGTCTAAAATCTGGCGGCACATCATAAACGACATCCCAACCTTTAAAATTTGGATCCGTTTGGCAGGCCCACGATAGATAGAAAACTTGGGTCGCTTGTTGAGCCGTAATATAGACATCGGGAACATCTAAATGGGTGGTTTGTTTGATTTCGACTAGCCCTATATGTTCATGAGTCATTCTAGTCTCCTTCGGCTGGAACCAATAACATTTGAAGACAACGGCGTTTGGTGGGTTTTCACCATAGAATGTAAGTTCATAAATTGCTTCAACTCTTCCATAATACTCGACCCCTCCTTCGCCGATAGCGGAGACACAAGAATTTGTAGACTTTTGGTTGGCCATAGATAGCTCTTTGCCAAAAGTACGAAAACGATACCCGTTGATGTCTTGGTATGATTGGCATATACCGAAGAACATTAATGGGGATTTGGTCTGACTCTTCTCACCCATACCGTTGTCTACAAGAACATACCTGTAAGCATTGCAAATGGGGCAATAGTTCAAGCCCGCATACTCAAGCCTAAATAAGGCACATCCATTCTCATAGGCATCTATCTTCTCATAGGGTATCTTAAGTGCATGTAGGATTTTGTCCGACTGGTACAGGTTTGGTGGCAATACATGGACTTTGGGTAGAAAGCGTCCAAATATCGTCATCATCACAGCATAGCATTCTCTGCCTAGGTTGAACTGAGCCTTTAGAGCCATTACTTGTGCGATGTCATCCAGCTGACAAAGCTCAGTGTGCTCGTGGAGAGAACGTTTTGAAGACATCAACATTTCATGAAAGGCCTTTGCAAATTCCTCCATCTCATCGTTCGAATCTCGAGCATCATCAAAGTCTTGCACCATGTCTTCGATCCCAGTACCATGCTCGTTGTTGCGATGATGAACCACCTCAGCTCTGGCACGTTGGAAAGACTCACCATGAAATGTCTAGACCATATAATTAGGCATAAAACCCCACTTCTGCAGGTGTTTGATCATTTCAAACTCTGACTTCTTCTTACAGTTGTCGCAATCGACACAAGGGCACCAGGTTCTTTTCTGTCCATTTGCAAATGCGACTCTCACAAACTCCTTGGTTTTTGTTATCCATTCACGAGTCATGTCTTTCTGACTAGTGTGACCGGTGTACATCACCCACGATTACTCATCTTGCCTAGCTACTAGACACACACAAAATATATACATAATTCAGCAAACCATATTCATCAGTTAATAGAGTTTGTTAGTTTTATTACGTCGATGCAACCTAGACGATAGTAGGTAAAGATAGGTCCTAATCCCACCCGAGTATGTGTAGATTGGGTTCATTTTCCCATTCTCCGCTCCGGATCCGACGCACAATTTCGGCAGCACCTCCCCGCTGTTCTCCTGATACGCGTCTCGGCAATAAGTAGAGAGGATGTGTACCGGAGAACAACCAGGAAGGCACTAACGAAATTTTGCATCAGATCCGGAGCAGAGCATATGGGAAAACGAACCCAATCTACACATACTCGGGCTGTCCATGGATAACGTTGGACAATTCGAAAGAATCACGGTTATAAATATGCTAATGAATGCATATTTATAGATGCAACCCTTTCGAACGGGATACGCATAGTGGTTACACATACTGATGATTGAAGACACCTATAGCTAGCAAGTTTCATCGACACGAAGACCGGAACAAAGGAAATGAAGGGGGCAAGAGGAGATGTCATTTGTGCTCACCCACGAACGCAGGGGCGGAGCTCGTCGAACACACGGGGAGGTCGTCGAACACCAGACCCTCGCAGCGACGAAACAACTGCACATTTAAATCCACCTGATCAACATAAATATGATGTTCTATATAACAAAATCAAAAAAAAATATGACCTAACTCATAATTCACAAATATATGACCCGTGTCGTGTCAGGGTCGGGGTGTCGGGGGTGTCGTGTTGGGGTCGGGGTGTCCTGGGTGTCGTGTCGGGGTCGGGGTGTCGGGGGTGTCGTGTTGGCGTCGGGGTGTCGAGGGTGTCCTGTCGGGGTAGGGGTGTCGGGGGTGTTGTGTCGGGGTAGGGGTGTTATGTCGTGGTCGGGGGTGCCGTGTCAGGGTGTCGATGTGTCGTGTTGGGGTCGGGGTGTCGTGTCGGGGTCAGGGTGTCGAGGGGTGTCGTGCCGGGGTCGGGGTGTCAGGGGGTGTCGTGTCGGAGTCGGGGCGTCGGGGGTGCCGTGTCGGGGTCGGGGTGTCGGGGTGTCGTGTCGGGGTCGGGGTGTCGGGGGTGTCGTGTCATTGTCCGGGGTGTCGTGTCGTGGTGTCAGGGTGTCATGTCGGGGGTTGGGGTGTCGGTGGTGTGATGTCGGCGATCCTCGACCCGGTTACGTCCGCGCCGATGCACCCCTCCTCCTCCTCCTCCTCTTCTTCTTCTTATTCTCCTTATTCTCCTTCTTCTTTTTCTTCTTTTTTTCTTCTCCTCCTCCTCCTCCTTTTCTTCTTCTTTGTCTTCTTCTCCTTCTTCTTCTTCATCATCATCATCATCTCCTTCTCCTCCTCTTCTTCTTCTCTCTTCTTCTAATTAACTACAACTAATCAACCTAACTACAACTAAACTAGATTTAACTAAATTACTAACTAAATTACTAACTACAACTATTAAAAAAACTAAATTACTAACTAAATTATTAACTAAATTACTAACTACATCTAAACTATATTTAACTAAATTACTAACTAAATTACTAACTAAACTATTAAAAATGAAAAAATAGACAGGAGGAGGGGGCTCACCAGAGTGGCGAAGGCGGAGGCCGGGGATGGAGAGAGGGGTGGGGTGGCGGTGGCGTCGGGTCGCGTGGGGGGCGGGGCGGTGGGCACGGGCGGGGGCGTGCGGCGGTGGGGGCGATGGGGCGGTGGTGGGCGTGGGCGACGGGGTCGTGGGGCGACGGGGAGGAGAGAGGGGAGAAAGAGAGAGAGAGAGGCGGGCCAGGGGCGTTAGCCGTTAGTTAACCCCCCTCTTTGCCGTCCGCTAGCTGACAGCAAAGAGGGGGGCCATTAGGTCAAGTTGTCGGCTGGGTCGTTAGTGGGCCCCCTCCCTCTTTGTTGTTTGCTAGCGGACGGCAAACCTCCTTTGACGTCTGCTAGCAGACGGCAAAGAAGTGGTTGATGGCAAAGCCACCCTTTGACATATGCCACCTCTTTGCTGTCTGCTTTCTACTAGCTGATGGCAATGCCACTCTTTGTCATACGCTAGCAGGCGGCAAAGAGGTGGCAGACGGCAAATATTCTGATTCCAGTAGTGGTTGGGGCCGTGCTCATCTCACCTACACAAGACAAGCTCTACTATGTTGTGCAGCTCTGCTTCTAGCACGAAGAGAAGGTCTCCAACAACATCGCGGAGTACAAGGGCTTAATCGCGGGCCTTCGGGTCGCCGCTGCCCTGGGGATCAAACGTCTCACTGTCAAGGGCGACTCCCAGCTCCTCATCAACTTCTCCAACAAAGATTACAAGCCGAAGGACGAGCACATGGAGGCATACCTAGAGGAGGTATTTAAGATGGAAAAGCACTTCCAAGGCCTGGAATTGAAGCACGTCCTACGCAGCGCGAACAAGGAGGTGAACGACATAGCCAAGAGGGCATCGTGCCACGAGCCTTAGGAGCCTGGCCTCTTCGAGGAGAGGCTCTTCGAGCCATCGGCGGCGCCCCTGCCATCGGCCCAATGTCACCTCGAGAGGAGCTGTCGCGAGCCCCACCCTTGGGGTCCCGGACCTATGGACCGGCCTCAGGAGCACACTTGCTCCTGGCACTGGAACCCAAGGCCAATGACTGTACCGAGGAGTTCAAGGCGTATATGCACAGTGATGCCTTGCCAGAGAAGGAGGAGGGCGTCCAGCGCGTGGTCTGTCAGGTCACCGCATACTACGTGAAGGATGGTGAGTTGTACTGTAGGCATCCGAACATCGTCTCGCTATGGTGCATATCAGAGGAACAGGGGCACGAGCTGCTGGCCGATAGCCATGGATGTGACTACGGACACCACTCCTCCTACTGCACCCTAGTGGGAAAGGCGTTCCGTAGTGGTTTCCACTGGCCCACGACACTGAGTGACGCAGCCGAGCTGGTCCGATCCTGTGAGGCCTGTCAGTTCCACGCCAAGGAAATTCATCAACGTGCGCAAGGCCTCCAGACCATCCCGCTCTCCTGACCTTTCGCGGTATGGAAGCTAGACATACAGGGCCCTTTCCCTTGGGCGGCAGGAGGCTACTGCTACCTATACATTGCCATCTACAAGTTCAGCAAGTGGGATGAAGTGGAGCCCGCGTGCACCATCCCTGCCGGCTCAGTAGTCAAGTTCATCTGGGGCCTCGTGAGCCGCTTCGGGGTCCCCAACCATATCATTACTGAAAATGGCTCACAATTCATGAGCAGTCTCTTCAAAGAATATTATGCTAACCTTGGGATGCAGATATGTTAGACTTCAGTGGAGCAACGGCCAATCTGAGCATGCCAACACGAATGTCCTGAGGTCCTCAAGGCGAGATGCTTCCAAAAGAAACTCGAGGCATGTGGCAAGGGTTGTCTCGGTGAGCCTCAATCCGCGCTGTGGTCCATCTGCACCACCGCGACTAAGCCCACTAGCGAGACCCTATTCTTCCTTGTCTACAGAGGTGAGGCGGTCCTCCCACACGACATCAAGCATCGCTTCCCTCGGGTCTTGGCATTCTACGAGGAGCGTTAGGAAGCCGAGCAGGGGAGAGATACCGTGCTCGTATTGGAGGGCCGTCACCAGGCTTCACTCCACACTACAAGATACCAGCAGGCGCTGCGGCGATACTATTGTCGTGACGTCCACTTAAGGAGCCTCGAAGTCGGAGACCTCATCCTCAGGCGGGTCCTTTCTAGTGAGGTCTTGCACAACCTCTCGCCCATGTGGGACGTCCCATTCAGGTCACCCGCATCTCCAGGCCTGTCGCTATGTGCCTGGAGACTCAGGACGGTGTCCTCGTCCAGAACGCCTAGAATATCCAGCACCTCCACAAGTTCTCCCCATGAGACTCTCACATAATAACGAGTGGGTTGTATACACTCGAAGCCCCCAAAGGACGCGGAGGGGTTCCCACCCATGCTCAGGTGGAAGCCCCATGCTCCTCGCTTTGGGAAGACTAGTCTAGGTGCTAGATGCGGCTGTTATTTGCCCCCTTTTGTAACCAAATTTTTCCCCTTTTGGAACGAACTTTGAAGTTTTCGTGTCTTATTCGAAAAAAAGGTGGGAATCTTCTCCTTGCAATGTTTTCTTGATTTGAATTCCTTATCAAAATGTTTGGCGTCGCCTGCTCTCCCTCGTGCACCCCGCGAGCGGGTGCTGGGCACGGTACGCTACGAGGGCTCCGAGCCACACACATACCTCGCCAAAACTTTGGCGTCCTAATCCTTGTGCGGCGCTGTTCGGGAGAGCTAGCGCATAATGCCACCCTGGCCTTGGGAGCACTTCATCTACCGGACTCGTCGGACATCACGACCCGACAATCTGTCGGTGACCGGCCCTTGCAAGGGGCTTGGGGGCTCTGCTGTTAAGGGAAAAAAGCTCCGCGGAGACTGTCGACCCTCGCAAGGGGGCTCGGGGTCTCTATTGCTAAGGAAGGGTGCTTTGGAGGAACACGCCCTTACGACAGAAGAGCGTTCCACGGGCACGCCAAGCTAAGTTATCTTAATCGCGGGTTACCTAAATCACAATGCGCAGGAATATTTCAGTTTGCAGCGACGAAAAGCTGGGATGCGAAAAGAAAAATGCTAACACAAAAGGCGCAAGTGCCACGGTTCATTACACGCTCCATAGCCCCCCCCCCCCATGATTTTTTATGCAGGAAAAAGGAGCGGAAAGATGAACTCCTGAAGACTGTCACTCCCGAGGACTGGCTCCGTGTCACGCCCAAGATGCGATCCTATCCTCATTTTGGCATTAGGGCCTCGACAGGGATAGAAGCACATCTCGTCATTTTGCAAGAATGGATATCTTTACAAGTACATGTACAAAAGAGATGAGTATATTGAATTGGCGTACACTCTCCACAAGCTACATCAAGTCACGTCAATACAACAACATACTCAAACATCATACAGAAGAGCAGGGTCTGACTATGGACGAAAACAAACAACAAAATGACATCCATCCTTGCTATCCCAGACTGCCGCCTGGAACCCATCCAAGATTGATGAAGAAGAAGAAGAAGAACTCCAAATCAAACAAGCATCACTCTCACGTTCAAGCATCACATTACTTGTACCTGCAATTGTTGTTGTAGTAATCTGTGAGCCACAGGGACTCAACAATCTCATTTCCAAGGCTATCAAGACTATTAAAGCTTAATGGGTGAGGTATGGTTAAGTGGTGAGGCTGCAGCAAGCGACTAAGCATTTTTTTGAGTGGCTAACTTACAAATACAGAAAGTAAAGTAAGGTCGTCTACGCATAACGGACGTGAACTGATAATGATCACTAAGTGGTCCTGAACACCTACTTACGTCAAACTTAACCCCACCGTGTTCTCCCTTAGATAAGGACTCATGAGAAGAGACAATCACGGTTACGCACACAGTTGGTCTATTTTATTTGAGTTTACTTCAAGTTTATTATGACCGGGTGTTAAACAAAGTTTCCAAGTTGCCACATAACCGCGGGCATAGCTTTCCAAAAGATTTAATCCTGTAGGGGTGCTCCAACCTATCCATCACAAATTAACCACACGCCGCGGGAATAACCTCGACCATGGATCTCGTGATCTTCCTAGAAAATTCCACAGGAAATCCGCCACGTCGAGATAGCCCGAAGTATTTTCGGAATTCCTCACTCAAGACGTCCGAGAAAGGTAAAACAAATCTAGCAAGGCCGCCCGACGTGTCGACAAACCCGATAGGAGCCACATAACTTGTTCTAAGGACATGACACATAAGCGAAGCATACGGTGGCATGATAGCATCTCCCGAGTTGCCTCGGATTGGCCCAGCACGGTGCTCTAGTTTGGACCAACACTCAGGAGGAGCACTGGGTGCCGGTGGTTCCCTATGCAATTTTATTAGTTATTAGGCAAATGTAGTACCAATGTTGAGCCTTCCAGACAAGCTTTATCCTAAAACGAAAATCAAGGGGGTCCCCATAACAACCCCTAGCATGTTAGGAGTGCACAGTTATGGAACATAACACCGGTTCACAAGTAACTAGGGCGGCAAGAGCGGAACAAAACACCTAGCAAAAGGCCAAGCCTTCCACCCTTGACCAAGTATATATGTGCATTAAATTAAATGGAAATAATATAGTGATAACAAAATAATATCAATGTTGACACATTGAAGCAATTGCACCTGCAGCTAGAAACGCTATAAGAAGGGCTGAGCAGGCGGTAACATAGCCAAACAATTGTTTGTTGGGATGTGGAGGGGTTAGAGGCTTATCATGGCAATGTTGGGAGGCTTGACAAACAAGTGGTATCTAGCATGACATAGCAATGGAAAACGAGACAACTACCATGGCAATGATAGTAGTGTTATCCAGGGAAATGTGTCATCTTGCCTGAGATCCCGCATGGAAGAAGCATGAGTCCATGAAGAAGACAAGCCAATGTAGTTGAACGAATCCTCACACACCGAACGCTTTAGGAACACTATCGAAAAGGGACAATCCAAAAACAACAATCAACACATGGTACACCACAACATATGCATGACATGATGCAGAAACAAATATGATGCATGTTCGGTTTAATATGCAACACATGGCATGGCACATCAAACAACTCCTACACGTTAAGTGAAGCTCAATATGCAACGAGTTGCATATTGACGAAACTCCACGTTCGAATTATTTAGTTCATTCCTGTTTAGTTACACATCAACGTTAAATGTTGTAAAACATGGCTAGAGGTGAAGCATGAACAACTATATCATCTAGGCATTTTAAATGGTCCCGGAACCAACATATAGCATATCCGAAACGTCCCCATAAGCATAATATGAATTTGGTCCACATCTGTCCTAACACAATTTTATAACTATTTAGCATGGAAATAAACTGTGGCATGAGATTCTACATGTTTTTGTAGTCAAGTTACATATATAAAACATTTGCATCGGAGCTACTGTTTATTAGTTATGAAATAAATCATTTTAACATGGCATTTATGCAAATTACATGAAAACAACAAGTTAAATATTTGAAACACATGTGAGAGCTGGATATTGTGAATCTACACGAAATTCTAGTCACTTTTCATCTATAAAGTTTTCTCATATGATGCACGGTTCTTGAATTATTAAATGCATGGGAACGGGGGGGTTCTGGAATTTTGTAATTCATTGGATAATTGGATAAATCGCAGAACATAAAAAAATACAATGGGCCGAATCTGAAAGCTAATGGGTCAAATCGAATATGAGTGTCACATACTTACTCCGCGCACGGGGCGAGCGGTAAGAGGGGCGGAGCGCTCACCATATGGCCTTGGGCCCAGTTGGTAGAGGAGGCCACACAGGGCATTGGCGGGGCTGGGCCAGTTCGGGTAGTAGGCTAATGGGCCGCAGGCGACATTGGCCCACATGGGAGGCGAGTGGGGCTGGGCCAGTTCGGGTAGGCCGCACGCGACATTGGCCCACAAGGGAGGCAAGCGGGGCTGTAGTGCTGGGGCATGGACAACTCTCTGCTCGTCCAGGATGCAGTAGGCGCGGCAACAAGGAACAACGGCGGCGCTCCGGCAGCAGGTCGAAGAACTTGGCGGTAGGGATGGCTGGATCCAAGGCATGTTCTTTCCGGATTGGGTGATGAAGGGCTCATTCAGTCCGGATCCGGGGCGTCCCGAGGCAGCTCAAGCTTGGCATCCATGGCGGCGGGTTCCTTCCACAACCGAAGCACACACAGAAGTTAGAGCGGGGAGAGAGAATAGAGAGGGAAAGAGACGGTGGTGCAGGGGACCTGTTGGTCACCAGCGACGTGGGGCCATCGACTGGCCTGGTGCTAAGCGCCAGGGGCTGCAGGGTGAGTTCAAGGACGAGCTACGCGCGAGGGGCTCAGGGCCATGGAAGGAGCGGCACAGGAGCTCGGGGTTGGGTCCATATGAGCTTCCTAGGGCCTGATTTGGGTCCTGGCGAGCTTGGCGGCTGCGGGAGGGTGACAAGGGTGGAGTGGCGGCGGTTGGGGTTGGGTGCGCATGCAAAATGAGGAAGAGATGCTAGGGTCTACTTATAGCAATTAGGGGCAAGGATTAGGGAAATTTTGCCCGTTTTCGGACCCTCCGATCGCGATCGGACGACTCCGGTCGTGGGGTAGGCTAGGTGAGTTGGTGGGCTGTGTAGGTGGGCTAGGTGGAGATGAGAGGGAGGTTTGCGGCCCATGATACGAGTTTTTAGAACACTGAAAAACGTCCGACAATAAACAGATGACCGCACTACTACGGTTGACCGATGGGGTATCAAACGACCTCGAAATGCGATGAAATTTGGTAGGCGGTCTATCTACACTATAATAAGACCGCACAGCAGGTTTTGACCCAATCCTAGAATATTTTTTGTCTGCTTTAAAAACGGTTTTTCTAACGATGTCGCGGGCCCGTGCGTGTGTGGTTGGTCTCGAAACAAGTAGCGACATGAATGGAGAGAACTGGCAACTACGAATGGATACATGTTTTCGAAAACGAGTGACGATGCCATGCAAATGATGCAATGATGAAAGCAACAACCAAACGAACCACAACGAGAATGAAAATAAAAGGGGAATCTTCTGGAGCGTCGTTCCCGGGCTATTACAACTCTCCTCCACTACACAAGGATCTCGTCACGAGATCTAGAATGAGAAGGGAAAATAAAGATCAAGAGGTAAACTTAGTTGCTCTTTTGACAAACGCATGAAACCAATGAAACATGAAGGTTGGAAATAGATGATGAACGATATGAGGAACAAGCAAGAATTCAAAAGAAATTTTGGCAGAACTTCGGTGGGATAGAGGTGTAAAATTTGATATGTTGGAAAGAAATTGAATGAGAGACACCAAAATTTGGTTGGATTAGGATCAAAACTGCATAAGATTGAAGGATCATGAAAATATTTCACAGCACTCCGGTTAAATGAATAAGCAAGAAGGAACATAATCTTGATAAAACAAGATGATGGTTCGAAGAGAGCAACAACACCACACCTCCGGAACAAAGAATAGAAGCTAGATCTTTGGAGAGAAGAGAACAGAGAAGAAAATGAAAACTTATACCACCACTGATTTGAGAAGCATAGGTTGAACGGAGTTGTTGAAAACCAACAACGAAAAGAATAAGCTTGATGTGAGCTTATAGACAACATCTCAAACTAATGAGGTGATAACTAGCCACTCACAAAACAATTGATGGATCAAAGCAACAAGAGATGCAAAACTTCTTTCACTAAGAGGAGAGGAGAAAACTTGGATCATTTATGACACCATGATAGCAACAATCCTTAGGAAATGCTTTAGGTGAAATCCAAGCTAAGATAACTTCGAGAAGACATGATGGGTTTACTTATATCATTCTTGACAATTTTTCTTCGAGATTCCTCATAACCAAGAATTTAATAACACCATCTCAAAAGTCAATGAAGAAGGAATTGAACTTAGAAATCCAAGAAAAAGAACACTTGAGCAGCTCCAACAAGAGTCTTGATGAATACTTCGAGAAGAATTACATCCTTAACAAACCACCATTAAGGACCTCTTGAAGAAAACCGGAATGAAAGGATGATAGAAAAGAAGTGAAGGTTGCAAAAGAACAAGATTGTTGCCTTGCCATGATTTGGATGAAGCTTCGTGATGAGATATTAGAGAAAACTTGGAACTCCGGAAAAGAAAAGATGAATACTTGGAACCAAGAATTTTATATGATGAAAAACTCTGGAAAAGGATTGAAATCACCTTGATGAAACGAATAAGAAATATGTTATTCTTATCCTTCATCAAATTAAATTGATGACAAACAACAGATTTAGCACACAAACTTGAAGAAGTCTTGCACGAGAACACTGATAAGAATTCACAACGAATGAGGATACTATGATTGAACAAAGATACATTGGAATGAATAGATCATGATCCACCTAATGGTAAACTTCACAAGTCAGTGGAATAATTGAGATACGAACGAAGGGACAACAATTGAGAAGAATTTGAGAACGGAAGCTAAAAGCTGAGAACGAAGAAATCTTCTGAAATGATGGCCTTCGGGAGGATTGAGAAATAAAAACAACTTTGAATGCACTAGATAGATATGAGATAAATTTCTCATGAATAGAAATAATTTGAGAGGAAAGCATCAAAATGAGATGACAAATCTTCAAGAGAATGGACCAAGATTAAGAGAAACTCCCCACCGATCTTCAATACTGAGAATAACGACAAGAAGCAACACTATGAATTATTTAGACACTCCAGAAGAATGAATAAGGAAAGGTTGAGCCAAATATGAAAATGATTTAGAAACGATCTTCGAGAAGGCATATGACTGATGAAATTCATTCTTACGTCATATTATAAGAGAACTTGAGAACATCTCCGGAAAGATTAGAAGAGCCAGGTAAGATCCTGGGGAAACCTGTGGGTTATGGGCCCACTAAAAGCAAACCACAGTTGAAATGAATGCTTAGAAAGAGAGATTGGACCGGTACAAATTAAAACTTGATGAGGTGAGAACCTTAAAATAATTTAAGAGGATAAGAATAAAAACAAATGTCTTCTCAGAAATCTTCAACACTCCGAATAAAATAGGGAGGGATGAATAAGCAAGAGATGCTTGGATAAGAATTCCCAACAGGCAAACCATTGAATGAATGAGGAAGGATATGATGAACACCGAGAGCTTGAATCGAATCCACCAGAGAAGAAAACAAGAACGAATAACGATGAACTTGAAGCACTTGAGGACCTTCACAATGAATCATCGCATACGATGTGGATGAAAAGATAGCGGAAGCATCACATGAATATAAAGGCACTTGGATGATAATTTAATCATTGAAGAAAAAGGGACGGAGGGTGGGGAAAATAATGATAACTTAGGACGGATGAAAAGAACTCCAGAAAGAAACATGAGGATTGATCTTGCAATTATTGAAATGATTGAATTCACTTGAAGAGAGCACACCAGATGAAAAGAATTGATATGATAAATTGATTGGCAAAAGAATTATCAATCCCACAGACATATGAGAACACTTAGGAAAGATATGAAATCACCACTTGACATTGAAGCAATTCGGGTTACCATATTCAAAATAAAACAAAGGATGAGGCTTATGAAACAAGTCAGAACAAATGCATAATAGAGATTCCGTCTGACATTTTCGTGGTAAGGCTAGCACGGGCTCGATCTTACAGTAGCCATCATGTACAAGGCAGTGCACATGACATATGAAGCATCCCCGAGTCGTAGCAAGCTACAAGGACTCTTTAAGACACAACAAGACCGTTGTAAGAAAGACCGTGAACAAACGAACCACTAGATATCGAACCTCATCCTCACATCATGATCTATTGGAAGATAGCCTATGTAACAACTTGAATTCCCACCTGAGAACTCCTGAAATCTTCCTGTTATGCAATCAGGTCCATGGATACAAGGAGCAAAAATCCATCACTCAACTCCTAACAATAATACTACGCTCCAATGTAACACAGCCGTCAACACATAACCAGAGGTCTCGAAACTCATCTACCTCAGAAAGTAAAAAACACAACGATACTAAGACTGGCAGTACATCCGAACTCTCTCCACCAGTACTAGGGATGCCGGACTCCTCTCGCCACTACTAGTATTGAAGCAATTTCGAACATCCTCCATCCCTAGATACTAAGGAAACTTAACGATAACGATGTGTCACGAATCCCCTGGAGATCAACTCCTCGAAAGAAATCAAGTCAGACATGAGGCACCAAGACAGAACTCTATCACATCGGCATCATATAGTTTCCAAAATACCCGCGTGATCCTAAAAAAGTTTTGAGCGACAAGAGGAGTAGAATGAAAATAACTAAGTCGTAATTCCTCACTAGAGTATAGAATAGGAGTAAAAGAAACCTACTCTCCAATATAACTAGACTCAAAATAGTTTTTCACTAGACTTGACTCGGCCAAGCTCGATCAATCAAGGGGGCTCCTAGGTCGGTACAAGCTCTAATACCAACTTGTCATGCCCAAGATGCGATCCTATCCTCATTTTGGCACGAGGGCCTTGACAGGGATAGAAGTGCATCTCGTCGTGTTGCAAGAATGGATATCATTACAAGTACATGTACATATGGAATTGGCTTACACTCGCCACAAGCCACCTCAAGATCACATCAATACAACAACATACTCAAACATCATATAGAAGAGCAGGGTCTGACTACGGACGAAAACAAACAACAAAATGACATCCATCCTTGCTATCCCAGGCTACCGCCTGGAACCCGTCCTAGATTGATGAAGAAGAAGAAAAAGAACTCCAAATCAAACAAGCATTGCGCTCACGTTCAAGTATCACATTACCTATACCTGCAACTATTGTTGTAGTAATCTGTGAGCCACAGGGACTCGACAATCTCATTTCCAAGGGTATCAAGACTATTAATGCTTAATGGGTGAGGTATGGTTAAGTGGTGAGGCTGCAACAAGCGACTAAGCATTTGTTTGAGTGGCTAACTTACGAATATAGAAAGTAAAGTATGGTGGTCTACGCATAACGGACGTGAACTAGTAATGATCACTAAGTGATCCTGAACACCTACTTATGTCAAACATAACCCCACCATGTTCTCCCTCGGATAAGAAATCACGAGAAGAGACAGTCACGGTGACGCACACAATTGGTGTAACTTTTTGAGTTTACTTCAAGTTTACTTTGACTGGGTGTTAAACAAAGTTTCCAAGTTGCACATAACCGCGGGCAGGGCTTTCCGAAAGATTTATCCCTGTAGGGGTGCTCCAACTCATCCATCACAAATTAACCACACGCCGTAAGAATAACCTCGACCACAGATCTCGTGATCTTCCTAGACAATTCCACAGGAAATCCACCACCTCGAGATAGCCCGAAGTATTTTCAGAATTCCTCACTCAAGACGTTCGAGAAAGGTAAAAAAAATCTAGCAAGGCCACCCGACGTGTCGATGAACCCGATAGGAGCCTCGTATCTCGTTCTTAGGACACGACAGATAAGCGAAGCGTCCGATGGCCTGATAGACATCTCCGAGTTGCCCTGGGTTGGCCCCGCACAATACTCTAGTTTGGACCAACAACCATGAGGAGCACTGGCCCGGGTTGTTGATTAAAGATCCACGGGTGTCGGCGGGTCCCTATGCAATGTTATTAGTTATTAGGCAAATGTAGTACCAATGTTGGGCCTTGCCAGACAAGCTTTATCCTAAAATGAAAATCATGGGGGTCCCCATAACAACCCCAAGCATCTTAGGAGCACTCAATTATGGAACATAACACCGGTTCACAAGCAACTAGGGCAGCAAGAGCAGACCAAAACACCTAGCAAAAGGTCAAGCCTTCCACCCTTTACCAAGTCTATATGTGCATTAAATTAAATCGCAATAATATAGCGATAACAAAAGAATATCCATGTTGACACATGGAAGCAATTGTACCTGCAACTAGAAACGCTATAAGAAGGGCTGAGCAAGCGGTAACATAGCCAAACAATGGTTTGGTGGCATGTGGAGGGGTTAGAGGCTCATCATGGCAATGTTGGGAGGCTTGACAAACAACTGTTAGGTAGCGTGACATAGCGATGGAAAACGAGACAACTAGCAAGGCAATGATAGTAGTGGTATCCAGGGAAATGTGTCATCTTGCCTGAGGTCCTGCACGAAAGAAGCACGAGTCCATGAAGAAGACGAGCCAACGTAGTCAAATGAATCCTCACACAACGAACGCTTTCGGAACTCTATCGAGAAGGGACAATCCGAGAACAACAATTAACACACGGTACACTAGAACATATGCATGACATGATGCGCAAACAAATATGATGGATGTACGATTTATTATGCAACGCATGGCATGGCACATCAAACAACTCCTACACATTAAGTGAAGCTCAATATGCAACGAGTTGCATATTGATGAAACTCCACGTTTGAATTATTTAGTTCATTCCCGTTTAGGTACACATCAACGTTAAATGTTGTAGAACATGGCCAGAGGTGAAGCATGGACAACTATATCATCTAGGCATTTTAAATGGTCCTGGAAGCAACATATAGCATATCTGAAACATCCCCATAAGCATAATATGAATTTGTTCTAGATCTTTCCTAACACAATTTTATATTTATTAAACGTGGAAATATAGTTTGGCATGAGATTCTACATGTTTTTCTAGTCATGTTACATATATAAAACATTTGCATCGGAGCTACGGTTTATTAGTTATGAAATAAATCATTTTAACATGGCTTTTTCACAAATTACATGAAAACAACAAGTTAAACATTTTAAACAGATGTGAGAGTTGGATGTTGTGAATATACATGAAATTCTAGTCACTTTTCATATATAAAGTTTTCTCATATGATGCACGGTTCTCGAGTTATTAAATGCATGAGAATGTGGGGGGGATCTGCAATTGTGCAATTCATTTGATAATTGGATAAATCGCAAAACATAAAAAACACCAAAACGGGACGAATCTGAAAGCTAATGAGTCAAACAGAAAATGAGTGTCACATACTTATTCCACGCACAGGGCGAGCGGTAAGTGTTGGAAATATGCCCTAGAGGCAATAATAAATTAGTTACTATCATATTTCCTTGGTGATGATAATCGTTTATTATCCATGCTATAATTGTATTGATCGGAGACTTAGATGCATGCGTGGATACATAGACAAAACCATGTCCCTAGTATGCCTCTAATAGACTAGCTCGTTGATCAAAGATGGTTAAGGTTTCCTAGGCATGGACATGAGATGTCATTTGATAAACGGGATCACATCATTAGGAGAATGGTGTGATGGACAAGACCCAAACTACAAACGTAGCATATGATCGTGTCAGTTTATTGCTACTGTTTTCTGCATGTCAAGCATATGTTCCTATGACCATGAGATCATGTAACTCAAGGACACCGGAGGAGTGCCTTGTGTGTATCAAACGTCGCAACGTAACTGGGTGACTATAAAGGTGCTCTACAGGTATCTGCGAGGGTGTCTGTTGAGTTGACATGGATCAAGACTGGAACGGAGAGGTATCTTAGGGCCCACTCGGTAATACAACATCACAATAAGCCTTGCAAGCAATGTGACTAAGGTTAGTCACGAGATCTTCTATTACAGAACGAGTAAAGAGACTTCCCGGTAACGAGGTTGAACTAGTTATACAGATACCGACGATCGAATCTCGGGCAAGTAACATACCGAAGAACAAAGGGAACATCATACGGGATTAACTGAATCCTTGACATAGGGGTTCGACCAATGAAGATCTTCGTAGAATATGTAGGAACCAATATGGGCATCCAGGTCCCGCTATTGGTTATTGACCGTAGAGGTGTCTCGGTCATGTCTACATAGTTCTCGAACCCGCAGGGTCTGCACACTTAAGGTTTGGTGACGTTTCGGTAGTATAGAGTTATGTATGGTGGTGACTGAAGGTTGTTCGGAGTCTCTGATGAGATCCTGGATGTCACGAGGAGCTCCGAAATGGTCCGTAGGTAAAGATTGATATATAGGAAGTCCCATTTTGGTCACCGGAAAAGTTTCGGGCTAATCGGTAATGTACCGGGAGTGCCGGTAGTGTACCGGGAGACCACTGGGAGAGCTATTTCGACCCAAGAGTCTTCATGGGCTGTGGTAGGGTAAATACTAGCCTTTTGTGGGCTGGTGGAAGTCCCACACAAGGCTCATGTGTCTGGGAGAAAAAGCCCAAAGGGAAAAAGGTGGAAAAAGGCCAAAAAAGGGAGGAATCCTAGTCCTACTAGGATTGGAGGAGGAGTCCTCTCCTCCCCACTTTGGTTGACCCAAGGGCTGTATTTTTGGCAGCTAAGACTCCTTCTCCTCTCCTCCTATATATACTAGAGGATTTTAGGGTTTTGGCACAGAACTTTCAGCCACGTGCATAGTTTCTCCTCTAGATCGGTTTTCTGTAGTGCTTAGGCGAAGCCCTGCCGGAATAGCTCCACCACCATCGCCGGAGCGCCGTCATGCTACTGGAGAACTCTTCTTACTCTCCATTCCCTCTTGCTGGATCAAGATGGCGGAGATCGTCATCAAGTTGTACGTGTGCTGAACGCGGAGGTGTTGTTCGTTCGGCGCTAGATCGGAAGGACAGTGATCAAGATCACGAGACGGATCGTGATGAGTACGCGGGACAGATCGTGATGAGTTCGTAGGATGGATCGTGATGAGTTCACAGGACGGATCGTGATTGGATTGCGGGACGGATCGTGATGAGATCGTGGGACGCTCGGCGATTTGGATCGCGAAGACGTTCCACTACACCAACCACGTTTCTTAACGCTTCCCACTTAGCGATCTACAAGGGTATGTAGATCCACTCTCCCTCTCGTAGATGCTCATCACCATGGATAGATCTTGCATGTGTGTAGATTTTTTTTGTTTCCCATGCCAACAGTGGTATCAGAGCTAGGTCTATGTGTAGATGAGATCTCGAGTAGAATACAAAGAGTTTGTGGGCATTGATTCTTAGATTGCTTCCTCCCTTGGTCGTGTTTTAGTTCAGCGGTATTGTGAGATGAAGCGGCCCAGACCAACATTACTCATACGCTTACGAGAGACCGGTTCCCTCAAACGCAACTTGTTGCATAGATGGCTTGCGGGTGCCAATTTCTCTAACTTTAGTTGGATCGGATTCGACAAAGGCGGTCCTTGAGAAGGTTGAAAAGCAACTAGTGTATCACCGTTGTGGTTTATGCGTAGGTGAGAATTATTCTTGCTAGATACCCGTAGTAGCCACATAAAACATTAAACAACAATTAGAGGACGTCTAACTTGTTTTTGCAGGGTATGTTGTGATGTGATATGGCCAATTACATGATGTGATATATGTGATGTATGAGATGATCATGTGTTGTATAGAATATCATGACTTGCATGTCGATGAGTACGGCAACCGACAGGAGCCATAGGGTTGTCTTTAATTATTGTATGACCTGCGTGTCAATCATTAAGCGCAATGTAATGCTTTACTTTATCGCTAAACGGTAGCAATAGTAGTAGAAGCATGGTGGGTGTGACAACCCAATGGCGACACGTTGATGGAGATCAAGATGATGGAGATCATGGTGTCATGCCGGTGACGTTGGAGATCATGTCGGTGCTTTCATGATGGAGATCAAAAGCACAAGTTCATGGCCATATCATGTCACTTATGATTTGCATGTGATGTTAATCCTTTTATGCACCTTGTTTTGCTTAGGACGACGGTAGCATTATAAGGTGATCCCTCAATTAATTTCAAGAAAAATTGTGTTCTCCCCGAGTGTGCACCGTTGTGAAAGTTCTTCGTGTCGAGACACCACATGATGATCGGGTGTGATAGACTCTACGTTCACATACAACGGGTGCAAGCCAGTGTTGCACATGCAGAACACTCGGGTTAACTTGACGAGCCTAGCATGTACAGACATGGCCTCGGAACGCAAGAGACCGAAAGGTCGAACATGAGTCATATAGTAGATATGATCAACATGATGATGTTCACCATTGAAACCACCTCAACTCACTTGATGATCGGACTTGAGTTGGTGAATTTGGATCATGTATAACTCGAATGACTGAAGGGATGTCAATTTTACTGGGAGTTCTTAAGTAATATGATTAATTGAACTCATTGGAGAGGGGAAATCGTTGCCAGCGTCATCACCAACCCTTCTCTATAAACACCGCCATGATGCTCACCACTGGGAGTGAGTAATTCCTTTGTAGGTTTGCTGGACGATGGTCGGATTGGATGGAATTGATCTTGTAATCAAGTTAAGTTTGATAGGGCTTGATCCCTAGTATTTACTATGTTCTGAGATTAATGTTACTATGACTTTGCTATGCTTAATGCTTGTCAGGGCCTGAGTTCCATGGGTTCAGATCTGAAACTATTATGTTTTCATGAATATAAGAGTGATTTGGATCCTATCTTGTAAGTTATATTTACCTATTACGCGTCACGACACGCCTACCCCAAGGTGACAATAATTGGGATTCTTTCCGGTGATTGCCGTAGTTGAGGAGTTCATGTATTCACCATGTGTTAATGCTTTGTTATGGTTCTTTATGACCCACAAGTGTAGGGTATCAATTGTAGTCCCCTCTATAAGTAAGAGTATCGAACCCAACGAGGAGTTGAAGGAAATCATAAGTGGTTTTCAGCAAGGTATTCTGTGCAGGCATTGTTGTAAGTAGCAAGTAGTTTGATAGCAAGGTAATTTGTAACGAGCATGTAACGATAACAATAGGTAAGGTGCGGCAACGTGGCCCAATCCTTTTGTGGCAAAGTACATGCCAAAACTATCTCTTATGATAAGCAAAGTGTTCTTGAGGGTACACGGGAATTTCATCTAGTCACTTTCATCATCTTGGTTTGATTTGTGTTCGCTACTTTGATCATTTGATGTTTGGGTGCACTTGTGCTAAGGTGTTGTTCTTACTTGAACTAACAACCCACTTATGACTAACCCCTCGCAAGCATCCACAACTACGAGAAAAGTATTAAGACAAAGTCTAACCATAGCATTAAACATGTGGACCCAAATCAGCCCCTTACGAAGTAGTGCATCAACTAGGGTTTAAGCTTCTGTCACTCTAGCAACCCATCATCTATTAACTACTCCACAACGCATTACCTTAGGCACAAGGATGGTGAAGTGTCATGTAGTCGACGTTCACATGAGACCAGTAAGGGAATCACAACATACATATCATCAAAGTATCGAACACATATCAAATTCACATGATTACTTGCAACATGATTTCTCCCGTGACCTCAAGAACAAAGGTAACTACTCACAAGTAATATTCATGCTCAAGATCATAGGGGTATTGAATAGCATAATGGATTTGAACATATGATATTCCACCAAATAAACCATATAGCAATCAACTACACAAGGTAATCAACACTACTAGCAATCAACTACTAGCAAGTCATAGGTACCAATCTGAGGTTACAGTACAAAGATTGAACACAAGAGATTAACTAGGGTTTGAGAGGAGATGGTGTTGTTGAATATGTTGATGAATAATGGCCTCCCAAAGATGAGAGGGTTGTTGGTGATGATGATGGCTTCGATTTCCCCCTTCGGGAGGGAAGTTCCCTGGCGGAATCTCTTCATCGGAGGACAAAGGTGCTCCTTCCCTAGTTCCGCCTCTAGGCGGTGGTGCTTCATACCAAAATTCCTTCTCCTATTTTTTTCAAGTTTTTTTGGGAATTTATACGAGAAAATGGGTCGCGGAGGTGGGCCAGGGTGAGCACGCTCCACCAGGGAGCGCCTGGCGCGCCCTAGTGGGTGGTGCCCACCTGGTGGCCCCCCTCCGGTAGTTTTCAGCTGCAGTATTTCTTATTTATTATATAAAATCTCCACAAAATTTCAGCTTCATTGGGGATGTGCAGAATAGGTATCTCTGGCATGCTTTTTTCAGGTACTGAATTCCAGTTGCCGGCATTCTCCCTCTTGGTGTAAAGCTTGCAAATTGTGAGAGAAAAGGCATTAGAATCACTCCCCAAAGCATTATTATTCATGAAAAATATAAAAATAACAGTATGAAAACAAGATGCAAAATGAACGTATCAACTCCCCCAATCTTAGACCTCGCTTGTCCTCAAGACAAAGCTGATATCGAAGAACATGTCCACATGGTTTGAGAATAGGTGTCGATAAAAACAAAATACAAACATAATAGCATCATGCTTATTATTATAACAAGAACAAAAAAATAACATAAAACTTTCTCATAAAACTTTTATTTCATAACAACATTATATAGATTCTTATGAGCAAGTAACAATTCATCACAACATGTAACTATAAAGCATAAACCTTATTGGAAACCGACAAACTATGTTCTCAGTCAACTTTGCAACTACAATTCATCATATTTTTAGGAAGGGTCTCATGTAGGAGCCTTTTGGCAAGTCCACATACTCAACCATCATTTTGTATTTTATGATTGCTAACACTCACAACATATCCATGGACTAAAAGTTTCAGCTGGACACATAGAAATATAGGGGCTTATAGTTTGCCTCCCAACATATTCACCTCAAGGGTGATGTTAACAATAATAACTCATGCCCACTCATATCCAACTGGATATATGTGCCTAGGTCTTTCCTCACCACATGATGCTTGCAAAATGAGAATAATAAAAAGGAATTGAGAAGAATAGTTTGGCAATTACATTAAAGTAAATACATAAAAGTTAAAGATACGCCCTTCACAGAGGGAGTCAGAGGTTGTCCTGCGCTTTTTAGTTTGTATGACAAATACCTTAGCACGAAAGAACGTCACGTTGCATTGCCCCTTGTAATAGAAACCTTTATTATACAGTTACACACTCTTTTTACTTTTCCATCACAACTTTGTGCAATGCTCAATTTTGTCTTACACTAATTGATCCAACACTTTTAGAAGAAATTTTTATTGCCTTCATGCACCGATGACAACTTACTTGAAGGATATTATTCAATCCATATTTAGGTATGGTGGACTCTCAGACATGGGTTTGGGTTTTGGGTTTTTGGATGCACAAGTAGTATCTGTACTTAGTGCGGAATTTTTGGCTAGCAAAGTTATTTGAAAAGCATAAATCATTACGTTGTCTTCCTTGTCCAATGTCAACAATTTTGGCATATAATATTTAATGCGGGCTCACAATAATAAAAGATGTCCATGATAGTATATTTGCATGTGAATCTTCGCTTCCCTAATTAATTCTTTCATGAATTGCATCATTCACTAATGTTATGTTTGCCAATCTCCAATTAATTTTACCACTTATACTTTTCTTTATTGTGATGTAATTACGCACCATAATATTAGCATATGATCTTTTCTCATTTATTTTCTTTTATCATGATTGCAATAAGAAAGTAAAGGGGCAAAAGCTCAAACTAAACTTTATTATATAACTCTCACTCGATTACATAGATAGATGGATCACGAAACTAGCACTCGCAAAAATATCATACTAAATTTTTACTCAACTAAATCATGAAAAGGCTAAGGATCAAAATAAAAAGAAAAGGTAAAAAGTGATGGTGATACGATATCAAGGCACCGTCCCCAAGCTTGACTCAAGCCAAGGGGAGTGCCCACACCCGTGTACTCAAGTCTCCTTTGGTGGTGAAGATGATCAAGGTGGTGGTGATGAGACAGTAGTAGGTTTATCCTATGGTTTCCAGGGTAAGGTCTCACCATCAAAAGTTGATGCACGAGTCCTTGGAGTCCTGCAAATCGCAGCTAAACTCATACCTTTAAATCTTGCTTCATATTTAAAACTTGATTTTGGAGATCATAAATTTGACTCTATAGAAGATGAAGTTGAAGACGATGTCTTTCATGGTTGAAGTTGAAGACGATGTCTTCCCTAATTTTGCTCGTTGAATTTGAAGATGATTTCTTTCATGGACTGGTCATCCACCATGTGACCATGGGTGAATTTTATGATCATGGAGTGATTGGAACTAAGTCCAAGCTCCACCATCCCTTTGCACTCGAAGATGTCTTGCTCCACCACTTCCAGCCTGGCCTCCACACTTCTCGTCTTCTTGGGCCCTTGAACATCCTGGATGTGGAGCACCCCTCACACATCTCAATGGTTTGAGGGTGCTTCATAACCTCCGGCAAGTACGAGTTGATAACCTTCTCGAAGAATTTGTCCTTGGAAGAGCTTGGTGAAGCCATGAAGATCTAGATCTGACAGAAAAACAACACAGAACAAAAACAGATGAAAATCTCATGCTTTGGTGGTCACAACAATCGATGGTATATATAGAGAATATTTATTCTTGAATATCAAGCAATCGAAAGGAAAATAGAGTCGTGAAGGTTCCCGAGTGGGCACGCTCCACCAGGGCGCGCTAGGGATGGCAACCACGCCGTGGTGTATTGTGCTCACCTCGGTTGCCTTCTGGATTATTTTTTATTTCCTAAAATTCTTAAATATTCCAAAACTGATAAAAAATATTTTTGCGGATTTTTCGGAGACCACTTACTTACTATATCACGTGCCTCTTATTTTTAATGATTCTGGAGTGTTCCGGAAGGTTTCTCTTATGTTTTTCTCTGGTGTCATGGTTTGGATAACATTGCTTTCAACATTAATAGGCATACTTGAGATATTATGTTTAATTTTTTGTCCATTGACCACCTTTGGGTTGGTTCCTTCGGTATTATTAATCTTAATAGCTCCAGAGCGATAAACCTCTTCGATAACATAGGATCCTTCCCATTTGGAGAGAAGTTTTCCTGCAAAAAATCTGAAACGAGAATTGTACAAAAGAACATATTCTCCAATTTTGAATTCTCGCTTTTGTATTCTTTTTTCATGCCATCTTTTAATGTTTTCTTTAAATAACTTTGTGTTTTTAAAAGATTGGGTTCTCCATTCATCTAATGATCTAATATCAAATAACCTCTTTTCACAAGCAAGTTTGAAGTCATAATTTAGTTCTTTAATTGCCCAAAATTCTATGTTCTAACTCTAGAGGCAAATGAAAACCTTTCCCATATACCATTTTGTATGGAGACATACCCATATGATTTTTATAAGCGGTTCTATAGGACCAAAGTGCATCATATAATTTCCCTGACCAATTATTTCAGGACCTATTGACAATTTTTTGTAATATCAATTTTATTTCTCTATTGCTAAGTACAACTTGACCACTAGATTGAGGATGACAGGGTGATGCAATTCTATGGTTAACATCATATTTAGCAAGCATTTTATGGAAAGCACCATGAATAAAGTGTGAACCACAATCAGTTATTAGATACCTAGGGACTCCAAACCTTGGGAAAATAACTTCTTTAAGCATTTTAAAGGAAGTGTGATGATCAACACTACTAGTTGGAATAGCTTCTACCCACTTAGTGACATAATCAACAACAACCAAAATATGAGTATACCCATTAGAGGAAGGAAAAGGTCCCATATAATCAAAACCACAAACATCAAATGGTTCAACGACAAGTGAATAATTCACAGGCATTTCCTGATGCTTACGAATATTACCAATTCTTTGACATTCATCACAAGACAAGACACACTTACGGGCATCCTTGAAGAGAGTAGGCCAATAAAAACCAGATTATAATACCTTATGAGCAGTTCTATCTCCAACATGATGTCCTCCATAAGCTTCGGAATGACATTTCTGTAAGATTTGTTCCTATTCATGATCAGGCACACAAGTCTAATAATACCATCTACTACTTCTTTATAAAGATGTGGGCCATCTCAAAAGTAATGTCTTAAATCATAGAAGAAGTTTTTTTCTTTTGTTGGTTTGTGAAACTAGGTGGAATATATTTAGCAACAATGTAATTAACATAATCAACATAACAGGGAGTGTTTTGGGGAACATTTATTGCAGCTAGTTGTTCATCAAGGAAACTACCATCAATAGGTAGTGGGTCATCCAGACTATTTTCTAACCTAGACAAGTTATCAGCTACGGGGTTCTCAGCTCCTTTCCTATCAACGATATGTAAATCAAATTCTTGAAGTAAGAGAACCCGCCTAATGAGTCTAGGTTTAGCATCTTTATTTGGCATAAGATATTTTATAGCGGCATGATCAGTGTGAACAATAAATTTGGAATCAACAATGTGAGATCTGAATTTATCACAAGCAAACACAAATGCTAAATATTCCTTTTCAGTAGTAGCATAATTTCTTTGTGCACTGTCTAGCGTTTTTCTAGCATAATGAATAACATTTAATTTCTTATCAACTCTTTGTCCTAGAACAACACCAACAACATAATCACTAGCATCACACGAAATTTCAAAAGGCAAGTTCTAATCAGGTGGTTGAACAATAGGCGTAGTGGTTAAGGCTTTCTTTAGTGTTTCAAAGGCTTCTATGCAATCATTATAAAAACAAAGGCAATATCCTTTTGTAAAAGAATAGTAAGAGGCCTAGAAATTTTTGGGAAGTCTTTAATAAACCTCCTATAGAAACTAGTGTGGCCAAGGAAACTTCGAATACCTTTGACATATTTAGGACATGTCATTTTCTCAATTGCATCAAATTTAGCTTGATCCACCTCAATACCTCGTTCGTAAATTTTATGCCCCAAGACAATAACTTCATTAACCATAAAGTGGCACTTCTCCCAATTCAGGACGAGATTAGTTTGTTCACATCTCTGTAAAACTCGATCAAGGTTGCTTAAGCAATCATCAAAAGAAGTTCAGTAAATGGAGAAATCATCCATGAAAACCTCCACAATCTTTTCACAAAAATCAGAGAATATAGCAGCCATACATCTTTGAAAGGTAGCAGGTGCATTGCATAAACCAAAAGGCATACGTCTCAAGCATAGCTTCCAAAGGAAAGGTAAAGGTGGTTTTCTCTTGATCAGATTGTGATACAAGTATTTGGGAGAAACCAAAATATCCATCTAGGAAACAAAAGTGTGTGTGCTTAGATAATATTTCAATCATTGGATCAATAAAAGGAAAGGGTTAATGATATTTTCTAGTAGCTTTGCTTAATTTTCTAACATAAATTACCATCCTATAGCCAGTAAAAATTCTTCGTGGGATAAGATCATTCTTATAATTAGGAACAACAGTAATACCTCCTTTCTTAGGGACACAATGAACGGGACTCACCCATATACTATCAGCTATAGGATAGATTATACATGCTTCCATCAGCTTTAATATTTCAGTTCTTACCACTTCTTTCATCTTGGTATTCAATAGTTGTTATGATCAAGAATGGGTTTAGCATCAGGTTCCACATTGATCTTGTGCTGACATAGAGTGTGACTAATACCCTTAAGATCATCAAGAGTATATACAGTAGCAGCCGATGCTTCCTCAGAATTTTTAATAACCTTTCTTCTTCATGTTATGAAAGGTTAGCACTAATAATAATAGGATATATCTTTTTTCTCATCGATATAAGCATACTTCAAAGTGTCAAGCAATTGTTTTAGTTCAAACACATGATCACCTTTAGGTGGAGGAGGACCTCCAAGAGTTTCAATAGGCAAATTGTGTTTCACTAGAGGTTGTTGTTCAAGGAATATTTTATCTATTTCATTTCTTTCACACAACATATCATTTCCATGGTCTAGAAAATATTGTTCTAATGGATCGGTAGGAGGAACGACGATAGAAGCAAGACCAATTATTTCATCCTTACTAGGCGATTCTCTATCACGAGGTTGTCTACTAAACTTAGAGAAATTAAACTCGTGATCACCAAACTCAACACTGGCGGTTTCTTTATGGCAATCTATCTTAGCATTAACAGTGTTGAAGAAAGGTCTACCAAAGATAATGGGACAAAAGTCATCTTGTGGGGAACCAAGAACTAGAAAATCAGTAGGATATTTTATTTTCCCACACAAGACTTCAACATCTCTAACAATCCCAAGTGGTGTGATGGTGTCTCTATTATAAAGTTTCATAGTAACATCAATATCTTCTGTTTCAGTAGGTGCTATATCATTCATAATTTCTTGATGTAGGGTAAAAGGAATAACACTCACACTAGCACCCAAATCACATAAGCCTTGATAACAATGATCTCCTATTTTAAATGCGATAAGAGGCAAGACAACTACAGTTCTATGTTTGTCTTTTTCATCGAGTTTAGCAATTCTAGCAGCTTCTTCATAAAAGTAAATGACATGCCCATCAATAATTTCTACCAAGAGATCTTTAACCATAGAAACACTAGGTTCTACTTTAATTTGTTCAGAGGGCTTAGGTTCTCTAATATTACTCTTGCAAACCACAGTTGATACCTTAGCATGTTCCTTTATCCTAACCAGGAAAGATGGTTTCTCAATATAAGAAGTAGGCACAAGTGGATCAACATTGTAAATGATAGTTTCTTCTTTAGCAATGACCGATTCTTTAATTTCCTTTTTAATAGGGGGATGATATTTAAACCACTTCTCTTTAGGGAGATCATCATGAGCAGCAAATGATTCACAAAAGGGGTCTACTATCTCAGATTCAAGCTCATAATCTCAGGTTCACACAAATGACGCTCCCCTACCTGGCGCGCCAAAGATGTCAGGGCACGATGGACTCGATCACCTATGGGGCCGTAAGCCCCCTTGTGGTTCAGCAAGGGCAAGGTCACATGCACAAAGAGAGGAGATGGTGAGACTGCATGGCGATCGGGACGCTGCTGTTTTTCCTAGGTTCAGGCCGCTGCAAAGCGTAAAACCCTACTCCTACTTTGGTGGATTGATCAGAGGAGCATGAAGAACACACAATGCTCACGCCCACCAGGGGTTGCCTTCTGGGGAGCTGCTACGTGAGTACAAGTGTCCAAAAGTCCAAATCTTTAGCCAAGCTGCCTTGGGCCTCCTTTTATAGCTCAAGGGGCAACCAGAATGGCAAAACTGACATTGTCTGGTGGTTAGATAGCTAACAGTGCTATCATATCTAACTCTAGAACTTAGGACAAATGCCATAAATGCAGTCTAGGTGGCGTGCGGGGGCGCATCCCTGACAAGCTTCTACCACCACTCTAGATAAATATTGCACCACCTCTTGACACACCTCTGGATGGGTATCAAGGCGGCATAATCTATCTTCCAGCGTGTTGCCACGTTCTTAGAGAGAGCCACTTAGCCACTTGGGAGCTTGACACCGCATGGACAAGTTACTGGCGTTGCGATGTGGTGGAGCAGTGGCCGATCGACTCGCGCTTGCCGGGGGATGGCTTGCCAGGTCTTCCTAAAGATGCACGCCCCTTGGTCCCTGGTAGGCACTGGGAACATGCTTGGCGCACTTTGGGCCCGTCCTAGGCTGTAGTAATGATCTTGCCATCATTGCTTGGCCTATTGTAGGTTGCTTCTGCCGGAGTCTTGGTCTTGGATGCTTGTTTGTCATGGTAGTAGATTTCCTCGACAGGCCCACGCCATTGGGTTGGAGGATTTATCATCCGTGCATAAGTTAGGGGTAAGTAAACACCCTTGTTTGTATACCCCGACACCATGGCTTTCCCCTATGTGTCTAGTAGATACGCCTCAACCCTTTGAACCTCTGTGTAGACAAAAGAAAGCCCGTACACCCTATGAAGCCTCAATCGCACGTCGTCGATCGATTTTTTGGCTACAAAGCTTGCCCAAGAAATCCAAGCTGTCCGTAGAGATCACCGTGAGCTACCACGTCTTTCCCCTCTCTCCTCCTCGTCCTTTGCGAGCCCTATCTAGCCTCACAGTCGAGCGTGATAGCTTCTTGTCCTCAGCGTTGACGTCATCATAGTCATAGGCACTGTCGCTTGTGTCTACGCACTGGGATGTGCTCGACACTTCCCCAGCAATCGAACGCCACAACCCACGCGTCATGTTGTAACCTTGCTTAAGTAGATATGGGTATATTACTTAATGAAACACAAGTCTGAAACGTTTGAATAATTCAAACAATTTCAGAGTGAAGTTGAGAATCATCGTGACAAGAAGATTAAGTTCCTATGATCTGATCGAGGAGGAGAATATCTGAGTTATGAGTTTGGCAGTCACTTAAGACTGTGGAATTGTTTCACAATTGACACCACCTGGAACAGCACAGTGTAATGGTGTGTCCAAACGTCGCAAGCAGACATTATTGGATATGGTGCGTTCTATGATGTCTCTTGCCGATTTGCCAATATCGTTTTGGAGTTATGCATTAGAGACAGCTGCATTCACTTTAAGTAGGGCACCATCAAAATCCGTTGAGACGACGCCATATGAACTATGGTTTGGTAAGAAACCAAAGTTGTCGTTTCTTAAAGTTTGGGGATGTGATGCTTATGTCAAAAACTTCAACTTCAAAAGCTAGAACCCAAAGCCGAGAAATGAGTCTTCATAGGATACCCAAAAGAGACAGTTGGGTATACCTTCTATCTCAGATCGGAAGGCAAATTGTTTGTCACTAAAAATGGAACATTTCTTGAGAAAGAGTTTCTCTCGGAAGAATTGAGTGGGAGGAAGATAGAACTTGATGAGGTTGACCTTTGTTTCAAGCAGAGAGTAGCACAGAGCAGAAATATGTTTCTATGGAGCCTATGTCAGTTGAAGAGGAAGTTAATGATGATGATCATGAACCTTCAGATCAAGTTACTATTGAACCTCGTAGGTCGACAAGGACGCGTACTACTCGTGAGTGGTACGACAACCCTGTCCTAGAGGTCATGTTGTTGGACAACGATTAACCTACGAGCTACGAAGAAGTGATGATGGCCCGAATTACAAAAAATGGTTAGACGCCATGAAATCCGAGATGGGATCCATGTATGAAAACAAAGCATGGACTTTGGAAGTATTACCTAAAGGGCGAAAGGCCATTCAGAACAAATGAATCTTTAAGAAGAAGATGGACGTGGACGGTAATGTCACAGTGTATAAAGCTCGACTTGTGGAAAACGGTTTTTCACAAGTTCAAGGAGTTGACTACGATGATACGTTCTCACCCGTAGAGATGCTTAAGTCCGTCAGAATCATGTTAGCAATAGCTGCATTTTTCGATTGTGAATTTGGTAGATGGATGTCAAAACATCGTTACTTAGTGGTTTCCTTAAGGAAGAGTTGTATATGATACAACCAGAAGGTTTTGTGAATTCAAAGAATCTTGGCAAAGTTTGCAAACTCCAACAATCCATTTATGGACTAGTACAAGCATCTCGGAGTTGGAATCTTCGCTTTGATGAGGTGATCAAAGCGTTCGGGTCTATACAAGTTTACGGAGAAACTTGTATTTACAAGAAAGTGAGTGGGAGCTTTATAGCATTTCTAATACTATATGTGGATGACATATTGCTGATTGGAAACAATATAGAAATGTTGGAAAGCGTGAAGGAATATTTGAACATGAGTTTTTCAATGAAGGACCTAGGAGAAGCTGCTTTCATATTAGGCATCAAGATCTATAGAGATAGATCGAGACGCTTAATAGAACTTTCACAGAGCACATACCTTGACAAAGTTTCAGAGAAGTTCAAAATGGATCAGTCTAAGAAGGGGGTCTTACCTGTATTGCAAGGTGTGAAGTTGAGTAAGACAGAATGCTCAGCGACTGCAGAAGATAGAGAAAATATGAGTGTCATCCCATATGCTTCAGCCATATGTATGAAATGTTGTGCACAAGACCCGATGTCAGTGTTGCCATAAGTTTGGCCGGAAGGTTTCAAAATGATCCAGGAATGGAGCACTGGACGGCGTTCAAGAATATCCTTAAGTATGTGAAAAGGACTAACGAAATGTTTCTCATTTATGGAGGTGATCAAGAGCTCGTCATAAAGGTTTTCATCAATGCGAGCTTTGACACTGATCTGGATGACTCTAAGTCCGAAACCAGATATGTATTTATTCTCAATGGGGGAGCGGTAAGCTGGTGTAGTTCCAAGCAGAGCATGGTAGCTGATTCTACATGCGAAGCAGAGTACATCGCTGCCTCGGAGGTGGCGAAGGAAGGTGTCTAGATGAAGGAGTTCATGACAGATCTTGGAGTATTATCGAGTACACTGAACCCAATGACTTTATTCTGTGACAACACTGGTGCCATTGCTCTGGCCAAGGAATCAAGGTTTCACAAGAGGACGAGACACTAAAAGAGACGCTTCAATTCCATCCACGATTACATCAAGGAGGAGGACATAAATATTTACAAAGTGCACATGGATCTGAATGTCGCAGACCTATTGACTAAACCTCTTCCAAGGTGTCAGTGTCAAAACCGGCGAATCTCGGGTAGGGGGTCTCTAGATGTGAGACTAGAATCGATAGTAACAGGAGACGAAGGGGACAAGGTTTTACCCAGGTCCGGGCCCTCCTATGGAGGTAATACCCTATGTCCTGCTTGATTGTATTGATGATGAGTAGGTTACAGAGTTGATCTAGCTCAAGATCAAAGAGCGAAACAATAAATGAGTTGTTCTATCTCTACAACCTAAAACCCTCCGGCTTATATAGACGTCGGGGGTACCTAGGGTCTACACATGGTCGGTTACATCCTGAAGAGATAAACATGCCTATTTGCTACATTAAACGTGGAGGACAAGCCATGCTCCCCGAAGATTCCTTCCTAGAGATAGGACCTTTGATCGATCCAATGTTTGGCAAGCGGCCCATATAGTCCGGCCCATAAGAAATAGGTTGGCCTCTCGAGGACCACTTAATCCAGGACTCCCTCAGTAGCCCCCGAACTTGCCTCCAACGCCAAGGGTCTTAGCTTTTGTCGTGTCGTGTAATTAGAGTCTTTTGCTTGCGAGGTGAGTTCTTCTCGCTGAATTTAGTTCGACCTCCGATGATTTATAGTTTTCCGAATAGAAGCGCATATGAACACCGTGAATATGTGGGCCCTAAAGGCCAAACATCAAGGGGTAAAATAACGCCCCCTAATGACTTTTCTGACGAAAGGTCATAGCCCACCACGACCGCTAAGCTAGTTGCAAAGACTCGATTCGCGGTTCGAGGCCGTTTCCATCAACACGATCTATCAATGTACATATCATGTACCGTTTTATACGGGAAACGTTTAATCATGCGCGTGCAACGGCACACACGTCTCGAGTTACGGAGGGATTCATGGCGCAGCAAGGGGAGGCGGAACAACGATAAGCCTCATAAAAGGGAATGAAAACCCCAAGGCTTAACCATGCTCCCCTTTTGCACCCTCTGCTTCCTCATCCTTCTGAGCTTCCACAACACAGATCTAGGTTTTCCACCACACCTTCTCCGAGCTAATCCATGGTGGGTTCTCACTCCAATGGAAAGTGGGAGGCCTCCACAATCACCAACCAAGGCATCCGAGACCTTAAGTTCGCTGGCTACCTCCCTGCCAATATCTTCCACCGTGCGCCGGAGAAGGACCAGGTGATCCCCACCCCCAAGCTAGGCGAAAGGGTGGTCTTTATTCCCCACTTCATCCGGGGATTGAGCTTCCCACTTCACCCCTTCATCCGGGGGCTCATATTCTTCTATGACCTCAACTTCCATGACCTCCCGCCAAACTCCTTCATGCACATATCGGCCTTCATCCTCGTCTGCGAGGCTTTTCTGCGGGTCGAGCCACACTTTAGTCTTTGGCTCAAGGTGTTTAACATCTAGCCGAAGTGTGTCGCAGGCGAACATGCAGACTGCGGCGGGGCTGTCATCGGCAAGCTCACCCGTGTTGTATGGCCTCCGCCACCTTGATCGACACCATCAAAGTATGGCAGAAGGAGTGGTTTTACATCACCGAGCCGAGGGAGGAAGGTCAAGCTGCCCCAGCCGGATTTAGATCCGGTGCCCCCACCAAACTAACATCATGGATCCGAAAGGGCCTCAACTGGGGGTTGAGCAAGGAGGTGAGCCACCTGCAGAAGCGCATCGGCTCCATGATTGAGAACGATATTGCGCTAACCAACATGGTCCAAGTCATGCTCCGACGTCGCATCCTCCCCTGTCAGCGTCGGGATACTCCCTTGTGGGCTCGTCAGCTCGACAATGAGCCCATGATTTGGCACCTCTTCTGCACTATTCGAGAGAAGCTGTGGAAGGCGCTCCTCAATTCGAAGAAGGATTGGCTATCCGAAGAGGAGGATCAGGGTCTACATGCCGCCAAGCCTGCCTCCAAGGTATAGTATAGCTCTGTTTGATCGTCTTTATCTCTCGTAAAGAAGTTTCTAAAACATCCTTGCGATCATTATTTGCAGAAATGGCTGAGCAAATCCATGGGCATTGATTGCCTGGCGCCCTAGCCTGAAGACAACAGGTTCGTGCTGTTAATGGAGATGCTAGTCGAGGCACCTTGTGAGGCGCCTGCGAAGAAAGATAAGAAGAAGAAACTAGGCCTCCTCGAATCAAGAGGAGCATGAGGACAAGGAAGAAGACGAGGGAGAGGGCGATTCCCCCTATAACAGCCCGGGACCGACGCTCCAGAAGATTTCGGTGTTATACCATTGTTGTTGTGTGATTCGTTTGGTCGTCGCATTAATCATTGCATCATTAGCATCATCTACATAGCATCGTCACTCGTTTTTGAAAACATGCATCCGTTCGTGTTCGCTGGTTCTCTCAGTTCGTGTTGTTGTCCGTTTCACGTTCAATCACACACGTACGCGCGTGCGGCATCGTTTAAAAAATCCGTTTTTGAAGCGCGTGAAAAATATTCTCGGATTGGGTCGAAACTTGGTGTGCGGTCTAGTTATACTATAGGTAGTCTGCCTACCAAATTTCGTTGCAATTAGAGTTCATTTGATACCCCAATGGTTGACCGCAGCAGCACCATCATCGGTTAGTTAGCGGACGATTCGGTGTTTCAAAACTCGTGTCACGGGCCGCAACATCCCTCTCGTCCCCACCTAGCCCAACTATACAACCCACTAGCCCAATCTAGCCCCTCCCTCCTTTCGGGGACATCGGATCACGACCGGACGGATGAGGTCCAACCCACCCTAGTACATACCCTATATAACTACCCCATGGAGAGAGCCCCCTCACTCTCTAGGGGTTCCCCATATAAAATTGCAGCCACACTCCTAAAAAATCCCACTGCTAGCTCCAACTCCCTCCAATCCTACAGTCCTAGCCACCCAGCCAAATCTGGCCCTCAGATATGAAATGAGGGGCTCAGATTCGTCCAGATCCCCACCTACCAGACATGTCCGTGGTTAAATCCGACAATGTCCGGCCGACCATGGAGCCCCGCAGCCGCCCGAGCCTCCCCGTGCCCGACCTCCTGATGTGCGCCGCCGCCGGAGGACGAGATCCTTCTGCCGGACCTCGCCGGACCTCACCGGACCATGTCAGACCCAGGCCAGACCTCGACCCCCGCGCGTCCTTTCCTCTCCTTCCTCCCCTTCTTCTCCATTTCTCCCCTAACTTCTCTCTCTCCCTCTCTCATGCAGGACACCACGACCACAGCCGCTCGGAGCTCCATCTCTGGCTCGCAACCGCCCTGATCTTCCCAGAGACCGAACCCTAGCGACCCCCGTGGACAGATCCGGCCGCCCCCGGACCTCCCGCACCAGCCCCACCATGGCCACCTAGAGCTTGTCGCCCTCACCCCTGGAGTCTCGTCTCCATGGCTCTGCTCAAGCTCGTGCGTGAGCGAACAAGCGAGGCGCTCGTGTTGACCATGGCCACCCGCGTCCCAAGGCTCGGCCCAGCTCCGCCACTGGACCGCCTGGCCTCCTCACCGAGTGGCCGAAGCCCACGAGGTGAGCACCCCCCGGAGCGCCTTTTTTTGTTGGACCTTGGCCCATGTTGCAATGCTATTTTTCAATGCCCATGGGCGCATTTTAGTATGTGACGCCCATGTCCATAGTTCGGGCCCTATTGCAGATTCGGCCCATTGTAGTTTTTTTTTCACGTTTTGTGATTTTTCCAGTACCTAGTGAATCTATTATATATAAAAAGTAATTTATAGGTTCACCAGATAAAAGAGAATTATGGTAGAAAATCCCACGTAAATCAATAAAAACTGGCCGTAGATTTTTTAGATCAATAGTCTATAGCCAATGAATCTTAACGAAAGAAATTACCCACCTTTGCCATTACATAGAAAACTGTCTCTTGGTTAGTTCCTAATTAATTGCCTGGCCGGTGGCCATGAAAGGGTCCAGTCAAGAAAGGATCGATCTACCCTGTTCTTCATGCAATATCATATTATTACTTGCCGGTTGTGAAATATGTTCTTCATCTATGCATCTCTCACAATCCCTATTTAATTGTCTGGCCATGAACCAGTCTGAATGGAAAAGAAGAATCGGGGTTATCGAAATCTCCACGAACAACCGACTTGCAGATCCATTCCCATCTAAAAAGATAAACGGACGGCGATGAGTACTAGATGGCTGCAGTTCCATGAGCTTCTTATAGGTATTTCTTAGGTATACATGTACGTGTGCCAGCTGCATCCTGTGCTTCCTGCCCTATAGATGCACGTAAAGGTAATGGCAAACTGTAGGTTTGGTGTACGGACATGCTAAGCAAGCTGGAGTATTTTATATACATCTATTATTTGTAAGTAGAAGTATTTATTTTGATTGGTTTACTCTTTTTAGCTTCAATAAGTACTACCTGGCAAGTTAACACATCTATTAGAAGTACGACTTCATACTACGATTGGCTTTAAGGGTTGTATCGCTGATTTATCGTATATGGCGAAGCACACCATTCTTCATACATGCGTACTTTATTGTATTGTAATAAGAAGGAGAATTGACTATATGAAAAATCATTACAAGTATAAACTCAATCAAGCTTTCCACATGCACAAAAATATCTATTTCATATGTGAATACATATATGTGTTCCATGGTCAGAATCCCTACTTTTTAAAGATAAATATTTCAAATCAGATCACTAATAATCTAAAAAATGCATCTCCTCTATCCGATCGTATGTTACTATATGTGGCATGAATATCACATGTTTGCTAATAGAACAATGTGCATAGATTTGATGTTTGTCACTGAGAAAAAAATGAATATTTCCATGTGAGCATCTTAGTGTAAATGTGGTAAAAATTAATCCGTGAATAAATTCTAAAACTATTATGTGATCTAAAATAGGAACACCGATGATGCAGCTGAGCATATATATAAGCTCATTTTTAACAAAAACAAATTAAGACCAAACTTAGTTATATTTTTCTGGCCAAAAGAACATCAAATTAGACATGCACCAAAAATTTCATCTTTGACTCTGTCGACCATAATGCTAATGCAACTGGGACAATTACAATGTTATTATTTTGCCTATACTTGTTATTTGTACAAGCCCAATAAGTTGTAAAAAATTGAATTCATTAGGTGCAGTCGGTATAATTATTTTTTACAGCAAAAACATCTCTTATCCTGCATACTTATACCATGAATCTGTTATAGGCTCATTATATATACATATCCACGAATCTGGATTATGCACAACTTCTGTTTGCAGTAGAAATGTGTTCCGAAAAGTTTTAGGCAGTGCCTAAATAAATCAATAGAAACTGAATATATGTTTGTGCATGTACCATAATGAATTACGTCTTTTCCGGTAAAGATAATTTACATCGGCATACATGAAAGAAAAGTATTCCATAGGGATCATCATGAGAAAGATATATTGTTTTCAGTTTCCCCAATCCTTACACATGTATGTACGTTTCCTTGCCAAACTGTACCTTCTTGTAGTATCGTCCACCAATGCAAAGAGTGTAGGCTATTTGGTCGCTATTTCAGCTTTATGTGATTATGATGTTCGTCTTTTACGGGGATGTGATTATGACAGTATGTTCTAGTACTCTAGGCATATATCAAGTTATACATGCTTGCCCACTTGAATAAGTATACACACGTGCAATATGCATGGTCGTCCTTAATGTCGGCATCAACAACATGATCGATTGGTTCCGTAGTTGAATACAATATAGCTCTACCATACTCAATGCAACCAAGGTTGAGTTCCTCTCGCGGTCGTTCAATATTCATGTAAGACGATTATCTTGATGTAGTTATTTTTACAGCTTTTCAGACTAAACACTTGTGTCATTCTCCAATATGCCCTAATGCTACTCCTACCTGGCCAAGAAACAAACTGAATTATGAGGTGTTTCCTCGCTGGTAAGGGGACTTTGCATCTGTAGCTTTACACGCTCAGGATGGCCACATTGTCGAGGGCGCCGAGCCGCCGACGTATATGATGTCCAAAGTACGAGAGTGAAACGACAGAATGGAAGCACATACACAATCATTGGTGCATATGTTTCGTGCTTTTTGTTAAGATCCATACTTGAATAACTATGTGAGTAGTTCTACAAATAAAATAAATATACATTGTGCTTTGTAACGCTTCCGTTTGTACCACATACACATCATATTAAACTTACACTAGAAAAGAGTTATTTTGTTTATTACGTGAGAATATGGTCATTAGGTTCGCCATGAAAAACATTTCAACAATATCCAAACTTATTTATTTTAGCAACGTAGTGAGAGTTGCAAACTTGGTTTGGAGAATGTATCATACAATCCAATCCCCGGGTCAAGTCTCCACTGGTACAAGTTCTTATGTGTATTATTTTTCTTTGAAAAAACAAAATTAGTGATTATGCTCAGGCACAAATTAAAACATCTCTTACAAGATAAATAGAGTATTCATTTTCCCTTTTTGGTTACATTGCATTGACTTCTATGTTTGCAACAAATTTGAATTGGTGTGCTTACCGCTGACATGGTTAAGTTCATACTTGCATATGTTAATGATCTAAAAGATGGTAGATTGTATTACATGTGTTTAAAGGTGGGCATGCTGCCGACACTAATAGACACAACATTCAAATAATAACTGTCACCAAATCCCACTTAAATATTGTCAGTATCGTCGCACACATCAGATATATACAGAAAAGTGAAGCAAGTATTGAATTGGTCATTTAATGTCAATGGAATAATTTTTGACATGAATAAAATATTCTTTTATTCTGGACATGGTAAGCAATCACCAAGTTACTTTACATTGATTTTGTTTATCTACAAGTGACATATATCCAAGGCAAACTATACATAAAGATGTGGCTAGATCTCCATTTTAGTGTCATTTTTTAAAAACTTGAAGTCAGACTTCTCTCACTTTGAATATCGATATAACTATATTACCAAAATTGTTCAAAATAAAAAAACGTATGTTGAAAAATATTTCTTTGTTTCATTCACCTTTAGTGTTTAGAAGCGTATATACTATACAACATAGTCGTAAAAACTTGTATCACCCAGATACTGTACATGTCTAAACTGTTATGTATTTCCGAATGACGAAGTGATTAAGAAGGGAATATCTAAAAAAGGCACTTGAAGGAAATGTTCTAATTATTTATTTTTCCAATCAATTATTGAGAAAATTATCCTTTTATCAAATTGATTAAAAATATTTTTTTAAAGCCTCGTAACATCATCCGGTAAGTGCGCTGCTAGACTCTTGATCTTTATTTCAATAGAAAATATGCATACATATAATATGAATGACCAATGATATGAGTGTTCACACACCAGAATAACACCACGTAAAATTGATACGCTAACTCTCAAAAATTATATTTGAGCTAAGAAACGGTATCAGTGGCACTTATGTTAATTAATACAACACTTATAAACGAGTATCATATCATTTGCCGCAAATAAAATAATTAATGATGTTACATGCACATGTCATATTTATTAAGCACAGTATTTGCGGTGCAAATATGACCATGTTATTTCCTGTTAGCTAATGTCAATATCCATGAAAAGCGTAAATTTAACTTAGACCCAATGTGTTGAACGCAAGTTCATGAAAATTTCAACTAAAGAGATGCCCTCGCATTTGTGAGGGCCACTTTGCTAGTTACCAGAATTGCAGAAAACCCCTCGTTTCATGCATTTAATAATTTTTTAACCATGCATCGTATGTAAAAACTTTATATATGAAAAGTGGCTAGAATTTCATGTAGATTCAGAATTTCTAACTCTCACATGTGTTTAAAATGTTTAAGTTGCTGTTTTCATGCAATTTTCTCCAATGCCATGCTAAAATGATTTATTTCTAACTAATTAACCGTAGCTCCGTTGAAAATGTTTTACATATGTAACTTGACTAGAAAAATGTGTAGAATCTCATGGTGACATTTATTTTGCTGTTTAACAACTCTAAAATCACGATTAGGGAAGAATAGTACCGAAATCTTAATTTTCTCATGAGGTCATGTTGGAAATGTTATGTGTTGCTTCTGGACACATTTAATATGCCTAGTTGATGTAGTTTTTTGTGCTTCACCTCTTGCCATGTCTAACAACATTTAACATCGATGAGTACCTAAATGGGAGTGAACTAAATAATTCGAACGTGGAGTTTCGTCAATATTCAACTCGTTGCATATTGAATTTCAATTAATTTGTAGTAGTTGGTTTTTGTTCTTGTCATGCCATGCCATGCATTGCATATTAAACCATACATGTATCATATTTGATTGCGCATCATGTCATGCATATATTGTGGTGTTCTCGTGTCTTAATTGTTTGTTTCTGGATTGTTTCTTCTTGATAGTGTTCCGAAAGCATTCGGACTGTGAGGATTCGTTCGACTACGTTGGTTCGTCTTCTTCATGGATTCATTCTTCTTTCAAGCGGGATCTCAGGCAATATGACACATTTCCCTAGATACCACCACTATCATTGTTATGCTAGTTGCCCTGCTTTTATCGTTATGTCTCATTACCTACCACCTATTTGTCAAGCCTCCTAACATTGCCATGACAAGCCTCTAACCCTTCACCTTCCTAGCAAACCATTGTGTGGCTATGTTACTGCTTGCTCAGCCCTTCTTATAGTGTTTCTAGCTACAGGTGCAATTGCTTCCATGTGACAACATGGACATTCTTTTGTTATCACAATATTATGGATATTTAATCTAATGCACATCTATACTTGGTAAAGGTGCAAGGGTTGGCCTTTTGCTCGGTGTTTTATTCCACTTTTGCCACCCCTAGTTACTTGTGAACCGCTGTTATGTTCCATAACTGAGAGTTTGTAACATGCTCGCGGTTGTTATGGGGACCCCCTTGATTTTTGTTTTGGGATAAAGCTTGTCTAGCAAGGCCCAACATTGGTACTATTTTTTCCTAATAACTAATAAAATTGCATAGGGACCCGTCGGCACCCGCGGATAATTAATCAACCCCCGGTCCAGTGCTCCTCATGAGTGTTGGTCCAAACTAGAGCATTGTGCGGGGCCAACCCGGGGCAACTCGGGAGATTTCTATCAGGCCAGTGTATGCATCGCACATCTGTCGTGCCCTGAGAACAAGATACGTGACTCCTATCAGGATTATCGGCACGTCGAACGGTCTTGCTGGATTTGTTTCACCTTTATCGAATGTCTTGGATGAGGAACTCTCATCTTCTTCGGGCTATCTCGAGGTGTCGGATTTCCTTTGGAATTGCCTAGGATTATCAGGAGATCCATGGTCGAGCTTATTCCCCCGACGTGTGGTTAATTTGTGATGGATGAGTTGGAGCACCCCTGCAGGGTTAACTCTTTCGAAAAGCCGTGCCCGCGGTTATGTGGCAAACTTGGAAACTTTGTTTAACACCCGGTGATAGTAAACTTGAAGTAAACTCAAATAAAATACACTAACTGTGTGTGTAACCGTGATCGTCTCTTCTCGTGAGTCCTTATCCGAGAGAGAACACGGTGGTGTTATGTTTGACGTAAGAGGTGTTCAGGATCACTTAGTGATCATTACTAGTTCATGTCCGTTATGCGTATAACACCCACTTTACTTTCTATATTCCTAAGTTAGCCACTCAGAAACATGCTTAGTCACTTGCTGCAGCCTCACCACTTAACCATACCTCACCCATTTAGCTTTAATAGTCTTGATACCCTTGGAAATGAGATTGCTGAGTCCCTGTGGCTCACAGATTACTACAACAAAAGTTGCAGGTACAGGTAATGAAGTGCTTTCACGTGAGAGCGATCCTTGTTTGATTTGGAGTTCTTCTTCTTCTTCATCGATCTAGGATGGGTTCCAGGTGGCAACCTGGGATAGCAAGGATTGATGTTTTATTGTTTGTTTTCCTTCGTAATCGGACCCTTCTCTTATGTATGATGTTTGAGTATGTTGTTGTATTGATGTGATCTTGATGTAGCTTGTGGTGAGTGTAAGGCAATTCCATATACTCATCTCTTCTATAAATGTACTTGTAATGATATCCATTCTTGCAACACGATGAGATGCGCTTCTATCCCTGTCTAGGACCCCATGCCAAAATAAGGATATCATCGCATCTTGGGCGTGACAAGTTGGTATCAGAGCTTGTACCGACCTAGGAGCCCCCTTGATTGATCGAACTTGGCTGAGTCGAGTCTAGTGAAAAACTATTTTGAGTCTAGTTATATATCGGAGAGTAGGATTCTTTTTACTTATATTCTATACTCTGGTGAGGAATTACGCCTTAGGAATTTTGATTCTACCCTCTTCTCAATCAATTTTTTTAGGTTCATGCGGGTATTTTGCAAACTATATGATGCCGATGTGACGGAGTACTGTCTTGGTGCCTCCTGCCTGACTTGATTTCTTCCTGGGAGTTGAGCTCTAGGGGATTCTTGGCACATCGTTATTGTTCAGTTTCCTTAGTATCTCAGGACGGATGATGTTCGAAATTACTTCAATACTTTTCATGGCGAGGTAAGGTCGGAGGCACCAAGTACCGGGGAGGCCTCCGGGGTACCACCATGTTTTGTATCGTTGTGTTTTCGAGAGTTTGAGATAGATGGAGTACCGAAGCCTCTGGTTCTGTGTTGACGGATGGATGAAGTTGAAGTGTAGGGATTGTTAGTTGTGTGAGATATTTTTCCTCCCTGTATCCCCAACACCCGATTGCATAACCGGAAGATTTCAGAAATTCTTAGGTGGAAATTCAAGTAGTTTCCTAGGTGATCTTCCAACAGATCATGATGTGAGGTTGGGGTTCAACATCTAGTGGATTTGTTTGTTCACAGTCTTTCTAACGGAGGACAGTCTCAATATATGTCATCAGATATGCTTCATCAAGCCTTGTAGTTTGCTACGCCTAGGGAGCATATTCAACCGTCATTTCAATATGACAATCCAATGTACGATCGAGCCCGTTCGAACCTTACCACAAAATTATCGAGCGGAATCTATGTCTTGTATTTGTTCTGGCTTGTTTCATAAGACTCATCCTTTGTTTGTTTTTTGTATATGGTAACTTGTGGTGCTTTGATGTCAAGTGGTGATTTCATATCTTTTCTAAGTAGTGTTCTCATATTTTGCGGGAATGCTAATCCTTTTGTTCAACTGGAGTTTTCTTGAAATTGTTTTCAACCGGTGCGCTCCTCTTCAAGATATTCAATCATCTCCAATAATTGCAAGATCAATCCTCATGTTTATTTCCGGAGTTCTTTTCATCCATCCTAAGTTTTCTGTTTTTCCCCACCCTCCAGCCCTTTTTCATCAATAATTAAATTCCCATCCAAATGCCTTTCTTTTCATCGATGCTTTCGTTATCTTTTCTTTTGTATCGCATCCAGTGATTCTTTGTGAAGATCCTCAAGTGATTCGAATTCATCATTCTTCGTTCTTATTTCCTTCCCGACGCATTCAATCCAAGATCTCTGTGTTCTTCATATCCTTTTCAATCGCTAAATGCTTCCCCATGTCAGGAATTCTATCCAAGTATCTCTTGTTTTTTTGTCTCTCTCTTTTCTATCCGGAGTGCTGAAGATATCTCAGAAGACTTTCATTTCCATTCATATCCTCTTAATTATTTCGAGGTTCTCACCTCATCAAGTTCTTAATTTTTCTGGTGCAATATCTATCTCTAAGCAATTGTTTCAACGGTGGTTTCTTCTGAGTGGGCCCATAACCCATAGGTTTTCCCCAGGATATTACCTGGCTCTTTGAATCTTTCCGGAGATGTTCTCAAGTTCTCTTCTAATATGACGTAAGAATGAATTTCATTAGTTATGTGCCTTCTTGAAGATCATTTCTAAATCATTTTTATTGTTGGATCAACCTTTCCTTATTCATTCTTCTAGAGTGTCTCACTAATTCTTGGGGGTGTTCTCGTCTTCATTCTCATCATTGAAGTCCGAAGGAGAGTTTCTCCTACATCTTTGCCTGTTCTTTTCAAGAGTGTGGTTTCAGCTTCTCCTATTCTCTCAATTGTTTTCATCGTGAGTAATTATTTCCATATCTATCCGAAGCATTTTATAGTTGTATTCATTTCTCGATCCTCTGAAGGCCATCATTTTAGAAGATTCCTTGTTCTCAGCCTTCAGCTTTCATTCAAAATTCTTCTCAATTTTTGTCCCTTCGTTCGTGTCTCAATTATTCCGGTGCCTTGTGAAGTTTTCCATTAGGTGGATCATGGTCTCTTCGTTCCCATGCAACTTTGCTCAACCATGGTATCCTCATTCTTTTGTGAATTCTTACCAGTGTTCTCGTTCAAGACTTCTCCAAGTTTGTGATTTATCCCTCTCTCTTCAATTCTGTGCAAGAAGAATAAGTGGTGTGCGAAATCCGTTGCTTGTCATCAATTTAGCTTGATGAAGGATAAGCATCACATAATTCTTATTCTTGTTGGTCAAGGTGATCTCAATCCTTCTTCCAAAGTTGTTCATGATATCGAATTCTCAACTCTAAGTTGCTTATCTTTTCTACTGGAGTTCAGTTTTCTCAAATATCTCTTCTCGAAGCTTCGTGTAAAGCATATCAAGGCCTCAATCTTGTCTTTCACAACCTTCAATTCTTTTCTATCATCCTTTCATTCCGAAGTTCATCCCGATGGTTCTTCATGGTGGGTGTTAAGGATGTAATTCTTCTCGAATTGTTCTACAAATTCTTGTTGGAGGTGCTCAAGTGTTCTTTATCTTGGATTTCTAAGTTCAATTCCTTCACCATGTTCTTTTGAGATGGTGTTATTAATTCTTGATTATGAGGAGTCTTGAAGGAAAATCGTCAACAATGAGATAAGTAAACCCATCTAATATTCTTGGAGTTATCTTGGATTGGATTTGACCTAAAGCATTTCCTAGGGATTGTTTCTATCATGGTGTCATAAATAATCCAGGTTTTCTCCTACTCTTCTTGGTGAAAGAAGTTTTGCATATCCTGTTGATCTCAAGCAATCAATTGTTTCTGTTGTGGCAGGTTGTCACCTCATAATTTTGAGATGTTTTCCATAAGCCCATAACAAGCTATTCTTTTCGTTGTTGATTCTCCATCAACCCCGTTCAACCATGCTTTTCAAATTCAATGGTGGTAGAAGTTGTTATTTTCTTCTCCGTGCTTTTCCTTCCAATGATCTAGTTTCTATTCTTTTCTTCTGGAGGCGTTGTCATGTTGCTCTCTTTCAACCATCATCTTGTTTATCAAGATCATGTTCTTTCTCGCTTATTCATTTTGCCGGAGTGTTGGGTTCTATTCAAGTTCTTCCATCTTCTCAATTTCTCCTCTCTATCCTACCGAAGTGTTGCCTAAATTTCTTTTGAATTCTTGCTTGTTCCTGACATCGTCCTTCATCTCTTTCCATCCTTCATGTTTCCTAGGTTTCACTCGTTTGTCAAAGAACCAACTAAGTTTACCTCTTGCTCTTGCTCTTCCCCTTTTCACTCTAGATCTCGGGACGAGATCCTCGTGTAGTGGAGGAGAGTTGTAACAGCCCGAGACCGATGCTCTAGAAGATTCCCCTGTTATTCCATTGTTGTCATGTGATTCGTTTGGTCGTCGCATTCATCTTTTCATGATTCGCAACATTTGCATATCATCGTCACTTGTTTTTGAAAACTTGCATCCGTTCTTGTTCGCCGGTTCTCTCAGTTCGTGTTGTTGTCCGTTTCAAGTTCAACCACAGATGCACACGCCCGCGACATCATTTAAAAAAAGCTGGTGTTGAAGCACGCGGAAAATATTCTTGGATTGGGTCGAAAGTTGGCGTGCGGTCTTGTTAGACTGCCTGCCAAATTTCATCGCAATCAGAGTTTGTTTGATGCCCCAACGGTTGACCATAGCGTCATCGTCATCGGTTAGTTAGCGGACATTCCGGTGTTTCAAAACTTGTGTCATGGGCTACAACTTCCCTATCATCCCCACCTAGCCGAACTACACAGCCCACTAGCCCAACCTAGCCCCTCCCTCCATTCAGGGCCATCCGATCATGATCGGACGGATGAGGTGTGGGGACCCCGACTCATAAGTCGTGATCACCAAATGCACGTGTATAGTGATCCGAGAGATTAATGCTCACTGAACACACAGAAGCGGAATAACAAGAGTCTTACATCCACATTTAGCGTCTTACACAAATAAAAACCATGAAGGTCTAGTCTTACATAGATAGGCCCACAAGGGCCAACACTTAAAAAGAACAAGCAACGGAAATCTTGATCGAAAGCGTGAACCCATGCCATCAGCCTTAAACCTACAAGCATTCTGACTGAGAAGCATCCTAGTTCGCATGTTTGTCTCCAACGAACTCTTCAACATACTCCTATTCTTCCATGCCTGGCCAATTAAATAACCAGTGGCAAGCCAATGAGTACTTTGAATGTACTCGCAAGCAACCCAAGTTGTGGAAGAAGGTAATAATGATGCATGATATAGCACTAAGTAGGTAATTTGCGGAAAGCTAGTTTTAAATGCGATGACATGATCAAGTAACTAGAAGCATGCATCAACAATAGGCAGATATCCATATGAACAAGTTATATATATCATCATAAGTAGGGGTTGAACACCTCATGTTCATTCATCATGCCAAGTCATCGGACTTAGATCACTTCCCATGCTAAGTCATCGGATAGAGCTCAAGTACCATCTTTGTCTCCAACACACTCACACACCAGTTTGTGAAAACACTTGGACGTAGCACAAGAGAGGTCATCCAACTATCCTTGACCGTGGACACGGCTATTCGAATAGTTTTACACTCTACAGAGGTTGCACACTTTACCCACAAGACTCGAGGAACTTCCGTGTCATCCACGACTCGCGGTATTTAACATACCCGAGGTAAGCACCCGAATTAATGCCTTTCCCATGGTGATGGTAAACAAAGAGTCCACTCGTTCGTGCCATCCCGCATGATATACTTCACTCGTATCATCCATGAGGGCACACAACGGTGTGACCGGTGCCTATAAAGACAATGCATGGCCTTCCACTTTCGTGACGACCCCGTCTCAAGAGTGACCACTTCACTCTTGCCACTAGTAATACGGGCTCCTTGCTAGCACCAACCATAGTACTCAACAAAGCCTCGTCCCATAAGGGGTATCAGGGTCGTACATGTAAGGTTGGAATAACGGTATCAACTTACACCAATCCATTTTCTAAAACCACACACTCGCTTGTTCTGGTACACCACTTCTTTCTCAAGTGGTCACCCATCTCATCATCATCTCCCTCGGGCATTAGAGGCACCCGACAGGGTTTTCGAAAAGTCTTTGAAATAACCACTTCCTTTCCACCACTATGCATAAATCCCATCCCATTTGCATAACATCTATTAGCAACCTAACTACTCCCACCCGCATAACCCTCATAAGGTGGTGGGGTCATGCTTGATGCAAGTGTCAACGGTAAAAGTATCGGAGGCAACCCACCGAAGGGCGGGGGGACACCTCATCATGATCAATCATCGAAACAAAAACTGCTATATCACATGCATGAAAAAGTTTCTTAACATGGTCAAAGGGCTGCTTGCCTGGCTCAACAAAGTCTCCGGGGTCTTTGAATTCTTTGAGTCCAACATCTTCTTCAACCGCACACTCTATCGTCATGAATAAAATCAATAAAAAAATAAGAAACACAAAAAATAGAGCACACAAGCTACTATCAAAAATGCTTCCCTACTCTGATAAATGCTAAAGACCATGCTAAAAATGTTTGTTTATGGTTTTGGGCTTAGAAATATTTTCAAAAACATTTAAAACAGGGGCTAATATTGCCCAAATAGGGTTTTAAATTAAAACAATACATAAAATGTTTTAAACATTTTTACAAATGGCACTAATAAATTCTATGGATTATTGCAAGATTTAAGGTGGAAGAATATTTGGATTTGGAATTAATTTGGGCTTTGTGGGATTTTTGGAAGTTGAAGAAAAAGAAAAAGGAAAAGAGCTACTATGCCCTTTGGGCCAAAACACTGCAACCGAACTAGCCCACAGGGGAAACCGGCCTAGGTGAGGCGCCGCGTGCGGCAGGTTTATCTTTTAACCTGCCTGCGGGCCCTGCTTACCAGCGAGAGAGGAGGGGCACGAGGGGATGATAGGTGGGCCCCACCTGCCATCCCTCTCGTCGCGATAGGAGCGGAGGGGGCTCCAGGCCATGGCAGCTGGAACGAAGGGCACCAGCGCGCTCAAGGGGCTCCCGCGCTTTGGTGGGTGGCTGAAGGGGGTCGCCGGGGAGAGGGAAACGCCGGTGAGGGGAGGTGCCCGACGGTGTCGAGGGTTTGGTTCGGGAGAGGGCTCCCGACCATGGGGGAGAGCGGGTTGAGCACGGGGAGGAAGCTAAGGGAAGAAGGGGGCGAGGAGAGAGGAGTAGGAGGAGCGGGGAGGTCTTTTTATAGGCGGGCCTCGGTCCACCGCGGCGTTGTGCGCCGGCGAGGACATGGCCATCGCCACAGGCCACAGGGGAGGAAATGGGCGTGTCCAGGGCGTTCGTGGGCGTGGTCTAGGCCAGGGGAAATTAAATAGAGAGGCGGGGGCGTGCGCGCGTGCGAGACCTCTGGTTGGCCGAGCTGGGTGACGTCGGGCACGCGCATGGGGGTCGCCGGAGAGATAGGGAGGAGGGGGCTGACTGCCTGGAGGGTTGCGGACGTCGAGGGGGACAAGGGGGACACTATGGGGTGGCCTGAGGCTGTCGGGAATGCCCGTTGGGCAGCAGCTATAGTGCGGGTGCGCACCGTAGCACGCTCCAGAGCGCGAGCCTTTTCTGCGCATTTTTTGTGCGGCCACCTGTTCCCAGAGGATTCCAAGGGAGGTAAACAAAGCCTAGGTGTCTTAGGGAGGCATCTGGGATGCCTTAAGGTAGAAGAAAAGGGGAGAGAGGAAGGAAATCGTGCTGACCAGGGGGCAAATGGGGGGGGGGTTACCCCACCTACCATTGGCTTGGTGACTTGGGATTCTTACTGAGGGTGCTTGGGCATTGCCAGGAGGTGTAGTAAAAATTTGGGGGCAAGGGTAAAACAGTAAGAGGTGAAAATGGTGGTTTCAAGAATGGACCAGAAGATGTTTGATACGTTTTTGGGCAAGAAGAATCTACCAACTTACTGAGATATTTACCAGGATCAAATGCTAGGTAAGGATGAGATGATTCACCAAGTTTGAGCTCAAATGAGAGAAGATGATAATGGAGACTTGGTAAACCCTAGAAACTAACATAATCAGGTTTCTGTAGATCTAGTGATGCTAGGCTTTTACCCTTGATGCACCACTTAGTGTAGCATCACTATTTGGTCATTAGAGCATGCCCACAAAGTTTGGGGTCAACGGGAGACACTTCACAATGTAAAGTTGCTCAAATTTGAATCTAAACAAGAATGGTTTTGGGATGGTTTGATGAACCAAATCAACTTGGGATGAGATGAAACTTTGCAAGATCATCACTTATGATAGTGTTGACTTGCTGAAATTTTCCTGGAATTTATTGAGAATATTTTTAATAGAAATATTCCAAAAGTTTGATTTGAACAGAAAGGGTTTTGAGGGGGTTTTCCTAGGATTTGGACATGCCCTTGTGTTGAAACTCGTATATATGGAAAATATATGTCCACTGAGTTTCCCTAAATTTTCTCAAATATTTTCAAAGCATTTAAATAATTTTTCCCGAGGAAAAAACCATTTCTGGCCTTAAGAAAAAGCCTTGAAATAAAATATGAAAATAATCTTTAAAAATAATATTTTGTGGTTTTGTAAAGTCTTATTTATAGTAGGTTTGAAATAAGGTCTTTGGGGAAGAAGAATCCACCCAATTTGAGGACTTGCAGTGCAAACCTCATTTTAGGGGGGTTTTGAAAACCTAATTTGAATAAATCATTTTTGGTTAAACTAAATTTAATAAAAATAGTTTTGGGCACTATTCACACGGCATGAACATTGGGCAAGATGTTTGGGTCAAGGAAGATGAATATGATGTGGAATAGAATCTAGGAGTGCCATACCACAATCATCAAGCAAGTAAACATTATTGCAAACAAGCACAAGCACTTTGAAAAAGTTTTATTTGGCTCCAAATTTTATAAACTCAAACATACCAAGGTGATACAAACACAGGGTGTGACAGACCTCCCCCCTTACAAGAATCTCGTCCTCGAGATTCCTAGGCTAAGCGCTAAAAAGATAAGGGGACTCAGATCTAAGATAATCTTCATGCTCCCAGGTTGCTTCAGCTTCAGTGTGGTTGCTCCATTGGACCTCGAAGTACTTGATGGTGCGGCTTCGGGTGCAGAGCTCAGCTTCATCCAAAATGCGAACTATCCTGTCACGACAAGTGAGGTCTAGCTAAAGATCGATGGCTTGATGGTCGATGTCCTTGCAGAGGTTGGGGAGCTTGGGAACTTGAAGACACTTCCGGAGTTGTGACACTTGAAAGACGTTGTGCACATCCGACAGCTCGGAAGGTAACTCTAGCTTATATGCAACTTCTCCTCGCCTGTCGGTGATCTTGAAGGGGCCGATGAATATTGGTGAAAATTTCCCCTTGATGTGGAAATCCTTGTTCCCTTTGAGAGGCGTGACTCGGAGATAAACATGGTCCCCAACACGGAAACTCATGTCTTGTGGGGACCCCGACTCATAAGTCGTGATCACCAAATGCACGTGTACAGTGATCCCAGAGATTAATGCTCATTGGACACACATAAGCTGAATAACAAGAGTCTACCATCCTCATTTAATGACTTACACAAATAGAGACCATGAAGGTCTAGTCTTACATAGATAGGCCCACTAGGGCCAAACACTTGAATAGAACAAGCAGCAGAAATCTTGGTCGAAAGCGTGAACCCATGCCATCTGCCTTAACCTACAGGCATTCTGACTAGGAAGCGTCCTAGTTTGCATGTTCGTCACCAACGAACTCTTCAACATAATCATGTTCTTCCATGCATGGCCAATTAAATAACTAGTGGCATGCCAATGAGTACTTTGAATGTACTTGCAAGCAACCCAAGTTGTGGAATAAGGTAACAATGATTTATGATATAGTACTAAGTAGGTAGTTTGCGGAAAGCTAATTTTAAATGCAAAGACATGATCAAGTAACTAGTAAGCATGTGTCAACAATAGGTGATATCCATATGAACAAGTTACGAATATCATCATAAGTAGGAGTTGAACACCTCGTGTTCAGTCATCATGCTAAGTCATCAGACTTAGTTCAATACCCATGCTAAGTCATCAGACTTAGCTCATGTGACCTCTTGTCACCATCACATCCATACTCACACCAAGTTTTACGAAAACATCCAAACATAGTCTAAGCAGCACCACCCAACTGTCATGACCGTGGACACGGCTATTCGAATAGTTTTACACTCTGCACAGGTTGCATAGTTTACCCACAAGACTCGGGGAACTACCGTGTCATCCACTACTCGCGGTATGTAACATACCTGAGGTAAGAACCCGAACAATGCCTTTCCCCTAACGATACTAGACAAAGAGTCCACTCGATTGGTACCCATCCCTCACGATGTACATCACACGAGCCTCGCTCTAATCATACCATCCATGAGCGGACCAACGGTGTGCCCGGTGCCTATGAAGACAACACATAATCGTACATACCTGAACGACCCCGTATCGAGAGTGCCCACACCACTCCCGCCACTAGTAATGTGGGCACCTTGCTAGTACCCACCTAGGTAATCAACAAAGCCCAGTCCCATAAGGGGTATCGTGGTTGCGCATGTAAGGTTGGGACGGTCGACAAATCTTAAATCTAATCCATTTTCGAAAACACATTCTCAACTTGCTACGGCACACCACTTCTTTCTCAAGTGGTCACCCATCTCATCATCATCTCCCTCGGGCATTAGTGGCACCTGACGGGGTTTCCGAAAAGTCTTTGAAATCATTTCTTTCCTTCCATCACCATGCATAGATCCCAATCCCACTTGCGTAGCATCTACTAGCATCCTAACTACTCCCACCCACATAACCCTCATAAGGTGGTAGCGTCATGCACGATGCAAGTGGCAATGGTAAGAGTGTCGGAAGCAATCCACCGAAGGGGTCTTTACTCCACAAGATCAAATATTATGAAAGTGCTATATGACATGCAATAAAAGTGGTTTCTTATCATGGTAAAAGGGCTGGTTGCCTGGCTCAACAAAGTCTCCGGGGTCTTTGAAGTCTTCGGGTCCAACTTCTTCGTCAACTGCACAATCTATCGTCATGAAATAAAGCGAAAAATAGGCAACACACCAGAATAGAGCACACAAGTCACTATTGAAAATGCTAACCTATTTTGATAAATACTAAATGGCATACTAAAAATATTCTCCTAGGGTTTTGTTGTGAAAAATATTTTGGAAACTAAATAAAAGAGGCAAAAAGCTGCCTAAATATAGGTTTTAAAATAAATTAGTACTAAAAATATTTTCAAACATTTTTAGAAATGGCACTAATAAATTCTATGGATTATTCTAAGAATTTAGGTGGAAGAATTATGGGCATTGGATAAATACTCAGATCTGAGGAATTTTTGGAGGTTGCAAAAGAAAAGGAAAAGGAGAATGCTATTGTGCCCTCGGGCCAAAACGCAGTAGCCGGACCGGCGCATAGGGGGAAACCGGCCCAGGCGAGGTGCCGTGCGCGGAAGGTTTGTTTTAAACCAGCCCGCGGGCCTTGTCTGCCAGCGAGAGGGGAGGGGACGAGGGGATGACAGGTGGGCCCCACCTGTCATCCCTCTCCTCGCGACAGGAGCGAAGCAGGGGCTCACCGGAGGGCTTCAGGCCGCGGCGGAGGGAACAGAGGGCACTGGCGAGCTCGGGGGGCTCCCGCGCGTCGATGGGAGGTCGCGGGGTCACCGGGGTGAGAGGGGAACGCCGGCGAGGGGAGATGCCCGACGGCGGCGGCGAGGGTTTGGGTCGGGAGAGGGCTCCTGACCACGGGGGAGAGTGCACTAGGCACGGGGGAGAAGCGGAGGAAGGGAAGAGCAAGGAGGGAGGAGCAGGAGGAGCGGGAAGGCTTTAAATAGACGGGCCGTCGGTCCACCGTGGATGTGGTCCGCCGGTGAGGACCAGGGCATCGCCACGGGCCACGGGGGCGAGCCTGGCCATTTCTGGGGGCTTCATGGACGCGGTCCGTGCCTAGGAGAAGGGAAGGTAGCCAGGAGGGGGCCCAACGGTGCGCGTCTGCGAGCGCGGCTACTGGCCGGTTCGGGTGGTGTCGTGCGCGCGCGAGAGAGAGAGGGGAGAGAGGGGGCCGACCGCCTACCGCGTCGCAGACACCGAGGCCGACCAGAGGGACATGCGGGGGAGGCCCTAGGCTATCAGACGGTGACGGGCAGAGGGGGCTACAGTGTGGGAGCACACTGTAGCGCGCTCCAGAGCGCCCAAATGGCATGCCTGGGCATACTTTAAGCCCACTGCGTGTCCTCTTGTGTCTTGGTTCTTTAGAAGATGCCCAACGGCTAGGAGGTGTTAGGGAGAGCTCTAGAGAAGCCTTAGGGTAGAAGGAAAAGGGGGGAGAGAGAGAATAGATGTTGTCTAGGGGGTAAATGGGGTTTTCACCATATCACACTTGGGCTCTGGCCATTAGACTTTTACTGGAGGTGAAATGTATCCACAGGAGGCTGTGGTAAAAATTTGGGCGTAAGGGTAAAAGAGAAAGGGGTGGAAATGGGGGTTTTACCATTTCAACAGAAGGTGTTTTGGTATGGTTTTGGGCAAGATAAGTTTTCCAACTCACTGAGATATTTACCAGGGTCAAAGGCTAGGTAAAGATGAGAGGATTCACCAAGTTTGAGCCCAAGGGGAAAAAGTTGATAATGAAGATTTGCTAAACACTAGAAATTTGCAGAATCAGGTTTCTATAGATCTATGGATGCTAGGCTTTTACCCTTGATGCACCACTTAGTGAATCATCACTATTTGGTCATTAGAGCATGCCCACAAAGTTTGAGGTCAAGGGGAGACACTTCACAATGTAAATTTGCTCAAATTTGATTCTGGACATGGATGGTTTTGGGATGGTTTGATGGACCAAACCAACTTGCATTGAGGTGAAACTTTGCAAGAACGTCACCTATACTAATGTTGACTTGCTGGAATTTTCTTGGAATTTATTTAGAATATTTCTTCTAGAAATATTCCAAAAGTTTGATTTGAATGGAAAGGGTTTTGAGGGGTTTTGCCTATGATCTGATCATGCCCTGTGTTGAAACTCATATATATGGAAAATATATGTCCACTGAGTTTCCCTAAATTTTCTCAAATATTTTCAAAGCATTTAAATAAGTTTTCCCTATGAAATCCCATTTCTGGCCTTAAGAAAAAGCCTTAAAATAAAATATAAAGGTAATCTTGAAAAATATTATTTTCTGGTTTTTGAGAAGTCTTATATATAGTAGGTTTGAAGTAAAGCTTTTGGGAAAAACGAATCCACCCAATTTGAGGGCTTGCAGTGCAAACCTCATTCCAGGGGGTTTCGAAAACCTAATTTGGATAAATCATTTTTGGTTAAAACAAAATTTGATAAAAATAGTTTTGGGCACTTTTCACATGGCATGATCATTGGGCAAGAGTTTTGGGACAATGAAGATGAATATGAAGTGGAATAGAATCTAGGAGTGCCATATAACACAATCATCCATCAAGCAACATCATAGCAAACAAGCACAGACACTTTGAAAAAGTTTTAGTTGGCTCCAATTTTTATAAACCCAAACATGTCAAGGTGATACAAGCACATGGTGTGATAGACCTTCCCCCCTTACAAGAATCTTGTCCCTGAGATTCCTAGGCTAAGCACTAAAAAGATAAGGGAACTCAGATCTAAGATAATCTTCATGCTCCTAGGTTGCTTTAGCTTTAGTGTGGTTGCTCCACTGGACCTTGAAGTACTTGATGGTGTGGCTTCGGGTGCAGTGCTTGGCTTCATCCAAAATGCGAACTGGCCTCTCATGATAAGTGAGGTCTGGCTGAAGAGCGATGGCTTGATGGTTGATGTCCTTGTAGAGGTCGGGCGGTTGGGAACTTGCGGACACCTCCGGAGTTGTGACACATGAAAGACGTTGTGCACATATGATAGTTCGGGAGGTAGCTCTAGCTGATAGGAAACTTCTCCTCGTCTTGCGGTGACCTTGATGGGGCCGATGTATCTGGGTGTGAGCTTCCCTTTGACGTGGAAACACTTAGTTCCCTTGAGATGCGTGACTTGGAGGTAGACATGATCTCCGTTGTTGAAGCCTAGATATCGACGGTGAGAGTCGGTGCAACTCTTCTGCCTTGATTTGGCGGCCTCCAGGCGTTCTCGGACGAGTAAAATTTGCTCTTCTACTTTGCGAATGATATCTAGTCCAAAAACAAATCCTTCTTCGGTCTCTGACCAGTTGAGGGGAGTACGACACTTACGTCCATACAACACCTCAAATGGTGCCATCTGAAGACTTGACTGATAGCTGTTGTTGTAGGAGAACTCGGTGAATGGTAGGCAATCTTCGCACTTGGCTCCATATGCCAAATCACAAGCGTGAAGCATATCTTCGAGTATCTGATTTACTTGCTTTGTTTGCACACCGGTCTGGGTATGAAAAGCAGTGTTGAAGGAGAGCTTGGTTACGATTGCTTCTTGAAACTTCTTCCAGAACCTTGAGGTGAATTGGGTTCCCTGATCCACCACAATCTCCTTTGGAACCCCGTGAAGACTCATGATGCGGTTGATGTAGAGGTTTGTGAGCTGGCTCCCATCCCGACTTTGTCCTAACGGGAATGAAGTGGGCTACCTTGGTCAGGTGATCAACAATGACCCAAATGGAATCATGTCCTTTGCTCGACCTTGGTAAACCGGTGATGAAATCCATCCCGACTTTGTCCCACTTCCATTCAGGCACTTTGAGAGGTTGCAATAGCCCAGCGGTCACTGATGCTCGGCTTTAACTATCTGGCATATATCACACTTAGCCATGAACGTGCCTACCTCCCGTTTCATGCCATGTCACCAGAATCTTGTCTTGAGGCCTTGATACATCTTGGTTCCTCTAGGATGGATGGAGTAGGGAGTGTCATGAGCTTCTTGCAAGATCAGTTTCTTGAGCTCCACTTTGTTGGGTACGCAGATGCGAGTCCCGAACCATACAACTCCTTGTTCATCCACCGAGAATCCTGGGGCCTTGCTTGCCTTGATCTTCCTCTTGATGCCTTCAATGCTCTCATGCCCCTTCTGAGCTTCTTTGATATCATCCATCAAGGTAGGCTTTGCTTCGAGGTTGGCGAGGAATCCGGGTGCAACCAATTCCAAGCCGAAGCTCTCAAGTTCTTCATACAACGCGGGTAGCCTTTCCTTAATCATAGCATTCAAGGAACAAGCCTTTCTCCTTAAGGTGTCTGCTACCACGTTAGCCTTTCCGGGGTGGTATTGAACACTGAGGGCATAATCCTTGATCAACTCTAACCATCTTCGCTGCCTCATGTTCAGTACCATTTGAGTGAAGATGTATTTCAAACTCTTGTGGTCTGTGAATATCTCACATCGCTTCCCCAAAATGTAATGTCGCCATGTCTTCAAGGCATGAACCACGGATGCCAACTCGAGATCATGAGTTGCATAGTTCTCTTCATGAGGACGTAGCTGTCTGGATAGAAATGCTATGACTCTGCCTTCTTGCATCAGAACACCTCCAAGCCCGGTTCTTGATGCATCACAACAAATCCCAAACTCCTTGTGAATATCGGGGGTGGCTAAAACAGGGGCTATGGTCAATCTCTTCTTGAGCTCCTGGAAACTTTCCTCGCACTTAGCTGTCCATTTGAACTTCTTGTCCTTCTTCAAAACCCGGGTCATGGGTTAGGCAATGCTTGAGAACCCTTCCACGAACTTGCGGTAGTATCCCATGAGTCTAAGGAAGCTCCTAGCTTCCTTTACTATGGTTGTGGTTTGCCATTCAGTCATGGCTTCAATCTTGGCAGGATCCACTGATAATCCTTCCGCAGTTAACACATGACCCAAGAATCCAACTTTATGCAGCTAGAATTCACACTTGGTGAACTTGGCATAAAACTACTGCTCTCGAAGCTTCTCTAGGACCAATCTCAAGTGTTCCTCATGTTCTTCTTCCGACTTGGAGAAGACGAGTATGTCATCAATGAAGACGACGACGAACTTGTCCATGTAATCCATGAAGACCTTATTCATGAGGTACATGAAGTAGGCAGGGGCATTAGTTAACCCCAATGACATGACAGTGTATTCATTCATGCCATACCGGGTTACAAATACCGTCTTCAGAATGTCTTGGGGTCTAATCTTCAGCTGGTAGTACCCAGACCTGAGGTCGCTCTTGGAGAACACCTTGGCTCCATTCAACTGATCAAACGGGTCTTAAATCTTGGGGAGTGGGTACTTGTTATTTATCATGACCTCATTGAGAGAACGGTAATCGACACAAAGTCTGATAGTCCCGTCCCTGTTTGACACAAACAGAATAGGAGATACCCAAGGAGAGGCACTAGGGCGAATAAATCCCTTTCTGAGCTGCTCGCCAGCTGCTTCTTCAACTCAGCGAACTCTTCAGATCCCGTCCTATAGGCCTTCTTATAGATGGGCCTTGATCCGGGCATGAGCTCAATGATGAACTCAATGTCACGGTCAGGAGGCATTCCGGGCAGCTCATCAGGAAACACATCCGGATATTCACATACCACTAGCACTTGATCCAACTCAACTCCCGATGGGCAGTTAGCCTGAGGGGCTTGAGTGGAGGCAGGGTGGGGAACATACTTGACTTCCACTCCTTGTCTATTGGTCATGGTGACAATCCTCTTAGCACAGTCTAACAAGCCTTGGTGCTTGGTTAACCAGTCCATGCCTAGGATTACATCCAAACCTTCTGACTTCAGGATGATGAGGTCTGCTAAGAAATCTACCGTGTTGATGTTAATCTCAACTCCCTTACAACCTATCCCAAACATCATAACTGATCCCGGGGTTTGTATCAACATACGACTACCCAGGGGTGTAGGCTTCATGCTACTCTCTAGTGCAAACTTTTGGGTGACAAAAGAATGCGAAGCTCCACAATCAAATGGTACTCTTGTTGGGGTTGAGTTAACGAGGAACGTACCCAGTATGACGTCCAGGTCTTCCTCGGCTTCCTCTGCGGTGACATGATTCACACGACCCTTGCCATTGCTGGGCTAGTTGCGGGGAGCGGGGTTCCTTGGTGGTGCTCCACGGGCTTGACCTGGAGCTGGCGCATTGGGGCGCGGGGCATCTGGCTTCTTTTTGAGACACAACCTAGAGATGTGTCCTGGCTGGCCACATCCAAAGCAAGCAACTTGTCCAGGGTTGTTATTGAAGTTCATGCCTCCGTTGTTGTTATTGGGGTTGTTGTTGTTGTAGGCTGGCCTGGGATTGGCATACTGCTGGGGCTGGTAGCTCGGACGAGGCGTAGGAGGTCTGGCCTGCTGCGGCTGATAGGTTGGCTTGGCTAGGGCTGGCTGCTAGGGGCGAGGCTTCTGGTTGCTATGGCTACCCTTGCTGATCATCTTGCGATTGCGACTGTCATCTATGGCACAACACTTGTCTTCCAGCATGAGGGCCTTGTTCACCAAGTCGAAGAAGGTACGACAGTCACAGACGATGAGCTGATACTGCACGACCTATTGAAGTCCTTCCATGAAGCGTTCCTTCTAGGCAGCCTCCATGCTGACATCTTCAGGTGCATACCTTGACAACAGGTTGAACTTCTGCTGGTACTCCTTGACAGAGCCACTTCCTTGCTTCAGCGCTCGGAACTGTCTCTTCTTGATAGCCATGATCCCAAAAGGAATGTGGGCGGTGCGGAATCCTTCCTTGAAATCATTCCACATGATCACACGTTCTCCTTGCATGACCTTGAATCCATCCCACCATGCTCGGGCGGTACCTACGAGGCAGTGAGAGGCATAAAGCACCTTCTCACGATCCTCATTGCAATTGACCAGTGCAAGGAGGTTGTCACACCCAAGATGCGGTCCTATCCTTATTTGGCACGAGGGCCTCAAAGGGGATAGAAGCGCATCTCGATGCGTTCGCAAGAATGGATATCATTACAAGTACATGTACAGAAGAGATGAGTATGTGTAATTGGCTTACACTCGCCAAAAGCTACATCAGAGTCACATCAATACAATAACATCTCAAACATCATACATAAGAGCAGGGTCCGACTACAGACAAAATCAAACGATAAAATGACATCCACCCTTGCTATCCCAGGCTGCCGCCTGGAACCCATCCAAGATTGAAGAAGAAGAAGAAGAAGAACAAGAAATCCAAGTCAAATCGAGCAACGCGCTCACGTCAAATCATCACATTACCTGTACCTGCAACTGTTGTTGTAGTAATCTGTGAGCCACATGGACTCAGCAATCTCATTTCCAAGGGTATCAAGACTATTAAAGCTTAATAGGTAAGGCATGGTTAAGTGGTGAGGCTGCAGCAAGCGACTAAGCATATATTTGAGTGGCTAACTTACGAGTACAAAAAATAAAGTATGGTGGTCTACGCATATCGGACGTGAACTAGAATTGATCACTAACTGATCCTAAACACCTACTTGCGTCAATCATAACCCCACCGTGTTCTCTTCTGGATAAGGTCTCACGAGAAGAGACAGTCACAGTTACTCACATGGTTGGTGTATTTTATTAGAGTTTGCTTCAAGTTTGCTATGACCGGGTGTTAAAAAAATTATCCAAGTTTGCCACATAACCGCGGGCACGGCTTCTCAAAAAGATTTAACCCTGCAGGGGTGCTCCAACTTATCCATCACAAATTAACCACACGTAGCGGGAATAACCTCAACCACGGATCTCGTGATCTTCCTAGGCAATTCCAAAGGAAATCCAACACCTCGAGATAACCAGAAGAAAATCAGAGTTCCTCACTCAAGACGTTCGAGAAAGGTAAAACAAGTCCAGCAAGGCCTCCCGACGTGTCGACAATCCCGATAGGAGCCGCGTATCTCGTTTTCAGGACACGGCGGATGAGCTAAGCGTACAGTAACTGAAGTCCCGGGTTGCCCCAGGTAACCCGCACGGTGCTCTAGTTTGGACCAGCACCAGCAGCACTGGCCCCCCTGTGTTATGTTAAATTAATCCACAAGGGGGCGACCCTCTATGCATTTAAAAGGTGATTAGTTTTATTATGAAGGGAAAATGTAGTACCAAAGTTGGGCCTTGCCAGACAAGTTTTAATCTAACCCGAAAATCAAGGGGGTCCCCATAACAACCCCGAGCATGTTAGGAGCGCTCATTTCTGGAACATAACACCGGTTCACAAGTAACTAAGGGCGGCAAGAGTGGAACAAAACACCAAGCAAAAGTCCAAGCCTTCCACCCTTTACCAAGTGTATATGTGCATTAAATTAAATAGCAGCAATATTGTGATATAACAAAAGAAGGTCCATGTTGACACATGAAAGCAATTGCACCTGCAGCTAGCAATGCTATAAGAAGGGTTGAGCAAGCGGTAACATAGCCAAACAATGTTTGCTGGGATGTGGAGGGGTTAGAGGCTTATCATGGCAGTGTTGGGAGGCTTATCAAACAAGTGGTAGGTAGCGAGACATAATGATAAAAGACGAGACAACTAGCATGGAAATGATAGTAATGGTATCCAGGGAAATGTGTCATCTTGCCTGAGATCCCGCTCGGAAAAAGAACGAGTCCATGAAGAAGACGAACCAACGTAGTCGAACGAATCCTCACACTCCGAACGCTTTCGGAACTCTATCGAGAAGAAGCAATCCGAAACAAACAATCAACACAAGATACACCACAACATATGCAAAACACGATGCACAACAAATATGATGTATGTCCGGTTTAATATACAATGCATGACAAATCACAAAAATCAAAGACTACACATTAAGTGAAGCTCAACATGCAATGAGTTGCATATTGACGAAACACCACACTCGAATTATTTAGTTCACTCACGTTAGGTACCCGACAATATTAAATGTTGTTTAAACATGGCAAGAGGTGAAGCATAAGTAAACTATCTATCTAGTCAAGTTAAATGAGGCCAGAGACAACTTATAGCATTTCCGAAACGACCTTATATGTTAATTTTGAAGTTGGTCCAGATCTGATCTAAACATATTTTATGTTTGTTAAACATCAAAATAAATATCACCATGTTATTCTACACGCAATTCTAGCCGATTTACATATATAGAACATCACAAACGGAGCTACGGTTCAAAAGATATGAGCAACACAAGATGCACATGGCATGAATGCAAATGCATGGGAAAAACACCACAACGATCTCAAATTATTAATGCAACATTTATTATGAAACTACATGATATTCTAAGCAAGTTTCATATATGGAATGCTCAAAACGGAGGTACGGTTCAACCACAATCAACAAAACAAGTTTTTGTTGAAATCTGCCAAAAACAGCTAGATAGCATTTTGAACATGTGAAAACAACAAGTTACAATACTCCAAAATGCACAAACTAAGCATGGGGCAATAGCATACAACATTCACTTCATTTCATCTTCACAAATCATATTCAAAACATGCATGGACCACTTAGTAGGAAGCTCACAAGAAGGCTACTTAATAATAGTTTCAGACTTGGTGAAAATAGCAGTTTTGACAGTGCAGTTTTTTATCACGAAGGCATATTGACAGCAGTAAAACTATATGCTACCATTCATATGATGACATGAAACTTAACAGCATGCTAGAGGGCAATATCAACAACAAATAACTCCATTACACCTACCACAAAAGAGTTCTAGATCGCTAGCAAATCACATGGAAAAACAGCAACAAAATATAACAGATTCAGACTTAGAAATATTTTGGGCCCTCAAAATAATAGATTTTTATAGCAAGTAGACAACAGCAAAACAACACCTACACATGCATTTCTATGACAAACAAAATGTCCATGAGCTAGGACACATATCAACGAGCAACTTTCATGTTGAAAATTAATTCATATCATGCCCGGATTAATCACACGAAAATAACAAAAGGGCATCATGACATACATGACATGCACACCAACATGCTCGAATGGCAAAGCTAAATGCACATATAATTTCTATGGATTTTTCTACCCCGAAAACATATATAATATGCATATGATCATGTAGAAAAATAATCACAATTAAATATTCGGTAATAGGCCTAATCACGTAAAGCAATTCAACAACGCAAAGATAAATGCAAACATCATGACCCTATTTTTCTCATGCATGAAAATGCGATGCGAATGAGATGAACATTTTTAATATGGGATTTATTAATTCCGATGCAAGGTTAAATAAATATGAAAATGCAATTTAATGCAATTATGCAAAATGACAAGTTGAAATGATGTTGGCATGGATGCAAATGGCATGTTAATATTCTACATAATAATCTAAGAAATTTACATATTTTAATTATTACATTCCGATGCACGGTTAATTTAATATGAATTTTATAAACATGCAAATTAAATAAAGAAATAATAATACAAAAAAGGAAAAAAAGGAAGGGTCTGGCTCACCTAGGGCCCGCGGGCCGGATCTGGGAGAGGGGAGCCGGCTGGGCCGAGGCCCACGCGGGCTGCGGGGTCAACGCCGAGGAGGAGCGAGCGGCTCGTCCCCGAGCGCTCGAGCTCGTCCTCCCCAAGCGAGACGCCGGTGGCGGTGGCGACCTGAAGGCGGCAGCCGGCAGGAGGAAGGCCTGGAGGAGGCATATACGGCCGGCGGCATACGGTTCCCGGCCGGAGGGAGGCGGCGTAGGTCCAGGGTGGCAGCGTGCGGAGCTCGGGGCGGCGAGCCATGGCAGCCGGGATCCTGCAGAGGAGAGGCCAGAGGGGTGAGGAGAGGGGAGAGAGGAGAGGGAAGGAGAGGGGAGAGGGCGGCGGAGGTCCGGTCCGGCGACCGGCGGCTGCGGGCGGCGACGGCTCTGGCGAGCTGCGGGCCAGCCATGGGAGGCGTGGGGCTCGGGAGGAAGATCCACCATGGGAGCTCGGGAGAGCTCCGGAGAGCTCCGAGACGCCGATTCGGGCCCGGATGGGCTCGAACGGGCCCAGATGGGCTCGGGCGGGCTGGCTGGAGGTGAGCTAGGGGCTAGGGGGTATAAATAGGGCTAGGGCTAGGGTTACGCACTGTCCGTTTTCGGACTGTCGGGTGTCGGTCCGACGGTCCGGAAGCGGAGGGTCGGGCTGCGATGGCTGTGCAGAGGGCTAAGTGGGAAGAGAGAGAGAAGTCTGCGACCCGGACACAGAGATGAAAACACCGAGAAACGTCCGACGATAACCGATAACCGCACTGCTACGACTGACCGACAGGGCATCTAACGGACTCACAACGCGATGAAAATCGATGGGCGGTCTACCTAGACTATAACAAGACCGCACGACAAGTTTCAACTCGATCCGAGAATATTTTGCGCGCGCTTAAAAACGGTTTTATTTAAAAGATGCCGCGGGCGCGTGCGTGTGTGGTTGGTCTCAACGGGCAACGGCAAGAACGGAGAGAACCGGCAACTACGAACGAATGCAAGTTTTTGAAAACGGGCGACAATGCAATGCAGATGATGCGATGATGAATGCGACAACCAGATGAACACTTGCCAAGAACGGAAACAAAAGGGGAACCTTATGGAATCTTCTGGAACGTCGGTCTCGGGCTGTCACAACTCTCCTCCACTACACGAGGATCTCGTCCCGAGATCTAGAATGAAAACAGGGAAGAGAAAGAGCAAAAGGTAAAACTTAGTTGCTTCTCAGACAAACGAGTGAAACCAAAGAAACATGAAGGATGCAAAGATATGAAGAATGATATGACAACAACAAGAATTCACAGGAAATTTCGGCAGCACTTCAGTAGGAAAGAGAGGCAAAATTAGATATGATGGAAAACAAATTGAAAGAGAGGCACCAAACTTCGGTTAGAATAACATGAAAACTTCATAAGATGGAAGGATCAAGAAAAGATTTGACAACACTCCGGTTAAATCCTTATTTGGCACGAGGGCCTCAAAGGGGATAGAAGCGCATCTCGATGCGTTCGCAAGAATGGATATCATTACAAGTACATGTACAGAAGAGATGAGTATGTGTAATTGGCTTACACTCGCCAAAAGCTACATCAGAGTCACATCAATACAATAACATCTCAAACATCATACATAAGAGCAGGGTCCGACTACGGACAAAATCAACCGATAAAATGACATCCACCCTTGCTATCCAAGGCTGCCGCCTGGAACCCATCCAAGATTGAAGAAGAAGAAGAAGAAGAACTCCAAGTCAAATCAAGCAACATGCTCACGTAAAATCATCACATTACCTGTACCTGCAACTGTTGTTGTAGTAATCTGTGAGCCACAGGGACTCAGCAATCTCATTTCCAACGGTATCAAGACTATTAAAGCCTAATAGGTAAGGCATGGTTAAGTGGTGAGGCTGCAGCAAGTGACTAAGCATATATTTGAGTGGCTAACTTACGAGTACAAAAAATAAAGTATGGTGGTCTACGCATATCGGACGTGAACTAGAATTGATCACTAACTGATCCTGAACACCTACTTACGTCAATCATAACCCCACCGTGTTCTCTTCCGGATAAGGTCTCACGAGAAGAGACAGTCACGGTTACTCACACGGTTGGTGTATTTTATTAGAGTTTACTTCAAGTTTGCTATGACCGGGTGTTAAACAAATTATCCAAGTTTGCCACATAACCGCGGGCACGGCTTCTCGAAAAGATTTAACCCTGTAGGGGTGCTCCAACTTATCCATCACAAATTAACCACACGTAGCGGGAATAACCTCAACCACGGATCTCGTGATCTTCCTAGGCAATTCCAAAGGAAATCCAACACCTCGAGATAACCCAAAGAAAATCAGAGTTCCTCACTCAAGACGTTTGAGAAAGGTAAAACAAGTACAACAAGGCCTCCCGACGTGTCGACAATCCCGATAGGAGTCGCGTATCTCGTTCTCAGGGACACGGCGGATGAGCTGAGCATACAGTAACTGAAGTCCCGGGTTGCCCCAGGTAGCCCGCACGGTGCTCTAGTTTGGACCAGCACCAGCAGCACTGCCCCCCTGTATTATGTTAAATTAATCCACGACGGGGCGACCCTCTATGCATTTAAAAGGTGATCAGTTTTATTTTGATGGGCAAATGTAGTACCAAAGTTGGGCCTTGCCAGACAAGTTTTAATCTAACCCGAAAATCAAGGGGGTCCCCATAACAACCCCGAGCATGTTAGGAACGCTCATTTCTGGAACATAACACCGGTTCACAAGTAACTAAGGGCGGCAAGAGTGGAACAAAACACCAAGCAAAAGGCCAAGCCTTCCACCCTTTACCAAGTGTATATGTGCATTAAATTAAATAGCAGCAATATTGTGATATAACAAAAGAAGGTCCATGTTGACACATGGAAGCAATTGCACCTGCAGCTAGCAACGCTATAAGAAGGGCTGAGCAAGCGGTAACATAGCCAAACAATGTTTGCTAGGATGTGGAGGGGTTAGAGGCTTATCATATCAGTGTTGGGAGGCTTATCAAACAAGTGGTAGGTAGCGAGACATAACGATAAAAGACGAGACAACTAGCATGGCAATGATAGTAATGGTATCCAGGGAAATGTGTCATCTTGCCTGAGATCCCGCTCGGAAGAAGAACGAGTCCATGAAGAAGACGAACCAACGTAGTCGAACGAATCCTCACACTCCGAACGCTTTCGGAACTCTATCGACAAGAAGCAATCCGAAACAAACAATCAACACAAGATACACCACAACATATGCAAAACACGATGCACAACAAATATGATGTATGTCCGGTTTAATATGCAATGCATGACAAATCACAACAATCAAAGACTACACATTAAGTGAAGCTCAATATGCAACGAGTTGCATATTGACGAAACTCCACAGTCGAATTATTTAGTTCACTCACATTAGGTACCCGACAATATTAAATGTTGTTTAAACATGGCAAGAGGTGAAGCATAAGTAAACTATCTATCTAGTCAAGTTAAATGAGGTCGGAGACAACTTATAGCATTTCCGAAATGACCTCATATGTTAATTTCGAAGTTGGTCCAGATCTGATCTAAACATATTTTATGTTTGTTAAACAGCAAAATAAGTATCACCATGTTATTTTACACGCAATTCTAGTCGATTTACATATATAGAACATCACAAACGGAGCTACAGTTCAAAAGATATGAGCAACACAAGATGCACATGGCATGAATGCAAATGCATGGGAAAAACAACCACAACCATCTCAAATCATGAATGCAACAGTTATTATAAAACTACATGAGATTCTAAGCAAGTTTCATATATGGAATGCTCAAAACGGAGGTACGGTTCAACCACAATCAACAAAACAAGTTTTTGTCGAAATCTGCCAAAAACAGCAAGATAGCATTTTGAACATGTGAAAACAACAAGTTACAATACTCCAAAATGCACAAACTAAGCATGGGGCAATAGGATACAACATTCACTTCATTTCATCTTCACAAATCATATTCAAAACATGCATGGACCACTTAGTAGGAAGCTCACAAGATGGCTACTTAATAATAGTTTCAGACTTAGTGAAAATAGCAGTTTTGACAGTGCAGTTTTTTTATCACGAAGGCATATTGACAGCAGTAAAACTATATGCTACCATTCATATGATGACATGAAACTTAACAGCATGCTAGAGGGCAATATCAACAACAAATAACTCCATTACACCTACCACAAAAGAGTTCTAGATCACTAGCAAATCACATGGCAAGACAACAACAAAATATAACAGATTCAGACTTAGAAATATTTTGGGCCCTCAAAATAATAGATTTTTATAGCAAGTAGACAACAGCAAAACAACACCTACACATGCATTTCTATGACAAACAAAATGTCCATGAGCTAGGACACATATCAACGAGCAACTTTCATGTTGAAAATTAATTCATATCATGCCCGGATTAATCACACGAAAATAACAAAAGGGCATCATGACATACATGACATGCACACCAACATGCTCGAATGGCAAAACTAAATGCACAGATAATTTCTATAGATTTTTCTACCCCGAAAACATATATAATATGCATATGATCATGTAGAAAAATAATCACAATTAAATATTCGGTAATAGGCCTAATCACGTAAAGCAATTCAACAATGCAAAGATAAATGCAAACATCATGACCATATTTTTCTCATGCATGAAAATGCGATGCGAATGAGATGAACATTTTTAATATGGGATTTTATTAATTCCGATGCAAGGTTAAATAAATATGAAAATGCAATTTAATGCAATTATGCAAAATGACAAGTTGAAATGATGTTGGCATGGATGCAAATGGCATGTTAATATTCTACATAATAATCTAAGCAATTTATATGTTTGAATTATTACATTCCGATGCACGGTTAATTTAATATGAATTTTATAAACATGCAAATTAAATAAATAAATAATAAAAAAAGGAAAAAAAGGAAGGGTCTGGCTCACCTAGGGCCCGTGGGCTGGATCTGGGGAGAGGGGAGCCGGCTGGGCCGAGGCCCTCGCGGACTGCGGGGTCAACGCCCGAGAGGAGCGAGCTGCTCGTCCCCAAGCACTCGAGCTCGTCCTCCCCAAGCGAGACGCCGCCGGCGGCGGCGACCTGCAGGCGGCGGCCGGTGGGAGGAAGGCCAGGAGGAGGCGGATCCGACCGGCGGCATCCTGTTCCCGGCCGGAGGGAGGCGGCGGCGGTCCGGGGCGGCGGCCTACGGAGCTCGGGGCGGCAAGCCATGGCGGTCGGGATCCTGCAGAGGAGAGGCCGAAGGGGTCAGGAGAGGGGAGAGAGGAGAGGGAAGGAGAGGGGAGAGGGCGGCGGAGGTCCGGTCCGGCGACCGGCGGCTGCGGGCAGCGACGGCTCCGGCGAGCTGCGGGCCGGCCATGGGAGGCGCGGGGCTCGGGAGGAAGATCCACCATGGGAGCTCGGGAGAGCTCCGAGACGCCGATTCAGGACCGGATGGGCTCGAACGGGCCCAGATGGGCTCGGGCGGGCTGGTTGGAGGTGGGAGAAGGGGCTGGCTAGGGTCTGGTAGCACGCGGAACGAGGTGAGCTAGGGGGTATAAATAGGGCTAGGGCTAGGTTTACGCACTGTCCGTTTTCGGACTGTCGGGTGTCGGTCCGACGGTCCAGAAGCGGAGGGTCGGGCTGCGGCGGCTGTGCAGAGGGCTAAGTGGGGAAGAGAGAGAAGTCTGCGACCCGGACACGGAGATGAAAACACCGAGAAACGTCTGACGATAACCGATAACCGCACTGCTATGACTGACCGACGGGGCATCTAACGGACTCAGAACGCGACGAAAATAGACGGGCGGTCTACCTAGACTATAATAAGACCGCACGACAAGTTTCAACTCGATCCGAGAATATTTTGCGCGCGCTTAAAAACGGTTTTATTTAAAAGATGTCGCAGGAGCGTGCGTGTGTGGTTGGTCTCAACGGGCAACGGCAAGAACGGAGAGAACCGACAACTACGAACGAATGCAAGTTTTCGAAAACGGCCAACGATGCAATGCAAATGATGCGATGATGAATGCGACAACCATATGAACACATGTCGAGAACGGAAACAAAACGGGAATCTTCTGGAATCTTCTGGAACGTCGGTATTGGGCTGTCACGGAGGTCCTCGATGGTGCGGATCTAGTCATCATCATCCAATGGTTCAGCGGTCTCGATGAAGGTTGGGGGCGAATTCCTCATGAGCTCAGACAGCGTGGAGCGGCCATTGCCGTTCCTGCCTTGCTGCTGGTTGTTCACAAGGGTCTGAGCCATCTGCTAGATAACAACATTGTTGGCTTGGTGCTCCTCCTGGAGAACTTGGAGAAACTGAGCTATGGCCATGTTCTCCGGTGGAGGTGGTGGCGGGGGAATGTCGCCTTGTGGATGCTCCTGGTATCCTCAAGCATGAGCAGCCCCACCAGCTCCCTATTGCCGGCTCGAGTTACCGGCTTCAGGGTTGGTGAAGGAGCTGTTGCGGGTAGCAGTCACCATCCTGTTTGGAGCAGCCAAGTCAAAAAACTAGGATAGACGAAAGGAAAAGCAGCAACGGAAAAGCGCGCCTAAGGGGGTTAGTCAAGTGCAAGTGCGATAAAACAAGGGTCGAAAGACCAACAACATATATTAAGATAGATGATTGAGTCGCTTACATGTTGCCCAAGGAAAAAGCATGACTTGCATCGGAACACAAACAACAAAATGAACAACAAACACTCATGGTTTCATATGAACCATTCCATAGACTCGACTTTGCATGAGCGATACATGACTGATCCTACCCCTAGGGGTTCTCGGACTCAGGTGGTGGAGTGCTCGGTCTCATAGTCACGCTCCTCTGGGTCTTCCTCCTGTTCATCATCTGAACGGGCATCGTTCCCAGTCGAAGGGGTTGGGGAACGAGGAGGTCCATCCCGACGATGCTTTACTGGCGGGTCAGTGAAGAGCTCACGGTACTCCTTCGCACTCATGCGACGATGATGTGTAGGTGCATCACGACCTGGAGGTGCATACCTCAGGCGCTCCATCCTTCTTGATCATGTCTGGCTTCGTCTTGGCTTGCCTAAGTAGCTCTCGGGTGTGGTGAAGTTCCCCGCGGAGCTTCACGGACTCCTTCATCAAGTTGTGAACCAGACTATCGGCAAAGAGGCTGAAATAGGTCTGGAACCTGAGCGGTGTGCCATCTTCCTTGGTCAGAATCAGCATCCAACTCTCGCCAAGGTCATCCTTCCTGAAGGGAAGGTAGCGAGTGGCCGGCTCGCCAGCAATCTCTGGAATGTTATCTCGAAGGTGTAGGAGTGCCTTGCATGCGGCTGTCTCGACTGCGAGTATCATGGTCTCCATCTGTGGTCCCTCAAAGAACCAATTGGTTGGGGAGTCGTTTGCCTTCATGACCACATCCACATGGTACTCCTTCATGACGGCATCAACCAAGTGCTCATGGTAGAGGAAAATGGGTGGTTGGCAAAACTGGCACTTCTCCAAGCTATCCCCAAGGAGTAAGGGAAAGCCGGACGTCAGGAAGGCTTCGGGTACGACGGCCATCTACAAAGGTTTGAAAGGTGGAGAGTTAGTAGAGTGTTATGTGAAGATGAGAAGAGGTAAATAGTGCAAAATTCCTATGTACAAATGCTAGGTGTAGTTTTGAAAGTTGGTTTTATCCTTTCTAACGTCCATGCTAACTAAGGGCTTCCTACACTCAGGATGGCTCTGATACTAGCTCTATGGGGACCCCGACTCCTATGTCGTGATCACCGAATGCACGTGTACAGTGATCCCAGAGACCAATGCTCACTGAACACACAGAAGCTGAATAATAAGAGTCTTACATCCTCATTTAATGTCTTACACAACTAGGGACCATGAAGTTCTAGTCTTACATAGATAGGGCCATGAGGGCCAAACACTTAAATAGAACAAGGAGCGGAAATCTTGGTCGAAAGCGTGAACCCATGCCATCTGCTTTAACCTACAAGCATTCTAACTGGGAAGCGTCCTAGTTCGCATGTTCGTCACCAACGAACTCTTCAACATAATCATGTTATTCCATGCGTGGCCAATTAAATAACCAGTGGCAAGCCAATGAGTACATTGAATGTACTCGCAAGCAACCCAAGTGGTGGAACAAGGTAACAATGATGTATGATATAGCACTAAGTAGGTACTTTGCGGAAAGCTAATTTTAAATGCAAATACATGATTGAGTAACTAGTAAGCATGCGTCAACAATAGGTGATATCCATATGAACAAGTTATGAATATCATCATAAGTAGGGGTTGAACAACTCGTGTTCAGTCATCATGTTAAGTTATCGAACTTAGTTCAATACCCATGCTAAGTCATCGGACTTAGCTCATGTGACCTCTTGTCACCATCACATCCATACTCACACCAAGTTTTACGAAAACATCCGGACATAGTCTAAGAAGCACCACCCAATTGTCCATGACCATGGACATGGCTATTCGAATAGTTTTACACTCTAAAGAGGATGCACACTTTACCCACAAGACTCAGGGAATTCCCTGTCATCCACGACTCGCGGTATGTAACATACCCGAGGTAAGCACCAGAACAATGCCTTTCCCCTAGCGATACTAGACAAAGAGTCCACTCGATTGGTACCCAGCTCTCACGATGTACATCACACGAGCCTTGCTCTAATCGTACCATCCATGAGGGGATCAACGGTGTGCCCGGTGCCTATGAAGACAATGCATGATTGTACATACCGGTCGACCCCGTATCGAGAGTGACCACGCCACTCCCGCCACTAGTAATGCGGGCTCCTTGCCAGTACCCACCAAGGTAATCAACAAAGCCCCGTCCCGTAAGGGGTATCATGGTTGCGCATTTAAGGTTGGGACGGTCGACAAATCTTAAATCTATTCCGTTTTCAAAAACACATTCTCAACTTGCTCTGGCACACCACTTCTTTCTCAAGTGCTCACCCATCTCATCATCATCTCCCTCGAGCATTAGTGGCACCCGACTGGGTTTTCAAAAAGTCTTTGAAATCATTTCTTTCCTTCCATCACCATGCATAGATCCCGATCGCACTTGTGTAGCATCTACTAGCATCCTAACTACTTCCACCCGCATAACCCACAAGGTGGTAGGGTCATGCACGATGCAAGTGTCAATGGTAAGAGTGTCGGAAGCAACCCACCAAAGGGGTCATTACTCCACATGATCAAATATGATGAAAGTAAAGTGCTATATGACATGCACTAAAAGTAGTTTCTTATAATGGTCAAAGGGCTGCTTGCCTGCCTCAACAAAGTCTCTGGGGTCTTCGAAGTCTTCGGGTCCAATTTCTTCGTCAACGACGCAATCTATCGTCGCGTAATAAAGCGATAAAAATAAGCAACACACCAAACAAGAGCACACAAGACACTATTTAAAATGCTAACCTATTCTGAAAGATACTAAATGCCATACTAAAAATATTCTCCTAGGGTTTTGTTGTGAAAAATATTTTGGAAACTAAATAACAGAGGCAAAAAGGTGCCTAAATATAGGTTTTAAAATAAATTAGTACTAAAAATATTTTCTAACATTTTTACAAATGGCACTAATAAATTCTATGTATTATTCTAAGAATTTAGGTGGAAGAATTATGGGCATGGGATAAATACTCTGATCTGAGCAATTTTTGGAAGTTGCAGAAGAAAGGAAAGAGGAGAAAGCTATTGTGCCCTCGGGCCAAAACAAAGTAGCCGGACCGGCCCACAGGGGGAAACCAGCCCAGACGAGGCGCCGCGCAGGGCAGGTTTGTTTTAAAACTGCCCGCGGGCCCTGTCTGCCAGCTAGAGAGGAGGGGACGAGGGGATGACATGTGAGCCCCACCTGTCATCGGCGGGAGGTCGCGGGGCCGCTGAGGGGAGAGGGGAACGCCAGCGAGGGGAGATGCCCGATGGCAACGACGAGGGTTTGGGTCGGGAGAGGGCTCCCGACCACGGGGGAGAGTACACTGGGCACGGGGGAGAAGCGGAGGAAGGGGGAGAGCGAGGAGGGAGGAGCAGGAGGAGCGGGGAGGCTTTAAATAGACGGCCCGCCGTTCCACCGTGGACGTGGTGCACCGGTGAGGACCAGGGCGTCACCACGGGCCACGGGGCGAGCCTGGCCATGTCTGGGGGCTTCATGGATGCGGTCCTTGCCCAGGAGAAGGGAAGGCAGCCAGGAGGGGGGCCCGGCGGTGCGTGCATGTTAGCGCGACCACTGGCTGGTTCGGGCAGTGTCATGCGCGCGCGAGAGAGAGAGGTGTGAGAGGGGGGCAACCGCCTGCCGCATCGCGGACACCGAGGACGACAAGGGGGACACGCGGGGAGGCCCAAGGCTGTCGGGCAGCGCCGGACAGGGGCGGCTACAGTGCGGGAGCGCACTGTAGTGAGCTCCAGAGCACCGAAATGGCATGCGTGAGCATATTTAAAGCCCACTGCATGTCCTCTTGTGTCTTGGGGATTTAGAAGATGCCCAACGGCTAGGAGGTGCTAGGGAGAGCTCTAGAGAAGCCTTAGGGTAGAAGGAAAAGGGAAGAGAGAGAGAAAAGATGTTGTCCAGGGGGTAAATGGGGCTTTCACCACATCACACTTGGGCTATGGCCATGAAACTTTTATTGGATGTGAAATGTTTCCACAGTAGGCTGTGGTAAAAATTTGGGGGCAAGGGTAAAAGAGAAAGGGGTGGAAATGGGGGTTTTACCATTTCACGAGAAGGTGTTTGGTATGGTTTTGGGCAAGATAAGTTTTCCAACTCACTGAGATATTTACCAGGGTCAAAGTCTAGGTAAAGATGAGAGGATTCACCAAGTTTGAGCCCAAGGGTAAAAAGTTGATAATGAAGATTTGCTAAACCCTAGATATTTGCGGAATCAGGTTTCTGTAGATCTATTGATGCTAGGCTTTTACCCTTGATGCACCACTTACTGAATCATCACTATTTGGTCATTAGAGCATGCCCACAAAGTTTGAGGCCAAGGGGAGACATTTCACAATGTAAAGTTGCTCAAATTTGATTCTAGACAGGGATGGTTTTGGGATGGTTTGATGGAACAAACCAACTTGGATTGAGATGAAACTTTGCAAGAACATCACCTATAATAATGTTTACTTGCTGGAATTTTCCTGGAATTTATTAAGAATATTTCTACCAAAAGTTTGATTTGAACAGAAAGGGTTTTGAGGGGGTTTTGCCTATGATCAGATCATGCCCTTGTGTTGAAACTCATATATATGGAAAATATATGTCCACTGAGTTTCCCTAAATTTTCTCAAATATTTTCAAAGCATTTAAATAATTTTTCCCTCTGAAAACCCATTTCTGGCCTTAAGAAAAAGCCTTAAAATAAAATATAAAGGTAATCTTGAAAAATATTATTTTCTGGTTTTTGGGAAGTCTTATATATAGTAGGTTTGAAGTAAAGCTTTTGGGAAAAAGGAATCCAGCCAATTTGAGTACTTGCAGTGCAAATCTCATTCCAGGGTGTTTTGAAAACCTAATTTGAATAAATCATTTTTGGTTAAAACAAAATTTGATAAAAATAATTTTGGGCAACATTCATATGGCATGATCATTGGGCAAGAGTTTTGGGACAAGGAAGATGAATATGAAGTGGAATAGAATATAGGAGTGCCATATAACGCAATCATCAAGCAAGCAACATCATAGCAAACAATCACGAACACTTTGAAAAAGTTTTAGTTGGCTCCAATTTTTATAAACCCAAACATGTCAAGGTGATACAAACACAGGGTGTGACATGTCTCGACGATGAGAGTCGGTGTAGCTCTTTTGCCTAGTCGTGCCGATCTCGAGTCGCTCTCGGACGAGTTGAACTTTCTCTTCTGCTTTGCGAACAATGTGTGGTCCAAAAACTAATCCTTCTCCGGTTTCTAACCAGTTGAGGGGAATACGACACTTGCGTCCATACAACACTTCAAATGGTGCCATCTGAAGACTCACTTGGTAGTTGTTGTTGTAGGAGAACTCGGCGAATGGTAGGCAATCTTCCCACTTGGCTCCATATGCTAAAACACAAGCACGGAGCATGTCTTCGAGTATCTGATTTATTCGTCCTGTTTGCCGACCGGTCTGAGGGTGGAATGCGGTGCTGAAGGAGAGCTTGGTTCCCAAGGCTTCTTGGAACCTATTCTAGAACCTTGAGGTGAACTGGGTGCCTCGGTCCGACACAATCTCCTTAGAAACCCCATGGAGGCTCACCATTCGGTTGATGTAGAGGTTGGCCAACTGCTTCCTATTGTAGGTCGTCTTGACAGGAATGAAGTGGGCTACCTTGGTTAGGTGGTCAACAATGACCCAAAGGGAATCGTGTCCTTTGCTCGACCTTGGTAATCTGGTGATGAAATACATCCCGACTTTATCCCACTTCCATTCAGGCACTTTGAGAGGTTGCAATGGCCCAACGGGTCGCTGATGCTCAGCTTTGACTCTCTGGCATATATCACACTTAGCAACGAACGTGCCTATTTCCCATTTCATGCCATGCCACCAGAATCTTGCCTTGAGGTCTTGATAAATCTTGGTTCCTCCAGGATGAATGGAGTATGGAGTGTCGTGGGCTTCTTGCAAGATAAGGTTCTTGAGCTCCTCCTTGTTGGGTACGCAAATGTGATTCCCGAACCATACAACTCCTTGTTCATCCACCGAGAATCCTGGGGCCTTGCCTGCCTTGATCTTCCTCTTGATGCCTTCAATGCTCTCGTGTCCCTTCTGAGCTTCTTTGATATCATCCATCAAGGTAGGCCTTGCTTCGAGGTTGGCAAGGAATCCTGGTGCAACCAGTTCCAAGCCGAAGCTTTCAAGTTCTTCATACAAGGCGGGTAGCCTTTCCTTAATCATGACGTTCAAGGAACAAGCCTTTCTGCTCAAGGCGTCTGCTACCACATTAGCCTTTCCGGGGTGGTACTGAACACTAAGGTCGTAATCCTTGATCAATTCCAACCATCTTTGCTGCCTCATGTTCAATTCCCTTTGAGTGAAGATATACTTCAAAATCTTGTGGTCCGTGAATATCTCACATTGCTTCCCCAGAAGGTAATGTCGCCATGTCTTCAAGGCATGAACCACGGCTGCCAACTTGAGATCTTGAGTTGTGTAGTTCTCTTCATGAGGTCGTAGCTATCTGGATAGATATGCTATGACTCTGCCTTCTTGCATCAGAACACCTCCAAGCCCAGTTCTTGATGCATCGCAATATATCACAAACTCCTTGTGAATATCGGGGGTGGCCAAAATTAGGGCTGTGGTCAATCTCTTCTTGATTTCTTGGAAGCTTTCCTCACACTTAGCTGTCCATTCAAACTTCTTGTCCTTCTTCAAAAGCTGGGTCATGGGTCATGGAATGCTCGAGAACCCTTCCACGAACTTGCAGTAATACCCCGCGAGCCCAAGAAGCTCCTGACTTCCTTCATGGTGGTTGGGGTTTGGCATTCCGTCACGGCTTCAATCTTGGCAGGATCCACTGATAATCCTTTTGCAGTCAACACATGACCCAAGAATTCGACTTCATGTAGCCAGAATTCACACTTGCTGAACTTGGCATAAAGCTGGTGCTCTCGAAGCTTCTTTAGGACCAATCTCAAGTGTTCCTCATGTTCTTCTTCAGACTTGGAGAAGACGAGTAGGTCATCAATGAAGACAACAACGAACTTCTCCAAGTACTCCATGAATACCTTATTCATGAGGTACATGAAGTAGGCAGGGGCATTGGTTAACCCAAATGACATGACCGTGTATTCATACAGGCCATACTGGGTAACAAATGTCGTCTTCGAAATATCTTGGGGTCTGATCTTCAGCTGATAGTACCCACACCTGAGGTCGATCTTGGAGAACACCTTGGCTCCATTCAACTGATCAAACAGATCTTTAATCTTGGGGAGTGGGTACTTGTTCTTTATCGTGACTTCATTGAGAGAATGGTAATCGACATAGAGTCTGATAGTTCCATCCCTCTTTGACACATATAGAACAGACGATCTCCAAGGAGTGGCACTAGGGCGAATAAATCCTTTTTTGAGATGCTCTGCCAGTTGCTTCTTCAACTCAGCCAACTCTTCGGATACCATCCTGTAGGCCTTCTTATAGATGGGCCTTGACCCATGCATAAGCTCAATGATGAACTCAATGTCGTGGTCAGGAGGCATTCCGGGCAGCTCATCAGGAAACACATCCGGGTACTCACATATCACTGGTACTTGATCCAACTGAACCCCCGATAGGCAGTAAGCCTGAGGGGCTTGAGTGGAGGCAGGGTTAGGAACATACTTGACTTCCACTCCTTAGCTATTGGTCATGGTGACAATCCTCTTGGCACAGTCTAACATGCCTTGGTGCTTAGTCAACCAATTCATGCCAAGGATGACATTCAAGCCGGGTGAATCCAGAACTATAAGGTCTTCTAGGAACTCTACCCTGTTGATGTCAATGTTCACTCCTTTGCACCCTATCCAGGACTTCATAACTGAACCTGGGATTTGTATCAACATACGACTACCCAGGGGTGTAGGTTTCATGCTACTATCTAATGCAAACTTTTTGGTGACAAAAGAATGCGAAGCGACACAATCAAACAGTACTATTGCTGGGGTTGAGTTGACGAGGAACGTACCCAGTATGACGTCTGGGTCTTCCTGGGCTTCCTCTATGGTGACGTGATTCACATGACCCTTGCCATTGTTGGACTGGATGTGGGGAGCTGGGTTCCTTGGTGGTGCTCCACAGGCTTGACCTTGGTTTGGCGCATTAGGGAGCGGTGCATCTGGCTTCCTGTTGGGGCAACGGTTAGAGATGTGTCCAGACTAACCACATCCAAAGCAAGTGACTTGCCTAGGGTTGTTGTTGAAGTTTCTGCCACTGTTGTTGTTATTGGGGTTGTTGTTGTAAGCTGGCTTGGGATTGGCATACTGCTGAGGCTGGTAGCTCGGACAAGGCACATGAGGTCTAGCCTGCTGTGGCTGATAGGTTGGCTTGGATAAGGCTGGCTGCGAGGGACGAGGCTTCTGGTTGCTGGAGCTACCCTTGCTGATCATCTTGCGCTTGCGAGTGTCGTCTATGGCATGATGCTTGTCTTCCAGCATGAGGGCCTAGTTCACCAAGTCGAAGAAGGTACGATAGTCGCAGACGATGAGCTGGTACTGCAGGACCTGTTGAAGTCCTTCCATGAAGCGTTCCTTCTTGGCAGCCTTTGTGCTGACATCTTCAGGTGCATACCTTGACAGCAGGTTGAACTTCTGCAAGTACTCCTTGACAGAGCCACTTCCTTGCTTCGGCACTCGGGATTCTCTCTTCTTGATAGCCATGATCCGAGAAGGAACGTGGGCAGTGCGGAATCCTTCCTTGAAGTCATTCCATGTGATCACATGTTCTCCTTGCATGACCTTGAATCCATTCCACCAAGCTCGGGCGATACCTCTAAGGTCGTGAGAGGCATACAACACCTTCTCACGGTCCTCATTGCAATTGACCAATGCAAGGAGGTCCTCGATGGTGCGGATCCAGTCATCAACATCCAATGGTTCAACAGTCTCGGTGAAGGTTGGGGGCGAATTCCTCATGAACTCAGACAACATGGAGCGGCCATTGCCATTCCTGCCTTGCTGCTGGTTGTTCACAAGGGCCTGAGCCATCTGCTGGATAACAACATTGTTGGCTTGGCGCTCCTCCCAGAGAACTTGGAGAAAGTGAGCTATGGTCATGTTCTCCGGTGGAGGTGGTGGCGGGGGAATGTCACCTTGTGGCTGATCCTGGTGTCCTCCAATGTGAGCAGCCCCACCAGCTCCCTATTGCTGGCTTGAGTTGTCGGCTTCAGGGTTGGTGAAGGAGCTGTTGCGGGTAGCAGTCACCATCTTGTTTGGAGCAGCCAAGTCAAACAACTGGGATATATGAGAGGAAAAGCAATAACGGAAAAGCGCTCCTAAGGGGGTTGGTCAAGTGCAAGTGTGATAAAATAGAGGTCAAAATACCAACATATATTAAGATAGATGACGGAGTCACTTACATGTTGCCTAAGGCAAAAGCACGACTTGCATCGGAACATAAACAACAAAACAAACAACAAGCGCACATGGTTTCATATGAACCATTACACGGACTCGACTTCGCATGAGGGATACATGACTGATCCTACCCTAGGGGTTCTTGGACTCAGGTGGTGGAGTGCTCGGTCTCGTAGTCATGCTCCTCTAGGTCTTCCTCCTGTTCATCATCTGAACGGGCGTCATTCCCGGTCGAAGGGGTCAGGGAACGAGGAGGTCCATCCCGATGATGCTTTACTGGCGGGTCGGTGAAGAGCTCACGGTACTCCTTCGCACTCATGCGATGACGACGTGTGGGTGCATCACTAGCTGGGGGTACTCCTCCTTTGTAAGCGACAGCTGGTCATCCCTCGGGGATCCATCCTTCTTGATCTTTTCTGGCTTCGCCTTGGCTTGCCGAAGTAGCTCTCGGGTGTGGTGAAGTTCCTCACGGAGTTTCACAGACTCCTTAACCAAGTGGTGAACCATACTATCGACAGAGAGGCCGAAGTAGGTCTGGAACCTAAGTGGCGTGGCATCCTCCTTGGTTGGAATCAGTGTCCAACTCTCGCCAAGGTCATCCTTCCTGTAGGGAAGGTAGCAAGTCGCCGGCTTGTCAGCCATCTCTGGAATGATGTCTCGAAGGTGTAGGAGTGCCTTGCGTGTAGTTGTCTCGACTGCAAGTATCATGGTCTCCATTCGTGGTCCTTCAAAGAACCAACTGGCCAGGGAGTTGTTTGCCCTCACGACCATATCTACATGGTACTCCTTCGTGACGGCATCGACCCAGTGCTCGTGGTAGAGGAAAATGGGTGGTTGTCGAAACTGGCACTTCTCCAGGCTATCCCTAGGGAGTATGGGAAAGCCAGATGTCAGGAAGGCTTCGGGTACAACGACCATCTACAAAGGTTTGAAGGGAGGATATTCAGCAAAGTGTTGTGTTTTTTAAGGGTATAATCAGCAGGAGAGGCTCCTACTATTTTGTATTAAAAAAGAAGTTTACATATAGTGTTACACAGTCCATGATGGGCCTTGCCAGCCCCTCAGGATGGATATGACCACAAACCAGAAAAGTACCAGGAGAATAGGATACAAAGGGTGGTGGGTTAGAAGTCTAAGTATAGTCTAGGTATAGTCTTATAAGGAGAGTGCAAGTAAGGTAATGTAGTCCCAATACTCTTTAGAAAGTGTATACTTTAAATTCAGAAGGTCTCCCTTGATCCTCTGCTTCCAAGCTTCCAAAGTGGGTTGAATGCTTCTGAAGATGAGGTTATTACGCTCCTTCCAGATGTTCCAGGCAGCAATGCCACAAACCTCTAAGAAAAGACTCCTAGTGAAACTCTGCTTGGCAGCTTGGATGGCCTGAAGTCGGGCCTAAGAATAGTCCCAAGACATACCCACAGCTTCCCAGTAGGCAACACTGAAATTGCACATGAAGATTAAGTGATCAATTGTTTCCTCCTGATCAGAGGTACACAAAACACAATTAAAACCATCCTCTATCTGGAAATTCTTTTTCCTTAGCAGATTCCTAGTGTTTAGCCTGTCCACCATGAGAAACCACAGGAAAACCTTGTGCTTCATTTGTAAGTCTGAACTCCCAATCCAGAGAATGGGATCAGGAGCAATAATTTCCTTGTGACAGTTCATGTAGAACTTCCTTGCAACATAGTCCTTACCCCATTGAAAACTCCAAGTGTCCAAGCCCCCCTGCTGATCCAGAGTGTTAGGTTTTAGGGCTTGCACCTATTGGAGTTCATTGAATGCTTCTAGAGACATAGGTAAGTGGAAAAGATCTGCCAGGTTGGTAGAGGAAAAAAGGTTGGCACTGAGGAGTCCTGCAATTTAACATACGAGAAAAGGCAGGGGAAGTGGAGAGCCAAGGGATCTGTGTTCCAATTATCATGCCACATAGCAATGTCAAGTCCATTCCCAACTACAGCCTTAGAAACTCCTCTAAATGTGGGCATGGGCTTGCAAAGTTGTTTCCACCAAAAGGAACCGCAGCTTGCAGCAGCATGGGGGATGGAATTAGAGTAGTAGGTATCCCAAACAAGCCTGGCCCAAGGGAGATTCCTTCTATTGTAGCATTTGTTAAGAAACTTCAAAAGAAGAGCTTTGTTTTGGATTGTAATGTTGATAACTCCTAAACCCCCGAGGATTTTGGGTAGCAAACCCTCTACCAAGCAACCATTGAGTTACAGGAAGTACCTTGCTCAGATTTTTTGGTCCAAATAAAGCGTCATCTGACTTTGTCAAAGTACTTAATGAACTTGGGGTTTAGCTGCAGGGTGCACATATCATAGCTCAACATGAATGTGGCAAGAGAATTAACCAAGGTAATCCTGGAGGCATGGCAGAGCAAGGAGCATGTGCTAGAAAGCTTTCTTTCCACCCTGTCTACCAATGGGAGCAAATCAGTCATTGAAGGTTGGGTGGTGCCCATAGGTAAGCCCAAATAAGTGAAAGGCATTTTGCCCACAACACAACCAAAGTTGGCAGCTAGGGATGCCATAGAAGCATCGTCAACATTAATGGGGATCATCATGGACTTGTGAAAATTAATTTTCAGACCAGAGGAGAGTGCAAAGTCCCGAAGCACTGTTTTCAAATGAGATAGCTGAGCATTACTGGCACGAAGGACAATGATCATGTAGTTACCGGAGTTACCGGAGGACAGCAAAATTCTGATCCATTGGATCCAGCGATCATCAAAACCCAGCTTTTGCATCATTGTTAAGATAATCTCATGCTCCACCAAATCAAAAGCCTTTTCAAAATCAAGTTTTAGAAGAACAATTTCATTTCCTGACTGTTGGCACTGGTGAATGAATTCAAATGTCTAGGCCAGGCACTCTTGGATGGACCTGCCTCTGATAAACCCATATTGGTTGTCATGAATAATTTGCAGAATCACCTTTTGAAGACGATCAACCAATAGTTTAGTTAACAACTTGAGGCAACAATTAAGCAAGGAAATTGGCCGATCATCGTTAACCGTATATGGGTTTAGTTTTTTGGGAATCAATGTAATGAGGGAAGCATTAAGACAATCTAGGGTGAGATTACCTTCCGGAACTGAAAACAAAGATCATAAAAGTCCTCCTTAATGATATCCCAACAAGCCTTTAAAAACACCCATTAAACCCATCCGGACCCGGCGATTTATCACTTGGGATTTTTCTCACCGCTTCATCAATTTCTTTGCGAGTGAAAGGGGCAGAGAGACTATTCAGATCATGATTAGCAGAAATAAGCGCATCTAACTTGAGTTTCATATCAATAGAATTGGATGCACCAAGCCTTTCGCGGTAAGCAGTGAAGATAGCTGCCGCTTTACTATCATGATCATCTAAAATAGTCCCATTTTGTAGCGTCAGCGTGGCAATGGAGTTGGTTCTATGCCTCTGAATAGCCATTCGATGAAAGAATTTAGTAGTTCATCGCCAAATTTGATATACCGTATCGTACATCGATTACGCCAATATTGGTTTTTGTAGGCCAATAAACGAACAATATGATTCTTTAGAATGACACGAACGTTCCATTCCTGAAGAAGCAGTTGTCTATGTTCCTCAATGCTGTCAATGAGCTTCAGCGCATTTTCAGAGTTAGAAATCATTAATGACAATTTGGATAGATTCCTGCTCCACTGTTTTAAAGCGGATTGAAGCTGGTTAAGTTTGATATTAAGCCTCCTAGCCGGATCAGAAGATCTAATTGGGTTACTCCAGGTTTGGCGAACCACTTCATGGAAACCTGGGTGAGACACCCAAATTTTTTCAAATGTGAACAATTTAGCGCGTGCAATATTTGACTGAACAGAGAGAAGGCAAGGAACATGATCAGAAACTAGTTTAGCTAAAGCCTTAGCAGTTGTGTTCGGGTATGGCGATGTCCAATGATTCGAGGTTAGGAACCAATCGAGCTCTTCCAGGATTGGGTCATTCTGCATATTACTCCAAGTAAAGGACGCTCCACGAAGCTGAATTTCCATGAGGTTAAGAGAACGAATAATATCATTGAACAACAACATATCAGAGACATCTCCTCCTGGTTTATTTCTGTTCGTAGAAAATCTCATGAAATTGAAATCGCCAAGAAGGACCCAATCATCATTAGAACCGATATTCAAATCATATAACCATGAGATGAACTGGGATCATTCCTCTCCCGCACAAGGACCATAGATATTGGCTAGCGTCCAAGAATCCGAAGAATGAGAAGATTTAAACGATATAACTAGGGCCCACTACAAGGATTGAATCACTGTGCCTATGAATATTGCGCTGTTCGAAATGACAAGTAGTCCGCCTGAGTTTCCAATCGAGGTGACAAATGCAAATTGATAGAAGAGCTGAGGAAAAAAAATTCGTATGTAAGAGTGATCAAAATGATCACGTTTGGTTTCCTGAATATAAATAATGGTGCAGCCCTAATTATCAATATGAGAATGAATCGACGTGTGCTTTTTCTCCACCCCAATACCACGAATATTCCAACACAAAATATTCCAAGGTTTAGTGACTTGATTCATTACCAAGGGTTATATAATCCGAGAACCAACTAAGCAAACGTCTGAAATAAAACTGCATAAAACCTGAACGAATACTAAACTGAAGATCACAGATAAAAGTTCACATAAAGTAGCAGGCAAAAGAACCTAGCAAGCGAAGGAGCAAGATCAAATGAGAAGGAGGCCCTCAGTCCTGAACTTGATCGCTGGCCCTAGGAGCCAATAGCTTCTCTTCTGTCAGATCAGAGGCCGAGATACCACACTCCACCATGCCTATGTGTTGCAGTTTTGCCACGGAGAGGGGTTCAGGAGCAGAGTTTCTCGGTGCAGGATCCGAAACAGTCATCACAATGGCTGGGACAATTGCAGACTTACGCTTACGCGTATCAGTGGGCCGAGGCACCCTGAACCCACGATACATGTTGGATTGACAGCTTTTGTGAACCTTAGAGTGGTAATTGGAGTAGAGGCCTTCTTAAGCTTCCTTTTAGAAGCACTGGCATTGAAGTGGACATAACATCAACAGCTGAGGGATCAGGCACCTTGCTTGGATCAAGTAGAGCAGCAGAAACAACCAAAGAACTGTTATCCAAACCATCATTAACAACATCAGGTCTAGAGAGGCAAAACCCTGGGGAATCCTTGAAACATAGTTTCCTTGCCACCTTCCTTCCATTGCTCCAAGGGAGTGAGCATTGATCAAGCATGGTCTGAACATTCAGGAATCTGACCAAACTGAATGGCAGGGGAGGGAGCTGCAAGCTAACTGGGTTCTTGAGTATAACAGGCCTAGAAACAGCTCTAAACGCTGACAGGATCAAATCCAGAGAAGCAGAAGAAGCACATAACTTTTCAGTGAGAGTACAACGATTGACTTGAATCACCAAATCTTCTTCCATGGGAGAATTCTCGTTGGAGGCAGAATCAATGACTGAATCATGATAAGCAGTGAGAGGACTGTCCATAATGTTCTCATCTGGAACAAGTCCATCAGAGAAGCTAACACCCTGTTCCCGCAGCAGATGCTGAAAGTTGATCAGACTATTGGATGGAATGAACTGTGGTGAAGGGGGAGCTTGGAGTATCTGATGCTAGGCATGATTACCGCCATTAGCACCCATACCTTGGGGTAGCACAGCGTTGCGGTCCAGCCATGCCTGCAATCTTACTTGGAAGGCCAGCCATGCCAGCGTAGAGTGAGGCCCGAACAGTGGGTGTGCATCACCGTTAGGAGGGAGGGGGTCTTCCCCATCTAGCGGCACATCTTGCATGAAGGTGTTGGCATCATCTGACCGAAGGAGCACTACTGGGACCGTCCATGATCTCCTCTGTCCCCCCATCTGGCACATCACAAAATCTTTCGGCATGAGGGAAGGGCTCATGATCCAAGCCTTCACAAGTACTCCCGATAGAGGTTCCCTCGGGTTGTGCCAAGACAGCAATGTACCAAACTGGAAGACTGCTTTATCCACCCAGAATGGGTCTGGTAATCCTGTGGGAAAGCGAGCAAGAGCACCCACGAGTACCTCCCGAGCACCGGCATACGCATGTTTATAGCCTCATCATGCTTAACAAACGTTGCCTCGACCTCCTCATACAACATATAGGTTTTCCTAGGACCGCGTCACAGAGCAGAGGAGTGCGCAGATAGAACAGACCCAGCCCCAACGAAGAATCCTCAAAAAAACAAATAGAATAGCCAATCGTGGTTGAGCATACCAGCAAGATTAGATCTGGCCTTCGCCCGCAGATGAACATGGATGGCCCGGCTTGTTTCTGCAATGAGGAACCTATCATGGTTGAGAGGCGGCTGCTCCGAGAGCGCTAAGTCGGCACGAACCCTTCGATCAGCCGGACCATGGTCCACCGTCATGCCATGGGGGAGGAAAGCAAATGGGTTGATGGAGAATTTCACCATGGCAAGCGTAGCAGAGAAGGCAAGTCCTGGGGTAAATGCGAGAGGACAGGGAGCGCGAGGAGGAATAGGGAGCGACGGGAGCTAGAATAGATTATTTAATAGGAGCTACCTTGGGAATCCAAACCGACGCCCCTAATAATCTTGGTCTTTTACAACCAACAATCGCATGCCCATAGGTCCAGCAAAGTTGACAACGTGAAGACTCGCGACAAACCGATGACCCATGGCCCACCGCTAGCCATTTAACACAAAATTTTTGTGAACTGTCTGCACTGAGATCTGGCAAAATAGTCGGGGCAGGGTTTATCTTTTTAAACTGAACCTCCTTGAAAACCTCAGATCGAAAACCCCTCAACGAACTACATGACGTGGAAGTATGGCCAGATTAACAATTATTCAAACGTGATGAACCACTGTGCATCTCCTGAGAAGATGACGCCGTGTTCCCAAAAGAAAGGCAAATAGAACATGCATTGTAATGATATTCCACAAACCTTACAATATCAGAATCTGTATAACCAGCTTGGGACAGATCCTTAAGCATCTCAATAGAGAAGGCCAGTTGAAAATTCAAATCCTTCATCTTTGTTGCATTGCCAAATTTCCTGGGCTTGAACAGAGGCGGGCATGAAGGAGAGGACCATGCACTGAGGCAAAAAGAGAGACTTCCAATAGCAAAAGGGAGAGTTAGAATAGCCTCATCCGATGAAGAGAACTTAGCATCACAAGAGCCATCAAAAACCGGACCATCAACGTTACTAACCGGCTGTTGCTTTGATGGGTTAAAGGCTGAGATCCAATTACAAGCAATTTCACTTGGTGAAGAGCCAAATCCCAAATGAGAATTCACTGCCATAGCTTTACGTGGTTTGACCTCCCCACCAAGATTAGGTGGAATATGACGCAAATATTTTTGCATGGAATGATGCCTTATGGAGGAAGATCTCCAACCTGTCTCCACCCTAATAGGATCATGAAGGACAGGAGTCCGCAGACCATGAAAAAGAAGAGTGAAAGGCATGTCCCTAAAAACCCTTGAGCGAATGAATGAAATGTCCAACATGATTAGATTCCTTCTAAAACCAAAAACGATGATCAGATAAGAGAATGACTCCGAATCCTTTAATGTTTCCGCCAAGACATGAACAAAGGGCCATGGCCACCGAATCCTCATCCATATGGAAAGAGGATGAATGAAAGGCTGCAACCAGAAAGAACTCCAAGGAAGAGAGTGATCCATCAAAATGGACCGGAGATTTGAAACACCGACGTACCTGGGCAGCCACCCTTTGGCCATGAGATAAATCCCAATCAATGATGGAGTACATCTTAGCAATCTAGAGGAAGCCATGGGGAGCCGCCTTGGTGAGGTGGGAGAGGGCGGTAGGAGGAGGAGGAGGGGAGGAAGCCATCTTTGTGTGAAGAATAGAAGTGGTAGATAGTGCAAAAATCCTAAGTATAGATGCTAGGTGTAGTTTTTGAAAGTGGTTTCATCCTAACTAACGTCCATGCTAACTAAGGGATTCCTATAGTCAGGATGGCTCTGATACCAGCTCTGTGGGGACCCCAACTCATAAGTCGCGATCACCGAATGCACATGTATAGTGATCCCAGAGATCAATGCTCACTGAACACAGAGAAGCTGAATAACAAGAGTCTTACATCCACATTTAGCGTCTTACACAAATAAAGACCATGAAGGTCTAGTCTTACATAGATAGGCCACAAGGGCCAACACTTAAATAGAAGAAGCAGCAGAAATATTTATCAAAAGCGTGAACCCATGCCAGTAGCCTTAAACCAACACGCATTCTTACTGGGAAGCATCCTAGTTTGCATGTACGTCTGCAATGAACTCTTCAACACACTCCTGTTCTTCCATGCCTGGCCAATTAAATGACCAGTGGCAAGCCAATGAGTACTTTGAATGTACTCGCAATCAACCCAAGTTGTGGAACAAGGTAATAATGATGCATGATATAACACTAAGTATGTAATTTGTAGAAAGCTAGTATTAAATGCGATGACATGATCAAGTAACTAGAAGCATGCATCAACAATAGGAAGATATCCATATGAACAAGTTACAGATATCATCATAAGTAGGGGTTGAACACCTCATGTTCATTCATCATGCCAAGTCATCGGACTAAGATCACTTCCCATGCTAAGTCATCGGACTTAGCTCAAGTACCATCTTTGCCTCCAACACACTCACACACCAGTTTGTGAAAACACTTGGACGTAGCACAAGAGCGGTCATCCAACTGTCCTTGACTGTGGACACGGCTATTCGAATAGTTTTACACTCTGTAGAGGTTGCACACTTTACCCACAAGACTCGGGGAACTTCCGTGTCATCCACGACTCACGGTATTTAACATACCCAAGGTAAGCACTCGAACAATGCCTTTCCCATGGTGATACTAAACAAAGAGTCCAATCTTTGGTGCCATCCCTCATGATATACATCACTCGTATCATCCATCAAGACATGCAACGTTGTGCCCGGTGCCTGTAAAGACAGCGCATGGTGTTCCACTTCTGGCACGACCCCTTCTCAAGAGTGACCACTTCACTCTTGCCACTAGTAATGTGGGCTGCTTGCTAGCACCAACCATAGTACTCAACAAAGCCCCGTCCCATAAGGGGTATCATGGTCGTACATGTATGGTTGGAATAACGGTCACAACTTACACCAATCCATTTTCAAAAACCACAACACTCATTTGTTCTGGTACACCACTTCATTCTCAAGTGGTCACCCATCTCATCGTCATCTCCCTCGGGCATTAGTTGAACCCGACGGGGTTTTCGAAAAGTCTTTGAAAGAACCACTTCCTTTCCACCGCTATGCATAAATCCCATCCCATTTGCATAGCATCTATTAGCAACCTAACTACTCCCACCCGCATAACCCTCATAAGGTGGTAGGGTCATGCTCGATGCAAGTATCAACGGTAAAAGTATCGGAGGCAACCCACCGAAGGGGGGGACACCTCATCATGATTAATCATCAAGACAACAAGTGCTATATGACATGCATGAAAAAGTTTCTTAACATGGTAAAAGGGCTGCTTGCCTGGCTCAACAAAGTCTTCGGGGTCTTCGAGTCCAACATCTTCGTCACCCGTGCAATCTATCATCGCGAATAAAGGCGATAAAAAAATAAGCAACACACAAAAACAGAGCACACAAGCTACTATCAAAAATGCTTCCCTACTATGATAAATGCTAAAGACCATGCTAAAAATGTTTGCTTATGGTTTTGGGCTTAGAAAGATTTTCAAAAACATTTAAAACAGGGGTTGATATTGCCCAAATAGGGGTTTTAATTAAAACAGTACATAAAATGTTTTCAAACATTTTTACAAATGGCACTAAATTCTATGGATTATTTCAGGATTTAAGGTGGAAGAATATTTTGATTTGGAAGTAATTTGCGCTATATGGGATTTTTGGAAGTTGCAGAAAAAGAAAAAGGAAAAGAGCTATTGTGCCCTTTGGGCCAAAACACTGCAACCAAATCGGCCCACAGGGGAAACCGGCCCAGGCGAGGCGCCGCACGCGGCAGGTTTATTTTTAAACCTGCCCGTGGGCCCTTCTTGCCAGCGAGAGAGGAGGGGCACGAGGGGATGACAGGTGGGCCCCACCTGAGCACGAGGAGGAAGCTGAGGGGAGGAAGGAGCAAGGAGAGAGGAGCAGGAGGAGCGGGGAGGCGTTTTTATAGGCGGGCTTCAGTCCACCGCGGTGTGGTGCACCGACGAGGACGTGGCCATCGCCACAGGCCACGAGGGAGGAAATGGGCGTATCTAGGGCATTCATGGGTGTGGTCTAGGCCAGGGGAAAGAGAAGAGAGAGGCGGGGGCGTGCACGCGTGCGAGCCCTCTGGTTGGCCGAGCTAGGCGGCGTCGGGCACGCGCGGGGGGTTCACCGAAGAGAGAGGGAGGAGGGGGCCGACCGCCTAGGGGGCTGTGGACGTCAAGGGGGACAAGGGGGACAAGGTGGGGCGGCCCAAGGCTGTTGGGAATGCCCGTTGGGCAGCGGCTATAGTGCGGATGCACACTGTAGCTCACTCCAGAGCGCGAGCCTTTCATGCCAAGGCATGCCCTTGGCATTTTCTGCGCGACCACCTGTGCCCAGAGGATTCCAGGGGAGGTAAACGAAGCCTAGGGATCTTAGGGAGGCATCTGGGATGCCTTAGGGTAGAAGAAAAAGGGAGAGAGGGATGGAATGGTGCTGACCAGGGGGTAAATGGGCTGGGGGGGTTACCCCACCTACCACTGGCTTGGTGACTTGGGATTCTTACTGAGGGTGCTTGGGCATTTCCAGGAGGTGTGGTAAAAATTTGGGGGCAAGGGTAAAAGAGTAAGGGGTGAAAATGGCGGTTTCAAGAATAGACCAAAAGGTGTTTGATAGGGTTTTGGGAAAGAAGAATCTACCAACTTACTAAGATATTTACCAGGGTCAAATGCTAGGTAAGAATGAGATGATTCACCAAGTTTGAGCTCAAATGAGAGAAGTTGGCAATGAAGACTTGGTAAACCCTAGAAACTAACATAATCAAGTTTCTGTAGATCTAGTGATGCTAGGCTTTTACCCTTGATGCACCACTTAGTGTAGCATCACTATTTGGTTATTAGAGCATGAACACAAAGTTTGGGGTCAAGGGGAGACACTTCACAATGTAAAGTTGCTCAAATTTGAATCTGAACAGGAAGGGTTTTGGGATGGTTTGATGAACTAAATCAACTTGGGATGAGATGAAACTTTGCAAGATCATCACTTATGATAGTGTTGACTTGCTCAAAATTTCCAAAACTTTATTGAGAATATTTCTTATAGAAATATTCCAAAAGTTTGATTTGAACGGAAAGGGTTTTCAGGAGTTTTGCCCATGACTGGAACATGCCCTTGTGTTGAAACTCACATATATGGAAAATATATGTCTACTGAGTTTCCCTAAATTTTCTCAAATATTTTCAACGCATTTAAATAAATTTTCCCTAGGAAAAACCATTTCTAGACTTAAGAAAAAGCCTTTAAATAAAATATGAAAATAATCTTAAAAAATATTATTTTTTGGTTTTGGAAAGTCTTATATATAGTAGGTTTGAAATAAGGTCTTTGGGGAAGAAGAATCCACCCAATTTGAGGACTTGCAATGCAAACCTCATTTCAGTTTTTTTTTGAAAACTTGACTTGAGTAAATCATTTTTGGTTAAAACAAAATTTGATCAAAATAGTCTTGGGCACTATTCACATCGCATGATCATTGGGCAAGAGGTTTGGGTCAAGAAAGATGAATATGAAGTGGAATAGAATCTAGGAGTGCCATACCACAATCATCAAGCAAGCAAACATTATTGGAAACAGGCACAAGCACTTTGAAAAAGTTTTAGTTGTCTCCAAATTTTATAAACTCAAACATATCAAGGTGATCCAAACACAGGGTGTGACATGAGATCCAACCCACCCTAGTCCATACCCTGTATAACAACCCCATGGAGAGAGCCCCCTCACTCTCTAGGGTTTCCCCCATGTAAAATTGCAGCCACACCCCTACAAAATCCGACCTGCTAGCTCCACCCCACTCCAATCTCGCAGCCCTAGCCACCCGGCCAAATCTGGCCCTCAGATCTGAAATCTGGGGCTCAGATTCGTCCAAATCCCCACCTATCGAACATGTCCGTGGTCAAATCGGACAATGTCCGACCGACCGCACAGCCCCGCAACCGCTCGAGCCTCCCTGTGCCTGACCTCCTGATGTGCGCCCCCGTTGGAGCATGAGCTCCTTCCGTTGGACCTCGCCGGACCTCGCCGGACCCCGGCCAAACCTCGACCCCCGCGCGTCCCTTCCTCTCCTTCTTCTCCATCTCTACCCTAACTTCTCTCTCTCCCTCTCTCGTGTAGGATACCACGGCCATAGACACTCGGAGCTCCATCTCCGACTCTCCTCCGCCCCGATCTAGATGGAGACCGGACCCTAGCAACCCCCATGGATGGATCCGGCCGCCCCCGGACCCCCCGCACCAGCCCCGCCATGGCCACCTGTAGCTTGTCACCCTCAACCGTGGAGTCCCATCGTCATGGCTCTGCTCGAGCTCGTGTTGACCACGGACACCCATGCCCCAAGGCCCGGCCTAGCTCCGCCACTAGACCGCCCGACCTCCTCACCGAGTGGGCCGAAGCCCACGAGGTGAGCACCCCCCGGAGCGCCTTTTTTTCTGTTGGACCTTGGCCCATGTTGCACTGCTGTTGTTCAATGCCCATAGGCGCATTTTAGTATGTGACGTGCATGTCCACAGTTCGGTCCCTATTGTAGATGCGGCCCATTGTAGTTTTTTTCACGTTCTGCGATATTTCCATTACCTAGTGAATTACGTGAATTACCAGAATTGCAGAAAACCCCCGTTCTTCATGCATTTAATAATTTTTCAATCATGCATCATATGTAAAAACTTTATATATGAAAATTGACTACAATTTCGTGTATATTCACAATTTCCAACTGTCACATGTGTTTAAAATGTTTAAGTTGCTGTTTTCATGCAATTTACGCCAATGCCATGCTAAAATGATTTATTTCATTAACCGTAGCTCCGTTGAAAATGTTTTACATATGTAACTTGACAAGAAAAATATGTAGAATCTCATGGTGGCATTTATTTTGCTGTTTAATAACTCTAAAATGGAGATTAGGTCATAACAGTACCGAAATCCTGATTTGCTCATGAGGTCATGTTGGAAATGTTATGTGTTGCTTCCGGCCTCATTTAGTATGCCTAGTTGATGTAGTTGTTTGTGCTTAACCTCTTGCCATGTCTAACAAAATTTAACATTGATGAGTACCTAAACGGGACTGAACTAAATAATTCGAACATGTAGTTTCGTCAATATGCAATTCTTTGCATATTGAACTTCACTTAATATGTAGTAGTTGGTTGTTGTTCTTGCCGTGCTATGCCATGCATTGCATATTAAACCGGACATGCATCATCTTTGATTACGCATCATGTCATGCATATATTGTGGTGTTATCGTGTGTTGATTGTTTGTTTATGGATTGCTTCTTCTCGATAGAGTTCTAAAAGCGTTCGGAGTGTGAGGATTCGTTCGACTACGTTGGTTCGTCTTCTTCATGGATTCATTGTTCTTTCAAGCGGGATCTCAAGCAAGATGACACATTTCCTTGGATACCACTACTATCATTTCTATGCTAGTTGTCCCGCTTTTATCTTTATGTCTCGTTACCTACCACATGTTTGTCAAGCCTTCCAACATTGCCATGACAAGTCTCTAACCCTCCACCTTCCTAGCAAACCATTGTGTGGCTATGTTATCGCTTGCTCAGCCCTTCTTATAGCATTTCTAGCTGCAGGTGCAATTGCTTCCATGTGACAACATGGACATTCTTTTATTATCACAATATTATTGTTGTTTAGTTTAATGCACATATATACTTGGTAAAGGTGGAAGGCTTGTCCTTTTGCTCGCTATTTTGTTCCACTTTTGCCGCCCCTAATTACTTGTGAACCGGTGTTATGTTCCATAGTTGAGCATTCCTAACATGCTCGGGGTTGTTATGGGGACCCCCTTGATTTTCGTTTTAGGATAAAGCTTGTCTGGCAAGGCCCAACATTGGTACTATATTTGCCTAATAACTAATAAAATTGCATCGGGACCCACCGGCACCCGTGGATAATTAATCAACCCCCGGGCCAGTGCTCCTCATGAGTGTTGGTCCAAACTAGAGCACTGTATGCGTTGCTCATCTGTCGTGCCCTAAGAACGAGATACGCGGCTCCTATCGGGATTGTAGGCACATTGGGCGGTCTTGCGTGATTTGTTGTACCTTTATCGAATGTCTTGCGTGAGGAACTCTGATCTTCTTCGAGCTATCTCAAGGTGTCGGATTTCCTTTGGAAATGCCTAGGATGATCACGTGATCCGTGGTCGAGGTTATTCCCGCGGCGTGTGGTTAATTTGTGACAGATGAGTTGGAGCACCCTTATAGGGTTAAATCTTTCGGAAAGCCATGCCCGCGGTTATGTGGCAAACCTGGAAACTTTGTTTAACACCCAGTCATAGTAAACTTGAAGTATACTCATATAAAATACACCAACTATGTGTGTAACCGTGATTGTCTCTTCTTGTGAGTCCTTATCCGAGAGAGAACACGGTGGGGCTATGTTTGACGTAAGTAGGTGTTCAGGATCACTTAGTGATCATTACTAGTTCAGGGCCGTTATGCGTAGGCCACCCACTTTACTTTCTGTATTCGTAAGTTAGCCACTCAAATACATGCTTAGTCGCTTGCTGCAGCCTCACCACTTAACCATACCTGACCCATTTAGCTTTAATAGTCTTGATACCCTTGGAAATGAGATTGCTGAGTCCCTGTGGTTCATAGATTACTACAACAATAGTTGCAGGTAGAAGTAATGTGGTGCTTTCATGTGAGAGTAATGCTTGTTTCATTTTGAGTTCTTCTTCTTCATCATCATCGATCTAGGATGGGTTCCAGGCGGTATCCTGGGATAGCAAGGATGGATGTCATTTTATCATTTGATTTTGTCTGTAGTCGGACCCTACTCTTATTATATGATGTTTGATTATGTTGTTGTATTGATGTGATCTTGATGTAGCTTGTGGCGAGTGTAAGCCAATTCCATATACTCGTCTCTTCTGTAATGTACTTGTAATGATATCCATTCTTACAACACAACGAGATGCGCTTCTATCCCTATCGAGGCCCCATGCCAAAACAAGGATAGGATCACATCTTGGGCGTGACACCCCCTCGCAAGAAAGAGAGCGGCGTCATTGGACGCCGCGGAGGCGGTACCCCCTCCTACCCATGTAGGACTGAAAGTATGTCTGGAGGGGGGTGATTAGACTACTTGACCAAATAAAAGTTTTGCCTATACCAAGTTTTAGTGTTGATAGTTTTTAGCATTTCATCGCAAGTCAAGTACAACCTACACATGCAAGTCTAAGAGTATATAGCAGTGGAAAGTAACAACAAGCATGTATACAAGGGATAGGGTAGGAAGATCAAACGCAGTTATAGACACGATGGTTTTTCGCGTGGTTCCGATAGGTGGCGCTATCGTACATCCATGTTTATAGAGTCTTCAACCCACGGAGGGTAACGGTCGCAAGAGTCGACGGAGGGCTCCACCCAAATGGTTGCACGAAGTAGCAACCTTGACTATTCCATAACGGCTTCCGTCCACGAAGGACTAGCCTCACTATGGGTAGATCTTCACAAAGTAGGTGATCTTCTTTCCCTTACAAACTTCTTGGTTCACTCCACAACACCAAGTAGGAGGCTCCCAATTGTCACCTTACCAATCTAGGAGACACCACCCTCCAAAAGATAATAGGCTCGGCAATGACGATGAACTCCTTGCTCTTGTGCTTCAAGATGATAGACTCCTCAGCACCCAATCACTCTCTCATAGATTTGGCACGGTGGAAGAGATGGGATTGGTGGAAAGCTACTTGGGGAGGCTAGAGATCAAGATCCATATGATTAGAGTGGAATATCTTGACTTCAACACAAGGGTAGGTGGTTCTCTCTCAGAAAATCTGTTAGGATATGTATGGAATAGTTGTGAGTGCTTCTCTTTCGAGTAGGTGGTGGTGAAGGGGTATATATATGCATCCCCAAAAATCCAGTCGTTACACACAAAATGACCAACTCGGTGACACCGATGTGTTAACCTCAGTGGTACCAAAGTGACCAAAAGGTGGCAACTTTTGAATCTCGGTGAGACCGATATAGGAAACTCGATAGAGGTATGTGATAAGCAAGAGCTCCCCCTAAATTTGTGCATTATTTTGAATTTGCGTTTGAATGCAAATGCACAATCGATTAGGTATATGGGGCACTTCTTCCATGTCACATACAACTTGGTGGTGTGCGAGAATAATTAGAATGAATAACAACGCACAACACAATCAAGCAAAGGTGAATGATCATCACATGAGCATTTTAAGATGATAGGAAATAGTAGCATCTCATCACATAACAACGTATGATCACACATAAACACAAAAGTATCTCACATCAAACCAAAAGAACCAAATGTTTTGAAAAGCAACAAACACCAAAACGCTCTCTCGCTCGAAGCCTAAAGATCTATATACACTTCTCCCCCTTTGGCAACAAGTTACCAAAAATTTCAAAGGCATACATCTAAATGTTTTTGGGCTGATCTCCTCCGGTTGTTGATGAAGGAGTCGAGAGAACAACATCGGAAAAGATCTCAACAGATGTCGTGGATGGAGTTGGAGTGGCAGCTCGAGGAACTGGAGCAGATGGAGCAAGAGCTGTGCTGACAGTAGTAGGAGCTGATGAAGAGGGCCTTAAGTCTTTTGCAGGCATTGTGGCTGATCTGGCCTGAGTGGTGAACTGAGTGCCCGACCATAGAGGTGATTCATCCTCATCATCATCATCGTCGTCATCTGAAGTAGAAGAGACCCGAGGGATGTGCATGGAGTCAACTTCCTTCTGAAGCTCTGTGACTGTCTTAGTCAGCCTGTCCACCTTATCATTAAGGGTCTTGATCCTGGTTTCAAAGATCCTCACAAGACTGTTCCAGTTGTCCAGAATCCCCTTAATGTCCTTCTGCATGCCCTGAACTGATGCTATCAAGAGATCCATTTGCTCGTTCCTAGATCTAGGTACTTCAGCACTACTGGCTCTAACTGCCTCTGCTTCTGCCTGAGCTGTAGCTAAACTGGGATGATCAGCATCCATCACCACAACATTGTCCTCGAGATTTGGCTGTAGTGGTAAATGTGGATGACCTAGAGCAAAAATGTGCTTCTCCAGCTTTGAATTGATAAGCATCTGGATGTAGGGTGCATAACAACTAGAGCGCTTCTGGTCAGCAGCAACCCTCTTGATTGTCTCAACAATCAAATCCATGACTCTGATCCTGGTGTCTCTGTCAAGGTGGATCAACACATTGATGGAGTGGCCTCGGATCATCTTGTCATCTCCAGACTTGGGAATCAAGGTATGCCTCAGAATGGTGTTCATAGTGCGGAGGCCAGCCTGAAGAAAGTAGATTGATCCTAGCCTATAAGACTTCACATTGGCAGCAGGGATATCCTTGTACATATTAGCCATAGCATTGTTGCTAGCCTTGGATTCTGAGTATACATCCAAGTCACTATCCCGTGCTTCAGGAACTCCTAAGATAGCAGCCCATTCTTCAACAGTTGATTCATACCTTACACCTTCAGTCATCCATACAATTCTACCATCTCCATAGAAATGTGAAGTGGAGTAAAATTGCATGATCATCTCATCATTCCAAGCTGTGAATTCTCTGCCAACAAATTCATCCAATCCTATGCAATGGAAATTGTCTTGGACACTTGGAAAGTAGTCCTCATTCTCCTTGATGAATTTCCAATGAACATACTGCATATCACTCATAGCTGGACTCTTGTCAAAGAGCACAGTCTCATAGAAATCATATTGCTCCATGGTATAAAATCTGTAGTCCACAACTGTCTTCTTTCTCTGGGCATATGGATCTATAGCCCTCCAAGCTCTCAATCCTGAATCCTTCCTCTTCTTCATATCTTCAGCTAGTGGGTAGCTGGCATTGTGTACCGGAAGGTGTGGTCCGAGCTTCATCAAAGTTGTCAAGTCATCATCAACTTCAGCTCTGGAAGCAGTCCCTTTGTTCTTCTTAGAAGCTAGGATCTGCCTGGATGTCCTCTTAGGCTTCTCAGCAGCAGGCTTCTTGGATGTGCGAGTCTTTGGCATAGCATCAGCCATAAACTTCTTGGCCTTCTTCTTGGGAGGGGACTTTGTAGCTGGCTCATCCTCCTCTTCCTCAGCAGTATCTCCAGTTGCTTCCTCAGGATCCTCATACATGGAGGTAGGCCTGCCAGTCACATGAATAATCCTCTTCCTGGACTTTTTCTCCCCTACCTTCTTAGGCATAGCTTTCCTGGGGACCTCAACTGACATAGTTGCTCTGGCAGTCTCATGAGCCTTGATGGTTGAAGCAGGTGCATAGATCTTGCCGACAACCCTCCTAGAGGAAGTGGCTTCAGTAGCTGACTTCCTTCCAGCTTTCTCTTGCTTCTTAGCAAGAATCTCTTCTGGAACGAAGTCTGAATCTTCTTCATCTTTGTTCAGATTCTTCCTAGTTCTGTTGGCAGCTATGGGCAACCCATTAGAGCTGGGGGTGCCTGGATCTGAGAAAGAACTGGCTTCTGGGCTTGTTCCAGAACTCATATCAACTCCTTGCTATGGCAAATTCTGACTGTCTTCTGAGCCTGACATACTGACCCTGTGAATAGAGTATAGGAGAGCAGAAGAAGATGAGTCATCACAAAATGAGGCTGGTTTTTGAAATTTGAGCAATGATTTTTCAGAAAGTTTGGCAATCTGTCAATTAGATATCGGTGCAGCCGAAAAGAAATTTTCGGTGGGGCCGAGAGAAACTAACTCCTTAACAGGAACTTGGCAGCCTTTTCGGTAGGACCGAAAAGAGCAACTCGGTTCCACCAATTCAGTTCTCAACCACACTGAAAAGCATATCGGTGAGACCAATATTTTCGTTTCGGTTCCACCGATATTTATCGAGCGGATGGCAAAACCCTAGAAAATCCATCTAACTCAAGATTTTGGAGTTTTAAGTGGATGGATATATGAGCAAGGGGTGCATAGATGATTAAAAAGTATCTAATGCGCAAGAATCGGATGGGAAGCGCACTAGAGATCGAATTTGTACCCTAGGTTGGGACGGATCCTCTATGGCGGCGATGGTGGAGCAGATTTCGTCGACGGCGGCGATTCCCAGCGGCGGAGGAGCGCAGGAAGACAAGGGTGATGACCAGGGGTCTTGAGGCGGCAGCTTAGGGGTCTGAGGCGCGACGTTTGAAGATAGAAATATCAAAGCGTCGGGGTCCACAGCATATATACCCTTCACAGTCGGTGATACCGATTTTATGTTATTAGTGTCATAGAGTTCCAAAACTGTGAGTTGATAGGGAAACTCGGTGTAACCAAGAATATGAAATCGGCAGTACCGAGATTGAAAACCAGATCAACCCTAGGCATTCGGTGAGACCGAGATTGTAGTGTTGGTTCCACCAAGATGCACTTGGGAGGTTTTAATGGTCAGTCCTTGTCGATACGGAACTCCGAGTGCTCCACACACAGAGGGATCGAAAAGCACTTGCTCAAATTTTGTGATGCAGCATGAATGGAATATGAGGTGAGAAAGCATAGATAGCTAGAGAGTGGTCCTAGGCATTCTTGTCCATCCAATTGGCAAAAGAGAAAATCAATAACCAAATAGCAACAATTGGATGTCCTTGAATGAGAAAATAAATGCAGACCAACATGCTCACACAATAAGATGTCAAAAGAAATCATGACGAACATGCACAAACACACTATCATCTAACAAGCACTTGGGCGATGACTAAGTCATCTATATATGAGTATTTGACTTAGGAGCCAAGTAAGAGTACATGATCATAGGTCATACTCATTGTTTAAGCACAAGTGGGGTTACCACTTTTACATAAAGCATTTAATGTTGTCACATACTAAGAGATGCTTTGACTCAAGTCTTATAGAAAAGCTCCCCCTTAATGTGACATCCCCCCATAAGAGGGATAAACTAACCTTGGGTTTTGTTGATGAAGACTTCATGTTGGTGAGGTAGTTGTGGATGCTCAACATTGATGAAGATAACCAAGAGTTGGGAGCATCCTTGTTGTTTCCTTACTCCTCTCACCTACATGGGTTAGTCCCAAACACACAATAGACAAATACAAGGATACCAAGAACATGGAGTGCAAAGCATATGTTATGATGTCCATTGATTAGTTGATTACCTTGTCCCTTGCTTACCTTTGAGGGAATGTGTGACTCCTTGAACTATTGCATTGAGTTGATGTTGAGTGCAAAAAGTCCTTGCCAATAATGAATGTGAGTGAATTTCATTGGCGGAGTCACCCCTCAAGAACTTACTAGTTCTTCTTCTTGGGGACCCACATCAAGTTGATGGGGATCCTTGGTGTTGCAGTAGTATTTGTAGCAGTTGAGATTGAAGTAGCCTTGGGAACCCACTCCACCAAAGCTAGGGGTTCATCTTCAAATCAGTCAATGTCCTCTTGAAGCTTGTTCTTGCCCTTGAGCTTGTGGTCTTTTGGTGGAAGGTCATCTTGAGTGTTTGTCCCCTTGGGAAGAGTATTTTCATACTTCTCCTTTTGAGGAACAAATTTAGGCTTGGAATATTGACCTTCTTCCCACTCAACTCCATTTGCATTGAAGTAGCCAACACCACAATTCTTCCGGTATCCTCCGTGCTTGCGTACAATTTCCTCAAATTGCTTACATCCGGTAACCCACTTGTAGTTACCTTTTTCTATAATTCCTTTCAGTAAAGCATTTTCTTGCTCAAGTGTAACTTGGCTAAGAGAATCATCATCAGTGGAATCAATAGAACTACTAGAAGCAACATCATTGGGTTTAGCATTTTTATTGTTTCTACTAGATGAAGAACATTTCTTGCCTTTGTTACTAGATTGCTTAGTTTTAACTTGAGGCATGAAGGTAGACAAGAGTAGTCATTTGGCTAGATAAGATGAGGTCTTCTTTCAGAGATCGTCATTGATAGCTTTGAGAAACTCATGCTCTTGCTCCAAGTTGAGCTTCTCGAAGCGTAGCTTCTCATGAGTTCTCACAAGCTCTCTATGATCTTCGAGAGTAGATTCATGAGCTAACTTAAGAGTGTTTAGTTCTTTAGTTAGTTGTTCTCTTTTCATCTTATCATCATCAAATGACTGATCTTGACTAGCATGAGAATTATCAAGTTCATTTTGATCAACATCACTAGTTTTATCACAAAGCAAGTCATCATCACAAAGCAAATCATCTTCATCACTACCAAAATCAAGATACTCGGGGTGTGATACATTGGGGCCTTTAGCCATGAAGCAACTTCCACTCCCTTCATTTGGTGGATCAAATAGATCGTAGGAGTTGGTAGTCACTAGAGCAATTCCGGCAACACCATCATCTTGACTATAGTTGGAGTAGGAGTTATAGCTTCTCTCAGAGTCATTGTCAGAGTCGGAGACAGAAACCCATTCACCAACATGAGCTTGACGTTTTATTCTTGTGTAGCTCTTAGTGTACTTGTCCTTCTTCTCCGAATCTCTACTTCTCCTTGAGTGTCTTCGTTCATAACATTCATATCTACTACTTCTCTCTCTTTGTGGTGATTCATTCGTTGAGCTTCGTCTTTGAGGTGACTCTTCTCTTCTTTTGTAGGGAGCCATGCACTCATTTGAGTAGTGTCCGGGCTTCCCGGTCGCAACTTGACAAACGCTTGTCTTCATATCTTGAGTTGGAGTTTCTTTCTTTGCCTCTATTCCTGTAGAACTTGTTGAATTTCTTGACCATGAGGCTTATCTCTTCATTGGTGACAAGGTTGTTGCTTGAAGTTGCAGGAGCATCACTTGTGGCTTTGTAAGCACTGCTAGACTTGTGATGAAGTTCTTCCTTATCTTTGAGTGTCATCTCATGAGCAACAATCCTTCCAATGACTTCCGTAAGCTTGAGATCTTTGTAGTTTGGCATCATTTGGATCAATGTGCACAGGGTGTTGTATCTCTCATCCAAACCTCTAAGTATCTTCTTGATGATGAATTTGTCGGTCATTTCTTCTCTTCCTAAGCCGTCAATCTCATTTGTGATGAGAGCTAGCTCAGAGTACCTTTCTGCGACTCCTTCACCATCCTTCATCTTGAACTTCTCAAGCTGACCTTGAAGAACATCTAACTTGGATTCTCTCACGGACTCGGTTCCTTCGTGCATATCAACCAAAGTATCCCAAATCTCTTTTGCATTCTCAAGACGGCTGATTTTGTTGAATTCTTTGGGGCATAAGCAGTTGAATACAATGTCGCGTGCTTGAGCATTGAGTTGCAACATCTTCAACAAATTCGCGATCGCTTCATGATCCGGTTCCCGTCCATCCGCAAAGAACTCACCTTGCAAGCTAACACGAACAAACAGCCCAAACGGCGGGGTTATGACCAAGAATATGCATTTTCATTTTGTGCTTCCAACTAGCAAAATTAGTGCCATCAAAGTACAAACCTCTACGGTGATAACTTCCCTCACTAGACGCCATACTCTCCTAGGTTGTGAGACCAAAGCAATAGAGAACAAATCTCTAATCCCACTTGTAGGACCGAAAGTATGTCTAGAGGGGGGGGGGTAATTAGACTACTTGACCAAATAAAAGTTTTGCCTATACCAATTTTTAGTGTTGACATTTTTTAGCATTTCATGGCAAGTCAAGTACACCCTACACATGCAAGTCTAAGAGTATATAGCAGCGGAAACTAACAACAAGCATGTATAGAAGGGATAGGGTAGGAAGATCAAACACAGTTGTACATGCGATGATTTTTCCCGTGGTTCCGATAGGTGGCGCTATCGTACATCCACGTTTATGTGGTCTTCAACCCACGGAGGGTAACGGTCGCGAGATTCCACAGAGGGCTCCACCCAAAAGGGTCCACGAAGTAGCAACCTTGATTATTCCATAACGGCTCACGTCCACGAAGGACTAGCCTCACTATGGGTTCATCTTCATGAAGTAGGCGATCTTCTTGCCCTTACAAACTTCTTGGTTCACTCCACAACACGAAGTAGGAGGCTCCCAAGCGACACCTAACCAATCTAGGAGGCATCACACCCCAAAAGGTAATAGGCTCAGTAATGACGATGATCTCCTTGCTCTTGTGCTTCAAGATGATAGAATCCTCAGCACCCAATCACTCTCTCACAGATTTGGCATGGTGCAAGAGATGGGATTGGTGGAAAGCTACTTGGGGAGGCTAGAGATCAAGAACCATATGATTAGAGTGGAATATCTTAGACTTCAACACAAGGGTAGGTGGTTCTCTCTCAGAAAATCTGATAGGATAGGTATTGAATAGTTCTGAGTGCTTCTCTTTTGAGTAGGTCGTGGTGAAGGGGTATATATAGGCAGCCCCAAAAATCCACCGTTACACACAAAATGACCAACTCGGTGACACCGATGTGTTAATTTCGGTGGTACCGAAGTGACCAAAAGGTGGCAACTTTTGAATCTCGGTGAGGCCGATATAGGAAACTCGGTTGCACCGATAAGGTGACCAACGGTCAGATTTCCAATCTCAGTGACGCTGATCCAACATTCTCGGTGGGAACGAAAATGTGAATTTGCATAACAGAAAGTTGGCAACCTAAACTCAGTGGCACCGGTATGGAAAAGTTGTGCCGAAGTGGCTAGGGTTTGGCAGAGTCTGTCTAGGTTCTGGAATCGGTGGCACCGGTATTGTGAAGTTGGTTGCACCGATTTTGAGTGTTAGGTATAGAACAGACTTTGGTGGGAGAGTTGGTGGATGTTTTTGGCGACTATCACTTGTGCACGTTTGAGCATATTGTTCACCAACAAGACCTTACCCCCTTTTAATAGTATTGTCTTTCCTATGGACTCAAAGTGATTTCTCACGAATATAAAATGCAGAGTCCTCTTGCTTGAAGCTTGGCCAACCTATTTCCTTGCATCTTGGGGTTTGTCCACAATCTTCTTTTGCCAATCCTATCATTGAACATTTCCTGAAATATACTTGGTGGAAACATTTGTTCAATGACTTATATGTTGCTATTAATTACCAAAACCACCAAGGGAGCCAATGTGCTTTCAGCCCCGTCGGTCATAGGTAATCATGTCTAACAATTGTTGGGCTCAGATACTGAGTCCAATGAGTTTGAGAGGGTTCCACGAAGGAGCCTAAGGGTCAAGCCTCCTGCTCGAACGTGAGAATTCGAAGACACCTTTATTTGTCATTGATGAGTTTATAGTTTAATAACATGCATGCATTTATTGACTTTGCAGCCCCCCACGCATGCTCCCCATTGACCAAGTTTCGGACGCGGAGACCCTGCCGCCGAACTAGCGAAGAGCGGGAATGCATCACATCCCACCCCTCTGGGCATCGCAAAGGACTCTGCGTAGGTGTTGCCCCAGCATACTCCCATGGAGCTGGGCACTGGCGGCGGAGGAGACGACATCATGCCCAAGGCTAATGCCCTGGTCACGGAAGACCGGGGGGAGGTTCCCCACCCGGATACTGAGGAGGCCGGATGAGCGGCCACTCTGTCCCTTCTTAGGGCATCTACGGAGCGCACCATGCCTCCTGAGGCAACGGTTCAAACCCCGGTTGGTGACCGGGTTATCCGATCACCACCGGCACCACCAACCAATGGGTGGTCGGTCATGGAGGAGGCTTTGTCGAACGCCTCCATCATCGAGGAGCACCGCACCCTTATGGGTGCAGTACTGGAGAGCATTCAGTCCATCGATAATGGACTGAAGGAGGCCTTCAAGGGTCTCCTGATGGGTTTTCAAGTAAGCCATGCGACACTCTTGTCTGCAAAATGTTTATTTATTTTTATGATTATATACATGGCAGCCCCCGAGCCCTAGTTGAGTTTGAAAAAACTTACCTAGAGGTTAATCATGGATCCATTTTCGAACCAGATAAAAAAATGTATGTTTGGAACATTCGAATATCCCCTAAGAGGGTCGGACATGTAATCGAATTGACGACATCTCGGAAGTATGGAACCCATGTAACCTGACAAGGATTTGTTTATTATAGGCTTCGTTGTCGGCGGCGGCTATGAATGGCGCCGAGATGGACGAGTAGAATCAGAAACTCAAAAGCTCCATAGATGAGCTTGATGCCCTCAACAAAAGATTGGACGAGGCGCAAGGTAAGTCTGAATCAACATCTGGACACCTTTGTCAGAATACTGTCAATGCAGTTTTTCATAGTGTTAATGATCGAACAGCCTCGGCAAAGGAGGTGGAAAAGCTCAATGTCGAGCTGCAGCAGGCCAATGACGAGGCGGCGGCCGGATGAGCAGCCATCGTGCTTTCTGCTTTGAGAGCAACCAACGATAAACAATAGGCGCGAGTGCAGGAAATCCAATAGGAGCTCAAGGATGCCATCCACAGGTGCAAGGTCCTTGAGCAAAAAGTCAAGGAGCACGTGGCCGAACTATCCACCCTAAAAGCCGATCTCCAAAAGGAGTAGGTGGATAGGCGGTTGTTTGAGGAGCCGGTCCGCCAAGAGAAGGACATAACGAATGGTAAGCCGTACTTATTGTAGTGTGTCTTCGGGGATAGCAAGTTCAACCTGCTTACCTGGGTGTGGCGTTCCTCGGGCACCCGCTCCAACCTTCAGAAGAGCGTGGCGGACGCGAAGGAGCTCTATGCTTCGCGGGAAGAAGGAGATGAAGTGCGCCTATTCCGGGCAAAGTTTGAAGCCCCCGAGTGCTCTCCACTTCTCGTCGAGCAGCTGAAGTAGCTAATGGAGCTGCACCGGAAGGCGGAGACATCCATGAAGGACCTCTTCATCCAGTTATGTTCCAACGAGCCATTGCCCTGTAGCTACTTCAGCCTGGTGCAGTGGTTGATCGATGTTGCGCCCCACCTCGACACTATAATGCGCTCCTCCTACACCGAGGGAGCTCAGATGGCCCTTGAAAAGGCCAAGGTGCATTGGCCGGGGCTGGATCCAATGAAGATAGCGACCGCCCCACCACCTCCTGGGAAGGAACATAGGCGCCCCGAGTTGTACTTCGCCGGAGTGATGGAAGGTGCTCGGGCGATAGCGTCACAATGTTCGAATGATAACATGCATGAATAAGTGGTAACATGTCCGAAGACATTTTTAAAGCTTTAATGTTATGATTTATCATGCTTTCGATGTTTTGCATTCCTTTATAACTCTTGTGTGGCCGTTTGAAACTGAAAGATGCAAGTCGTCGGCTTCAGCCCCCACATAGATACTACATGGGGTGTCTCTGCTAATGCACTGTATCCCTTAGCCGAGTTATTAGAACCCGAAGGCGGTAGAGTGAGGCGGACCAGGCAATCAAACCATAGTGCTTTATTTCTTTCACTTAGTTGTAGGGGCACGAAAAGGAGTGCAAGGGGCTGATGACTAGCTCCCGGAGTGTTGCGATGTTCGGATGAACCGTGACTAAGGCCAGCATCACATGGTTTGCATGGAGAGCAAACCCCTCGCATAACACGGAATATCCTCTGATGAGGATTTAAGTGTAACACTTTAAGCTTGGATTCACGGACTGGCTCTCAAAAACTATGACGGTCAGTTTTCGGCTTTCTCCCCTGAGGTGCTTGACCAGACTATCCACAAACACAATCGCAGGGGTTCTCCCTTTGCCCTTTTAGCCGAATGCGCGGAACTTAAAGAAGCAAGCACAGGAGCCGGGCAACCCAACTATGGACCCAAGACATATTTCAGAGTCGATGCATATAAAGTGAATTCCAAGACGCCGAACGCATAAGTTGTACATAAGGCGATTTGGTTTTAAACTTGAGCCCCCAGTCTATTACCAGGTTGCTTCGTAACATACCGAACTATTTCATGAGAAGAGGGAGAAAAGGAAAATATGTGCCAAAAAGGACAACAAGACAAACATGTGTAATGATGCTATATTTTTTCTCAACAACTCTTATTACTCGATGTGCCGAAGCAACTGCTTAGAGGTATGTGAAAAAAGGAAAGGAAGAAATTCTACAGGAGTGGCTGTACCAGGGGTCTTCGGTTGGGGATGTTAAGTCCTGATGTGCCCAACCTCTTGTGTACTCCTGCGTCTTGGTGCACCTTAATGGGTGGTACAGTTCGCCGATCAGATCTTGTGAACAAGGTCTTGAGATGTCTCTAAAGTGTCGATGAGATTTATGCCTTGTGCAGGTCCTTTGATAGTTCCTGCAACGTGTCTGAAGACGTCGTAATGGTAATAGTTTGGTCATGCCTAACACTTACACTTTTTCCCCATTGCCACCCATTGAATTTTGAGCACGAAGTTGTGCCTCCTTGGCATGTACTTTGCTGGTCCTAGGGTTATGCGATGGGGGGTGAATCCTTTTTTAAGGGGAGGAGAAATTTTTGAGAGTTCGGTCTAAAACCGTGCTTGCTTCCCCATCTTGCCTGCCTTTATGGTAGATTGCGGAGTTTTCCTATCATAATTGTAATTAAATTCGGCTTCCAATGCTAGCGCATGTTCCTTGGTTCGAAGAGAGCGCTCTCTGTTGCTATTAACAGTGATGACCCCCTTGGGGCCGGGCATCTTTAGCTTGAGGTACGCATAATGCGGAATGATGTTGAAGCGAGCGAACACTGTCTGACCGAGCAGGGCATGATAGCCGCTGCGGAAGGGCACAATGTCGAAGATCAAGTCTTTGCTTCGAAAGTTATCGGGTGAGCCAAATACTACTTCCAGGATGACGGAGTCTGTGCACCGAGGCTTGATGCCTAGAATCACTCCTTTGAAGGTAGTGTTGCTGGTTTTGATCCTTGACGGATCTATTCCCATCTTTTTCACCATGTTTAGGTAAATCAGGTTAAGGCTACTTCCTCCGTCCATTAGGACTTTTTGTGAGGTGATACCCATCTATGATGGGGTCTAGGACGAGTGTGGCCAAACCCCCATGATGGATACTGGTCGGGTGATCACATTGATCAAAGGTGATCGGATATGCCGACCATGGGTTATACTTCAGAGCTACGGGCTCTACAACATAGAGATCACGAAGGGCGCGCTTCCTCACCTTCTTGGGTATATGGGTGGCGTATATCATGTTTACTTTTTTGACCTCTGGAGGGAATTTCTTTTTGAGGGATCACTAGAAGAGTGTCTAGAGGGGGGGTGAATATACTACTAGGAGGAATTTAAAAACTAACCCCTCCCAAGTTAATTGTTTGGCATATTTTATCAGTTTTAGCAAAGCTAGCAAGTCTAACAGCCCTACACATGCATCTAAACAAATATGGCAGCGGAAAGTAAAGACATTGCATATGAAGTAAAGTGCCGAGATAGGTAGATCAAACACAGTTGTTGATGCATGGATTTTTCTCGTGGTTCCGATAGGTGGCGCTATCGTACATCCATGTTTATGGAGTCTTCAACCCATGAAGGGTAACGGTCGCGAGAGTCCACGGAGGGCTCCACCCAAAAGGGTCCACAAAGTAGCAACCTTGACTATTCCATAACGGCTTCCGTCCACGAAGGACTAGCCTCACTATGGGTAGATCTTCATGAAGTAGGCGATCTCCTTGCCCTTACAAACTTCTTGGTTCACTCCACAACATGAAGTAGGAGGCTCCCACGCGACACCTAACCAATATAGGAGGCACCACCCTCCAAAAGGTAATAGGCTCGGTAATGACGATGAACTCCTTGCTCTTGTGCTTCAAGATGATAGACTCCTCAGCACCCAATCACTCTCTCACAGATTTGGCATGGTGGAAGAGATGGGATTGGTGGAAAGCTACTTGGGGAGGCTAGAAATGAAGATCCATATGATTGGAGTGGAATATCTTGACCTCAACACAAGGGTAGGTGGTTCTCTCTCAGAAAATCTGATAGGATAGGTATGGAATAGTTCTGAGTGCTTATTTTTCAAGTAGGTCGTGGTGAAGGGGTATATATAGGCAGCCCCAAAAAACCAACCGTTACACACAAAATGACGAACTCGATGAAACCAATGTGTTAAAATCGGTGGTACCGAAGTGACCAAAAGGTGGCAACTTTTGAATCTCGGTGAGACCGATATAGGAAAGTCGGTTGCACTGATAAGGTGACCAACGGTCAGATTTCCAATCTCGGTGACGCTGATCCAACAGTCTTAGTGGGACTGAAGTGGCTAGGGTTTGGCAGAGTCTGTCTAGGTTCTAGAATCGGTGGCACCGGTACGGGAAAGTTGGTTGCACCGATTTTGAGTGTTAGATATAGAACAAAGTTTGGTGAGAGAGTTTGTGGATGTTTTCGACGACTATCACTTGTGCATGTTTGAGCATATTGTTCACCAACAAAACCTTGCCCCCGTTTTAATAGTATTGGCTTCCCTATGGACTCAAATGTAGAGTCCTCTTGCTTGAAGCTTGGCCAACCTATTTCCTTGCGTCTTGGGGTATGTCCACAATATCCTTTTGCCAATCCTCTCTATAGACTATATCTAAAATACACTAGGTAAAAGTATCAGTCCAAGAGACAATGTATGTTATCATGAATTATCAAAACCACCAAGGTAGCATGTTGTGCTTTCACTTTTGTCCGCCAGCAATCGGACCCCGAGGCTCATCCTTGACCTTGCTGCGAGGGCTCTTGCCTTGATCCTCGGGAGGGAGCTTGCCAACCTGTTTAAACACCCAACAGTTATGGTGTGTGTGGTTGGCAGGCTTCTCTTGTGGTCCCGTGGATTTGGCATGGCCTTTCCATGAGCTTCTCCAGTGGTTATGGTTCATCGCGATTGCCTTTAGGAGGCTCCTTCCGCTACCCAGGTCGGGAATTGTGGAATCCGGCGTTAATAGTCGTATCATCGGCATCGCTATGATTGTGTCGGCGCTTGTTCTTGTTGCGCTTGGGTTTCCTGTTGCCATCCCGAACCTCAGAAGTTCCAGGGTCTTCTGAGTTGTGGTTGCATCTTTCTAGCCAATTATCTTTGCCCGCGCAAAAGCAGGTCATGAGGGATGTAAATGCAGACATAGTCCAAGGTTTATCCTGGCCGAGCTGGCGAGCTAGCCAAGTATATGTTCCTATGACCATGAGATCATGCAACTCACAGATATCGGAGGAGTGCCTTGTGTGTATCAAACGTCGCAACGTAACTGGGTGACTATAAAGGTGCTCTACAGGTGTCTCCGAGGGTGTATGTTGAGTTGGCATGGATCAAGACTGGGATTTGTTACTCCATGTGACGGAGAGGTATCTCAGGGCCCACTCGGTAATACAACATCACAATAAGCCTTGCACGCAATGTGACTAAATGTTAGTTACGGGATCTTGTATTACGGAACGAGTAAAGAGACTTGCCAGTAACGAGGTTGAACTAGGTCTGAGGATACCGATGAGCAAATCTTGGGCAAGTAACATACCGAAGAACAAAGTGAACATCATACGGGATTTACTGAATCCTTGACATAGAGGTTCGACCGATAAAGATCTTCGTAGAATATGTAGGAACCAATGTGGACATCTAGGTCCCGCCATTGGTTATTGACCATAGAGGTGTCTCAGTCATGTCTACATAGTTCTCGAACCCGCAGGGTCTGTACACTTAAGGTTTGGTGACATTTCGATAGTATAGAGTTATATATGGTGGTGACCGTAGTTTTCTCGGAGTCCCGGATGAGATCCCGGACGTCACGAGGAGCTCCGGAATGGTCCGGAGGTAAAGATTCATATATAGGATGTCCTGTTTTGGTCACCGAAAAAGTTTTGGGCTCATCGGTAGTGTACCGGGAGTGCCGGTAGTGTACCGGGAGACCTTCGGGAGGGGTATTTCGACCCAAGAGGCTTCATGGGCTGTGGGAGAGTGAATATCATCCCTTAGTGGGCAGGTGGAAACTCCCACACAAGGCCCCTGTGGCTGGAGAAAAAAACCCAATAGGAAAAGGTGGAAAAAGGAAAAAAAAAGGAACGAATCCTAGTCCTACTAGGATTGGACGAAAGTCCTCCAATCCTAGTTGGTTCGGCCGAAGCCCTTGGCTTGGGAAGCCAAGGATGCCTCCTCTCCTCCTCTCCTCTTATATATATTGGAGGTTTTAGGGTTTTTGCACTAGAATTTCAGCCACATGCTACCTGTTCCTCCAGTGCATAGTTTCTCCTCTAGATCGGATTTCTGCAGTGCTTAGGCGAATCCCTGCCGGAATTGCTCCACCACCATCGTCGGAGCGCCGTCAGGCTGCCGGAGAACTCTTCTTCCTCATCACTCCTTCTTGATGGATGAAGACGATGGAGATCGTCATCAAGCTGCACGTGTGCTGAATGCGGAGGTGCCGTCCGTTCGGTGCTAGATCGGAAGGATCGTGATCAAGTTCGTGGGACGGATCGTGATCTAGTTCGTGGGACGGATCATGATTGGATCGCGGGACAGATCATGATTGGATTGCGGGATGGATCGTGATTGGATCATGGGACGCACAGCAATTTGGATCGCGAAGACGTTCGACTACACCAACCGCGTTTCTTAACGCTTCCCGCTTAGCGATCTACAAGGGTATGTAGATTCAATCGCCCTCTCGTAGATGCTCATCACCATGGATAGATCTGCGTGTGCATAGGAATTTTTTTGTTTCCCATGCAACGTTTCCCAACAGGCCACTCATCCCAAATATTATGCCAGAAAGAGGCTATTGCCTCAGTGTCCGGGCAGTCGACAATCTGGTTCTTCTTGGTCAAGAACCGATTCCAAAATTGCTGCGCAAACTCTCCGGGCTTCTGAACGACGAGGTCGGAGAAATCCGGCGGCCGAACATAGGTGCCCTGGAAGGTAGATTGAAATGCATCTTCCAGGTCTTCCCAACATCCAATGGAGTTTTCAGGGAGGTTGTTTAACCACTGCCGAGTTGACCCCTTGAGTTTTAAGGGGAGATATTTTATGGCATGGAGATCATATCCTCGTGTCATGTGGATATGGAGGAGGAATTCTTCAATCCATACGATCAGGTCAGTTGTCCCATCGTACTTTTCGATGTTCACAGGTTTAAACCCCTTTGGGAACTGATGCTGCATCACCTAATCCGTGAAGCAGAGGGGGTGAGCGGCACCTCGAACCCGAGCTATGTCGTGCCTGTATTCGGCGTCTGTCCTAGCTCGATTACATTCCTGGACTGTGTTATTGTTTCGGTCGAGCCATGGTCTGTACCCATCCCGTCTATCGGGTGAGTAGCCTTTGGATCCATAGATGGATCTTGTGGGACCTGCTCTGTAGTCTAGGTCGTCTCACAGGTCGAACCTGTAACTAGGCTCTAGTGGCTCCGTTCCCCATCTTGAGGGCATAGTCGGTCTATAACCGGTGTTGTCGGCCATCCTGTCACACCTTCGAGGGGGGTGGTCTGGCTTGTGGTATGGCGTATGTTTGGGAGATGGGGTATCAGTGAGCTCGTCGTTAAATTGCGGCAGCAGCCTTCTGCGTGGATAACTCTTAAGTTGGTCTAACAGACCGGTACCATATCCCTCCTCCGCTGAGAGGACTCTTGTCCATTGATCATTGTGGTCATCTTGTTTGGCTTTAAGTTGTCGTTCCTTTGCTTTCCGGCTACGGGCCGTTGCTATGAGTTGTTGTGTGAACAATTCCTGATATTCAGAGTTATCAGGAATGTCGAGCTCATCGGCTGCCGGGATGTCCTCCTCCTTGACGCTAGGGAGGTAGTTGTTATCCTCGGAATTGTTGAAGTCGTTGGGGTTGCTCTGGTTTCTAGGTTTTTCCTGACCCTCTAACGGGTATTCCAAGATATCAGGATCCCCACGGTCTTCGTGTTTATCTTCATCTCTGGTGCCGATAATAGCTTTCCTTCCCTTTTTGCCTTTTGACCGCTTATGCGGTTTCGAGCACCTCGATGGTGCGTCACCCGAATTGTCGCGATCATTATTAGGTGTTTTGTCACCATTAGCGGTAGGGGTGTCTACCATGTAGACATCGTATGTGGAGGTGGCAGCTCATCGTCCAGTATTGACGGGGGTGGGGGCGCAATCATATTCATCCATGTATTCCGCCTTGTTGGAGGCATGGTCCAACATGTCGGTTCAGTCTTCGACTGTGGCTATGAAGTGGGTGGTGGGTGGGTCGGAAAAATTCGTCCTGACACGCTTTGTGGCCTATGTGAGCACAGATCGGGGTTGGATCGTCGTTAATTTTCATCGACGAGATGCGATCTATAGCCTCGTTGACTGTCGAGAGCTCGATCGGGTCCAACCGCATGGAGCTGTTGGAGTTGATCTTCGACGTGTCCAGATGAGTGGGGTGTTCGGCAAGAATAGGTATCCGGTCTTCTGGTACTATGACCGGACCCAGACTAAGAGTTGGGCCATCGCCGGAATTAACCTCGTGGGCGTGACAGAAAATGGAGCTCGAGGTTGAAGCCTTAGAGTCTTCGGGTATGGCAGGCGAGACTGCGAGCCCGGTTAGTGACAAGTCACCCCTAGGATCCATGGAGAACTCCAGGTTCCCGAATCTGATCTCTTCGCCGAGGGCAAAGCTTCTGACATGGCCTAGATGGCCCTTCGGTCGGCGTGCAACACAATTCTGCCAAAGGCAAAGATTTGTCTGGGTATGAACTTGTCCATCTTGCGGACCTCTTCGTGGATGACAAGGCGAGACATCGATCCCTTGCGTGCTCACAGCGGAACTCTCAATGAAAGCACCAATGTCGGTGTCAAAACCACGGATCTCGGGTATGGGGTCCCGAGCTAGGAGACTAGAATCGATGGTAACAGGAGACGAAGGTGACAAGGTTTTACCCAGGTTCGGGCCCTCCTATGGAGGTAATACCCTACGTCCTGCTTGATTTTACTGATGATGATTAGGTTATAGAGTTGATCTACCTCGAGATCAAAGAGTTAAACCCTAGATGAGTTTTTCTATATCTACAACCTAAAACCCTTCGGCTTATATAGACTCCGGGGGTACCTAGGGTTTACACATGGTCGGTTACATGCCGAAGAGATAAACATGCCTATTTGTAGCATTAAACATGGAGAACAAGCCATGATTCCTAAAGCTTTCTTCCTGGAGACAGGGCCTTCGATCGATCCAATGTTTGGCAAGCGGCCCATACATTCTGGCCCACAAGAAACGGGTTGGCCTCCCGAGGACCCCTTAATCCAGGACTCCCTCACAAGGGCTAAACATGATCAACACTAGAACTGTATGGGTGTTACATTAATTACAATGTAAATCACATAGTGATGCGAGCTAGAATATTGACTCTAGTGTAAGTGGGTGACTGTTGGAAATATGCCCTAGAGGCAATAATAAAGTGGTTATTATTATATTTCCTTGTTCATAATAATCGTTTATTATCAATGCTATAACTATATTAATTGGAAACTCAAATGCATGTGTGGATACATAGACAACACTGTGTCCCCATTATGCATCTAGCAGACTAGCTCGTCGATCAAAGATGGTCAACGTTTCCTAGCCATTGACATGAGATGTCATTTGATAATGGGATCACATCATTAGGAGAATGATGTGATGGATGAGACCCAAACTATGAACGTAGCATATGATCGTGTCAGTTTATTGCTATAGTTTTCTGCATGTCAAGTATCTATTCCTATGACCATGAGATCATGCAACTCGCTGACACCGAAGGAATACCTTGTGTGTATCAAACATCGCAACGTAACTGGGTGACTATAAAGATGCTCTGCAGGTATCTCCAAAGGTGTCTATTGAGTGGGCATGGATCAAGACTGGGATTTGTTACTCCATGTGACGGAGAGGTATCTCAGGGCCCACTCGGTAATACAACATCACAACAAGCCTTGGAAGCAAAGTGACTAAATTGTTAGACACGGCATCTTGTATTACGGAACGATTAAAGAGACTTGCCGGTAACAAGATTGAACTAGGTATAGAGATACCAACAATCGATCTTAGGCAAGTAACATAACGAAGAACAAAGGGAACAACATATGGGATTAATTGGATCATTGACATAGAGGTTCAACCGATAAAATTCTTTGTAGAATATGTAGGAACCAATATGGGCATCCAAGTACCGCTTTTGCTTATTGACTATAGAGGTGTCTCGGTCATGTCTACATAGTTCTCGAACCAGCAGGGTCTGCACACATAATGTTCGGTGACGTTTCAGTAGTATTGAGTTGTGCATGGTGGTGACCGAAGGTTGTTCAAAGATCCAGATGAGATCCCGGACATCCCGAGGAGATCCAGAATGGTCAGGAGGTAAAGACTAATATATAGTAAGTCCCATTTTGGTCACGTGAAAAGTTTCGGTTATTTCTGGTAGTGTACAGGGGGTGTCGGGAAGCCATCGGGAGGGGCCATCCATGCCGGGAGGCCACATGGGACTTAGGAGTGGCGCACGAGCCCTTAGTGGGCTGGGCAAGCCATCCCCTAAGGGTCCATCCAGCGCGGGTGGGGAGAAAGGAAAAAAAACCAAGTGGGAAGGGATTCCAAGTAGGATTGGAATCCTACTTGGAGTTAGATTGGAGGTGGACTCCTCCACCTCCTCCTTCAGCCGACTCCTAGGGGAAACCCTATGGCGTCGGCCCCTTCCCTTCCTCTTATATACATTGAAGGGGAGAGAGGTAAGCCGCATCCAACCCTAAGCCACGGTGCAGCCCTCTCTCCCCATTATATCGTCTCCCTCTAGATTCGGCGTTGCTTAGACGAAGCCCTAACGAAATAGTTCCACCACCATCGTCGTCATGCCGTCGTGCTCCTGGAGAACTCATCTACCTCTCTGTTCCATCTTGCTAGATCAAGAAGGCGGAGATCACCATCGAGCTGTACATGTGCTGAACATAGAGGTGTCGTCCGTTCGGCGCTCGATCGGGACGGATCGTGATTGGATCGCGGGACGGCTAGCGATTTTGATCGTTTTGACTACATCAACCGCGTTTCTTAATGCTTCCCGCTTAGCGATCTACAAGGTTATGTAGATCCACTCTACCTATCGTAGATGCTCATCACCATGGATAGATCTTGTGTGTGCATTGGATTTTTTATTTCCCATGCAACGTTCCCCAACACTGAAATCACCTGGTTTTCGCTTCCGTGCTTCTTCGTTGATGCGCTACCGGCCTATGGCTGCACGCCAGCGGTTGTTACAGCGCGGACGCGTCAATGGAGGTTGAGGTTACCCCCGCGAGCTAGGTGTTCTTGACCCGCGGATGGCAGGCATTTGTCCGTGCCCGCGGCATGAAGGGGAGGTGCACCCTCCACTTCAAGCACGACGGGGCGGTGACGCTTTTTGTCAAGATATTTGGGGAAGACGGTAGGCGCCTGGGATGCTGCCCGGAGGGCGATGACGACAGCATCGTCCGTCTCCCCGCTGGTGATGGCTGTCACGATGATGGTGCCCTCGATGGTGAACTTGCCCTTGGCGGTGGCAGCAGCTCCTCCAGCGGCGATGACACCTCCTCCAGGGGGAGCTCATGCGACGACGACTACGACGAGCCGCCGTGCCACCACGCCCGGACCAGCAAGGTTGACTAGCCACCGTGGCATGGCGTACCCGCCCTGGGGACAATGAGCCATCTTGTTGTCGTGTCTATGTCAACGAGGAGGAGGATTTAAGTTGAGTGCGGGTGGCGCCGGAGTGAAACAGACCGATACCAATGCTCCAGAAGATTCCCCTTTTATTTCCATTCTCGTTGTGGTTCATTTGGCTATTGCATTCATCATCGCATCATTCACATCATCTGCATGGCATCATTCATTTTTGAAAATTTGCATCCATTTGTAGTTGTCAGTTCTCTCCGTTCGTGTCGCTGATCGTTTCAAGACCAACCACACACGCACGCGCACGCGACATCGTTAAAAAACCCGTTTTTCAAGCGCGAGAAAAATATTCTCGCATTGGCTCATAACCTGGAGTGCGGTCTTATTATAGTGTAGATAGACCTCCTGGCAAATTTTGTTGTATTCTGAGGTCGTTTGACACCCCATCGGTCAACCATAGTAGTGCGGTCATCGGTTTATTATCAAATGCTTTTCGGTGTTTTAAAAACCTCGTCTCATGGGCCGCAAACCTCCCTCTCATCTCCACCTATCCCACCTACACAGCCCACCAACCCACCTATCCTACCCCACTACAGGAGTCGTCTGATCGCGATCGGAGGGTCCGAAAGCGGACAAAAATTCCCTAATCCTAGCCCCTAATTGCTATAAGTAGACCTAGCTCCTCTTCCTCATTTTGCATGCGCACCCAACCCCAGCTGTCACCACTCCACCCCTGTCACACTCCCGCAGCCGCCAAGCCCGCTAGGACCCAAATCAGGCCCTGGGAAGCCCATCTGGACCCGACCCCGAGCCTCTGCGCCCCTCCTTCCACGGCGCCCAGCCCCTCGCACGTAGCTCGTCCTTGAACTCACCCCGCAGCCCCTGGCGCTCAGTCCCGTGCCAGTCGACCACCCCACATCACCGGTGACCAACAGGTCCCCTGCACCGCCCTCTCTTTCCCTCTCTATTCTCTCTTCCCGCTCTAACTTCTCTCTGTGCTTCGGTTGTGGAAGGAACCCGATGCCATGGATGCCAAGCTTGAGCTTCCTCGGGACGCCCCGGATCCAGTTTGAATGAGCCCTTCGTCACCCGATCCGGCATGAACCCGCCTTGGATCCGACCATACCCGCCACCAAGTTCTTCACCCTGTCGCCGGAGCGGCGGCACTGTTGCCTGTTGTCGCGCCTGCTGCATCCTGGACGAGCAGAGAGAGGTCGATGCCCAACGCTGCAGCCCTGCTCAGCTGTCGTGTGGGCCAGCGTCGCTCGCGGACTAGTAGCCTACCACCCGAACCGGCCCAGCCCCACCGCTGCCCTGCGTGGCCTCCTCCACCAACTAGGCCCAAGGCCATCTTGTGAGCGCTCCGCCCCCCCTTGCTGTTGGGGAACGTTGCATGGGAAACAAAAAATTTCCTACGCACATGCAAGATCTATCCATGGTGATGAGCATCTACGAGAGGGAGAGTGGATCTACATACCCTTGTAGATCGATAAGTGGGAAGCGTTAAGAAACGCGGTTGGTGTGGTCGAACGTCTTCGCGATCCAAATCGCCGAGCGTCCCGCGATCTCATCACGATCCGTCCCGCGATCCAATCACGATCCGTCCCGCGAACTCATCATGATCCGTCTCACGAACTCATCACGATCCGTCCCGCGAACTCATCACAATCCGTCTCGCGATCTGTATCACATACAACCTTTCCTCAAGTAAATCGTTAAGGAAACAATGTTTTGACATCCATCTGCCAGATTTCATAATTGAAAAATGCAGCAACTGCTAACATAATTATAACAGACTTTAGCATCGCTACGAGTAAGGAAGTCTCATCGCAGTCAACTCCTTGAACTTGCCGGAAACTTCTTTGTGGAAAGTCGAGCTTTATAAATGGTGACATTCACCATCAGCGTCTGCCTTCATTTTAAAGATCGATTTGTACTCAACGACCTGCCATCCAACGAGCAAGTCTACCAAAGTCTATACTTGGTTTTCATATATGGATCCTTTCTCGGATTTCATGACCTCTAACCATTTGTCGAAATCCGGGCCCATCATCGCTTCTCCATAGCTCATAGGTTCATTGTTGTCCAACAACATGACCTCCAAGATAGGGTTGCCGTACCGCTCAGGAGCAGTACACATCCTTGTTGACCTACGATGTTCGATAGTAACTTGATCCGAAGCTTCATGATCATCATCATTTACTTCCTCTTCAACTGACGTAGGTTCCACAAAAATAGCTTTTTGTGCTGCGCTACTCTCTGGTTGAAACAAAGGTTCAACAACCTCATCAAGTTCTATCTTCCTGCCACTCAATTCTTTCGAGAGAAACTTTTTCTCGGGAAAGGACCTGTTTTAGCAACAAACACTTTATGCTTGGATCTGAGATAGAAGGTTCACCCAACTGTTCTTAGGGTATTCTATGAAGATGCATTTGTCTGCTCTGGGTTCGAGCTCATTAGGTGAAAACCTTTTCCCGGTGGTCTCTCGGTACACTACCGGCACTCCCGGTACATTACCGATTAGCCCGAAACTTTTCCGGCGACCAAAATGGGACTTCCTATATATCAATCTTTACCTCCAGACCATTCCGGAGCTCCTCGTGATGTCCGGGCCTCATCTGGGACTCCGAACAACCTTCGGTCACCACCATACATAACTATATACTACCGAAATGTCACCAAACATTAAGTGTGCAGACCCTGCGGATTCGAGAACTATGTAGACATGACGGAGACACCTCTACGGTCAATAACCAATAGCGGGACCTGGATGCCCATATTGGTTCCTACATATTCTACGAAGATCTTCATTGGTCGAACCTCTATGTCTAGGATTCAGTTAATCCCATATGATGTTCCCTTTGTTCTTCGGTATGTTACTTGCCCGAGATTCGATCGTCGGTATCTGTATACCTAGGTCAACCTCGTTACCGGCAAGTCTCTTTACTCGTTCCGTAATACAATATCTCGTGACTAACACTTAGTCACATTGCTTGCAAGGCTTATTGTGATGTTGTATTACCGTGTGGGCCCTAAGATACCTCCCCGTCACACGGAGTAATTAATCCTAGTCTTGATCCATGTCAACTCAACAGACACCCTCGGAGATACCTGTAGAGCACCTTTATAGTCACCCAGTTACGTTGCGACTTTTGATACACACAAGGCACTCCTCCGGTGTCCGTGAGTTACATGATCTCATGGTCATAGGAACATATACTTGACATGCAGAAAACAGTAGCAATAAACTGACACGATCATATGCTACGTTTGTAGTTTGGGTCTTGTCCATCACACCATTCTCCTAATGATGTGATCCTGTTTATCAAATGACATCTCATGTCCATGCCTAGGAAACCTTAACCATCTTTGATCAACGATCTAGTCTATTAGAGGCATACTAGGGACATGGTTTTGTCTATGTATCCACACATGCATCTAAGTCTCCGATCAATACAATTATAGCATGGATAATAAACGATTATCATGAACAAGGAAATATGATAATAACTAATTTATTATTGCCTCTAGGGCATATTTCCAACAGTCTCCCACTTGCACTAGAGTCAATAATCTAGTTCACATCACCATGTGATTCGCATTGTTATGAATCTAACACCCAATGAGTTCTAGGGCTCGATCATGCTTTGCATGTGAGAGAGGTCTTGTAGTCAACGGGTCTACGACATTCAGATCCGTGTGTACTTTGCAAATCTCTATGTCAAACCATAAACACTGCTACCACACTCCACTTGGTACTATTCCAAATGACTGCTCCACTATATGTATCCAGATTGCTACTACGGGTCATCCGGATTGGTGTTAAAGCTTGCATTGACGTAACTCTTTACGACGAACTCTTTATCACCTCCATAATTGAGAAACATCTCCTTAGTCTTTTAGTTACTAAGGATAATCTTGACCGCTGTCCAGTGATCCACTCCTAGATCACTCTTGTACCCCTTGACGGACTCATGGCAAGGCACACACAGGTGCGGTACATAGCATAGCATACTATATAGAGCCTATGGCTAAGGCACAGGGGACGACATTCATCCTGTCTCTTTCTTCTGCCGTTATCGAGCTTTGAGTCTCACTCAACTTCACACCTTACAAAGCAGGCGAGAACACTTCTCTCTGACTAATCCATTTTGAACTCTTTCAAAATCTTGTCAAGGTATGTAGTCATAGAAAGTCTTATCAAACATCTTGATCTATCTTTATAGATCTTGATGCTCAACAATTACATAGCTTTATTCAGGTCTTCCTTTGAAAATAACTTTTCAAACAACCGTTCATGCTTTCCAGAAATTCCACATTATTTTTGAATAGCAATATGTCATCCACATATACTTATCGGAAACTCTATGGTGCTCCCACTCACTTTATTGTAAATACAAGTTTCTCATAAACTTTGTATAGACTCAAAAACTTTGATCACCTCATCAAAGTGTACATTCCCAATCCGAGATGCTTGCTTTAGTCTATAAAAGGATCACTGAAGCTTGCACACCTTTTAGCATCCTTAGGACCGACAAAACCTTCTAGTTGTATCACATACAACCTTTCCTCAAGTAAACCGTTAAGGAAACGATGTTTTGACATCCATCTGCCAGATTTCATATTTGAAAAATGCAGCAACTGCTAACATAATTATAACAGACTTTAGCATCGCTACGACTCATCGCAATCAACTCCTTGAACTTGCCGGAAACTTCTTTGCGGCAAGTCGAGCTTTATAAATGTTGACATTCACCAACAGCGTCTGTCTTCATTTTAAAAATCGATTTGTACTCAACGACCTGCCATCCAACGAGCAAGTCTACCAAAGTCTATACTTGGTTTTCATATATGGATCCTTTCTTGGATTTCATGGCTTCTAACCATTTGTCGGAATCCGGGCCCATCATCGCTTCTCCACAGCTCGTAGGTTCATCGTTGTCCAACAACATGACCTCCAAGACAGGGCTGCCGTACCGCTCAGGAGCAGTACACATCCTTGTCGACCTACGAGGTTCGATAGTAACTTGATTCGAAGCTTCATGATCATCATCATTTACTTCCTCTTCAACTGACGTAGGTTCCACAGAATATCTTTCTGCGCTGCGCTACTCTCTGGTTGAAACAAAGGTTCAACAACCTCATCAAGTTCTATCTTCCTGCCACTCAATTCTTTCGAGAGAAACTTTTTCTCGGGAAAGGACATGTTTTAGCAACAAACACTTTATGCTTGGATCTGAGATAGAAGGTTCACCCAACTGTTCTTAGGGTATTCTACGAAGATGCATTTGTCCGCTTTGGGTTCGAGCTCATTAGATGGTGCCCTATTTAAAGTGAATGTAGTTGTCTCTAATGCACAACCCCGAAATTATAGTAGCAAAACGATAAGGGACATCATAACATGCACCATATCTAATAGAGCACGACTATGACGTTCGCACATACCATCACACTATGGTGTTCCAGGTGGCGTGCGTTGTGAAACAACTTTCACATTGTCTAAAGTTGTATGACAAACTCGTAACTCAGATATTCACCTCCACGATCATATCGCGGATATTTTTATCTTCTTGTCACGATGATCTTAAACTTCACTCTGAATTTTCTTGAACTTTTCAAATGATTCAGACTTGTGTTTCATTAAGTAAAGGTACACTATATCTACCCAAATCATTAGTGAAGGTAAGAAAATAACGATATCCACCACACGCCACAAGACTCATTGGATCGCATACATCAACATGTATCATTTCTAATAAATCACTTGCCCGCTCCTTCAGACCAGAAAACGGGGTCCTTAGTCATCTTTCACCAAGAGGCATGGTTCGCATGTCTCAACCGATTTGAAATCGAAAGAGTCCAAAGATCCATCAGCATGGAGTTTCTTCATGCCTTTTATACCAATATGACATTTAGCAGCAGTGCCACAAGTATGTGGTACTATCATTATTAACTTTGCATCTTTTGCCATCAATGTTATGAACATGTGTATTACTACGATCAAGATTCAACAAACCATTCTCACTGGCTGCATAACCATTGAAGGTATTATTCATGTAAATAGAATAACCATTATTCTCTAACTTAAATGAATAACCGTGTTGCAATAAACATGATCTAATCACGTTTATGCTCAACGCAAAACACCAAATAACACTTATTTAGGTTTGTTACCAATCCCAAAGGTAGAGAGAGCGTGCGATGTCGATCACATCAACCTTGGAAACACTTCCAACACACATCGTCACCTCACCCTTAGCTAGTTCTCCGTTTATTCCGTAGCTTTTATTTCGAGTTACTAACATTTAGCAACCGAACCGGTATCCAATACCCAGGTGCTACTAGGAGTAATAGCAAGGTACACATCAATAACACATATATCAAATATACTTCTGTTGACGTTGCCAGCCTTCTTATCTACCAAGTATCTAGGGTTGTTCCGCTTCAGCGACTGCCCTCCTCATAATCGAAGCACTTAGTCTCGGGTTTGAGTTCAACTTTGGGTTGCTTCACTGCAGCAGCAACTGACTTGCTATCCATGAAGTTTCCGTCCTTGGTCTTTCCCTTCTTGAAACTAGTGGTTTGACTAACCATCAACACTTGATGCTCCTTCTTGATTTCTACCTTCACGGTGTCAAACATCACGAAAAGCTCAGGGATCATTATTTCTATCCCTGGTGTTTTATAGTTCATCACCAAGTTCTAGTAGCTTAGTGACAGTGACTTGGAGAACTATATCAATCACTATCTTATCTGAAAGGTCAACTCCCACTCGATTCAAGTGATTGTAGCACCCAGACAATCTAAGCACATGCTCAACGATTGAACTATTCTCCTTCATCTTGCAGGCAAAGAATCTTGTTGGAGATCTCATATCTCGCAACATGGGCACGAGCCTGAGATCCTAATTTCAGCTCTTAGAACATCTCATATGTTCTGTGACGTTCAAAACGTTTAGGAGCCTCAATTCTAAGCCGTAATGCATGACACACTAATCTATCAAGTAGTCATCAGAACGTGCCTGTCAGTTGTTCACAACATCTACAAACCACTCTAGAGGGGTTGGCGCAGCGAGCATTGCATTAAGGACATAAGCCTTCTGTCCAGCAATGAGGACAATCCTCAGATCAGGGACCTAGTCCGCAATATTTCTACCAACATCTTTCAACTCTATTTCTCTAGGAACATCTTTCAACTCTACAGCACGATTTCCCCTCTCCAGAGCCCAAAACAGTCTCGAGATCAGCCCTCCGGAGGAAGAACAGGAGGTGGCACTTTTCTTTGATGAATTTATTTAGCCTGGAATTTGCAAAAAATTGCATGAACTATTCATAGAAACACGCTTCACTCATGAAGGGTATATGTGGCCATTCACAAGGCCTAACTTCCGCATTTCGAGGGAGGTTGATCTCGCTATCTTGAATCATCCTAGAAACTCCCCTGGAGCTCTGGATTCAAGAAAATTTCCTTAGAAAGTTCATTATCCTAATAAAAACTTTCTAACAAAATTGGGCCACAAATTCATGACAATAAAACTTTGCAAGATTTGTAGCAACTACTCATAGTGATGCCTAGGGGCCATATCAAGAATTATATTACTTGGAACTCAAAGAATTCAACATGCAAGCTTGTTTTTAGTAGCACCAACTACAACAGGATATGCAAAATATCAACCACTAAAACAAAAACTAATTGGAGCATTAGGACAGTCACATACCAAGGAAAAAAATCCTTAAAATAATTTCGGAAATGAAGTTCCGAGCAAAGAGATCAAAAATTTTACTTTCTGGGTGAAGAACGCGCGAGAGAGAGAGAAAGAGATGGTTAGGGAATTTTTGTTGGAGGTAGGAGAATGAGTGGGAGGAATAGATAAGTCAGGGGAACCTATGGGCCCCACAAGCCAACCGACCGTACCATCCCCGGGGGCTGTTGTGTGGTGGCCCACTCGCACACCCCCTTGCAGTAATTTTTACTCCAAAAATTATTTATTCCAGATAATTTCATGTTAAAATTTTGCGAGAATCTAAGACTTTTTATTTTTGAGGTATTTTTCATGCACGGGAAAAACATGGAATTTCATGGAATTTTATTTTTATTTTTACTAAGAAAACACAATATAAAGTTGTGATACAGAGAGTTGTGAATACTCAATTCATCAATCTCATGCCTTTCGAAAAGAATTCGATAATAAGGTTGATCAATTCTTATTAATAAACATTTTCGATTGACATGAAACCGAAGAATTTTCATATGTCACTAGGTTACCTCAATTGGGATCTGTATCTCCCCTACAATAAGATTATAATATTTCTTCTACTTGGCACTAGGTAGAGGAATTGTAATATCTCCAATGATAATCGTGCGAGCAGGATCAATGACATTAATATTATTAACCAAAGTTTGCTTCCTCAGAAAATGCATGGTATGTTGCTCGCCATTGAAATAAAGGTAACCTTGCTTTTATTGCAATGTATAACAGCCCCTGCAGTATTTAGAAAAGGTCTACCAATGATGATCGGCATATTTTCATCCTCCGGCATATCGAGAATAATGAAGTCTGTTAAGATAGTAACATTTGCAACCACGACGGGAATGTCCTTGCAAATTCCGATTGGTAAAGCAGTGGATTTATCAGTCATTTGCAAAGATATCTCAATAGGTGTGAGTTTACTCAATTCAAGTCTTTTATAAAGGGAGAAAGGCATACCACTAACACCGGCTCCTAAATCACATAAAGCAGTTTTAAACTAATTCGTTTTAATAGAGCAAGGTATTGTGGGTATAGCTGGATCTCCCAACTTCTTAGGTACTCCACCAGCAAAGGAATAATTAGCAAGCATGGTGGCAGTTTCAGTTCCAGGTATCTTTATTTTATTAGTGATAATATCTTTCATATACTTAGCATAAGGAGGCATTTTCAATATATTTGTCAAGCAAGTGCGCAAATGGACAGGTCTAATCATTTCAGCAAAGCGCTCAAAATCTTCATCATCTTTACTTTTAGTGGCTTTACGAGGGAATGTCATAGTTTTTTAACCCATGGCTCTCTTTCCCTTCCATACTTCCTAGCAACAAAGTCTCTCTTATTGTAACGTTCGTTTCTAGAAGGAGGGTTATCAAGATCCTCAGTAGGTTCAGTTTCCACATCATTATCATTCTCTTTGTTATCATCGGGTTGAGCATCTACATGAGCATCATCATCATTTTCATTATCACTAGGTGTATGCTCACTACCAGATTGTGTCTCAGCATTGGAAACAAAAACTTCATTATTTCTCTCAATAGATTTTTCTATAACAGGTTCACTAGAAGCATGCAAGTTCCTATCATGTTTCTTTTTCTTTTTCTTATTAGATGAATTAGGTGCATTTCATTAATTTTCTGAGAATCTTGTCAATCCTTTTAGGGCGACCTTCATGATAACTAGGTTCTTGAGTCATTCTACCTCCTCTAGTCACAACTCTAATGGTGTGATCATTTATATTATTCATTTGAGCAAGCAAATCATTTTGTGATTTAGCCACATGGTCTAATTGGGTGTGAACCATAGAAGCGTGTTTGCCTAAACCTTTCACATCATTTGCAATTCTCAACATCAAGTCACTTAAGCGATCTATCATCATAGAATTATGTTGCAATTGATTCTTCACATAATTGTTGAAGTGTTCTTGCTTAACAACGTAATTATCAAATTCATCAAGGCATTGTTCAAGATTTTTAGTATAAGGTATATCACTTTTGTTAAAGGAACACATAGAGTTTATGTGGGCGTCCTGGGAACAGGGGTACCCAGAACGTCCTGCCTATGACCCAGAGCGCGGCTCACTTTGACGGTCTGGCACGGACCAGCGCGGCCTCACTCAAGAACAAAGTCCTCGCAGGAGCCCCACCCTCGTGAGGGGAACAATGCCAAGACCCCCGGGGGTAAGAGGCCTCCCCAGGTCACCTCCCAAGGGGCGGAGATCTCTATGCAGTGCTCAGCCTTGGGAGGTCAGGGGTGACGCAAGGCAGGCCCGGCAGGCACCAGAGTGCACAGAGGAGACAGTTTCCTCTTTGGTGAAAAGGAGGCAAAGATATACGCAGGTTCCCAAAGCACCCCCAAAGGTTTCCATTCCGGACCAACAAGACCAAGACCACGAGCTCGGCAGGACGGACGTCATCACCGAGCCCACTTCTGCATCACCACTGGTTACTTTGCACACGAAGTGCACCTTCAATCAGGATAAGGATGTACTCCTTGTCCCCCCCCCCTTCGAATTTGGCCGTTGTGGGATCCCTTCCCACCCTTGAGATAAGCGAAGAGGACCGGAGCCCCTATAAATAGAGGCTAGGTGGCTCTGTAGAGGGGGACAGATCGAACATCACTCGAGCACCCTCACAAGGCTAACCACCACTATACTAGTTCATATGTAAACCTCCTCATGACGCAATCCACCAAAGGAAGGAGTATGGTTTTACGCTTCGCAGTAGCCCGAACCTGGGTAAATCCTCGTGTGCTAGTCCTCTTCCCGTGTTTGAGTGAGTTCGCCGGTATAGGTTGTCGTGCGGTGAGCTTGACTCCGGAGCTGGAGGGATCTTTGCACACATCCCTAAGTTTGAACTTCTTTGGGTTTTGTGGAGCCCGAAATCTAACATTTGGCGCACCAGGTAGGGGCATGTCGAACCTCCTTCATCCACGACTGCAGTCAGGCCTCGATTCATCGTCTCCATGCCCGGCGTCGCCTCCGAGGACAAGCAGCCCATGGCATGCGGGAGCACCTCGGTTCGTCTGGCCAACTCCACGGTCGCGTGCATCATCGGCGGATCGCAGACGCCTGCCTCCAACCACCGGGTCAAGTGGTTCCTCCCCCAAGTGAGCGTGGTTCGGCCACGGCTCAAGGCCCTGCAGCTTCGAATGTGGCCGGAGGTCGACATCACCTTCAGCCCCGATGTCCACCCCAGGACAATGGCCGCCGCCGGTACGCTCCCCATGCCGAGCAAACCAACCATAATCAACATGGCCATCACCAAGACCCTCATTGATGGTGGAGCCAGCCTCAACATCTCGCATAATAATGAGTGGGATGTATATGCCAGGAGCCCCCCGAGGACGTGGAGGGGTTCCTACCCATGCCCAAGTGGAAGCCCCATGCTCCATGCTGGCGGACAACACTGTCCTCCAATGACTATGCCCACGCAACATGGATTCCCAATGCTCCGCGCTGGGGGAAGACAATGATGAAGGCATGCCTAGATGCCGGATGCGGCTGTTCCACGCTGGGGGAAGACAATGGTGAAACTCAAGGCTTTTCAGCCATATTTTAAGAAAAAGGGGCAAAAAAATTCTCCTTGCAGTTTTCCATCTTGAAGTTTCTTTCTTCGGATTGAACACCTGTCACTCTCTCCCTCTCGCACCCTGCTAGCAGGGGCTATGGGGCATGGTGCACGCACCTCGCCAAGGCCTTGGGGCCTTGGCGCCCTGGTTCTCGTGTGCTGCTCTCGAGTGAGCTAGCAGGTGAGTGTCGCCTCACCCTCGCTGGGCATCTCTGCCGTGGCCCGGCGCACTATCTTGAAGCCTCTGGAGGTTCACGCCTCCCGGGGTAGGAACTAGCAAAAAGGTATGGGAGCCGCTTGAGCATCAAAGGGGGACTCCTGAGCAACGCACCTCGGGAGCCTCACTGGTCACGTAGCCCCTTGCCCCTTGGTCTCATCCTGGTGATCCGGACTCCCCAACGGTGGTCGAGAACTCGCCCCTTGGATACATACAGGTGATCCGGATGCCCCAACGGCAGTCGAGGAATGCACGGGCCTAGGCCTGCCAATGTAGAGCGTTGCTTGAGCGTCAAGGGGGACTCCTGAGCAACCCGCCTCAGGAGCCTCACTATTCACATAGCCCCTCGCCCCTTAGTCTCATTTTGGTGATCCGGACGCCAAAGAGTGGTCGAGGCCTCACCCCTTGGTCTCGTCCTGGTGATCCGGACGACCCAACGGTGGTCGAGGAATGTGTGGGATTGGTCCTTGCCGACGTAGAGTGTCGAAAGGGCTCCCAAACCGCCTCACTCGCAAGAAGGAAGAACCCCCCCCAAGACCCCCAACACCCCTAGGTGGCACCGCCAGACATCACGACACAGAAGCCCGCCGCGGGCGCGTCAAGCTAAGTACCCTTATCACGACCCATAGGAAGTCTCAATTAGCAGTAACACAGGGACTAGAATACATGATGAGAGTACAAAAATAAGGGCGCAAGCGCCAAATTTCATTACACTCCCAAAGCCCCCCCATGATTTTTTGGTTAGAGGGAAAGGAAAGGAAGAAGAAGGTGGAGGAGCCTGTCGGCATTCTGGGAACGGGGGTACCCAGTCCTACCTGCGGCCCAGGGCATGGCCCACTTCATTAGCCAGGCACGGCTTGGCACGACACTGCTCAAGACAAGGCCCTCGCGAGGACCCTAGGCTTGCAAGGAAGAACGGCTTCAAGACCGTCAAGGATGTGCCTCCTCAGCCCCCCCTCCTACGAGGCGAAGATCTCTATGCAAGGTCTGGCCTCAGGAGTCAAGGGTGACGCAAGGAAGGACAGGCAGGCGCCAACGCGGTAGGCGGCACAGTCTCCTCTTTCGTGCAAATGGATCAAGGACATATGTGGGTTCCCAAAGCGCCGCCCAATGGTTTCCCTTCTGGTGCAATGAGACCACGGCCGCCAGCCCCGCAGGGCGGATGTCATCGCCGATCCCACCAATGTATCACCATCAGCTACTTTGTAGGCAAACACCGCCTTTAGACAATGCGCGGAAGTACTCCTGACCCCTTCAAAATTGGTCACTGTGAGATTCCTTCCCACCATTGTGATAAGGGAAGAGGACCCAGGCCACCGCTATATATAGAAGCTAGGTCACACCATAGAGGACACCAGACAAACAGCCCAGATCCGATCCCACACTTAGCCACTCAACTCACCACCGCAAGGCAGAGAGCCAAGAACACACCTTGGGCGCCCTCGCGAGGCTCAAGATCATTGTACTAGTTCATCCACCAAAACCTCCATGAGAGGCAATCCAGCAAAGTAGGAGTAGGGTATTATGCTTCACAACGGCCCAAACCTGGGTAAACTACCGTGTACATCTTGTTCCTCGTCATCAAACGATTTCGCCATTGTGTCCATGGAGTAGCGAGCTAGGTTGGTTGAGGCTGTAAGGAAACCTTCACACATGCCCCTGGGTTCGAACCTTAAGGGTTTTGCAGAGCCCGAAATTTGATAGAACCCCCCTCGGGGGCTGCCACTCCCAAGGCCCTGGCTCCTACGCCAGCGCTTAGTCAGAGTCCTCCTCTTCCTTGATGGGCCCATGGTGGTGCACCGGAGTAGCCGCTTCCCGGATGGGGGAGCAACACCATCGCAACTGGATACACCCCGAAGTCCGAGCGCACCGATGCGGTGGTGCGTCATTGCTATTGTCGCTCGGACTCTCCTCGGAGGAGGTGTCGCTGTCGCTGGAAGAATGACGACCGTTGCCAAGGGCAAGCACACCTCCATGGTCGCTGTCGTTGTTGCCCTCCAGGCAGCACCCCAAGCGCCTGCCGTCTTCCTCGAAGATCTTGACGAAAAGTGTCACAGCACCGTCATGCTTGAAGAGGAGCGTGAGCCTCCCCTCCAGGCCATGGATGCGGGCGAAGGTCTGCCATTCGTGGCTCAAGAAGGTGTGACCTGCGGGGGTAATCCCAACCTCCACCCACAACGCACTGCTACAACAACCATCGCCCTGCAGCCACAGACCCGTGGGCTCGTTAACCCATAGTGTCTCCACGAGGAAGCACGGAAGCTGCAACCGGGTGACCGCTGGCCTCTCCACCAGTGATAACCCACAAGTATTGGGGATCGCAACAGTTTTCGAGGGTAGAGTATTCAACCCAAATTTATTGATTCGACACAAGGGGAGCCAAAGAATATTCTTGAGTATTCGCAGCTGAGTTGTCAATTAACCACACCTATAAGACTTAATATCTGCAATATTGTATTCAGTAGCAAAGTAGTATGGAAGTAACGGTAACGGTAGCAAAAGTAGCAGTAGCAGTTTTGTAGTGATTGTAATGGTAGCAACGGAGAAGTAACATAGAAAGTATCAATATGTGGAAAGCTCGTAGGCAATGGATCAGTGATGGATAATTATGCTGGATGGCATTCATAATGCAACAGTTATAACACAGGGTGACACAGAACTAGCTCAAATTCATCAATGTAATGTAGGCATGTATTCCACATATAGTCATATGTGCTTATGGAAAAGAACTTGCATGACATCTTTTGTCCTACCCTCCCATGGCAGCGAGGTCCTAATGGAAACTAAGGGATATTAGGGCCTCCTTTTAATAGAGAACTTGACCAAAGCATTAGAACTTAGTGAATACATGAACTCCTCAAACTACGGTAATCCCAGTTATTGTCACCCTGGGGGATGCGGATCATAACTCGTAATAGGTGTCTACAACTTGCAAGATAGGATCAAGAACACATATATATTCATGAAAACATAATAGGTTCAGATCTGAAATCATGGCACTTGGGCCCTAGTGACAAGCTATGGGCAAAGTCATAGCAACATCAATCTCAGAACATAGTGGGTACTAGGGATGAAACCTAACAAAACAAACTCGATTACATGATAAATCTCATCCAACCCATCACCATCTAGCAAGCCTATGATGGGATTACTCACGAACAAAGGAGAGCATCATGGAATTGGTGATGAAGGATGGTTGGTGATGACGATGGCGTCGATTTCCCCTCTCTGGAGCCCAAAACGAACTCCAGATCTGGTCTCCCAAGGAAGAACAGGAGGTGGCGGCGGCTTCGTCTCATGAAACGCGATGAACTCTTCTCTCTGATTTTTTTCTTCGCGGATAGGGTTATATGGAGCTGAAGAGGAGGTCGGAGGAGCCACGAGGGCCTAGCAGGCTTGTGGCCTGCAGGTGGTTCCCCTCTGGTTACTTCTTGCGCCACTATTTTTTATTAGTTCCAAAAATATTCTCCGTAAATTTTCAAGATGATCCAAGAACTTTTATTTCTGCACAAAAATAACACCAAGGCAATTCTGCTGAAAATAGCATCAGTCCAGGTTAGTTCCATTCAAATAATGCAACCTAGAGTGCAAAACAAGGGCAAAAGGGTTTGGAAAAGAGGATACGATGGAGACGTATCAACTTCCCCAAGCTTAACCCATTGCTTGTCCTCAAGCCATTTAGTTGATAAACTGAAAGTGATAAAGAAAAACTTTTACAAACTCTGTTTGATCTTGTTGTTGTAAATACGTCCAACTGATATTCATATTTTCAGCAAAGATCATGGACTAACCACGTTCACAATAACATTTAGGTGTCACTTTTACTCATATCAATGATAGAATCAACTAGCGAGCAATGATAATAACTCTCGGATGACAACACTTTTTCAAACAATCATGATACAATATGACAAAATGGTATCTCGCTAGCCCTTTCTAAGACTAGAAAATATAAATGCAGAGCACCTCTAAAGAACAAGGACTGACTAAACATTGTAATACATGGTGAGAGAGATCCAGTCATGCTCATACTCAATATCAATTAACAGTAAGCATACAAATGACAGTGGTGCTCTCTAACTAGTGCCTTTTATAACAAGATGATGACTCAACAATAAAGTAAATGGAAAGGCCCTTCGTAGAGGGAAGCATTGATTTGTAGAGGTGCCAGAGCTCAAGCTTTTAAAATAGAGATAAGTAATGATTTTTTGAGCGGTATGATTTCATTGATTACATAACGACCAAACGGTTTTCAATATCTTCCATGCTAGATACATTATAGGCGGTTCCCAAACAGAATGATAAAGTTTTTACTCCCCCTCCACCAACCAGTCACACTCCATGGTGAGCCGAATCCACGAGTACCGTCCATACAAACACAGTTCTGGGGGAGTTTTGTTTAATCAGATTTTGCTTTTATTTTGAGCATCGAACTGGGCATCCTTATTACCATCCACTTTCTTGTGAATGATAGTGAATCAACACATATCGTGAGAAGAACCCACCTAGCATGGAAGATACTGACGGCCCCCAGTCGCCACATGAGTGATTTGGGCATACAAAACAGAATGTTCATTTGAAGGTTTAGAGTTTGGCACATGAAAATTTACTTGGAACGACAGGTAAATACCGCATATAGGTAGATATGGTGGACTCATATGAAACAACTTTGGGTTTGAGGGATTGGATGCCCAAGCAGTATTCCCGCTTAGTACAAGTGAAGGCTAGTAGAAGACTGGAGAGCGACCAACTAGAGAGCGACACAGTCATCAACAGGCTTTAAGAATAACCAACATTTAATGCAAGCATGAGTAGGATATAAATCACTATGAACATAAATATTGTCGAGGCTATGTTGAATTTGTTTCAACTACATGCATGAACATGTGCCAAGTCGGCCGCTTGAATCGTTCATAGGAGGATACCATCCCATCAAGTACTTAACAACCATTTTAATATGCACGTTGGCACCCAAAACAAACCATTATCCACTCTTAGTTAATTAATCATGGCATGAATAACTATAATCTCTAATTTTCATTGAAAATATGTTTCAGCCATGATGAACTGAATTTGGAACGATGAGCTAATCATATTTACAAAAGCAAGATAGGTCGAGTTCATACCATCTTTTCTCCATCTCAATATTTTCATCAAATATCGTCATTATTGCCTTTCACTTGCACGACTGAACGGTGTGTATAATAATAAGAGTGCACATGCATTGGACTAAGTTGGAATCTGTAAGCAATAACTCAAAGGAGAAGACAAGGTAATAGGATCTATAATAGGTGAACAATAATGCATATGATAGCCACTCAACATTTTCATTGTGGTCTTCTCCTTATGACCCAAAGAAAGAAAAATTAGAACATGAACGAGAAAACTATTTACACGAGAAAGTTCCCAACAAGTAAAAGAAGAACGAAAATCTTTTGGGTTGTTCTCTTTAATGCTACAACTAAGCAACTGGAAATAAAGCTAGAACTAATTTTTTGTATTTTTATCAAAGTTAAATAAACACACAAGAAGAAAACGAAACAAGAAAGTAAACTACCATGGATGGTACAATGAAAGAGTATGAACACCGACTAGTAAGATGACTGTGTGAACATGAATGTAAAGTCGGTGATAAATACGTACTCCCCCAAGCTTAGGCTTTTGGCCTAAGTTGGTCTATAGCCATGGATGGAAAGAGCTCTCTCCTGGGTACTCAGGAGCATCATTAGAGTTCCATTGGTTGCCGAACTCCTGCGGCTCCCACTAAAAAACTGGCTCCGGGTACGGATCAAGGGCTAGTGCCGGTTCTAGAGCTAGGGGTTGCGTTAAACACCAATAATTGTAAATGTCTCTGAGTGTAATGGTGTACCTGCCGGAGCGAATATCGAACAAAGATGAAGCAGACAGAGTAATAATTTCACAAGTACCCTCCTATCATCATTTTTCTTAATAACATCATGGGCTACCATACGGTCATAATCTAAAAACTTCGTGGGTAGCAGCCTCTCATCTTTCTCGTGAAGCCTAATGGGTATTTCAAAATGTTTAGCTAAACAAGATGCATAGATACCTCCGAGTATGGGCCCCTTCGAATTGTTGGTGTTCAACCGTTGGGCCACCATAGCGCCCAGACTAAAGGTTCTATCAGCTAATAATGCATGGCACATAATGGCGAGGTCCGGGGCACTAAGACTTCCACTCTCCCAGCGACCAACTAAACATCTTCCCGCAAATAATGAATAATAGCGTAGAACAGGAAAATGTAGACTAGCTCCTCTTGCCTTTGACACACCTCTCTCCTCCCCTAAAGCGACTGCGGTAATAGAATATTCCATGTCACAAGGAAGTGGTTCCCTGATGCTGCCTTCATAGGGTATTTTGCAAACTTTGCAAAAATCATAAAGGTTCATTTTCTTAGGCACATCATATAAGTGAAATTCTACAGTAGGAGGGTCTTCACTTGAATGAAAGTGAAAAATTTGCACAAAGGTATTCGTAAGCAAGAGGTATTGGTCACACTTACCGTTGAGGAAGTCAGTGATGCCTACATTCTCGGCCAAATAATAGAAATCTTCATAAATTCCGGACGACCTCAAGAATGTGTCACACGGCCATTCACGTGGTCAAACTTCTATGACGCGAGGAAGATTATACTTGAGTTTCTTCCTCATCTCATTTTCATCTTCCTTGGAACTCCGGCTTGAAGAGCCTCTTAATAATCTCCTCATAAATTTTGAAAATTCTGAAATTGTTAGTGACTTGAAATAAAGGTGAACAAAACTCAACAAAACTCATAGCAACTACTCCCTCAAGTGCCTAGAGGCTATATCATGCATCAAAACTACTTGGGACCATATAAATTTGGCATGCAAGCTCAAGAACAAGGTCACCACAATAGAAAAAAATTGCAATATATAAAGTACCAGGATAAAAACTAATTGGACCATTGGAGGAGTCACATACCGAGGAACAATCTCCCAAAACAGTTTTGCGTATGAAGCTTTGAGCAAGGAGATCGAAAATGGCAGCAAAATGAGCAAGAACACGGGTTTGAGAAATGGTGGGATTTTTCTAGAGGAAAATGAACTGGATGGGTGCTGGAATAAGTGGAGGGGGCCATGTCGAACCCACAAGCCTGCTAGGCGCGACCAGTGGGTGTGGCCGCGCCCTGTGGGCTTGTGGCCCACTGGTGCAGCCCCCTGCAGTCTGCTCAGTGCTAGAAATTTTTAAATATTCTAGAAAAATTCATACTCCATTTTCACAACATTTGAAGAACTTTTATTTTCAGGTCACTTTTTTATTGAGCGGGAAACTCAGAAAACAGAAGAAAATATCATTTTTACTTAACTTCATCTGACTAACAGAAAATAAAAGTTGGGTACACAAAGTTGTGATTTCTAAATTCATCCAACTCATGCTCATCAAAAGGAATCCATCAATAAGGTTGATCAAGTCTTATTAATAAACTTCTTTCGAATAACATGAAACCGAAGAATTTTCGAAACACCAAGTTACCTAAATGGGTATATGTATGTCCCCAAGAATAAGTGTATCATATTTCTTCTTGACGGTAGGAAGAGAGAATTCAAAGTCTCCAATAATAATCGTTGGAATTTTTCAATGGAGTTGATACTGTGAACTTGAGGTTGTTTCTCCGGAAAGTGTATTGTATGCTCATTACCATTAATATGAACAGTGACATTTCCCTTGTTGCAATCAATAACAGCCCTTGCAGTATTCAACAAGGGTATATCAAGGATGATCGACATACTGTCATCCTTGGGAATATAAAGAATAACAAAGTCCGTCAAGATAGTAGCATTTGCAACTACGACAGGTACATCCTCACAAATACCGATAGGTAGAGCAGTTGATTTAACAGCCATTTGCAAAGAGATTTCAGTAGGTGTCAACTTATTCAAATCAAGTCTATGATATAAAGATAAAGGCATAACACTAACACCAGCTCCCAAATCACATAAAGCGGTTTTAACATAATTCCCTTTTACAGAGCATGGTATAGCTGGTATTCCTGGATCTCCTAATTTCTTTGGTACTCCACCTTTAAAAGTATAATTAGCAAGCATGGTGGGAATATCAGCTTCTGGTATCTTTCCTTTATTAGTCACAATATCTTTCATATACTTAGCATAAGGAGTCATTTTCAGAATATCAGTCAAGCGCATACGCAAAAAGACAGGTCTAAGCATTTCAAGAAAGCGCTCAAAATCCTCATCATCCTTTTTCTTCATGGTTTAGGAGGAAAGGGCATGGGTTTCTAAACCCATGGTTCTGTTTCTTTCCCATGTTTCCTAGCAATAAAGTCCCTTTTATCATATATTTTATTCTTAGGATGTGGGTTATCAAGATCAATAGCAGGTTCAATCTCCACATCATTATCATTACTAGGTTGAGTTTCAACATGAACATCATCATTAATATTATAACTAGGCTCATGTTCATCACAAGATTGTGTCTCAACATCAGAAACAGAAATAGAATTTGGGTTTTCATGTGTATCTATAACAAGTTCACTAACAGCATGCAAAGTTCTATCATCATCGTTATTTCTCTTATTACTGGAATGACTAGGTACATCAATATTACTCCCTTGCGAATCATGTTCAATTCTCTTAGGATGGCCCTTAGGATACAAAGGTTCATGAGTCATTCTTCCACCTCTAGTCACAACTTTAACAAAATGATCATTGTTGTTACTATTCATCTCATTAAGAAAATCATTCTATGCCTTTAGTACTTGTTCTACTTGAGTAGTTACCATGGAAGCATGTTTACTAATCAGTTTAAGATCATTGATAGTTCTACTCATATAATCACCTAAGCCGTCAAGCATGAAAGCATTATGTTTCAATTGTCTACTAACATAAGCATTAAAATTTTCTTGCTTCACAAAAAAATTATCAAACTCATCCAAGCATTGGCTAGCAGACTTATTATAAGGAATATCGCTTTCATCAAATCTACGAAGAGAATTTACCTCTACTACCTGTGTCGGGTTATCAAGACCATATATTTCTTCAATAGGTGGTAGATTCTTAACATCTTCAGCTTTAATACCTTATCTTTCATAGATTTCTTTGCCTCTTGCATATCTTCAGGACTGAGAAATAGAATACCTCTTTTCTTAGGAGTTGGCTTCAGAGGTGGTTCGAGAATAGTCCATTCATTATCATTGCTCAATATATTATTCAATAGTATTTCAGCTTGTTCAACAGTTTGTTCCCTAAAAACACAACCAGCACAACTATCTAGGTGGTCCCAAGAAGCATCGATTAGTCCATTATAAAAGATATCAAGTATTTCATTTTTCATGAGAGGATGATCATGCAAAGCATTAAGTAATTGGAGAAGCCTCCCCCAAGCTTGTGGGAGACTCTCTTCTTCAATTCGCACAAAGTTAAATATTTCCTGCAAGGCAGCTTGTTTCTTATGGGCAGGAAAATATTTTTTAGAGAACTGATAAATCATATCCTTGGGGCTACGCACATAACCAGGAGCAAGAGAATTAAACCATATCTTAGCATCACCCTTTAACAATAAAGGAAATAACTTAAGGATATAGTAATAACATTTTTTCCTCATGAGTAAATAGGGTGGCTATATCATTAAGTTTAGTAAGATACACCACAGTAGTTTCAGATTCATAACCATAGAAAGGATCAGATTCAACCAAAGTAATTAACTCAGGATCGACAGAGAATTCGTAATCCTTATCCGTAACAAAGATAGGTGAAGTAGCAAACTTAGGATCATATTTCATTCTAGCATTCAAAGATTTTTCTTTCCACTTGCAAAGTAATTTCTTAAGATCATCTCTATCATTACAAGCAAGGAAGTCCCTAGCTACCTCTCCTTCCATAACATAACTCTCGGAAATATCAAGCAATTCATATCTAGGAGAGCTAGGTCTAGCAGGTGTCTCGAAGTATTCAGTTTCAATAATTTCATCAGTTTCAGAAGTATCATAATTTTCAGCATTGACTCTAGCAATTTGTTCATCAAGAAATTCACCCAGTGGAACAGTATTATCAATAAAAGTATCATCATAAGCATCATGCATAGAAGAAGTGGCATCATCAATTACTTGCGACATATCAGAATTACTAGCAGGTGGTGGTGTCGCAAACTTACTCATAACAGATGCTGAATCAAGTACAGAGCTAGATGGTAGTTCCTTACGTCCCCTCGTAGTAGAAGGATAAATCTTGGTTTTTGGATCTTTCAGATTCTTCATAGTGATCAACATATATAAATCCCAAGTGACTCATAGAATAGAGCTATGCTCCCCGGCAACTGCGCTAGAAAAAGGTCTTGATAACCCGCTAGTATAGGGGTTCGCAACAGTTTTCGAGGGTAGAGTATTCAACCCAAATTTATTGATTCGACACGAGGGGAGCCAAAGAATATTCTCGAGTATTCGCAGCTGAGTTGTCAATTCAAACACACCTGTAAGACATGATATATGCAGCAAAGTATTCAGTAGCAAAGTAGTATGGAAGTAATGGTAACGGTAGCAAAAGTAACAGTAGCAATTTTGTAGTGATTGTAACAGTAGCAACGGAGAAGTAACTTAGCAAGGATCAATATGTGGAAAGCTCGTAGGCAATGGATTGGTGATGGATAATTACGCTAGATGTCATTCATCATGCAACAGTTATAACATAGGGTGACACATAACTAGCTCCAATTCATCAATGTAATGTAGGCATGTATTCCATATATAGTCATACATGCTTATGGAAAAGAACTTGCATGACATCTTTTGTCCCACCCCCCATGGCAGCGGGGTCCTAATGGAAACTAAGGGATATAAAGGCCTCCTTTTAATAGAGAACCAGACCAAAACATTAGCATTTAGTGAATACATGAACTCCTCAAATTACGGTAATCACAGAAAAGAATCCCAGTTATTGTCACCCTGGGGATGCAGATCATAACTCGTAATAGGTGTCTACAACTTGCAAGATAGGATCAATAACACATATATATTCATGAAAACATAATAGGTTCATATTTGAAATCATGGCACTCGGGCCCTAGTGACAAGCGTTAAGCATAGCAAAGTCATAGCAACATCAATCTCGGAACATAGTGGATACTAGGGATCAAACCCTAACAAAACTAACTCGATTACATGATAAATCTCATCCAACCCATCACCGTCCAGCAAGCCTACGAAGGGATTACTCACGAACGATGGAGAGCATCATGGAATTGGTGACGAAGGATTGTTGGTGATGACGATGGCGTCAATTTCCCCTCTCCGAAGCCCAAAACGGACTCTGAATCTGGTCTCCCGAGGAAGAACAAGAGGTGGTGGTGGCTTCGTATCGTGAAATGCGATGAACTCTTCTCTTTGATTTTTTTTCTTCGTGAATAGGGTTATATGGAGATGAAGAGGAGGTCGAAGGAGCCACGAGGGCCCCACAGGCCTGCTAGGCGCGGCCAGGGGGTGGCTGCGCCTAGAAGGCTTGTGGTCTGCAGGTGGCCCCCCTCTGGTTACTTCTTGCGCCAGTATTTTGTATTAATTCCAAAAATATTCTCCGTAAATTTTCAAGACGATCCGAGAACTTTTATTTCTGCACAAAAATAAGACCAAGGCAATTCAGCTGAAAACAACGTCAGTCTGAGTTAGTTCCATTGGAAACATGCAAATTAGAGTCCAAAACAAGGGCAAAAGGGTTTGGAAAAGTGGATATGATGGAGACGTATCAACCAACACCAGGAACTCCTGGCCCGCCTTAGCTATGCGGGCCCACGGGCATGGTGGCCGAGCACCTGCTGTGGGTCAGCCTCCTCGGCCACGACCGTCGCGCCTGCCACTTTCGGCTACGCCAGTGGAGGCACCAGCCCACATGGAGAAACGGCCACGCTAACGGGTCACTGTCATCGATGCCTCAGCGTACTTGCGAGGGTGGCGACGTTTCCTCTTGGGAGGTTGTTGGTCCGGCCCCTCCTGGCAGGCTTTCCCCTTCCCGGCTACAGAAAACCTCCTCATCGGCGTCGTGAGCAAGGAAGTGGAGGACGAAGGCAGGGGGCGAGGAGTATGAATGGGCTGAGGGCTCTGTCCCCTTTGCCCATTTATAATCGGGTGGAGGCCAACCGGCACCCCTCCCATCCCGGTCAATGATAGCCCTACGACGTGCACCGGTTGTTGGTCGCTGAGGCACCATGGGTACTGGAAGCATCGTGCACTCCTCGGTCACCGCATGACAGACTCGGTCGGTGTGCAACCCTGCTTCACGTTGCTTCATCTGCTCTCGTCGGGTCACATCCGCGTGGCCCGAGGGGCGAAGACATAAGGAAACAACTACATTCAAGGAAGAGCAATGATTGTCGGCGCGGCGTGCAGGCATCGTGCCAGCCTGACTCGGAGCGGTTCCCAACGTCTTTGGGGAGCAGAGGCATCTGTGCCTCGTTATTTTCCATACGACAAACTGGGCTCGCAAGCATTGGGGGCCCGCGGCGCTTCGGGCCATCCTCTCCTGCTTCACCCCGAGGCCAGCCCAAGCGCACATTGGGCCGGGGGGCTACTGTCGACATCCTGGGAACGGGGGTACCCAGAACTACCTGCCTGCGACCCAGAGCATGGACCACGTCGACGTCCTGGTATGGACCAGCGCGGCCTCACTCAAGAACAAAGTCCTCGCGACAGCCCCACCCTCGCGAGGGGAACGACGCCAAGACCCTCGGGGGGAATAGGCCTCCCCAGGTCTCCTCCCGTGGGGCAGAGATCTCTATGTAGCGCTCAATCTCAAGAGGTCAGGGTTGACGCAAGCCAGGCCAGGCAGGCACCAGTGTGCGCAGAGGAGATGGTTTCCCCTTTGGTGCAAAGGAGGCAAAGACATACGCAGGTTCCCAAAGCACCCACAAAGGTTTCCATTCCGGTGCAACAAGACCAAGACCACGAGCTCGGCAGAATGGATGTCATCACCGATCCCACTTCTGCATCACCACCGATTACTTTGCACGCGAAGGCCGCCTTTAGTCAGGATAAGGATGTACTCCTTGTCCCCCTACGAATTTGGCTGTTGTGGGATCCCTACCCTCCCTTGTGATAAGGGAAGAGGACTCGGGCCTGTATAAATAGAGGCTAGGTAGCTCTATAGAGCGGAACAGATCAAACACCACTCGAGCGCCCTCGTGAGGCTAATCACCATTGTACTAGTTCATCTGCAAACCTCCTCCTGAGGCAATCCACCAAAGGCAGGAGTAGGTTTTACGCTTCGCAGTGGCCCGAACCTGGGTAAATTGTCGTGTGCTAGTCCTCTTCCCGTGTTTGTGTGTGTTTGCCGGGCTAAGTTGTCGTGTGGTGAGCTTGAGGCTGGAGCTAGAGGGATCTTTGCACACGCCCCTGAGTTCAAACCCCTTTGGGTTTTGCGGAGCCTAAAATATGACAGGTGACCTCGACTAGCTGTGTCGGGGTGTCAAGTCCATGTATTTCTTAAATGGGTGGTAATTTCTTGACATCCTCAGTTCTAATACCTCTCTCTTTCATAGATCTTTTTGTTTATTGCATGTCTTCGGGGCTAAGGAATAGAATACTTTTCTTATTTTGAATAGGTTCCGGAGTGTTGGAAATATGCCCTAGAGTCAATAATAAAATGGTTATTACTGTATTTCCTTGTTCATGATAATTGTTTATTGTTCATGCTATAATTGTATTAACCGAAAACCGTAATACATGTGTGAATACATAGACCACACCATGTCCCTAGTGAGCCTCTAGTTGACTAGCTCGTTGATCAATAGATGGTCATGGTTTCCTGACCATGGACATTAGATATTGTTGATAACAGGATCACATCATTAGGAGAATGATGTGATGGACAAGACCCAATCCTAAGCATAGGACAAGATCATGTAGTTTGTCTGCTAGAGCTTTTCTAGTGTCGAGTATCATTTCCTTAGACCATGAGATTGTGTAACTCCCAGATACCGTAGGAATACTTTGGGCGTATCAAACGTCACAACATAACAGGGTGACTATAAAGGGGCACTATAGTTGTTCCCGAAAGTGTCTATTGGGTTGGCACGAATCGAGACTGGGATTTGTCACTCCGTATGACGGAGGGGTATCTCTGGGCCCACTCGGTAATACATCATCATAATGAGCTCTATGTTACTAAGGAGTTAGTCACGTTATCATGTGTTACCGAACGAGTAAAGAGACTTGACAGTAACGAGATTGAACAAGGTATAGGGATATCGACGATCGAATCTTGGGCAAGTAACATACCGATGGACAAAGGGAATTGTATATGGGATTTATTGAATTCCTGACATTGTGGTTCATCTGATGAGATCATTGTGGAACATGTGGGATCCAATATGGGTACCCAGATCCCGCTATTGGTTATTGGCCGAAGAGGTGTCTCGATCATGACTGCATGGCTCCCGAACCCGTAGGGTCTACACACTTAACGTTCGGTGACACTAGAGTTGTAATGGGAATTGTATGTGGTTACCGAAAGTTGTGCGGAGTCCTGGATGAGATTCTGGACGTCACGGGGAGTTCTGGAATGGTCCGGAGGTGAAGATTTATATATGGAAAGTACAGTTTCAGTCACCGGAAAAGTTTCGGGGTTTATCGGTATTGCACAGGGACCACCTGCCCCGGAGGACCTAATGGGCTGTAGTTGGGTAGGAACCAGACCCTTAGTGGGCTGGTGCGCCTCCCCTAGAGGCCAAGGTGTCTAGGGCAGCCAACCCTAGGGGTGGGATCCCCCCACCAAACTTGGGGGGGGGCAAGCTCCCACCTTGGCCGCCGCCCCACCCTACATGGGATCTAGGAGGGTGGGCCCCTCTCCCCTTGGCCTATAAATAGTGGGTGGTGGGAAGCCAACTGCACCCTTCCCCCTGGCGCAGCCGTCCCCCTCCTACACCTCCTCCTCCTCGTCCGTAGTGCTTAGCGAAGCTCTATCGGAGAACCACGAGCTCCACCGCCACCACGTCATCGTGCTGCCGGAGCTCTCCCTCAACTTCTCCTCCCCCCCTTGTCGGATCAAGGAGGAGACATCCCAGGAATGTACGTGTGTTGAACGCGGAAGTGTCGTCCGTTTGATGCTTGGATCAGATCTTCTGCAATTTGAATTGCTACGAGTACGACTCCATCAACCGCGTTCTTTGCAACTCGTCTGCTTAGTGATCTTGAAGGGTATGAAGATGCATTCCCTCTCTCTCGTTGCTAGCATCTCCTAGATTGATCTTGGTGACACGTAGGATTTTTTCGAATTATTACTATGTTCCCCAACAGTGGTAGCAGAGCTAGGTCTATGCGTAGATTCTATGCACGAGTAGAACACAAGTAGTTGTGGGCGATGATTTGGTCAATTTGCTTGCCGTTACTGTCCTATCATATTTGGAGGCATTGTGGGATAAAGCGGCCTGGACCGACTTTACACATACGCTTACGTGAGACAGTTTCCACCGCCTGACATGCACTTGTTGCATAAGGTGGCTAGCGAGTGTTTGTCTCTCCCACTTTTGTCGGATCGGATTCGATGAAGAGGGTCCTTATGAAGGGTAAATAGCAATTGGCATATCACTGTAGTGGGTTTTGCGTAGGTAAGAAACGTTCTTGCTAGAAACCCGTAGCAGCCACATAAAACTTGCAACAACAATTAGAGGACGTCTAACTTGTTATTGCAGGGTATACTACGTGATGTGATATGGCCAGAAGGATGTGATGAAATATATGTGATGTATGAGTTTGATCATGTTCTTGTAATACGAATCACGACTTGCATGTCAATGAGTATGAAAACCGGCAGGAGCCATAGGAGTTGTCTTAATTTATTGTATGACCTGCATGTCAATAAAAACGCCATGTAATTACTTTACTTTATTGCTAACCGTTAGCCATAGTAGTAGAAGTAATAGTTGGCAAGACAACTTCATGAAGACACGATGATGGAGATCATGGTGTCATGTCGGTGATAATGGTGATCATGTCGCGCCCCGAAGATGGAGATCAAAGGCACAAGATGATATTGGCCATATCATGTCACTTTATGATTTGCATGTGATGTTTATCATGTTTTTACAACTTATTTGCTTAGAACGACGGTACCATAAATAAGATGATCCCTCACTAAAATTTCAAGAAATGTGTTCCCCCCTAAGTGTGCATCGTTGCGAAGGATCATTGTTTCTAAACACCATGTGATGATTGGGTGTGATCGATTCGAACATTCGCATACAACGGGTGTAGGCCAGATTTACACACGCAAAACACATAGGTTGACTTGATGAGCCTAGCATGTACAGACATGGCCTCGGAACACGAGAGACCGAAAGGTCGAACATGAGTCATATACTAGATGCGATCAACATGGAGACGTTCACTGTTGATGACTAGTCTGTCTCACGTGATGATCGGACATGGCCTAGTCGATATGGATCATGTATGACTTAGATAACTAGAGGGATGCCTATCTGAGTGGGAGTTCATTAGGTAATATGATTAATTGAACTCATTATCATGAATGTAGTCAGAAGTGTTTTTGCAAATTATGTTGTAGATAGCTTACCTTGTAGCTCCCCTATTTTATTTATACGTTCCTAGAGAAAAGTATGTTGAAAGATGATGGTAGCAATAATGCGGACTGGGTCCGTGATCTAAGGATTGTCCTCACTGTTGCACAGAAGGCTTATGTCCTTAATGCACCGCTCGGTGCGCCACCCCCTCAAGCATCGTCTGTAGATGTTGTGAACATCTGACAGGCACATTCTGATGACTACTTGATAGTTCAGTGCGTCATGCACTATGGCTTAGAATTGAGGCTCCAAAACATTTTGAACATCACAAAACATATGAGATGTTCTAAGAGCTGAAATTGGGATCTTAGGCTCATTCTCATGTTGTGAGGTATGAGACCTCCAACAAGATTCTTTGCCTACAAGATGAAGGAGAATAGCTCAATCGGTGAGAATGTGCTCACATTCTGTGGGTACTACAATCGCTTGAATCGAGTGGGAGTTGATCTTCCAGAGAAGATAGTGATTGATATAGTTCTCCAAGTCACTGTCACTATGCTACTAGAGCTTCGTGATGAACTATAAAATGCCAGGGATGGAAATAATGATCACCGAGCTATTCGTGATGTTTGACACCGCGAAGGTAGAAATCAAGACGGAGCATGAAGTGTTGATGGTTAGTGAAACCACTAGTTTCGAGAAGGGCAAGGACTAGGAGGGAAACTTCATGGATGGCAAGTCAGTTGCTACTCCAGTGAAGAAACCCAAGGTTGAACCCAAACCTAAGACTAAGTGCTTCTATTATGAGGAGAGCAGTCGCTGAAACAGAACAACCCTAGATACTTGGTAGATAAGAAGGTTGGCAACGTCGACAGCAGTATATTTGATATATATATTATTGATATGTACCTTGCTAATACTCCTAGTAGCACCTGGGTATTAGATACTGGTTTAGTATGTTGGTAACTCAAAATAAAAGCTACGGAATAAATGGAGGCTAGCTAAGGGTGAGGTGACTATGTGTGTTGGAAGTGTTTCCAAGGTTGATGTGATCACCATCGCACGCTCTCTCTACCTTTGGGATTAGTGATAAACCTAAATAAATGTTATTTGGTGTTTGCATTGAGCATGAACGTGATTAGATCGTGTTTAGTGCAATATGGTTATTCATTTAAGTTAGAGAATAATGGTTATTCTTTTTACATGAATAATGCCTTCAATGGTCATGCACCCAATGGGAATGGTTTATTGAATCTTGATCATAGTAATAGACATGTTCATAACATTGACACCAAAAGATACAAAGTTGATAATGATAGTACCACATACTTGTGGCACTTCCACTAAATGTCATATTGGTATAAATTGCATGAAGAAACTCCATGCTGATGGATCTTTGGACTCATTCGATTTCGAATCGGTTGAGACATGCGGACCATGCCTCATGGGCAAGATGACTAGAGACCCTGTTTCCGGTATGATGGAGCGGGCTAGTAACTTATTGGAAATAATACATGTTGATGTGTGCGGTCCAATGAGTGTTGTAGCATGCGGTGGATATCATTATTTTCTTACCTTCACTTATGATTTGAGTAGATATGGGCATATTTACTTAATGAAACACAAGTCTGAAATGTTTGAAAAGTTCAAGCAAATTAAGAGTGAAGTTTGAGATCATCGTGACAAGAAGATAAAAATATCTATGATATGATCGTGGAGGTGAATATCTAAGTTTCAAGTTTGATGTACAACTTAAGACAATGTGGAAGGTGTTTCACAACTCACGCCACCTGGAACACCATAGTGTGATGGTGTGTCTGAACGTTGTAGTCGTGCTCTATTAGATATGGTGCATACTACGATGTCTGTTATCATTTTACCACTATTGTTTTGGGGTTATGCATTAGAGACAACTACATTCACTTTAAATAGGGCACCATCTAAATCCATTGAGACGACACTGTATGAATTATGGTTTGATAGAAACCTAAGCTATCATTTATTAAAGTTTGGGAATGTGACAGTTATGTCTGATAAGCTTGAACCCAAAGTGGAAAACTGCAACTTCATAGGATACCCAAAGAACAGTTGGTTATACCTTCTATCTCAGATCCGAGTGCAAAGTATTTGTTGCTAAAACTGGGTCCTTTCTCGAGAAAGAGTTTCTCTCGAAAGAATTGAGTGGGAGGAAGATAAAACTTGATGGGGTTGTTGAACCTTTGTTTCAACCAGAGAGTAGCGCAGCGCAGAAAGATGTTTCTGTGGAGCCTACGTCAGTTGAAGAGGAAGTTAATGATGATAATCATTGTCACATCCCTAGCTAGATGTCATAGGACAGCATGGGAATTGCATCATGTTACAATTTTGCATCAACATGAAATGGGAACTAAAAGAAACCCCAAGCTCCTCCTCCCAGTTGCCGCAGCTCCTCCTACCGGAGACGTCCAGATCGAGCCCTCCCTACATTTCTCCTCCTCCCAGTCGCCGCAGCTCTCTCTCCCCCTTCTTCCTCCCTGCCACCATGGCCGAGCCCTGCTCGAGCTCGCCGTCATCGTTCTAGCCACCCCCACGCCCTTCTGAGCCCACCAACGGCCCCACAATGACCCCCTCGTCCCCCTCATGACGCTAGAAGAAGCCGGAAGCCCTCCACGACGCGCCGTCGCCGTTTCTTCCCCGCCGGCCATCGAAGCACTTCAACGGCAATTCGAGGACATCCGCACGTCCCCGAGCTCGACGTCTCCCCCGACAACCTCCTTGTGAGCTCCTGCTCCATTTCCCCCTCCTCTACCAGCCTGTCCCTTGCTGTAGGCGCCGTTCCCTTGCTGCCCGAAGCTCGCCGCCGCTCGGGTTGTCGCCGGCCGTAGCTTCGGTGGCCCTCGAGCCCCCTCTGCAAAAGCACTGGATGCGCGCGTGCACGGGGTATCTCCTGGTGCCCTCCGCGCACCAAATGGTCACCGAAGGCACAACTCCGGCGGATCTCCGCCATGCGGATGGTCGCCGCCAGCCCCGCTCCGGTGGGCGCCGACGTGGCCATCATCAGGGGCTAATCCCCCCTGATTAATTAGCCTCCTGCCACTGACCAGTGGGCCCCAGGGTGGGTCAAACCCCTGGTCAGCGCGGAGTTTAGGCCCCTATCACTGATGTGTGGGCCCCGCACGTCAGGTTTGACCTGGCCTAGTTAGTAGACCAGCTGACGTCGTAGTGACGTCAGGCTGACGTCATATTTCATTTTCCAGTTTTAAAATAATTCCAGAAATTGTTTAAAACTTTAAAAATTCATATAAATCAATCTGTAAATCATATGAAAATAATTTATATATGAAAATTTATCAGAAAAATCCAATGAATCTAATGGTGCTATTATCGTGCATGTTAGAGAAACCTATGTAGAAGAACACTGACATTTGCTAATAGGTTAGTTGATGGAATTTGAAATGAACAACAATTTTGAACCTATATTCAAACTCCCTTCAAATTAACTTGGACACTAGTTGCATTAGATCATCCATACATGCTACCATGTCATGATAATGCATCATATTGTTGCACTTGCGTGTATTGAATGCTATTTACCTGCATTGCGGTAGGCCCTACTTCTGAGGATACCCCCGAGTATTCCATCGAAGGAGAGAACCTTCCCACTACCCAGCAAGGCAAGCAACCCCCCTTGATCATTCCGATAACATCCCACTCTCTCGCTCCTGCTCTTGTTCATTGCATTGGGACAAAAGTTCACTTGTCTATCATACACGATAGATGAACTTATTCTTATGCATGACCTGTCATTGTCATAGTAAATAGCCAAACCTTGCAACCTAGCATACCTGGTAGATGCTTGTGCCATGATGTGCTTAGCTTACTTTGCCTGCTATGCTTGCTATGCTTAGAGTTGTGTCAGGTCCGATTCACCTGGGTGATGAACTGGGGTGAAACATTGTTGTTCCGATGTGATAAGCTTATGATGAACCCGATTTGGTAAAGGTAGCAATGACAGGCTATGTAGGAGTACATAGCGGGTTATCTCATTGGGACCATTCTTAGGAACCGAGTTCCGTGTTTGTGATCCAAGACTAGTTACTACCATGCATTGGGTTCCGGTAACTCAACAAGTCTCGACTTATCAGTCGCTTAGTCCTTAGTCTAGGAGTTGCAAGTAGTTTCTGGTGTTTATAGTATGCTGGAGGCCGTGCGTAGCGCTGACCCTAGGGGTGGGTTACGACGCGGTAGGTAGTGCCACGGTGTACCAAAGGGTCACCCGAATGGTGGGCTTGGGAACCCTGCGCACATCACTTGGGGCCGTAGCAGAAACTTCGGTCGAACTTCCGTGCGGGTTCAGTCTTAAATAGGCGATAGCCTGGACTAGAGGTCTTATGTGATTGACGGTCGTGGCCGAATCCCTTGCTGGGCTTCCGCTTGAAGGTTGCCGAGGTGCATGGTTTGACGATGATAAGTGGCGAGAGCGTGTGTGAAGAAGTACACCCCTGCAGGGTATGAAACTATTCGAATAGCCGCGTCCTCGGATATGGACTACTTGGATAACTTATGATGTTCATAGATAATCAAATGGATACTCATAAAAATATCAAGACAAGTGTGAGCACCGTGGATGGCACCCTCCCAGGAGAGGGAAGTGAATCCATGGTGGTGTATTGTCATGGAGTTAGTGGACTCGTGTGCGATATCTAAAATGTAAACAAAGAGTTAAAATTGTGTAGTGTAGGTTAGCCATGAGTCAAAGCTGGCATTGCTGCATAAACTCCACCACCCCCTTGTTGATACATGAGCATGAATAGACTAGGTCTGCTTTAAAGACTTGCTGAGTACATTTATACTCATGTGTTCTTATTAAATGTTGCAGATGAGACCCAGGACCCATCGGGTGGGTTCTTTCTAGATGTCGACGATGCCGAAGAGCTGGTGTCCCAGCTACGACCTTATGCCCTATGGCGGGATGTAGATAGTCAGGCCATGTGCCTTTTTATCCTTTCATCTATCTATACTCACATAGCTTATGCTTCCGCTTGGTTTGTATGAACTTGTTTGTATGACTTGAGTGTCGGGTCATGTGACCCCTATCTGTAAGAACATATTATGCAAGGCTCATCTGAGCCTCTTAAATAAAAGTTGTTGAATGGTTATGTTCTGATGTCATGGTTGTATCTATGCATATCGGGCATGTCGTGTGTACGTGTGATGTGCAATGGTACGTATGGGATCCGACACCTAGTTGTGTGCCTTTAGTAGTACTCTTTACGTGAAACTGCCTCTTTGTGCTTCCACTGAGCCATGGTAGCTTGCTACTGCTCCGGACACATTGATTAACCGGCATGTCTCCTTCTTGGCTGCTGTGTCTGTCCCTTCGGGGAAATGTCTCATAGTGTAATGGAGTCCCTATAGCCTGCTACGGCTCGTCTACATGAAGTGATGGCATTTATGTCTCACGGCATAATGGAGTCCTTGTAGCTTGCTTTGACTCGTCTACACACGCTTGAGGCCGACACCTGCATTGCTGGGTTACGTATGCATGTTTCCGTACGGATGTGCCACTTGGGTTCTATGACTAGTCATGTCGGCCTGGGTTCTCTATCGTTTGATTGCCAGCGACATGTTCACATACGTGAGCCAAAAGACGCAAACAGTCCCGGCTAAGGTAAGGCTGCAGCCGTGGAGCTTACCGTGCTTGAGGCCGCAAAGTGATGTGATTGTTGGAGAACGTTGCATGGGAAACAAAAAATTTCCTACGCACACGCCAATCTATCCATGGTGATGAGCATCTACGAGAGCGGGAGTTGATATACGTACCCTTGTAGATCGCTAAGTGGGAAGCATTAAGAAACGCGGTTGGTGTAGTCGAACGTCTTCGCGATTCAAATCGCCGAGCGTCCCGCAATCCTATCACGATCCGTCCTGCGATCTCGTCACGATCCATCCCGCAATCACGTCACAAACCGTCCCGCGATCCAATCACGAACCGTCCCGTGGCCTTGATCACGGTCCTTCCGATCTAGTACCGAACAGACGGCACCTCCGCGTTCAACACACGTGCAGCTTGATGACGATCTCCACCGTCTTGATCCAGCAAGAAGAAGTGGAGAGGAGGAAGAGTTCGCTGGCAGCGTGATGGCACTCCGGCGACGGTGGTGGAGCAATTCCGGCAGGGCTTCGCCTAAGCACTGCGGAAATACGATCTACAGGAGAAACTATGCACCGGTGGAACGGGTAGCACGTGACCGGAAAAACTAGTGCAAACAGCCCCAAATCCACCAGTATATAAAGGAGGGAGGGAGGAGCGCTGGCTTGGCGCAAGGGCCAAGCCAATTCGGCCGCAAGAGGGAGGGAGAGAAGGACTCTCCTTCTCCAATCCTAGTTGGACTAGGATTGCTCCCTATTGGCCCTTTTTTCCACCTTTTCTTTAGGCCTTTTTTCCTCCTGGCTCCATGGGCCTTTTGTGGCTGTTCCACCAGCCCACTAAGGGCTTGTTATTAATCTCCCACAGCCCATGGACCCTCTAGGGTCCAAATACCCCTCCCGAAGGTCTCCCGGTGCACTACCGGCACTCCCGGTACACTACCGATGAGCCCGAAACTTTTCCGGCGACCAAACTGGGACTTCCTCTATATGAATATTTACCTCCGGACCATTCCGGAGCTCCTCGTGATGTCCAGGATCTCATCCGGGACTCCAAACAAACTTCGGTCACCACCATACATAACTCTATACTACCGAAACGTCACCAAACCTTAAGTGTGCAGACCCTGCGGGTTCGAGAACTATGTAGACATGACCGAGACACCTCTACGGTAAATAACCAATGGTGGGACCTGGATGTCCACATTGGTTCCTAAATATTCTACGGAGATCTTTATCGGTCGAACCTCTATGTCAAGGATTCAGTTAATCCCTTATGATGTTCCCTTTGTTCTTCGGTATGTTACTTGCCTGAGATTCGATCGTCGGTATCTCCATACCTAGTTCAATCTTGTTACCGGCAAGTCTCTTTACTCGTTCCGTAATACAAGATCCCGCAACTAACAATTAGTCACATTGCTTGCAAGGCTCATTGTGATGTTGTATTACCGAGTGGGCCCTAGGATACCTCTCCGTCACACGGAGTAACAAATCCGAGTCTCGATCCATGCCAACTCAACAGACACCCTCCGAGACACCTATAGAGCACCTTTATAGTCACCCAGTTACGTTGCGACGTTTGATACACACAAGTACTCCTCCGATATCTGTGGGTTGCATGATCTCATGGTCATAGGAGCATATGCTTGACATGCAGAAAACAGTAGCAATAAACTGACACGATCATAAGCTACATTCGTAGTTTGGGTCTTGTCCATCACATCATTCTCCTAATGATGTGATCCCGTTATCAAATGACATCTCATGTCCATGGCTAGGAAACCTTAACCATCTTTCAATCAACGAGCTAGTTCACTAGAGGCATACTAGGGACATTGTGTTTGTCTATGTATCCACACATGTATCCATGTTTCCAATTAATACAATTATAGCATGGATAATAAACGATTATCATGAACAAGGAAATACAATAATAAACACTTTATTTATTGCCTCTAGGGCATATTTCCAACAGTCTCCCACTTGCACTAGAGTCAATAATCTAGTTCACATCATTATGTGATTTACATTGTAATGAATCGAAACCCATGCAGTTCTGGTGTTGATCATGTTTATCCCTTGGAAGAGGTTTAGTCAACGGGTCTGCAACATTCAGATCTGTGTGCACTTTGCAAATATTTATGTCTTTCTCCAAGATGTAATCGCGGATGGAGTTGAAGCATCGCTTTATGTGTCTGGTCCTCTTGTGAAACCTTGGTTCCTTGGCCAGAGCGATGGCACCAGTGTTGTCACAGAACAGGTTCATTGGATTCAGTGCACTGGGCACTACCCCCATATCTGTCATGAACTGCTTCATCCAGACACCTTCCTTCGTCGCCTCCGAGGCTGCAATGTATTCCGCTTCGCACGTAGAATCAACTACCACGCTTTCCTTGGAACTGCACCAGCTTACCGCTCCCCCCGTTAAGAATAAATACGTATCCGGTTTACGACTTAGAGTCGTCCGGATCAGTGTCAAAGCTTGCATCGACGTAACCCTTTACGACGAGCTCGTCATCACCTCCGTAAACGAGAAACATTTCCTTAGTCCTTTTCAGGTACTTAAGGATGTTCTTGACCGCTTGCCAGTGCTCCATTCCAGGATCACTTTGATAACCTTCCGGCCATACTTATGGCAAGGCTGACATCAGGTCTTGTGCACAACATTGCATACATGATAGAGCCTATGGCTGAAGCATAGGGGATGACACTCATCTTTTCTCTATCTTCTGCAGTTACTGGGCATTGAGTCTTACTCAACTTCACACCTTGTAATACAGGCAAGAACCCCTTCTTGGACTGTTCCATTTTGAACTTCTTCAAAACTTTATCAAGGTATGTTCTCTGTGAAAGTGCTATTAAGCGTCTCGATCTATCTCTATAGATCTTAATGCCTAATATGAAAGCAACTTCTCCTAGGTCCTTCATTGAAAAACTCTTGTTCAAATATTCCTTCACGCTTTCGAGCATTTCTATATTGTTTCCAATCAGCAATATGTCATCCACATATAATACTAGAAATGCTATAGAGCTCCCACTCACTTTCTTGTAAATACAAGCTTCTCTGTAAACTTGTATAAACTCAAACGCTTTGATCACCTCATCAAAGCGCTTATTCCAACTCCGAGATGCTTGCACCAGTCCATAAATGGATCGCTGGAGTTTGCAAACTATGTCAGCATTCTCTGGATCGACAAAACCTTCGTGTTGCATCATATACAACTCTTCCTCAAGGAAACCGTTGAGGAACGCCGTTTTTACATCCATCTGCCAAATTTCATAGTCGAAATAGGCAGCTATTGCTAACATGATTCTGACAGACTTAAGCATCGCTACGGGTGAGAAAGTCTCATCGTAGTCAACTCCTTGAACTTGCGAAAAACCCTTTGCCACAAGTCGAGCTTTATAGACGGTGACATTACCGTCCGCGTCTGTCTTCTTCTTAAAGATCCATTTGTTCTGAATGGCCTTTCGCCCTTCAGGTAATACTTCCAAAGTCCATACTTTGTTTTCATACATGGATCTCATCTCGGATTTCATGGCCTCTAACCATTTCACGGAATCCGGGCCCATCACTGCTCCTCCATAGCTCGTAGGTTCATTGTTGTCCAACAACATGACCTCCAAGACAGGGTTGCCGTACCACTCAGGGGTAGTACGCGGCCTTGTCGACCTACGAGGTTCAATAGCTACTTGATCCGAAGCTTCATGATCATCATCATTAACTTCCTCTTCTACCGTCTTAGGTTCCACAGAAGCATCTTTCTGCGCTGCGCTACTTTCTGGTTGAAGTAAAGGTTCAATAACCTCATCAAGCTCTATTTTCCTCCCACTCAATTCTTTTGAGAGAAACTCTTTCTCAAGAAATGTTCCATTTTTAGCGACAAACACTTTGCCTTCGGATCTGAGATAGAAGGTATACCCGACTGTCTCTTTCGGGTATCCTATGAAGACGCATTTCTCCGCTTTGGGTTCCAGCTTTTCAGGCTGAAGCTTTTTGACATAAGCATCACATCCCCAAACTTTAAGAAACGACAACTTTGGCTTCTTGCCAAACCAAAGTTCATATGGCGTCATCTCTACGGATTTTGATGGTGCTCTATTTAAAGTGAATACAGCTGTCTCTAATGCATAACCCCAAAACGATAGTGGTAAATCAGCAAGAGACATCATAGAACGCACCATATCTAATAAGGTTTGATTACGACGTTCGGACACACCATTACGCTGTGGTGTTCCGGGCGGTGTCAACTGTGAAACAATTCCACACTGTCTTAAGTGACCGCCAAACTCATAACTCAGATATTCACCTCCTCGATCAGATCGCAGGAACTTAATCTGTTATGATGATTTTCAACTTCACTCTGAAATTGCTTGAACTTTTCAAACGTTTCAGACTTGTGTTTCATTAAGTAAATATACCCATATCTACTTAAGTCATCAGTGAAGGTGAGAAAATAACGATATCAACCACGCGCTGTAACATTCATTGGACCGCACACATCAGTGTGTATGATTTCCAATAAGTCACTCGCCCGTTCCATTGTTCCAGAGAACGGTGTTTTAGTCATCTTTCCCATGAGGCATGCTTCACATGTGTCAAGTGATTCAAAATCAAGTGACTCCAAAAGTCCATCAGCATGGAGCTTCCTCATGCGTTTTACACCAATATGACCTAAACGGTAGTACCACAAGAAAGTGGTACTATCATTATCAATTCTACATCTTTTGGCATCAATGTTATCAACATGTGTGTCATTACTATCAAGATTCAATATGAATAAACCCCTAACATTGGGTGCATCACCATAAAAGATATTACTCATATAAATAGAACAACCTTTATTCTCTGATTTAAATGAGTAACCGTCTCGCAATAAACAAGATCCATATATATTGTTCATGCTTAACGCAGGGACTAAATAACAATTATTCAGGTTCATCACTAATCCCGATGGTAATCGAAGAGAGAGCGTGTCGACGGCAATCACATCAACCTTGGAACCATTTCCCACACGCATCGTCACTTCGTCCTTTGCCAGCCTTCGTTTATTCCGTAGTTCCTACTTTGAGTTGCAAATGTGAGCAACCGAACCGGTATCAAATACCCAGGCACTACTACGAGAGCCAGTAAGGTACACATCAATAACATGTATATCATATATACCTTGTTTGTCATTGCCCGCCTTCTTGTCAGCCAGGTACTTGGGGCGGTTCCGCTTCCAGTGACCAGTTCCTTTGCAATGAAAGCACTCAGTTTCTTGCTTGGGTCCATGCTTGGGCTTCTTTGCAGGAGTAGCAACTACTTTGCCATCCTTCTTGGTTTTACCCTTCTTGCCCTTGCCCTTGACTTTGCCATTTTTCTTGAAACTAGTGGTTTTATTGACCATCAACACTTGATGTTCTTTCTGGATTTCAGACTCAGTGACTTTTAGCATCGCAAGCAGCTCGGCGACTGACTTGTTCATCCCGTGCATGTTATAGTTCATCACAAAGCTCTTGTAACTAGGTGCGAGTGATTGAAGAACTCTGTCAGTGATCGCCTCTGGCGGAATGGCAATTCCCAACTCCGCTAGACGAGTTGAATACCTAGACATTCTGAGTATATGTTCACTTATAGACCCGTTCTCCTCCATCTTGCAAGCATAGAACTTATCAGAGGTTTCATACCCCTCGATCCGGGCGTTCTTCTAAAAGATAAACTTCAACTCCTGGAACATCTCATATGCTCTATGATGTTCAAAACGTCTTTGAAGTCCCGATTCTAAGCCATACATTATTGCACACTGAACTATTTAGTAATCTCCAGTACGTGCCTCCCAAGCGTTCCTAACGTCTTCGGAGGTCATGTCTTCTAGTTGGTCACCAAGCGGTGCATCAAGGACATATGATTTCTGGGAAGCCGTGAGGATAATCCTCAGATTACGGGCCCAGTCAACAAAGTTACTTCCATCATCTTTCAGTTTAGCTTTCTCTAGGAACGCATTAAAATTCAGGGGTGCAACTGCACGAGCCATTGATCTACAACATAAATGTGCAAAGTTCATTTAGACTATTGTTCAAGATAATGAGTTTATTTAATCAAATTAATAAAGCTCCCACTCAAATTTACATCCCTCAGGTTATCTGAGTGTCACATGATCCAAATCCACCAACTCAAGTCCAATCATCACGTGAGTTGAGGTGGCTTCAATGGTGAACATCATTATGTTGATCATATCTACTATATGACTCATGTTCAACCTTTCGGTCTCTTGTGTTCCGAGGCCATGTCTGTACATGCTAGGCTCGTCAAGTTTAACCCGAGTGTTCTGTGCGTGCAAAACTGGCTTGGACCCGTTGTATGTGAACGTAGAGTCTATCACACCCGATCATCACGTGGTGTCTCAACACGACGAACTTTCGCAACGATGCACACTCGGGGAGAACACAATTTTATCTTGAAATTTAAGTGAGGGATCACCTTATAATACTACCGTCGTACTAAGCATAACAAGGTGCATAAAAGGATTAACATCACATGCAATTCATAAGTGACAGGATATGGCCATGAACTTGTGCTTTAGATCTCCATCTTGAAAGCACCGGCATGATCTTCATCCTCACCAGCACAACACCATGATCTCCATCATCTTGATCTCCATCAACGTGTCGCCATCGAGGTTGTCACGCCCTGCATGCTTCTACTACTATTGCTACCATTTAGCGATAAAGTAAAGCATTACATAACGCTTAATGATTGACACGCAGGTCATACAATAATTAAAGACGACCCTATGGCTCCTGCCGGTTGCCGTACTCATCGACATGCAAGTCGTGAAATTCTATACATCACATGATCATCTCATACATCACATATATCACATCATGTAATTGGCCATATCACATCACAACAAGTTAGACGTCCTCTAATTGTTGTTGCATGTTTTACGTGGCTGCTATGGGTTTCTAGCAAGAACGATTCTCACCTATGCATAAACCACAACGGTGATACATAATTTTCTTTTCAACCTTCTCAAGGACCGCCTTTGTCGAATCCGATCCAACTAAAGTGAGAGAAACTGCCACCCGCAAGCCATCTAGGCAACAAGTTGCATCGAGGGAACCGGTCTCTCGTAAGCGTACGAGTAATGTTGGTCCCGGCCGCTTCATCTCACAATACCGCTGAACCAAAATCCGACCAAGGAAGCAATCTAAGCATCAACGCCCACAAACCTTTTGTGTTCTACTCGAGATCTCATCGAACCATCAACCTAGCTCATGATGCCACTGTTGGGGAACGTTGCATGGGAAACAAAAAATTTCCTACGCACACGCAAACATATCCATGGTGATGAGCATCTACGAGAGGGGGAGTTGATCTACGTACCCTTGTAGATCGCTAAGCGGGAAGCGTTAAGAAACGCGGTTGGTGTAGTCGAACGTCTTCGTGATTCAAATCGCCGAGCGTCCCGCGATCCAATCATGATCCGTCCCGTGATCTCGTCACGATCCGTCCCGCGATCACGTCACGAACCGTCCCGCGATCCAATCATGAACCGTCTCGTGGCCTTGATCACGGTCCTTCTGATCTAGTAACGAACGGACGACACCTCCACATTCAGCACACGTGCAGCTTGATGACGATCTCCACCGTCTTCATCCAGCAAGAAGAAGTGGAGAGGAGGAAGAGTTCGCCGGCAGCATGACGGCACTCCGGCAACGGTGGTGGAGCAATTCCGGCAGGGCTTCGCCTAAGCACTGCGGAAATATGATCTAGAGGAGAAACTATCCACCGGTGGAACGGGTAGCACGTGGCCGGAAAAACTAGTGCAAACAGCCCCAAATCCACCAGTATATAAAGGGGGCAGGGAGGAGGTCTGGCTTGGCACAAGGGCCAAGCCAATTCGGCCACAAGAGGGAGGGAGAGAAGGACTCTCCTTCTCCAATCCTAGTTGGACTAGGATTGCTCCCTATTGGCCCTTTTTTCCACCTTTTCTTTAGGCCTTTTTTCCTCCTGGCGCCATGGGCCTTTTGTGGCTGTTCCACCAGCCCACTAAGGGCTTGTTATTAATCTCCCACAGCCCATGGACCCTCTAGGGTCGAAATACCCCTCCCGGAGGTCTCCCGGTACACTACTGGCACTCCCGATACACTACCGATGAGCCCAAAACTTTTCCGGCGACCAAACTAGGACTTCCTATATATGAATTTTTACTCCGGACCATTCTGGAGCTCCTCGTGATGTCCCGGATCTCATCCGGGACTCCGAACAAACTTCGGTCACCACCATACATAACTCTATACTACCGAAACGTCACCAAACCTTAAGTGTGCAGACCCTGCGGGTTCGAGAACTATGTAGACATGACCGAGACACCTCTACGGTTAATAACAAATGGCGGGACCTAGATGTCCAAATTGGTTCCTACATATTCTACGAAGATCTTTATCGGTCGAACCTCTATGTCAAGGATTCAGTTAATCCCGTATGATGTTCCCTTTGTTCTTTGGTATGTTACTTGCCCGAGATTCGATCGTCGGTATCTCCATACCTAGTTCAATATCATTACCGACAAGTCTCTTTACTAGTTCCGTAATACAAGATCCCGCAACTAACAATTAGTCACATTGCTTGCAAGGCTCATTGTGATGTTGTATTACCGAGTGGGCCCTGAGATACCTCTCCGTCACACGGAGTAACAAATCCCAGTCTCGATCCATGCCAACTCAACAGACACCCTCGGAGACACCTGTAGAGCACCTTTATAGTCACCCAGTTACATTGCGATGTTTGATACACACAAGTACTCCTCCGATATCTGTGAGTTGCATGATCTCATGGTCATAGGAACATATGCTTGACATGCAGAAAACAGTAGCAATAAACTGACACGATCATAAGCTACGTTCGTAGTTTGGGTCTTGTCCATCACATCATTCTCCTAATGATGTGATCTCGTTATCAAATGACATCTCATGTCCATGGCTAGGAAACCTTAACCATCTTTCAATCAACGAGCTAGTTCACTAGAGGCATTCTAAGGACATTGTGTTTGTCTATGTGTCCACACATGTATCCATGTTTCCAATTAATACAATTATAGCATGGATAATAAACGATTATCATGAACAAGGAAATACAATAATAAACACTTTATTTATTGCCTCTAGGGCATATTTCCAACAGTGATATGTTACAGTCTGGATTCATATGACTTTGGATCGGGGTCCCGACAGCGTTGGTATTAGAGCCTGACTGACTGTAGGACTACCAAGCCAAACCGGTCGAAGTTGAGTCTAGAAACACTATAGAAAAGTAGGGGAATTGATTGTGGAAGGGAACGTAAGGCTCTTTTTACTCCTCTTCCCAAGTTATTCTATGATGAGTCTTTCTCATCTTTTCTACGGGGATAAGAACTAGGCTTCTCATCTATTGCTTAGGATGACGAGTTACTAACCATGGACTAATAGCTAGCTTGTTTGCAAGAGAATGTCGATACTCAAGTGTTGTTGGTGTGACAAACAGATGGAGAAGAGATTTGAGCCTAGAAAGTCGAGTGGTTATGCTTTTCCAATCTTTTGCAGTTGTCTCAAAATCCTTTTTGAGCAATTACAGCTGTTATGTTGTGCAATTTCTGCCAGAGTCTCTAATGTCTTTGCATCATTCTCTGATTCAGATGCCCCCTCGTCCTTCCTGTCAGGCGGTCCGTCTAACCAGGTGCATCGATGCACCAGGTCACACGGCCATGTTGGTTAGAGTTATGATGGAGGTTGGCTACCGTTGGTACCCAGAGTACACAATGGAGGAACAGTATCGAGATTTCAGCCAGAGTCAGTATCTGTGTACTGTTAAGATATATCCTTCATATCCTGGACATGTAGAGCCGCTTCACCGGACTTATGGACTAGGTGTCACCATAGATATGGCAGTTTAGGAGGCCTCCTACACCATGCTGACTATCATGAGGTTTCACCATGGTCTGCTTCAGAACATAGAGTTCTATTATGTTCCTGCTTCCATGGGAGGAGAGGATGGTTATCTTAGCCCAGCCTACTATGATCATTCCCATGAGGACCCTAGGCTACAGGTGACCGCTCAGATGTTGGAGAACAGGGATCGTGATGCACATGCCCTTCGCATGGAGCTTTATGCTACCCGTGCACATCTTTGGACAGCCCTGACGCAGTTGGCACCTGTCGTGCAGACAGGCTATGGAGATTTGGAGATGCTGAACCCACCGCGGACTCATCTGCCAGCATGCGTAGACTGGCCCGATGTTGGAGGCATCACCCCTCTTCGAGGATCGTTGTTGCCGCCAGCAAGGGGACCAAGGCCACATCCGTGTCCTTAGGGTTTCCAGGGATCACAGGCTAGAGTGTTTCCAGATTCTTAGGTGCAGCTCCCGGGTCATGGGGGTAACCGGTATGAGGCATTCTACGGCGATGCTTGAGTATGTGGATGTTAGTACTAGTATGCTAGTAATCGTATCGCCACAGACCTACGTGTCTTGTGGGATATGACCAAGGTTGAGAGTTGAGTTCCGGAGGTGTAGATAGATAATGTATAGGAAGCTTGTAATGCCTCCGATGAGTTGTGTCATCTCTCTGTAGTTTGTTTTAAGCTTGGGCTTGTGCTGAACTATGTCATGGTGTGTATGAATCATGGTGTTCATATGGCAGTTGTTATTTCCATGTTGTTGGGTGTTTACCCTGCATGCCATGTTGTCCAGTACATTCCTTATCTCATGTCTTAGAGTTGATGTCCTCTATGTTTAAGCTATGGGTTGTTTTCCCAGGATGGTGGCCACTAGGAATAACCCCGTGCCTGCCCCCAAGCAGGGCGAGGGAAGCCAGCCAAGGCAAGAGGATCTGCCACATGCTCCTTCTTCGGCAGAAATGATGCTTGAAGCCGAAAGGAACAAGAGAGAGACCAACAGGCTATTGGAACGAATTAAACAGAACATAGCGCGTGCTCAACGCAATGATCTCAATGATGGCATGTCACTCGGTGATTTCGTCAGGCTGTGCCCACCTAAGTATCATCATTCGGTCGACCCACTCGACGCGGATGACTAGCTGACCAGCATGTTCTGCAAGATCCGGGCTGCCAATGTGTCCGAGGCCAACAAGGTGACCTTTGCAACCTACTTTCTGGAAGGACCTGCCAATATGTGGTGGGAAAATTGTGAAGCCATGCTTCCTGCAGGCCCCGCACCAACTTGGGCAGAATTCAGTGCAGCATTTCCTACCCATCACATCCCGAAAGGGCTGATGGATCGCAAGAGAGAGGACTTATGTGCTTTCACCCAGGGCAGACTATCAGTGGATGCCTATAGCCGTGAGTTCGGCAATCTTGCTCGCTATGCTCCGGAGGAAGTTTCAACTGATGCCAAGAAACAGGACAGGTTCCGCAAGGGACTCAATCCTGAGCTCCGTCGAGATCTGCGCCTGCATGAGTGCACAACCTTCCAGGCTCTCGTCAACAAGGCTATCAATGACGAGACTGGACAGATTGACTATGAGGCCACGAGAAAGCACAACCGTGACTTCAGCCCCACATCTGGCTCAGGCTCCAACAAACGCCAGGTCTGGGTGCCCAATGTAGCTCTCCCGCCAAGATACACCACGAGGCCATCCTTCCAGGCGCCTCGCCCAGCTCAGCCCAACCCTCCAGCCAGGCCCTTTGGAGGTTCGCCTGCCAATGTTGCTCCCCATGCCACCGTGGTCTACTACAAATGTGGAGAACCAGGACACTACTCTCGTGATTGCCCTCAGGCTAATGCCAAGCCTGCTGGGCGTGGGAAGCCGGGAAAAGCCTTCTATGTGAAGCCAACTCCTGCTCGTGGACGAGTGAATTATATCTCTGCTAAGGAAGCCATTGAGGATCCTGATGTTATCCTAGGTACGCTCCTTGTCAATAGTCATCCAGCATCTGTTCTATTTGATACTGGGGCATCTCATTCTTTCATTTTAGAAAGTTATGCACAGTTGCATAACATGTCTTTTTGTGATATGCCTACTCCTTTAGTAGTCCAGAATCCTTGTTGAAAGTGGCAAACTTCTAGAGTGAGCCATGATAATGAGATTCTGGTGGATAGGCTAGTTAGCATCTTTGATAGCCCTCAAGTCTTCGGACATCAGTATCATTCTAGGCACGGATTGGATGAAAGCCCACTATGCTAAGATTGATACGCATACTAGGAATGTTCAACTTACGCATCCATCAGGTGAGATAGTTAATGTCTCCACTCGAACAGCCAAGCGCCAACTCTATTCCCTCAATGCTAGCCCTCTTCCAGAGTTAGAAGATATTTAGGTAGTCTGTGACTTTCCGGATGTCTTTCCAGAAGAACTGCCAGGAATTCCTCCTGTCAGAGATGTTGAGTTTGTGATAGAGCTTATTCCAAGGACTATCCCAATAGCCAGAAGACCCTATAAGATGGCACCCTTAGAACTAGCCCAGCTTAAGATCCAACTCGATGAGGCTTTGAAGAAAGGTTTCATCCAACCTAGTTCTTCTCCTTGGGCTTGTCCCATTCTCTTCATCAAGAAGAAGGATGGATCAGATCGGATGGTTGTGGATTATCGGCTAGTGAATCTAGTCACCATTAAGAATAAGTATCCGCTCCCCAGGATCAACGATTTGTATGATCAACTCGCTGGGTCCTCTGTCTTTTCCAAAATGGATTTGAGGTTGGGATACCATCAAATCAAAATTAGAAACGGGGACATTCCAAAAACGGCTTTCGTTACTCGTTATGGCCAATATGAGTACACCATCATGTCCTTCGGTTTAACCAATGCCCCAGCCACCTTCTCTCGCTTGATGAATTCGATCTTCATGGAGTATTTGGATAAATTCGTCGTGGTTTACCTCGACGATATACTCATCTACTCGAAGAACGAACAGGAATATGCCGAGCATCTAAGGCTGGTATTGATGAAACTTCGAGAGCACCGTCTGTATGCCAAATTCTCCAAGTGTGAATTTTGGTTGCCAGAAGTGACCTATCTAGGCCACGTGATCTCTGGTAAAGGTATTGCTGTCAATCCCAAGAGAGTTCAGGCTATCCTTGATTGGACTCAACCTGAATCGGTTAAGCAAGTTTGAAGTTTCCTTGGCTTAGCGAGATATTGTCGCCGCTTTGTCGAGAATTTCTCCAAGGTTGCGAAACCTCTAACTGAACTCCTCAAGAAAGATAAAAAGTTTGAGTGGACCCCACAATGCGAGCATAGTTGTCAGGAGTTGAAAAGGACGACTGACCTCTGCTCCCGTTCTGGTGCCACCACACTTATCTAAGGACTTTGTTATCTATTGCAACGCCTCACGACAAGGATTAGGTTGCATTCTCATGCAAGATCGTCATGTGATTGCATATGCATCTCACCAGTTGCGTCCACATGAGGATAATTATCCAACACATGATCTTGATCTTGCAGCTATTGGTCCATGCACTGAAAACCTGGCGACATTACCTTCTGGGTAATCGTTGCAAAATTTACACTGATCACCAAAGTCTAAAATATATTTTCACCCAACCGGATTTGAATCTCAGGCAAAGACGGTGGGTTGAGTTGATTACAGATTATGACTTAGGGATAACTTACACCCCGGGGAAAGCCAATGTCATGGATGATGCACTAAGTCGTAAGTCTTATTGTAACAACCTGATGTTACAACAAGGTCAATAACTTCTCCATGAGGAATTTCGGAAGTTAAACCTCCACATTGTTCCTCAAGGATTCCTATCCAACCTGGTGGCGAAACCTACTCCTAGGGATCAAATTATAGAAGCCCAGAAGCATGATGTTGGGATATCTCGGATCAGGAAAAAACATTAGAAGGGTAATGTTAGGTGCTTCTCGGTAGATGATTGAGGTGTTGTCTTCTTTGAGAACTGCTTGGTGATCCCAAAGAAGCAACATCTACGACAATTGATCCTTAAGGAGGCTCATGATTCTCCTCTCACAATTCATTCGGGGTAGTACCAAGAAGTATCAGGACCTACGCCAAAGGTTCTGGTGGACTAGGATGAAGAGAGAAATTGCTCGGTTCGTTGCTAATTGCGACGTTTGTCGTCGCGTGAAAGCAGAACATCAAAGGCCTGCTGGCACCCTTCAACCTTAGCTATTCCAGAATGGAAATGGGATAAGGTCAGTATGGATTTCATTACTGGATTTCCCAGGACCAAGAGAGGGAATAATGCTATCTTATGGTCATTGACCGCCTTTCCCAAAGTGGCTCATTTCCTTCCTATGTCTGATAAATATGGACATGATTATAACAGGGGTCATTTTAAAATATTTGAATAAACTGAAGCAATTGAAAAATAAATGATAAGCTACTAAAAAATACCAAATAAAGCATTATCATTAGTTTATTTTCAAAATATCCTGGAACTTTTGGATAGTTGAAATATTCAAACTTCAATATATAAAATATTTGGGATATTTAAAAATAGCATATGTGCCTGAAAGTAAATGGAACAAAATGTCAGAAATGGAATTACAAAAAGGAACAGAAAAGTAAATAATTAAAATCTTGCCTGGGCCAGGGAAGAAGCCGGCCCAGCCCACCAGGGGCGAACCAGTCTTCTTCCACCTTCGCCAGAAGGATGTCGGGCGCGTGGTCGCCACGCGCCGACCACCTCCTGCCTATGTGCCACCTGGATGGAGGGATAGACTCCAGGGAGACTTCCAGATTTGAGCCCCTCCTCCATTCTCCTCCTCCCAGTCGCTGCAGCTCGCTGCCCGCTCCTCTCCCCCTTCTTCCTCCCTGCCGCCATGGACCAAGCCTCTGCTCGAGCTCGCCGTGGCGTCCGTTCTACGACCACCCCTGCGCCCTTCTGAGCCCACCAGCAAGCCCTGCAGCGACCCCCCCTCGTCCCCCTCGTGATGCTAGAAGAAGCCCGGAATCCCTCCCGACACGTCGTTGCCGTTTCTTCCCCACCGGCCGGCGAAGCTCTTCGCCGATGATTCGAGTCCGTCCGACGGTCCCCGAGCTCGCCGTCTCGCCTAGCAAACCCCGTTGTGAGCTCCTGTCTGTTTCCCCCTCCTCTAGCGGCCTATCCCTCGCCGTAGGCGTCCGTTCCCTTGCTTGCCTGAAGCTTCGCCGCCCGGCTTCGGGGGGTCGTCACCGTCCGTAGCTCCGGTGGTACCCGAGCCCCCTTCTGCCCGCAACACTAGATGCGCGCAGTGCACGGGCTATGGCACCAAAAGATACAAAGTTGATAATGATAGTACCACATACTTGTGGCACTTCCACTAAATGTCATATTGGTATAAATTGCATGAAGAAACTCCATGCTGATGGATCTTTGGACTCATTCGATTTCGAATCGGTTGAGACATGCGGACCATGCCTCATGGGCAAGATGACTAAAGACCCTGTTTCGGTATGATGAGCGGGCTAGTAACTTATTGGAAATAATACATGTTGATGTGTGCGGTCCAATGAGTGTTGTAGCATGCGGTGGATATCATTATTTTCTTACCTTCACTAATGATTTGAGTAGATATGGGCATATTTACTTAATGAAACACAAGTCTGAAATGTTTGAAAAGTTCAAGCAAATTAAGAGTGAAGTTTGAGATCATCGTGACAAGAAGATAAAAATATCTATGATATGATCGTGGAGGTGAATATCTAAGTTTCAAGTTTGATGTACAACTTAAGACAATGTGGAAGGTGTTTCACAACTCACGCCACCTGGAACACCATAGTGTGATGGTGTGTCTGAATGTTGTAGTCGTGCTCTATTAGATATGGTGCATACTACGATGTCTGTTATCATTTTACCACTATTGTTTTGGGGTTATGCATTAGAGACAACTACATTCACTTTAAATAGGGCACCATCTAAATCCATTGAGATGACACTGTATGAATTACGGTTTGATAGAAACCTAAGCTATCATTTATTAAAGTTTGGGAATGTGACAGTTATGTCTGATAAGCTTGAACCCAAAGTGGAAAACTGCAACTTCATAGGATACCCAAAGAACAGTTGGTTATACCTTCTATCTCAGATCCGAGTGCAAAGTATTTGTTGCTAAAACTGGGTCCTTTCTCGAGAAAGAGTTTCTCTCGAAAGAATTGAGTGCGAGGAAGATAGAACTTGATGGGGTTGTTGAACCTTTGTTTCAACCAGAGAGTACGCAGCGCAGAAAGATGTTTCTGTGGAGCCTACGTCAGTTGAAGAGGAAGTTAATGATGATAATCATTGTCACATCCCTAGCTAGATGTCATAGGACAGCATGGGAATTGCATCATGTTACAATTTTGCATCAACATGAAATGGGAACTAAAAGAAACCCCAAGCTCCTCCTCCCAGTTGCCGCAGCTCCTCCTACCGGAGACGTCCAGATCGAGCCCTCCCTACATTTCTCCTCCTCCCAGTCGCCGCAGCTCTCTCTCCCCCTTCTTCCTCCCTGCCACCATGGCCGAGCCCTGCTCGAGCTCGCCGTCATCGTTCTAGCCACCCCCACGCCCTTCTGAGCCCACCAACGGCCCACAATGACCCCCTCGTCCCCCTCATGACGCTAGAAGAAGCCGGAAGCCCTCCACGACGCGCCGTCGCCGTTTCTTCCCCCCGGCCATCGAAGCACTTCAACGGCAATTCGAGGACATCCGCACGTCCCCGAGCTCGACGTCTCCCCCGACAACCTCCTTGTGAGCTCCTGCTCCATTTCCCCCTCCTCTACCAGCCTGTCCCTTGCTGTAGGCGCCGTTCCCTTGCTGCCCGAAGCTCGCCGCCGCTCGGGTTGTCGCCGGCCGTAGCTTCGGTGGCCCCGAGCCCCCTCTGCAAAAGCACTGGATGCGCGCGTGCACGGGGTATCCCTGGTGCCCTCCGCGCACCAAATGGTCACCGAAGGCACAACTCCGGCGGATCTCCGCCATGCGGATGGTCGCCGCCAGCCCCGCTCCGGTGGGCGCCGACGTGGCCATCATCAGGGGCTAATCCCCCCTGATTAATTAGCCTCCTGCCACTGACCAGTGGGCCCCAGGGTGGGTCAAACCCCTGGTCAGCGCGGAGTTTAGGCCCCTATCACTGATGTGTGGGCCCCGCACGTCAGGTTGACCTGGCCTTGTCAGTAGACCAGCTGACGTCGTAGTGACGTCAGGCTGACGTCATATTTCATTTTCCAGTTTTAAAATAATTCCAGAAATTGTTTAAAACTTTAAAAATTCATATAAATCAATCTGTAAATCGTATGAAAATAATTTATATATGAAAATTTATAAGAAAAATCCAATGAATCTAATGGTGCTATTTATCGTGCATGTTAGAGAAACCTATGTAGAAGAACACTGACATTTGCTAATAGGTTAGTTGATGGAATTTGAAATGAACAACAATTTTGAACCTATATTCAACTACTCCCTTCAAATTAACTTGGACACTAGTTGCATTAGATCATTCCATACATGCTACCATGTCATGATAATGCATCATATTGTTGCACTTGCGTGTATTGAATGCTATTTACCTGCATTGCGGTAGGCCCCTACTTCTGAGGATACCCCCGAGTATTCCATCGAAGGAGAGAACCTTCCCGCTACCCAGCAAGGCAAGCAACCCCCTTGATCATTCCGATAACATCCCACTCTCTCGCTCCTGCTCTTGTTCATTGCATTGGGACAAAAGTTCACTTGTCTATCATACACGATAGATGAACCTATTCTTATGCAATGACCTGTCATTGTCATAGTAAATAGCCAAACCTTGCAACCTAGCATACCTGGTAGATGCTTGTGCCATGATGTGCTTAGCTTACTTTGCCTGCTATGCTTAGAGTTGTGTCAGGTCCGATTCGTCTGGGTGATGAACTGGGGTGAAACATTGTTGTTCCGATGTGATAAGCTTATGATGAACCCGATTTGGTAAATGGTAGCAATGACAGGCTATGTAGGAGTACATAGCGGGTTATTCTATTGGGACCATTCTTAGGAACCGAGTTCCGTGTTTATGATCCAAGACTAGTTACTAATATGCATTGGGTTCCGGTAACTCAACAAGTCTCGACTTATCAGTCGCTTAGTCCCTTAGTCCAGGAGTTGCAAGTAGTGTTTCTGGTGTTTATAGTATGCTGGAGGCCGTGCGTAGCGCTGACCCTAGGGGTGGGGTTACGACGCGGTAGGTAGTGCCACGGTGTACCAAAGGGTCACCCGAATGGTGGGCTTGGGAACCCTGCGCACATCGCTTGGGGCCGTAGCAGAAACTTCGGTCGAACTTCCGTGCGGGTTCAGTCTTAATAGGCGATAGCCTGGACTAGAGGTCTTATGTGATGACGGTCGTGGCCGACTCCCTTGCTAGGCTTCCGCTTGAAGGTTGCTGAGGTGCATGGTTTGACGACGATAAGTGGCGAGAGCCGTGTGTGAAGAAGTACACCCCTGCAGGGTATGAAACTATTCGAATAGCCGCGTCCTCGGATATGGACTACTTGGATAACTTATGATGTTCATAGATAATCAAATGGATACTCATAAAAATATCAAGACAAGTGTGAGCACCGTGGATGGCACCCTCCCAGGAGAGGGAAGTGAATCCATGGTGGTGTATTGTCATGGAGTTAGTGGACTCGTGTGCGATATCTAAAATGTAAACAAAGAGTTAAAATTGTGTAGTGTAGGTAGCCATGAGTCAAAGCTGGCATTGCTGCATAAACTCCACCACCCCCTTGTTGATACATGAGCATGAATAGACTAGGTCTGCTTTAAAGACTTGCTGAGTACATTTATACTCATGTGTTCTTAATAAATGTTGCAGATGAGACCCGGGACCCATCTGGTCGGTTCTTTCTAGATGTCGACGATGCCGAAGAGCTGGTGTCCCAGGCTACGACCTTATGCCCTATGGCGGGATGTAGATAGTCAGGCCATGTGCCTTTTTATCCTTTCATCTATCTATACTCACATAGCTTATGCTTCCGCTTGGTTTGTATGAACTTGTTTGTATGACTTGAGTGTTGGGTCATGTGACCCCTATCTGTAAGAACATATTATGCAAGGCTCGTCTGAGCCTCTTAAATAAAAGTTGTTGAATGGTTATGTTCTGATGGCATGGTTGTATCTATGCATATCGGGCATGTCGTGTGTACGTGTGATGTGCAACGGTACGTATGGGATCGACACCTAGTTGTGTGCCTTTAGTAGTACTCTTTACGTGAAACTGCCTCTTTGTGCTTCAACTGAGCCATGGTAGCTTGCTACTGCTCCGGACACATTGATTAACCGGCAATGTCTCTTCTTGGCTGCTGTGTCTGTCCCTTCGGGGAAATGTCTCAGTAGTGTAATGGAGTCCCTATAGCCTGCTACGGCTCGTCTACATGAAGTGATGGCATTTATGTCTCACGGCATAATGGAGTCCTTGTAGCTTGCTTATGACTCGTATACACACGCTTGAGGCCGACACCTGCATTGCTGGGTTACGTATGCATGTTTCCGTACGGATGTGCCACTTGGGTTCTATGACTAGTCATGTCGGCCTGGGTTCTCTATCGTTTGATTCCCAGCGACATGTTCACATACGTGAGCCAAAAGACGCAAACAGTCCCCGGCTAAGGTAAGGCTGCAGCCGTGGAGCTTACCGTGCTTGAGGCCGCAAAGTGATTGATTGATTGTGGAGAACGTTGCAATGGGAAACAAAAAATTTCCTACTGCACACGCCAATCTATCCATGGTGATGAGCATCTACGAGAGCGGGAGTTGATATACGTACCCTTGTAGATCGCTAAGTGGGAAGCAGTTAAGAAACGCGGTTGGTGTAGTCGAACGTCTTCGCGATTCAAATAGCCAGAGCGTCCCGCAATCCTATCACGATCCGTCCTGCGATCCTCGTCACGATCCATCCCGCAATCACGTCACAAACCGTCCCGCGATCCAATCACGAACCGTCCCGTGGCCTTGATCACGGTCCTTCCGATCTAGTACCGAACAGACGGCACCTCCCGCGTTCAACACACGTGCAGCTTGAATGACGATCTCCACCGTCTTGATATCAGCAAGAAGAAGTGGAGAGGAGGAAGAGTTCTCCGGCAGCGATGATGGCACTCTCCGGCGACGTTGGTGGAGCAATTCCGGCAGGGCTTCGCCTAAGCACTGCGGAAATACGATCTACAGGAGAAACTATGCACCGGTGGAACGGGTAGCACGTGACCGGAAAAACTAGTGCAAACAGCCCCAAATCCACCAGTATATAAAGGAGGGAGGGAGGAGCGCTGGCTTGGCGCAGGGCCAAGCCAATTCGGCCGCAAGAGGGAGGGAGAGAAGACTCGCCTTCTCCAATCCTAGTTGGACTAGGATTGCTCCCTATTGGCCCTTTTTCCACCTTTTCTTAGGCCTTTTTTCCTCCTGGCGCCATGGGCCTTTTGTGGCTGTTCCACCAGCCCACTAAGGGCTTGTTATTAATCTCCCACAGCCCATGGACCCTCTAGGGTCCAAATACCCCTCCCGAGGTCTCCCGGTGCACTACCGCACTCCCGGTACACTACCGATGAGCCCGAAACTTTTCCGGCGACCATAACTGGGACTTCCTCTATATGAATATTTACCCTCCGGACCATTCCGGAGCTCCTCGTGATGTCCAGGATCTCATCCGGGACTCCAAACAAACTTCGGTCACCACCATACATAAACTCTATACTACCGAACCGTCACCAAACCTTAAGTGTGCAGACCCTGCGGGTTCGAGAACTATGTAGACATGACCGAGACACCTCTACGGTAAATAACCAATGGTGGGACCTGGATGTCCACATTGGTTCCTAAATATTCTACGGAGATCTTTATCGGTCGAACCTCTATGTCAAGGATTCAGTTAATCCCTTATGATGTTCCCTTTGTTCTTCGGTATGTTACTTGCCTGAGATTCGATCGTCGGTATCTCCATACCTAGTTCAATCTTGTTACCCGGCAAGTCTCTTTACTCGTTCCGTAATACAAGATCCCGCAACTAACAATTAGTCACATTGCTTGCAAGGCTCATTGTGATGTTGTATTACCGAGTGGGCCCTAGGATACCTCTCCGTCACACGGAGTAACAAATCCGAGTCTCGATCCATGCCAACTCAACAGACACCCTCCGAGACACCTATAGAGCACCTTTATAGTCACCCAGTTACGTTGCGACGTTTGATACACACAAGTACTCCTCCGATATCTGTGGGTTGCATGATCTCATGGTCATAGGAGCATATGCTTGACATGCAGAAAACAGTAGCAATAAACTGACACGATCATAAGCTACATTCGTAGTTTGGGTCTTGTCCATCACATCATTCTCCTAATGATGTGATCCCGTTATCAAATGACATCTCATGTCCATGGCTAGGAAAACCTTAACCATCTTTCAATCAACGAGCTAGTTCACTAGAGGCATACTAGGGACATTGTGTTTGTCTATGTATCCACACATGTATCCATGTTTCCAATTAATACAATTATAGCATGGATAATAAACGATTATCATGAACAAGGAAATACAATAATAAACACTTTATTTATTGCCTCTAGGGCATATTTCCAACAGTCTCCCACTTGCACTAGAGTCAATAATCTAGTTCACATCATTATGTGATTTACATTGTAATGAATCGAAACCCATGCAGTTCTGGTGTTGATCATGTTTATCCCTTGGAAGAGGTTTAGTCAACGGGTCTGCAACATTCAGATCTGTGTGCACTTTGCAAATATTTATGTCTTTCTCCAAGATGTAATCGCGGATGGAGTTGAAGCATCGCTTTATGTGTCTGGTCCTCTTGTGAAACCTTGGTTCCTTGGCCAGAGCGATGGCACCAGTGTTGTCACAGAACAGGTTCATTGGATTCAGTGCACTGGGCACTACCCCCATATCTGTCATGAACTGCTTCATCCAGACACCTTCCTTCGTCGCCTCCGAGGCTGCAATGTATTCCGCTTCGCACGTAGAATCAACTACCACGCTTTCCTTGGAACTGCACCAGCTTACCGCTCCCCCGTTAAGAATAAATACGTATCCGGTTTACGACTTAGAGTCGTCCGGATCAGTGTCAAAGCTTGCATCGACGTAACCCTTTACGACGAGCTCGTCATCACCTCCGTAAACGAGAAACATTTCCTTAGTCCTTTTCAGGTACTTAAGGATGTTCTTGACCGCTTGCCAGTGCTCCATTCCAGGATCACTTTGATAACCTTCCGGCCATACTTATGGCAAGGCTGACATCAGGTCTTGTGCACAACATTGCATACATGATAGAGCCTATGGCTGAAGCATAGGGGATGACACTCATCTTTTCTCTATCTTCTGCAGTTACTGGGCATTGAGTCTTACTCAACTTCACACCTTGTAATACAGGCAAGAACCCCTTCTTGGACTGTTCCATTTTGAACTTCTTCAAAACTTTATCAAGGTATGTTCTCTGTGAAAGTGCTATTAAGCGTCTCGATCTATCTCTATAGATCTTAATGCCTAATATGAAAGCAACTTCTCCTAGGTCCTTCATTGAAAAACTCTTGTTCAAATATTCCTTCACGCTTTCGAGCATTTCTATATTGTTTCCAATCAGCAATATGTCATCCACATATAATACTAGAAATGCTATAGAGCTCCCACTCACTTTCTTGTAAATACAAGCTTCTCTGTAAACTTGTATAAACTCAAACGCTTTGATCACCTCATCAAAGCGCTTATTCCAACTCCGAGATGCTTGCACCAGTCCATAAATGGATCGCTGGAGTTTGCAAACTATGTCAGCATTCTCTGGATCGACAAAACCTTCGTGTTGCATCATATACAACTCTTCCTCAAGGAAACCGTTGAGGAACGCCGTTTTTACATCCATCTGCCAAATTTCATAGTCGAAATAGGCAGCTATTGCTAACATGATTCTGACAGACTTAAGCATCGCTACGGGTGAGAAAGTCTCATCGTAGTCAACTCCTTGAACTTGCGAAAAACCCTTTGCCACAAGTCGAGCTTTATAGACGGTGACATTACCGTCCGCGTCTGTCTTCTTCTTAAGATCCATTTGTTCTGAATGGCCTTTCGCCCTTCAGGTAATACTTCCAAAGTCCATACTTTGTTTTCATACATGGATCTCATCTCGGATTTCATGGCCTCTAACCATTTCACGGAATCCGGGCCCATCACTGCTCCTCCATAGCTCGTAGGTTCATTGTTGTCCAACAACATGACCTCCAAGACAGGGTTGCCGTACCACTCAGGGGTAGTACGCGGCCTTGTCGACCTACGAGGTTCAATAGCTACTTGATCCGAAGCTTCATGATCATCATCATTAACTTCCTCTTCTACCGTCTTAGGTTCCACAGAAGCATCTTTCTGCGCTGCGCTACTTTCTGGTTGAAGTAAAGGTTCAATAACCTCATCAAGCTCTATTTTCCTCCCACTCAATTCTTTTGAGAGAAACTCTTTCTCAAGAAATGTTCCATTTTTAGCGACAAACACTTTGCCTTCGGATCTGAGATAGAAGGTATACCCGACTGTCTCTTTCGGGTATCCTATGAAGACGCATTTCTCCGCTTTGGGTTCCAGCTTTTCAGGCTGAAGCTTTTTGACATAAGCATCACATCCCCAAACTTTAAGAAACGACAACTTTGGCTTCTTGCCAAACCAAAGTTCATATGGCGTCATCTCTACGGATTTTGATGGTGCTCTATTTAAAGTGAATACAGCTGTCTCTAATGCATAACCCCAAAACGATAGTGGTAAATCAGCAAGAGACATCATAGAACGCACCATATCTAATAAGGTTTGATTACGACGTTCGGACACACCATTACGCTGTGGTGTTCCGGGCGGTGTCAACTGTGAAACAATTCCACACTGTCTTAAGTGACCGCCAAACTCATAACTCAGATATTCACCTCCTCGATCAGATCGCAGGAACTTAATCTGTTATGATGATTTTCAACTTCACTCTGAAATTGCTTGAACTTTTCAAACGTTTCAGACTTGTGTTTCATTAAGTAAATATACCCATATCTACTTAAGTCATCAGTGAAGGTGAGAAAATAACGATATCAACCACGCGCTGTAACATTCATTGGACCGCACACATCAGTGTGTATGATTTCCAATAAGTCACTCGCCCGTTCCATTGTTCCAGAGAACGGTGTTTTAGTCATCTTTCCCATGAGGCATGCTTCACATGTGTCAAGTGATTCAAAATCAAGTGACTCCAAAAGTCCATCAGCATGGAGCTTCCTCATGCGTTTTACACCAATATGACCTAAACGGTAGTACCACAAGAAAGTGGTACTATCATTATCAATTCTACATCTTTTGGCATCAATGTTATCAACATGTGTGTCATTACTATCAAGATTCAATATGAATAAACCCCTAACATTGGGTGCATCACCATAAAAGATATTACTCATATAAATAGAACAACCTTTATTCTCTGATTTAAATGAGTAACCGTCTCGCAATAAACAAGATCCATATATATTGTTCATGCTTAACGCAGGGACTAAATAACAATTATTCAGGTTCATCACTAATCCCGATGGTAATCGAAGAGAGAGCGTGTCGACGGCAATCACATCAACCTTGGAACCATTTCCCACACGCATCGTCACTTCGTCCTTTGCCAGCCTTCGTTTATTCCGTAGTTCCTACTTTGAGTTGCAAATGTGAGCAACCGAACCGGTATCAAATACCCAGGCACTACTACGAGAGCCAGTAAGGTACACATCAATAACATGTATATCATATATACCTTGTTTGTCATTGCCCGCCTTCTTGTCAGCCAGGTACTTGGGGCGGTTCCGCTTCCAGTGACCAGTTCCTTTGCAATGAAAGCACTCAGTTTCTTGCTTGGGTCCATGCTTGGGCTTCTTTGCAGGAGTAGCAACTACTTTGCCATCCTTCTTGGTTTTACCCTTCTTGCCCTTGCCCTTGACTTTGCCATTTTTCTTGAAACTAGTGGTTTTATTGACCATCAACACTTGATGTTCTTTCTGGATTTCAGACTCAGTGACTTTTAGCATCGCAAGCAGCTCGGCGACTGACTTGTTCATCCCGTGCATGTTATAGTTCATCACAAAGCTCTTGTAACTAGGTGCGAGTGATTGAAGAACTCTGTCAGTGATCGCCTCTGGCGGAATGGCAATTCCCAACTCCGCTAGACGAGTTGAATACCTAGACATTCTGAGTATATGTTCACTTATAGACCCGTTCTCCTCCATCTTGCAAGCATAGAACTTATCAGAGGTTTCATACCCCTCGATCCGGGCGTTCTTCTAAAAGATAAACTTCAACTCCTGGAACATCTCATATGCTCTATGATGTTCAAAACGTCTTTGAAGTCCCGATTCTAAGCCATACATTATTGCACACTGAACTATTTAGTAATCTCCAGTACGTGCCTCCCAAGCGTTCCTAACGTCTTCGGAGGTCATGTCTTCTAGTTGGTCACCAAGCGGTGCATCAAGGACATATGATTTCTGGGAAGCCGTGAGGATAATCCTCAGATTACGGGCCCAGTCAACAAAGTTACTTCCATCATCTTTCAGTTTAGCTTTCTCTAGGAACGCATTAAAATTCAGGGGTGCAACTGCACGAGCCATTGATCTACAACATAAATGTGCAAAGTTCATTTAGACTATTGTTCAAGATAATGAGTTTATTTAATCAAATTAATAAAGCTCCCACTCAAATTTACATCCCTCAGGTTATCTGAGTGTCACATGATCCAAATCCACCAACTCAAGTCCAATCATCACGTGAGTTGAGGTGGCTTCAATGGTGAACATCATTATGTTGATCATATCTACTATATGACTCATGTTCAACCTTTCGGTCTCTTGTGTTCCGAGGCCATGTCTGTACATGCTAGGCTCGTCAAGTTTAACCCGAGTGTTCTGTGCGTGCAAAACTGGCTTGGACCCGTTGTATGTGAACGTAGAGTCTATCACACCCGATCATCACGTGGTGTCTCAACACGACGAACTTTCGCAACGATGCACACTCGGGGAGAACACAATTTTATCTTGAAATTTAAGTGAGGGATCACCTTATAATACTACCGTCGTACTAAGCATAACAAGGTGCATAAAAGGATTAACATCACATGCAATTCATAAGTGACAGGATATGGCCATGAACTTGTGCTTTAGATCTCCATCTTGAAAGCACCGGCATGATCTTCATCCTCACCAGCACAACACCATGATCTCCATCATCTTGATCTCCATCAACGTGTCGCCATCGAGGTTGTCACGCCCTGCATGCTTCTACTACTATTGCTACCATTTAGCGATAAAGTAAAGCATTACATAACGCTTAATGATTGACACGCAGGTCATACAATAATTAAAGACGACCCTATGGCTCCTGCCGGTTGCCGTACTCATCGACATGCAAGTCGTGAAATTCTATACATCACATGATCATCTCATACATCACATATATCACATCATGTAATTGGCCATATCACATCACAACAAGTTAGACGTCCTCTAATTGTTGTTGCATGTTTTACGTGGCTGCTATGGGTTTCTAGCAAGAACGATTCTCACCTATGCATAAACCACAACGGTGATACATAATTTTCTTTTCAAACCTTCTCAAGGACCGCCTTTGTCGAATCCGATCCAACTAAAGTGAGAGAAACTGCCACCCGCAAGCCATCTAGGCAACAAGTTGCATCGAGGGAACCGGTCTCTCGTAAGCGTACGAGTAATGTTGGTCCCGGCCGCTTCATCTCACAATACCGCTGAACCAAAATCCGACCAAGGAAGCAATCTAAGCATCAACGCCCACAAACCTTTTGTGTTCTACTCGAGATCTCATCGAACCATCAACCTAGCTCATGATGCCACTGTTGGGGAACGTTGCATGGGAAACAAAAAATTTCCTACGCACACGCAAACATATCCATGGTGATGAGCATCTACGAGAGGGGGAGTTGATCTACGTACCCTTGTAGATCGCTAAGCGGGAAGCGTTAAGAAACGCGGTTGGTGTAGTCGAACGTCTTCGTGATTCAAATCGCCGAGCGTCCCGCGATCCAATCATGATCCGTCCCGTGATCTCGTCACGATCCGTCCCGCGATCACGTCACGAACCGTCCCGCGATCCAATCATGAACCGTCTCGTGGCCTTGATCACGGTCCTTCTGATCTAGTAACGAACGGACGACACCTCCACATTCAGCACACGTGCAGCTTGATGACGATCTCCACCGTCTTCATCCAGCAAGAAGAAGTGGAGAGGAGGAAGAGTTCGCCGGCAGCATGACGGCACTCCGGCAACGGTGGTGGAGCAATTCCGGCAGGGCTTCGCCTAAGCACTGCGGAAATATGATCTAGAGGAGAAACTATCCACCGGTGGAACGGGTAGCACGTGGCCGGAAAAACTAGTGCAAACAGCCCCAAATCCACCAGTATATAAAGGGGGCAGGGAGGAGGTCTGGCTTGGCACAAGGGCCAAGCCAATTCGGCCACAAGAGGGAGGGAGAGAAGGACTCTCCTTCTCCAATCCTAGTTGGACTAGGATTGCTCCCTATTGGCCCTTTTTTCCACCTTTTCTTTAGGCCTTTTTTCCTCCTGGCGCCATGGGCCTTTTGTGGCTGTTCCACCAGCCCACTAAGGGCTTGTTATTAATCTCCCACAGCCCATGGACCCTCTAGGGTCGAAATACCCCTCCCGGAGGTCTCCCGGTACACTACTGGCACTCCCGATACACTACCGATGAGCCCAAAACTTTTCCGGCGACCAAACTAGGACTTCCTATATATGAATTTTTACTCCGGACCATTCTGGAGCTCCTCGTGATGTCCCGGATCTCATCCGGGACTCCGAACAAACTTCGGTCACCACCATACATAACTCTATACTACCGAAACGTCACCAAACCTTAAGTGTGCAGACCCTGCGGGTTCGAGAACTATGTAGACATGACCGAGACACCTCTACGGTTAATAACAAATGGCGGGACCTAGATGTCCAAATTGGTTCCTACATATTCTACGAAGATCTTTATCGGTCGAACCTCTATGTCAAGGATTCAGTTAATCCCGTATGATGTTCCCTTTGTTCTTTGGTATGTTACTTGCCCGAGATTCGATCGTCGGTATCTCCATACCTAGTTCAATATCATTACCGACAAGTCTCTTTACTAGTTCCGTAATACAAGATCCCGCAACTAACAATTAGTCACATTGCTTGCAAGGCTCATTGTGATGTTGTATTACCGAGTGGGCCCTGAGATACCTCTCCGTCACACGGAGTAACAAATCCCAGTCTCGATCCATGCCAACTCAACAGACACCCTCGGAGACACCTGTAGAGCACCTTTATAGTCACCCAGTTACATTGCGATGTTTGATACACACAAGTACTCCTCCGATATCTGTGAGTTGCATGATCTCATGGTCATAGGAACATATGCTTGACATGCAGAAAACAGTAGCAATAAACTGACACGATCATAAGCTACGTTCGTAGTTTGGGTCTTGTCCATCACATCATTCTCCTAATGATGTGATCTCGTTATCAAATGACATCTCATGTCCATGGCTAGGAAACCTTAACCATCTTTCAATCAACGAGCTAGTTCACTAGAGGCATTCTAAGGACATTGTGTTTGTCTATGTGTCCACACATGTATCCATGTTTCCAATTAATACAATTATAGCATGGATAATAAACGATTATCATGAACAAGGAAATACAATAATAAACACTTTATTTATTGCCTCTAGGGCATATTTCCAACAGTGATATGTTACAGTCTGGATTCATATGACTTTGGATCGGGGTCCCGACAGCGTTGGTATTAGAGCCTGACTGACTGTAGGACTACCAAGCCAAACCGGTCGAAGTTGAGTCTAGAAACACTATAGAAAAGTAGGGGAATTGATTGTGGAAGGGAACGTAAGGCTCTTTTTACTCCTCTTCCCAAGTTATTCTATGATGAGTCTTTCTCATCTTTTCTACGGGGATAAGAACTAGGCTTCTCATCTATTGCTTAGGATGACGAGTTACTAACCATGGACTAATAGCTAGCTTGTTTGCAAGAGAATGTCGATACTCAAGTGTTGTTGGTGTGACAAACAGATGGAGAAGAGATTTGAGCCTAGAAAGTCGAGTGGTTATGCTTTTCCAATCTTTTGCAGTTGTCTCAAAATCCTTTTTGAGCAATTACAGCTGTTATGTTGTGCAATTTCTGCCAGAGTCTCTAATGTCTTTGCATCATTCTCTGATTCAGATGCCCCCTCGTCCTTCCTGTCAGGCGGTCCGTCTAACCAGGTGCATCGATGCACCAGGTCACACGGCCATGTTGGTTAGAGTTATGATGGAGGTTGGCTACCGTTGGTACCCAGAGTACACAATGGAGGAACAGTATCGAGATTTCAGCCAGAGTCAGTATCTGTGTACTGTTAAGATATATCCTTCATATCCTGGACATGTAGAGCCGCTTCACCGGACTTATGGACTAGGTGTCACCATAGATATGGCAGTTTAGGAGGCCTCCTACACCATGCTGACTATCATGAGGTTTCACCATGGTCTGCTTCAGAACATAGAGTTCTATTATGTTCCTGCTTCCATGGGAGGAGAGGATGGTTATCTTAGCCCAGCCTACTATGATCATTCCCATGAGGACCCTAGGCTACAGGTGACCGCTCAGATGTTGGAGAACAGGGATCGTGATGCACATGCCCTTCGCATGGAGCTTTATGCTACCCGTGCACATCTTTGGACAGCCCTGACGCAGTTGGCACCTGTCGTGCAGACAGGCTATGGAGATTTGGAGATGCTGAACCCACCGCGGACTCATCTGCCAGCATGCGTAGACTGGCCCGATGTTGGAGGCATCACCCCTCTTCGAGGATCGTTGTTGCCGCCAGCAAGGGGACCAAGGCCACATCCGTGTCCTTAGGGTTTCCAGGGATCACAGGCTAGAGTGTTTCCAGATTCTTAGGTGCAGCTCCCGGGTCATGGGGGTAACCGGTATGAGGCATTCTACGGCGATGCTTGAGTATGTGGATGTTAGTACTAGTATGCTAGTAATCGTATCGCCACAGACCTACGTGTCTTGTGGGATATGACCAAGGTTGAGAGTTGAGTTCCGGAGGTGTAGATAGATAATGTATAGGAAGCTTGTAATGCCTCCGATGAGTTGTGTCATCTCTCTGTAGTTTGTTTTAAGCTTGGGCTTGTGCTGAACTATGTCATGGTGTGTATGAATCATGGTGTTCATATGGCAGTTGTTATTTCCATGTTGTTGGGTGTTTACCCTGCATGCCATGTTGTCCAGTACATTCCTTATCTCATGTCTTAGAGTTGATGTCCTCTATGTTTAAGCTATGGGTTGTTTTCCCAGGATGGTGGCCACTAGGAATAACCCCGTGCCTGCCCCCAAGCAGGGCGAGGGAAGCCAGCCAAGGCAAGAGGATCTGCCACATGCTCCTTCTTCGGCAGAAATGATGCTTGAAGCCGAAAGGAACAAGAGAGAGACCAACAGGCTATTGGAACGAATTAAACAGAACATAGCGCGTGCTCAACGCAATGATCTCAATGATGGCATGTCACTCGGTGATTTCGTCAGGCTGTGCCCACCTAAGTATCATCATTCGGTCGACCCACTCGACGCGGATGACTAGCTGACCAGCATGTTCTGCAAGATCCGGGCTGCCAATGTGTCCGAGGCCAACAAGGTGACCTTTGCAACCTACTTTCTGGAAGGACCTGCCAATATGTGGTGGGAAAATTGTGAAGCCATGCTTCCTGCAGGCCCCGCACCAACTTGGGCAGAATTCAGTGCAGCATTTCCTACCCATCACATCCCGAAAGGGCTGATGGATCGCAAGAGAGAGGACTTATGTGCTTTCACCCAGGGCAGACTATCAGTGGATGCCTATAGCCGTGAGTTCGGCAATCTTGCTCGCTATGCTCCGGAGGAAGTTTCAACTGATGCCAAGAAACAGGACAGGTTCCGCAAGGGACTCAATCCTGAGCTCCGTCGAGATCTGCGCCTGCATGAGTGCACAACCTTCCAGGCTCTCGTCAACAAGGCTATCAATGACGAGACTGGACAGATTGACTATGAGGCCACGAGAAAGCACAACCGTGACTTCAGCCCCACATCTGGCTCAGGCTCCAACAAACGCCAGGTCTGGGTGCCCAATGTAGCTCTCCCGCCAAGATACACCACGAGGCCATCCTTCCAGGCGCCTCGCCCAGCTCAGCCCAACCCTCCAGCCAGGCCCTTTGGAGGTTCGCCTGCCAATGTTGCTCCCCATGCCACCGTGGTCTACTACAAATGTGGAGAACCAGGACACTACTCTCGTGATTGCCCTCAGGCTAATGCCAAGCCTGCTGGGCGTGGGAAGCCGGGAAAAGCCTTCTATGTGAAGCCAACTCCTGCTCGTGGACGAGTGAATTATATCTCTGCTAAGGAAGCCATTGAGGATCCTGATGTTATCCTAGGTACGCTCCTTGTCAATAGTCATCCAGCATCTGTTCTATTTGATACTGGGGCATCTCATTCTTTCATTTTAGAAAGTTATGCACAGTTGCATAACATGTCTTTTTGTGATATGCCTACTCCTTTAGTAGTCCAGAATCCTTGTTGAAAGTGGCAAACTTCTAGAGTGAGCCATGATAATGAGATTCTGGTGGATAGGCTAGTTAGCATCTTTGATAGCCCTCAAGTCTTCGGACATCAGTATCATTCTAGGCACGGATTGGATGAAAGCCCACTATGCTAAGATTGATACGCATACTAGGAATGTTCAACTTACGCATCCATCAGGTGAGATAGTTAATGTCTCCACTCGAACAGCCAAGCGCCAACTCTATTCCCTCAATGCTAGCCCTCTTCCAGAGTTAGAAGATATTTAGGTAGTCTGTGACTTTCCGGATGTCTTTCCAGAAGAACTGCCAGGAATTCCTCCTGTCAGAGATGTTGAGTTTGTGATAGAGCTTATTCCAAGGACTATCCCAATAGCCAGAAGACCCTATAAGATGGCACCCTTAGAACTAGCCCAGCTTAAGATCCAACTCGATGAGGCTTTGAAGAAAGGTTTCATCCAACCTAGTTCTTCTCCTTGGGCTTGTCCCATTCTCTTCATCAAGAAGAAGGATGGATCAGATCGGATGGTTGTGGATTATCGGCTAGTGAATCTAGTCACCATTAAGAATAAGTATCCGCTCCCCAGGATCAACGATTTGTATGATCAACTCGCTGGGTCCTCTGTCTTTTCCAAAATGGATTTGAGGTTGGGATACCATCAAATCAAAATTAGAAACGGGGACATTCCAAAAACGGCTTTCGTTACTCGTTATGGCCAATATGAGTACACCATCATGTCCTTCGGTTTAACCAATGCCCCAGCCACCTTCTCTCGCTTGATGAATTCGATCTTCATGGAGTATTTGGATAAATTCGTCGTGGTTTACCTCGACGATATACTCATCTACTCGAAGAACGAACAGGAATATGCCGAGCATCTAAGGCTGGTATTGATGAAACTTCGAGAGCACCGTCTGTATGCCAAATTCTCCAAGTGTGAATTTTGGTTGCCAGAAGTGACCTATCTAGGCCACGTGATCTCTGGTAAAGGTATTGCTGTCAATCCCAAGAGAGTTCAGGCTATCCTTGATTGGACTCAACCTGAATCGGTTAAGCAAGTTTGAAGTTTCCTTGGCTTAGCGAGATATTGTCGCCGCTTTGTCGAGAATTTCTCCAAGGTTGCGAAACCTCTAACTGAACTCCTCAAGAAAGATAAAAAGTTTGAGTGGACCCCACAATGCGAGCATAGTTGTCAGGAGTTGAAAAGACGACTGACCTCTGCTCCCGTTCTGGTGCCACCACACTTATCTAAGGACTTTGTTATCTATTGCAACGCCTCACGACAAGGATTAGGTTGCATTCTCATGCAAGATCGTCATGTGATTGCATATGCATCTCACCAGTTGCGTCCACATGAGGATAATTATCCAACACATGATCTTGATCTTGCAGCTATGGTCCATGCACTGAAAACCTGGCGACATTACCTTCTGGGTAATCGTTGCAAAATTTACACTGATCACCAAAGTCTAAAATATATTTTCACCCAACCGGATTTGAATCTCAGGCAAAGACGGTGGGTTGAGTTGATTACAGATTATGACTTAGGGATAACTTACACCCCGGGGAAAGCCAATGTCATGGATGATGCACTAAGTCGTAAGTCTTATTGTAACAACCTGATGTTACAACAAGGTCAATAACTTCTCCATGAGGAATTTCGGAAGTTAAACCTCCACATTGTTCCTCAAGGATTCCTATCCAACCTGGTGGCGAAACCTACTCCTAGGGATCAAATTATAGAAGCCCAGAAGCATGATGTTGGGATATCTCGGATCAGGAAAAACATTAAGAAGGGTAATGTTAGGTGCTTCTCGGTAGATGATTGAGGTGTTGTCTTCTTTGAGAACTGCTTGGTGATCCCAAAGAAGCAACATCTACGACAATTGATCCTTAAGGAGGCTCATGATTCTCCTCTCACAATTCATTCGGGTAGTACCAAGAAGTATCAGGACCTACGCCAAAGGTTCTGGTGGACTAGGATGAAGAGAGAAATTGCTCGGTTCGTTGCTAATTGCGACGTTTGTCGTCGCGTGAAAGCAGAACATCAAAGGCCTGCTGGCACCCTTCAACCTTTAGCTATTCCAGAATGGAAATGGGATAAGGTCAGTATGGATTTCATTACTGGATTTCCCAGGACCAAGAGAGGGAATAATGCTATCTTTATGGTCATTGACCGCCTTTCCAAAGTGGCTCATTTCCTTCCTATGTCTGATAAATATGGACATGATTATAACAGGGGTCATTTTAAATATTTGAATAACTGAAGCAATTGAAAAATAAATGATAAAGCTACTAAAAATACCAAATAAAGCATTATCATTAGTTTAATTTTCAAAATATCCTGGAACTTTTTGGATAAGTTTGAAATATTCAAACTTCAATATATAAAATATTTGGGATATTTTAAAATAGCATATGTGCCTGAAAGTAAAATGGAACAAATGTCAGAAATGGAATTACAAAAAGGAAACAGAAAAGTAAATAATTAAAATCTTGCCTGGGCCAGGGAAGAAGCCGGCCCAGCCCACCAGGGGCGAACCAGTCTTCTTCCACCTTCGGCCAGAAGGATGTCGGGCGCGTGGTCGCCACGCGCCGACCACCTCCTGCCTATGTGCCCACCTGGATGGAGGGATAGACTCCAGGGAGACTTCCAGATTGAGCCCTCCCTCCATTTCTCCTCCTCCCAGTCGCTGCAGCTCTCTCTCCCCCTTCTTCCTCCCTGCCGCCATGGCCAAGCCCTGCTCGAGCTCGCCGTCGTCGTTCTAGCCACCCCTGCGCCCTTCTGAGCCCACCAGCAGCCCTGCAGCGACCCCCTCGTCCCCCTCGTGATGCTAGAAGAAGCCGGAATCCCTCCACGACACGTCGTTGCCGTTTCTTCCCCACCGGCCGGCGAAGCTCTTCTCCGATGATTCGAGGTCGTCCACGCGTCCCCGAGCTCGCCGTCTCGCCTAGCAACCCCGTTGTGAGCTCCTGTTCTGTTTCCCCCTCCTCTAGCGGCCTATCCCTCGCCGTAGGCGCCGTTCCCTTGCTGCCTGAAGCTCGCCGCCGCTCGGGTCGTCACCGTCCGTAGCTCCGGTGGTACCCGAGCCCCCTTTGCCGCAACACTAGATGCGCGCGTGCACGGGCTATGGCACCAAAAGATACAAAGTTGATAATGATAGTACCACATACTTGTGGCACTTCCACTAAATGTCATATTGGTATAAATTGCATGAAGAAACTCCATGCTGATGGATCTTTGGACTCATTCGATTTCGAATCGGTTGAGACATGCGGACCATGCCTCATGGGCAAGATGACTAAAGACCCTGTTTCGGTATGATGAGCGGGCTAGTAACTTATTGGAAATAATACATGTTGATGTGTGCGGTCCAATGAGTGTTGTAGCATGCGGTGGATATCATTATTTTCTTACCTTCACTAATGATTTGAGTAGATATGGGCATATTTACTTAATGAAACACAAGTCTGAAATGTTTGAAAAGTTCAAGCAAATTAAGAGTGAAGTTTGAGATCATCGTGACAAGAAGATAAAAATATCTATGATATGATCGTGGAGGTGAATATCTAAGTTTCAAGTTTGATGTACAACTTAAGACAATGTGGAAGGTGTTTCACAACTCACGCCACCTGGAACACCATAGTGTGATGGTGTGTCTGAATGTTGTAGTCGTGCTCTATTAGATATGGTGCATACTACGATGTCTGTTATCATTTTACCACTATTGTTTTGGGGTTATGCATTAGAGACAACTACATTCACTTTAAATAGGGCACCATCTAAATCCATTGAGATGACACTGTATGAATTACGGTTTGATAGAAACCTAAGCTATCATTTATTAAAGTTTGGGAATGTGACAGTTATGTCTGATAAGCTTGAACCCAAAGTGGAAAACTGCAACTTCATAGGATACCCAAAGAACAGTTGGTTATACCTTCTATCTCAGATCCGAGTGCAAAGTATTTGTTGCTAAAACTGGGTCCTTTCTCGAGAAAGAGTTTCTCTCGAAAGAATTGAGTGCGAGGAAGATAGAACTTGATGGGGTTGTTGAACCTTTGTTTCAACCAGAGAGTAGTGCAGCGCAGAAAGATGTTTCTGTGGAGCCTACGTCAGTTGAAGACGAAGTTAATGATGATAATCGTTGTCACATCCCTAGCTAGATGTCATAGGACAGCATGGGAGTTGCATCATGTTACAATTTTGCATCAACATGAAATGGGAACTAAAAGAAACCCCAAGCTCCTCCTCCCAGTCGCCGCAGCTCCTCCTACCGGAGACGTCCAGATCGAGCCCTCCCTGCATTTCTCCTCCTCCCAGTCGCCGCAGCTCTCTCTCCCCCTTCTTCCTCCCTGCCGCCATGGCCGAGCCCTGCTCGAGCTCGCCGTCGTCGTTCTAGCCACCCCCACGCCCTTCTGAGCCCACCAACGGCCCCACAATGACCCCCTCGTCCCCCTCATGACGCTAGAAGAAGCCGGAAGCCCTCCACGACGCGCCGTCGCCATTTCTTCCCCGCCGGCCATCGAAGCACTTCAATGGCAATTCGAGGTCATCCGCACGTCCCCGAGCTCGACGTCTCCCCCAACAACCTCCTTGTGAGCTCCTGCTCCATTTCCCCCTCCTCTACCAGCCTGTCCCTTGCTATAGGCGTCGTTCCCTTGCTGCCCGAAGCTCGCCGCCGCTCGGGTTGTCGCCGGCCGTAGCTCCGGTGGCCCCCGAGCCCCCTCTGTAAAAGCACTGGATGCGCTCGTGCACGGGGTCCTGGTGCCCTCCGCGCACTAAATGGTCACCGAAGGCACAACTCCGGCGGATCTCCGCCATGCGGATGGTTGCCACCAGCCCCGCTCCGGTGGGCGCCGACGTGGCCATCATCAGGGGCTAATCCCCCCTGATTAATTAGCCTCCTGCCACTGACCAGTGGGCCCCAGGGTGGGTCAAACCCCTGGTCAGCGCGGAGTTTAGGCCCCTATCACTGATGTGTGGGCCCCGCACGTCAGGTTTGACCTGGCCTTGTCAGTAGACCAGCTGACGTCGTAGTGACGTCAGGCTGACGTCATATTTCATTTTCCAGTTTTAAAATAATTCCAGAAATTGTTTAAAACTTTAAAAATTCATATAAATCAATCTGTAAATCGTATGAAAATAATTTATATATGAAAATTTATAAGAAAAATCCAATGAATCTAATGGTGCTATTATCGTGCATGTTAGAGAAACCTATGTAGAAGAACACTGACATTTGCTAATAGGTTAGTTGATGGAATTTGAAATGAACAACAATTTTGAACCTATATTCAAACTCCCTTCAAATTAACTTGGACACTAGTTGCATTAGATCATCCATACATGCTACCATGTCATGATAATGCATCATATTGTTGCACTTGCGTGTATTGAATGCTATTTACCTGCATTGCGGTAGGCCCTACTTCTGAGGATACCCCCGAGTATTCCATCGAAGGAGAGAACCTTCCCGCTACCCAGCAAGGCAAGCAACCCCCCTTGATCATTCCGATAACATCCCACTCTCTCGCTCCTGCTCTTGTTCATTGCATTGGGACAAAAGTTCACTTGTCTATCATACACGATAGATGAACCTATTCTTATGCATGACCTGTCATTGTCATAGTAAATAGCCAAACCTTGCAACCTAGCATACCTGGTAGATGCTTGTGCCATGATGTGCTTAGCTTACTTTGCCTGCTATGCTTAGAGTTGTGTCAGGTCCGATTCGTCTGGGTGATGAACTGGGGTGAAACATTGTTGTTCCGATGTGATAAGCTTATGATGAACCCGATTTGGTAAAGGTAGCAATGACAGGCTATGTAGGAGTACATAGCGGGTTATCTCATTGGGACCATTCTTAGGAACCGAGTTCCGTGTTTATGATCCAAGACTAGTTACTAATATGCATTGGGTTCCGGTAACTCAACAAGTCTCGACTTATCAGTCGCTTAGTCCTTAGTCCAGGAGTTGCAAGTAGTTTCTGGTGTTTATAGTATGCTGGAGGCCGTGCGTAGCGCTGACCCTAGGGGTGGGTTACGACGCGGTAGGTAGTGCCACGGTGTACCAAAGGGTCACCCGAATGGTGGGCTTGGGAACCCTGCGCACATCGCTTGGGGCCGTAGCAGAAACTTCGGTCGAACTTCCGTGCGGGTTCAGTCTTAAATAGGCGATAGCCTGGACTAGAGGTCTTATGTGATTGACGGTCGTGGCCGACTCCCTTGCTAGGCTTCCGCTTGAAGGTTGCTGAGGTGCATGGTTTGACGACGATAAGTGGCGAGAGCGTGTGTGAAGAAGTACACCCCTGCAGGGTATGAAACTATTCGAATAGCCGCGTCCTCGGATATGGACTACTTGGATAACTTATGATGTTCATAGATAATCAAATGGATACTCATAAAAATATCAAGACAAGTGTGAGCACCGTGGATGGCACCCTCCCAGGAGAGGGAAGTGAATCCATGGTGGTGTATTGTCATGGAGTTAGTGGACTCGTGTGCGATATCTAAAATGTAAACAAAGAGTTAAAATTGTGTAGTGTAGGTTAGCCATGAGTCAAAGCTGGCATTGCTGCATAAACTCCACCACCCCCTTGTTGATACATGAGCATGAATAGACTAGGTCTGCTTTAAAGACTTGCTGAGTACATTTGTACTCATGTGTTCTTAATAAATGTTGCAGATGAGACCCGGGACCCATCTGGTCGGTTCTTTCTAGATGTCGACGATGCCGAAGAGCTGGTGTCCCAGGTACGACCTTATGCCCTATGGCGGGATGTAGATAGTCAGGCCATGTGCCTTTTTATCCTTTCATCTATCTATACTCACATAGCTTATGCTTCCGCTTGGTTTGTATGAACTTGTTTGTATGACTTGAGTGTTGGGTCATGTGACCCCTATCTGTAAGAACATATTATGCAAGGCTCGTCTGAGCCTCTTAAATAAAAGTTGTTGAATGGTTATGTTCTGATGGCATGGTTGTATCTATGCATATCGGGCATGTCGTGTGTACGTGTGATGTGCAACGGTACGTATGGGATCCGACACCTAGTTGTGTGCCTTTAGTAGTACTCTTTACGTGAAACTGCCTCTTTGTGCTTCAACTGAGCCATGGTAGCTTGCTACTGCTCCGGACACATTGATTAACCGGCATGTATCTTTCTTGGCTGCTGTGTCTGTCCCTTCGGGGAAATGTCTCGTAGTGTAATGGAGTCCCTATAGCCTGCTACGGCTCGTCTACATGAAGTGATGGCATTTATGTCTCACGGCATAATGGAGTCCTTGTAGCTTGCTATGACTCGTCTACACACGCTTGAGGCCGACACCTGCATTGCTGGGTTACGTATGCATGTTTCCGTACGGATGTGCCACTTGGGTTCTATGACTAGTCATGTCGGCCTGGGTTCTCTATCGTTTGATTCCCAGCGACATGTTCACATACGTGAGCCAAAAGACGCAAACAGTCCCGGCTAAGGTAAGGCTGCAGCCGTGGAGCTTACCGTGCTTGAGGCCGCAAAGTGATGTGATTGTTAGAGAACGTTGCATGGGAAACAAAAAATTTCCTATGCACACGCCAATCTATCCATGGTGATGAGCATCTACGAGAGCGGGAGTTGATATACGTACCCTTGTAGATCGCTAAGTGGGAAGCGTTAAGAAACGCGGTTGGTGTAGTCGAACGTCTTCGCGATTCAAATAGCCAAGCGTCCCGCAATCCTATCACGATCCGTCCTGCGATCTCGTCACGATCCATCCCGCAATCACGTCACAAACCGTCCCGCGATCCAATCACGAACCGTCCCGTGGCCTTGATCACGGTCCTTCCGATCTAGTACCGAACAGACGGCACCTCCGCGTTCAACACACGTGCAGCTTGATGACGATCTCCACCGTCTTGATATAGCAACAAGAAGTGGAGAGGAGGAAGAGTTCTCCGGCAGCATGATGGCACTCCGGCGACGGTGGTGGAGCAATTCCGGCAGGGCTTCGCCTAAGCACTGCGGAAATACGATCCACAGGAGAAACTATGCACCGGTGGAACGGGTAGCACGTGACCGGAAAAACTAGTGCAAACAGCCCCAAATCCACCAGTATATAAAGGAGGGAGGGAGGAGGGCTGGCTTGGCGCAAGGGCCAAGCCAATTCGGCCGCAAGAGGGAGGGAGAGAAGGACTCTCCTTCTCCAATCCTAGTTGGACTAGGATTGCTCCATATTGGCCCTTTTTTCCACCTTTTCTTTAGGCCTTTTTTCCTCCTGGCGCCTTGGGCCTTTTGTGGCTGTTCCACCAGCCCACTAAGGGCTTGTTATTAATCTCCCACAGCCCATGGACCCTCTAGGGTCTAAATACCCCTCCCGAAGGTCTCCCGGTACACTACCGGCACTCCCGGTACACTACCGATGAGCCCGAAACTTTTCCGGCGACCAAACTGGGACTTCCTCTATATGAATCTTCACCTCCGGACCATTCCGGAGCTCCTCGTGATGTCCAGGATCTCATCCAGGACTCCGAACAAAATTCGGTCACCACCATACATAACTCTATACTACCGAAACATCACCAAACCTTAAGTGTGCAGACCCTGCGGGTTCGAGAACTATGTAGACATGACCGAGACACCTCTACGGTAAATAACCAATGGTGGGACCTGGATGTCCACATTGGTTCCTAAATATTCTACGAAGATCTTTATCGGTCGAACCTCTATGTCAAGGATTCAGTTAATCCCGTATGATGTTCCCTTTGTTCTTCGGTATGTTACTTGCCTGAGATTCGATCGTCGGTATCTCCATACCTAGTTCAATCTTGTTACCGGCAAGTCTCTTTACTCGTTCCGTAATACAAGATCCCGCAACTAACAATTAGTCACATTGCTTGCAAGGCTCATTGTGATGTTGTATTACCGAGTGGGCCCTAGGATACCTCTCCGTCACACGGAGTAACAAATCCGAGTCTCGATCCATGCCAACTCAACAGACACCCTCGAAGACACCTGTAGAGCACCTTTATAGTCACCCAGTTACGTTGCGACGTTTGATACACACAAGTACTCCTCCGATATCTGTGGGTTGCATGATCTCATGGTCATAGGAACATATGCTTGACATGCAGAAAACGGTAGCAATAAACTGACACGATCATAAGCTACGTTCGTAGTTTGGGTCTTGTCCATCACATCATTCTCCTAATGATGTGATCCCGCTATCAAATGACATCTCATGTCCATGGCTAGGAAACCTTAACCATCTTTCAATCAACAAGCTAGTTCACTAGAGGCATACTAGGGACATTGTGTTTGTCTATGTATCCACACATGTATCCATGTTTCCAATTAATAGAATTATAGCATGGATAATAAACGATTATCATGAGCAAGGAAATACAATAATAAACACTTTATTTATTGCCTCTAGGGCATATTTCCAACAGTCTCCCACTTGCACTAGAGTCAATAATCTAGTTCACATCATTATGTGATTTACATTGTAATGAATCGAACACCCATGCAGTTCTGGTGTTGATCATGTTTAGCCCTTGGAAGAGGTTTAGTCAACGGGTCTGCAACATTCAGATCCATGTGCACTTTGCAAATATTTATGTCTTTCTCCAAGATGTAATCGCGGATGGAGTTGAAGCGTCGCTTTATGTGTCTGGTCCTCTTGTGAAACCTTGGTTCCTTGGCCAGAGCGATGGCACCAGTGTTGTCACAGAACAAGTTCATTGGATTCAGTGCACTGGGCACTACCCCATGATCTGTCATGAACTGCTTCATCCAGACACCTTCCTTCACCGCCTCCGAGGCTGCAATGTATTCCGCTTCACACTTAGAATCAGCTACCACGCTTTCCTTGGAACTGCACCAGCTTACCGCTCCCCCGTTAAGAATAAATACGTATCCGGTTTGCGACTTAGAGTCGTCCGGATCAGTGTCAAAGCTTGCATCGACGTAACCCTTGACGACGAGCTCTTCATCACCTCCGTAAACGAGAAACATTTCCTTAGTCCTTTTCAGGTACTTAAGGATATTCTTGACCGCTTGCCAGTGCTCCATTCCAGGATCACTTTGATAACCTTCCGTCCATACTTATGGCAAGGCTGACATCGGGTCTTGTGCACAGCATTGCATACATGATAGTGCCTATGGCTAAAGCATAGGGGATGACACTCATCTTTTCTCTATCTTCTGCAGTTACTGGGCATTGAGTCTTACTCAACTTCACACCTTGTAATACAGGCAAGAACCCCTTCTCGGACTGTTCCATTTTGAACTTCTTCAAAACTTTATCAAGGTATGTTCTCTGTGAAAGTGCTATTAAGCGTCTCGATCTATCTCTATAGATCTTAATGCCTAATATGAAAGCAGCTTCTCCTAGGTCCTTCATTGAAAAACTCTTCTTCAAATATTCCTTCACGCTTTCGAGCATTTCTATATTGTTTCCTATCAGCAATATGTCAGCCACATATAATACTAGAAACCCTATAGAGCTCCCACTCACTTTCTTGTAAATACAAGCTTCTCCGTAAACTTGTATAAACTCAAACGCTTTGATCACCTCATCAAAGCGCTTATTCCAACTCCGAGATGCTTGCACCAGTCCATAAATGGATCGCTGGAGTTTGCAAACTATGTCAGCATTCTCTGGATCGACAAAACCTTCGTGTTGCATCATATACAACTCTTCCTCAAGGAAACCGTTGAGGAACGCTGTTTTTACATCCATCTGCCAAATTTCATAGTCGAAATAGGCAGCTATTGCTAACATGATTCTGACAGACTTAAGCATCGCTACGGGTGAGAAATTCTCATCGTAGTCAACTCCTTGAACTTGCGAAAAACCCTTTGCCACAAGTCGAGCTTTATAGACGGTGACATTACCGTCCGCGTCTGTCTTCTTCTTAAAGATCCATTTGTTCTGAATGGCCTTTCGCCCTTCAGGTAATACTTCCAAAGTCCATACTTTGTTTTCATACATGGATCCCATCTCGGATTTCATGGCCTCTAACCATTTCACGGAATCCGGGCCCATCACTGCTCCTCCATAGCTCGTAGGTTCATTGTTGTCCAACAACATGACCTCCAAGACAGGGTTGCCGTACCACTCAGGGGTAGTACGCGGACTTGTCGACCTACGAGGTTCAATAGCTGCTTGATCCGAAGCTTCATGATCATCATCATTAACTTCCTCTTCTACCGTCTTAGGTTCCACAGAAGCATCTTTCTGCGCTGCGCTACTTTTTGGTTGAAGTAAAGGTTCAATAACCTCAACAAGCTCTATTTTCCTCCCACTCAATTCTTTTGAGAGAAACTCTTTCTCAAGAAATGTTCCATTTTTAGCGACAAACACTTTGCCTTCGGATCTGAGATAGAAGGTATACCCGACTGTCTCTTTCGGGTATCCTATGAAGACGCATTTCTCCGCTTTGGGTTCCAGCTTTTCAGGCTGAAGCTTTTTGACATAAGCATCACATCCCCAAACTTTAAGAAACGACAACTTTGGCTTCTTGCCAAACCACAGTTCATATGGCGTCATCACTACGGATTTTGATGGTGCTCTATTTAAAGTGAATGCAGTTGTCTCTAATGCATAACCCCAAAACGATAGTGGCAAATCAGCAAGAGACAAGATAGAACGCACCATATCTAATAAGGTTCGATTACGACGTTCGGACACACCATTACGCTGTGGTGTTCCGGGCGGTGTCAACTGTGAAACAATTCCACACTGTCTTAAGTGACTGCCAAACTCATAACTCAGATATTCACCTCCTCGATCAGATCGCAGGAAATTAATCTGTTATGATGATTTTCAACTTCACTCTGAAATTGCTTGAACTTTTCAAATGTTTCAGACTTGTGTTTCATTAAGTAAATATACCCATATCTACTTAAGTCATCAGTGAAGGTGAGAAAATAACGATATCCACCACGCGCTGTAACATTCATTGGGCCGCACACATCAGTGTGTATGATTTCCAATAAATCACTCGCCCGTTCCATTGTTCCAGAGAACGGTGTTTTAGTCATCTTTCCCATGAGGCATGGTTCACATGTGTCAAGTGATTCAAAATCAAGTGACTCCAAAAGTCCATCAGCATGGAGCTTCCTCATGCGTTTTACACCAATATGACCTAAACGGTAGTGCCACAAGAAAGTGGTACTATCATTATCAATTCTACATCTTTTGGCAGCAATGTTATGAACATGTGTGTCATTACTATCAAGATTCAATATGAATAAACCCCTAACATTGGGTGCATCACCATAAAAGATATTACTCATATAAATAGAACAACCTTTATTCTCTGATTTAAATGAGTAACCGTCTCGCAATAAACAAGATCCAGATATATTGTTCATGCTTAACGCAGGCACTAAATAACAATTATTCAGGTTCATCACTAATCCCGATGGTAATCGAAGAGAGAGCGTGTCGACGGCGATCACATCAACCTTGGAACCATTTCCCACGCGCATCGTCACTTCGTCCTTTGCCAGCCTTCGTTTATTACGTAGTTCCTACTTTGAGTTGCAAATGTGAGCAACCGAACCGGTATCAAATACCCAGGCACTACTACGAGAGCCAGTAAGGTACACATCAATAACATGTATATCATATATACCTTGTTTGTCGTTGCCCGCCTTCTTATCAGCCAGGTACTTGGGGCGGTTCCGCTTCCAGTGACCAGTTCCTTTGCAATGAAAGCACTTAGTTTCTTGCTTGGGTCCATGCTTGGGCTTCTTTGCAGGAGTAGCAACTACTTTGCCATCCTTCTTGGTTTTACCCTTCTTGCCCTTGCCCTTGACTTTGCCATTTTTCTTGAAACTAGTGGTTTTATTGACCATCAACACTTGATGTTCTTTCTGGATTTCAGACTCAGCGACTTTTAGCATCGCAAACAGCTCGGCGACTGACTTGTTCATCCCGTGCATGTTATAGTTCATCACAAAGCTCTTGTAACTAGGTGCGAGTGATTGAAGAACTCTGTCAGTGATCGCCTCTGGCGGAATGGCAATTCCCAACTCCGCTAGACGAGTTGAATACCCAGACATTCTGAGTATATGTTCACTTATAGACCCGTTCTGCTCCATCTTGCAAGCATAGAACTTATCAGAGGTTTCATACCCCTCGATCCGGGCGTTCTTCTGAAAGATAAACTTCAACTCCTGGAACATCTCATATGCTCTATGATGTTCAAAACGACTTTGAAGTCCCGATTCTAAGCCATACATTATTGCACACTGAACTATTGAGTAATCTCCAGTACGTGCCTCCCAAGCGTTCTTAACGTCTTCGGAGGTCATGTCTTCTAGTTGGTCACCAAGCGGTGCATCAAGGACATATGATTTCTGGGAAGCCGTGAGGATAATCCTCAGATTACGGGCCCAGTCAACAAAGTTACTTCCATCATATTTCAGTTTAGCTTTCTCTAGGAACGCATTAAAATTCAGGGGTGCAACTGCACGAACCATTGATCTACAACATAAATATGCAAAGTTCATTTAGACTATTGTTCAAGATAATGAGTTTAGTTAATCAAATTAATAAAGCTCCCACTCAAATTTACATCCCTCAGGTTATCTGAGTGTCACATGATCCAAATGCACCAACTCAAGTCCAATCATCACGTGAGTTGAGGTGGCTTCAATGGTGAACATCATTATGTTGATCATATCTACTATATGACTCATGTTCAACCTTTCGGTCTCCTGTGTTCCGAGGCCATGTCTGTACATGCTAGGCTCGTCAAGTTTAACCCGAGTGTTCTGCGCGTGCAAAACTGGCTTGCACCCATTGTATGTGAACGTAGAGTCTATCACACCCGATCATCACGTGGTGTCTCAACACGACGAACTTTCGCAACGATGCACACTCGGGGAGAACACAATTTTATCTTGAAATTTAAGTGAGGGATCACCTTATAATACTACCGTCGTACTAAGCATAACAAGGTGCATAAAAGGATTAACATCACATGCAATTCATAAGTGACATGATATGGCCATGAACTTGTGCTTTAGATCTCCATCTTGAAAGCACCGGCATGATCTTCATCCTCACCAGCACAACACCATGATCTCCATCATCTTGATCTCCATCAACGTGTCGCCATCGAGGTTGTCACGCCCTGCAGCTTCTACTACTATTGCTACCGTTTAGCGATAAAGTAAAGCATTACATAGTGCTTAATGATTGACACGCAGGTCATACAATAATTAAAGACGACCCTATGGCTCCTGCCGGTTGCCGTACTCATCGACATGCAAGTCGTGAAATTCTATACATCACATGATCATCTCATACATCACATATATCACATCATGTAATTGGCCATATCACATCACAGCAAGTTAGACGTCCTCTAATTGTTGTTGCATGTTTTACGTGGCTGCTGTGGGTTTCTAGCAAGAACGATTCTCACCTATGCATAAACCACAACGGTGATACATAATTTGCTTTTCAACCTTCTCAAGGACCGCTTTTGTCGAATCCGATCCAACTAAAGTGAGAGAAACTCCCACCCGCAAGACATCTAGGCAACAAGTTGCGTCGAGGGAACCGGTCTCTCGTAAGCATACGAGTAATGTTTGTCCGGGACGCTTCATCTCACAATACCACTGAACCAAAATCCGACCAAGGAAGGAAGCAATCTAAGCATCAACGCCCACAAACCTTTTGTGTTCTACTCGAGATCTCATCGAACCATCAACCTAGCTCATGATGCCACTGTTGGGGAACGTTGCATGGGAAACAAAAAAATTCCTATGCACACGCAAACCTATCCATGGTGATGAGCATCTACGAGAGGGAGAGTTGATCTACGTACCCTTGTAGATCGCTAAGCGGGAAGCGTTAAGAAACGCGGTTGGTGTAGTCGAACGTCTTCGCGATTCAAATCGCCGAGCGTCCCGTGATCCAATCATGATCCGTCCCGTGATCTCATCACGATCCGTCCCGCGATCATGTCACGAACCGTCCCGCGATCCAATCACGAACCATCCCATGGCCTTGATCACGGTCCTTCTGATCTAGTAACGAACGGACGGCACCTCCACATTCAGCACACGTGCAGCTTGATGACGATCTCCACCGTCTTCATCCAGCAAGAAGAAGTGGAGAGGAGGAAGAGTTCGCCGGCAGCATGACGGCACTCCGGCAACGGTGGTGGAGCAATTCCGGCAGGGCTTCGCCTAAGCACTACGGAAATATGATCTAGAGGAGAAACTATGCACCGGTGGAACGGGTAGCACGTGGCCGGAAAAACTAGTGCTAACAGCCCCAAATCCACTAGTATATAAAAGAGGCAGGGAGGAGGTCTGGCTTGGCACAAGGGCCAAGCCAATTCGGCCGCAAGAGGGAGGGAGAGAAGGACTCTCCTTCTCCAATCCTAGTTGGACTAGGATTGCTCCCTATTGGCCCTTTTTTCCACCTTTTCTTTAGGCCTTTTTTCCTCCTGGCGCCATGGGCCTTTTGTGGCTGTTCCACCAGCCCACTAAGGGCTTGTTATTAATCTCCCACAGCCCATGGACCCTCTAGGGTCGAAATACCCCTCCCGGAGGTCTCCCGGTACACTACTGGCACTCCCGGTACACTACCGATGAGCCCAAAACTTTTCCGGCGACCAAATTGGGACTTCCTATATATGAATCTTTACCTCCGGACCATTCCGGAGCTCCTCGTGATGTCCAGGATCTCATCCGGGACTCCGAACAAACTTCGGTCACCACCATACATAACTCTATACTACCGAAACGTCACCAAACCTTAAATGTGCAGACCCTGCGGGTTCGAGAACTATGTAGACATGACCGAGACACCTCTACGGTTAATAACAAATGGCGGGACCTGGATGTCCACATTGGTTACTACATATTCTACAAAGATCTTTATCGGTCGATCCTCTATGTCAAGGATTCATTTAATCTCGTATGATGTTTCCTTTGTTCTTCGGTATGTTACTTGCGTGAGATTCGATCGTCGGTATCTCCATACCTAGTTCAATCTTGTTACCGGCAAGTCTCTTTACTCGTTCCGTAATACAAGATCCCGCAACTAACAATTAGTCACATTGCTTGCAAGGCTCATTGTGATGTTGTATTACCGAGTGGGCCCTAGGATACCTCTCCGTCACATGGAGTAACAAATCCGAGTCTCGATCCATGCCAACTCAACAGACACCCTCGGAGACACCTGTAGAGCACCTTTATAGTCACCCAATTATGTTGCGACGTTTGATACACACAAGTACTCCTCCGATATCTGTGGGTTGCATGATCTCATGGTCATAGGAACATATGCTTGACATGCAGAAAACAGTAGCAATAAACTGACACGATCATAAGCTACGTTTGTTGTTTGGGTCTTGTCCATCACATGATTCTCCTAATGATGTGATCCCGTTATCAAATGACATCTCATGTCCATGGCTAGGAAACCTTAACCATCTTTCAATCAACGAGCTAGTTCACTAGAGGCATTCTAGGGACATTGTGTTTGTCTATGTATCCACACATGTATCCATGTTTCCAATTAATACAATTATAGCATGGATAATAAACGATTATCATGAACAAGGAAATACAATAATAAACACTTTATTTATTGCCTCTAGGGCATATTTCCAACAGTGATATGTTACAGTGTGGGTTCATATGACTTTGGATCGGGGTCCCGACAGCGTTGGTATTAGAGCCTGACTGACTGTAGGACTACCAAGCCAAACCGGTCGAAGTTGAGTCTAGAAACACTATAGAAAAGTAGGGGAATTGATTGTGGAAGGGAACGTAAGGCTCTTTTTACTCCTCTTCCCAAGTTATTCTATGATGAGTCTTTCTCATCTTTTCTACGGGGATAAGAACTAGGCTTCTCATCTATTGCTTAGGATGACGAGTTACTAACCATGGACTAATAGCTAGCTTGTTTGCAAGAGAATGCCGATACTCAAGTATTGTTGGTGTGACAAACAGATGGAGAAGAGATTTGAGCCTAGAAAGTCGAGTGGTTATGCTTTTCCAATCTTTTGCAGTTGTCTCAAAATCCTTTTTGAGCAATTACAGCTGTTATGTTGTGCAACTTCTGCCAGAGTCTCTAATGTCTTTGCATCATTCTCTGATTCAGATGCCCCCTCGTCCTTCCTGTCAGGCGGTCCGTCTAACCAGGTGCATCGATGTACCAGGTCACACGGCCATGTTGGTTAGAGTTATGATGGAGGTTGGCTACCGTTGGTACCCAGAGTACACAGTGGAGGAACAGTATCGAGATTTCAACCAGAGTCAATATCTGTGTACTGTTAAGATATATCCTTCATATCCTGGACATGTAGAGCCGCTTCACCAGACTTATGGACTAGGTGTCACCATAGATATGGCAGTTTAGGAGGCCGCCTACACCATGCTGACTATCATGAGGTTTCACCATGGTCTGCTTCAGAACACAGAGTTCTGTTATGTTCATGCTTCCAGGGGAGGAGCGGATGGTTATCTTAGCCCAGCCTACTGTGATCATTCCCATGAGGACCCTAAGCTAGAGGTGACGGCTCAGATGTTGGAGAACAGGGATCGTGATGCACATGCCCTTCGCATGGAGCTTTATGCTACCCGTGCACATCTTTGGACAGCCCTGACGCAGTTGGCACCTGTCGTGCAGATAGGCTATGGAGATTTGGAGATGCTGAACCCACCGCGGACTCATCTGCCAGCATGCGTAGACTGGCCCGATGTTGGAGGCATCACCCCTCTTCGAGGATCGCTGTTGCCGCCAGCAAGGGGACCAAGGCCACATTCGTGTCCTTAGGGTTTCCAGGGATCATAGGCTAGAGTGTTTCCAGATTCTTAGGTGCAGCTCCCGGGTCACGGGGGTAACCGGTATGAGGCATTCTACGGCGATGCTTGAGTACGTGGATGTTAGTACTAGTATGCTAGTAATCGTATTGCCATAGACCTGCGTGTCTTGTGGGATATGACCAAGGTTGAGAGTTGAGTTGCGGAGGTGTAGATAGATAATGTATGGGAAGCTTGTAATGCCTCCGATGAGTTGTGTCATCTCTCTGTAGTTTGTTTTAAGCTTGGGCTTGTGCTGAACTATGTCATGGTGTGTATGAATCATGGTGTTCATATGGCAGTTGTTATTTCCATGTTGTTGGGTGTTTACCCTGCATGCCATGTTGTCCAGTACATTCCTTATCTCATGTCTTAGAGTTGATGTCCTCTATGTTTAAGCTGTGGGTTGTTTTCCCAGGATGGTGGCCACTAGGAATAACCCCGTGCCTGCCCCCAAGCAGGCCACGAGAAAGCACAACCGTGACTTCAGCCCCACATCTGGCTCAGGCTCCAACAAACACCAGGTCTGGGTGCCAAACGTAGCTCTCCCGCCAAGATACACCACGAGGCCATCCTTCCAGGTGCCTCGCCCAGCTCAGCCCAACCCTCCAGCCAGGCCCTTTGGAGGTCCGCCTGCCAATGTTGCTCCCCGTGCCACCGTGGTCTGCTACAAATGTGGAGAACCAGGACACTACTCTCGTGATTGCCCTCAGGCTAATGCCAAGCCTGCTGGGCGTGGGAAGCCGGGAAAAGCCTTCTATGTGAAGCCAACTCCTGCTCGTGGACGAGTGAATTATATCTCTGCTAAGGAAGCCATTGAGGATCCTGATGTTATCCTAGGTACGCTCCTTGTCAATAGTCATCCAGCATCTGTTCTATTTGATACTGGGGCATCTCATTCTTTCATTTTAGAAAGTTATGCACAGTTGCATAACATGTCTTTTTGTGATATGCCTACTCCTTTAGTAGTCCAGACTCCTGGTTCAAAGTGGCAAACTTCTAGAGTGAGCCATGATAATGAGATTCTGGTGGATAGGCTAGTTAGCATCTTTGATAGCCCTCAAGTCTTCGAACATCAGTATCATTCTAGGCATGGATTGGATGAAAGACCACTATGCTAAGATTGATACGCATACTAGGAATGTTCAACTTACACATCCATCGGGTGAGATAGTTAATGTCTCCACTCGAACAGCCAAGCGCCAACTCTATTCCCTCAATGCTAGCCCTCTTCCATAGTTAGAAGATATTTAGGTAGTCCGTGACTTTCCAAATGTCTTTCCAGAAGAACTGCCAGGAATTCCTCCTGTCAGAGATGTTGAGTTTGTGATAGAGCTTATTCCAAGGACTATCCCAATAGCCAGAAGACCCTATAAGATGGCACCCTTAGAACTAGCCGAGCTTAAGATCCAACTTGATGAGGCTTTGAAGAAAGGTTTCATCCAACCTAGTTCTTCTCCTTGGGCTTGTCCCGTTCTCTTCATCAAGAAGAAGGATGGATCAGATCGGATGGTTGTGGATTATCGGCTAGTGAATCTAGTCACCATTAAGAACAAGTATCCGCTCCCCAGGATCAACGATTTGTATGATCAACTCGCTGGGTCCTCTGTCTTTTCCAAAATGGATTTGAGGTTGGGATACCATCAAATCAGAATTAGAAACGGGGACATTCCAAAAACGGCTTTCGTTACTAGTTATGGCCAATATGAGTACACCATCATGTCCTTCGGTTTAACCAATGCCCCAGCCACCTTCTCTCGCTTGATGAATTCGATCTTCATGGAGTATTTGGATAAATTCGTCGTGGTTTACCTCGACGATATACTCATCTACTCGAAGAACGAACAGGAATATGCTGAGCATCTAAGGCTGGTATTGATGAAACTTCGAGAGCACCGTCTGTATGCCAAATTCTCCAAGTGTGAATTTTGGTTGCCAGAAGTGACCTATCTAGGCCACGTGATCTCTGGTAAAGGTATTGTTGTCAATCCCAAGAGAGTTCAGGCTGTCCTTGATTGGACTCAACCTGAATCGGTTAAGCAAGTTTGAAGTTTCCTTGGCTTAGCGAGCTATTGTCGCCGCTTTGTCGAGAATTTCTCCAAGGTTGCGAAACCTCTAACTGAACTCCTCGAGAAAGATAAAAATTTCGAGTGGACCCCACAATGCGAGCATAGTTGTCAGGAGTTGAAAATACGACTGACCTCTGCTCCCGTTCTGGTGCCACCAGACTTATCTAAGGACTTTGTTATCTATTGCAACGCCTCACGACAAGGATTAGGTTGCATTCTCATGCAAGATCGTCATGTGATTGCATACGCATCTCACCAGTTGCGTCCACATGAGGATAATTATCCAACACATGATCTTGATCTTGCAGCTATGGTCCATGCACTAAAAACCTGGCGACATTACCTTCTGGGTAATCGTTGCAAAATTTACACTGATCACCAAAGTCTAAAATATATTTTCACCCAACCGGATTTGAATCTCAGGAAAAGACGGTGGGTTGAGTTGATTACATATTATGACTTAGGGATAACTTACACCCCGGGGAAAGCCAATGTCATGGATGATGCACTAAGTCGTAAGTCTTATTGTAACAACCTGATGTTACAACAAGGTCAATAACTTCTCCATGAGGAATTTCGGAAGTTAAACCTCCACATTGTTCCTCAAGGATTCCTATCCAACCTGGTGGCGAAACCTACTCCTACGGATCAAATTATAGAAGCCCAGAAGCATGATGCCGGGATATCTCGGATCAAGAAAAACATTAAGAAGGGTAATGTTAGGTGCTTCTCGGTAGATGATTGAGGTGTTGTCTTCTTTGAGAACTGCTTGGTGATCCCAAAGAAGCAACATCTACGACAATTGATCCTTAAGGAGGCTCATGATTCTCCTCTCACAATTCATTCGGGTAGTACCAAGATGTATCAGGACCTATGCCAAAGGTTCTGGTGGACTAGGATGAAGAGAGAAATTGCCCGGTTCGTTGCTAATTACGACGTTTGTCATCGCGTGAAAGCAGAACATCAAAGGCCTGCTGGCACCCTTCAACCTTTAGCTATTCCAGAATGGAAATGGGATAAGGTCAGTATGGATTTCATTACTGGATTTCCTAGGACCAAGAGAGGGAATAATGCTATCTTTGTGGTCATTGACCGCCTTTCCAAAGTGGCTCATTTTCTTCCTGTTCGGGAGAGTATAACTGCTAGCCAGCTAGCGGAGTTATATGTTTCTGGAATAGTCTCTCTTCATGGTGTTCCATTGGAGATTAACTCAGACCACGGAAGTATCTTTACTTCCCGATTCTGGGAAAGTTTCCAAACCGCTATGGGGACTCATCTATCTTTTAGCACTGCTTTCCACCCGCAATCAAGTGGTCAAGTTGAGAGAGTCAATAAAATCCTCGAAGACATGCTCCGAGCTTGTGTTATATCTATCAGTATGAACTGGGAGAAATGTCTTCCATTTGCCGAATTTGCATATAAGAATAGTTATCAATCAAGCTTGGGCAAAGCCCCGTTTGAAGTTCTCTATGGACAATGGTGTCGAACACCTCTTAACTGGTCAGAAACCGGAGAGAGGCAACTCTTTGGCCCGGATATGATCCAGGATGCAGAGGGGCAAGTTCACATTATTCGTGAAAAGTTGAAAACAACCCAATCTCATCAAAAGAGACAATATGATCGCCATCATAAGGTTGTGACCTATGAAGTTGACGAGAAGGCTTACCTTCGGGTTACACCTCTGAAGGGTACCCATCTATTCGGTATGAAATGCAAATTGGCTCCTTGTTACATTGGACCCTTTTGCATTCTTGCTAAACGAGGAGAGGTTGCCTACCAATTGGAACTTCTACCGCATCTTTCCAAGGTTCATGATATCTTCCATGTCTCGCAACTCAGGCGTTGCTTCTCGGACCCTGTCCGTGAAGTAGACCACGAAGCGCTTGATCTCCAAGATAACCTTACATATCGAGAATACCTTGTTCGTATTCTTGATCAAGCAGAGCGTACCACTCGGTGTCAGAACATCAAGTTTCTCAAGGTTTAGTGGTCACACCATTCTGAAAAGGAGGCCACATGGGAAAGAGAAGATCGTCTTCGACTAGAGTACCCCATGCTCTTCCTGACGACTTCAAAATCTTGGGACGAGATTCTTTTGAGTGGGGGTGAGTTGTCACATCCCTAGCTAGATGTCATAGGACAGCATGGGTGTTGCATCATGTTACAATTTTGCATCAACATGAAATGGGGACTAAAAGAAACCCCAAGCGCACATTGAATCAAAATAATTCAAAGTTGGTGAAAATTCAACAAATCCAAAATGCCCTTACAAAATGTTCCCTATATCTGATAAATATGGACATGATTATAACAGGGGTCATTTTAAATATTTGAACAACTGAAGCAATTTAAAAATAAATGATAAAGCTACTAAAAATACCAAATAAAGCATTATCATTAGTTTAATTTTCAAAATATCCTGGAACTTTTTGGATAAGTTTGAAATATTCAAACTTCAATATATAAAATATTTGGGATATTTTAAAATAGCATATGTGCCTGAAAATAAAATGGAACAAATGTAAGAAATGGAATTACAAAAAGGAAACAGAAAAGTAAATAATTAAAATCTTGCCTGGGCCAGGGAAGAAGCCGGCCCAGCCCACCAGGGGCGAACCAGTCTTCTTCCACCTTCGGCCAAAAGGATGTCGGGCGCGTGGTCGCCACGCGCCGACCACCTCCTGCCTGTGTGCCCACCTGGATGGAGGGATAGACTCCAGGGAGACTTCCAGATTGAGCCCTCCCTCCATTTCTCCTCCTCCCAGTCGTCGCAGCTCTCTCTCCCCCTTCTTCCTCCCTGCCGCCAAGGCCGAGCCCTGCTCGAGCTCGCCGTCGTCGTTCTAGCCACCCCCGCGCCCTTCTGAGCCCACCAGCAGCCCTGCGGCAACCCCCTCGTCCCCCTCGTGATGCTAGAAGAAGCTGGAATCCCACCACGACACGTCGTTGCCGTTTCTTCCCCGCCGGCCGGCGAAGCTCTTCTCCGATGATTCGAGGTCGTCCACGCGTCCCCGATCTCGCCGTCTCGCCTAGCAACCCCGTTGTGACCTCCTGTTCTGTTTCCCCCTCCTATAGCGGCCTATCCCTCGCCGTAGGCGCCGTTCCCTTGCTGCCTGAAGCTCGCCGCCGCTCGGGTCGTCACCGTCCGTAGCTCCGGTGGTCCCCGAGCCCCCTCTGCCGCAACACTAGATGCGCGCGTGCACGGGCTATGGCACCAAAAGATACAAAGTTGATAATGATAGTACCACATACTTGTGGCACTTCCACTAAATGTCATATTGGTATAAATTGCATGAAGAAACTCCATGCTGATGGATCTTTGGACTCATTCGATTTCGAATCGGTTGAGACATGCGGACCATGCCTCATGGGCAAGATGACTAAAGACCCTGTTTCCGATATGATGGAGCGGGCTAGTAACTTATTGGAAATAATACATGTTGATGTGTGCGGTCCAATGAGTGTTGTAGCCTGCAGTGGATATCATTATTTTCTTACCTTCACTGATGATTTGAGTAGATATGGGCATATTTACTTAATGAAACACAAGTCTGAAATGTTTGAAAAGTTCAAGCAAATTAAGAGTGAAGTTTGAGATCATCGTGACAAGAAGATAAAAATATCTATGATATGATCGTGGAGGTGAATATCTAAGTTTCAAGTTTGATGTACAACTTAAGACAATGTGGAAGGTGTTTCACAACTCACGCCACCTGGAACACCATAGTGTGATGGTGTGTCTGAACGTTGTAGTCGTGCTCTATTAGATATGGTGCATACTACGATGTCTGTTATCATTTTACCACTATTGTTTTGGGGTTATGCATTAGAGACAAGTACATTCACTTTAAATAGGGCACCATCTAAATCCATTGAGATGACACTGTATGAATTACGGTTTGATAGAAACCTAAGCTATCATTTATTAAAGTTTGGGAATGTGACAGTTATGTCTGATAAGCTTGAACCCAAAGTGGAAAACTGCAACTTCATAGGATACCCAAAGAACAGTTGGTTATACCTTCTATCTCAGATCTGAGTGCAAAGTATTTGTTGCTAAAACTGGGTCCTTTCTCGAGAAAGAGTTTCTCTCGAAAGAATTGAGTGGGAGGAAGATAGAACTTGATGGGGTTGTTGAACCTTTGTTTCAACCAGAGAGTAGCGCAGCGCAGAAAGATGTTTCTGTGGAGCCTACGTCAGTTGAAGAGGAAGTTAATGATGATAATCGTTGTCACATCCCTAGCTAGATGTCATAGGACAGCATGGGAGTTGCATCATGTTACAATTTTGCATCAACATCAAATGGGAACTAAAAGAAACCCCAAGCTCCTCCTCCTAGTCGCCGCAGCTCCTTCTACCGGACACGTCCAGATCGAGCCCTCCCTGCATTTCTCCTCCTCCCAGTCGCCGCAGCTCTCTCTCCCCCTTCTTCCTCCCTGCCGCCATGGCAGAGCCCTGCTCGAGCTCGCCGCCGTCGTTCTAGCCACCCCCACGCCCTTCTGAGCTCACCAACGACCCCACAACGACCCCCTCGTCCCCCTCATGACGCTAGAAGAAGCCGGAAGCCCTCCATGACGCGTCATCGCTGTTTCTTCCCCGCCGGCCATCGAAGCACTTCTCCGGCAATTCGAGGTCATCCGCGCGTCCTCGAGCTCGACGTCTCCCCCGACAACCTCCTTGTGAGCTCCTGCTCCATTTCCCCCTCCTCTACCAGCCTGTCCCTTGCTGTAGGCGCCGTTCCCTTGCTGCCCGAAGCTCGCCGCCACTCGGGTTGTCGCCGGCCGTAGCTCCGGTGGCCCCCGAGCCCCCTCTGCAACAGCACTGGATGCGCGCGTGCACGGGGTATCTCCTGGTGCCCTCCGCGCACCAAATGGTCACCGAAGGCGCAACTCCGGCGGATCTCCGCCATGCGGATGGTCGCCGCCAGCCCCGCTCCGGTGGGCGCCGACGTGGCCATCATCAGGGGCTAATCCCCCCTGATTAATTAGCCTCCTGCCACTGACAAGTGGGCCCCAGGGTGGGTCAAACCCCTGGCCAGCGCGGAGTTTAGGCCCCTATCACTGATGTGCGGGCCCCGCACGTCAGGTTTGACCTGGCCTTGTCAGTAGACCAGCTGACGTCGTAGTGTAGGTTAGCCATGAGTCAAAGCTAGCATTGCTGCATAAACTCCACCACCCCCTTGTTGATACATGAGCATGAATAGACTAGGTCTGCTTTAAAGACTTGTTGAGTACGTTTGTACTCATGTTTGCTTAATAAATGTTGCAAATGAGACCCAGGACCCATCGGGTGGGTTCTTTCTAGATGTCAATGATGCCGAATAGCTGGTGTCCCAGCTACGACCTTATACCTTGTGGCAGGCTCTAGATAGTCAGGCCATGTGCCTTTTTATCCTTTCATCTGTCTATACTCACACAGCTTATGCTTCCGCTTGGTTTGTATGAACTTGTTTGTATGACTTGAGTGTTGGGTCATGTGACCCCTATCTATAAGAACATATTATGCAAGGCTCGTCTGGGTCTCTTAAATAAAAGTTGTTGAATGGTTATGTTGTGATGCCATGGTTGTATCTATGCATATCGAGCATGTCGTGCGTACGTGTGACGTGCAATGGTATGTATGGGATCCGACACCTAGTTGTGTGCCTTTAGTAGTACTCTTTACAGGAAACTGCCTCTTTGTGCTTCCACTGAGCCATGGTAGCTTGCTAGTGCTCCGGACACATTGATTTACTGGCATGTATCCTTCTTTGTTGCTGTGTCTGTCCCTTCAGGGAAATGTCTTGCAATGTAATGGAGTCCTTGTATCCTGCTACGACTCGTCTACGTGTAGTGATGGCATTTATGTCTCACGGCGTAATGGAGTCCTTGTAGGTTGTTATGACTCGTCTACACACGCTTGAGGCCGACACATGCATTGCTGGGTTACGTATGCATGTTTCCGTATAGATGTGCCACTTGGGTTCTATGACTAGTCATGTCGGCCCAGGTTCTCTATCGTTTGATTGCCAGCGACATGTTCATATACGTGAGCCAAAAGACGCAATCAGTGCCGGCTAAGGTAAGGCTCCAGCCGTCGAGCTTACCATGCGTGAGGCCGCAAAGTGATGTGATATGTTACAGTCTGGATTCATATGACTTAGGATCGGGGTCCTGACAATCATGAAGCTTCGGATCAAGTAACTATCAAACCTCGTAGGTGGAAGAGGACATGTACTACTCCTGAGTGGTAAGGCAACCATGTCTTGGAGGTCATGGTATTGGACAACGATGAACCTACGAACTATGGAGAAGCGATGGAGGGCCTGGATTCCAACAAATGGCTAGGAGCCATGAAATCCGAGAAAGGATCCATGTATGAAAACCAAGTATGGACTTTGGTAGACTTTCCTGTTGAACGGCAAGTCATTGAGTACAAATGGACCTTTAAGATGAAGACGAAAGTTGATGGCGAATGACACCATTTATAAAGCTCGACTTGTCGGAAAGAAGTTTACGCCAAGTTCAAGGAGTTGACTGCGATGAGATTTTCTCACCCGTAGCGATGCTAAAAGTCTGTTGAAATTATGTTAGCAGTTGCTGCATTTTTTCAGTTATGAGATTTGGCAGATGGATGTCAAAACATACTTTTCTTAACGGTTTCCATAAGGAAAAGTTGTATGTGATACAACCGGAAAGTTTTGTCGATCCTAAGGATGCTAAAAGGTATGGAAGCTCCAACAATCCTTCTATGGACTAGAGCAAGCATCTCGAAGTTGGAATATACGCTTTGATGAGGTGATCAAAGTTTTTGAGTTTATAAAAGTTTATGAGAAACTTGTATTTACAAGAAAGTGAGTGGGAGCACTATAGAATTTCTAATATGTATATGTGGTTGACATATTGTTGATCGGAAATAATGTAGAATTTCTCGAAAGCATACAGGGTTGTTTGGAAGGAGTTTTTTCAAAGGAAAAGCTGGATAAAGCTACTATTATATTAAGCATCAAGATCTATAGATATAGATCAATACACTTGATAAAACTTTCAAATGAGAACATACCTTGACAAGATTTTGAAAGAGTTCAAAATGGTCAGTCAAAGAAAGAGTTCTTGCCTAATTTGTAAGGTGTGGAGTTGAGTGAGACTCAAAGCTCGACCACGGCAGAAGAAAGAGAAAGTACGAAGGTCGTCCCATATGCCTTATCCATAGGCTCTGTACAGTATGTCATGCTGTGTAACGCACCTGTGTGTGCCTTGCCATGAAGTCTGTCAAGGGGTACAAGAGTGATCAAGGGGTGGATCACTGGATAGCGATCAAAATTATCCTTAGTAACTAGAGGACTAAGGAAATATTTCTCGATTATGGAGGTGATAAAGAGTTCGTCGTAAAGGGTTACGTTGATGCAAGATTTAACACCAATCTGCATGACTCTTAGTAGCAATCCGGATACGTATAGTGGAGTAGCCATTTGGAATAGCTTCAAGTGAAACGTGGTAGCAGTATCTACAGTATAACATAGAGATTTGCAAAGTACACACGGATCTGAATGTCACAGACCTGTTGACTAAAACCTCTTTCACATGCAAAGCATGATCGAACCCCAGAACTCATTGGGTGTTAGACTCATAACAATGTAAATCACATAGATGTGAACTAGATTATTGACTCTAGCGCAAGTGGGAGACTGTTGGAAATATGCCCTAGAGGCAATAATAAAATGGTTATTATTATATGTCCTTGTTCATGATAATTGTCTATTGTTCATGCTATAATTGTATTAACAGGAAACCGTAATACATGTGTGATTACATAGACCACACCATGTCCCTAGTGAGCCTCTACTTTACTAGCTCGTTGATCAATAGATGGTCATGGTTTCGTGACAATGGACATTAGATGTCATTGATAACAGGATCACATCCTTAGGATAATGATGTGATGGACAAGACCTAATCCTAAGCATAGCACAAGATCGTGTAGTTCGTCTTCTAGAGCTTTCTAATATTAAGTATAATTTCCTTAGACCATGATATTGTGCAACTCACGAATACCGTAGGAATACTTTGGGTGTATCAAACATCACAACGTGACTGGGTGACTATAAAGGTGCACTACAGGTGTTTCCGAAAGTGTCTGCTGGGTTGGCACGAATCGAGACTAGGATTTGTCACTCCGTGTGACGGAGAGGTCTCTCTGGGCTCACTCGGTAATACATCATCATAATGAGCTCAATGTGACTAAGGAGTTAGTCACGGGATCATGTGTTACGAAATGAGTAAAGAGACTTGCTGGTAACAAGATTGAACAAGGTATAGGGATACCGACGATCAAATCTCGGGCAAGTAACATACTGATGGACAAAGGGAATTGTATACGGGATTAATTGAATCCCCGACATCGTGGATCATTCGATGAGATCATCGTGGAAAATATGGGAGCCAATATGGGTATCCAGATCCCGCAATTGGTTATTGGCCAGAGAGGTGTCTCGGTCATGACCGCATGGTTCCCGAACCCGTAGGGTCTACACACTTAAGGTTTGGTGACGCTAGAGTTGTAATGGGAATTGTATGTGGTTACCGAAAGTTGTTAGGCATCCTGTGAGATGTAGGACGTCACGAGGAGTTCCGAAATGGTCTGGAGGTGAATATATATTTATGGGAAGTCTAGTTTCAGTCACCGGAAAAGTTTTGGGGTTTATCGGTATTGCAACGGGACAACGGAAAGGGTTCCAGGGGTCCATCGGGAGGGTCCACCTGCCCCGGAGGACCTAATGGGCCGTACTTGGGTGGGAACCAGCCCCTTAGTGGGCTGGTGCGCCTCCCCTAGAGCCCAAGGCACCTAGGGCAGCCAACCCTAGGGGTGGGGGCGCCCCCACCAAACTTGGGGGGCAAGATCCCCCCTTGGCCGCCGCCCCCACCCTAGATGGGATCTAGGGGGCTGGCCCCCTCTCCCCTTGGCCTATAAATAGTGAGGGTGTAAGGGCAGCCGCACCCTTCCCCCTGGAGAAGCCCTCCCCCTCCTACACCTCCTCCTCCTCCATAGTGCTTAGCAAAGCTCTGCCAGAGAACCATGAGCTCCACCGCCACCACGCCGTCATGCTCCCGGAGCTCTCCCTCAACTTCTCCTCCCCCTTGCTGATCAAGAAGGAGGATACGTCCCTGGACTGTACGTGTATTAAATGCGGAAGCGCCGTCCATTTAGCGCTTGGATTGGATCTTTTGCGATTTGAATCTCCGCGAGTATGACTCCATCAACCGCGTTCTTTGCAACACTTCCTCTTAGCGATCTTCAAGGGTATGAAGATGCACTCCCTCTCTCTCATTGATAGCATCTCCTAGATTGATCTTGGTGACACATAGGAATTTCTTTGAATTATTACTATGTTCCCCAACACGAAGGTGGTTTAGGAAGTATCCAATCATCGGCATTTTGCATTATGTTATTAAATAATTCTTTGGCTTGTCCAATAGTTCTTTCCCTGAAAACACAACCAGCACAACTATCTAGGAAATCCCTAGAAGCATCGGTTAGTCCATTATAAAAAATAGCAAGTATTTCATTCTTCTCAAGAGGACAATCAGGCAAAGCTCGTAGTAACCGAAGAAGCCTCCCCCAAGCTTGAGGGAGATTCTCTTCTTCAATTTGAGCAAAGTTAAATATTTCCTGTAAGGCAGCTTGTTTCTTATGAGCGGGAAAATATTTTGTAGAAAAGTGGTGAAGCATATCCTGGGGACTACATATGGAACTAGGAGCAAGTGATAAGAACCATTCCTTGGCCTCGCCTTTTAGCGATAAAGGAAAAATCTGAAGGATATAATAGTAGAGGATCTTTTCTTTATTGGTAACAGAGTAGAAATATCATTCAATTTCATAAGGTGTTCGACAATAGTTTCATTTTCATAACCATGGAAAGGATCAGACTCTACTATAGGGATTAACTCATGATCTACAAAGAACTCATAATCCTTATCATTAACAAATATAGGAGAAGTAGCAAATTTAGAATAACGTTTCATTTTCTCCATCATAGTTTTTTCTTTTAGTTTGCATAATAGTTTCTTCACATCATCTCTATTTTCACAAAGCAGGAATGTCCCTAGCTTCCTCGCCAACCATAACATAACCGTCAGGTACAAAAGGCAATTCATATCTATTAGGTGAGTGAGGGGTAATAGGTGATTCAAAGTCTACCTTAGTTTCGGCATTCTCAAGTTCTCTAGCTTTAGCAATATGAGCATCACATAATTCATTCAGTGGCACAAGTTCAGTTTCAACATGTGTGGCAATAGTTTCATCATTAATTTCTGAAGTAGCATCATCAAGTTCATGTGACATATCAGGACGATCAATAGGTGGTGGTGTAACAAGCTGACTCAAAACAGAAGGTGAATCAAAGGCAAAGCTAGATGGCAGTTCCTTACCTCCTCTCATGCAAGAGGGGGCGATCTTAGTTCGCTTATCTTTTAGATTCTTCATAGTAGCAATTGGATATCCTTCAGTTAACACAATAAATAGAGCTATGCTCCCCGACAATGGTGCCAGAAAAATGTCTTCATAACCCACGAGTGTAGGGGCTCGTGATAGTCTTCACAGGTAGTATTTCACCCTAATTTATTGATTCGACGCAAGGGGAGCCAAAGAATAATTGGCCTTAATAGTTGAGTTGTTAATTCAACCGCACCAAGGATATCTCTCTATAGCAAAGATTTAGTAGCATGGCAAATAGTAGTAGCAAAAGTAACAGTAGTAGTGACAGTAGCAGTTTTGTAGCAGGTGTGACAGTAGCAATAGCAATAGTAACTTGGCAAGATTCAGTATATGTAACGCATAGGAACATGTATTAGTGATGGATAATTATTTAGATGACATTGATAATATAACAGTTACACACTAGGGAGACAGAGAACTAGCTCCAATTCATCAATGTAATGTTGGCATATATTCCGTATATAGTCATACGTGCTTGCGATAAGAACTTACATGGTGGATACTAGGGATCAGATCTGAAATCATGGCACTCGGGCTCTAGTGACAAGAATTAAGCATAGCAAAGTCATAGTAGCATAATTCTTAGAACATAGTGGATACTAGGGATCAAGCCCTATCAAACTTAATTCGATTACATGATCAATCCATCCAATATCACCACCGTCCAAAAAGCCTACAAAGGAATTACTCACTCGAGTGGTGAGCATCATGGCAGTGTTGATGGAGAAGGATTGTGTGATGACGACGGCGACGATTTCCACCCTCCGGAACCCAAAACAGGCTCTAGATCAGCCCTTCGGAGGAACAACATGAGGTGGCAGCGGCCATGCCTCTTGAAACGTGATGAATTCTTCTCTTTTATTTTTTCTCCGTTGACGTGAATTTATAGCACTCGAATTAGGGTCGAAGGGGCCAACGACTGGTCGCGCCACTAGGGGGCACAGCCTGTTGTGTGGTGGCCCCCTGGCAGACCCCCTGCTGCAATTCTTCGCTCCAAAGTTCCTCATATATTCCAGAAAAAATTCAAAAAAGTCTCATCCAATTTCGAGAACATTTATTTCTACACAAAAATAACACCAAGGTAGTTCTGCTGAAAACAGTGTCAGTCCGGGTTAGTTTCATTCAAATCATGCAAATTACACGAGAAATCAAGAGCAAAAGTGTTTGGAAAAGTAGATATGTTTGAGATGTATCAGGGATCGCTAAGGTTCAGTCGGCAGCCAAGGAATCTCTCGGGTTCAGTATGTAGTGTGAAAGATCAATCGCTCACATTAAGTACATACAAGGGATCAATCGATCACTCAGGTTCGGTAATCGAATGCCTCCCTCAATCGGTTTCAGTTAGCAGAAGGCGAACGCCTCGCGCACACACACGCGTACGAGAGAAATGCTGACAACCCACAAGTGTAGTGGATCGTTTATAGGCTTTTTCGATAAGTAAGAGTGTCGAAACCAATGTGGAGTTAAAGGTCGAATTAAAATTCTATCAAATTCTATCGACGACCGATACAACTCTACGCACGCTAATGCTTACTTTACCTAGAACAAGTATCAAACTATTTTGCGGGAATAAAACAAGAAGTACTTTATAGGTAGTTTTGCAAGATATTAAAGAACGTGGAAATAAATTAAGGTGTTTTTTAGTAAAATAAAAATAAAGTAAATATAGCGAGTGTGGAAAAGTGGTGGTAGGATTTTCGAGATTATCCTAGGCAATTGATAACAAGATCGGTAATCATTATTGCAGTTTTATATGAGGGAGAGGCATGAGCTAACATATTTTACATAATTGAAATCATATAAAATTATGATTGGACCTCTATAAAGCATCCACAACTACTATACATAATCAAGGTAAAAACCAACCATAGCATTAAGTAACAAGTGCCCTTTACTCCCATACACAACAACCCCCTTACTCTAGTGTAAGATTTTGTCACTCTAACCACCAACTACAAGCGAATCATGAACGTATTGCAACACCCTATATAAGGAATGCACCATGTGTGTTCGGCATGGAAGGCACCATAGGACAAAACCAAAATAAACCACACAACTCAAACCAATAAGGATCATCAATCAACCCATAGGACAAAAAGAACCTACTCAAACATAATAGGATACCAACAAATCATTGGATAATAATATGAAGCATAAAGCACCATGTTCCAGTAGGGGGTATAATGGGATGTGGAAAAGTGGACCATTGTAAATAGATGAGGGAAGGTGATGGTGGTGACGGCGAAGAAGTTGTTGGTGTAGATCGTCGGTGCAATGGTTACCCGGGCTGCACTGCGGCGGCACCGGTACAGAGGGGGAGAGATCCCTCCTCGTGCTTATTCTTCCTTGATCTCCCCCTATATGGGAGGAGATTTTCCCCGTTGGTCCATGGCCGCCATGGCTACCGAAGGGCAGAAGCCCCTCTGAGATTGGATCTATGTGTGTGTGTGTGTTTCTCTCCTGTTGTTGCCACAGTTTTCTGACCCCTGATACATCTCCAACATGTCTATATTCTGATGATGGCATGCTATTATATTATCTGTTTTGGATGTTTTATATGCATTAATATGCTATTTTATATTTTTTGGGGGACTAACCTATTAATCTAGAGCCAAGTGTTTGTTTCTGTTTTTTCCTTGTTTTTGAGTTTTGCAGATATGGAATATTAAACGGAGTCCAAATGGAATAAAACCTTCGGAAGGAATTTTTCTGGAAGGAAAGAAGTCATCCAAGATTGGAGTGCATGTCAGGGGAGGTGCCAGGGCACCATAAGCCTGCTGGGCACCCCCCTGGCCATGCCTATTAGGCTTGTCGCCTCCTGGCAGGTCTCCTAACCCTAATTCTTGGCCTATAAATACCCAAATATTCCCCCAACATCAAAAAGAGCCACGCAAATACTTTTCCGCCGCTGGAAGCCTTTGTTTCCGATAGATCCAATTGGAGCCTTTTCCGGTAATCTGTCGGAGGGGGTTTCGACCACGAAGGGCATCTACATCAACTCCATTGCCCCTTCGATGATGCGTGAGTAGTCCACCATAGACCTATGGGTCCATAGCTAGTAGCTAGATGGCTTCTTCTCTCTCTTTGAACTTCAATACCATGTTCTTCATGATCTTCATGGAGATCTATCCGATGTAATCCTCTTTTTGGTATGTTTGTCAAGATCCGGTGAATTGTGAGTTTATGTTTAGATTATCCATGAATTTTATTTGAATCTCCTCTGATTTCTTATATGCATGATTTCATATCCTTGCAAGTCTCTTCAAGTTATTTGTTTGGTTTGGACAACTTGATTGGTAATTCTTGCAATGAGAGAAGTGCTTGGTTTTGGGTTCAATCTTGCGGTGTCCTCACCCAGTGACAAAGTAGGGGTAGCGAGGCACGTATTGTATTGTTGCCATCAAGGGTAACAAGATGGGGTTTTCATCATATTGCTTGAGTTTATCCCTCTACATCATGTCATCTTTCTTAATGTGTTACTTTGTTCTTCATGAACTTAATACTAGATGCAGGCAAGAGTCGGTCGATGTGTGGAGTAATAGTAGTAGATGCAGAATCGTTTCGGTCTACTTGATACAGACGTGATGCCTATATGCATGATCATTGCTTTGGATAAATACATGATTATTCGCTTTTCTATCAATTGCTTGATAGTAATTTGTTTACCCACCATGATACTTTCCGCACTCGTTACACCTATCTCTATTGGATCTAATCCTTGCAAATAACCGTGAAGGGACTGACAACCCCTTTATAGCGTTGGGTGCAAGAGTTTGATTATTTGTGTAGGAGCATTCATTGGTTACTTGCTTGTTCCTCCTACTAGATTGATACCTTGGTTCTCAACAACTGAGGGAAATACTTACCTACTTTGCTACATCAGCCTTTCCTCTTCAAGGGAAAACCAATGCATGCTCAAGAGGTAGCAAGAAGAATTTCTGGCGCCGTTGCCAGGGAGGATACATAGCAAGTCAAGAAAAGAGCTCTCTCGTCAACTTGCCAATTTCTAGCACCGTTGCCGGGGAGGATACACATCAAGCCTACCAAGTACCCATCACAAACTCATCTCCTGAACTTAGATTATTTGCCATCCGCCTCTCTTTTTCCTCTCCCCCACTTCTAAAACGATTTTTTCAGATAATACCAAAAAGATTTGCCTTTTTATTCGCCCTTCTTTCATTTGCCTTTCTTTTGCTTGTGTGATTGATTGCTTGCTTTGTCACAATGTTTGAGAATACAAAGTTGTGTGACTTTTCCAATACTAATAATAATGATTTTATTAGTACTCATATTGCTCCTGCCACTAGTGCGGAATCTTATGAAATCAATACTGCCTTACTTAATTTTGTTATGAAAGAGCAATTTTCTGGCCTTCCTAGTGAAGATGTGGCATCCCATCTAAATACTTTCATTGAGTTGTGTGATATGCAAAAGAAGAAAGATGTGGATAAAGATATTGTTAAATTGAATCTATTTCCGTTCTCGCTACGAGATCATGCTAAAACTTGGTTTTCATCTTTGCCTAAAAATAGTATTGATTCATGGAATAAGTGTAAAGATGCTTTTATTTCCAAGTACTTTACACCCTCTAAGATCATCTCCCTTAGGAACGATATAACGAATTTTAAGCAACTTGATCATGAGCATGTTGCACAATCTTGGGAGAACATGAAATTAATGATTAGGAATTTCCTCGCACATGGTTTGAGTTTATGGATGATTATACAATTTTCTATGAGGGATTAAAAAATTTAGATTTTCCTGCGGGTGGTACTTTTATGGAAATCACGTTAGGAGAAGCTACTAAACTCCTAGATAATATCATGAAAAACTACTCTCAATGGCATATCAAAAGATCTCCTACTAGTAAAAAAAGTGCATGTTATCGAGGAAATAAATACTTTGAGTGAAAAGATGGATGAATTGATGAAATTTTTTGCTAGTAATGGTGATCCTATTGATCCTAATGATATGCCTTTGTCTTCTTTGGTTGGAAATAATAATGAATCTATGGATGTGAATTTTGTTGGTAGGAACAATTTGGTAAAAATGCATGTAGAGGTATTTTCAACCCTAGGCCGTTTCCTAGTAATTCCTCTAATAAGTGTGGTAATTCTTACAAAAATTCTTATGTAAATTATAATAATATGCCCTCTGATCTTGAAAATATTGTTAAAGATTTTAATGATTCGCAAAAAGTTGTTAATGTTTCTATTGAAGAAAAAGTGCTTAAGAATGATGATTTGGTTGGGAACGTTGATAGAATTTCTCTTCAGATCGACTCTTTGATAGCTAGATCTACTCCACACAAGCATGATATTAACGAGTCTTTAAAATCTATGAGAATTTCTGTTCATGAAAGTAAGGAAAGAACCGCTAGAATTCGTGCTAAGCGTGAATGGCTTGAAAAGGTGTTTTCTCGCGATAATAATGATGAAGAACTTAAAATGATTGATGTGGCCCCTATTGAATCTTTGTTTTCCAACATAAATCTTTGTAATGATGGAACTGGAGATAAGTCAACTTTAGTTAAAAGGCATCCCAATGATTTGGAGTCTATAGATCTTAATGCTAAGATTGATAAAAGTGGGATTGAGAGGTCAAAACTTTAAATAGAAATGAACCCACTATTTTGGATTTCAAGGACTTTAATTATTATATCTGCTCTTTGATTGATTGTATTTCCTTGCTTCAATCCATGTTGAATTCTCCTCATGCTTATAGTCAAAATAAGGCTTTTACTAAACATATAGTTGATGCTATGATGAAATCTTTTGAAGAAAAACTTGAGTTAGAAGTTTCTATTCCTAGAAAGCTTCATGATGAGTGGCAACCTACTATTAAGATTAAAATAAAAGATTATGTGTGCCATGCTTTGTGTGATTTGGGTGCTAGTGTTTCCATGATTCCGAAAACTTTATGTGATGTGCTAGGTTATCATGATCTTGATGATTGCTATCTAAATTTGCATCTTGTGGATTCCACTATTAAGAAACCTATGGGAAGGATTAATGATGTCCTTATTGTTGAAAATAGGAATTATGCGCCCATAGATTTCATTGTTCTTCATATAGATTGCAATCCTACATATCCTATAATTCTTGGTAGACCTTTCCTTAGAATGATTAGCGCAATTATTGACATGAAAGAAGGAAACATTAGATTCCAATTTCCATTAAGTAAAGGCATGTAACATTTCCTATAAATAAAACAATATTTCCTTATGAATCTATTATGAGAGCTACTTTTGGATTGCATACCAAAGATGACAATACCTAGATCTTTTGTCTGTTGCCTAGCTAGGGGCGTTAAACAATAGCGCTTGTTGGGAGGCAACCCAATTTTATTTTGTGTGTTCTGTTATTGCTTATGTTTTTGAGTGTTTACCAAAATATTGATTCTGTATTAATTGTGTTTTTGTGTTTCAATTAGCGTTTGATCCAAGTAAAACCTTTGGGGTGATCTATGGTAGTTGTTGATTTGATCTTGCTGAAAAAACGAAACTTTTGCGCATAGTCCAGGAATTTTCAAAACATTTCAGAGCGTCTAATTGATCTGAAATTTTTACACAAGATTTATATACAAATTTCACAGGGTTTACTAATTTCAGAACCTATTCTTGTCACTAGCATACAGAAGTGACAAAACATGAGATTCTCTATACGAAAAACATGGTGCTACTTTGAAGCACAAATGTGGAAAAAGAGGAACTAGCACTATCCCTTCTCTCTTTTCTCTCATTTTTTCTTTTTTCTTTTTCCTTTTTATTTTTTTCCTTCCTTTTTTCCTTTTTTATCTTTTTTTCTTTTTTCTTTCTTTTCCTTTATATATTTTTCGCCCGGAGTCCCATCCTGACTTGTGGGGGAATCATTGTCCCCATCATCCTTTCCTCACTCAGACAGTGCCCTAATAATGAAAAACATCACACTTTTTTTTACTTATAACTCAATATTAAAAACTTTTAAATAATATGACTATATGAATGTCTTTAGCAGTGTACCAGGATGTGCAATGATCTAGCATAGCGAGGATAACAAGAAAAGGACAAGCCATGGAAATATCATGCTAGCTATCTTAGAATCATTTAAAGTAATATAACAATGAGTGTACTAGTCATATGATATAACATTGGAAGTTGCATGGCAATATATATCGGAATGGATATGGAAATGCCATGATAGGTAGGTATGGTGGTTGTTTTGAGGAAGATATAACTTGGCTTATGTGCAACAGAGTGCATCATGTCACGAGGTTTGGATGCACCCGTGAAGTTTGCCCCGACCCTCAAGGTGAGAATGATCAATGCCCGGTACCGAAGAGGCTAGCAAATATGAGGTGGTGAGAGTGCTTACATTCATGGATTAAGATTAGTCGTAAAGAACTCGCATACTTATTGTGAAAGTTTTATTAGCTCCCTTGAAGCAAAGTACTACTCGCATGCACCTAGGGAGGAGGTTGGTAGGATTTAACCACCGCGCGCCCTCGATTCAATAGCACAAAGGATTTCAATCAAGGATAAATTATGCTCCAACTTCATCGCATTACTAGAGACTATACATGCATGCTTTGGGAATCACAAACCTTAACATCAATATTCCTAATAATCCACAATCACCCACTAGTGCATGCACATGTTACTATCTTAATGTCGCAAGACTATTGCAAGGAATAAAACATACCATATTCAGTGATCTACAAGTTTTATGTAGGATTCTATGGATCCCAAGTCAATGGGGCTCAACAAGAATTCAAGCATTAGTAGACAAAGAAACTATAACAACAATCTGTGAAAAACAGGACAGGCTGTAAAGATGCAGATGATACATATACTCAGAGAATCAAAAAATTCTAAAAAATTAGGAAGTCATAAAATATTTTTAGAAAAGTATTGTGTAAGAATTTCAGAAACTTTTGACGTTGCAGTAAAATATGAAAAATCAAATACTATAGCCAAGGTTTCTGTTTTTACATGACACATATCAAACAAGCAATTTAAACATCCTAAAGGTAAATCTTGGCACACTGTTTCTATAATACAATGGATTTATACAAGGGGATAATTATTATTTTTGAAAAGTTGTTGTGATCGAGATTCATATAGTTTCCATGGGCATAAAGAAAGTTCAAGGCTAGCCCCAACTTTAACTATGCTCGTCCTTCTCACTTTCACTTTTCCTTTTGAAAACGTTTAAGGTTCCCCACTTTATTTTTTTATAATTATTTCAAAGGCACACAACATAATAAAATGACTCTCTAAAACTTCTGGGTTGTCTCCATGGTAGCACTTTCTGTAAAGCCATTAAGCTAGGCATCTAGTGCTCAACTAATTGATCCACCCGGATCCCAAGGTATAGCAAAGACAATTTTAATTAACAATGATTTGTAATTTACAAGTGAGCATGAATTAGTATATATCATGTAACAACTAAGTCTAACCCTACATTGGCATGTCATAAAAGAAAAAATCATGCGCAAGGCCAATACATAGCATATGTAGTTTCTTGGAATTTTATCGTATTGGAAAAATAAGATGTGCAGATTTGGTTCCTCTCTCATAATAATTGCAAGTAGGAATAGAAAGTAAATGCATATTATATTAATAAAAATCATCATGTGTGGGTGCAATGGAAACAATTTCATGCTTAACATAAGAAACTATAGCAAGTTCATATCCAAAAGCATAATTCATATTGGCATCATTGCCACAAGCATAGCAAGCATCAGGTTCATCAAAAGGGTTATTTAAAATGAATCCAAGGGATCATAGCAATTATCGTAGCATTCATCCTCTGGTAAGCACGAAGGGTAATTAAACAATGTATGAGTTGAAGAGTTACTCTCATTAGCAGGTGTCCACGGGTAGCTAATCAGCTCTTCCTCCTTTTGTTCTTCACTCTCCTCATCTTTTTCATCTAATGAGATCACAATTTTAACAATTTCTTCTTCCATGGATTCTTGCAAAATATTAGTCTCTTCCAAGGCAGCAAATACTTTCTCAAAAAATTCATTAATATAGGCATTGTATTCATAATTCTCATAGAAATATTTAAGCATGGAAAAAAATTCAGATCTGTCAAGAGTTGCATCCTACTTTTCAAGCAAAGAAGCAATTTCATAAGATCCGTGAAAAGCAACAAATTCTTCTATTAGTTCCACAAAATAGTAATCATAAACACCATTAGCATAAGAAGCCAAGATTTCATTATCATTAAAACACATTTAAAGGGAAGGTGTGGATCCTCCATCTTAGAGCAACAAGTATAATCATATCTCAAGCATAAATTGCAAGCATACCAATACAACATTCTAATTTGATCTCGTAAATGGTTCCCTTTTTGAGTCAAACGATAATACCTAAAGTGCTCATGCTGATAACCCACATGTGTAGGGGATAGTTTGTAGCCCTTTTTGACAAGTAAGAGTGTTGAACCCAATGAGGAGCTAATGGTATAATTAATATTCTCTCAAGTTCGATCGAGCACCGATACAACATTATGCACGCTAACGCTTACTTTACATAGAACAAGTATGAAACTATTATGCAGGGATAAAACTAGAAGTAATTTGTAGAGAGTTTTGCAAGATAATAAAGAACGTGGAAATAAAAGTTAGGTCTTCTTTGAATAAAAGAACAATAAATTAAATATAGCGAGTGTGGAAAAGTGGTGGTAGGATTTGCACGATTGTCCTAGGCAATTGATAACAAGATCTGCAATCATTATTGTTGTTTTATATGAGGGAGAGGCATGAGCTAACATAGTTTCCATACTTGGATCATATGAACTTACGATTGGACCTCTAGCAAGAATCCGCAACTACTACAAATCATCAAGGTAAAACCCAACCATAGCATTAAGCAGCAGGTCCCCTTTAGTCCCATACGCAGCAACCCCCTTACTCGGGTGTAAGCTTCTAGCACTCTATCCACCCACTATAAGTGAATCATGAACATATTCCACCACCCTATAGCGGGAATCCCCCACGTGTGCGCGACGGGGAAGGCACCTTAGGACAACACCAAAATAAACCACGCAACCCAAACCAATAAAGATCATCAACCAACCCATTAGACAAAAGGAATCTACTCAAACATCATAGCATAGCAACAATCATTGGATAATAATATGAAGCATAAAGCACCATGTTCAAGTAGGGGGTACAGCGGGATGTGGGAGAGTGGACCGTTGTAAATAGATGAGGGAAGGTGATGGTGGCGACGGTGGCAAAATTGTTGCGATGGCACTCCGGTGCCTCCGGGAGAGAGGGGGAGAGAGCCCCCTCCTTCTTATTCCTTGGTCTCCCTAGATGGGAGGAGGGTCTCCACTCTGGTCCATGGCCGCCATGGCTCCCGAAGGGCAGCAACCCATCCGAGATTGGATTTGCCTCTCTGCTTCTCTCCTGTTTTCGCTACTATTTTCTGACCCCTTCACCGTTTCTTAAATATTTTGAGATCCGTAACTCCGATTGGGCTGAAATTTTGAGGGAATTTTTATGGGGAAAATATAATTCTTGCTGTGGAAGTAGGAACCCAACCAACTGAAGGGGCGGCCACAATCTATCAAGGGACGAACACCCTCATGGTCGCGCCCTGTTGGCTTCTAAGAGCCTCAGGCAACATGTTGGTTTATTCTTCTTCCCAAAATTCAAATATATTCCAAAAAAATCTCTGCAAATTTTTATCTTGTTTCGACTTAGTTTCATATGGATTTTGTGTGAAACAAAAAACAGGAACTAGCACTGGACACAGGAAATGTAAGTTAGCCCCAAAAATAATATAAAATGTTGCCAAAAGTATATGAAAGTTATAGAACATTGGCATGAAAGAATAAAAAAATTATAGATATGAGAGAGACGTATCAAAGGTGCAAACCACTATGCATCGCTCGGGCCCGACCACCCACCGATTTCTCACCGTAATCTGTAAATCCCCGAAAAATTCCTGGCCCTCGCTTCTACCACGACATTTTACGTCATGGATGGCCCAAACAATGTCATGCAGGCGCGTCTCCAGCCCGCCCAGGATGAAAAGCCCATTTTCTATCATGATTTTTTGTCATAGAAGTGTGACCCCACCACATCTATGATGATATGTGTTTTTGTCACAATTAAGATCATGAAAGTGTCATATCCATGACATAAGAAGTTTCCGTTCGGCCCATAATTTCATGGATGTGTCTTATTTTTTAGTGTTCGATGGTTTTTGCCTACTAGTGCATTGTAATGGGTTCTAATCTTGCGGTGTTCTATATCCAAGTGATGGAAAGGAACAAGACATGTATTTTATTGTTGACACTAAGGATAAAATGATAGTTTCTCATCATATTGGTTGATTTTTTACTATCTATGTTATGTCATCAGGCTTATCACAATGCTATGTTTCTTGTAAACTTAATAGTTTGAGATGTGTGCCGGATAGTGGTCTTAGAGTGGAGTATTAGTAGTAGATGCAATTGGGTAACCGTATACTTATCATGTATGTAATGCCTATATGAGATTATCCCATGAATGATCATCGTCAAAAATACAAATATTGCAATTTTATCGTGGCCTAACCATATTTTGTTCACCACACCACACTTGTATGCTTTAGAGAGATGCCACTAGTAAACCTATGGCCCCTAGGTCTATTCCCCATTACTGAAATCTTCGTTACACTTACTGTTCTTTATTGTACCGGTTTACTTTTCCATCAAATGTCATAATCTCATGCAATTTAATCTTTTAACTAGCACGACAATAAGATTGAAAACCTTCTTGACGTGTTGGGGATAATTTAGTTTTGTGTTGTGTTTGCAAGTACCAGTGACTTTGTTTGTTGGGAGAAATCCTTCTACTTCACCAAACATTGCTTCTCCAATTGAGAGAAATACTTATTGCTAGGTAGGATCACCATTACACTTGGAGGATACCAAACCACTCTTACGAGAGAGCAAGCAACGGGTAGTAATACTCCCATTTGCGTGAGTCGGATACGTGAGTGCACCAGGGCCTCTCGATCGTGGCATAATGTCATGCGTGTGTGGTTGCATCGTTCACCCTGGACAGGTGGTTACACTCACGTGGGCCGGTCAGGCTCACGCGACGTCCTTTTCACCTCCTAGCCCGATGGCTTGTGGGTGTTATCCTTACATGCGTGTGTGTCTGACTCATTCACTCACTGCCAGGATATTTGACTCGCACCATTCGGGTAGGTGTTGTGATAGCGAGCCAGATTCCCATGCATGTTATCAGGGCAGGGGTGTTCTGCTCGTGTTGGTTAGGTACATTGTCGGATGTCCAGGTTAGGTTGAGGTTGTTTTGCCTTTTGCAACCCATTTGCTTCGTGCCCAGATGGAGTTTGTCCGTACTTAGACGGACGACATAGAGTTCTTGTCTGCTCTATGGGTCGCGATAGTGATTTGGTCGATGGTTTCTCAACCGCTTTGTGGACCTCGGTTTTGCTTCGATTGTGCTTGTCCGGTTGGCCCCTTTGGGGGGTGTCCTATGCCGACCCATGTGCTGGTTTATACCTATTTGTTTGATTATTTATCTTCCCCATCGTCTCCTTCTTGTTGTTAAGCCATTGCTTCGCCGCTTGATGCCGCTTGTCTGTTGCGTCGCTTTGCTAGAAATTCTCTTTGATCTTCGATGACATCACTCTTCTCTCTCCTCACTTCACTAGAGGTAATATTCGAGCTCCAGTGTCAGTGCTCGTCATCTCTTTCTTCAGCTGGACCTTCTCGTCGTACTTCTTTGTAGTGACCCGACTCAAAACGAGTCAAGCCTCTGTGTGTTCTGTGCCATCCCTGGATCAGTATGCTGGCACACATAGTACATCAATGTATATATCAAAGTGCAATCACATGTAAATAATGTAAAACTGATATATACCTTAAAAATCTTAGCAGAAACAGTCAACGGGAGTGGAGTCCCAATAACACCAACGACATGTTGAGTGCAGACCGTAACCCTGAATCGTACTCTTACTCGTCGTGGAAGAGTATCTGCAATATGAGACATTACAGCCGTGTAGGTCAGCATTTTGAATATGCCGACAAGTCACAAAAGAGGGGGTGAAAGAAATAATCATCTATACTATATGCATATATGGCAGGTGGGGCTTTATGTTTTGCGTAAAGCAAATTTTTCCTACAACAAGAGAGGGGGCAAAAGCAGAAATTATTACTACAATGTTGGTTGTTTAATGAGATGGTTCCACCAACCAATTCTCATACCCAAGTTAACAATAATACCCTCAGCATTATAATTATTTGTGTTGAGAGTTCCAGATAGTTTCAGTTCCTTTAGCTCAAGTTGTCCATGACTTTGGACACGGCTAATCGATTAGGTTTGAGTACTCTGTAGAGTTTTGCACATGTTCCCCAAAAGATTTGATCACCTCCGTTGAATTCCTCGCACTTCAGGGTGTTTGAGAAACGGATGACCAAAACATGGTCTTTCAAGGGGTTCCTCTGAGACTCTGTCGGTGCCCATCCATTCCTACCGTTCTTCTACATCTCGTAGCACCGGCTGTCCAGAGTCACCACAATGTCCAACCAAGCAAGAGCCCATAATGGCTTGTGGTTGTGCATGTAAGCCTTGGGTCTTGAAGTATCCATCCATCTGTTTGTTCCTGGGTGGACCTTTCCGCGTAAATATTGGCACTTCTCTAGCAACACCTAGGCTAACCACTGGTTTCTCCAGGGTGCCGTTCATACGGTCATCCACCCAGAGGTATGTTGAAAACTTAAAGTCTTGAAGTCTTTATCATCATTTAGGTCTTGTAATAATTTATCTCACAACTCCCATGAATCACACAATCAACCCCATCTACTAATAGCATAGCAAAAATAAAACAACGTTTCCTAGGTCCAAAGTGTCAAGGGTTTGAGGGGTGCCTATCACATGATACTACTCAAGTTACCAAGTTTACAAGTACCTACTTTGCATGCAATGGGTGGAGATGGTAGAACTAATGCAATAAAAACATAGGTAAATATGATCAATGTGAACTTGCCTGGTATTACTTGATGAAGATAGCCGCTCTCACAATCTGGATAATTCTACTTGTCACACTCCGAGAAATCTATCATAATCAAATAACATTCAATAAACATTCATGCCAAAACAAAGAACCGAAAGAACGCCAGAACAAACCATGTCTTGGAGCGAAAATAACAACATACTAAGGTTAAATAAGAAAAGATAGGTTCTAACTATGTTGTCAAGTGAAAGTGGAGGAATCAACTTAAAAGAGTTAATGGATGATGAACTATTGCTATGTAAGCTTAGGTTGGAGTGACTACAGAAGACGATCCAAAGTATGGGAGAACAACATGAATGTTGTTTGACAAATAGTATAAGACATAAGAATTTATTTGTAGAAAGAATTTAATTGAAATGGAGCACTACAACACAAGTTATAGCGAATTGAAGTATGAAATGAATTGTGAATTCAAGCATGAATTGAATTTGAATTCACAATGGTCAAAAGAAGTTGACCCTAAGTACGATGGTTATGAATAGAAATATATGACACGAGTATTTAGGGGCAAAAGGAATCAATTGAAAAGGTGTTACAGTTTGCAAGATATGATCAAATGAAGGTTTGGATTCAAATTTGAATCGCTCAAATTCGACAGGTTCAAATATTGAAACTAATGATATTACTATATATGGGAAGTCAATATGAACGTGTAGAAAAAAGAATTACTAGGTTCAAAATAACGGATCAAAAGTTATAAGCAATTCAATATGGCATCGAATTAGCTTAGTACGGTGTGTGAACACATTTTGGGGACTAATAGAGAAGTATGAGCAAGATCAAAAATTTATGTTGAAACGATAATACTAATGATGTGAACGGAAAGATTACTTCGATACAAATCCGACGCAATTGGATTCATCGGAAACGGAGCTACAGATAAAACGATATGATCAAAAGAAGTTTGAATATAAATCTGAATAAATTTCGAAATTTGAAAATTTGAAAAAGTTGATGTGATAGGTTGATTGTATAGGTGAGGTCAAGCCGAAAATCTAGGCGTTGATTTCATCTAATTTAAGTGAATGAGTAAAAGTTCTGGTCATTTGAAAAATCAGGGCTAAGCTGTTTTACGAAAGAAAAAGTGTTATGTCTAAAAAAATTCTAATACTAATTAGTAAACTAATTACTCTACCGTATACTAGTATACAGATACTAGTCTATGAATATGAAACTACAGGAGTATAAAAGAAAATACGAAGAGAATACTTTTAAAATGCACAGAAGATATAAATTCAAAGAGGAGACGACTTCCAAAAATCCCATCGGAAAGAAAAAATATTTTTATTTTAATAAACCTAGTCAAACCGAAAAGATTCGATTCAACCCGGAGTGGATGATTTCTGGGTTCACCTATGGATCTATATTTATAGGTAGAAGAAAGATCCAAAGGTCTAAAGCTAAGCGAGGTGGGACTAAACAAATAGACTAGGAATAGATGAAACTTAAAAGGAGAGGCCAGCGCATGGGCCAAACTGGCTTTGGTCAGCTGCGAGTGCACGTGCAGAAGTATTTTTATTTTTAAAAAAATCATGGATGACAGTGTTTTTTGGGTTTTTTCTTTTTCTTTAAAAGTAGCAAACAAAAACAAATAGAAAAAAATAGACAAACATTATATATAGACATATTATATATCAAACTTTTCAGAAAAATAAACTCTAAAACCTGAAGATATTTTTAGGAATTTTAGAAATACTTTTTAAAAAATCATTTTTTTACAATCACTCCAAAATGAAAAGGAATTTGAATTTCAAATAAATTGAAAATATTTTTTTTATTTTCAAATTTAAATCAAAACATTGTCTCTGATTTTTGGAGTGTCATTTTCCTCCTCTCAATTTATTTTTTTATCAGAGGGTTTTTGAAAAGATTCAAACTTAAAATTGAATACGTATTCAAAATAGGAAAATTTGGGAAAGTCCTTTTATTCCCTCTCATTAAATTTCAAGACAAGTTTCAAATTCCACACAATTTCACACAAGAAATCACACAACATCCAATCAAACAATTCTAATTATTTGTTTAATATAGCATTCCAAAATTTAGAATTTTGGGATGTTACAAACTACCACCCTTAAAATGAATCTCGTCCCCGAGATTCGAAGAGGCTAGAAAGAAGGTTAGGTTTCATGGGGGGGTCTTCTTGAAGATCCATGTGTCATCACACGGTCTTGGTGCTACCACCCTTAGAAACATGGTTACGGATTCCAATAAAACTCTTGTACTCCATCCTTCTGGTTGGCAATGTCGGTCTTCTCACATCTTCGGTATGAATCCTTCACTAATGCTCTTCTAGTATTGGCATAACGTTTCCCTTGCATTCTTGAGTCCTCTCATCAAAATAAAGTTATGCCGAGACTGGGTCTTCTTAAGCGACAGGTCTTATGACAATTCTAAACAACCTATCGGTAATCTCATGGTGGTCTACCATTTGTGATTATCCTGAAGTGAAATTATTCTTGGCTTCATCCTCGCCGTAGAATTCCTACGTTTGGCCATAACTGCCATGTACAAGGGTTCGTCATCCTACCATTCTAAGACTTAGAACAAGGGCTTCAACAATCGTCGTCACTTTACTATGGGTAAGTCACTCAGATTTACCATTCCAAATAACAAGAGCGAATGATAAGAGTAGGTCGTCATGATGATCAGTCCATTCCGCACCCAAAGCACTACTCTGTATAAGGTTTAGCGAATCTCGTATTCTAACACTTGGTCATCCTCACAAGCATTGTAGAATATCTCTTGTCCATGAATGAAGTTCGGATAAATCCATTCATTCTGCAAGCTGAACAAAACATATATCATTCCTTCACATCTCTCGGGTTTTCGTATCCTCCTACGGAAAAAAAACGTTTGTTGATGATATCATTGTTTCTTCCAGATCCTTATTAATTCCTGGGTCCCTAGATTATGGGTCCAATTCAATACTCGACAACTTTAACGCATCCTTGTAGTTACTACTGTTCCATATTCCATCATTACACCTCTTTTAAATCCAATACTCTTGGGATAACCAACATATTGAGATAAAATGCAAACTAAATTTTATCCAAACTCTACTTCATGGAATACATTTTCCGTTCCATTCGTCACGTGTTGTCACAGAGTACTACCATCCTTAAAATGCACAAATTCATCCATAGACCATATTTCTCATATCCTCGAAAATGGTCAAAAAGAGAGCAACAACTCATACAAGTTGACATATGAAATTGTGACACATCAATTTTATTGATTCGTGAATTCATAAGAATCTCTGAGATTTCCGTTACATAACTCAACTCCAAATCCTCTTGGAAATAAGAGTGCTTCCTACTACACTTATTAGCAATATTAAGATCTCAACTAATCAGCTCCACCTTTCTTCGAGTCTAGATAGTCAATGGCATAATGTCATGCTTCCTTGCAATGAAAACAAATGACTTTTGATAAGTCTTGGGGTATCTTTATGACTATGTAAGCTTCGTGGGTTCTTGGCTTATGTTCTAGGGAGTGATTGGAGTAGTGACCAGAGTCCTTGCATCTGAAACACCTGATATGACTAAGGTTCTTCTTTACACGAATTGGTTGATTTCCTGGTATTCTTTCACTTCTTCTTCATGGGTGTCTTCGAATTGATGAGGGCTTCTATTTCTCGTGGGTCAAACTTCACTTCTACTAGCGAGAATTCTCCTAGACACTCTTTTCCTTTCCACGTCCAGGACATGAAAAATATCCTTCCTCTCCACATGAGTAGCAGGCAATGGAAAAAAATGTTGTCATGCCTTTTCCATCAGGGTCTTCAATATCTTCCTTCATCACAGGTTCTTCTAAAATCTTCTTGAAGGATTCCTTAAGTTCTTCTTTTTTGCTTCTTGACAACTTGTTGCATCTTGGATAAATGTGGCACTGAGGTGGGTAGTGGGTGGTTCCTTCACACAAGAAACAAGTCACCTAACTAGTCGGGCATTCCTCAGTTGACTGATTTTCTTCACAATGAGGGCATCCATCCTTGTGTTCTTCCTGGGTGTGTCCTATTTCTCCACAGATCTTGAATTCACAAGGCTTCTTCATTTTACGATCACATGGCTTCTAGATGAGACAAGATCCTAACAAAGTCTTCTTGAATTCTTCCCAAGTTCTTGCTCAATTCCATCCTTGGATAGTTTGATGCACCTTCCACCATGTTAAGGCACCTCTGATGAAGTGTCGTAGAGAGTACGGAACCATATGTGCGCTTCCAACAACATATTCCTTAATGTGGTCCTCCATGTTTTGTATCCATTTTTCAACCTCCAGCTGAATCATTGGTTTTGAGAATACAAGTCCTTCTTCATTCATCATCTATTGTGTCTAAGGGTTTGGGATAACATACAAGAGAGGGATAGGGAGAGATACACACAATACAAATAATAGTTTTGAAAATAGGTTTATTCGTGGCTGCCGGAAAAACACACACAAATGACAACTCACAAATCGTCGTGTCTAAAGTGAGTATATAACAAGGATTTGGTCCTCTAAAGGTCATATAAATCTTGTAATTCTTAAGGGTCTTCGAATTCTTCGGGTCTTCGCAGTCTTCAACTCATGTAGCTTCAATTCTTCTAATGCATGGTGAAATCTTATTTACTCTGAAGTGGCCATAAATTGTTTCGATATCTTGTCCTTCTCGAAGTGGTCTCATTTGATCCTTAGTGTGACCAAAGGGGAAAGGATATTCTCTAACTATTTAAGGTAAGAGAGAACATTTGATAAAGCTCAAATAATATGAGAAGTAAGGTATCATTTGAAAACAAAGTTTTTTGAGAAATCCTTTCCTAAGGGCTTTCCAGTTTTTAGGGTCACGTCCTACAGTCAACATGTGCTCTAATACCATTTCTGTAGCGACCCGACTCAAAACGAGTCAAGCCTCAATGTGTTCTGTGCCATCCCTTGATCAGTATGCTCGCACACAGAGTACACCAATGTATATATCAAAGTGAAATCACATGTAAATAATGTAAAACTGATATAGACCTTGAAAATCTCAGCACAAACAGTCAACAGGAGTGGAGTCCCAATAACACCAACGACATGTTGAGTGCACACCATAACCCTGAATCGTACTCTTACTTGTCGTAGAAGAGTATCTGCAACATAAGACATTACAGCCATGGAGGTCAGCATTTTGAATATGCCGGCAAGTCACAAAAGAGGGGGTGAAAGAAATAATCACCTATACTATATGCATATATGGCAGGTGGGGCTTTAAGTTTTGTGTAAAGCAATTTTTTCCTACAACAAGAGAGGGGCAAAAGAAGAAATTATTACTACAATGTTGGTTGTTTAATGAGATGGTTCCACCAACCAATTCTCATACCAAGTTAACAATAATACCCTCAGCATTATAATTATTTGTGTTCAGAGTCCCACATAGTTTCAGTTCCTTTAGCTCAAGTTGTCCATGATCGTGGACACGGCTAGTCGATTAGATTTGACTACTCTACAGAGTTTTGCACACGTTCCCCACAAGATTTGATTGCCTCCGTTGAATTCTTCGCACTTAAGGGTGGTTGAGAAACGGATGACCAAAACATGGTCTTTTAAGGCGTTCCTCTGAGACTCTGTCGGTGCCCATCCATTCCTACCGTTCTTCTACATCTGGGAATTCTAATACTAATGTGTAAATACGGAGACTAATTAATAATCGAATTACTCTATCATATACTAGTATAGAAATACTAGTCTACGAATATTAAACTACAAGAGTATAAAAGAAAATACGAAGAGAATACCTTTAGAATGCAGAGAAGATATAAATTCAAAGAGGAGACGACTTCCAGAAATCCCATCAAACAGAAAAACTATTTTTATTTTAATAAACCTGGTAAAATCGAAAAAATTCGATTCAACCTGAAGTGGATGATTTTTGGGTTCACCTATGGGTCTATATTTATAGGTAGAAGGGAGGTCCAAAGGTCTAAAGTTAAGCGAGGTGGGACTAAACAAATAGACTAAGAATAGACGAAACTTAAAAGGAGAGGCCACCGGATGGGCCAAAATGGCTTCGGTCAGCCGCGAGTGCACATGCAGCAGTATTTTTCTCTTTTTAAAAAATCACGGATGAACAGTGTCTAGATGTGAATAGTGTTTCCTGGGTTTTTTTTCTTTAAAAATAGACAAACATTATATATAGACATATTATATATCAAACTTTTCAGAAAAATAAACTCTAAAACCTGAACATATTTTTAGGAATTTTAGAAATAATTTTTAAAAAATCATTTTTTACAATCACTCCAAAATGAAAAGGAATTTGAATTTCAAAAATATTGTAAATAATTTTTTTATTTTAAAATTTAAATCAAAACATTGTCTCTTATTTTGGAGTGTCATTTTCCTCCTCTCAATTTTTTTTATCAGAGGGTTTTTGAAAAGATTCAAACTCAGAATTGAATAAGTATTCAAAATAGGAAAATTTGGGAAAGTCCTTTTATTCCCTCTCATTAAATTTCAAGAAAAGTTTCAAATTCCACACAATTTCACACAACATCCAATCAAACAATTCTAATTATTTTTTTAATATAACATTCCAAAATTTAGAATTTTGGGATGTTACATTCTCCCTTTACTGTTTAATGGCCAGTGTGGGCATTGTTCTTGTTGGTGTGTGAGCCTCGTCGATTGTGACTCTTGTGGTAAGTTTTCTGTTGTTTTTTATTACCCTGGTCTTGCTATTTTTCCTTCAAATTGCATCGTGAAGGAAGGGGATGGCATCACCTTGTGTTCTTTTTTACCTTCTACTTACATGTCAAGCTGAGGCCAGGTGCCTAGAAATGAGCAGGGCATTGACATTTTTTTCTTGCGTGGATAAGGAGATGCTTGTCCGTCTGCTCCCTACGATGAGGTTCACATACTTGCGAATTCTTTTGGGGTTTAATCAATGTTGAGGATATTGCTTATCGTTAGCATCTCGGTCAGCTCAGGATTAGAGATTAATCGAAAATCAGCCGGTTAATCGATTTTATCGGTCGATTATTTATCTACCATTTTTTGCAAATTCCAGGTTCCCAACACTGAAGTATGATATATTCAACACCAAAAAAATATTGGACAAAAGTGTAACCTTGATTCCTACCCTTCGAATCCTCGTATAATGAGAAACACAATAGGGCAATAGTACATATTGCATAACAAGGTCCACAAAAACAAAAATAAATATAGTTTTTGCAGAATAGGCCTGATTTATTGGTAGATTCCTCATAGATCGCTTTTCGTAGTGGTAAATCGGCCCGAAAGATAAGTGGTCAAGATAAGACATAATCTTATCAGTCACCTCATGAGTAGCAATAAATTAGACAATAAATCGTTGAATCAGGCGACATTTTGAACAGTGGGTTTCATACTCTTACTTTGTTCTTGGTTATAAGTGCCACTCACGTGTGCTTTTGTAGCATATCAGGCAACCAATGTCATCGTAAGCAGAAGCCTTATACTAAGAGCATCTAAAACCACACCCTCATACCCCCCCCCCCCTAAAATGTCTGGGCACGCCGTCCGGTTACTGGCCAATCACAAAAATTCGATCTAGCTGGACACCTCAAACGGACCACAAACGTCTGGACTGATCCGCACCCCTCGTATCTAGCCCAAATATGAGGTGGATATGGGGGCGCCCAGGCAAGCCCGCCACATCGACCTGTCACTTGGGTCCCACACGGAATCACTATGAAACTCAACGGTCCGAAACTCATCTCATCTGTCAGATCAATGTTGCCGCGTGGTGCCGCTCCCGCGGGACGCGTACTCCCTAGCCCGGTTATTTAAGCCGACCACCAGCACTAAAACCCTACCCCTCCACCTTTTCATCATCCTGACCGTCGTCGTTGTCACTGTCCACTCCCCGTTTGCCGCCCTCATCCCTAGCCCGGATATTTAGACATGGGCCCCACCATCGCCACTTCCTAATGCCGGAGCGCTGGCTGCAGCTCCTTGGGCAGGTCCGGACAAGGCGCGAAGCTCGGATCGCCATGAGGCTACCTCCGGATGTTGTGAATCCGGAGGAGGAGTTGGAGGAGGCGGAGGAGGAAGATGAGTACGAGGACTAGATGTTGGGTACCGCAGCAGAAAACAAAAAAAATCCGACCTACGCACCAGCCCAGGACCACTATGGAGACTGCATACAAGTTTGATCTATTTCGTTACCAACTCGTAGCGAAGTGGAAGTAGAGTCGATGACGATCGGCGATGCAGATCCCCGTAGCTAGGATTTACAACCTCCCAACCGCGAGGATGTATACCCTCATCTGCCCTGCAAACAGCCCTCTGGGAGGCGGTCGGACAGTCCCCCGAACGGTGTCGCGGACAGCCCTTCGGGAGCACCTCCGAAACTAGCACTATCACTCGGACAGCCCTTTGGGAGGACCTCCAAAACTCGGACGGTCACACGGACAGCCCTTTGGGAGGCACTCTCGAACTAAGACCGAAACTACGATCTCTCTACAGAGTTGCACACATATGGTGTCATCTATCCGGCAGGGCTTTGCCGTCCAGAACTAGTTCCTGTCGGAACCCAGACAGCCTTTCGGCTCTACGAAACTATTTCGCTGGGAGGGAGAGAGAGCCAGATCATGCATGGAATTTTTATGAGAGTAAGAGTGAGTTTTTGGGCTGCCTCCTCAACCCTATTTATAGGGTCAGAGACTATGGTAAACATACCAAAATGCCCTCAGATATTTTCACTATTCATAATAGTGATTCCACTATTCATAAATAGTGTTTCCCACTATTCACAATAGTGTTTTCCACTATTTCGTAATAGTGTTTTGACTAGTCATGAGATATTTTCTCCCAATAGTGTTTCCCACTATTCATAATAGTGTTTCCACTATTCACACGATAGTTTCTCCCAAAAAGCACTTTCACTATTCACAACGAAATTTTTCAGCGTCCGGTCGAACTGAAAATATTCATGTGTGCTTAGAACATTTCTAGTACCCCACTAAAATAATTTTCAATGCAATCCAGAACAATTCCGGATTAGTGATTTTCATCTGCAAAAAGCATCTGAAGCGGTTCCGGCAGCTCCGGAACATTTCAGGTTTTTCTTCCGGAAAATTCCCAGAAGTTTCCAGAATGATTCTGGCACCTTCCAAGAATTAACAAGCATGTGCCGAAACCAATTTGACTTAATGGTATCCCTTGAAACAACTTTTCAGTTTTACCGAAATTGTTCCGGTGTTCTCTCTGTGGAACTTTTCCGCTGTCCAAAACTTTTTCGGTGATTTTCTCTCACACTCCATGTCTAGTATTCAGCAGATAGATGACACTTAAGCGTGTGACCCTATAGGTTCGGTGAAGCATAGACATGACTCGGAACCCCTTCCGATCAATGATCAACATCGGAGCCGTGGACACCCATATTGACCCCTATACCCACACAAATGAATATTCGAGTGAACCTCTAGTTGCCGTGTGCTATTCCTGTTGCTTCGCGATATGTTACAAATCCCCGAGGTGAGACATGTTGGCATCCCTGTGGATCAACAACTTGTCCACTATGCCAGTTACCTCGTTACCGGTATTGTTCTCTTTTCTCGTTCCCGTGTTCCGGCATCCCCGTGATCAAATCACAAAGTGTTTGGGCATACGATGATGGATACCATAACACCAAGAGGGCCGAGAGATATCTCTCCATCGTCAGAGGAGCAAATCCCAATCTTGAGCTATCAAGTTACTTGACATACTTTTCCATGAACCCGTAAGCCACCGTAATAGCCACCCATTTACGGACGACGTTTAACAAACCCCAAAGTTCATGAAGCAAGCATGAAGAAACTCGATACTCTCATGGTCTAAGGAATTATTCAAACATTAACTTCTCTGTGTTATTAACCATTAACTTATGACGAATGTATCTCATAGCATAACATCAATTCGGGTCGATTCAACACAAATGTTCTTCTAACATTGTGCCCTCAAAATTGCCGGCATAGCCATGCCCATGATTAGGAAAACAGGGTCATCATGCAATACTTGAGCCAGTCTTAGAGGCCATACTAGGAATACATTTTATCGTTTATTACTCCACACGTGCATATTAGTCTTCCTTCAAGCCTCGTCGTTATTGCAGACTCGAGAACCATAGCAGTTATAGCATGGAACATAAACCTAATTATGAACAGGGAGATAATCAATAACATTTATTATTGCCTCTAGGGCATATCTCCTACAGACTCCCACTTGCACTAGAGTCAATAATCTTGTCAATGCTAATGCACATGACACCTATGGCATACTGGTGAAAATATGCTTCGCTTGTGGTATAGCCTGATGTCCAACGGATCTGACAACTTCAGCTCCGTGTGTAATTTTGCATATCCTCGCATTTTCACGCTATCACAAAATTCGTATTTTGTGTGAACTTGGCTTTGCATATGTGTGAATCATTGGTCGAAGCCTGATTCCTTAGACTGAGCTATGGAGCAACTATCTGCAATAGTGTCTCATAGACCAAAGCCATCTTGGAACCATACTAAGTTCATGAATGAACTATATGATTCAACAACTTCTTTATCGCTTCTAAAGCATCAGCATACTTAGCCTTTATTATAGAATTAGCCACAGTATCTTGTTTGGAACAATTTCCAACTATTGTGCCACCATATTGTGTATCACACAAAACCCTCAATTAAATCGAAAATCGCATGGAGAAATGGTGAATACTGTATCGATGTAACATATTACAACGAACTCTTCATGATTTCTGCTTGCGAGAAAACATGTCATCAGTACTACTCTAGTACTTAATGACATCTTTCACTGTTGTCCCATGATCAGTACTTTGACCACTTTGGTATCTATACTCGCAACAACTTCGGAGTATTGAACATATCTGGGGTTTTTACATACCATGGAATACATGATTAATCCAAACACAAGAGTGTGTGGAGTCTACATCATGTATTTTACTCATCAGTGTTTTGGGACACCGAGTCTTGCAAAAACTCTTTCCATGTGACTTCAGCAAGAATCACTCCTTGGCATTTTAAATGCTAAAAGTTTTAGCATCTTGTCAATATGCATTCATAGCTTAGCCCCATTAGGTAAATCTATCTCCATAGATCATCATGCCTAATATTGAGGCTATTTAACCTAAGCACTTCATTGAAAAACTATTTTCAAATGAAGTCCTAATTCATGTCAAGAAATTTATTTCCAATTAACAATGTGTCAAGTACACAAGGTTTTTAGAAATATTATTATGCTCCCACTTACTTTCTTGAATCACAAGCATCTTCGATACCAATTTGATGAAGTCAAACCCCTTTGACCATTCCATCAAAAACGAAGATTCCAAATCCACTATGCTCTCTTCTGTCCATTGCTGGAACTCTAAAGTTTGCATACTTACTAGCATCCTCTGGACTGACAAAATACCTTAGACTGTAACACATGCAAGTCCTTGGTTAAATTTCCATCAGATGGAAATCCTTTCGACATCCATGTTTCATATCTCATGATTGAAATATGTATTAATTGCTAGTTCAACCCGAACCGACTTCAAGCATCGCTACGGTGAGACAATCTCATTGTAGTCAACTCCTTGAACTTGTTATTGCAACAAGTCGAGCTTTATGGATAAAACATTTTATCCATATTAGTTTTTAGTTCCATAAATATTCGTTAGACTCTAAGTCTTCCAAAAGGTGTATCAAGATTTTAATCTTGAATCACTTATATGGAAACTATCTCGGATTGTATTGGCATTTAGCCAATTCCGGAGTCAGGGCTCATCAACGCTTCCTTGTGTATTGTAGTATATTGTTGTCTAACAACAATATCTCGTTTGCGCACCTGATAGGTTTGCACGAGCTTTGCCTACGTGGTTCGGCTGCACGTTCGACCGACGTCCATACATTTTATTGTAGAGACTTCCGTATCAGTCGTAGTAGGAAACTCTAGAATCATTTCCAAGGTTTCTTTCCTTTGATCTGATGACGAAGATACTGGTTATCTCGTCGAGTTGCACTGTCCTCCCACTCACCTTTTGTAAGAACTATTCTCTTTAAAAGCATATCGTTTTGTGGAAAAACCCTTTGCCTCGGTATAGTGGTGGGGAAATACCCAATGAATTGGGATAACCTTACAAAGTAGCACTTGTCTGATTTGGAATAGGTTTGTAACCTTTTACACAAGCCCCATATTCCAAATGTTAAGAAAAGATATAACATGGTTGGGCGTACCATACCGTGACGTCATTTCAACAGACCCGATGGAGCTCTTTTCAGTGTAAAAGCCACAGTCTCTAAAGCATCACCTTAAAAGGGATAATGGAAAATTTATTTATGTCATCTTTGATCTTACCATGTCATAAATGGTTCGACTACATCTTCACAGACTTTCCACTTACAGTGGTGTTCCGGGAGGTGCAAGTTATGAAACTCTTTTCGTAGCTCATCAGACATTCACTAAACTTGTAACTCAAATATTCCTTTCTGCAATCGAATTGTAGAAACATAATTTTCTTGTTATAACAACTTCTACTTCATTTTTTAAAGTAGACAAATCCACTGTTTGCAACAACATTTATCGGACTACATACATCAAAATGTATGATCACCAATAAGTTCTTTGCTCGTTCCTTATGGCCTGTGAACGGTATTTTAGTCACCACTTTTCAGAGGAAAGTTGCAAGTGTCAGATGATTCAAAATCAAACGACTTCAAAATCCATCATAATGGAATTTTCCATGCGGGTTTCTCCAATGTGACCAAATGCAGTGCCACACATATGTGGAATTCATTTAGTCTTGCGACATTTAGCATCAGTCTTATGGATGTATCATATTACCATCAATATTCACAACATACATCCCATCCTTGATGGAAGCATGTCCCTTCATGTTATTCATAACACCGAACATCAAAAGTTCTCATATGAACAACCTTCTTGCAAGATACCTTATGCAAAGGGCTAGAGTATATGAAACTCTAAATGAATTATAAAAGTAAATATAGAGGTAATGTATTATTTATCAATATTCATAACATACGTCTCATTCATAATGAAAGTATGGCCCTTATGTTATGCATAACACCGAACATCAAAAGCTCTCTTATGAACAACCTTCTTGCAAGATACCTTATGCAAAGGGCTAGAGTGTGAAACTCTAAAATGAATTATCAAAGTAACATTTAAGACGTTCCCAGCATGTATAGGGAATTATCAAAGTAACATAGGGAATACATCGATGGAAGGCATAGTAACATTTAAGACGTTCCCAGCATGTATCTAAACCTCATTCCTAGCTAGTCTTTCAGGCCATAGTAGTTCTTACATCGAGTTGCAACAGAATGCAATCGAGCGGGTATCTTTGTGATTAACTCACAATACCCAAGAATTAGTGATTAACATGTTTAACCATAATTCCCAAGAATTATATCTTTGACCAGCCTTCTATACATCAAAAACCTGTTTGAAATTCATACATGAGCTAGATATTCCAGCCTTCTTTTCTATTGCCATTATACTTCTAACAGTTTAACTTTCAGTATTTCTCCTACTCACAAAAGAAGCACCCAACTTAAGAGTGGCGATAGCCCTGGACTTCCTAGACGTGAAAGTTTCACTAACACCCTTCGGACGCTTCCTTTCTCTTTAAGTTGTTGTTTTATTCACCATCATCATATGGCAGGCGTTTTTTTGGATCCCTCTCTTATCAGTCTAATGCATAGTAAACTCCTTTATTAATAGTTTGCAAACAGACATTTCTTTGGATATCTCATATCTTTTAGCCTTTGTGTGTCTCTGAAATGATTTTCAGATTCCATGAATATCACATAACTATCCAAACTTTCGAAGTTCGGGTCTCATGGAAGCAAACATATTGCACTTTGACTGAAAAAGGAATTCTAGCTTTTGGATCGAAGGACAAGAGTCATATCATCCATAGCATTAGCGGGAGAATACCAAAAGCATGCGATAGGACAAAGTCCTTCTCGGCACTCTTGAGGACAATCCTCACATTACGTAACCAACCGTAAAGTTTTAACCAGATATTAAATAGCTTATTCAATTTTAACAGGGAAGGTGGAAACGCGAGCCATTTATTCTACAACTATTATGCAAACCACACTTAGGCAGTGTTCAAAATTAATTGCACTGAGAATTAAACAAGTTAGTTCTATAGTGCGCTCCCACTCAAATCAATATCTCTCATAATTGATATTGAGTGATACAAGATCCAGACTTCAATTCATCGCCATAGAATCATCATCTCATGATGGGAATTTTAATCGGTAGGCCAACTTGCCGATCACATCTCCATGTGACTCTTGTTCATATTTCGATGCGTGTGTTCTGAGCTCATGACTTTCATGCCTGAACGTCAAGACAACCAAGTGATCTCGCTGTGAGGTCTTTACTCACCCGCCTCACACATCCCTAATCGTTCGTACCCATGCATCCATGGCGCACCCCGACAAGTTAGGTGTCGTGATGGTGCTACACTTGGGAGAACACTATCTACTTGATATTTTTGTGAGAGATCACTCTAATAAAAGCGACTACCATGCAATCAAGAAGGGTGCAACATAAGGGATAAACATCTCAGGCAATTCATAATAGCATGATATGCTATAGCCCTTCCCGACGGAGAGGTCTTGTATTTCTTCGTCTTCGGCATTCGCGTCGGTGTTTACCTTCACGAAGATTGCCACCACCTTGTCGATGCACCAGATAATATTGCTATCTCTATAGCTAATAAAATAAGTGCATTACATAAGGTTTACCCGCAGGTCATTAAAGTGCAATCATATGGCTCCAGCCATCATGTCGAATCATGACACGCAGGTCATGTTAATTTACATCATATAGTCATCTCATACATAATCAAATTATTATGAACACTGCTATACCACATCACATGCACATGCAAACTATCCTGTAAAACCAAGTTAGACGCCTCTAATCGGTTCATGCAAAAATTTATTTTACGTGGCTTCTTTCGAAACAAACCGAAGCTACCAACGTCCATCATCAAGCATGATAATCCAAGTCGCTAGATTAACCTTCCAGGGTGTATGAAACACGAGATAATAAACTCTCGAGCCCCATACTAAACTTCTTCATACGCGTGACCCCCGTGCAGACCACATATGCATTGCCCTTTCGTCTACAAAACATCCATCTTTCTCAACTATGGTGGAACCCAAAGAACTGTTAGCACTTCATTAATCTGTCAATCAGCATACTCAGGAGCAGCATGAAAGGATGGCGGATTGCCAGAACATTGTGAGATTCCACCATGCCGTCAAGATCAGGACTACGCAAATTCAGGGGAAGCAACAGGAACATCGGGTAATAGATGTCATCTGCTACCCGCACAAATAATTTTCAGCAATAGATCTCATCTACTACCTAATTATGTTGTGCAACACCCATACATATCTATGTATTCTAGATCGCAACCTGCATCTACGCATAGCACGGCTCTTGATGCCACTGTTGGGTAACGCAGCAGAAAACAAAAAAATTCTGACCTATGCACCAGCCCAGGACCACTATGGAGACTGCATACAAGGTTTGATCTATTTCGTTACCGGCTCGTAGTGCAACGGAAGTAGAGTCGATGACGATCGGTGGTGCAGATCCCCGCAGCTAGGATTTACAACCTCCCAAATGCGAGGATGTATACTCTCATCTGCCCCGCGGACAGCCCTTCGGGAGGCGGTCGGACAGTCCCTCACACGGTGTCACGGACAGCCCTTCGGGAGGACCTCCGAAACTCGGACTGTCACTCGGACAGCCCTTCAGGAAGACCTCCAAAACTCGGAGGTCACACGGACAGCCCTTCGGGAGGCACTCTCGAACTAAGAACGAAATTACGATCTCTCTACAGAGTTGCACACATATGGTGTCCTCTATCAGGCAGGGCTTCGCCGTCCAGAACTAGTTCCTGTCGGAACCCAGACAGTCTTTCGGCTCTACGAAACTATTTCGCTGGGAGGGAGAGAGAGCCAGATCATGCATGGCATTGTTATGAGAGTAAGAGTGAGTTTTTGGGCTGCCTCCTCACCCCTATTTATAGGGTGAGAGACTATGGTAAAAATACCAAAATGCCCTCAGATTTTTCACTATTCATAATAGTGATTCCACTATTCATAAATAGTGTTCCCACTATTCACAATAGTGTTTTCCACTATTTCGTAATAGTGTTTTCACTAGTCATGAGATTTTTTTCTCCCAATAGTGTTTCACACTATTCATAAATAGTGTTCCACTATTCACGGGATATTTTCTCCCAAAAAGCACTTTCACTATTCACGACGAATTTTTTCAGCGTCCAGTCGAACTGAAAATATTTAAGTGGGCTTAGAACATTTCCAGTATCCCACTAAAATAATTTTCAATGCAATCTGGAACAATTCCGGATTAGTGATTTTCAAATGCGAAAAGCATCTGAAGCGGTTCCGATAGCACCGGAACATTTCCGGTTTTTCTTGCGAAAAATTCCCAGAAGTTTCCAGAATGATTCTGTCACCTTCCAAGGATTAGCCGGCATGTGCCGAAACCAATTTGACTTAATGGTATCCCCTGAAACAACTTTTCAGTTTTACCGAAACTTTTTTGGTGTTCTCTCTGCGGAACTTTTCCGCTATCCGAAACTTTTCCGGTGTCCGAAACTTTTTCGGTGATTTTCTCTCAGACTCCCCGTCTAGTATTCAGCAGATAGATGATCCTTAAGCGTGTGACCCTGTAGGTTCGGCGAAGCATATACATGACCCGGAACCCCTTCCGATCAATGATCAACATCGGAGCCGTGGACACCCATATTGACTCCTATACCCATACGAATGAATATTCGAGTGAACCTCCAGTTGTCGTGTGCTATTCCTATTGCTTTGCGATATGTTAAAAATACCCAAGGTGAGACATGTTGGCATCCCCGTGGATCAACAACTTGTCCACTATGCCAGTTATCTCGTTACCGGTATTGTTCTCTTTTCTCGTTCCCGTGTTCCGGCATCCCCGTGATCAAATAACAAAGTGTCTGGCCAGACGATGATGGATACCGTAACATTGAGAGGGCCAAGAGATATCTCTCCATCATCGGAGGAGCAAATCCCAATCTTGAGCTATCAAGTTACTGGACATACTGTTCCATGAACCCGTAAGCCACCGTAATAGATTCGCATTTATGGATGACGTTTAAAAAAAACCAAAGTTCATGAAGCAAGCATGAAGAAACTCGATACTCTCATGGTCTAAGGAATTATGCAAACATTAACTTCTCTGTGTTATTAACCATTAACTTATGACAAATGTATCTCATAGCACAACATCAATTCGGGTCGATCAACACAAATGTTCTTCTAACATTGTGCCCTCAAAATTGCCGACATAGTCATGCCCATGATCAGGAAAACAGGATCATCATGCAATACTTGAGCCAGTCTTAGAGGCCAGACTAGGAATACATTTTACGGTTTATTATTCCACATGTGCATATGAGTCTTCCTTCAAGCCTCGTGGTTATTGCAGACTCGAGAATCATAGCAGTTATAACATGGAACATAAACCTAATTATGAACAGGGAGATAATCAATAACATTTATTATTGCCTCTAGGGCATATCTCCTACACTAGAAGGTTGAGGAGGAGGAGGAGGAGATTGAGGAGGAGGAGGATGTAGGGATGCCAGGGACGCGGATCTGCAGGCGGAGCAGTAAGTCATCCTCAACTCCATCCGGATGCAGAGGCCAGACGACGTCGTCGGCAGGAGATGGAGGCCGACCAAGTTGTGAAGGAGGTGGAGATGCTCGCCTAGCCGGATGAGCTCGGGGAGGAGGATGAGGAGAAGGAACCCTCCAACGTGTCCGTCTACCCGCCGTTTGACACCAACGTCGTGAACATCTTTGACTAAAAACTAGGGTCGTATATAGTATTTAGTACGTAGGAGTTTTTTTTGCATGCTTTGTATGTATCTAGAGGGTCAAATATAAAAAAGAGGTAATAACACCGGTGGTGCTCGAACTTGTCGTGGATGTTCACTTTAGTGTCTAAACTTGCAAAATACGTCGAACTGGTTTTAAAACTTGACGCGAGCGTGCAAATACGATGCTAATGTTATTTGTAGATGGAAAGTGTGCTGACATGGCACTGTATTGGACCGACGTGGCATATGATCCACATATAGTAAGGAAATACCTGTAAATTATAATCACACTAATACGCATGCTACCGATATTTTTATGGTATTAATAGTTATCTCTTGGTATACAAATATTTGTGTGCATTTTTTTAAAATATATTAAAAAGGCCCCATGACATGTCATGAATTATAAATATTTTTGGTACATAAATAATAATCTCCTGATGCACGAATATTCGTGTGCATACAATATAAATATATAGATGTATGCAATAAACTAACATACTAAAAGTGATCCTGTAAGTTAAAAAATATTAACATATTAATTGTAAAATACTATTTTAAATATAGTGAATACAAACATTTTTGGACATGCATGGCTTATATTTAATTTGAAAAAATTAAGGATAACAATATTTACTAAATACTTACGAATATTCACTGGTGTATAATTTCGCTCATGGCTATTATTAAAATTATATAATGTAAATATAATCAACGAGTGAATATTCATATATGCACTTTAAATTTTAAATTATGAATATTTTTTAGTTATAGAAACATTTTCTTACACAACATACTTATGAATTATAAAATGTGTGTACAGTTACTCAAATGTTTGAATAATTAAAATAATATTCACGAAATGTAATTTTAAAAATATTTATATTATATTACACAAACTTTTTATTTTACATTTTTCAGTTATTTAAATGTTTTTAAAGTAATACCTGAATATTCTAAAAGGTACATGATTTTTATTAAAAGTTAGTTATTCTAGTTATATGTATAATATTTATAACTATTAATACCACACATATAATTGACCTTTATTCGTATTACTATGATTTATATTTTATACAGAGATTTTATGTTTTTTAAGTGAACGTGTGCTAAATGGCCGCACGGCTCTAACGAATTTAAATAGCAGAAGCTTTTATTTTAACAGTATATTAGATCTAACGGGGAAATACGCATATAAGTCTGTCTGGTGGATTGGCTAGCATAGGTAGTCCACACTCTTCACTTCCTCAGGTTTGAACCCCGGTGTTCATCAATTTTTATTTTATTTTTATTCTGTACCGACAGACAGGGGCCGCTTGTTATATGGACATAGTATTTAGATAAAATTATGTTTCATCTCTACAAGTGAACCTCATGCCACGTCAGCAAAATATGGTGCCATATCAACACACTTTACGTCTATGAATGGGATTACCACCGTATTTGCACGTTCATGACAAATATTAGAACCAGTTCAACGTATTTTTCAAGTTTAGTCACTAAAATAAACATATGTGGCAAGTTCAAGCACCAGTGGTGTTATTACCTCTATAAAAAAACTCAAATGTAAACAAGCAAATTTAGAAACTGACCGGTCAGTGTGCACGAATGATCAAGGGTCCGGATTAACAAATCGTATGTAGATGTTCTAAGGGAAGCTGTAGCTGCTCTTGCCCTCCCGGTCCATCAGACGGCTACTTGCGAGGAAGGCATGAACGATCTGCTCGACTGTGTTCCAGAGCATGTAAGCATGCCACAACTAGGAATGAAGGATTTTTGCGGGAGTATTGTCCATCGGCTGAAGAGTTTATTGAATCGGCCAACTTAGTGTTGTACGTGCAGTGCAGGAACAAAAAATAGTAGTAGTTCAAGATATTAATTTTTGTAAGCTTATAAAATGCAAGAAAGCAAGGTCGTGGTTGGATATTTTCGAGCATCAGAAAGTTAACCTCGGATGAGCTCTGTCCCTCTCTGCTGCGATAGCATATGATACTCCACAATAAAAGTCTTTGATCGTCCTCCTTCGCCCTACTGGAGGACCTCCATAGGAACGTGAGAGACTAGTGACATTGGCAACCTCAATAGAATTGTCGGGGCCACAAGTCTGTTATTAATTTGTGTAGCTGTGTTGTTTGACTAGGTTTATGTGTGTTATCTCTAGGGATTGATACATTTTTTTTTGAAAGGATCAAGCAGTAATGCTGGCATTTCATTCATAAGCAGGAAGCAATGGAAAAAACAAGGTGGAGTGAAGGTCATAAGACCGGTCCTTTGTTTTGATTACAAAAATTGGTTTTCGGTACATTGATCTTAATTGACGGAAAAGTTAATAGTTGTTAAAGATCCTTTCACTTGGGACCCAAAAACTTGGATTTCAGAGATAGAGATGAATGCAAGCATCGTGTTAGGGCAAACAGTAGAAATATATAAGGTTGGACACGACATTTTGAAGATTGCACTGCTAGAGGGCATATGTTTTTCACAACCATGCGATACATAAAGATTATTGCTTTGCTACTATCATGGGTCAACCTATATAAAAGCCCTGACGTCCAGCGAATGATAATCTTCTCTTGCGAGGGCTAAACTTGAATCACCTTCCATCTTGATCCGCTACCCATTTTCATTCTTCGTTGATCAATACCGATCTACAAGGACATATGACTATTGCCATCCAGTTTGATGGACGATACCGCATGATGCACCACATTGGTATATATTTTTTTCCCGACTCCTCATTAAACTATTAGATTGGGTGAATCTATTAACAACATGCATGTGGACACATGATCAAGATACATGTAGTCGGTCGAGCAGACTTATATACACTAGTGTACCTGCGCGTATCCACATGTATGTGACAATGGATATGTCGTCTATGTGTGAAACACCAATACACCATCACCAAGACACTTATATAGTCCAAGAGTATATGTGCAACGTGTCGGGATGGTGATATTGTATCATCAAGAATGGCACTAACCCGATTGAGGTTGCGTTTCAATTGAAAGCATTTTACACATTCTTTGCCTCTCTTTGGTTGTCGTGTGTGAGAGACAAGACAACCCGTAGAGACGGGAGCCCGCCACATGTAATATGCATAGAACTATCTACTAGTCTCCTGTGTCAAGTGAAGACATGTCGGTATGATAAACCCTATTTGTTGCACTATGCGATAAATTGTCGATACTTCATACAAAGGTGAATGGCTCGGCGAACGAGATGGACCGGCCCGTTTAGCATATAGATAACGTGCTAGGTAGGACGGATTTGGGAACCTTCTAAAAGGTTCCTGGCTGATTTTGGAAACTTTCAAGAAGGTTCCCCAATGGTTTTTTAGTTTCTTTTTTCACTTTTTATTTTTACTGGTTTTTATGTTTTTCCATTTCTTTTCCCTTTTCCCTCTTTTCTTCAAAAGATTTTTATTTTTACTGTACAATATTCTTAAAAATTCCAAAAATAAAATTAACAATCTAAACAACATTCAAAAGCATCACAAGTTCCAAAAATGTCCCCGTATTAAAAAACACATTTTCCCTAGAAGATGTTCAAAGTTCTTTGCAAAAAATGTTCAAGGTTTCAACAAAATGTTCTCCTTTTAAATAATTGGTCGCATTTTCTTATTAAATATTTTTACGTTTTACAAAATTGTTCATGATCTCAGAAAATGTTCATAAATTTTAAAACACTATTTTTGGCTTACAAAAACCTTGATTTTTCTAAAACTGTTGTTATTATAAAATTGTTCCAACTTTCAAGCAATCACATTTTCAAAAAAAAGTCACAAATTCAAAAAGTTTGCCTTTTTTAGAAAATGTTTGCATTTTCAAATAAATATTTAGACTTCCAAAATTATATGCATTTTTAAAAATGTTTATTCTTTATTAAAATTGTTCTCGGTTTCAAAAAATGTTTACATGGGTCGGCCTAGTGAGTGTGTGCCTTGTGTGAAGAGTCGACTCTATGTCTCTTAATGTGTCACAATAGAGGTCCCTTTCCTGACACTGCCTCCTCTGCATCGAAATCATTAGTTAGCGAGTACATCTTCTAACGATTACTCCCACCGCCAGGTTGCGGCAAGCGACGCACTGCATGCATGCCAGTTGTTGCAACCTGGGAGTTTCCCTTTTTTCGTAGATTCGTATTTCAAAACGTTTTATCTCCTAAATTGTGCGTCCAAATCTCAAACCGTTTTCATCATTGGCTTTCTCGCGTCAAGATCTTCAAAACTAGATCCCATGTTGATAGGTTTTGACGAACATTTTTTTCACGAAAAAACCGGATGAAAAAACCGTGCCTCACGCGATACAAAAAAACAGAAAATGTGTTTTTTTTTCTTTCCGAGAGGCACAGGCCGTGCCTCTCGCGAAGGCAAAACCGTGCCTCTCGCGGAAGCAAAACTGTGCCTCTCGTGGAAAAAGATAGAGCAGAAAACGCGTTTTTTCCTTTCAGGAGAGGCACGGCCGTGTCTCTCATGATACCAAAACAATGTCTCTCGCATAAGCAAAACCATGTCTCTCGCGGAAAATAAAGAGAGAGCAGAAAACACGTTTTTTTCCTTTCTGAGAAGCACGACCGTGCCTCTCGCGAAGGCAAACCCATGCCTTTCGCGAAAGCAAAATCGTGCCTCTCGCAAAGAAAAAAATCAGAAGACGCGTTTTTTTCTTTTTCCGAGAGGCACGGCCGTGTCTCTCGCGAAAGCAAAACCGTGCCTCTCGTGAAAGCAAAACTGCGCCTCTCGCAAAAAAAACACGTTTTTTCGCGTAAAAAAACAGAAAACGTGTTTCTTCGTGATTTTTTTTAACTTTTGTTCGTCCAAAAGCAACGAAAAACCGATGAAAAACCAAAACACTAAAAAAATTCGGAAAAAACCCACTCCAAAAAGGTAAAAAAACATAAAAATAATAAAAATAATAAAATCCAAAAAGAACGCTTAGAGCACGACACGTGACGGTGACTGAGAACGCGCCAAGTGGCGACGCATGTGAGCGATTGCTGGAATTTTTGTAAGAAAACACTCGTTAACTAGTTGCTCCGCCTCTGCACTTGCCGTGCTGCGTAGGGAAGCAATGCTCACGCTACTGCTTGCTTGGGCCGGCCCAACATGCGTTTCTATGTGAGAACTCACTTGGCAGGTTAGGCACTCGCGTCAGATACCTTGTTCACGGTTGACCTTGTTGACCGTTGACTATAAAACAACTCATAAATGTAAAAAATATCGAGAAAGTTAAAAAAATATTCACAAAGTTTAAATTTTTTAGGGATTCTTATTTCTTTCAAGAATTTGGAAAAAAACACGAATTCCAAAAGTGTTCATGAACTCGAGAAATATTCAAAATTAGAAAAACATGAATTCCATAAAGTTCCACTACTAAAAATGTTCACCAAATGCAAAAGCAATTCAGGAATTCAGAAAATTTTGCTAATTAAAACGTAATAATTTTCGAAAAAGTTCGTGAACCGACATGGGCCGGACCATTACGTATGAGAGGGTGCGTTTCACATACCGATTGCCCTATAAGTGCTGTTATAAGCACCAAACATGTACTGAGCCCTGTCAGTACCTCATTGTTATCGGTAATGATGCAGCCCATGTGCCGATGAACGAGCGGTGTGCCACCACACACGGGATTGGCTAGTACGAATTGAGGCCCATGAAAGCTAATGTTTACATTAGAAAGCATTCAGAAATCATAACGGAAAGTTGGGCCTAGTGGGACCGGAAAAAAAAACGTCCCAGTAAAATTCAACTTTGTCTCAAAAAAAAGAAAAATTCGACGAAGAAACCACAAGAAAAGATAAGAAAGAATAGGCACTTCTACAAGTCAAGTGATGGGCGCCGGTGTGCCGGCCCAAATTTCGGCCGTTCGCTTCTCTATCATCCGATTTGCCTCTTACAACTGTCAAATTTGGGTCCTTCTTCTTCCTCCCTTATGTCAAGTCGTTCGATTTGGAAACAAAAAAGAAATACCCCTGTGTTCGTCGGCCGCCGCGTTCCTCTCCCCTTGCTTCCCACGCTCGTCGGCAACCACAAGCCATCCATGCTTGTTGTTTTGCCGCTCTTGCTCGCCGGCCATCCATGCTGACCGCGCTCGTCCCCTTGGCCGCTCCATGCTTCTTCCATTGATGGTTGCAGCTCACCCGCCCGCCGGTCCAGATCCATGCATTGTCGGCTCAGCTCCTCCGCTCGTCGCCATCGTCTGCTAAGGCCGTCGAGTTTCGCTGCAAAAAAAATCTCAACCAAAGCAAAAACTCTAGTGGTTTTGCTGGCTGTAGCAAAAACACATGCCGGTTATAGCAAGAAACTATAAATGTTTCGAGCAAACACGTCGTCATTGTCGATCATAGCTAGAACGCTTGCCCTCCCATGGAGCAAATATTTTTGTCGGTTCCAGCAAAACCGAACTCGGTGTCGTCTGATTCCAGCACCCTTGAATAGTGGTTGCAGCTTTTTTTGCCACCCGGTTCCAGCAAAAGAAATCTTTGGTTACATCATCTGAGCTCGTCGTCTTCGCCGCCGACAGCTGCTGGTTGCAACACGCGATGACTCTGGTTCCAGCATCTCTAGACTACGGTTGCAACATAAACTATGGTCGGTTCCAGCAAAAATGATCTATGGTTACAACATTGGAGCCCGTCGTCTTCGCCGACAGCTGCTCATTGCAGCAAGCATGGTCTATGGTTCCAGCAAAACAAAACCCGGGTTGCAACATTGGAGCCTCTCCCGTCTTCACCTCCGGCAGATGTTGGTTGCATCAACAATGGCCGCTCGTTCCAGCATCACCAGACTTTGGTTCTAGCATCACTATACCCATGAGTGGAAAGCTCTTGGAAGGCAGTGTCACCATGCCCCCTTTGTCTTTCCCCCTACAGCAGATCCGGACCTCTGCAAAAAATATAGGCAGCGCCCATGGTTGGGGGCCGCCCTACCCGCCACTCCAAAGAAGGAAAGAGAATGGTGAGGGGGAGAAAATGATGGGTCGCGCTGAGGAAGAAGAGGATAGGAAGAGATAAGGGTGGGCGAGGTGAGCGGCATGTGGGGCCACGACAACCGGCCGACCTGGCATAGCACAAAAGCGTCAAGATCCCGTGCGCGTCATGCGACGCCTTCGAGACAAGCCGAAGATTCGGTCGGCACCCCGAACACAAACATTAGGCCTTGTAAAAGGAGGCAGCACACTCATGGGGCACATAGGTAAGAGTAGCAATTCTCACTCTAGCAGTGCGCTGCCGAGAAGCAACAGCAACTTTAACTAGCATGATTAATGCAATAGTAGCTCTCGGTTATGTTAGCCACAATTATCCTCAATTAGTAGGATTGCATCGTCAGATCACCGATTGAGACACTTAACTTTGTGGATGCACGTGCTACGAGTGTCCACACCCCAAAAGGCCACCGATCGAGATGAAGGGTGTCCCTTTCTCGGGGGGAAAAGAGGTCCTGAACATCACAAAGGAGGCTAGATGGGATCCCAATGCTCGTGCTGATCAAGTACACCAATGCACATCAACACTTTCACGATGATCTTTCCTTAGAGCAACTCCAGCGCATTGACATAAACGGACACCGATCTTGTCCGTTTAGGTTGCACGTATGCCACACGATGTCCATTTTACATTTGGGTCGGCCGACGTGCCCAACTGGGCTTGACACATTTTGGACATGTCCATGTTGGCATTCGGTCGAACACCTGGTGGGAAAACTCACACACTATCGTGGGAATGAGTCTGACAGTAGAAGGTGGGGGTACGTAAGGAGAGGGCAGAGTCCTAGCTACGGCGAGGATGTACACACGAATGTATGAGTTCAGGCCCCTCTCATGGAGGTAACAACCCTACGTCTCAGTGCTCGAGAGCTTTCTGTCATGTGGAATATGAGTGTTCCAGGGGGTGTGAACCCTTGTGCAAGAGGGGAGGGACGGCTTATATAGAGTGCGCTGCCCCTCATGAATACCTGACAACCAAGGGTTCAATCGTAGCAATAAAGGTTTACGTTACTAATAACGTATGTAATAAATGATACTAATGATGACTAGTTGAACGCCTGCCTGTTGGTCTCCCTGGGGTGCCTTCTGGTCGTCTACTGTCAACTAGCCATTGGTTCTTCCGAGTGAAAAGCTATTGTCGAGTGGAGGGAGAAACCTCCGAGTGGATTATCTATCGAGTGACTCATGCACTAAGGTGACTTCAGTCGGAGTCCTCCTTGTGCACTTTAAGTCCTCCAATACAGTGTCCTTAGGTAGGGTATGTAGGTTAGGTATAGGAACCTACCCTAGGTACATATCCTCGTCATTAGCCACCAAATGGATCGGGGTTCGAGTGAAAAAGGGATTGATGCTGGTTCTGATAAGGCACAGAATTTTGGAATGCATCTCAGGGCCTTACGGAAATCTGCGTCGACTGGAGCCTTTATCATTCACCTTGATAGATTCTGCCTTGATAAGCTTCCCAGTGAACTTGAGCTCAGACTAAGGCCCAGTGAACATCAGGGTCTTTTCATGCGATGGGTCGCTTCGTTAGGCCCGGATTTCATGGGATTCAAAAATTTGGGAAGCGCGCACCGCGTGAAGATAACGCAACGACTGGGGCAAGTGGGGGCATGACGCCTCGATTTCCGTGCTACCTTTTACTCCACGTACATCGCTTCCTCTGCGGTCAGGATTCACAGGGATCCGGCGGGTCCATAGGTCAGCGACTCGCTTGGGTGCATATAAGATAAGACCATGCAGAGGCAGGCACAATGCTTCTCCCCCAAATCCCCTCTTTTCCTCCGCCTCCTCTGCTCCACGTGCGCCGCTCAGCTCCGCCGCGATGACGAAGAGCAAGACGGAGAAGCTTGAGCGCACCAAGAAGGGAGGGCCAAGGCGAAGAAGTCATCGGGCGCCCGATTCACGGCGCCGCCGGGGTGGATCCAGGGAGATTTTCTCCCGTCAACGGTCAGGGCGGAGAACATCCAAAACCTCGTCGCCGACGGGCCGGTAGCTGATGGCTTGTGGAGGTTGTCGGAGGGGGATATCGAGCGAGAGCCGCACGAAGGGGAGCGAGTCCTCCTCCTCACCCATGTCGAGCGAGGTTTTTCTATGCCTCCTCATACGTTATCCGTGGGTTCTTAAACTTTTTCAGAGCGCAACTTCGCCACTTTCCTCCGAATGCCATCTCATACCTTGTTGCTTTCATAACCTTGTGCGAATGCTTCTTGGGTTGTTCCCCTCATTGGGGTTTGTTCAAACATATCTTCACTATCAGATCCCAGTCGGTCAAAAAAGCCAACCCAGATGATAGTAAGACCCATGTCATCCAATTACGTGGTGGCTTGGGACTCCAAAAGAGAGCCAGAAGTGCATTTCCATCGATGACTTTTCGTGAATATGTTCGGGGCTGGCAGTCGACTTGGTTTTACTGTAACAACGTTGCATCTCCCAATATGTCGACTGGCCTTCCCCCCCCTTCACACCAGAGCGACCCACTACTCCCAAATCACTGTCAGTGACAGAAGGAGAGAAAATCCAAGTAGGAATCTTAGTGAATGCAGCAGTAAATCTGATTCGTGGCAGAGTGACTGGTATGGATCTGCTGGTGACATTTCTCAGTCGACGAATCCAGCCCCTTCAAGCGAGGGACCACACTATGTGGCACTACTCACGCCCTGAGGACACCACTCGGACACATCCAGAGGAAGTCCCCGAGAAGACTATCGCACAGTTGCTTCGAAGCATCACTGGTGCCTGTGACAACACCCTGGGAGCCAAGCGAATCTTTCCCTTCTCTACCAAGACCCTGCCGCCAAATCTGGTAAGTGATATCTTTGTCGAATGCTTTCATGTTTTGTCAAGAGATTGGGTCATCCGTCAACTGACTTTACTGTTTGTATCTCACAGGAGTTTACGAACATGTACTCGCCCATGCCGAATGGAGATCAGCCCGATGACGGAGAGGAGAGCGAGGGCGGCAGTGTAGACGTTGATTATGCAGAGGACAACGGAGGCAATTATGAGGACTCCGAGAAGAGCAAACAAGAGGCAGAGTCTCCTCCGCGCACCTGATACGTCCATTTTGAATCATGCTTTTTTATTGATATTTATTGCATTATGGGATGTTACTACACATTTTGGCACAATACTTATGCCTTTTGTCTCTTATTTAACAAGGTTTACATGAAGAGGGACAATGCCGGCAGCTGGAGTTCTGGACTGGAAAAGGAGCAAATCTGAGATACCTATTTTGCACAACTCCAAAAGTCCTGAAAATCTACGGAGAATTATTTTGGAATACATAAAAAATATTGTGCGAAAGAAATACATCAGGGGGCCCACTAGGCATCCACAAGCCCGGGGGTGCCCTACCCCCATGGGCGAACCCGTAAGGCTTGTGGCCCACCTGGCAGCCCTCCGATGCCCATCTTCTGCTATATTGAGGGTTTCGACCTGGAAAAATCATAACAAAGCTTTCGGGACGAAGCACCGCGGTCCCAAGGCAAAACTTGGACAGAACCAATCTAGAGCTCCGGCAGGGCTGTTTTGCTGGGGAAACTTTCCTCCCGGAGGGGGAAATCGAAGCCATCGTCGTCACCAATGATCCTCTCATTGAGAGGGGGTCAATCTCCATCAGCATCTTCATCAGCACCATCTCCTCTCCAAACCCTAGTTCATCTCTTGTATCCGATCTTTGTCTCGCAACCTCAGATTGGTACCTGTGGGTTGCTAGTAGTGTTGATTACTCCTTGTAGTTGATGCTAGTTGGTTTACTTGGTGGAAGATCATATGTTCAGATCCTTGATCATCATTAACAATCCTCTGATTATGAACATGAATATGCTTTGTGAGTAGCTACGTTTGTTCCTGAGGACATGGGATAATTCTTGTTATAAGTAATCATGTGAATTTTGTATTCGTTCGATATTTTGATGAGATGTATGTTGTGTCTCCTCTAGTGGTGTCATGTGAATGTCGACTACATGACACTTCACCATTCTTTGGGCCTAGAGGAAGGCATTGGGAAGTAATAAGTAGATGATGGGTTGCTAGAGTGACAGAAGCTTAAACCCTAGTTTATGTGTTGCTTCGTAAGGGGCTGATTTGGATACACATGTTTCATGCTATGGTTAGATTTATCTTAATTCTTCTTTCATAGTTGCAGATGCTTGCGAGGGGGGTTAATCATAAGTGGGAGGCTTGTCCAAGTAAGGGAAGCACCCAAGCACCAGTCCACCCACATATCAAATTATCAAAGTAACGAACACGAATCATATGAGCATGATGAAAACTAGCTTGACAGAAATTCTCATGTGTCCTCGCAAGCGCCTTGCTTTATATAAGAGTTTGTGCAGGCTTATCCTTTGATATAAAAGGGATTGGTCCACCTTGCTGCACCTTTGTTAAAATTGTTACTTGCTACCCGTTATGGATTATCTTATCACAAAACTATTTGTTACCGATAATTTCAGTGCTCGCAGAGAATAACTTACTGAGAATCGCTTGTCATTTCCTTCTGCTCCTCGTTGGGTTCAACACTCTTACTTATCGAAAGGACTATGATAGATCCCTTATACTCGTGGGTCATCAGCATCGAGCATCGATCTAGGCAGCGCCAAGACCTCGTGGCTGCCCCAAGCAAAACCGTGACGTCGAGCACTAGGAACCCGAAGCGCGACCGGGCTACACCAGTCGAGTTGACTGAGCGAGCCGCGAAACAGCCCAAGACCAATGCACCAAAACCTCAGAAGGCTCTGCCCCACATGAAGATTGATGTACCAATCGCCTCAACATGAGTGTTCATTTTCCTTTTCCTTTTGCTGTTGTAGAACGTCATATCTTTGCTGACCGAGTGGAACTTGTCTGTCAGAGCCGCTACTTCAGTGACGTCGCCTCCACGAGATGAAGAGGAACATATGGATGTGGATACTACTGACGCGGCCACCTCTCAGCGTGGTATAACAAACCTTCACTCTGCTCTGCTTTTTTCCTTGAAAATGATTCCTCGATTGACTTAGCTAGCGTTGTCAAGTGGTAGTTGTAGACGTCATCCAGTTGGAGGATGATGAGGAGTAGACGGGGGTTGAAGGTATGACCTTGGGTACCCTGCGCGTACGCGCTCGGCGAACACCATCAGGGCATACGCCTCGTAAGTCGACTGCGGAATCGTCTGAAAGACTTGGCGATTCGTCTCGAGCAAGGACTGAACTTGTGGCCTTGCTGTCTAGTGCTCCACCAGCCACTTCAACTCTTGTGGCCTCGACGCCTATCGAGCAACCTCAAGGAACTCCTGTTACTCCAGCTGCAGCACCAACACACCCGACGCCTGCCTTCCCTCTGTATCGCGTCCCAGAATACCAAACTAGAGCTGGCAAAGAAGCCATGATCCAGGCTGAGCACATGATGCTACGAACGAAGGAGGCATACGAGACTAGAAAATTGGCCTATGATGCTAGCTCGGCGCTTCGTGCCAATGTCCAAGTAAGTGCGATTGTAAGTTCATTTCCGATTGAATTCTTGTCCATCTTGATTCTACACCCACTGGGTTTTCTCTTGTTGATTCCTCTCGAGTAGATCAGGTCTTAGTCGAGTGGTTTCTGGTCCAGTGGGGGCACGCTGAGTGCACCCACTAGGTGTAGTCCACGAGACCGTTGTCGAATGGTGATGACATCGGCAGGGGTCTTAGAATTTTTTTGATAATCTCTTCATATTCGACAGGCCGGACCTGGTCGAGTGTTAGTAGGTCCAGTGGGGGCACGCTGAATGCACCCACTTGGTGTACTCCCCGAGACCGTCGTCGAGTGCTTGCATCGGTGGCGGTCTGATAGAGACAAAGTTTTTTAGACAGGCTAGACCTGGTCGATAGGAGTTGTATCCAGTGGGGGCACGTTGAGTGCACCCACTTGGTGTAGTCCCCGAGACTACTGTCGATCATTTACGATGGGCAGTAGTCTTAAGAACTTGGACTCATGATCCCTTTTTTTGTACGTGGAGTACGCTTGTCACTCGGACCGTCAAGTGCTTCTAAATGCGTATCTTAGAGATGGAGAGGTCAGAACCTATCCTGCAGGTTTCATGGACATCATTTCCATCAACCATGATATGACATAGGTTTCATGGACATCATTTCTATCAACCATGATATGACGCTTTGTAGAGGAGTGGGGTGGGGTAGCGGGCCGCTGATAATCCCCAAGTGCAAGGAATCATCGTAGCAATTTCCAAAGGTGGAAGTGATAAGTATGGAGTGTCGAACCCACAAGGAGCTAAAGGTAAGATAAATATTCTCTCAAGTCCTATCAGCCACCGATACGACTCTACGTACACCGAACATTTGCTTCCATCTAGAAACAAGAAATAAAACTACGTTGTGGGTATGAAGAGGATAGCTTTGCATGATATCAGAGAACTAAAATATAAATATAGGTGTTGTTATCATAATATTACAATATATTACAAATAGAGAGTGTGGAATAATGATGGGTCGATGTGCGGAATTATCCTAGGAAATTGCTAACAAGATCCAAAATCATTATTGCAATTTTATATGAGGGAGAGGCATAAGCTAACATACTTTCTCTACTTGGATCATATGCACTTATGATTGGAACTCTAGCAAGCATCCGCAACTACTAAAGATCATTAAGGTAAAACCCAACCATAGCATTAAAGCATCAAGTCCCCTTTATCCCATACGCAAACAACCTACTTACTTGGGTCTGTGCTTCTGTCACTCACGCCACCCACCATAAGCGAATCATAAACATATTGCAAACCCTACAGCAGGGATCTCTCACGTGTGCGCGGCACGGAAGGCACCATAGGATAGCACCAATAATAAAACATGCAACTCAAACCAATCTATATCATCAATCAACCCAAAGGACAAAAGTAATCTACTCAAAACATCATAGGATGGCAACACATCATTGGATCATAATATGTAGCATAAAGCACCATGTTCAAGTAGGTGATTACAGCAGGGTGCGGGAGAGTGGACCGCTAAAAGGAGATGATGATGGTGATGAAGAATGTGATGTTGATGAAGACGATCACCGCGGCGATGGTTCCCCCGATGGCACTCTGGCACCATCGGGAGAGAGGGGGAGTTCTCCCCCTCGTGCTTCCTCCACCATGGCCTCCCCCTTTGTAGGGATAGGTTCTCCCTCTGGTCCTTGGCCTCCATGGCGTTGATGGCCCCTCAAGGACGACGAAGATGGCCTCCGGTGATGGTGACCCCCTCCGACAGGGTGCCGAAGAGGGCTAAGATTGGTTTTTCGTGGATCTGGAGGTGTGTAGCGGCGGAACTCCCGATCTAGGTTATGCCTCAGAAGTTTTGGAATATTTCAGGATTTATAGAGCTAAGAGGGAGGTCGGTGGACTCCCGAGGGGCCCACAAGCCTGGTGGCTGCGGCCAGGGGGTGGCCGCGCCCCTGGGGCTTGTGGCCTCCTCGGCCTTCCTCTCGGGTGACTCTTCTCTCTAGTATTTTTTATATTTTCCAAAAATATTCTCCGTAAATTTTCAGCTCGTTCCGAGAACTTTTATTTCTGCACAAAAACAACACCACGGTAGTTCTGCCGAAAACAGCGTCAGTCCAGGTTAGTTCAAGTAAAATCATATCAAAATCATATAGAATTATTGCAAACATGACATGAATACTTCATAAATTATAGATACGTTGGAGACGTATCAGCATCCCCAAGCTTAATTCCTGCTCATCCTCGAGTAGGTAAATGATAAAAGAAATAATTTATGAAGTGTCAATGCTATCAAGTGCATAAGTTTGATCGATGATAATTTCAATCACTTTTTCTAGCATCAATATATATCATAAACAGTAGCTCATCTCATATAACTTATCATGATCGAGTAACAAGCTATTCACATGTTAAAGTATAGACCAGAAAACTTCTTGAAAACTAAGAAACCATACTCCTAGTCATCGAAAAATTGCAATTCATCTTATTTTCACGAAGGGTCTATGTAAAAGCTTTGATTTAGCAAATTCCACATACTGAACTATCATATAGTCTTCCATTATTGCTAGCACTCAAAGCATATTTTTAGAAAAAATAGCATCCATCGAACACAGAGAAAGATAGGGGCTTAATGTTTCGCCTCCCAACTTATTTATCATATAGATAATTTTCAACAATAATAATTCATGATCAAATATATTTGTATGGCCATATATGCTCGGATCTTTCCCCGCTACATGATGATTGCCAAGAGAAAAAAGGCAAAATATAGGAAGTGGTGAAGATCACCATGACTCTTGTATAAAGGTAAGTAATAGAAAATAAAAGATAGACCCTTCGGAAAGGGAAGCAGAGGTTGTCATGAACTTTTTTTTGGATGCGCAAACTCTTAATGTAAAGGAACGTCACGTTGTATTGCCCTTTGTGATAGCAACCTTTACTTTTCAGTCCGCCCCTTTAATTTCTTTGTCATCACAAATTCGTACAACGCTTATTGATTCAACCATAGGTAGGAGCAATTTTTATTTCTTTTTGCAGCGATGACAACTTACTTGAAGGATCTTATTCAATCCATAGGTAGGTATAGTGGACTCTCATGGCAAAATTGGTTTAAGGGTGTTTGGGTGCACAAAGTAGTATTTCTACTTGGTGCGGAAGTTTTGGCTAGTATGAGGTGGAAGCAATCACCACAAATGTACTCAACCATAACTCATCATGGTGTCTTCCTTGTCCAACTTCAACTAATTTTCTCAAGTTTGAAAATAATTAATGGGTAATCGCAATCATAGAAGATGTCCAAGATAGTATATTTATATGTGAAATCTCTCTTCCTTCAATCTTCTTGCATGAATTGTTCAAGTGACCAATGCGGTGTTTGCTAACTTTCAATAAATTTCACCACCTATACCTATTATTTGTGAAGTCACTACTCCCCATAGTATAAGTATATGAAGCATTTTTAATTTCAGATTTATGATATTCAATTCATTCAACCATTTACTCATAGGATATAAGCGAGGCACGAGAGTGAATGACAAACTACTCCAAAAAGATATAAGTGAAGATCAATGCATAGTTAATTACATAAATATCCATGTGGGGAATCTCTATTATTCAAAATTTGAGATACAATGATTTTATTGAAACAGCAAACAAAATAAAAATGGCACTCCAGTAATATCATGCATCATGTGAACGAATAAAAAATTAGGCTCAACATAGGCTAACCGATAATTGTTGATGAAGAGAGGTGGGATGTGTAGCATCCCCAAGCTTAGATACTTGAGAGTTCTTGAAATATTTTCTTGGGGTGCCTTGGGAATACCCAAGCTTGAGATTTTTTATCTTTTTCAATCCTCTCATATCCTGGTTTCATCTATTCTCAAAAAACTTCATCCACACAAAACCCAAAAAGAACTCGTGAGATAGGTTAGTACACATAAGAACAAATCAACACTTCATGTACTGCCAAAAAAAGTTGCACAATATTTCAAAAAAAGACAAGTTTTCATAATAATTTTCAAACATTAGGTACTGTATACTGTCATTTCCACAATTTATATCTATCAATATAGGCTATGGAAACTATAGGATAACTAGATAGCAAAACTATGACAGCAATCTGTCCAAACAGAACAGTCTGTAATAATTTATTAAACCAGTGCACCTATGGAACTCTAAAAATTATGAAAATTTAGGACATTCTAAGGAATTTATATTAAAATACTGTGTAAAAAGTTCAGAAACTTTTTGATTTCCAGTAAAATATGAAAATTCAAACACTACAGCAAAAGTTTCTGTTTTTTACACAGTACACATAAAACATGCAATAGAAGCATCCTAAGGCAATTATTGGAATTTTTTATTGAAAAACAAGATTATAAATAACACTTAACAAATAACATAAAAAATGATGCTCCAAGTAAGATATACCGATAGTGTTGAAGACGAAAGAGGGGATGCCTTCCGGGGTATCCCCAAGCTTAGACGCTTGAGTGTTCCTTTAATATTACCTTGGGGTGCATTGGGCATCCCCAATATTGTGTTCTTTTCACTCTTTATTCCCCTCATATCGGTATCTCACCCAAAACTTGAAAACTTCAATCACAAAAAACTTAACGGAACTTCGTGAGAAGGGTTAGTGTAATAAAGATAAATCATTGACTTAGGTACTGTCAAGACAAGATTCATAATTGTTCCCCCATGATACCTACTATATTATATCATTCCCATAATTTATATTACTCAATATAATCTATAGAAACACTTGAAGCAAGCAAACTATGCATGCAAAACAGAATCTGTCAAAAACAGAACAGTCTATAAAGATCTGAATGATCGCCATACTTCCCTGACTCTAAAATTCTGAGAAAATTAGGACATATCACAGAATTTTCATAGAAATGTTGTGTAAATTTCTAGAATTTTTGACTCTCCAGTAAAATCAGACAATTCAAATACTGGACGCAAAACTTTCTGTTTTTGCACAGAATCAAACAAGCAAGTATCCATACTATCCCAAAGGCTTTACTTGGCACTTTATTGAAATGAAAGGCACAAAACATGATTACCACAGTAGCTTAATCATGTTAACACATAAAAACAGAAAGTAAAAGTATTGGGTTGTCTCCCAACAATGCCTTTTTAGCTAGGCATGATAGTTCAATGATACTCTTCCAAGCCAAATTCTGATGGTCATTATATTCATACTCTAAAAGATATAAGTGAAGTTCATAGAGAATTCTTAATTAATATGGATTGACCAACATCCAAGCTCAAAATATATAAGTGAAGCATACGAAGCATTCTATAAAGCCATACTCAAAGATTTAAGTGAGGCACAAAGAGCATTCTATAAAGCCATAATCAAAAATTTAAGTGAGGTACAAAGAGCATTCTCCAAATCCGTACTCAAAAGATTTAAGTTAAGAACAAAGAGCATTCTACAAATCCAACAAGGACAATCTCATACTAGAAGGGAGAATAAAGTAAAAGACAAACATTAAAGACACATGTCATGTGAAGAAAACAAAAACCGAGGTATACCGATAATTGTTGAAGAATAAAGATGGGATGCCTTCCGAGGCATCCCCAAGCTTAGGTGCTTGAGTCTCCTTGAAATATTTACTTGGGGTGCCTCGGGCATCGCCAAGCTTGAACTCTTGTCTCTCCGTATTCTTCTTATATCGATACCTCCGCGATCTTCGAACACTTCACTCACACAAAACTTAACAAAATCCTTGTGAGATCCGTTAGTATAATAAAGCAAATTACTACTTTACGTACTGTTGTGAACTCATTCCAAATTTATATTAGCATTATATATACTGTATTCCCACTTCAACATGGTTCATACCCCTCGATACAAGCCATAGATTCATCAAAATAAGAGAACAATGCATAGAAAACAGAATCTGTTAAAAAAAGGACAGTCTGTAGTATCTGGAAACTTTGTATACTAATGTAACTCAAAAAATTCTTACAAATTAGGAACAATTAAACACATTGCATAGAAGTACTGTGTACAAATTTCAGAAACTTTTGATGTTTCAGTAAAAAATGTAAATTCACGCACTACAGCCAAAGTTTCTGTTTTTGCACTGCACACACCAAACAAACAATCTAATCATCCTAAAACTAAATTTTGGCACATTATTTTTATAATAAAATGGATATATACAAGGCGATAATTATTTTACAGAAACTTCCATGAAAAATTCTACATTGTTTCCATGAGCATGAACACAAGTGTTCAAGGTCGACCCTCACTTCTCCAATGCACAACCTTCCAATCACTTCTCTTTTTGAAAAACTTCTCAGTCAAAAGGGGCAAGTAACTCTTTTTGTATTTTTATTTTTTTTATTTTTTTGTTTGTTTCACCCACAACTACAGAAAATAAAAAGGGGAAACAAAATCTATGTAGTGAATAAACCAAACAAGCATACATGAGAATATCAACCCTATGCTATTGCTCCCCGACAACGGCGCCAGAAAAGAGCTTGATAATCCCCAAGTGCAAGGAATCATCGTAGCAATTTCCAAGGGTGGAAGTTATATGTATGGAGTGTCGAACCCACAAGGATCTAAAGGTAAGATCAATATTATCTCAAGTCCTAAGTGCCACCGATACGACTCTACACACACTGAATGTTTGCTTCCATCTAGAAACGAGAAATAAAACTACGTTGTGGGTATGAAGAGGATAGCTTTGCATGATATCAGAGAACTAAAATATAGATATAGGTGCTGTTATCATAATATTACAATATATTAAAAATAGCGAGTGTGGAATAATGATGGGTCGGTGTGCGGAATTATCCTAGGAAATTGTTAACAAGATCGGAAATAATTATTGCAATTTTATATGAGGGAGAGGCATAAGCTAACATATTTTATCTACTTGGATCATATGCACTTATGATTGGAACTCTAGCAAGCGTCCGCAACTACTAAAGATCATTAAGGTAAAACCCAGCCATAGCATTAAAGCATCAAGTCCCCTTTATCCCATACGCAAACAACCTACTTACTTGGGTCTGTGCTTCTATCACTCACGCCACCCACCATAAGCGAATCATAAACATATTGCAAAACCTACATCGGGGATCCCTCATGTGTGCGCAGCACGGAAGGCACCATAGGACAGCACCAATAATAAAACATGCAACTCAAACCAATCTATATCATCAATTAACCCAAAGGACAAAAGTAATCTACTCAAAACATCATAGGATGGCAACACATCATTGGATCATAATATGTAGCCTAAAGCACCATGTTCCAGTAGGTGATTATAGTGGGGTGCGGGAGAGTGGACCGCTAAAAGGAGATGACAATGGTGATGAAGAAGGTGATGTTGATGAAGACGATCACCATGGCGATGGTTCCCCCGATGGCACTCCGGCACCACCGGGAGAGAGGGGGAGAGGTTCTCCCCCTCATGCTTCCTCCTCCATGGCCTCCCCCCTCTATGGGGAGAGGTACTCCCTCTATTCCTTGGCCTCCATGATGTTGATGGTCCCTCCGGGATGATGAAGATGGCCTCCGGTGATGGTGACCCCCTCCGGCAGGGTGCCGGAGAGGGGCAAGATTGGTTTTTCGTTGCTCTGGAGGTGTGCGGCGGTGGAACTCCCGATCTAGGTTATGCCTCGGAGGTTTTGGAATATTTGAGGATTTATAGAGATGAGAGGGAGGTCGGTGGACTCCCGAGAGGACCACAAGCCTGGTGGCCGCGACCAGGGGGCTGGCCGCGCCCTTGGGGCTTGTGGCCTCCTCGGACTTCCTCTCGGGTGAATCTTCGCTCTAGTATTTTTTATATTTTCCAAAAAAATTCTCTGTAAATTTCCAGCTTGTTCCGAGAACTTTTATTTCTACGCAAAAACAACACCACGGTAGTTCTGCTGAAAACAGCGTCAGTCCGGGTTAGTTCTAGTAAAATCATATCAAAATCATATAGGATTATTGCAAACATGACATGAATACTTCATAAATTATAGATACGTTGGAGACGTATCAGCCGCCATCCAATAGACTGCAGTTGCACCTTTCCAGTCGAGAGTGGAGAAATAATAATGTCGACTGAATTACTTTTTTGTTGATTTTAGAAAGCCTGTGAACTTGGGACTCGGCACGTCGACCTGGAGAAGGAGAAGAATCAGCTTCAACTGGATCTGGAGGTTTCCTAGAACAATCTGGACCGCACATAGACTCAGCTAAGGACCCTGGGAGGTAATCTTTGTCGACCAACTACACTATCCGTCTCATCTTCCATCCTTTGAACTGATGTTCTCACTCGAACAGACGTGCGTGATGAGAACCGCCAACTCCAAGCGCGACTCCACAATGTTATTTCTTTAGATACCATGAAGAAGGAGCTTGAAGACAAGGACAAAGCACTCACTGATGCTCAGAAGGTGGCGAGAGAGAAAACCGAGGTTGCCAAGAAGAAACTTGCCGCAGCCAAAAAGTTGGAAGATGAAAACAAAAACTCAAACAAGAGCGGGCCGACTGGATCAATAAGACCGAATAGCTGAGCAAGAGGAGCAATGGTCTGGAGAAATACTTGGGAGACTTCGCGAAGAAGATGTTCAGCATGCTCGAAGGTAACTTTCTTTCGTCGAGTGAGTTTCCTTAATTCTTGTAGGACAGTAGCATGACCATCTTCCCATTCTCCCTTTGCGTAGAATTCTGCCAAGACATTGACAAGGAGACTGAAGAGATCGAGCAAAATTTGGACCCCATCAAGTCTCCCGTCGGGGACATAGTGGCCATGAACATGTTTCAGCTTGACGTCCATCTCAAAAAGGTTCAGGAGTATATCACTCAGCTGAGGGCTGCACTGGAGAAGATTGACAAAGAACTGTGGCCAGAAGACACCCTCCAAACTGACCTTGATTCGATGAAGACCCGCCTCATTGAGATTCCCGATCGAGTGCAACCATGGAAAAAATCTGCTTCTCGTTGCGGAGCAGACGTGGTGCTTTCCCTCGTTTGAGTCCATTGCAAGGAGGCAAAGGAGGAAAAGCTGAAGACTCTCTAGGTGATCAACACGAAGAAACTTCAATTCGAGGACTTCATGGAGACCTTCATCGACGCTGCCAATCGGATTGCTGATGGGATTGATCTGGACACTTTTGTCAATCCCGCGAGTCCCACAGGTGCTTGATGAAACTTTGATCACAGTTAAAACTTTATTTGCCTCGGTATGCCAAGTGATGGTGTAACCGTTTTAAAACTTCATTCATGCCTTAGGCCTGAGTCCTTCCGTTTAAGCGAACAACTTTTATCCGTGCTAGGAATGTTGGATTTATCTGCATCTTGCTTTCTATCCTTTGCTTGGCTGATTTTGTTTTATTTCCTAATGGAATGAATGTTCATCACTCTAAAGAATTTCGAACTTAGGCGGAAAACTGGTTTGCAGCTAAGTCCCCGAGTGAGAAGAATGTTCGTCACTCAAGAGGGTTTCGAACTTAGGTGAAAAACTGGTTCACATCTAAGTTCCCGAGTGAGAAGAATGTTAGTCACTCAGGAGGGTTTTTAACTTAGGCGAAGACTTATTCTTAGTTAAGTTTCCGAGTGAACATTATGTAATCCACTCAGAAGGTTTTTTTTATCTTAGGCGAAAGCTGGTTCGCAGCTAAGCCCCTGAGTGAGAGGATCGCTCGTCACTCGGAGTGTTTTGAACTTAGATGAAGACTGACTCGCATCTAAGTTTCCGAGTGAACATTATGTTATCCACTCGGAAGGTTTTTTAACTTAGGCGAAAGCTGGTTCACAGCTAAGCCCCCCGAGTGAGAGGATCGCTCATCAATCGGAGTGTTTTTAACTTAGACGAAGACTGACTTGCAGCTAAGTTTCCGAGTGAACATTATGTTATCCACTTGTAAAGGTTTTTTAACTTAGGCGAAAGCTGGTTCATAGCTAAGCCCCCGAGTGAGAGGATCACTCGTCACTCGGAGTGTTTTTTAACTTAGACGAAGACTGATTTGTAGCTAAGCCCCCGAGTGAGAGGATCACTCGTCCCTCGGAGTGTTTTCAACTTAGACGAAGACTTATTCGTAGCTAAGCCCCCAAGTGAGAGGATCGCTCGTCACTCAAAGTGTTTCTAACTTAGACAAATACTAATTCACAGCTAAGTTTCCGAGTGAACATGATGTAATCCACTCGGCAGGGGTTTTAACTTAGGCGAAAATTGGTTCGCAACTAAGCCTCGACTGAGAGGGTTGCTCGTCACTCGAAGTGTTTTTAACTTAGATGAAGACTGATTCGTAGCTAAGCCCCCGAGTGAGAGGACCACTCGTCACTCGGAGTGTTTTTAACTTAGACGAAGACTAATTCGCAACTAAGTTTCTAGGTGAATAGGATGTAATCCACTCGACAGGGTTTTTAACTTACGCGAAAACTGGTTCGCAGCTAATTCCCCGAGTGAGAGGGTTGCTCGCCACTTGGAGTGTTTTTAATACCAGATTATCTGATCGGGATCGACAAACGACTGCAGGAGTCATAACTTTGATAAACGACATTGTCTGGAGTACTCTTATTACATCAAAACAACTCAGTCGTCAAGTATAAAAACCTCGAAGTAAATCTACGTTCCAAGCACGTAGCCCATCGATCTTCTTCTTGAGGTTGTAGAGGTGGTAGGATCCATTGTTTAGTACCTTGGTCATGATGAAATGACCTTCCCACACAGGGGCGAGCTTGTGTGGCCACTGCTAATCCACCCGGAGCACCAGATCACCCTCATGGAATGAACAACTCTTGACGTGCCTTGCATGGAAGCGACGCAAATCTTGCCGATACACAGTTAACGGAATAAGAGCCATTTCACGCTCTTCTTCAAGGAGATCCACACCGTCTTGTCATGCTTGTTCAGCCTTAGCCTCGGAGTAAAGTTCTACATGAGGATAATTGTGAAGGAAATCACTCGACAAAACAGCTTTAGCTTCATACACCAAGAAGAAAGGAGTGCGCCCAGTCGACCGATTAGGAGTCGTCCTCAAGCCCCATAGTACGTACGGCAATTTAGTCACCCAAGCTCCAGCTGCATGTTCAAGATCCCGCATGAGTGGAGGCTTCAATCCTTGAAGTATAAGGCTATTTGCTCGATCAGCTTGACCATTAGTCTGAGGGTACGCAACGGATGCGTAATCCACTCGAGTGCCCTTGGTGAAGCAAAAGTGTCTGAACTCTTCCGAATCGAAGTTTGAGCCATTGTCTGTAATGATGATGTGGGGAACTCCGTACCGGATCGTAATCTCTCCCATGAATTTTATTGCAGTGCCCGATTTCAGCTTCTTTATGGGCTTAACTTCGATCCACTTAGTGAACTTGTCGACTGCTACAAGTAGGTGAGTAAATCCACCATGACCCATTCGGAAAGGGCCGACCATATCCAAGCCCCATACAGCAAACGGCCAGACGAGTGGAATAGTTTTCAAGGCAGATGCAGGGTTGTGCGACAAGTTTGAGTAGAACTAACATCCTTCGCAGTGATCAACAATCTCCTTAGCCATTTCGTTGGCACACGGCTAGAAGAAACCAGCTCGGTATGCTTTGGCAACAATCGTCCAAGAGGACGCATGATGACCATAGGTTCCCGAGTGAATTTCCTCCAGAATCAGTCGACCTTCCTCAAGGGAAATACACCGCTAAGTCATGTCAGTTATGCTTTCTCTGTAAAGTTGATCATCCATCACTGTAAAGGCCTTGGTTCTTGCCTCGGTATGTACACAATATATGTCACCGTCTGCTACTTCTCGAGGAAGTGTTGGTTTCCGTGAAGAGGAACGGGTGATGTAGCAAAGTAGATAAGTATTTCCCTCAGTTGTTGAGAACAAAGGTATCAATCTAGTAGGTGATACAAGCAAGTCCCCAATAGGTGTACCTACACAAGGAATCAAACTCTTGCACCCAACGCTATAAAGGGGTTGTCAATCCCTTTAAGGTTACTTGCAAGGATGAGATCTGATAGAGATAGATTGCTTGAATGGAAAGTAAAAAAAGGTAAAAGTAATGCAGCAAAGTATTTTTGGTATTTTTGGTTTTAGATTTCAAAGTATAAGATGGAAAATAGACCCGGGGGCCATAGGTTTCACTACAGGCTTATCTCATGATAGCAAGTATTACGGTGGGTGAACAAATTACTGTCGAGCAATTGATAGAAAAGCGAATAATTATGAAGATATCCAAGGCAATGATTATGCATATAGGCATCACGAGTATTACTCCACACATTTACTACTATTACTCCACACATCGACCGACTCCTGCCTGCATATAGAGTATTAAGTTCATGAAGAACAGGGTAACGCATTAGGTAAGATGACATGATGTAGAGGGATAAACTCAAGCAATATGATAAAAAACCATCTTGTTATCCTTGATGGAAACAATAAAATACGTGCCTCGCTACCCCTACTTTGTCACTGGGTGAGGACACCGCAGATTGAACCCAAAACTAAGCACTTCTCCCACTGCAAGAATTACCAATCTAGTTGGCCAAACCAAACCAATAACTCGAACAGACTTGCAAAGATATGAAATCATGCATATAAGAATTCAGGAAAGACTCAAATAATATTCATGGATAATCTGAACATAAACCCACAATTCATCGGATCTCGACAAACACACCACAAAAGAGTATTACATCGGATAGATCTCCATGAAGATCACAAAGAACATGGTATTGAAGAGCAAAGAGAGAGAAAAAGCCATCTGGCTACTAGCTATGGACCCGAAGGTCTCTGGTGAACTACTCACGCATCATCGGAGGGGCAATGGAGTTGATGTAGATCGAATCCCCCTCCAGAAGATTACCGGAAAAGGCTCCAAGATTGGATCTCTCGGGAATGGAGGCTTCTGGCCATGGAAAAGTGTTTTCGTGGCTCTCTCTGATAATGATGGAATATTTGGGAATTTATAGGCCAAAGATTAGGGTTGGGAGACCTATCGTGGGCCCAAAAGCTTGCTGGGCATGCCCCACCCCCCTCGGCGCGCCCCTAGGGCTTGTGGCCCCACGGTGGCTCTCCTGCCTTGGTTCTCAAGTCTCCTGGTTTCCTTTCGTTCCAGAAAAAATCATTCCAAAGCTTTTATTCCATTTGGACTCCGTTTAATATTCCTTATCTGCAATTGTCAAAAACAAGTAAAAGCACTAGGCTCTAGATTAATAGGTTAGTCCCAAAAATAATATAAAATAGCATATTAATGCATATAAAACATCCAAAACAGATAATATAATAGCATGGAACAATCAAAAATTATAGATACGTTGGAGACATATCAGCATCCCCAAGATTAATTCCTTCTTGTCCTTGAGTAGGTAAATGATAAAAAAACAGAATTTTTGATATGGAATGCTACCTATCATATTTATCCATGTAATATTCTTTATTGTGGCATGAATATTCAGATCCGTAAGATTCAAAACAATAGTCTAATATTGACATAAAAACAGTAATACTTCGAGCACACCAACAAGGTAGTCGTGTCCTTTCGAAATAACATGACCTTAGAAAGTTATCCCTACAAAATCATATGGTCTGGCTATGCTCCATCTTCCCCACACAAAGTATCTAAATAATGCACAACTCCAATGAACAATTCAAGCAATTGTTTCACACTTTTGGTGTTCTCAAACCTTTTCAACTCTCATGCAATACATGAGTGTGAGCCATGGATATAGCATTATAGGTGGAATAGAATATGGAGGAGGTGCAAGGAGAAAAAGGAGAAGATAGTCTCACACCAACTAGGCGTATCAACGGGCTATGGAGATGCCCATCAATAGATATCAATGTGAGTGAGTAGGGATTGCCATGCAAAAAATGGACCTAGAGCTATAAGTGTATGAAAGCTCAAAAAGAAAACTAAGTGGTCGTGCAAAATGAATATCCACTAGTTATATGAAAGTGACAAAATAGGAGACTCTCTATCATGAAGATCATGGTGCTACTTTGAAGCACAAGTGTGGAAAAAGGTAGTAGCAATTGTCCCTTCTCTCTTTCTCTCATTCATTTTTTCTTTTTCTTTTTCTTTTTCTTTTTTATTTATTTTGGTGGGATTCTTTGGCCACTTTTATTTTTTTTGTTTGGTCTTCGCTGGCCTCTTTTATTTTTTATAAAGTCTGGATACTCATCCCAACTTGTGAGGGAGTCATGGCTTCCATGATCCTTTTCTCTCATAGGACAATGCTCTATTAATGAAAAATCACCACCCTTTTATTTACTTATAACTCAAAAAAATACAACTCGATACCTATGACAAAGTATGACTCTATATGCAATATGAAGTGATGGTGCAAGTCATGAAAAACTACATGGTGGAAGTTGCATGGAAATATATCTCCGAATGGCTATGGAAATGCCATAATAGGTAGGTATGGTGGCTGTTTTGAGGAATATATGGTGGCTGCTTTGAGGAAGGAGGGTTTGGTGTACCGGCGAAAGTTGCGCGGTACTAGAGAGGCTAGCAAAGATGGAAGGGTGAGAGTGTGTATAATCCATGGACTCAACATTAGTCATAAAGAACTCACATACTTATTGCAAAAGTCTATTAGTTATCAAAGAAATCATTAGATGCATGCTCCTAGGCGAGAGGTTGGTAGGAGTTAACCATCGTGCGCTCCCGACCCTCACACAAAGGTCGACAATCATTAAACAAATCATGCTCCAACTTCGTTACATAACGGTTCACCATACGTGCATGCTACAGGAATCACAAGCTTTAACACAAGTATCTCTTCCAATTCACAAATACTCACTAGCATGACTCCCATATTACCTTCTCTATTATCTCAAAACTATATGCAAGGAATCAAACTTCTCATAGTTTTTAATGCACTTAATATGAAAGTTTTTTATATCCCTCTTGGATGCCCATTATATTAGGACTAAATTCATAACCTAAACAAATTACCATGTTTTTTAAGAAACTCTCAAAATAATATAAGTGATGAACGAGAGTTCAATAATTTCTATAAAATATAACACCACTATGCTCTATAAAGATATAAGTGAAGCACTAGAGCAACATTGCCTAGCTCAAAAGATATTAGTGAAGCAAATAGAGTATTCTAATAAATTCACGATTAAGCGTGTCTCTCTCAAAATATGTGTGCAGCAAGTATGATTGTGGGAAACTAAACATCAAAGACTCATATCATACAAGATGCTCCAAGCAAACACATATCATGTGGTGAATAAAAATATAGCCTCAAGTAAATTTACCGATGGATTGAAGACGAAAGAGGGGATGCCTTCCGGGGAATCCCCAAGCTTAGGCTTTTTGGTATCCTTGAATATGACTTGGGGTGCCTTGGGCATACCCAAGCTTAGGCTCTTGCCACTCTTTATTCCATAGTCCATCAAATCTACACCCAAAACTTGAAAACTTCACAACACAAAACTCAACAGAAAACTCATGAGATCCATTAGTATAAAAGATAAGTCACCACTTTAGGTGCTGTTGTGAACTCCTTATTTAGTTGTATTTGTGTAGTACCTACTGTATTCTAACTTTTCAATGACTCATACCCCCCCAATACGACCCATAGATACATCAAAATAAGCAAACAACACAAAGAAAACAGAATCTGTCAAAAACAGAACAATCTATAGCAATCTGTAAACTTCGAATACTTATGGAACTCTAAAAATTCTGAAAAATTATTAAAATCAGGGAAATTTGTATATAAATCGTTTTTAATAATTTCAGATCAATTCGACTCTCTAAATTTTTTAGAAAATTGCTGGACTGAGCGCAAAAGTTTCTCTTTTTCAGCAAGATCAAATCAACAACTACCGTAGATCACCCCAAAGGTTTTACTTGGATCAAACAGTAACTGAAAAAAAACAAAATTAATACATAAGTAATAATGTGAAAAACACACCAAAACAGAAGCAAAAAGCAGAAAGCAAAAAGCAGAAAGCAAAATAAAATTGGGTTGCCTCCCAACAAGCGTTATTGTTTAACGCCCCTAGCTAGGCCAAACGCAATAGATCTAGGTATTGTCATCTTTAGTATTGGCAACTTTTGTGAGGACTTTCTCAAATCCAGGAGGTTCCTTGGTTATATCAATGACCATACTTCTAGGCAAAAAGTCAAGAAATTCTTTTGTAGCAATCGGTTCCCGAACAATATTTATAAAGTTAGGGTGAACACTTATCATCTTAACTTCTTCGTCTCTTTTACTAGAGGATTCACCCTTATTCTTGGGAACATAAACAAACTTGGCACCCTTAGAAAGAGGAAATTTAGGAGTGGTTTGAACAGCGGCAAAAGAGGAACCCAAGTTGGTAATGATGTCATCTAGCTTTCCTATTTTAGAGGAATCTTGGTCCAATTTTTCATTAACTATAGGTTCCTTTTCCCTTAGGGTTTTTAGAGTAAACCGTACCTTAGATCCATATTGAGTGATATGGTTATGGATCGTTTTATCCAAGATTTCAGTGAGCTCTATAGTAGCAACTTTATTTTCAATGATATCTAGCCTTCGCATAACATGTTCCAAAGTTAAGATTGTTTCATTAACCATGAGAGGGGGTGAGCCTACCAAATTTATCATAGCATTATAGGAATCAAAGGTATTGCTTCCCAAGAATTTTCCTCCCATAATGGTATCCAAAACATATCTATTCCAATGAGAAACACCCACATAAAAACTGCGAAGGAGAACGTTAGTAGATTGCTTACGAATAGATCTGTTTTGAGCATTGCAAATTCTATACCAAGCATCCTTTAAGTTTTCTCCCTCCCTTTCTTTAAAATTAAGAAATTAGTTCTCGGGAGTAATAGCGATAGTATCAAGGCTAGCCATGAGTTTGAGCGGTCTAACACACAAGCAAGCAAAAAGCAAATGAAAAGACAAAGGAAAAAAGGGCGAATAAAAAGGCAAATCTTTTTGGTATTTTCTAAAAATCGTTTTAGAAGTGGGGGAGAGGAAAACAAGAGGCAAATGGCAAATAATGTAAATGCAAAAGATGAGTTTGTGATGGGTACTTGGTAGGCTTGATGTAGATCTCCCCGGCAACGGCGCCAGAAATCCTTCTTGGTACTTCTCGAGCATGTGTTGGTTTTCATGAAGAGGAACGGGTGATGCAGCAAAGTAGATAAGTATTTCCCTCAGTTGTTGAGAACCAAGGTATCAATCCAAAGAGATACAAGCAAGTCCCCAATAGGTGTACCTACACAAGGAATCAAACTCTTGCACCCAACGCTATAAAGGGGTTGTCAATCCCTTTAAGGTTACTTGCAAGGATGAGATCTGATAGAGATATATTGCTTGAATGGAAAGTAAAACAAAAGGTAAAAGTAATGCAGCAAAGTATTTTTGGTATTTTTGTTTTATATCTGAAAGTATAAGATGGAAAATAGACCCGGGGGCCATAGGTTTCACTAGAGGCTTCTCTCATGATAGCAAGTATTATGGTGGGTGAACAAATTACTGTCGAGCAATTGATAGAAAAGCGAATAATTATGAAGATATCCAAGACAATGATTATGCATATAGGCATCACGTCCGTGTCAAGTAGACCAAAATGATTCTGCATCTACTACTATTACTCCACACATCGACCGACTCCTGCCTGCATCTAGAGTATTAAGTTCATGAAGAACAGAGTAACACATTAGGTAAGATGACATGATTTAGAGGGATAAACTCAAGCAATATGATGAAAACTCCATCTTGTTATACATGATGGCAACAATACAATACATGCCTCGCTACCCCTACTTTGTCACTGGGTGAGGACAGCGCAAGATTGAACCCAAAACTAAGCACTTCTCCCATTGCAAGAATTACCAATGTAGTTGGCCAAACCAAACCAATAACTCGAAGAGACTTGCAAATATATGAAATCATGCATCTAAGAATTCAGGAAAGACTCAATTAATATTCATGGATAATCTTAACATAAAGCCATAATTTATCAGATCTCGACAAACACACCGCAAATGAGTATTACATCGGATAGATCTCCATGAAGATCATGAAGAACATGGTATTAAACAGAAAAGAGAGAGAAAAAGACATCTAGCTACTAGCTATGGACCCGAAGGTCTGTGGTGAACTACTCACGCATCATCGGAGGGGTAATGGAGTTGATGTAGATGCCCTCCATGATCGAATCCCCCTCCGGTAGATTACCGGAAAAGGCTCCAAGATTGGATCTCTCGGGAACGGAGGCTTCTGACGGCGGAAAAGTGTTTTCGTGGCTCTCTCTAATAATGATGGAATATTTGGGAATTTATAGGCTGAACATTAGGGTTGGGAGAGCTACTGTGGGCCCACAAGCCTGCTGGGCGCGCCCCTAGGGCTTGTGGCCCCACGGTGGCTCTCCTACCTTGGTTCTCAAGTCTCCTGGTTTCCTTTCATTCCAGAAAAAATCATTTCGAAGGTTTTATTCCGTTTGGACTTCGTTTAATATTCCTTATCTGCAATTCTCAAAAATAAGGAAAAAACATAAACTGGCACTAGGCTCTAGATTAATAGGTTAGTCCCAAAAATAATATAAAATAGCATATTAATGCATATAAAACATCCAAAACAGATAATATAATAGCATGGAATGATCAAAAATTATAGATACGCTGGAGACATATCACCGTCCAATCGGGTATGATCACCAGAATCTCCATGACCAGATCTATGACTATCGGGATATCTACTTCAGTCGGATTAGAGGCGCTTATTGCTTGCGGGGGCTCTTCAGTGATGGGATCTTCTTGTACCGAAGGAGAATGCATATGTTCCAGAAACACATTGCTAGGTATAGGCTTCCGAGTGGATCTGATCTTTGCCAACTCATCAGCTGCTTGATTCTTCACTCGAGGAATATGGTGGAGTTCCAAACCTTCAAACTTCTTCTCAAGCTTTCTCACTGCATTGCAATATCCGGTCATAGCAGGGTTCCTGACGTCCCACTCTTTCCATCACTTGGTTGACCACCAAATCAGAGTCACCGTATACCATCAGGCGCTGGATGCCAAGTGAGATGGCCATACGCAACCCGTATAAGAGTGCTTCGTATTCAGCTTCATTATTGGAGGAATCGAAGTGAATCTGAAGTACATAACTAAGCTTGTCGCCTTTTGGAGATACCAATACTACGCCGGCACCAGACCCATTCAGCATTTTAGAGCCATTAAAGAACATGGTTTAGTGTGCCGAGTGGATTTGAATTGGCTGCTGTTGTTCTATCCACTCGGCCATGAAATCAATGAGTGCTTGAGATTTGATTGCCTTTTTTGCTTCAAACTTGATATCAAAGTAGAGGAGCTCAATAGCCCATTTGTCCACTCGACCAGTCGCATCCCGATTGTTAAGGATCTCTAACAATGGAGCATCACTGATGACTGAAATTGAGTGATCCTGAAAGTAGTGTGCCACCTTCTTCGTTGATAGATATATAGCATAGACGAGCTTATGGTAATGTGGGTACCTTTGCTTTGAAGGAGTCAACACTTTGGATATATAGTAAACTGGATGTTGGACTTTATAAGCCTTGCCCTCCTCTTCCTGCTCAACAGTGAGAACCGTACTAACGACTTGATTAGTGGCTGCAATGTACAGGAGCAAGGTTTCTTTGCTGTGCGGAGCAACAAGCATTGGCTGGGTGGAAAACAGAGCTTTGAGCTTGACAAACACTGCTTCAGCTTTGGGAGTCCACTTGAATGTATCGGACTCCTTCATCAGTCGATATAAAGGCAATGCCTTCTCACCGAGACGAGAAATAAATCTACTCAACGTCGCGAGGCAACCCATGAGCTTCTGGACATCGTGCACACGCTCAGGGCTTTCGATTCAGATGATGGCGCTGATCTTCTCAGGATTGACGTTGATTCCCCCTTCGGAAACAAGGAAACCGAGCGACTTGCCACTAGGAACACCGAAAGTGCACTTGGACGGGTTTAACTTGATAACATACTTCCTCAAATTGGCGAATGTTTCTGCCAAGTAAGTCAGCAGGTCGGAATCTTTGCGAGACTTGACAACAATATCATCCATATAGGCCTCGACATTCCAGGGATTTGGTCGAACAGGCATTTCTGAATCATGCGCATGAAAGTAGCGCCCACATTTTTCAAACCAAAAGGCATGGTGATATAACAAAAACACCCGAAAGGGGTGATGAAGGCTGTCTTTATTTCATCTGGACCATACAAACGGATCTGATGATAACCAGAGTAAGCATCGAGAAAGGGTAAGCGCTCGCATGCCGCAGTCGAGTCGACAATCTAATCGATGTGGGGGAGCGGAAAGTGATCTTTCAGGTAGACCCGATTGATATGTTTGAAATCAATACACATGAAGAGTGACTTATCTTTCTTGGGGACCATGACGACGTTCGAGAGCCACTCGGAGTGGTAAATATCCCGAATGAACTTGGCCACCAAGAGTCGAGCCACCTCCTTGCCGATTGCCTTCCGCTTCTCTGTTGCCGGCCGATGCAAGTGCTCTTTCACAGGCTTGGCCATCGGGTCAACTCTCAGTCGGTGCTCAGCTAGTACACTGGGTACACCCGGCATGTCAGCAGGCTTCCATGCAAAGATGTCCCAGTTCTCACGGAGGAACTGGATGAGCTCGGCTTCCTATTTGCTGTCGAGTGTCATCGAAATGTTGGTCGGGGAAGCATTAGGATCTATCAGGTGAATGTGTACTTTCTTCACTTCCCCTATCGACTAAACAGCAGACTCCAAGGCGGGCTTCTTGGCATGCAGCAGGTCGGTTGGATCAGCACTCTTCTTGTACTCTTCCAATTCGACCACAGCCATTTGATGGTTGGTGACTATGGAGCCCTGCTGAAGGCACTCCTCAGCCCTCTGTCGATTCCCTATAACTGTGATCGCACCTTTGGGTCCAGGCATCTTCAACTCGGATAGACATAACATGGACGTACCATGAAACATACATAAGCCGGACGACCAGGGATGGCGTGATACGCGCTCTGGAAGTCTACAACTTCAAACGTTAGTTTCTCCTTAGGAAAATTCTTGTCGGTACCAAACACCACATCCAATGCAATCTGGCCGAGTTACTTGGCCTTCTTCCCGGGAATGACTCCGTGGAACTGCATGTTTCTTTTGTCGAGACGGGACATCGGAAGGTCCATCCCCTTTAGGGTATCCGCATACAGGATGTTCAGACCACTCCCTCCGTCCATCAGAACCTTGCAGATTCGAGTGCCTCTTACAACAGGATCCACCATCAAAGCTTGCCGACAGGGGGTAGCGACATGAGCAGGGTGGTCCAACTGGTCAAAAGTAATAGCAATCTGAGACCATTTGAGGTACGTGGGGGTTGCAGGAACATCCATGTTGACTTCTCTATTGATAAATTTTAGTCGACTCTTTCTTTATACATCAGCAAAAATCATCAAAGTGGCATTGACCTCAGGGAATTCCTCTTTGTCTTCATCCTCCTCCTTTCCAGGAGATTTCTCACTCGACTGACCTTCTTTGAACTGTTGGATTGGCAATCTGCAGTGTCGAGTGGTATGTTTCGGTAATATCAAATTGCCTTCCTCATCTTTCTTCGTGTGGATTGCACATGGTAAATCCATAACATCTGCCCCAGACTGATTCTTTACTTTCTTGGGTGTAAACCGACCTTTGGGTTTCCCCTTGTTCTTTCCTTGTGTCGCCAGAGCGTCCGCCTCTGCCTGAGCAGGGCCATCGGCTTTGCGCTTTTGTTTCCGATTGGAATTGCCGTCGACATCATTGTCGACTCCTTTTCTCTTGCTACCGCGGAGGCAGTCTTCCTCTTCGCCATTGGCGTAATGAGTGGCAATATCCATCATCTTGCTCAGTAAAATATCTCCTGTACGACCAAACTTCAGTTAAACCTCTTTGTACTTAACACCAGCCTTGAAGGCGCAAACGGCTTGGTGCTCGGAAACATTTTCCACTGTGTGATGCAGAGTGGAACAACGCTGAATGTAATGCCTCAAAGTTTCATTGGGCTTCTGGACACAGTGCTGCAGGTCAATCAAACCAGTTGGACGCTTGCATGCGCCCTCAAAAGTTCTGATGAACACTCGGGAAAGATCCTCCCAGCAGTAGATGCTAGAAGGAGCCAAACGATTCAACCATGCTTGGGCCGAACCATCCAACATCTAGGACAAATGCTTCATGGCTATGTTGTCGTTTCCTCCACTGATCTGTATCGCCACTCGGTAATCGTCTAGCCATGTTTTAGGCTTCAACTCTCCCGTGAACTTGCTGATTCCAACCGCCAACCTGAAGTTGGGGGGGGGGAATCTCAGCAGACCAGATGGCTCTGCTGAAACACTCGAGGCCAGAGATGACGGCTCCACTTCCACTCGGATAGTCTCTATCATAACCATCCCTATGAGCCCGACCTCTGTCAATCCGCTTCTGTGCAAGGATATCCCTCGTATCAAATCTAGGATTCCGCTCATCGCCGAACGGGCGCCTATCGTCATAGTGCCGGAGCACATACGAACCACTCTGCGAAGGAGTAGGCACTCCATGGTGGTCATCACGGTGAAAACAGGGAGCAAACTGATCTCATCCCTGATCTCGATACTGATCTTCACGGTAACCACCGCCCCTACAATGCAAAGTTGACCCAATGCTATGTGCTGACTGAACTGTATCTGCCTTGGGCGAATTGATGTGTATTTTATTGTGCGACTGAGAAACAACCGAATTCTATCGCTGCGCGGCATCAAGCAAAGCTCGGATCTGCTGCAAACCTCTACCAGCCTCTGAACGCAATGGCTGAATGGAATCTGCAATCCTAGCAGCGACTGCAACATTCAAAACTGGAGTACGGAATACCTCGACATTGTTTTGAGATACACTCGAAAACAACTGTCACTAACGTCGACTCGAAACCGGTGGACGCTGGCGGGCACGCTCGTCGAGTTCTCTCTGCATCTCTTCGAGCCGAAGGCGCATGGCCTCCAAGGCCCGGGCCTCGGCAGTCGCACCGACGATGGGCATATGGAGGACCTCCTCATCTCGGTGCTGCTGCTCACTCCTCGATACCCCAGTCTCGCGTCTGCCACGACCGAAACTGGGCGACGAGCTTTGATGAGAACCAGCCATAAGAACCTTCGCTGCTGGATCGCAACTCTCGCACTCGGAAGGGATGTCAGACTGATCTGATGCCGAGTCAAACATGCCGTGAAGTGATTCGACGGGCTTGATAGCCGTGATCTGCGGAGATTCGTCCTGGCGAGCCATCGCGTGCCTCACCCAACGTTGGAGTTGCGAGCGACCGGATCGCTTGTGGTGATGAATAGCGGGGAGAACCGAGTGGTACGGAGTCGATGGTTGCTGGAGAAGAACATCGCAGGAGTTTGCATGGAAATGCGCTGCCCCGCAGATCGGGAGCGCCTCAACGTCTAGAGACGCCTCTTGAAGCCATGTCGAGTCGTCGGCGATGAAGGTGAACGCTCCGAGACGGATCTCGTGGCCAAGGAACAAAGCGTCGCTGGAAGACATGACGAAGAAGAAAATCGCAACCTCGCCAGAAGTCGCTTAGACACCTACCCCATGTTGGGCACCAACTGTCGTGGGAACGAGTCTGACAGTAGAAGGTAGGGGTACGTAAGGAGAGGGCAGAGTCCTAGCTACGGCGAGGATGTACACACGAATGTATGAGTTCAGGCCCCTCTCGTGGAGGTAATAGCCCTACATCTCAGTGCTCTGGAGCTTTCTGTCGTTTGGAATATGAGTGTTACAGGGGGTGCGAACCCTTGTGCCAAAGGGGAGGGACGACTTATATAGAGCGTGCTGGCCCTCATGAATACCCGGCAACCAAGGGTTTGATCGTGGCAATAAAAGTTTACGTTACTGATAACGTATGTAATAAATGATACTAATGATAACTAGTCAAACGTCTGCTTGTTGGCCTCCCTGGGATGCCTTCTGGTCTTCTGCTGTCGACTGGCTATTGATTCTTCCAAGTGAATAGCTATTTTCGAGTGGAGGGAGAAACCTTCAAGTGGATTATCTTTCGAGTGACTCATGCACTAAGTTGACTTCAGTCGGAGTCCTCCTTGTATACTTTAAGTCCTTCAATACAGTGTCCTTAGATAGGATATGTAGGTCAGGTCTAGGACCTTACCCTAGATACATATCCTCGTCACGCAGCACCTCCTCTTGCCCATGTGCCCATCGTTGCTGCTAGACGTACTCGCCCGCGAGCTCGCTTCCGCGCCGTCGCCCGGAGCTCGGTTGGTGTCCTGCCATGTCCTGATGAGTTCGCCTCCGCGTCACCGCACCGGGCTCGAACTCGTCGCGCTACAGGCGCAGGATCATTGGCATAGCCTCGCTGGCGGCCTTGGCAGCGGAGCCGCGCTCTCCCTCGGGCTCCTCCTGCAGCTCCACCATGCCGCTCGGCTACCACACGAGCGCCTCACGCAACATGGCTGCCTAGTCGCCGGGCCCCATGCATGCAACGGTCTCCGTTGGTAGGTACCGTCTGTCCAGCGTGACGGGCACATGACTGGTCGTAGTCGCCGCCTGGTCAACGCGTTGCTACCGGGGTCGGTCGCCATGCCGAGGTAAGGCTGGGCACGGCGACGCTCTAGCAGCAGGCGAGGCGAGGTCGGCCGCGATGCGGGATGCGAGGTGAGGCCCGACGTGGCGTCGTTGGGTAGGCAATGAAAGAGCAGGACAGAGAGTTTTGTGTCTGTCACAGTTGGCCAGGCCTCACATGCATCGGATGAAGAGGACACAGAAAACGTCTGTTTCGTGTTCGCCTTCAATCCAAATATAACTTAAATTTAGGACTGAAATGGATCCAGAAGAACACAAAACGTACACAAAATGGAAATGAGTTTCTATGTTGGACTGATGCTTTATCCGGACGGACGAATTGCGTCGCCTTGTTGGAGTTGCTCTTAAGCTGCATGCATGCTAGTGGTTCATGGAATATCCTAATGCACAGTGTGTATCAAGGTACTCGTGTATTCTAATACTTTTTTGGCAGAAACCTGTATTCTACTGATGCAGGATACCATATAGTAGTCCTAGTCCTAACTGGGTAACCAGATACAACTGGATATACATGTGTACACACGACGGTTCGTTTTCCCCTCGTCCCTGGCAGCTGGGACCCTAGCAGTCGCCAGTAGAGGACAATTTTTCAGTGCCGTCTTTCGACGGCTTTCCTCCATCGGTGACCTCGATCGTTAGTGTTGGGGGCGTGTTGGATCTATGTGTGTGGATCATTTTTGTTTTCGTAGTCTAGGTTTTTAGGCTGTTCGTCGTCTTGGCTTCGGCGACGACGATGACAATGCTTAATAAAGATTATTCGGTAATTTCCTTGACAAGGTCATCGGTCCTATGGTTGGGGTGTGATTTGGAAACCGGTCCGTACAAAAAGGATGGTGTGGCGGTGGCATCTTCATGGTGGACCTATGTCCTCGGGCTCCGCCATTGCGAGTGCGTGTGCTCTAGATTCGGCACGGAGCTTGGGAGGTAGTCGAGCAGCGGATGCAGATTATGGTCTGTATCGATGACATGTGAAAGACAAAACATGTGTTAGGCTCGTGGTTCATGAATGGTAGGTATGATTTACTCTTTTGACGTCTTAATTGTGGTGGGGTGACAGATCTTGAGTTCGAGTTGCTCTTAAACATGCTAGTAGTTAATGGAATATCCTAGTCCGTCGTGCATCGTGTATTATTATACTTTTTTATGGAAACCTATATTCTAATAATAATATATGTTAGTCCTAGTCCTAGATGGCTAACCAGATACAGTTGGACATGTAGGCATACATACGACATGTCGTTTCCCCCTTGTCCCTCGTGGCTGGAACCCTAGCCGTCGTTAGGAGAGGACAATTTTCCAACGTCGTCCTCCGGTGTCTCCCCTCCGCTGGTGAGCTCGGTTGTTGGTGATGAGGGGGGTCGTCGGATCCACGCGTGTGAATTATTTTTAGTCCTCATAGTCTAGGTTTTGAAGTTGTTCATCGTCTTGGCTTCAACGGCGTTGAATAAAGATTATTCGGATTCTTACCTGACGACGTCATCGGTCCTATGGTTGGGGTGAATTTGGAAACCAGTCTGTTCAAGATAGGATGGCCTGGCGGCGGCGGCATCCTCGTAGTGGACATGTGTCGTTGGGCTCCGCCATTGCGTTGGCGTTTGCTCCAGCGTCAGCGCAGAGCTTGGGAGATAGTCTAGGAGCAGATCCAGATTGTGCTTTGCATTGACGCATCTGGAAGACGAAACATGTGATGAGTTTGTGGTTCGTGGATTGCAGGTATAGTTTCCTCCTCCGATGTCTTAGTTGTGGTGGGGTGTTATATCTGGAGTTCGATGGCGTGTTCAGGGTGTTGTCCCGGTCTGATTCGTTCAATGGCAAGGCTTCACTTTTGGTGAGCCACCTTGGAGATCCGCAAAGCTATATATCGGCTATGGAACCGCGTCGAGCTCGGATGAGAAAGCGATTCTTCCTTCTTTTTTCTTCGATGGCTGCTGTGATTATGTCAGAGGAAGGTGACGGGTGTTGGTGTCAAACTCAGAAATGTTCTGCTATATTTTCAATTTTATAACGTCGATCCTTACATGACTTATATTTTAATCTTTATAATATGATTGAGACATGTATTACCATGAAAAAAAGGTACAACTAGACATTCACTCGACGTTTTATGGGGTCTCTTAGCGCCCCCCCACCAGCTTACCTAGCTGAACTGGAAAATATAAGAAAAACCAGTGGAAAACTGTGTTTTTTGTTTTTTCGCGAAAAAATGTGTTTTTTTGTTTTTTTACACGAAAAAATATTTTTTTGCGAGAGGCATGGTTTTGCTTCCACGAGAGGTACGGTTTTGTCTTCGCGAGACGCACGGTCGTGCCTCTCGGAAAAGAAAAAATACACGTTTCCTATTTTTTTTGTGAGAGACACGGTTTTGCTTTCGCGAAAGGCACGGTTTTGCCTTCGCGAGAGGCACGACCATGCCTCTCGGAAAAGAAAAAAAAACGTGTTTTCTGTTCTCTTTTTTATCGGGAGAGGCACGGTTTTGCTATCGCAAGAGGCACGGCCCTGCCTCTCCCGAAAGGGAAAAAATGTGTTATCTGCTCTCTTTTTTTCGCGAGAGGCACAGTTTTGCTTCCGCGAGAGGCACAATTTTTCCTTCGCGAGAGGTACGGACCGTGCCTCTCGGAAAAGGAAAAAACTTGTTTTCTGTTTTTTTCCTATCGCGTGAGGCACGGTTTTTTTGTCCGGTTTTCTTCATCCGTTTTTTTTGTGAAAAAAAAGTTCGTCAAAACCTATCAACATGGGATCTAGTTTTGAAAATCTCGATGCGAGAAAGCAAACGATGAAAACGGTTCGAGATTTGAACGCATGGTTTAGGAGATAAAACGTTTTGAAAATACGGATCTACCAAAAAAGGGAAAACTCCCAGATTGTGTCACTTGTCGCAACCTGAAGAGGTGGAAGTCATCGTTGTAGGTATACTAGCTAACTAGTGATTTCGAAGAAAAGATATCACATGCCTTTTTATCTAAAAAAGGGATATCACACGCCCTATTAACTATTTATTTTTGTTAACTATAACTTTTTTAACTAACTAGTATAATTAATACATGACCAACACTGTAAAACAAAAACAAACTCATATAAGAAAAAATAGTTTTGCTAAATATTAGTCATTTTTACGCGGAGTATGTACTCATATAAGAAAAGATATCACACGCCATTATCTAAAAAATTCTATATTACTTTACAGAGGGTGTATTTTGTAATCCTATATCACAGACGGTGCCGGATAGTGAGTAGCAACACTATTTATTTTTGAACGGAACTGATTAACTATAACTTTATTAATTAACTTGTATAATTAATACACGACCAACACTGTAAAACAAAAGCGAACTCATATAGGAAAAAATAGTTTTGCTAAATATTAGTCATTTTTTACGCGGATTATGTACTCATATAAGAAAAGAGATCACACACCATTATCTAAAAGATCCTATATTACTTTACAGAGGGCGTATTTTGCAATCCTATATCACACGACGGTGCCGGACAATGAGCAGCAATACTATTTGTTTTTGAACGGAACGGATTAACTATAACTTTTTGAATTAACTAGTATAATTAATACATGACCAACACTGTAAAACAAAAATGAACTCATATAAGAAAAAATAGTTTTGCTAAATATTAGTCAGTTTTTACGCGGATTATGTACTCATATAAGAAAAGATATCACACGCCATTATCTAAATAATCCTATATGACGAACAATCTTGCTGCTCACTGTCTGGCATCGTCATGTTGCTGCTCAATGTCCGACGCCGGCGTGCTGCTGCTCTTTCTTCGTCACCACCGTGAGTTTTCGCGTCTGGCGCCAGCATGTAGCCAGTTTCTGCAACAAGGTCTCTGTTGCAAGAAAACTAAAACAAAATCTCTGTTGAAAAAAAATTCTAACAAGATCTCAGCTGCAAAAAAAAAAATGATGAGACATTTGTTGCCAAAAAACTGAAACATGACCTGTGTTACAAAAAAATTGAAACATGACCTGTGTTACAAAAAATAATCTGCATGACCAATGTTGCAATTTTTTGGTTTCCGAAACACGACGTATGTTACAGTGATAGAAGATGATGCTCGACACCCAATCCACCGGATCCGATGGCTCGCGTGGTGGCGGATCTTTTAAAAAAATCCGCTCGCGGACGCGTAGCAATGCCCATTAATTATAGCTAATTCATTTTTTATAGTTAATTATATTTTTGAGACATCTATAAATTTTCTTTGAGATTATTGAGACATCTATAGTTAATAACAGCTCAGTCATGTGACACGTATGACGGCTGGGCTTGGCGATTGACCTTCCGTAATTTTGTGGCCCATATAATGCGTCCACAAGCGTCCAAAGGAGACACGGCACGCCTGGCATCCGTAACGTGCTTAGAGGCACGGTAGAGGAACCGGTTCCATACTAAAGCACATGTATTTGTAGATCGTCCTTTTGGAGAGAAAGAGATTACCACAAACACGAACAGACGAGTCGTCGTAGTCCCAGACCCACGGGCCGAGCTGCATGTGCTACCGCGAGAGGCTTTTGTCAGCTGTGGGTGTGTGTGCAGCCTTTTGCGTCGCTGCGCTCCGGTCCATGCCCTGTGAACCCAACTCCACTTTAGCAGTGCAGCGCCCATATTGTTCACCGCGTCATCATGCAGGTAGAAGTCAAGCATCTAATCTTAGCTATATGTACCTCCGTCGTCAGTATCTCAGTGGCGTAAAGCGCAACGGCAATTGGGATTCAGCTCGGCATGCTACTGCCTGCCATCCATGGATCAAAACAACAAAGAAATGCGTGCTTTAATCCGATTTAGGGCATCTTCAAAGTGCCCTCTTAATGGATGCGTCAAAGTGCCCTCTTAATGGATGCGTCCGCACACAACGGTACGGTAGCTAGTCATTCAACTTTGAATGCATACATTTCAAATGAAATTTGGACAAACCGGACGATTTTCATGCAAAACAAATTATTTTCATTTAAAACGAACCAAATTCATTACATTTTTGATATATTTTGTTAAACAAAATCATTTGAATGCTTATTTATCTTAAAAGCAACTCTAGCATATCCTTTATAATCTCACACCGCAAAATAGATTGTTAGGTTACTGCAAAATGGTTTTCATTTTTTACACCTTTTACAGTATGACATGTGTTCCGACATAATAGATCCCGTAAAAATATCATGTCAAACATGAAGCCCACTTGTCAGTAGTTACATTTACAACAGGATGCTAAAAAATAGCACAAAACACCCTAAAAAATATTTAGATTATGATTGGGTCATGCACGCTCCAATGGCAACGGCGCTTCCCTTCCCACGCCGTTGGCTGGACCTGCGGCTCCCGGCAAAAAACACATATTTCACCTAATAGCGAAACTAATTCACGATCTGAACTCATTTTGATTTTTTTCATAAACTGACCGTTTTTTGTGGTGCCCGACAACCGGGCGTTGCACGCCACTATGCAGCGCCTGAGCCTTAGACGCCGCACCACCGGCCAGCGTGGCATCCCGGGCCCCAATCCTGATTGTGCAGCGCCTATGGGAAAGGAGTTGCACTACACTGTGCAGCGCCTATGCGAAAAGAGCTGCACTACCTTATATTAAAACGGCTGTAACTTTTAATCCGTGTATCCTAGAAAAACGTGTCTTATATGAATGTTGTGCATTTTTTCGTGTTCTACGCAATGGTGACATTTTCCTCTATGTTAGAATCAATTTGCTTTATGAAAACTCTGTTGCAAAAGTGCGTCATAATATAACTGACAGAATCTGTTAAAACTTACAAACTTGGCATGATAGTAGACATTGACCTATAACTCTTATGCATTTGCTTCCTACATAAGTTTTGCACTACATAATGTGTACTTTCACTCCATGCCTATGCTTGACATGTTAATCATCTTTAACATGTTCATTTCTTGCATCTAAGTGACTAACATGATATAAATTATGTTGGGGAACGTTGCATGGGAAACAAAAATTTTCCTACGCACACGCAAACCTATCCATGGTGTTGAGCATCTACGAGAGGGGGAGTGGATCTACGTACCCTTATAGATCGCTAAACGGGAAGCGTTAAGAAACGCGGTTGGTGTAGTCGAACGCCTTCGCGATCCAAATCGCCGAGCGTCCCGCGATCTAATCACGAACAGTCCCGCGATCTCGTCACGATCCGTCCCGCGATCCAATCACGAACGTCCCATGTCCTTGCTCACGATCCTTTCGATCTAGTACCGAACGGACGGCACCTTCGCGTTCAGCACACATGTAGCTTGATGACGATCTCCACCGTCTTGATCCAGCAAGAGGAGGTGGAGAGGAGGAAGAGTTCGCCGGCAGCGTGACGGCGCTCCGGCGATGGTGGTGGAGCAATTCCGGCAGGGCTTCGCCTAAGCACTTTGGAAATATGATCTAGAGGAGAAACTATGCACCGGTGGAACGGGTAGCACGTGGCCAGAAAAACTGTGCAAAAACACTCTATTCCACTAGTATATATAGGAGGGAGGGAGGAGAAGAGGCAACCAAGCCTCCAAGCCAAGGAGGCTTCGGCCGAAGCCAAGGGGGAGGAGTCCTACTCCTCCTCCAATCCTAGTAGGAGTAGGATTCACCCTTTTTGCCTTGTTTTCACCTTTTTCTTTAGGCCTTTTTCCTCCTGGCGCCATGGGCCTTTTGTGGCTGTTCCACCAGCCCACTAAGGGCTGGTTATTATTCTCCCACAGCCCATGGACTCTCTAGGGTCGAAATACCCCTCCCGGAGGTCTCCCGGTACATTACCGGCACTCCCGGTACACTACCGATGAGCCCGAAACTTTTCCGGCGACCAAACTGGGACTTCCTATATATGAATCTTTACCTCCGGACCATTTTGGAGATCCTCATGATGTCCAGGATCTCATTCGGGACTCTGAACAAACTTCGGTCACCACCATACATAACTCTATACTACCGAAGCGTCACCAAACCTTAAGTGTGCAGACCCTGCGGGTTCGAGAACTATGTAGACATGACCGAGACACCTCTACGGTCAATAACCAATGGCGGGACCTGGATGTCCACATTGGTTCCTACATATTCTATGAAGATCTTTATCGGTCGAACCTCTATGTCAAGGATTCAGTTAATCCCGTATGATGTTCCCTTTGTTCTTCGGTATGTTACTTGCCCGAGATTCGATCGTCGGTATCTCCATACCTAGTTCAATCTCGTTACCGGAAAGTCTCTTTACTCGTTCCGTAATACAAGATCCCGCAACTAAAAATTAGTCACATTGCTTGCAAGGCTCATTGTGATGTTCTATTACTGAGTGGGCCCTGAGATACCTCTCCGTCACACGGAGTAACAAATCCCAGTCTCGATCCATGTCAACTCAACAGACATCCTCGGAGACACCTGTAGAGCACCTTTATAGTCACCCAGTTACGTTGCGACGTTTGATACACACAAGGTACTCCTCCGATATCTGTGAGTTGCATGATCTCATGGTCATAGGAACATATACTTGACATGAAGAAAACAGTAGCAATAAACTGACACGATCATAAGCTACGTTTGTAGTTTGGTTTTTATCCATCACATCATTCTCCTAATGATGTGATCCCGTTATCAAATGACATCTCATGTCCATGGCTAGGAAACCTTAACCATTTTTCAATCAACGAGCTAGTTCACTAGAGGTATACTAGGGACATTGTGTTTGTCTATGTATCCACACATGTATCCATGTTTCCAATTAATACAATTATAGCATGGATAATAAACGATTATCATGAACAAGGAAATACAATAATAAAACTTTATTTATTGCCTCTAGGGCATATTTCGAATAGTCTCCCACTTGCACTAGAGTCAATAATCTAGTTCACATCACTATGTGATTTACATTGTAATGAATCGAACACCCATGCAGTTCTGGTGTTGATCATGTTTAGCCCTTGGGAGAGGTTTAGTCAACGGGTCTGCAACATTCAGATCCGTGTGCACTTTGCAAATACTTATGTCTTTCTCCAAGATGTAATCGCGGATGGAGTTGAAGCGTCGCTTTATGTGTCTGGTCCTCTTGTGAAACCTTGGTTCCTTGGCCAGAGCAATGGCACCAGTGTTGTCACAGAACAGGTTCATTGGATTCAGTGCACTGGGCACTACTCCAAGATCCGTCATGAACTGCTTCATCCAGACACCTTCCTTCGCCGCCTCCGAGGCTGCGATGTATTCTGCTTCGCACGTAGAATTAGCTAACACGCTTTGCTTGGAACTGCACCAGCTTACCGCCCCCCCCCCGTTAAGAATAAATACGTATCCGGTTTGCGACTTAGAGTCGTCCGGATCAGTGTCAAAGCTTGCATCGACGTAACCCTTTAAGACGAGTTCTTCATCACCTCCATAAACGAGAAACATTTCCTTAGTCCTTTTCAGGTACTTAAGGATATTCTTGACCGCTTGCCAGTGCTCCATTCTAGGATCACTTTGAAACCTTCCGGCCATACTTATGGCAAGGCTGACATCGGGTCTTGTGCACAACATTGCATACATGATAGAGCCTATGGCTGAAGCATAGGGGATGACACTCATATTTTCTCTATCTTCTGCAGTTACTGGGCATTGAGTCTTACTCAACTTCACACCTTGTAATACAGGCAAGAACCCCTTCTTGGACTGTTCCATTTTGAACTTCTTCAAAACTTTATCAAGGTATGTGCTTTGTGAAAGTGCTATTAAGCGTCTCGATCTATCTCTATAGATCTTAATGCCTAATATGAAAGCAGCTTCTCCTAGGTCCTTCATTGAAAAACTCTTGTTCAAATATTCCTTCACGCTTTCCAGCATTTCTATATTGTTTCCAATCAGCAATATGTCATCCACATATAATACTAGAAACGCTATAGAGCTCCCACTCACTTTCTTGTAAATACAAGCTTCTCCGTAAACTTGTCTAAACTCAAACGCTTTGATCACCTCATCAAAGCGCTTATTCCAACTCCGAGATGCTTGCACCAGTCCATAAATGGATCGCTGGAGTTTGCAAACTTTGTCAGCATTCTATGGATCGACAAAACCTTCGGGTTGCATCATATACAACTCTTCCTCAAGGAAACCGTTGAGGAACACTGTTTTTACATCCATCTGCCAAATTTCATAGTCGAAATAGGCAGCTATTGCCAACATGATTCTGACAGACTTAAGCATCGCTACGGGTGAGAAAGTCTCATCGTAGTCAACTCCTTGAACTTGTGAAAAACCCTTTGCCACAAGTCGAGCTTTATAGACGGTGACAATACCGTCCGCGTCTGTCTTCTTCTTAAAGATCCATTTGTTCTGAATGGCCTTTCGCCCTTCAGGTAATACTTCCAAAGTCCATACTTTGTTTTCATACATGGATCCCATCTCGGATTTCATGGCCTCTAACCATTTCTCAGAATCCGGGCCCATCACTGCTCCTCCATAACTCGTAGGTTCATTGTTGTCCAACAACATGACCTCCAAGACAGGGTTGTCGTACCACTCAGGGGTAGTACGCGGCCTCGTCGACCTACGAGGTTCAATAGCTGCTTGATCCGAAGCTTCATGATCATCATCATTAACTTCCTCTTCTACCGTCGTAGGTTCCATAGAAACATGTTTCTGCGTTGCGCTACTTTCTGGTTGAAGTAAAGGTTCAATAACCTCATCAAGCTCTATTTTCCTCCCACTCAATTCTTTCGAGAGAAACTCTTTCTCAAGAAATGTTCCATTTTTAGCAATAAACACTTTGCCTTTGGATCTGAGATAGAAGGTATACCTGACTATCTCTTTCGGGTATCCTATGAAGACGCATTTCTCTGCTTTGGGTTCCAGCTTTTCAGGCTGAAGCTTTTTGACATAAGCATCACATCCCCAAACTTTAAGAAACGACAACTTTGGCTTCTTGCCAAACCACAGTTCATATGGCGTCGTCTCAACGGATTTTGATGGTGCCCTATTTAAAGTGAATGCAGCTGTCTCTAATGCATAACCCCAAAACGATAGTGGCAAATCAGCAAGAGACATCATAGAACGCACCGTATCTAATAAGGTTCGATTACGACGTTCGGACACACCATTACGCTGTGGTGTTCCGGGCGGTGTCAACTGCAAAACAATTCCACATTGTCTCAAGTGACTGCCAAACTCATAACTCAGATATTCACCTCCTCGATCAGATCGCGGGAACTTAATCTTCTTGTTACGATGATTCTCAACTTCACTCTGAAATTGCTTGAACTTTTCAAACGTTTCAGACTTGTGTTTCATTAAGTAAATATACCCATATCTACTTAAGTCATCAGTGAAGGTGAGAAAATAACGATATCCACCACGCGCTGTAACATTCATTGGACCGCACACATTAGTGTGTATGATTTCCAATAAGTTACTCACCCGTTCCATTGTTCCAGAGAACGGCGTTTTAGTCATCTTGCCCATGAGGCAATGGTTCACATGTGTCAAGTGATTCAAAATCAAGTGACTCCAAAAGTCCATCAACATGGAGCTTCCTCGTGCATTTTACACCAATATGACCTAAATGGCAGTGCCACAAGAAAGTGGTACTATCATTATCAATTCTACATCTTTGGCATCAATGTTATGAACATGTGTGTCATCACTATCAAGATTCAATATGAATAAACCCCTAACATCGGGTGCATGACCATAAAATATATTACTCATATAAATAGAACAACCTTTATTCTCTGATTTAAATGAGTAACCGTCTCGCAATAAACAAGATCCAGATATAATGTTCATGCTTAACGCAGGCACTAAATAACAATTATTCAGGTTCATCACTAATCCCGATGGTAATCGAAGAGAGAGCGTGCCGACGGCGACCACATCAACCTTGGAACCATTTCCCACGCGCATCGTCACTTCGTCCTTTGCCAGCCTTCATTTATTCCGTAGTTCCTGCTTTGAGTTGCAAATGTGAGCAACCGAACCGGTATCAAATACCCAGGCACTACTACGAGAGCTAGTAAGGTACACATCAATAACATGTATATCATATATACCTTGTTTGTCGTTGGCCGCCTTCTTGTCAGCCAGGTACTTGGGGCAATTCCGCTTCCAGTGACCAGTTCCTTTGCAATGAAAACACTCAGTTTCTGGCTTGGGTCCATGCTTGGGCTTCTTTGCAGGAGTAGCAACTGCTTTGCCATCCTTCTTGGTTTTACCCTTCTTGCCCTTGCCTTTGACTTTGCCATTTTTCTTGAAACTAGTGGTTTTATTGACCATCAACACTTGATGTTCTTTCTGGATTTCAGACTCAGCGACTTTTAACATCGCAAACAGCTCGGTGACTGACTTGTTCATCCCGTGCATGTTATAGTTCATCACAAAGCTCTTGTAACTAGGTGGCAGTGATTGAAGAACTCTGTCAGTGATCGCCTCTGGCTGAAGGGAAATTCCCAACTCCACTAGACGAGTTGAATACCCAGACATTGTGAGTATATGTTCACTGATAGACCCGTTCTCCTCCATCTTGCAAGCATAGAACTTATCGGTGGTTTCATACCTCTCGATCCGGGCGTTCTTCTGAAAGATAAACTTCAACTCCTGGAACATCTCATATGCTCCATGACGTTCAAAACGTCTTTGAAGTCCCGGTTCTAAGCCATACAATATTGCACACTGAACTATTGAGTAATCTCTAGTACATGCCTCCCAAGCGTTCTTAACGTCTTCGGAGGTCATGTCTTCTGGTTGGTCACCAAGCGGTGCATCAAGGACATATGATTTCTGGGAAGCCGTGAGGATAATCCTCAGATTGCGGGCCCAGTCAACAAAGTTACTTCCATCATCTTTCAGTTTAGCTTTCTCTAGGAACGCATTAAAATTCAGGGATGCTACTGCGCGAGCCATTGATCTACAACATAAATATGCAAAGTTCATTTAGACTATTGTTCAAGATAATGAGTTTAATTAATCAAATTACTAAAGCTCCCACTCAAATTGACATCCCTCAGGTCATCTGAGTATCACATGATCCAAATCCACCAACTCAAGTCCGATCATCACGTGAGTTGAGGTGGCTTCAATGGTGAACAACATTATGTTGATCATATCTACTATATGACTCATGTTCGACCTTTCGGTCTCTTGTGTTCCGAGGCCATGTCTGTACATGCTAGGATCGTCAAGTTTAACCTGAGTGTTCCGCGCGTGCAACACTGGCTTGCACCCGTTGTATGTGAACGTAGAGTCTATCACACCCGATCATCGTGTGGTGTCTCAACACGACGAACTTTCGCAATGGTGCACACTCGGGGAGAACACAATTTTATCTTGAAATTTAAGTGAGGGATCACCTTATAATGCTACCGCCGTACTAAGCATAAAAAGGTGCATAAAAGGATTAACATCACATGCAATTCATAAGTGACATGATATGGCCATGAACTTGTGCTTTAGATCTCCATCTTGAAAGCACCGACATGATCTTCATCATCACCGGCATGACACCATGATCTCCATCATCTTGATCTCCATCAACGTGTCGCCATCAAGGTTGTCACGCCCTTCATGCTTCTACTACTATTGCTACCGTCTAGCGATAAAGTAAAGCATTACATAGCGCTTAATGATTGACACGCAGGTCATACAATAATTAAAGACAACCCTATGGCTCCTGCCAGTTGCCGTACTCATCGACATGCAAGTCGTGAAGTTCTATACATCACATGATCATCTCATACATCACATAATGTAATTGGCCATATCACATCACAACATACCCTGCAAAAACAAGTTAGATGTCCTCTAATTGTTGTTGCATGTTTTACGTGGCTGCTACGGGTTTCTAGCAAGAACGATTCTCACCTACGCATTAACCACAACGGTGATACGTAATTTGATTTTCAACCTTCTCAAGGACCGCCTTTGTCGAATCCGATCCAACTAAAGTGAGAGAAACTGCCACCCGCAAGACATCTAGGCAACAAGTTGCGTCGAGGGAACCGGTCTCTCGTAAGCGTACGAGTAATGTTGGTCCGGGCCGCTTCATCTCACAATACCGCTGAACCAAAATCCGACCAAGGAAGGAAGCAATCTAAGCATCAACGCCCACAAACCTTTTGTGTTCTACTCGAGATCTCATCGAACCATCAACCTAGCTCTGATACCACTGTTGGGGAATGTTGCATGGGAAACAAAAATTTTCCTACGCACACGCAAACCTATCCATGGTGATGAGCATCTACGAGAGGGGGAGTGGATCTACATACCCTTGTAGATCGCTAAGCGGGAAGCGTTAAGAAACGCGGTTGGTGTAGTCGAACATCTTCGCGATCCAAATTGCCGAGCGTCCCGCGATTGAATCACGAATAGTGCAGCGACCTCGTCATGATCCGTCCCGCGATCCAATCATGAACGTCCCGTGTCCTTGATCACGATCCTTCCGATCTAGTACCGAACGGACGGCACCTCCGCGTTCAGCACACGTGCAGCTTGATGACGATCTCCACCGTCTTGATCCAGCAAGAGGAGGTGGAGAGGAGGAAGAGTTCGCCGGCAGCATGACAGAGCTCCGGCGATGGTGGTGGAGCGATTCCGGCAGGGCTTCGCCTAAGCACTTCGAAAATACGATCTAGAGGAGAAACTATGCACCGGTGGAACGGGTAGCACGTGGCCAGAAAAACTGTGCAAAAACCCTCTATTCCACTAGTATATATAGGAGGGAGGGAGGAGAAGAGGCAGCCAAGCCTCCAAGCCAAGGAGGCTTCGGCCGAAGCCAAGGGGTAGGAGTCCTACTCCTCCTTCAATCCTAGTAGGAGTAGGATTCACCCTTTTTGCCTTTTTTTCACCTTTTTCTTTAGGCCTTTTTCCTCCTGGCGCCATGGGCCTTTTGTGGTTGTCCCACCAGCCCACTAAGGGCTGGTTATTATTCTCCCACAGTCCATGGACTCTCTAGGGTCGAAATACCCCTCCCGGAGGTCTCCCGGTACACTACTGACACTCCCGGTACACTACCGATGAGCCCGAAACTTTTCAGGCGACCAAACTGGGACTTCCTATATATGAATCTTTACCTCCAGACCATTCCGGAGCTCCTTGTGATGCCCAGGATCTCATCCGGGACTCCGAACAAACTTCGGTCACCACCATACATAACTCTATACTACCGAAACATCACGAAACCTTAAGTGTGCAGACCCTGCGGGTTCGAGAACTATGTAGACATGACCGAGACACCTCTACGGTCAATAACCAATGGCGGGACCTGGATGTCCACATTGGTTCCTACATATTCTACGAAGATCTTTATCGGTCGAACCTCTATGTCAAGGATTCAGTTAATCCCGTATGATGTTCCCTTTGTTCTTCGGTATGTTACTTGCCCGAGATTCGATCGTCGGTATCTCCATACCTAGTTCAATCTTGTTACCGTCAAGTCTCTTTACTCGTTCCATAATACAAGATCCCGCAACTAACAATTAGTCACATTGCTTGCAAGGCTCATTGTGATGTTGTATTACTGAGTGGGCCCTGAGATACCTCTCCGTCACACGGAGTAACAAATCCCAGTCTCGATCCATGTCAACTCAACAGACACCCTCGGAGACACCCGTAGAGCACCTTTATAGTCACTCAGTTACGTGGCGACGTTTGATACACACAAGGTACTCCTCCGATATCTGTGAGTTGCATGATCTCATGGTCATAGGAACATATACTTGACATGCAGAAAACAATAGCAATAAACTGACACGATCATAAGCTACGTTTGTAGTTTGGGTCTTGTCCATCACATCATTCTCCTAATGATGTGATCCTGTTATCAAATGACATCTCGTTTCCATGGCTAGGAAACCTTAACCATTTTTCAATCAACGAGCTAGTTCACTAGAGGTATACTAGGGACATTGTGTTTGTCTATGTATCCACACATGTATCCATGTTTCCAATTAATACAATTATAGCATGGATAATAAACGATTATCATGAACAAGGAAATACAATAATAAACACTTTATTTATTGCCTCTAGGGCATATTTCCAACAAATAAACTTATGTAGCAGAAAGTTGCATTTTGTAAGATCCATAGTAATTAATACCGACATCGTATGAGTATGATCTAATTATGAAAGTTGGAAAATTTTATGTCTACTTTAAGTCCATGTCATTTTCATACCCACTAAATGTTTGCATCACTATATTTTGAGACACTAAAGAACCTAAGGCAATGTTCCGCCAGGTTGACACGTTAATTTCACCATGTCACTAGATGTCAACATAACTTTGCATTTTGTAAAATGCATATTAAATCAACCATGATTCATATGGAGTGACTTTATATATGAATTTTTAGCATCACCATGTCAACTTTCTACAATGGAAATAAGAATCTCATATGAACTTTCAATATATTCAGCGTGTTGCAATTCTTGTTTCCATTGTAGAAAGTTGACATGGAGATGTTCAAAATTCATATATAAAGTCACTCCATATGAAACATGGTTGATTTACTATGCATTTTACAAAATGTAAAGTTATGTTGACATCCAGTGACTTGGTGAAATTAACGTGTCAACCTGGCGGAACATTGCCTTAGGTTCTTTAGTGTCTCAAAATATAGTGATGCAAACATTTAGTGGGTATGAAAATGAAATGGACTTAAAGTAGACATAAAATTTTCCAACTTTCATAATTAGATCATACTCATACGATGTCGGTATTAATTACTATGGATCTTACAAAATGCAACTTTCTGCAACATAAGTTTATTTATACCATGTTAGTCACTTAGATGCAAGGAATGAACATGTTAAAGATGATTAACATGTCAAGCATAGGCATGGAGTGAACGTACACATTATGTAGTGCAAAACTTTTGTAGGAAGCAAATGCATAAGAGTTATCGGTCAATGGCTACTATCATGCCAAGTTTGTAAGTTTTAACAGATTCTGTCAGTTATATTATGACGTAACTTTGCAACAGAGTTTTCATAAAGCAAATTGATTATAACATATATGAAAATGTTATCATTTCCTAGAACACGAAAAACTGCACAACATTCATATAAGGCACATTTTCCTAGGATGCACGGATTAAAAGTTACAACAGTTTTAATATAAGGTAGTGCAACTCCTTTTGCATAGGCGCTGCACTGTGTAGTGCAGCTCTTTTCGCATAGGCGCTTCACAATCAGGAGTGGGGCCCGTGGTGCCATGCTGGCCGGTGGTGCGGCGCCTAAGGCTCAGGCGCTACATAGTGGCGTGCAGCGCCGGGTTGTCGGGCGCCACAGAAAACGGTCAGTTTGTGAAAAAAATCCAAAGTGAGTTCAGATCGTGAATTAGTTTTGCTATTAGGTCAAATATGTGTTTTTTGCCATGGGTCCCTGGCCGGAGCGTCCTCCTGTAGTCTGCTGCTTGGCGGAGCCGGAGCCCTCAGGTGTGTCCTGCTGCTGCTCTTGGCTTGCCGTGCCAGCCGCCTCGACTAGCTACTGCTCTTGACCTGCTGCTGCTCGAGAAAGATACCGTCCCGTTGTTGCTCATAGCGAAAGATCCCGTGGCTTCAAGCTCCAGCTAGCCACACTACTCACGACGCTTCAATCTCGACTATCATGGCCTCAAGCACTATTCTTGGCCGGAGTGGGGGCGGCTACTTTGGCTCGCCAGGGTCGAGATGCCTACAAGCTCCAGGGAGTTGGGATCAAAACACTCCGCCGGCCTTCGCTTCTCTTTTGTTTAGTCAGAATCGAGCTTCAGAGGCAGCGATATCCATGGCATCGGCTGGAAAGCGAGTGTTTGCACTGAAATTTCCCTCTCGCCAACTCACCTAAGGGATAGGGGAAACTCCAAAAGCGGAAGGAAACTGGAAATAGGGTGAACAGGGGCCAAAATATACACCTCCCATCAAAAATATGGTAGATGCCATTTTACGGGCCCTAACCGAAACACATTTTTTTCCTGGTCCCATAAAATGGCGGTTATTTTCCGTGACGGGATGATATATGAGATCTGCTAAAGTTGCTCTAATCTTCACCGATCCTGTTCCTCCAAGTCCTTGTTGTCCCCTTCCGTGTCCATGACCGGAGGCCGTGAACCCATCGAAGTAAAGGTGCGGTCACCGATGAGGAAGAGTAGGACAAGGGGCACAAGTTGGCTGACGAGTGACACGAGGTGTCAGTGTTTCCCATGCCCTACACCTCATCTGAGTTCGCGCGCGGCCGTTGCCCGTGGAGGTGAGGTCGACGATGGACCTTGTCAAGTCAACCTCGTCATTGAAACGATGCTAATGAAGAGCTACCACCATCGTCTCCGTCCGCGATCTCTTGCACCACTTGCATGTCTGCCGCCTCCAAGCGAGCATTGTGTGCGCCCTTGTAAAGCATCCGTTGCTCCTCGACAAAGTTTGGGTTCAGCGCGACCATGGTCTCCATGGCCTTCCCACTCTCAAACTCGACGTAGAATTGGCCCTCCGCCAGGCGGTGATGCGCGAGGAGGACGAGGTTGCTCCTCCATCATGACGGTGTCTAAGTGCGTCCGCATCTCCCCCAGTGTCAGGATGACATGGAGTGGCTCGGGTAGGGGCTCTGTTTCATTGTTTCCCCCCTACAACGAGCTTCCCGACAAGCTTGCCTCTATCCGCCATGCACGACGACCCTCTCAATCGGCCAGAAGGCTGGCCACCTCGTGGTTCTGCTCCATCGAGATGCTCTTTCACATCACCCTAGAATATTTAGTCATGGCGAAGGTGGTGTAAGGAGGAGAACTGGACGCGGGCATGCTTTTGATGTGGGTGGTGTCAGGCAACGCCACATTTAAATAGAGGGTGCCATCCAGACCAAACGATGGGTTGTGTCAATGCACGCGTCAAAGAGGATTCCTCGACCATTGCGCTTGTTTAATGCCGGAATGTGGATGGACATGCAAGTGGTTTGTGTGTGATAGATAGTCGTCCCGTCACATCCAATCATGTGGCTTTGGGATTGAACATGCGCAAATATTGGGACACGACACGGGAGGTGCTATAGGCTGGCACACGACATCAATGCCAACTCTAATGTGAGATCGGGTCCTCTTGGGACGACATGAATGTGCGACAACCACTTCACGTGGGTGATATGTCATATGGTTTTTTAGTGGGACCGGGGTGATGGATGCGTACGTGGTAGTGATCCAAACGCCCTTAAAGTCGCGCTGGTTTGTAGGATTGTTGGGGAACGTAGTAGTAAATTTTTTTCCCGTGTCACCAAGATCAATCTATGGAGAAACCAGCAACGAGCAAAGGGGTAGAGCATCTTCATACCTTTGAAGATTGTTAAGTGGAAGCGTTACTGGAACGCGGTTGGTGGAGTCGTACTCGCAGTGATTCAGATCGTGATGGATTCCGATCTAAGCGCCGAACAACGGCGCCTCCGCGTTCAACACACGTGCAGCCTGGTGACGTCTCCTATGCCTTGATCCAGCAAGGAGGAAGGAGAGGTTGAGGGAGAGCTCCGGCAGCACGATGGCGTGGTGACGGTGGAGCTGTGTGGTACTCCGGCAGGGCTTCGCCAAGCGCTACGGAGGACGAGGTGGAGGAGGGGTAGGGCTGCACCGAGAGAGACAGAGATGTGCGTTCTTGGCAGCACCAAGGGCTCCACTATATATAGGAGGAGGAGGAGGGGTGCGCAGCCCCTAGGGTTCCCACCTTAGGGCCGGCAGCCAACCCTAGATGGGTCTAGGGTGGCGGCCAAGAGAGGGGAGAGGAGGGGCGGCACCCTAGGTGGGCCTAGGGCACATTTGCGCCTAAGGTTTGCCCCCTCCCACCTTTGTTGTGCCTTGGGCCCTTGTGGTAGGCACACCAGCCCACCTAGGGGCTGGTTACCTCCCACCTTCAGCCCACGCAGCCCTCTGGTGCTGGTGGCCCCACACGATGGACCCCCAGAACCCTTCCGGTGGTCCCGGTACGTTACCGATGATGCCCGAAACACTTCCGGTGACCAAAACCTCACTTCCTATATATGAATCTTTACCTCCGGACCATTCCGGAACTCCTCATGACATCCAAGATCTCATCCGGGACTCCAAACAACCTTCAGTAACCACGTACACTATTCCCATACAACCCTAGCATCATCGAACCTTAAGTGTGTAGACCCTACGGGTTCGGGAGGCATGTAGACATGACCGAGACACCTCTACGGTCAATAACCAATAGCAGGATCTGGATACCCATGTTGGCTCCCACATGTTCCACGATGATCTCATCGGATGAACCACGATGTCAGGGATTCAATTAATCCCGTATACAATTCCCTTCGTCCATCGGTATGTTACTTGCCTGAGATTCGATCGTCGGTATTCCTATACCTTGTTCAATCTCATTACCGGCAATTCTCTTTACTCATTCCGCAACACATCATCTCGTGTCTAACTCCTTAGTCACATTTGAGCTCATTATGATGATGTCTTACCGAGTGGGCCCAAAGATACCTCTCCGTCACACGGAGCGACAAATCCCAGTCTTGATTCGTGCCAACCCAATAGATACTTTCGGGGATACCCGTAGTGTACCTTTATAGCCACCCAGTTACGTTGTGACGTTTGGCACACAAAAAGTATTCGTACGGTATCCGGGAATTGCACAATCTCATGGTCTAAGGAAACGATACTTGACATTAGAAAAGCTCTAGCAGACGAACTACACGATCTTGTGCTATGCTTAGGATTGGGTCTTGTCCATCACATCATTCTCCTAATGATGTGATCCCATTATCAACGACATCCAATGTCCATGGTCATGAAACCGTGACCATCTATTGATCAACGAGCTAGCCAACTAGAGGCTCACTAGGGACATGTTGTGGTCTATGTATTGACACATGTATTACGATTTCCGGTTAATACAATTATAGAATGAACAATAGACAATTATCATGAAAAAGGAAATATAATAATAACCACTTTATTATTGCCTCTAGGGCATATTTCCAACAGTCTCCCACTTGCACTAGAGTCAATAATCTATTTACATTGTGATGTATTGAACACCCATAGAGTTCTGGTGTTGATCATGTTGTGCTCGTGAGAGAGGTTTAGTCAAAGGATTTGCGACATTCAAATCGGTATGTACTTCACAAATATCTATATCTCCTTCCTGAATGTAATCACGAATGGAGTTGAAGCGGCGCTTGATGTGTCTTGTCTTCTTGTGAAACGTGGGCTCCTTGGCAAGGACAATAGCTCTAGTGTTGTCACAGAATAGAGTCATCGGGCCTGATGAGCTGGGAATCATTCTTAGGTCGGTGATGAACTCCTTCATCTAGACTCCTTCCTTTGCAGCTTTCGAAGCAGCTATGTACTCCGCTTCACATGTAGATGCTGCCATGACGCTTTGCTTGCTACTACACCAGCTGACTGCCCCTCCGTTCAGAATATACACATATCCGGTTTGTGACTTGGAGTCATCCGGATCCGTGTCGAAGGTAGCATCGACGTAACCCTTTACGATGAGCTCTTCAACACCTCCATATACGAGAAACATGTCCTTGGTCCTTTTCAGGTACTTTAGGATATTCTTGACCGCTGTCCATTGTTCCGCTTTGGGATCACTTTGGTACCTCCCCACCAAACTTATGGCAAGGTTCACATCAGGTCTGGTACACAACATGGCATACATAATAGAGCCTATGGCTGAAGCATAGGGGATGACACTCATCTTTTCTCTATCCTCTGTCGGGGTCGGGCATTGAGTCATACTCAATCTCACACCCTGTAACACGGGAAAGAACCCCTTCTTGGACTGATCCATATTGAACTTCTACAACATATTGTCAAGGTATGTGCTTTGTGAAAGACCTATGAGGCGTCTTGATCTATCTCTATAGATCTTGATTCCTAATATGTAAGCAGCTTCTCCAAGGTCCTTCATTGAAAAACACTTATTCAAGTAGGCCTTTATGCTTTCCAAAAGTTCTATATTATTTCCCATCAACAATATGTCATCCACCATATAATATGAGAAATGCTACGAAGCTCCCACTAACTTTCTTGTAAATACAGGGTTCTCCATAAACCTGTGTAAACCCAAACGCTTTAATCACCTCATGAAAGCGAATGTTCCAACTCCGAGATGCTTGCACCAGCCCATAGATGGAGCGCTGAAGCTTGCATACTTTGTTAGCATCTTTAGGATCGACAAACCCTTCCGGCTGAATCATATACAGTTCTTCCTTAAGGAAACCATTAAGGAATGCCGTTTTGATGTCCATTTGCCAGATCTCATAATCATAAAATGCGGCAATTGCTAACATGATTCGGACGGACTTCAGCATCGCTACGGGTGAGAAAGTCTCATCGTAGTCAACTCCTTGATCTTGTCAATAACCCTTAGCGACAAGCCGAGCCTTATAGACGGTCATATTACCATCTGCGTCAGTCTTCTTCTTAAAGATCCATTTATTTTATATGGCTCGCTTATCATCGGGCAAGTCCACCAAAGTCCATACATTGTTCTCATACATGGATCCTATCTTGAATTTCATGGCTTCGAGCCATTTGTTGGAATCTGGGCCCGTCATCGCTTCTTCATAGTTCGAAGGTTCACCGTTGTCCAACAACATGATCTCCAGGATAGGGTTGTCGTACCACTCTGGTGCGGAACGTGTCCTTGTGGACCTTCGAGGTTCAATAGCAACTTGATCTGAAGTTTCATGATCATCATCATTAACTTCCTCTCCAGCCGGTGCAGGCTCCACAGAAACAACTTCCCGTGCTGCGCTACTCTCTAGTTCGAGTGGAGGTACAATTACCTCATCAAGTTCTATTTTCCTCCCACTTACTTCTTTCAAGAGAAACTCTTTCTCTAGAAAGGATCAATTCTTGGCAACAAATACTTTGCCTTCGGATCTGAGGTAGAAGGTATACCCAACAATTTCTTTGGGGTATCCTATGAAGACTCACCTTTCCGCTTTGGTTTCGAGCTTCTCAGATTGAAGTTTCTTCACATAAGCATCGCATCCCCAAACTTTCAGAAACGACAACTTAGGTTTCTTTCCAAACCATAATTCATACGACGTCGTCTCAACGGATTTAGACGGTGCCCTATTTCAAGTGAATGTGGCAGTCTCTAATGCATATCCCCAAAATGATAGTGGTAAGTCGGTAAGAGACATCATAGATCGCACCATATTCAATAGAGTGCGATTACGACGTTTAGACACACCGTTTCGCTAAGGTGTGCCAGGCGGCATGAGTTGTGAAACAATTCCACATTTCCTTAGGTGCGTGCCAAACTTGTGACTCAAATATTCTCCGCCACGATCAGATCGTAGGCACTTTATTTTCCTGTCACGTTGATTCTCTACCTCACTCTAAAATTCCTTGAACTTTTAAAAGGTTTCAGACTTGTGTTTCATTAAGTAGACATACCCATATCTGCTTAAGTCATCAGTGAGGGTGAGAACATAACGGTAGCCACCGCGAGCCTCAACGCTCATTGGACCGCATACATCGGTGTGTATTATCTCCAACAAGTCAGTTGCTCGCTCCATTGTTCCGGAGAACGGAGTCTTGGTCATCTGGCCCATGAGGCATGGTTCGCATGTGTCAAATGATTCAAAATCAAGAGACTCCAAAAGTCCATCAGCATGGAGTTTCTTCATGCGTTTGACACCAATATGACCAAGGTGGCAGTGCCACATGTAAGTGGGACTATCGTTATCAATCTTACATCTTTTGGTACTCACACTATGAACATGTGTAACATAACGTTCGAGATTCATCAAAAATAAACCATTGACCAGTGGGGCATGACCATAAAACATTTCTCTCATATAAATATAACAACCATTATTCTCAGATTTAAATGAGTAGCCATCTCGCATCAAACAAGATCCAGATACAATGTTCATGCTCAAAGCTGGTACTAAATAACAATTATTGAGGTTTAAAACTAATCCCGAAGATAGATGTAGAGATAGCGTGCCGATGGTGATCACATCGACCTTGGAACCATTCCTGACGCACATCATCACCTCGTCCTTGTCCAGTCTCCGCTTATTCCGCAGCTCCTGCTTGGAGTTACAAATGTGAGCAACTGCACCAGTATCAAATACCCAGGAGCTACTACGAGCGCTGGTAAGGTACACATCAATAACAAGTATATCACATATACCTTTAATGTTGCCGGCCTTCTTATCCGCTAAGTATTTGGGGGCAGTTCCACTTCCAGTGAGCGGTACCCTTGCAATAAAAGCACTCAGTCTTAGGCTTGGGTCCATTCTTGTTCTTCTTCTCGGCAACTTGCTTACCAATCACGGCAACTGCTTTGCTGTCCTTCTTGAAGTTCTTCTTACCCTTGCCTTTCTTGAAACTAGTGGTCTTATTGACCATCAACACTTGATGCTCCTTTTTGATCTCGACCTCCGCTGATTTCAGCATTGAGTACAACTCAGGAATGGACTTCTCCATCCCCTGCATGTTGTAGTTCATCACAAAGCTCTTGTAGCTAGGTGGAAGAGACTAGAGGATTCTGTCAATGACCGAGTCATCCGGAAGATTAACTCCCAGCTGAGACAAGCAGTTGTGCAACCCAGACATTTTGAGTATGTGCTCGCTGACAGAACTATTTTCCTCTATCTTACAGCTAAAGAACTTGTTGGATACATCATATCTCTCGACCCGAGCATGATCTTGGAAAACCATTCTCAGCTCTTGGAACATCTCATATGCTCCGTGTTGCTCAAACGCTTTTGGAGCCCCGGTTCTAAGCTGTAAAGCATGCCACACTGAATCAGGGAGTAATCATCACAACGCGACAGCCAGGCATTCATAACGTCTTGAGTTGGTGGGAAAATAGGTGCGTCACCTAGCGGTGCATCAAGGACATACAATTTCTTGGAAGGTATGAGGATGATCCTCAAGCTACGGACCCAGTTCGTATAGTTGCTTCCATCGTCTTTCAGCTTGGTTTTCTTTAGGAACACATTGAAGTTGAAAGCAACATTAGTGTGGGACATTGGATCTACAATATAGATTGTAAAGACAATTTTAGACTAATTTCATGATAATTAAGTTCACATAATCAAATTATTTAATGAACTCCCACTTAGATAGACATCTCTCTAGTCATCCAAGTGACACATGATCCACGTCAACTAGCCCGTGTCCGATCATCACGTGAGATGGACTAGTCATCAATGGTGAAAATCTCCATGTTGATCGTATCTTCTATATGACTCATGTTCGACCTTTCGGTCTCCCATGTTCCGAGGCAATGTCTGTACATGCTAGGCTCGTCAAGTCAACCTAAGTGTATTGCGTGTGTAAATCTGGCTTACACCCGTTCTATGCGAACGTTAGAACCTATCACACCCGATCATCATGTGGTCCTTCGGAACAACGAACCTTAGCAATGGTGCACAGTTAGGGGGAACACATTTCTTGAAATTTTAGTGAGATATCATCTTATTTAAGCTACCGTCATTCTAAGAAAATAAGATGTAAAACATGATAAACATAACATGCAATCATATAGTGACATGATATGGCCAATATCATCTTGCTCCTTTGATATCCATCTTCAGGGCACCATGATCATCATTGTCACCGGCATGACACCATGATCTCCATAATTGTGTCTTCATGAAGTTGTCTCGCCAACAATTACTTCTACTACTATGGCTAACGGTTAGCAATAAAGTAAAGTAATTACATGGCGTTGTTGATTGACACGCAGGTCATACAATAAATTAAGACAACTCCTATGGCTCCTACCGGTTGTCATACTCATCGACATGCAAGTCGTGAATCCTATTACAAGAACATGATCAATCTCATACATCACATCCTTTGGCCATATCACATCACACGACATATGCTGCAAAAACAAGTTAGACGTCCTCTAATTGTTGTTCCAAGTTTTTACGTGGCTGCTATAGGTTTCTAGCTAGAACCTTTCTTACCTACGCAAAAACCACAACGTGATATGCCAGTTGCTATTTACCCTTCATAATGACCCTCTTCATCGAATCCGATCCGACTAGAGTGGGAGAGACAGACACCCGCTAGCCACCTTATGCAACAAGTGCATGTCAGGCGGTGGAACCAATCTCACGTAAGCGTACATGTGAAGTTGGTCTGGGCCACTTCATCCCACAATACCGCCGAATAAAGATAAGACTAGTAACGGCAAGCTAATTGACAAAATCGACGCCCACAACAACTTGTGTTCTACTCGTGCATAGATTCTACGCATGGACCTAGCTCATGATGCCACTGTTGGGGAACATAGTAGTAAATCAAAAAAATTCCTGGAGAAACCAGCAACGAGCAAAGGGGTAGAGCATCTTCATACCTTTGAAGATCGCTAAGCGGAAGCGTTACTAGAACGCGGTTGGTGGAGTCGTACTCGCAGCGATTCAGATCGCGGTGGATTCCGACCTAAGCGCCGAACAATGGCGCCTTCGTGTTCAACACACGTGCAGCCCAGTGACGTCTCCTACACCTTGATCTAGCAAGGAGTAAGGAGAGGTTGAGGGAGAGCTCCGGTAGCATGACGGCGTGGTGACGGTGGAGTTGCATGGTACTCCGGTAGGGCTTCGCCAAGCGCTATAGAGGACGAGGAGGACGAGAGGTAGGGCTGCGCCGAGAGAGAGATGTGCGTTCTCGGCAGCCCGAAGTGCTCCACTATATATAGGAGGAGGAGGAGGGGTGTGAAGCCCCTAGGATTCCCACCCTAGGGCTGGCGGCCAAAAGAGGGGAGAGGAGGGGCGGTGCCCTAGGTGGGCCTAGGGCCCATATGCGCCCAGGGTTTGCCCGCTCCCACCTTTGCTGCGCCTTGGGCCCTTGTAGGAGGTGCACCAGCCCACCTAGGGGCTGGTTCCCTCCCACCTTCGGACCATGTAGCCCTCTGGTGCCGGTGGCCCCACATGGTGGACCCCCGAAACCCTTCCGGTGGTCCCGGTATGTTACCGGTGATGCCCGAAACACTTCCGGTGACCAAAACCTCACTTCATATATATGAATATTTACCTTCGGACCATTCGGAACTCCTCCTGACGTCCGGGATATCATCCGGGACTCCGAACAACCTTCGGTAATCACGTACACTATTCCCATACAACCCTAGAGTCATCGAACCTTAAGTGTGTAGACCCTACGGGTTCGGGAGGCATGTAGACATGACCGAGACACCTCTCCGGTCAATAACCAATAGAGGGATCTAGATACCCATGTTGGCTCCCACATGCTCCACGATGATCTCATCGGATGAACCACGATGTCGGGGCTTCCATCAATCCCGTATACAATTCCCTTTGTCCATCGATATGTTACTTGCCCGAGATTCAATCGTCGGTATTCCTATACCTTGTTCAATCTCGTTACCGGAAAGTATCTTTACTCGTTCCGCAACACATCATCCCATGGCTAACTCCGTAGTCACATTGAGATCATTATGATGATGTCTTACTGAGTGGGCCTAGAGATACCTCTCCGTCACACGGAGCGACAAATCCCAGTCTCGATTCGTGCCAACCCAACAGATACTTTCGGGGATACCCGTAATGTACCTTTATAGCCACCCAGTTATGTTGTGACATTTGGCACACCCAAAGTATTCCTACGGTACCCGGGAGTTGCACAATCTCATGGTCTAAGGAAACGATACTTGACATAAGAAAAGCTCTAGCCGATGAACTACACGATCTTGTGCATTGTTTAGGATTGGGTCTTGTCCATCACAATCTCCTCCTAATGATGTGATCCCGTTATAAACGACCTCCAATGTCCATTGTCATGAAACCGTGACCATCCATTGATCAATGAGCTAGCCAACTAGAGGCTCACTAGGGACATGTTGTGGTCTATGTATTCACACATGTATTATGGTTTTCGGTTAATACAATTATAGCATGAAAAATAGACAATTATCATGAACAAGGAAATATAATAATAACCATTTTATTATTGCCTCTAGGGCATATTTCCAACAAGGACAAGGCATGTTTGGACTAGTGGGGTAGCACGTGGATGGGAAACTACGTCTGCATAGCTATATGTAGACCTATGCGAGCTTTTGGAGGGTCCTTGTTAGAGGTGCCCTGATACCTTGCATAAATTTGCTTTGACCAGAGTGTGCGGCTAATGGCTTCGAAACATTTATTTTGGACGTGCAAGGAAGGTGCACTACCAATTTCATTAAGACACAAAAATAAAAAACACAGCGAATCGGTTTATATGGGAAACTAAGACGAAAGCCGTACAACACACAGTTGATTAAGGGACAGTCATGCACAAACCATGACCATTCCAACATCGGCCAACTCAAACTCCATCTTGAACATGCCCACAACCTAGAGATGTATGGGCGAGCTCTTCGGAGATGCCTCCAAGGGAGAAGTAATCATCATCAGCCAGCAGCGGCAGCGGGTAGCGAGGATGACTGTGAGGGTAGACCTGCTGACAGTGGTTAGGGTTTGCTCCTGGTCCACTCGGGAGAAGTAGTATGGGGGTATTGCTTGGTTCTTTGACTTGTTCTAGCATAATATTGGAATAATTTTATTTGTGCCCTTAGTTTTGTCACCGTCGACAGGAATACCCCTAGTTTTGGAAAACATGTGGTCATGCCCACATCACTTTGCTTGTCTTGTGCGTTTTCCCTTTGACCGTTTGACTGTCATTTTGAAAACTTCATAACTATTTCATACTAACTCGGAAAAATGCAAATAAGATATCAAAATGTTCGGAAACACATCACCTATATGTGCATGTCATTTGAATTCATGAAAAAAGTGTTGGAAAGTCCTCATCACTTATATGAGCTAAAACTGGTATGGGATTTCCCAAGAATTTTCTCATGAATGCAAATGTCATACACATATAGGTGATGTGTTTCTGAATATTTTGACATCTTATTTGAATTTTTCCGAGTTAGTATGAAATACTTATGAATTTTTCAAAATGAAAGTCAAATGGTCAAAGGGCAAAAGCACAAGACGAGCAAAGTGATGTGGTCATGACCGTGTGTTTTCCAAAACTAGGGGTATTCCTGTCGACGGTGACACAACTAAGGGCTCAAATACAATTATCCCCTTCATATTTTAGAAAATTGTTGGAGTTTTTTGGCTTCAAAACATTAACAAACTAATCAAACATAGTGGTGCGATGGATGTTCATATCAACTCGTTATGAATGTTCAAACCATTTTGACCATTATTTTGAAACTACATAAAAAATTCATATGAACTCAAAAAATGTGAATAAGATGTCAGGATGTTCAGAAAACATCACCTACATTTGCATGTAATTTTTATTCATGAAAAAGTATTGTTTACACCATTTTATTGTTAATAATGTTAATAACATTAATAACCTCAAGTAGATTAAACAATAATTTTGTCCTGAATGCTAATAACATGCACACAGAGGTAATGTTTATCTAAACATTATGATATCTTATTTGCATTTTTCTAAGTTCATATGAATTTATTATGAATTTATAAAGTATTGGTCAAATGGTCAAATGGCATTCGGGCGACCTTGAAGGAAAATCTAAGGGAAAAACTAATTAGAGTCGAAAAGTAAGGGCAACCCCATTGGTACAAGGGAGAAACAAGGCACTTGGGCGCGCCCTGCCGCCCCCCTCAGGCACGCCCCTGCCTTGTCGCTCCCTCGTGGCATGCATGGTCTCCACTCGAAGCTTCCAGGATCTCTTTTTATCCAAAAAAATCGTTGAACAGTTTCATAGTGTTTGGACTTCGTTTGCTATGAAATTTGTAGAAAAACAAAAACATGCAGAAAACAGGAGCTGGCACTCTGAACTAAGTTAATAGGCTAGTCTATAAAAATGGCATATAATCCACACAAGATTGATAATATAATAGCATGAAACAATCAAATGATAGATACGTTGGAGATGTATCATGCCTCTTTGTATTTTTAGTGGGCTAGAAGGGGATGGATGATCTAATTCATCGTACAATCCCTTGCCCGCACTAGTGACGAGAACTTCACAAGCTCGAATGCCCAAATCCCTGGTACCTACTTCTTCTTCAATTCTATCGATCCATTCCCCCCATTCTCAAGAAGATGGCCAGAAAGGGAAGAGCACCATCACACGGGCGATCAATGAGAAGGCCGCGAGCAAGAGGGGGGGTTTGGATTCCCTCCATCATCACCACCGGCTCTCTCGGAGCTGCAAGCAAATGGCTATCTCCCTCCCTAGGGCTGGCCAAAAATCATTAACCCCTAATGGGGGACGAGATCTGCTCGGCCTCCCGGGTTCCAACTCCCCGGGAGGGAGAACAGGTCGTGTTCGTGCCCCACCTTGTTCGAGAACTAGGATTTCCCATTCATCCTTTTCTCCGGGGTAGGTTATTCTTCCATGGGATCCAATTCCACCACCACATTGCTACATATAACTTTATGTGGGGTCTTCCTCCAAATAGAGCCCCACTTTGGGAGCTAGCTGAAATTGTTCTGCGTCAAGCCAAAAGACAACAGCCCCAATCTCACGAAGTGTGGAGGAGGCATGATCAACAAGCTCAACAACATCGAATGACCGAAGGGAAAGTTTACTAAGACAGTAAAGCAATGGAGAGAGGAGTGATTTTACAAGGTTGATGTGCCATCAACAGATCAGGAGAGGGACATGTCTTCTCAGCCATGCCTCTAATGAGGTTGCATTCCTGGACCAATAAAAACCTCGACTAGGGGACTTGGAAGGAGTTGGAAGATCTCACACCAAGTGAGGGCCATCGTCAATGTTGCATCACCCTAGTGGATGTGGTCCAGTCCCAAGTTCCTCCGATGTGGAGATATGCACCAGGAGGTGGGGATTCGGTGATCCAAAGCTTTTTCTAAGGGAAGGACCTCAGCGTGATGTTGATGGTACTCTTCAAGCCCTTGTACGAGGAGAACAAGTTCCAGACCAAAGGGGATGACCTCGGCTTCTGCCGAGCACACTCCGCCACCGAGGTATGTTTTTATTTTTCTACTTTGAATTTGTCATTTAAATGTTTGTCGTACCATATGGCTGAATGATCGGCTTTATGAGTGGTGATTGGCATGTGCGTCAAGGCGATCAAGTCCTCGCTGCCGCAACTGGAAGAGCCCGTGAGATCCATGCCAGAGGGGCTATTGGCTGAGGACCTCATCCCAGCTAAGAAGGGAAAGGAGAATAGCCCAGAGCCCAGAGACAACGCTTCTGACCTACCTGCTAAGAGTTAGCAGAATTCAAACTCCGATGCCAGCTCCAACCCACTCGTGTAATCTAGTCGGGAGGGAAAGAATGGGATCAGAGGATGGCGAGGTATTGGCTCCTCCTCGACCTTCAAATGTCTCATGAAATCCCATGCTTCCCCAAAGGACCATTCTACAATGCTAGTTCAGCAAATTAGCTCGGGCTCTCCAAGGACTCTTGACATCCTCACGAGCATCCACCCGCCCATAGGTGAGTGGTCCAACCCACTCACTGTGACTAGAGAGATGATTTAAATCATGAATTTCACTTTTATTTTCTCCATTTCAGAGGGCGCAGTGTCTTCTGTTGGGTGAGGAGGGCTCTGGCGAGGACGTTCTGAGGCCTTTGCTAGCTTGAGCTCCTTTGAGACAGGGCCCATCCCTCCCCCACCAAAGAAGGGCTCAAGGAGGTCATGACGTGGCTTGAGACCGCGTCGGTAGTTCCCCAAAGAGGAAGGGATTATGCAGCACAACGATGGTAAGTATTTCCCTCAGTATTGAAACCAATGTATCAATCCATAGAGGAAGATCACTCACCCATGTAAGCAGCACATGCACACAAATAATAAATACTTGCAACCCGACGCGAAAGAGAGGTTGTCATGCTCTCTAAGATAATAAGATAGATTAGGTGATGATAGTTTTGGCAAACAGATCTCGCAAGAACACAAAATAAAATAAATAAATAAATAAAGAGTGCAGCAAGGTATTTTTGGGTTTGGATTAATATGTCTGAAAATAAAAGATGCAAATAGTAGATCAGAAAGCAATATATTGGAAAAGTAGACCCCCCTCGGGGGGGTAAGTTTCACTAGTGGCTTCTCTCATGAGTATAGCGCACTGTGGGTGAACAAATTACTGTTGGGTAATTCATAGAAGATCAAATAATCATGATTATTTTCAGGCAATGATCATTATATGGGCATCATGTCCAAGATAAGTAGACCGAAACGATTTTGCATCCACTTCTATAACTCCACACATCGACCGCTATCCAACATGCATCTAGTGTATTAAGTTCATGGGAAAATGGAGTAATGAAATAAGAATGGTGACATGATTAGACAAGATCTATTCATGTAGGAATAGACCCCATCTTGTTATCCTTAATGGCAACGGTACATGTTTGTCTTGCTGCCCCTTTTGTCATTGGGAAAGAGCACCGCAAGATCGAACCCATCACAAAGCACCTCTTCCCATGGCAAGAAAAATCGATCTAGTTGGCCTAAATAAACCAAAGCTTCGAAGAAGAAATACGAGGCTATAAGTAATCATGCAAATAAGAGATCAAAGAAGACTCAAATCATATTCATGGTGTGGGGACCCTGACTCATAAGTCGTGATCACCAAATGCACGTGTACTGTGATCCCAGAGATCAGTGCTCACTGAACACACAGAAGCTGAATAACAAGAGTCTTACATCCACATTTAGCATCTTACACAAATAAATACCATGAAGTTCTAGTCTTACATAGATAGGTCCACAAGGGCCAAACAGTTAAATAGAACAAGAAGCGGAAATCTTGATCGAAAGCGTGAATCCATGCCATCTGCCTTAAACCTACAGGCATTCTGACTGGGAAGCGTCCTAGTTTGCATGTTCATCACCAACGAAATCTTCAACATACTCCTGTTCTTCCATGCCTGGCCAATTAAATAACCAGTGGCAAGCCAATGAGTACTTTGAATGTACTCGCAAGCAACCCAACTTGTGGAACAAGTAATAATGATGCATGATATAGCACTAAGTAGATAACTTGCGGAAAGCCAATTTTGAATGGAATGACATGATCAACTAACTAGGTAAGCATGCAATAACAGTTGGCAGATATCCATATGAACATGTTACAGATATCATCATATGCAGGGGTTTAAAATCTCATGTTCATTCATTATGCTAAGTCATCGGACTTAGTCAATCGTCAAGCTAAGTCATCGATCTTAGCTCAGGTAACCTCTTTGTCACCAACACACACACTCACACCAAGTTTGTGGAAACATCCGGACGTGGCATAAGCAGCACCACCCAACTGTCCTTGACCGTGGACACGGCTATTCGAATAGTTTTACACTTTGCAAAGGTTGCACACTTTACCCACAAGACTCGGGGAACCTCCGTGTCATCCACGTCTCGCGGTATATAACATACCCGAGGTAAGAACCTGAACAATGCCTTTCCCATGGTTATACTAAACAAAGAGTCCACTCGATGGTGCCATCCCTCATGATATACATCACACGTATCCTCCATGAGGGCACACAACGGTGTGCCCGGTGCCTGTAAAGACAGCGCATGGCCTTCCACTTCCGGGACGACTCCGTCTCAAGAGTGACCACTCCACTCTTGCCACTAGTAATGCGGGCTCCCTACTAGCACCAACCATAGTAATCAACAAAGCCCCGTCCCATAAGGGGTATCATGTTTGCGCATGTAAGGTTGGGACAGTCGACAATTCTTACACCCTCCGTTTCTGAAAACACACCCTCATCCTGTTCCGGCACACCACTTCTTTCTCAAGTGGTCACCCAAGTCATCACCATCTCCCTCGGGCATTAGTGGCACCCGACGGGGTTTTCGAAAAGTCTTGGAAATCATTTCTTCCTTTCCATCACTATGCATAAATCCCATCCCACTTGCATAGCATCTAATAGCATCCTATCTACACCCGCCCACATAACCCTCATAAGGTGGTAGGGTCATGCACGATGCAAGTGTCAAAGGTAAAAGTGTCGGGAACAACCCACCGGAGTGGTCACTACTCCACATGATCAAGTGCAACGAAAGTAAAGTGCTATATGACATGCAATGAAAATGGTTTCTTAACATGGTCAAAGGACTTCTTGCTTGGCTCAACAAAGTCTTCGGGGTCTTCAAAGTCTTCGGGTCCAAATCCCTCGTTAATAGCGCAATCTATCGTCGCGAATAAAAGCGATAAAAATAAGCATCACACAAAGATAAATTTAAAATGCTACCCTAATCTAATAAATACTAGAAGCTATACTAAAAATATTTGTCTAGGGTTTTGAACTTAAAAAGATTTTCAAAAATATTTAAAACAGGGGCTGATAATGCCAAATAGGGGTTTTAAATTGATACAGTACAAAAAAGGTTTTCATGTATTTTTGCAAGTGGCACTAGTAAATTCTATGGAATATTTCAAGATTTTAGGTGAAAGAATATTGGGCATTGGATCTATTTTCTGTCTTGTGGAATTTTTGGAAGTTAGAGGAAAAAGAAAAAGAGAAAAAGGTATTGTGCCCTTTCGGGCCAAAACACCGCAGCCGAACCGGCCCAAAGGGGGAACCGGCCCAGGGCGAGATGGCGCGCGCGGCAGGTTTAATTTTAAACCTGCCCATGGGCCCATCTTGGCAACAAGAGAGGAGGGGTGAGGGGATGACAGGTGGGCCCCACCTGTCATCCCTGTCCTCGCGACAGGAGCAGGGGAGGCTCACCGACGGGGTTCCAGGCCACGACGGCTCAAGTGGAGGGGACCAATGCGCTCGTGGGCTTCTCGCGCGTCGGTGGATGGTCAAGGCGGCCGCTAGGGCAGAGGGGATCGCTGTCGAGGGAGAAACCCGCACGGCGGTGAGGGTTTGGCTCGGGCTCAAGCTCCCGAGCACGGGGACGAGGGGGCTGGGCACTGGGGAGTGGCTGAGGGGAGGAGAGAACGAGGGGAGAGCATCGAGAGCTCGGGGAGGGCTTTAAATAGCCGGGTGCCGGTTCACCGAGGGCGCGATGCGCCGGTGAGGACGGGGGCGACGCCACATGCCACGGGGGTGCCCTGGGCCGTGTGTGTGTGGTGGTCGTGGACGCGGTCTGCGTCCGCGGGCAGGAGAGGGGCTTCTAGGGGGGGGTCTAGGGACGCACGCGTGCGAGCTCGGCCATTGGGGTTCCTGGCTGGTGCCGTGCGTGGGCTGAGGGGGGCAGCAAAGGAGGAGGGAGGAGGGGCCCGACCACCTGGCGTCTTGCAGACGTCGAGGGCGGTCGGGGGACATGCTCCCGCATCCCCAGGCGGTCGGGGGCCTCGGGATGCCCCTGCTATAGTGCGGTGGCGCACTATAGCATGCTCCAGAGCACCCAAATGGCTAGCATAGCCGTTGCCGGCACGCTTTGGGGTGTTCTTGTTGTCTAGTAGCTCCTGGGGTTCCTGGGATGCTCTAGGAGCTAGGGGAAGCTAGGGGAGAAAGAATTGGGGTAGGGGAGAGATAGAAAGGTAGGTGCCAATGCTGTCCAGGGTGAAAAATGGGGTTTTTACCCCACCTTCCAGTATATTATGGGCCCAAGGTTTTTACCAGAGGTAGTTGGTAACCCTGAGGGGTTGTGGTAAAAATTTTATGGCAGGGGGAATAGGGAAAGGGGTGAAAGTAGGGACTTTACTATTTCACCAGAAGGTGTTTGATGTGTGTTTGGGCAAGAAAAGTTTACCCACTTACTGAGTTATTCAGCAAGGTCAAATTTTAGGTGAAAATAGGCCTGATTACGAAGTTTGAGCTCAAGTGGGCAAAGTTGACAATGGAAACTTTGTGAACCCTAGAAACTAACAGAATCAGGTTTATGTAGATGTAGTTATGCTAAGCGTTTACCCTTGACGCACCACTTGGTGTAGCATCATTATTTGGTGATTAGAGTATGTCCACAAGGTTTGGGGTCAAGGGGAGAAACTTCACAATGTAAAGTTGTTCAAATTTGAATATGGACATGGAGGGTTTTGGGATGGTTTGATGAACCAAATCAACTTGGATTGAGATGAAACTTTGAAAGATCATTACCCATGATAGTGTTGACTTGCTAGAATTTTCCTGGAACTTATTGAGAATATTTCTTATAGAAATATTTCAAAAGCTTGATTTGAACAGAAAGGGTTTTGAGGGGTTTTGCCCATGATTTGAACATGCCCATGTGTTGAAACTCATATATATGGAAAATAGATGTCCATTGAGTTTCCCTAAATTTTCTAAAATATTTTGAAAGCATTTAAATAAATTTTTCCCTATGAAAAACCATTTCTAGTCTTAAGAAAAAGCCTATACATAAAATATTAAAATAATATTTAAAATTAATATTTGGTAGTTTTGGGAAGTCATAAATATAGTAGGTTTGAAATAAAGCCTTTGGGGAATAAGGATCCACCCAATTTGAGGACTTGCAGTGCAAACCTCAATTCAGGGGGTTTTGAAGACCTAATTTGGATAAATCCTTTTTGATCAAAATAAAATTGGATAAAAAAAATAAGTTTGGGCACTATTCACATGTCATGATCATTTGGCAAGAGGTTTGGGTCAAGGAAGATGAATATGAAGGGCGATAGAATCCAGGAGTGCCATACACCACAATCAACAAGCAAACAATTCAAACAAGCACAAGCGTTGAAAAAGTTTTAATTGGCTCAAAATCTTATAAATCCAACATGACAAGGTGATACAAACACAGGGTGTGACAGACCTACCCTCTTACAAGAATCTCGTCCTTGAGATTCCTAGGCTAAGCGCTGAAAAGATAAGGGAACTCTGATCTAAGATCGTCTTCATGCTCCCAGGTTGCTTCAACTTCAGTGTGGTTGCTCCATTGGACCTTGAAGTACTTAATGGTGCGGCTTCGGGTGCAACGCTCGGCTTCATTCAGAATGAGAGCTAGCCTCTCACGATAAGTGAGGTCTGGCTAAAGATCGATGGCTTGATGGTCGATATCCTTGTAGTGGTCGAGGCGGTTGGGAACTTGGAGACACTTCCAGAGTTGTGACACATGAAAGACGTTGTGCACATCCGACAGCTCGGAAGGTAGCTCTAGCTGATAGAAAACTTCTCCTCGCATCGCGGTGATCTTGAACGGGCCAATGTATCTTGGTGCCAGCTTTCTTTTGACGTGGAAACGCTTGGTTCCCTTGAGAGGCGTGACCCGAAGGTAGACATGGTCACCGACACAGAAGCTCACTTCTCGGCAGTGGGAGTTAGCGTAGCTTTTCTGTCTTGACTTGGCGGTCTCAAGGCGCTCTTGGACGAGTTGAACTTGCTCTTTTGCCTCGCAGAGGATATCTGGTCCAAAAACTAATCCTTCTCCGGTCTCTTACCAGTTGAGGGGAGTACGGCACTTGCATCAATACAACACCTCAAATGGTGCCATCTGAAGACTCGACTGATAGCTGTTGTTGTAGGAGAACTTGGAGAATGGTAGGCAATCTTCCCACTTGGGTCCATACGCCAAGACACAATCGTGGAGCATATCTTCGAGTATCTGATTTACTCGTTCTATTTGCCCACCAGTCTGGGGGTGAAAAGCAGTGCTGAAGGAGATCTTGGTTCCCATGGCTTCTTGAAACTTCTTCCAGAATCTTGAGGTGAACTAGGCTCCTCGGTCAGACACAATTTCCCTTGGAACTCCGTGAAGACTTACGATCCGGTTGATGTAGAGGTTCGCGAGCTGGGTTCCATCATAGGTGGTCGTGACGGCAATGAAGTGGGCTACCTTAGTGAGGTGGTCGACAATGACCCAAATTGAATCATGTCCTTTACTTGACCTGGGTAATCTAGTGATAAAATCCATCCCGATTTTATACCACTGCCATTCAGGCACTTTGAGAGGTTGGAATAGCCCAACGGGTCGCTGGTGCTCAGCTTTGAATCTCTAGCATATGTCACACTTGGCGACAAAGGTGCCTATCTCCCGTTTCATGCCATGCCACCAGAATCTTGCCTTGAGGTCTTGATACATCTTGGTTCCTCCAGGATGGATGGAGTATGGAGTGTCATGAGCTTCTTGCAAGATCAAGTTCGTGAGCTCCTACTTTTTGGGTATGCAAATGTGATTCCAGAACCATACAACTCCTTGTTCATCCACTGAGAATCCTGGGGCTTTTCCTTCCTTGATCTTCCTCTTGATGCCTTCAATGCTCTCGTGTCCCTTCTGGGCTTCCTTAATATCATACATCAAGGTAGGATTTGCTTCGAGGATGGCGAGGAATCCAGGTGCAACCAGTTCCAAGCCAAAGCTTTCAAGTTCTTCATACAGGGCGGGTAGCCTTTCCTTAATCATGGCATTCAAGGAACAAGCCTTTCTGCTCAAGGCGTCTTCTACCACGTTGGCCTTCTGGGGTGGTATTGAACACTAAGGTCATAATCCTTGATTAAATCCAACCATATTCGCTGCCTCATGTTCAATTACCTCTAAGTGAAAATATACTTCAAACTCTTGTGGTCTGTGTATATCTCACATCGCTTTCCGAGAAGGTAGTGTCGCCATGTCTTCAAGGCATGAACCACGACTACCAACTCAAGATCATGAGTTGCGTAGTTCTATTCATGAGGACGTAGTTGTCCGGATAGATATGCTACGACTCTGCCTTATTGCATCAGAACACCTCCAAGCCCGGTTCTCGAAGCATCACAGTATATCACAAACTCCTTGTGAATACCAGGGGTGGCCAAAAATGGGGCTGTGGTCAATCTCTTCTTGAGTTCCTGGAAGATTTCCTCGCACTTAGCTGTCCATTCTAACTTCTTGTCCTTCATCAAAAGCTGTGTCATGGGTCGGGCAATGATTGAGAACCCTTCCACGGACTTGCGGTAATACCCGACGAGTCCGAGTAAGCTCCTGACTTCCTTCACGGTGGTAGGAGTTTGCCATTCAGTCACGGCTTCAATCTTGGCAGGATCCACTTATAGTCCCTCTGTAGTCAACACATGACCCAAGAATCCAACTTCATGTAGGCAGAATTCGCACTTGCTGAACTTGGCATAAAGGTGGTGCTCTCGAAGCTTCTCTAGGACCAATCTCAAGTGTTCCACATGCTCTTCTTCAGACATGGAGAAAACGAGTATGTCATCGATGAAGACGACGATGAACTTGTCCAAGTACTCCATGAAGACTTTATTCTTGAGATACATGAAGTAGGCAGGGGCATTGGTTAACCCAAATGACATGACCGTGTATTCATACATGCCATACCGGGTTACAAATGCCGTCTTCGGAATGTCTTGGGGTCTGATCTTCAGCTGATAGTACCCTGACCTGAGGTCGATCTTGGAAAACACCTGGGCTCCATTCAACCGATCAAACATGTCTTCAATCTTGGGGAGTGGGTACTTGTTCTTTATTGTGACTTCATTGAGAGATCGGTAATCGACACAGAGTCTGATAGTTTCGTCCCTCTTTGGCACAAATGGAACAGGTGATCCCCAAGGAGAGGCACTAGGGCGAACGAATCCTTTTCTGAGTTGCTCTTCCAGTTGCTTCTTCAACTCACCCAATTCTTTGGATCCCATCTTGTAGGCCTTCTTATAGATGGGCCTTGATCCAGGCATAAGCTCAATGATGAACTCAATGTCGCGGTTAGGAGGCATTTCGGGCAGCTCATCAGGAAACACATCCGGGTATTCACATACCACTGGCACTTGATCCAACTCAACTCCTGATAGACAGTTAGCCTGAGGGGCTTGAGTGGAGGTAGGGTTGGGAACATACTTGACTTCCACTCCTTGGCTATTGGTCATAGTGAAAATCCTTTTGGCATAGTCTAACAAGCCTTGGTGCTTGGTCAACCAATTCATGCCAAGGACGACGTCCAAGCCAGGTGAATCCAGAACTATAAGGTCTGCTAGGAAGTCTACACCATTGATGTTAATATCCGCTCCTTTACAACCTATCCCAGACTTCATAACTGATCCTGGGGTTTGTATCAACATACGACTACCTAGGGGTGTAGGTTTCATGCCACTCTCTAATGCAAACTTTTGGGTGACAAAAGAATGCGAAGCTCTACAATCAAACAATACTGTTACTGGGGTTGAGTTGACAAGGAACATACCCAGTGTGACGTCCAGGTCTTCCTGGGCTTCCTCTGCGGTGACGTGATTCACACGACCCTTGCCATTGTTGGGCTGGTTGCGGGGAGCTGGGTTCCTTGGTGGTGCTCCACGACCTTGACCTTGAGTTGGCACATTGGGGCGCGGTGCATCTAGCTTCTTGTTGGGGTAAAGTTTAGAGATGTGTCCAGACTGACCACATCCAAAACAAGTGACTTGCCCAGGGTTGCTGTTGTAGTTCCTGCCACCGTTGTTGTTATTGGGGTTGTTGTAAGCTGGCCTAGGACTGGCATACTATTGAGGCTGGTAGCTCGGACGAGGCGCGGGAGGTCTAGCCTGTTGTGGTTGATAGGTTTGCTTGGCTGGGGCTGGCTGCCAGGGGCGAGGCTTCTGGATGCTGGGGCTACCTTTGTTGATCATTTTGCGCTTGCGAGTGTCGTCTATGGAATGCCACTTGTCCTCCTCATGAGGGCCTTGTTCACAAGGTCGAAGAAGGTACGACAGTAGCAGACGATGAGCTGATACTGCAGGGTATGTTGAAGTCCTTCCATGAAGTGTTCCTTCTTGGCAGCCTCCATGTTGACCTCTTCAGGTGCATACCTTGATAGCAGGTTGAACTTTTGCAGGTACTCCTTGACAGAGCCACTTCTGTCACATCCCTAACTAGGTGTCTTAGGTTAACATGTGCTTGCATCATCATCATCATCATTCTTGCATCAACAAGAAATGGGAGGAAAAGAAAACCCCAACCCACATTGAATAAAGCAATTCAAATTAGTGAAATTTCAACAAATCCAAAATGCCCATCAAGAATGTTCCCTATGTCTGATAATTGAGGACATGGATATACCAGTGACCATTTTAATTATTTGAACATTTCAAATAATTAAAATTTATGATTTAAGTCTCTGAAAATGACAAATAAAATCATTATCATTAATTCTGATTTCAAAACCCCTAAAACTTTTTGAATAGGTTTGAAATATTCAAACTCTATTTTAGAAATTGTTTGGGGATAATTTGAAAGTTATTTGAACCTGGAAATAAAATAAACATAGGTCAGAAAAATAGAAAACAGAAGAAAGGAAAAAAGAGAAAAAGAGAGAGGGAGCTTACCTGCTAGCCCATCTAGCCCAGGAGGGTCTTCTTCCTCCTGGCGTCCAGTAGGCGCGGCGTGTGGCCGCCGTGCGCTCACGCCGGTGGCGCCACGCAGCTGCCTGCCTGGCTCCTCCCTCGCCAGCGCGACGACGGGGATAAGCTCCGAGACGCTTCCCCGCCGCTCTTTCCCTCCTCTTCCCTGCTCTCCCCTCTTCTCCTCTCGGCTCCGCCATGGCCGCTCCATAGCTCGCCGTCCCCAGCTCATCTCCGTCCATCCCCCTTGCTGTAGTGGAGGCAGAAGCTCCGCCTAGACTCCCTGGTCCTCCTCGCCAAAGGAATCTCCGCCCAGAGCTCCATCGAGGGAACCCTGACCTCTTCTTCCTCCTCGGGTCAAAAGCTCGCCGCCGTCGATTCTTCGCTATCAAGCCGTCCCCGAGCTCAAGTTCGTCGCCTCAGCACCCGTAGTGAGCCCCCGAGCATTTCCCCTCTCCTTCCGTTCGATTTCGAGGCCCGTAGCTGAGCTTTGGCTCGAGCCCGAATTCCGGTCGCCGCCGTTTTCGTCGCCGATGCCAACTCCGGTGACCAGTAGGTCATTCTAGGGATGCCATCGGGTTCGTAGAGTCCTGTAGGTGTCATAGGTGCTATGAGCGCGTGTCGATGAGGTCTGTAGCCGTAGTTCCATCGGAGCCCGAGCGCCGCCGTCCGCCAAGGTCGTCGCCGGCGACGTTCTAGGCCACCCCAGCCCCGGGGACGTGCCCAGATGGACGTGCGCGTGCATAGGCTCCCGTTTGAGACCAACCGCCATGGATTTGGTCGTCGGAGGTGGGTTTCCGAGCCCCTCCGCCGTTCCTGGAGTCGCCGGCGGCTCAACGCCGGTGGCTCTGGTCAGTTTGACCACGGGGGTTGACCCCTGACAGGTGGGGCCAGCCCGTGGCTAATCTTGATTAGGAATAAAAATAATTAATTAAATTAATTAAACTAATTGGTTAATGACATGTGGGCCCAGGTCTGTTAAATAGTTAGGATTAGTTTTAATTAGTTAATTAAGTTAACCAGTCACTGACATGTGGACCCCACATGTCAGGTTTGACTCTGGTCGGGTCAGCTGACCAGCTGATGTCATCATGATGTCATGCTGACACAATAACTCAATTTCCTTAATAAAAATAAATCAGGAAATTCCAGAAATTATTTAAAACTTTGAAAAATCATATAAAATAATCTGTAAGTCAGATGAAAATAATTTATATATGAAAATTGATCAGAAAAATCCAATGAATCCAATGGTGCTATTCTCATGCATGTTAGAGCAATATAAATAGGTGAACATGGACATTTGCCATTAGGTTAATATATGGAATTTGAAATGAGAACAACTTTGAACCTATATTCAAATCCATTTCAAATTGACATGACCACTAGTTACATTAGCTCATCCATGCATACTAATATGCCATGATCATGCATCATATTGTTGCATCTGCTTGTACTGAATGCTTTTATCTGCATTGCGGTAGGCCCTAATCCGGAGGATACTACTCCGTACCCTGACGAAGGAGAGAACTCTTCCGCAACCCAGCAAGGCAAGCAACCTCATTGATCATTTCGATAACATCCCACTCTCTCGCTCCTGCTCTCATTTATTGCATTAGGACAAACGATCACATGTCAGTTATACATGGTAGATGATCCTATTCTTATGCATGACCTGATCTTGTCACAGTAAATAGCTAAACCTTGCAACCTAGCATACCTGGTAGATGCTTGTGCCATGATGTGCTTAGCTTACTTTTCCTGCTATGCTTGCTATGCTTAGAGTTGTGTCAAGTCGGATTCATCTGGGTGATGAACTGAGTGAAACAGTGTTGTCCGATGTGATGAGCTTATAATGAATACGATTTGGTAAAGGTAGCGATGAGAGGCTATGTAGGAGTACATAGTGGGTTGTCTCATTGGGACCGTTCTTAGGAACTAGGTTCCGTGTTTGTGATCCAAGACTAGATACTACCACACGTTGGGATACTTAACTGACCCTCTCGACTTTTCAGTCGATTAGTCCTTGGTCCAGGTATTGCAAGTAGTTTTTGGTGTTTATAGCATGCTGGAGGCCGTGCGTAGCACTGACCCTCGGGGTGGGTTACGACGCGGTAGGCAGTGGCACGGTGTACCAAGGGTCACCCGAATGGTGGGCTTGGGAACCCTACGCACATCGTTTGGGACCGTAGCGGAAACTTCGGCCGGACTTCCGTGCGGGTTCAGTCTCAAATAGGCGGTAGCCTGGACTAGAGGTCTTATGTGATTGACGGTCGTGGCCGACTCCCTCGCTGGGCATCCGCTTGAAGGTTGCCGAGGTGCATGGTTTATGGCACACAGCGATAAGTGGCGAGAGCGTGTGTGAAGAAGTACACCCCTGCAGGGTATGAAACTATTCGAATAGCCACGTCCTCGGATATGGACTACTTGGAGAACTTATGATGTTCATAGATAATCAAATGGATACTTCTAAAAATCTCAAGACAAGCGTGAGTACCGTGAATGACACTCTTCCGGAAGGGGAAGGTGAATCCATGGTAGTGTATTGTGATGGAGGTAGTGGACTCGTGTGCGATAACTAAAATTGTAACAAGGAGTTAAAATTGAGTAGTGTAGGTTAGCCATGAGTCAAAGTTGGCTTTCTGCATAAACTCCACCACCCCCTTGTTGATACATGAGCATAAATAGACTAGGTCTGTTCTAAAGACTTGCTGAGTACGATTGTACTCATCCTTGCTTAATTAATGTTGCAGAAGAGAACCAGGACCCATCAGGTGGGTTCTATCTAGACGTTGACGATGCCGAATAGCTGGTGTCCCAGCTACGATCTTGCCCGTGTGGTGGGCTGTAGATAGTCAGGCCATGTGCCCCTTTTATATTTTGCCGTCTATACCCAGACAGCTTTAGTTTCCGCTGGCTTGTATGACTATGTTTGTATGACTTGAGTGCCGGGTCATGTGACCCCTGTCTGTATGTACATATTATGCAAGGCTCGTCTGAGCCTCTTAAATAAAAGTCATGTTATTATATGGTTATGTTGTGATGCCATGGTTGTATCTATGCATATCGGGCATGTCGTGCGTACGTGTGACGTGCAACGGTATGTATGGGATCCGACACCTAGTCTTGTGCCTTTAGTAGTACTCTTTACGGGAAACTGCCTCTTTGTGCTTTCACCGAGCCATGGTAGCTTGCTACTGCTCCGGACACATTGATTGACCGGCATGTATCCTTCTTTGCTGTTGTGTCTGTCCCTTCGGGGAAATGTCTCGTAGTGTAATGGAGTCCCTGTAGCCTGTTACAACTCGTCTATGTGCAGTGATGACATTCATGTCTCGCAACGTAATGGACTCCTTGTAACTTGCTACGACTCGTCTACACACGCTTGAGGCCGCCACCTGCATTGCTGGGTTATGTATGCCTGTTTCCGTACGGATGTGCCACTTGGGTTCTATGACTAGTTATGTCGGCTCGGGTTCTTTGTTGTGTGATTGCCAGCGACATGTTCACATACGTGAGCCAAAAGACGCAAATGGTCCCGGCCAAGGTAAGGTGGCAGCCGTGGAGTACCGTGCGTGAGGCCGCAAGGTGATGTGGCTTGTTACAGTATGGAATCATATGACTTAGGATCGGGGTCCTGACAACTTCCTTGCTTCAGCGCTCAGAATTCTCTCTTCTTGATAGCCATGATCCTAGAAGGAATGTGGGCAGTGCAGAATCCTTCCTTGAAGTCATTCCAAGTGATCACATGCTCACCTTGCATGACCTTGAATCCATCCCACCAAGCTCGGGCGGTACCACCGAGGCAGTGAGAGGCATAAAGCACCTTCTCATGGTCCTCATTGCAATTGACCAGTGCAAGGAGGTCCTCGATGGTGTGGATCCAGTCATCAGCATCCAATGGTTCAGCTATCTCGGTGAAGGTTGGGGGCGAATTCCTCATGAACGCAGATAAAGTGGGGCGGCCATTGCCGTTCCTGCCTTGCTGCCAGTTGTTCACAAGGGCCTGAGCCATCTTCTGGGTAGGAGCATTGTTGGCTTGGCATTCCTCCCGGAGAACATGGAGAAACTGAGCTATGGTCATGTTGTCCGGTGGAGGTGGTGGCGGGGGAATGTCGCCTTGTGGCTGCTCCTGGTGTCCTCCAACGTGAGTAGCCCCACCAACTCCCTGTTGCTGGCTTGAGTCGCCATCTTCAGGGTTGGCGAATGAGCTGTTGCGGGTAACAGCCACCATCCTGTTTGGAGCAACCAAGTCAAACAACTGGGATAGATGAGAGGAAAAGCAACGATGGAAGAGCGCGCCTAAGGGGGTTGGTCAAGTGCAAGTGTGGTAAATCAAAGGTCGAAAGACCAACATATATTAAGATAGACGATGGAGTCGCTTACATGTTGCCTAAGGCAAAAGCGCGACTTGCATCGAACACAAACAACAAAAAAACAACAAGCACACATGGTTTCATATGAACCATTACACGGACTCGACTTCGCATGAGGGATACATGACTGATCCTACCCTAGGGGTTCTCACATTCAGGTGGTGGAGTGCTCGGTCTCGTAGTCACACTCCTCTGGGTCTTCCTCCTATTCATTGTCTGAACGGGCATCATTCCCGGTCGAAGGGGTCGGGGAACGAGGAGGTCCATCCCGACGACGCTTTGCTGGCGGGTCAGTGAAGAGCTCATGGTACTCCTTCGCACTCATGCGATGACGATGTGTGGGTGCATCACTAGCTGGGGGTACTCCTCCTCTATAAGCGACGGTTGGTTGTCCCTCAGGGGCTCCATCCTTATTGATCTTGTCTAGCTTCGTCTTGGCTTGCCGAAGTAGCTCTCGCGTGTGGTAAAGTTCCCCGTAGAGCTTCACGGACTCCTTAATCAAGTGGTGAACCAGACTATCGACGGAGAGGCTGAAGTAGGTTTGGAACCTCAGTGGTGTGCCATCCTCCTTGGATGGAATTAGCGTCCAACTCTCACCAACATCATCCTTCCTAAAGGGAAGGTAGTGAGTAGCCGGCTCGTCAGCCATCTCTGGAATGATGTCTCGAAGGTATAGGAGTGCCTTGCGGTGCAGCTGACTCGACTGGGAGTATCATGGTCTCCATCCTCTATCCTTCAAAGAACCAACTCGTTGGGGAGTCATTTGCCTTGATGACCACATCTGCGTGGTACTCCTTCGTGACGACATCAACCCAGTGCTCATGGTAGAGGAAAATGGGTGGTTGGCGAAACTGGCCCTTCTCCAGGCTATCCCCAAGGAGTAAGGGAAAGCCGGATGTCAGGAAGGCTTCGGGTACGACGACCATCTACAAAGGATTGAAGGGAGGAGAGTCAGCAAAGTGTTGTGTGAAGAATAGAAGAGATAAATAGTACATAATTCCTAAGTATAGGTGCTAGGTGTAGTTTTGAAAGCAGTTTTATCCTGACTAACGACCATGCTAACTAAGGGCTTCCTACAATTAGGATGGCTCTAATACCAGCTCTGTGGGGACCCTGACTCATAAGTCGTGATCACCAAATGCATGTGTACAGTGATCCCAGAGATCAATGCTCACTGGACACATAGAAGTTGAATAACAAGAGTCTTACATCCACATTTAGCATCTTACACAAATAAATACCATGAAGTTCTAGTCTTACATAGATAGGGCCACAAGGGCCAAACACTTAAATAGAACAAGCAACGGAAATCTTGATCAAAAGCGTGAACCCATGCCATCTGCCTTAAACCTACAGGCATTCTGACTAGGAAGCGTCCTAGTTCGCATGTTCATCACCAACGAACTCTTCAACATAATCCTGTTCTTTCCATGCCTGGCCAATTAAATAACCAGTGGAAGCCAATGAGTACTTTGAATGTACTCGCAAGAAACCCAAGTTGTGGAACAAGTAATAATGATGCATGATATAGCACTAAGTAGATAACTTGCGGAAAGCCAATTTTGAATGCAATGACATGATCAAGTAACTAGGTAACCATGCGTCAACAGTTGGCAGATATCCATATGAACATGTTATAGATATCATCATAAGAAGGGGTTGAACATATCATGTTCAATCATTATGCTAAGTCATCGGACTTAGTCAATCGTCAAGCTAAGTCATCGATCTTAGCTCAGGTAACCTCTTTGTCACCAACACACACACACACTCACACCAAGTTTGTGAAAACATCCGGACGTGGCATAAGCAGCACCACCCAACTATCCTTGACCGCGGACACGGCTATTCGAATAGTGTTACGCTCTACAAATTTTGCACACTTTACCCACAAGACTCAGGGAACTTCCGTGTGATCCACGTCTCGCGGTATATAACATACCTGAGGTAAGCACCCGAACAATGCCTTTCCCATGGTGATAGTAAGCAAAGAGTCCACTCATTGGTGCCATCCCTCATGATATACATCACACGTATCCTCCATGAGGGCATGCAACGGTGTGCCCGGTGCCTGCTAAGACATCGCATGGCCTTCCACTTCCGGGACGACCCCATCTCAAGAGTGAACACTTCACTCTTGCCACTAGTATTGTGGGATCCCTGCTAGCACCAACCATAGTAATCAACCTCCATCCCATAAGGGGTATCGTGGTTGTGCATGTAAGGTTGGGATGGTCGACAATTCTTAAACCCTCCGTTTTTGAAAACACACCCTCATCCTGATCTGACACACCACTTCTTTCTCAAGTGGTCACCCAACTCATCATCATCTCCCTCGGGCATTAGTGGCATGAAACGGGGTTTTCGAAAAGTCTTGGAAATCATTTCTTCCTTTCCATCACTATGCATAAATCCCATCCCACTTGCGTAGCATCTAATAGCATCCTATCTACACCCGCCTGTATAAACCTCATAAGGTGGTAGGGTCATGCACGATGCAAGTGTCAAAGGTAAAAGTGTCGGGAACAACCCACCAGAGTGGTCACTACTCCACATGATCAAGTGCAACGAAAGTAAAGTGCTATATGACATGCAGTGAACATGGTTTCTTAACATTGTCAAAGGGTTGCTTGCCTGGCTCAACAAAGTCTTTGGTTCCTTCAAAGTCTTCGGGTCCAACTCCCTCGTCAATAGCGCAATCTATCGTCGCGAATAAAAGCGATAAAAATAAGCATCACACAAAAACAGAGCACACAAAGCTAAATTTAAAATGCTACCCTACTCTGATAAATACTATAAGTTATACTAAAAATATTTGTCTAGGGTTTTGAAGTTAAAAAGATTTTCAAAAATATTTAAAACAGGGGCTGATAATGCCAAATAGGGTTTTTAAATTGATAGAATACAAAAAAGGTTTTCAAGTATTTTTACAAATGGCACTAATAAATTCTATGGAATATTTCAAGATTTTAGGTGAAAGAATATTGGGCATTGGATTTATTTCCTGTCCTGTGGAATTTTTGGAAGTCAGAGGAAAAAGAAAAAGAGAAAAAGGTAATGTGCCCTTTCGGGCCAAAGCACCGCAGCCGAACCGGCCCAAAGGGGGAACCGGCCCAGGGTGAGATGACGCACACGACAGGTTTAATTTTAAACCTGCCCGCGGGCCCATCTTGGCAACGAGAGAGGAGGGGGTGAGGGGATGACAGGTGGGCCCCACCTGTCATCCCTCTCCTTGCAACAGGGTGCAGGGGAGGCTCACTGGCGGGGTTCCGGGCTGCGGCATCTCAAGTGGAGGGCACCAGCATGCTGAGGGGCTTCCCACCGTCGGTGGGTGGTCGAGGTGGCCATCGGGGCAGAGGGAATTGCCGATGAGGGAGAAACCCGCACGGCGATGAGGGTTTGGCTTGGGCTCGAGTTCCCGAGCATGTGCACGAGGGTGCTGGGCACTAGGAAGTGGCTGAGGGGAGGAGAGAGTGAGGGGAGAGCAGCGGGAGCTCGGGGAGGACTTTAAATAGCCGAGCGCCAGTGCATCGAGGCCGCGGTGCGCTAGTGAGGACCGGGGCGACGGCACAGGCCACGGGGGCGCCCTGGGCCATGTCTGTGGTGGTCATGGACGTGGTCCGCAATCGCGGGAAGGAGAGGGGCGACTAGGGGGGTCCAGGGATGCGTGCGTGCAAGCTCGGCCATTGGGGCTCCTCGCCGGTGCCGTGCGCGGGCTGAGGGGGCAGCGGGGGAGGAGGGTCCCGACCACCTGGCGTCTTGCGGATGTCGAGGGCGGCCGGGGGACATGCTCCCACATCCCCAGGCGATCAGGGGGCCTCGGGATGCCCCTGCTACAGTGCGGTGGCGCACTGTAGCATGCTCCAGAGCGCCCAAATGGCAGGCATAGCCGTTGCCCCCGCGCTCTGGGATGTGCCCGCTTGTCTAGTACCTCCTCGGGGTCCTGGGATGCTCTAGGAGCTAGGGGAAGCTAGGGAGAAAGAATTGGGGTAGGGGAGAGGTAGAAAGGTAGATGCCAATGCTGTCTAGGGTGAAAAAAGGGGTTTTACCCCACCTTGCAATGGCTTATGGGCCTGAGGTTTTTTACTAGAGGTAGCTGGGGGTTGTGGTAAAAGTTTTATGACAAGGGGAATAGGGAAATGGGTGCAAGTAGGGACTTTACTATTTCACCAGAAGGTGTTTGATGTGTGTTTGGGCAAGAAAAGTTTACCCACTTACTGAGTTATTCAATAGGGTCAAATGTTAGGTGGAAATAGGCCTGATTACCAAGTTTGAGCTCAAGTGGGCAAAGTTGACAATGGAAGCTTTGTGAACCCTAGAAACTAACAGAATCAGGTTTCTATAGATCTAGTTATGCTAAGCTTTTACCCTTGATGTACCACTTAGTGTAGCATCATTATTTGGTGACTATAGCATGTCCACAAGGTTTGGAGTCAAGGGGAGAAACTTCACAATGTAAAGTTCTTCAAATTTGAATTTGGACAGGGAGGGTTTTGGGCTGGTTTGATGAACCAAATCAACTTGGATTGAGATGAAACTTTGCAAGATCTTTACCCATGATAGTGTTGACTTTCTTGAATTTTCCTGGAATTTATTGAGAATATTTCTTATAGAAATATTTCAAAAGCTTGATTTGAACAAAAAGGGTTATGAGGGGTTTTGCCCATGATTTGAACATGCCCATGTGTTGAAACTCGTATATATGGAAAATATATGTCCACTAAGTTTCCCTAAATTTTCTAAAATATTTTGAAAGCATTTAAATAAATTTTTCCCTATGAAAAACCATTTCTAGTCTTAAGAAAAAGCCTATAAATGAAATATTGAAATAATCCTTAAAATTAATATTTGGTGGTTTTGGGAAGTCATAAATATATTAAGTTTGAAGTAAAGCCTTTGGGGAAAAAGGATCCACCCAATTTGAGGACTTGCAGTGCAAACCTCAATTCATGGGTTTTTGAAGACCTAATTTGGATAAATCCTTTTTGATCAAAATAAAATTGGATAAAAAAATAGTTTTGGGCACTATTCACATGGCATGATCATTGGGCAAGAGGTTTGGTTCAAGGAAGATGAATATGAAGAGGGATAGAATCCAAGAGTGCCATACACCACAATCAACCAGCAAACAATTCAAACAACCACAAGCATTGAAAAAGTTTTAATTGGATCCAAATTTTATAAATCCAAAATGACAAGGTGATACAAACACATGGTGTGACACATGGATAGAATCTCATCATGAACTCAAAATTCATCGGATCCCAACAAACACATTGCAAAAGCCATTACATCAAATAGATCTCCAAGAGACCATTGTATTGAGAAACATAGAGAGAGAGAGGAAGCCATCTAGCTACTGCCTACGGACCCGCAGGTCTATGGTGGACTACTCACGCATCATCATAGAGGCACCTATGAATAAGATGAACCCCTCCGTGATGGTGTTAGATTGGATCTCGAGGTTCTGGAACTTGTGGCGGCTGGAATTGTGTTTCATCGACTCCCCTAGGTTTTTTAATTTTCTAGGAATTCATAGGCTCGATAGTCGGTTGAGGGGGTGCCTGAGGTTCCCACCCTCCACCAGGCTACGCCAGGGGCCTCTGGCACACCCTGGTGGAGGGTGGCCACCCTGGGCCCCCTATTCTGGTGATCATTGGCCCATCTTCCTTCATATGGTCCATAAAAAATCCACAAACATCCCGCCAGCGTTTGGGCTTCGTTTTGTCTCATTTTGGGCCTAGGCATCCCTATTACCAACATACTCTGGTGCAATGACAAGTGAATAAACACTCATCTTGAGAATAACACATCCAAACTGAAAAAATATCGGTCACCCCCTACCATTCATGAGCGGTACGAGTGAGGGAGTCCTAGTTTAAGGGGTCCTCAGGTGGCCGAACTGTTTCTCATGGGTCAGGCTATATGGGCTGATTATCGAGCATTGGATTGATCGAAGGCCCTATCTCTAGGAAGGAAGCTCCAAGAATCGTGGGGGTGTCCTCCAAGATTAGAATAGTGAATGGGCATGTTTTTCCTTCTATGTGTAACTGACCATGTGTAAACCCTAGGTACCCTCGGCGTCTATATAAGCCGAAGGGTTTTAGGTCGTAGGGCAGATGCCAACTCATCAAGGGTTTAGCTATTCGATATTGAGGTAGATCAACTCTGTAACCTACACATCATCAATATAATCAAGCAGGACGTAGGGTTTTACCTCCATAGGAGGGCCCGAACCTAGGTAAACATCATCTCCTTCGTGCCTTGTTACCATCGATCCTAGTCTCACAGCTCGGGACCCCCTACCCGAGATTCGCCGGTTTGGACACCAACATTGGTGCTTTCATTGAGAGTTCCGCTGTGATCACCAAAGGAATCGATGGCCTGCATTGTCATCAATGAAGAAGTCTGCAACATGGACACTTTTGTCCCCGGACAGATCTTCACTTTCGGCAACGTTGTGCTGCACGCTGACCCGACCGGCCATCTGGGCTGGGTCGAAAGTTTTGCCCGTGATCAAGAGGTCGGATTCGGGAACCTGGAGTTCTCCATAGACTGTCGGGACGATCTCTCTCTAACCGGGCTTGCAGTCTTGCCTGCCATGCCCGAAGACTCCAAGGCTTTAACCTCGAATCCCTCTTTTGGCCCCGCCTGTGGGATCCACCCCGGCGATGGACTGACCTTTAGTTTGGATTCGGCCATAGTGCCAGATGCCCGGACACCTGTTCTTGCCGAACACTCTCCTTGCACGGACGCACCGGAGGTCAACTCCGAACTCTTCGAGCAGGTCGACCCGATCAAGCTCTCGACACTCAACGAGGCCCTAGATCAGATCTCTTCGATGAAGATTACCAATAAACCAACCCCGATCTATGCTCAAATCGGTCTTAAGGTAGGCCAGGAAGAATTTTTCATCCCACCCGCCACCCACTTGATAGCCACTGTCGAGTATTTAACCGACATGTTGGACTATGCCTCCAAGGAGTCAGAACACATGGATGAGGAAGATTGTGCCCCCACCCCCGTAAACACAGGGCGATGGGTTGCCACCTCCACATACGACGTCTTCATGGTGGACACTCCAGCATCTAACAGCAAGCACACACCTAAAAACGATGGCGACAAATCGGGTGAAACGTCGTCAAGGCGCCGGAAGCCGCATAGACGATCAAAAGGAAAATGGGGAAGAAAAGCTATCGCCGGCACCAGGGACAGAGATACCCCGGAAGACCTCAGCGATTCCGATATCCCTGAACACCCACTAGATGATCAGGAGAGACCGGAAGATCAACTCAACCCTGGTGACCTAAATGATTCCGAGGACGACAATTACCTCCCCCTGTTGAGAGGAAGACATCCTAGAAGACGATGACTTCACCATCCCTGATAACCTTGAAGATCAGGAACTTAGCCACGGCCCGCAACCTGAAAGCAAAAGAACGACAACTTAAAGCCGAACAGGACAACCTCAATGATCAATGGACGATAGTCCTCTCAGCTAAGGAAGGATACGGTACCGGTCTTTTGGACCAACCTAAAAGCTATCCATGAAGAAGGCTGCTGCCACAATTCGACGACGAGCTCAATGACATGCCTTCTCCCAAACATACCACATATGACAAGCCGGACCGCCTCCCTCGAGGACGAGACAGGATGGCTGACGACACCGGTTATAGGCCGACGATACCCCAAAGACAGGGAAAAGAGCCAATAGAGCCCGATGACAGGTTCGACCTACGGCATGACCTGGACCATAAAGCAGGTCGCACAAGATCCATCTACGGATCTAGAGGGTACTCACCCGATCAAAGGGACAGGTACCGGCCTTGGGTTGACCGCAACAAGCAAGGCTGGGAAAGAAACCGATCAAGAGCAGACGCCGACTACCAGCGTGACATAGCTCGGGTTTGAAGCACTGCCCACCCGTTGTGCTTCACGGACGAGGTAATGCAGCACCAGTTCCAGGAGGGGTTTAAACCCATGAACATAGAGCAATATGATGGGACAACTGATCCAACCGTATGGATTGAGGATTTGCTCCTTCACATCCACATGGCGTGAGGAGATTATATCCACGCCATCAAGTATCTACCCCTAAAGCTTAAGGGGCCAGCTAGGCACTGGTTAAATAGCCTCCTTGAAAACTCCATCGGGTGCTAGGAGGATCTAGAGGATGCATTCCGATCTAACTTCCAGAGCACCTATGTTCGGCCGCCGAACTCATCCGACCTGAGCAACGTCATCTAGAAGCGAGGAGAGTTTGGGCGGCAATTCTAGAATAGCTTCTTCACCAAGAAAAACCAGATCATTGATTGCCCGGACGCTGAGGAAATAGCCTCCTTCAGGCACAACATTCGGGATGAATGGTTGGCTCTCCAGCTCGGCCAGGATAAACCTAGGACAATGTCTGCCCATACATCACTCATGACCCGCTTTTGCGCGGGCGAGGATAACTGGCTAGCAAGACAGAGCCACAACCCCGAAGACCCCAGAACCTCCGAAGTTCGGGAAGGAAACGGGAAACCAAAGCACAACAATAATAAGCGTCGGCACAACTATAGCAACATCGATGACACGACCGTCAACACCGGCTTCCGCAACTCCCGACCAGGGCAGCGGAAGAAGCCTCCTAAAGGTAATCGTGACGGACCCACCCCGCTGGACAAGATCATGGAGAGGCCTTGCCAGATCCATGGCACTCAAGAGAAGCCCGCCAACCACACCAACCATAATTGTTGGGTATTCAAATAGGCCGACAAACTCGCAACCGAGGATCAAGGCAAGGGCCCACACAGCGAGGATGAGGATGAGCCTCGCGGTCCGATCGGCAGTGAACAAAAGAAGTCCCTTCCAGAGGTAAAAACCATAAACATGATATACACCACTCATATACCGAAAAAGGAGAGGAAGCGTGCCCTTCGAGAGTTCTATGCCATAGAGCCTATATCCCCGAAGTATAACCCATGGTCGGAGAACCCGATCACCTTCGATCGATGCGACCACCCGACCAGTATCCGTCATGGTGGCTCGGCCACCCTCATCCTAGACCCCATCATAGATGGGTATCACCTCACTAAAGTCCTAATGGACGGAGGAAGTAGTCTTAATATGATTTACTCAGACACGGTGAAAAAGATGGGTATAGATCCATCAAGGATCAATCCCAACAACACTACCTTGACAGGAGTGATTCTAGGCGTCGAAGCCCGGTGCATAGGCTCTGTAAGACTGGAAGTAGTGTTCGGTTTTCCCGATAACTTTCGAAGCGAAGACTTGATCTTCGACATTGTTCCTTTCCGCAACGGATATCATGCCCTGCTAGGCCGTACAGCGTTCACTCACTTTAACGTCGTCCCACACTATGCATACCTCAAGCTCAAGATGTGCGGCCCCAAGGGGGTCATTAATGTTAATAGCAACACAGACCGCTCTCTCCGAACTGAGAAACATGCATTGGCCCTGGCGGCCGAATTCCATTACAATGATGATCGGCAAACGCCGACATCTGCCGTAAAGGCACGTAAGGTCGGAAAACAAGCTCGGTCTTAGCCCTAACTCTGAGAACCTTCATCCCCCCATAAACAGGGACTCGCCTCCCATTGCACATCCTTAGGACTGGAAAAGCACATGCCGAGGAGGCACAACTTTGCGCTCAAGATTCCATGGGCAGTGGTGGGGAAAACTATCAAAGTGTACGATTCGGCTGGACCGAAATACTACCATTAAATGTCTTCAGACACATTGCAAGTACCATCAAGGGCCTCCTAGAAGCATAAAGCTCATCCACACTTCGACAGCTTCTCAAGATTTTGTTTCCAAGGTCCGCTTGCCGAACAACAACACCCGTAGAGGTATACAACTCCCTAGGAGGCATAGAAGCGGACAAGCGACATGGCACATCGAGGACGTCAGGTCACCCATCGAAGACCCCTGGTATGACCCCTCCCGTAAAATTTTTATTTTCGAATACCTGTAAACAGTCGCTCTAGCAATTTGAATAATAAGAGTGGTTGAGAAAAATATTAAACCATTATAAATGGTCGTTTCGCTGTTCTTTTTTGGCACATACTCTATTTTATCCTTCTTCTTGCAAAACTATTCGGTACACATTACGATGCAACCGACTAATAGACCAGAGGCTCGAGTTTAAAAAATTCGCCCTATTCACAATTTATTATGTGTTCGGTGTCTTGGAACTCGCTTTATATGCATTGGTTTCGAACTATGTCTTGGGTCAATAGTTGGGTTTCCCGGATCCAGTGCTTGCCCCTTTACATTTCGCTCGTTCGGCTAAAGGGGCAAAGGCAGAACCAGTGCAGTTGTGTTTCCAACTAGCCTGGTCAAGCACCTCACGGGAGAAAGCCAAAAAATGATTGTCATAGTATGTGAGAACCGATCTGCGAATCTGAGCTTACGTGTCATAATAAAAACCTCATTAGAGGTTATTCCGTGTCATACGTCAGGTCTGGTATTCGTCCCAACCATGTGATATCGGTTTTAGTCGTGGTTTATCCAAACATCACAAACCACTAGGGGCTAGTCATCAACCCCCGCATTCCTTTTTGCGCTCCTACGGCTAAGTGAAAGTAATAAAGCACTATGGTCTAATTGCCTTGTCCGCCTCACACTACCGCCTTCGGGTACCGATAGCTCGGCTAAGGGTCACAGTGCATAGAAAGAGACACCTCGTGTAGTATCTACATGGGGGCTAAAGCCGACGACTCACAACTTTCAGTTTCAATGGCCACACAAGAGTTATAAATGAATGCAAAATATAAAAGGCATGATAAACCATGCATCATAAACATACAAGCATTCAAAGGTCTTTGGACATATTACTACACATTTACTCATAAATGTTTTCTTTCGAACACAGAGCCTCTCTCGCCCGAGCGCCCTCCATAACTACGGAGAAGTATCGCTCAGGGCACCTAAGCTCCTTTCCATATGGAAGAGGAGCGGCGGCTATCTTTATCGGATCAAGCCCCGGCCAGTGCACCTTGGCCTTCGCAAAGGCCATCCAAGCTCCCTCGATACACAAGGAATGCCTTAGCACGTCGATCCGGGGTGAGGCATCGCTCAGATTCTGCACCAGGCCGAAGTAGCTGCTCGGCAGTGGCTCGTTGGGCCATAGCCAGATACAAAGATCCTTCATGGACGGCTCCGCCATCCGGTGCAGCTCCATCAGCTGCTTCAGCTGCTCGATAAGGAGAGGAGAGCGCTCGGAGGCTTCAAATTGCACCCAGAATAGCCGAGCTTCATCTCCTTCTCCCCACGAAGCATAGTACTGATTTGCGTCCGCTATGCTCTTCTGGAGGTCCGAGCAGGCGCCTAAGGAACGCCACACTTGGGAGAGCAATGCGAACCTGCTATCACCAAAGACACACTGCAGTAAATACAACTTACCATCTATGATATCCTTCACTTGGCGGACATGCTCTTCAAAGAACCACCTATCCACCCGCTCCTTTTGGATATCAGATTTTAGGGTGGATAGTTTGGTGGCCTGTTCCTTGCCTTTCTACTCAAGGTCCTCGCAGTTCTTGACCTTCCGATTTAGCTTGTCTAGCTCGGCGGCATTAGCAGCCGCCGGTGATGATGAAGCCTACAAACAACAAACGCCTATCAGATTACCTGGGTTCATACCAACAAACCGTCATAAACATGACCCTATGTTCGGTCCTCTTCAGGGCTGTTAGAACATTCGTGACACTAATTTATGATTGACCGCCAGGTGAGTTTTTTTAAACTCACCCAGGGCTCGGGGGCTGCTATATATATAACGATGGCACAAAAGTAATCAATGTTCTAGAAACAAAACATTACGTGGTTCACCTGGAAGCCCGTCAGGAGACCGTTGAAGGCCTCCTTCAGTACACTATCAACGGACTGAATACTTTGCAAAACCGCACCCACAAGGGTGCGGTGCTCCTTGTAGATGGAGGCGCCTGATAGAGCCTCCCCCATGACCGTACACCCCTTGGTCGGTGGCGCCCGTGGTGATCGGTTAGCCCGATCTCCAATCGGGGATTGAACCGGTGGCTCCAGAGGCATGGCATGCTCCGAAGATGCCCTTGGAGGGGACTGGACATCCATCCATCTAGCCTCCTCAGTATCTGGGAGGGGCTCCTCCCCCCGGTCTTCGGCGGCCAAGGAGTTAACCTCGACCATGACGCTGTCGGCCCCGCCACTGGTGCCTGGCTCCATAAGAGCCTGGTGGGATGACACCTCTGCGACATCCTTCATGGTGCCCGGAGGGGTGGGATGCGACGCAGTCCTGCTCTCCGCTAGCTCGGCGGGTGGGGTCTCCCTATTCGAAACTTGGTCGGTGGGGAGAACGCATGGTGGGATGCAGAGCAATAGGCGCTCACGTGTTAATAACCTTCAAAACTTGGCATTAGTAGCTCAGGGAGTCTTCGGATGCTTACCTCGAGTTGGGGGCTTGATCCTTAGGTTCCTTTGAGGAACCTTCTTGAAGTCTTTAAACTCGGTATCCGAGTCTGAACTGTCGTAAAGCAGGATCAACCGCGGCCGACGTGCCTTCTTCGGGGCAGGAGGAGGTACGTCCTATGTGGTGTCTGGTGTTGCCGCCCTCTTTCTTGCAAGCAGGGAATCGCCTTCCCCCTCGTCCCGATGCTCCTCCTCTTGGTTTGAGGAAGCATGGCTTTCCTCGGACACAGCGTCCAGCTGGTCGTTGATATGGAGGCCTCCTCGGTTTGTCTTCTTCTTCTGTCCTGCTTCTCTGGTGCATTGTAAGGCGCCACGATGAGCATCTCCGACAATAGCTTGGACCTGGGGTCTTTGGGCTGTGGTGCCGGGCAGTTGATGCCCGTGGCTTTGCTCAACCATTTCTATAGAGGTGTTCAGAAAAGTGCTTAGATTTTATTTTGGAAAACAGAGCCTATCTATTAAAACTATGTTATACCTGGAAAGCAAGGTTATCAACATGAAGGCCACGATCCACCTCCTTGGCTGGCCAGTTCTCCTGGGCCCTGAACAACGCCTTTCACAGCTTCTCCGAAAAGGTGCGGAAGAGCCGATGAATAGTAGGCTCATCGTCAAACTGATAAGCCCACATGGAAGATGCCCGACACTCACACGGGAGGATGCACCGCTGAAGCATGATTTGAACTACGTTGGCTAGCTCGATCTCTCCTTTGATCATTGAGGCGATGCGCCTCTGTAGGTTATCCACCTCAGCATCTGACCCCCAGTTGAGGCCCTTTCAAAACCATGAGGTCAGTCTGGTGGGGGGACCAGATCTGAATTCGTCTGTGGCAACCCGACCTTCCTTCCTTGGCTCGGTGGTATAAAACCACTCATTTTGCCAAATTTTGATGGTGTCGATGAAGGTGCCAGATGGCCATCCGTTGCGAGGGATCTTGCTGATGACCGCCATTCTGCAATCTGTGTGTTCGCCTGTGACGCACTTCGGCTTGATATTACATACCTTGAGACACAGTCCAAAGTGTTGTTCGACCCGCAAGAAGGCCTCACAAACGATGATGAAGGCTGTTATGTGCATGAAGGAGTTCGGCGGGAGGTCGTGGAAGTCGAGTTCGTAGAAGAACATGAGGCCCCTGATGAAGGGGTGGAGTGGGAAGCTCAGTCCTCGAATGAAGTGAGGGATGAATACCACCCTCTCACCTGGCTTGGGAGTCATGACCACCTGGTTCTTCTTCGGAGCGCGGTGGTAGATGTTGGCGGGGAGGTAGCCGACGTCCTTCAGGTCCCGTATATCCTGGTCAGTGACCGTGGAGGCCTCCCACTTGTCGTTGGAACCAGAACCGGACATGGCCGAGCTTGGAGGGGGAGTTGTGGAAAACCTAGATCTGTGCTCTAGAAGCTCAAGACATTGGGTAAGCAGAAGATGTGAATGGGAAGCATCGTTATGCCTTGGGGTTTTTCCCTTCTTATGGGGCTAGTCGTTGGGTAACCTCCATTTACTGTGTCGCATATCCCTCCTCTTCCCAAGACGCGCGTGCTGTTATACACGCATGATTAAACATATCCCGTGTGAAATGGAGCACGACCTGTGCATTGATGGATCTGTTGGTGAAAACAGCCTCAAATCACGGATCGAGTTTTTGCAACTGGTCCAACAGTCATGGTGGGCTGCGACCTTTCGTCAAAAAGGTTGTCAGGGAACTCTGTTTGCTCTTTGACGCTTGGACTTTGGGGCTAAGCTATTCATGGTGCTCGGACGATCCACAAACCGGGAAAAACTGCATGTCATCGGAGACCGAACTAAACTCATCCGATCATTGATTGAGGAGAAGAACTTGCCTCGTAGGCCGAAGACTCTGATCAAGCGAAGTTGGAGCTAAGACCCTTGGCATTGGAGGCTAGTTCGAGGGATACTGAGGGAGTCCTGGTTTAAGGGGTCCTTGGGTGGCCGACCTGTTTCTCATGGGCCGGGCTATATGGGCCGATTTTCAAGCATTGGATTGATCGAATGCCCTGTCTCCAAGAAGGAAGCTCTGGGAATCGTGGGGTGTCCTCCAAGATTGGAATAGTGAATAGGCATGTTTTTCCTTCTATGTGTAACCGAGCATGTGTAAACCCTAGGTACCCTCGACGTCTATATAAGCCGGAGGGTTTTAGGTCGTAGGGCAGAGGCGAACTCATCTAGGGTTTAGATATTCGATCTTGAGGTAGATCAACTCTATAACCTACACATCATCAATATAATCAAGCCGGACGTAGGGTTTACATCCATAGGAGGGGCCAAACCTAGGTAAACATCGTCTCCTTCGTCCCATGTTACCATCGATCCTAGTCTCACAGCTTGGGACCCCCTACCCGGGATCCGCCAGTTTTGACACCAACAACGAGCACACACAAAGGAAAATTTATTTTGAAAGTTTAGAGATGGCACATACAAATTTTCTTGGAACGGCATGGAAATACCGTATATAGGTAGGTATAATGGACTCATATGACAAAACTGGTTTAAGGATTTTGGATGCACTAGTAGTATTTCTACTTAGTACAAGTGAAGGCCAGCAAGATATAGAGAAGCATCCAACCAAGAAACAAAAAATCACATAAGCGAGCATTAAGCATAACTAACGCTGAATAATGCACCATAAGTAGGATGTAATTTCGTAGCACAACTATTGACTTTTGTGCTTGCATAGGGAATCACAAACCTTAACACCAATATTCTTACTAAGCATAATTACTCACTAACATAACTCACATATTACTATTGTCATGTCTCAAAACTATTACAAAGAATCAAGTTTAATTTGTCCAATGATCTTCATGGAAGTTTTTATTGTATCCCTCTTGAATGTCTATCACTTTGGGACTAGTTTCATATGTTGCAATTGCTTTTGACAAGATCACATGGATATAAGTGAAGAACATAAGCATAAAAGTTTCATCTCTCAAAATAATATAAGTGAAGCATGAGAGGATTTCTTCAAACATGTAAAAGCACGTCGTGCTCAAAAAGATATAAGTGAAGCACTAGAGCCATTCTTTTGCTCAATAGTTTTAAGTGAAGCATAAAGAGCAATTCTAACAAACCATAGCATGTTTTTAGCTCTCTCAAATAGGTGGGTGAATAAAACATAAAAGCAAATAAATAAAACATACAAGACGCTCCAAGCAAAACTCATGATATGTGACGAATAAAAATATAGTTCCAAGTAGTATACCGATGGTTGTTAGAAGAAATAGGGGATGCCACTCGGAGCATCCCCAAGCTTAGTTGCTTGTTACTCTTTGGATATTACCTTGGGATGCTGTAGCACACCAAGCTTTGGCTTTTCTAACTCATTATTCCTTCCTCCATCATGATCTCACCCAAAAATTGAAAACTTCAATCACACAAAACTTAACAGAATTCTCGTGAGATCCGTTAGTATAATAAGGCAAATTACCACTTTAGGTACTGTTGTAAACCCATTCATATTTTTTTATTGAATTATACCTAATGTATTATAACTTTACCATGACTTATACCCCCTAATACAAGCCATAGATTCATCAAAACAAGCACACAATGCAATGAAAACAGAATCTGTTTCAGATAGAACAATATGTAGTAATCTGTACTCTACCCATACTTCTGGAACTCTACATGTTCTGACAAATTAGGACAACATACAGAATTTGTATAGAAATACGGTGCTAAAACTTCATCTCAATATCATGTTCCGGTAAAAAATGAAAATTTGTGCATAGGGAACAAAGTTTCTGTTTCAGATTCAGCATTGTTTCTACTAATCTTATGGATCATCCTAAAGGCATTACTTGGCAGAAACACTAAATAAAACATAAAAAACAAAATAATAAGAGAATCATAATTGTGCAAAAATATAAAAAACATAAAGCAAAATATAAAAACAATTTATTCATTGGGTTTCCTGCCAATAAGCGCTATCATTTTACGCCCCTAGCTAGGCATAACGCAAAGATTCAAGTATTGTCATCCTTAGTTTCCAACTCCTTAAGAACATAACGAGAATTTTTCAGGAATCTATCATGCATATAATACTTCTAGGAATAAGATTGAAAAATTTATTCTTGGCATGAAGGTTGTTACCACTTCAACAAAAATTGGATGGATACTAATCATTTTAAGATCCTTATTGTTTCTACTAAAAGTAGTACCCTTGTTCTTAGGAACTTGCGTGGATTTTCCATCTTTACTAATGGGAGTTTTTTCAATAGTTTTATCTGTAGGGAAAGCCAAACTTAATTTATGAAAAATTTCTTCCAACTTATCAATTCGAGTGGGGCTTTCTTCAATTCTTTTATTGACTATGGATTGTTTTCCTTTAATATTTTAAGAGCGTCTCCTGCTTTTGACCCAATTATATTAGCAAGATTATGCATCCTTTTATCCAAGTTCTCAATATTTTCTCTGGTGAGCATTTTATTTTCAATAGCATCTAACCTTTTCATAACATGCTCAAGAGTTAAAACTGTTTCATTGATAATGATAGGTGGGGAACCCACCAAATTTTCCATAGCATTATAAGCATCCAAAGCGGGGCACATCACGAAATTTCCACCGGTAATCGTATCAAGGACGAATCTATACCAAGTGGTGATGCCCACATAAAAACAACAAAGGAGAACAATGGTAGATTCTTTGCGAATAGATCTATTATGACCATTGCAAATCCTATACCAAGCATCTTTAAGATTCTCCCGCCCCCTTTGTTTAAAATTAAGAACCTCATTCTCGGGGGTAAATGCAATAACGGAGGAACTAGCCATAGTGAAGAGATTGGCGAATAAGAGATCTAGCGAGAAAAAGGGCAAACGAAAAAGAGAGGGTGAATAAATCGGCAAATTTGTGAAGTGGGGGAGAGGAAAACGAGAGGCAAATGTCAAATAATGTAAATTGCAAGGAGATTAGTTTTGTGATTAGGTACTTGGTAGATGAGATTGCTTTCTCCCGGGCAACGATGCCAGAAATTCCTTTGACGTGGCTTGAGACTGCGTCGGTAGTTCCCCAAAGAGGAAGGGATGATGCAGTACAACAACAGTAAGTATTTCCCTCAGTTATGAAACCAAGGTATCAATCTGTAGAGGAAGATCACGCACCCACGTAAACAACACCTGCACACAAACAACAAATACTTGCAAACTGATGCGAAATAGAGGTTGACACGCTCTCTACGGTAATAAGATTGATTAGGTAATGATAGTTTGACAAATAGATCCTGCAAGAACACAAAATAAAATAAATAAAACAAGAGTGCAGCAAAGTATTTTTGGGTTTTTGGATTAATAGATCTGAAAACAAAAGATGCAAATAGTAGATCGGAAAGCAATATATTGGAAAAGTAGACCCAAGGGCCGTAGGTTTGGCTAGTGGCTTCTCTCATGAGTATAGCGCACGGTGGGTGAACAAATTACTGTTGGGAAATTGCTATTAGATCAAATAATCATGACGATATCTAGGCAATGATCATTATATAGGCATCACATCCAAGATAAGTAGTCCAAAATGATTCTGCATCTACTTATATTACTCCACACATCGACGGCTATGCAGCATGCATCTATTGTATTTAGTTCATGGGAAAACTTAATAATGCAATAAGAACGGTGACATGATGTAGATAAGATCTATTGATCTGGGAATAGACCCCATGTTGTTATCCTTAATGGCAATGATACATGCGTGTCTTGCTGCCCCTTCTGTCACTAGGAAAGAACACCACAAGATTGAACCCATCACAAAGCACCTGTTCCCATGGAAAGAAAAATCGACCTAGTTGGACTAACTAAACCAAAGATTCGAAGAAGAAATACGAGGCTATAAGTAATCATGCAAATAAGACAGCAAAGAAGACTCAAATCATATTCATGGACAAAAACTGATCATGAACTCAAAATTCATCGGATCCCAATAAACACGCCACAAAATTCATTACATAAAATAGATCTCCAAGAGACCATTGTATTGAGAAACATAGAGAGAGAGAGAGAGAGGAAGCCATCTAGCTACTGCCTACTATCCCATAGGTCTATGGTGGACTACTCACGCATCATCGGACAGGCACCTATGAAGAAGATGAACCCCTCCGTGATGGTGTTAGATTGGATCTCGAGGTTCTAGAACTTTCGGCAGCTGGAATTGTGTTTCATCGACTCCCCTAGGGTTTTTAAATTTCTGGAAATTTATAGGCTCAATAGTCGATTGAGGGGTGCCCGAGGTTCCCACCCACCACCAGGCCGCGCAAGGGGCCTCTGGAGCGCCTTGGTGGAGGGTGTCCACCCTAGTCCCCCTCTTCTGGTGATCTTTGGCCCATCTTCCTTCTTCTGGTCCATAAAAAACCACAAAAATCCTTGCAACATTTGGGCTCTATTTCATACTGATTTTCTACGAAGTAAAAAACAAGCAAAAACTGCAATTGGCACTTTGGCACTATGTTAATAGGTTAGTCCCAAAAAATGATAATAAGTTACTACAAATGATTGTAAAACATTCAAGATTGATAATATAACAACATGGAACAAGCAAAAATTATAGATATGTTCGAGACGTATCAGGTCACATCACACCCTCCTCCCCCAGCATCGAGTGACATGGGAGGGATTGATATGTCCATGGTTAAGGTTAAAACCTTGGTCGAGGAGAAGACCCCTGAAGACAAAATCTCCATCTTGTCCAAAAGACCCAACGCTTAGCCGCCTGGTTTCCTGGGTCCATGTGGTTCGGGAGCTATAGGACTACCAAGGGGCGCTTGTTCCATCACCAACCGAAGATGGGACACCAAGGAAAACACCTCAGATGCTCGACCTTGGAGGGGTCGAGCTTTATTAGAGTGCCAGCAAGCGATGGAGGCGACTTTAAATAGCTCCTCCATTCTTCCTGATCACTGTGTCGTGCTCGTAGCAGCCTTCAACCAGTTTCGGTCCGCTAAGGCTGGGATCTTAGAAGCATTCCTCAGCCTAGCTAAAGGCCTTGAGGTAATGATTTTCTGTTTGTTCGAGTACGTTTACAGAATTTTATTGTTCAAATAATACACTAGGTATGACCAGTATCCCTCAAGGAGGATGTAGAGGCATCATCTAGAGACCTCAAAAAATCATTAGGTTTTTGAAATACTTAAGAATTTTCCTGAAAATCACAATTACAGTAGCGCCCAAGCCTTAAGTTAATTTACCGAACTGGCTTGAGGGTCAACACATAGCTCGATTCTTTTGCTTTTAAATAAGACGAACATGTAGTGGCCCTGATACTCTTGTTGGATCGGAAAGAGACAACAAGAGGATTGAATCTGAATTTCAATTGGTTCTTTCATATCTTCTTTTGCATATATGTTGTGCAGGTTTCCTCCTTCCATGCGGCCTCCAACTTAGCAAAGTTGGAGGAGGTGAAGCATTGCCGTACACAATCAAAGGAAGAGTCTCTGGATCTGACAAGAGGTGAAGGAAGTGCAAGGCGAGAAATCCATAGACAGGTTGTTAATTTATTAGCGGATTAGATTTATATCTTATCCAAGATTGTACATTGAGTTAACGTTGCAGCGACCAAGAAGGATCTGGCCGACTTGTGGGTCGAGCTTGAAACGGCTCAGATAGAGGCTCGACAATAGAAGGTTGCAGCCTAGAAAAGTGCTAAAGCGCTTACCAAGGAGAAAAAGACTTGCCAAGATGACCAACCTCACATGTTTGAGGTGGAAAAGGTCTGGAGGTGGTCGGTGTCGGTGTCAAAACCGGCGGATCTCGGGTAGGGGTCCTAAGCTATGGATCTTGGATCAATGGGGAACAGGAACACATGGACAGTATTTAGAAAGGTTCGGGCCCTCTCGAGGAGGTAAAACCCTACGTCTTGCTTTATTATATCGATGTGTGTATGAAGATTACAAAGTTGATCTACCACGAGATGAGATGAACTAACCCCTAGGTGAGTAGGAATAATGGTTCTCCCCCTATGAGATAAACTCTCTAGTTTATATAGACACCAAGGGTACCTAGGTTTACACATAGTCGGTTACCATCAGGGGATAAACATGCCGACCCTGCCATCGTGACTTGGAGGACACACCAAGGCACCGAAGGTTTCCTCCCCGAACACGAAGTCAACTCATAGCTCGGGCTTCAAGCAATAGCCACGGAGTGGCCCACCTGTTCGGCCCATAAGAGATAGGTCGGCGGCACGAGGATCCCTTAGTCCCCGAATCCCTCAATAGCCCCAAAACTAGACTCCAATGTTGGGGTTCATGATGCTCAACAGCCTCACGCGCCCAAGTTCCCTGGCTTGGGGGTGAGTTCTTCGCCTTTTTGGTGCCCGACCTTTACTAGTTCGGCCACCGATGACCTCCTGATTTCTGAACAATATGTGTTACTTTGCCTCAAAATCCAACTGCTCGAGTGTTAATAGTGCCTTCGCCAGCCAACTTTTAGCGAAGGGTCACGATCGATCATGACCAGCGACCAGTTATGAAAACTCGATTCGCCATTCGAGGCAGTTTCTTCATTGGCACGCCCCATCAATATGGAGATCGTGTCCCTTTTTTTAAGGGATATGATCAATGATTCGGGATATCCCCCATGCACATAATAGCATGATTTTACCAAGAAGTGGCGAGGTCTGCGATGCGGTAAAAGGGCTCTTGGTATTACAACACCTTCTAAAAGGGAAAAAGGACATCAAAGCTTCCATACGCTTCTCAGATCCCCCATTGCTATCACCTTTCGGCCTCTAGAGCTCTAAGCGCTCAATCCATTCCTCCCTCAACTCTCCCCAAGCCACACCCTCAGTTCGGCCATGGCCGGCTTAGGTTCCAAAGGCAAGTGGGAGGCCTCCTGCCTCACCGAAGACAACATCTAGGATTTAAAGCATGCCGGCTATCTCCCGATCGAAGTCATTCACCATGCTCCAATGAAGGGCCAAGTCATTCCCACACCAAGGCAAAGTGAGAGGGTGGTGTTCGTCTCCCACTTCATCCGAGGACTCGACTTCCCGCTCCACCCCTTTGTTAGGGGTCTGATGTTCTTCTACGGGATAGACTTTCATGATCTCCCCCCGAATTCCTTTTTGCATGTTTCGGCCTTCATTGTTGTCTACGAGGCTTTTCTATGGGTCCAGCCACACTTCGGCTTGTGGCTAAAGGTACTCAATGTCAAGCCAAAGATAGTCAAGAGCCAGCATGCCAACTGTGGGGGTGGTGATTAGCAAGCTCCATCGGGTTGAGTGACCGGTAGGTACCTCATAGATACCATCAAAATCTGGCAGAAAGAGTGGATTTACATCACCAAACCATGCGACACGGATTGGGCAGCTCCCTCCGAATTCATATCCGTACTCTCGTGAGGATGGTGGCATGGATCAAGAAGGGGCTCAACTGAGGGTCGGCAGTGGAGGTGAATTCGCTGCAGAAGCTCATCTCTAAGATGATAGAGAAGAAGGTCTAACTGACCAATGTGGTTTAGATCATGCTTCGTCGCCGCCTCCTACCTTGCGAACATCGGGCGTCCCCAATGTGGTCCTACAAATCTGACGACCCTGCCACCATGCTCCACTTCTACAACACTGATAATTCCCAAGTGCAAGGAATCATCGTAGCAATTTCGAAAGGTGGAAGTGATAAGTATGGAGTGTCAAATTCACAAGGAGCTGAAGGTAAGATGAATATTCTTTCAAGTCCTATCTGCCACCGATATGACTCTACGTACATCGAACGTTTGCTTCCATCTAGAAAGGAGAAATAAAACTACGTTGTGGGTATGAAGAGGACAGCTTTGCATGATATCGGAGAACTAAAATATAAAAATAGTTGTTGTTATCATAATATTACAATATATTACAAATAGCGGGTGTGGAATAATGAGGAGTCGGTGTGTGGAATTATCCTAGGCAATTGTTAACAAGATCATAAATCATTATTGGAATTTTATATGAGAGAGAGGCATAAGCTAACATACTTTCTCTCCTTGGATCATATGAAGTTATGATTGGAACTCTAGCAAGCATTCGCAAATACTAAAGATCATTAAGGTAAAACCCAACCATAGCATTAAAGCATCAAGTCCCCTATATCCCATACGCAACAACCCACTTACTCGGGTTTATGCTTCTGTCACTCAAGCAACCCACTATAAGCGAATCATGAACGTATTGCAACACCCTACAGCAGGAATCCTTCACGTGTGCGCGGCATGAAAGGCACCATAGGACAACACAAAATAAACATACAACTCAAGCCAATCTAGATCATCAATCAACCCAAAGGACGAAAGAAATCTCATCAAAACATCACATGATGGCAACACATCATTGGATTATAATATGTGGCATAAAGCACCATGTTCAAGTAGGGGATTAGAGCGGGGTGCGGGAGAGTGGACCGCTAAAAGGAGATGAGGATGGTGATGATGAAGGTGATGTTAATGAAGACGATCACCGCGGCAATGGTTCCCCCGGTGGCACTCCGACACCATCGGGAGAGAAGGGGAGATGGTCTCCCCCTTGTGCTTCCTCCTCCATGGCCTCCTCCCTCTGTGGGGAGAGGTTCTCCCTCTGGTCCTTGGCCTCCATGGTGTGATGGCCCCTCCGAGACGATGAAGATGGCCTCCAGTGATGGTGACCCCCTCCAGCAAGGTGCCGGAGAAGGCCAAGATTGGTTTTTCATGGCTTTGGAGGTGTGCGGCGGCGGAAATCCCGATCTAGGTTTCTTTCTAGGGTTTTTGGTATTTATAGGAGTTTTTGGCGCCGGTCCCACGTCCAGAAGGTTCCAAGGAAGTCACAAGCCAGGGGGCGCACCCTAGGTAGGCCGCCCCTGTGGCTTGTGGTTTCCTTGGCCTTCATCTTCGGTGAAACTTCGCTCCTGTATTTTTTATATTTTCCAAAAATATTCTCCATAAATTTTTAGCTCATTCTGAGAACTTTTATTTCTGCACAAAAACAACACCACGGTAGTTCTGCTGAAAACAGCGTCAATCCGGGTTAGTTCTAAGAAAATCATACCAAAATCATATAGAATAATTGTAAACATGGCATGAATACTTCATGAATTATAGATACGTTGCAGACGTATCAGCATCCCCAAGCTTAATTCCTTCTCGTCCTTGAGTAGGTAAATGATAAAAGAAATAATTTATGAAGTGTGAATGGTAGCATAGTGCATAAATTTGATCACTGATAATTCCAAACACTTTTTCTAGCATCATTATATATCATAAACAATATATCATCTTAGAAACCTTCATGATGAAATAACAAGCTATGCACATGTTTAAAGTATAGATAAACAAACTATGCTTTCAGTCACCAAACAATTGCAATTCATCTTATTTTCAGGAAGGGTCTATGTAAGAGCTTTGATTTAGCAAATTCCACATACTCAACTATCATATAGTCTTCCATGATTGCTAGCACTCAAAGCATATTTTTGGAGCAAATGGCATCCATCAAACATAGAGAAAGATAGGGGCTTAGAGTTTTGCCTCCCAACTTATTTATCATATAGATAATTTTAATAATAATTCATGATCAAACCTATTTGAATGGCCATATATGCCTGGATCTTCCCCAACAAATGACGCTTGCCAAGAGAAAAAGGCAAAATATAGGAAGTGGTGAAGATCACCATGACTCTTGCATAAAGGTAAGTACTAGAAATTAAAAGATAGGCCCTTCATAGAGGGAAGCATTGATTTGCAGAGGTGCCAGAGCTCGAGCTTTTAAAACAAAGATGAATAATAATTTTGGGCGATATGCTTTCATTGTCACCATAACAACCAAGAGATCTCGGTATCTTCCATGCTAGATACATTATAGGCCGTTCCCAAACAAAATGGTAAAGTTTTTACTCCCCCTCCACCAACCAATCACACTCCATGGCGAACCGAATCCACGGGTACCATCCATACCAACAACATTCCTGGGGGAGTTTCGTTTAATTATTTGCATTTTTTCTTTGATTTCGGGACTAAGAATAACTATTACTAGCCACTTTCTCGTGAATGATAGTGAATCAACACATATCGTGAGAATAACCCACCTAGCATGGAAGATACTGACAGCCCCTAGTTACTATATGAGCGATTTGGGCATACAAAACAGAATATTATTTGAAGGTTTAGAGTTTGGCACATGCAAATTTACTTGGAACAACAGGTAAATACCGTATATAGGTAGGTATGGTGGACTCATTTGGAACAACTTTGGGTTTAAGGGTGTTTGGATGCACAAGTATTATTTCTACTTGGTGCGGATGTTTTGGCTAATATGAGGTGGAAGCAAGCACCACATGTTGGAGGATTCATAACAATATAACTTCTATGCAAATATACGCAACCATAACTCATTATGTTGTCTTCCTTGTCCAACTTAAACTAATTTGCTCAAGTTTGAAAATAATTAATGGGTAATCACAATCATAGAAGATGTCCAAGATAGTATATTTATATGTGAAATCTCTCTTCCTTCAATATTTTTTCATAAATGGTTCAAGTGACCAATGCGGTGTTTGCTAATTTTCAATAAAGTTTACCACATATAATTCTTATATGTGAAATCATTACTCCCCATGGGATAAGCATATAAAAAATATTTAATTTCGTATTTATGATATTCAATTCATTCAACCGTTTACTCATAGGATATAAGTGAAGCATGAGAGTAAATGACAATACAACTCCAAAACATATAAGTGAAGATCAATGAGTAGTCGAACAATTAAGTAGATATGTGAGGACTTTATCTATCTCTCTCTAAATAAAGACTTTCAGATCTGAGTATTTATTTAAACAACAAGGAAAATAAAATAGCACTCCAAGAATAGCATGCACCAAGTGAACGAATTAAAATTTAGGCTCAACATAGGCTAACCGATAATTGTTGATGAAGAGAGTGGGGATGCGTAGCATTCCCAAGCTTAGATGCTTGAGAATTCTTGAAATATTTACTTGGGGTGCCTTGGGAGTCCTCAAGCTTTAGCTTTTGTATCTTGTACAATCCTCTCATATCATGGTTTAACCTATTCTCAAAAACTTCATTCACACAAAACTTAAAAAGAACTCGTGAGATAGGTTAGTACACATAAGAATAATTCAACCCTTCATGTACTGCCAAGACAAGTTGCACAATAATTTTCAAGTATTAGATACTGTATACAATCATTTCCACAATTTATATCTACCAATATAGACTATGGAAACTATAGGATAAGTAGATAAAAAAAGTATGGCAGCAATCTGTCCAAACAGAACAGTCTATAGGATTATAACAGTGTACCTATGTAACTCAAAAACTTCTGAAAATTTAGTACCTGCCAAGGAATTTATATGACAACACTGTGTAAAAAAAATCAGAAACTTTCCGCATTCCGGTAAAATATAAAAATTCAAACACTATAGCAGAAGTTTCTGTTTTTACACAGCACACATCAAACATGCAATTCAAGCATCCTAAAGGCAATTCTTGGAACTTTTTATTGAAAAACAAGATTATAAATAAAACCTAATAGAGAACAAAAAATAAAATGATTCTCCAATTAAAACTCATATTATGTGACGAATAAAAATATAGCTCCAAGTAAGATATACCGATAGTGTTGAAGACGAAAGAGGGGATGCCTTCTGAGACATCCCCTAGCTTAGACGCTTGAGTATTCCTTCAATATTACCTTGGGAGTTCCTTGGGAATACCCAAGCTTAGGTTCTTGTTATTCCTTATTCTCCTCACATTGGTGTGTCATCCAAAACTTGAAAACTTCAATCACACAAAACTTAACGAAACTTTGTGAGAAGGGTTAGTGTAATAAAGATAGATCATTCACTTAGGTACTGTCAAGACAAGATTCATAATTATTAACACATTATAACTACTGTATTACATAATTCCCACAATTTATATTACTCATTATAAGCTATAGGGACACTTGAAACAAGCAAACTATGCATGCAAAACAGAATCTGTCAAAAACAGAACAGTCTGTAAAGATCTGAATGATCACCATACTTCCCTGACTCTAAAAATTCTGAAATTTAGTAAATGTCACAAAATTTTCATAGAAATATTTTTTTAAAATTTAATAATTTTTTGACTCCCCAGTAAAATCAAAAAATTCATACACTAGACGCAAAACTTTCTGTTTTTGTACACAATCAAACAAGCAAGTATCCACACTATCCCAAAGGCTTTAATTGGCACTTTATTGAAATAAAAGGCACAAAACATGATTACTACAGTAGCTTAATCATGTTAACACATCAAAATAGAAAGCAAAAGTTTTGAATTGTCTCCCAACAAGCGCTTTTCTTTAATGCCTTTTGAGCTAGGCATGATATTTTAATGATACTCTTCCAAGCCAAATTCCGATGATCATTATATTCATACTCTAAAATATATAAGTGAAGATCATAGAGCATTCTTAGTTAATATATATTAACCAATATCCAACCTCAAAATATATAATTGAAGTATACAAAGCATTCTATAAAGCCATACACAAAAGATTTAAGTGAAGCACAAAGAGCATTCTATAAAGCCATACTCAAAAAATTTAAGTGAAGAACGAAGAGCATTCTACAAATCCATCAAGGACTATCTCATAATATAAGGGAGCATAATGGAAAATAAAAACATTAAAGACACATATCATGTGAACAAAACAAAAACTGAGGTATACCGATAATTGTTGAAGAATTAAGATGGGCTGCCTTCCGGGGCATCCCCAAGCTTAGGTGCTTGAGTATCCTTGAAATATTTACTTGAGGTGCCTTGGGCATACCCAAGATTGAACTCTTGTCTCTTCGTATTCTTCTTATATCGATACCTCCTCGATCTTCGGACACTTCATTCACACAAAACATAACAAAACCCTCGTGAGATCCGTTAGTATAATACAACAAATTACTACTTTAAGTACTGTGGTGAACTCATTCCAAATTCATATTCGCATTATATATACTGTAGTCCAACATCAACATGGTTCATACCCCCCGATACAAGCCATAGATTCATCAAAATAAGAGAAAAATGCATAGAAAACAGAATCTGTAAAAAACAGGACAATCTGTAGTAATCTGGAAACTTCGTATACTTATGTAACTCAAAAAACATTAAAATTTAGGAAAAAAAATAAAAAACTTGCATAGCAGTACTGTGTAAATATTGCAGAAACTTTTGATGTTCCAGTAAAAAATGTAAGTTCACGCACTACAGCCAAAGTTTCTGTTTTTGCACTACACACACCAAACAAGCAATCTAATCATCCTAAAAGTAAATTTTGGCACATTATTTTTATAATACAATGGATATATACAAGGTGATAATTATTTTACATAAGCTTACATGAAAATTCTACATTGTTTCCATGAGCATGAACACAAGTGTTCAAGGTCGACCCTCACTTCTCCAATGCACAACTTTCCAATCACTCCTCTTTTTGAAAAACTTCTTAGGAAAAAAGGGGCAAGTAACTCTTTTTGTATTTTTCATTTTTTTTAAATTTTTGTTTGTTTCACCCACAACTAAAGAAAGAAAAAAGTGAAAACAAAATCTATATAGTGAAGAAAGCAAACAAGCACACACGAGAATATCAACCCCACGCTATTGCTCCCTGGCAACGGCGCCAGAAAAGAGTTTGATAATCCCCAAGTGCAAGGAATCATCGTAGCAATTTCCAAAGGTATAAGTTATAAGTAGGGAGTGTCGAAACCACAAGGAGCTAAAGGTAAGATCAATATTCTCTCCAGTCCTATCTGCCACCGATACGACTCTACGTACACTGAACGTTTGGTTCCATCTAGAAAGGAGAAATAAAACAACATTGTGGGTATGAAGAGGATAGCTTTGCATGATATCAGAGAACTAATATATATATATAAATAGTTGATGTTATCATAATATTACACTATATTACAAATAGCGAGTGTGGAATAATGATGAGTCGATGTGCGGAATTATCCTAGGCAATTGTTAACAACATCGGAAATCATTATTGCAATTTTATATGAGGGAGAGGCATAAGCTAACATACTTTCTCTGCTTGGATCATATGCACTTATGATTGGAACTCAAGCAAGCATCCGCAACTACTAAACATCATTAAGGTAAGACACAACCATAGCATTAAAGCATCAAGTCCCCTTTAACCCATACGCAACAACCCCCTTACTCGGGTTAATGCTTTTGTCACTCAAGCAACCCAATATAAGAGAATCATGAACGTATTGCAACACCCTACATCGGGAATCCTTCACGTGTGCACGACATGAAGGCACCATAGGATAGCAGCAAAATAAACATACAACTCAAACCAATGTTGATCATCAATCAAGCCGAAGGACGAAAGAAATCAACTCAAAACATCATAGGATGGCAACACATCATTGGATCATAATATGTCGCATAAAGCACCATGTTCAAGTAGGGGATCACAATGGGGTGCGGTAGAGTGGACCGCTAGAAGGAGATGAGGATGGTGATGTTGATGAAGACGATCACCGCGGTGATGGTTCCCCCGGTGGCACTCCGACACCAGCAGGAGAGAAGGGGAGATGGTCTCCCCCTAGTGCTTCCTCCTCCATGGCCTCCCCCCTTTGTGGGGAGAGGTTTTCCCTCTGGTCCTTGGTCTCCATGGTGTTGAAGGCCCCTCCAGGACGATGAACATGGCCTCTGATGATGGTGACCCCCTCCAGCAGGGTGCCGGAGAGGGCCAAGATTGATTTTTCATGGCTCTGGAGGTGTGCGGCGGCGGAACTCCTGATCTAGGTTTCTTTCTAGGGTTTTTAAGATTTATAGGAATTTTTGGCATCGGTCCCACGTCCAGAAGGTTCCCGAGGAAGTCACAAGCCAGGGGGACGCGCCCAAGGGGGATGCCCTTGTGGCTTGTGGCTTCCTCGGCCTTCCTCTCCGGTACTATTTTCCAAATGTTCTCCGTCACGGTTAGAGGCTGGTAGAGGGTTGATGCAGATTAGAGCATTGCAGGATGCAACGCAATGTCAAAATTATGTTGTCTCGCAGTCGCGCAATAGGATTCACAGTAATTCTCCAAGAGCAGAGACTGTTCAGTCGGCACATAGTCCTGGATCGCACATAGTCCTGAAGAGGCGGGGGGTTTCGTGAAGATCAGCACAGAGACCAGTTTCACCATGATGACCACCGTCGAGTGCCCACTCCTCCGTGGGGTGGTCCTTTCGTGCCCCAGCACCAGGACGAAAGGCGCTCGTTCGGTGATGAGCGGAATGCAGGGTTTGATGCTCGAGACCTCCTCACTCAGAGGCGGGTCGACAGAAGCAGGGCCCATAGGGATGGGCATGACAAAGATGTTCCAAGTGGAAGCAATGTTGTTATTTCTTGTCCAGAGTGTTTTAGCAGGGCTATTCGTCCCGTAGAAATTCCCCCAACTTCGGGTTGGCGGCTGGGATCGGCAAGTTTTTTGGCGAGTCAAAGTTAGAGACATGGTTGGATGATTACCGAGTGGTAGTTCAAATTGGTGGTGGTAACGATAACATTCCAATGAAGCATCTGTCTTTGATGTTGGATGGCTCGGCTTGTGCGTGGCTGAATCGTTTAGCCCCTTCTAGCATTCACTGCTGGGAGGATCTCGCCCGAGTGTTCATCAGAATGTTCGAGGGCACTTGCAAGCGTCCTGCAGGGCTGATTGATTTACAACATTGTGTTCAGAATCCCAACGTGACTTGAGAGATTACATTCAACATTGGTCCACTCTGCATCATACTATGGAAAATGTTTCCGAGCATTAGGCTATTTGTGCTTTCAAGGCTGGAGTGAAATACCGAGAGCTCGATCTGAAGTTTGGGCATACGGGTGACATCTAGCTGAACAAAATGATGGAAATCGCCACTCGGTACACAAATGGTGAGGAATAAGATCGCCTCCGCAACGACAAAGGAAAGGAAATCAACAATGATGCCGGTGGCATTGCCAGTCGGAAGCAGAAGCGGAAGGCTGATGGCCCTGTCCAGGCAGAAGCAGTCACTCTGGCGGCCCAAGGAAAGAACAAGGGGAAGTCCAAGGGACAATTTAACCCCAAGAAAGGAAAGAACTAGTCAGGGACTGATGTGAGGGATCTGCTATGTGCAATCCACACGAGGAAAGACGAAGAAGGCAACTTGATATTGCCCAAGCATACCACTCGGCAGTGTCGACCGCTCATTCAGCAGTTCAAAGTGACTCCGTCGAGTGAGAATACTCCTGAGAAGGATGATGAAGACAAAGAAATGTTTCCTAATGTCACTGTTACACTGATAAATTTTGCTGATGTTGAAAGCAAGAGTCGATTGAAGGTCATCAACAGGGAGGTCAACATGGCCGTACCTACAACCCCCACCTACCTCAAGTGCTCTCAAACTTCCATCACATTTGATTAGTCGGATAATCCAGCTCACGTGGCCACTCCTTGTCGACAGGCTTTGGTAGTTGATCTAGTTGTGGGAGGCACTCGACTCCGCAAGGTCCTCATGGATGGTGGCAGCGGCCTGAACATCCTTTACGCAGATACCCTTAAAGGGATGGGAATTCCGATGTCCCGACTAAGTGAGAGAAACATGCAATTTCATGGAGTCATCCCAGGGAAGAAGGCCAAGTCACTCGGCCAGATTGCATTGGATGTGACATTCAGAACCGATAGAAATTTTCGAAAGGAAAAGTTGACGTTTGAAGTCATGGATTTCCAGAGCGCATATCATGCCATTCTGAGTCGGCCCGCATATGCTCGTTTCATGGCCCGTCCATGTTACGTGTATCTCAAGTTGAAGATGCCAGGACCCAAAGGTGTGATCACAATCACTGGCAATCGACTGCGGGCTGAGGAGTGCCTCCAGCAGGGCTCCAAAATCGCCGATCACCAAATGGGTATGGTTGAGCTGGAAGAATACAAGAAGAGCGCTAACCCTGCTGATTTGCTGCGCGCTTAGAAGCCTGCTTCCGAGTCAGCATTTCAGTCAGCAGGAGAAGTGAATAAAGTACACATTCACCCGATAGATTCAACTGCCGCTCCGACCAATATATCGTCAACACTCGACAGCAAATAGGAAGCCGGCCTCATCCAGTTCCTCCATGAGAACTGGGACATCTTCGCATGGAAGCCTGCTGACATGTCGGGGGTTCCCAGGGAGCTGGCTGAGCACCGACTGAGAGTTGACCCGAAGGTCGAGCAGATCAAGGAGCATTTGCGTCTATCGGCGGCAACAAAACAAAGAGGTGGCTTGTCTCTTGCAAGCCAAGTTCATTCGGGAGATTTACCACTCCGAGTGGCTCTCGAATGTTGTCATGGTTCCCAAGAAGGACAAGTCACTATGCATGTGTATTGACTTCAAAAATATCAATCAGGCATATGCCCGAAAGATCATTTTCCACTCCCCCGCATAGATCAGATTGTCGACTCGACTGCGAAATGCGAGCGTTTATCATTTCTGGATGCTTACTCCGGTTACCATCAGATCCATCTGTTTGGCCTAGATGAAATAAAAAAACCTTCATCACCTCATTCGGGTGTTTTTGCTACATCACCATGCCATTTGGTTTGAAAAATTCCGGTGCTACTTTCATGCGCATGATTCAGAAGTGTTTACTCGACCAGATCCCTCAGAATGTCGAGGCGTACATGGACGATATAGTTGTCAAGTCCCGCAAAGGTTTCGACTTGCTGGCTGACTTGGCCGAAACTTTCACCAATCTAAGGAGGATAAGATATAAAGTTGTATCCGGCTAAGTGTAGTTTCGGCATCCCTGGCAGCAAGTTACTCGGTTTTCTTGTTTCTGAACAAGGAATCGATGTCAACCCTGAGAAAATCAGCACCATTACCCAAATCAAGACTCCCGTGCGAGTGTACGATGTTTAGAAGCTCACAGGTTGCTTGGTAGCATTGAGTCGATTCATTTCTCGTCTTGGTGAGAAGGCATTGCCTTTGTACCGATTGATGAAGAAGTATGACATGTTCGAGTGGACTACAGAGTCCGAACAGCGTTTGTCAAGCTCAAAGCCCTGCTCTCCACCCAGTCGATGCTTGCTGCTCCTCGCAGCAAAGGGCCTTTGCTCCTGTACATCACGACCACTAATCAGGTCATCAGTACTGTGCTAACTGTCGAGCTGGAAGAGGAAGGCAAGGCCTACAAAGTCAAACGTCCAATCTATTATGTTTCTGAAGTATTGAATCGTTCGAAGCAAAGATATCCGCACGACCAGAAGCTGGTTTATGGTATTTATTTGTCAGCAAAGAAGGTGGAACACTATTTTCAGGACCACTCGATTTCAGTCATCAGCGATGCTCCATTATCTGAGATTCTCAACAATCGGGACGCAACTGGTCGAGTGGCTAAGTGGGCAATCGAACTCCTATACTTTGACATCAAGTTTGAAGCCAAGAAACCGATCAAGTCTCAGGCACTTGCAGATTTTATGGCCGAGTGGATTGAACAACAATAGCCAATCCAGGCTCACTCGGCACACTAGACCATGTTATTCGACGGCCTTAAAATGTTGAATGGGTTCGGTGCTGGCATTGTCTTGGTATCTCGAAAAGGCGACAAGCTCAGTTATGTCTTGCAGATCCACTTTGATTCCTCCAACAACAAAGCAGAGTATGAAGCACTTTTATATGGGTTGCGCATGGCTATCTCACTCGGCGTCAAGCGCCTGATAGTTTATGGCGACTCAGATTTGGTGGTCAATGAAGTGATGAAAGAGTGGGATGTTTGAAACCCCACTATGACTGGATACTGCAGTGCTGTTAGAAAGCTCGAGAAGAAATTTGAAGGTCTGGAACTTCATCATGTTCCCCGAGTGAAGAATAAAGCGGTTGATGTGCTGGCAAAGATTGGATCCACTCGACGACCCGTCCCCAGCAATGTGTTTTTAGAACATCTCCACATTCCTTCGGTACAGGAAGATCCTTTCACCGAAGAGCCCCCGCAAGCTATGAGCTTCACAGATCCGACTGAAGTCGATGTCCCTACAGTTATTGATTTAGTCATGAAGGTTCTAGTCGCCATTCCGAACTGGACAGTGCCTTATATTGCATATATCCTTAGACAAGAACTCCCTCAAGACGAGACAGAAGCATGATAGATCGTGCACAGGTCGAAAGCTTTTACTGTAATCGGAGATCAGCTGTTCAAAGAAAGTATGACCAGTGTGACACAGTGATGCATTTCTCTTGAAGAAGGTCGAATGATCCTGGATGAAATCCACTCGCAAACTTGCGGCCATCATGCGTCCTCACGGACAATCATCGCTAAAGCGTATCGATCTGGTTTTTTCTGGCCGCGTGCCAATGAGATGGCCAAGGACATTGTCGATCACCGTGAGGGTGCTAGTTATATGCAAACTTATCTCGCAAACCTGCGTCTTCTCTAAGGACAACCACCTTTGCCTAGCCGTTTGCGGTCTGGGGTGTAGATATGGTTGGTCCCTTCCGGGCTGGGCAGAACGGATTCACTCATTTGCTCGTTGTAGTCGACAATTTTACAAAGTGGATTGAGGCCAAGCCGATAAAGAAACTGAACTCTCATACTGTAGTCACATTCATGAAGGAAAAATCTTCCGGTATGGGGTTCCCCACAACATCATCACAGATAATGGCACCAACTTTGACTCGGAAGAATTCAGATGTTTCTGTTCCTCCCAGGGCACTCAAGTGGATTATGCTTCCGTTGTGCATCCTCAAACCAATGGTCAAGTTGAGCGAGCCATGGCCTCATCCTGCAAGGTCTGAAGCCTCGTCTCATGCGTGACCTGGAGCATGCTGCCGGGGCCTGGGTGTCAGAGTTCCCATCTGTTTTATGGGTCCTGAGAACAACACCTAATCGGTCGACTGGACGAACTCCCCTTTTCATGGTCTATGGATTGGAAGTTGTCCTGCCGAGTGATTTGTTTCACAACTCTCCCAGAGTGGAACTTTACTCTGAAGCTGAAGCTGAACAAGCAAGACAAGATGGCATAGACCTCCTAGAGCGAGAGATGGCTCTGATCCGGACCACAACTTATCAGCAAGATCTATGACGCTTCCATGCAAAACATGTTAAGAGTCGGTCCTTTCATGAGGGAGGTTTGGTGCTCCGAGTGGATCAACAGCAACCCCACAAGCTCGCTCCTCCATGGGAGGGTCCCTTTATCATCACCAAGGTGTTGAACAACAGAGCTTATCACCTATACAACCTCAAGAAGCAGATTGACGAACCACGAGCCTGGAATGCAGATTTGCTCCAACGTTTCAATACTTAAAAACAGAGTGGTTTTGGTGTAATAAAAATATTTCAGACCACGTCATTTATGCAAGTTTGACTTCCTCAGTCTATTCAATGATTCTGATCATATAGTTTCTCACTTGGGAACACTCTGAGTGTTGAGCAATCCTCACACTCGGGGGCTTAGCCACAAACATGCTTTGGCCTAAGTTAAAAACCATGTCGAGAGGATAGCAGTCCATTCACTCGGTGACTTAGTTGCGAACCAGTGTTTTCCTAAGTTCAAAACTTCTCCGAGTGTTGAGAAATCCTTATACTCAAGGGATTAGCTGCGAATCAGCTTTCTCCTAAGTTAAAAACCTAGCCGAGTGGATAGCAGTCCATTCACTCGGTGACTTAGTTGCGAACCAGTCTTCGCCTAAGCTCAAAACTTCACCGAGTGTTGAGCAATCCTCCCGTTCGGAGGCTTATCTACGAACCAGCTTTTGCCTAAGTTAAAAATAAATTCCGTGTGAATTATATATTCACTCAAAAACTTAAATACGAACCAATATTCGTTTAAGTTCGAAACTCCTCCGAGTGTTGAGCAATCCTCACACTCGGAGGCTTAGCTGCGATCCAGCTTTCGCCTAAGTTAAAAACCTTGCCGAGTGGATGACAGTCCATTCACTCGGTGACTTTGCTGCGAACTAGTTTTCAGCTAAATTCTAAACTCGTCCAAGTGTTGAGAAATCCTCACTCTCGAGGAGTTAGCTGCGAACCAACTTTCACCTAAGTCAAAAACAAACTCAGTCGACAAGCGATTGAAAGGCAAATGCGGATAAATTCAAAGGTTTCGTCGCGGATAATTTTTTCGTGCACAAAGAAAATGTGCTTGGTCTTAAGGCCCGAAGGAAGTTTTACGACTGATACATTTTCACTCGGCATACGAGGCAAATAAGGTTTTCTCCATGAATCAAGTTTTTCAAGCGCTCGACGGGCTTGCTGGCTAGACGAAGGTGTCCAAGTTGATCCCATCTGCGATTCTCGTGGCCGTGTCAATGAAGGTCTCCATGAAGTCTTCAAATTGAAGCTTTTTTGTGTTCACCACTCGGAGTTCCTTCTACTTGTCCTCCCTTGCCTCCTTGCAATGGACTCTAACAAGGGAGAGTGCCACATCGGGTCCGCAGCGGGTGGCTGACTTCTTCCAAGCTTGCACTCGACTGGGAAGATCATTAAGGCATGCAACCATGGATGTAAGATCAAGCTGAAGGATGTCTTTATGCCACAGTTCTTTGTAGATCTTCTCCATCACAACTTTCAGTCAGAGGACATATGCTTGAACACCCTGGAGTCTGACGTTGAGTCGGTACATGTTCATGGCCACTCCGTCACCAACAGGCGACTTGTTAGGATCCATATTGGGCTCGATTTCTTTGGTTTTCTTTTCAAGGTCTTGGCAGAATTCTGTTGGGAAGAAGGAAAGCTCAGAGATTTAATGAAATACAGTCGACAAGGATTTTATGAAGTTCAGTCAACAATGATGGTTACCGTCGAGCATGATGTACATCTTTATCGCGAACTCCCCCAAGTGCTTCTCCAAGCCATTGGTCCTCTTGGTCAGCTGCTTGGTCTTCTTGATGAGTTCCACCTGTTCTAGCTTTAGCTTGGAGTTTTCGCCCTCCATCTTCCTGGAGGCAGCCGGTTTCTATTCAGCAGCTTCAGTCCACCCGACATGTCGAGTGGCAAGCGTACTCCGCATACCGCAAAGAACACTGAGTTTCAAATGGTCTCTTTCAGAACCCCGCCAGTTCAGGCACTCGACAACGGTCTTGGGGACCACACCCAGTGGGTGCACTCAGCTTTCCCCCACTGGACCTGTCAACACTCGATCTGTCGAGTGATCTACCACCCCACTTTGCACCTTTGAAGTAGCGTCATATCATGGTTGATGAAATGATGTCCATGAAACCAACAAGGTAGCTGCGAAGTGGTACAGCTAAGGCAAAAAAAAGTCCACTCGACATCTCGAGTGGTGAGCATACTCCACATACGACAAAAATACTGAGTTCAAAGTTCTTAAGACTACTGCTCATCATCAACGATCACCAATAGCCTCGGGGACTACACCCAGTGGGTGCACTCAGCGTGCCCCCACTAGTTCCTAAACAACTCGACAAGGTCTGCCCTGTCCGAGCATACGATGGTCTCTATCAGACCCCCGCTAGTGCAAGCACTCAACGACGGTCTTGGGGACTACACCCAGTGGGTGCACTCAGCGTGCCCCCACTGGATCTGCTAACTCTCGATCTGTCGATTGGCAGAAAATAAAAATAAAAACATGCACAAGCATATGAATATCGTCTCTATTGGACCCCCGCTAGTGCAAGCACTCGACAGCGATCTCGGGGACTACACCCAGTGGGTGCACTCAGCATGCCCTCACTGGATCACTCGATCTGTCGAGTAGCCCACCACCCCACTCTGCACCCTTGAAGTAGAATCATATCATGGTTGATGGAAATTATGTCCATGAAACCTAGAAGGAAGCTTTGGAGTGGCGCGGCTAGGGCAAGAAGTCCACTCGACATGTCGAGTGGCAAGCGTACTCCGCATACAACAAACTCTAAGACCCCTGCCAATGCAAGCACTCGACAACAGTCTCTGGGACTACACCAAGTGGGTGCACTCAACGTGCCCCCACTGGACCAAACTCTACTCGATTATGACCTGATCTATTCGAGTGGAGAACTTACAAATATTCTACAAGCGGGAAACACCCAGTGGGTGTACAATCAAAGAAGACACGAATTCAATTGGAAATGCACTTACAATCGAACTTACTCGGACATTGGTGCGAAGCGCTGTGCTGGCATCGTCAGCCAACTTGCTGGCCTCGTACGCCTCCTTGGTGCACATCATCATCTGTTCCACCTGGATCATGGCCTCCATTGTGGCTCCGGTCTGGTCTTCCGGAACGCGGTGCAGAGGAAAGGCAATCACCGATGGGATCGACGCTATGGCTGGGACAAATGAGGTAACCTGAACTGGTTCGGTTGGACTCGATGTCATGATGGTTGAAACAGCTGGTGGAGCACTTGACAGCGGTACCGCAATATCAGTTCTGACCTGTGTCGAGTCGCTTATCCCCTGGGAAGGTCCAGCAGTCGACCACCGAGGCATCTATGCTGACGGAGTTCTTCGGGCAGGTACACGCGAGGCGCCTAAGGTCTCGCCTTCACCCCCTGTACCCAAGGTTGTTCTTCATCATCTTCTAGTTGAATGATTTCTGCAAATACCAATCGGCAATGTTAACTCTTGCAGTCGGCAAATCTCATTCGAGAAACAGAGCTGAGTGAGGATTTGTTCACATCCATTTGCTCCTCTCCATACTATGGAGGCGATGTCATTGAGGTAGCGGCACTGGTAAATCAAATTCCACTCGGTCAACAAGAATTTGAAGTCACAATCGACAACGAAAAAGTAAAGCAAACACTTACGTTGAGACGACAGGCACAACCATCTTCATGCGGGGCAGAGCTTTGCGAGGTTTTACTGTGTTGGGCTTGGGCTACTTCGCTAATTGCTCACTCGACTCGACAGTCGAGGGTCAGTCTCGCTTCAGGTTCCATTAACTCGGAGCCAGAGCCTTGTCCGTGGCAGTGGCAGGGTCCTAACGTGACTTGGAGCGACGTTCGGTGCGAGGTGGATACTCGACTTCTTCCTCGTTCTTGCCCAAGTCCTCGTATTCCTCTTCACTATCATAAACACAGTCGACGTCCATGCTGCCACCCTTGCTTTCCCCACCGTCTTCAGGCTAGCTCCCGTTGGGTACGCACGAGTGCATGTGCGTCCACTCCTGCATGAATAAAACAGTGAAGTCAGTCAACAGATCAATTAATCACTCGGCAGAATAGTACGACAGTCGACAAGATAAAATTTACCAGATTCTTCGGCGGATTCTCAGTAGAGTAGGGTTGGATCCTCTTGGCACCTAGGGGTTGTCACAAGCTCCGATGATACTGCAAAGCCACTGCTCGATAGTTTTCTATGAAACCTCCTCCGAGTGTGTCCTGGTCGAGACCTCAGGACCGGCGTAATGCCACATAGTGTGGTCCCTTGCTTCAAGCGACTGGATCCGTCAAATGAGTAATATCTTCAAGAGATCCATACAAGTGACTCCACCATGGATAAGGGCCCCTACAGCATCCACCAGGATCCCAACTTGGACTTTCTCCCCCTCCAACACCTTTAAAGATTTGGGAACGGCTGGACGATCTAACGTGAAGGGAGAAAGACCAGTCAACATCTCAGGAGAAGCTACGTCCTTGCAATAAAACTAGGTCGACTGCCAACGTCTAACCGATTCAGCGAAAGTCATGGAAGGAAAAGAACTATGAGCTATCTTGTGGATTCCTAAACCTCCACATAGCTGGACTACATGAGTCTTTCCATCCTCAGGGTGGGCCTTTTTCACCGTCTGAGATCTGACGGTGAAAATGTGCTTGAACAGTCCCCGGTCGGGAGAGCAGCCCAAGAAACACTCGCACAGAGTGATGAAGACAGACAAGTAGGAAATTTCATTTGGAGGAAAGTGATGGAGCTGAGATCCAAAGAAGTTCAAAAATCCTCTAAAGAATGGATGGGGAGGCATGGAGAAACCTCTTTCGACGTGGGAGAGGAGAAGAACCCGCTCCCCTCGCGTAGCTCTGGACCGTGCTCCCCCTCCAACAACCTCCAAGAACCGTCTGCCACGAGCCCGTTGACAACAAGTTTCTCGACGTCCGTGGCGGTGACTGTCGATGGGACAAAGTCCCCCTGGATCCACCCCGCCGGCGCGGTGAACCAGGCGGTCGAGGGCTTCTTGGCCTTGCCCTTCACGGGCCCCTTCTTGGCACGCTCCAGCTTCTCCGTTGCTCCCTTCGTCATCACGGCGGCGGAGCTCGGCGGAGGTTGTCTTAGCATAGCAGAGTGGGGCACTGGAGACAAGAGAGGTGGAGGAAGAGAGGAGATTTGGGGGCAAAGCACTGTGCGAACCGCGGAGCTTCGGGATTTATACCCCGCCGAGTGCCTCACTGACGTATGGGCCCGCGAAATCCCCGCATATCCTAACTGCAGACGGCACCCTGTACGTGGCGAAATGAGCGGTGCGCAAATCGAGGCGTCATGCTCCCAGTTGCCCCGATCGTGGCGTCGTCGTCGTGGATGCGCGCGCTTCCCAATTTTCGTATCCCGCAAGATCCGGGCCTGACAGAGCGACCTGTCACATCCAAGGATCCCTTCAGGTCACTTAGAATTAAGTTGGCATTGAACATTCACTCGGACACTTTCAAGACAGAATCGATTCGGGCGAATGACGAAGAGTTCAGTCGACGCAAGTTTCGTTGAAGCCCCAAAAATCATTCGGAAGATTTGGTGCCCTGTTCTGAACTGGCATCAATACCTCCTTGACCACTTGAACCCTGATCTATTCGGGGGATAATGCGAGGATATGTACCTAGGGTAGGGTTCTAGGCCTGACCTATATACCCTACCTAAGGACACTGCATTGGAAGACTTAAGGATAACAAGAAAGATTCTGACTAGATTCACTATGGTGCTCAAGTCACTCGACAGTCAATCCATTCGGTGGCTCCTTCCTCCACTCGACAGTCACCTGTCACTCAGAAGACCTCTCTTCCAGTCAACGCCAGAAGACCAGAAGCCGCCTTTGAGAGGCCAACTGGCAGGCGTTAGGCTAGTCGTCATTAATAGCAATTATGTTGTACGTTACTAGTAACGCTAGTCTTTATACCCAGGAGCCTAATACTAGAAGGTAGGGGTACGAAAGGAGAGGGCGGAGTGCTAGCTACGGCGAGGATGTACACACAGATGTATGAGTTCATGCCCCTCTCGTGGAGGTAACAACCCTACGTCTCAGTTCTCAAGAGCTTTTGTCGTGTGGAGAGTATGAGTTACAGAGGGTGCAAACCCTTGTGCCAGAGGGGAGGGGCGGCTTATATAGAGTTTGCTGCCCCTAATAAGTGCGAGGCATCCAAGGGTCCGATCGTGGGTATAAAGACTAGCGTTAGTGGTAACGTACAACATAATTGCTATTAATGATGACTGGCCTAATGCCTCCCTGTTGGCCTCTCAGAGGCGTCTTCTGGTCTTTTGGCGTCGACTGGAAGCGAGGTCTTCCGAGTGACAGGTGACTGTCGAGAGGAGGAAGGAGCCACCGAATGGATTGACTATCGAGTGACTTGAGCACCATAGTGAATCCAGTTGAAATCTTTCTTGTGATCCTTAAGTCTTCCAATGTAGTGTCCTTAGGTAGGGTATATAGGTCAGGCCTAGGACCCTACCCTAGGTACATATCCTTGCCAGTGACAGGGTTCAGATGACCCAAGCGAGCGTGCCAGAGATCGACTCCAAGGGAGAGAGCAACCGGTGCAGTGGTGGTGGAGGAAGGCGAATGCACCAGATAAAGATCGTCGTGGCTGTCACATTGGTGAAGTACCATCCTGGTTCACGCGTCCTTGACACAAAAACCAAGCCCGTCAAATTCAACAGTAATAGGATTTTCACGAGCAAGACATTTAACGGAAATAAGATTCTTAATAAGATCAGGAGACACAAGTATGTTAGACATAGAAATAGGCATGGAGTTAGAAGGAAAAGAAGTGTGCCCGACGTGCGTGATGGGAAGTGTGGAACCGTCGTCGACAGTGATGCGGTGATCGGTGGAGACATGAGTGAAATAGGCAAGATTACTAGGATGAGCAAACATCTGTGTCGTGGCACCGATGTCCATATACCAATCACCACGCCTAGTGTAGTTGTTCGACATAGGAGCGGTGTGCAGCGCAGCAAGGAGCGCCAGATCCCAAGGCCCCGGTGGCAGTGCCAGTGAGGAGGACGGAGACGCCATTAGTAAGCCGTAGCCGCCGCTCAGCTGTGGTGGTGGTACCCACCATAGGGCTGCGGGGTCACGTAGTACACCTGATGCGCTGACGGACGCGACACGGTGAGGATTGGCGCTGGGGCCTGTGGGACCGGCATGGTGTACGCATGAACGACACCGGTCCACGGGTTATAACCGTTGGCCCACGGGGGAGGCACCTGGAGCTGCTGCTGCGGCTACTACTGACGTTGTGCGCCTGCACCCTGCTGCTGCTGCTGCTACTAGCCACCGCGTCGGCCTCCGCCGCGCCGATCAGTGGGAGGCACGGGAGGGGCGGGAGGCCCGTACGGGAGAGGTAGTAACCCCTGTTGTGGCTGCAGTGCCAGGAAGCGTGGTTGAGGAGGCGCGACCGGGGCAGCGGGGGGCGGTGGGGGCCCACCACGGATGGTGCCGGCGGCGAGGGCGGTGTGGATAGCCCACGCCTTCACCTGCTTCATCCGTCGTTCCTCTAGACGGAGGTACGCAATGAACTTGGAGAAGGATGGCTCGGGGATGAGGGAGAGGTTCGTCAGCGAGAGTCTTGAGGCGGCGACAATAGTCATCGACGGAGGAGTTGTCCTGGTGACACCCAAAGAACTCTTGCTGCAGAAAAATGCTGAAGGCGATTGTCGGTGAAGAGCCCGTTCAGCTTGGTCCACACTGCTTGGGCATCATCACCGTCTTGCATGACCGTCTGAAATAGGACTGGCGAGATGGTGAGGAAGAACCACCGGATGATCGTGGTGTCAATGGTGGACCAGTCATGGAAGTCGGGGACGAGGCTGGAGTCGACGGAGCCGTCCACCTGATCAACAAGATGGTACTCTTGGAACACGAAGGAGAAGTAGGTCTTCCACGTGTAGTAGGAGGAGTCCGTCTGGGAGAGACGAACCGGAACCCGCTGGTGGATGTTGAGGTTGTGGATGTCGTTGACATCGGGTGGGTTGATATCGGCGAACGAGTTGGAGTTGTTGGAGGAGCCCGAGGTGATGGAGGAAATGGTGGCGATTGGCGGCGGCAGCGGGTGTAGCTAGATTTAGGTTTGGGTGAGCAGCAGCGGCAGTGAGAGGGGTAGCAACGGCGGCTTTGGGTGGGAACGAGGAGCTCGCGGCGGCGGGTGAGCGGCAGAGACAGGAGGGTAGGGCGGTGGCGGCGCGTGGTGAAGGGAGGCGGTTGCGGTGTCGCGGAGGTAACGATCGGGTCGGCCGGGGCAAGCGAGGAGAGCAGCAGCAGCAGATGGAGAGGGGAGCAGCGGCAAGAGGGGAAGGCGATGACAGCAGCGCAAGATAGAAGGCGCGGCGGCGGCGGCTGGAGCGGCGACAGCGCAATGGGAGAGGCGCGTCGACGGTGGTAGCAGAGCTAGGGTTGAAACGTAAATCTTTGATACCATGTATGTTGTGGGAATTGCATGATGCATTACTTAGGTGCAAACGCACGTATATATGAAGTACAATGGTGTGCCACGACCTCAACTATACAAGAAACTAGGAGGTGGGCCCAACACACAAATATGCACAACACATACACTCAACAATCCAGACACGGTGTTATTCCCGAGCTCTATCATTTCGGTCGAGCCAAGCTTGGTATTCGTCCCGTCTAGCGGGAGTATGCCCTCTGGATCCACAGATGGATCTTGTCTGACCTGCTCTAGCATCAAGGTTGTGTCGTAGGTCGTATGGGTTCTCAGGATGTATTGGCTCCCTTCCTATCATGCGAGGGAGTGTAGGTCTCTCTTTGGACTTTCTAGCCGTCATGTCCCGTCCTCGAGGGGGGCGGTCTGGCTGGTTGTCCTAGGTGCGTCTGGAGGTGTCGGCTCAGGGGCCTCGTCGTCGAATTGCAACAGTAGACGTCGGCACGGGTAACTTTTGGTTTGGTCCGGGCATTCATTTTCGTACCCTTCTTCGGCTGTTTGGACTCTCGTCCATTTTTCATTGAGAATATCATGTTCGGGTTTTAGTTATTGCTGCTTCTTCTTCAGGCTTCGGGTTGTGTCTATAAATTGTCATTTGAATCGTTCTGGGTCCGGCGGGTCCTCCGGGATGATCAAATCCTCGTCTCCGAGGCTAACCTCCTCTCAAAGGGAGGAAGGTAGTTGTTGTCCTCAGAGTCATTGAGGTCCTCAGAGTTATACAGATCCTCGTGACCCTCTGAGACATCGAGTTGTTTTTTGGGGGCAACAGGGTCATCGAGGTTTTCCATGTTGTCCAGGGTATCGTCTTCTTGGGTGCGCGTGTCGCTTTCCTAGCCCTTGCACCCCTTAGATTGTTTGTGCTGATGTCGGTGCTTGGGTGGTTCCTTGCTAGGCTTGTCGCCATTCCTTCCAGGGGGCCATCACCGCTCTTCCTACTGGTGTTGGGGGTGTCTACCATATAGACATCGTCGGTGGAGGGAGGGGCACTGGCGCCGACACCTTCATTGATGTCTTCGGCCTCCTCAGAGGCGTAGTCCAGCATATCAGTTAAGTCTTCGATAGTGTATACTAATTGGGCCGTGGGTGGGACATCAAATTCCCCATGGCCTGCCTCAAGAACTATCCGAGCATAGGGCGAGGCCAGGCTATCAACGATGATCATTGTCTGGATCTGGGCTAGCTTCTCATTTAAGAGCGAGGGGTTAGCCGGATTAGCCCTCCAAAGTATTTTGGAGTTGACACAGGGAGCATGCATGGACAAGGCCCAGACCAGGTCTCCTGACACAATAATCAGATCTGAGCTCGAAGCTTAATCCAGGATAAGGATCGACCCAGAGACAGGGTCAAGGAGGAGGCCCCAAGTTGAAGCTTTGATGTTTCCAGGCTCATCGGGTGAGGCCGTGAGCCCAACAAGGAATAGATCGCCACGGGCATCGATAGTGTACTCTAGGCTGCTGAACCTGATCTTCTATCCTAGGGCGAAGCTATCAATATGGTCGAGATGACTGGCCGCATCGACGTGTAGAACGATACTACGAGACGTGAAGAGCTGTCCGGGGACGAAGACGTCGCCGGTGTGGATGCCATCACTGATGACTAATGTGTGGACCCTGACTCATAAGTCGTGATCACCGAATGTACTTGCACAGTGATCCCAGAGATCAATGCTCACCAAACACACAAAAACTGAATAACAAGAGTCTTACATCCATTACATACCTGATTATTCAAGTATGTCCTTTATGGCCAAGTCTTCATATGATTACAGTGGAAATCTTCAACGATAGCGTGAACCCATGCCATCTGCCTTAACCCTACAGGCATTCTGACTGGGAAGCGTCCTAGCTCGCATGTCCATCACCAAGGTAATCTTCATCATAACCTAATCTTTCATGCCTGGCCAATAAAATAACCAGTGGCAAGCCAGTGAGTACTTTGAATATACTCGCAAGCAACCCATGTTTTGAACAAGGCAACAACAATGCATGATATAACACTAATAGGTAATTTTGCATAAAGCTAATTTTTAATACAGTGACATGATCAAATAACTTCTGTAAGCATGCATCAACACTTGGCAGATATCCATATGAACAAGTTACAGATATCATCACAAGCAAGGTTTGAACATCTCATGTTCACCATCAGGCCAAGTCATCAGCCTTAGCTCAAGTATCACCTTTGTGTCATCCACACACATACCAAGGTTGTGAAAACATCTGGACATAGTCCAAGCAGCACCACCCAACTGTCCTTGACCGTGGACACGGCTATTCGAATAGTTTTACACTCTGCAGAGGTTGCACACTTTACCCACAAGACTCGGGGAACTTCCATGTCATCCATGACTCGCGGTATTTAACATACCCGAAGTAAGAACCCGAGCATTGCCTTTTCCCTAGCAATACTAAACAAAGAGTCCACTCGTTGGTGCCATCCCTCATGATATACATCACACGTATCATCCATGAGGGCACGCAACACTGTGCCTGGTGCCTGTGAACACAGCGCATGATCGTCCATTCCGGTACGACCCCGTATCGAGAGTGACCATGCCACTCCCGCCACTAGTAATGCGGGCTCCTTGCTAGTACCCACCAAAGTAATCAACAAAGCCCCTTCCCATATAGGGGTAGAGTGGTTGTACATGTAAGGTTGGGACGGTCGACAAATCTTAAATCCAATCCATTTTCGAAAACCACACACACTCACTTGCTCTAGTACACCACTTCTTTATCAAGTGGCTACTTAGATCATCATCATCCCCCTCGGGCATTAGTGGCACCCGACGGGTTTTTTGAAAAGTCTTTGAAATCATTTTTGTTTCCATCACCATGCATATTCGCGATCCCACTTGTGTAGTATCTACTAGCATCCTATCTACTCCCACCCACACAACCCTCATAAGGATGGTAGGGTCATGCACTATGCAAGTGTCAATGATAAAAGTAACAGAGGCATCCCACCGAAGTGGTCACCATATCACATGGTCAACAACAAGGAATAAGGTGCTATATGACATGCATGAAAATGGTTTCTTAACATGGTCAAAGGGCTGCTTGCCTGGCTTTGCAAAGTCTTCTAGGTCTTCACACGCTTCTCCTCCATCCCAAGCACTTCCTCTACTTCGTCAACTATCACCGGAAACAACCGCAATAAGCAACACAACAAGCAGAAAATAAAAGTGCTCTATAAATCGGAGTTTTATTTTTTCTTGGACTCCTCTGGTCATGTGATAAATAACCAAGGGTGTTTTGGTGGATGTGGGTCAAGGGGAAGTTTTGAATGGTGGAAATGATGGAAACGATGATCCTATAAGATGTCCACAACAAATATTTTTGCAAAAATGAGTGGATGGACCCAACAAATAGGGCATGATCTTAGGAACATGTGGGAAGTGGTTTCACTATATTTGGAGTTGGGATGAATTCCCTAGGATTTTGCTAAGATGAAATTAATGGAAAATGGGCCATTTATTAGATCCAACAAAATAGGTGCATGGTAAAAATGTTCACCATGGCTACATAAACAAGGAATGATTTTTGGAGTATCTGGAAACTTTAATCACTCCATTTGGTGTTGATATGAGTGCTCTAGGGATTTTACAAGTGGGGGTATTTCATAGTTCAAATTCAAATTTAAATTTGAACTATACAGAAAAGTTTGTCGGAAAAATGTGTAAGCCACATTTCCGGATATATCATGATTTTAGGAAACTGGAGAAATTTGAATCACCAAATTTGGGCTTGAAATGAAATTAATATGGATTTTCTAGTCTGTGAAGAAATAAAATAAAAGGAAAATGGAATATATCAAATGGGCCTTAAGACGCTGAGCGAAGCAAAGGGGTGACTGGACTTGGCCGGTCCATCTTCACGGCTGCACACGCGCGAGGCCACGCCGAAGGCATACTCCAAGGAGTACGTCTCCACAATGGGGACGCGAGAAACAGCGGGGGCGCTTCCACTTGAACTGGGGGGCCCGGCCGACCGGTCGTCGACATGTGGGCCTTGCCTGTCGGGTTCGTCCCCCACCTCCCGCTCGATCTGGGAGAGACAAAGGAGGCGGGACAGGGCAGAGTCGGCGCTCATCCCGGTGGCTTGATACGTCCCCAACGTATCTATAATTTTTGATTATTCCATGCTTTTATATTATCTGTTTTGGATGTTTTATATGCATTAATATGCTATTTTATATTATTTTTGGGACTAACCTATTAATCTAGAGCCTAGTGCCAGTTTTTTCACCTTGTTTTTGAGATTTGCAGATAAGGAATATTAAACGGAGTCCAAATGGAATAAAACCTTCGAAAGGAATTTTTCTAGAATGAACTGAAACTACGAGACTTGAGAGCCAAGGCATAGGAGCCACTATGGGGCCACAAGCCCTAGCACCGCGCCCACGGGTGTAGGGCGCGTCGGGCGGGCTTGTGGGCCCACGGCAGCTCCCCTAACCCTAATCTTCGGCCTATAAATTCCCAAATATTCCATCATTATCAGGAGAAATCACGAAAACACTTTTCCGCCGCCAGAAGCCTCCGTTCCCAAGAGATCCAATCTTGGAACCTTTTCCGGTAATCTACCAGAGGGGGATTCGATCACGAAGGGCATCTACATCAACTCCATTGCCCCTCTGATGATGCGTGAGTAGTTCACCACAGGCCTTCGGGTCCATAGCTAGTAGCTAGATGCCTTCTTCTCTCTCTTTGTTCTGCAATACCATGTTCGTCATGATCTTCATGGAGATCTATCCGATGTAATACTTTTTTGCGGTGTGTTTGTCGAGATCCGATGAATTGTGGGTTTATGTTCAGATTATCCATCAATATTATTTGAGTCTTTTCTGAATTCTTATATGCATGATTTAATATCTTTGCAAGTCTCTTCGAGGTATTGGTTTGGTTTGGCCAACAAGATTGGTAATTCTCGTAGTGGGAGAAGTGCTTAGTTTTGGGTTCAATCTTGCGGTGTCCTTACCGAGTGACAAAGTAGGGGTAGCAAGGCACGTATTGTATTGTTGCCATGAAGGATAACAAGATGGGGTTTTCATCGTATTGCTTGATTTTATCCCTCTACATCATGTCATCTTACCTAATGCGTTACTCTGTTCTTTGTGAACTTAATACTCTAGATGCAGGCAGGAGTCGGTCGATGTGTGGAGTAACAGTAGAATATGCAGAATTGTTTCGGACTACTTGACACGGACGTGATGCCTATATGCATAATCATTACCTTGGATATATTCATAATTATTTTCTTTTCTATCAATTGCTCAACAGTAATTTGTTCACCCACCGTAATACTTGCTATCATGAGAGAAGCCTCTAGTGAAACCTATGGCCCCGAGTCTATTTTCCATCTTATACTTTCAGATATAAAACCAAAAATACAAAAATATTGTGCTGCATTACTTTTGCCTATTGTTTTACTTTCCATTTAAGCAATCTATTTCTATCGGATCTCATCCTTGCAAGTAACCTTAAAGGGATTGACAACCCCTTTATAGCGTTGGGCGCAAGAGTTTAATTCCTTGTGTAGGTACACCTATTGGGGACTTGCTTGTATCTCCAACTAGATTGATACCTCGGTTCTCAACAACTGAGGGAAATACTTATCTACTTTGCCGCATCAATCGTTCCTCTTCATGGAAACCAACCCATGCTCGAGAAGTAGCAAGAAGGATTTCTGGCGCCGTTGCCGGGGAGATCTACATCAAGCCTACCAAGTACCTACCACAAACTCATCCCTTGCATTTACATTATTTGCCATTTGCCTCTCGTTTTCCTCTCCCCCACTTCTGAAATGATTTTCAAAAAATACCAAAAAGATTTGCCTTTTATTCGCCCTTTTACGTTCGTCTTTTTGTTTGTTTGCTTGTGTGCTTGATTGCTTGCTTTGTCATGATGACGCAAGAGAATACCAAGTTGTGTGACTTTTCCAATACTAATAATAATGATTTTATTAGTACTCCAATTGCTCCCTCCACTAGTGCAGAATCTTATGAAATTAATGCTGCTTTGCTCAATCTTTTTATGAAAGAACAATTTTCCGGCCTTGCTAATGAAGATGTCGCATCCCATCTAAATACTTTCGTAGAGTTATGTGATATGAAAAATAAGAAAGATGTGGATAATTATATTGTTAAATTGAAGCTATTCCCGTTCTCACTACGAGATCGTGCTAAAACTTGGTTTTCATCTTTTCCTAAAAATAGTATTGATTCATGGAATAAGTGTAAAGATGCTTTTATTTCCAAGTACTTTCCGCCCGCTAAAATCATATCCCTTAGCAACGACATAATGAATTTTAAGCCACTTGATCATGAGCATGTTGCACAATCTTGGGAAAGGATGAAGCTTACGATTAGGAATTGCCCGGCGCATGGTTTGACTTTATGGATGATTATACAAATTTTCTATGTTGGATTGAATTTTGCTTCTAGGAACCTCTTAGATTCCGCCGCGGGTGGTACTTTTATGGAAATCACATTAAGAGAAGCTACTAAAATCCGAGATAATATTATGGCAAATTATTCTGAGTGGCACACCGAAAGATCTCCTACTAGTAAAAAAGTGGATGGTATTGAAGAAATTAACAGTTGGAGTGAAAGGATGGATGAATTGATGAAATTGTTTGCTAGTAAGAGTACTCGTATTTATCCTAATGATATGCCTTTGTCTTCTTTGCTTGGAAATAATAATGAATCTATGGATGTGAATTTTGTTGGTAGGAACAATTTTGGTAATAACGCTTATAGAGGTAATTTCAATGCTAGACCGTTTCCTAGTAATTCCTCTAATAATTATGGTAATTACTATAGAAATTCTTATGTAAATTATAATAAAATGCCCTCTGATTTTGAGAGTAATATTAAAGAATTCATTAGTACGCAAAAAGGTTTAAATGCTATGATTGAAGAAAAATTGCTCAAGATTGATTATTTGGCAAGGAACATTGATAAAATTTCCCTTGAGATTGATTCTTTAAAAATTAGACCTATTCCACCCAAGCATGATATTAATGAATCTTTAAAACCTATGAGAATTTCTATTGATATGTCTAAGGAAATAACCGCTAGAGTACGTGCTAAACGTGAATGGCTTGAAAAAGTGTGTTCTCGTGATAATATTGATGAAGATCTTAAAGTAATTGATGTGAATCCTATTGAATCTTTGTTTTCCAATGTTAATGTTGATAAGTAGGGTACTGGAGATGAGTCAACTTTAGTTAAAAGGCGTCCCAATGATTCAGAGTTTATAGATCTTGATGCTAAGATTGATAAAAGTGGGATTGAAGAGGTCAAAACTTTAAATAGCAATGAACCCACTGTTTTGGATTTAAAGGACTTTAATCATGATAGCTTCTCCTTAATTGATTGTATTTCCTTGTTTCAATCCATGTTGAACTCTCCTCATGCTTATAATAAAAACAAAGCTTTTACTAAACATATTGTTGATGCTATGATGGAAGCTTTTGAAGAAAAACTTGAGTTGGAAGTTTCTATAACTAGAAAGTTATATGATGAGTGTGAACCTACTATTAAGATTAATATTAAATATTATGAGTGCCATGCTTTTTGTTATTTGGGTGCTAGCGTTTCCACGATTCCAAAAACTTTATGTGATGTGTTAGGTTTCCCTGAATTTGATGATTGTTCCTTAAATTTGCATCTTGCGGATTCCACTATAAAGAAACCTATGGGAAGGATTAATTATGTTATTATTGTTGTAAATAGGAATTATGTTCCTGTATATTTAATTGTTCTTGATATAGATTGCAATCCTACGTGTCATATTATTCTTGGTAGACCTTTCCTTAGAACGATTGGTGCAATTATTGATATGAAGGAAGGGAATATTAGATTACAATTTCCATTAAGGAATGGCATGGAACAATTTCCTAGGAATAAAATAAAATTACCTTATGAATATATCATGAGAGCTACTTCTGAATTGCATACCAAAGATGACAATACCTAGATCTATTGCGTTTTGCCTTGCTAAGGGCGTTAATCAATAGCGCTTGTTGGGAGGCAACCCAATTTTATTTTGCTTTATGCTTTTTTGATTCTATTTTGGTGTGTTTGGCACATTATTACTTCTGTAGTAATTGTATTTTTGTATTTTAATTAGTGTTTGAGCCAAGTGAAACCTTGGGGGTGATCTATGGTAGTCGTTGATTTGATCTTGCTGAAAACAAAAACACTGCGCTCAGTCGAGGAATTTTATATATTTTTAAGGGCATAAAATTGATCTAAAATTTTTACACAAGATTTACATTTAAATTTCCCTCATTTTAATAATTTTTCAGAATTTTTAGAGTTCCATAAGTATTCGAAGTTTATAGATTGCTACAGACTGTTCTGTTTCTGACAGATTCTGTTTTCTTTGTGTTGTTTGCTTATTTTGATGTATCTATGGGTCGTATCGGGGGGTATGAGTCATCGAAAAGCTAGAATACAATAGGTATTTCACAAATACAAATAAATACTGAGTTCACAATAGTACCTAAAGTGGTGATTTGTTTTTCTTATACTAACGGATCTCATGAGTTTTCTGTTGAGTTTTGTGTTGTGAAGTTTTGAAGTTTTGGGTGAAGATTTGCTCGACCATGGAATAAAGAGTGGCCAGATCCTAATATTGGGGACTCCCAAGTCACCCCAAGCTATATTCAAGGAAACCAAAAAGCCTAAGCTTGGGGATGCCCCGGAAGGCATCTTCTCTTTTGTCTTCAATCCATCGGTAAATTTACTTGAGGCTATATTCTTATTCACCACATGATATGTGTTTTGCTTGGAGTGTATTGTATGATACGAGTCTTTGCTTTTTATTTTGCCACAATCATACTTGCTGAACACATCTTTTGAGAGAGACATGCTGAATTATGAATTTATTAGAATACTCTATGTGCTTCACTTATATCTTTTGAGCTAGGCAATGTTGCTCTAGTGCTTCACTTATATCTTTATAGAGCGTGGTGGTGTTATATTTTATAGAAATTATTGAACTCTCACTCCTCACTTATATTATTTTGAGAGTTTCTTAAAACAGCATGGTAATTTGTTTAGGTTATGAATTTAGTCCTAATATAATGGGCATCCAAGAGGGATATAATAAAAACTTTCATATTAAGTGCATTAAAAACTATGAGAAGTTTGATTCCTTGCACATCGTTTTGAGATAATAGAGATGGTAATATGAGAGTCATGCTAGTGAGTAGTTTTGAATTGGAAGAGATACACGTGTTAAAGCTTGTGATTCCCGTAGCATGCACGTATGTTGAACCGTTATGTAACGAAGTCGGAGCATGATTTGTTTAATGATTGTCGGCCTTTGTGTGAGGGTCGGGAGCACACGATGGTTAACTCCTACCAACCTCTCCCCTAGGAGCATGCGTCTAATACTTTGTTTGATAAATAATAGACTTTTGCAATAAGTATGTGAGTTCTTTATGACTAATGTTGAGTCCATGGATTATACCCAATCTTAGCCTTGCATCTTTGCTATCCTCTCTAGTACCGCGCAACTTTCGCTGGTACACCAACCCCTCCTTCCACAAAACAGCCACCATACCTACCTATTATAGCATTTCCATAGCCATTTCGAGATATATTGCCATGCAACTTCCACCATGTAGTTTTTCATGACTTGCATCGTCACTTCATATTGCATATAGAGTCCTATTTTGTCACAGGTATCGAGTTGTAATTTTTTTAGTTATAAGTAAATAAAAGTGTGATGATTTTTCATTCATAGAGCATTGTCTCGTGACAGAAAAGGATGATGGAGGCTATGACTCCCTCACAAGTTGGGATGAGTATCCGGACTTTACAAAAAATAAAAGAGGCTAGCGAAGCCCAAACAAGAAAATAAAAGAGGCCAAGGAAGACCACCAAATAAAAAAAATAAAAAATGAAAGAAAAAAATGAGAGAAAGAGAGAAGGGACAACTGCTACTACCTTTTTCCACACTTGTGCTTCAAAGTAGCACCATGATCTTCATGATAGAGAGTCTCCTATTTTGTCACTTCCATATAACTAGTGGATATTCATTTTGCACGGCCACTTAGTTTTCTTTTTTGAGCTTTCATACACTTATAGCTCTAAGTGCATTTGTTGCATGGCAATCCCTACTCACTCACATTGATATCTATTGATGGGAATATCCATAGCCCGTTGATACGCCTAGTTGATGTGAGACTATCTTCTCCTTTTTTCCCTTGCACCTCCTCATATTCTATTCCACCTATAATGCTATATCCATGGCTCACGCTCATGTATTGCGTGAGAGTTGAAAAGGTTTGAGAACACCAAAAGTGTGAAACAATTGCTTTACTTCTTCATTGGGTGGTGCATGATTTAGATACTTTGTGTGGGGAATATGGAGCATAGCCAGACCATATGATTTTGTAGGGATAACTTTCTAAGGCCATGTTATTACGAAAGGACACGACTACCTTGTTGGTGTGCTCGAAGATTACTGTTTTTATGTCAATATTAGACTATTGTTTTGAATCTTACGGATCTGAATATTCATGCCACAATAAAGAATATTACATGGACAAATATGTTAGGTAGCATTCCACATCAAAAATTCTGTTTTTTATCATTTAACTACTCAAGGATGAGCAGGAATTAAGATTGGGGATGCTGATACGTCTCCAACGTATCTATAATTTTTGATTGTTCCATGCTATTATATTATCTGTTTTGGATGTTTTATATGCATTAATATGCTATTTTATACTCCCTCTATCCCAAAACAATTGTCTCAACTTTGCACTAGCTCTAGTACAAAGTTGTACTAAGCTTGAGACACTAATTTTGGGACGGAGGGAGTATTATTTTTGGGACTAACCTATTAATCTAGAGCCTAGTGCCAGTTTCTGTATTTCCTTGTTTTTGAGATTTGCAGATAAGGAATATTAAACGAAGTCCAAACGGAATAAAACCTTTGGAAGGAATTTTTCTAGAACGAAAGGAAGCTACGAGACTTGAGAACCAAGGGAGAGGAGCCACCATGGGGCGACAAGCCCTAGGGCCGCGCCAAGGGGAGTAGGGCATGCCGGGTAGGCTTGTGGGACCACGGTAGCCCCCCTAACCCTAATCTTAGGCCTACAAATTTCCAAATATTCCATCATTATCATAACAAGCCATCGAAACACTTTTCCGCCGCCAGAAGCCTCTGTTCTCGAGATATCCAATCATGGAGCCTTATCCGGTAATCTACCGGAGGGGGATTCGATCATAGAGGGCATCTACATCAACTCCATTGCCCCTCCGATGATGCGTGAGTAGTTCACCATAGACCTTCAGGTCCATATCTAGTAGCTAGATGGATTCTTCTCTCTCTTTGTTCTTCAATGCCATGTTCTTCATGATCTTCATGGAGATCTATCCGATGTAATACTTTTTTGCGGTGTGTTTGTCGAGATCCAATGAATTGTGGGTCTATCTTCAGATTATCCATGAATATCATTTGAGTCTTTTCTGAATTCTTATATGCATGATTTCATATGTTTGAAAGACTCTTCAAGTTATTGGTTTGGTTTGGCCAACTAGATTGGTAATTCTTGCAATGGGAGAAGTGCTTAGTTTTGGGTTCAATCTTGCGGTGTCCTCACCCAGTGACAAAGTAGGGGTAGCGAGGCACGTATTGTATTGTTTCCATCAAGGATAACAAGGTGGAGTTTTCATCATATTGCTTGAGTTTATCCCTCTACATCATGTCATCTTACCTAATGTGTTACTCTGTTCTTCATGAACTTAATACTCTAGATGCAGGCATGAGTCGATCGATGTGTGGAGTAACAATAGTAGATGCAGAATCGTTTCGGTCTACTTGACACGGACGTTATGCCTACATGCATAATCATTGCCTTTGATATCTTCATAAGTATTCACTTTTCTATCAATTGCTCGACAGTAGTTTGTTCACCCATCGTAATACTTGCTATCATGAGAGAAGCCTCTAGTGAAACCTATGGCCCCCGGGTCTATTTTCCATCTTATATTTTCACATCTAAAACCAAAAATACCAAAAATACTTTGCTGCATTACTTTTACCTATTGTTTTATTTTCCATTTAAGAAATCTAACTCTATTAGTTCTCATCCTTGCAAGTAACCTTAAAGGGATTGACAACCTCTTTATAGCGTTGGGTGCAAGAGTTTGATTCCTTGTGTAGGTACACCTATTGGGTACTTGCTTGTATCTCCTACTGGATTGATACCTTGGTTCTCAACAACTGAGGGAAATACTTATCTACTTTGCTGCATCAACCATTCCTCTTCATAGAAACCAACGCATGCTCAAGAAGTAGCATGGCTCCGGCCACCCCCGACGTGCTTCGTCCATCGGTGGCCACAGGTTGGCTTGACGCACCCGCCTGGGAGGCCCATGTCCCCAGGGGAGGTCGAGGCTAGGCGCAACGCCGTCCATGGCGGAGGGGGCCGACGGCGGTGATGGGCATGGTGTCTCGACCATGGGGAGAAGATCATGAAGAGCGGGAGAGGACCGTGGGGATGCATGTGTTCTCCGATGGGGCTCATAGGGGAAGGGAGAGACCTAGAGGCCCGTATTCGAGCTATGGCCGGCGAAGGGCCTTCGGCCATGGGGGGTTGATGAAGGGGGCGGGAGGTCGAATAGGGAAGCATAGGAGGTATCAAAGAGGGGGTAGAGGTGGACTAGGAGTACCAAGGTGCTCAGGGAGAGGCCTTTAGGCAGGGTGACGAGGGGGGGGGGACTCGGGTGCGCCTCGGATGCTCTCTGGCATGGGGAAGCATGCATGCCAGAGCTGTCCTGGAGCCTTGATAGCGTTGGGGAAGGGCGTGGTAGGAAGGAAGGGATTCCCCAGCATGCATGGATGCTTGTCGAGGACGGACACGATCTACAGGACAATGGTCGATGGCAGGGCGTCGTTTCTGCAGGCCAATGGCGTGGTCACCATGCCAAGGGATGTCCAGAGCATGCTTTTGGTCGGCCAAGTTTGTCTAACATGCAGGAGGACACTTGGCAATGTGTCAAACAAAAGTGAGCTGGGGGTGGGAGGTTATCACCGTGGTTAAGTCTGCAACAACAAACTATAGGCTCATCTGAGGAGTTTGTACTCGAGGGAAATGGGGGTAAAACCTTGTCTAGGGCCCTTATTTATGGAAGGACTACGTGAACACCAATTTCCAGATCATGGAGATAAATATACAAGGCACTTGTAGTACAAAGCTGCATTTACTGGCATAATGTGGTTTCAGATGATTTGCTCTTATTTTCCACATGAGATTGTCATCTTTGGGCTTTTTTATGCATAGGTATGCAAGTGAGGTTGTAGAAAAGTTTGGGTTCATAAGCATGAACAGAATTGTGGGAGAGAGGTGAGAGAGGGGCTGCCATGATAAAAATAGGGAGAGAATGAGGGTATGACCCCACAAATAATTGAGAAGAGGCCATGGAAAAGTTACTGGAGGTAAAAGGGGGGTTATGATATGCTGTGGTAGAAAGTTGGGGGCAAGGGGAATCTTTTTGGGCCCACTTTTCTTGTCCACAAGCTCATGGCTGAAGGTGTTTGATGCTGTCCTAGGGCATCTAGGGGTATCCAATGGCCCTGTATTTACCAGGGTCCAATGAAAAGTCTATTTGGTCATGATCACATGTTTTGAGCCCAAATGATGAAAGTTGATAGTGTAAACTTTGTAATCCATAATAATCAACAGAATCAGGTTTCTGTAGATCTAGGTCTGCATAACTATTCTCCTTGATGCACCACTTAGGGTAGCATCATCATGTGGGTAATACAACATGCTCACAAAGTTCGGGATAAATAGGAGATACTTCACAATGTAAAGTTTCTCAAATATTTTGATGAACCGAAACAATTGGGATTGATATGAAACTTGTCAAGATGATCACATATGTCATATGAGACATGCAAGAATTTCCCTGGATTTATTTGATAAAATTTCTTATAGAAATATTTCAAAAGCTTGAATTGGGCAGAAATGTTTCTGAGCGGTTTTGTCCAGTATTTTGAACATGACCATGTGTTGAAACTCTTATATATGGATAATATATGTCCAGTGAGTTTCCCTAAATTTTCCTAAATATTTTTAAATCAATTAAATAATTTTTCCCTATAAAAGACCATTTATGGCCTTAAGAAAAAGCCTTTAAATAAAATAGTAAAATAATATTTAAAAATAATATTTGGTGGTTTTGGAAAGTCTTATATATAGTGGGTTTCAAATAGAGCATTTGGGGAAATAGGATCCACCCAATTTGGGGACTTGCGGTGCAAATCTCAAATCAAGGGGTTTTGAAAACCTAATTTGAATAAATTCATTTTGTCCAAAATAATATTTTGTCAAAATATATTTAAGTCCTATTCACATGGCATGATCATTGGACAAGAGTGGGGATCAAGGAAAGGAGTTCTTGAGGGTAGGAGGATGTTTTATGAATTATAGAGCACTAGCAAGCAATCAGACAAGCAAGCAAATAACACACAAGTCAAGCATTCATGACGGGGTTATTACCCCTGGGTAGGCCAAAGCAACGGGGTTCTATCCCCCACTTCAAGAAAAAATACATTGTCGGCTGCTTCACGGTGGGCTGGCACGCGGCCGACAGGCGCGTTGTCGGCTGGCTCGAGGCCGGCTGTCCAAGGAGCCAGCTCGACCCCGGCCGACTGGGCACGGTCGGCTGCCTTCGAACCATCTCCACCGTTGACCCTTGGGCAGACAAGCTCCCATCCCATCCCTCCGCACACGGGTACGTCGACAAGACGAGACCCCCACGACGGGCCCCAATGTAGCCACAGTGACCGATGACGCGCAGGTGCACATGGCTATAGTTCAGCCGGTCGTACCGCTGACCTTGGTCGGCCACGACAGGGCGGGGAAACAGTGTCGGCACACCTCTGCTCACTCGATTACCCGCCTCGGCGTGGCTATAGTGCAGTCGGTCGTACCGGAGACTTCAGCTGGCTGGTGCAAGACGACGACGCCTAGGCGGCCCATGCCATAGCAGGTGGGCACGGGCCAATCGCGGAGCCGACTGGCGGGCTGAAAGCACAACATGCTCTCTTGGTGGTTTTGATAATTCATGACAACATACATTGTCTCTTGGACTGATACTTTTAACTAGTGTATTTCAGATACAGGCTATAGAGAAGTTTGGCAAAAGGAGATTTGGACATATCGCAAGATGCAAGGAAATTGGTTGGCCAAGCTTCAAGCAAGAGGACTCTACATTTTATATTTGTGAGAAATCACTTTGAGTACATAAGAAAGCCAATACTATTAAAAGGGGGTAAGGTTTTGTTGGTGAACAATATGCTCAAACGTGCACAAGTGATAGTCGCCAAAAACATCCACAAACTCTCCCACCAAAGTATGTTCTATACCTAACACTCAAAATCGGTGCACCCAACTTTCCCATGCCGGTGCCACCGATTCCAGAACCTAGACAGACTCTGCCAAACCCTAGCCACTTCGGTGCAACCGATTCCATACCGGTGCCACCGAGTTTAGGTTGCCAACTTTCTATTACGCAAATTCACATCTTCGGTCCCACCGAGAATGTTGGATTGACGTCACCGAGATTGGAAATCTGACCGTTGGTCACCTTATCGGTGCAACCGAGTTTCCTATATCGGTCTCACCGAGATTCAAAAGTTGCCACCTTTTGGTCACTTCGGTACCACCAAGATTAACACATTGGTGTTACTGAGTTGTTCATTTTGTGTGTAACGGTTGTATTTTTGGGGATGCCTATATATACCCCTTCACCACCACCTACTCGAGAGAGAAGCACTCAGAACTATTCCATACCTATCCTATCAAATTTTCTGAGAGAGAACCACCTACCCTTGTGTTGAGGTCAAGATCTTCCACTCCAATCATATGGATCTTGATCTCTAGCCTCCCCAAGTAGCTTTCCAGCAATCCCATCTCTTCCACCATGCCAAATCTGTGAGAGAGTGATTGGGTTCTAAGGATTCTATCATCTTGAAGCACAAGAGCAAGGAGTTCATCGTCATTACCGAGCCTATTACCTTTTGGAGGGTGGTGCCTCCTAGATTGGTTAGGTGTCGCTTGGGAGCCTCCTACTTCATGTTGTGGAGTGAACCAAGAAGTTTGTAAGGGCAAGGAGATTTCCTACTTCATTAAGATCTACCCATAGTGAGGCTAGTCCTTCGTGGACGGAAGCCGTTATCTAATAGTCAAGGTTGCTACTTCGTGGACCCTTTTGGGTGGAGCCCTCCGTGGACTCACGCGACCGTTACCCTTCGTGGGTTGAAGACTCCATAAAGTGGATATACGATAGCGCCACCTATTGGATCCACGGGAAAAATCCATGTGTCTCCAACTGCGTTTGATCTACCTATCTCAACACTTTACTTCATATGCAATGTCTTTACTTTCCGCTGCTATAATTTTTGACATGCATGTATAGGGCTGTTAGATTTTCTAACTTTGCTAAAACTGTTAAAATCTGCCAACCAAATAACTTGGGAAAGGTTAGTTTTTAAATTCCTGCTAGTAGTCTATTCATCCCCCTCTAGACACTCTTCTAGTGATCCTACAATTGGTATCAGAGCATTGATCTCCATTGCTTCGGTTTAATCACCAAGGAGGAAGATGGATGTGTCTAGTATAGGGAGTTTGACTTGTAGAGTGCCCATTCTTGATGGAGAGTACTGTAGTCAATGGAATTCTTTGATGCTTGAGCTGTTTAATGAATTTCAATTGAGCAAATATGTTATGCGTTCCTATGAGCCTCCTATTGATCCTTTGCATCCCACACACAAAGAAGAAATTGATATGCTATACAATCTTAGAACTGTTAATCTCATTGTTAGAGCATTGCCTAGAAATATGCTTAACCAAATGAAGAATTTTACATGTTCTTACACTTTGTGGAATGATTTGGAGAAACGATATTCAAGTTATTCATTAAGTAATCTTGATGAAATTCTTCATAAAACCATTGCCTTTCACAAAATGTCGCCTAGTGATCCTAAATTTGATGCTTGTCTATTTGAGCGTAGAGACCTCATGCATGCTAAAGGAGATGTCACAACTATCAACAATATCATTATAGAGGCCCTTCGCATTCATAAACTTGAACATTGTCATGATCACCATCCAAACAAATCTCTTGTTCTTTATGACGAGGATTTTCCACTTGATGACGACAATGTGGAACATGGATACTATGATGAAGATGAGTTGTTCGACATCGAGTATGAGAATATCATGAAGAATCTAAGTCTCATGCTATACTTCAAGGATTACATGTCCGGAGGAAAAGAGTGAATTCTCGATAGTGGATGTACCGATCATATGACCGGATACACCAAACCATGGACCGCGAAGGTACGTAATGTTTGGAGACAATTCCAAGGGTAAGGTACTTGGTCTTGGTAAGGTGGACATATCCCATGATAGTTCTATTCAAAATGTTATGCTTGTTGAATCTCCTGGCTATAATCTTCTTTCCGTGTCTAGACTTGCCGACTTTGATTTCAATGTGTTATTCACGAAAATAGATTGCCAAGTGTTTCGTCAAGATAATCATAAAATGGTCTTTACCGGTATCCATAGAGGTGATCTATACATTGTCGATTTCACTAAGAGATCCAAACCTCGCACTTGTTTAATGTCTAAATCTTCTAAAGGTTGGCTTTGGCATAGAAGATTAGGACATGTTGGCATGCGTAATTTAGATAAACTTATCAAAAGTGATCATATACTTGGTGTTAAAGATGTTGTCTTTGACAAAGATAGACTTTGTAGTGCTTGTCAAGCTGGAAAGCAAGTAGGTGTAAGTAATCCTGTTAATAATATCATGACTACTAGGAGACCACTTCAGTTACTTCACATGGATCTTTTCGGTCCCAATGCTTACAAGAGTCTCGGTGGAAATTCCTATGGTTTAGTTATAGTTGATGATTTTTCCAGATTTACGTGGGTATTCTTTCTTGATGATAAGTCACAGGTTCAAAAGATCTTCAAGAACTTCACTCGCAAAGCGCAAAATCAGTTTGAAGTGAAGATCAAGAAGGTTCAGAGAGATAACGGATCGGAGTTCAAGAACACCCATGTGGATACCTTTGTTGACGAAGAAGGTGTCTCACATGAATTCTCGGCTACGTACACACCTCAACGAAATGGAGTTGTTGAGAGGAAGAACCGGACACTCATTAAGATGGCAAGAATGATGCTTGACAAATACAAGACGCCAAAACACTTTTGGGCAGAAGCCGTGGAAACAGCATGTCATGCCACAAACCGACTTTACTTGCACAAGCTTCTCGGTAAAACGACATACGAGCTACTCACCGGTGATAAGAACCCTTCGAAAGTTATCCTAGATTTACCCATCGGCAAGATTCATCCCATGGAGGTGAAGGAAAGTATTTCATCAACTCAAGTGGAAGCCCCTACCTCACTACAAGGTGAACCACAACATGACATGGAGGCATCCACACGCGGTACACGACAAAATGATGAAGAGGAGGAAGTGCATCATGAAGATCCACCACAACCTCCTTCACAACCACCTCAAGGGAACAACACCTTCAACAACAATGAAGATGAATGAGATGATGATGAAGAAGAAGCTCCACCAACCAACAATCGGAAGCTGACCCGACTTTGAGCACAAGTGACCAAGAACCATCCCCTAAACCAAATATTTGGTGATATACAAATAAGGAGGATCGCTCGCTCTAAAAATCATCTAGCAAACTTTTGTGAGCATTATTCTTTCATCTCTAGCATTGAGCCCTTGAAGGTACAACAAGGTCTTGAAGATGCGGATTGGGTGAACGTTATGCATGAAGAGCTTCCCAACTTTGAAAGGAACGAAGTGTGGACACTCGTGGAGAAGCCCGAGGATGAACACAACATTATCAGAACCAAATGGGTATTTTGGAACAAGCAAGACGAAGACGGTCAAGTTGTGTGCAACAAGGCTCGCCTTGTAGCTCAAGGATATACAGAAGTCGAAGGTATGGACTACTGTGAGACCTACGCCCCCCTCGCTAGACTTGAATCTATTCGCATTCTTCTTGCTTATGCCAATCACCATGATATCACGCTTTATCAAATGGATATTAAAATTGCATTTTTAAATGGTGAGATTGAAGAATAGGTTTATGTTAAGCAACCACCTGGCTTTGTAAATCCTAAGAAACCTAATCATGTTTACAAGCTTCATAAAGCTCTTTATGGTCTTAAGCAAGCCCCTCGTGCTTGGTATAAATGTTTAACGAAGTTTCTTGTCGAAAAAGGTTTTAAAATTGGTAAAATTGATGCAACCTTATTCACTAAAAGAGTTAATGGTGAATTATTTGTGTGCCAAATCTACGTGGATGATATTATGTTTGGTTCCACTAACCCTCAATTTAGTGAAAGGTTTGGAAGGTTGATGTACGAGAAGTATGAGATTTCCATGATGTGTGATCTGAAATTCTTTCTTGGGTTGCAAATCAAGCAATCAAAAGAAGGAAATTTCATCTCTCAAACTAAGTATACCAAGGACTTGATCAAAAAGTTCAACATCCAGGAGTGCAAAGGTATGAAATCCCCAATGCCTACTAACGGATATATTGATCTTACCAGAGAGGATGAGCTGGTTGATCAGAAAGTTTATCGATCTATGATTGGTTCATTGTTATATCTATGTGCATCTCATCCCGATATTATGCTTAGTGTCTGCATGTGTGCTAGATATCAAGCTGCACCGAAAGAATGCCATCTTTTAGTTGTAAAACGCATTGTGATATACTTGATACAAACGTCAACTTTTGGCATTTGGTATCCCAAGGGATCTTCTTTTGACCTTGTTAGCTATTCTGATTCGGACTATGCCGGTGACAAGGTTGACAGAAAATCCACCTCGGGTACTTGTCAATTTTTGGACAGTTCTCTTGTATCTTGGTCCTCTAAGAAACAAAACTCAGTATCTCTATCGACTACCGAAGCTAAGTATATTGCTGCTGGATCTTGTTGTGCGCAATTACTATGGATGAAACAAACACTTAAGGATTATGGAATTCATGTTAAAAATGTTCCATTACTTTGTGACAATGAAAGTGCTATTAAAATTGGTCATAATCATGTGCAACATTCTCGAACTAAGCATATTTAAGTTTGACATCATTTCATTCGTGATCATGTTGCCAATGGAGATATTAACCTTAAGCATGTTCGCTCTAACAAGCAATTAGCCGATATCTTTACTAAGCCACTTAATGGGAAGATATTTTTTCACTTGAGGAGTGAGTTGAACATCATCGATGCTTCAAACTTGAGCTAAACTCACTCGGTTGCATGCAAGGGCATGAGCTTTGTTGATATTTCCATGTATCTTAACATTTCATCTTGTGCCATGGAATTCTATGCTCCCTTGTATTGCATCTAATCTCTTGTAGGTACTTGGAAAAACTTCATTCCACAAGATTGCCATCAACTCCAATCATAAGCAATCTTGACATTACCAAGTATCCACAACCTATCTTGATGATGGAAGGAAGAAGGCCACTCAACCATATCCTTGACATATACTTGATCAAAATTGAACACTCTAAATTGGTATCATGTCAATGGGATATATCTATTGTTCTTCCTTGCATGACTAATCCTCGCAGGTAACTAGTGTACTAGAACAAGAAGGATTACTCAAAACTCAAGACGATCTTCATCAACCTCGAGCATCCTCAACAAGTTCATCTACAAGCTACGTCATCAACATCACTCAAAGGCATGCACTCATGTCCTTGAAAAGCCTTTACTTCAAGAAATGAGCTAAAGAAACTCAAGCCACATGAAAACATTAAAATGCTTAATTGAAAAATGGTAACCCCATTTCGAGCTTAACATAGAGTATGACCTATGATCAAGTATTCTTGCTTGGCTCCTAAGTCGATATACTCTAATATAGGAGACCTAGTCACCGCCCATCATCTAGTTAAGAATATGGTGTGGTTTGCTCTCTATTGCTTGATTTCTCATAACTACTCCAATCTTCTCTAGTTGATGTCCCTTGTAAAAAAAACTTCATATTTCGTTGCAAGTCTTTCTCTTGACTTTGTAAAAACAGAAACTTGGTTTCTCTTTCGGAGCCATCGACTCAGATATCTTGGGTCTACCGAAATTGCAGACAAGCTGCCCTACAAAATCTCGGTACCACCCATGTATCTATCTCAGAGTCACTGATTTTCATTCTATCTTATTTGAATTCACTTCTGCAAATTCTGTGTTTTCTTAGTGATCTTTCTTGTAATTCTTCCATTACTTCCATGATCCCTAAAAAATCGTACTACTCAGGGGAGAAGAACTAAAGTTAATCTTGAGGAGAGAATTTTTGGTCTTCAAGGATCCCTATCTTCAATGAAGAAAGGAGGAGAAGAGCAAAGTCCTACTACATCTCAAAGGGAGAGAAATCATTTTCCATAACTCTCTCAGTTTTCACTTCTATGAATCCTACATTTTGATGACCCTTGTTCTCAAGGATCCCTTCTTAGTCAATGATCCCTATATCTATCCCTGTTTTTGACCTTTTTGTAAATTAATGCCAAAGGGGAACAAGACCAAAGCTTCATGCTAAAGGGGAGATACATGCCTATGCAAAGGGGGATATATGATCAAGGGGGAGAGCCAATATCAATTCTCATACCTTTATAAACAGGGGGAGAATATCAAAGTAGAGGGAGAAGAATTTTTTTGACCTTTCTCACCTTATCCAATCCTAATATCTACATGCTAAGATTCAGGGGGAGAGTATAATCTATTTTCATATCTACGGTGAGAAAATTCTCAATGATGTTGGAGACATATCAATTCTAAGGAATACTATTTTCTATATGTCCTCCATATCTTGGCAATTTTGAGTTCTATTGCCTTGCTGTTTGGTAGAATACTCTTGTGTTTCCTAACATTGTTTTCTCAAGTGTGTTTGTAGTACCGGGATGCTCAAGAACTCAAGGTAAGTATATGCATCATATCCTTGGTCAATATGATCTCTTGCTTCTTGCACATATTATTTGCAAGAGTGATGTCTTGAACAGGATACATCTCATTCACATATATTTGATGCATATAGACAACATACACATGACTCGTTATATCCCTTCTACCTTATGTGTGTTCATGCATTCAAAAGCAACTATCCTTTAAAGGACTGCACACATTTTGGGGGAGCAAGTCCAAGTCATGTGTCTCTCAAAGTCTTTAGTATAACCATGCATATCTTTATTTGAAGATTTGATTGTATGTTGTCATCAATTACCAAAAAGGGGGAGATTGAAAGTACAACATGCTCCCTTGGTGGTTTTCATAATTCATGACAACATACATTGTCTCTTGGACTGATACTTTTACCTAGTGTATTTCAGATACAATCTATAGAGAAGTTTGGCAAAAGGAGATTGTGGACATACCCCAAGATGCAAGGAAATAGGTTGGCCAAGCTTCAAGAAAGAGGACTCTACATTTTATATTTGTGAGAAATAACTTTGAGTCCATAGGAAAGCCAATACTATTAAAAGGGGGTAAGGTTTTGTTGGTGAACAATATGCTGAAACGTGCACAAGTGATAGTCGCCAAAAACAACCACAAACTCTCCCACCAAAGTATGTTCTATACCTAACACACAAAATCGCTGGAACCAACTTTCCCATACCAGTGCAACCGATTCCAAAACCTAGACCGACTCTGCCAAACCCTAGCCACTTCGGTGCAACCGATTCCATACCGGTGCCACCGAGTTTAGGTTGCCAACTTTCTGTTACGCAAATTCACATTTTCGGACCCATCGAGAATGTTGGATTGGCATCACCGAGATTGGAAATCTGATTGTTGGTCACCTTATCGGTGCAACCGAGTTTCCTATATTGGTCTCACCGAGATTCAAAAGTTGCCACCTTTTGGTCACTTCGGTACCACCAAGATTAACACATTGGTGTTACTGAGTTGTTCATTTTGTGTGTAACGGTTGTATTTTTGGGGATGCCTATATATACCCCTTCACCACCACCTACTCGAGAGAGAAGCACTCAGAACTATTCCATACTATCCTATCAGATTTTCTGAGAGAGAACCACCTACCCTTGTGTTGAGGTCAAGATCTTCCACTCCAATCATATGTATCTTGATCTCTAGCCTCCCCAAGTATATTTCCACAAATCCCATCTCTTCCACCATGCCAAATCTGTGAGAGAGTGATTGGGTGCTAAGGAGTCTATCATCTTGAAGCACAAGAGCAAGGAGTTCATCGTCATTACCGAGCCTATTACCTTTTGGAGGGTGGTGCCTCCTAGGTTAGTTAGGTGTCGCTTGGGAGCCTCCTACTTCGTGTTGTGGAGTGAACCAACAAGTTTGTAACAGCAAGGAGATCGCCTACTTCGTGAAGATCTACCCATAGTGAGGCTAGTCCTTCGTGGACGGAAGCCGTTATGGAATAGTCAAGGTTGCAACTTCGTGGACCCTTTTGGGTGGAGCCCTCCGTGGACTCACGCGGCCGTTACCCTTCGTGGGTTGAAGACTCCATAAACATGGATGTACGATAGCACCACCTATCGGAACCACGGGAAAAATCCATGCGTCTCGAAATGCGTTTGATCTACCTATCTTAACACTTTACTTCATATGCAATGTCTTTACTTTCCACTGCGATAATTGTTTACATGCATGTATAGGGCTGTTAGACTTGCTAGCTTTGCTAAAACTGCTGAAATCTGCCAACCAATTAACTTGGGAAATGTTAGTTTTTAAATTCCTGCTAGTAGTCTATTCACCCCTCCCTCTAGACACACTTCTAGTGATCCTACAGGGGGCCCAGCGGGCGATGGGACCGCGCAGCCGGTGGACCCTACGGGCGACGAGACGACTCAAGTGGCAGGGCACTCCGGCCATCCGAAGAGGCTGCCAGCCGGGCCCCACTCTGTACCTTAAGCATATTGTAAGCCGGGGGGTGGCCTATAAAACCCCTCGAGCCCCCATGCAACAGGGACGATGGATTCACACACACATCCACGGGACACTTCCCACACAATCACCCACGTAGCAAAGGAAGGCGAGCCGGCTGCTCCCTCTTCCTCCTCTAGACAACAGCTCCAGGAGCAACCTTGTAAGCATACCCATCTATCAACTAGACCAAGCAGGACTAGGGGTATTACCTCCCACAGAGGGCCCTGAACCTGGGTACATCACGTGTCACCACCGCGTGTGCCTAATCCCACACCCGGAGCCCGTCGGCGTCCTCCGGCCCCAACCACCTTCGATAAGCCTACCCATGGCATATGTCATGAGAAAACGACGATAGTTGGCGCCCACCCTGGGGCCGTACGTGGCGTCGGCCGGTGTCATGCTCCGGGCAGGACCTTCATCACATCCCTCGTCCGCCGCGCGTCTAGGTGGAACCACATGCTCGTGAGGCTTGCTCAGGCAGGCCCTGCGGGCAGCGCTGTTGACCCCAGGATCGACATCGACTCTCTCATCAAGTGCTTCGGCAGGCTGAGCCTCGCCGACACACTGGCGACCGATGAGTACCTCGGCCGGGTGCTTGACTGCACCGACCCTCCCATGGTTGTGGGTGCACTCGCAGTTGCCGAGTCCAATGCCCCCCGCGTCGGGGTGATGGTCATCACTTCCACCACCTCGTCTAGCCGAGCGCGGGCCAAGGCCGACGCCGCAGCGGCCGTGTCGGCACCTCCGATCCGCTCAGCGCGGCCCTTCGAGGCCTGAGCACCCCCATCGCTCCGGTGGCGAACCCCGACGTCGCCACGGCTGAGCTGGAGGCGGCTCGCCGCCCCCTGTTCGAGGATGCCAGCACCCTCGTGGCCACGTGGCGCCACATGGAGGCTGCTAAGTGGGAGTATGCCTCCGCCTATAGTCTCACCCCGGCTGCCATCGAGCCCAGCCGGCGTGGGGTTGTGTGCGACTGCAGTCGTGTGGTCGCCGAAATCTTGGGCGGCAACATGACCGTCTATGACACCCCCGTGGCCAACCTGTGGGCCGCCAAGGTAGCCTATGAAGATCTGGCTACCTTGGAGGGCGAAGAGCGTGCCACCCGCGAGCTTCACATCAAAGACCTCATCAACGCCGCCGATGCGTAGCAGCACCAGCTCGCGGCGGGCGGAGTCACCTCTGAAGACCCTCGGCCCAAGGGCGAGGGCACTAGGACTGCTGGCCGTCAGCCGGCTCAGCACTCCTGCTCCCCTTGCGCCTATGGACGGTGGGTTGAGGCAAGCAACCCTTGATGCTCAAAGCTGCCGAGGAATGAGCAGCCGGCTGTGAACAACCGGTGCACCAACAACCTGGCTTGCAACAACTACCACAACGAGGCACCGGCTACTTGTAGTCAGCGCAGCCGCGGTCACACACCGCCTCCGCGGCATGAGCTGGCATGGTCGATCCCACCTGCCAGCCGCCCTAAACTCTCTGCCCACCTCGGACCGCGTGTCCCCCACAGAGAAAATGACACCCGTCTCCGCATCCAGTGGCTTGTTCAGTCGGCCCTCCTCGAGGAGGAGGGCTCGATTGTCCCGGCATGCTTCGGCCATTGGATCCGCAATGAGTCATTCCCGACCGGCTTCACGCTCCCTAGGGATACCCCAAAGTACAACGAGGCCACCAAACCTGAAGACTGGCTGATCGACTACACCATAGCGTAGTCGTCCGCTATGCTCCCCTCATGCTGATTGGCTTGGCCCGCACCTGGCTCAAGAGCCTAGCGTCCGATAGCATCAACACCTGGACGGACTTCGAGGAAGCCTTTGTCCACAACTTCACTGACACCTACAAGCGGCCCGGCCGCCCCTGTGAACTAGCCATGTGCGTTCAGGGGCCGGACGTGTCCCTCCGCGACTACCTCACCCGATGGACCGAACTCCGCAACTACTGTGAGGGGGTGCACGAGGTGCAGGCCATACAATACTTCATTGAAGGATGTCGCGGTGGCACTCCCCTCAAGCACAAGCTCATGTGCTCTGAGCCCGCTATGCTAGCCAAGCTCATGACCAAGGCGGACATGTACGTGACGGCTAACTCCGCCATTCGGGTCAAGATGACCCCGCCTGCCAAGGCAACATCGACGCAGGCGGTGTCCTGACCGGCTGCCGACAATCGACAGCCGCATAACAACAAACGCAAGAATCACCAGCCCAACTACCGCTATGGGAGCTGGCAGGTTGCCACCATCGAGGAGCAGGAGCCGACTGCCCAGCCTTCCAGTCAGCGTCAGCGCACGGGCAAGGCGGCCTGGTAGCCCAAGCTCACGTTCTAGCAGATGCTCGACCTCCCCTACAAGAACCACTCTGGAGCCAAGCCCTCTACGCACACGCTCCGACAATGCGGCTTCTCACAGCGATTGGCCCGGGGAGGACGGCCTCCCGACTCCCGCACGCCGCCTGCCCATGCGCCGGCCCCGGAACCAGCTGCCGCCCCAGTTCCGGCTCCAGCCCAGAATGACGGTCGCCTCAACGACCAATTCCCCAACCAGGACGGTTGCTACGTCGTCTTCACCAGTGAAGAGACGGGCAAACATGCTTAGCACCGGCTCCATCGTGAGGTGAATGCCACCATGCCGGCAACTCCTCAGTTCATGCACTGGTCAGAGAAACCGGTCACCTAGAGATGGGCAGACTACCCGGCTGTGATGCTGAGTACCGACAGCTACGCCCTGGTCCTCGACCCCACCATCGCTACCGAGAAACGTACATGCCGCTTCATGCGGGTCCTGATTGATGGTGGCAGTAGCATTAACATCCTCTACCTAGACACGATGCGCAAGCTGGGGCTGAAAATAGAAGACCTACAGGCGAGCCGAACGGTTTGCCACGACATCGTGCCGAGAAAGTCCTACACCCCTGTCAGCAAGATCAAGCTCGACATCCTCTTCGGCGGACCTGGTCACTTTTGCCATGAGCCGGTATGGTTCGAGGTGGTGGACCTCGAAAGTCCTTACCACACGCTGTTGGGCTGACCGGCTCTCGTCAAGTTCATGGCGGTCCCCCACTATGCCTACCTCAAGCTCAAAATGCCGGGCCCAAGGGAATCATCACCATCGCGAGTGACTACAATATGTCGCTTGAGTACACTTGGGACAGCAGCCGGCTAGCCGAGGCCTTGGAGATAGCCGAGGAAAAGCGGCAGTTCGACCGACTCGTGGCCCTTGCTGCCAGCCAGCTGGTAGTGCCAGCTCCTCCCTCGTAGTCGGTCGGCAAGGTCTCCTTCCAGCCGTCCAAGGACACCAAGCAGATCCCGCTTGACCCGGACAACCCTGCGCAGTGCGTCACCATTGGCTCCCGCCTCGACAGCAAATAGGAAGGCGAGTTCGTCGACTTCCTCCATGAGAATCGGGACATCTTTGCGTGGTCCCCCAAGTACATGTTGGGTGTTCCGAGTAAGTTCGCCGAGTACGAGCTTCACGTCTGTCCGGATGCTAAACTGGTCAAGCAACCCCTACGCCATTTCTCCGAGGAGAAGCGGTGCACTATAGGAGAAGAGATCGCCCGGCTGCTTGTAGCCGGCTTCATCATGGAAGTTTTCCACCCAGACTGGCTAGCCAACCCAGTCCTGGTGCTGAAGAAGAACAATACCCGATGCATGTGCATTGACTACACCAGCCTGAACAAGGTGTGCCCCAAGGACCCATTCGCCCTGCCGCAGATCGATCAAGTCATCGACTCCACGGCCGGCTGTGATTTGTTGTCTTTCTTGGACGCCTACTCTAGCTACCACCAGATCAAGCTGGACACGAACGACCGGCTCAAGACCTCCTTCATCACGCCCTTTGGGGCCTACTGCTACATCACCATGTCATTCGGCCTGAAGAATGCATGCACTACCTTCCAGCAATGCATGCAGAAGTGCCTCCTCCCTCAGATAGGCACGAACGTCCACGTCTACATCGACGACATCGTTATCAAGACCAAGAAGCACTTCAACCTCGTCGACGATCTCCGGGAGACCTTCGCGAACCTCCGCGAATACAAGATCAAGTTCAACCCGGAGAAATGTGGCTTTGGCATCCCGAACGACCAACTCTTGGGTTTCTTCATGTCCGCTCGCGACATCGAAACCAACCCGGAGAAGATCAGTGGGATCGAGCACATGCCCAAGCCGACCCGGCTCCGCGACGTCCAGAAGTTCACCAGCTGCCTCGGCTCCCTCAGCCGGTTCATCAATCGGCTAGGGAAAAGCTTTGCCCCTCTACGGGCTCCTTCGCAAGACGGCTCTGGTAGAGTCGGGTCGCATGAAGAAGCCACTCACGTTCGACTGGCCCGACGAGGCGAACGAGGCCTTCCACGGCCTCACCCACATGCCCATCTTGGCCACGTCGGCTGAGAAGGAGCCCTTGCTTGCCTACATTGCGGCGACCACACGTGTCATCAGCGTTGTCCTAGTGGTCGAGCGGCCGAAGGGGGGCAAGTCCCTGTCGGTCCAGCGCTTCGTCTACTACCTCAGTGAGGTCCTCTCTACTTCCAAGCAGAACAACCCCCACTACCAGAAGATGTGCTACGTCATTTACTTTGACGCCAAGAAGGTCAAGCAGTGCTTCCAGGAGCATACCACCACCATGGTGAGCATGGCCCCGCTCTGCGAGATCATGAGCGGCCCGGACTCCACCGGCTGGATCGCCAAATTGGTCATCGCCCTCGCTGACCACAAGATCCGGTACAAGCCACGTACCGCCATCAAGTCTTAGGCGATGGCTGACTTCCTCGTCGACTGGGCGGAGACCGAGTTCGTTTCGCCTCCTCCAGACTCCATGCATTGGCGCATGCATTTCGACGGCTCGAAGATGAGGACCGGCCTGGGTGCCGGCATAGTCCTCTCCTCTCCAAAGGGTGACCAACTCAAGTATGCACTCCAGATTCACTTCACCGCCTCCAAAAACATGGACGAGTACGAGGCGCTCGTCCACGGCCTCCGGCTCGCCAAGGAAATTAGCATCAGGTGCATCCTGTGTTTCGGTGGCTCCGACCTCATGGTGCAGCAGGTCTCTGGCGAATGGGACGTCCGAGACGCCAACATGGCCAGCTATCGCTTCCTCGTCCAGCAGCTCATCGGCTCCTTCGAGGGTTGTGAGTTCCACCACATCCCACAGGCGGTCAACGAGGTGGCCGATACGCTTGCAAAGATCGGCTCCACCGGGCAGGCCATTACAGCCAGCGTCTCCCTCGAGCGGCTGCTCAAACAGTCGATCAAGCCCTCTCTGGAATCGGAGTCCATCTTCGTGTCGGCTGACGATGTTGGCCCGTCAGTGGCTCTGGCTGCTTCCCCGGCACCTGCGCTGCCGGCTCCATCGACCTCGGCTGCCTTGCCGGCACCGGCTTCACCGGTCCAAGCGGCTGAATCCGATGTGGCCGGCTCCAACGCCACGACGGTCATGATGACGATCGACGCCCCTCCCACCATCTCCGACTCGGGGGCTGATCACCCAGGCTTGGGGGCTCCCAAGAAGGCCCCCGTCTCGGCTCCCACATGGGCCCAGCCCATCCTCGCGTTCCTTCTGCACGGCGAGCTCCCTCTGGACGAGGCCGTAGCAAGACAAATCCAGCGTCGGGCTCTGGCCTATAGAATCATCAACCGCGAGCTCATCCATCGCAGCACCACCAGCGTCTTCCAAGAGTGCGTTGAGCCGGAAAAGGGTCAGGAGATCCTCCTCGACATCCACCAGGGTGAGTGAGGGCATCACACCGCCTCCAGGACCCTGGGGGCAAGTACTTCCGCCACGGTTTCTACTGCCCGACCGCCTTGGAGGAGGCCAAGAAGTTGGTCGACGAGTGCGAGGGCTGCCAGCGCTTCAGCATGCAGAGCCACCTGCCGGCTTTGGCCCTCCAGACCATCCCCCTCTCGTGGCCCGTTGTCGTCTGGGGGCTGGACATGGTGGGTCCGTTCAAGACCGCACGAGGCGGCATGACGCATCTGTCGGCGGCCATCGACAAATTCACAAAGTGGATCGAGGCTAGGCCGATCAAGAAGCTAGATGGCCCCACGGTCGTCCGGTTCATTGAAGACATCACGGTCCACTACGGCGTCCCCCACAACATCATCACCGACAACGGCACGAACTTCGCTAAGTGCGCGCTAGCGCGCTTCTGCTCCAAACAAGGCATCCGGCTCGACCTGGCCTCCATTGCTCATCCACAGTCCAACGGCCAGGTCGATAGGGCAAATGGCCTAATCCTGTCAGGCATCAAACCCCGGCTCGTAATGCTGCTAGTCAGGTCAGCCGGCTACTGGATCGACGAGTTACCGGTTGTCTTGTAACAGCCCGAGACCGACGCTCCAAAGGATTCCCCTTTTATTCCATTGTCGTCATGTTTTTTTGGTTGTCGCATTTATCTCTGCATCATTCGCATTGCACCATTTCATCATGCCATCATGTCATTATTGTTTTTTTCAACTCAAATAAATAAATTGTCTGGATCTTCGATCCATTTAAATCGAGGGAAATTCACATGGTGATTTCTCTTCATAACTTATAAAAATATCCTCCCAATATTATGAGAGAGCTATAATGAATATTCCATTAATTTGAAATTAACAAAAACACATTTGCACTAAATTCCTTTGATTCCTAATATTTAAGTCCATGCTCTTTCCCTACTTTGACCCCCCTTTTTAAGTTCGTGATGCTTTGAATTGTGTCAAAGTGGGCACATGCCATTTAAAAATTATTTGACCCTTCAAATAATTCCTTTACTTCACCTTCATATTTTGTTTTCTATTTGGGAAATAGGAAATCCTTTTATAATTATAGAACGACCGGTTTTCGCATGAACTTTTCTAGCCCATTCAAGCGGCCCACTAGAGGCCCAGCCGTGCCCCGTAACCCTAGCCTCCCTCCCGACCGTCCTCACCTGCTCGATCCCCTCCTCCCTCGCATTCCTTCTCTCCCTCGATCCCCACCTCGTGCCGCCAGGAGAACACCACGCACACAGCCGATCCCCTTGACCCCGAGCTCTGGCTCCAGCCATGGCGCCCATCGGCCGGCGAGCCAGGGCCATGGCCGTGCCTCTCCCCCGACCTCCTGCTCGCGCGCCCGTTCCATGGCCTTCCCTCCCGAGAAGCCCTAGTGCCGCCCACGACCTTTCCGCATCGTCGCAACCTTGTCGGCGCTCTGCCATGCCGCCGCACCAGGACCCGCTCGTCCCTCCTCCCTCATGTGCGCTTGCATCGGGGCGAGCTTCCCCAAGCTGGGCCTACTGCTCCTTCCGTTCGGCCCTAAGCACCGGAGCCACGCACACGTCCACCTGCGACCTTGGTCAGTCGCCGGCTGGCCAACAGCAAGGCCGCGCATCCGCGCCCCCTTCCTCTCGTGCGTGCCACCACCTGCAGCTATAGCTGCCACTATGTTGGCCGTCCGCCTCCACGAGGTGCTGCACGGCCTCCCTTTGACTCCCTACATGATCGACACTGCGTGCCCCCTTCGCCTCCTTGCCATGGCCTCGTTCCACCTGCTGTCGTCGTTGTGTGCTGTAGACGCCGCGACTTGCTGCTGTTGTTGTTGCCTATGCTGGCGTTGGATGCAGTTGGTTCGCATTGGCCATTTGGACGCATCGCCCAAAATCCACTATTGACCCGAGACCTTGTGCTGCTTCGATTTGGGTCACTGACCAGTACCACTTCGTTGCGTCAAGGCCACCAAGTACGACTACACCGCAAGACTAGGACCCAAACCTCGTCTACCGTCACTGAAGGTCGTGAGTACAACTACTTTCACTATAGCGCGTGAACGACTATCATCGCCATGTACAACTACAGTCACCTTGGATCCGACAAGACCGCGGAGTGAACGACTACTTTCTCTATGACACGTGTACCTCTGCTTCCACGACGTCCGCGACGACCCATGTACATATACACCACAACGACTCGATCCGCTCCGAAGGTATAACACCGAGATGACGCCCGTGACGAATGCGCATTTGATGTTTGTATGAGATGGACCGCGTATTTGCACTGTTTGCGGTTGTCCGTTGTGTGTTGCCCCTTTGTTGCACCATGTCCGAAGTAAGACGTCCAAGTTCCTTCATTTTCCTGCCACCTGCGCGTGGGAAGTCGGTAACCGGGATCACCCTACCATCTTTGCATGACACGCACACGGCCACACTTTCTTTTGCACCGGCATCTCAATGAGTTGTCGAAAACGGAATGTTGCGGTGGCATCATTATCGTTTTCGTTGTCGTGGAACCCCCTTCCTTTCGCCATGATGACAAATGCTCCATATCATATTATATGCCAACGTGTTCTTCAAATTGCATCGGTTTGATCATGTCATCCCCATGCTTGTTAAAAAAGATTTAAAATGACGTTGCATTAAAAATTGCCTAATGACTTGCTACACGGTTTGTCTCATAACTAATTAACCGGAGCTCAGTTTAAATTTTTCTACATATGTAACTTGACTAGAAAAATGTGTAGAATCTCATGATGACATTTATTTTGCTGTTTAACAACTCTAAAATTGTGTTAGGACAGATCTGGAACAAATCGTAATATGCATATGGGGTTGTTTCGGAAATGCTATATGATGCTTCCGTCCTCACTTAAAATGCCTAGATGATGTAGTTTGTTATTGCTTCACCTCTTGACATGTTTAACAACATTTAATGTTTTTGAGTAAATAAATGAGTATCAACTAAATATTTGATCGTGGTGTTTCATCAATATACAACTCGTTGCATATTGAACTTCACTTAATGTCTAGTAGTTGTTTGTTGTTCTTGTCATGCCATGCCTTGCCTTGCATATGAAACCGGATGTCACACCCTGTGTTTGAATCACATTGTTATGTTTGGGTTTCTAAAATTTGGAGCCAACTAAAACTTTTTCAAGGTGCTTGTGCTTGTTTGCTATGTTGTTTGCTTGCTTGTTGATTGTGTTGTGGCACTACTAGGTTCCATTCCACTTCATAGTCATCTTCCATGCCCCAAGCCTCTTGCCCAATGATCATGCCATGTGAATAGTGCCCAAAACTATTTTTATCAAATATGTTTTAACCAAAAATTATTTATTCAAATCTAGTTTTCAAAACCCCCTGAAATGAGGTTTGCACTGCAAGTCCTCAAATTAGGTGGATCCTTCCTTTCCAAAAGCTTTATTTCAAACCCACTATATATAAGACTTCGCAAAACCACAAAACATTATTTTTAAAGATTATTTTCACATTTTTATTTAAAGGCTTTTCTTAAGGCCAGAAATGGTTTTTCTTAGGGAAAAATTATTTGAATGATTTAAAAATATTTGAGAAAATTTGGAGAAACTCGGTGGACATATATTTTCCATATATATGAGTTTCAACCCAAGGGCATGATCAGATCATGGGCAAAACTCCTCAAAACCCTTTTTCTTCAAATCAAACTTTTGGAATATTTTTTATAAGAAATATTCTCAAAAAATTTCAGGAAAATTACAGCAAGTCAAAGCTATCATGAGTGATGATATTGCAGAGATTAATGTCAATCCAAGTTGATTTGGTTTATCAAACCATCCCAAAACCATCCCCGTCCAGAATCAAATTTGAGCAACTTTACATTGTGAAGTGTCTCCCCACGGCCTCAAACTTTGTCGGCATGCTCTAATGGCCAAATAGTGGTGCATCAAGGGTAAAAACCTAGAATCAATGGATCTACAGGAACCTGATTCTGCAAATTTCTCGGGTTTAACAAATTTCCATTGTCAACTTTTTCCTCTTGAGCTCAAACTTGGTGAATCCTCTCATTTCTACCTAGCCTTTGACTCTGGTAAGTATCTCAGTGAGTTGGTAAAATCTTGTTGCCCAAAACACCATCAAACACCTTCTGGTGAAATGGTAAAACCAGCAATTCCACCTCTTTCCCTTTTTCCCTTGCCCCCAACTTTCTACCACAGTCTCATATAGATACATTTCACCTCCAGTAAAAGCCTCATGGCCATAGCTCAATGATTTGAGGGGTAAAACCCCTATTTCTAACCCTGGACAACACCATTTCTACCCCCTCTCCCCTTTTCCTTCTTCGCTAAGGCTTCTCCAGAGCCCTCCCTAGTTTCTCCTAGCCGTTGGGCATCTTCTAAAGCCCCAAGACACAAGAGGACACGCAGTGGGCTTAAAGAAATGCCCAGGCATGCCATTTGGGTGCTCTGGAGTGCGCTACAGTGCGCTCCCGCACTGTAGCCGCCCTGCCCGGCACCACCCGACAGCCTCGGGCCGCCCCACCTTGTCCCCCTGGTTGGCCTCGGCGTCCGTGATGTGGCAGGCGGTCGACCCCCTCTCTCCCCTCTCTCTCTCGCGCGCGCCCACCTCCGCCCCCCTATTGGCTGCCTTCCCTCCTCCTGGGCACGGACCGCATCCATGAAGCCCCCAAACATGGCCAGGTTCGCCCCCGTGGCCCGTGGCGACACCCTTGTCCTCACCAGCGCACCACGTCCACGGTGGACCGGCGGCCCATCTATTTAAGCCTCCCCGCTCCTCCTGCTCCTTCCTCCTCGCTTCCCCTCCTTCCTCCGCATCCTCCCCATGCCCAATGCACTCCTCCCCATGGTCGGGAGCCCTCTCCCGACCCAAACCCTCACCGCCGCCGTCGGGCTTCCCCCTTGCCGGCGTTCCTCCCCCCGGCGAACCCGCTGATGGGGAATGTTGCATGGGGAACAAAAGCAGATCTATCCATGGTGATGAGCATCTACGAGAGGGAGAGTGGATCTACGTACCCTTGTAGATTGCTAAGCGGGAAGCGTTAAGAAACATGGTTGGTGTAGTCAAACATCTTCGCGATCCAAATCGCCGAGTGTCCCACGATCTCATCACGATCCGTCCCGCGATCCAAACACGATCCGTCCCGCGAACTCATCACGATCCGTCCCGCGATCTCATCACAATCCGTCTCGCGATCTTGATCACGGTCCTTCCGATCTAGCGCCGAACGGACGACACCTCCGCGTTCAGCACACGTACAGCTCGATGACGATCTCCGCCTTCTTGATCCAGCAAGAGGGAGCGGAGAGGTAGAAGAGTTCTCCGGCAGCATGACGGTGCTGCGGCGATGGTGGTGGAGCTATTCCGACAAGGCTTCGCCTAAGCACTACGGAAAACCGATCTAGAGGAGAATCTATGCACTAGAGGAACGGGTGGCACGTGGCTGAAAATCTTGTGCCAAAACCCTAACATCCTCTAGTATATATAGGAGGAGAGGAGGAGGAGGCTTGGCTGCCAAAGAGGCAGCCCTTGGGTCGGCCAAACCAAGGAGGGAGGAGTCCTCCTCCTCCACTCCCAGTAGGATTATGACTCCTTCCTTATTTGGCCCTTTTTTGCCTTTTTCCACCTTTTTCCTTTTGGGCTTTTCTTCCCAGCCACATGGGCCTTGTGTGGGACTTCCACCAGCCCAAAAAGGGCTGGTATTTAATCTCCCACAGCCCATATAGCCTATTGGATCGAAATACCCCTCCCGATGGTCCCCCGGTACACTACTGGCACTCCAGGTACACTACCGATGAGCCCGAAACTTTTCCGGCGACCAAAACAGGACTTCCTATATATCAATCTTTACCTCCGGACCATTACGGAGCTACTCGTGATGTCCGGGATCTCATCTGGGACTCCGAACAACCTTCGGTCACCACCATGCATAACTCTATACTATCGAAATGTCACCAAACCTTAAGTGTGCAGCACCTGCGGGTTCGAGAACTATGTAGACATGACCAAGACACCTCTACGGTCAAGAACCAATAGCGGGACCTGGATGCCCATATTGGTTCCTACATATTCTACGAAGATCTTTATCGGTCGAACCTCTATGTCAAGGATTCAGTTAATCCCGTATGATGTTCCCTTTGTTCTTCGGTATGTTACTTGCCCAAGATTCGATCGTCGGTATCTCCATACCTAGTTCAACCTCGTTACCGACAAGTCTCTTTACTCGTTCCGTAATAGAAGATCACGTGACCAACACTTAGTCACATTGCGTGCAAGGCTTATTGTGATGTTGTATTACCGAGTGGGCCCTGAGATACCTCTCCGTCACACGGAGTAACAAATCCCAGTCTGGATCCATGCCACCCAACAGACACCCTCGAAGATACCTGTAGAGCACCTTTATAGTCACCCAGTTACGTTGCGACGTTTGATACACACAAGGCACTCATTCGGTGTCAGTGAGTTGCATGATCTCATGGTCATAGGAACATATACTTGACATGCAGAAAACAGTAGCAATAAACTGACACGATCATATGCTACGTTTGTAGTTTGGGTCTTATCCGTCACACCATTCTCCTAATGATGTGATCCCGTTATCAAATGACATCTCATGTCCATGTCTAGGAAACCTTAAACATCTTTGATCAACGAGCTAGTCTATTAGAGGCATACTAGGGACATGGTTTTGTCTATGTATCCACACATGCATCTAAGTCTCCGATCAATACAATTATAGCACGGATAATAAACGATTATCATGAACAAGGAAATATGATAATAACTAATTTATTATTGCCTCTAGGGCATATTTCCAACAGTCTCCCACTTGCACTAGAGTCAATAACCTAGTTCACATAACCATGTGATTCGCATTGTTATGAATCTAACACCCAATCAGTTCTGGGGCTCGATCATGCTTTGCATGTGAGAGAGGTCTTATAGTTAACGGGTCTGCGACATTCAGATCTGTGTGTACTTTGCAAATCTCTATGTCAAACCGTAAACACTGCTACCACACTCCACTTTGTACTATTGCAAATGGCTGCTCCACTATATGTATCCAGATTGCTACTACGGGTCATCCGGATTGGTGTTAAAGCTTGCATTGACATAACTCTTTATGACGAACTCTTTATCACCTCCATAATCGAGAAACATCTCCTTAGTATTTTACTTACTAAGGATAATCTTGACCGTTGTCCAGTGATCCACTCCTGGATCACTCTTGTACCCCTTGACGGACTCATGGCAAGGCACACACATGTGCGGTACACAGCATGGCATACTATACAGAGCCTATGGCTAAGGCAGAGGGGACGACATTCGTCCTTTCTCTTTCTTCTGCCGTTGTCGAGCTTTGAGTCTCACTCAACTTCACACCTTACAAAGTAGGCGAGAACACTTCTCTGTGACTAATTCATTTTGAACTCTTTCAAAATCTTGTCAAGGTATGTACTCATTGAAAGTCTTATCAAACATCTTGATCTATCTTTATAGATCTTGATGCTCAACAATTAGGTAGCTTTATCCAGGTCTTCCTTTGAAAAAATCTTTTCAAACAACCATTTATGCTGTCTAGAAATTCTACATCATTTCCGAATAGCAATATGTCATCCACATATACTTATCAGAAACTCTATAGTGCTCCCACTCACTTTATTGCAAATACAAGTTTCTCAAAAACTTTGTAGACTCAAAAACTTTGATCACCTCATCAAAGTGTATATTCCAACTCTAAGATGCTTTGCTTCAGTTCATAGAAGAATCACTGAAGCTTGCACACCTTTTAGCATCCTTAGGACTGACAAAACCTTCTGGTTGTATCACATACAACCTTTCCTCAAGTAAACCGTTAAGGAAACGATGTTTTGACATCCATCTGTCAGATTTCATAATTTAAAGTGGAGCAACTGCTAACATAGTTTCAACAGACTTTAGCATCGCTACGAGTGAGAAAGTCTCATCGCAGTCAACTCCTTGAACTTGTCGTAAACTTCTTTGCAACAAGTAAAGATTTACAAATGGTGACATTTACCATCAATATATGTCTTCATTTTAAAGATCCATTTGTACTTAACGACCTGCCATCCAACGAGCAAGTCCACCAAAGTCTATACTTGGTTTTCATACATGGATCCAGTTTCAGATTTCATGGCCTCTAACCATTTGTTGGTTTTCGGGCCCATCATCGCTTCTCCATAGTTTGTAGTTTCATCGTTGCCCAACAACATGACCTCCAAGACAGGGTTGTCGTACTGCTCGAGAGCAGTACACATCCTTGTCGACCTATGAAGTTTGATAGTAACTTGATCTGAAGCTTCATGATCATCATCATTAACTTCCTCTTCAACTAACGTAGGCTTCACAGAAACAACTTCCTGCGCTACGCTACTCTCTGGTTGAAACAGAGGTTCAATAACCTCATCAAGTTCTATCTTCCTCCCACTCAATTCTTTCAAGGGAAACTTTTCCTCGAGAAAGGACCCAGTTTTAGCAATAAACATTTTATGCTTAGATCTAAGATAGAAGGTTCACCCAACTGTTTTTAGTGTATTCTATGAAGATGCATTTGTCCGCTTTGGGTTCGAGCTCATTAGGTGAAAATATTTTCCACATAAGTGTCGCAGCCCCAAACATTAAGAAATGACAGCTTAGGTTTCTATCAAACCATAATTCACACGGTGTCATCTCAACGGATTTAGATGGTGCCCTATTTAAAGTGAATGTAGTTGTCTCTAATGCATAACCCCCAAATTATAGTAACAAAATGATAATGGACATCATAGCACGCACCATATCCAATAGAACACGACTATGACGTTCGGACACACCATCACACTATTGTGTTCCAGGTGGCGTGAGTTGTGAAACAGTTTTCGCAATGTCTAAAGTTGTATGCCAAACGCACAACTCAGGTATTCATCTCGATGATCATATCGTAGACATTTTTATCTTCTTGTCATGATGATCTTAAACTTCACTCTGAATTTGCATGAACCTTCCAAACGATTCAGACTTGTGTTTCATTAAGCAAATATACACTATATCTACTCAAATCATCAGTGAAGGTAAAAATAACGATATCCACCACACACTATAAGACTCATTGGATTGCATACATCAACATGCTTCATTTCCAATAAGTCACTTGCCCGCTCCATCAAACCAGAAAACGAGGTCCTTAGTCATCTTGACAAAGAGGCATGGTCCGCATGTCTCAACCGATTCGAAATCGAATGAGTCCAAAGATCCATCAGCATGGAGTTTCTTCATGCGTTTTATACCAATATGACATTTAGCGGAAGTGCCACAAGTATGTGGTGTTATTATTAACTTTGTATATTTTGGCATCAATGTTATGAACATGTGTATTACTATGATCAAGATTCAACAAACCATTCTCACTGGGTGCTTCACCATTGAAGGTATTATTCATGTAAACAGAATAACCATTATTCTCTAACTTAAATGAAAAACCGTGTTGCAATAAACACGATCCAATCACGTTCATGCTCAATGCAAAACACAAAATAACATTTATTTAGGTTTCTCACTAATCCCGAAGGTAGAGAGAGCGTGTGATGTTGATCACATCAACCTTGGAAACATTTCCAACACACATCGTCACCTCACACTTAGCTAGTATCCATTTATTCCGTAGCTTTTACTTCGAGTTACTAACATTTAGCAAATGAACCGGTATCCAATACCTAGGTGCTACTAGGAGTACTAGCAAGGTACACATCAATAACACGTATATCAAATATACTTCTGTCGACTTTGCCAGCCTTCTTGTCTACCAAGTATCTAGGGTTGTTCCACTTCAGCGACCGTTCTCCTGATAATCCAAGAACTTAGTCTTGGGTTTGGGTTAGACTTTGGGTTGCTTCACTAGAGCTGCAACTGACTTGCTATCCATGAAGTTTCCCTCCTTGCTCTTGCCCTTCTCGAAACTAGTGGTTTTGACTAACCATCAACACTTTGACGCTCCTTCTCGATTTCTACCTTCGTGGTGTCAAACATCGCGAATAGCTCAGGGATCATTACTTCTATCCCTGGCGTTTTATAGTTCATCACCAAGTTCTAGTAGCTTTAGTGACAGTGACTTGGAGAACTATATCAATCACTATCTTATCTGGAAGATCAACTCCCACTCAATTCAAGCGATTGCAGCACCCAGACAGTCTGAGCACATGCTCAACGATTGAGCTATTCTCTTTCATATTAGAGGCAAAGAATCTTGTTGGAGATCTCATATCTCGCAACACGGGCATGAGCCTGAGATCCTAATTTCAGCTCTTAGAACATCTCATATGTTCTGTGACACTCAAAACGTTTCAAAGCCTCAATTCTAAGTCATAATGCATGATGCACTAAAATATCAAGTAGTCATCAGAATGTGCCTGTTAGATGTTCACAACATCTAAAGACGACGCTAGACGGGTTGGCGCACCGAGCCGTGCATTAAGGACATAAGCCTTCTGTGCAGCAATGAGGACAATCCTTAGATCACAGAGCCAGTCTGCAATATTGCTACAATCATCTTTCAACTCTATTTCTCTAGGAACATATAAAAATACAAGGGAGCTACAACGTGAGCTAGTAATCTACAACACAGTTTGCAAAGCCACTACTGACTATGTTCATGATAATGAGTTCAATTAATCATATTACTTAAGAACACCCACTCAAATTGACATTCCTCCGGTCATTCCAGTGATACATGATCCAAATTCACCAACTCAAGTCCGATCATCATGTGAGTTGAGGTGGTTTCAATGGTGAACATCATCATGTTGATCATATCTGCTATATGACTCATGTTCGACCTTTCGGTCTCTTGTGTTCTAAGGCCATGTCTGTACATGCTAGGCTCGTCAAGTTTAACCCGAGTGTTCTGCACGTGCAACACTGGCTTGCACCCGTTGTATGTGAATGTAGAGTCTATCACACCCGATCATCACATGGTGTCTCAACACGACGAACTTTCGCAACGGTGCACACTCGGGGAGAACACAATTTATCTTGAGATTAAGTGAGGGATCACCTTATAATACTACCGTTGTCCTAAGCAAAACAAGGTGCATAAAAAGGATTAACATCACATGCACATCATAAGTGACATGATATGGCCATGAACTTGTGCTTTTGATCTCCATCTAGAAAGCACCGGCATGATCTCCATCGTCACCGGCAAGACACCATGATCTCCATCATCTTGATCTCCATCAACGTGTCACCATTGGGGTTGTCTCACCCAACATGCTTCTACTACTATTGCTACTGTTTAGCGATAAAGTAAAGCATTACATAGTGCTTAATGATTGACACGCAGGTCATACAATAATTAAGACAACCCTATGGCTCCTGCTGGTTGACGTACTCATCGACATGCAAGTTGTGATAATCTATACATCACATGATCATCTCATATATCACATCATGTAATTGGCCATATCACATCACAACATACCCTGCAAAAACAAGTTAGACGTCCTCTAATGGTTGTTGCATGTTTTACGTGGCTGCTACGGGTATCTAGCAAGAACAATTCTCATCTACGCAAAAACCACAAAAGTGATACACTAGCTGCTTTTCAACCTTCTCAAGGACCGCCTTTGTCGAATCCGATCCAACTAAAGTGAGAGAAACTGGCACCCACAAGCCATGTATGCAACAAGTTGCGGTCGAGGGAACCGGTCTCTTGTAAGCATAGAAGTAATGTTGGTCCAGGCCGCTTCATCTCACAATACCGTTGAACCAAAATCCAACCAAGGGAGGAAGCAATCTAAGCATCAACGCCCACAAATCTTTTGTGTTCTACTCGAGATCTCATCTACACATAGACCTAGCTCATGATGCCACTGATGGGGAACATTGCATGGGAAACAAAAAATTTCCTACACACATGCAGATCTATCCATGGTGATGAGCATCTACAAGAGGGAGAGTGGATCTACGTACCCTTGTAGATCGCTAAGCGGGAAGCGTTAAGAAACGCGGTTGGTGTAGTTGAACGTCTTCGCGATCCAAATCGCCGAGTGTCCGGCGATCTCATCACGATCCGTCCCGCGATCCAATCACGATCCATCCCGTGAACTCATCACGATCCATCCCGCAATCTTAGCACGATCCGTCTCGCGATCTTGATCATGGTCCTTCCGATCTAGCACCGAACGGACGGCACCTCCGCGTTCAGCACACGTACAGCTCAATGACGATCTCTGCCTTCTTGATCCAGCAAGAGGGAGCGGAGAGGTAGAAGAGTTCTCCGACAGCATGACAGCGCTGCGGCGATGGTGGTGGAGCTATTCCAGTAGGGCTTCGCCTAAGCACTACAGAAAACCGATCTAGAGGAGAAGCTATGCACTAGAGGAACGAGTGGCATGTGGCTGAAAATCTTGTGCCAAAACCCTAAAATCCTCTAGTATATATAGGAGGAGAGGAGGAGGAGGCTTGGCCGCCAAAGTGGTAGCCCTTGGGTCAGCCAAACCAAGGAGGGAGGAGTCCTCCTCCTCCAGTCCTAGTAGGATTAGGACTCCTTCCTTATTTGGCCTTTTTTTTGCCTTTTTCCACCTTTTTCCTTTTGGGATTTTCTTCCCAGACGCATGGGACTTGTGTGGGACTTCCAACAGCCCAAAAATGGCTGGTATTTACTCTCCCACAATCCATATAGCCTATTGGGTCGAAATACCCCTCCCAATGGTCCCCCGGTACACTACCGGCACTCCCGGTACACTACCGATGAGCCCGAAACTTTTCCGGCGACCAAAACAGGACTTGCTATATATCAATCTTTACCTCCGGACCATTACAGAGCTCCTCGTGACATTCGGGATCTCATCCGGGACTCCGAACAACCTTCGGTCACCACCATGCATAACTCTATACTACCGAAACGTCACCAAACCTTAAGTGTGCAGACCCTGCGGGTTCGAGAACATGTAGACATGACCGAGACATCTCTACGGTCAATAACCAAAAGCGGGACCTGGATGCCCATATTGGTTCCTACATATTCTACGAAGATCTTTATCGGTCGAACCTCTATGTCAAGGATTCAGTTAATCCCGTATGATGTTCCCTTTGTTCTTCGGTATGTTACTTGCCCGAGATTCGATCGTCGGTATCTCCATACCTAGTTCAACCTCGTTACCGACAAGTCTCTTTACTTGTTCGTAATACAAGATCCCATGACCAACACTTAGTCACATTGCTTCCAAGGCTTATTGTGATGTTGTATTACCGAGTGGGCCCTGAGATACCTCTCCGTCACACGGAGTAACAAATCCCAGTCTTGATCCATGCCACCCAACAGACACCCTCAAAGATACCTGTAGAGCACCTTTATAGTCACCCAGTTACGTTGCAACATTTGATACACACAAGCCACTCCTCCGGTGTCAGTGAGTTGCATGATCTCATGGTCATAGGAACATATACTTGACATGCAGAAAATAGTAGCAATAAACTGACACGGTCATATGCTACGTTTGTAGTTTGGGTCTTGTCCATCACACCATTCTCCTAATGATGTGATCCCATTATCAAATGACATCTCATGTCCATGGCTAGGAAACCTTAACCATCTTTGATCAATGAGATAGTCTATTAGAGGCATACTAGGGACATGGTTTTGTCTATGTATCCACACATGCATCTAAGTCTCCGATCAATACAATTATAGCATGGATAATAAACGATTGTCATGAGCAAGGAAATATGATAATAACTAATTTATTATTGCCTCTAGGGCATATTTCCAACACCCGCGAGCTTCCCCCGACGTGCGAAGACCCTAGGAGCACGCTGGTGCCCTTTGCTCCTGCCGCCGTGGCCTGGAGCACTCCGGTGAGCTCCTCCTCTGCCCCTATCGCGAGGAGAGGGATGACAGGTGGGGACCACCTGTCATCCCCTCGCCCCCTCCTCTCTCGCTGGCAGGCCGGGCCCGCGGACAGGTTTAAAACAAACCTGCTGCGCGCGGCTCCTCGCCCCGATCGGCTTACCTCTTGGGCCAGTTTCAGCCACGCATTTTTGGCCCGAGGGGCACTGTACCCCTTCCCCTTTTCTTTTCTGTTTAAACTTTCAAAACCCCCCAAGATTTAAATATCTATCCAATGTCCATAATTATTTCACCTAAATTCTTGAAATAATCCCTAGAATTTAATGGTGCCATTTGTAAAAATGTTTACAAATATATTTAGTACTGTTTTGTTTTAAAACCTATATTTAGGCACCTTTTTGCCTCTGTTAATTTATTTCCAAAATGTTTTTCACAACAAAACCCTAGGAAGATATTTTTAGTGTGACATTTAGTATTTATCAGAGTAGGTTAACATTTTTGATAATAGTTTGAGTGCTCCGTTTTTGTGTGTTGCTTATTTTTATTCCTTTATTTCGCGACGATAGATTGCGCGGTTGACGGAGAAGTTGGACCCAAAGACTTCGAAGACCCCGGAGACTTTGTTGAGCCTGGCAAGCAGCCCTTTGACCATGATGAGAAACCATTTTTATTGCATGTCATATAGCACTTACTTTCATCATATTTGATCATGTGATGTGATGTTCCCCTTTCGGTGGGATGCCTCCGGTACTTTTCCATTGACAATTGCATCGTGCATGACCCTAACAACTTATGAGGGTTATGCGGGTGGGTGTGTTAGGATGCAAATAGATGCTACACAAGTGGGATGGGATTTATTCAAAAAGATGGAATGTAGAGAAATGATTTCAAATACTCTTTTGAAAACCCCGTCGGGTGCCACTAATGCCCGAGGGAGATGATGATGAGTTGGTTAACCACTTGAGAAAGAAGTGGTATGCCGGAGCAAGTGAGTGTGTGTTTTCGAAAATAGAGAATTCTAAGGTCTGCTGACCATCCCAACCATACATGCACAACCACAATACCCCTTAGGGACGGGGCTTTGTTTATTACTATGGTTGGTACTAGCAAGGATCCCACATTACTAGTGGGAAGAGTGAAGTTTTCACTCTTGAGACGGGGTCTTCCTAGAGTGGAAGGTCATGCGCTGTCTTTACAGGCACCGGGCACACCGTTGCGTGTCCTGATGGATGATAAGAGTGATTTATATTATGAGGGATGGCACCAATGAGTGGACTCTTTGTTTGATATCACCATGGGAAAGGCATTGTTCGGGTGCTTACCTCGGGTATGTTATAAACCGCGAGTCGTGGATGACACAGAAGTTCCCCGAGTCTTGTGGGTAAAGTGTGCAACCTCTGTAGAGTGCAAAACTATTCGAATAGCTGCGTCCGTGGTCACGGAGAGTTGGAGGTCCTTAGACTACGTCCGGATGTTTTCATGAAACTTGGTGTGAGTATGGATGTGTTGGTGGCAAGGAGGTCACATGAGCTAAGTCCGATGACTTAGCAAGGAAATTAAACTAAGTCCGATGACTTAACGTGATGAGCGAACATTAGATGTTCAACCCCTACTTATGATGATATCTATTACTTGCTCATATGGATATCTGCTAATTGTTGATGCATGTTTACTAGTTACTTGATTATGACATTTGCATTCAAATTAGCTTTCCACAAAATCACCTACTTGGTGCTATATCATGCATCATTATTACCTTGTTCCACAACTTAGGTTGCTTGCGAGTACATTCAAAGTACTCATTGGCTTGCCACTGGTTATTTAATTGGCCAGGCATGGAAGAACAGGAGTATGTTAAAGAGTTCGTTGGAGGCGAACATGCGAACTAGGATGCTTCCCAGTCAGAATGCCTATAGGTTAAGGCAGATGGCATGGGTTCACGCCTTCGACCAAGATTTCTGCTGCTTGTTCTTATTTAAGTGTTTGTCCCGTGTGGACCTATCTATGTAAGACTTGACCTTCATGGTTGTGGGGACCCCGACTCATAAGTCGAGATCACCGAATGCATGTGTATGGTGATCCCAGAGATCAATGCTCACTGAACACACAGAAGCTGAATAATAGGAGTCTTACATCCACACTTAACGTCTTACACGAAAGTATCGGAGGCATCCCACTGAAAGGGGAACACCACACCACATGATCAAATATGATGAAAGTAAATTGTTATATGACATCGAATAAAAATGGTTTCTCATCATGGTCAAAGGGCTGCTTGCCTGGATCAACAAAGTCTCCGGGGTCTTCGAAGTCTTCGGGTCCAACTTCTTCGTCAACCGCGCAATCTATCATCGCGAAATAAAGCGATGAAAATAGGCAACACACAAAAACAGAGCACTCAAACTATTATCAAAAATGTTAACCTACTCTGATAAATACTAAGTGTCATACTAAAAATATTCTCCTAGGGTTATGTTGTTAAAAATATTTTGGAAATAAATTAACAGAGTCAAAAAGGTGCCCAAATATAGGTTTTAAAATAAAGCAGTACTAAAAATATTTTTAAACATTTCTACAAATGGCACTAATAAATTCTATGGATTATTCTAAGAATTTAGGTGGAAGAATTATTAGCATTGGATAAATATTCAAATCTGTGGAATTTTTAGAAGATAATAGAATAAAATAAAAAGGGAAAATGGGGTTGTGTGCCCCTATGGGCCAGAACCACCCAGCCGAAACCGGCCCAAGAGGGAAAGTTGGCCCAGGCAAGGAGCCGCGTGCGACAGGTTTAGTTTTAAACCTGCCCGCGGGCCCGGCTTGCTAGCGAGAGGGGGAGGGGCGAGGGGATGATAGGTGGGCCCCACCTATCATCCCTCTCCTCACGACATGGGTAGAGGAGGAGCTCACCGGAGGGCTCCAGGCCACGGCGGCGGGACCTGAGGGCACTGGCGTGCTCGTGGGGCTTCCACATGTCGGTGGGAGGTCGCGGGGCTGCTGGGGGAAGAGGAGAACGCCGGCGAGGGGAGAGCCCGACAGCGGCGGCAAGGGTTTGGGTCGGGAGAGGGCTGCTGACCACGGGGGAGAGTGCGCTGGGCACGGGGAGGATGCGGAGGAAGGCGGAGAGCGAGGAGGGGGAGCAGGAGGCATGGGGAGGCCATAAATAGGCGGGTCGCCGGCTCACCGAGGATGCGGTGCAGCGGTGAGCACGGGGTGCTCGCCACGGGCCACGGGGGAGAGAATGGGTGTGTCTGGGGGCTTTGTGGGTGAGGTCTAGGCTGAGGGAGAGAGAAGAGAGAGGCGGGGGCGCGCGCGTGCGAGTCCGCTGGTTTGTTGAGCCGCGTGGCGCGGGGCACGCACGCAAGAGCCGCCAGAGAGAGAGAGAGAGGAGGGGGCCGACCAAGCGGCATGTTGCGGACGCTGAGGGGGTCAGAGGGGACAAGCTGGGGCGGCCCGAGGTGGTCGGGGGCAGCCATTGGGCCGCGGCTACAGTGCGTGTGCGCACTATAGCGCGAGCCTTGCATTCCAAGGCATGCCCTTGGCATTTCCTGTGCGGCCGCCTGTGCCCAGAGGATCTAGGGGAGGATATACAATGGGGAATAGGCCTTGGATGCTCTGGTGAAGCCTTAGGGTAGAAGGAAAGGGGAAGAGATAGGGAAAAGATGTTGTCCAGGAGGGGTAAATGGGGTTTTCACCACCTTACACTTGGGCTTTGGCCAAGAACTTTTACTGGAGGTAAAATGCATCCACAGGAGACTGTGGTAAAAATTTGGGGCCAAGCGTAAATGGGAAAGTGGTGGAAATGGGGGTTTTACCATTTCACCAGAAGGTGTTCGGTAAGGATTTGGGCAAGAAGATATTACCATATTACTGAGATACTTACCAGGGTCAAAGGCTAGGTAGAAATGAGGGGATTCACCAAGTTTGAGCTTAATAGGAAGAAGTTGACAATGGAGATTTGATAAACAGTAGAAATTAGCAGAATGAGATTTCTGTAGAGCCATTGATGCTAGGCTTTTACCCTTGGTGCACCACTTAGTGCATCATCACTATTTGGCCATTAGAGCATGTCCACAAGGTTTGAGGCCAAGGGGAGACACTTCATAATGTAAAGTTGCTCAAATTTGATTCTAAACAAGAATGGTTTTGGGATGGTTTGATGAACCAAATCAACTTGGATTGAGATGAAACTTTGCAAGATGATCCCTCATTATAGTGTTGGCTTGCTGGAATTTTCCTGGAATTTATCGAGAATATTTCTTATAGTAATATTCCAAAAGTTTGATCTAAACAGAAAGGGTTTTGAGGGGTTTTTCCTATGATTTGATCATGCCCTGGTGTTGAAACTCATATATATGGAAAATATATGTCCACTGAGTTTCTCTAAATTTTCTCAAATATTTTCAAAGCATTTACATAATTTTTCCCTAAGAAAATCCATTTCTGGCCTTAAGAAAAAGCCTTTAAATAAAATGTGAAAATAATCCTTACGAATAATATTTTGTGTTTTTGGGAAGTCTTATATAGTGGGTTTGAAATAAAGCTGTTGGAAAAGAAGAATCCACCCAATTTGAGGATTTGCAGTGCAAACCTCATTTCAGGGGGGTTTGGAAACTTAATTTAAATAAATCATTTTTGGTTGAAACAAAATTTGATAAAAATAGTTTTGGGCACTATTCACATGGCATGATCATTAGGCAAGAGGTTTGGAACAAGGAAGATGAATATGAAGTGGAATAGAATCTAAGAGTTCCACATAACACAAGGAACAAGCAAGCAAACAACATAGCAACAAGCACAAGCACTTCGGAAAAAAAAGTTTTTGTTAGTACCAAATTTTATAAACCCAAACATAACAAGGTGCTATAAACACAGGGTGTGACAATGGTCCTTATTTGTGTAAGACGTTAAAAGAGGATGTAAGACTCTTGTTATTCAGTTTTTGTGTGTTCAGTGAGCATTGATCTCTGGGATCACTGTACACGTGCATTCGGTGATCACGACTTATGAGTCGGGATCTCCACACAGCTGGTATCAGAGCCATCCTGACTATAGGAAGCCCTTAGTTAGCATGAACATTAGTTAGAATAAAACCGGCTTTCAAAACTACACTTAGCATTTGTACTTAGGAATTCTGCACTATTTACCTCTTTTCATCTTCACACAACACCCAGCTGACTCTCCTCCTTTCAAACCTTTGTAGATGGCCGTCGTACCCGAAGCCTTCCTGACATCCGGCTTTCCCTTACTTCTTGGGGATAGCCTAGAGAAGTGCCAGTTTCACCAACCACCATTTTCCTCTACCACAAGTACTGGGTCAATGCCGTCACGAAGAAGTACCACGTGGATGTGGGTCGTAAAGGCAATGACTCCCCGACTAGTTGGTTCTTTGAAGGACCACAGATGGAGATGATGATGCTCGCAGTCGATACAACTGCACGCAAGGCACTCCTGCACATTCGAGACATCATTCCAGAGATGGCTAATGATCTGGCTACTCGCTACCTTCCCTTCAAGAAGGACGACCTTGGTGAGAGTTGGACGCTGATTCCAACCAAGGAAGATGGCACACCACTCAGGTTCCAGACCTACTTCAGCCTCTCTGCCGATAGCCTAGTTCATAACCCAATGAAGGAGTCCGTGAAGCTCTGTGAGGAACTTCACCGCACTCGAGAGCTACTTCGACAAGCCAAGACGAGATAAAACAAGATCAAGAAGGATGGAGCCCCTGAGGGACGACCAGCTATCGCTTACAGAGGAGGAGTACCCCCAGCCAGTGATGCACCTACACGTCGTCGTCGGATGAGTGTGAAGGAGTACCGTGAGCTCTTCACCGACACGCCAACAAAGCACCGTCGGGATGGACCTCCTCGTTCCTCGACCCCTTCGACCGGGAACGATGCCCGTTCAATTGATGAACAAGAGGAAGACCCAAAGGAGCATGACTACGAGACCGAGCACTCCACCACCTGAGTCCGAGAACCCCTAGGGTAGGATCAGTCATGTATCCCTCATGTGAAGTTGAGTCCGTGTAATGGTTCATATGAAACCATGTGTGTTTCTTGTTTGTTTCGTTGCTTGTGTTCTGATGCAAGTCGTGCTTTTGCCTCAGGCAACATGTAAGCGACCCCATCATATATCTTAATATATGTTGTTGGTCTTTCGACCTTTGTTTTATCACACTTGCACTTGACCGCCCCCCTTAGACGCGCTTTTCCATTATTGCTTATCCTCTTGTCAATCCTAGTTGTTTGACTTGGCTACTCCAAACATGATGGTGACTGATACCCGCAACAGCTCCTTCACCAACCCTGAAGCCGACAACTCAAGCCAGCAACAGGGAGCTGGTGGGGCTGCTCACGCTGGAGGACACCAGGAGCAGCCACAAGGCGACATTCCCCCGCCACCACCTCCACTGGAGAACATGACCATAGCTCAGTTTCTCCAAGTTCTTCGGGAGGAACGCCAAGCCAACAATGCTACTATCCAGTAGATGGCTCAGGCTCTCGTGAACAACCAGCAGCAAGGCAGGAACGACAATGGCCACTCCTCGCTGTCTGAGTTCATGAGGAACTCGCCTCCAACCTTCACCGAGACTGCTGAACCATTGGATGCTGATGACTGGATCCGCACCATTGAGGACCTCCTTGCACTGGTCAATTGCAATGAGGATTGTGAGAAGGTGCTTTATGCCTCTCACTGCCTTGGAGGTACCACCCGAGCTTGGTGGGATGGATTCAAGGTCATGCAAGGAGAACGTGTGATCATGTGGAATGACTTCAAGGAATACATAACTCTATACTACCGAAACGTCATTGAACCTTAAGTGTGCACACCCTGCGGGTTCGAGAACTATGTAGACATGACCGAGACACCTCTACAGTCAATAACCAATAGTAGGACCGGGATGCCCATATTGGTTCCTACATATTCTATGAATATCTTTATCGATTGAACCTCTATGTCAAGGATTCAATTAATCCCATACGTTGTTCCCTTTGTTCTTCGGTATGCTACCTGCCTGAGATTTGATCGTCGGTATCTCTATACCAAGTTCAATCCCATTACCGACAAGTCTGTTTACTCGTTACATAATACAAGATCTCCTGGCTAACACTTTAGTTACATTGCTTGCAATGCTTGTTGTGATGTTGTATTACCAAGTGGGCTCTGAGATACCTCTCTGTCACACGGAGTAACAAATCCCAGTCTTGATCCATACCCACTCAACAGACACCCTCGGATATACCTGTAGAGTACCTTTATAGTCACCCAGTTATGTTGCAATGTTTGATACATACAAGGTATTCCTCTGGTGTCAGTGAGTTCCATGATCTCATGGTCATAGGAACAAATACTTGACATGTAGAAAACTATAGCAATAAATTGACACGATCATATGATATGTTTATAGTTTGGGTCTTGTCCATCACATCATTCTCCTAATGATGTGATCCCATTAAAAAATGACGTCTCATGTCTATGGCCAGGAAACCTTGACCATCTTTGATCAACGAACTAGTTAACTAGAGGCATACTAGGGACACAGTGTTGTCTATGTACCCACACATGTATTTGAGTTTCCAATCAATACAATTATAGCATGGATAATAAACGATCATCACGAACAAAGAAATATAATAATAACTAATTTATTATTGCCTCTAGAGAATATTTCCAACAGTCTCCCACTTGCACTAAAGTCAATAATCTAGTTCACATCACCATGTGATTTACATTGTTTTAATCTAACAACCAATGAGTTCTGGGGTTCGATCATGCTTTGCATGTGAGAGAGGTCTTTAGTCAACGGGTCTACGATATTCAGATCCGTATGTACTTTACAAATCTCTCTGTCATACTGTAGACACTACTACCATGCTCCACTTGGAGCTATTCCAAATGGCTACTCCACTATACATATCCGGATTGCTACTAAGAGTCATCCGGATTCGTGTTAAAGCTTGCATCGACGTAACCCTTTACGACAAACTCTTTATCACCTCCATAATCAAGAAATATTTCCTCAGTCCTCTAGTTACTAAGGATAGTTTTGACCGTTGTCCAGTGATCCACTCCTGGATCACTCTTGTACCACTTGACAGACTCATGGTAAGGCACACAGAGGTGCGGTACACAGGATGGCATACTATATAGAGCCTATGGATAAAGCATAGGGGACGACCTTCATCCTTTCTCTTTCTTCTGCCGTGGTCGAGCTTTGAGTCTCACTCAACTCCGCACCTTACAAACCAAGCAAGAAATCCTTCTTTGACTGATCCATTTGAACTCTTTCAAAATCTTTTCTAGGTATGTACTCATTGAGAGTCTCATCAAGCATATTGATCTATCTCTATAGATCTTGATGCCCAACAATTAGGTAGCTTTATCCAGGTCTTCCTCTAAAAATCTCTTTTCAAACAACCGTTTATGCTTTCCAAAAATTCTACATCATTTCCGATCAATAATATGTCAACCATATATACTTATCAGAAATTTATAGGGCTCCCACTCACTTTCTTGTAAATACAGGTTTCTCGTAAACTTTGTATAAACCTAAAAACTTTGATCACCTCATCAAAGCGTATATTCCAACTCCGAGATGCTTGCTCTAGCCCATAGAAAGATTGCTAGAGCTTGCACACCTTTTAGCATCCTTAGGACTCATAAAACCTTCTGGTTGTATCACATACAACCTTTCCTAAAGTAAACCGTTAAGGAAACAATGTTTTGACATCCGTCTGCCAGATTTCATAATTGAAAAATGCAGAAACTTCTAACATAATTCCAACAGTCTTTTAGCATCACTACGGGTGAGAAAGTCTCATCATATTCAACTCCTTGAACTTGGCAAAAAACTTCTTTGGCACAAGTCGAGCTTTATAAATGGTGACATTCTCCATCAGCTTCTGTTTTCATTTTTTAAAATCCATTTGTATTCAACGGCCTGTCATTCAACGAGCAAGTCTACCAAAGTCTATACTTGGTTTTCATACATGGATCCTTTCTTGGATTTCATGGCCTCTAACCATTTGTTGGAATCCGGGCCCATCATCGCTTCCCCAAAGTTCATTCATCGTTGTCCAACACCATGACCTCTAAGACAGGGTTGTCGTACCACACAGGAGTAGTACGCGTCCTTGTTGACCTATGAGGTTCTATAGTAACTTGATCTGAATCTTCATGATCATCATTAACTTCCACTTCAATAGACGTAGGCTCCACAGAAACATCTTTCTGCGCTGCGCTACTCTCTGGTTGAAACAAAGGTTCAAAAACCTCATGAAGTCCTATCTTCCTCCCACTCAATTCTCTCGAGAGAAACACCCGTTTTAGAAACAAACACTTTGTTCTTGGATCTAAGATAGAAGGTTTACCCAACTATTACATTAGGGTATTCTATGAAGATCCATTTGTCCGCTTTGGGTTTGAGCTCATTAGGTGAATACCCTTTTTCACATTAGAATTGCAGCCCCAATCATTAAAAAATAACAGTTTAGGTTTCTGTCAAACCAAAATTCATATGGTGTCATCTCAACGGACTTAGATGGTGCCCTATTTTAAAGTGAATGTATTTGTCTCTAATGCATAACCCCAAAAACATAGTGACAAATCGATAAGACACATCATAGTTTGGACCATATCCAATAGACCACGACTACAATGTTCGGACACACCATCACACTATGTTGTTCCAGGTGGCATGAGTTGTAAAACAACTTCCACATTGTGTTAAGTTGTATACCAAACTAGTAACTCAGATATTCTCCTCCACGATCATATCGTAGACATTTTATCTTCTTGTCATGATGATCTCGAACTCCACTCTGAATTTTCTTGAACTTTTCAAACGACTCAGACTTGTGTTTCATTAAGTAAATATACCCATATGTACTAAAATCATCAGTGAAGGTAAGAAAAAAATGATATCCACCGCATGCTATGACACTCATTGTTCCGCATACATCAACATGTATTATTTCCAATAAGTCATTGGCCCGCTCCATCATATTCGAAAACGGGGTCTTAGTCATCTTCCCCAAGAGGCATGGTCCGCATGCCTCAACCGATTCGAAATTGAATGAGTCCAAAGATCCATCTGCATGGACTTTCTTCATACGCTTTACACCAATATGACATTTAGCGGCAGTGCCACAAGTATTTGGTACTATCATTATTAACTGTGTATCTTTTGGCATCAATGTTATGAAGATGTGTATTACTACGATCAAGATTCAACAAACCATTCTAATTGGGTGCACGACCATTGAAGGTATTATTCATGTAAACAGAATAACCATTATTCTCTAACTTAAATGATTAACCATATTGCAATAAACACTATCTAATCACATTCATGCTCAACGCAAAACACCAAATAACATTTATTTAGGTTTGTCACAAATCCCGAAGGTAGAGAGAGCGTGCGATGTTGATCACATCTACCTTGGAAACATTTCCAACACACATCGTCACCTCACCCTTAGCTAGTCTCTGTTTATTCCGTAGCTATTATTTCAAGTTACTAAAATTTAGCAACCGAACTGGTATGCAATACACAGGTGCTACTAGGAGTACTAGAAATATACACATCAATAACACGTATATCTAATATACTTCTGTCGACGTTGCCGGCCTTCTTACCTACCAAGTATCGAGGGTTGTTCCGCTTCAGCGACTGTTCTCCTCATAATAGAAGCACTTAGTCTCGAGCTTGGGTTCAACTTTGGGTTGCTTCACTAGAGCAACAACTGACTTGCCTTCCATGAATTTTCCCTCCTAGTCCTTGCCCTTCTTGAAACTAGTGGTTTCACTAACAATCAACACTTGATGCTCCTTCTTGATTTCTACCTTTGCGGTCTCAAACATCGCTAATAGCTCAAGGATCATTATTACCATCCCTGGAATTTTATAGTTCATCACGAAGCTCTAGTATCTTAGTGACAGTGACTTGGAGAACTATATTGTTGTCATTTTCTCACGACAGATGCCATGGGTAGGCTTATCAAAGGTGGTTGGGGCCGGAGGATGATGACGGGCTCCGGGAGCGGGATTAGGCATGATTGGCGAGGGACGCACGATGTATCCAGGTTTAGGGCCCTCCGTGGGAGGTAATACCCCTAGTCCTGCTTGGTCTAGGTTGGTAGACGTGGGAAGGTTACAATGGTGCTCCTGGAGCTGTATCTAGAGGTGGAAGAAGGAGCAGCCGACTCCTCCTCCCTTGCTACATGGGTGAATGCGAGGTGAAGTGTTCCCTCGAGTGTGTGTGCATGTGAATCTATCTCCCCTATGCATGGGGGGCTCGGGGGGGGGGGGGTTATAGGCCAACCACCTGACCTACAATATTATTAAGGTACTGCGTGGGGGGACCCGGCTGGCCAGTGGGACCAGCCTCTTGAGCCATCTTGTCGCCTGTAGGTGAAAGGATCGAGATGGACCTAGAGGGGGGGGGGTGAATAGGTACAATTACAAAATTTTAATTGTTACTTAGCAATTTTAGGCAATAATGCGAAATATGAAAGTGAGCCTAACAATTGCAAGTAGGATGCTAAGCAAGGTAAGCTAGAAACACAAGTAGGCAAGTAAGCAAGCACAATGAGATATAAGTAAGAACAACGAGACAAGTAACCACAAGTAGGAAGTTAGGGTTAGGAATAAGCGCAACTTCGAGAGACGAGGATGTATGCCAATGTTCACTTCCTTGGAGGGAAGCTATGTCACCGTTTAGAGAGGTGGGTGTTACCACGAAGGCACACCAATGCCACGAAGGCTCAACCTATTCTATCCTTGAGATATCACCACGAAGGTGATTCCCAACCACTAGTGGTAGACCTTTAGGTGGCCTCCAAACCCTCACAAACTTTTCGGGGGTAATCACAACGTTTGATTCCTCTCCGAATGACTCCTACCACCTAGGAGTCTCCAACCTCCAAGAGTAACAAGAACGATGGGGAGAAAACTCAAGACTTGCTCAAATCACGAATTCCTTTGGTGCAAAGAAGGGGAAGGAGTGGATCTATCACTTGGGTGGACAACTTCTCTCAAATGCTTTCAAATCCTTTGGGGATCTAAGATTTGGTGTGCGAGAGTGAGAGAGAGTGAAATGCTTTCTTGGGTAAGCTCAAAGTGAATGGTCAACCCTCTCCAATGGGAGAAGAGAGCTATATATACTGTGAGGGAAAAGGTGACCATTGTAGTGTGAATGACCGGGTAGGCCGGACATTCGGGGCCAAGCCCGGACATCCGGCATGTCAAGAAAGCCCGGACATCTGGCAGATGGCCAGATATCCAGCGTGGTTATACAGACCCTTGGTTTCTCGGTTAGGAGTGGCCGGACATCCGGGAAGGAGCCCGGACATCCGGCATGGCAGTAGGGCCCAAACATCCGGCAGATGGCCAGATATCCGGCATGGTTATACAGACCCTTGGTTTCATGGTTAGGAATGGCAGGACATCCGGGATTGAGCTCGGACATCCGGCTTGTAGCCCGGACATCCGGCAATCCCCAGAGGCAGAGACATGACCAAGGGAGAAATTCATAGATCCAAACAAACTTTTGAAGGTGGAATATGGTGGCATGATCAAGTCTTTTACTGAGCCTATCGATCCCCTCTTAATAGTACGGGATCCTATACTCAAGAAAGAAACAAATATGCAATCTTCTTGATACTTCTTCCTTGCATAAGATTAACTTCATTTGTTCATGATCCACACCCTTTTGATAAAACGGGGACTAACACCTGAGATTTACTTGACAAACATAGTTAGTCCCCTACATGTATATTGTCATCAACATCAAAACACGATGTAAGGGCATGATTGCACTTTCAATCTCCCCCTTTTTGTTTGTTGATGACAATCATACATGTAGTATCATAGGTACAATAAATAGATTTAGCATTGTAAATCATAAGAGCATAATGCATTATATGTTCCTATTTGCTTTTTGCTCCCCCTCATTGTGTGCATAGAGATGATTGTCCTTATTGGTATCATATGTAGCTCAAAGAAATAAAACAGATAGGAAAGTATGACGCACATATGATACAACCATAATAACCATAACAACAATCCATAGCCATAAGGATAGCAATAGCAACATAGTCTTGAACGCTGAAGTACCATATGTAGCATACATTAAGAGTTTGAATAACAGCGAACACAAATAGATAACATATAGTATGACCCGAACTAAGATACTACTTCTCCCCCTTTGATGGCAACATGCAAAAAGGGGCGAAGAACTAAAAGAGCACCATAGAAATCACTCCTGGCGGATGTCATCATCAACAGCAAGGAACTCGGCTTACTTGTCACGAGACGGGAATCCAAAGGTGGAGGCGGACGGTTCCGTGGGAATAGGATCATCATCACTCACGGGACTCCCACGATCACGAAGGCGCTGCTTGAGTTGATTCTTGGATATGATAAGGTGCTTCTGAACATCATGGTTTTGCTGACAGTTCAACGTGATCGCCTTCATAATAGCAGACTGAGCCTTGCCAATGAACATGGCAAAGCGGTTCTAAGGTGTGGTCGAAGAAGAAGGCACAGGGGGCACTGTGGACTGAGCACCACTAGTGGACCTCTTGGGCTGAGCAGGACCAGCAGACCGGGGAGTAGTTGTCACTTGCATATGAGTCGGAGGTTTCCAAATAGAGTGCACAACAGTCTTGGCAACCGCAAATGGGGCAGCATGATCAATCAGAGCCTGAATGAATGGAGCATGAGGGAATTGGCGCGTCTGAATGAAACTTGCAAGACGAATCTCATGCCAAATGAAATGAGCTGTGTCTAGAGGCTCGGTAGGTGCGGCTTGCATACGAACCATCAAATCATATAATAGTTGCGGACCCTTGAGCGATCTCCCTTCTAGGGATAGAGAGTGTGAAGCACACACTGATAGAGAATGTAGAAGGGAGCACGGAAGAGAGATACCTCATTGGGAGGATACTGACGTTCCTATAGAGTGAGCTGAGTGGGGGGGGTTTAATAAGAGAAGCGCAATCATCAATCCCCTTGGTCCTGTGATGTGGATCATTGTTGTGGATCCTATGGACAACACCAGACAAACCCAAAAACTAAACAAACTGGGCATAGGTGACACTGAGCTAAGTATTATCAACCATCCAAGTGAGGGTGTCGTTTGGACAAAGAAGCATGTGGCATAGAACTAGAGGACGGAGGCTTCATTCCGGTGACACTTAAAGGTCATTGCTGGATCGAGAGTCATATCGTCAATGATTTTGACCGGGCCTCCAGGGAACATGGTAGGATTATCACGCAAGAACTGAAGATCCACATAGGTATGCAGGGCAAAACCACGGTCGCGGACAAAGCTGGAGAAGAGGTCCTGCTGCATGCGGGTACGGAACCGTGGATCCTCAGCATCGGCCCTCATCTCAAACTGATTGATGTCCCGACGAAACTCAAGGTATGGACCACCCCCGTGGTTGTGAAATTGTGGACGGGGCGATCCCCAGTGAAAGGGAGTTCCATGGAGACGTGACGACCATGAGAAACAGGAATTCTAGAGCCTCGGACTTGAGGCATGGGCGCCTTTTGTGTGCCTAGCATCGACTGGCCAACAGAGGACCGCGGAGCAATGTTGGACTCATCCTCCAAAACAAAATCTGCATCATCTAGATCAGAGTCCGATGGACTGGGGGAGGGATCCCTATGCTTCTTCTTGGGTTCGGAGGTGGTCTTCTTCTTCTTAGGTCGAGCCCAGTTCTCAGAGTCGGTGGAGCCTTGCCGGCAATTGACTGAAAACGGATACATGATAGGAATAGCAACGAGAAATAGCCATGAAGTGATGAACAAGGGTAGAGCAATGAAATAATAGAGATGTGAATAGTTTGAACATCACCATAAGTGGTAGATCAAAGTATCGACATACCCATGGTTCAGTTGTTTTAGCCAAGTATGTAGAGTATTGGCTAGGCAAGTGCATATATCAAGATAAATATGACAAGGCATCGAAAACCTAGGATGGTTGAGTCAAACAAATATGAAGGCAAGAGAATAACATTGCCATACCCCAGGAAGAAGGAGGAGGACCACATTGCTTGGTACGTGCCATGACAAACTCGGGCTGCCGAACCTCAAATCAACACCCAAATCGGTTCCTCCCGAGTGATTCACACCACAACCCAGGAAATGGATTGGGTGGAAGTGTAGATCGGGAGGAGATGAGGATGGGGGTAGGAGATCGGGGCCGGAGGATGGAGGAGATGGCTGGGGCAGCGCTAGAGCACATCCCAGCGGCGGCGGGTGTTGGAGTCAGATGGGGAGAGAATGGGGGAACTGCCCCATATCCCGTGCCCTCCCCTCTTTTAGTGAGTCAGTGGGCGACGGGCCGGACATCCAGGGCCAAGCCAGGATATCCGGCGACCAGAGACTAGAGAACAAAATTTTGCAGGCGACGGCCCGAACATCCGGGGCCTAGCCCGGATATCCGGCGACCAGAGACCAGAGAGCAAAATTTTGCAGGCGACGGCCCGGACATCCGGGGCCGATCCCGGATATCCGGCTATTGGAGACAAGAGAGTAAATGCCAAGGCCTGGATGTCCGGCTGAGGAGCCGGATGTCCGGCAATTGGACAGAGAGACATGTAAGGGGAAGTTCTTGCAAAAGGGCAAACGTAAGATATTTTGATATAGACTTCGCCAAGGAGATTTTTAGAGATCGAAGGAATGAAAACCTGAGTAATCTAAGGCCATACTAAGATGTGCAATAATAATAAAAAGGTAAAGAAAGGTTCATATACGCAATCCACAAGTGGTGACCGAAGTGACCATGTTTGGGCATATGAGACATAGTGCCGCAAAGATTTGAACCTTGGGTACACAGTCATGACTCCATCATTGTAAAGTACCATAGTTCGAAAACTGTGATAACTTTGAGAGTGTTTGTTTTATTTATGCATTGCATAGGGTGAGATAATTCATGAATTGAATGTCTCCCCCTAAATATATGCCTACAGCAAGACAAGACATGAAGTAAATTGCATACAGGGGTGCAGGATTTCACATAATGTTGTCAAGCTCCAAGATACCAAGTTCACGCCTAAGTTGACAAAACCTTGCTTCATCTAGTGGTTTAGTGAAAATGTCTACAAGTTGCATATCTGTACCAACATGAGCAATATCAACATCACCCTTTTCCACATGATCTCTCAAGAGATGATACCTAATGTCAATGTGCTTGGTGCGGGTATGATCTTTGGGATTCTCAGCAATGCTGATGGCACTTTCATTATCACATAGAAGAGGCACATGTCTATAGGTGATACCGTAATCCTTCAAAGTTGGCCTCATCCATAGTAATTGAGTTGCACAACGGGCGGTTGCAATGTATTCGGCTTCGGCGATGGAGAGAGCAACACAATTTTGTTTCTTTGAGGACCAACTTACCAAGGATCATCCAAGAAATTGACATGCACCGGAGGTGGGCTTACGATCCACTTTGTCTCTAGCCCAATCCGCTTCCGTGTACCCAATGAGATCAAATTTAGCATCCTTGGGGTACCATAGACCCAACTTATGGGTGTGAACAAGGTATCTAAGAATATGCTTAACCGCTTTATGATGACTTTCCCTAGAGGAAGCTTGAAATCTAGCACACATGCATACACTGAACATGATGTCTGGTCTAGATGCACAAAGATAAAGCAACGAACCAATCATAGAGCGGTATTTAGATGGGTCAAAAGGGATACCGTTTGTGTCTTCAGTGAGTACAATTTTGGTTGGCATGGGTGACTTACATGGACTAGCATCGGTCATGCCAAACTTTTCTAGGATATCCTTGAGGTACTTTGATTGAGATAAGAATATTCCTTCTTGAAATTGTTGAATTTGGAATCTGAGAAGACGCTCGAGGCGTGCTCGGCCGAGCTAGCCCAGGCGGAGGCGGCCCTGGAGAGGGAGCAGGATTCGTCCTTGTACTTTGCCATCGAGCTGGATAACTCCTTCCAATGTAAGCCTCAATTTGCTTTTTCAGCCAGTTGAGTTCTTCTTCCTTAGGGTTGTTCTTTCTAATTCCTCTTCTCTTTTCCAGAGCGCTTCCCGGAAACCCAACGCCACGCCGACCGCGCCGTGGCGGAGCACCGGGAGTATCTCCGGGAACGCGGGCGTGAGCTCGCGGAGGACGCCGACTGGGACATGGCGGAGCTCGGGCTGGCCATAGAGAACCGGCTCATCCATCTTTAGCGCAGCGTGGAGCGGCTGAAGACGGCTGGCAAGGAGGTGATCGCTGCCTTGTGGCCGGGTCGTGGAGCCCCGGGCAGCCGCGTGGCACTGTGGCTGGAGCATGCCGCGACCCGGATCGAGACCTGGAAGGCATCTGCGTCCCGGGCCGATGCGCAGATGATGCTCTGGTACGTCACGTCCTGGTACCGCGGAGTCGACATGGACCGGCTGGCGACCACGTGGGATGTGTCGGAGGAGGAGCGAGTGGCTCGTGAGAGCGCCCTTGTCCACCGGGCTAACGTGCTTGCCTTGTACGTCGACCCGGATGAACTCCTGCCAGCTCTCGGCGAGGACAGCGAGGTGGTCCCTGAGGACTCCTTCAACAACCCCCAAGGCCCGTACAACAAGGAGGTCACCAATGAGAGCAACACCTCTAGCACGGGTGGCGATGGCAAGGCCATGGAGACCACGAAGGCGGACTCGAAGGCCGCGGCTTCGTCAGGGCGCAACGTCGAGCCGGCTGGCGATGCACCGGCAGCCTGAGCTGGCCCGCGTCCTTTTCCTGTCTTTTTCTTAGTTGCAGTACTTTAACTTTGAGACGCATTTCCACCCAGTGAGGGTGTATGTAATGAACCTATGGCTGGTGGCCTTTTTAAGTTTTTATGAAGCTTTTGGCTATTTCTATGTTTGTTGCTTGTCTTTTCTACGTGCCAGCTTGTCCCTACCCTTGTTTGCTCTTTGTATTCCGTCTCCTCAAATCATTATCCTCCTTGGATTCGGCACTGCCAGCCCGCCAGCCGGGGGCCAGTCTATGGCTGGTACGGGGCGTCCGCCTCGAAGGAACCGGCTGTGAGCTTGGGAACCGTGAAAGCCTTTTTGGGTAAGGCAAGTGACAGAGGTGAGAAAGTGTTCCGGCTAGACCTAGCCGGCGCCCCCAAAGCGGTCGACCTTCCATGTGCGCTATGTTTTGTCGCCCCGCGACCCCGTCAGCTAGACAAAAGGGAGTCGATTCGTAGCTGGGAGGGGTGGAAGGACTCGTTCGGCTCACATTACTTGGTCGATTTTGAGGGGAGGGCATCAGGACTAGCCTGCTAGCCCCGGGAACCGGGAGCCGGCTAAAGAGTTGAGAAACTTGGATGGAAACGAAAAGGGTGTGTCCCAAGAGTTGTCTTGGGGCACCCCGTTGCATTCATAAGCGCAACAAGGAAGGATACATACATACACTGGTACTCAGCAGTAAAACGGGCGGAGGAGCAACGTGTTCCACCGATGCTTCGTCTCCTCACCAGAGGTGTCTCTCTTGCACTTTTCCGGCTTCTGGACGTCTATTAGGTAGTATGCATTGTTGTGTAGTGCCTTGCTGATGAAGAACGGGCCCTCCCATGGGAAGGACAACTTGTGCTGGCCGGCTGTTTGTTGGATCCGTCTGAGCACTAGGTCTCCCTCGCGGAAGGAGAGCGGCCGGATCCGCTTGCTGTGGTAGTGCTAGAGCTTCTATTGGTAGATGGTCGTCTGGCTCAAGGCCAGTTCGTGTGCTTCTTCGAGTAGGTCGACACCGTTTTCTCGTGCCTCCTTCGCGTCCTTCTCCCTGTACAAGGCGACCCGAGGCGAGTCGAACATGATGTCGATGGGGATGATTGCCTCGGACCCGTACACGAGAAAGAAGGGAGTGTAGTCGATCAACTGGTTGGGCGTGGTCATGTGACTCCAAAGGACAACCGGTAGCTCCTCGATCCAGCTGTCGGCTCACCTGACCAGCGGCGTCATGAGCCGGGGCTTGATGCTGGCCAGTATCAGGCCGTGTGCCCTCTAGACCTGGCCTTTTGACTGTGGATGTGAGATGGACACCAAGTCGAGCCGGATGCCTTTCTTGGCACAGAAACATGCTAGCGCACCCTTGGTGAAGTTTGTGCCATTGTCGGTGATGATGCTATGGGGGATGCCAGAGCGGACTGTGATATCTTCGATGAACCGGACGGCCGTGCGGCCGTCTAGCTTCTTGACCGGCCTAGCCTCGATCCATTTGGCGAACTTGTCAACGGCCACCAGCAGATGTGTCATGCTGCCTCGTGCGGTCTTGAAGGGACCCACCATGTCCAGCCCCAGACAGCAAAGGGCCTTGAGAGGGAGATGGTATGGAGGGTCGTGGCCGATAGATGGCTCTGCGTGCTGAAGCGCTGGCAGCCCTCGCACTCGTTGCTAGCCGCTTGGCCTCTTCCAAGGCGGCCGGCCAGTAGAATCCATGGCGGAAAGTCTTGGTCACCAAGGTCCTAGAGGCAGCGTGGTGCCCGTACTCGCCTTGGTGGATGTCGAGGAGGATCTCCTGATCCTTTTCTGGCTCGATGCACCGTTGGAAGACACGGTCGTGCTGCGGTGAACGAGCTCGTGGTTGATGATGCAATAGGTTGGAGCCCAGTGCTAGATCTGCCTCGCCGTGGCCTCATCAGGGGGAGCTCTCCGTGTGGAAGGAAAGCCAGGATGGGCTGGGCACATGAGGGAGCCGAGATGGGGGCCGGCTCGGGAGCCCCCCGGCCTGGGTGATTAGCCCTCGGGACTGGCTTGCCAGCCCCCGGGACCAGCTCGCCAGTCCCCGGGGCGGAGACGGCAGGAGGGGGGTCGATCGTCATCATGACCATCTATAACAGCTCGGGACCAATGCTCCAGAAGATTCCCCTTTTGTTTCCATTCTCGTCACGTGGTTCATTTGGTTGTTGCGTTCATCATCACATCATTTGCATCATATGCATTGCATCATCACTCGTTTTCGAAACTTGCATCCGTTCGTAGTCGCCGGTTCTCTCTATTCTTGCCATTGCCCGTTTCGAGACCAACCACACACGCACGCGCTCGCGGCATCATGAAAAACCTGTTTTAAAGGCGCGCGAAAAATATCCTCGGATTGGGTTCCAACCTGGCGTGCAGTCTTATTATAGTGTAGGTAGACCGCTTGCCAAATTTCGTCGCAATCCGAGTTCGTTTGATACCCCATCGGTCAACCGTAGCAGTGCGGTCATTGGTTATTCATCAGACGTTTTCGGTGTTTTAAAACCTAGCGTCATGGGCCGCACTACCCTCTCATCCCCACCTAGCCCATCTACACAGCCACCGCAACCCACCTAGTCCCCCTCCGCTTCCGGAGCCGTCCGATTGAGATCGAACGGTCCGAAAACGGACAAACGCCCCCTAACCTAGCCCCCATTTCCTATTTAAACACCCCTATCCCTGCCTAATTGGGAAACCCTAGGTCTCCCCTAGAAAACTACCGCCGCCTGAAGCTCCCGATCTGCCCCATAGCCTCAACCAGCGCCTCCCCGTGCCCTCGCCGGCGGCCACCGGACGATCCCCGCCGCCGCCCGAGCTCGCCTCCGGGATAGTCCCCGCGGGAGCTAACAAGTGTGCCGCCCTATCTCGAGCTCCCTGCGTCGCCATGGACCAGAGGCCCCGAGCTCGAGCGCCTCCGCCCCGTCGCCTTCTTCGCTACCACGTGCCGGGAATCGCCGGATCTGGGTCGCCGAGGTCCCGATCCATCGTCGTCGTCTAGCCTTCTACCAGCGCCGTTGCTCATCACCGGAGCGGCCGCCTCCCTCCTCGACCTCGAGCACGGGAGGACGGAGACGAGTGTCGCTCCCCAGCCAATCTGCTCATGTTAACCGCTCGCCTGCGTGGGCTGGATCCAGCGCCGGCCCAGCTGCGCACCCAAGGCCCAAGGCAGCAAGCCCCTACCGAGCCGGCCAAGGCCCACTAGGTGAGCCTGAGCCGCCTATCCCCCGCCTGAGCACCTTATAGATATTAGGCGCCCTGTTATGTTGGGCCTCTGCTAAGATTTGGCCCGTTTCCTTTTTCTGTTAAAGATTTTGTTAATTAACCAGAGAATTACGGAATTACAGAAAACCCCCTATTTTAATAATGCTCATATATAATTAACCGCGCATCACATGTAAAAACTTTAATATGAAATTTGACTAGAATCTTGTGTAGATTCATAATATCCTACTTTCACACATGATAAAAATACTTAAACTTGCTGTTTGCATTGATTTGCATGGATGACATGCTAAAATGATTTATTTCATAACTATTAAACCGTAGCTCCGATAAAAATGTTCCACGTATATAACTTGGCTAGAAAAATGTGTAGAATCACATGGTGACATTTATTTTGCTGTTTAACTACTCTAAAACATGGTTAGTATAGATCTAGACCAAAATCATAATATGCATATGGGCTTGTTTCGGAAATGTTATATATTGCTTCCGGCCTCATTTAAAATGCCTAGATGTTGTAGTTGTTTGTGCCTCACCGTTTGCCATATTAAACAACATTTAATATTAATGAGTACCTAACGATAGTGAACTAAGTAATTCAACATGGAGTTTCGTCAATATGCAACTCGTTGCATATTGAGCTTCACTTTAATGTGTAGTAGTTGTTTGATGTGAATTGTCATGCCTTGCATATTTAAACCGGACATCCATCATATTTGTTTGCGCCTCATGTCATGCATGTGTTGTGGTGTATCTTGTGTTGATTGTTGTTTCCGGTTTGCTTCTTCTCGATAGAGTTCCGAAAGCGTTTGGAGTGTGAGGATTTGTTCGACTACGTTGGATCGTCTTCTTCATGGAATCATTCTTCTTTCGAGCGCGATCTCAGGCAAGATGACACATTTCCCTGGATACCATTACTATCATTGTCATGCTAGGTGTCTCGTTTTCTATCGTTATGACTCGCTACCTACCACTTGTTTGTCCAACCTCCCAACATTGCCATGATAAGCCTCTAACCCCTCCACCTTCCCAGCAAACCGTTGTTTGGCTATGTTACCACTTGCTCAGCCCTTCTTATAGCGTTTCTAGTTGCAGGTGCAATTGCTTCCATGTGACAACATGTACATTCTTTGTTATCAAAATATTATTGCTATTTAATTTAATGCACTTATACAGTTGGTAAAGGGTGGAAGGCTTGGACTTCTGCTTGTGAACCGGTGTTATGTTCCATAATTGAGCGCTCCTAACATGCTTGGGGTTGTTATGGGGACCCCCTTGATTTTCGTTTTAGGATAAAGCTTGTCTGGCAAGGCCCAACATTGGTACTACATTTTCTTAACAACAACTAAAATTTGCATAGGGCATGATCACCCCGTGGATTAATCAACAACCCGGGCCAGTGCTCCTCATGAGTGTTGGTCCAACCCAGAGCAGCTTATTAATGCTACTCGGAGCAACTCGGTGTTTGGCGTGGTAACCATCGCTCATCCGGTTATGCCCTGAGAATGAGATACGCGACTCCTATCGGGATTCTCGGCACGTCAGGTGGCCTTGCTGGATTTGTTTTACCTTTCTCGAATGTCTTGCGTGAGGAACTCTAATCTTCTTCGCTCTATCTCGAGGTGTCAGAATTCCTTTGGAATTTCCTAGGATGATCACGAGATCCGTGGTCGAGGTTATTCCCGAGGCGTGTGGTTAATTTATGATGGATGAGTTGGAGCACCCCTGTTGGGTTAAATCTTTCGGAAAGCCGGGCCCGCGTTATGTGGCAAACTTGGATACTTTGTTTAACATCCGGTCATAGAAAACTTGAAGTAAACTCAAATAAAATACACCAACCACGTGCGTAACCGCGACTCTCTCTTTTCATGAGTTCTTATCCGAAAGAGAACTGCCCTCCTCCGTGAACGACGCTGATCACATGCATGGTCGCCGCAATATAGGCAAGCAAGGGCTCCTTCTCAGCCGGCATGTCCAGGATGGGCACGCTGGTGAGGGCCCGCTTGAGGCCGCGGAAGGCCTCATCCGCCTCGTCGAGCCAGTCGAACATGCCCGGTTTCTTCATGAGGGTGCGGCCTGGCTCGACCATAGTCGTCTTCCAAAGGAGCCCGTAGAGGGGTAGAGCCTTCTCTCCCAGTCGGTTGATGAACCGGCTAAGGGAGGCAAGGCAACCGGTGAACTTCTAGACGTCGCGGAACTGGGTCGGCTTGGGCATGCACTCGATCACCCGGATCTTCTCGGGGTTAGCTTCGATGTCGCGAGTGGACACGAAGAAACCCAGGAGCTGGCCGGCTGGAGCACCGAAAACGCACTTCTCCGGGTTGAGCTTGATCTTGTACTCGCGTAAGTTCGCAAACGTTTCCCGGAGGTTGTCGAGGAGGCTGAAGTGCTCCTTGGTTTTTACGATGATGTCATCGACGTAGACATGGACGTTCCTGCCTATCTGTGGCAGGAGACACTTCTACATGCAGTGCTGGAAGGTAGCGCCTGCATTCTTTATGTCGAAGGACATGGTGATCTAGTAGTAGTCCCCGACGGGTGTGATGAAGGAGGTCTTGAGCCGGTCCTCCGGGTCCAACTTGATCTGGTGGTAGCCGGAGTAGGCGTCCAAGAAGGATCGCAGATTGCAGCCGGCCATGGAGTCGATGACTTGATCGATCTGCGGTAGGGCGAACAGGTCCTTGGGGCATGCCTTGTTCAGGCTGGTGTAGTCAATGCATATGCGCCAGGTCTTGTTCTTCTTCAGCACCAGGACTGGGTTGGCCAGCCAGTCCGGGTGGAAAACTTCCATGATGAAGCCGGCTGCGAGAAGCCGGGCGATCTCTTCTTCTATAGTGTGCCGCTTCTCCTCAGAGAAACGGCATAGGGGTTGCTTGCACGGTTTAGCGTCCGGCCGGACGTGAAGCTTGTCCTCGGCGAACTTCCTCGGAACACCCGACATGTCCTTGGGGGACCATGCATAGATATCTCGATTCTCATGGAGGAAGTCGACGAGCTCCCCTTCCTATTTGCTATTGAGGCAGGAGCTGATGGTGACACACTGCGCGGGGTTGGCCGGGTGGAGCGGGACCTTCCTGGTGTCCTTTGACGGCTAGAAAGAGGCCTCGCCGGCCGATTACGAGGGAGGAGCTTGCACGGTCGGCTGGCTGGCGGCAAGGGCCACGAGCCGATCGAGCGGCCGCTTCTCCTCGTCTATCTCTAGGGCCTCGGCCAGTCGGCTGCCATCTCGAGCGCACTCGGTTGACATCTTGTAATCGACGGTGATGGTGATGATCCCCTTGGGACCCGGGATCTTGACCTTGAGGTAGGCGTAGTGGGGAACCGCCATAAACTTGACAAGGGCCGACTGGCCCAACAGTGCATGGTAGGGACTGTCAAGGTCCACTACCTCGAACCATACCGGCTTCTGGCGGAAATGGCCGGGTCCGCCGAAGAGGACGTAAATCTTGATCTTGCCTAGGGGGAGCAGGACTGTGGGGACCCCGACTCATAAGTCGTGATCACCAAATGCACGTGTAAAGTGATCCCAGAGATCAATGCTCACTGAACACACAAAAGCTGAATAACAAGAGTCTTACACCCACATTTAGCGTCTTACACAAATAAAGACCATGAAGGTCTAGTCTTACATAGATCAAGCAGCGGAAATCTTGATCGAAAGCGTGAACCCATGCCATCAGCCTTAAACCTACAGGAAGCATCCTAGTTCGCATGTTCGTCTCCAACGAACTCTTCAACATACTCATGTTCTTCCATGCCTGGACAATTAAATAACCAGTGGCAAGCCAATGAGTACTTTGAATGTACTCGCAAGCAACCCAAGTTGTGTAACAAGGTAATAATGATGCATGATATAGCACTAAGTAGGTAATTTGCGGAAATCTAGTTTTAAATGCGATGACATGATCAAGTAACTAGAAGCATGCATCAACAATAGGAAGATATCCATATGAACAAGTTACAGATATCATCATAAGTAGGGGTTCAACACCTCATGTTCATTCATCATGCCAAGTTATCGGACTTAGATCACTTCCCATGCTAAGTCATCGGACTTAGCTCAAGTACCATCTTTGTCTCCAACACACTCACACACCAGTTTGTGAAAATACTTGGACGTAGCACAAGAACGGTCATCCAACTGTCCTTGACCGTGGACACGGCTATTCGAATAGTTTTACACTTTGCACACGTTGCACACTTTACCCACAAGATTCGAGGAACTTCCGTGTCATCCACGACTCGCGGTATTTAACATACCCGAGGTAAGCACCCGAACAATGCCTTTCCCATGGTGATACTAAACAAAGAGTCCACTCGTTGGTGCCATCCCTCATGATATACACCACTCGTATCATCCATGAGGGCACGCAACGGTGTGCCCGGTGCCTATAAAGATAGTGCATGGCCTTCCACTTCCAGGACGACCTCGTCTCAAGAGTGTCCACTTCACTCTTGCCACTAGTTATGCGGGCTCCTTGCTAGAACCAACCATAGTACTCAACAAAGCCCCGTCCCATAAGGGGTATCGTGGTCGTACATGTAAGGTTGGAATAACGGTCGCAACTTACAGCAATCCATTTCGAAAACCACAACACTCACTTGTTTCGGTACACCACTTCTTTCTCAAGTGGTCACCCATCTCATCATGATCTCCCTCGGGCATTAGTGGCACCCGACGGGTTTTTCGAAAAGTCTTTGAAAGAGCCACTTCCTTTCCACCACTATGCATAAATCCCATCCCATTTGCGTAGCATCTATTAGCAACGTAACTACTCCCACCAGCATAACCCTCATAAGGTGGTAGGGTCATGCTCGATGCAAGTGTCAATGGTAAAAGTGTCGGAGGCAACCCACCAAAGGGGGGGACACCTCATCATGATCAATCATCGAAACAACAAGTGCTATATGACATGCATGAAAAAGTTTCTTAACATGGTCAAAGGGCTGCTTGCCTGGCTCAACAAAGTCTCCGGGGTCTTCGAAGTCTTCGAGTCCAACTTCTTCGTCAACTGCGCAATCTATCATCGTGAATAAAAGCGATAAAAAAAATAAGCAACACACAAAAACAGAGCACACAAGCTAGTATCAAAAATGCTTCCCTACTCTGATAAGTGATAAAGATCATGCTAAAAATGTTTGTTTATGGTTTTGGGCTTAGAAAGATTTTCAAAAACATTAAAAACAGGGGCTGATATTGCCCAAATAGGGTTTTAAATTAAAAAAGTACATAAAATGTTTTCAAACATTTTTACAAATGTCACTAATAAATTCTATTATTTCAAGATTTAAGGTGGAAGAATATTTGGATTTGGAATTAATTTGGGCTCTGTGGGATTTTTGGAAGTTGCAGAAAAAGAAAAAGGAAAAGAGCTATTGTGCCCTTTGGGCCAGAACACTACAACCGAATCGACCCATAGGGGAAACCGGCCCAAGCGAGGCGCCGCGCGCGGCAGGTTTATTTTTAAACCTGCCCATGGGCCCTGCTTGCCAGTGAGAGAGGAGGGGCGCGAGGGGATGATAGGTGGGTCCCATTGTCTCCTTGCAACAGGTGGGGCCCACCCTCTCCTCGCTATAGGAGCGGAGGGGGCTCACCGGAGGGGGCTCCAGGCCATGACGGCTGGAATGGAGGGCACCGGCGTGCTTAGGGGGCTCCCGCGCGTCGATGGGTGGCCGAGGGCGGTCGCCAGGGAGAGGGTAACACCAGCGAGGGGAGGTGTCCGACGGCGGTGAGGGTTTGGTTCGGGAGAGGGCTCCCGACCACGGGGGAGAGCTGGCTGAGCATGGGGAGGAAGCTAAGGGGAGGAGGGAGCAAGGAGAGAGGAGCAGGAGGAGCAGGGAGGCCTTTTTATTGGCGGGCTTCGGTCCGCCACGGCATGGTGCACCAGCGAGGACATGGCCTTCACCACATGCCATGGGGGAGGAAATGGGCGTGTCCAGGGCATTCGTGGGCGTGGTCTAGGCCAGGGGAAAGAGAAGAGAGAGGCGGGGGCGCGCGCGCGTGCGAGCCCTCAGGTTGGCCGAGCTGGGTGGCATCGGCCACGCGCGCGGGGGTCGCCGGAGAGAGAGGGAGGAGGGGGCCGACCACCTAGAGGGTTGCGGACATCGAGGGGGACAAGGGGGACAAGGTGGGGCGGCCCGAGGCTGTCGGGAACGCCCGTTGGGCAACAACTACAGTGGGGGTGCATACTGTAGTGCGCTCGAAAGCGCGAGCCTTGCATGCCAAGGCATGTCCTTGGCATTTTCTATGTGGCCACCTGTGACCAAAGGATTCCAGGGGAGGTAAGCAAAGCCTAGGGGTCTTAGGGAGGCATCTGGGATGCCTTAGGGTATAAGAAAAGGGAAGAGAGGGAGGAAATGGTGCTGACCAGGGGGTAAATGGGGGTTTTTACCCCACGTACCAGTAGCTTTGTGACTTGGGATTCTTACTGAGGGTGCTTGGGCATTGCCAGGAGGTGTGGTAAAAATTTGGGGGCAAGGGTAAAAGAGTAAGGGGTGAAAATGGTGGTTTTAAGAATGGACCAGATGGTGTTTGATAGGGTTTTGGGCAAGAAGAATCTACCAACTTACTGAGATATTTACGAGGGTCAAATGCTTGGTAAGAATGAGATGATTCACCAAGTTTGGTCTCAAATGAGAGAAGTGGACAATGGAGACTTGGTAAACCCTAGAAACTAACATAATCAGGTTTCTATAGATCTAGTGATGCTGGGCTTTTACCCTTGATGCACCACTTAGTGTAGCGTCACTATTTGGCCATTAGAGCTTGCCCAAAAAGTTTGGGGTCAAGGGGATTCACAATGTAAAGTTGCTCAAATTTGAATCTGAACATGAAGGGTTTTGGGATGGTTTGATGAACGAAATCAACTTGGGATGAGATGAAACTTTGCAAGATCATCACTTATGATAGTGTTGACTTGCTGAAATTTTCCTGGAATTTATTGAGAATATTTCTAATACAAATATTCCAAAAGTTTGATTTGAACAGAAAGGGGTTTGAGGGTTTTTTCCCATCATTTGAACATGCCCTTGTGTTGAAACTCATATATATGGAAAATATATGTCCATTGAGTTTCCCTAAATTTTCTCAAATATTTTCACAGAATTTTAATAATTTTTCCCTAGGAAAAACATTTTTGGCCTTAAGAAAAAGCCTTTAAATAAAATATGAAAATAATATATAAAATTTTATTTTGTGGTTTTGGAAAGTCTTATATATAGTACGTTTGAAATAAGGTCTTTGGGGGAAGAAGAATCCACCCAATTTGAGGACTTGCAGTGCAAACCTCATTTCAGGGGGGTTTTGAAAACCTAATTTGAATAAATCATTTTTGGTTAATACAAAATTTGATAAAAATATTTTTGGGCACTATTCACATGGCATGATCATTGGGCAATAGGTTTGGGTCAAGTAAGATGAATATGAAGTGGAATAGAATCTAGGAGTGCCATACCACAATCATCAAGCAAGCAAACATTATTTCAAACAAGCACAAGCACTTTGAAAAAGTCTTAGTTGGCTCCAAAGTTTATAAACTCAAACATATCAAGGTGATACAAACACAGGGTGTGACAAGGACTTTCCCAGCACGATGCCATGGAAGACTGTTCGGCTCGCCTGCAGATCTTCTACTTTCAACCCCAGCTTGCGCATCGCGTCGAAGTAGAGGATGTTGATGCTACTACCACCATCGATTAGCACCCGGGTGAAGCGCTAGGTGTGCCTCTTGGGGGCGATGATGGGGTCGAGGACCAGGGCGTAGCTGCCGGGATTCGGCATTATGGTCAAGTGCTCGGCCCAGCTCCAGGTGACCGGCTTCTCCGATTCGTGCATGAACTGGGGACTTGCCGGCATGGTGGCATTCACCTCATGGTGGAGCCAGTGCTGAGCGTGTTTGTCCATCTCTTCACTGGTGAAGACGACATAGCAACCGTCCTGTTTGGGGAATTGGTCCTGTAGGCGACCGTCGTTTTGGGTCGGAGCCGGAGCCGGCACCGGGGCTGCAACTAGGGCCAGGGCCGGCGCGGGTAGGCGGCACGGGAGGAGCCGAAAGGCCGCCCCCCCTGGACAACCGTTGTGAGAAGCTGCACTGCTAGAGCGTGTGCATAGAGGGCTTGGCCCCAGAGTGATTCTTGCAGGGGAGGTCGAGCATTTGGTCGAACGTGAGCTTAGGATGCCAGGCAGCATTGCCGGTGTGCTGACGCTGGCTGGCAGGCACGGCAACCGTCTCTTCTTCTGTGACGGTGGCGACCTACCGGCTCCCGTAGCGGGAGTTTGGCTGGTCATTCTTGCGCTTGTTGTTCTGCGGCTGCCAGTTTTTAGCAGCTGGTCGTGACACCGCCGACGTCGGTGTTGCCCTGGCAGGCGGGGTCGCCTTGAACCGGATGGCAAAGTCGGCCATGGCATACTTGTCCGCCTTGGTCATGAGCTCGGCCAGCGTAGCCGGCTCAGAGCACTGGAGCTTGTGCTTGAGGTGGGTGCTGGCGTGACAGCCTTTGATGAAGTACTGTATAGCCTGCACCTCATGCACCCCTTCGCAGGAGTTGCGTAGTTCAGTCCACCGGGTGAGGTAGTCGCGGAGGGCCTCGTCCACCCCCTAAACGCACATGGCCAGTTCAGGGGGGCGGTCAGGCTGGTTGTAGGTGTCGGTGAAGTTGCGAACGAAGGCCTCTTCGAAGTCCGTCCAGGTGTTGATGTTGCCGGCTGCCAAGCTGTTCAGCCAGGTGCGGGCCGAGCCGATCAGCATGAGGGGAGCGTATTGGACGGCTACGCGCTTGTTCCCTCTGGCGATGCCGATTGCGGTGGTGTAGTCGATCAGCCAGTCATCGGGCTCGGTGGCCCCATTGTATGTCGAGGTGTCCCGCGGAAGCCTGAAGGTAAACGGGAATGACTCATTGCAGATCCGAGGGCCAAAACACGTCGGATCGATCGAGCCGTCCTCCTTGAGGAGGGCCGACTGCTCGAGCCGGTCGATGCGGAGACGGGCATCGTTTTCACTGTGGGGGACCCGCGGACCGAGCCAGGCCGTGAGGTTTGAATGGATGGCAGGCGAGACGGACCGCGCCATCTCGTGTCGTAGTGGCAGCATGTGCCCGCGGCTGCACCGGCTACCGCCAACCGACGCCTCGTTGCGGTGGTTTCTATGAGCCGGGTTGTAGCTGCGCCGGCTGTTCACAGTCGGTATCTCGTTCCACGGAAGCTAGGAGTGCTGGGGGTGGCTTGCCTCGGCCTGCCGGCCGGAGGAGTGAGGGGAGCAGGAGTAGTGAGACGGTTGATAGCCCGCAGTCCCAACGCCCTTGCCCTTGGGTCGGGGACCGTCGGTGGCGGCCCCGTCGGGGGCGAGCGGGTGTTACTATGCGTCGTCCGCGTCAATGAGGTCCTTGATGTGACGCTCACGGGCGGCACGCTCTTTGCCCTCCAAGTTAGCCAGATCCTCGTAGGCTACCTTGGCGGCCCGCAGGTTCGCCATGGGGGTGTCGTAGATGGGCATGTCACCGCCGAGGATTTCTACGACCACGCGGCCGCGGGCACGCATAGTCCCACGCAGGCTGGGCTCGGTGCCAACCAGGGTGAGACCGTAGGCAGAGGTGTACTCCCGCTGAGCAGCCTCCATGCGGTGCCATGCGGCCACAAGGGCGCTGGCGTCCTTAAATAGCAGTCGAGCCGCCTCCAGCTCGGCCATGGCGATGTCGGGGTTCGTCGTCGAAGCGATGGGGGTGCTCAGGCCTCGAAGGGCCCCATCGAGCAGTTCAGGGGTGCCGATGCGGGCCGTGGCGGCGTCGGCGTCGGCCCTCACCCAGCCAGATGAGGTGGCGGAGATGATGGCCATCACCCCGACGCGGGAGCCATTGGTCTTAGTCTCCACAAGCACGCCCACGGCCATGGGTGGTCGGTGCAGTCGAGCACCTGGCTAGGGTACTCGTCGGCCGCGGGCGCGTCGGCGAGGCTCAGCTTGCTGAAGCGCGTGACGAGCATGTCGATGTCAAGCCTAAGGTTGACAGCACTGCCCGCAGGTCCTGCTAGAGCAAACCCCACGAGCCTGCGGTTCCACCTGGACATGCGGCGGACAGGGGAGGTGGTGAAAGGTACCGCCCGGAGCGTGACTCCGGCCGGTGCCGCGTACGGCCCCACGGTGGGCGCCAACTGTCATCATTTTGTCATGACAGATTCCATGGGTAGGCTCATCGAAGATGGTTGTGGCCGGAGGACGTCGACAGGCTCTGGGAGCGGGATTAGGCACAAGTGGCGAGGGACGCACGATGTAACCAGGTTCATGGCCCTCCATGGGAGGTAATACCCCTAGTCCTGCTTGGTCTAGGTTGATAGACGTGGGAAGGTTATAATGGTGCTTCTGGAGCTATATCTAGAGGAGGAAGAGGGAGCAGCCAGCTCCTCTTCCCTTGCTATGTGGGTGAATGCGAGGTGAAGTGTTCCCTCGAGTGTGTGTGCGTGTGAATCTATCTCCCCTATGCATGGGGGTCTCGGGTTTTTTTATAGGCCAACCCCCCGGCCTACAATATTCTTAAGGTACTGCGTGGGCGACCCGACTGGCAACCTCTCCGGCTGGCTAGTGGGACCCGCCTCTTGAGCCGTCTCGTCACCTATAGGGTCCACCGGCTGTGCGGTCCCATCGCCCAATGGGGCCCACCAGCCGACTCCGCGATTGGCCTACGCCCACCTACTACGACACGGGCCGCCCGAGCGGCGTCGTCTTGCGCCAGCCGACCGAAGTCTTCGGTGCGGCCGGTGGTACTGTAGCCACGCGGGGCAGGTAATGGAGTGGACGAAGGCGTGCCGACACTATTGCCTCGCCCGGTCGTGGTCAGCCAAGGTCAGCGGTATGGCCGACTGGACTGTAGCCATACACGCCCGTGTGTCAGTGGTCACTGTGGCCACATTGGGGCCCGTTGTGCGGGTCTTGTCTTGTCGCCGTACCCGCGCGCAGTGGGATGGGACAGAATCTTGCTCGCCCGTGGGTCAACGGGAGAGCCGGTCTAGATGCAGCCGACCAAGGCCCAACTAGCCAGGGCCAAGCCGACTCCTTGGAGAGCCGGTTGCGAGCCAGTAGGCACCAAGCTTGCCGGTCGTGCGCCAGCCGGCCGTGAGCCAGCCGGCAATGTGATTTTTCTTGAAGCGGGGGAGATAATCTCGTTGCTTTGGCCTACCCAGGGGTAATAACCCCGTCATATATCAATCACTATCTTATCTGGAAGATCAACTCCCACTCAATTCATGTGATTGTAGCACCCAGACAATCTGAGCACATGCTCAACGATATATCTATTCTCCTTCATCTTGCAGGCAAAGAATCTTGTTGGAGGTCTCATACCTCACAACACGGGAACGAGCCTGAGATCACAATTTTAGCTCTTAGAACATCTTATATGTTCCGTGACGTTCAAAATGTTTTGGAGCCTCAATTCTAAGCCGTAACGCATGACGCACTGAAATGTCAAGTAGTCATCGGAACTTTCCTTTCAGATGTTCAAAACATCTACAGACGATGCTAGAGGGGAGGCGCACCGAGCGGTGCAGTAAGGACATAAGCCTTATGTGCAGCAATGAGGACGATCCTCAGATCAGGCACCCAGCCCGCATTATTGCTACCATCATTTTCACCTCAATTTCTCTAGGAACATATATAAAAAATCAAGGGAGCTACAGTGCGAGCTAGTAATCTACAACACAATTTGCAAAGACATTTTGACTATGTTCATGATAGTGAGTTTAGTTAATCATATTACTTAAAAACTCCCACTCAAATTGACATCCCTCTGGTCATTTGACTGTCACATGATCCAAATCCACCAACTCAAGTCAGATCATCACGTGAGTTGAGGTGGTTTAAATGGCAAACATTTTCATGTTGATCATATCTACTACATGGCTCATGTTCGACCCTTTAGTCTCTTGTGTTCCGAGGCCATGTATGTACATGCTAGGCTCGTCAAGTTTAACCCGAGTGTTCCGCACATGCAACACTGGCTTGCACCCATTGTATGTGAATGTAGAGTCTATCACACCCGATTATCATGTGGTGTCTTGACACGACGAACTTTCGCAATGGTGCACACTCGGGGAGAACACAATTCATCTTGAAATTTAAGCGAGGGATCACCTTATAATGCTACCGTCATCGTAAGCAAAAAAAGTGCATAAAAGGATTAACATCACATGCAAAACATACGTGACATGATATGGCCATGAACTTGTGCTTTTGATCTTCATCTTCACAGCACCGACATGATCTCCATCATCACCGACATGACACCATGATCTCCCTCATCTTGATCTCCATCAACGTGTCACCATTGGGGTTGTCGCGCCGACTGTTGCTTCCGCAACTATTGCTAACTCATAGCGATAAAGTAAAGTAAAAACGGTTGCCATACTCATCGACATGCAAGTCATGACATTCTATACAAAACATGATCATCTCATACATCACTCATACTGATAAATAAGCACAACCCTATGGCTCCTGCCGGTTGTCGTACTCATCGACATGCAAGTCGTGACATTCTATACAAAACATGATCATCTTATACATCACATATATCTCATCATGTAATTGGCCATATCACATCACAATATACCCTGCCAAAACAAGTCAGATGTCCTCTAATTGTTGTTGCATGTTTTACGTGGCTGCTACGGGTATAGAGCAAGAACAATTCTCACCTACGCATAAACCAGAACGGTGATACACAAATTGCTATTCAACCTTCTCAAGGACTGCCTTTGTTGAATCTGATCCAACAAGAGTAGGAGAGACACACAACTACCAGCTATCTTTGTGCAACAAAGTTACACGTGATTCGATGGAACCGGTCTCTCGTAAGCGTACGAGTAAGGTTGGTCTAGGCTGCTTCATCCCACAATACTGCTGAACCCAAAACACAACCAAGGGAGGAAGCAATCTAAGCATCAATGCCCACAAACTCCTTTGTGTTATACTCATGATCTAATCTACACATAGACCTAGCTCTGATACCACAGTTGGGGAACGTTGCACGGGAAACAAAAAATTCCTACGCACGCGCAAGATCTATCCATGGTGATGAGCATCTACGAGAGGGAGAGTGGATCTATATACCCTTGTTGATCGCTAAGTGGGAAGCATTAAGAAATGCGATTGATGTAGTCGAACGTCTTCGCGATCCAAATCGCCGAGCATCCCGCGGTCCCATCACGATCCATCTCATGATCCAATCATGATCCGTCTCGCGATCCAGTCACGAATCGTCTCACGATCCTAATCACGGTCCTTCCGGTCTAGCACCGAACGGACGGCGCCTCCGCGTTCCACACACATACAGCTCGATGAAGATCTCCACCTTTTTGATCCAACAAGAGTGAGCGGATAGGTATATGAGTTCACTAGCGGCATGATGGCATGTCGGCAATGGTGGTGGAACTATTCCGGCTGGGCTTCGCCTAAGCACCGCCGAACTAGATTAGAGGAGAAAACTGATCTAGATGAAGTAGGTGGAGCATGTGGCAATTAGGGTTAGCTATCCCCTCTAAATCCTCTAGTATATATAGGAGGAGAGAGGGGAGGAGGCAACCTCAAACCCTCAAGGTTTGGCCGAAATTGGAGGTGGAGGAGTCCTACTCCAATCCTACTAAGAGTAGGATTCCTCCTCTCCACTTGGAAACACTTTCCACCTTTCCACCTTTGGGTTTTCCCACCCTTAGCAACATGGGCCTTTAGTGAGGCTTTGGCCAGCCCACCAAGGGCTGGTTTTCCTCCTTCCAAAGCCCATGTGGCCCCTTGGGTCGAGACACCCCTCCCGATGCTCCCCTGGTACCCTCCCGACACTCTTGGTACACTACCGATGAGCCCGAAACTTTTCTGGTGACCAAAATAGGACTTCCTATATATGAATATTTACCTCCAGACCATTCAAGAGCTCCTCGTTATTTCTAAGATCTCATCTGGGACTCCGAACAACCTTTGGTCACCACCATACATAACTCTATACTACCTAAACATCACTAAACCTTAAGTGTGCAGACTGTATGGGTTCGAGAACTATGTAGACATGACCAAGACACCTCTATGGTCAATAACCAATTGCGGGATCTGGGTGCCCATATTGGTTCCTACATATTCTTCGAAGATATTTATCAGTTGAACCTCTATATCAAGGATTCAGTTAATCCCATACGTTGTTCCCTTTGTTCTTCGGTATGTTACTTGCCCGAGATTCAATCGTCGGTATCTCTATACCAAGTTCCATCTCGTTACCAACAAGTCTCTTTACTCATTCCATAATACAAGATCCCGTGGCTAACACGTTAGTCACATTGCTTGCAAGGATTGTTGTGATGTTCCATTACCGAGTGGGCCCTAAGATACCTCTCCGTCACACGGAGTAACAAATCCCAGTCTTGATCCGTACCCACTCAACAGACACCCTCGGAGATACCTATAGAGCACCTTTATAGTCACCCAGTTACGTTGCGACATTTGATACACACAAGGTATTTCTCTGGTGTCAGTGAGTTGCATGATCTCATGGTCATAGGAATAGATACTTGACATGCAGAAAACTATAGCAATAAACTGACACGATCATATGCTATGTTTATAGTTTGGGTCTTGTCCATCACATCATTCTCCTAATGATGTGATCACGTTATCAAATGACATCTCATGTCTATGGCCAGGAAACCTTGACCATCTTTGATCAACGAACTAGTTAACTAGAAGCATACTAGGGACACAGTGTTGTCTATGTACCCACACATGTATTTGAGTTTCCTATCAGTACAATTATAGCATGCATAGCAAAAGATTATCACAAACAAGGAAATATAATAATAACTAATTTATTATTGCCTCTAGGGCATATTTCCAACAGTACACATCAAGGAACCGAAGGTTTCCATCCCAAAGACGAAGTCATCTCATAGCTCGGCCTTCGAGCAATACCCACTGAGCAGCCCACCTGTCTGTCCCATAACATATAGGCCGGCAGCCTTGGGACACCTTAGTCCCAGACTCCCTCAGTCGTCACTGAACATGAATCGTAAAAGACCTCCCAGGAGAAGGACACTATCGAGCTCAGGTCACCAAGATATATGTCGTAAGCCATACTTACTACAATGTCTCTTCTGCTAACAACACTTCTCAGAGCTGACACAAGTTTAATGAATATCAGGCGGCTACTCAGAACTCCCATGAAGTATGGAATATATGTGGCAATACTACAACTCGTGTGAAGATGCGGTCGATCAGAAGTCTTTATGGCTATAGTTCAAGGAGCTGACGGGTGTTCCCATCCTCGATAACAAACAGAAGCAGTTGGCGGAGCTTCAGGGAGGCACCAATTAGGTCATGGAGGACCTCTGGAAGGCCATCTGGTCGACCGAACCTCTGACGAATAGCTTCTTCAAGTCGGTGCATTACCTTCAAGGAGCTGGTGCCCAGGTCGATTTGTGGAAGCATTCGTCGTACCTTGAATGTGCACGGCAGGCATTTGTGACCATTCATGCCCACTATCCCAAACTCAAGCTGGAGCCACTTGCCTCAAGGCGCCTCAAGAGCGACGGGAGGAGAGTACAGGGAGGGAGTATTTGGCAAGGTTATGTCGGTTGCTTGGATATCCAAGAAGAAATGCAAGAGGGAGTCACTTCTTCGAGATCTTGATTAGGCTCCGCATTTTTATTTCCTCGTATGCCAAGCTGTATGTGTAAAAAGACAAGTCCACTTTTTTAATTATGACAAGTGTGTTGTTTTATAATTTTTATTTTGACTTGACCATGACCGTTAAAACATGTAGTTGGTCAGTTGTTGGCTTCGGCCCCTTAGTATAAACTACTTAGCGTGTTTCCTTTTCTGATTGCAACCCTTAACCGATGTGTCGATACCTGGAGGGGTTATATCAGTGGAAACAAGGCAATCAGACCTTTAGGGATAAAACATACACTTAGTCATAGGAGTTTTTAGGTTGGTGGCAAAGTTAATAGACCCTGGTATATGTCGAGTCCTCTGAATATCCAAGGCCAAGACACCAATACTTCGTGTTTTTTGAAAAAAGAAATTCATTCGTTTTATATGGTTAGCCACTATCGACTATTTAGTTTAACACTCCTATGGTTAATCTACCAATTTACACATGTTGTGACAGTCAACTTTATGCTTTATCCATCTCAGATACTTGACTATTTAAACTAGACGTAATAATCTTAGTGGTGCTCCCTATATAAACTTAGCCCAACAAAGCAGAAACATAAGGGGTAAGCATAGGAGCCGGACAACCTAGCTATTGACAAAAAACATAAGTTGAAATCAATGCATATATACGCAAAATACCAAGGATGTTCCATCGAGGACTCCATGAAGTACCTTGGCTTCCCATGGGTTTGGCTCAAGTCGTAGCCCCCCGTTTAACATTGCCGACTCTTAAAAGACTTTTCGCGTTGTGTTGTAAGAGGCATGCTCGGCTTTTTTAAAAGAGAAAAGATGCACCATGTGTCTATGCGTGGCCAAAGATTTGGACATCTCTTTATTCAAATATTGGAAATGATTGAACCTAACAATACGAGCTATAACTTCAAGATACATAATTTAGAAGGTGTTACAAAGACTATTTGAAGAGCAGAGGCGTTAATCTTCGATCCACCGGCTTCATGTTTTGCGTCGTATCGTTTTTGCCTAGCTTCCATGTGTCTCCATTGAGTAGAGAACTGTAGCCATTGATTTCACTCCAAAACTGTCCAAACAGTGTTTCCTTGGCACCTTGGTACTCGTTGTATCGATTAGGTGGTTGCTTTATCTATAAAGTGGGGCTAAAGCCTACTTTGATCAAAATATTTTATTTATTTATTTTTATTATACTAGCCTAGATAATGGCCTAGGGCTCGCAAGTTAGTGCCACATTCGACGATAGCTGGCGAGGTGTGTAGGGTGCATGGTGGCGCCCGACACGGCGTGCACGATAGTAGAAACTGTGGTGTGGTGGCGGCGGCCCGTCACGACGTGGTGGCATGGCGGTGGTGGCAGCGTGATGTCATGGCGATGTGGTAGCAGCCGCCCCACACGACACATCATGGAGTTTAAGGCAGTTAACTGGACATCAAAATTATATGGGAAGGCTTTCTTCCTGTAAACTTGTAGGATGGAGGAGGTGATTATACTGGAGTTGTTGGGGCCATTTTTTGTCCCACTTCCCTTAGACGATAGTTTTTGTACCTCGATAAGTCCCAAACATTTGGATTATATCCATGGAAAATTAAGAATATTTTATGGCAATTTTAGTCGACATCCAAATGACAAGTTTAGCTCGTAAGCAAGGCAATTAAGTCCTCAGTTTTGTTTTTTGTCAAAAACTTGTCATGTTTGCCAATTAAATTTGCCATCATCGCATCTACTAAAGTTTATTTTTATTGTGTGGTGTGTCTAGCTATAAGAATCATTTGATTTGCTTAGAGCAAAATATGAGCATTCTAGATTTATCACTTCTATAGTTTTTTATGGAAAAGGTCCATTTTAGACCTTGAACTCGTAGGCGTTAGCTAAATCGAACCCTGAACTCTTAATCCCAGAAATAAGCACACTTAACTATGTAATCCCGGTCTGAAACCAACCCTGGGCCCATTCCCAAACAGGGATTTAATGACGTCGGTGCAAGAACTGGGATTGGTGGTTAGTGGGCACTTTGGGCACATAAAAGTTGGGTCAGTCCATGGCGCCTAGCTTGATTTTAGTCGACGGTCAGCCCATGGAGGGGACCTTTATCCCCATCTTTGTTGTCTACTAGAATTCACCTTCTCGAGCGACGGCAATGGCAAGGGGCGGGTGATTGGTGGCAATTGCAGCGACCGTGGCGGCGCAACAATGAGCGGCGTCGAAGGTATTGTTGCCTACGTACACCTTCTCAGGTCGCTGCAATTTAGGCTCTCTCTCCATGTTGTTAGTGTTAGGGTTTTAGGATGAAAAATTGGGGCTTTTGGAAATTGTAAAGCTAGGTTTTTTTATTTTTTGTGTGTTTTTGTTAGTTCAAATGCTCTGATTAGGGAAATGTAGTGATATTGTCATGTTTGTTTCAGTTAAATCATGGATCCTACTAAGATTTTCAATGTTAGCTTTCATTTCGGAGGCTAGTTCGTCTCCACTGTTCCTTTTTTGTATTATGTTGGGAGTGATGAAGAAATATCAAAGATCGAGAGGGGCAAGTGGTCATTGCAAGAAGTTCAGAGCCATTTGAAAGACCGTGTGGAGTTCAAGGAATCGATGAAGATGTATTTTCTTTATCCTGGGAAAAAACTAGCTGATGGTTTGGTGTTTTTGTTCAATGATAGTGGTTGTGTATTAGTGTCAGATTACATTTGTGTTGGAGATGTTGCAGGCGTATATGTTGAGTATCATGTGACTTTGAGGATTAGATTATGGAGTTATGTGATGATGAAGTTGAGGAACCTGACATTGTCATTAGTGCAGAGCCACTTGACAGTGTTGTGCTCAGTCAACTGATTAGTAGTCCAGTTAAGCAGCGAAGGGCAATAAAAATTCAGTAGCTGGTGAGGTTGATGAAGTGCAAGATTCTCATATTCTAATTTCTCAAGTATGCATCCAGAGCAAGTCAACCTTCTGAGCAATATTGCAGCAGAGCAAGTCCATGTTGAGAATAATATTCCACAAGAGCAAGTACATATTCAGGAAAATATTGTAGCATAGCAAGTGAATGTTCACATCAATATTGCGTTCTGGATATGATGAAGATACTGAATACATGCCACACACTGAGAACAGTGGAGAATATTCAGAAGTTGTGGAGCTTAGCAGGCATGCTAGGAAATTCAAGAAGAAGATGAGAGATACAAAGAGTTGGCTGGCTGGAGATTCATCAGCTCATGTTCCAATTGAACTAATTGCAAATATGGAAGTGTAATTAGAGGTAGAGAAGAAGGAGTGGAGCTATGATTCATCTGATGAGGATTATCCTTATGATGAAGATTTTGATGGTCAAACGGTTAGGAGGAAGAGAAAATTTCCAAGATACAACAATGACATACAAATTTCACACTCTTCATTGACAATGGTGTTCAGGAGCAAAAAATCAACTTGTCAAAGCATTGAAGAGATATGGAATTGTTACCGAAAGGAGCAGTGTGTTTATGAAATCAGAGTCAGACAAAGTGAGGACTGGGTGTGGATGGCCTGTGTCCCCTTGGTTAATTTATGCAGCCAAAACCTCAAGAACGAGCAGGTTTCAGGTTATCACATTCAATGATAAGCATTAGTGTGCACAAAACAGAGAGAACAGACTTATGAAAGCAAAGGTTATTGCCCAAAGATATGAACACTTTATTTTATTAAATCCATTGTGGAAGATTGAACGCTTGAAGGAAACAGTTCTCCGGGAGATGTTTGCTAATGTATCAACTTCAAACTACAAGCATGCAAAGAAGCTTGTCATGGATAAACTAAGAGTTGGAATGAACAATGAATGCACTAGAGTTTTTGATTACCAACTGGACCTGCTTAGAAGTAATCCAGGAAGCACTGTTGTTTGTTTGGATCCCACAAATATGGAAGAAAACATATTTTAGAGATTCTATGTGTGCTTTAATGCACTGAAGTTAGGGCTCAAGGATGTCTGTAGGAAAGTAATAGGATTAGATTGATGTTTTTTCAAAGGGGTTGCTAAAGGAGAGTTGGTGTGTGTTGTTGCTAGAGATGCAAACAATGAAATGTATCGACTGTTGGGAAACGTTGCATGTCAAAGAAAACATTACGTACACGCAAGATCTATCCATTGTGATGAGCATCTATGAGGGGGAAAGTGTATATACATACCCTTGTAGATCGCTAAGCGGGAAGCGTTAAGAAAGGTGGTTGATGTAGTCGAATGTCTTCGTGGTCCAAATCGCCAAGCATCCTGCGATCCAATCACAATCCATCCCGATCTAGCGCCGAAGGGACGACACCTCGGCATTCAGCACACATACAGTTTGATGACGATCTCCGACTTCTTGATCTAGCAAGAGGGAGCGGAGAGGTAGATGAGTTCTCCGGTCGCACGACGGCATGGCGGCGATGGTGGTGGAACTATTCCAGTAGGGCTTCGCCTAAGCACTGCTGAAACGATCTAGAGGAGAAACTACGATCAAGAGGAGAGGGTGGCATGTGGCTGATTTCTGTTGTGAAAAACCGTCAATATTTGTAGTATATATAGGAGGAGGGAGGGAGGATACTTGGCCCCCAAGGGGCCAACCCGTGGTTCGGCCGAAGTGGGGAGAGGAGGAGTCCTCCTCCAATCCAAGTAGGATTCGGACTCCTTCTCTCCCACTTGGAAACCACCTTTCCACCTTGGATTTCTCCTCCCGGTCACATGGTACTCTTGTGGGGATTTGGACATCACAATAAGGGATGGTATACCTCCTCCCACAGCCCGTGTATCCTCTTTTGTCGAAACACCCCTCCCGGTGGTCCCCCGGTACCCTCCCGGCACTCCCGGTACACTACCGATGTGCCCAAAACTTTTCTGGTGACCAAAACAGGACTTCCTATATATCAATCTTTACCTCTGGACCATTCCGTAGCTCCTCGTGAAATCCGGGAACTCATGCGGGACTACAAACAACCTTTAGTCACCACCATACACAATTCTATACTAATGAAACTTCACTGAACCTTAAGTGTGCAGACCCTGTGGGTTCGAAAACTATGTAGATATGACCGAGACACCTCTAAGATCAGTAACCAATAGCGGGACCTAGATGGCCATATTGGTTCCTACATATTCTACGAAGATCTTTATCGGTGGAACCTCTATGTCAAGGATACAGTTAATCATGTACGTTGTTCCCTTTGTTCTTCGATATGTTACTTAGCCCTTGGAAGAGGTTTAGTCAATGGGTCTGCAACATTCAGATTCGTGTGCACTTTGCAAATATTTATGTAATCCTCCTTGATGTACTTGCGGATGGAATTGAAGCATCGTTTTATGTCTCTAGTCCACTTGTGAAACCTTGGTTACTTGGCCAGGGCAATGGCACCAGTGTTATCACAGAACAGATCCACTAGATTCGGTGCATTAGGCACTACTCCAAGATCTGTCATGAACTCCTTCATCCAGACACCTTCCTTCTCTGCCTCCGAGGCTGCGATGTAATCCGCTTTCGCATGTAGAATCGGCCGCCACACTCTGCTTGGAACTGCACCGGCTTACCGCTTCCCCATTAAGAATAAATCATATTCGGTTTGCGACTTAGAGTCATCCGAATCAGTGTCAAAGCTTGCATCAACGAAACCCTTACGAAGAGCTCTTGATCACCTCCATAAACAAGAGACATTTGCTTAGTCCTTTTCAGGTACTTAAGGATATTCTTGGCCGCCGTCTAGTGCTCCATTCCTAGATCACTTTGAAACCTTCCGGCCATACTTATGGCAAGGCTGATATCAGGTTTGTGCACAACATTGCATACATGATAGAGGCTATGGATGAAGCATAGGGGATGACACTCATCTTGTCTCTATCTTCTACAGTCACTGGGCATTTAGTCTTACTCAACTTCACACCTTGTAACACAGGCAAGAACCCCTTCTTGGACTGATCCATTTTGAACTTGTTCAAAAGTTTATCAAGGTATGTGCTCTGTGAAAGTCCTATTAAGCGTCTCGATCTATCTCTATAGATCTTAATGCCTAATATGCAAGCAGCTTCTCCTAGGTCCTTCATTGAAAAACTCTTGTTCAAATATTCCTTCACGCTTTCCAACATTTCTAGATTGTTTCCATTCAGCAATATGTCATCCACATATAATATTAGAAACACTATAGAGCTCCCACTCACTTTCTTGTAAATACAAGCTTCTCCGTAAACTTGTATAAACCTGAACGCTTTGATCACCTCATCAAAGCATAGATTCCAACTCCAAGACGCTTGCACCAGTCTATAAATGGATCGCTGGAGTTTGCAAACTTTGTCAGCATTCTCTGGATCGACAAAACCTTCCGGTTGTATCATATACATCTCTTCCTTAAGGAAACCGTTAAGGAACAGTGTTTTGACATCCATCTGCCAAATTTCATAGTCGAAATATGTAGCTATTGCTAACATGATTCCGACGGACTTAAGCATCGCTACGGGTGAGAAGGTCTCATCGTAGTCAACTCCTGCAACTGTTGAAAAACCCTTTGCCACAAGTCAAGCTTTATAGACGATGACATTACCGTCTGAGTCCGTCTTCCTCTTAAAGATTTATTTGTTCTGAATGGCCTTTTGCCCTTCAGGTAATACTTTCAAAGTCCATATTTGTTTTCATACATGGATCCCATCTCGGAGTTCATGGCCTCTAACCATTTCTCAGAATTCGGGCCCATCATCGCTTCTCCATAGCTCGTGGGTTCATCGTTGTCTAACAACACGACCTCTAAGACAGGGTTGACGTACCACTCAGGAACAACACACGCCCTTGTCAACTTTACGAGGTTCAATAGTAACTTGATCTGAAGCTTCATGATCATCATCATTAACTTCATCTTCAACTGTCGTAGGCTCCACAGAAACTGTTGGGGAACGTCACATGGGAAACAAAAATTTTCCTACGCACACGCAAACCTATCCATTGTGATGAGCATCTACGAGAGGGAGGGTGGATCTACATACCCTTGTAGATCGCTAAGCGGGAAGCGTTAAGAAACGCGGTTGGTGTAGTCAAACTTCTTCGCGATCCAAATCGCCGAGCGTCCCGCGATCTCATCACGATCCGTCCCGCGATCCAATCACAATCCGTCCTACGAACACATCACGATCCATCCCACGAACTCATCACGATCCGTCTCACGATCTTGATCACGATCTGTCCCGCGAACTCATCACGATCCGTTCTGCGATCTCATCATGAACCGTGTCGCGATCTCGATCACGGTCCTTCCGATCTAGCACCGAACGGATGGCACCTCCGTGTTCAGCACACGTGCAGCTTGATGATGATCTCCACCGTCTTGATCCAGCAAGAGGAGGTGGAGAGGAGAGAGAGTTCACCGGCAGCGTGACGGCGCTCCGGTGATGGTGGTGTAGCAATTCCGGCAGGGCTTCGCCTAAGCACTGCAGAAAACCGATCTAGAGGAGCACCGGTGGAACGGGTAGCACGTGGCCGTAAGTTGTGTCCCGTGTGCTAGCCCTGCCCCTCTATTTATATGTTGAGCCCTGGGGTCTAAACATGGAGCAAAAACCTCTACAAGGTCGATTTTGCCCGCACAAGGTCGGTTTGGCCCGCAAGAAATGAGTCCAACTCGGATCCCTGCAGTCCCGCGCACAAGCGGTAGTACCGCTTCACGAGCGGTAGTACTGCTTGAGTCGTAGTACCGCTTCACAAGCGGTAGTACTGCCTTACTGCTTAAGGCAGCAGCAGAGCTTCCTTTTGCCCTTTCCAATACCTCGTGGGTTTTACCCCATTGGTCCATATAAAGTGTTCTTGTACCCGAACACTTCGGTAAACATCCGAAACCCCTTCCGGTTAATTCCGGAACTCTTCCAGAGATCAAAACACTATTATCACATATATCTATCTTTATCTCTAGACTCTTCCGGAGATCCTCGTCATGTCCTGGATCGTATCCGAGACTCCGAACATCCTTCGGTCACCACCATATATAACTCTATACTACCGAAACGTCACCAAACCTTAAGTGTGTAGACCCTGCGGGTTCCAGAACTATGTAGACATGACCGAGACACCTCTACGGACAATAACCAATGGCGGGACCTGGATGTCCACATTTCGTTCCTACATATTCTACGAAGATCTATCGGTCGAACCTCTATGTCAAGGATTCAGTTAATCCCGTAGAACGTTCCCTTTATTCTTCGGTATGTTACTTGCCCGAGATTCGATCGTCGGTACATCCATACCTAGTTCAATCTCGTTACCGGCAAGTCTCTTTACTTATTCCGTAATACAAGATCCTGCAACTAACAATTAGTCACATTTCTTGCAAGGCTTATTGTGATGTTGCATTACCGAGTGGGCCTTGAGATACCTCTCCGTCACACGGAGTAACAAATCCCAGTCTCGATCCATGCCAACTCAACAGACACCATCGGAGATACCTGTAGAGCACCTTTATAGTCACCCAGTTACGTTGCGACGTTTGATACACACAAGGCACTCCTCCGATATCTGTGAGTTGCATGATCTCATGGTCATAGGAACACATACTTGACATGCGGAAAACAATAGCAATAAACTGACACGATCATATGCTAAGTTTGTAGTTTGGGTCTTGTCCATCACATCATTCTCCTAATGATGTGACCCCGTTATCAAATGACAGCTCATGTCCATGGCTAGGAAACCTTAACCATCTTTTGATCAACGAGCTAGTCTATTAGAGGCATACTAGGGACATGGTTTTGTCTATGTATCCACACATGCATCTAAGTCTCCGATCAATACAATTATAGCATGATAATAAACGATTATTATGAACAAGGAAATATGATAATAACTAATTTATTATTGCCTCTAGGGCATATTTCCAACAGTCTCCCACTTGCACTAGAGTCAATAATCTAGTTCACATCACCATGTGATTCGCATTGTTATGAATCTAACACCCAACGAGTTCTGGGGCTCGATCATGCTTTGCATGTGAGAGAGGTCTTTTATAGTCAGAGGGTCTGCGATATTCAGATCCGTGTGTACTTTGCAAATCTCAATGTCAAACCGTAAACACTGCTACCACACTCCACTTGGTACTACTTCCAAATGGCTGCTCCACTATATGTATCCAGATTGTTACTACTAGTCATCTGGATTGGTGCTAAAGCCTGCATCGACGTAACTCTTTACGACGAACTCTTTATCACCTCCATAATCGAGAAACATCTCCTCAGTCTTTCAGTTACTAAGGATAATGATGACCGATGTCCAGTGATCCACTCTTGGTTCACTCTTGTACCCCCTGACGAACTCATGCCAAGGCACACGCATGTGCGGTACACAGCATGGCATACTGTACAGAGCCTATGGCTAAGGCATAGGGGACGACGTTCATCCTTTCTCTTTCTTCTGCTGTTGTTGAGCTTTCAGTCTCACTCAACTTCACACCTTACAAATCAGACAAGAACTCTTTCTCTGACTGATCCATTCTGAACTCCTTCAAAATCTTGTCAAGGTATGTACTCATTGAAAATCTCATCAAGCATCTTGATCTATCTCTATAGATCTTTGATGCTCAACAATTTGGTAGTTTTATCCAGGTCTTCCTTTGAAAATCACTTTTCAAACAACCATTTATGCTTTCTAGAAATTATACATTATTTCCGATCAACAATATGTCATCCACATATACTTATCAGAAATTCTATAGTGCTCCCACTCACTTTATTGTAAATACAAGTTTCTCATAAACTTTGTATAAACCTCAAAACTTTGATCACCTCATCAAAGCGTATATTCCGACTCCGAGATGCTTGCTTCAGTCCATAGAAGGATCACTGAAGCTTGCACACCTTTTAGCATCCTTAGGACTGACAAAACCTTCTGGTTGTATCACATACAACCTTCCCTCATGTTAACCGTTTAAGGAAACGATGTTTTGACATCTATCTGCCAGATTTCATAATTGAAAATGCAGCAACTGCTAACATAATTCCAACAGACTTTAGCATCGCTACGAGTGAGAAAGTCTCATCGCAGTCAACTCCTTGAACTTGTCACAAACATCTTTGCAACAAGTCGAGCTTTAGAAATGGTGACATTTACCATCAGTGTCTGTCTTCATTTTAAAGATCTATTTGTACTCAACGACCTGTTGTCCAACGAGCAAGTCTACCAAAGTCTATACTTGGTTTTCATACATGGATCCTATCTCGGATTTCATGGCCTCTAACCATTTGTCGGAATCCGGGCCCATCATCGCTTCTCCATAGCTCGTAGGCTCATCGTTGTCTAACAACATGACCTCCAAGACAGGGTTGTCGTACTACTTAGGAGCAGTGCACATCCTTGTCGACCTACGATGTTCGATAGTAACTTCATCCTGAAGCTTCATGATCATCATCATTAACTTCCTTTTCAACTAACGTAGGCTTCACAGAAACATATTTCTGCGCTGCGCTACTCTCTGGTTAAACAAAGGTTTAACAACCTCATCAACTTCTATCTTCCTCCCACTCAATTCTTTCGAGAGAAACATTTCCACGAGAAAGGATCCGTTTAAGCAACACATACTTTGTACTTGGATCTGAGATAGAAGGTTCACCCAACTGATCTTAGGGTATTCTATGAATATGCATTTGTCCACCTTGGGTTTGACCTCATTAGGTGAAAACATTTTCCACACAAGTGTCGCAACCCCAAATATTAAGAAATAACAGCTTAGGTTTCTATCAAACCATAATTCACACGGTGTCATCTCAACAGATTTAGATGGTGCCCTATTTAAAGTGAATGTAGTTGTCTCTAATGCATAACCCCAAAATTATAGTAGTAAAATGATAAGAGACATCATAGCACGCACCATGTCCAATAGAGCATGACCATGATGTTCGGACACACCATCACACTATGGTGTTCCAAGTGGCGTTTTAGTTGTGAAACAAATTTCACATTGTCTTAAGTTGTATGCCAAACTCATAACTCAGATATTTACCTGCACGATCATATCGCAGTCATTTTTATCTTCTTGTCACGATGATCTTAAACTTCATTCTGAATTTGCTTGACCCTTTCAAACGATTCAGACTTGTGTTTCATTAAGTAAATATACACTATATCTACTCAAATCATCAGTGAAGGTAAGAAAATAACGATATCCACTGCACGCTACAAGACTCACTGGATTGCATACATCAACATGTATCATTTCCAATGAATCACTTGCCCGCTCCATCCAACGTGTTTTTTAGTCATCTTGCCCAAGAGGCATGGTTCACATGTCTCAACCGATTCGAAATCGAAAGAGTCCAAAGATCCATCAGTATGGAGTTTCTTCATGCGCTTTATACCAATATGACATTTAGCGGCAGTGCCACAAGTATGTGGTACTATCTTTGTTAACTTTGTATCTTTTGACATCAATGTTATGAACATGTGTATTACTACGATGAAGATTTCAACAAACCATTATTGCTGGGTGCATGACCATTGAAGGTATTATTCATGTAAACAGAATAACCATTATTATCTAACTTAAATGAATAACCGTATTTGCAATAAACATGATCTAATCATGTCCATGCTCAACGCAAAACACCAAATAACATTTATTTTGGTTCGTCACTAATCCTGAAGGTAGAGAGAGCGTGCGATGTTGATCACATCAACCTTGGAAACATTTCCAACACATATCGTCACCTCACCCTTAGCTAGTTCTCCGTTTATTTCGTAGCTTTTATTTAGAGTTACTAACATTTAGCAACCAAACTGGTATCCAATACCCAGGTGCTACTAAGAGTACTAGCAAGGTACACATTAATAACTCGTATATCAAATATACTTCTATCGATGTTGCCAGCCTTATTATCTACCAAGTATCTAGGTTTGTTCTGCTTCAGCGACCGCTCACCTCATAACAGAAGCACTTAGTCTCGGGTTTGAGTTCAACTTTGGGTTGCTTCACTGGAGCAGCAACTGACTTCCTATCCATGAAGTTTCCCTCCTTGCTCTTGCCCTTCTCAAAACTAGTGATTTTGATTAACCATCAACACTTGACGCTCCTTCTTGATTTGTACCTTCGCGGTGTCAAACATCGCGAACAGCTCAGGAATCATTATTTCAATCCCTGGCAATTTATAGTTCATCACCAAGTTCTAGTAGCTTAGTGACAATGACTTGGAGAACTATATCAATCACTATCTTATCTGGAAGATCAAATCCCACTTGATTTAAGCGATTGTAGTTTCCAGACAATCTGAGTACATGCTCAACGATTGAGATATTCTCCTTCATCTTACAGGCAAAGAATCTTGTTGGAGATCTCATATCTCGCAACACGGGCACGAGCCTGAGATCACAATCTCAGCTCTTAGGACATCTCATATGTTCCGTGACGTTCAAAATGTTTCGAAGCCTCAATTCTAAGCCGTAATGCATGACGCACTAAGCTATCAAGTAGTCATCGAAACGTGCCTGTCAGATGTTCACAACATCTACAGACGACGCTAGATGGGGTGGCGCATCAAGCGGTGCAATAAGGACATAAGCCTTCTGTGCAGCAATGAGGATAATCCTCAGATCACGGACCCAGTCCGCAATATTGCTACCATCATCTTTCTATTTCTCTAGGAACACATAAAAATACAAGGGAGCTACAGCGTGAGCTAGTAATCTACAACATAATTTGCAAAGACACTTTGACTATGTTCATGATAATGAGTTCAATTAATCATATTACTTAAGAACTCCCACTCAAATTGACATCCCTCAGATCATTCGAGTGATACATGATCCAAATTCACCAACTCAAGTCTGATCATCACGTGAGTTGAGGTGGCTGCAATGGTGAACATCATCATGTTGATCATATCTACTATATGACTCATGTTTGACCTTTCAGACTCTTGTGTTCCGGGTCCATGTCTGTACATGCTAGGCTCGTCAAGTTTAACCCGAGTGTTCTGCACGTGCAAATCTGGATTGCACCCGTTGTATGTGAACGTAGAGTCTATCACACCCGATCATCACGTGGTGTCTCAACACGACGAACTTTCGCAACGGTGCACACTCGGGGAGAACACAATTTATCTTGAAATTAAGTGAGGGATCACCTTATAATGCTACCGTCATCCTAAGCAAAACAAGGTGCATGAAAGGATTAACATCACATGCAAATCATATGTGACATGATATGGCCATGATCTTGTGCTTTTGATCTCCATCATGAAAGCACCGACATGATTTCCATCATCACCGGCATGACACCATGATCTCCATCATCTGTGTGGCCATCGGGGTTGTCACGCCCTGCATGCTTCTACTACTATTGCTACCGTAGCGATAAAGTAAAGCATCACATAGCGCTTAATGATTGACACGCAGGTCATACAATAATTAAAGACAACCCTATGGCTCCTGCCGGTTGCCGTACTCATCGACATGCAAGTCATGATAATCTATACATCACATGATCATCTCATACATCACATATATCACATCATTTAATTGGCCAGATCACATCACAACATACCCTGCAAAAACAAGTTAGATGTCCTCTAATTGTTGTTGCATGTTTTACGTGGCTGCTACGGGTATCTAGCAAGAACAATTCTCATCTACTCAAAAACCACAACGGTGATACACTAGTTTCTTTTCAACCTTCTCAAGGACCGCCTTTGTCGAATCCGATCCAGCTAAAGTGAGAGAAACTGTCACCCACAAGCCATCTAGGCAACAAGTTGCATCGAGGGAACCAGTCTCTCGTAACGGTACGAGTAATGTTGGTCCGGGCCGCTTCATCTCACAATCCCGCTGAACCAAAATACGACCAAGGGAGGAAGCAATCTAAGCATCAACACCCACAAACCTTTTGTGTTCTACTCGAGATCTCATCGAACCATCAACCTAGCTCTGATACCACTGTTGGGGAACGTCGCATGGGAAACAAAAAATTTCCAACGCACACGCAAACCTATCCATGGTGATGAGCATCTACGAGAGGGAGAGTGGATCTACATACCCTTGTAGATCGCTAAGCGGGAAGCATTAAGAAACGCGGTTGGTGTAGTCGAACTTCTTCGCGATCCAAATCGCCGAGCGTCCCGCGATCTCATCACAATCCATCCCGCGATCCAATCACGATCCGTCCCGCGAACACATCACGATCCGTCCCGCGAACGCATCACGATCTGTCTCACGATCTTGATCAAGATCTGTCCCGTGAACTCATCACGATCCGTTCCACGATCTCATCACGAACCGTCGCGCGATCTCGATCACGGTCCTTCCGATCTAGCACCGAACGGACATCACCTCCACGTTCAGCACACGTGCAGCTTCATGATGATCTCCACCGTCTTGATCCAGCAAGAGGAGGTGGAGAGGAGAGAGAGTTCACCGGCAGCGTGACGGCGCTCCGGTGATGGTGGTGTAGCAATTCCGGCAGGGCTTCGCCTAAGCACTGCAGAAAACCGATCTAGAGGAGCACCGGTGGAACGGGTAGCACGTGGCCGTAAGTTGTGTCCCGTGTGCTAGCCCTGCCCCTCTATTTATATGTTGAGCCCTGGGGTCTAAACTTGGAGCAAAAACCTCTACAAGGTCGTTTTTTCCCGCACAAGGTCGGTTTGGCCCGCAAGAAAAGAGTCCAACTCGGATCCCTGCAGTCCCGCGCACAAGAGGTAGTACCGCTTCACGACCGGTAGTACTGCTTCAGCTGTAGTACCGCATCACAAGCGGTAGTATTGCCTTACTGCTTAAGGCAGCAGCAGAACTTCCTTTTGCCCTTTCCAATACCTCGTGGGTTTTACCCCATTGGTCCATATAAAGTGTTGCTGTACCCGAACACTTCGGTAAACATCCGGAACCCCTTCCGGTTAATTCCGGAACTCTTCCAGAGATCAAAACACTATTATCACATATATCAATATTTATCTCCAGACTCTTCCGGAGATCCTCGTCATGTCCTGGATCGTATCCGAGACTCCGAACATCCTTCGGTCACCACCATATATAACTCTATACTATTGAAACGTCACCAAACCTTAAGTGTGCAGACCCTGCGGGTTCGAGAACTATGTAGACATGATCGAGACACCTCTACGGCCAATAACCAATTGCGGGACCTGGACGTCCACATTTGGTTCCTACATATTCTACGAAGATCTATCGGTCGAACCCCTATGTCAAGGATTCAGTTAATCTCGTATAACGTTCCCTTTGTTCTTTGCTTAGTTACTTGCCCGAGATTCGATCGTCGGTATCTCCATACCTAGTTCAATCTCGTTACCGGAAAGTCTCTTTACTCGTTCCGTAATACAAGATCCCGCAACTAACAATTAGTCACATTGCTTGCAAGGCTTATTGTGATGTTGCATTACCGAGTGGGCCCTGAGATACCTCTCCGTCACACGGAGTAACAAATCCCAGTCTCGATCCATGCCAACTCAACAGACACCATCGGAGATACCTGTAGAGCACCTTTATAGTCACCCAGTTACGTTGCGACGTTTGATAAACACAAGGCACTCCTCCGATATGTGTGAGTTGCATGATCTCATGGTCATAGGAACACATACTTGACATGCGGAAAACAGTAGCAATAAACTGACACGATCATATGCTACGTTTGTAGTTTGGGTCTTGTCCATCACATCATTCTCCTAATGATGTGACCCCGTTATCAAATGACATCTCATGTCCATGGCTAGGAAACCTTAACCATCTTTTGATCAACAAGCTAGTCTATTAGAGGCATACTAGGGACATGGTTTTGTCTATGTATCCACACATGCATCTAAGTCTCCGATCAATACAATTATAGCATGGATAATAAACGATTATCATGAACAAGGAAATATGATAATAACTAATTTATTATTGCCTCTAGGGCATATTTCCAACAGAAACATCTTTCCGCGCTGCACTACTCTCTGGTTGAATCACAGGTTCAACAACCTCATCAAGTTCTATCTTCCTCCCACTCAATTCTTTCGAGAGAAACTCTTTATCAAGAAATGTTCCGTTTTTGGCGACAAACACTTTGCCTTCGGATCTGAGATAGAAGGTATACCTAACTGTCTCTTTTGGGTATCCTATGAAGATGCATTTCTCCGCTTTGTTCCGGCTTTTCAAGCTGAAGCTTTTTCACATAAGCATCACATCCCCAAACTTTAAGAAACGACAACTTTGGCTTCTTGCCAAACCATAGCTCATATGGCGTCATCTCAACGGATTTCGATGGTGCCCTATTTGAAGTGAATGCAGGTGTCTCCAATGCATAACCCCAAACCAATAGTGGCAAATCGGCAAGAGACATCATGGAACGCACCACATATAATAAGGTTCCATTACGACGTTCAGACACACCATTATTCTATGGTGTTCCAGGTGGTGTCAATTGTGAAACAACTCCACATTGTCTTAAGTGACTGCCAAACTCATAACTCAGATATTCATCTCCTCGGTCAGATCGTAGGAATTTAATCTTCTTGTTACGATGATTCTCAACTTCACTCTGAAATTGCTTGAACTTTCAAACATTTCAGACTTGTGTTGTCGTCGTTTTCTCACGACAGATGCCATAGGGTGGCTTATCGTAGGTGGTTGGGGCTGGAGGACGCCAACGGGCTTCGGGAGCGAGATTGGGAACAAGCGGTGATGACACACGATGTACCCAGGTTCAGGACCCTTCGAGGGAGGTAACACCACTAGTCCTGCTTGGTTTAGTTGGATGGATGAGTATGTATACAAGGGCGCTCCTGGAGGGTGTTTGGAGGAGGAAGAAGGTGCAGCTGGCTCATCTTCTTCCACTGCTAGAGGGGGTTTGAGATCTCTGTGTGTGTGTGCGGGAATGATCGTCCGTCCCGGTTGCATGGGGGGCTCGGGGGGTTTATAGGCCAACCCCCCGGCTCTTATAATATGTGCTAAGTACAGGGGCGGGGGGACCCGGCTGGCAATCTCTCCTGCTGGCCAGGGGGTCCCACCATTCGTGTCGTCTCATTGTCGGTGGGGTCCACCTGCTGAGTTGTCCCATCTCCCGTTGGGGCCCGCCAGTCGGCTCTACAGTTGGCCCTCGCCCACCTATCGCGGCATGGGTCGCCCGGGTGGAGCGTCGCCTAGCGCCAGCCGGCCGAAGTCTCCGGTACGGCCGGTCGCGCTGTAGCCACGCCGAGGCAGGTAATCGAGTGGGTGAGGGCGTGCCGGCATTGTTCCCTCGTCCGGTCGCGCTCGCCGAGGTCAGCGGCCAGGACGGCCGGACTGTAGCCACGCGCCTCAGTGCGTTAGCGACCACTGCAGCCACAGGGCCGCCCATCGTGTCGGTCGCGTCGTGTTGTTGTACCCGTGCACAGAGGGATGGGACATCGCATGTCCATCCTAGGGTCAATGAGGGAGGCGTTTCAGAGGCAGCCGGCCGCGCCCAACCGGCCGGGAGTCGGGCTGGCTCCTTGACCAGCCGACCGGGGCACCAATTGGTGCCAGCTCGAGCCGGACGTCCTCTAGCTAGCCTCGACTAGCCGGCTGCGTAGTTTTTCTTCGAAGCGAAAGGCAGAGGACCCCGTTGCTTTGGCCTACCCAAGGGTAATAACCCCGTCAGCATTCCCCGAAGCTGGGAGGGGCCCGAGTCCGGCAGAGGAAGGGGACCTGGCGGCTTCCCCCCAGCTAAACCCGCCTCCGGCTCGAAGCCGAAAGGGCAGCCGGGTCGGCCGTTGGACCCGATGCCTTGGGTACCGACGCGCTGCCCCGGGACCCGTGCCGGTACACAGCGCATCACGCGGTGAGTGATGATGTCACGGGTCCCGCGCACGTGGGGAGATGGGACATCGCCTGGGCCTAGCTCGCTAGGACCCTAGGCGTAGCCCAGTAGGCCTCGGGGCGCAGGCCGGGATCCTCTGCGCCCCGAAGCGGCCGTTACGACCCGGGGCCACCCACGCGCGTGCAGAGTTTCCGGGGGAGTGGGCGCAGTTAATCCCACGTCCCCCGGTCGTGGCATCCCCTATAAAAGGAGAGGAAGGGCAGGGGGCGGACATACCCTCACCTCACTCGCCCCCTTGCTACCCGTCTTCCTTGCTTCCTTGCCTTCCCCGCGCGACATCGCGCCCGAACACGCAACCGCGCCCACATGCCGCACTGCCGCCGCGATGGCCGACGGATGTGGCGGGAGCTGGGCTGGCTCCATTATGGTCGAGGCGGACATCACCGAGCTCCGCCGCGTGCGCATGTTGCTGCTGGAGGAGCGGATGGTCGCACGCGTGTCGGGCGATGAGGTGGCGCGAGAACCACAGCCAGGGGAACACGTCGTGTTCCTCTAGCACTTCTCCCAGGGCTTCGGGCTCCGAGTGAGTCTCTTCTTCCGCTTTCTCCTTGATACCTTCGACCTCCAGCCGCATAATCTTGGCCCCAACTCCATCTTGTATCTTTCCGCTTTCGTGACGTTGTGCGAGGGGTACCTCGGTGTTCTTCCCTTCATCAAATTCTTCAATGTGCTTTTCTATCTCAAGCCGTGGAAAAGTGACACCTGCGGGGGCACGGTGGTGTGCTGCCATGGCGTCGCGCGCTTCCCCCCTCTTTCTCTCACTGACTCCGTCAAGGGGTGGCACCGGACGTTCTTCTACATGAAGAACGCCAACCTGAAAACGGACTACATCCGGATGCCGCCATTAGTCGACAGGAAGTCCACCCAGATAAACCGGCTGGGGGCTGCCCCACACGACGTGGCCTTGGAGGAGCTTGGCCAGCTCACGCAGCTGAAGAGCTCCGAGGGGATGGTCGCTATCGACCTGGTGACGGCCTTTATCTCGCACCGGGTGTTGCCCCTCCAGCTAAGGCCACACTAGATCTACGACATATCCGGCCGGCGCGACCCCTGCCGGTTGTCCACCGTCAAGCTGATGTCGGCTCAGGTGGTGAAGCGGGTGAACGCCCTTATGATGTTCAAGCTGAAGCCTGCGTCGTCGTCCTTTGGCATGGAGTCGTACGACCGCATCAACCGCCCCCCCGGTAAGTCTTTCGTCGAGGCGGTTTCTTCTTCGTTTGATACTTCCTAACCGGCAGCCGGCTGGAGAGCTTACTTTTATGTGCTGACCGCAGCTGCTGGCGCGACAGAATACGCCGTACGGCCCGCATCCTCAGATCTGCGAGGCGGAGCGTGAAAACTTTGACTCCAAAGACTACGAGACGGGAGGCCCCCCGGAGGAGGGGGTGGAGTCCTCGGGAGGAGTTGACGAGAAGGCAGACCCAAGAACTGGCACTCCCAGCGGAGCCGGAGGGTCCGGCGCTGCTGGGGAGCCCAGCAGAGCGGGTGAGTTCCCTCTTTCCCCCACGATTAGGGACTAGACCGACGACGACGACGATGATGATGAATTAATGATTTTGAACGAGCCTCCTCCCTCAGTGCGCCAGGGTCGGAGGAGCGATGAGCGGCCGGCTCAAGCCCCGGCAGCCGAAGCAGCCGGCCGGGGGAAGAGACCGGCCCGGGGCGGCTGGCGGTTCCGCCGCCCGGCCCGGACCGGGTGAAGGTTGCCGCATGAAAGCCGCCGCCACGCGCCAAGCGGGCCTTGCCCCTCATCATCTAGTAAGTTTTTTCCTTATGTGAGTTTTCTTCTGGGTCGCCAGCTAGTACATAACCAGTCCTTGGTCGCCGTAGTGACCTCGATGGATGCTGCCAGCCGGCTGGCCCACGAGCACGCGGCCACCCAATCGGAGGAGAAGAGGAGGCTCGCGGAGCTGTGAGCCTCCAAGTCCGGGACGCGAGGAGGGGCCTGGCACTCCGGGACCTCAAGCAGCTGGAGGTAGAGGAGGTCGGCGGATCCCCGCGAGCGTCGGACTCGGTGGCGGAATCGACCCGCATGTCGAGGCTTCCGTCGAGCGAGCCGCGCGGGGCGGCCATGGACCTGCTGGCGCCTCCGTCTGCGCAGGAGGCGGCCCAAGCGAGGGCGGCGATGACGGAGCTGGCTCCCGAGGCGGCCCAGTCCGAGGAGCCGGAGGTGAAACCGGTTGCGGCCGAGCCGGCCTGGGTCAAGGCGCCGGAGGCCCTAGAGGCAGCGTCGGAGGCGGCGCCAGAGGCGGCGGCTATGGAGGTGGAGGTGGCCTCCATCGCAATCGTCGCGTCAGAGTGGCAGGAGGCGGAGGCGGTGACGGTGCTGGGCAGGAGGGGGGGGGGCGACGGGAAGCGACTCCCGGGACCCTGCCGTCATCAACCCGCCCCCGGCGGCTGGGGCCGTGGCGAGCCCGGGGGTCAGCGGCGGACGGGCCCGGAGGACCCTGCGATCGATGCAGGAGGTGCTCTGAGACATGGAGGCGTTGGCGCATGCACCAGCCCTGCCGGCTCCCCAAGCGGGCGGGCCGGTCCCCACCTTCGGGGACTTGGGGAGCGTCTTGGACCGGTGTCGATAGGAGCTGGCCCGGTTCGCGGAGGCGGCAGACGCCGCGCTCCAGCGTGCAGAGGTAATCCCGGTAGCTTTGTCTTAGTGTTTTCAGTAGGGCGTGTGAGCGCACCCATTGGTTGTAGCCCCCGAGATGCGGGTCGGCTGGCCAGCTAACGGGCAGCCAGGACGGATCTCTTTTGAGCGCGTCTTGATCTTTGCCTCCTTTTGACAGGAGGGAACCTCCCTGCTGCAGAAGCTATTCGAGGAGGCGGTCGCCATCCATGACCGTGACAAATACGTCTTCTACCGCCTAGAGGAGGAGTTGGCGCGCGTGCAAGGTTAGTTGAACTTCACAGGAGGGGCACATAGTCCCCGAGAGCCGGCTGACACATGTTGTGTCTTGCAGGTGAGCTGGCCACCCTTCGGGAGGAGAAGGTCGGGCTCGTCTCCGAGCGGGATCTACTGGCGGAAGACGTCCAGGCGGCCACGCAGGAGAAGGACCGGCTCGCCGTGTTGCTGGTGGACGGGGAGGCGGTCCGAGACCGGCTCAAAGCCGAGGCGGCGAAGGAGGTGGCGGCTGACGCCGCCCGAAGGACCGCTGCCTCCAAGACGAAGGGACCCGTCTCGAGAGGATGCTCGAGGAGGTCTGGAGCTCCCTTGCCGTGTCGGAGGCGGCTATGGAGGCGGAGCGGACGGTGGTGCTCAACTTTGCCCTTGGGGCAGACAATGCCATTGAGGGTAAGTGTTTTTCCCTCTCTTCTCCAGCCGGTCGCTTTTTCCCTTTGCTGATTCTTGTGTTTTCATTCGCCTTTCTTCCTTCTTCTTCTTCTTTCCCTTAGGGAGCTTCCCAAAAACTCAATGTTGCGCTGTGTGCGCCGTCGAGGAGCACCGGGAGTACCTTCGGGAACGGGGTCGCTCCGTCGAGCAGGAGGCCCCGTGGGACGTGGACGAGATCGGGCTCACCATCGAGATGCGGATGACCCATCTTGAGTGGAGCGTGGATCGGCTGAAGACAGCCGGCAAAGAGGTTATTGTCGCACTATGCTCGGGTCGCGGGGGAGATCTGATGAACCGCATGGCCCAGTGGCTAGAGCACGCCGTCCCCCGCCTCGAAGCCTGGAAGGCATCGGCCGCCCGAGCCGGGGTGCAGATGGCGCTCTGGTTCATCATGTCGTGGTATCGTCGCATGGATCTGGGCCAGCTGGCGACCATGCGGGACGTGCCGGCCGCAGGGAGGGAGGCTCGCGAGCCGGCCCTTGTCCACCGGGCCAATGAGCTCGCGTTGTATGTCGACGCGGACGAGTTCCTGCCGGCCCTTGGCAAGGACGGCGAGCCGTTGCCCAAGGACTCCTTCGGCATCCCCCAAGGCCTGGCGGATGATGAGGTTGTCGACGAGAGCACTGACTCGAGTGGCGAGACGACCGAAACTGAGGAGCCCACCTTGAAGGCCAAGGAGGCTGACCCGAAGGCAGCGACCACGTCCGAGGCAAGAGCCGAGCCGCCCAGCGACATGCCGGCTGGGGGCATGCCGGCTGGCGACGCGTCGGTAGCCTGAGCCCTCGGACATTTTTTTATCTTTATCTTTTCTCTCCCTGCTAGTTAGCCTCGAATCCACCCACTGGGGGTGTTTTATGTAATGAACTATGCTGGCCGTGAGCCGCCTTTGTCTTAACATTTATGCTATGAATATTTGCGTGTTTGCCATGCTGCTCATGTCGACTCGTTGTTATCCTGTCTTGCCCACTTGACTTTCTTTGGTCCTTCTCCTTTTCCCCTTTGGTTTTGGCCCCGCCAGCCCGACAGTCGGGAACCGGTCTGTAGCTTGGTCGGGGCGTCCGCCTCAAGTGCGCCGGTTTGAAACTTTAGGAATCGTTTGGGCTTTTCGGGATAAGTAGAGTGGTATAGACATGGCAATGGTCTGATTGGTCCTAGCCGGGGTCTCCCTTCATTTGACCTTTCGTGTGAGCCGAACCTTCCCGCCCCGAGGCCCCGTCAGCCGGACAGCCGGGAGATGGTTCTGTAGCTGGTTAGGGTGGGTAGGTTTGGCCGGCTCACATTACTTAGCAAATTTCTGGAGGAGCGATCTAGGTCCAGCCGGCTAGCGGAGTGCCATGTTCCACGAGTGCTCCGTCTCCTCACCGGAGGCGTCTCTCTTGCGCTTCTGCCGCTTCTGGGCGTCTATTAGGTAGTATGCGTTGTTGTGCAGTGCCTTGCTAACAACGAATGGGCCCTCCCATGGGGAGGACAGATTGTGTTGTTTGGCTGTTTGCTGGACCCGCCTGAGGACCAGGTCCCCTTCGCGAAAGGAGAGTGGTCGGATCCGCTTGCTATGGTAGTGCCGAAGATTCTGCTGGTAGATTGTCGTCCGGCTCAGGGCCAATTCGCGAGCTTCCTCGAGTAGGTTGACGCCATCTTCTCTTGCCTCCTTTGCGTCTTTCTCCATGTATAGGGAGACACGAGGCAAATCGAACTCAATGTCAGTGGGGATGATTGCCTCGGACCCATACACAAGGAAGAAGGGAGTGTAGCCGGTTGAACGGTTCGGGGTGGTCCTGAGACTCCAAAGGACGACCGGCAGGTCGTCGATCCAGTAGCCGGCCAACCTCACCAGCGGTGTCACGAGCCGGGGCTTGATGCCGGACAAGATGAGGTTGTTTGCCCTCTCGACCTGGCCGTTTGACTACGGATGAGAGATAGAGGCCAGGTCGAGCCGGATACCTTGCTTGGAGCAGAAACACGTGAGTGCGCCCTTGGCGAAGTTTGTGCCGTTGTCGGTGATGATGCTGTGGGGGACTCCGTAGCTTACCCTGATGTCGTCGATGAACCGGACGACCGTGGGGCCGTCCAGCTTCTTGATTGGTCGCGCCTTGATCCACTTGGCGAATTTGTCGACAGCCGCCAGCAAGTGCGTCATGCCACCTCGAGCGGTCTTGAATGGGCCCACCATGTCCAGCCCCAAAACGGCGAAGGGCCACGAGAGGGGGATGGTTTGGAGGGCTGTTGCGAGTAGGTGGCCCTGCGTGTTGAAGCGTTGGCAACCCTCGCACTCAACAACCAACTTCTTGGCCACCTCGAAAGCAGTCGGCCAGAAGAAGCCGTGGCGGAAAGCCTTAGCCACCAGGGTCCTGGAGGCGGTGTGGTGCCCACACTCACCCTAGTGGATGTCGAGGAGGATCTTCAGACCCTTTACCGGCTCGACGCATTGCTGGAAGACGCCAGTGGTGCTGCGGTGGACGAGCTCATTGTTGATGATGCCATATGCCGTGGCCCGACATTGGATTTGCCTTGCCAACGCCTTATCTTGAGGCAGCTCGCCCCGTAGGAGAAATGCCAGGATGGGCTGGGCCCACGAGGGGGCCGTGACGGGGACAGACTTGGGAGCCCCCGGGGCCAGATGACCGCCCCTGGGACCGGCTCGCCGGCCCCCGGGACTGGCTCGACAGCCCCCGGGACTGGATGATCAGTACCCAGGACCAGTTCGTCAGCCCCCGGGGCCGTCTAGTCGATGGTCATCATGACATTCGCGTCGTTGGAGCTGGCCTCCTCAGACACCGCCGACTCAATTGGTGCCGGCTGGGAGGCCGAAGGTTCGGGAGCCGGTGCGAAGGTGTCGGAGAGGCGGACGGGGCCGTCGGTGGGCCGCCGATACCCGCCAACACGAAGATTGACTCTGATCCTGGGGAAGGCTTGATCGACGACTTGAGCAGCCGTTCAAGGGAGACGCCGACTGGGATGGCCTGCTGGGTGGAGCCGATCTTTGCTAGCGCATCCGCCGCCTCGTTATCCGCCCGTGGGACGTGATGAAACTCACAACCCTCGAAGGAGCCGGTGAGCTGTTGTATGAGGAAGCGGTAGCTGGCCATGTTGGCATCCCTGGCGTACCATTCGCTAGAGACTTGCTGCACCATGAGGTCGGAGTCGCCGAAGCAGAGGATGCGCCTGATGCCGATCTCCTTGGCGAGCCAGAGGCCTTGGACGATGGCCTCATACTTGGCCACGTTGTTGGATGCGTCAAAGTGAATCTGGAGGGCGTATTTGAGCTGGACACCCTTCGAGGAGGAGAGGACTATGCCGGCACCCAGGCCGGTCCTCATTTTCGAGCCGTTGAAGTGAATGCGCCAACGCATGGAGTCAGGGGGAGGCGGCACGAACTCTGCCTCCGCCCAGTCGACGAGGAAGTCAGCCAACGCCTGTGACTTGATGGCGGTTCTTGGCTTGTACCGAATCTCGTGATCGGCGAGGGCGATGGCCCATTTGGTGATCCGGCCGGTTGAGTCCCGACCGCTCATGATTTTGCCGAGTGGGGCCGTGCCAACCACAGCGATGGCATGTTCTTGGAAGTACTGCTTGACCTCCTTGGCGGCTAAGTATATGCCATAGCACATCTTCTGGTAGTGGGGATAGTTCTGCTTGGACGCGGAGAGGACCTCGCTGAGGTAGTAGATGGGTTGCTGGACCGGTAGGGACTTGCTCTCCGCCGGCCGCTCGACCACCAGGACGATTCTGATGACGCGCGTGGTCGCCGTGATGTAGGCGAGCAAGGGTTCCTTCTTAGCCAGCACGGCTAGGATGGGCGCGTGGGTGAGAGCCTTCTTGAGGCCGTGGAAAGCCTCGTCCGCCTCGTCGAGCCAGTCAAATATGCCTGGCTTCTTGGTTTGACCTGGCTCGATTAGAGCCATCTTGCGAAGGAGCCCGTAGAGGGGCAAGGCCTTCTCCCCCAGCTGGCTGATGAACCGGCTAAGCAAAGCAAGGCAGCCGGTGAACTTCTGGACGTCATGGAGCCGGGTCGGCTTGGGCATGACCTCGATCACGCTGATCTTCTTGGGGTTAGCTTCGATACCGCGAGCGGACACTAAGAAACCCAAGAGTTGACCAGCCGGGATGCCGAAGACATACTTCTCTAGGTTGAGATTGATCTTATACTCGCGCAAGTTTGCGAAGGTCTCCGAGAGGTCGTCGAGGAGGCTGAAGTGCTTCTTGGTTTTGACGACGATGCCATCAATGTAGACGTGGAAATTTCTGCCTATCTAAGGTAGGAGGCACTTCTGCATGCACCGTTGTAAGGTGGTGCATGCATTCTTCAGGCCGAAGGACATGGTGATGTAGCAGTAGGCCCCAAAGGGCATGATGAAGGAGGACTTGAGTCGGTCTTCCGGTTCCAGCTTGATCTGGTGGTAGCCAGAGTAGGCGTCTAGGAAGGACATCAAGTCGCAGCCGGCCGTGGAGTCAATGACTTGATCGATCCGTGGTAGAGCGAATGGGTCCTTGGGACATGCCTTGTTCAGGCTAGTGTATTCGATGGATATGCGCCAGGTCTTGTTCTTCTTCAGCACTAGGACTGGGTTGGCCAGCCAATCCGGGTGGACCACTTCCATGATGAATCCGGCTGTGAGAAGCCAGGCGATCTCTTCGCTTATAGTACGCCGCTTCTCCTCGGAGAAGTGATGCAAGGGTTCCTTGACCGACTTGACGTCCGGCCGAATGTGGAGTTTGTGCTCGACGAACTTCCTCGGAACACCTGGCATGTCCTTGGGGGACCATGCAAAGATGTCCTGATTCTCACGGAGGAAGTCGACGAGCTCGCCTTCCTATTTGGTGTTGAGGTGAGAGCCGATGGTGACGCACTGAGCCGGATTGTCCAGGTCGAGCGGAATTTGCTTGTTGTCTTTGGACGGCTGGAAGTAGGCCTCGCGGAAAGATTGCGAGGGAGGAGCCGGCATGGCCGGCTGGCTGGCAGCAAGGGCCATGAGCCGGTCAAGCTGCCATTTCTCCTCGGTGATCTTCAGGGCCTCAGCCAGCCGGCTGGCGTCTCGAGCGCACTCGAGCAACATCTTGTAGTCACCCGTGATGGTGATGATTCCCTTGTGGTCCAACATCTTGAGCTTGAGGTAGGCATAATGGGGGATCGCCATGAAGTTGACAAGAGCCGGTCGGCCCAACAGCGCGTGGTAGGGTCTTGCGAGGTCCACAACCTCGAACAGCACCGGATCGCGGCGGAAGTGATCGGGTCTGCCGAAGAGGACGTCGAGTGTGATCTTGTCGACAGGGGAGCAGGACTTTCCAGGCACGATGCCATGGAAGATCGTTTGGCTCGCCTGTAGGTCCTCTATCTTTAGCCCCAGCTTGTGCATAGTGTCGAGGTAGAGGATGTTGATGCTGCTGCCTCCATCTATCAGCACCCATGAGAAGCGGCAAGTTCGTTGCTTAGTGGTGATGGTGGGGTCAAGGACCAGGGCATAGCTGTCGGGATTCAGCATCACTTCGGTGTGATCGGCCTAGCTCAAAGTGACCAGCTCCTCCGACCAGTGCATGGACTAGGGAGTTGCCGGCATGGTGGTGTTCACCTCATGTCGGAGCTGGCGTTGAGCATGTTTTCCTGTCTCTTCATTGGTGAAGACGACGTAGCAACCGTCCTGGTTGGGGAACTAGTCAATTAGACGACCGTCGTCCTGGGCCGGAGCCGACGCTGGGGCGGCAGCTTGGGCTGGGGCAGGCATGCGGGCTGGCGGCGCGGGAGGATCCAGAAGGCCGTCCCCTCGGGCCAATCGATGTGAGAAGCTGCACTTCTGGAGCGTGTGCGTAGAGGCTTTGGCCCCTGAGTGGTTCTTGCAGGGGAGGTCGAGCATCTGCTCAAAGGTGAGCTTTGGCTGCCAGGCAGCCTTGCCAGTGCGCTGACGTTGGCTGGAAGACTAGGCAGCCGACTCCTGCTCCTCAATGGTGCTGACCTACCGACCCCCGTAGCGGGGATCTGGCTGGTCGTTCTTGCGTTTGTTGTTCTGCGGCTGCCGGTTGTCGGCAGCCGGCCGGGATGTTGCCGGCGTCGCTGTTGCCTTGGCGGGCAGGGTCATCTTGACTCGGATGGCTGAATCAGCTGTGGCGTCCTTGTCCACCTTGGTCATGAGCTCGCCAAGCATGGCCGGCTTGGAGCACAGAAGCTTATGCTTGAGAGGGGTGCCGTCTCGGTAGCCTTCAATGAAGTATTGCAAGGCTTGCACTTCGTACACCCCCTCGCAAGATTTGTGGAGCTCGGTCAACCGAGTGAGGTAGTCGCGGAGGGATTCGTTCGGCCCCTGAACGCACATAGCGAGTTCACGGGGACGGCCAGGCCGCTTGTAGGTACTGGTGAAGTTGCAGACGAAGGACTCCTCGAAGTCCGTCCAAGTGTTCATGCTACCGTCTGCCACGCTGTTGAGCCAGGTGCGGGCCGAGCCAATCAACATGAGGGGGGCATAGCAATCTGCTACGCGCTTGTTCCCCCTCGCGATGCCAACTGCGGTGGTGTAGTCGATCAACCAGTCTTCGAGCTTGGCTGCCCTGTTATATTTCGGGGTGTCCCGAGGGAGCGTGAAGCCGGTTGGAAAAGGCTCAGTGCGGATCCGAGGGCCAAAGCAAGCCGGACCAATCGAGCCCTCCTCCTCAAGGAGGGCGGACTGTGCGAGTTTGTCGATGCGGTTGCGGGCGTCGTTCTCGCTGCAGGAGACGCATGGTCTGAGCCGAGCCGAGAGCTCAAGGCGGACGATAGGTGGAACCGATTGCCCCGACTCGTGCCGCAGGGGCGGCGTGTGCTCACGGTTGCGCCGGCTGCTAGATGCCGGTGCTTTGTGATGGCGGACGCTTCGAGGCGGGTTGTTGGTGCGCCGACTGTTAACAACCGGCTGCTCGCTCCCCGGCGGCTGAGAGGGCCGGGGGTAGTTCATCTCGTCCCAGCGGTCGGAGACACGAGGGGAGCAAGAGTACTGGGCCTCCTGGCGGCCGGCAGTTCTCGTGCCCTCGTGCTCAGGCCGGGGGCTGCCGCCCATCGTGAGAAGATGCTGCTACGCATCAGCAGCATCGATGAGCTACTTGATGTGGCGCTCGTGGGCGGTACGCTCTTCACCCTCCAAGGTGGCCAATTCCTTGTAGGCCACCTTGAGAGCCCGCAGGTTGGTTGCGGGGGTGTCGTAGACGGGCATCTTGCCGCTGAGGTTTCGGCGACCACGCGACCGTGGTCGTGCATAGCCCCACGCCGGCTGGGCTCGGTGCCAGCCGGGGTGAGTCAGTAGGCGGAAGCGTACTCCATGCGGCGCCACGTGGCCGCGAGGGCGGTGGCGTCCTCCAACAGGACGCGACAAGATGCCTCGAGATCGGCCGCGGCGGTGTCGGGGTTCGTCGTCGGGGCGATAGGAATACTCAAGCCCCGGAGGACCACACCGAGCGGGTCAGACATGCCGACGTGGGCAGCGGCAGCGCTAGCCACGGCCCGCGCCCATCCGGAAGCGCTGGAGGAAGTGATGGCCATCACTCCCACGCGACCGTGAGAGCCACTGGACTGAGTCGCAGCAAGTGTGCCCATAGCCGTGGGCTGGCCGGCGCAGACGAGCACCTATGCGGGGTACTCGTCAGCGGCCGGAGTCTCGACGAGGTTGAGCCCGCCGAAGCGCTCGGTGAGCGCATCGATGTCGGCCGTGAGGCCGACGGAGTTACCCGCAGGGCATGATGGAGCAAGCCCCACGAGCCCGTGATTTCTCCTGGACGTGCGGTGACGGCGGGGAATGGCGAGGGGTCCCGCCCGGAGAATGAATCCGGCTGGCGCCGCGTACGGCCCCACGATGGGCGCCAACTGTCGTCGTTTTCTCACGATAGATGCCATAGGGTGGCTTATCGTAGGTGGTTGGGGCGGAGAACGCCGATGTGCTCCGGGAGCGAGATTGGGCACAAGCGGTGATGACGCACGATGTACCCAGGTTTAGGGTCCTCCGAGGGAGGTAATAGCCCAAGTCCTGCTTGGTTTAGTTGGATGGATGAGTATGTACACAAGGGCGCTCCTGGAGTTGTGTTTGGAGGAGGAAGAAGGAGCAACCAACTCACTTCTTCTACTGCTAGAGGGGGTTTGAGAGCTCTGTGTGTGTGTGGGAATGATCGTCCGTCCCCCTTGCATGGGGGGCTCGGGGGGTTTTATAGGCCAACCCCCCGGCTCTTATAATAAGTTCTAAGTACAGGGGCGGGGGGACCCGGCTGGCAGTCTCTCCGGCTGGCCAGGGGGTCCCACCATTCGTGTCTTCTCGTTGTCGGTGGGGTCAGATGGCTGAGCGGTCCCATCTCCCGTTGGGGCCCGCTAGCCGGCTCTGCGATTGGCCCTCGCCCACCTACCATGGCACGGGTTGCCTGGGGGGCGTCGCCTAGCGCTAGCCGGCCGAAGTGTTGGGAATGTTGCATGGGAAACAAAAATTTCCTACGCACACACAGATCTATCCATGGTGATGAGCATCTACGAGAGGGAGAGTAGATCTACATACCCTTGTAGATCGCTAAGCGGGAAGTGTTAAGAAACACGGTTGGTGTAGTCGAACGTCTTCGCAATCCAAATCGCCGTGCTTCCCGTGATCCAATCACGATACATCCCGCGATCCAATCACGATCTGTCACGCGATCCGATCACGATCCGTCCCACGAACTTGATCACGATCCTTCCGATCTAGTACCGAACGAAGGGCACCTCCGCGTTCAGCAGACTTAGAGCTTGATGACGATCTACATCGTCTTGATCTAGCAAGAAGGAGTGGAGACGAAGAAGAGTTCTCCGGCAGCCTGACGATGCTCCGGCGATGGTGGTGGAGCAATTTCGGCAGGGCTTCGCCTAAGCACTGCAGAAATCCGATCTAGAGGAGAAACTATGCACTGGAGGAACGGGTAGCACGTGGCTGAAATTCTAGTGCAAAAACCCTCTATACCACCAGTATATATAGGAGGAAGAGAGGAGAGGAGGCAGCCTTATCTTCCCAAGCCAAGGGCTTCGGCCGAAAGGAGTTGGAGGAGGTGGAGTCCACCTCCAATCCTAGTAGGACTAGGATTCACCTATTTTGCCCTTTTTCCCACCTTTTCTCTTGGTTTTTTTTCTTCAAGCCGCATGGTCCTCTTGTGGTTGTTCCACCAGCCCACTAAGGGCTGGTTTCCACTCTACCACAGTCCATGTAGCCTCTTGCGTCGAAATACCCCTCCCGGAGGTCTCCCAGTACACTACCAGCACTCCTGGTACACTACCGATGAGCCCGAAACTTTTCCGGCGGCCAAAATAGGACTTCCTATATATGAATCTTTACCTCCGGACCATTACGGAGCTCCTCATGACATCCGGGATCTCATCCGGGACTCCGAACAAACTTTGGTCACCACCATACATAACTCTATACTATCGAAACGTCACCAAACCTTAAGTGTGCAGACCCTGCGGGTTCGAGAACTATGTAGACATGACCAAGACACCTCTATGGTCAATAACCAAGGGAGGGATCTGGATGTCCACATTGGTTCCTACATATTCTACGAAGATCTTTATCGGTTGAACCTCTATGTCAAGGATTCAGTTAATCCTGTATGATGCCCTTTATTCTTCGGTATGTTACTTGCCCGAGATTCGATCGTCGGTATCTCCATACCTACTTCAACCTCATTACTGGAAAGTCTCTTTACTCGTTCCGTAATACAAGATCCCGTAAGTAACACTTAGTCACATTGCTTGCAAGGCTTATTGTGATGTTGTATTACCGAGTGGGCCCTGAGATACCTCTCCGTCACACGGAGTAACAAATCCCAGTCTTGATCCATGCCAACTCAACAGACACCCTCGGAGACACCTATAGAGCACCTTTATAGTCACCCAATTACGTTGCAACGTTTGATACACACAAGGCACTCCTCCGATATCTGTGAGTTGCATGATCTCATGGTCATAGGAACATATACTTGACATGCAGAAAACTGTAGCAATAACCTGACACGATCATAAGCTACGTTTGTAGTTTGGGTTTTGTCCATCACATTATTCTCCTAATGATGTGATCCCGTTATCAAATGACATCTCATGTCCATGGCTAGGAAACCTTAACCATCTTTCGATCAACGAGCTAGTTCACTAGAGGCATACTAGGGACATTGTGTTTGTCTATGTATCCACACATGTATCCATGTTTCCAATTAATACAATTATAGCATGGATAATAACCGATTATCATGAACAAGGAAATACAATAATAAAACTTTATTTATTGCCTCTAGGGCATATTTCCAACAGTCTCCCACTTGCACTAGAGTCAATAATCTAGTTCACATCACTATGTGATTTACATTGTAATGAATCGAACACCCATGCAGTTCTGGTGTTGATCATGTTTAGCCCCTGGAAGAGGTTTAGTCAACGGGTCTGCAACATTCAGATCCGTGTGCACTTTGCAAATATTTATGTCTTTCTCCACAATGTAATCGCGGATGGAGTTGAAGCGTCGCTTTATGTGTCTGGTCCTCTTGTGAAACCTTGGTTCCTTGGCCAAAGCAATTGCACCAGTGTTGTCACAGAACAGGTTCATTGGATTCAGTGCACTAGGCACTACTCCAAGATCTTTCATGAACTGCTTCATCCAGACACCTTCCTTTGCCGCTTCCGAGGCTGCGATGTATTCCGCTTCGCACGTAGAATCAGCTAACATGCTTTGCTTGGAACTGCACCGGCTTACTGCTCCCCCGTTAAGAATAAATACGTATCCTGTTTGTGATTTAGAGTCGTCCGGATCAGTGTCAAAGCTTGCATCGACGTAACCCTTTACGACGAGCTCTTCATCACCTCCATAAACGAGAAACATTTCCTTAGTCCTTTTCAGGTACTTAAGGATATTCTTGACTGCTTGCCAGTGCTCCATTCCAGGATCACTTTGAAAACTTCCAGCCATACTTATGGCAAGGCTGACATCGGGTCTTGTGCACAGCATTGCATACATGATAGAGCCTATGGCTAAAGCATAGGGGATGACACTCATCTTTTCTCTATCTTCTGCAGTTATTGGGCATTGAGTCTTAGTCAACTTCACACCTTGTAACACAGGCAAGAACCCCTTCTTGGACTATTCCATTTTGAACTTCTTCAAAACTTTGTCAAGGTATGTGCTCTGTGAAAGTGCTATTAAGCGTCTCGATCTATCTCTATAGATCTTAATGCCTAATATGAAAGAAGCTTCTCCTAGGTCCTTCATTGAAAAACTCTTGTTCAAATATTCCTTCACGCTTTCCAGCATTTATATATTGTTTCCAATCAGCAATATGTCATCCACATATAATACTAGAAATGCTATAGAGCTCCCACTCACTTTCTTGTAAATACAAGCTTCTCTGTAAACTTGTATAAACTCAAACGCTTTGATCACCTCATCAAAGCGCTTATTCCAACTCCGAGATGCTTGCACCAGTCCATAAATGGATCGTTGGAGTTTGCAAACTTTGCCAGCGTTCTCTGGATTGAAAAAACCTTTGGGTTGCATCATATTCAACTCTTCCTTAAGGAAACCGTTGAGGAATGCTGTTTTGACATCCATGTGCCAAATTTCATAGTCGAAATAAGCAACTATTGCTAACATGATTCTGACAGACTTAAGCATCGCTACGGGTGAGAAAGTCTCATCGTAGTCAACTGCTTGAACTTGTGAAAACCCCGTTGCCACAAGTCATGCTTTATAGGCGGTGACATTACCGTCTGCGTCTGTCTTCTTCTTAAAGATCCATTTGTTCTGAATGGCTTTCGCCCTTCAGGTAATAGTTCCAAAGTCCATACTTTGTTTTCATACATGGATCCCATGTCGGATTTCATGGCCTCAAACCATTTCTCAGAATCCTGGCCCATCACAGCTCCTCCATAGCTCGTAGGTTCATTGTTGTCCAACAACATGACCTCCAAGACAGGGTTGCCATACCACTTAGGGGTAGTACGCGGCCTTATCGACCTACGAGGTTCAATAGCAGCTTGATCCAAAGCTTCATGATCATCATCATTAACTTCTTCTTCTACCGTCGAAGGTTCCACAGAAACATCTTTCTGCGTTGCACTACTTTCTGGTTGAAGTAAAGGTTCAATAACCTCATCAAGCTCTATTTTCCTCCCACTCAATTCTTTCGAGAGAAAATCTTTCTCAAGAAATGTTCCATTCTTAGCGACAAACACTTTGCCTTCGGATCTGAGATAGAAGGTATACCCGACTGTCTCTTTCGGGTATCCTGTGAAGACGCATTTCTCCGCTTTGGGTTCCAGCTCTTCAGGATGAAGCTTTTTGACATAAGCATCACATCCCCAAACTTTAAGAAATGACAACTTTGGCTTCTTGCCAAACCACAGTTCATATGGCGTCGTTTCAACGGATTTAGATGGTGCCCTATTTAAAGTGAATACAGTTGTCTCTAATGCATAACCCCAAAACGATAGTGGCAAATCAGCAAGAGACATCATAGAACGCACCATATCTAATAAGGTTCGATTATGACGTTCGGACACACCATTACGCTGTGGTGTTCCGGGAAGTGTCAACTGTGAAACAATTCCACACTGTCTTAAGTCACTGCCAAACTCATAACTCAGATATTCAGCTCCTCGATCAGATCGCAGGAACTTAACCTTCTTGTTACGATGATTCTCAACTTCACTCTGAAATTGCTTGAACTTTTCAAACATTTCAGACTTGTGTTTCATTAAGTAAATATACCCATATCTACTTAAGTCATTAGTGAAGGTGAGAAAATAACGATATCCACCACGCGCTGTAACATTCATTGGACCGCAGACATCAATATGTATGATTTCCAATAAGTCACTCGCCCGTTCCATTGTTCCAGAGAACGACATTTTAGTAATCTTGCCCATGAGGCATGGTTCACATGTGTCAAGTGATTCAAAATCAAGTGACTCCAAAAGTCCATCAACATGGAGCTTCCTCATGCATTTTACACCAATATGACCTAAACGGCAGTGCCACAAGAAAGTGGTACTATCATTATCAACTCTACATCTTTTGGCATCAATGTTATGAACATGTGTGTCATCACTATCAAGATTCAATATGAATAAACCCCTAACATTGGGTGCATGACCATAAAAGATATTACTCATATAAATAGAATAACCTTTATTCTTTGATTTAAATGAGTAACCGTCTCGCAATAAACAAGATCCAGATATAATGTTCATGCTTAACGCAGGCACTAAATAACAATTATTTAGGTTCATCACTAATCCCAATGGTAATCGAAGAGAGAGCGTGCCGACGGCTATCACATCAACCTTGGAACCATTTCCCACGTGCAACGTCACTTCGTCCTTTGTTAGCCTTCGTTTACTCCATAGTTCCTGCATTGAGTTGCAAATGTGAGAAACCGAACCGGTATCAAATACCCAGGCACTACTACGAGAGCTAGTAAGGTATACATCAATAACATGTATATCATATATACCTTGTTTTTCATTGGCCGCCTTCTTGTCAGCCAGGTACTTGGGGCAGTTCCGCTTCAAGTGACCAGTTCCTTTGCAATGAAAGCACTCAGTTTCTGGCTTGGGTCCATGTTTGGGCTTCTTTATAGGAGTAGCAACTGCTTTGCCATCCTTCTTGGTTTTACCCTTCTTTCCCTTGCCCTTGACTTTGCCATTTTTCTTGAAACTAGTGGTTGTATTGACCATCAACACTTGATGTTCTTTCTGGATTTCAGACTCAGCGACTTTTAGCATCGCAAACAGCTCGGCGACTGACTTGTTCATCCCGTGCATGTTATAGTTCATCACAAATCTCTTGTAACTAGGTGGCAGTGATTGAAGAACTCTGTCAGTGATCGCCTCTGGCGGAAGGGCAATTCCCAACTCCGCTAGACGAGTTGAATACCCAGACATTCTGAGTATATGTTCACTGATAGACCCGTTCTCCTCCATCTTGCAAGCATAGAACTTATCGGAGGTTTCATACCTCTCGATCTGGGCGTTCTTCTGAAAGATAAACTTCAACTCCTGGAACATCTCATATGCTCCATGACGTTCAAAACGTCTTTGAAGTCCCGGTTCTAAGCCATACAATATTGCACACTGAACTATTGAGTAATCTCCAGTACGTGCCTCCCAAGCGTTCTTAACGTCTTCGGAGGTCATGTCTTCTGGTTGGTCACCAAGCGGGGCATCAAGGACATATGATTTCTGGGAAGCCGTGAGGATAATCCTCAGATTACGGGCCAAGTCAACAAAGTTACTTCCATCATCTTTCAACTTATCTTTCTCTAGGAACGCATTAAAATTCAGGGGTGCTACTGCGCGAGCCATTGATCTACAACATAAATATGCAAAGTTTACTTAGACTATTGTTCAACATAATGAGTTTAGTTAATAAAATTACTAAAGCTCGCACTCAAATTGACATCCCTGAAGTCATATGAGTGTAATATGATCCAAATCCACCAACTCAAGTCTGATCATCACGTGAGTTGAGGTGGCTTCAATGTTGAACATCATTATGTTGATCATATCTACTATATGACTCATGTTTGACCTTTTGGTCTCTTGTGTTCCGAGGCCATGTCTGTACATGCTAGGCTCGTCAAGTTTAACCTGAGTGTTCTGCGCGTGCAACACTAGCTTGCACCCGTTGTATCTGAACGTAGAATCTATCACACCCGATCATCACGTGGTGTCTCAACACGACGAACTTTCGCAACAGTGCACACTCGGGAGAACACAATTTATCTTGAAATTTAAGTGAGGGATCACCTTATAATGCTATCGTCGTACTAAGCAAAACAAGGTGCATAAAAGGATTAGCATCACATGCAATTCATAAGTGACATGATATGGCCATGAACTTGTGCTTTAGATCTCCATCTTCAAAGCACAAGCATGATCTCCATCGTCACCGGCAAGACACCATGATCTCCATCATCTTCATCTCCATCAACGTGTCGCAATCGGGGTTGTCGCGCCCAACATGCTTCTACTACTATTGCTACCTTTAGCGATAAAGTAAAGCATTACATAGTGCTTAATGATTGACACGTAGGTCATACAATAATTAAAGACAACCCTATGGCTCCTGTCGGTTGTCGTACTCATCGACATGCAAGTCGTGAAATTCTATACATCACATGATCATCTCATACATCACATATATCATATCATGTAATTGGCCATATGACATCACAACATACCCTGCAAAAACAAGTTAGACGTCCTCTAATTGTTGTTGCATGTTTTATGTTGCTGCTACGGGTTTCTAGCAAGAACGATTCTCACCTACGCATAAACCACAATGGTGACACATAATTTGCTTTTCAACCTTCTCAAGGACCGCCTTTGTCGAATCTGATCCAACTAAAGTGAGAGAAACTGCCACCCGCAAGCCATCTAGGCAACAAGTTGCGTCGAGGGAACTGGTCTCTCGTAAGTGTACGAGTAATGTTGGTCCGGGCCGCTTCATCTAACAATACCGCTAAACCAAAATCCGACCAAGGGAGGAAGCAATCTAAGCATCAGCGCCCACAAACCTTTTGTGTTCTACTCGAGATCTCATCAACACATAGACCTAGCTCATGATGCCACTGTTGGGAACATTGCATGGGAAACAAAAAATTTCCTACGCACACACAGATCTATCCATGGTTATGAGCATCTACGAGAGGGAGAGTAGATCTACATACCCTTGTAGATCGCTAAGCGGGAAGCGTTAAGAAACGCGGCTGGTGTAGTCGAACGTCTTCACGATCCAAATCGCCGTGCATCCCACGACACAATCACGATCCGTCCCGCGATCCAATCACGATCCATCCCGCGATCCGATCACGATCCGTCCCACGAACTTGATCACGATCCTTTCGATCTAGTACCAAACGGACGACACCTCCGCGTTCAGCACACGTACAGCTTGATGACGATCTCCACCGTCTTGATCCAGCAAGAAGGAGTGTAGAGGAAGAAGAGTTCTCCAGCAGCCTGATGGCGCTCCGGCTATGGTGGTGGAGCAATTCCGGCAGGGCTTCGCCTAAGCACTGCAGAAATCCGATCTAGAGGAGAAACTATGCACTGGAGGAACGGGTAGCTCGTGGCTGAAATTCTAGTGCAAAAACCCTCTATACCACCAGTATATATCGGAGGAAGAGAGGAGAGGAGGCAGCCTTGGCTTCCCAAGCCAAGGGCTTCGGCTGAAAGGAGGTGGAGGAGGTGGAATCCACCTCCAATCCTAGTAGGACTAGGATTCACCTATTTTGCCCTTTTTCCCACCTTTTCTCTTGGGTTTTTTTTCTTCCAGCCACATGGGCCTCTTGTGGTTGTTCCACCAGCCCACTAAGGGCTGGTTTCCACTCTCCCACAGCCAATGTAGCCTCTTGGGTCGAAATACCCCTCCCAGAGGTCTCCAGGTACACTACCGGCACTCCCGATACACTACCGATGAGCCCGAAACTTTTCCGGCGACCAAAATAGGACTTCCTATATATGAACCTTTACCTCCAGACCATTCCGGAGATCCTCGTGACCTCCGGGATCTCATCCAGGACTCCGAACAAACTTCGGTCACCACCATACATAACTCTATACTACCGAAACGTCACCAAACCTTAAGTGTGCAGACCCTGTGGGTTTGAGAACTATGTAGACATGACCGAGACACCTCTATGGTTAATAACCAATGGCGGGACCTGGATGTCCGCATTGGTTCCTACATATTCTACGAAGATCTTTATCGGTCGAACCTCTATGTCAGGGATTCAGTTAATCCCGTATGATGTTCCCTCTGTTCTTTGGTATGTTACTTGCCCGAGATTCGATCGTCGGTATCTCCATACCTAGTTCAACCTCGTTACTGGCAAGTCTCTTTACTCGTTCTATAATATAAGATCCCATAACTAACACTTAGTCACATTGCTTGCAAGGATTATTGTGATGTTGTATTACCGAGTGGGCCCTGAGATACCTCTCCGTAACACGGAGTAACAAATCCCAGTCTTGATCCATGCCAACTCAACAGACACCCTCGGAGACACCTGTAGAGCACCTTTATAGTCACCCAGTTACGTTGCGACATTTGATACACACAAGGAACTCCTCCGATATCTGTGAGTTGCATGATCTCATGGTCATAGGAACATATACTTGACAGGCAGAAAACAGTAGCAATAAACTGACACGATCATACGCTACATTTGTAGTTTGGGTCTTGTCCATCACATTATTCTCCTAATGATGTGATCCCATTATCAAGTGACATCTCATGTCCATGGCTAGGAAACGTTAGCCACCTTTCGATCAACGAGCTAGTTCACTAGAGGCATACTAGGGACATTGTGTTTGTCTATGTATCCACACATGTATCCATGTTTCCAATTAATAAATTATAGCATGGATAATAAACGATTATCATGAACAAGGAAATACAATAATAAATACTTTATTTATTGCCTCTAGGGCATATTTCCAACACGAAGTCTCCGGTACGACCGGTCGCACTGTAGCCACACCGAGGCAGGTAATCAAGTGGGTGTGGGCGTGCCGACACTGTTCCCTCGCCCGGTCGTGCTCGCCAAGGTCAGCGGCCGGGACGGACGGACTGTAGCCACGCGCTGCAGTGCAATCAGCGGCCACTGTAGCCATAGGGCCGTCCGTCGTGCCATTCGCTTCGTGTCGTTGTACCCGTGCGCAGAGGGATGGGACATCGCACGTCCATCCCAGGGTCAATGGGGGAGGCAGCTTAGAGGCAGCCGGCCGTGCCCAGCCGGCCGGGAGTCGGGCCGGCTCCTTGACTAGCCGTCCGGGGCGCCAGCCGGCGCCAACTCGAGCCGGACGTCCTCCAGCCGGCCTCGACCAGCCAGCCGCGTAGTTTTTCTTCGAAGGGAAAGGGGGAGCACCCCGTTGCTTTGGCCTACCCAGGGGTAATAACCCCGTCATGTGTTTCATTAAGTAAATATACCCATATCTACTAAAGTCATCACTGAAGGTAAGAAAATAACAATATCCACCGTGCGCCTCAATGCTCATTGGACCGCACACATCAGTATGTATGATTTCCAACAAGTCACTTGGCCGTTCCATTGTTCCAGAGAACGACGTTTTAGTAATCTTGCCCATGAGGGATGGATCACATGTGTCAAGTAATTCAAAATCAAGTGACTCGAAAAGTCCATCAACATGGAGCTTCTTCATGCGTTTTACACCAATATGACCTAAACGGCAGCCACAAGAAAGTGGTACTATCATTATCAACTCTACATCTTTTGGCATCAATGTTATGAACATGTGTATCATTACTATCAAGATTCAATATGAATAAACCCCTCACATTGGGTGCATGACCATAAAAGATATTACTCATATAAATAGAACAACCATTATTCTCTGATTTAAATGAGTAACCATCTTGCAATAAACAAGATCCAGATATAATGTTCATGCTTAATGAAGGCACTAAATAACAAGTATTCAGGCTCATCACTAATCCCGATGCTAATCAAAGAGCGAGCGTGCCGACGGTGATCACATACCGTTGGAAGCATTTCCCACGTGCATCGTCACTTCGTCCTTTGCCAGCCTTCGTCTATTCAGTAGTTCCTGTTTTGAGTTGTAAATGTGAGCAACCGAACCGGTATCAATTACCCAGGCACTACAACGAGAGGTGGTAAGGTACACATCAATAACGTGTATGTCATATATACCTTGTTTTTTGTTGGCCGCCTTCTTGTAAGCCAGATACTTGGGGCAGTTCCGCTTCCAGTGACCAGTTCCCTTGCAATGAAAGCACTCAATTTTTTGGCTGGGTCCAGCCTTGGGTTTCTTCACGGGATGGGCAACTGCTTTGCCATTCATCCTAGAGTTACCCTTCTTGCCCTTGCCATTCTTCTTGAAACTAGTGGTTTTATTGGCCATCAACACTTGATGCTCCTTTTGAATCTCAGACTCCGCGACTTGTAACATCGCAAACAGCTCGGCGACTGACTTGTTCATCCCATGCATATTATAGTTCAAGACGAAGCTCTTGTATCTAGGTGGCAATGATTGAAGAACTTTGTCAGTGATCACCTCTGCCGGAAGGGGCATCCCCCATTCGGCCATACGGGTAGAATACCCAGACATTTAGAGTATGTGTTCACTGACAGACCTGTTCTCCTCCATTTTGCAAACATACAACTTATCTGTGGTCTCGGACTTGTCGATCCGGGCATTCTTCTGAAAGATAAACTTCAACTCCTAGAACATATCATGTGCTCCATGACGTTCAAAACGTCTTTGAAGTCTCGGTTCTAAACCATACAACATTGCAAATGAACTATTGAGTAATCATCAGAACGTGTCTGTGAGGCGTTTGCAACCTTTGTAGACTCACCTGGAGCAGGTGGATCACCAAGCGGTGCATCAAGGACATAAGCCTTCTGGGAAGCCGTGAGGATAATCCTTAGATTATGGGCCCGTTCCACAAACTTACTTCCATCATCTTTCAACTTAGCTTTCTCTAGGAATGCATTAAAATTCAGGGGTGCTACTGCGCGAGCCATTGATATACAACATAAATATGCAAAGGTTACTAAGAGTATTGTTCAAGATAAGGAGTTTAGACTATTTCAAACTAACATCTCTCAGGTCATCTGAGTGATACATGATCCAAATTGACCAACTCAAGTCCGATCATCACATGAGTTGAAGTGGTTTCAATGGCGAACATCATCATGTTGATCATATCTACTATATGACTCATGTTCGACCTTTCGGTCTCTTGTGTTCTGAGGCCATGTTTGTACATGCTAGACTCGTCAAGTTTAACCCGGGTGTTCCGCATGTGCAACACTGGCTTGCACCCGTTGTATGTGAACGTAAAGTCTATCACACCTGATCATCACGTGGTGTCTCAACATCACAAACTTTCGCAAAGGTGCACACTCAGGGAGGACACAGTTCATCTTGATATTTAAGTGAGGGATCACCTTATAATGCTACCATCGTCCTAAGCAAAACAAGGTGCGTAAGAGGATTAACATCACATGCAAATCATAAGTGACATGATATGGCCATGAACTTGTGCTTTTGATGATGGGGTTATTACCCCTGGGTAGGCCAAAGCAACGGGGTCCTCCCCCTTACGCTTCGAAGAAAAACAACATGGACGGCTGGGCAAGGCTGGCTGGAGGACGTCCAGCTCGAGCTGGTGCCGGCTGGTGCCCTGGACGGCTGGTCAGGGAGCCGGCCCGACTCTCGACCGGCTGGGCACGGTCGGCTGCTTCTGGGCTGCCTCTTCCATTGACCTTGGGACGGACATGTGACGTTCCTTCCCTCTGTGCGCAGGTACAGCGACACGACGTGACCGGCACGACGGGCGGCCCTGTGGCTACCGTGGTCGCTGCCGCACTGCAAAGTGCGGCTATAGTCCTGCCGTCCAGGCCGCTGACCTCAACGAGCGTGACCAGGCAAGGGAATAGTGTCGGCATGCCCTTTCCCACTCAATTACCTGTCCCAGCGTGGCTACAGTGCCGTCGGCCGTACTAGAGACTCCGGCCGGTTGGCGCTAGGCGACGCCAACGTGACGGCCCGTGCCGGGGCAGGTGGGCGAGGGCCAATCACCGGGCCGGCTGGCGGGCCCCAATAGGATATGGGACCGCTCAGCCGGTGGCCCCTACAAGTGACGAGACGAGGCGAATGGCAGGACCCCCTAGCCAGCCAAAGAGGCTGCCAGCCGGGTCCCCCCGCCTTTGTACTTAGAACATATTATAAGAGCCGGGGGGTTGGCCTATAAAACCGCCCGAGCCCCCCATGCAACGGGGACGAATGATTACCCGCACACACACACACACTTGGAGCTCTCACGCCCCCTCTAGTAGTGGAGGAAGACGAGCCAGCTGCTCCTTATTCCTCCTCCAAACACAGCTCTAGGAGCACCCTTGTATACATACTCATCCATCCAACTAAACCAAGCAGGACCAGGGGTGTTACCTCCCTCGGAGGTCCCTGAACCTGGGTACATCGTGGGTCACCACCGCTTGAGCCCAATCTCGAACCCGGAGCCCATCGGCGTCCTCCGGCCCCAACACCCACGATAAGCCACCCTATGGCATCTGTCATGAGAAAACGACGATAGTTGGTGCCCACCGTGGGGCCGTACGCGGCGCTGGACGGATTCATGCTCCGGGCAGGACCCCTCGCCATTCCCTACCGTCGCCGCACGTCCAGGCAAAATCGCGGGCTCGTGGGGCTTGCTCCGGCACGCCCTGCGGGCAATTTCGTCGGCCTCATGACCGACATCGACGCGCTCACCAAGCGCTTCGGTAGGCTCAGCCTCGCCAAGACTCCGGCCACTGACGAGTACCCCGCGCAGGTGCTCGTCTGTGCCGGTCCGCCCACGGCTGTGGGCGCACTCGCTGTGACTCAGTCCAACGGCTCTCATGGTCATGTGGGAGTAATGGCCATCACTTCCTCCACCGCTTCCGGGCGAGCGCGGGTCGCGGCTAACACTGCCGCTGCCTGCGTCGGCACGTCCGACCCGCTCCGCGCGGCCCTCCGGGGTTTGAGCACTCCGATCGCCCCAACGGCGAACCCCGATACCGTCACGGCCGATCTCGAGGCAGCTCATCGCGTCCTGTTCGAGGACGTTGTAACACCCTATTACGCCTGGCAGGATCTAGACTGGCCCCATAGACCAACACTAGTCTTTCCTGCGCACTTTGTCCTCACTCGTGCGCACCCGGGACCAACTTCCCGGTCGGTCACCCAGCCTTGGAGTTCTTTTCGAGTGATGCCATGCCCCACATGCCCGTGCACCTGATACCAATTGTACACCCTGTTATGCCTAGCGGGATCTAGACTGGCCCCACGGACCAACACTAGTCTATCCCTGCGCACTTTGTCCTCACTCGTGCGCACCCGGGACCAACTTCCCGATCGGTCACCCATCCTAGAATCGCTCCAAGCCAAGCACGCTTAACTTTGGAGTTCTTTTCGAGTGGGCTCCCGGAAAAGAAGGAATTCCGTGTTTATATGAGTAGTCTATCATTCCTATTAAGCCAGGCTCTCACAGACGCCACCGCCCACGCGCCCACGCGACGCCGCATGGAGGCGGCACAACGTGAGTACGCTTCCGCCTACGGACTCACCCCGGCTGGCACCGAGCCCATCCGGCATGGTCCTGTGCGTGACCGCGGTCGTGTGGTCGCCAAAATCCTCGGCGGCAAGATGCCCGTCTATGACACCCCCGCATCCAACCTGCGGGCTCTCAAGGTGGCCTACGAGGAATTGGCCACCTTGGAGGGCAAAGAGCGTACCGCCCACAAGCGCCACATCAAGGAGCCCGCAGGGATGATATGAACTGCCCTCGGCCCTCTCAGCCGCCAGGGAGCGAGTAGACGGGTGTTAACAGCCGGCGCACCAACAAACCGCCTCGAAGCGGTCGCCATCAAGAAGCGCCGGCATCCGGTAGCCGGTGTAGCTGCGGGCACACGCCGCCCCCACGGCGCGAGTCGAGACAATTGGTTCCACCTACCGTCCGCCCCGAGCTCTCGACTCGGCTCAGACCATGCGTCCCCCGCAGAGAGAACAACGCCCGCAACCGCATCGACAAACTCGCGCAATCCGCCCTCCTTGAGGAGGAGGGCTCTATTGGTCTAGCTTGCTTTGGCCCCCGGATCCGCACCGAGCCTTTTCCAACCGGCTTTACGCTCCCTCAGGACACCCCGAAATATAACGGGGAAGCCAAGCCCGAGGACTAGCTAATCGACTACACCACCGCGGTTGGCAACGCCAGGGGGAACAAGCGCGTAGCCGTTCGCTATGCCCCCTCATGTTGATCGGCTCGGGCCGCACCTGGCTCAACAGCCTGGCGGTCAGCAACATCAACACTTGGACGAACTTCGAGGAGGCCTTCGTCCACAACTTCACCGCTACTGACAAGCGGCCTAGCCATCCCCGTGAACTCGCTATGTGCATTCAGGGGCCGGACGAATCCCTTTGCGACTACCTCACTCGGTGAACTGAGCTCCGCAACTCCTACGAGGGGGTGCACGAAGTACAAGCCGTACAGTACTTCATTGAAGTCTGCCGAGACGGCACCCCCCACAAGCACAAGCTTCTGTGCTCCAAGCCAGCCACGCTTGCCAAGCTCATGACCAGGGCAGACAAGGACGACACGGCCGATTTGGCCATCCGGGTTAAGACGACCCTGCCTGCCAAGGCAACGACAACACCGGCCACGACCCGGGCGGCAGCCAACAACCGGCACCCGCAAAACAACAAGAGCAAGAACGACCAGCCGGATCCCTGCTACGGGAGCCAGAAGGTCAACACCATCGAGGAGCAGGAGCCGGCTGCCTAGCCTTCCAGCCAGCGCCAGCGCACTTGCAAGGCTGCCTAGCAGCCGAAGCTCACATTCGAGCAAATGCTCGACCTCCCCTGTAAGAACCACTCAGGGGCCAACCCTCTACGCACACGTTTCGACAGTGCAGCTTCTCACAGCGATTGGCCCGGGGGAACGGCCTTCGGGCTCCTCCCTGTGACAACCCAAGTGCTGTCCCTACCTTATTTGGCATGTAATCCATATGTATGACCTTGTGACATGAGCTATGGGATGTTTGGCTCCTTGTCATTCATGTGTTCTTCTTGTATTCATTCATTCATGCATCATGGCATCCATCATTTCATCTTCATGCCTTACATGTTTTGCTTGTGTTTGTGGGTCTTCTATTGGATCTTGTGTATGTGGTTTGTGCCTTGTGTTGTTGTGGCTTGAGAGTGGTGGTTGGCTTGTGTGAATCTCTCAACCTCTTGTCCTCCCCCTCATTCCCTTTGCAACCCCTTCTTCCAAATATCCCTTTTCCTAATTATTAATTATGTATAGATTTCAAGTTGTTATAAAACCATTTTAAAAATGTTCATGTGTTGGCCCAATATGTCCTATGAATATTGGGAGTGTAGCTTTTCATATTTGAATAGGTTTGGTTTCTGAAAACTATTTAAGCAGGGGTTGTTTTATTATTATATTAATAAAACAACTTGTTTTTTTTTAAATCAACCTAATATTTTATTTAATAGGAGCATTTTGTCTTCTTCTCAAAAGTGTTTTTGTTTTGGGCTAAAACCTTTTATAAATGCCAGGGGGAATTAATTGTGTTGGCTGTTTAAGTAAAGGGAAGAAAACCCTGGGTTTTTTCGTCTGAGAGAGTGAGAGAGAGGCAGGTGGGCCGAGGCCCAGACCAGGAGCACAGTGACGGCCACCTGCACCGCTCCCCTCTGTTTCCGTCAGTGTCGCCTATGTGTGTGCACGAGCAGAGCAGCAGCAGGAGCTCTGCCGTCCGTCGCCGTTAGCCCAGTCGTCGAGGCCCTCCTATTTAAGCCTCGGCGTGCGTGCCCCTCCGCGCTAGGGTTCCTTCTTCCTCCCTCCGCTGCCGCAGCTCTTCCTTCCTCCTCTTTCCTTTCTCCCCTCTTATGTCAGCGAGCCGCACCCGGTAAGTTCAGAGAAGGAGAGTTCGTCGCGCCTCCGGTAGTGTTCGTCGCTATCGGAGATGGCAGGGAGGTTCCCGCTGCCGTCCGCGTCTCGTTCCTGGTGCTAGGAGGCCTCGAAAGGGCTTCTTCTTCTTCCTCCCCGTTGCCGGATCGTCGCCGAACCTTCTTCCTCTCCGCGTGCGTCGTCTCCGCCTCTCCTTCCCCTTCGTCGTCGTCGCTCGCGCCCCCGTGTCTCCGTGAGGCCCTCGGTGAGCAGCCCGTCCTCGTCGTCCCTTCTCCTCGCCATATTTCATAGTCGCGTCGCCGTAGCCATCGTCGCTGACGCTCGAAAGCTTCGAGCTTGAGCTCGCCTTCGGTCCCCCTCGTCGCGAGATGAGGTGAGGGATGAGTTCCCCGTAGTGCCTCGCTTCGATTCCTCCCATCCGCGTCGCCGGAGACCCCGTGTGCTCGCCGGGATGCTCGTCGCCGTGATTTGTCGCTGCTCTCTGCTCGTTCTTCAGTTTTGTCAGGCTATGCTTGCGCGTGTGTTCAATAGGGCTGCTTCTCCCCTTCTGTTAAGACCCGAGCCCGTAGCCCAGTGGTAGAGCGTGTGCGTTGCATGCAAGGAGTCTGGGGTTCGATCCCCCCTTCTCCCCTTTTTTTGTTTTTTCTTCCCTTTTTATTTCTCTCTTTCTTTCTTTTCCTTGCTTGTGGTATGTATATATGTATGTGATGTGTAGATTCTAAGTATTCTTTTGTTTTTTTCATGTATATATGGTGGTGTGTGAGTGCCTTGCATGTATACATGGATATGTGTGTGTGTACACCTAGTGTATACATACACATATGTATGTGGGGTTAGTAGTGCATATGAGTGTGTGTTAGTGTTGTGAGTGTGTGTGTGTGCATGTGGGCACATGCACTTGTGAGGTGTTGGTGTGGTGTGTGTGTGTATGCACCCATGTGCATATACACCCATGCATGCGAATGTTTGTAATGTTGTATGTGTGAGCTTGTGAGTGTGTGTGTGGGTCATATGTGTGTATGTGCCTTGCACACACCCACATATGAGTGTAGTGGGTGAGTGTAGCATAGTGTGGTGCTATGTGTGTGTATGTGTGTGTTACACCCACACATACATATGTAGGTGTGTTAGTGAGTGGTGTGTGTAGGGTGTGTGGTGCACCATGTAGTGTGTGCTTGGCACATGGGGTGTGCCATGTGATGTATGTGAGTGTGAGTGGTGTGTGTATGTCTTCATACACTCACCCATGTGATGTGTAGCTCCATGTGTACGGTTTTACCTATTTTGAGCATATAAGCATGAATCCTTCTCTAGCTAGTTTCATCTTTGTATTTGATGCTATGCCATGTTAACATGTCACTAGGACGCTATTTTACCACTTCCAACATGTACCAAAAAAACCACAAGTCATTTTGGGTCCATTTCCTTGCATATCCATACATGACATAAGTCACCCATAAGTTATAGGTCAAATTTCGACCTAGGTTTACTCCTACTTGCTCCAAAAAAGTATAGGGGTATGAGTAATGCTTTTGGGGTAGTTTCAACCCAGGAATGCACCTGTGAAGTCCGATTTGACTTTGGGGCAACTTGTCAAAACTGCATTTTTAGGCTGTGATGCCCTTTTGTCTTTTTCATATGAATTAATCTATGCATGTTTTCAAGTTCTTGCCAACATGAAGTTGTTAGTCAAAGTTGTTGGAAATCCCTCAGTATTTTTATTAATCCTGTGAAGTCCCTATATAAGTGGGAACCATGTTGTTTATCAAGCTACTTTCTGTTTCTGCCAACCTGCTCTAAAAATGGCTTAAGTCTGGAGAATCTGTGTTTATTGTTTTGCCATGTTAAGTGGGGTGTAGCTAGTGGTGTGTTGTGAATTTGACCATGTTCACTGTTAGTTAATTGTAGTAGTTATTGTCATCTACCATCCTGTCAATTTTCATGCCATTTGGAGCTTCCTAGCATATCTAACCAGTGCTGGTAACCTGTTACTTTATTAACCCAGATTCCAGAAAAACTGGAATTTTCGCAAAGTCCCTAAAAACCTGTTTCATCATGCCTACTTGACAGCTCCATGCATAGTGATGTGTAGCCCTTTTGCTGATTTTATAGTTGGATGAATTGGTGTGTGTGTGGTGTAGTTTATGTTCATGTCTTGGTTGTGGCTGTAGAGTTCCTGTAGCAATAGTTGTGAGCTTTTCAAATTGCTATGTTGCTGTTTTGGGACAGATTGAGTGCTCTTTTGTTTTGTGAGTTGTGGGAGCTATGCTCCATGGAATTGAGTGATTCTTGGGTCTATTGTGATTTAATTTTCATCACCTATCTAGTGGATACCTTGGAATGCCAAGAATTAGCCCAGGTATTTGGTGGTCTTGTGTTTTGCCTTCGTACCTTGTCATGAGCGTATCTCGAGAATCGTAGCTCCGTTCCTCGCGATCTGTATATGCATTTCCATCCATATTTTCCATGTTCATGCATGTCTACATAACTTAACATGAGGTTCTGTCCAGAGTCATTAATCTACCACCTTTGCATGTGAAACTTGACTAGAATTGGATCCCGCTACGTGTTCAGCTGAAGAACCAACAGGCAAGATGATCGTACCCGGATCCCAATACTATGTTTGCTTGCTAGTTTCTCGTTCTTATCATTACAATTGCGCTACCTACCACATGATATCAGCCTCCATGTTGCCATTTCAGCCTCTAACCTCCACGTCCCAGCAAACCGTTGATTGGCTAAGTTACCGCTGCCCAGCCCCTCTTATAGCGTTCTTAGTTGCAGGTGCAGGTTGTTCCATGTGATAACATGGGTTGGATAACACAAACAAATTCTGTTTTTTAATTTAACGCACATATATATGGTATTGGTGGAAGGCTTGGCCTTTTGCTAAGTGATTTGTTCTGCTCGTACCGCCATTAGTTCCTTGTAACCGGTGTTATGTTTTCCATATTTTGCACTCCTAACACGCTTAGGGTTGTTATGGGGACCCCCTTGTTTATTCGGTGGAGATTAAAACTTGTCTGGCAAGACCCAACATTGGTACTAAATTTGCTTACCAAGTTAATTAATTGCATAGGGTCTTGCAAACCCGTGGATAATTTAATCAACCCCGGGCCAGTGCTCCTCATGAGTGTTGGTCCAACCTAGAGCACTGTGCGGGGCCAACCTAGGGCAACTTGGGAGATTTCTAACAGGCCTCCGTACACTAGCTTATCCGTCGTGTCCTGAGACTGAGATACGCGGCTCTTATCGGGTTGTCGACACGTCGGGTGGTCTTGCTGGATTTGTTTTACCTTTTTCGAATGTCTTGCGTGTGGACTCTGACTTTCTTCGGGTTTTTCTCGAGGTGTTGGAATTCCTTTTGGAGTTGCCTATGATGATCGCGAGATCCGCGTTCGAGGCTATTCCCATGGAGTGTGGTTATTTGTGATGGACTAGTTGGAGCACCCCTGCAGGGTTAAATCTTTCGAAAAGCCGTGCCCGCGGTTATGTGGAAACTTGGATATTTTTTTAACACCCGGTTATAGAAAACTTGAAGTAAACTCAAATTACAATTCATCAACTGTGTGAGTAACCGTGATCGTCTCTGCTCGTGAACATGAACCGAGAGAGAACACGGTGGGGTTATGATTGATGTAAGTAAGTGTTCAAGATCTCCTAGAGATCATTCTAGATTCGATCGTCGTTGTAGGACACTCACATTTATTTCATGTTGCGTAAGCTAGCCACCATAAAATGCTTAGTGCTGCTGCAACCTAAACATCACCCTTCCTTCCTAAAGCTCAAATAGTCTTGGTACCCGGGGACATGATAGCTGAGTCCTCTCTGGCTCACAGTTTACTACAACAATCCAGGTACAGGATTAGATGAGTTCGTCCAGGATGATCTTACCCAGCTCCAGTGGGAGTATGATGAGGAGAGAGGCAGGATGTATGTAACATATCCGGATGAGTAGAGGACCTGGTCATGATCGTTGGGACAGCTTGATAGTATCATTTGCAACATCTTTTATCGTTTGATTTCGTCCGTAGTCGGACCCTGTGTTCAACTTGATGCTATGATTTGAGTGACATTGTAAGTTAGCATGTGGCGAGTGTAAGCCAACTTGTATACTCTTCTCATTCAGTATTGTATGTTGTAATGATACTATTCTTGCTAACGGCAAGATGCGCCTCTATCCCTTGCGAGGCCCTCATGCCTTAAACGGAGAGGCACGCATCTTGGGCGTGACAAGTTGGTATTCAGAGCCATACGACCATAGGAGCCTTTTCTTGTTTGAACTTGGCCGAGTTGTGTCTAGTAAAACTATTTTGAGTCTAGTTATATCGAAGAGTAGGATTCTTTTTACTCCTCTTCTATGCTCTGGTGAGGTTTCCGACTTAGGAATTTTAATTCTACTCCTCTCCTCGCTCAAATTTTTTTTAGGATCACGCAGGTATTTTGGAATCTATATGATACCGATGTGACAGGGTTCTGTCTTGGTGCCTCCTGTCTGACTTGATTTCTTCCGGGGAGTTGAGCTCCGAGGAATGTTGGCACATCGTTATCATTCAGCTTCCTTGACATCTCAGGACGGAGAATGTTCGAAATTGCTTTAATACTTATCGTGGTGAGATAAGGTCGGAGTTACCCAGTACTGGGGAGGCGTCCGGGGTACCACCATGGTTTAGTATCGTTGTGAGTTCGAGGATTCGAGATTAGATGAGTTTGCGAAATGTCTTGAATTATGGTGTGGAAGGTTGCGGATGCAGTCGCAGCTGATTGCCTAGGTCAGGTTCCTGATTCCGCAACCCGGATCGCATAAACAAGAAAGTTTTCGGAAGTTCATAGGTGGGAAATCTTGTAGTCATCTAGGATCATCTTCTCCAGATGTATTGGGCATGTACATTTGTTCCGAGCGCTTAGCTCAATACCTGTTGTGTTATTGCAAGTAGCTTTATGTCTAATGATGTTATCATGATCCGAAAAGCATTCTTCCAAAAAAAATCAGTAGGAAGGCTATGTGTGTGGTTCAATTCTTTCAAGAATTTGATTCAGCTTATGTTTCATCTTATCAATGAGGCTAATGCGTTTTGTCCATCTTCAGGATGGCTCCACCAACTCGCAGCAATCCGGGTCGTGGTGAGGAGCAGACTGATGTTCCACCACCACCCCCGCCACCGCCTCCTCCGCCTCCTCCTCCAGAAGCTTGGCAAGCTATGATGGTCACGACCAATGCAAACACCCAGATGTTGTTCAGGCTGTTGCAAGAAAGGGAGCAGGGTCAGCAAGGTTTTCAAGGCAATTTTCAGAATCATTTGCAGTTTGCGACTCTCAATTAGTTCCTTGCCAACCAGCCCAAGACTTTCACCTGTTGTGAGCAGCCTCTAGATGCTGATGATTGGCTTCGTGATATGAGAAAGGATTTTGAGTGTAGCAATGTCAGGCCAGAGGACTTTGTAAGATTTGCTTCGTTCCAGCTAAAGGGTCAAGCAGCTGATTGGTGGCAACAGTACAAGGATTCCAGGGGCGATCGTGTTGTTACTTGGGACGATTTCTGTCATGACTTCACGGCTCATTACATTCCAGCAAGATTTGTCGAGGAGATGCGTGAGAAGTTCAGGCACCTGAAGCAGGGAACCAAGTCAGTCTACCAGTACAACATTGAGTTCCAGAATCTAGCTTGTTATGCCAAGCAAGATGTTCCAGATGATAAGGCTATGATCTATCAGTTCAGAGGTGGTCTCAAGGATGAGCTTCTGCCAGGCCTTGTTTTCAAGAGCCTCGTGAGTTTGATCAGTTCTACAACATGGCTTTGAAGATTGAAGCAGCTCAGCTCATGTTGGAGAACTCCAAGAAGTGTTCAAGGGATTCATATGCTTCTTCTTCCGGCTCTCAGATGGTTCCTAAGCAGCAGAACTATTGGGCACCAAATCCTCTTCCGTTTCGTCCTCCTCAGCAGCAGAAGCAGTTTGGTGGTCGTGGTTCTTCCCACCCACCCAACCCAGGTTTTCAGCAGAAGAATCAGGCATCTAAGGCAGTTCTTGTTCCTCCTCCAGGCAATGTTCGTCCGCTTTCTGAGGTGACTTGTCACAAGTGTGGTCAGAAGGGCCACTATGCAAACAAGTGCAACCAGCGGCGTCTTCCGCCTCCTCCTCCTGTCAAGCCTCCAGGCAATGCTATGGTGAAGCATAATCCCAAGACCGCAAGAGTGAATATGGTGAATGCAGCTGAAGCAGAGCAGTCCAATGATGTGATCATGGGTAATCTCTCAGTTAATTCTATTCCCGCAAAAGTGTTATTCGATTCTGGTGCATCGCATTCATTCATGTCTAGACCTTTTGCTATCAAGAATGATTTCTATTCAGAGATTTTGAGTAGACCTTTGGGTGTTGTTTCTCTGGGTGTGGCCATGAAAACCACCTCCATTGTTCCGGATGTTTCTATCAAGATGGGAAATTATTCTTTCTTAGCTTCTCCTTATGTTCTCGGGAATTTTGATATTGATCTCATTCTGGGCATGGACTTCCTGGCTATGTATAAGGCTCATATTGATTGCAAAGCAAAAGAAGTCAAGCTGACTCATCCTTCAAAAGACGTGATTATTTTCGCAGCTCGCAATGACACAATCCATCTCTTTGCTCTTAGTGAGAAGGGTGAAATCTCGGTGAATTCTCAAATTCTGGTGGTTTGTGAGTATGATGATGTCTTTCCAGAAGAATTGCCAGGAATGCCTCCGCACCGGCCAGTTGAGTTCGTGATTGATCTCGAGCCTGGAACTGAACCGGTCTGCAAACGCCTGTATAAACTTGGCCCCGAAGAACTGAAAGAGATGAAGAAGCAGTTAGATGAGCAAGAACGTCTGGGTCTGATCAGACCAAGTTCTTCTCCATGGGGTTGTGGTGTTTTGTTTGTCAAGAAGAAAGATGGCACAGATCGTCTTTGTGTTGATTACCGGCCATTGAATAAGAAGACAATCAGAAACAAGTACCCACTTCCCAACATCAATGAGTTGTTTGAGCAACTAAAAGGTGCCAAAGTTTTCTCCAAGTTGGACCTCCGAATGGGTTATCATCAAATCCGCATTCGTGAAGAAGATATTCCCAAGACCGCGTTCAGGACGAGTTTTGGCTCATATGAGTACACCGTGATGTCGTTTGGTCTTGCGAATGCTCCTCCAACCTTTTCAAGAATGATGAATTTCATCTTCTCTCCTTTCAAGAATGAGTTTGTCTTGGTTTATCTGGATGATATCCTTGTGTTCTCGGAGATAGAAGAAGATCATGCAGAGCATCTCTGCCTTGTGCTTGACAAGCTAAGGGAACATCGGTTCTATGCCAAGTTTCCAAGTGTGACTTCTGGCTTAATGAAGTGGTGTACCTCGGGCATGTCATCTCTGCCGAGCGAATTAAAGTGCACCCTGAGAAAGTTGAGGCAATCTTGAAGTGGGAGCCTCCTCAGAATGTGAAGCAGCTTCGGAGTTTCCTCGAGCTTGCTAGTTATTGCAGAAGATTCGTGGAGAACTTCTCTCAAATTGCTAAGCCTCTGTCAAATCTCCTCCAGAAGAGTGTCAAGTATGTTTGGTCTCCTGAGTGTGATGTAGCTTTCAACACGCTCAAGCAGAGACTGACTTCAGCTCTAGTTCTTGTTCCTCCTGAGCAGTCCAAGCCTTTCCAAGTTTTCTGTGATGCTTCTCTCCAAGGCCTTGGTGGTGTTCTTATGCAAGACAAGAAGATTGTGGCCTATACCTCATGTCAGTTGAAGCCTACCGAGAAGAACTACCCCACTCATGATCTTGAGTTGGCGGCAGTTGTGCATGCTCTTATGACTTGGAGGCATTTGTTGTTGGGTAGACCAGTTGAGGTGTACACTGATCACAAGAGCCTGAAGTACATTTTCACTCAACCCAATCTCAATCTTCGGCAATCTCGTTGGGTGGAAATGCTTGACGACTTCAACCCAAGCATTGAGTATACTCCTGGGAAAGCAAATGTCATTGCAGACGCGCTCAGCCGTAAGGCATACTGCAATAGTCTGATCTTGAAGCCTCTTCAACCCGAGCTTTGCGAAGCCTTCCGCAAGCTCAACCTTCAGATGATTCCGCAAGGATTTCTTGCCAATCTTCAAGTCTCTCTGACTCTGGAAGATTGGGTTCGCCAAGCACAGCTGCTAGACGCTATGATGAAGAAAGGTGTGGCCAAGAGCATTCCGAAGTATAAGTGCTTTCGTGTCGATGACAAAGATACCTTGTTCTTTGAGGACCGTCTTGTTGTTCCAAAAGGCGATCTCAGAAAGGTTATCTTGGACGGAGCACACAATTCTCTTCTATCCATTCATCCAGGCAGTTCCAAGATGTATCAGGACCTCAAGCAAACCTTCTGGTGGACTCGCATGAAACGTAGAAATTGCTCAGTTTGTCAACAAGTGCGATGTTTGCCACAGAGTGAAGGCAGAGCATCAGCGTCCAACAGATCTTCTTCAGCCTTTGCCTATCCCAGAATGGAAATTCGATCACGTGGAGATGGATTTCATAACTGGGTTTCCTAAGTCCAAGAGGGGCAACGATGCCATCCTTGTGGTTATCGACAAGTTGTCAAAAGTTGCTCATTTCCTGCCAGTCAAAGAATCTATCTCGGCAGCTCAGCTTGCAGAGTTGTATACGTCAAGGATAGTCTTTTTGCATGGAATTCCTCAGCTCATCTCTTCTGACCATGGAAGCCTCTTTACTTCCAAATTTTGGGAGTCCTTCCAGACTACTATGGGTACTAAGATCCGTTTCAGCACGGCATTCCATCCGTAGACAAGTGGTCAAGTTGAGAGGGTCAATCAGATTCTTGAAGATATGCTTAGAGCCTGTGTGATATCGTTCGGCATGAAGTGGGAAGACTGCCTTCCATATGCTGAATTCTCATACAACAATAGCTTCCAAACTAGTTCAGGCAAGGCCCCGTTCGAGATTCTCAACAGCAGAAAGTGTCGTACCCCGCTTAACTGGTCTGAAACCGGTGAGCGTCAGATATTGGGCAATGACATGATCACTGAAGTAGAAGAAATGTGCCATGTCATTTGTGAGAACCTCGAAGCAGCTCAGTCCCATCAGAAGAGCTATTATGATAGCAATCATCGGGATGTTTCCTTCCAAGTGGATGATCTTGTCTATCTCAAAGTTTCTCCCATGAGAGGCACGTAGTGATTTGGAATCAAAGGGAAGCTAGCTCCTCGTTTCGTTGGTCCATTTAAAGTTGTTGACAAGAGAGGTGGTCTTGCATATCAACTTGAGCTTCCTCCAAATTTTGCGAACGTGCACGATGTCTTCCATGTTTCTCAGCTCCGGAAATGCTTCAAGACTCCAGAGCGAACCATTGACCTCCAAGACATCGATCTTCAAGTTGATCTTTCTTATCGTGAGCTGCTAGTTGCAATTCTTGAAGAAACTGAGCGTAAGACTCGCAACAAGTCAATCAAGTTCCTCAAGGTGAAGTGGTCTCATCATTCCGACAAAGAAGCTACTTGGGAACGTGAGTACCTGCTCCGTTCCGAATTTCCAGACTTCCTCCGTTCCTAGATCTCGGGTCGAGATCCTCATGTAGTGTGGGAGAGTTGTGACAGCCCAAGTGATGTCCCTACCTTATTTGGCATGTAATCCATATGTATGACCTTGTGACATGAGATATGAGATGTTTGCCTCCTTGTCATTCATGTGTTGTTCTTGCATTCATTCATTCATGCATCATGGCATCCATCATTTCATCTTCATGCCTTACATGTTTTGCTTGTGTTTGTGGGTCTTCTATTGGATCTTGTGTATGTGGTTTGTGCCTTGTGTTGTTGTGGCTTGAGAGTGGTGGTTGGCTTGTGTGCATCTCTCAACCTCTTGTCCTCCCCCTCATTCCCTTAGCAACCCCTTCTTCCAAATATCCCTTTTCCTAATTATTAATTATGTCCAGATTTCAAGTTGTTATAAAACCCTTTTAAAAGCGTTCATGTGTTGGCCCAATATGTCCTATGAATATTGGGAGTGTAGCTTTTCATATTTGAATAGGTTTGGTTTCTAAAAACTATTTAAGGAGGGGATGTTTTATTATTATATTAATAAAATAACTTGTTTTTTAAAATCAACCTAATATTTTATTTAATAGGAGCATTTTGTCTTCTTCTCAAAAGTGTTTTTGTCTTGGGCTAAAACCTTTTATAAATGCCACGGGGAATTAATTGTGTTGGCTGTTTATTTAAAGGGAAGAAAACCCTGGTTTTTTTGTCTAATAGAGTGAGAGAGAGGCAGGTGGGCCGAGGCCCAGCTCAGGACCACAGTGATGGCCACCTGCCCCGCTCCCCTCTGTTTTCGTAAGTGTCGCCTATGTGTGTGCACGAGCAGAGCAGCAGCAGGAGCTCCACCGTCCGTCGCCGTTAGCCCAGTCGTCGAGGCCCTCCTATTTAAGCCTCGGCGTGCGTGCCCCTCCGCGCTAGGGTTCCTTCTTCCTCCCTCCGCCGCCGCAGCTCTTCCTTCCTTCTCTTTCCTTTCTCCCCCTCTTCTGTCAGCGAGCCGCAGCCGGTAAGTTCAGAGAAGGAGAGTTCGTCGTCGCCGCGCCTCCGGTGGTGTTCGTCGCCGTCGGAGATGGCAGTGAGGTTCCCGCTGCCGTCTGCGTCTCGTTCCCGACGTTAGGAGGCCTCGGAAGGCCTTCTTCATCTTCCTCCCAGTCGCCGGATCATCGCCGGACCTTCTTCCTCACCGCACGCGTCGTCTCCGCCTCTCCTTCCCCTTCGTCGTCGCCGCTCGCGCCCCCGTGTCTCCGTGAGGCCCTCGGTGAGCAGCCCGTCCTCATCGTCCCTTCTCCTCGCCGTATTTCGTAGTCGCGTCGCCGTAGTCATCGTCGCCGCCGCTCAAAAGCTTCGAGCTTGAGCTTGCCTTCGGTCCCCCTCATCGCGAGATGAGGTGAGGGATGAGTTCCCCGTAGTGCCCCGCTTCGATTCCGCCCATCCGCGTCACCGGAGACCCCATGTGCTCGCCGGGATGCTCTGTCGCTGCTCTCTGCTCGTTCTTCAGTTTCGTCAGGCTGTGCTTGCACGTGTGTTCAATAGGGCTGCTTCTCCCCTTCTGTTAAGACCCGAGCCCGTAGCCCAATGGTAGAGCGCGTGTGTTGCGTGCAGGGAGTCTGGGGTTCGATCCCCCCTTCTCCCCTTTTTTTTTGTTTTTGCTTCCCTTTTTATTTCTCTCTTTCTTTCTTTTCCTTGCTTGTGGTATGTATATATGTATGTGATGTGTAGATTCTGAGTATTCTTTTGTTTTTTTCATGTATATATGGTGGTGTGTGAGTGCCTTGCATGTATACATGGATATGTGTGTGTGTACACCTGGTGTATACATACACATATGTATGTGGGGTTAGTAGTGCATATGAGTGTGTGTTAGTGTTGTGAGTGTGTGTGTGTGTGTGCATGTGGGCACATGCACTTGTGAGGTGTTGGTGTGGTGTGTGTGTGTGTGTATGCACCCATGTGCATATACACCCATGCATGCGAATGTTTGTAATGTTGTATGTGTGAGCTTGTGAGTGTGTGTGGGGGTCATATGTGTGTATGTGCCTTGCACATACCCACATATGAGTGTAGTGGGTGAGTGTAGCATAGTGTGGTGCTATGTGTGTGTATGTGTGTGTTACACCCATGTTAGTGAGTGGTGTGTGTAGGGTGTGTGGTGCACCATATAGTGTGTGCTTGGCACATGGGGTGTGCCATGTGATGTATGTGAGTGTGAGTGGTGTGTGTATGTCTTCATACACTCACCCATGTGATGTGTAGCTCCATGTGTAGGGTTTTACCTATTTTGAGCATATGAGCATGAATCCTTCTCTAGCTAGTTTCATCTTTGTATTTGATGCTATGCCATGTTAACATGTTACTAGGACGCTATTTTACCACTTCCAACATGTACCAAAAAAACCACAAGTCATTTTGGGTCCATTTCCTTGCATATGTATAAATGACATAAGTCACCCATAAGTTATAGGTCAAATTTCGACCTAGGTTTACTCCTACTTGCTCCAAACAAGTATAGGGGTATGAGTAATGCTTTTGTGGTAGTTTCAATCCAGGAATGCACCTGTGAAGTCAGATTTGACTTTGGGGCAACTTGTCAAAACTGCATTTTTAGGCTGTGATGCCCTTTTGTCTTTTTATATGAATTAATCTATGCATGTTTTCAAGTTCTTGCCAACATGAAGTTGTTAGTCAAAGTTGTTGGGACTCCCCCAGTATTTTTATTAATCCTGTTAAGTCCCTATATAAGTGGAAACCATGTTGTTTATCAAGCTACTTTCTGTTTCTGCGAACCTGCTAAAAAAATGGCTAAGTCTGGAGAATCTGTTGTTATTGTTTTGCCATGTTAAGTGGGGTGTAGCTAGTGGTGTGTTGTGAATTTGACCATGTTCAGTGTTAGTTATTTGTAGTAGCTATTGTCATCTACCATCCTGTCAATTTTCATGCCATTTGGAGCTTCCTAGCATATCTAACCAGTGCTGGTAACCTGTTACTTTATTAACCCAGATTCCAGAAAAACTGGAATTTTCACAAAGTCCCTAAAAACCTGTTTCATCATGCCTACTTGACAGCTCCATGCATAATGATGTGTAGCCCTTTTGCTGATTGTATAGTTGGATGAATTGGTGTGTGTGTGTGGTGTAGTTTATGTTCATGTCTTGGTTGTGGTTGTAGAGTTCCTGTAGCAATAGTTGTGAGCTTTTCAAATTGCTATGTTGCTGTTTTGTGGCAGATTGAGTGCTATTTTGTTTTGTGAGTTGTGGGAGCTATGCTCCATGGAATTGAGCGATTCTTGGGTCTATTGTGATTTATTTTTAATCACCTATCCAGTGGCTACCTTGGAATGCCAAGAATTAGCCCAGGTATTTGGTAGTCTTGTGTTTTGCCTTCGTACCTTATTTTGAGCGTATCTCGAGAACCGTAGCTCCATTCCTCGCGATCCCTATATGCATTTCCATCGATTTTGCATGATGCATCCATATTTTCCATGTTCATGCATGTCTACATAACTTAACATGAGGCTCTGTCCAGAGTCATTAATCTACCACCTTTGCATGTGAAACTTGACTAGAATTGGATTGCCATGTTAAATTCTTCATTAAAATGATCATGCATCATCTTGGTTGTGCACTGCATCTTGGTTGGTTATTTATTTGCTTTTCCTCTTGGGTAGACGCGAGTGTCGATTCTCAGTTCGAGGAAACTGGAGAGTACCACTACGAGGATCCCGCTACGTGTTCAGTTGAAGAACCAACAGGCAAGATCATCGTACCCGGATCCCAATACTATGTTTGCTTGCTAGTTTCTCGTTCTTATCATTACAATTGCGCTACCTACCACATGATATCAGCCTCCATGTTGCCATTTCAGCCTCTAACCTCCACGTCCCAGCAAACCGTTGATTGGCTAAGTTACCGCTGCCCAGCCCCTCTTATAGCGTTCTTAGTTGCAGGTGCAGGTTGTTCCATGTGATAACATGGGTTGGATAACACAAACAAATTCTGTTATTTAATTTAATGCACATATATATCTGGTATTGGTGGAAGGCTTGGCCTTTTCCTAAGTGATTTGTTCCGCTCGTACCGCCATTAGTTCCTTGTTACCGGTGTTATGTTTTCCATATTTTGTGCTCCTAACACGCTTGGGGTTGTTATGGGGACCCCCTTGTTTATTCGGTGGAGATTAAAACTTGTCTGGCAAGACCCAACATTGGTACTAAATTTGCTTACCAAGTTAATTAATTGCATAGGGTCTTGCAAACCCGTGGATAATTTAATCAACCCCGGGCCAGTGCTCCTCATGAGTGTTGGTCCAACCTAGAGCACTGTGCGGGGCCAACCTAGGGCAACTTGGGAGATTTCTAACAGGCCTCCGTACACTAGCTTATCCGTCGTGTCCTGAGACTGAGATACGCGGCTCTTATCGGGTTGTCGACACGTCGGGTGGTCTTGCTGGATTTGTTTTACCTTTTTCGAATGTCTTGCGTGTGGACTCTGACTTTCTTCGGGTTTTTCTCGAGGTGTTGGAATTCCTTTTGGAGTTGCCTATGATGATCGCGAGATCCGCGTTCGAGGCTATTCCCATGGAGTGTGGTTATTTGTGATGGACTAGTTGGAGCACCCCTGAAGGGTTAAATCTTTCGAAAAGCCGTGCCCGCGGTTATGTGGAAACTTGGATATTTTTTTAACACCCGGTTATAGAAAACTTGAAGTAAACTCAAATTACAATTCATCAACTGTGTGAGTAACCGTGATCGTCTCTGCTCGTGAACATGAACCGAGAGAGAACACGGTGGGGTTATGATTGACGTAAGTAAGTGTTCAGGATCTCCTAGAGATCATTCTAGATTCGATCGTCGTCGTAGGACACTCACATTTATTTCATGTTGTGTAAGCTACCCACCATAAAATGCTTAGTGCTGCTGCAACCTAAACATCACCCTTCCTTCCTAAAGATTAAATAGTCTTGGTACCCGGGGACATGATGGCTGAGTCCTCTGTGGCTCACAGTTTACTACAATAATCTAGGTACAGGATCAGATGAGTTCGTGCAGGATGATCTTACCCAGCTCCAGTGGGAGTATGATGAGGAGAGAGGCAGGATGTACGTGACATATCCGGATGAGTACATGACCTGGTCTTGATCGTTGGGATAGCTTGATAGTATCATTTACAACTTCTTTTATCGTTTGATTTCGTCCGTAGTCGGACCCTGTGTTCAACTTGATGCTATGATTATAGTGACATTGTAAGTTAGCATGTGGCGAGTGTAAGCCAACTTGTATACTCTTCTCATTCAGTATTGTATGTTGTAATGATACTATCCTTGCTAACGGCAAGATGCGCCTCTATCCCTTGCGAGGCCCTCGTGCCTTAAACAGATAGGCGCGCATCTTGGGCGTGACACTCCCGTGCCGCCAGCCCGTGCGCCGGCCCTGGCCCAAGCTGCCACCCCGGCACCAGCTCCGGCTCCGGCTCAGAACGACGGTCGTTTGATCGACCAGTTCCCCAACCAAGACGGCTGTTACGTTGTCTTAACCAGTGAAGAGATGGGCAAACATGCCCAACGCCAGCTCCGACGTGAGGTGAACGCCACCATGCTGGCAACTCCCTGTTCATGCACTGGTCAGAGAATTCGGTCACTTGGAGCCTGGCCGATCACCCCGCTGTGATGCCGAATCCCAGTAGCTAAGCCTTGGTCCTCGACACCACCATCGCGACCAAGGAGCGAACTTGCCGCTTCTCGCGGCTGTTGATAGATGGTGGCAGCAGCATCAACATCCTCTACCTCGACACTATGCACAAGGAGGGGCTGAAGATAGAAGACTTGTAGGCGAGCCGGACAATTTTCAATGGCATCATGCCTGGAAAGTCCTGCTCCCCTATCGACAAGATCACACTCAACGTTCTCTTCGGTGGACCCGACCACTTCTGCCGCGAGCAGATGTTGTTCGAGGTCGTGGACCTCGCGAGCCCCTACCATGCATTGTTGGGCCAACCGGCTCTTGTCAGCTTCATGGTGGTCCCCCATTATGCCTACCTCAAGCTCAAGATGTCAGGCCGCAAGGGAATCATCACCATAAAGGGTGACTACAAGATGTCGCTCGAGTGTGCTCGAGACGGCAGCCTACTGGCCGAGGCCCTGGAGATCGCCGAGGAGAAACGGCAGCTCGACCGGCTTGTGGCCCTTGCTGCCAGCCAACCGGCCGTGTCGGCTCCTCCCTCGCAATCTTTCGGCGAGGCCTCCTTCTAGCCTTCCAAAGACACCAAGAAAATCCCGCTCGACCCGGCCAACTCGGCTCAGTGCGTCACCATAGGCTCCCGCCTCAACAACAAATAGGAAGGCAAGCTCGTCGACTTCCTCCGTGAGAATCGGGACATCTTTGCATGGTTCCCCAAGGACATGCCGGCTGTTTGGAGGAAGTTCGCCGAGCACAAACTCCACGTCCGACCGAACGTTAAGACGGTCAAGCAACCCCTGCGCCGCTTCTCCGAGGAGAAGCGGCATACTACAGGCGAAGAGATCGCCCAGCTGCTCATAGCCGGGTTCATCATGGAAGTGTTCCACCCGGACTGGCTGGCCAATCCAGTCCTGGTGCATGTGCATCGACTACACAAGCCTGAACCAGGCATGTATCAAGGACCCATTCGCTCTGCCGCGGATCGATCAAGTCATCAACTCCACGGCTGGCTGCGACCTGCTGTCCTTCCTGGACGCCTACTCCGGCTACCACCAAATCAAGTTGGACCCAGAAGACCGGCTCAAGACCTCCTTCATCATGCCCTTCGGGGCCTACTGCTACATCACCATGTCCTTCGGCTTGAAGAATGCAGGCGCCACCTTCCAATGGGGTATCCAAAAGTGCCTCCTACCTCAGATAGGCAGGAATGTCCACGTCTACGTCGACAACATCGTCTCAAAACTAAGAAGCATTTCAGCCTCCTTGACGACCTCTGGGAGACCTGCATGAACTTGCGCGAGTACAAGATCAAGCTCAACTAGCAGAAGTGTGTCTTCGGCGTCCCGACAGGTCAACTCTTGGGTTTCTTCATGTCCACTCGCGGTACCGAAGCTAACCCCGAGAAGACCAGTGCGATAGAGCGCATGCCCAAGCCGACCAGGCTCCTCCATGTCCAGAAGTTCACCGGCCACCTTGCTTCGCTCAGCCGGTTCATCAACCGGCTGGGGAAGAAGGCCTTTCCCTTCTATGGGATCCTTCCCAGGACGGCTCTAATCGATCCGAGTCAAACCAAGAAGTCGGGCGCGTTCGATTGGCCCGACAAGGCGGACGAGGCCTTCCGCGGCCTCAAGAAGGCTCTCACCTGCGCGCTCGTCTTGGCCGCGCCGGCTGAGAAGGAGCCCCTATTCGCCTACATCACGGCGACCACCCGCGTCATCAGCGTCGTCTTGGTGGTCGAGTGGACGGAGGAGGGCAAGTAACTGTCGGTCCAGCGACCCGTCTACTACCTCAGTGAGGTCCTCTCCGCGTCCAAGCAGAACTATCCCCACTACCAGAAGATGTGCTATGGCATATACTTCGCCACCAAGAAGGTCAAGCAGTACTCCTAGGAGCACACCATTACCGTGGTGAGCACGGCCCCTCTCGGCGAGATCATGAGCGGCCGGGACTCCACCGGCCGGATTGCCAAGTGGGTCATCGCCCTCGCCGATCATGAGATCTGGTACGAGCCAAGAACCGCCATCAAGTCACACGCGTTGGCTAACTTCCTCGTCGGCTGGGCGGAGACAGAGTTCGTGTCGCCTCCCCCAGACTCCACGCATTGGCGCATGCACTTTGACGGCTTGGAAATGAGGACCGGCCTAGGTGCCGGCATATTCCTCTCCTTCCCAAAGGGTGACCAGCTCAAATACGCCCTCCAGATCCACTTTGCCGCCTCCAACAACGTGGCTGAGTACGAGGCCATCGTCCATGGCCTCCGACTCGCCAATGAGATCGGCATCAGGCGCATCCTCTACTTCCGCAACTCCGACCTCGTGGTGCAGCAAGTCTCCGGCGAATGGGACGCCAGGGATGCCAACATGGCCAGCTACCGCTTCCTCGTACAACAACTCACCGACTCCTTCAAGGGCTATGAGTTTCATCACGTCCCACGGGCGGATAACGAGGCGGCAGATGCGCTGGCAAAGATCGGCTCCACCCGGCAGGCCATCCCAGCCGGCGTCTCCCTCGAACGGCTGCTCAAGCCATCGATCAAGCCTTCCCCAGAATCCGAGTCAATCTTCGTGTCGGTGGGCGTCACCGGCCCATCGACAGCCCCGGCTGCCTCTCCGGCACCTTCACCACCGGCTCCCCAACCATCGGCCGCCCAGCCGGTGCCAATCGAGCCGGCAGCGTCCGAGGCGGCTGACTCCAACGATGCGATCGTCATGATGACCGTCGACCAGCCGGCCTCGAGGGCTGGCGAATCGGTCCCGACGACTGATCATCCAGGCCCAGGGGCTCCCGAGCTGGTCTTGGGGGCTGGCGCGCCGGCCCCGGGAGCTGGTCATCCGGCCTCGGGGGCTCCCGAGCCGATCCCCGTCACGACCCCCTCATGGGCCCAACCCATCCTAGCATTTCTTCTACGGGTCGAGCTGCCCCCGGATGAGTCTTTGGCAAGGCAAATCCAACGACGGGCCATGGCCTATGACATCATCAACAACGAGCTCGTCTACCACAGCACCACAGGCGTCTTCCAGCGATGTGTCGAGCCGGAAAAGGGTCTGGAGATCCTCTTTGACATCCACCAGGGTGTGTGCGGGCACCACGCCACCTCCAGGACCCTGATGGCCAAGGCATTCCGCCATGGTTTCTTCTGGCCGACTGCCCTTGAAGCGGCCAAGAACTTAGTTGACGAGTGTGAGGTCTGCCAACGCTTCAGCACGCAGAGCCACCTGCCGGCAATAGCCCTCCAAACCATCCCCCTCTCGTGGCCTTTTGCTGTTTGGGGGCTGGACATGGTGGGCCCATTCAAGATCGCTCGAGGAGGCATGATGCACTTGATGGTGGTTGTCGACAAATTCACCAAGTGGATCGAGGCGCGGCCGATCAAGAAGCTGGATGACCCCACGGCCGTCCGGTTCATCGATGACATCACGGTGCGCTACGGCGTCCCCCATAGCATCATCACCGACAACGGCACGAACTTTGCCAAGGGCGCACTCGCGTATTTCTGCTCCAAGCAGGGAATCCGACACGACCTGGCCTCCGTCGCTCATCCGCAGTCAAACGCCCAGGTTGAGAGGGGAAACGGCCTCATCTTGTCTGGCATCAAGATCCGGCTCGTAACACCTCTCATGAGGTCGTCCAGCTGTTGGATCGACGAGCTATCGGCCGTCCTTTCGAGTCTTAGGACCACCCCGAACCGTTCAACCAGCTACACTCCCTTCTTCCTTGTGTATAGGTCCGAGGCGATCATCCCCACCGATCTCGAGCTCAATTCACCTCGGGTCACCCTATACACGGAGAAGGATGCAAAGGAGGCAAGAGAAGACGACGTCGACCTACTCGAGGAGGCTCGCAAACTGGCCTTAAGCCGGACGGGAATCTACTAGGAGAAGCTTCGGCACTACCATAGCAAGCAAATCCGGCCACTCTTCTTTCGAAGGGGACCTGGTCCTCAGGCGGATCCAGCGGACAGCCGGACAACACAAGTTGTCCTCCCCATGGAAGGGCCCATTCATCATCAGCAAGGCCCTGCACAACAACGCATACTACCTAATAGATGCCCAGAAGTCGTAGAAGCACAAGAGAGACGCCTCCGGTGAAGAGACGGAGCGCCCGTAGAACGCGACACTCCTACGCCTAATTTACTGCTGAGAAAAACCAATGTATGTATGTATCCCCACCCTTTTGGGCTTATGAAGGCAATGGGCGCCCCAGGCCAGCTCTTGGGCAAAACACGCCAAATATTCATAGAATAAATGTTAAGACAAAAGCGGCTCACGGCCAGCACAGTTCATTACATCAAACACACCCAGTGGGTGGGTTCGAGCCTAATTTGCAGGGAGAAAAAAGAGAAAGATAAAAAATGCCCGAGGGCTCAGGCCACCGGAGCATCGCCAGCCAGCGTGCCCCCAGCCGACGCATCGCTGGGCGGCTCGGCTCTCGCCTCGGAGGTAGTCGCGGCCTTCGGGTCGGCCTCCTTAGACTTTGAGGCGGGCTCTTCGGTTTCGGCCATCTCGCCACTCGAGTCGGTGCTCTCATTGGCAACCTCATCATCCGCCGGGCCTTGGGGGATGCCGAAGGAGTCCGTGGGCAATGGCTCGCTGTCCTCACCAAGGGCCGGCAGGAACTCGTCCGCATCTACATACAACGCAAGCTCGTTGGCCCGGTGGACAAGGGCCGGCTCGCGAGCCTCCCGCTCTGCAGCCGGCACATCCCGCATGGTCGCCAGCCGGCCTAGATCCATGCCACGGTAGCACGTCTTGACGAACCGGAGCGCCATCTGCGCCCCGGCTCGGGCGGCCGACACCTTCCAGGCTTCGAGGCAGGGCACGGCGTGCTCCAGCCACTAGGCCACGCGGTTCGTCGGAGCTCCCCCACGACCCGGCCACATCGCGGCAATAACCTCTTTGCCGGCTGACTTCAGCCAGTCCACGCTCCACTAAAGATGGTCATCCGCATCTCGATGGCGAGCCCAATCTCGTCCACATCCCACTGGGCCTCCTGCTCGATGCAGCAACCCCGTTCCCGAAGGTACTCCCGGTGCTCCTCAGCGGCGCGCATAGCGTGACGCTGAGTTTTTGGGAAGCGCCCTAAGGGAAAGAAGAAGAAGAAAGAAAGGCGAATCAAAACACAAGAATCAGCAAAGGGAAAAGCAACCGGCTGGAGAAGAGAGGGAAAAGCACTTACCCTTAATGGCGTCAACCACCCCAAGGGCGAAGTTGAGCACCGTCGTCCGCTCCGCCTCCACAGCCGCCGCCGACGCGGCAAGGGAGACCCGGACCTCCTCGAGTGTCCTCTCGAGGAGGGTTACTTTATCTTTGAGGGCGGCGGTCCTTCGCATGGCGTAAGATGCCTCCTTGACGGCTGTCTCCCAGGCCTCCGCCTCCTTCATAGCCTCGACCTTGAGCCAGTCCCGGACCACCACTCCATCTACCAGCAGCGTAGCCAGTCGGTCTGTCTCCTGCGTGGCCGCCTGGACGTCTTGCGCGAGCCGATACCGCTCGGAGATGAGCTCGGTCTCGGGGGCCAAGTCACATGCAAGACACGACAGGCGTCAGCCGGCTCTCGGGGGCTATGAGCCCCTTCTGCGAAGTGCAACTGACCTTGCACGTGCGCCAACTCCTCCTCCAGGCGGTCAAAGCCGTATTTGCCACGGTCGTGGATAGCGACTGCCTCTTTGAATAGCTTCTGTCGCAGGGAGGTTCCCTGCTGTCGCAAAAAAGGCAAGGGTCAAGACACACTCAAAAGAGATCCGGCCCTGCTGCCCGTGAGCCGTTCAGTCGACCCGAATCTCGGGGGCTACACCCAGTGGGTGCGCTCGCATGCCCCCACTAAAAATTCTAAGTCAAAGTTGTTAGACTTACCTCTTCATGCTGTAGGGCGGCGTCTGCCGCCTCCACGAACCGAGCCAACTCTTGTCGGCACCGGTCTAGGACGCTCGCCAAATCCCCGAAGGACGGGACCGGGCCGCCCGCCTGGGGAGACGGCAAGGTCGGCGCATTCGCCAGAGCTTCCCAGTCTCGAAGCACCTCCTGCATCGATCGTAGGCGTTTCCGGGCCCGGCTACCACAGCCACCCGGGCTCGCCATGGCGTCAGCCGCCAGGGGCGGGTTGATGATGGCAAGGGGCCGGGAGTCGCTTCCCGCCGGGCCCCCGCCCAGCACCATCGCCGCCTCCTCTTCCTGCCGCTCTAGCACATCAATCGCGACGGGCGGCACATCCACCTCCATGGCCGCCACCTTTGGCGTCGCCTCTGGGGCCACCGGGGCCTCCGGTACCTTAACCCGGGCTGGATCCGCTGCAGGCGGGGTCACCTCCAGCACCTTGGGCCGGGCCGCCTCGGGAGCCAGCTCTGCCATCGCCGCCCTCGCTGGGGCCGCCTCCAGCACTGACGGAGGCACTGGCGGGTCCGTAGCCGCCCCACACGGATCGCTCGATGGAGGCCTCGACATGCAGGTTGACTCTGCCGCTGAGTCCGACGCCCGCAAGGGATCCGCGGACCTCCTCCGCCTCCGGCTGCTCGAGGTCTCGGAGTGCGAGGCCCCTCCTCCCGTCCTGGACTTGGAGGCTCGTAGATCCGCGAGCCTCCTCTTCTCCCCCCGCTGGCTGGCCGCGTGCTCGCGGGCAAGCCGGCTGGCGGCATCCGTCGGATCCCCCATCGGCTCCTCCTTATGGAGCTTGATGGGATCACTACAGCGCCCAAGGACCATTCATTAACCGGCTCGCGACCCGGAAGAAAAACTTACGTCAGAAAAAGGCTCACCCAATAACGAGGGGCAAGGCCCGCTTGGCGCGTGGCGGCGGCTTCCGCGCAGCCACCTTCACCCGCATCGGGCCGGCCGGCGGGGCCGCTGGCCCCCCTTGAGCCGGCCTCTTCCCCCGGCTGGCTACTCCAGCCGCCGGGGCTTGAGCCTGTCGCTCCTTGCTCCTCTGACCTTCGCACGCTGAGGGAGGAGGCTCTTTTAGAATGTTTAATCCGTCATCATCGTCGTTGTCCATCCAGTCCTTGATGGAGGGGGCAAGAGGGAACTCACCCGCTCTGTTGGGCTCCCCGGTCGTGCCAGACCCTCCGGCTCCACTAGGAGCGCCGGCTTGCGGGTCCGCCGGCTCATCAGCTCCTCCCGAGGAGTCCACCCCCTCCTCCGAGGGGCCTCCCGTCTCGTAGTCTTCGGAGTCGGAGTTCTCACGCTCCGCCTCGAAGATCTGAGGGTGCGGGCCGTCCGGTGTATTCTGTCGCACCAGCAGCTACGGTCAGCACATCAAAGTGAGTTCTCCAGCCGGCTACCGGATGGGGAGTATCAAACGAAGAGAAACCGCCTCGATGAAAAACTTTTGTGGAAGAGCTTGTGGGTGTATCTGGTGACCCATCATTGGGGTATTCCACAATCCTTATGCCAACCCATCATTGAACTTCTCCTGAAACATACTTAGTGGAAAGATTAGTTCAATGACATATATGTTGTTATTAATTACCAAAACCACCAAGGGAGCAAATGTGCTTTCAATCTCCCCCTTTTTGGTAATTGATGACAACATATAGATCAAAGCTTAGACATATGATATAACCAATGAATATAATCGTCGCTTTGAGAAGTATGTGATAAGCAAGAGCTCCCCCTAAATTTGTGCATTATTTTTAATTTGCGTTTGAATGCAAAGGCACAATCGATTAGGTACATGGGGCACTTCTTCCATGTCACATACATCTTGGTGGTGTGCAAGAGTAATAAGAGTTAACAACATAGCACAACACACCAAGCAAAGTGAATGATCCTCACATAATCATCGAAAGATAGGAAATAGTAGCAACACACATTAAGGCGTATGGTCAAACACACAACAAAAGTATCTCACATCCAAAACAAAAGATCAAATGTTTTTGTAAAACAGCAATAAAAATAGATGCTCTCTCACTTGAAGCTGGAAGTTCTATATACAACTTCTCTCCCTTTGGCAACAAGTCACCAAAAAGTTCGAAGAGTTATAGCTAATCGTTCTTCTGCGGCTGATCTCCTCCATAGTCGATGTTAGAGTCGAGAGAACTGCGTCGGCGCAGACTTCTGCTGAAGTCCTGGATGGAGTTGGTGTAGACACTAGAGGCACTAGAGCTGATGGAGCTGATGTCACTATGGTTGGAGCAGAAGATGAAGGCCTCATCTCTGGAGCTGGCACTGTAGGTGTCCTAGCCTTAGTCGTGAATTGGGCAGTTGTCGTGGCAGGTGCACTATCCTCATCATCATCAGACTCGGACTCTGAAGAGGTGCAATGGATAGGGGCTTCATTTACCTCCTTCTTAGGCTCATTGACTGTCTTAGTCAGCCCATTAACCTTGTCATTAATAGTTTTCACTCTATCCTCAATGATGTTCACAAGGCTCTCCTGAGTGTCCATGATGGTTTTGATATCCTTCTTCATGTCCATGATAGTGGTGATCAAGAGATCCATCTGCTCGTTCCTGAATCTGGGGACCTGAGCACTAGTGGCTCGAGCTGCCTCTACTTGTGCATGAGCTGCAGCTGATGTGGGATGATCTGTGTCCATCATCACAACATTGTCCTCGAGATGTGGCTCAAGTGGCAAGTGGGGTCTATCCAGAGCAAAGATGTGCTTCTCAAGCTTAGAATTGATAAGCATCTGAATATAGGGTGCATAGAAGCATGAGCGCTTCTGATCAGCAACAACCCTCTCTCTACTATCAAATCCATCACTCGAATCTTGGTGTGATGATCAAGATGGATGAGCATGTTGATGGAGTATCCAGGAATCATCTTCTCATCTCCAGACTTGGGCATCAAAGTATACCTCGGGATGGTGTTCATGGTACGGAGGCCTGGCTGGAGGAAGTAAATAGATCCCAACTTGTGAGATTGTACATTAGCAGCAGGGATAGGATTATACATATCCTTCATAGCATTGTGGCTCTCCTTGGATTCTGAGTAGACATCCAAATCTCCATCATGTACCTCTGGGACTCCTAAGATGGTAGCCCACTCATCAATAGTAGATTCATATCTTGCTCCTTCAATCATCCAAACAATCCTGCCATCTCCATAAAAATGAGCAGTGGAGTAGAACTGCATGATCATCTGATCATTCCAAGCAGTGAACTCCTTGCCAACAAATTTATCTAGCCCAATGCAGTGAAAGTTGTCTTGGACACACGGAAACTAGTCCTCATTATCCTTGATATATTTCCAGTCCACTTATCTCATGTCACTGACTGCAGGGCTCTTGTCAAGCAATATCGTCTCATAGAAGTCTTGCTGCTCTTTGGAATAGAACTTGTAGTCCATAGCAGTCTTCCTCCTCTAGGCATATGGATCAATAGCTCTCCATGCCCTCAACCCTAAATCCTTCCTCTTCTTCATATCATCAGCTCTAGGATGCCTAGCATCATGTACAGGAAGGTGAGGTATGAGCTTCATCAGAACTGGCATAGCATCATCATCATCTGCTTCTCTAAATGTTGATCTCTTGTTCTTCTCTGCAGCAGGAATATCTCTGGTAGTCCTCTTGGACTTCTGTGTAGCAGCTTTCTTGGGAGCAACCTTGGTGCTGTTGGAGGGACCAGACTTAGGCATAGCATCAGCCAAAAGTTTCTTAGCCTTCTTCTTAGGAGGGGCCCGAGCAGCAGGTTCCTCCTCTTCCTCCTCTTCAGTAACAGCACCAACATCCTTGAAAGTGCGTTATATCGACTAGAGGGGGTGAATAGGCGATTTTTACAAATTCATCACTTGAGGAATTTCAACTTGAGGATGTGTTGAATAACTAGCAGTGGATTAAGTACTCAAGTGCATGAGAAACATAGCAACAGCATAGTCATCATGTGACAGCCCAAGTGTTGTCCCTACCTTTTATGGCATGTAACCCCATGTATGAAGCTTGTGCATGAGCTTGTGAGATGTATGATTTCTCCTTGTCATTCATGTGTGTTTGCATTCATGCATCATCTCATCCATCATACCATTCATTTTTCATTTTGTTGGTTTCCATGTGTCTTGCTATGTGTGTTGGTGGTGAGTGTGTTTGGGTTGCATGTGTGAGATGTTTGTGTGTGGTTGGATCCATGTGGCATCTCCCCCTCTTCTTTTCCCCTCTCTTTTCATTGCATCATCCCCCTTTCAAAACCCCTTCTTTCCATTATTATTTATCATCAGATTTAAGTTGTTTTAAAAATGGTTTGAAAATGTTCAAGAGGTGGCCCCATATGTTTTATGAATTGTGGGTATGTTTGGTTGGGTGTTAGAGCCTTGTTTGTTTGATGTTTTAAATAAACAGGAGCTGCCATTTTATATATTAAATAAATTACTTGCTCTATAAATCCACTTAATATTTTTACCAAATTGGGCTCTTTAATCCTTCCACAAAAATATTTTTGTTTTTCTCTAAAACCCTTTAATATGCTCTGGGGATCTATTTTAGTGTGGCTGGTTTTTTTAAAATGGGAAAAGTCTTTTCTGTGTTTTGTGCTGAGTGAGAGAGAGGTGAGCAGGTGGGCTTTCCCTCCAGCCGGCCCAGCCCGAGCTCTAACGCTCACCTGCTCCGTCTCCCTCCTCCGTCAGTGTGCGCGAGAGAGCAGAGTGCAGCGAGAGAAGGAGAACGCCAACGCCATCGCCGTTAGCAGCTCATGAATGTCGAGGCCCCCTTCAAATAGAGCGTGCATCCCTGGGGTTTCTTCCTTCCTCCTCGCGCTGCTGCCTTCTCCCTTCTCCTTCTCTTCCGTCCCCTTTCCCTTCTCTATCAGAGAGAGAGAGAGCAGAGAGGAGGGATTCAGAGAGAGCAGAGTCGCGTCGCGTCGCCGTCTCCGGTGGCTCTCGTCGCCGGTGGACATGTAGTGGAGCGCCGCGTCGTCGTCCGCCTTGCATCCCCGCCGCTAGGAGGTGAGGAGCACCTCCTCCGTGGTGCTGTGTCGCCGTCGTCCGCAGCCATGGCCCGTCATTGATGCTCTGCTTCCCCTCCGTCGTCGACGCGTCCCCGAGCCTCTTCTTCCCCTCCATCGACCTCTGCTCGCCGTCGTTTGCCCCCTCGATGAGCGCCTCGTCCTCCGCTATCCCCCTCTCCTCGCCGTAGCTCGTAGATCGTCGACGTGGTGCTCGTCGCCGCCGGCCGGAAAGGCTCAGCCTTGGGCTTGCCTCCTTCCTCCTCGTCGCAAGGCGAGTTGGGGAATGGAATCCTCGTGGATCCCTGCGTCGTCCTGCCCGTTCTCGTCGCCGCCATAAGGTCGCTGGAGTTGTCGCGTCGTTGTCCTGTCGCCAGTGTCGATTTGGGTTCAGTTTCATCAGGTTTTGTGGTGTGTGTGTATTAGTGCAGTTAGACCCCCCTTCTGTTAGCAGCTGTTCCCGTAGCCCAGTGGTGTGGGGTGCGGGGTGAGACCAGGGGGTCGTGGGTTCGATCCCAGCCTCCCCCATTTTGCTGTTTTCCTTTTTATTTTATTTTATTCTTTCTTTCTTTCTTCTCTTTTGTTTTCTTTTATTTGCAACATGTTGCATGTGTATATATGAGTGTTTTGGGCCAGGATATAATACTTGTGCTGTGTTTATATGTGATGGAGGTGTATGTGCATGTTTGTAAGTGTGTGAGTGGTATTATGAGAGTGTGTGTGTATGTGCATGTGTATGCATACACTATGTATGGGTACATATGTGCATGTGCTTGTATGTGTGTGTGTGCTTAGGCATACACACATGTGAGCATGGTTGTGAGGGTGTAGGTTGTGTGGTATGTAAGTGCTTGTGTGTGGTGTGTGCAAGTAGGGTAGGTGTGGTTGCACCCTATGTGCATGTGTATGTGTATGTATGCACTTGAGCATATGTGCATATATGGATGTGTATGTGTGCATCTACACCTAGGTGTGGTTGTATAGATTGCTATGTGAAGTGCATGTGCATGTGTAGGATTAATGTGCTAGTGTGGTGTAGTGAGTGTAAATGCATGAGTAGCTACAAGTGTAGATGTTCTCTTTTATGTGCATTACAAGCATAGTTTCTCTTCTAGATAGTTTCCTCCTTGCAAATGATGCTATGCCATGATATCATGTCCCTAATATGCTAATTATCCATTTCCAACATGTATCTATAGAGCACAAGCCATTTTGGGGCATTTTCATTAAGTTACATAAGTGACATAAGTCACCCTAGCCCTTAGTAGGTCAATTTCGACCTAGGGTTTCTCCCTAGTTCTCCATGAAAGTATATGGGTATGAGTAATGATTTTGGGGTAGAATCAACCTGTGAATGCATCTGTGAAGTCAGATTTGACTTTGGGGCAACTTGACAAAACTGCATTTTTACGCTGTGATGCCCTTTTGTCATTTTTGCTTGATTTAATCCATGCTTGCTTTGGGAGTTGTGTCAAGTAGGAAGTGCTAGTGTTTTGTATCTATAATGCCATGGTATTTTTGTTTTACATGTTAATCACCCATATAAGTGGGAACCATGCTATTAAGTTGCATACTTGATGTTTCTGTTTCATCAGGCTAAAAACTGCCAAGTCTGGGAGAACTGCTGTTATTGTTTTGCCATGTAGAGTGGGTTGCATCTACTGATATGTTTGGAACTGGAGCATGCTCAGTGCTAGTTATTTGTATTAGATATTGTCTTCTACCATCCTGTTAATTTTCATGCCAATAGGAGCTTTCTAGCATACTTAACCTGTGCTGTCAACTTGCTACTTTATAATCTAAGATTCCGGAAAACTGGAATTTTCACTGTCCCACAAAACTGTTTCATCATGCCAACTTGATTGCTTCTTGCTTATTGATGTGTGGCTCCTTTGCTGATGGTGTAATTGGATGAATTGTTTTGTGTGTTGAGTAGATTCTGTACATGTATTGTTTGTGGCTGTAGGCTTCCTGTAGCTCCAGATGTGAGCTGTAGAAGTTGCTATGTTGCTGTTTAGTGGCATATTTAGTGTTTTATTGTTTTATGGATTGTGGGAGCTGTGCTCCATGGAATTGATTGATTATTGAGTCTATTGTGATTGATTTTTCATCACCTATCCATTGGATGCCTTGGGATGCCAAGAATTAGCCCATGGCTTGGTGATCTTGTGACTTTGCCTCCGTACCTTGTCATGAGCGTATCGTGCGAACCGTAACTTCGTTTCTTGCGATCTTTATATGCATTTCTATCTATTTTGCATGCTGCATCCATATTTTCCATGTTCATGCATGTCTAAATAACTTAACATGAGGTTATGTCCAGATTCATTAATAAACAACTTTGCACGTGAAACATGACTAGTTACGGATTGCCATGTTAAGTTTCTTCTAAAATGAATCATGCATCATCTTGGTTGTGCATTGCACCTTGGTTGGTTATTTATTTGCTGTTTCTCTTGGGTAGACGCGAGTGTTGATACTGAGTACGAGAAACTAGGAGAGTACCACTACGAGGATCCCGCTACTTGTTCCGATGAAGAACCAACAGGCAAGATGATCGTACCCGGATCCCGATACTATTTTTGCTTGCTAGTTTATCGCTCTTATCATTACAATTGCACTACCTACCACTTAAATATCATCCTCCCATATTGCCATGACAGCCTCTAACCTCCACATCCTAGCAAACCTTTGATTGGCTAAGTTACCGCTGCTCAGCTCCTCTTATAGCGTTCTTAGTTGCAGGTGCAGGTTGTTCCATGTGATAACATGGATTTGTATATCACAATATTTTCCGTTATTTAATTTAATGCACATATAAATCTTGGTATTTGTGGAAGGCTTGGCCTTTTTCTAAGTGATTTGTTCCGCTATTACCGCCATTAGTTCCTTGTTACCGGTGTTATGTTTTTCATACTTTGCGCTCCTAACATGCTCGGGGTTGTTATGGGGACCCCCTTTGTTTATTCGGTTGAGATTAAAACTTGTCTGACAAGACCCAACGTTGGTACTACATTTTCTTAAAAACTTAATAAAATTGCATAGGGTCTTGGAAACCTGTGGATAATTTAATCAACCCCCGGGCAAGTGCTCCTCATGAGTGTTGGTCCAAACTACAATCATGTGCGGGGCCAACCCGGGGCAACTCGGGAGATTTCTATCAGGCCACCGTATGTTGTGCTTATCCATCGTGTCCTGAGAACAAGATACGCGGCTCTTATCGGGTTCGTCGACACGTCGGGTGGTCTTGCTGGATTTGTTTTACCTTTATCGAATATCTTGCGTGTGGAGTCTGACTTTCTTCGGGTTTACTCGAGGTGTCGGAAATCCTTTGGAATTACCTATGAAGACCGTGAGATCCGTGGTCGAGGTATTCCCGCGGAATGTGGTTAATTTGGTAATGGATTAGTTGCAGCACCCCTGCAGGGTTAAATCTTTCGGAAAGCTGTGCCCGCGGTTATGTGGCAACTTGGGTATTTGTTTAACACCCGGTTATAGCAAACTTGAAGTAAATTCTAATTAAAATACACCAACTATGTGAGTAACCGTGATCGTCTCTGCTCGTGAACATGATCCGAGAGAGAACACGGTGGGGTTGTGATTGACGTAAGTAAGTGTTCAGGATCTCTTAGAGATTATACTAGATTCGATCGTTCTTCGTAGGCCACTCATATTTATTTCATGTTGTGTAAGCTAGACACCATATATGCTTAGTGCTGCTGCAAACTAAATACTACCCTTTCCCAACCTTTAAGCTTGAATAGTCTCGGTACCCGGGCACATGATAGCTGAGTCCTCTGTGGCTCACATTTTACTACAACACTCCAGGTGCAGGTTTACATGAGTACGTGCAGGATGATCTTACCCAGCTCCAGTGGGAGTACGATGAGGAAAGAGGCAGGATGTACATGACATATCCGGATGATTAGAGGACCTGGTCGTGATCTTTGGGGCAGAGAGATAGTTTCATTTGCATCTGTTTATCGTTTGATTTCGTCCATAGCCGGACCCTGTTTTCATCTTGATGATTGAACTTTGAGTGGAATTGTAATTTAGCATGTGGCGAGTGTAAGCCAACTTGTATACTCATCTCTTTTGTAATGTATGATGCAATGTTACTATACTTGCTAATGGCTAGATGCGCCTCTGTCCCTTGCGAGGGCCTCGTGTCTTAAAATGGATAGGCGCGCATCTTGGGCATGACACATCATGATGAAATGAAACATGCCCAGATTACAAGTAGCTTGATACAAGATAAGCAGGTGAGGAACAAGGTAACTTGAAGAATTTGAGGTGAGGAAATTGTGAAAGTCTTCAATCAAATTCTTCAAACAGTAAAGATCAATTTCATCAACAAGTATACGAGAAATAGAGGGGCTGAGGAAATAGAACCAGGTAGCTCGATGAAGAGAATGGTTTGATGACCCAGTTCCAACTGATGTGACAGTCGTACGTCTTGTTTGGAGCGGCCTGGTATTTAAACCAGAGGACACATAGTCCCAGGACACACAGTCCTTACCATATTATCCTTGAGCTAAGGTCACAAAGGCCTCGCCCAACACTCGTGGTAAGTCTTTAGGGTAGACTTTGAAAACCCTCATAAACTGGTCACCCAGCGATCCACAATTTATTGCTGGATGCTCTAGACCAAGGTCACTCCATGATACCCAATTGACTACAGGATGCACTAGACCATGACGGTTGACCGTCTGGAGGATACAAAGTCCTCAAAGGTAACAAGCATCGGTTCCACACAGGAACAATCTCTTAAGTGATGCTCAATCACTTTGGGTTAGGTGGTTTGGATTTGGGGTTTTCCTCACTGGTTATTTTCTCTAAAAGTCCTCGGAGGATGAGTTGCTCTCAAATGACAAGTGTCAGTTCTCCCTCGGAGCAGCCAACCAACTAGTGGTTGTGGGGGTGGCTATTTATAGCCAGGGTGCAACCTGACATGATAAGACATAAATGCCCCCAATGATCTGATAGTTATGTGGATAATATGATTGGGGACAGCTAACGCCAAGCACAACAATGGTCGGAATTTTGAACTATGAAAGTCCTGAGGCTTATCATGTTCCTCACTTGTAGGCAATTCGCACTGGCGAAATCCTAACTCCTCAATCAGACCAATTTCATCAGAGACCAGAAGAACATCGTCTCTGTAACTGAAGAACTTGACTGAACTGCAAGAGATTTCCAAAGGATTCACTCGAAGGATTGGATAGGTTGAGGCTTTTGAGTTGAGCATTAGTTGAAAAATTTCCTTAGTATACCTCGGCCTCCTTTAACAATATGGTGTTTCCTATGACTCAAAGAAAGGTAATGAAACTATGAAAACAAAAGTCTTCACGCTTCATAGTCCTCGTTCATATCTTCAAGGTCACACCAACTTCTTCATTATCAAAGTCTTCAGGGAATAGCAAAGTCTTCACCAAAGTCTTCAGTTCAAGACATACATTTTTAGGGGTCGGTAATCTCTGAATATATCAAACTCCTCATCGACTTATAGAGCATGTGTACACTGACAAACACATTAGTTCCTTAACCTATAAGTCTTCAATACACCAAAATCACTAAGGGGCACTAGATGCACTTACAATCTCCCCCTTTTTGGTGATTGATGACAATTATGGGACAATACTATGAAGTGTAAATATTGAGTTTGAGGAATTTGATTGCAAGATATAGAAGAACTCCCCCTGAAGATGTGCATATTTGAGGAATTTGCTTTGGACTGCAAATGCACATGGTAGGTTAAAAACATGGAGATCTCCTGCTATATCTTGTAATTCATACATGTATTTAACATATGATATGAAGAATTTGAAATGCATGATGAAAATGGTGTCTGACGAAATTCAGCATGCATGCATTAAGGTGCTTGAGGAAATAAGCATGCGGAAAGCAGTTCAAAAGAGTCAGACCACCATCGGACTTAAGTTTACAACTCAACAAACAAAAGCTTCAGAAGAGCAAGAGTTGTAACTTAAACAAAAACAGCCCATATATAGAGACATGCTTGAAGACTAACTCAAATTTTCTCCCCCTTTGTCATCGAAGACCAAAAGGGAAGAAAAGGTGAGGACTAATGCCCCTTTAAGAATTTCATCTTGTTGGTGAGGAAGGAGCGTCAGCGTTGTCGAGGTCGTTTGTCGATGCAGGGTCTGCCGTAGTGTCGTCAATGTCCTCAGGTTCATCTATCTCATGCGATGAAGAATATGAACATGTAACCATTTGAGGAACTTGAACCTTCTTGAATTTCTTCTGAGGAGGATGAGACCAGTCAAAGTTTAGCTGAAAGTCCATGTCCTTGAGTTCCTCAGGAGTCTTGAGGTGTGTGAGAATGGCCCATGTGCGATCGAAGATTTCATGCACATAGTAGTGATTCTTCCTCATAGAGTTCTGCGTCATAGTCATGTTCTGGACAATGGAAGCCAAATGACGCTTCACCCACTGGTGATTGCGATCAACTTTCTGATGAAGACTTATGAGAAGCTCTTGATCAGTCATCACACGAGGGGCAGACTCTTGAGGCTTTTGCGATGAGGCTTTTGCAGCAAAATCCTCGGTAGAAGTGTCATCACTGGTGGAGTAAGATGCAGCTTTGCAAAATGTATCATCCAATGGACGAGTACCTTCATCAATGACAACTTTGCCTTTTCCTTCAACTGAGGCAATTGTCTCTTGAGGACTTCAATCGGGGGCAAAAAGCCAAAGTGATTTTGGAAGTCCGCCTTGAAGGGAACTGAAGACCTTGATCTGATGAATTTCATGATCGAGGGAGCATAAGGTTTCAGTTCAAATGGGGCTAGTGCTGCATTTGCTAATGTCCTCATGAAGAAATCATGGAAGTTGATGGGAATCCCATGAATGATGTTGAATAGCATGTTCTTCATGAATCCCTCCACTTCTTCTTCTTCAGAGTTGTGGCCCTTCTGAGGACATAGGATGTTGGTGAGAATGTGATAGACCGTCCTGGGCACATAGAGCAAATCCTTCACAAGGAAGGTTGTCCGTTGAGGTTTTCCAGGAGTCAACGGCTTCATCGGCACTTGCATCAGTTGGTTGGGTAGAGCAGGTTCATCAAACACGTTGCAAGCTTCATCTGAGGGAATTGGAACTGGAACTAACCAAAGCAATTCAGAGGCAGGTGCAGCATAATGGGTTGATCCAGTCATCCAATCCAAGACCCATGAGTTGATGTTAGAAGCATCCCCTGTGATGTGCAGAGTGGCATAGAATTGAAGAATGAGATCTTCATTCCAACCGCAGATATCTACACAGAAAGGAAGAATTCCTGTATCATGAAGAACTGATAGCACCGGCATGAAGGATGGAATTGTTTCCCTATCCGCATGAGGAATTTGATGGTGCTCGAAGACTTTCTTCTTGTCAAACAGTACTGATGCATAGTAGTTCATTTGTGTTGAAGTCCAGAACCTAGTACGTCCGGCCCTGGCTGAGTCATATGGATTGGGTCTAGTGAAGAAAATGTCCTTATTGAAGAAATTTGACTTGAGGAATTTGGGGTGCTTTGAGCCTTTGAATGGCATCCTTGGCTTCGGCTGAAGGTTTGGCTTGAAATGACCCACGATCTCCTTAGGCATAGGAGTAATTTCTTCAGACTGAGGAATTTGCAGAGCAGTTCCTTAGTGGCAGTTGGAGCAGCAATGTCATCAGCTGATGCGGCTAGAATTTCTTCAGTGGTTGTAGCAGCCAAGTCATCAGATCCTTCGTGAATTTCTTCAGTCTGGGTTGGGGACTGGGGAATCTGTGACGGCGGAGTGGTCATTGGGGAATTTGGGTGAGCAGCTTCCCAATATTCATCATTGATGATAGGTGTTGTGTTGCCAATGTCCATGTCCTCATCAATTTTTTCAACGCCGGCCTCTTCAGCAGTCAACTGAGGCTGGGCGATGATACCAGTGGAGTTGAAGAATTTGCTTCTACTTCCATTTCTTCATCAATCTGCTCAGAGGTAGCAGCAGATTGATCCTTTTCTTCTTGATCATCGTTTGGGATGACATAGTCAACACCAAATGGCACTATTGCATAAGCTGGCATGGAGTTGATAGGTTGTTATATCGATCGATTTTGTTGAAGAACTTGGCAGTGTCTTCAGTTTCTTTATAGCTGAGGAATCTGAAGTTGATGCTTTTTGTTTTAGAGCCTTCTTCTCTGCAGCCTTGGTCTTCTTCACTTCTGATGCGGAAGGAAGGTTGATTGTCTTCACCTTTGATGATTTGGCTATTTCAGCAGAAGGTGAAGGAGGTGCATTTTCTTAAGGCATGACTAATGTAGTCGCCCCTGTGGTATCAATTTCCTCAGGCGCAGGAAAATCTTCAGTTGACCTGTCAGTTTCGTCTATAGCCTGAGTTTCTTTGGCTGCGGGAGCAGTTTCATCAGTAGGCTGAGCAGATTCATCAGCCTAAGGAATTTGTGGTTGCAATCGAGCTGCAACCCTGGAGTTATGGTCCTTAACAACAGCTTGGGCTGCCCTAACAAATCTCACTTTGGTGCCCTTCCATTCAGCATCATATTTTTCTTGTTCCTTAGAGAGGCATCGTATTTCAGACTGAACAGTGATGACTTGTTTTGGGGTCAAATTCATCACGTTATTCCTCAGAAATTTTTCTTTTCGAGCCATGTTCCTCTTAGCTCTCTAAACTTGATCTCGTTTCCATTTTTCCACAGCAATAAAGTGCGTGAGGACATGGTCCACACCAAGAGGCAGGTTCAGTGAGGTAAGTGGGGTGCTGGGATCCTCATGCCATATGTCTATGAAGTTGAGGATCATCTTGGGATCCATCAGAAGTGGAACAGAGCTGCCTTTGGCTAATGCAGCCTTTTGCTGACTTTCCCTAATGATTTCTTCTAGTTCTTCATCATCAGTTTCATCATCATCCTCATATGCTGAGGGTATAGTCACTACAGGTTTGTTTGTCTGAGGACTTGGTTTTTGACCTTGTCTAGCTGTTTTCTTCAGTTTCAACATAGTAGGACTTATTGAAGACTTTGCTTGAACGGAGATCTTTGAAGCAACTGAGTATCCCTTTGTCCTCTGACAAGATGCTAGATGCACGGGAGTTGAGGAATTTGCGCCAGCAGTAGAGGACTATGCAGCTACTGAACCAGCGGTTGGGGCCTTTGAAGCCTGTGCTTGAGGAATCTGTTGTGATGATTTTGAAGTTGAAGATTTTGACTACACAGCAGATTTCTTCACCATAGTTTTCTTCGTAGCACTTGAAGAGGCTCCGGCAGTTGCAGCAGTAGCAGAGTCTTCGTTGAATTTTTTCATAGCCTCTTTTGCCTTCTTCGCCAGCTTGGCTTCATGTTTTTCCCATGCATGAGGAAAGTCATTTCCAGTCATGAGACTTGTGGGATCAGCAATATGATTTGGAGCCAAGGGTGGCCTGCGGCAAGGTGGTTTTACTGCGAATTTCATCATATACTTAGGAGTGACATAGCGATATTCTTTCCACTCCTTTGCCCATCTCCTCTCAATTTTCTATAAGCGGATTTTTCTCTGCTTGGTTGTTTCTTTGCCATGAATTTCTTCATCCGGCATGCAATATTCCTCATACAAGTCTTCAGGTATCTCAAAAGCAGTCTGCACATTAGGTTTCTTTCCACCTTTATGTGGATTCTTCCCATTAGCCATTTTCTTCGGCTGAGGATTCTGAACTCTTGAAGATTCTGAAGAAGTGCACGGTTTTTCCTCAAGAAATGCTGCAAATGAGTTAAGTTGATGAGAACCTAGTGATTCATTAGCGGACATGTTTCTACCTGTGAACAGAATATAGGTGCAAGGAATTTGAAGAGGTCATATGCGTTCTCAGAAGTTTTTCAATAACATCAACTGTGAGGAATTTGACCATGGGTGTCTTGAGGATTTTCACTAAGTGTTCTTTATCTTAGGTTCTAGAGTTGTGCAAATTTTGAGGTCCACACAATTGAGGAATCTTGAATAAAATCATAACTTAGGGAAAAACATCAAGTGTATGAACATGTAAGGTGCTTTGGAATGAGATTCTTGAAGAATAAACACCTTTGAAGAAATTGAGGAAAACTTGAAGATCAAACAAGGGCAGGAAAATCAGATTTTATTTACCCTGATGAAGAACACGATGAACTATGAGATGAAATCGAGGAAGTTCTTAGTCTAGATCTCCCACGCCCTAGCTTGGCAGAGGGAGACATCTACAGCGACGGCAGGGTGAAGACTTTCGTGGCCGATGCAAGTATGACAACGGCGAGGTCGAGGCAGTGAAGCTCGTCCACATCGGCGGCGATGATTTTAGCGGTGGCACTAGGTTTGAGCTCAGGAGAGAGTGGGAGTGAGGAGTAACCGAGCACAGTGAAAGGGCAGGGGTATTTATAGTGGAGGTGAAAACCAATCTGTCCGAAGATTTTGGACCAGATTGCCCCTGACCCTTGCTCTCCATGTGACATGTGTCACCCACGAACTGAGTAGTGGCGATAGTGGGGGATCATGGGTTATCCAGTCGTGGGAATCAGAACAGTTTGAGCGAGAAACGCCAAAAAGTTTCATAGAAAATTTTAATGTTTTCGTTAGCAAATTCTTCAGCTGTCAAGGACATAGTGAAGACTTTGAACGAGTTTCAAAGTTAGAATGCATATGAAGAATTTGTGAACAGACTAGATTGAGTTTAGCATAGTGGGGGAAAGGGTCCGATCACATTCACTTAGATGAAAATCAACTTGAAGAATTAACGATAAGTGAATGCTGTTAAGAACATTGAAAACTCAAATATATATGTATATAGTCAATGAAGAACATGAGTTTCATAGGTTGAAGAATTTGAAAAGTTGATGAATTTGAGAAATTTAGGAATTTAGGAATTTGCAAACTTGAGGAATTTGAAAATTTGAAGAATTTGCAAAATGACGAAAAACTCAACTTTGAAGAATTTCAACTATGGTTGGTGGTGTGACCCATCGTATAAGAATGGTGACTTCAGACACCGCGTACAATTGTCGTAGGGTTCTGAGAATCAAATTCTTCATTAATCTCTTCACACTTAGAGGGTTATTCCTCATTGATTGAAAAAAACGTTACTTCATGTGTTGCACATCTAAGTCATCAATTTTGCATAAGTGTTAGGATGTGTGTCCTTTTTAAAAGAACATTTGAAGATTCTAAGATATTTAGCTCACACCGAAACTTGAAAAATGTCTTTTCATCCAAGGGCTTTGTGAAGATATCGACCAGTTGTTCTTCAGTGGGGATGTGGTCGATGGAGATGTCGCCCTTGAGTACATGATCTCGAAGAAAGTGATGACGAATCTAGATGTGCTTGGTCTTGGAATGTTGAACTGGGTTGTAAGAAATCTTGATGGCACTCTCGTTGTCGCAGTAGAGAGGCACGTTCTTCAACTTGATGCCATAGTCTTTGAGGGTTTGCTTCATCCATAGCAACTGAGCGCAACATGAACCAGCAGCAATGTACTCAGCTTTAGAAGTAGATAGTGATACGCAGTTCTGCTTCTTCGAGGACAGACAGACTAAGGATCATCCGAGGAAATGACATGTGCCTAAGGTTGACTTGCCATCCACACGATTTCCAGCATAGTCAGCATCAGAATATCCGATGAGGTGAAGATTTGAGCCCTTGGGATACCATAATCCAAGTGTTGGTGTGTGAGCTAAGTATCAAAGAATATGTTTCATAGCCTTATGGTGTGATTCCTTCAGTGTTTCTTGGAATCGGGCACACATGCAAACACTCGACATAATATCAGGCCTATATGCACATAGATATAATGATGAGCCAATCATGGAGCGATATACCTTCTGATCGAAATCTTTACCATGTTCGTTAGTGCAGAGGTGGCCTTTTGAAGGCATTGGAGTTTTGACGCCTTTGCAATCTTGCATGCGAATTTCCTCAGAACATCCTTGAGGTATTTCTCTTGAGATATGAAGATGCCATTGTCTTGCTGACGAATTTGAAGACCTAAGAAGAATTTCAACTCTCCCATCATAGACATTGATATTCTTCACTCATCATATAGGGAAATTCATCACTATGACGTTTGTCAATACAGCCAAACATAATATCGATTACGTATATTTGGCATATGAACAGCTCATTGTCATAGGATTTTGTGAAAAGAGTTGGGTCGAGTGAACCAGGTTTGAAGCCTTTCTTCATGAGGAATTCCTTGAGAGTGTTGTACCACGCCCGAGGGGCCTGCTTGAGGCCATAGAGGGCCTTGTTAAGTCTGATGACTTTATCAGCATGCTTAGGGCCTTCAAAACATGGGGGTTGAGCAACATTACTTCTTCCTCAAGCTTACCATTGAGGAATCCACTTTTCACATCCATTTGATATAAGATGATATCATGATGGTTAGCATAAGCAAGCAATATGCGAATAGCTTCAAGTCTAGCAACAGGTGCAAAAGTTTCATCAAAGTCAATTCCTTCAACCTGTGTGTAGCCTTGAGCTACAAGATGAGCCTTATTCCTTACCATTTTCATCTTGCTTGTTGCGGTAGATCCACTTGGTACCTATGATGTTATGCTTGCGAGGATCTGGCCGCTTGACAAGTTCCCACACATTATTGAGCTTGAATTGATGCAATTCCTCTTGCATAGCTTGAATCCACTAAGGCTCCTTGAATGCTTCATAAACTTTGGTGGGCTCTATGATAGAGAGAAAAGCAAAGTGCCCACAAAATTTAGTCAAATGTGAAGCTCTTAAGCGAGTGAGGGGACCTAGTTCATTGATGTCATCGATGATTTTGTCAATCTGCGCTTCATTTGCAACTCTTGGATGAGCAAGTTGACATGGCTGAGGATTTTCTTCAGTAACATTTTCTTCAGGTGTGTAAGTATGAATGTCTTCATTTGTTGGAATGACTTCCTCAGTGGGTATGACGTCTTCAGGATCATAAAGCATTGAGACAAACATAAGGTTCAATCATAGGGATTCGACTAACATCACCTTATCCATGGTTCGGTCCTTTGAGATTGCAACCTTACCTAGACCCAATACCTTGCTTTTTTTCCTTTGTCTGCGTAGGTGATATGCTTCAGATGAGATGGAGAAAGTGGCAAATTCGTTACTAGATTTTTGTCACCAGTCATGTGGTCTGTGCATCCACTATCGAGGACCCACTCAGTAGCTTTTGGAGGTTCATCCTGCAGATGAATTATTACAACTTACAAACTCATATGCTTCAGAGTGAAGAATATGACATCAGTTTCATCAGACAGAATTTCATCACAGAAGATAGTAAACAAGTAGTGTGAGGACATGAGAAATGAGGAATTCATTTCAACATGGTTAACTTGCGTCCTTTCAAGTATTTACTCAGGTCTCCAGCAAATTCATCAGAAATTCAATTTCATCTAGAGACCTGACCCTGCATCAGAAATTAGTTCAATTTCTTCACCACCCACATATGGAGGAGTGGCAAAGAGTTCATGATTCTGCGAGCACCATATGAGAAGGGAGGCATTGAAGCAAGTAAGCTTTGTTTCACAGGACGAGGGTTAGAGTACTCATGTGAATAAGCAGAGAAATTCTTCGAGGACTTATGAACATAATGATTTGAAGAATAATGCACATATTCACAACTCTTAGATTTTCCCTGCGAAATAGATGCATTAGCACGAGAATGATATTTTTAACCATTTGAGGAATTTGGTCCAAGTGAAGACTTTGGTCGATATGAGGAATTTGATCTAGGGTTGTTATTCTTCATGAGTGGTGTCATGAGGACATTCACTTGAAGTTTTTGTAGTTAGCTCTTGGGAACCCAAATTTTGTTCATAGGAGAACCGTTCCTGCAGTTAGTTCCAACAAATCTGGCAAATACTTCACCTTTCTGATTTTTGTAGAATTTGTAGTTGGAGTCAAATGACTCATCAAAGGAATATATAGTCTCACAAGTAAAGCCAGATAAAGTGGATGGATCTACAGGAGGTCCTTTTGCAGCAACCCATGAGGTTTTGGGTACTGCTCTGGTGTCAGTAAGATCCATCAGCGTTGAGTTTCCTCTCAAAGGCAATACCCTCTTTCCTAGGGTTCCTGTTCATAATATGCTTTTTGAGGACATTGCAAAGGGTTTGATGCCCTTCGAGACTTTTGTACATGCCTATCACATACAATTCCTTCAACCCTGCATTTTCGTCAGAGATACTTGTGGTATCCTCAGATGAGGAATTTGTGACCATTGGAATAGTTGAAGAATTTGCATCAATAGAAGCATTTGAACATTTAGGTGAAGAATTAGAAGTTTCACGTTCGATGCATTTCAAACAAGATGGAACAAATTCTTCCTGAGTGGTACTGATCTGTTGAGCCAGTAAGGAATCGTTTTCCCTTTGGACATCCTCATGTGACACCCTTAGTTTCTCAATATCTTGCTTTCTTTGAAGAAATTCATAAGAAAGCTTCTCATGATCGGCTAAGAGAGCATTATGATGACTCTGAAGGTTATCATATTTTGTCTGGAGACTTTTGAGATCATCAGACACAGTTTGAGTCCGATCCACTTCCTCATTCAATACATCATCGCTTTTGTCTAGCATTTTATGAAGTTTCTCAAGTGCACTTTGTTCCCTGGTAGCAATATTAGCAAGTTTGGCATAGCTAGGTTTCACATATTCATCAGATTCACCATCACTTGATTCAGAGGTGGAGTGATGCTTATGTACCTTGGAACCTTTAGCCATGAAGCAATAGGTGGGAGCGTAATCATCATTGCTGACGTCAGAGTCATTGGAGTAGTCATTTTCTTCATCATTGAAGATGGACTTGCGGACGAAAGTAGTAGCGAGAGCAAGGCTAGCGACACAAGATTCAGATTCCACCTTAGATTCCTCCTCTTCTTCATATTCTTTAGATTCTTCTTTTGAGTCCATTTCCTTGCCAATGAAAGCCCGAGCCTTTCTGAAACCATTCTTCTTGTGCATTGAGGACTTTGCAGACGAGGACTTTGAAGATTTCTTCTTTTTCTTCGAGTCATCGGAACTATCATATCTGTAATTCTTCTTCTTATTCTTCTTCTTCTTCTTCTTTGATTCTTTTTCCCACAAAGGATAGTCAGAGATGAAGTGACCAGATTTCTTGCATTTGTGACAAGTTCTCTTCTTGTAGTCCTCTGATGAATCTGATTTCCTCAAGCCACCTTTTGATGACTTTCCAAATCCACCTTCCCTTGAGAACTTCTGGAATTTCCTCACGAGCATTGCTAGCTCCTGACTTAGTTCTCCAGGATCACCAAGGCTACTATCAAAATCTTCACCTTCGGATGAGGAAATTGCTTTTGCCTTCAGAGCACGAGATTTTCCATAGCTTGGCCCATAGAGGCCTCTCTTCTCAGCTTGTTGGAATTCATGAGTATTGAGTCTCTCAAGAATATCAGCAGGATCAAGTGACTTGTAGTCTCCATGTTCTTGAATAATCAAAGCCAGAGTATCGAATGGGGAATCAATAGATCTTAGCAGTTTCTTCACCACTTCATGGTCGGTGATATCAGTGGCACCCAATGCTTCAAGATCATTGGAGATATCAATGAGACGGTCAAAAGTTTGTTGAACATTTTCATTGTCGAGTCTATTGAAGCGGTTGAAGAGATTGCTAAGAACATCAACACGAGAGTCACGTTGAGTGGAAACACCTTCATTGACTTTGGACAGCCTATCCCAGATAAGCTTAGCAGACTCCAAAGCACTCACTCTGCCATACTGACCTTTGCTCAGATGGCCACAGATGATATTCCTTGCTTGAGAATCGAGTTGCTTGAATTTCTTCGTATCGGCAGTAGTGACAGTTGGAGAAATGCGAGGAACACCATTTTCCACAACGTACCAGAGATTGTTGGCAATTGCCTCAAGATCCATGTGCATCTTGTTCTTCCAGTAGGGATAGTCCGGCCCATCGAAGGTAGGACATCATGCGGAAACTTTGATCATACGTGCAGTCGACATAACTAGAACTCCAGGTGGTTAAACCAAAATCACACAGAACAAGGAAGTACCTTACTCTGATACCAATTGAAAGTGCGTTATATCGACTAGAGGGGGGTGAATAGCCGATTTTTACAAATTCATCACTTGAGGAATTTCAACATGAGGAATTTGAAATGTGATGAATAACTAGCAGTGGATTAAGTACTCAAGTGTATGAGAAACATAGCAAAAGCATAGTCATCATGATGAAATGAAACATGCACAGATTACAAGTAGCGTGATACAGGATAGGTAGGTGAGGAACAAGGTAACTTGAAGAATTTGAGGTGAGGAAATTGTGAAAGTCTTCAATCAAATTCTTCAAACAGTAAAGATCAATTTCATCAAGTATACGAGGAATAGAGGGTTGAGGAAATAGAACCAGGTAGCTCCATGAAGACAATGGTTTGCTGACCCAGTTCCAACTGCTGTGACAGTCGTACGTATGGTTTGGAGCGGCCTGGTATTTAAAGTAGAGGACACACAGTCCCAGGACACACAGTCCTTACAGTATTATCCTTGAGCTAAGGTCACAAAGTCCTCGCCCAACACTCGTGGTAAGTCTTCAGGGTAGACTTCCAAAACCCTCACAAACTGGTCACCTGGCGATCCACAATTTACTGCTAGATGCTCTAGACCAAGGTCACTCCGTGATCCCCAATTGACTACAGGATGCACTAGACCATGACGCCTAACCGTCTGGAGGATACACAGTCCTCAAAGGTAACAAGCGTCGATTCCACACAGGAACAATCTCTTCAATGATGCTCAATCACTTTGGGTTAGGTGGTTTGGATTTGGTTTTTTCCTCACTTATGATTTTCTCTCAAAGTCCTCGGAGGTTGGTTTACTTTCAAATGACAAGTGTCAGTTCTCCCTCGCAGCAGCCAACCGACTAGTGGTCGTGGGGGGTGGCTATTTATAGCCAGGGTGCAACCTGACATGATAAGACATAGCTAGATAACATTATTGGGGACAGCTGGCGCTAAGCACAACAACGATCGGAATTTTGAACTATGAAAGTCCTCAGGCTTATCATGTTCCTCACTTGTAGGCAATTCGCACTGGCGGAATCCTAACTCCTCAGTCAGACCAATTTCATCAGAGACCAGAAGAACAACGTCTCTGTCATTGAAGAACTTGACTAAACTGCAAGAGATTTCCAAAGGCTTCACTCGAAGGATTGGATAGGTTGAGGCTTTTGAGTTGAGCATCAGTTGGAAATTTTCCTTAGTATTACCTCGGCCCCCTTTAACAGTATGGTGTTTCCTATGACTCAAAGAAAGGAAATGAAACTACGAAAACAAAAGTCTTCACGCTTCATAGTCCTCGTTCATATCTTCAAGGTCACAACAACTTCTTCATTTTCAAAGTCTTTAGGGAATACCAAAGTCTTCACAAAAGTCTTCAGTTGAAGACATACATTTTTAGGGGTCGGTAATCTCTGAATATATCAAACTCCTCATCGACTTATAGAGCCTGTGTACACTCACAAACACATTAGTTCCTTAACCTATAAGTCTTCAATACACCAAAATCATTAAGGGGCACTAGATGCACTTACAATCCTCCTCTGGATCCTCATACATAGAGGTAGGTCTGCCCATATCATGGATGATCCTCTTCCTGGCTGTCTTCTTCTCTCCTGCCTTCTTAGGCAAAGATTTCCTTGGAATATCAACATACATAGTTACCCTAGCACTCTGTTGTTCTTTGAAGGTCTCTTCAGGTGCACAAACTTTGCTGACCACCCTCCTAGATGAGGTGGCCTCGTTGGCAGATTTCCTTGCAGCCTTCTCTTGCTTTTTAGCAAGAACATCTTCTAGAACAAAATCAGAATCTTCCATATCATAATTGACTCTCTTCCTGGTCCTTGTTAAAGCCTTAGGCAACCCATGAGAACTGGGAGTGCATGGATCTGAGGATGAGCTGGACTCTGGACTAGTGCCTGAACTCATATCAACATTCTGCTCCTGCAGATTCTGGCTATCTTCGGCATCTAACATATCTGGCCCTGTGAATCGAGTATAGAAGAGTGGAATAGGATAAGTCATCAAAAAATGCAGAGATTTTTGAAAGTTTGAACTAAGAATTTCCAAAGTTTTGCATTCTGCCAAATGTATTTCGGTACAGCCGAGGCAAACTTTTTGGTCACACCGAGACTAACAACCTTCTTTCCAGGAACTTGGCACAATTATCGGTTACACCAAAAATGAGCACTCGGTTCCACCGAGGTGTTCTCGGTGTGGCAGAAAATAAAATCGGTGACACCGGTTATTTCACATCGGTTCTACCGAGATACAGGAGGCGGACGGCAAAACCCTACAAATTCGTTGGTCGCTATCTAATGGAATTTTCTATTGGATGGAACAATCTCAAACAATGGCTAGACTAGGAATAAACCCTAATGCGAATGAATCAGACAGTGGAGCACGAGAGGGGGTCGAATCCATACCCTAATTTGGCGATGGATTCGCTACGGTGGCGACGTTGGAGAAGAATATGTCGACGGTGGTGATTCACAGTGGTGAAGGCGCTCGGGGAAGCAGGGTGATGACCAGGGGCCTTCGAAATGGTAGCTAGGTTGTGGAGGCACGACATTTGAAGAATAGATTTCAAAATGCCGGGGTCCACAGATTATATACCCATCACTGTCGGTGACACCGATTTGATAGTTTTGATGTTACCGAGTTTCCCAACTGTCAGCTGACAGGGAAACTCGGTGTAATGGTCAGACCGAGAATTTGGAGTTGGTTCCACCGAGATGCACTTGGGAGGTTTTAATGGTCACTCCTTGACGATACGAAACTCCGAGTGCTCCTCACACAGAGAGATCAAGAAGTACTTGTTCAAATTTTGTGATGCAGCATGAATAGAATATGAGGTGAGAAAGCATAGATAGCTAGAGGAGTGGTCCTCGGCATTCTTGTATATCCAATTGGCAAGTGAAAATCAAAAGCCAAATAGCAATAATTGGATATCCTTGTATGAGTAAATAAATGTAGACCAACATGCTCACACAATTGGATGGCAAATGAAATCATGGCAAACACGCACAAACACAATAGCATCTAATAAGCACTTTGGCGATGATGAAGTCAACTATATATGAGTATATTGACTTAGGAGCCAAGTAAGAATACTTTATCATAGGTCATACTCATCGTTTAAGCACAAGTGGGGTTACCACTTTGACATAAAGCATTTAATGTTGTCACACTCTATGAGATGCTTTGACTCAAGTCTTAGAGTAAAGCTCCCCATTTATGTGACATCCCCCCATAGGAGGGATAAACTAACCTTGGGTTTTGTCAAAGAAGACTACATGTAGGTGAAGTAGTGGTGGATGCTCAAAGTTGATGAATATCACCAAGAGTTGGGAGCATCCTTGTTGTTTCATTACTCTTCTCACCTACATGGGTTAGTCCCAACACACAAGAGACAGATACAAGGATATCTATGGACATGGAGTGCAAAGCATATGTGATGATGTCCATTGATTTGTTGATTACCTTGTCCCTTGCTTACCTTTTGAGGGAATGTGTGACTCATTGAACTATTGCATGATGTTGATGTTGATTGCAACTAGTTCTTTCCAATAATGAATATGAGTGAATTTCATTAGCGGAATCACCCCTCAAGAACTTCTCGAGTTCTTCTTCATGGTACCCACATCAAGTTGATGGGGATCCTCGGTGTTGAAGTAGCACTTGTAGAAGTTGAGATTGTAGTAGCCTTGGGAACCCACTTCACCAAAGCTTGGGATTCATCTTCATATGAGTCAATGTCCTCTTGGAGCTTGTTCTTGTCCTTGAGCTTGGGGTCTTGTTGTGGAAGGTCATATTGAGCTTTTGTTCCCTTGGGGAGAGTATTTTCATACTTCTCCTTTTGAGGAACAAACCTGGGATTGGGGTATTGGCCATCTTCCCATTCAACTCAATTAGTGTTGAAGTAGCCAACACCACGATTCTTCCGGTATCCTCTGTGCTTGCGTCCAATCTCCTCAAATTATTTGCACCCTTCAAGACTCTTGTAGATACATTTCTCTATAATCGCTTTCAAGAGTTCATTTTCTTGCTCAAGTGTAACTTGGCTAAGAGAGGAGTTAGTTTGATCAAGAGAGCTACTATAAGCAATATTAATGGATTTATCATTTTTATTGCTACTAGTTGAAGAACCTTTCTTTCCTTTGTTACTAGCTTTCTTAGACTTAACTTGTGGCATGAATGTAGATAAGAGAATTCACTTGGCTAGATAAGAGGAAGTCTTCTTTCGAAGATCGTCATTGATAGCTTTAGGGAACTCATGCTCTTGCTCTAAATTGAGCTTCTCGAAGCGTAGCTTCTCATGTGTGCTTACAAGCTCTCTATGATCTTCTAGATTTGACTCATGAGCTAACTTAAGAGTTTTTAGTTCTTGAGTTAGTTGTTCTATTTGCAACTTATCATCATCGCACGACTTATCTACACTATAGTGAGTACTAGCAAGTTCATTTTGACTAACATTACTAGATTTGTCAAATAGCAAGTCATCTTAAATTAACAAGTCATGTTCATCACTACTGAAATCAAGATACTCGCGGTGTGATACCTTGGGGACTTTAGCCATGAAGCAACGTCCATTCCCTTCATTTGGTGAATCAAATATGTCGTAGGAGTCGGTTGTCACTAGTGCAAGTCCAGCAACACCTTCATCTTGACTATATTCGGAGTTGGAGTGATAGCTTCTCTTAGAGTGGTTGTCGGATTCGGAGCCGGAAACCATTCACCAACATAAGCTTGATGTTTCCTCCTTGAGTAGCTCTTTGTGTACTTGTCCTTCTTCTCCGAGTCCCTACTTCTCCTTGAGAGTCTTCGATCATAACGATCATCTCTACTCCTTCTCTCTCTTCAAGGTGACTCGTCTCTTGAGCTTCATCTTCTTGGTGACTCTTCTTTCCTTTTGTAAGGAGTCGTGCACTCATTGGAGTAGTGACCGGGCTTCCCATAGTTTTAGCAGTTTCGGTCATGACTTGACGAACGCTTCTCTTCATATCTTGAGTTGGAGCTTCGATCTTTGCTTCTATTCTTGTAGAACTTGTTGAATTTCTTGACCATGAGGCTTATCTCTTCATTTGTGACAAGATTGTCGCTTGAGTTAGTGGGAGCATCACTTGTGGCTTTGTAAGCACCGCTAGACTTGTGGTGAAGCTCTTCCTTGTCCTTGAGTGTCATCTCATGAGCAACAATTCTTCCAATTACTTCCGTTGGCTTGAGATCTTTGTAGTTGGGCATCATTTGGATCAATGTGCAAACGGTGTCATATCGATCATCCAAAGCTCGAAGTATCTTCTTCATGATGAATTTGTCAGTCATTTCTTCGCTTCCTAAGCCGGCAATCTCATTGTTGATGAGAGCTAGCCTAGAGTACATCTCAGCGACTTCTTCACCATCCTTCATCTTGAACTTGTCAAGTTGACTTTGAGGAACATCCAACTTGGATTCTCTCACAGATTCTATACCTTCATCCATATCAATCAAAGTATCCCAAATCTATTTTGCATTCTCAAGACGGCTGATTTTGTTGAATTCTTCAGGGCATAGGCAGTTGAAGAGAATGTCACATGCTTGAGCATTGAATTGGAACATCTTCAATTCATCCGCTATCGCTTCGCGATCTGGTTCCCATCCTTCCGCAAATAATTCACCTTGCATACCAACATGAACAACAGCCCAAACGGCGGGGTTATGACCAAGCAAATGCATTTTTTCATTTTGTGCTTCCAACTAGCAAAAATTTTGCCATCAAAGTACGGACCTTGTCTACGGTGATAATTTCCCTCACTAGACGCCATACTCTCCTAGGTTGTGAGACCAATGCAATGGAGACCAATGCTCTGATACCACTTGTAGGATCAAAAGTAGTGCTAGAGGGGGGTGATTAGACTACTTGCCAAATAAAATCTACTTTTTCCCAATTTTATGTCTTGGTAGATTTTAGCATTCATAGTATGTCAAGTACACCCTACACATGCATGTTTACGAGTATAGCGGCAAAAAGTAAAGACAAGCAGGTAAGTAAAGGAAGGGTAGGAATATCAAACCCAATTGGTGACATGATGATTTTTCCCGTGGTTCCGATAGGTGGCGCTATCGTACATCCACGTTGAAAGCACAATATGCTCCCTTGGTGGTTTTTATAATTCATGACAACATACATTGTCTCTTGGACTAACACCTCTATCTAGTACATTTCAGATGATGGTCCATAAAGATCCGAGTTGGCAAAAATGTTGAGAAGATTGTGGAATTACCCCAAGATGGAAGGAGATAGGTTGGCTAAGCTTCAAGCAAGAGGACTCTACATTTTATATTTGTGAGAAATCACTTTGAGTCTATAGGAAAGCCAATACTATTAAAAGGGGGTAAAGTTTTGATCGTGAACAATATGCTCAAACGTGCACAAGTGATAGTCACCAAAACATCCACATACTCTCCCACCAAAGTCTGTCCTAAGCCAAATATAACAAATTGGTGCAACCAACTTTACTATCCCGGTGCCATCGAGTTCCAAATCCTAGACACACTCAGCCAAACCCTACCACTTCGGTGCAGCCGACACTGCACTTGGTGCCACCGAGTTGGGTTGCCAACTTCCTATTACGCAAGTTCTCATTTTCTATCTGACCGAGAATGGTGAATCGGCGTCACCGAGATTGGTAATTCTGACCATTTGTCACCTTGTCGGATCAATCGAGAGTTATCTATCGGTCCATCCGAGATTCAAAAGTTGCCACTTTTTCTCACTTCGGTACCACCGAGTTTTACACTTTGGTGTCATCGAGTCTGACTTATTGTGTGTAACGGTTGGATTTTTGGGAATGCCTATATACCCCTTCACCACCACCCACTCAAAAGAGAAGCACTCAGAACTATTTCATACCTATCCTACTTAGTTTTCTGAGAGAGAACCACCTACCCTTGTGTTGACGTCAAGATCTTCCACTCCAACCATATGGATCTTGATTTCTAGCCTCCCCAAGTTGCTTTCCACCAGTCCCATCTCTTCTACAAAGCCAAATCTGTGAGAGAGAGATTGTGTGTTGAGGAGTCTATCATTTTGAAGTGCAAGAGCAAGGAGTTCATCGTCATTACCGAGCCTATTACCTTTTGGAGGGTGGTGCCTCCTAGATTGGTTAGGTGTCGCTTGGGAGCCTCCTACTTCATGTTGTGGAGTGAACCAAAAGTTCGTAAGGGCAAGGAGATCGCCTACTTCATGAAGATCCAACCATAGTGAGGCTAGTCCTTTGTGGACGGAAGCCGCATGGAATAGTCAAGGTTGCTTCTTCGTGGAACCTTCCGTTGGTAGAGCCCTCCGTGGACTCTCACGACCGTTACCCTCCGGGGGTTGAAGACTCCATGAACGTGGATGTACGATAGCACCACCTATCGGAACCACGGGAAAAATCCTTGCGTCTCCTATTGTGTTTGATGTTTCTAACCCATCTCTTTACGTACATGTCAAATCTCTTTACTTTTCGCTTCCATACTTGTAGACAAGCATGTGTAGGGCCATTTGACTATCTAGATTTGCTAAAAGTATTAAAATCTGCCAACCAATCAACTTGGGAATAGGTTAGGTTTTAAATTTCTTCTAGTAGTCTATTCACCCCCCCCCTCTAGACACTCATCCCTCGATCCTACAAGTGGTATCAGAGCTTTGGTCTCCGTTGCTTCGGTTTAATCACCATGGAGGAAGATGGATGTGTCTAGTGTAGAGAGTTTGAGTTGTAGAGTGCCCATTCTTGATGGAGAGTACTATAGTCAATGCAAGAATGACATGATTTATCTATTTAATAGATTCCATTTGACTAAATATATTGAACAACCCTATGAGCTCCCCATTGATGAATTGCATCCCACACACGAAGAGGAAATTAACATGCTTGGTAACCTAAGAGTTGTCAATCTTATTGTCAGAGGTTTACCAAGATTCGTGCTTTCTCAAATGAAGAACTTTGCATGTGCCTATACCTTATGGACTGATTTGGAGAAACGATATGCAAATCTTTCCTTAGGAAATCTTGATGAAATTCTTCATAAAACTGTTGCTTTTCAGAAAATGAAACCTAGTGATCCAAACTTTGATAAATGTCTATTTGAGCTCCGTGATCTTATGCGTGCTAAAGGAGATGTCACCACTAGCGATAGCATTATCTTTGAAGCCATTCGCATTCATAAACTTGAGCATTGTCATAATCACTATTCTAACGAATCCCTTGTTATTTTTGATGAGGATTTCCCACTTGATGATGACAATGTGGAACATGGCTATTATGAACAAGATGAGTTGTTCGACATCGAGTATGAGAATATCATGAAGAATCTGATTCTTATGGCAAACTTTAGTGATTACATGTCCGGAGGAAAAGAGTGGATTCTTGACAGTGGATGTACGGATCATATGACTGGTGATAGAGACATGTTCCAAGAGATCACGCCTAATCAAGGTCGTTGACGGTACGTGACCTTTGGAGACCACTCTAAGGGTAAGGTACTTGGCCTTGGTAAGGTGGCCATATCTCATGATAGCTCTATTCAAAATGTCATGCTTGTTGAATCCCTTGGCTATAATCTTCTTTCCGTATCTAGACTTGCCGACTTTGGTTTCAATGTTTTATTTACGGAAATTGATTGCCAAGTGTTTCGTCGAGATAATCATAAAATGGTCTTTACCGGTTTCCGTAGAGGTGATCTATACATTGTTGATTTCACTAAAAGATCCAAGCCTCACACTTGTTTAATTGCAAAATCTTCTAAAGGTTGGCTTTGGCATAGAAGACTTGGACATGTAGGCATGCGAAATCTAGATAAGCTAATCAAAGCTGATCATCTACTTGGAGTTAAAGATGTTATCTTTGACAAAGATAGACTTTGTATTGCTTGTCAAGCTGGAAACCAAGTAGGTAGAAATCGTCCCCTTAAGAATATCATGACTACTAGGAGACCACTCGAGTTACTTCACATGGATCTTTTTGGTCCCAATGCTTACAAGAGTCTCGGTGGAAATTCCTATGGTCTAGTTATAGTTGATGATTTTTCTAGATTTACGTGGGTATTCTTTCTTCATGATAACTCGCAGGTTCAAAAGATCTTCACGAACTTCACTCGCAAAGCGCAAAATTAGTTTGAAGTGAAGATCAAGAAGGTTCGAAGCGATAACGGATCAGAGTTCAAGAACACCCATGTGGATACCTTTCTTGACGAAGAAGGTGTCTCACATGAGTTCTCGGCTACGTACACACCTCAACAAAATGGAGTTGATGAGAGGAAGAACCGGACGATCATTGAGATGGCAAGAACGATGCTTGACGAATACAAGACGCCAATACACTTTTGGGTAGAAGTCGTTGAAACAGCATGCCATGCCACAAACCGACTTTACTTGTACAAGCTTCTCGGTAAAATGGCATACGAGCTGCTCACCAGGAACAAACCCCAAGTCGGATACTTTCAGGTATTTGGATCCAAGTGCTACATTCTTGATAAGCATCATCGTACTAAATTTGCTCCTAAATCTCATGAAGGATTCCTACTTGGTTATGGATCGAACTCTCACACTTACCGTGTCTACAACAACTTCACTCAAAAAGTTGAAGAGATGGTAGATGTGAAGTTTGATGAATCTAATAGTTTGCAAGTCAAATAATTTCCAAATGATGTAGGTGATAAGGATACTTTGGAAGCCATACTAGATCTACCTATCAGCAAGATTCGTCCCATGGAGGTGAAGAAGAGTACTTCATCAACTCAAGTGGAAGCCCCCACCTCACGTCAAGGTGAACCTCAATACGACATGGAGGCATCCACAAGAGGTACACGACAAGATGATGAAGAAGAGGAAGTACGTCATGAAGATACACCACAACCACCTTCACCACCACCTCAAGGGAATGACACCTTCAACAACAACAAAGATGAACGAGATGATAATGAAGAAGAAGAAGCTCCACCATCCAACAATCGGAAGCTGACCCGTGTTCGAGCTCAAGTGACCAAGAACCATCCCCTAAACCAAATCATTGGTGATATACCAACAGGGAGAATCACTCGCTCCAAAACCCGTCTAGCTTACTTCTGTGAGCTGTCGGGACCCCGATCCTAAGTCATAGGAATCCAGCATGTAACACATCACATCACTTTGCGGCCTCATGCACGGCAACTCCACGGCTGCAGCTTTACCTTAGACGGGACCGTTTGCATCTTTTGGCTCACGTATGTGAATATGTCGCTAGCATTCAAACGTTAGAGAACCCGGGCCGACATAACTTGTCATAGAACCCAAGTGGCACATCCATACGACAACAGGCATACATAACCCAGCAATGCAGGTGTCGGCCTCAAGCGTGCGTAGATGAGTCATAGCCAGCTACAAGGACTCCATTACGCCGTGGGACATAAATGTCATCACTGCACGTAGACGAGTCGTAGCAGGCTACAGGGACTCCATTACACTACGAGACATTTCCCCGAAGGGACAGACACAGCAGCAAAGAAGGATACATGTCGGTCAATCAATGTGTCCGGAGCGGTAGCAAGCTACCAATGCTCGGTGGAAGCACAAAGAGGCAGTTTCCCGTAAAGAGTACTACTAAAGGCACATGACTAGGTGTTGGATCCCATACATACCGTTGCACATCACACATACGCACGACATGCTCGATATGCATAGATACAACTATGGCATCACAACATAACCATACAACAGCACAACTTTTATTTAAGAGGCTTAGAGGAGCCTTGCATAATATGTTCTTACAGGTAGGGGTCACATGACCCGACACTCAAGTCATACAAGCAAGTTCATACAAACCAAGCAGAAGCATAAAGTTGTTTGAGTACAGACAGTTGAAAGGATAAAAAGGCACATGGCCTGACTATCTATAGCCCACCACGAGGCATAAGGTCTTAGCTGGGACACCAGCTATTCGGCGTGATCGACATTTAGATAGAACCCACCCGATGGGTCCTGAGTCTCATCTGCAACATTTATTAAGCAAGCGTGAGCACAAACATACTCAGCAAGTCATTAAAACAGACCTAGTCTATTTATGCTCATGTATCATCAAGGCGAGTGGTGGAGTTCATGCAACAATGCTAGATTTGACTCTTGGCTAACCTATACTACACATATTAATTCTTTGTTCAAATTTTAGATATCGCACATGAGTCCACCAACTCCACATCGATACACCACCATGGATTCACTTCCCTCATCTACGAGAGTGCCATCCACGGTACTCACACTTGTCTTGAGATTTTTATGAGTATCCATTAAATTATCTATGAATAGCATAAGTTCTCCAAGTAGTCCATATTCGAGGACGCGGCTATTCGAACAGATTCATACCATGCAGGGGTGTACTCCTTCACACATGCTCTTGCCACTTATCGCTGTGTGCTCATAAAATCATGCACCTCAGCAACCTTCAAGCGGAAGCCCATTGAGGGAGTCGGCCATGACCGTTAATCACATAATACCTCTAGTCCAGGCTATTGCCTATTTGAGACTGAACCCGCATGGAAGTCCGGCCGAAGTTTCCCCTATGGCCCCAAACGATGTGCGCAGGGTTCCCAAGCCCACCATTCGGGTGACCCTTGGTACACCGTGCCACTGCCTACCGCGTCATAACCCACCCCTAGGGCCAGCGCTACACACGGCCTCCAGCATACTATAAACACCAGAAACTACTTGCAACACCTGGACCAAGGACTAAGCGATTGATAAGTCCAGAGGGTCAATTAAGTATCCCAACGTGTGGTAGTAACTAGCCTTGGATCACAAACACGGAACTCAGTTCCTAAGAACGGTCCCAATGAGACAACCCGTTATGTACTCCTACATAGCCTCTCATCGCTTCCTTTACCAAATCGGTTTCATCATTAAACTTATCACATCAGAACGATACTATTTCACTCTAGTTCATCACCCAGATGAATCAAACCTGACACAACTCTAAGCATAGCAAGCATAGCAGGCAAAGTAGGTAAAGCACATCATGGCTCAAGCATCTACCAAGTATGCTAGGTTGCAAGGTTTAGCTATTTAGTGTGACAATGACAGGTTATGCAAAGCCATGGCTTCATCTACTGCATATGAAAGGCAATTGAACGGTTGTCCTAATGCAATAAACAAGAGCAGAAGCGAGAGAATGGTATGTTATCGGAATGATCAATGGGGTTGCTTGCCTTTGTGGGAAGCGGGAAGGTATTCTCCTTCGTTGGAATACTTGGGGGTATCCTCGAAAGCAGGGCCTACCGCAATGCAGATAAGTAACAATCAATACACAACAAGTGCAACAATATGATGCACATGACATGGCAACATGGATGGATGAGCTAATGCAACTATTAACCAAGTTAAATGAAGTAGTTTTGAATATAGGTTCAAAATCGTTCTCCATTTCATATTCCATATATTGACCTATTACTAAATGCCAATGTTCATCAACATAGGTTGCTCTAACATGCATGATAACAGCACCATTGGATTCATTGGATTTTTGTGATAAATTTTCATATATAAATTATTTCAATCTGAGTTATGGATTGATTTCTATGAATTTTCTAAGTTTTATCTATTTTTGAATTAATTTAAATCAGAAATTCCTTTACTGCATCAGCATGACATCAGCATGACATCAGCTGGTCAACAGCCCGTTGACAGGTCAAACCTGACCAGTGGGGTCCACTCGTCAGTGACCCAGCCACTAACAGGAGCTAATTAATCACTACCACTAATTAATTAGAAACGGGGCCCACTGTCAGTGGGTCATTAGTTTAATTAATTAGTTATTTTTAAGCTAATCCTAATTAACAGGTCGGGCCCACTTGCCAGCTGACCTTGGGGTCAAACCGGTTGACTCGCCAGTGTTGAGACGCCGGTGACGTCAGGGACGGCGGAGGGGGTCAGAAACCCTCCTCCGACTACCATTTCGACAGCGGATGGTTCCTATCGAACCAGCACGGATGCGCGCCTCGATCTGGACACACCCCAGCGGTTGAGGTGGTCCGGAGCATCGTCGGCATTCAGCTTGGCGGCCGCCGAAGTTCGGGCGAGCACCAGCTCATCGCTCTGGCATGCAAAACGGTCAGGGCTAGGCATCTACGGCCTCTACGCAGCCCCACGAGCTCGGTGGTGGCCTCGGAAGGACCAGCTGATCACCGGAGCGACGCCAGCGGCGAGCTCGTGCGGTGGAGCACCTCGGGTGCCGATGGAATCTAGGGCTATAGAGGGGGAAACGGTCGGGGAAGAGGGGGAAACGATCCGAGGGCTCACTGCAGGCTCAAAGCCGTTGACAGCGGGCTCGGGGAAGGCTCGGAGGCGGCGAATCATCGGTGGCGGTGCTCGGGTCCGAGGAGGAAGAAGGGGACGGGGTCATTGCTCCAGGGCCTCTGGCGGCGCGTGGGTCGGTGCAAAGGTCGGGGACGATGAGGCAGAGCTTCTCATAAGCTTAGGAGGGTGCGGGAGCGGCTATGGCTACGACGGCGGGCGAGCAGAGGCGACGGCCATGGCGCAGCAGAGTGAAGGGGAGAGGCAGAGGGGAGAAAGCAAGAGAGAGTGAGCAGTGGGGATGGCAGCGGCGTCCTCATCCGTTCGCCAACGCGACGGGGGAGGCAGGCGCGCATGGAGTTGTGTGGCAGCTCCGGCGCGAGCACATGGCGAGCACGCGCTTGTCCTTCTAGACGCCAGGAGGACGAAGGCGGTGTTGGGCCATATGGGCCGGCCTGGCCTGGTCCTAAGGTAATTCCATTATCTATTTTTCTTATTATTTTCAATTTTGCATTTTAGACATTTGTTTTATTTTGTTTTAGGCACAAATGCTATGCACAAAATACTCAAATATTTTATAGAGTTTAGTTTGAATATTTCAAACCTCTACAAAAAGTTTCATAATATTTTGATTGCTAAAATAATTATAATGCTTTATTTGGCACTTTTTGTAGCTTTAATATTTATTTTTGGAATGCTATATAGATTCAAATATTTAGAATGACCCCCTGATATATTCATGTCCACATTTATCAGACATAGGGGACATTTTTTATGGGCATTTTGGATTTGTTGATTTTTCACAACTTTTGAATTGGTTTGATTCAGGTGAGGTGATAGGGTTTCTGTTAATCCCCATTTCAAGTTGATGCAAAAAGTGAAAACATGATGCACACACATCCTGACCTAGGTAAGCTAACTAGGGGTGTGACAACTCACCCCCACTCAAAAGAATCTCGTCCTGAGGTTTGGAAGTCGTCGGGAAGAGCGCGGGGTGCTCTAGTCAAAGACGATCCTCTCTTTCCCATGTGGCTTCCTTCTCGGAATGGTGTGACCACTGAACCTTGAGAAACTTGATGTTCTGACGCGGAGTGGTACGCTCAGCTTGATCAAGAATACGAACAGGGTATTCTCGATATGTAAGGTTATCTTGGAGATCAAGCGCTTCGTGGTCCACATCGTGGATAGGGTCCAAGAAGCAAAGCCTAAGTTGCGAGACATGGAAGACATCATGAACCTTGGAAAGATGCAGCGGAAGTTCAAATTGGTAGGCAACTTCTCCTCGTTTAGCAAGAATGTGAAAAGGTCCAATGTAACGAGGAGCCAACTTGCCTTTGATACCGAATCGATGGGTACCCTTCAGAGGTGTAACTCGAAGATAAGCCTTCTCGTCAACTTCATAGGTCACAGCCTTATGATGGCGATCATATTGGCTCTTTTGACGAGATTGGGCTGTTTTCAACTTTTCACAAATAATGTGAACTTGCTCCTCTGCATCTTGAATCATATCCGGGCCAAAGAGTTGCCTCTCTCTGGTTTCTGACCAGTTAAGAGGTGTTCGACACCTTCGTCCATAGAGAACTTCAAAAGGAGCTTTTCCCAAGCCTTAATGATAACTATTGTTATAAGAAAATTCGGCAAATGGAAGACATTTCTCCCAATTCATACCGAAGGATATAACACAAGATCGAAGCATGTCTTCGAGTATTTGATTGAATCGCTCAACTTGACCACTTGACTATGGATGGAAAGCAGTGCTAAAGGGTAGATGAGTCCCCATAGCATTTTGGGAGCTTTCCCAAAATCAGGAAGTAAAGATACTTCCACGGTCTGAGTTAATCTCCAAAGGAACACCATGATGAGAAACTATTCGAGAAACGTATAACTCTGCTAGCTGGCTAGCAGTTATACTCTCCTGAACAGGAAGAAAATGAGCCACTTTGGAAAGACGGTCTATGATCACAAAGATAGCATTATTCCCTCTTTTAGTCCTGGGAAATCCGGTGATGAGATCCATACCGACCTTATCCCATTTCCATTCAGGAATAGCTACGGGATGAAGGGTGCCGGTAGGCCTTTGATGTTCTACCTTAACGCGACGACAAACGTCATAGTTACCAACGAACTGAACAATTTCTCTCTTCATCCTAGTCCACCAGAACCTCTTGCATAGGTCCTGATACATCTTGGTACTACCAGGATGAATCGTGAGAGGAGAATCATGAGCCTCCTTAAGGATCAGCTGTCTTAAGCGTCTGCTCTTAGGAACCACCAATCAGTTCTGAAAGAACACAAAACCCTAATCGTCTTTGGAGAAATCTTTAGCGTTTCCGCTAGCAATGTTCTCCTTGATCCGAGATATACCCTTATCATACCTGTGGATAGCTACGATTTGGTCCCTAAGAGTAGGTTTCACCACCAGGTTGGAAAGAAATCCTCGAGGAACAATGTGAAGGTTCAACTTCCGAAATTCCTCATGGAGAAGTGGTTGACTTTGTTGTAACATTAGGTTGTTACAATAAGACTTACAACTTAGTGCATCAGCCATGACATTGGCTTTCCTCGGGGTGTAAGTTATCCCTAAGTCATAATATGTAATCAACTCAACCCACCGTCTTTGTCTGAGATTCAAATCCGGCTGGGTGAAAATATATTTCAGACTTTGGTGATCAGTGTAAATTTTGCAACGATTACCCAGAAGGTAATGCCACCAGGTTTTCAGTGCATGGATTATATCTGCAAGCTCAAGATCATGTGTTGGATAATTATCATAAGGTGGACGCAACTGTCGAGATGCATATGCAATCACATGACGATCTTGCATGAGAATGCAACCTAATCCTTGTCGCGAGGCGTCGCACTAGATAACAAAGTCCTTAGAGAAGTCTGGTGGCACCAGAATGGGAGCAGAGGTCAGGCATATTTTCAGTTCCTGAAAACTGTGCTCGCATTGTGAGGTCCACTTGAACTTTTTATCTTTCTTGAGGAGTTCAGTCAGAGGCTTCGCAACCTTGGAGAAGTTCTCGACAAAGCGGCGACAATAGCTCGCTAAGCCAAGGAAACTCCAAACTTGCTTAACCGATTCAGGTTGAGTCCAATCAAGGATGGCCTGAACTCTCTTGGGATTGACAGCAATACCTTTACCAAAGATCACGTGGCCTAGATAGGTCACTTCTGGTAACCAAAATTCACACTTGGAGAATTTGGCATACAGACGATGCTCTCGAAGTTTCATCAATACATGCCTTAGATGGGCATGTTCTTGTTCGTTCTTCGAGTGGATGAGTATATCATCGAGGTAAACCACGACGAATTTATCCAAATACTCCATGAAGATCGAATTCATCAAGCGAGAGAAGGTGGCTAGAGCATTGGTTAAACCGAAGGACATGACGATGTAGTCGTATTGGCCATAACAAGTAACAAAAGCCGTTTTTGGAATGTCCCCGTTTCTAATTCTGATTTGATGGTATCCCAACCTCAAATCCATCTTGGAAAAGATAGAGGATCCAGCGAGTTGATCATACAAGTCGTTGATCCTGGGGAGCAGATACTTGTTCTTTATGGTGACCAGATTCACTGGTCGATAATCCACAACCATCCGATTTGATCCATCCTTCTTCTTGACGAAGAGGACGGGGCAAGCCTAAGGAGAAGAACTAGGACGGATGAAACCTTTCTTCAAAGTCTCATCGAGTTGTTTCTTAAGTTTGTCTAGTTCTCAGGGTGCCATCTTATAGGGTCTTCTGGCTATTGGGACAGTCCCTGGAATGAGCTCTATCACAAACTCTACATCTCTGACAGGTGGAATTCCTGCCAGTTCTTCTAGAAAGACATCCGGAAAGTCACGGACTACCGAAATATCTTCTAATTCTGGAAGAGGGCTAGCATTGAGAGAATAGAGTTGGCGTTTGACTGCTCGAGTGGAGACATTAACTATCTCACCCGATGGATGTGTAAGCTGAACATTCCTAGTATGAGTATCAATCTTAGCATAGTGGGATTTCATCCAATCCATGCCTAAGATGATATTGATGTCCGAAGACTTGAGGGCTATCAAAGATGCTAGGAAGACCAGCCTATCCACAAGAATTTCATTGTCATGGCTTACCCTAGAAGTTTGCCATTTAGAACCAGGAGTGTGAACTAGTAAAGGAGTAGGCATATCACAAAAAGACATGTTATGCAACTGTGCATAACTTTCTAAGATGAAAGAATGAGATGCTCCAGTATCAAACAAAACAGGTGTTGGATGACTACTGACAAAGAGCATACCTAGGATAACATTAGGATCCTCAAGGGCTTCTTCAGCAGAAACATAATTCACTCGACCACGAGCAGGAGCTGGCTTCACATAGAAGGCTTTTCCCGGCTTCCCATGTCCAGCCGGCTTGGCATTGTTCTGGGGACACTCACGGGATTAGTGTCCTAGTTCCCCACATTTGTAGCAGACAATGGTGGCAAGGGGAGCAACATTGGCAGGGGGACCTCCAAATGTCCTGGCTGGAGGGTTGGGCGGAGCTGGGCGAGGCGCCTCGAAGGATGGCCTCGCGGTGTACCTTGGTGGCAGAACTGTGTTGGGCACCCACACCCGGCGTTTGTTGGGGCCTGAGCCAGATGCGGGGCTGAAGTCACGGGTGTGCTTCTTAGTCGCCTCGTAGTCAGTCTGTCCTGTTTCGGCGTTGATAGCCTTGTTGACGAGGGACTAGAAGGTGGTGCACTCATGCAGGCGTAGGTCTCCACGAACCTCAGGATTAAGTCCCTTACGGAACCTAGCCTATTTCTTGGCATCGGTCGACACTTCCTCTGGATCATAACGAGCAAGATTGCCGAACTCATGGCTATAGGCATCCACTATCAGTCTGCCCCGGGTAAAAGCACACAACTCCTCTCTCTTGCGATCCATCAGCCCTTCTGGGATGTGATGGGTACGGAATGCCTCACTAAAATCTGCCCAAGTTGCTGCGGGGCCTATGGGACGCATGGCTTCATAATTTTCCCACCACATATTGGCAGGTCCTTCCAGAAAGTATGCGGCAAAAGTCACCTTGTTGGCCTCAGATACATTGGCAGCTCGGATTTTTCGGGACATGCTAGTCATCCAGTCATTAGCGTCGAGCGGGTCGACCGAATGATGAAACTTAGGTGGGCACAACTTGACGAAAACATTGAGGGACACACCATCATTACGCTCATTGCGGAAAGGACGCGTTGTATTCTGCTCAACACGTTCCAATAGCCTGTTGGTCTCCCTTTTATTCCGCTCAGCTTCGAGCGTCACTTCTGCCAAAGAGGGCACCTACGGTAGGTTCTCTTGTCTTGGCTGGCTTCCCTCGCCCTTCTCGAAGGCAGGCACGGGGTTATTCCTAGTTGACATCATCCTGGGAAAACAAATCCACAGCTTAGACAAGGAAGACAAAAGCTCTAAGACATGAGATGAGGAATGTACTGGACAACATGGCATGCAAGGGTAAACACCCGATCAACATGGTAATAACAAACTGCCATATGAACACCGTGATTCATACACACCATGACATCATTCAATACAAGCCCAAGTTGAAGTACAATCTACTGAAAGATGACACCACTCATCGGAGGCATTACAAGCTTCCTATACATTATCTATCTACACCTCCGGAACTCAACTCACACCTCTGTCATATCCCAGAAGACACGCAGGACTGTGGCAATACGACTACTACAATACTAGTACTAACATCCATGTACTCAAGCATCACCGTAGAACACCTCATATAGGTTGGCCCCACAGCCCAGGAGCTGAACCTGAGGATCTGGGAACAACCTGGCCTGCGATCCCTGGAAACTGTAAGGACACGGATGTGGCCTTGGTCCCCTGGTTGGTGGCAACAACGGTCCTCGAAGAGGAGTGATGCCTCCAACATCGGGATAGTCTACACGAGCTAGCAGATGAGTCTGTGATGGGCTCAGCATCTCCAAATCTCCATAGCCTGTCTACACGACAGGTGCTAGCTACGTCAGGGCTGTCCAAAGACGTGCACGGGTAGCATATAGCTCCATGCGCAGGGCACGTGCATCACAATCCCTGTTCTCCAACATCTGAGCAGTCACTTAGAGCCTAGAGTCCTCATGAGAATGATCATAATAGGCTGCACTAAGATAACCATCCTCTCCTCCTAGAGTAGCAAGAACATAGCATAACTCAGTGTTCTGAAGCAGTCCATGATGAGATCTCATAATAGTCAACATGGTGTAGGCGGCCTCTTTAACTGCCATGTCTATGGTGACACCTAACCCATATGACCAATGAAGTGGCTCTACAGCTCCAGGATATGATGGATATATCCTAATAGTACACAAGTACTGGCCCTGGTTGAAGTCTCGATACTGCTCCTCCATCGTATACTCTGGGTACCAACGGTAACCAGTCTCCATCATAACTCTAACTAACATGGCCGTGTGACCTTGTACATCGATGCACCTAGTCAGACGGACCACCTGACGAGAAGGACGAGGGGGCATCTGAAACAGAGAATGATGCAAAGGCATTAGAGATCCTGGCAGAAATTGGACAACATAACGACTGTAATTGCTCAAAAAGGATTTTGAGACAACTACAAAGATTGGATAGCATGACCACTCAGCTTTCCAGACTCAAGTTTCTAATCCAACTGATTGTCACACCAAACAATAATCTAGTACCGGAGTTCACTTGCGAACAAGCTAGCTACTAGTCCATGGTTAGTAACTCGTCAGCCTAAGAAATAGATAACAAGCCTAGTTCTTAACCCTGTAGAAAAGATGAGGGTTACTCAGAATAAAATAACTTGGAAGAGGAGTAAAAAGAGCCTTACGTTCCCTTCCACAATCAATTCCCCTACATTTCTATAGTGTTTCTGGACTCAACTACGACTGGTTTGGCTTGGTAGTCCTACAGTCAGTCGGGCTTTGATACCAACGCTGCCGGGACCCCGATCCTAAGTCATAGGAATCCATCCTGTAACACATCACATCACTTTGCGGCCTCACGCACGATAACTCCACGGCTGTAGCCTTACCTTAGCTGGGACCGTTTGCGTATTTTGGCTCACGTATGTGAATATGTTGCTAGCATTCAAACAACAGAGAACCCGGGCCGACATGACTAGTCATAGAACCCAAGTGGCACATCCGTATGAAAACAGGCATATGTAACCCAGCAATGCAGGTGTCAGACTCAAGCGCGTGTAGACGAGTCATATCCAGCTACAAGGAATCCATTATGCCGTGCGACATAATTGTCATCACTAGACGTAGACGAGTCGTAGCAGGCTACAGGGACTCCATTACACTGCGAGACATTTCCCTGAAGGGACAGACACAGCAGCAAAGAAGATACATCTCGGTCAATCAATGTGTTCGGAGCAGTAGCAAGCTACCAAGGCTCGGTGGAAGCACAAAGAGGCAGTTTCCCATAAAGAGTACTATTCAAGGCACATGACTAGGTGTCAGATACCATACATACCGTTGCATGTCACGCGTACGCACGACATGCCCGATATGCATAGATACAACTATGGCATCACAACATAACCATACAACAACACAACTTTTATTTAAGAGGCTTAGAGGAGCCTTGCATAATATGTTCTTACAAGTAGGGGTCACATGACCTGACAAGCAAGTCATACAATCAAGTTCATACAAACCAAGCGGAAGCATAAAGTTGTCTGAGTACACACAGTTGAAAGGGTAAAAAGGCACATGGCCTGACTATCTACAGCCCACCACAGGGCATAAGGTCGTAGCTGGGACACCATCTATTTGGCATCATCGACATCTAGATAGAACCCACCTGATGGGTCCTGAGTCTCATCTGCAACATTTATTAAGCAAACATGAGTACAAACATACTTAGCAAGTCTTTAAAACAGACCTAGTCTATTTATGCTCATGTATCATCAAGGGGAGTGGTGGAGCTCATGCAACAATGCCAGCTTTGACTCTTGGCTAACCTATACTACACATATTAATTCTTTGTTCAAATTTTAGGTATCGCACACGAGTCCACTAACTCCACATCAATACACCACCATGGATTCACTTCCCTCATCTACGAGAGTGCCATCCATGGTACGCACACTTGTCTTGAGATTTTTATGAGTATCCATTAAATTATCTATGAACAGCATAAGTTCTCCAAGTAGTCCATATCCAAGGACGTGGCTATTCGAACAGATTCATACCCTGCAGGGGTGTACTCCTTCACACACGCTCTTGCCACTTATCGTTGTGTGCTCATAAAACCATCCACCTCGGCAACCTTCAAGCAGAAACCCAGCGAGGGAGTCGGCCATGACTGCCAATCACATAAGACCTCTAGTCCAGGCTATCGCCTATTTGAGACGGAACCCGCACGGAAGTCCGGCCGAAGTTTCAGCTACGACCCCAAATGATGTGCAGAGGGTTCCCAAGCCCACCATTCGGGTGACCCTTGGTACACCATGCCACTGCCTACCACGTCGTAACCCACCCCTAGGGTCAACGCTACACACGGCCTCCAGCATACTATAAACACCAGAAACTACTTGCAACTCCTGGACAAAGGACTAAGCGATTGATAAGTCGAGAGGGTCAATTAAGTATCCCAACATGCGCTAGTAACTAGCCTTGGATCACAAACACGGAACTTAGTTCCTAAGAACGGTCCTAATGAGACAACCTGCTATGTACTCCTACATAGCCTCTCATCGCTTCCTTTACCAAATTGGGTTCATCATTAAACTTATCACATCAGAACAATACTATTTCACTCCAGTTCATCACCCATATGAATCAGACCTGACACAACTCTAAGCATAGCAAGCATAGCAGGCAAAGCAGGTAAAGCACATCATGGCTCAAGCATCTACCAAGTATGCTAGGTTGCAAGGTTTAGCTATTTAGTGTGACAATGACAGGTTATGCAAAGGAATGGCTTCATCTATTGCATATGACAGGCAATTAATGTTTGTCCTAATGCAATAAACAAGAGTAGGAGCGAGAGAATGGTATGTTATCGGAATGATCAATGGGGTTGCTTGCCTTTCTGGGAAGTGGGAAGGTATTCTCCTTCGTTGGAATACTTGGGGGTATCCTCGAAAGCAGGGCCTACCGCAATGCAGATAAGTAACAATCAATACACGACATGTGCAGCAATATGATGCATGGTCATGACATGGCAACATGGATGGATGATCTAATGCAACTATTAACCAAGTTAAATGAAGTAGTTTTGAATATAGGTTCAAAATCATTCTCCATTTCATATTCCATATATTGACCTATTACTAAATGTGAATGTTCATCAACATAGGTTGCTCTAACATGCATGATAATAGCACCATTGGATTCATTGGATTTTTGTGATAAATTTTCATATATAAATTATTTCAATCTGAGTTATAGATTAATTTCTATGAAATTTCTAAGTTTTATCTATTTTTTGGAATTAATTTAAATCAGAAATTCCTTTACTGCATCACCATGACATTAGCATAACGTCAGCTGGTCAACAGCCCATTGACAGGTCAAACCTGACCAGTGGGGTCCACTGGTCAGTGACCCAGCCACTAACAGGAGCTAATTAATCACTAACCACTAATTAATTAGAAAGGGGGCCCAGTGTCAGTGGGTCATTAGTTTAATTAATTAATAATTTTTAAGCTAATCCTAACTAACAGGTCGGTCCCACTTGCCAGTTGACCCTGGGGTCGAACCCCCGTGGTCAAACCGGTTGACTTGTTGGCATTGAGCCACCGGCGACGTCAGGGACGACGGAGGGGGTCGTAAACCCTCCTCCGACGACAATTTCGAAGGCGGATGGTTCCTATCGAACCAACACGCATGTGCGCTTCGATCTAGACGCACCTCGGCAGCTGAGGTGGCCCGGAGCATCGCCGGCATTGAGCTTGGCGGCCGCCAGAGTTTGGGCAAGCACCAGCTCATCGCTCTGGCGTGCTATATGGCCGGGGTTGGGCATCTACGGCCTCTACGCAGCCCCACGAGCTCGGTGGTGGCCTCGGAAGGACCAGCTGATCACCGGAGTGACACTGGCGGTGAGCTCATGCGGTGAAGCACCTCGGGTGCCGATGGGATCGAGGGTTATAGCGGGGGAAACGGCCAGGGAAGAGGGGGAACGATCTAGGGGCTCACTGCGGGCTTAGAGTCATCGATAGTGGGCTCGGGGAAGGCTCGGAGGTGGTGAATCATCGGCGGCGATGCTTGGGTCCAAGGAGGAAGAAGGGGACGGGGTCATCGCTCTAGGGCCTCTAGCGGCGTGTGGCTCGATACAAAGGTCGGGGACGACGAGGCGGAGCTTCTGGTAGGCTTAGGGGGCATGGGAGCGGCTGTGGCTACGGTGGCGGGCCAGCGGGGGCAACAGCCATGGCGGAGCAGAGGGAAGGGGAGAGGCAGAGGGGCGAAAGCGAGAGAGGGGGAGCGGTGGGGACGAGAGCGGCGTCCTCATCCATTCACCGGCGCGACGGGGGAGGCAGGCGCGCAGGGAGCTGCATGGCAGCTCCGGCGTGAGCGCACGGCGAGCACGCGCTCGTCCTTCTGGACACCAGGAGAACAAAGGCGGTGATGGGCCTAATGGGCCGGCCTGGCCTGGGCCTAAGTTAATTCCATTTTCTATTTTTCTTATTCTTTTTTGTTTTGCATTTTCTGACATTTTTTTTATTTTGTTTTAGGCACAAATGCTAGGCACAAAATACTCAAATATTTTATAGAGTTTAGTTTGAATATTTCAAACATCTACAAAAAGTTTCAGAATATTTTGAATGCTAAAATAATTATAATGCTTTATTTGTCACTTTCTATAGCTTTAATATTTATTTTTGGAAAGCTATATAGATTCAAATATTTAGAATGACCCTTGATATATTGATGTCCACATTTATCAGACATAGGGGACATTTTTTATGGGCATTTTGGATTTGTTGATTTTTCACAACTTTTGAATTGGTTTGATTCAGGTGAGGTGATAGGGTTTCTGTTAATCCCCATTTCAAGTTGATGCAAAAAGTGAAAACATGATGCACACACATGCTGACCTAAGTAAGATAACTAGGGATGTGACAGGAACATTATTATTTCATCTCTAGCATTGAGCCCTTAAAAGGTAGAACAAGCTCTTGAAGACACGGATTGGGTGAATGCAATGCATGAAGAGTTACACAACTTCGAGAGGAACGAAGCGTGGACACTCATGGAGAAACCCGAAGATGAGCACAATACCATCGGAACCAAATGGGTGTTTCTAAACAAACAAGACGAAGATGGTCAAGTCGTACACAATAAGGCTCGTCTCGTAGCCCAAGGATATACGCAAGTCGAAGGTATCGACTACGCTGAGACTTACGCCCCCATTGCTAGACTTGAAGCTATTCGTATTCTTCTTGCTATGCTAATCACCATGATATCACACTCTATCAAATGGACATCAAAAGTGCATTTTTAAATGGTGAAATAGAGGAAGAAGTTTATGTTAAGCAACCACCTGGTTTTGTGAGTCCTAAGAAACCTAATCATGTTTACAAGCTTCGTAAAGCTCTTTATGGTCTTAAGCAAGCCCCTCGTGCTTGGTACAAATGCTTAACGAAATTTCTCATCAAAAAAGGTTTTGAAATTGGTAAAATTGTGCAACCTTGATCACTAAGAGAGTTAATGGAGAATTATTTTTATGCCAAATTTATGTGGATGATATTATCTTTGGTTCCATTAACCCTCAATTTAGTGAAAGATTTGGAAGGTTAATGTCTGAGAAGTATGAGATGTCTATGATGTGTGAGCTGAAATTCTTTCTTGGATTGCAAATCAAGAAATCAAGAGAAGAAACTTTCATCTCTCAAACTAAGTATACCAAGGACTTAATCAAGAAGTTCAACATGCAGGATTGCAAAGGTATGAAAACCCCTATGCCCACTAGTGGACATGTTGACCTTACCAAGGAGGATGAACCGGTTGATCAAAAGGTTTATCGATCTATGATAGGTTCTTTGTTATATCTATGTGCATCTCGTCCTGATATTGTGCTTAGTGTTTGCATGTGTGCTAGATTTCAAGCCGCACCTAAGGAGTGTCATCTTTTGGCTGTGAAACGTATTGTGAGATACTTGATACAAACACCAAACTTTGGCATTTGGTATCCCAAGGTATCTTCTTTTAATCTTGTTGGCTATTCCGATTCGGACTATGCCGGTGACAAGGTTGACAGAAAATCCACCTCGGGTACTTGTCAATTTTTAGGTAGATCTCTTGTGTCTTGGTCCTCCAAGAAACAAAACTCGGTATCTCTACCTACTGCCAAAGCTGAGTATATTGCTGTCGGATCTTGTTGTGCGCAATTACTATGGATGACACAAACGCTTAAAGATTATCGTATTCATGTTAAAATGTTCCATAACTTTGTGACAATGAAAGTGCTATTAAAATTGGACATAATCCTATGCAACATTCTCGAACCAAGCATATTCAAGTTCGACATCATTTCATTCGTGATCATGTTGCCAAAGGAGATATTAATCTTAAGCATGTTCGTACTAACATGCAATTGGCATATATATTTACTAAGCCACTTGATGAGAAGACATTTTGTCATTTGAGGAGTGAGTTGAACAACATTGATGCTTCAAACTTGAGCTAGACTCACTCGGTTGCAAGCAAGGGCATGAGCTTAATTATCATAACTCATTATCATATGCCATGGAATTCTATGCTCCCTTGTATTGCATCTAACCTTTTGTAGGTAATTGGAAGAACTTCATTCCATAAGATTGCTATCAACTCCAATCATAAGCAATCTTGTCATTACCAAGTATCCACAACCCCTCTTGATGTTGGAAGGAAGAAGAAAACAAAAATATCCTTGACATATACTTGATCTTAATTGCAAATTTATAAGTGGTATCATGTAAATAGGATATATCCATTGTTCTTCCTTGCATGACTACCCTTTGTAGGTGATGAGTGTTCTAGAACGACAAGGAATTCTCCAAACTCAAGATGATCTTCATCAACCTCAAGCATCCTCAACAAAAGTTCACCTACGAGCAGCGTCATCAACATCATTCAAAGGTATGAACTCATATCCTTGAAAAGGCTTTCTCCAAGTCATGGGATAAAGCAACTCAAGAGATATGAAGACATCAAAATGCTTAATCAAAAAATGGTAACCCCATTTTGAGCTTAAACGATGAGTATGACCTATGATCAAGAATTCTTGCTTGGCTCCTAAGTCAATATACTCTAATATAGGTGACCTAGTCACCGCCCATCATTTAGTTAAGAAACTTGAGTGGGCTGCTCTCTTATTGCATGATTTCTCGTAACCACTCAAATCTTATCTATTTAATGACCCTTGTAAATGTTTTGCATCTTTCTTTGAAACAGTTTCGTTTGTCTCTCTGAAAACTGAAACTTGGTTTATCTTTCGGAGTCACCAACTTCGATAACTCGGTTCTACCGAACTTGTAGTTAAGCTGCACTACACAAACTCGGCATCACTGATTTATCCATCTCGGAGCCACCGATTTTCTTGGAGTACAAATTTAAGGTTTTCCTGATATAGTTTACTTTTCTTTCTGTTCCCGAGACAATCTTGTTCCTTCTATGATCTCTTCAAAAAAAACTTTAGGGGGAGAAGAACAAACAACACTTCGGGGGAGAAAATCATTTATTCAAGGATCCCTAGTTCCAAGGGGGAGAAACCTCACATTTGCCAAAGGGAGAGACCCTTGTCAATAATCCCTGTCACTACTCCCAAGTTTGACTTTTTTGGTAGTTTATGCCAAAGGGGGAGAATATCAAAGCTTCATGCTTAAGGGATAGTCACATGCTTATGCAAAAGGGAATATATGATTTAGGGGGAGAGGAAAATATATAATCAAGGAGAAGAACAACGTGTAGGGAGAGAAAACTACTGTTGAAAAGTAATCTTTTGATATCTTACTTTTCTCACCCTATCCAATCCCAATATCTACATGCTAAGATTCAGGGGAAGAGGATGAACTACTACTTCCATATCTAAAGGGGATAAAATTCTAAAGAATTTATGCCTAAGGGGGAGACATTAATCTTAAGGATTATCATACTTTATATGTTCTCCATATCTTGGCATCTTTGAGTTCTATTGCTTCTGCTTAGTAGAATACTCTTGTGTTTCCTAACATTGTTCTCTCAAGTGTGTATCTACTACTAGATTGCTCAAGAGCTCAAGGTAAGTATACGCATCATATCTTTGATCAACATGATCTCTTGCTTCTTGCACATATTGTTTGCGAGAGTGAAGTGTTGATCAAGGATATACGTTTCATTCAAATATATTTAAGCATATAGCCAAGATACACATGACTCCTTATATCCCTCCTTCCATATGTGTGTCCATGCATTCCAAAGCAAATATCCTTTAAAGGACTATAGACACTTAGGGGGAGAAAATCTAAGTCATGTGTTCCTCAAAGTCTTCATTGCATTCGTGCATATATTTATTTGAAGCTTTGATTGTATGTTGTCATCAATTACCAAAAAGGGGGAGATTGAAAGCACAGTATGCTCCCTTGGTGGTTTTGATAATTCATGACAACATACATTGTCTCTTGGACTAACACCTCTATCTAGTACATTTCAGATGATGGTCCATGAAGATCTGAGTTGGCAAAAAGGTTGAGGAGATTGTGGAATTACCCCAAGATGGAAGGAGATAGGTTGGCTAAGCTTCAAGCAAGAGGACTCTACATTTTATATTTGTGAGAAATCACTTTGAGTCTATAGGAAAGCCAATACTATTAAAAGGGGGTAAAGTTTTGATGGTGAACAATATGCTCAAACATGCACAAGTGACAGTCACCAAAACATCCACATACTCTCCCACCAAAGTCTATCCTAAGCCATGTTGGGGAACGTAGTAACAATTCAATTTTTTTTCTACATGTCACCAAGATCAATCTAGGAAATGCTAGCAATGAGCAAAGGGGTAGAGCATCTTCGTACCTTTGAAGATCGCTAAGCAGAAGCGTTACTAGAACGCGGTTGATGGAGTCATACTCATAGCGATTCACATCATGGTGGATTCCGATCTAAGCACCGAACAACGGTGCCTCCGCATTCAACACACGTGCAGCCCGACGTCTCCTATGCCTTAATCCAGCAAGGAGGAAGGAGAGGTTGAGGGAGAGCTCCGGCAGCACAACGGCGTGGTGACGGTGGAGCTGCGTGGTACTCCTGCATGGCTTCGCTAAGCGCTACGGAGGACGAGGAGGAGGAGGGTAGGGCTGCGCCGAGAGAGAGAGAGGGAGTTCTATTCTATGCAGCTCCAAAACCTCACATATATATAGGGGAAAGGGGGAGGAGGTCCGGCCACCCCTAGGGAAACCCTAGGAGGTGCGGTGGCCAAGATGGGGAGGAGGGGCGCGCCCTAGGGTGGCATTGGCGCCCAAGGCAGCCTCCACGCCTAGGGTTTGGCCCACCTCCACCCTTGATGCGCCTTGGGCCCTTAGTGGGGAGCACCATCCCACCTAGGGGCTGCTTCCCATCCACGCTTGGCCCATGAAGCCTCTTGGATCTGGTGGCCCCTCCCGATGGACTCACGAAACCCTTCCGATGGTCCCGATACATTAGCGGTGACGCCCGAAACACTTTCGGCGACCAAATCCTCACTTCCTATATGTGAATCTTTACCTCCAGACCATTCCGGATCTCCTCGTGATGTCCGGGATCTTATCCGGGACTCCGAACAACCTTCGCTAACCACGTACACTATTCCCATATAATCCTAGCGTCATCGAACCTTAAGTGTGTAGACCCTACGGGTTCGCGAAGCATGCAGACATGACCGAGACACCTCTCCGGCCAATAACCAATAGCGGGATATTGATACCCATATTGGCTCCCACATGTTCCACGATGATCTCATCGGATGAACCACGATGTCGGGGATTCAATTAATCTCGTATACAATTCCCTTTGTCCATCGGTATGTTACTTGCCCAAGATTCGATCATCGGTATCCCTATACCTTGTTCAATCTCATTACCCGCAAGTCTCTTTACTCATTCTGTAACACATGATCTCGTGACTAAATCCTTAGTCACATTGATCTCATTATGATGATGTATTACCGAGTGGGCCTAGAGATACCTCTCCGTCACACGGAGTGACAAATCCCAGTCTCGATTCATGCCAACCCAACACACACTTTCGGAGATACCTGTGGTGCACCTTTATAGTCACCCAATTATGTTGTGACGTTTGATACACCCAAAGCATTCCTACGGTATCCAGAAGTTGCACAATCTCATGGTCGAAGGAAACGATACTTGACATTAGAAAAGCTCTAGCATATGAACTACACGATCTTGTGCCATGCTTAGGATTGGGTCTTGTCCATCACATCATTCTCCTAATGATGTGATCCCATTATCAATGACATCCAATGTCCATGGCCAGGAAACCATGACCATCTATTGATCAACGAGCTAGTCAACTAGAGGCTTACTAGGGACATGGTGTTGTCTATGTATTCACACATGTATTACGGTTTCCAGTTAGTACAATTATAGCATGAACAATAGACAATTATCATGAACAAGGAAATATAATAATTACCATTTTATTATTGACTCTAGGGCATATTTCCAAGAGTCTCCCACTTCCACTAGAGTCAATAATCTAGTTACATTGTGATGAATCGAACACCCATAGAGTTTTGGTGTTGATCATGTTTCGCTCGTGAAAGAGGTTTAGTCAATGGATCTACGACATTCAGATATGTATGTACTTTACAAATATCTACATCTCCTTCCTGAATGTAATCACGAATGGAGTTGAAGCGGCGCTTGATGTGCTTGGTCTTCTTGTGAAACCTAGGCTCCTTGGCAATGGCAATAGCTCCAGTGTTGTCACAGAAGAGAGTCATCGGGCCCGACGCACTGGGAATCACTCCTAGGTCAGTGATGAACTCCATCCAGACTCCTTCATGTGCTGCTTCTGAAGCAGCTATGTACTCCGCTTCACACGTAGATGCCACCACGACGCTTTGCTTGCAACTACACCAGTTGACTGCCCCACCATTCAAAATATACACGTATCCGGTTTGTGACTTGGAGTCATTCGGATCTGTGTCGAAGCTAGCATCGACATAACCCTTTACGACAAGTTCTTCGGCACCTCCATAAATGAGAAACATCTCCTTAGTCCTTTTCAGGTACTTAAGGATATTCTTGACCGCTGTCTAGTGTTCCATTCTGGGATTACTTTGGTACCTCCCTACCAAACTTATAGCAAGGTTCATATCAGGTCAGGTACATAGCATGGCATACATAATAGAGCCTATGGCTGAGGCATAGGGGATGACACTCATCTTCTCTCTATCTTCTGCCGAGGTCGGGCATTGAGTTGTGCTCAATTTCACACCTTGCAGTACAGGCAAGAACCCCTTCTTGGACTGATCCATATTAAACTTCTTCAATATCTTGTCAAGGTATGTGCTTTGTGAAAGACCAATGAGGCGTCTCAATCTATCTCTATAGATCTTGATGCCTAATATGTAAGCCGCTTCTCCAAGATCCTTCATTGAAAAACACTTATTCAAGTAGGCCTTTATGCTTCCCAAAAGTTCTATATCATTTCCCATCAACAATATGTCATCCACATATAAAATGAGAAATGCTACAGAGCTCCACTCACTTTCTTGTAAATACAAGCTTCTCCATAAGTCTGTATAAACCCAAACGCTTTGATCACTTCATTAAAGTGAATGTTCCAACTCTGAGACGCTTGCACCAGCCCATAGATGGAGCGCTGGAGCTTTCATACCTTGTTAGCATTCTTAGGATCGACAAAACCTTCCGGCTGCATCATATACAATTCTTCCTTAAGGAAACCATTAAGGAATGACGTTTTGATGTCCATTTGCCAAATCTCATAATCATAAAATGCGGCAATTGCTAACATGATTCGGACGGACTTCAGCATCGCTACGGGTGAGAAGGTATCATCATATTCAACTCCTTGAACTTGTCGATAACCCTTAGCGACAAGCCGAGCCTTATGGATGGTCACATTACCATCCACGTATGTCTTCTTCTTAAAGATCCATTTATTTTCTATCGCTTGCCGATCATCGGGCAAGTCCACCGAATTCCACACTTTGTTCTCATACATGGATCCTATCTCGGATTTCATGGCTTCAAGCCATTTGTTGGAATCTGGGTCCGCCATGGCTTCTTCATAGTTCGAAGGTTCACAGTTGTCTAACAACATGATTTCCAGGACGGCGTTGTCGTACCACTCTGGTGCGGCACGTATCCTTGTGGACCTTTGAAGTTCAGTAGTAACTTGATCAAAAGTCTCATGATCATCATCATTAACTTCCTCTCTAGTCGGTGTAGGCACCACAGAAACAATCTACTGCACTGCACTACTTTCCGGTTCGAGAGGGGGTACAATTACCTCATCAAGTTCTACTTTCCTCCCACTTACATCTTTCGAGAGAAACTCTTTCTCTAGAAAGGATCCATTCTTGGCAACAAAGATCTTGCCTTCGGATCTGAGGTAGAAGGTATACCCAATAGTTTCCTTAGGGTATCCTATGAAGACGCACTTTTCTGATTTGGGTTCGAGCTTTTCAGGTTGAAATTTCTTGACATAAGCATCGCAGCCCCAAACTTTCAAAAACGACAGCTTAGGTTTCTCACCAAACCATAATTCATACGGTGTCGTCTCAATTGATTTAGACGGTGCCCTATTTAAAGTGAATGCAGCAGTCTCTAATGCATATCCCCAAAATGATAGCGGTAAATCAGTAAGAGACATCATAGACCACACCATATCCAATAGGGTGCGATTACGACATTCGTACATACCATTACGCTAAGGTGTGCCAGGCGGCGTGAGTTGTGAAACAATTCCACATTTCCTTAAGTGCGTGCCAAACTCGTGACTCAAATATTCTCCTCCACGATCAGATCGTAAGAACTTTATTTTCTTGTCACGTTGATTCTCTACCTCACTCTAAAATTCCTTGAACTTTTCAAAGGTCTCAGACTTGTGTTTCATTAAGTAGACATACCCATATATGCTCAAGTCATCAATCAGGGTGAGAACATAACGATAGCCACCGCAAGCCTCAATGCTCATCGGTCCACATACACCGGTATGTATTATTTCCAACAGGTTGGTTGCTCGCTCCATTGTTCTGGAGAACGGAGTCTTAGTCATCTTGCCCAAGAGGCATGGTTCGCACGTGTCAAATGATTCATAATCAAGAGACTCCAAAAGTCCATCTGCATGGAGTTTCTTCATGCGTTTGACACCAATATGACCAAGGCGGCAGTGCCACAAGTATGTGGGACTATCAATATCAACCTTACATCATTTGGTATTCACACTATGAATATGTGTAACATCACGTTCGAGATTCAATAAAAATAAACCATTGACCAGTGGTGTTGGAAATATGCCCTAGAGGTAATAATAAATTGGTTATTATCATATTTGCTTGCTCATGATAATCATTTATTATCCATGCTATAATTGTATTGGTCGGAAACTCAGATACATGTGTGGATACATAGACAACACCATGTCCCTAGTATGCCTCTAATAGACTAGCTCGTTGGTCAAAGATGGCTATGGTTTCCTAGTCATGGACATGAGATGTCGTTTGATAATGGGATCACATCATTAGGAGAATGATGTGATGGACAAGACCCAAACTACAAATGTAGCATATGATCGTGTCAGTTTATTGCTACTATTTTCTGCATGTCAAGTATATGTTCCTATGACCATGAGATCATGCAAATCACTGACACCGGAGGAGTACCTTGTGTGTATCAAACGTCGCAACGTAACTGGGTGACTATAAAGGTGCTCTACATGTATCTCCGAGGGTGTCTGTTGGGTTGGCATGGATCAAGACTAGGATTTGTTACTCCGTGTGACGGAGAGGTATCTCAGGGCCCACTTAGTAATACAACATCATAATAAGCCTTGTAAACAACGTGACTAAGTGTTAGTCACGGGGTCTTGTATTATAGAACGAGTAAAGAGACTTTCCTGTAATGAGGTTGAACTAGGTATGGAGATACCGACGATCGAATCTCGGGCAAGTAACATACCGAAGAACAAAGGGAACATCATACGGGATTAACTGAATCCTTGACATAGAGGTTCGACCGATAAAGATCTTCATAGAATATGTAGGAACCAATATGGGCATCCAGGTCCCGCTATTGGTTATTGACCGTAGAGGTGTCTCGGTCATGTCTACATAGTTCTCGAACCCGCAGGGTCTGCACAATTAACGTTCGGTGACGTTTCGGTAGCATAGAGTTATGTATGGTGGTGATCGAAGGTTGTTCGGAGTCCCGGATGAGATCCTGAACATCACGAGGAGCTCCGGAATGGTCCGGAGGTAAACATTGATATATAGGAAGTCCCGTTTTGGTCGCCGGAAAAGTTTCGGGCTCATCAGTAGTGTATTGGGAGTGCCGGTAGTGTACCGGGAGACTACCGGGAGGGGTATTTCGACCCAGGAGGCTACATGGCGGCTGTGAAGAAAAGCCCAAAGAGAAAAAGGTGGAAAAAGGCAAAAAGACCAAAATAAGGAGGAGTCCTAGTCCTACTAGGATTGGAGGAGGATTCCTCCTCTCCTCCCACTTCGGCCGAAGCCTAGAGGGCTTGGCCCTTGTGCCAAACCTCCTCCTCTCTTCCTCTTATATATACTAGAGGTTTTGGGAGTTTTGCACTAGATTTTCAGCCACATGCTACCCTCTCCTCTAGTGCATAGTTTCTCCTCTAGATCGGTTTTCAGTGGTGCTTAGGCGAAGCCCTGCTGGAATACCTCCACCACCATCGCCGCAACACTGTCGCGCTGTCGGAGAACTCGTCTACCTCTCCGCTCCCTCTTGCTAGATCAAGAAGGTGGAGATCATCATCAAGATGTACGTGTGCTGAACGCGGAGGTGTCTTCCGTTCAGTGCTTGATCGGGACGGATCGTGATTGGATCGTGGGACGCTCAGCGATTTGGATCGTGAAGACGATCGACTACACCAACCGCGTTTCTTAACGCTTTCCGCTTAGCGATCTACAAGGGTATGTAGATCCACTCTCCCTCTCGTAGATGCTCATCACCATGGATAGATCTTGCGTGTGCGTAGGAAAAAATTTGTTTCCCATGCAACATTCCCCAACAGTGGCATCATGAGCTAGGTCTATGTGTAGATGAGATCTCGAGTAGAACACAAAGAGTTTGTGGGCGTTGATGCTTAGATTGCTTCCTCCCTTGGTCGTGTTTTGCTTCAGCAGTATTGTGGGATGAAGCGGCCCAGACCAACCTTACTCGTACGCTTATGAGAGACCGGTTCCATCAACTGACGTGTAACCTCATTGCACAAAAATAGTTGGCGGGTGCCTGTTTCTCCTACTTTAGTTGGATCAGATTTGACAAAGGCGGTCCTTGAGAAGGTTGAAAAGCAATTTATGTATCACCATTGTGGTTTTGTGTAGGTGATAATTGTTCTTGCTAGATACCCGTAGCAGCCACGTAAAACTTGCAACGACAATTAGAGGACATCTAACTTGTTTTTGCAGGGTATGTTGTGATGTGATATGGCCAATTACATGATGAGATATATGCGATGTATGAGATGATCATGTGTTGTATAGAATATCATGACTTGCATGTCAATGAGTACGGCAACAGGCAGGAGCCATAGGGTTGTCTTTAATTATTGTATGACTTGCGTGTCAATCATTAAGCGCTATGTAATGCTTTACTTTATCGCTAAACGGTAGCTATAGTAGTATGAGCATGGTGGGCACGACCACCCCGATGGCGACACAATGATGGAGATCATGGTGTTATGCCGGTGATGATGGAGATCATGCTGGTGCTTTAAGGATGGAGATCAAAAGCACAAGTTCATGGCCATATCATGTCACTTATGATTTGCATGTGATGTTAATCCTTTTATGCACCTTGTTTTGCTTAGGACGACGGTAGCATTATAAGGTGATCCCTCACTTAATTTCAAGATAAATTGTGTTCTCCCCGAGTGTGCACTGTTGCGAAAGTTTGTCATGTCGAGACACCACGTGATGATCGGGTGTGATAGACTCTACGTTCACATACAATGGGTGCAAGCTAGTGTTGCACATGCAAAACACTCGGGTTAAACCTGATGAGCCTAGCATGTATAGACATGGCCTCGGAACACAAGAGACCGAAAGGTTGAACATGAGTCATATAGAAGATATGGTCAACATGATGATGTTCACCATTGAAACCACCTCAACTCACGTGATGATCGGACTTGAGTTGGTGAATTTGGATCATGTATCATTCGAATGACCGGAGAGATGTCAATTTGAGTGGGAGTTCTTAAGTCATATGATTAATTGAAATCATTATCATGAACATAGTCAGTAGTGTCTTTGCAAATTATGTTGTAGATTACTAGCTCACACTGTAGCTCCCTTGAATTTTTATATGTTCCTAGAGAAATAGAGTTGAAAGATGATGTTAGCAATATTATGGACTCGGTCTGTGATCTAAGGATTGTCCTCGTTGCTGCACAGAAGACTTATGTCCTTAAGGCATCGCTCGGTGTGCCACCCCCTCTGGTGTCATCTATAGATGTTGTGAACATCTAACAGACACGTTCCGATGACTACTTGATAGTTATGTGTGTCATGCATTACGGCTTAGAATTGAGGCTCCAAAACATTTTGAACATCATTGAACATATGAGATGTTCTAAGAGCTGAAATTGGGATCTCAGGCTCGTGCCCGTGTTGTGAGATATGAGATCTCCAACAAGATTCTTTGCCTGCAAGATGAAGGAGAATAGCTCAATCGTTGAGCATGTGCTCAGATTGTCTGGGTGCTACAATCGCTTGAATCAAGTGGGAGTTGATCTTCTAGATAAGATAGTGATCGATATAGTTCTCTGAGTCACTATCACTAAGTTACTAGAACTTCGTGATGAACTGTAATTATGCCAGGGATGGAAATGATGATCCCCGAGTTGTTCGCGATGTTTGACACCGCGAAGGTAGAAATCAAGAAGGAGCATCAAGTGTTGATGGTTAGTAAAACCACTAGTTTCGAGAAGGGCAAGGGCAAGGAGGGAAACTTCATGGATGGCAAGTCAGTTACTGCTCTAGTGAAGCAACCCAATGTTGAACCCAAACCCGAGACTAAGTGCTTCTATTATGAGGACAGCAGTCGCTAAAGCGGAACAACCCTAGATAAGAAGGTTGTCAATGTCAACAGAAGTATATTTTATATATGTGTTATTGATTTGTACCTTGATAGTACTCCTAGTACCACCTGGGTATTGGATATCGGTTCGGTTGCTAAATGTTAGTAACTCGAAGTAAAAGCTACGGAATAAACGGAGACTAGCTAAGTGTGAGGTGACGATGTGTGTTGGAAATGTTTCCAAAGTTGATGTGATCAACATCGCATGCTCTCTCTAACTTCGGGATTAGTATAAAAAAGACAAACCAAAATAAATGTAATTTGGTGTTTGTGTTAAGCATGAACATGATTAGATCGTGTTTATTGCAACACAGTTATTCATTTAAGTTAGACAATAATGGTTATTCTGTTTACATGAATAATACCTTCAATGGTCATGCACCCAGTGAGAATGGTTTGTTGAATCTTGATCGTAGTAATACACATGTTCGTAACATTGATGCCAAAAGATACAAAGTTAATAATGATAGTACCACATACTTGTGGCACTGTCGCTAAATGTCATATTGGTATAAATCGCATGAAGAAACTCCATGCTGATGGATCTTTGGACTCATTCGATTTTGAATCGATTGAGACATGTGGACCATGCCTCTTGGACAAGATGACTAAAACCCCATTTTCTGGAACGGGCAATTGACTTATTGGAAATGATACATGTTGATGTATACGGTCCAATGAGTATTGTAGCATGCAGTGGATATCGTTATTTTCTTACCTTCACTGATGATTTAAGTATATACGAGTATATTTACTTAATGAAACACAAGTCTGAATCATTTGAAAAGTTCAAGAAAATTCAGAGTGAAGTTTAAGATCATCGTGACAAGAAGATAAAAATGTCTACGATATGATCATGGAGATGAATATCTGAGTTACGAGTTTGGCATACAACTTTAGACAATGCGAAAATTGTTTCACAACTCACGCCACCTGGAATGCCATAGTGTGATGGTGTCTCCGAACGTCATAGTCGTGCTCTATTGGATATGGTGCATGCTATGATGTCTCTTATTGTTTTGCTACTATAGTTTTGGGGTTATGCATTAGAGACAACTACATTCACTTTAAATAGAGCACCATCTAAATCCGTTGAGATGACACCATCTGAGCTATGGTTTGATAGAAACCTAAGCTGTCATTTCTTATTGTTTGGGGCCGCGACGCTTATGTGAAAATGGTTTTCACCTAATGAGCTCGAACGCAAAGCGGACAAATGCATCTTCATCGAATACCCTAAGAACAGTTGGATGAACCTTCTATCTCAGATCCAAGCATAAAGTGTTTGTTGCTAAAACTGGGTCCTTTCTCGAGGATCAGTTTCTCTCGAAAGAATTGAGTGGGAGGAAGATAGAACTTGATGAGGTTATTGAACCTTTGTTTCAACCAGAGAGTAGCGCAGCGCAGGAAGATGTTTCTATGAAGCCTACGTTAGTTGAAGAGGAAGTTAATGATGATGATCATGAAGCTTCAGATCAAGTTACTATCGAACCTTGTAGGTCGACAAGGACGTGTACTGCTCCTAAGTGGGACGACAACCTTGTCTTAAATGTCATGTTGTTGGACAACGATGAACCTACGAGCTATGGAGAAGAGATGATGGGCCCGCATTCCGACAAATGGTTAGAGGCCATGAAATCCGAGATAGGATCCATGTATGAAAACCAAGAATAGACTTTGGTAGACTTGCTCGTTGGACGGCAAGTCGTCGAGTACAAATGGAGCTTTGAGATGATGACAGACGCTGATGGTAAATGTCACCATTTATAGAGCTCGACTTGTCGCAAAGAAGTTTCCGACAAGTTCAAGGAGTTGACTGCGATGAGACTTTCTCACTCGTAGCGATGCTAAAGTCTGTTAGAATTATGTTAGCAGTTGCTGCATTTTTCAATTATGAAATCTGGCAGATGGATGTCAAAACATCGTTTCCTTCCTTAAGGAAAGGTTGTATGAGATACAACCAGAAGGTTTTGTCAATCCTAAGGATGCTAAAAGGTGTGCAAGCTTCAGTGATCCTTCTATGAATTGAAGCAAGCGTCTCGGAGTTGGAATATCCACTTTGATGAGGTGATCAAAGTTTTTGAGTCTATACAAAGTTTATGAGAAACTTGTATTTACAATAAAGTGAGTGGGAGCACTATAGAGTTTCTAGTAAGCATATGTGGATGACATATTGTTGATCAGAAATGATGTAGAATTTCTGGAAAGCATAAACGGTTGTTTGAAAAGAGCTTTTCAAAGGGAAACCTGGGTAAACTACCTAATTGTTGAGCATCAAGATCTATAGAGATAGATCAAGATGCTTGATGATATTTTCAATGAGTACATACCTTGACAAGATTTTGAAAGAGTTCAAAATGGATCAGTCGGAGAAAGAGTTCTCGCCTGATTTGTAAGGTGTGAAGTTGAGTGAGACTCAAAGCTCGACAACGGTAGAAGAAAGAGAAAGGACGAACGTCGTCCCCTATGCCTTGGCCATAGGCTCTGTATAGTATGCCATGATGTGTACCGCACCTGTATGTGCCTTGCCATGAGTCCGTCAAGGAGTACAAGAGTGATCCAGGAGTGGATCATTGAATAGCGATCAGGATTATCCTTAGTGACTAAAAGACTAAGGAAATGTTTCTCGATTATGGAGGTGATAAAAAGTTCGTCGTAAAGAGTTACGTCGATGCAAGTTTCAACACCAATCCGGATGACTCTTAGTAGCAATCCGGATACGTATAGTGGAGCAGCCATTTGGAATAGCTCCAAGTGGAGTGTGGTAGCAGTATTTACAGTTTAACATAGAGATTTGCAAAGTGCACACGGATCTGAATGTCGCAGACCCGTTGACTAAAAGACCTCTCTCACATGCAAAGCATGATCGAGCCCCAGAACCCATTGGGTGTTAGATTCATAACAATGCGGATCACATGGTGATGTGAACTAGATTATTGACTCTAGTGCAAGTGGGAGACTGTTGGAAATATGCCCTAGAGGAAATAATAAATTGGTTATTATCATATTTCCTTGCTCATGATAATCGTTTATTATCCATGATATAATTGTACTGATCGGAAACTTAGATACATGTGTGGATACATAGACAACACCATGTCCCTAGTATGCCTCTAATAGACTAGCTCGTTGATCAAAGATGGCTATGGTTTCCTAGTCATGGACATGACATATCATTTGATACCGGGATCACATCATTAGGAGAATTATGTAATGGACAAGACCCAAACTACAAACGTCGCATATGATCGTGTCAGTTTATTGCTACTGTTTTCTACATGTCAAGTATATGTTCCTATGACCATGAGATCATGTAACTCACTAACATCGGAGGAGTACCTTGTGTGTATCAAACATCGCAACGTAACTGGGTGACTATAAAGGTTCTCCACATGTATCTCCAAGGGTGTCTATTGGGTTGGCATGGATCAAGACTGGGATTTGTTACTCCGTGTGACAGAGAGGTATCTCAGGGCCCACTCGGTAATACAACATCACAATAAGCCTTGCAAGCAATGTGACTAAGTGTTAGTCACGGGGTCTTGTATTATGGAACGAGTTATGTATGGTGGTGAGATAAGGTTGTTCGGAGTCCCGTATGAGATCCCGGACGTCACGAGGAGCTCCGGAATGGTCTGGAGGTAAATATTGATATATAGGAAGTCCTGTTTTGGTCGCCGGAAAAGTTTCGGGCTCATCGGTAGTGTACCGGGAGTGCCGGTAGTGTACCGGGAGACCACCGGGAGGGGTATTTCAACCCAAGAGGCTACATGGGATGTGGGAGGGTGAATACCAGCCCTTATTGGGCTGGTGGAAGTCCCACATAAGGCCCATGCGGCTGGGAAGAAAAGCCCAAAGAGAAAAGGTGGGAAAAGGCAAATAGACCAAAATAAGGAGGAGTCCTAGTCCTACTAGGATTGGAGGAGGATTCCTCCTCTCCTCCCACTTCGGCTGAAGCCTAGAGGGCTTGGCCCTTGCGCCAAGCCTCCTCCTCTCTTCCTCTTATATATACTAGAGGTTTTGGGGGTTTTGCACTAGATTTTCAGCCATGTGCTATCCTCTCCTCTAGGGCATAGTTTCTCCTCTAGATCAGTTTTCAGCGGTGCTTAGGCGAAGCCCTGCTAGAATTACCTCCACCACCATCACTGCAATGCCGTCGCGCTGCCGGAGAACTCATCTACCCGCTCCCTCTTGCTAGATCAAGAAGGCGGAGATCGTCATCAAGCTATACGTGTGCTGAACGCGGAGGTGTCGTTCGTTCGGTGCTTGATCGGGATGGATCGCGGGATGCTCGGCGATTTGGATCGCGAAGACGTTCGACTACACCAACCGCGTTTCTTAATGCTTCTCGCTTAGCGATCTACAAGGGTATGTAGATCCACTCTCCCTCTCGTAGATTCTCATCACCATGGATAGATCTTGCGTGTGCGTAGGAAAATTTTTGTTTCCCATGCAACGTTCCCCAACAAGCGGGGCATGACCATAGAGCATATCTCTCATATAAATAGAACAACCATTATGCTCGGATTTAAATGAGTAGCCATCTCGCATCAAACAAGATCCAGATACAATGTTCATGCTCAAAGCTGGCACTAAATAACAATTATTGAGGTTTAACACTAATCCCGAAGGTAGATGTAGAGGTAGCGTGCCGATGGCGATCACATCGACCTTGGAACCATTCCCGACGTGCATCGTCACCTCGTCCTTTGCCAGTCTCTGCTTATTCTGCAGCTCCTGTTTTGAGTTACAAATGTGAGCAACCGCACCGGTATCAAATACCCAGGAGCACAACGAGCACTGGTAAGGTACACATCAATAACATGTATATCATATATACCTTTGATGTTGCTGGCCTTCTTATCCGTTAAGTACTTGGGGCAGTTACGCTTCCAGTGACCGGTTCCCTTGCAATGAAAGCACTCAGTCTCAAGCTTGGGTCCATTCTTGGGCTTCTTCCCGGCAACTAATTTACCGGGTGTGGCAACTACTTTGCCATCCTTCTTGAAGTTCTTCTTACCCTTGCCTTTCTTGAAACTAGTGGTCTTGTTCACCATCAACACTTTATGTTCCTTTTTGATTTCCACCTCTGCTGATTTCAGCATCGAATATAACTCAGGAATGGACTTCTCCATCCCTTGCATATTGTAGTTCATCACAAAGCTCTTGTAGCTAGGTGGAAACGACTAGAGGATTCTATCAATAACCGAGTCATCCGAAAGATTAACTCCCAGCTGAGACAAGCGGTTGTGCAACCCAGACATTTTGAGTATGTGCTCGCTGATAGAACTATTTTCCTCCATCTTACAACTGAAGAACTTGTCAGAGACTTCATATCTCTCGACCCAGGCATGAGCTTGGAAAACCATTCTCAGATCTTGGAACATCTCATATGCTCCATGTTGCTCAAAATGCTTTTGGAGCCCTAGTTCTAAGCTGTAAAGCATGACGCACTGAACCAGGGAGTAATCATCACTATGCGACTGCCTGGTGTTCATAAGGTCTTGAGTTGCTGGGAAAACGGGTGCGTCACCTAGCGGTGCATCAAGGACATATAATTTCTTGGAATCTATGAGGATGATCCTCAAGTTATGGACCCAGTCCGTATAGTTGCTTCCATCGTCTTTCAGCTTGGTTTTCTCTAGGAACGTGTTGAAGTTGAGGGCAACATTAGCGTCGGCCATTGGATCTACAAGATAGATTGTAAAGACAACTTTAGACTAAGTTCATGATAATTAAGTTCATCTAATCAAATTATTTAACAAACTCCTACTCAGATAAACATCCCTCTAGTCATCTAAGTGATACATGATCCACATCGACTAGGTCGTGTCTGATCATCACGGGAGATGGACTAGTCATCAATGGTGAACATCTCCATGTTGATCGCATCTACTATACGACTCGTGTTCGACCTTTCGGTCTCTCATATTCCGAGGCCATGTCTGTACATGCTTGGCTCGTCAAGCCAACCTAAGTGTTCGCGTGTGTAAATCTGGCTTACACCCGTTATATGCGAACGTTAGAATCTATCACACCCGATCATCACGTGGTGCTTCGAAACAACAATCCTTCGCAACGGTGCACACTTAGGAGGAACGCATTTCTTGAAATTTTAGTGAGGGATTATCTTATTTATGCTACTGTCATTCTAAGCAAATAAGATGTAAGAACATGATAAACATCACATGAAAATCATAAAGTGACATGATATGGCCAATATCATCTTGTGCCTTTGATCTCCATCTTTGGGGCGCGGCATGATCACCATCGTCACCGACACGACACCATGATCTCCTTAATCATGATCTCCATCATCGTGTTTTCATGAACTTGTCTCGCCAACTATTACTTCTACTACTATGGCTAACGGTTAGCAATAAAGTAAAGTAATTACATGGCATTTTTGATTGACACGCAGGTCATACAATAAATTAAGACAACTCCTATGGCTCCTCTCAGTTGTCATACTCATCGACATGCAAGTCGTGATTCCTATTACAAGAACATGATCAATCTCATACATCATATATATTTCATCACATCCTTTTGGCCATATCACATCACATAACATACCCTGCAAACAAAAGTTAGACTTCCTCTAATTGTTGTTGCAAGTTTTACGTGGCTGCTATGGGTTTCTAGCAAGAACGTTTCTTACCTACGTAAGAGCCACAACGGTGATATGCCAATTTCTATTTACCCTTCATAAGGACCCTCTTCATCGAATCCGATCCGACTAAAGTGGGAGAGACAGACACCCTCTAGCCACCTTATGCAACAAGTGCATGTCAGGAAGTGGAACCAGTCTCACGGAAGCGTACGTGTAAAGTCGGTACGGGCAGCTTCATCCCACAATGCCGCCAAATCAAGATAAGACTAGTAACGGCAAGCAAGTTAACCAAATCATCACCCACAACTACTTGTGTTCTACTTGTGCGTAGAATCTACGCATAGTCCTAGCTCATGATGCCACTGTTGGGGAACGTAGTAACAATTCAAAAAAAATCTACGTGTCACCAAGATCAATCTAGGAAATGCTAGCAACGAGCAAAGGGGTAGAGCATCTTCATACCTTTGAAGATCGCTAAGCGGAAGCGTTACTAGAACGCGGTTGATGGAGTTGTACTCGTAGCGATTCAGATCGTGATGGATTCCGATCTAAGCACCGAACAATGGCGCATCCGCGTTCAACACACGTGCAGCCCGGTGACGTCTCCTACGCCTTGATCAAGCAAGGAGGAAGCAGAGGTTGAGGGAGAGCTCCGGCAGCACAACGGTGTGGTGACGGTGGAGCTGCATGGTACTCCGGCAGGGCTTCGCCAAGCGCTACAGAGGACGACAAGGAGGAGGAGTGGTAGGGCTGCGCCGAGAGAGAGAGAGGGAGTTCTATTCTATGCATCCCTAAAACCCCAAATATATATAGGGGAAACGGGGAGGAGGGTCGGACACCCCTAGGAAAACCCTAGGAGGTGCGGCGGCCAAGATGGGGAGGAGGGGCGGTGCCCTAGGGTGGCCTTGGCGCCCAAGGCAGCCTCCACGCCTAGGGTTTGGCCCCCCTCCAGCCCTTGCTGCGCCTTGGGCCCTCAGTGGGGGAGCACCAGGCCACCTAGGGGCTGGTTCCCATCCACTCTTGGCCCATGAAGCCTCTTGGAGCTGGTGCCCCCTCCCGGTGGACCCCGGAACCCTTCCGGTGGTCCTGGTGCATTACCGGTGACGCCCGAAACACTTTCGGCGACCAAATCCTCACTTCCTATATATGAATCTTTAACTCTAGGCCATTCCGGAGCTCCTCGTGATATTCGGGATCTCATCCAGGACTCCGAACAACCTTCGGTAACCACATACACTATTCCCATATAACCCTAGCGTCATCAAACCTTAAGTGTGTACACCCTACGGGTTCGGGAAGCATGCAGTAATGACCGAGACACCTCTCCGGCCAATAACCAATAGCGGGATTTGGATACCCATATTGTCTCCTACATGTTCCATGATGATCTCATCGGATGAACCACAATGTCGGGGATTCAATTAATCCCGTATACAATTCCATTTGTCCATCGGTATGTTACTTGCCCAAGATTCGATTGTCGGTATCCCTATACCTTGTTCAATCTCGTTACCGGCAAGTCTCTTTACTCATTCCGTAACACATGATCCCATGACTAACTCCTTAGTCACATTGATCTCATTATGATGATGTATTACCGAGTGGGCCCAGAGATACCTCTCCGTCCCACGGAGTGACAAATCCCAGTCTCGATTCGTGCCAACCCAACAGACACTTTCAGATATAACTGTAGTGCACCTTTATAGTCACCCAGTTATGTTGTGACGTTTGATACACCTAAAGCATTCCTACGGTATTCGGGAGTTGCAAAATCTAATGGTCTAAGGAAACGATACTTGATATTAGACAAGCTCTAGCATACGAACTACACGATCTTGTGCCATGCTTAGGATTGGGTCTTGTCCATCACATCATTCTCCTAATGTTGTGATCCCGTTATCAACAACATCCAATGTCCATGGCCAGGAAACCATGACCATCTATTGATCAATGAGCTAGTCAACTAGAGGCTTACTAGGGACATGGTGTGGTCACACATGTATTACGGTTTCCAGTTAATACAATTATAGCATGAACAATAGACAATTATCATGAACAAGGAAATATAATAAAAACCATTTTATTATTGCCTCTAGGGCATATTTCCAACAAGCCAAATATACCAAATCGATGCAACCAACTTTACTATCCCGGTGCCACCGAGTTCCAAACCCTAGACAGACTCAGCCAAACCCTAACACTTCGTTGCAACCAACACTGCACTCGGTGCCACCGAGTTGGGTTGCCAACTTCCTGTTATGCAAGTTCTCATTTTCGGTCTGACCGAGAATGGTGAATCGGCGTCACCGATTTTGGTAATTCTGACCGTAGGTCACCTTGTCGGTGCAAATGAGAGTTATATATCAGTCCATTCGAGATTCAAAAGTTGCCACTTTTTGTCACTTTGGTACCACCGAGTTTTACACTTTGGTGTCACCGAGTCTAACTTATTGTGTGTAACGGTTGGATTTTTGGGAATGCCTATATATACCCTTCACCACCACCCACTCGAAAGAGAAGCACTTAGAACTATTCCATACATATCCTACTCGGTTTTCTGAGAGAGAACCACCTACCCTTGTGGTGAGGTCAAGATCTTCCACTCCAACCATATGGATCTTGATTTCTAGCCTCCCCAAGTTGCTTTCCACCAGTCCCATCTCTTCTACCAAGCCAAATCTGTGAGAGAGATTGTGTGTTGAGGTCTCCATCATCTTGAAGCACAAGAGCAAGGAGTTCATCGTCATTACCGAGCCTATTGCCTTTTGGAGGGTGGTGCCTCCTAGATTGGCTAGGTGTCGCTTGGGAGCCTCCTACTTCGTGTTGTGGAGTGAACCAAGAAGTTTGTAAGGGCAAGGAGATCGCCTACTTCGTGAAGATCCACCCATACTGAGGCCATTCCTTCGTGGACGGAAGCCGCATGGAATAGTCAAGGTTGATTCTTTGTGGAACCATCCATGGGTAGAGCCCTCTGTGGACTCTCGCGACTGTTACCCTCCGTGGGTTGAAGACTCCATGAGCGTGGACGTACGATAGCACCAGTTATCGGAACCACGGGAAAAAATCCTTGCGTCTCCTATTGTGTTTGATCTTTCTAACCCATATCTTTACTTACATGTGCAATGTCTTACTTTCCGCTGGCATACTTGTAGAAATGCATGTGTAGGGCCGTTTGACTATCTAGATTTTCTAAAAGTATTAAAATCTGCCAACAAATTAACTTGGGAAAAGGTTAGGTTTTAAATTTCTGCTAGTAGTCTACTCACCCCCCCTATATACACGCCTCTCCCGATCCTACAAGTAGTATCAGAGCTTTGGTCTCCATTGCTTCCGTTTAATCACCGTGGAGGAAGATGGATGTGTCTAGTGTAGAAAGTTTGAGTTGTAGAGTGCCCATTCTTGATGAAGAGTAGTATAGTCAATGGAGGAATGCCATGATTGATCTATTTAATAGATTCCATTTGACTAAATATATTGAACAACCCTATGAGCTCCCCATTGATGAATTGCATCCCACACACGAATAGGAAATTAACATGCTTGGTAACCTAAGAGTTGTCAATCTTATTGTTAGAGGTTTACCAAGATTCGTGCTTTCTCAAATGAAGAACTTTGCATGCGCCTATACCTTATAGACTGATTTGTAGAAACGATATCCAAATCTTTCCTTAGGAAATCTTGATGAAATTCTTCATAAAACTGTTGCTTTTCACAAAATGAAACCTAGTGATCCAAACTTTGATAAATCTCTATTTGAGCTCTGTGATCTTATGTGTGCTAAAGGAGATGTCACCACTATCAACAGCATTATCTTTGAAGCCATTCGCATTAATTGGCAACCTAAAATTGGTGGCACCGAAGTGGCTAGGGTTTGGCTCAGTCTGTCTAGGTTCTGGAATCGGTGGCACCAAGTGGAAAGTGTTGGTTGCACCGATTTTGAATATTTGGCTTTGGACAAACTTTTGTGGAAGAGCTTGTGGGTGTATGTGGTGACTATCACTTGTGCATATATGAGCATTTTGTTCACCAACAAAACCTTGCCCTCTTTTAATAGTATTGGCTTTCTAATGGACTCAAAGTGATTTATCACAAATGTAAATTGTAGAGTCCTTTGCTTGAGGCTTTGCCAATCTATTTCCTAGCATCTTGGGGTATTCCACAATCCTTATGCCAACCCATCATTGAACTTTTCCTGAAACATACTTAGTGGAAACATTAGTTCAATGACATATATGTTGTTATTAATTACCAAAACCACCAAGGGAGCAAACGTGCTTTCACCCAACACTCAAGTCATAGAAGCAACAAGCAGAAGAAAAACATGTTTGGGTACAGACATCTACTAAAGTGGCTGGAGGAGCCTGAAAAGCTACAATGACCCTACCAGAGGAACCAGACCTCTGTCTGGGATTCCCAAGCTAACCCGGTCAACATCGAACTTCACGTTGTAAGAATCACTAATGAGACTAGTGTATCCTCTGCAAAAACATAATTAAAGGAACCGTGAGTACAAAGGTACTCAGCAAGACCTACATCAGAACTATCTACATATGCATCATCGTCAATAAAGCGGGTTGTGGAGTTTATTGCAACAAGCCAGCTTTGACTCTTGGCTAACCTGTACTATGACTACAAGTAGTATCTTTGAGGTGGAATAACGCACACGAGTCCACATATTAACCACATCAATACACCATTATGGATCCACTCATGTCTCATTACGAGAAGGCCATCCATAGCACTCAAACTTATCTTGCGTATTTTAGAGTATCGATTTCAAGTTATCTATGAACCACATAAGTTTTCCAAGTAGTACATATCCGAGGATGCGGCTATTCGAATAGATTAATAACCCTGCAGGGGTATACTTCTTCACACACTCTCCCGCCACTTATCGCCATGTGCACATAAAAATGCACCTCGGAAACCTTCAAGCGGAAGCCCAACGAGGGAGTTGGCCACGACCGTCAATCACACAAGACCCTAGTCCAGGTTTATCGCTTATTTGAGGTTGAATCCGCAAGGAAGTCTGGCCGAAGTTTCCTCTACGACCCCAAACGATGTGCACATGGTCCCACAAGCCCATCATCCATGTGTCACTTGGTACACCATGCAACTATGCATCTACCGCCTCGAAGCCCACCTTGTCGGGTAGCGCTAAGCACGACTGCCGGCACTTTTCCTACAAACACCAGAAACTAGTTGCAACTCCTGTACTGAGATCAAGGTGATTAATAAGCCGAGAGGGTCCACTGTTTCGGGCCCAATGCACGGTAGTATCTTGTCTTGGATAACATACACCGAACTCAGTTCTTAAGGCTGGTCCCAATGAGACAGCTCGCCATGTACTCCTACATGGCCTCTCATCGCTACCTTTACCAAATCGTGTTCACACACTTAGCTCTCACACAGTAGAACATGAACACCTCCATCACGATTCATCGCCCAGATTGATCAGACCCGACATGACACGACTCTAAGCATAACAGGCATAGTAAATAAGCAAGCATTGATGAGTAGGCACATCAAGGCTCAAGCAGTTGCTACTCATGCTAAGTGGTTTCAACTATTTACTGTGACAAAGACATGTCATGCAAAGGAGTGGGTTCAAATACCGAGAATAGGTAACATGTGAATTTTTATTGTCCTAATGCGGTAAAAGAGAGCAGGAGCGAGAGAGTGGGTTTATAACAGTATGCTCAATGGGGGTTGCTTGCCTGACAGTTCTGAAGATATTACTTCTCTTCATTAGTGTCAACGATCACAACATCGGAACCATCATCTACTAAGAAGGAACAAACACCAACAAACAAGAAGAAATAACATTCAATTCATGCAATGCACAATCATGATGTATGATATGACAATTTAAGCTACTGAATTGACCTAGAGAAATAGTTAACCAAGTTAATTGAAGTGGAACTCAAACAAGTTTGATTCCAACTCCAAATGATATTTCATACATTGCCCTAATCATAAAATGTCCTAATTGGTGATGTTAACTTGTTCAAACATGCATGATCATGGCATACATAGATTATTGGATTTGTTTGATAATTTCTCATATATAAATTATTTTCATCAGAGTTATAGATTATTTTATATGAATTTTAGAAGTTTTAACCATTTTCTAGAATTTCCTAATTATTTAAAATATCAGGAAATGGTTTATTGCGTCAGCATTGCGTCAGGGTGACGTCATAGGTCAACAGGGTCAGGCCGGGTCAAACCTGAGTAGTGGGGACAACACATTAGTGGCACAGTGCCTGTTAGTGTTAATTAAATACTAAACAGGAAATAATTAGCGGGGCGGGACCACATGTTAGTGAACCTAAGGGGATTAATTAGAGCGGCTTAATGGCTAATGGTGGTTTCGCCAGTGGCTATCTAGTGCGGCGAAGGCACGCCAGAGATGCTCCTTCAGCGACCAAATGTCACGTTGATGGATGCATTCGAGAGATGGTGCTCGTGCGCATCGCTGGGTGGTCTCGTGGGTTGCCAGGGTTGTCGAAACCGATGATGGCAACAAGATCAAGCGGTGGAGGCGCTCGGGCCAGCACGACTGAGTGGCTGTGGTGCGCTAGGGGGCACCTCAGCGGCTACGCGGCTCCCTGGGACTGGCCGGAGGACAAGGGGGTGCTCGACTACGACCGGCTCAAGCCCAGGCGGCGGTGGCAATGGGCACAGCGGCAGCTAACCTCGGTCATGGTAGGGAGGCAGACTAGAGGATGCGCGGGTGTGAGGGAGCAGGGGAGGAGCAAGAGGGGCTCACTGGGAAGCTTCAGGGACGGAAACAGGGCTCGGGGACGGACGGGATGGTGCAAATCGATGGCAAGGATCCATGGCGGCCGGCGGTGAAGACGAAGTGACTGCCGACAACTGTCGGTAGCCGAGCATCCGATCTTCAGCTGAGAGACGAGGAGGAGGCCAGCGATGCTCCTAGACATGGTGGTGTGGCGTTTTCATCAATGGTGACTGCGAGGGCGAGCTGCGGTGGCCGACGTGGCTCTTGGGCGAGCTCGAAGGGGAGAGCCATGGGAGGAGAGGGACCAGATAGAGAGGGAAATGGTGGAGGGGGCAACAATGATCCACAGGCGCAAGTATAAGGGAGAGGGCGGCCTCCAGCGCGAAGTAGGAGGTGGCGTCCTTCGAGCGTGCGCATGCGTCACTTCGCCTCTGCCACTGGGCAGAGGTTGAAGATGACCACGGCGCCCCTGGTGGGCTGAGCTGCAGGTGGGCCAGGTAAGTGTATTTCCCTTTTGTTATTTCTATTTTGTTTTCTTTTCATTTATTTGCCACCGATTTGTTAAATTCAAACAGAATTCAAACCAATGTCAAAATCCTCCAAATATTTTTAATGTTGTTAAATGGATTGTTCCAATTGCACATAAAATATTTCAAAGACATCTAGATTCATATTCTATTTATTCTGAATATAAAAAATATTCATAATATGAATATGACTTAAGTTCAAGTGCCCAAAATAATTCCGTCAAAATGTTCCTGAATTTTTGTTTGAATTATAGTTCTCACCAAAACTCTCAAAACAGTTAAAGGAACACTTTGGAACCAATGGATATGATTTCCAAGATGCTTTGCCCTTCTTTTGATTAAATTTTTTAGGTTTTAAAATCCTCAATTCAATTTTCACTGAAATATATATGATACAGGAATGATCACAATGCAACTAATTACAAACGAATATTCTAGGGTTGTGACAACTCACCCCAGGTACCAAGAATCGTGTCCCGAGATTCAGGCGTAGGGTAAGAGGATAGAGGGGACACAAACTAACATAATCTTCACGATCCAATTGTCCTTCTCGAAGATGTTGATTCATTGCATCATGTCAATCTTGACATCTTTTCCTTTGGGATCTTCATCCAACATAAGGACAAAAGGAATGGAAAACTCTACACGAATCGATCTTCTTGGAGATCGGGCAACTCTAGATCAACTCAGAGTGAGATGTCAAAACATCTCTTGAGCTGAGACACAAAACACACATTAGGGGAATGGAAAAAAGCAGAACACGAAGGTTTGATTTGGTAGGCAACAAATCCACACTTAATACAGAGGGTGAGGAGGTTTCCAAAGTAGCAAGGAGTTAATGTAGGATCGAAAGTAGGTCTAGAGGGGGGTGATTAGACTACTTGACCAAATAAAATTATGATTTTTCCCAATTTTAATTTTTGGCAAGTTTTAGCATTCATAACATATCAAGTACACCCTACACATGCAAGTCTAAGAGTATAGAAGTTGAAAGTAACAACAAGCATGAGTAAAAGAATAGGGTAGGAAGATCAAACGCAATTGTAGACACGATGATTTTTCCCGTGGTTCCGATAGGTGGTGCTATCGTACATCCATGTTCATGGAGTCTTGAACCCACGGAGGGTAACGGTCGCGGGAGTCCATGGAGGGCTCTACCCATGAAGGGTTCCACGAACAAGCAACCTTGACTATTCCATGACGGCCTACGTCCACGGAGGACTAGCCTTACTTGGGGTAGATCTTCACGAAGTAGGCGATCTCCTTGCCCTTACAAACTTCTTGGTTCACTCCAAAACACGAAGTAGGAGGCTCCCAAGTGACACCTAACCAATCTAGGAGGCACCACCCTCCAAAAGGTAATAGGCTCAGTAATGACGATGAACTCCTTGCTCTTGTGCTTCAAGATGATAGACTCCACAACACACAATCACTCTCTCACAGATTTGGCTTGGTAGAAGAGATGGGATTGGTGGAAAGCAACTTGGGGAGGTGGAAATCAAGATCCATATGGTTGTAGTGGAAGATCTTGATCTCAACACAAGGGTAGGTGGCTCTCTCTTAGAAAACTAAGTTGGATAGGTATGGAATAGTTCGGAGTGCTTCTATATCGAGTGGGTGGTGGTGAAGGCGTATATATAGGCATCCCCAAAAATCCAACCGTTACACACAAAATGACCAACTCAGTGACACCGATGTGTTAATCTCGGTGGTACCAAAGTGACCAAAAGGTGGCAACTTTTGAATCTCGGTGAGACCGATATAGGAATCTCGGTTGCACCGACAAGGTGACCAACGGTCAGAATTGCCAAACTCGGTGACACCGATTCAACATTCTCGGACAGATCGAAAGCGTGAACTTGCGTAACCGAAAGTTGGCAACCCAACTCGATGGCACTGAAAGCAGTGTCGGCTGCACCATAGTGGCTAGGGTTTGGCTGAGTCTATCTAGGGTTTGGAATCGGTGGCACCGAGATGGGAATGTTGGTTGCACTGATTTTGCATGTTTGGCTAGAGACAAACTTTGGTGGGAGAGCTTGTGGATGTTTTTGGTGACTATCACTTGTGGAAAAAATTTCAAAAGTAGAACCAAAAATATACCAAATTCGAATAAAGTATGCCCATTTTAAAAAAATCAAAAATATCACCCCGTCGACCACCACCAGGCCGAAGAGGGGCCCGTCGGCCACCACCAAGCCGAAGAGCCACCTGTCGGCCAACACTAGGCCAAAGAGCCCCCTGTCGGCCAATGAGAGGCCGGAGAGTGGCCTATCAGCCAGAGGGAGGCCGAAGAGCCCCATTTCGGCCAGTGGGAGGCTGATGGGCCCCTCGATAAGGCCGAGGAGTGTTTTCTTTCTCCTCTGACCACTCCTTTCACCCTCCCCCGTCCTCCAGGCTTCCCATATCCACCTCTCACTCCCGTTGCTCTCCGGTGCTTCCACCGCCGCACCGATATCTTTGCTCGACCACCCATTTTGTTATCCAACCCACGTAAACAATAGATCAGGGCGCTCTCCACTGGCCTACGGTATTTTTTTTGGCTTCCAACCCAATCGAATGTGAAATCTCAACTCGGTTGTGGATTTAGTTCTTATTGGTCCCCATCCGTCTGTAGGTAAATGGCTTGCCCATTTTGTCGAGCTCCAGGTGTCCCTTGTTCTGTCGTTGATTCCGGTGCGTCTGTATTTACTGTGGTGCTAGATCGTCGATGTTCAAGGCGTGTTGTAAGATTCTATGTCTTTTTTATCTGACTATGGCATATTCGAATGCCTTTGTTTATATGATTATGTTGTTTGCTTCCATTCTTGTTGTAGTATGTTCCGTGCAGTGTCCGATCACATCTTGCTCGGTACATTGAGGAGTGCATAGCTTTAGCTATTCAGAGAGGTGACATAGATATTCATCTTGCTCTTCACAACAGTGAGGGTAACTTGTACCATGGTAGGATGAGCAGTAAATTCCATGGTCCTTTGTGGGAGGAACTTGTGAATGATTATGGTCTCCGCCATCGTGACATGATGACTGTTGTGCTTGAGCACTATGGAACTTATATTAGTGTCGAATTTCATCGGGATGGTGTTATGTTATTTCCTTTACCCCGTGTTGTAAGTTATTTGTTTGACTGGTTTCAGTTTTGTTTCAGCTTATACGTTTTGCTGTTCTGCTCAGTTTGTGAAATCATTTTTTGTAGCTCTTCAGGATCTGAGTGAAACTCAGAGGGATTTTGTTGATAGCTGTTTTTATAGTCGTCGTGCCACTCTGAATTATCATCAAATGTATGTCATGTCACGGCAGCTCTTTGATGACAACTACATACTGTGTACTCCTTTTGTTCATAGGATGGATCGCATGAATGTTATTTCTCAACATATGGTCAGCTTTGGTTTCGGGTTTTTATTATTTATTTGTTCTTTGTTGTATCCTAATGTTTTAAATGTGTAAGCTGAATATCATATAACTTGCTTGTTTTTGTCAGATTATTCCTACCATGGTTGTGAGGAGTTTGAAGGAATTTGTTTCAATTCCTAGGGCTGGTTCTTTAACTCTTGAAATTACTTTGGATTCTGAAGATGATGATATATTTGTGAGCATTCCTTGTTCCTACTTTATTAGCTTGGGTGATAGAATGGTGTTGAAGAAGGAAGGTTTCGGTAATTTTCTGCTGGCATCGTCTATTGAAGTCAACAATTTGGTGCACATAACCTTCAAACAGCGTGAACAGGAGCTAGTTGTTGTTTTTAGCTATCTGCCACAGTGATCGTATTGTCTCGCCCTACTATTCCCCTTTTTATTTTCCCGGCCTACTCTGCCGCCACTTTTTTTCCACCATTCTCTCCCACCACTTTCCTTCCCGCCATTCTCTCCAGCCATTATCTTTCCCGCCTTTATCTCCCGCCATTCTCTCCTGCCATTATATTTCCCGCCTTTCTCTCCTGCCATTATCTTTCTTGCCTTTATCTCCCGCCAATTTATTTCCCGCCTGTCTCTGCCGCCATCTTCTCTTGTGAACCTATATAACCACATCCGCAGTAAGGAGGGTCAGCAGGCCCTTCCTTTCCCTTTCGCTCTGCCATCCTTCTGATCCCGCCATCCTTTCGTGGAGATATCTAATCCTCCTCATCCTCACTATCCTTTTGATCATAGTTTTCACTCTGGTATGTTCGATCGTCTTCTCCATCTAGCTACCAATTTCAAGATGAATGATAGAGCAGTTCCATGGGAGGAACTCATTAGTAGTGACTTCATAATGAATGAGTTGGCTCACTCATTAGCAAGGAGTGGGAGGCCTCCCAGGACTTTTGAGGAGATACGGAAAGAACTTCTCAGGTTGCACGCCAGATGGCAAAAGCAACTGCACAAGGGTGAATCTTACCTCAGGATTGATGTGCATAATTCAGATTTATGGTCAGCAGAAAGTGGGGACGAAGACGACCTCTTCATGTCGAGCACCAAGGTGAAGAGTTCTACATCGAAGAAGGGGAAGAGTTCTACATCGATGAAGGGGAAGAGTTCTGCATCGACGAAGGGGAAGAGTTCTACATCGACGGAGGACGAAGACGACATCTTCATGCCGAGTACCAAGCTCAAGACGACCGCATCGTCGAAGGGCAAGAGTTGTGCATCAACAAAGGGCAAGAGTTGTGCGTTAGCTATCTCTCGTGCAACACCGATGAGTCATGCATCTACAGTGGTCACGTGGTTCTCCGTGAACATCGTCTTGCCGAACAACCACACAATATATGCCTCTAGGGACTGGTCAATCTATGCCTCTGACAAATGAACAGTGGGATATGGCGACAATCTGAAACTGGCTCAACCACCTGAAAAGAGGCCCATGCCGATCGTTGTCTAGCATCGTGGTAGTTGGCACCGCAGCCAGAAAACAGGCATGCATAGATGCTAGCCAACCAGTTTCTACCTCTAAAGGTCCTATGGCAGCACCGGCCAGAGGTAATCCCAACAAGTAAGACACATCCTGTAAAGTAGGAGCCATCTCTCCCAGGGAAAGTGAAACGTATGTGTCTTTGGTCTCCATCTATCTACTAAGCAGGTAAGGAGTGACATGTCGTAAGAGAATCATGATACTTGCCTCTTGTGCAACTGCATTGGTTCACCTACGTCATCCAAGTCCGGGTGATCAACCCACTCATCCAATTTACCCTCAACCAGTCGTTCCAAGGGTAGAAGTCTAGCCCAACTTAACCTACAATATAAATAGAATGTAGCTTACAATTAGCGTCTATCAAAACAATGTCAAACATAGTAAGTGATTATACCGACACATACCTATCAACCCATGCAGGGTGTATCATCCAGTTAGACTTTGGGGTGCGAGTGATCAACACGTCTAAGTTCGTGCCCGATTCCGTAAGTGCGCCTCGGTGCCCTCTATCGATATTACCATTAAGCAACAGATACGAAGCCATATCTGCAATTAGAACATACTCCACACATATTACAGGTTAAAACATAGTCCAAACTTATTACAAAATAAAACATAGGTGTTTGCATATTAAAAAAAATTATAGTCTCATATATTACACATTAAAACATAGTCCCACATATTACACATTAAAACATAGTGCACACATATTACAAATAAAAACATAGTCTGACGTATTACAAATTAAAACATAGTCCAACACATTATGTAGCTTCTGAGTTATTCATTCCTTGTCCGCCCCTTCGGCCTCGACTACCATGTCCACCACGACTGCCAGGACCTCCTCTTGCAACTGTTGTTGCAGTCGTCGATGTGGAAGCACTCGTCGATGTGGAAGCACCGTCTTTCTTCATGTCGGGGCAATATTTCATCCTATGCCCATAAGTCGAGCAGAGCAAACATTGTTTGGTTGCTCCACCAGCTTTAGATTGGTCCATATCATTTCGGATGCGCTTTACCTTACGCTTGCCCCTGCTAGTTTGCCATAGTCCAGGATCCGGGATGTATACTCTGTCACCATTGTTTACCTTGTTGAAATTTCCGACGACTCTAAACCATGTCATCTCACCTGTCCAGACATTGAGTACTGCCTCTTTTGAATAGTACACAGACACGAAGGAGATAGCGTCCAACTGAATCTGGCCACAGGCAGCCAACACATGTGAGCAAGGCAGGTGCAATAACTGTGGTTTGTTGCATGTACACTCACAAGTTGGATAAAATTCTGCTCAGATTTTAACCTCATGCGTCTTCCCCTCATTTGCAGAACCAAAACCATCACTAGGAAGCTGAATCTCATACCTCCTTACCTATGAGTGTGACAGTGTGCTTTTTTGCTTTCTTTATCTTCTCAGCCATGTACTCCATGACACGGCTACAATAAGGAGTGTTCTGATTATCTGCAATATGCTTCTTTGCTAACTCGTGCCTTTCTCTCAAATATCTCAAAGTGCCATGGAATACACCCTCCACAATAGATGTCAGTGGCAATGCTCTATTCCCTCTGAGTACAAAGTTATAGATCTCTGCAAGATTGGTTGTCATGTGGCCATACCTAGCTCCATGGGTGTCATGCAACAAAGACCAATTCACTGGAGGCTATTTCTCTATCCACTCAGAAAAATTCTTTATTGACATGCCCTTCTTTCTCTTCATATTAGGAGGGTCAATTGCTGGCAAGTCACAAAGACCAACTGGCTCCTCAAGCTCCGCGATGAGTGATGTTAATTTAACCTGGTCTTTTCCCATTTTCTTCCTAGCAAGGACCTACTTCTTAGTGAACTCATCTAGTTTTGACCAAATAAAATCGTATTTGCGCCGCTGGTTCTGCTTGCATAACTTTTTGAACAAGTTCATCAACCATTTGTTCTCGAACTGTAAGAAAAAATTTGCACCCAGATGGCGCATGCCCACTGTCTTTGCAAGTCCTTCCAAGGTGTTGGCTCATCAGCGGTTGGATTACTCAGTGTCTTCATGGCCTTCAATATACCAGGATGTCTGTCATGAATGAGACACACATTTGTTCGGTCCTTCACGATCGCAATTTTAACTTGCCGGAAGAACCATACCCAGCTCGGAAAGTTCTCACCCTACACAAATGCCATGGATAGTGGGATGATTTGGTTGTTCCCGTCCACACCAATAGCAGTCAGGATTTGCCCTTTATACTGACCAGTCAGGAATGTACCATCCACAAACATCACAAGAGGACAATGCCGGAAAGATTTGATGCACATACCGAAAGAGAAGAATACTCGTTTCAACACCTTGTAATCTGGCATACTATCCAACCTCGTGTGTTGTTTGTTAACATAAGTGCCGGGATTCCTCTCCTTCAGTATGTCAAGGAGACGGACAATATTAACATATGAGTTGAAGAACGTCCCAAACCTTTCCTCCATAGCCTTCTGCTTAGCCCTCCAAGCCTTCCCGTATGGAATGTCATAATTCCATCTGACCTTCACTGCTATATGGATGTGTTTTGCTTCCATATCTTTCTTCTTCACTATCTCAGTATACATGAGTTGCGCTATAAGAGTTGAAGTAAGGTTTGGATGACAAACCAACATGTTTTTCCTCACACAATTATGCGGGACAACATTTGCGACAACCCAGTGGATGTTATACTTTGGCACGTGGCCGTGCACCTTCGTAGGATAACCTGATTCAACACACTTCACGGTATATTTTGTTGGACTAGATATGCGTGTCCGGAAAACCCTCTGCGTAGACATAGCCCACTTTATCACCGCATACTTCATTTTTGTTCTTTGTGTCAAACATAGCCCCGATCTGGACTTGGTTCGGATTATATTGCCATGGAGTCTCATGGCCATCATTGAAAGTAATGCCGGCGGATATGTCCTGCTCCCATGCAGCAGGAATCGATACATCCTCCTCATCCTCGGAATTTTCAGAATCAAGATCCTCTGCAATCCCATCCTCGTCCTATTCCTCCATTACCCTCTGCATTTCATCGCCTTCCTCATCCCCATCAGCAACACCAGAGGCGCTAATACTATCGACTGAATACTCTGCCCAGTAGCATGACCACTAACATTGTGTGGCACATAATCTGACTCTTTCTCGGCTTGGCTAGCATTCACATCCGGTGGCTGTGACCCGAATACATAAATCTCGTTAGCCACTTGACTACTCTGGCCTGGTTCATACCCCATGTTGGGTGCTACGATATTCTCCTCCTTCGCCGCTGGTTGCACTAGGGCATACAAATGGATTCTTGGGTCTTTAGAACGACTTAGCAGGGACAACCAATGTTGGCTCCTATCTATCGGAATCAACTCCCACTTGACATTTTTACAGGATTTGATCCACAATGCATGAATACTAACGGAACAAACTTCAGGATCCAGGCCAAAACTAGTAGTCAACCAATGCTTCAACTGCCTGATGTCTAGTCTGTCCGGGTCTGAAAGTGTCATCTCGCCTTTTTTAAACTCGCTAAGATCAACCCCCAACTCATTATATCAAACATTACCAGGGTCGTAATGCACAGTGAAATTTATGGATTCAGACATTTTCACCTGTCAGACATTGCCAACTTCTCATTATTCGCAACGAACAAATCTACACTTTAATAAACGTAAACTACAATATACCTACGTATATTAAATAAACCTACACTAAAGTGAACCTACACTAAAATGAACCTACACTAAAATAAACCTACACTAAAATAGCAAGCTTCCACTGAAAATGACTACACTAGCTAAACTAAATAAACCTACACTATTAACACATACACTAAAATCACTACACTAATAAAACTAACCTAAACTAATTTTACGTACATTAAAAAACTAACATAAACTAACAGAAAAAATGTATACCTTCGACGCGTGTGTGACCTTCTTCTTCCTCTCCACCTTCTTCTTCCTCACCACTCCACCTTCTCACCATTCACACCTCCACCACCCCACCATGTCTCCTCCAAATGAACAACACACTACCCCATGACAAAAAATGAGGCCGTACAGCGGGGGAGAGGGACACGGTCTATTTTTCAGTGGATTGAAACGGAAAATGGGTGGAGGATGAAGGAGATCAAGGGGGGGATTTTCGGTCAAACCACACAAGGGAGAGAAGGAATGAGCAGGCAGGAGGAGGAAGAAGAGGGAGCCAGCGTCGGGCCTTATCTAGTGGCTCTTCGGCCTCCTAGCAGCCATCGGGCCCTCTTCGTCCTGGCGTGGGCCGACGGCCACCTCTTCGGCCTCCCTTAGGCCGATGGGCCCTCTTCGGCCGACACAAAGCCGACCAGACCCCCGTTGGCCCAACTGAGGTTGATAGGGTGATATTTTTGATTTTTTTTAAATGGGCATACTTTATTCGAATTTGGTATATTTTGGTACTACTTTTGAAAAAAAATCATCACTTGTGCACGTATGAGCATTTTGTTCACCAACAAAACCTTACCCCCTTTTAATAGTATTGGCTTTCCTATGGACTCAAAGTGGTTTCCCACAAATGTAAAATGTAGAGTCCTCTTGCTTGAAGCTTGGCCAACCTATTTCTTTGTATCTTGGGGTAATTCCACAATCTTCTCAATCCTTTTGCCAGCCCAACTCTCCATCGACCATTATCTCAAATACACTAGATAGAGGTGTTAGTCCAAGAGACAATGTATGTTGTCATGAATTATCAAAACCACCAAGGGAGCATGTTGTGCTTTCAATCTCCCCCTTTTTGGTAATTGATGACAACATACAATCAAAGCTTCAAATAAGGATATGCATGGATGTAATGAAGACTTTGAGAAACACATGAACTAGATTTGCTCCCCCTAAATGTGTGCAATCCTTTAAAGGATAGTTGCTTTGGAATGCATGGACACACATATGGATGAAAGGGATTCAAGGAGTCATGTGTATCTTGGCTATATGCATCAATATATGTGAATGAAATGAATATCCTTGATCAAGACTTCACTCTTGCAAACAATATGTGCAAGAAGCAAGAGATCATGTTGATCAAAGATATGATGCATATACTTACCTTGAGTTCTTGAGCATTCTAGTAGTAGAGACACACTTGAGAAAACAATCTTAGGGAACATAAGAGTATTCTACTAAACAAAGGCAATAGAACTCAATGAATACCAAGGTATGGAGAACATATAATATATAATAATCCTTAAGATTGATATGTCTCCTCCTTTAGCATAAACTTTTTATAGCTTTTCTCACCTTAGATATGAAAGTGGTGGTTCATCCTCTCCCCCTGAATCTCAGCACGTAGATATTGGGATTGGATAGGGTGAGAAAAGGTAATCATTTCTTCATTTTGGACTTTTCTCCAAAAATAGTTTTCTCCCCCACATTGTTATTCTCCCCTTGTTTATACAAGTGTGAACTTTTGATATATTTTCCTCTCCCCCTAAATCATATCTCCCCCTTTGCATAGGCATGTAACTCTCCCTTTAGCATGAAGCTTTGATATTCTCCCCCTTTGGCATAAAATACCAAAAAGGTTAAACTTGCGAGTAGTGACAGGGATCATTGACAAGGAAGGGATCCTTGAGAACAAGGGTCATTGAAAGTAGGGTTCATGAAAAGACTAAGGGAATCATTGAACGTAACTTCTCTCCCTTTTGCAATTTTTTGTTTTCTTCTCCTTGCAGCTAGGGATCCTTGAATAAAGAATTTCTCCCCCGAAGTGTTGTTTGTTCTTCGCCCCCTAATTTTTTTAAAGAAGGGGTCATCGAAGGAACAAGAATCTCACAAGAATAGAAGCAAATAAACAATATTAAAGAAACATAGATTTAGAAAAGAAATAAAAATCGATGACTCCGGGATAAATAAATCGATGGTACCGAGATTGTGTAGTGCAGCTCATTTGCAAATTCGGTAGAACCGAGTTATTTATATTAGTGACTTCGAACGAGAGACCAAGTTTCTATTTTCATAGATTAAAACAAAATAGTTTCAAAAAGAAAATACGAAATTTTTACAAAGGACATCAAATAGATAAGATTGAGTGGTTACGAGAGATGATGCAAATAGAGAGCAAACCACGCAAGATTCTTAACTAAATGATGGGCGGTGACAATGTCACCTATATTAAAGTATATTGACTTAGGAGCCAAGCAAGAATACTTATCATAGGTCATACTCTACGTTAATCTCGAAATGGGGTTACCATTTTTTGATTAAGCATTTTGATGTCTTCATATCACTTGAGTTGCTTTAGCCCATGACTTGGAGTAAAGCCTTTTCAAGGATATGAGTACATACCTTTGAGTGATGTTGATGACGTTGCTCATAGGTGAACTTGTTGAGGATGCTCGATATTGATGAAGATCATCTTGAATTTGGAGCAATCCTTCTCGTTCTAGTACACTAGTCAGCTACAAAGGTTAGTTTTTGTTGTCTTCTTACTTCCATCATCAAGAGGGGTTGTGGATACTTGGTAATGACAAGATTGCTTATGATTGGAGTTGATGGCAATCTTGTGGAATGAAGTTATTCCACGTACCTACAAAAAGGTTAGATCCAATACAAGGGAGCATAGAATTCCATGGCATATGATAACGAGTTATGGGAACATGGAAATAACAAGAAAGCTCATGCCCTTGCTTGCAACCGAATGAGTCTAGCTTAGGTTTGAAGCATCAATGATGTTCAACTCACTTCTCAAATGAAAAAATGTTTTCTCATCAATTGGCTTGGTGTAGATATCGGCAAATTGTTTGCTAGTACGAACATGCTTAAGATTGATATCTCCTTTGGCAACATGATCACGAATGAAATGATGTCGAACTTGAATATGCTTGGTTCGAGAATGTTGCACAGGATTATGTCCAATTTTAATAGCACTTTTGTTGTCACAAAGTAATGGATCATTTTTAACATAAATTCCATAATCCTTAAGCATTTGTGTCATCCATAGTAATTGCTCACAACAAGATCCAGCAGCAATATACTCAGCTTTGGCAGTAAATAGAGATGTTGAGTTTTGTTTCTTGGAGGACCAAGACACAAGATATCTACCTAAAAATTGACAAGTACCCGAGGTGGACTTTCTATCAACCTTGTCACCGGCATAGTCCGAATCGGAATAGCCAACAAGATTAAAAGAAGATCCCTTGGAATACCAAATGCCAAAGTTTGGTGTTTGTATCAAGTATCTCAAAATATGTTTCACAGCCAAAAGATGACACTCTTTAGGTGTAGCTTGATATCTAGCACACATGCAAATACTAAGCATAATATCGGGACAAGATGCACATAGATATTGCAATGAACCAATCATAGATCGATAAACTTTTTGATCAACTGGTTCATCCTCCCTGGTAAGGTCAACATGTCCACTAGTGGGCATAGGAGTTTTCATACCTTTGCAATCATGCATGTTGAATTTCTTGATCAAGTCCTTGGTATACTTAGTTTGAGATATGAAAGTTCCTTCTCTTGATTACTTGATTTGCAATCCAAGAAAGAATTTCAGCTCACACATCATAGACATCTCATACTTCTTGGACATCAACTTCCCTAATCTTTCACTAAATTGAGGGTTAGTGGAACCAAAGATAATATCATCCACATAGATTTGGCACACAAATAATTCTCCATTAACTCTCTTAGTGAAAAAGGTTGCATCAATTTTACCAATTTCAAAACCTTTTTCGATGAGAAACTTTGTTAAACATTTATACCATGCATGAGGGGCTTGCTTAAGACCATAAAGAGCTTTATGAAGCTTGTAAGCATGATTATGTTTTTAGGATTCACAAAACCAGGTGGTTGCTTAACATAAACTTCTTCTTCAATTTCACCATTTAAAAATGCACTTTTGATATCCATTTGATAAAGTGTGATATCATGGTGATTAGCATAAGCAAGAAGAATACGAATAGCTTCAAGTCTAGCGACAGGGGCATATGTCTCATCGTAGTCCATACCTTTTACTTGTGTATATCCATGGGCTACGAGATGATCCTTGTTGCGCATGAATTGACCGTCTTTGTCTTGTTTGTTCCGAAACACCCATTTGGTTTCGATGATGTTGTGCTCATCTTCGGGCTTCTCCACGAGTGTCCACACTTTGTTCCTTTCGAAGTTGTGAAGCTCTTCATGCATAGCGTTCACCCAATCCATGTCTTCAAGAGCTTGTTCTACCTTCAAAGGCTCAATGCTAGAGATGAAAGAATAATGCTCATAAAAGTTAGCTAGGCGGGTTTTAGAGCGAGTGATTCTCCCTGTTTGTATATCACCAAAGATTTGGTTTATGGGATGGTTCTTGGTCACTTGAGCTCGAACTCGGGTCAGCTTCTGGTTGTTGGATGGTGGAGCTTCTTCTTCTTAATCATCATCTCGATCATCTTCGTTGTTGTTGAAGGTGCCATTCCCTTGAGGTGGTGGTGAAGGTGGTTGTGGTGGATCTTCATGATGCACTTCCTCCTCTTCATCATCTCGTCGTGTACCGCTTGTGGATGCCTCCATGTCATGTTGAGGTTCACCTTGACATGAAGTAGGGACTTCCACTTGAGTTGATGAAGTACTTTCCTTCACCCCCATGGGACGAATCTTGCCGATGGGTAGATCTAGAATACCTTCCGAAGGATCCTTATCACCTACACCATTTGGCAATTGTTCGACTTGCGAACCATTAGATTCATCAAACTTAACATCTACTGTCTCTTCAACTTTTTGAGTGAAGTTATTTTAGAAACGGTAAGTGTGACAGTTTGATCCATAACCAAGTAGGAATCCTTCATGAGATTTAGGAGCAAATTTAGTACAACAATGCTTATCAAGAATGTAGCACTTTGAGCCAAATACCCAAAAGTATCTGACTTGGGGTTTGTTACTGGTGAGTAGCTCATATGCAGTTTTATCGAGAAGCTTGTGCAAGTAAAGTCGGTTTGTGGCATGACATGTTGTTTCAACGGCTTCTGCCCAAAAGTGTCTTGGCGTCTTGTATCCGTCAAGCATCATTCTTGCCATCTCAATGAGCGTCCGGTTCTTCCTCTCAACCACTCCATTTTTTAGGTGTGTACGTAGCCGAGAACTCATGTGAGACACCTTCTTCATCAAGAAAGGTATCCACATGGGTGTTCTTGAAATCCAATCCGTTATCGCTCTGAACCTTCTTGATCTTCACTTAAAACTGATTTTGCGCTTTGCGAGTGAAGTTCTTGAAGATCTTTTGAACCTGCGACTTATCATCAAGAAAGAATACCCACATAAATCTGGAGAAATCATCAACTATAACTAGACCATAGGAATTTCCACCGAGACTCTTGTAAGCATTGGGACCAAAAATGTGACAGCCCAAGTGTTGTCCCTACCTTGTTGGGCATGTAATCTTAAGTGAACCTTGTTACCATGAGTTTAAGTGAAATGAGTTTGCTCCTTGTCATGCCTTGTCTCATGCATTCATGCATCATGCATCATATCATTCATCACCATGCCATGCCTTTGTTTGGATGTGCTTTGTGACCTTGTTGTGTTGGGAGTGATCTTGTCTTGTGTTGTGGTTAGAGTGTGGGTGGTGCAACACTCCTTCTCTTCCCCCTATTTTTTCTATCAAACCCAACCTATTAACCTTTATTTTCATTGCCATTAATCAACTTAATTAATTACTAAATTAAATTGTTTAAAAATGTTCAGGAGATAGCCTATAATATTTTAAGCATGTGAGTGTTATTCTTTTGCTGTTTTGAGCTTTCTGGTTTTTGGGCTTTAAATAAAAAGGGGTTGTTGTTTAATAAACCATTTAATTAGTTGCTCTAAAAATCAACTAGTTATTTTTATAAAACAGGTCTTAATTTCTTGTTTGTAAAAGTGTTTTTGGTTTTGTCAAAAACCTTTTAAATAATTCTATGGGGTTTTTGTAAGATGGTTGTGGTTTTATTTTTTTAAACCCTTTTAATTTCGCTGAGAGAGAGAGGCGGGGAGTTGGGCCCTCTCCCTCGTGGCCCAACTAGCTAGCGAAGCCAGCCTGACCTGTTCTCGCAAGGAACGGCCACCTGCTCCCATGTCCGCTCCATCAGGTTTAGAGAAGGAGAGCAGGGGCGAGTGAGCGCGTCGCCGTGAGCGTTGCCGTCGTCTCGCCGTTAGTCCGAGCCTATTTGGCCCCTCAGCGTCTGTGCCAATCCCCCCGAGGGTTCTATGTTGTCCTTCCGCGTCGTTTCCATCTTCTTCTCTCTCCTTCCTCTCCTTCCTTCTCCTTCTTCTTCCGGGTGCAGAGAGAGCAGAGTGGTTTAGGTAGGTGCGCCGGTCGTCGTCGCCGCTTCTCTGGTGGCCTCGTCGCCGGCAGAGATGGCATGGAGCATGCGGTTGCTTGCCGCATTCCATTCCCTCAGCTAGGAGGTGAGGAGCACCTCCCCCCGCGGTGCCGCGTCGCCGTCGTCCGTAGGATCGGGTCGCCGCCGGGTGTCGTGGTTTTATCATGGCAGATGTCCGGGTGAACGGACTTGGGTTCGAGGCCATTGCTAACGTGATGGACTCAAAGGGGTTGGTTGGGACGAAGGACACGAGTTACCCAGGTTCGGCCCCTCGAATTGAGGTAATAGCCTACGTCCGATTGGTGCATGTATTGCTTGATGTATCGATTACAAGGGAGCTATTGCTTGACCTAGTTCTCGATAACCTGCCCCCTAAGTCACCTCGAGTCTTGCCTTTATATCGGAGGTCAAGACCACGGATCATACAAGTTGTAACCGACTCTCATTACATGTCCGAGTCTACCTCTATCTTCTCTTGCCTTTCCTGACCAAGTTGTCTCCGGGCGGGTTATACGCCCGGATCTTCTTCATCCGGGCCACCTGCCAGCCCATCCTATCAGCCGCTAAACTTCATGGGCCCTTAATTCCCCACGGCTCACTCTTGGGTCGGTGTGCGAGCCGCCAGGTATTACCCGGAGCCCTCAGGGCGGGTCTCACCATGGGGTTATATCCCCAACATTGGGCCCCAGGTTGATTTGAGCTTGCTCACTTCAGCCTTTCTTTTCACCCCTCGGCGAGCCGCTTGGAAACGACCCGCCATGACGTCATGTTAGATCTGCAAAAAATACCCTCTAACGCACGCAACAAATCTTTTTATTAAATGAACAACCCGAAAATCGAGGCATCTGCCTCGGTCAAATGATATCCGGCGCCTAGATTTTCGTGCCCGTTCCGCGCTTTCCCTATTAAATAGGACCGCCCGAGGCGGCATTCGCTTTCTCTTGCTCGCTCCGTCATCTCCTTCCTCTGACATTTCCAGCTCCGGCGATGTTTCCTCATCGTCGACAGGGCCGCTGCATCAACGTGACGCGATCCAGAGTTCCTTCCGCTTTCATCGCACCGTCGCTGGTGAGTCCTTCTCTCCTTAGATCTATGATTCGTTCCGGTACGGTTTTCATGGAGCTCCGCCGCAGCAGCTTTAGAACTCGGGCTCCATCAATGCCAATCATGCTTAATCCATGAGCCCTCGACCATATCGTGTCCCCATGGCGCTGCTAGGTAGGAGACCGATACTGATGCTATTTAGATTCACCACGGCTCCACCCGTTGTTTTCTGATTTTCTTTACTTTCACGAGTTCATCGCTAGGTCTAGAAATAAAGATATTTCTTTTTATTTTTAGATCCGCAACCATAGCAATACTTCACGAAACCTGTTTTCAGCACTTAGCCAAATTTCACTCTGTCCTTTCGTGATGTTGACCCGCTATGCTGTTTCGGCTCTCATCAGCCGGATCTTAGTATCTCATCTTTTAAGGTCTTAAGATTTTAAGCCGCCCACTTTTATTCGCCTTTTCCTTGACTCGCCATATATGGTTACTTTGTACTGTTAAAAATTGTCGCCATGTCTCGTGCATCTAACTCCTACAACTTGGTCGGTTCATACATTACCGAAGAGTTTCCGATGGATTTTGAACATGCGGGCACCCTTCCTACCAAAGAGGTCATCCATTGGCGGGTTTCGGGTAATGAACTGAGGCCCATTCCTCAGGAGGGCGAGATAGTTGTTTTTTCGGATCATATTGAACATGGATTCATACCCCCTAGCTCAAAATTCTTTTGGGACATCCTTCGTTTATATAAGCTGCATCCTCAAGACCTTGCCCCCAATTCCATCTCAAACATCTGCAACTTCCAAGTGCTTAGCGAGGTCTATCTGCTGACTTAGTCGTCTGTAGGTCTCTTTCGAGAGTTCTTTTATGCGAACCGGCAAACTGAAGTAAAGGCCAGCCCGAGCTTAGAACTTGGTGGAATTTCCATTCAGAGGCGTCGGGACATTACCTTTCCGGTGTACCAATGCCGAGTCATCCAAAGGATTGGAATAAAACTTGGTTCTACTGTAAGGATACCTCCCTAGAGGATGAGCATCCGCTACCGGGTTATCGCCCCTCCTAGCTCAAGACAACTTCGGAGCTTCCTGGACGGCTATCAACTGCTGAACGTGCAAGGCACGAGACGGCTCACGCCAAGATTAAAGCCCTCATGGCCAATGGATTGACGGGTTTGGACTTGATCCGCTGCTCGATCTCCTGGAGAATTATGCCTTTGAGCCTGAGAAGCCGCCTCATGTGTGAATACCCTGGCACGTATGATGGTTCCCTATGCTTTAGCTGGACAACTTTAACCGAAGACGATATTACCACTGTCATCCGGAGTCTCGTTCATGAGACATCAGGAGCTTGCAGCGCTATTGGGTTGGCGCCTTTCAGTGTCGTTAATCCGGCCCTAGATGTAAGGCGACTTTTCATCGTCTCTTCTTTTTGTGTAATTATGACTTTCAATCCATTGCTATTAACCGGCTTACCTTTTCAGGCTGATTCTGATTTCTAGAAGAAGAAGTATGTTCCTCCTCTGAAGAAAAGCAAGAAGAAGGCCCCGGCCAAGAAGATGGAGAAGACCACCACTCAGCAGGAATGGTTTGACCCGCCAGAATCAACCGGATCAGAGGTATAGTTTGATTATTTTAGTAACCTCATTATTCACCTTACTAATAATAACTTATTCACAGGACGAGGTAGAGACGAGCTGCGTCAACGTTCCTGAGGTAACTTATATTTCATCCGACTCGGAATGTTTTGTACGCCAGAAGATACGGCGGGTTGTTGAAAAGTTCCCCTTTCTCATCCTCTTGCCCATTTGGATCCCCAATTTCTTTTGAAAAAGCAACAGCAAGTCGACCGCCGTCAGACCCGGAGCGTCGGCTCTACTGATCTCATGTCCAGGTTGCCTAACTCCCCGGCTCCGAAGTAACGCCCCGCAGAGGTATGTATCTCTGTTTGATTTTATTAGCTTTTCCTTTATACTCTCAACACTGCCTTATACCATCTGAACTATCTCTCAGGGATCACCTTCATCCGGCGACTCTACGGCCATCGCTCTTCCACCTCCGAAGATTAATCCATTGTAAGCATTTTGTAGCCTTTACATCCGGCTCCTTGGTGGTTGTAACCCTTGAATTCGGGCCTCCATGTATTTTTCTAGGGCTCAAGATAAGCGGAGGAAAATCAACAAGTCCTCCCCTGGCCCTGCTACTCAAGAACCGGAGCTTGCCAAGACGGACCCCCCAGTGACTTCTGCAGAGCCGGCAGGTGATGACATTATCCCTGAGAGCCCACAAAGGGACCTTTCCAAGCCGCCGAGCCCTGCCAAGGCTGCTGATGAAGCTGCTGCCCTGGACGTCATGATTACTGGCGCCGGCTTGCACTCTCCTCCACCTCACGTGCTAACCAAGCATAGTGAAATAGCTGAAGCTTTGAGGAAACTGGCATTTGAGCTCCCTGCCTTAGAAAAAATGACAGCTGACGAACTTCATGCTGGATATATGGACCGGGTGTCTACAAGCCAGGATTTGGAGCTCAAACTGGTTAACTTAATGAAGAGACGATATGAGGTATTCCTTTTTCCTCCTTATACCCTTACGTAGCCCCCAAGAGTCGGGTTAATATTGACTGATAATAATCCGGCTCTTCCATCTTTAGCAGAAGTAGACATATGTAATGTGTAGGCTTTAATTTATTTAGCCGTGATCTGAAATCATTGCTATTAGCCCCCAAGGGCCGGCTCAATAATTGATAATTTTGAACCGGTACTTCCTAGAAGATAATTACCAGAGCCAATTGTAGCCCCAAGGGTCGGCTTAATCTTTTCCAAAGTTGAGTTGGGACTTCCTAGCTGATAGTTACCAGAGCCAACTGTAGCCACCAAGGGTCGGCTTAATCTTCTCCAAAGTTGAGTCGGGAGTTCATAGAGGATAGTTACCAGAGCCAACTATAGCCCCCAAGGGTCGGCTTAATCTTTTCCAAAGTTGAACCGGGACTTCCTGGAGGATAGTTACCAGAGCCAACTATAGCCCCCAAGGGTCGGCTTAATCTTTTCCAAAGTTGAGCCGAGACTTCATAGAGGATAGTTACCAGAGCCAACTGTAGCCCCCAAGGGTCGGCTTCATCTTTTCCAAAGTTGAGTCGGGACTTACATGTTGAACCTCCTTAGAAAACCAATATGTAGCCCCCAAGTTTCAGGTCAAACTTGTCGAAGTTGAGTCGGAACTGTCTTGAAAATAAACATTAGCCCCCAAGTGTCATGCATATTGCTTGCAATCTGTTTGAGACTTGCTTATGTACTCCATATTTTGATACTTCGCAGGAAGCTTTAACCGAAGCCGGGTCAGAATTGGCTGGCTTAAAAGCGAACTTAGCTACTCAGCAAGCTGCCCGGAATGAAGCTGACGAGACCTGCCGGCTCCTTGTCGAAGAGCTAGCTAAGATCAAAGCTGACTTCACCGCCTTCAAGGAATCTACCGAGGCTGAAAAAGCTACATTGACTAAACGGGCGGATGATGCCGATCAACGACTCGGGATCGTATCTGACGAATTGCAGTCTTTGAAGCGTCACATCACCAAGATGACAGCTGCCCTCTTTGGTAAGTTTTTAATATCTTGGCTTGATCCGGATTTTTGGATTTGTGTTGGCGACTCATAACGAGGCCTCTGTCTCATGCAGGTTCTAGGAGCCGCCAACTTGTCTCCGACAGTCTGCTGCCTTTGAAGGCTATATACACATTGACAGAACAGTTGTATTGCGAGGCGTTATGCACAATCAAGGTTGTGCAATATAAAGAGAACATTCCTTCGAGTCTCAAAAATGTCTTGGAGCTCCTGTCAACGATGCCCAAACAGATTGTAGAGCTGAAGAAATCATTCGCTCGCCAGGGGGCGATTGCGGCCATAAGCCGGGCATTGGCTTTTGCTCTAGATCTTACTCCGGCTGAGATGATAGATGGGTTTCCCTCCAAGAAGGACGGCGGTTCTAAGTTTACCGACGCTGACTATGCTCGGTGCATAAAAGATTCCAAAGTCCTAGCCTCCGTCTTAGCAGAAGAGGTCAACTAGGCGACTTACCAGGCGGCTTACAGTGCTGATGAAAAGAGGATCCATGGTCCGCTCTTTGAGTCCCAGGACCTGACACCCGCTCGCAGTAAGGCTCTCTTCGCTTCTGATCTTGACCCGTCCCCCTTCTTTGAAGAAGGAACTTTTGCGGCTTTAACCGGCTGCAATTGGGACTTGGATAATCTCCAGATCAAGGCAACTGAAGAGCCGGAGCAGGATGACCCGCCAGCCAGCTGATTGCTTTGTTAGAAAAATTGTAATAGCCAGCTCTCCATGACCCGCCGGGGGCGATGTAAAAAACTTGATGATATTTTGAGATCCTCGGAGAGCATCTGTAATAGGATAGAAGCAACTTTTGCCTTTGTTGAACTTGTGCCATCGCGCACATATGAAAGTCTGGCTTAAAATAGACATGTGCCATCTTCTTTGTCCTTCTCATTGCATGCCTTACCGGCTCTTCGTAGCTTAATTTCCTGTATGTATAAATGTACCTTTACACCGTTAGGAGGGCGGCTTAAAAGCGTAACCCGAAGATGTTGTGTCTTCCCAACGTGTGTGAAAGAATTATTCACTTGGCTTTAGAGCCGGCCGAAAGGTTTGATAAGCTTCACCCGTAGGGCAAGAAGCCCCTTGTATGGTTATGTTGACTTGTCAACATTTCTGGCGCGAACGCCGGTTGTTAGATAGATAAGCTACACCTGGAGGTGGGAAGCCCCCTTCGACAACCGCGGCTAACATGTTAACCGGAATGGCATAAAGCCGGCTGTTAGGGTGAGATAAGCGATACCCGAAGGTAAGAAGCCCCCTTCGACAGCCAATGTTGACTTGTCAACAATTTTGGCACGAATGTCGGTTGTTAGGGTGAGATAAGTGATACCCGAAGGTAAGAAGCCCCCTTCGACAACCGCGGCTAACATGTTAACCGGAAAATGGCATAAAGCCAGCTGTTAGGGTGAGATAAGTGATACCCGAAGGTAAGAAGCCCCCTTCGACAGCCGCAGCTGACATGTCAACTGGAAATGGCATAAAGCCGGTTGTTAGGGTGAGATAAGCGAACCCGTCAGTAAGAAGCCCCCTTCGACAACCGCGGTTAACATGTTAATCGGAAATGGCATAAAGCCGGCTGTTAGGGTGATAAGCGATACCCGAAGGTAAGAAGCCCCCTTCGACAGCCATAGCTGACATGTCAACTAGAAATGGCATAAAGCCAGTTCTTAGGGTGAGATAAGCAAACCCGTCGGTAAGAAGCCCCCTTCAACAACCGCGGTTAACATGTTAACCGGAAATGGCATAAAGCCGGCTGTTAGGGTGAGATAAGCGATACCCGAAGGTAAGAAGCCCCCTTTGACAACCAATGTATTTGCATCGATGAAGACGTGTGATGTGGCAGAGGCCTCGGCTTACAGGGATGCTATTTTATTTATATATAAATATGATATGTACAATGATAGTGTACAGTGACGATTCTCAACAACCTTAAGTGTAATAAGGCTGCAGATGCGCTATGTTCCACGGTCGGCGGGTCTCCTGACCCAAAGTATCTGAGTCGTCCCGGATGTCAATGAGGTAATAGGACCCGTTGTTGAGATTTTGGCTGACCACAAAAGGCCCTTCCCATGAGGGAGATAATTTATGCATATCTGTCTAATCTTGAATCAGCCGTAGAACTAAGTCGCCCTCTTGAAACATCCAGGTCTTAACCCTGCGGCTATGATAGCGGCGCAGGTCTTGTTGATAAATCGTTGAACGGGCAGCTGCCAACTCTCGTTCCTCCTCCAAGGCATCCAACGTGTCCTGACGTGCCGTCTCATTGTTTGTCTCATCGTAAGCCGCCACTCGTGGAGAGTCATGTTGGATGTCACTTGGCAACACGGCCTCGGCACCGTAAACCATGAAGAAAGGTGTATATCTTGTGGATCTGTTGGGGGTGGTTCTGATACTCCATAAGACGGAGGGCAGCTCTTCTACCCAACAACCGGGTGTTCGTTGTAAAGGAACCATGAGTCGTGGCTTGATACCCCTTAAGGTTTCTTGATTGGCACGCTCCGCCCAATCGTTGGACTACGGATGAGCAACTGCTGAAACATCAAGCCGGATGTGCTCTTCGTCGCAGAATTTTTTCATATCTCCCTTGGATAAATTTGTGCCATTGTCGGTGATGATGATGTGGGGGTAACCAAAACGGTAGATCAGTTTTTTAACAAATTGAACCGTCATAGCCGCATCACACTTGCTGATCGGCTCAGCCTCTGCCCATTTGGTGAACTTATCAACCGCCACCAGGAGGTGTGTTTTCGTATCCTTGAATCTCTTGAAAGGTCCTACCATATCTAGTCCCCAGACTGCAAACAGCCAAGTAATTGGTATCATCCGCAACTCTTGAGCCAGAATATGAGCACGTCGGCCGAATTTTTGATAGCCGTCACACTTGCGGACCAGATCATCTGCGTCTTTGTGAGCTGTCAACCAGAAGAAACCGTGACGAAACGCCTTAGCTACCAAAGATTTTGAGCCAACGTGATGTCTACAATCTCCAGCATGAATTTCATTCAAAATTTCTTGACCTTCCTCTGGTGAGACACAACGCTGAAAAAACCCGGTAACGCTTCACTTGTGTAACTCACCATTAACTATTGTCATCGACTTAGACCGCCGGGTGATCTGTCTGGCTAGATTTTCATCATCAGGTAATTCGCCCCGAGTCAAATAGGCCAGGTAAGGCACAGTCCAATCCGGAATAGCATGTAGAGCCGCCACCAATTGTCCCTCCGGGTCAGGGACAACCAAATCTTCCTCTGAAGGCAATTTGACAGTCGGGTGATATAAAACATCCAAAAAGACATTGAGCGGCACCGGCTTTCGCTGAGTGCCTAATCGTGATAAGGCATCAGCTGCCTCATTCCTGCGACGATCAATGTGATCTACGTGATAACCTTTGAAGTGACCAGCAATGACATCCACCGCCTATCTATAAGCCGCCATCCGCAGGTCCCTGGAATCCCACGTGCCTGAAACTTTCTGAGCCACAAGATCTGAGTCGCCCAAACACCTTACCCGGCTTAAATTCATCTCCTTGGCTACTCTGATACCATGAAGCAGAGCCTCATACTCAGCCGCACTGTTGGTGCAAGGGAACATCAGCCGGAGCACATAACGAAATTTATCACCTTTGGGAGATGTCAAAACAACTCCTGCTCCTGATCCTTCCAGCTGCTTGGATCCATCAAAATGTATAGTCCAGTATGTGTCATCCGGCTTTTCCTCGGGAGCTTGACACTCTGTCCAATCGTTTATAAAATCCACAAGGGCTTGGGACTTGATGGCTGTACGAGGCACATATTTCAGATTGAGAGGTCCCAGCTCCAGTGCCCACTTAGCAATCCTACCAGTAGCTTCCCTGTTCTGGATTATATCCCCCAATGGAGCAGAACTGACCACGGTGATCTGGTGCCCTAGGAAATAGTGCTTCAACTTGCGATTGGCCATGAACACTCCATACACTAGCTTCTGCCAATGTGGATATCTCTGCTTGGATTCAGTCAGGACCTCACTGATATAATAAACCGGCCTTTGAACCGGATACTCCTTCCCGGCATCCTTGCGCTCAACCACAATTGCGGCGCTGACTGCCTGGTTGTTAGCCGCCACATACAAGAGCAAAGGTTCTTTCTCAGCCGGAGCAGCCAATACCGGCGGCTCAGTGAGTTGTTTCTTGAGTGCCTCCAATGCTTCACCCGCCGCCGTACTCTAGACAAAATTATCTATCCTTTTCATCATCTGATATAGGGGAATAGCTTTCTCACCGAGGCGGCTTATGAACCGGCTTAACGCAGCGATTCGCCCCACCAGGCGTTGGACATCGTTAACACAGGCCGGCTCTCCCAAGGAAGTGATAGCTTTGATTTTATCTGGGTTAGCCTCAATGCCATGCTCAGAAACCAGAAATCCCAAGAGCTTGTCAGCCGGGACACTAAAAACACACTTGGTCGGGTTAAGCATCATCTTGTAGATCCGGAGATTGTCAAAAGTTTCCCTTAAGTCATCCAAAAGGGTCTCCTTCTTCCTTGATTTGATCACAATATCATCCATGTAAGCATGAACATTGCGCCCAATCTGACTGTGAAGGCAATTCTGCACACAGTGCTGATAAGTCGCTTGGGCACTCTTGAGCCCGAAAGGCATAGATACATAACAGAAGGCTCCAAAAGGCATAATGAAAGCCGTCTTCTCTTGGTCCTTAACTGCCATCTTGATCTGATGATATCCTGAATAAGCATCCAGGAAGCATAGGCTTTCGCAACCCGCTGTAGCATCAATGATCTGATCAATACGAGGGACAGCAAAGGGATCAGCCGGACAAGCCTTCTTAAGATCCGTATAATCCACACATATCTGCCACGTGCCATTCTTTTTGAGCACCAGCACTGGGTTAGCAAGCCACTCCGAGTGAAAGACCTCAACGATGAAACCCGCCGCTAAGAGCCGGGCGACCTCTTCTCCTATGGCCTTGCGTCTTTCCTCATTGAACCGTCGTAGAAACTGCTTGATAGGTCTAAACTTAGGATCCACATTAAGATTGTGCTCAACGAACTCTCTCGGAACACCCGGCATGTCAGAAGGTTTCCATGCAAAGATGTCTTGATTCTCACGGATGAATTCGATGAGCGTGCTTTCCTATTTGGAATCCATGTGAGCCCCAATGATGAACTGTTTGGATGAGTCGCCCGAATGAAGTATATTACCTTGGTATCATCCGCCGAAAACTTAAGGGGCGGCTCAACCTCCGTTGTGGGCTTTTTCAGCGGCGTCATATCCCCTGGGTCAACATTCTCCTTATAAAACTTGAGCTCCTCCTAAGCACAACTGGATTCTTCATAAGCCGCGTCTCCTTCCTCGCACTCAATAGCCGTATTCCAATTACCATGAACGGTAATTGTACCTTTTAACCTGGGCATCTTGAGCTGTAAGTAGACATAGCAGGGCCTATCCATGAACTTAGCATAAGCCGGCCGCCCAAACAACGCATGGTAAGGGCTCTTGATCTTGACCACTTCAAACCACAATTGCTCCACTCTGTGGTTATACTCATCACCAAAGGCAACTTCCAAAGAAATCCTGCCCATCGGATAAGCCGACTTGCCTGGCACCACACCATGAAAAACGGTGGATGAGGGCTTAAGATCCTTGTCAAGCAGCTTCATCCGCCGAAAGGTGTCATAATAAAGGATGTTGATATTGTTGCCTCCATCCATAAGCACCTTATTTACCATATATCCGCCCACTTGAGGGGCAACAACCAAAGCCAGCCGCCTTGGGTCATCAACATGCGGCAGGTGATCCTCCTGGCTCCACGTTATGTTATATTCATACCACTTTAAGTACTGCGGCAGAGCCAGCGCAGCCACATGGACCGCTCGCTTGCATAATTTCTGATCTTGCTTGTTAAGGCAGGTCATGAAAACATGATACTGGCCTGAGCTGAGCTGTTTCGGATTACTTTGATACCCAGATTGGTTATATTGCTGCTGGTTGTTGTTACCAGAGTGCTGCAGATACCCTTCGTGATTACCTTGACCATGATGACCGGACCCTGAGCCGCCGGATCCAAATCCGGCTCCTGACCCACCCGGTCCTGAGCCGTCGGGCGGACCACCGCCCTGGTTGTTGGGTTGCATGTAGTAATTCCTTAACTTCTGCATAATGTGGCAATCATCCCATGCGTGCAACGCAGGTTTGCCGGGCTGGCTGTGTTCTGGACAGGGCTTCTTAAGCACCTCCTCCAAATTGAAGGGAGTCCTGTTCTTATTAAAAGGTGGTCTGAACTTCCCATTGCTCTTAGGAGGATTCTGGCCGGCACTTGCATTGGCTACCAGTTCTGATCCACCATCGGGGTTCTTCCGCTTATTCTGGTTACCATTGTTAACCACACATTTTCCTTGATTATTATTTTTACCCTGACCGACCTTCTCCTCGTTAGAGCCTAGGTCCTTTGTGTTATCAGAGTCGGCGTACTTTGTGAGAGCCGTCATGAGCTCTCCCATATCCTGACACGTACGCTTGAACCGGCCAAGTTTCTGCTTCAGCGGAACGAAATGACAGTTTTTCTCTAAAATGAGCATGGCCTGGGTTGCCATGATCTGCTCAGACGAATGGATGATGGTTGACACCCGCCGGACCCAATGATGAGCCAACTCACCCTCCTGCTGGACGCAATGATCAAGATCCACGATGGTCATATGTTGTTTGCAAGTCCCTTGAAAAATTTTGATGAACCTTGCCCTTAACTTGGCCCATGAATTAATGGTATTGGGAGTTAACCCCTTTAACCATGTGCGAGCCGGTCCTTCAAGCATCATGATAAAATACTTAGCGCACACCGCCTCACTGACATCTAGCATCTCCATAGCCAGTTCATAACTTTCTACCCAGGCCTCTGGAGGCAAATCAGCAGTGTAATTCGGAACCTTGCGAGGTCCTTCGAAGTCCTTTGGCAGCCGTTCACTTTGCAGAGCCGGCGATAGACATGGCACTCCCATGGCCCTGGTAGTTACTCCCGCTCCTACTGATATCGAGGGCGTGGGCTCTTGGTGAGTCGTTGTAGCCAAAGCTGTCGCCTCTTGCTGGTTTCTCACCCGGTTCATGAGCGCTTGCGCATCTAGAGCCGCCCGATCATCCCCCGAAGGTCCTCTCCGCCGATCACTGCAGGAAACCGCTGGCGACTCATAGCGCCGGCTAAAGCTCCGGCTAGGGAGAGGGGTTGAATGAATGCGGCTCCGGCTGTGAGTATACTTCTCCTGCTGGGCCATCTTCGTCTGTAGGTATCCAATGGCATTCCATACCTCTTCCGCAAAAGGAGCTTCATCCGGGATAGGAATTGTTTCAACTGAGTAGCGGTAGCCACCATATTCTCAGCTGGGTTAGAATAATGACCCGCCGGTGTTGTGAAGACCACCGGTGAGGCCTGGTTTCGTCGGGTCGGGTGAGACATCGGTCGAGCCGCCGGACGGCTTCCAGGTGCATCCGTTGCTCGTCCCGTTCCTGGCGTGTTGAAGAGGTTCCTAGCCTCATAGCATTCTGGCAAGCGAGATTGATGCCTCCTCCGGTGTACCGCAGCCGCCGATTGCTATTCCAGCCCAAGGCGGAAGGCATCCGTCTTAATACGTTCTGCCTCTTCCTCCATCTAGACTTTCAGCTCAGCTATCCTCTACTGCTCCTCCGTCATCCGGTCCTTGAGCCTCACAATCTCTAAGTTCCGGGCAGCCTGATTATCTGGTGTAACTTCAGTGGCCATCAGGGCCGTAAGCTTGTTCATCAAATCCAGAAGAACTTGAGCCGGCGGCGGTGGGTCAGCACCTGCGGTTGCCGCTCCTACGGCTGTACTGCTCGTGCCTGGGGCTGACCCCGCCATGAACACGGCAGCATGAGCCGGTGGCCCAAAAGCGTCTGACTCAGAATGATCCGACTCAGGGCAAAGCTCATCGTAGCCCCCGAGCCCGCCATTGCGAAGATGGTAAATTGACTCCGTCTCTCCACTCGAAGACTCGTCTTCTGAACAGACGAGAGTTTCCCATGACCCGGAAGCTTCCAGATCCATCCCTTGAGTAAATCCTATGAAGACGTGCCTCCAGCCCGGTTTAACACGGGCGGGTTGCCCATCACAGGCGGGCTGCGCACGCCGAGCCGGCTCGATGACGTTGGTGCAGGCATCTGGCCCGGGTGTAGATCCGTCGGTCCTTTCGATGAAAATGTGAATCCCGCCAAAAGGAACGCGGAATCCATACTCCACAGAGTCGGCATCAAGCCCCCAGCCGGCGTCGTCGATGTAGAGCCAGCCACGACGACTCTTGCTCATCCTTCCGACCACATATCCCTCGAGCCTTGGGAGAGAGCCCTTTGAGAACTCAACACCACCGAGCGCAGGCCCCACGGTGGGCGCCAACTGTCGTGGTTTTATCACGGCAGATGTCCGGGTGAACGGACTTGGGTTCGAGGCCATTGCTGACGTGATGGACTCAAAGGGGTTGGTTGGGACGAAGGACATGAGTTACCCAGGTTTGGCCCCTCGAATTGAGGTAATAGCCTACGTCCTGCTGGTGCTTGTATTGCTTGATGTATCGATTACAAGGGAGCTATTGCTTGACCTAGTTCTCGATAACCTGCCCCCTAAGTCGCCCCGGGTCTTGCCTTTATATCGGAGGTCAAGACCACGGATCATACAAGTTGTAACCGACTCTCATTACATGTCCGAGTCTACCTCTATCTTCTCTTGCCTTTCCTGACCAAGTTGTCTCCGGGCGGGTTATACGCCCGGGTCTTCTTCATCCGAGCCACCTGCCGGCCCATCCTGTCAGCCGCTAAACTTCTTGGGCCCTTAAGTCCTCATGGCTCACTCTTGGGCCAGTGTGCGAGCCGCCAGGTATAACCCAGAGCCCTCAGGGCGGGTCTCACCGTGGGGTTATATCCCCAACACCGGGGGTCTTCCTCCTCTTCATCGCTGCCGCGTCTCCGCCTCTTCTTCCCCTTCATCGTGCCCCGTTCATCGTCGACCTCCCCTTGGTGAGCTGCCGCATCCCGCCCTATTGCTTGCTTGCCGTTGCCATGCTTTCTATCGCCGTCGTTCCGCTCAAAGGCAACGCCTTGAGGGCGTCGCCTCCGTCCTCCTCGTCGCGAGACGAGCAAGGGATTGAAGACCTCGTAGGTTCCAGCAGCCCCGTGTCGCTTTCCCCTCGCCGGAGAGCCCCTGTGTTGCCGGAGATCGTCGCCGCCGTTGCTTGTCGCCGTAGGTGCTGTTTTATTTCAGTTTCGTCAGTAACGTCGCCTGTTAGTACTAGATGCGCAGTACCCCTCTCCCGTTAGCAGTCGTAGCAGTAGCGTAGTGGTATGCGCTCGGGGGTGAGACTGTGAGGTCTGGGGTTCGATCCCCATACCCCCCCTTTTTTGTTTTTTCTTTGTTTTCATTTCTTTCTCCATGAGGTGACATGTATGTGTGTATGTGCATACATTCATGTATGTATGAGTGTATTTTCTTCCTTTTCTGTTTTAGTGTATGTGTGTGCAGTGGTGCATGTGGTGTCAGATGCATGTGTATGTGTAGTGCATATATGTGTGTGTGCATATATGCATATAGGTGTATGTGTGTGAGTGTGGTGTCACATGCATGTGTATGTGCCTATATGCACTTGTGCATATATGTGTGAATATGTGTGTGTGATGAACACCCACACACATAGGTGTGTGTTTTCATGAGTGTGGGAGTGCCATGTGCACTTGTGCATATGTGTGTATGTGTGTATGTGCATGCCATGTATGTGTGTGTAGGTTTGGGTGAGTGTGTGTGTGACAAATGGGCCATGCCCCACTTGTCATACCCTATGTATTTTGGTTTGTGCCATGTTTGTAGTGATAATTAGATTTTTCCAATTATAGCTACATTTCCAAATCTGGACATGTTCATTTATGCTCATGCACATTTAGGGTAAGTTTTCACTTATAAGAGTGGATGGTGTTTTTGCTATGTAGTTTTTGCCATGATGCTTCATGTGACTATAGGAGTATGATACATGATCTTGGGGTAGAAAGATCGAAGGAATCCATTGGTGCAATTAGATTTCACTTTTGATCAAGTTTGCAAAAACTGCTATTTTCTGCTGTGATGCTACCTTGTCATTTTTGCATGAATTAATCCATGCTTTCTTTGGGGCTTGTGCCAACATGGAAGTGCTAGTGTTTTATGCCTTTTATGCCATGGTAATTTTGTTGGGCATGAGAATCACCCATATAAGTGGGAAAATTGCTGCAAAGTAGCTAACTTAATGTTACTGTTTTCACCCTGCTAAATATTTCTGAGTCTGAGAATCTGCTATTATTTTTATGCCATGAAGAGTAGTTGCCATCTTATGATATGTTGAGGATTAGCTCAAGCTCACTGCTAGTGTTTTGAAGTATATGTTGTCTTCTAGAATCTTATTAATTTTCATGCCATGAGGTGGTCTCTAAGACCATTAGTTTCTGCTGTCAACTTGCCATCAGGTTAACTCAGATTCCAAAAAACTGTTATTTTCACTAAGTCCCAGATTTCTGTTTCATCATGCCAACTTGTGAGCTTCATGCTTATTGATGTGTGCCTCCTTTCCAGATTGTGTAGTTGGATAAGTTGATAAGCATGTTATGTAGTTTATGTCAATACCTTGTTTGTGGTTGTAGGATTCCTGTAGCTCAAGTTATTGGCTGTTTAAGTTGCTATGTTGCTGTTTTGTGGCAGATTGTTTGTTTATTGTTTTGTGACTTGTGGGAGCTATACTCCATGGAATTGCTTGATATTTGGCTCTATTGTGGTTGGTTTTTCATTGCCTAACCAGTGGCTACCTTGGAATGCCAAGGAATAGCCCAGATCCTTCTTGTCTTGTGTTTTGCCTTCGTATCTTTTCGTGAGCGTATCGTGAGAACCGTAGCTCCGTTTCTTACGTTCTTCATATGCATTTTCATCGTTTTTGCATGATGCATCCATATTTTCCATGTTCATGCATGTCTAAATAACTTAACATAAGGTTCTGTCCAGATTCATTAATAACCAATCCTTTGCATGTGAAACATGACTAGTTAGGATTGCCATGCTAAAACTCTTCAAATAAGCATGCATCATTCTTGCTTATGCATTGCACCATGGTTGTTTGTTTATTCTTGCTGTTTCTTTTGGGTAGACGTGAACGTTGAACCTGAGTACGAAGAGCCAGGCGAGTACAACTACGAGGATCCCGCTACTTGTTCCACTAAAGAACCAACAGGCAAGATGATCGTACCCGGATCCCGATACTATTTTCGCTTGTTAGTTGTCTCGCTCTTATCGTTAAAATTGTGCTACCTACCACTTGAATGTCATCCTCCTTATTGCCATGATAGCCTCTAACCCTCCACATCCTAGCAAACCTTTGACTGGCTAAGTTACCGCTGCTCAGCCCTCTTATAGCGTTCTTAGTTGCAGGTGCTGGATGTATCCATGTGATAACATGGATTTGGCATATCACAATATTATCAGTTATTTAATTTAATGCACATATATATATCTTGGTATTGGTGGAAGGCTTGGCCTTTTGCTAGGTGTTTTGTTCCGCTATTACCGCCATAGTTTCTTGTTACCGGTGTTATTTTTCCATACTTTACGCTCCTAACATGCTTGGGGTTGTTATGGGGACCCCCTTGTTTATTCGGTTAAGATTAAAACTTGTCTGGCAATACCCAACTTTGGTACTACATTTGCTAAACAACTTCATAAAATTTGCATAGGGACTAGCTACCCCGTGGATTAATTCAACAACTCGGGCAAGTGCTCCACATGAGTGTTGGTCCAAAATGGCAGTAGCCGGGGCCACCAACGGGTGTGCCAGCCAGAAACTTAGCCCATCTGTCATGTCCTGAGAACGAGATACGCGGCTCTTATCGGGTTCGTCGACACGTCGGGAGGTCTTGCTGGACTTGTTTAACTTTATCGAGTGTCTTGCATGAGGGCTCTGACTTTCTTCAGGTTATCTCGAGGTGTTGAAATTCCTTTGGAATTGCCTAGGATGATCACGAGATCCGTGGTCGAGGCTATTCCCGCGGAGTGTGGTTAATTTGTGATGGACTATTTGGAGCACCCCTGCAGGTTCAAATCTTTCAGAAAGCTGTGCACACGGTTATGTGGCAACTTGGATATTTGTTTAGCACCCGGTTATAGTTAACTTGAAGTAAACTCTAAATAAAATGCACAAACTGTGTGAGTAACCGTGATCGTCTTTGCTCGTGAACATGATCCGAGAGAGAACACGGTGGGGTTATGATTGACGTAAGTAAGTGTTCAGGATCTCATAGAGGTCATTCTAGATTCGATTGTTCATCATAGGCCACATATTTATCTTCATGTCACGTAAGTTTAGCCACCATAAATGCTTAGTGCTTCTGCAACTAAACACATTCCCCATCCCAACCTTTAAGCTTGAATAGTCTCGGTACCCGGGCGCATGATTGTTGAGTCCTTGTGGCTCACAGATTACTACAACAATCCAGGTACATGTACAGATGAGTTCGTGCAGGATGATCTGACGCAGCTCCAGCGGGAGTATGACGAGGAAAGGGGCATGATGTATGTGACTTATCCGGATGAGTAGAGGACCATGTCCGTGATCTTTGGGATAGCGAGATAGTATCATTCCATCTGCTTTTATCGTTTGATTTCGTCTGTAGGCGGACCCTGCCTTCATATTGATGTTTTGAACACTGTGTGGAATTGTAATTTAGTATGTGGCGAGTGTAAGCCAACTCATATACTCACCTCTTCTGTAATGTATGATGTAATGATGCTATACTTGTGAACGAAATATGCGCCTCTATCCCTTGCGAGGCCCCCGTGCCTTAATATGGATAGGCGCGCATCTTGGGCATGACAAAAAAGATCCATGTGAAGTAACTCGAGTGGTCTCCTAGTACTCATGATATTCTTAACAGGATGACTTCCACCTACTTGCTTTCCAACTTGACAAGCACTACGAAGTCTATCTTTGTCAATGATAAAATCTTTAACACCAAGTATATGATCACCTTTGATTAGCTTATCTAGATTGTGCATGCCTACATGTCCAAGTCTTCTATGCCAAAGCCAACCTTTAGAGGATTTTTCAATTAAGCAAGTGTGAGGTTTGGATCTCTTAGTGAAATCAACAATGTATAGATCACCTCTACGGAAACCGGTAAAGACCATTTTATGATTATCTTGACGAAACACTTGGCAACCTACTTTCGTGAATAACACATTGAAACCGAAGTCGGCAAGTCTAGATACAGAAAGAAGATTGTAGCCAAGGGGTTCAACAAGCATAACATTTTGAATAGAGCTATCATGGGATATGGCCACCTTACCAAGGCCAAGTACCTTACCCTTAGAGTTGTCTCCAAAGGTCACGTACCGTCGAGGACCTTGATTAGGCATGATCTCTTGGAACATATCTTTATCACCAGTCATATGATCCGTACATCCACTGTCGAGAATCCACTCTTTTCCTTCGGACATGTAATCCTTAAAGTTTGCCATAAGACTCAAATTCTTCATGATCTTCTCATGCTCGATGTTGAACAACTCATCTTCTTCATAGTAGCCATGCTCCACATTGTCATCATCAAGTGGGAAATCCTCGTCATAAAGAACAAGAGATTCGTTAGAATAGTGATCATGACAATGTTCAATTTTATGAATGCGAATGGATTCGAAGATAATGTTGTTGATAGTGGTGACATCTCCTTTAGCACGCATAAGATCACGGAGCTCAAATAGGCTTTTGTCAAAGTTTGGATCACTAGGCTTCATTTTGTCAAAAGCAACAGTTTTTATGAAGAATTTCATCAAGATTTCCTAATGAAAGATTTGGATACCATTTCTCTAAATCAGTACATAAGGTGTAGGCACATGCAAAGTTCTTCAATTGAGAAAGCACGAATCTTGGTAAACCTCTAACAATAAGATTGACAGTAATTAGGTTACCAAGCATGTTAATTTCCTCTTCTTGTGTGGGATGCAATTCATCAATAGGGAGCACATAAGGGTTTTCAATATATTTTGTCAAATGTGATCTATCAAATAGATCAATCATGGCATTCTTCCATTGACTATAGTACTCTCCATCAAGAATGGGCACTCTACAACTCAAACTCTCTACTCTAGACACATCAATCTTCCTCAACGGTGATTAAACCAAGCAATGGAGACCAAAGCTTTTATAGCACTTGTAGGATCGAAAGTAGGTCTAGAGGGGGGTGACTAGACTACTTGACCAAATAAAATTATGCTTTTTCCCGATTTTAATTTTTGGCAAGTTTTAGCATTCGTAACATATCAAGTACACCCTACACATGCAAGTCTAAGAGTATAGCAGCGGAAAGTAACAACAAGCATGAGTAAAAGAATAGGGTAGGCAGATCAAATGCAATTGTAAACACGATGGTTTTCCCGTGGTTCCGATAGGTGGTGCTATCGTACATCCATGTTCATGGAGTCTTGAACCCACGGAGGGTAACGGTCGCGAGAGTCCATGGAGGGCTCTACCAACGGAGGGTTCCACGAAGAAGAAACCTTGACTATTCCATGACGGCCTACGTCCATGAAGGACTAGCCTTACTCGGGGTAGATCTTCACGAAGTAGGCGATCTCCTTGCCCTTACAAACTTCTTGGTTCACTCCAAAACACGAAGTAGGAGGCTCCCAAGCGACACCTAACCAATCTAGGAGGCACCACCCTCCAAAAGGTAATAGGCTCGATAATGACGATGAACTCCTTGCTCTTGTGCTTCAAGATGATAGACTCCTCAACACACAATCACTCTCTCACATATTTGGCTTGGTAGAAGAGATGGGATTGGTGGAAAGCAACTTCGGGAGGCTAGAAATCAAGATCCATATGGTTGGAGTGTAAGATCTTGATCTCAAAACAAGGGTAGGTGGCTCTCTCTTAGAAAACTGAGTAGGATAGGTATGGAATAGTTCTAAGTGCTTCTATATCGAGTGGGTGGTGGTGAAGGGGTATACATAGGCATCCCCAAAAATCCAACTGTTACACACAAAATGACCAACTCAGTGACACCGATGTCTTAATCTCGGTGGTACCGAAGTGACTAAAAGGTGGCAACTTTTGAATCTCGGTGAGACCGATATAGGAATCTCGGTTGCACCGACAAGGTGACCAACGGTCAGAATTGCCAAACTCGGTGACACTGATTCAACATTCTCGAACGGACCGAAAGCCTGAACTTGCGCAACAGAAAGTTGGCAACCCAACTTGGTGGCACCGAAAGCAGTGTCGGCTGCACCAAAGTGGCTAGGGTTTGGCTGAGTCTGTCTAGGGTTTGGAATCGGTGGCACCGGGATGGAAATGTTTGTTGCACCAATTTTGCATGTTTGGCTAGAGACAGACTTTGGTGGGAGAGCTTGTGGATGTTTTTGGTGACTATCACTTGTGCACGTATGAGCTTTTTGTTCACCAACAAAACCTTACCCCCTTTTAATAGTATTGGCTTTCCTATGGACTCAAAGTGATTTCCCACAAATGTAAAATGTAGTGTCCTCTTGCTTCAAGCTTGGCCAACCTATTTCTTTGTATCTTGGGGTAATTCCACAATCTCCTCAATCCTTTTCCTAGCCCAACTCTCCATGGACCATTATCTGAAATACACTAGATAGAGGTGTTAGTCCAAGAGACAATGTATGTTGTCATGAATTATCAAAACCACCAAGGGAGCATGTTGTGCTTTCAGTTAGTTGCCATCATTCCAAGACGGGGCACCTTAGGGGGTGACTCGTAGATTTATCCCTTAAGTGGTAAAAAGAATTACTTTTGATACAAGGATCATTGCAACTCTTCATACGAGGTTAAGGCAATTCACAAATGATCGTTTGAAGGAGTTCGATAGAATGGCATACTTGGATTGGGAAGGAAACTAGAGTTGTATAACAACTCGGCAAAGGGAAGGCACATTCCAATTAGTGTCTGACTTGAGCATTTCCACATTCATCAAGTTTTTACCAACATCCATGCCAAGGGTCTTGGCCACATCATACTACCATGATGAATAACGATGGAGGATATAAATGCAAAGGAAGACAACACTTTCTCATATTTCACCTTAGCTATGCCAAGGGAACTAAATCTAGATGATCGACCGAGAGACATTTAGCACTCTGCTTCTAATGTTCTCCTTGTTGTACTAGCATAACTCTGTTGGGGAACATTGCATGGGAAACAAAAAATTTCCTACGCACACGCAAGATCTATCCATGGTGATGAGCATCTACGAGAGGGAGAGTGGATCTACATACCCTTGTAGATCGCTAAGCGGGAAGCATTAAGAAACGCGGTTGGTGTAGTCAAACGTCTTCGCGATCGAAATCGCCGAGCGTCCCGCGATCTCACCACGATCCGTCTCGCGATCCAATCACGATCCGTCCCGCGAACTCCTCATGATCCGTCCCACAATCTCATCATGATCCGTCCCGCGAACTCATCACGATCCGTCCCACGATCTCATCACGATCCGTCCCGCAATCTCGTCACGATCCGTCTCGCAATCTTGATCACGGTCCTTCCGATCTAGCGCCGAACGGACGGCACCTCCGCCTTTAGCACACATACAGCTTGATGACGATCTCCGCCTTCTTGATCCAGCAAGAGGGATCGGAGAGTTAGAAGAGTTCTCCGGCAGCATGACGGCGCTGCGGCGATGGTGGTGGAGCTATTCCGGCAGGGCTTCGCCTAAGCACTGCAGAAAACCGATCTAGAGGAGAAACTATGCACTAGAGGAACGGGTAGCATGTGGCTGAAAATTCTGTGCCAAAACCCTAAAATCCTCTAGTATATATAGGAGGAGAGGAGGAGGAGGCTTGGCTGCCAAAAAGCCAGCCCTTGGGTTGGCCAAAGTGGGGAGGAGAGGAGGACTCCTCCTCCAATCCTAGTAGGACTAGGATTCCTCCTTTTTTGGCCTTTTTCCACCTTTTTCCCTTTGGGCTTTTTCTCCCAGATGCATGGGCCTTGTGTGGGACTTCCACCAACCCCAAAAAGGCTGGTATTTACTCTTCCACAGCCCATGAAGCCTCTTGGGTCGAAATACCCCTCCCGGTGGTCTCCCGGTACACTACCGGCACTTCCGGTACATTACCGATTAGCCCGAAACTTTTCCGGCGACCAAAATGGGACTTCCTATATATCAATCTTTACCTCCGGACCATTCCAGAGCTCCTCATGACGTCCGGGATCTCATCCGGGACTCCGAACAACCTTCGGTCACCACCATACATAACTCTATACTACCGAAACGTCACCGAACCTTAAGTGTGCAGACCCTGCGGGTTCGAGAACTATGTAGACATGACCGAGACACCTCTATGGTCAATAACCAATAGAGGGACCTGGATGCCCATATTGGTTCCTACATATTCTACGAAGATCTTTATGGTCGAACCACTATGTCAAGGATTCAGTTAATCCCGTATGATGTTCCCTTTGTTCTTCGGTATGTTACTTGCCCGAGATTCGATCGTCGATATCTCCATACCTAGTTCAACCTCATTACCAGCAAGTCTCTTTACTCATTCCGTAATACAAGATCCCGTGACTAACACTTAGTCACATTGCTTGCAAGGCTTGTTGTGATGTTGTATTACCGAGCCGGCCCTGAGATACCTCTCCGTCACACGGAGTAACAAATCCCAGTCTTGATCCATGCCAACCCAACAGACACCCTCGGAGACACCTGTAGAGTACCTTTATAGTCACACAGTTACGTTGCGACATTTGATACACACAAGGCACTCCTCCAGTGTCAGTGAGTTGCATGATCTCATGGTCATGGGAACAGATACTTGACATGCAGAAAACAATAGCATTAAACTGACACGATCATATGCTACATTTGTAGTTTGGGTCTTGTCCATCCCATCATTATACTAATGATGTGATCCCGTTATCAAATGACATCTCATGTCAATGTCTAGGAAACCTTAACCATCCTTGATCAACAAGCTAGTCTATTAGAGGCATACTAGGGACATGGTTTTGTCTATGTATCCACACATGCATCTAAGTCTTCGATCAATATAATTATAGCATGGATAATAAACGATTGTCATGAACAAGGAAATATGATAATAACTAATTTATTATTGCCTCTAGGGCATATTTCCAATAGTCTCCCACTTGCACTAGAGTCAATAATCTAGTTCACATCACCATGTGATTTGCATTGTTATGAATCTAACACCCAATGAGTTCTGGAGCTCGATCATGCTTTGCATGTGAGAGAGGTCTTATAGTCAATGGGTCTGCGACATTCAGATCCGTGTGTACTTTGCAAATTTCTATTTCAAACCATAAACACTACTACCACACTCCACTTGGTACTATTCCAAATGGCTGCTCCACTATACGTATCCAGATTGCTACTACGAGTCATCCGGATTGGTGTTAAATCTTGCATCGACGTGACTCTTTACGACGAACTCTTTATCACCTCCATAATCGAGAAACATCTCCTTAGTCTTTTAGTTACTAAGGATAATCTTGACCGCTGTCCAGTGCTCCATTCCAGGATAACTTTGAAACCTTCCGGCCATACTTATGGCAAGGCTAACATCGGGTCTTGTGCACAGCATTGCATACATGATAGAGCCTATGGCTGAAGCATAGGGGATGACACTCATCTTTTTCTCTATCTTCTGCAATCATTGGGCATTGATTCTTACTCAACTTTATACCTTACAAATCAGGCGAGAACTCTTTCTCTGACTGATCCATTTTGAACTCTTTCAAAATCCTGTCAAGGTATGTAGTCATTGAAAGTCTCATCAAGTATCTTGATCTATCTGTATAGATCTTGATGCTCAACAATTAGGTAGCTTTATCCAGGTCTTCCTTTGAAAAACTCTTTTCAAACAACCCTTTATGCTTTCCAGAAATTCTATATCATTTCCGATCAACAATATGTCAACCACATATGCTTATCAGAAACTCTACAGTGCTCCCACTCACTTTATTGTAAATACAAGTTTCTCGTAAACTTTGTATAGACTCAAAAACTTTAATCACCTCATCAAAGTGTATATTCCAACTCCGAGATCCTTGCTTCAGTTCATAGAAGGATCACTGAAGCTTTCACACCTTTTAGCATCCTTAGGACTGACAAAACCTTCTGGTTGTATCACATACAACCTTTCCTCAAGAAAGGAAATGATGTTTTGGCATTCATCTGCCAGATTTCATAATTGAAAAATGCAGCAACTGCTAACATAATTTAAGTCATACTTTAAAATCTCTACGAGAGAAAGTCTCGTCGCAGTCAACTCCTTGAACTTACCGGAAACTTATTTGCGGCAAGTCGAGCTTTATAAATAGTGACATTCACCATCAGCGTCTGTCTTCATTTTAAAGATCCATTTGTACTCAACGACCTGCCTTCCAACGAGCAAGTCTACCAAAGTCTATACTTGGTTTTCATATATGGATCCTTTCTCGGATTTCATGGCCTCTAACCATTTCTTGGAATCCGGGCCCATCATCGCTTCTCCATAGCTCGTAGGTTCATTGTTGTCCAACAACATGACCTCCAAGACAGGGTTGTCATACCGCTCAGGAGCAGTACACATCCTTGTCAACCTACGAGGTTCCATAGTAACTTGATCCGAAGCTACATGATCATCATCATTTACTTCGTCTTCAACTGACGTAGGTTCCACAGAAACATCTTTCTGTGCTGTGCTACTCTCTGGTTGAAACAAAGGTTCAACAACCTCATCAAGTTCTATCTTCCTCCCACTCAATTCTTTCGAGAGAAACTTTTTCTCGGGAAAGGACCCATTTTAGCAACAAACACTTTATGCTTGGATCTGAGATAGAAGGTTCACCCAACTGTTCTTAGGGTATTCTACGAAGATGCATTTGTCCGCTTTGGGTTCGAGCTCATTAGGTGAAAACATTTTCAACACAAGCGTCGTAGCCCCAAACATCAAGAAATGACAGCTTAGGTTTCTATCAAACCATAATTCACACGGTGTCATCTCAACAGATTTAGATGGTGCCCTATTTAAAGTGAATGTAGTTGTCTCTAATGCACAGCCCCAAAATTATAGTAGCAAAACAATAAGAGACATCATAACATGCACCATATCCAATAGATCACGACTATGACGTTCGGACATACCATCACACTATGGTGTTCCAGGTGGCCTGTGTTGTGAAACAACTTTCACATTGTCTAAAGTTGTATGCCAAACTCGTAACTCAGATATTCACCTCCACGATCATATCGCAGATATTTTTATCTTCTTGTCACGATGATCTTAAACTTCACTCTCAATTTGCTTGAACTTTTCAAACGATTCAGACTTGTGTTTCATTAAGTAAACATACACTATATCTACCCAAATCATCAGTGAAGGTAAGAAAATAACGATATCCACCGCATGCTACAAGACTCATTGGATTGCATACATCAACATGTATCATTTCCAATAAATCACTTGTCCGCTCCGTCAAACCAGAAAACGGGGTCCTTAGTCATCTTTGACCAAGAGGCATGGTTCGCATGTCTCAACCGATTCGAAATCGAAAGAGTCCAAAGATCCATCAGCATGGAGTTTCTTCATGCGTTTTATACCAATATGACATTTAGCGGCAGTGCCACAAGTATGTGGTACTATCATTATTAACTTTCCATCTTTTGGCACCAATGTTATGAACATGTGTATTACTACGATCAAGATTCAACAAACCATTCTCACTGGGTGCATGACCATTGAAGGTATTATTCATGTAAACAGAATAACCATTATTCTCTAACTTAAATAAATAACCGTGTTGCAATAAACATGATCTAATCACGTTCATGACCAACGCAAAACACCAAATAACACTTATTTAGGTTTGTTACTAATCCCGAAGGTAGAGAGAGCGTGCGATGTCGATCACATCAACCTTGGAAACACTTCCAACACACATCGTCACCTCACCCTTAGCTAGTTATCTGTTTATAACGTAGCTTTTATTTCGAGTTACTAACATTTAGCAACTGAACCGGTATCCAATACCCAGGTGCTACTAGGAGTACTAGCAAGGTACACATTAATAATACGTATATCAATATACTTTTGTTGACGTTGCCAGCCTTCTTATCTACCAAGTATCTAGGGTTGTTCCGCTTCAGCGACCGCTCTCCTCATAATCAAAGCACTTAGTCTTGGGTTTGAGTTCAACTTTGGGTTGCTTCACTGGAGCAGCAACTGACTTGCCATCCATGAAGTTTCCCTCCTTGCTCTTCTCGAAACTAGTGGTTTTACTAACCATCAACACTTGACGCTCCTTCTTGATTTCTACCTTCGCGGTGTCAAACATCGCGAACAGCTCAGGGATCATTATTTCTATCCCTGGCGTTTTATAGTTCATCACCAAGTTCTAGTAGCTTATTGACAGTGACTTGGAGAACTATATCAATCACTATCTTATCTGGAATATCAACTCCTTATCGATTCAAGCGATTGTAGCACCCAGACAATCTGAGCACATGCTCAACGATTGAGCTATTCTCCTTCATCTTGCAGGCAAAGAATCTTGTTGGAGATCTCATATCTCGCAACATGGGCACGAGCCTGAGATCCTAATTTCAGCTCTTAGAACATCTCATATGTTCTGTGACGTTCAAAACGTTTCGGAGCCTCAATTCTAAGCCGTAATGCATGACGCACTAAACTATCAAGTAGTCATCAGAATGTGTCTATCAGATGTTCACAACATCTACAAACGACGCTAGAGGGGTTGGCGCATCGAGCAGTGCATTAAGGACATAAGCCTTCTGTGCAGCAATGAGGACAATCCTCAGATCATGGACCCAGTCCGCAATATTGCTACCAACATCTTTCAACTCTATTTCTCTAGGAACATATAAAAATTCAAGGGAGCTATAGTGCGAGCAAGTAATCTACAACATAATTTGCACAGACACTATTGACTATGTTCATGATAATGAGTTCAATTAATCATATTACTTAAGAACTCCCACTCAAATTGACATCCCTCCAGTCATTCGAGTGATACATGATCCAAATTCATCAACTCAAGTTCGATCATCACGTGAGTTGAGGTGGTTTCAATGGTGAACATCATCATGTTGATCATATCTACTATATGACTCATGTTTGACCTTTCGGTCTCTTGTGTTCTGAGGCCGTGTCTGTACATGCTAGGCTTGTCAAGTTTAACCCAAGTGTTCTGCATGTGCAACACTGGCTTGCACCCATTGTATGTGAACGTAGAGTCTATCACACCCGATCATCACGTGGTGTCTCGACACAAAGAACTTTCGCAACGGTGCACACTTGGGGAGAACACAATTTATCTTGAAATTAAGTGAGAGATCACCTTATAATACTACCGTCGTCCTAAGCAAAACAAGGTGCATAAAAGGATTAACATCACATGCAAATCATAAGTGACATGATATAGCCATGAACTTGTGCTTTTGATCTCCATCATGAAAGCACCGGCATGATCTCCATAGTCACCGGCATGACACCATGATCTCCATCATCTTGATCTTCATCAACGTCTCGCCATCGGGTTGTCGCGCCCAACATGCTTCTACTACTATTGCTATTGTTTAGCGATAAAGTAAAGCATTACATAGCGCTTAATGATTGACACGCGGGTCATACAATAATTAAAGACAACCCTATGGCTCTTGCCAATTGCCGTACTCATCGACATGCAAGTCGTGATAATCTATACATCACATGATCATCTCATACATCACATATATAACATCATGTCATTGGCCATATCATATCACAACATACCCTGCAAAAACAAGTTAGACGTCCTCTAATTGTTGTTGCATGTTTTACGTGGCTGCTACGGGTATCTAGCAAGAACAATTCTCATCTACACAAAAACCACAACGGTGATACACTGGTTGCTTTTCAACCTTCTCATGGACCGCCTTTGTCGAATCCGATCCAACTAAAGTGAGAGAAACTGGCACTCGCAAGCCATCTATGCAACAAGTTGCACTCGAGGGAACCGGTCTCTCGTAAGCGTACGAGTAATGTTAGTCCGGGCCGCTTCATCTCACAATACCGCTGAACCAAAATCTGACCAAGGGAGGAAGCAATCTAAGCATCAACGCCCACAAACTCTTTGTGTTCTACTCGAGATCTCATCTACACATAGACCTAGCTCATGATGCCACTGTTGGGGAACGTTGCATGGGAAACAAAAAATTTCCTACGCACACGCAAGATCTATCCATGGTGATGAGCATCTACGAGAGGGAGAGTGGATCTACATACCCTTGTAGATCGCTAAGCAGGAAGCGTTAAGAAACGCGGTTGGTGTAGTCGAACGTCTTCGCGATCGAAATCGCCAAGCATCCCGCGATCTCATCACAATCCATCCCGCGATCCAATCACGATCCGTCCCGCGAACTCATCACGATCCGTCCCGTGGTCTCATCACGATCCGTCCCGCAAACTCATCACGATCCGTCCCCCGATCTCATCACGATCCGTCCCGCGATCTCATCACGATCTGTCCCGCGATCTCGTCACGATCCGTCTCGCAATCTTGATCATAGTCCTTCCGATCTAGCGCCGAACGGACGGCACCTCCGCGTTCAGCACACGTACAGCTTGATGACGATCTCCGCCTTCTTGATCCATAAAGAGGGAGTGGAGAGGTAGAAGAGTTCTCCGGCAGCATGACGGTGTTGCGGTGATGGTGGTGGAGCTATTCCGGCAGGGCTTCGCCTAAGCACTGCAGAAAACCGATCTAGAGGAGAAACTATGCACTAGAGGAACGGGTAGCATGTGGCTGAAAATTCTGTGCCAAAACCCTAAAATCCTCTAGTATATATAGGAGGAGAGGAGGAGGAGGCTTGTCTGCCAAAAAGCCATCCCTTGGGTCGGCCAAAGTGGGGAGGAGAGGAGGACTCCTCCACCAATCCTAGTAGGACTAGGATTCCTCCTTTTTTGGCCTTTTCCCACCTGTTTCCCTTTGGGCTTTTTCTCCCAGCCGCATGGGCCTTGTGTGTGACTTCCACCAACCCAAAAAAGGCTGGTATTTACTCTCCCACAGCCCAAGAAGCCTCTTGGGTCGAAATACCCCTCCCGGTGGTCTCCCGGTACACTACCGGCACTCCCGGTACATTACCGATTAGCCCGAAACTTTTCCGGCGACCAAAATGGGACTTCCTATATATCAATCTTTACCTCCGGACCATTTCGTAGCTCCTCGTGACGTCCGGGGTCTCATTCGGGACTCCGAACAACCTTCGGTCACCACCATACATAACTCTATACTACCGAAACATCACCGAACCTTAAGTGTGCAGACCCTGCGGGTTCGAGAACTATGTAGACATGACCGAGACACCTCTATGGTCAATAACCAATAGAGGGACCTGGATGCCCATATTGGTTCCTACATATTCTACAAAGATCTTTATCGGTCAAACCTCTATGTCAAGGATTCAGTTAATCCTGTATGATGTTCCCTTTGTTCTTCGGTATGTTACTTGCCCGAGATTCGATCGTCGGTATCTCCATACCTAGTTCAACCTCGTTACCGGAAAGTCTCTTTACTCATTTCGTAATATAAGATCCCGTGACTAACACTTAGTCACATTGCTTGCAAGGCTTGTTGTGATGTTGTATTACCGAGTGGGCCCTGAGATACCTCTCCGTCACACGGAGTAACAAATCCCAGTCTTGATCCATGCCAACCCAACAGACACCCTCGGAGACACCTTTAGAGTACCTTTATAGTCACCCAGTTACGTTGCGACGTTTGATACACACAAGGCACTCCTCCATTGTCAGTGAGTTACATGATCTCATGGTCATAGGAACAGATACTTGACATGCAGAAAACAGTAGCATTAAACTGACACGATCATATGCTACATTTGTAGTTTGGGTCTTGTCCATCCCATCATTCTCCTAATGATGCGATCCCGTTATCAAATGACATCTCATGTCAATGGCTAGGAAACCTTAACCATCTTTGCTCAACGAGCTAGTCTATTAGAGGCATACTAGGGACATGGTTTTGTCTATGTATCCACACATGCATCTAAGTCTCCGATCAATACAATTATAGCATGGATAATAAACGATTATCATGAACAAGGAAATATGATAATAACTAATTTATTATTGCCTCTAGGGCATATTTCCAACAAACTCAATTATAGATAATGCTTGATATCTAGCACATCAAGTAAAAGGTTGGACTTCAAGAGCATGAAAGGGTCCATGAGGAACAACTTCTAGAATAAGTCATATGAAATTCTCATGGGGAAGTGGCTAAATTGCTGATACAAGATATTACGATAATAGGTCTTCCAGCAAGGAGTGTTAGCCACAACATCACTTTACCGGGGTACAGAGAGACCAATATTGTAATTCTTGGGTAATGTTCCAACCATTATATCTGCCTGAGATTCAGATGTGGTTGGTGTCAAGATATTCCAGACTCAACATGTTTGAAAGTGAGAGGTTGCAACACAAATTGATGAGATGAGGTTGTGAGATTCTCGGGATATGAACTACGGAAGCCAACTACAAAACATGAGATGGATTGCAAGATACATCTGAACACAGTGTCCAAGACAATGGTGATGACATGGAAGTCTTACAACAAAACACCATCGGGTTCTGGTTGAGAACCATCATTGGAGGTAACGAAGTCCTTGCATAAGTCTTGATCTTAAGAAGGAACTTATTTTCCTTGAACAAAATCAGTGGCTTAGTGTGCTAGGATATACATATGGAATGGAGGCGGCCAACCTATCAAACCATAGCATACTTCACACATGCATGATTGACTTGGGATGATTCCAGAGGAAGCAAAACAAAATTTTCTCGAATTCATGGCGGTAACTTCCTTAAAATGCACATGAGTTAGAGGAAGCCTCTTCTTTCACCAAACATATGCTTCATGTACGGTACACAACGATATTGCCTACAAAGTTTCCAACACTAGCTTTATGTTCATCATGAATCGTCGGGGGGGGGGTAAAAAAGGTTGTAGATGGGCTCAACAACAGTTCCTCGAGGTTTCCATGGAGATGGAAGTCCATAACTATGTGAACAAGGTCATAGCATTGGTCAGACCAAGAGATGTAATGGTGCAAGCTCGAGGAGGCATCCACGAGTATGACAACATTAGGAAAATCTTTGGTTCTATTTTGATTTGAGGATAGCCCACACTCAAATCAAAAATTGGACAAGACAATAGATGCAACAATTGATCACAAGGATCAACCGATCAAGATATCATTTTTGTTCTACACACACAAACACAAACGAAGATATCCCTTTGGAATGAACTAAGTCAGGCGAAGCATTTATGTTCCAACTCTCCAAGTTGTTGTTTAGCTTAACCAACTGGCTCAAGGGTATCTAACATGGATTCTTGGAAAAGGGGTGGTTTATACATAAACCAACTTGATCACAAACTCAACATAACGGTCAGGGAACAACCTAGTAATACTTCCGAGAAGATATTCGTAAAATTATGATCCACCGATATGTTATTGAGCTCGGGAACAATCTTGCTTTTGAGGGCAAGATGGTATGATCAAAAGAGTGAGGGAATGACACAATCCTAACTCACTGATAGAAGAGTGCACCATGAAAGATGGGCTAGGTCACACGATCAATCTTAGAGTGGTGATTCAATAACCATCAAACTAGGAATGATATTATTGTCCATTAACCTCCAAGCAATGGAATTGCTAGGAGTATTGATCTCACACCTCATGGTTCACTTGTCGACATTTTGGTTACAACCAACACGAACGCCGAGGAATGAATAATGATGGCGAGAAGTACCACTGCATCAAGAGTTCATAAGAGGGGTGCAATTCTCATGACAATCTTGACATGAAGAGAGTAATACCTCAGGGTAGAACAGAGCAAAAGCTGGATTGGCATTTTGATGTGCGGAATACAACTACTTTGACCCAATCCTAGATATGGATGAGGTACTGGAGTTTGTTTCTCCTAGGCATTCTGAAATAGAATGGCTTCACAGACCACAAGAATAATAGGCATCGGTGAACACTGATGCACAACTACTCTTGACTATCCACAGATAGCGAAAGGTCAAAATACAATTAAAGAGGGACAACTCAAGAGCACACGATTTTTTCGAGTTGTAGATGCATAGGTTAGCTTGTCAAACGAGTTCAACATAATTCCTCTGGATAACCCATGCATAAATGAGAGAATTGGCAGAGCCACAATTATGGAATGGAGAACTCATCATGAGCACTCATGTTGTGATCTTTCGTTCACGAAGAACTCCCGCCGGGGATGGTTCATGGTAGTGGAAGATTGATAAACCACAAACCTTGAAGACTATAACAAGGTTACTAATCATCCTAAAGGAACGAGCAAATATTATCAACATGAATAAGAAGAACGAATCTTGGGTCCAAGAACCCAGAAATAGAATATCTACCGACTAAGTAGCATCACAGGATGCTTTCGATAACCATGGCCAGAATTATCACACTGGGAACACCAGACACAACTAGACAGTTGGGTGGTTCACTGGAATAACTTGGTTTCCTATCACTTCAATAGACACGTCGAGGTAATAGAGTACCTCAACACAATATTTAGTGTGCTTTGTCTGGCCCAAAATACATCGGTACAAGAGGAAGGAATTTGCAATTTCATTAGATTATTTATCAACCTTGGATAACTCGGATAGCATAACGGTTGTACGGGTGTGAAATATGAGGTAACCTACAAGATAACTAACAACATAACAACTGAATTCTTATGGAGACACTTATCCAAGAAGACATCAACTTTCCTACAAGTCTCCAGCATAGCAACTCGTCATCCTGATAGATAGATGAGAAACCCTAGTTCCTAAACCCCGTAGAATAAGGAAGAGGGTGAATCAGTATATGAATGACACAAGGAAAGGAGTAAAAAGAATCTTACGTTCCCTTCCACAATCAATTCCCTTATATAACTAAAGCAGTTCTAGACTCAATATCGACTAGTTTGGCTAGATAATCCTACACGCGGTCAAGCTCTGATACCAATGTTGTCGGGACCCTGATCCTAAGACATACAAGTCTAGCATGTGACACATCATATCACTTTGCGGACTCATGCACTGTAATCCCCACGGCTACCACCTTACCTTGACCGGGACCATTTGCGCCTTTTGGCTCACATATATGAATATGTCCCTAGCAATCATATGTCAAAGAACCCGGGTCAACATGACTAGTTATAGACCCAAGTGGCACAATCATACAAGGACAGACATATATAACCCAGCAGTGCTGGTGTTGGTCATCAACATGTGTAGACGAGTCGTAGCAAGCTACATGGACTCCATTACACCACGTGAGATTTCCCCGAATGGACAAACACAACAGCAAAGAAGGATACATGCCAATCAATCAATGCCCGGAGCAGTAGCAAGCTACCAGGGCTCAATGGAAGCATACAGAGGCATTTCCCTATAAAGAAGGCTACCGTAGGCATACAACTAAGTGTCGAATCACACACATACCAATGCATTTCAAACATACACACAATATGCACGATATGCATAGATACAACATGGCATCACAACATAACTCTATGACTCAAGTATTTATTAAAGACTCATGTGAGCCAACATAGCGTGGTATTACAAACATGGGTCACATGACCCAACACTCAAGTCATACAAGCAACAAGCGGAAGAAAAACATGTTTGAGTACAAAGATCTACTAAAGTGGCTGGAGGAGCCTACAAAGGTACAACGACCCTACCAAAGGAACCAGACCTCTGTCTAGGATTCCCAAGCTAACCCGGTCAACATCGAACTTCACGTCATAAGAATCACTAATGAGACTGATGTATCCTCTGCAAAAACATAATTAAAGCAACCATGAGTACAAAGGTACTCAGTAAGACTTACATCAGAACTATCTACATATGCATCATCGTCAACAAACGGGGTTGTGGAGTTTATTGCAGCAAGCCAGCTTTGACTCTTAGATAACATGTACTACGACTACAAGTGGTATCTTTGAGGTGGGATAGCACACACGAGTCCACATATTCACCACATCAATACACCACTATGGATCGACTCCCGTCTCCCTACGAGAAGGCCATCCATAGCACTCACACTTATCTTGCATATTTTAGAGTATCCATTTCAAGTTATCTATGAACCACAAAAAAATTCCAAGTAGTCCATATCCGAGGACGCTGCTATTCAAATAGATTAATAACCCTGTAGGGGTATACTTATTCACACACGCTCCCGCCACATAACGCCATGTGCACATAAAAAGGCACCTCGGCAACCTTCAAGCGTAAGCTCAGTGAGGGAGTCGATCACGACCGTCAATCACACAAGACCCTAGTCCAGGTTTATCGCCTATTTGAGACTGAATCTGCAAGGAAGTCCGGTCAAAGTTTCCTCTATGGCCCCAAACGATGTGTGTATGGTTCCACAAGCCCACCATCCGGGTGTCACTTGGTACAACGTGCCACTGTGCATCTACCGCATTGAAGCCCACCCCATCGGGCAGCACTAAGCACGGCCTCCAGCACTTTTCCTACAAACACCAGAAACTAGTTGCAACTCCTGGACATAGATCAAGGTGTTTAATAAGCCGAGGGGGTCCATTGGTTTCGGGCCCAATACACGGTAGTATCTTGTATTGGATAACATACACAGAACTCAGTTCTTAAGGACAGTCCCAATGAGACAACCCGCCATGTACTCCTACATGGCCTCTCATCGCTGCCTTTACCAAATCGTGTTCACACACTTAGCTCTCACACGGTAGGACATGAACACCTCCATCCGATTCATCGCCAAGATGGATCAGACTCGACACGACACGCCTCTAAGCACAGCAGGCACAGTAAGTAAGCAAGCATGGATGAGTAGGCACATCAAGTCTCAAGTAGTTGCTACTCATGCTAAGTGGTTGCAACTATTTACTGTGACAAATATAGGTCATGCAAAGGAATGGATTCAACTATCGAGACTAGGTAATAGTTGAATCGTTATTGCCCTAATGCAGTAAAAAAGAGCAAGAGCGAGAGAGCGGGTTTATATCAGTATGTTCAAGGGGGTTGCTTGCCTGACAGTTCTAAAGATATTACTTCTCTTCAATAGTGTCAACGATCACAACGTCTGAACCATCGTCTAGCGAGAAGGAAGAAACACTGGCAAACAAGAATGAACAACATTCAATTCATGCAATGCACAATCATGATGTATGACATGACAAACTAAGGTACTGAATTGACCTAAAGAAATAGTTAACCAAGTTAATTGAAATGCAACTCAAACAAGTTTGAAATCCAACTCCAAATGATATTTCATACATGTCCCTAATCATAAAATGTCCTAATCCGTGATGTTAACTTGTTCAAACATGCATGATCATGACATAAACAGATTCATTGAATTTTTTTGATAATTTTCATATATAAATTATTTACATCCGACTTATAAATTAGTTTATATGAGTTTTAGAAGTTTGAACCATTTTCTAGAATATCTGATTATTTAAAATACCAAGAAAAGGTTTATTACATCAGCATTGCGTCAAGGTGACGTCATAGGTCAACAGTGTCGGTCCGGATCAAACCTGACAGACAACACTTCAGTGGCACAATGCCTTTTAGTGTTAATCAAATCCTAAACAGGAAATAATTAGCGGGGCGGGCCCACAAGTCAGTGACCCTAGGGGGATTAATTAGAGTGGCTTAGTGGCTAATGGCGGTTTAGCCGGTGGCTAATCGTCGGTGGCCATCTAATGCGGCGGAGGCACGCCGGAGATGCTCCTGCGGCGACCAAATGTCGCGCGGATGGATGCATTCGAGAGCTGGTGCCCGCGCGAATCGCTGGGTGGTCTCGGGGGTCACCGGGGTTGCCAGAACCGATGACGGCAGCAAGATCAAGCGGCGGCGACGCTTGGGCCAGCACAGCCGAGTGGCTGTGGTGCGCTAGGGAGGTAGCTGAGGGGCCACGCGGCTCCGTGGGAGTGCCCGGGGCACGAGGGAGTGCTCGGCTACGACCGGCTCGAGCCCAGGCGACGGCGGCGGCTAACTCCGATTATGGCGGGAAGGATGGCTAGAGGACGCGCGAGTGTGAGGGAGCATGTGGAGGAGCAAGAGGGGTTTACTGGGAAGCTTCGGGGACGGAAGCGGAGCTCGGGGACGGCCGAGGGAGTGCAAATCGACGACGAGGATCCGTGGCAGCCGGCGGGGAAGACGAAGGGGCTGGCGAAGATTGCGGGCAGCCGAGCACCCGATCTTCAGCTGGGAGACGAAGAGGAGGACGGTGATGCTCCTGGACATGGTGGTCTGACGTCTCATCGACGGTGGCTGCGAGGGCGAGCTGCGGTGGCTGGCGAGGCTCTCTGGCGAGCTCGAGGGGGAGATCCAGGGGAGGAGATGGACCAGAGAGAGGAAAACGACAGAGGGGGCTGCGGCGATCCACGGGCGCAAGGATAAGGGAGAGGGACGGCCTCCGGCGCGAAGCAGGAGGTGGCGTCCTCCGGGCGTGCGCGTGCGTCACTTCGCCTCTGCTAGTAGGCAGAGGTTGAAGATGACCACGGCGTCCCTGGTGGGCTGGGGTGCAGTTTTGTTATTTCGGTTTTGTTTTCTTCTTATTTATTTGCCACTGATTTCTTAAATTCAAACAGAATTCAAACCAGTGTCAGAATCCTCTTAATGTTTTAATGTTGCTAAATGGATTGTTCCAATTGCACATAAAATATTTCAAAAACATCTGGATTCATATTCTATTTATTATGAATATAAATCCAACCCAAATGCAATATGATTTAAGTTCAAGTGCCCAAAATAATTCCTTCAGAATGTTCCTAAATTTTGGTTTGAATTATAGTTCTCACCAAGATTCTCAAACAATTAAAAGAACATTTTGGAACCAATGAATATGATTTCCAGGGTGCTTTGCCCTTCTTTTATTTAAAAATTTGAGGCTTTTAAAATCATCAATTCAATTTTCGTTGAAATAGATATGATGCATGAATGATCACAATGAAAATAATTACAAACAAATATTCTAGGGTTGTGACAAAACATCTGCAAACGCACAAGTTGGACCATCTGCTGCAAATAAAAAAACAAAGAGAGATCCTGCATCTTCAGTGCCCAGCTACAAATACTTCACTGCAGGTGGCAACTAGTGCAATGTTTGTGTTGATCATGTAAAGAACCATGGGCTTGTCCTGGTCATGTACTTTTGGTGCAAGAGTGCTTTTGGTGATCATGTACTGAACTATGTGTTTGTCCTGATCATAGATAAGTACTGCTTACAAACTACTGTAATTTGGTATGCAAATGACAACGAATGTTGCTATTTCGAGAGTATTTGTTCTACATCAACTACTGTAATTTTTCTATGCAAATGCCAGCAGACGTTGCCATCGAAATGCCATAATTCATACACAAGTTTTGATAGCAGAGTTCATTTTCCATAGAATTCATACAAAATAGCTGCTACAAATTCCCTTACAAGCTGAGCTTTTAATTCACTACCAGATCACAAGTTCATACATTACAAACCATTGCATTTTCCCTAGCACTGAAACAGACACCAGCATTACAAACCATTCCATTACAACCTGACATTCAGTACACTAACATTTTCCCTAAAACTACACCTAGCACAAACACAACGAAAACCATCACGAAATTCATACATTTCTCTTTATTCCTTTGAGTTCTGCATTCATCTCCTTTAATTGAACATGCAGAGATGTAATTGAACCTGCATTCTCTAATGCAGCTTCATGACCAGACAAATGCACATTTGGATATGAACTTTCAATACGAGCCACAAATCCTCCACCCTTCACCCTCCGCACCTCGTCTCTCAAAGCTCCAATCAAATCACTAAAGAACTTGGACAAAGGATCATCATGCCATTCCACAAAGCTACATCCAACATGCTATTCAACACAAATGGGCCAAAAAAACAATTCGACAGTAAAATCAATGAGCAGAACAAAATATGAGCACAAAAAATGGGGCTCACCATTGCATCCACGCAGGCATAGTACCTCCTCCTCGGGTTTTGACGGCTCCACGAGATCCATTTCGACGCCTTCCACAGTGGATTGCAGTGGCACATCTTGGGCGGCTCATATGCCATTGGGCTCTCCCTATAAGCAATAGGAGACCTTGAAGTTGTGTCCCTCCTTCCACTGGTGCGACGGAAGCCGGGAGCGAAAGAAGCCCCCGAAGTCCACGACATCGCGCCGTTGCCGTCGTCACCGTTGTCCGTTGTGCCCATCGTGTTGTGCGCCTCGTCGCCCCTGCCGCCGCCGTTAACCCTAGCTTTAACCCTCCCAAATTCCCCAATCGTTTGCTCCCCACTTCTTTAACACGAACGCCACAACTCATTGGCCCACAAGTCAGGTCAATCCCGGTTGACTATTGCCACGCCACCGTTCCTTTTGCCTAAAACACTGTCAAGGTTGCTTTTAGACTGGAATTACAGATTTAAGAGTTTAGGGTTCGATTTAGCTAACGCTTAGAGCTCAAGGTTTAAAATGGATTTTTTTTCCTTTTTTTCAGGGCATAGAAGCCATTAGGGTTGATCTAAAAGAGAAGTAGCAGTCGTTACCCTTTCCGGAAAATACTCCGACACGTACCATTTTATCAAGATCACTGAGCGCTTGTCAAAAGGTAACTTTCCACACACAAACCCAACGTCCCTTGAAAAGGACCAACATCCACACTGATATGGGTATGACGCACGCACAGATCGACCTATTCATGCTTTTATCTAACTACTAGCACAAATGCCCGTGCGTTGCAACGGCTCATACATATTCTATTGCACAATACCAATTTTGTGTGACATATATCTTTAGAATACATATTCTATGGTTTAATTTTAATTGTGTATATCACATATCTTTTTGACTATCACCCACATCAGGTGACAATATCGACCTTTTTTACTATTGAATTACTCCTTCCTCCACCCTACATATATGTCTCTTTGCGTTCCATGTCATCTTAGAACAACTCTCTTTCTCTACCACACGATCTTCGATAGAGATTCATGTTAGCTAGGGTTGCTCATCTTGATTGACTAGACGATAGACTTTGTCTCATGTTGTAAGACATGTTTAAATTTGCATTATTCATGCTTCCTTTTAGTACAAGGTCTATTGGGTAGCAACCTCGAAAAAACTGTATAAGTATTGTAGGAGTACCAACGCACATCTATAATAGCTTTATGAGATAGCTTAAGCCACTATTGAATACAAAATAAAATTTGACAATCACTTTAATTTGAAATTTTATTATAATGTACGACCCTTTAAAAATGTAAAAAAACAAAATAATTACTCTGAAAATACGCATACTCTGAAAATACGCATTTTCAGAGTATCAATTTTATTATTTTTGCAACGCCTTCTAGGAATGTTATTTCATGCCAATTTTTTGCACGCACGTAAAACTTTTGTTAATATTGTTCCAAAAAAATTCAGAATTTTTTGAGTCGTTTCTGGTTTTTATTTTATTTTATTGTTCATCGAGTTCATTTGAGCTCGGGAGAAGAAACTTCGCGTCCGTATTCAACAGCAAACTTGTGTGCCTCTAATTCCGTGCCTTTTTTTTATAAGTTTTGGGACAGAATAAAAATGTGTAATGCGGAGGCCCACACGGCTACACTGTTGCACTTTCTAATTTTTTAATTAACATTTTCGCAAAAAAAAAACTTAATTAACTTTTGCACAGATCTTCACTGCCATAGTATCGTTAGCTCGGGAGAAGAAACTTCGCGTCCGTATTCAACAGCAAACTTGTGTGCCTCTAATTCCGTGCCTTTTTTTTATAAGTTTTGGGACAGAATAAAAATGTGTAATGCGGAGGCCCACACGGCTACACTGTTGCACTTTCTAATTTTTTAATTAACATTTTCGCAAAAAAAAAACTTAATTAACTTTTGCACAGATCTTCACTGCCATAGTATCGTTTATTTGAGGCACTACCATTGCTTTTGAGCTGTACTTTCAGCTTGCTCCTCACACGCATCTACGTGCATATGCCCCCTGCATGAGTTCCTTTTGCCTCTTTGTATTTCACTCATGCGTTCAGCCTGAGCTGTTTTTGCATGTGTGTGTATGTTATGTGCGCAGGCCATGCATGTTCCTTACTTTTTGAGGATAAATTTGAATCCACATCAAACCCTCTGATTATTTTTTGCTGCAGACCAAGCCCAAAATCGGCTCATGTGTGGGATAGATTTTCCATAAATTTGTTTGTATGTATATTAAGGAGACGACTTAACTTTTCTGGCACAATCGAGAGCTAGCTCAATTGGTAATGGTCATATTTATAGTAATATGCTGAGAGGTTTGAAGTTCGACTCCAACTGCCAAGCAATTTCTTTTTCGTTGTATAACGCGCGATTGTTTGTGTTGGCAGGCCGTGGTCCAGCCCAGCCAGTTGTTCGTACGTTTTTTCTTCAAAAAATAATTATGGATCAGATGACAAATTTTTTTGGAAAAACAATCTTTCCTTTAATATTAGGAAGCGATAAGCAATACCTAAGAACTAAAGATCACCAAACCTGTTCGTGCTTGTGACTAACTAAGCAATTTCCACACCTCGTCACATGTAGTACTGTCAAACCTATTTATTGCCACCCATATCCATTTCTCACCTCCCACCCTGCAGCATTCACTCACTCACTCACTCAACTCCCTCTCACTCTTCTCTCTCTCTCTCTCTCTCTCTCAAGAGCTCAGGCAACAGCATGCACCCGGACACCTCCGTTGCTGCGGTGGTCTGTGCAGCTGCTGTACTGCTCATCAGCAATGGCTGCCTCTCCATGGCCATGGTGGAGGACAAGATCACGGTGCTGCCGGGGCAGCCACCGGTGAGCTTCGCGCAGTACTCCGGATACGTGGAGGTGGACGCCGTGAGGAAGAGGTCGCTCTTCTACTACTTCGCCGAGGCAGAGCTAGATCCGGCCACCAAGCCCCTCGTCCTCTGGTTAAATGGAGGTAAATTTAGTGGCTGCCACAAGCTCCCCACTGTTTCATCTAACAGCATTATTGGTATTGGGGAGATCACACGAGAAGGAACAGTGTGAATAGGCCAGAGCCAGAGGGGAAAGAAGATTAACAAATGTTGAGAGAGAGTGAGAACAAGAGGGTAGATTTTCTGTGCTAATGCGCCTGCATCCAAGGACTTTTACTTGGATCATACATCGAAAAGATAACTTTTCCTAATTGGATTCTTGAAAGAAGATATACGAAGTGTCCCAACTGTTGATGGAAGGGGACTTTTTTACTTTTAAAATTTTGATGTCCTTGTAGTAAAATGTTTTTTTTTGTTAGGACTGACTGCATAATCTCGTGAGATTGTAGTATTAATGTTTGGGGGGTGGGGGGTGAGGATCTCACCTGATTTATTACCAAGATTCCTTTGTCTCTTTGTGATAGGAGTTCTGATGATGTCTATGCATGGGTGCTTTGTGTAGGACCCGGATGTTCATCTGTGGGGGTGGGAGCATTTTCAGAGAATGGGCCATTCAGGCCCAGTGGCAATGCCCTTGTGAGCAATGAGTATAGCTGGAACAAAGGTGGGCGTTTTGTCTCTTGTAAAAGTTGCATTGACAAAAGCAACCTCTAGGTGCCTTTGATTGGTCCTCTTTTTTGTTGGTCCTATTTTCGTTGATGCAAGAAAAAGAAAGCTCACAGGATTTTTTACCACAACTGAATTGTTCTTCTTGGTGTCTGTTGGCTTGTTTCAGAAGCCAACATGCTCTATCTGGAGAGCCCTGCAGGGGTGGGCTTCTCCTACTCCACTGATCCCTCCTTCTATGGGGGTGTTGGTGACAGCATGACAGGTATGATCTCCATGCTTGAAAAATTCTGTATCGGCATTATTTTCTGTGTAGGATTAACGTGCAAGATTATTCCTTTCTGAGGGGTTTAAAAAATTTTTGCCCTAAAATTTTGAAGCCAGAGATAATTTAAGATTCTTGGAAGGCTGGTTTGCCAAGTTCCCACAGTACAAGGGCAGGGACTTGTACATCGCAGGAGAGAGCTATGCTGGTAGAACCATTCTGCTTGTTCACCTCGTTGGTCAATTCTGAATTCATCCCTTTGTGTTTTCTAACTACAATGATGATCACTTTTAAGGTCACTATGTTCCGCAACTAGCGCAGCGCATGGTTGAATCCAACGACAAGGGGAAGCTGTTCAATCTGAAAGGCATTGCTGTAAGTGCCCCATTTACAAAGTTTACGAAGATATGTTTACGAAAGGAAGCCTCCTCAACTTATAGTGTACTCTTTTTCCCTCGTTGATCCAACAGTTGGGCAATCCTGTTCTCGAATTCTCGACTGACTTCAACTCAAGAGCCGAGTTCTTCTGGTCACATGGGCTAATATCTGATTCAACTTACAACATCTTCACGACGGTTTGCAACTATTCACGGTATGTGAGCGAGTATTACCACGGCTCCATCAGCTCGGTTTGCGACAGGGTGATGAGCCAAGTGACCAGAGAAACTAGCAGATTTGTGGATAAGTACGATGTCACCCTGGACGTCTGCATTTCTTCAGTGTTGATGCAGTCCCAAATCCTCACCCCACACTCGAAGGTATCGTTTTTCAGCATTGTCTCTGCTATTATAAGGAGATGTGACCGTGTCACTGACGGACAATTTTTTCGCAGTCTACGGATCAAGTGAACAGGGAGCTCGACGTGTGCGTCGAGGATGAGACGATGAACTACCTCAACCGAAAAGATGTGCAAAAGGCAATGCACGCTCAGCTCAACGGCGTGCCCAAGTGGACGGTCTGCAGCAGGTGTGGATTTGCCTATCTCATTTGTTAGGGCTCTATCTGTATCTGCTACATAGTTGCATTTCCTTGAGCAAGGTTGTGATTTCACCAAGTGTTTGCTGCCCAATCCAGTGTTCTTGAATACAAACAGCTGGACCTACAGATCCCGACCATCAACATCGTCGGCGCGCTCGTCAAGTCCGGCATCCCAGTGCTAGTTTACAGGTAAAGAACCGAATATAGTTGTATCAATCAAACTCGCCACAGCATGGGTGACAGTTTAGAACCTGGCCTGATGGCTGTGTTCGTGGATCTTTGTCCGCAGCGGTGATCAGGACTCGGTGATCCCCCTGACGGGCAGCAGGACGCTGGTGCACCGCCTGGCCAAGAGGCTCCGGCTGAACGCGACGGTACCGTACAGGGTCTGGTTCCAAGGGAAGCAGGTGAGCTCCGGTCCATCTCCATCCTACAGTATTGGCCATCATTATCGTCAGCTCAGCTCCAGTCCTGTGATCCTGTCAAGCTCAAGCCATGGTGGTGAAAGTGAAACTGAAGCGTTCTTCTCATCTCATCTTCTCCCGGATGTGCAGGTTGGTGGATGGACGCAGGCGTTCGGCGACATGCTGTCCTTCGCGACCATCCGGGGCGCGTCGCACGAGGCGCCCTTCTCGCAGCCGGAGAGGTCCCTCGTGCTCTTCAGGGCGTTCCTCGCCAGCCGGCCGCTGCCGGAATCGTTCGAGTGACCTCAATTGAAGACAGTTCGTGTTCTTGTTCTATCTAGTACGGTAGTTAGAGTGCATGCATCATCGTCTTTCAAGGTTGGTTGGGAATCCAATCAAAAAGTATTCGCAAGTGTAATCAGTTACTCTCTCCGTTCACTGTTATTATAAGATGTTTTGAATATTTCAATATGACTACATACAAACTGAAAGAAACACACTAAAATGTGTCAACATATATTTGATTTGGAAAAAATAGAACATTTATATCAGATTGGAGCATTAAAAGGATACCAACACAATGAGCTAGATATGCACATTCTGATAACCAAAAGATCACAAACAAATCGCCAAAAGCTATTTAAAGTTTACATAATACACGTCGGATATGTTTTAACTAGAGTACTAATAACTACAAATTAAGAGACGACGAAGATTCATCACTTCCTCGTCGGGTCTTTGCTCTTTCGATCGTTGGCGCAACTGTAGGCATCCGCGGTTGGTGAAGGGTATTGGTCGTCATCAGAGGAGATGGAGCTATGGTCGTCACCATCGTTGGAGTCAGAGTCGGAGAGGACGATCAACCCCTTCATCCGTCGGACGTCCCTGTCGTGCTGCCGCTTTAATTTTGCGACCCGAGTCGCCTCCTCCACTGCCTCCTTTTCCTTGGGCTCTGACTGCTCAATAGCAAGCCGGAGTGTCATCGCGTTCTTCCATCGTAGACAGCGAGCGTCTGCCTTCGTCGTTGTGAGCGACCGACGGTAGACCCATGCGAGGAGCCGCTCGTTCTCGTCGGACGTCGCATGCATCCAGCGACAGCAGCGCACGGACTGCTCCGTCGCGTCCCTCTCTTTTGCCCTCTTTTGCCCGCGGCGGGCAGTGCATGCGGGCCGGAGACGCGGGCACTAGCACCCATCGCTACCCGCACGGAGGAGCGACCGACGTGGGAAGGAGACGGTGTGGATAGCACTGTCCTGTCGGAGTTGCGTGCGGGCCGGAAAGGTCTAGCTCCGACATTCGTGTTGCACCGGTGCGAAACTGCTGCGACGCTATAGATACAATGCTGCCCTCTGTGTCCATCTTGGACGGCTTCAAGGCAATGCAAAGGGACAACTCCTCATAGTGAAGGTCGGAGCCAGAGTGGTTGTCGGAGCTCGACATTGGATTGGATTGGAATCCAAGAGGGAGAGAAGAGGACAGAGCGAGAGAGGCGAGCGAGAGTGATCTAGGATTTGAAGCGGGATGCCGTATTGGAGATTTTCTAGAACAACGATGGGGTCGATGGTGGGCCGGACCTGTCAGTTAGGACGTGACAGACGCGTCTGGACGTGACCAGGGCACCCCATATTCGTCCTAGATTTTGGTTGTATATGAAAGGCGCCGGACAGCGTTTGAGGCGTCCGGATGAGTCGATTTTTTTGTAACCGATGACAGTCCGTCGGAACGTTTAAAACCGGTTTGAGACGCCCAATTATAGATGCTCTAAGAGATGCACTACAATACTAGCAAGGAGCTCATGTTACTTGATTCGCAAAAGAAATAAACTCATAGTATTATTGTACCCTTTACCATGAAATTGGCAGCGAGTTCATATTACTTCATTCTAAAAAAACACGAAAGGAAAAACTCATAGTAGGAGTATTACTTTACCCTCTACCATGAAGTTATAATTACATCTAACATGAACAAGCCACACAAAACCGTACACGCATAGAGTTACTATTACGTGGCTGGATACAGAATCAATAGCCTATTCTGCGACTGCGATGGTATCTAAGCCGCGTGGTCTCTGGGTGGCTGGCCGGCTGGCTAGGGTGGAGATCGTCAAGGTGGGTCGGCATCGTCACATGATGGCGCAGGAGTTGACGTCCTCGTCGTTGAACATGTTCATGTACCGGACCTCCGGCGCCCCGGGGTCGGCCATGGCCTGCGGCGCGCCGCGGACGAAGCCCGCCGGCGCCTTCTTGTCGTAGGCGCCGCCGACGTAGGGGTAGGTGGTGAGCGAGTATGGCACGTAGGGCCACATCTCGGCCACCTTCCCGGTGCTCTTCACCTTCGCCAGCACCTTGCTCGGCTCTACGAACCCCGTCACCGTCACCTTGCTCATCTTCGGGTTCACTGCCACGGCCGTCACACCTTTGCATCAACATATATGGGAGGGAGATGAACGTTCATCAGCACAGCTTAGCTTCACAAAATTATTCCCAAAGATTGGTTGGTGTTATTTGGTTTTGAGATATGGCTACGTATGTATGTACCGCGAATCGACTTGACGGCGTTCTTGACCCTCCTCTCGCAGCCCTCGCAGTCCATCTTCACCTTGATGTTTACCGTCTGCGGATCACAAACTACTCGAGTTAATCACGTGTTTATATAACTCAACGAAATGGCAAAAAAATATTAAAAAATCGGTCACCCCACGAGATCACAAGTTGAAACTGTTTCCCGGCAAAACAACAGAGGCACACGCGTACTTGAATTCCACGAGCCTCACCTGCAGTGGCCGCCTCTTCCTGAGCTTGAGGGCTGCCTTTGTGTCTGTCATGCTGCACAAATCGGAGAGGTGATCCAAGACGCCCATGATCTTATTTATTGATCTGACACGACTCAAGCAATTGACCTCAGTGTTCTTGGGTACAGAACCGTGGAGATGGTCTCGTATATATAGAGGGAAGAGGAGCGAAGAAGAAAATATCAAAGCATAAATTTCGCTTGCTGGCTAAATTTGTATGGTTAGGGTGGACGTCCAAGTCCATATTGATGCTTCTAGGCTACAGGGGGCGGGCGATTAAACCACAGGGGCACAGCGCTTTCGGATTAAATGAGCAAACACCCCCGCTTCCAGGATGACCATTCCCTGCTTCACAGGCCAGCTGTTTTGACAGGAAGCTGCTTCATAATTATTTCTTGTTTTTAGTTTCACGGAGATGATTTGCTTTGCTAGGCGGAAATGCACGGTCTCGACTGCTTCTTCCGTTCCGATGAATAAGGCATATTTCATTTTGTTAAGACAAGACTTTGAGAAAGAATTGCTCTTTTAATATTTAATTTATGTGATACAAAATCATTATCATAACAAAGTACTTCTAAATCAACTAGTTACATAAATTTCATGTCATTTATAGAGTAATTACTTGTTAAATGCATGACTTAGCGAAATAGAACACGTCAGTATCAAACATGGTTTAATCGTATTGGTTTTCTTTAAATCAAACATGGCATACTTAACCAAGTTTCTAGAAGAAGAAAAAACAATATCTTTAAATACCAAATTTATATCACTTGATACGAAAAGTATCTTCAGATTTTATCTATTAAGTATTGAAGACGTTGATATTTTCTTCCATAATCTTATTTCACCCTGTGCAAAACCGAACCGAAAACCAAAAACCAAACCAAAAAGACCAAACCGAACCAAAATTCTAGTTTTTTCAGGTTCTGGTTATGGTTACAGTTTTCGAAATAGCAAACCATACTCAATATGGTTTTTTCGGTTTAAAACCGAAATAATTCGGTCAAAGCAAAGAAAACCGAAAAGGCCCAGGAACACCACATTCCCACCCCCCCTCAGGGTTCGGGCCCAGCCCAATTAATATATTTTAGGCCTTTCTATTCATCCAGTTGAACCCTAGACCTAGTCACGGAACCCCTCACAGGCGGCCAGGCGCACAACTCACACAGTCACACGGTCATACCTCCCCATCCCACCGCAAAACAGAGCATGGCGGCGGTAGCGGCGACCTAGCTTGCTAGTTCCTCCCCACCGCAGGTTCCGGCGCATCCATCGGCCCCGCTCCTCCCGTCGCAGGTGAAGCTCCGTCCTGCCAGAACCTCCGCAGCGGGGAAACTCCGCCCACAGCCGCTGTCGGGGACCGAGGAAGACAAGAGCCGCCGCACCGGAGAAGCTCTGCGCCACGACCGTCATCGGAGCCCCCGGAAGACACGAGCCGCCGTGACCAGATGGTAAGCATCTCCATGATCTCATGCGTGGTTTGTTACTGAACATGGATGGATGTTGTTTACTTGTTTAGTAGACTATAGATAGTATTACTGATGGATGCCTGGTTTTTTATTGAACATGGATGCGTGGTGCTGGTTCCTATTTACTTGCTGAACATTGGATGTATGCGTGGTGCTGGTTCCTATTTTGTTGTTGAACGTTGGATGGATGTGTGATTTCATTCATTTGTTACTGAACATGGATGTTTCCTATTTAGTTTCCCAATAAAAATTTTATTTGCATTATTAGTTCTGCTGCTGGTCACTCATACCGAATGGAAAGTACCCCACTTATTTTTTCAGGTGTCCGAGAGTGTGAACCTTGTTGCTGGATCTGCTACTAGTCAACCTCTCTCAATAGATCCTGATGTTACCCCTGACAGTGTTGGCAAGAGAAGGAAGAGGTCAAAGGTATGGATGCACTTCACAGTTCAAAAAGATGATCCGGATCATGCTAATTGCAACTACTGTGATGTTGTATTGGGTTGCAAATCCGCATCAGCAGGTACTGTTTCGTTAGTCAACCATCTAAAGATTTGCAAAAAGAAGTGCAACGCTCCTCACTTTCATGTCCTTTCAAAAATGGCCCGTGATATACTAGCAATCCCCATCTCAACTGTTGCTTCGGAATCAGCTTTTAGCACTAGTGGTCGTATTCTTGACGACTTTAGAAGCTCTTTGACGCCAGCGACACTCCAATCGTTGATATGTACACAAGATTGGTTGCGCTATAAGTGTATCAATGTTGAAGCTGATCTTGCTGAGTTGACTAGGCTGGAGGAAGGTATTTAAATGGATGTGCATTTCGGTTATTTCAATGATCATGCAAGATTAATGTTATTTAATTGATCATGCAATATTTCTGTTATTTTTGTAGGAGTGGGAGCCCTTCAGTTGGATGATAATAATGTTATATCGATCGATTGATCTTCATGCGTGGAGTTGGAGTGGAAAATTGTTGCCTGAAGTGATGAAACCGATGCCATCTAATCTCGATTTGCACCTTCTGTTTGTCTGTCATATGTTCAACACGTACTGTACTATGTTGAACTTTGACTGTTCGAGAATTTGCAACTGTATTGAAGTTTGTTAACTTTTGTGTTTCAGAATTTTATGTGTGCTTAACTGCTTATATTGGACATGCTTAATTACTTGTTCACTTGTTTCGGACTTTCATGTGTGCTACTGTTTGTACTCAGCTAAGCTTGTTCTGAGATCTTGTACTGGACATGTTGTTCTAGACTTTCATGTGTGGCCTTGTACAGTTGTACTGGACATGCTTACTTGTTTAGTTCCGGACTTCCATGTATAGTGGCTAGTGTAGCCCTACATTGGACATGTTCAATTGTGCAAGACTTTCATGTGTAGCCCTATACTAAATAACCGAAAGTTCATGTACTCTTTATGTCGCCAAACCATGTCTTGACTAAAAATTTACGTCAACTTTGGTTAATATGGTTATCACCAAAACCGACCCGTATCTATGTATAAAACCGTATAACCGAAGTATAAAAACCACATAAACCAAAACCTGTATAAACCGAACCAAATCAAACGAAAAAACCGAATGCACAGACTGAATCTTATTAGCCAAACATACAATAGTTTGACTTGCACAAAAACTAATGCACCTTACATTCTGAAACGGAGAGTACAAAGTAAGTAACTGCAGGTAGATGAGGCCTTCAACTGTTCTTCAGAAACAGAGCAACTCCCCATTCAAAAAAAGAAAGAAAAAACAGAACTCAAAAGATATAGCATACAGCTTGCTCGTACATGCATCTATGTTTGTTTCGTTTACATAACAATTTCTAGTGTCTCGCTTCAAACTTCGAACTTCAAGAAGTGAAAGAAGAGAGAAAAAGGAAGAGAAGAACACATAACTGAAAGGGTAGTGATATTAATCTAGGTACCATCACCAGGACCCCCAAGAAGATGGCGTCCCAAACTAGGTACTCAGAGCAGGCTCCAGCGGCTCTGCAATACCACCCCCACTGTTGAGAACTACCACCTTACCATCCGAATCCACATCAACAATAGCAGAATCACCTTCCTTGACCTCGCCAGCCAGCATCTTTTCCGCAAGGCTGTCTTCCAAAAGCCTCATAATAGCACGTCGCAGAGGCCTGGCACCGTAGCTCGGGTTGTAACCTTCATCGACAACCCTATCCCGGAACTTCTCTGTTACCTGGAGGTCGATTTCCTTTGCCTTGAGTCTGTCAAACACCTCTTTGAGCATAATATCAGCTATCTCTTTCACCTCCAACTTTGTCAGCTGCCGGAACACAATCATCTCATCCAATCTGTTCAAGAACTCAGGCCGGAAATACTGTTTCAACTCCTCGGTCACCAAGCTCTTGATCCTGTTATAGCTGGTATCTTTCTCGTCAGAGTCAAGGTCAAACCCAATCTTCCGGCCTCCCTTCTCGATGACACTGCTTCCGACATTTGATGTCATGATCAACAGTGTGTTCTTGAAATCAACAGTCCGTCCCTTGCTATCTGTCAGCCTCCCATCTTCTAAGATCTGAAGCATCATGTTGAAGACATCTGGATGTGCCTTTTCAATCTCATCAAAGAGAACAACTGTGTATGGACGGCGGCGGACTGCTTCTGTTAGTTGACCTCCCTCGGTGTAGCCAACATAACCTGGAGGTGATCCAATGAGTTTGGACACCGTATGTCTCTCCATGAACTCACTCATATCTAATCTGATCATGGCTTCCTCTGAGCCAAAGTAGTAGGATGCCAGAGCCTTTGCTAATTCTGATTTACCAACACCAGTTGGTCCAGAGAATATGAAGCTAGCAATGGGCCGATTTGGATTCTTGAGGCCAACACGAGCACGGCGGATAGCACGGCTAATAGCTTTGACAGCTTCATCCTGCCCAATGATACGTGTATGCAGTGTCTCTTCCATCTTGAGGAGGCGGTCAGACTCATCAGATGAGACTTTCTCCACAGGTATACCAGTCCATGATGAGACAATGTGTTGAATATCTGCCTCTGTGACAAGAGGACCAACTTCACCGGATTCAGTCTCTGCTTTAACCATTTCCTTGCTCTTGTCAATAATGGCTGTAATTTGGGCCTTCAGCTCCATTTCCTCGTCTCTTAGTTCCCCAGCCTGCCAATAAACAACAACAGTAAGATAACATGGAAGAAACAACAATGATTAATTTTAGTTGCATAAACAGAACCAAGGAAGAAAAAGGCTGGCTTCTAGGCTATGATTAGAGGCACCTTACAAGTAAAACAACAATGCAATATAGCCAAATGAACCAATAAACTTCCAAGTAAAACAACATTAGCATCCCTACTAAAGAAAACCATTTAGGAACCTTCACACAAAACTCAGGGCACTTCTCCAGAATCTATGTATACCTTCTCAAAATCTTGGCCACGCACAGCCTCATTCTTGTCCTTTGTTATTTGGCGAAGTTTTTTGTCCAGCTCCTTGGCCTCATCAGGTAGCTGTAATGTAAGGGACAATTGTTAAACAAAAACAAAGCAGTGAAGCAGGCTCTCTGGGATCACAATTATTCAGAGTAGGTACCTGTGCATGCCTGAGCCTAACACGGGACCCTGCTTCATCAATCAAGTCAATAGCCTTGTCAGGCAGGAAGCGGTCACTGCAGAAACAGCAATGGCACATGTTCATTACAGTGACAAAACAGATTATTGGCTCTACTGCTAAAATATAAAGTGGAAAATATACACTGTCCATATAATCTAAATATATAACTGGAACTAAGATTTTCATTCTATGAGGGCTAATAATCGCTGTCCATGTGTAGAGTCAACCATTGTCAAGGATAACGAAACATTACAGTCAAGACTTCTTGCAATTTAATTATTGTTGTGCAGACAATGACACCTTAGCAGATTAAGGGTGAAACGGCAGTATTATACAGTTTATATCATCTATAACACTTTTAGTGGAAATTTAGAGAAATGGGAGCGTGAGGCACATTTGGTAGGCGAGGAGCTTGCATTGGTAAAAAGGTAATAAAGCTGATGCTTCATGTCAGTGAAAAATTCAGACAACAAAACCACAAGAGATGTCAAAACCGTACACATTCACAGTATTATACATATATACAGCTAATATCTAAGAAATAATTACTGCAGCAGAATTGATATTGGTATTAAAACAATATTATACCCAAAAAAATAAACATCAACCAAATTAATTAAAGTATGATGCAATGCAAACCTGATATACTGATACGATAACTGCGCCGCAGCAACTAAAGCATCATCTGTGTATCGGAGCTTATGATGAAGTTCATATCTCTCACGAAGTCCTCTTAAGATTTGTATTGATTCTTCAACAGTGGGCTCTGGAACCTTGACTGGTTGAAACCTTCGCTCCAAAGCAGGATCTTTCTCGATATGTTTCCTGTACTCATCCAGTGTTGTGGCACCAATGCACTGAAAGATAGAACAGTGTCAGAAATATCGAAACTAGGGGCAGCTCATCTTCCTTGTTGTAAACATGGCTTGTCAACTGGAAGAAACTGCTTTCTAGATCCAGCCTAGGTGAGGTCTTTGTGACTTTATCAGACCAAACCAGAAATGTGGGTAACACAGAACAATGGCAGCAATGGAATTTGAAATCAGGCACATTACCTGCAGTTCACCTCTTGCAAGAGCTGGTTTTAAGATGTTAGCAGCATCAATTGCACCTTCAGCTGCACCTGCTCCGATCAACGTGTGCACTTCATCAATAAAGAGTATAATATCATCATTTTGCTTAATTTCTTCCATAAGCTTCTTCAGTCTTTCTTCAAACTCTCCACGGTACTTGGTACCAGCAACAAGGAGCCCCATGTCAAGGGTAATAACCTAAACAGAGCAGTCATGATTAATTTTCTGAAACAACATGATGATAAATACAAAAAGGAGCTTTATACCACTCAATTATTTTTAAACAAGTTTGATCCTTTGCGACTGACAAAAGCCTTGGGTCCTCAACATTTAATCATTTATTATTATTTCAACCATGTCATCAACACTCAAGTACTGATGGCTCAATAATGATCCCAATAACAACACTAATAGTGTCAGTACAGAATGACAACAGAAAATCACAAAAATAGGCCTGCCATGTTACTATAAAAACTCTAAAACCAGTTATCTGATACGGTCCGATAAACGGTGGATATGTTCAACAGGCAACAAGTATCAAATGGATTAACATTACAAACAAAAACTAATTGATTGGATACATGGTTCTTTTTGTGTGTGTTTGGGGGGGGGGGGGGGGGGGGGGTAGAATTGATACATTCCTTTTTTTTTAGAGAAGATTTGATACATTCTGGATATACAACCCAACTCAATAAAGGTTATCTAAGAAAAATTTGGTAAAATACCACTAGTACTTTGCCCTTTTGATAACATGGTGATAAGTGGGGTCTGGCATTTATAAAAGCCAAATACCTATACCAACATGGCATATTTTATCATATCCGTCATTATCTAACTCTCCCGTGTCTCGTACCCCATCTGCCCCGACCTGCAGTCCCAGCACTTCCATGCATTGGCATTTTTGGAAAGTAGTTTAATGTATCAATGTATTGGCAATTTTAAAGACATTGGCATGCCCATGTATCCGTATCAACCCCAAATATGGATACACTCGTACACATATCGGTATCAGTGCTGCATGGCAAAAAAATACCCGCATTGCAATTCATGCTAATCATTTACAAACACTGGTAATGCACATGCAACATAAAAGTCGAGGCTAACCTTCTTTCCTTCAATTGTTTCCGGAACATCCCCATTACAAATACGTTGTGCAAGCCCCTCTGCAATAGCGGTCTTGCCAACACCAGGCTCTCCAATTAAGCATGGGTTGTTCTTTGTCCTCCTACCCAAAATTTGAGTTACGCGCTCAATTTGATCCTGTCTGCCAACAACTGGGTCCAGTTTACCCTGCAAGAAAAAAGAATGAGATTCTCTCTTTGCTGCTAAGGGCCTCTTTGATTCGTAGGATTTGGGAAACATAGGAATAGGAAAAGTATAGGGTTGGAATGGCATGTCCACTTGAATCATATAGGGTTAGCAACGAGTGTTTGATGGCAAAGGAAAAAAACAAAGGAATTATAAAAAGAGGTTGGAGTAGATGTTAGATTTTCTATGAAATGTAGTACAAAAGATTCCATAGGAAAAACTCCTATGGGATTCAATCCTATGAATCAAAGGACCAATATAGGAAAAATTCCTAAGGCCTCCTTTGGTTCATAGGATAGGGATGGTATAGGAATAGAAAAATCATAGGAAGTGAGATGACATGCATCTCAATTCCTATACACAAAGAGATGTCATTTGATGCATAGGATAGGAATTTTTCCATTGAGTCTAGGCTAATTTTTTTTTCCTTTGAAATGTGAAGGATTGATTCCTATCCTACATAGGAATAGGAATCCAATCCTACAAACCAAAGGGCTCCGTAGGATTTTTTCCTACAAAGTTCCTATCCTTTATAATTCCTACAATATTCCTATGAACCAAAGAAGGCCTAAGGGTTTCAATCCTCTGGAAATCCTATAAAATTCCTTTGAATCAAAGGAGCCCTAAATATCTCCAATAGGCAAAAGGACACATGGGAGGGAGGAAATACCTCTTCTGCCAGCTTTGTCAAATTAGTACCGTATTCTTCAAGTGTAGGCATCTTCTGGCCACTGCTTCCCCCACCAACCCCAGCACCAACAGCTTCTGTGCTTTCACCAACCATTCTTATAACCTGCACAGCATGTAAAATATTCATTGTCTGGAGAAATTAGACTAAAACAAGTAGTAATCTAAGAAAGATATTAGTGAAGAAATTGCCTGGGTACGAATGTTGTTTGGATCAGCACCAAGGCTTTCGAGAACTCGAGCTGCCACACCTTCACCCTCACGAAGTAGCCCTAAGAGCAAGTGCTCAGATCCTATATAGTTATGCCCTGAACAATGAACATAAAGGAAAATTAGTACACATCTTAGATACGCTTATCAAACAAACAAGTCTCAAGAAGCAGCAAAATAAGCAAGGCTTTTTCTTAGACCCCTGAGACTGATGTGATATAGTAATGTATCACCTGACCTCAATAAATACTAAAATTTTGTCATCTTCAAGAAGGAACAATGCAATAGTGATATAGTAATGTTTCACTTTTTAATGTATCAGGAGTATAGCAGTAATTCCCCATCCCTGCCAAATCTTATGGACACGCAGCTACCATGGATAGGACACTGCATGGTGAGGAATTCATGGTTGGCTTGCCAAAGAGGAGCGGTAACTGCTCGCTAGATGGGCAATGAAGGTCGAGGATGAGGGATGGTAAAACATCACTGTTGAGCTAGCACACTAACTTTCCCCAGGGTTCCTGCCACAATCACCTAATAGAGGATTTCCACAGTGTAAAAGAAGGACGAAGCCTCATTCTGCACATGACATGATGATCACTTATGCTTAAATATCATTCTGGATTAGTCACTGACTAAGACAATTGTACATGTTTAGTGATCAAACCACTACATGAAATCTTACACCACTCTCCATATATTAATGTACACTTTGAAAGTAAGAACAGGATAATACATAGATAAAACTAGAGTATATAAAAAACACATAAAATAATATAAAAGCAACGGTCAGTCACAGTCCAGCCAAGTATATATAATGACAAAAAACAGGGCCTAGCCACAGATAGTCAGGGCCCGACAATGGTTGGGGATGGGAATGGGGAAACATTCATGTGCTTGCTTTAACAGATGGTGAGATGAATTAACCACTAGTTCCCCACACTCGTCACCGAATGGAAATGCAGCTCTATTCCCATATCTAGCAAATCACCTGATGATTACTTGTCCTCAACTACCATTCTCTAATAAAGTCACAAATTCGGATACTTTGTGCACTTTTCTTAAACAATTACACTAGTATATAGCAAACATACATGGACTAAGAAAAACAGAACAGGGTAACTAAGAAAATAAATTAGAATAAAAACAGACTGATTTGGTTACAAACTAGATGTAAATAAATAAATAAATGATGACGTGCATACAGTAATAATTACAGAATAGCTTATCAAAATGGATGAAACAAGAGCATGAAACTAGCTGATTTTCGTGGATGAACGAAGGTAATAATCACTCTCCATATATTAATGTACACTTTGAAAGTAAGAACAGGATAATACATAGATAAAACTAGAGTATATAAAAAACACATAAAATAATATAAAAGCAACGGTCAGTCACAGTCCAGCCAAGTATATATAATGACAAAAAACAGGGCCTAGCCACAGATAGTCAGGGCCCGACAATGGTTGGGGATGGGAATGGGGAAACATTCATGTGCTTGCTTTAACAGATGGTGAGATGAATTAACCACTAGTTCCCCACACTCGTCACCAAATAGAAATGCAGCTCTATTCCCATATCTACCAAATCACCTGATGATTACTTGTCCTCAACTACCATTCTCTAATAAAGTCACAAATTCGGATACTTTGTGCACTTTTCTTAAACAATTACACTAGTATATAGCAAACTTACATGGACTAAGAAAAACAGAACAGGGTAACTAAGAAAATAAATTAGAATAAAAACAGACTGATTTGGTTACAAACTAGATGTAAATAAATAAATAAATGATGACGTGCATACAGTAATAATTACAGAATAGCTTATCAAAATGGATGAAACAAGAGCATGAAACTAGCTGATTTTCGTGGATGAACGAAGGTAATAATCAATACCTAGCTGGCGAGCTTCTTCAAGTGACAGTTCGAGTACACGCTTTGCACGAGGTGTAAATGGAATTTCAACGGCAACAAATCCACTGCCTCTTCCAATAATCTTCTCAACTTCCACACGGGCATCCTTAAGGCTGATCCCCATAGACTTTAGAACCTTTGCTGCAATTCCAGTTCCCTCACCAATAAGGCCAAGAAGAATCTGTTCTGTCCCAACAAAGTTGTGGCCAAGGCGTCTTGCTTCCTCCTGTGCAAGCATAATCACCTTGATTGCTTTCTCTGTGAAGCGCTCAAACATGGCCCTGACCACCATTCTTGAACCTGACCCACGTGGTCGTGAAATCTGGCTTGCTACAATGGAGCCAAAGTCACGTTTGATAACGGACCTTGTATCCAGGAAATTTGTTTGCCGCAGTCCTTGAAAACCCCCGAGAGTAAGGGTCCTTGTTGGTGTACTGCGTAACATTGTGGCCCTTGTGCGCACACGGAACCGCGTAGAGCTGCTCCTATAGGCGGTAGGAGCGATGGCAGACTGAACCAAAGTCCCCTCCATATTGAACTAACCAAAGAACCAGAGGTTTAGCAGTGCCTGCAAAGAAAAAAGTATTACTCAAACAGCAAACATCATAAAATGATTGCAAAGCAACTATGGCATCTACTTCCGATGGTAGATCCCACATCTGTGGCTCAAATACGAGGTTAAAAGAATTCGCCAACCATTCACATATCATTGAAACAACACCTAATGGCCCCTAATCAAACAGCAGTATAGTACTATAAGAAATTCGGGCACAATGTTTTTTACTAAGCTTGATAAATTTCATGTATCCAGCCAACTTCAACACAGGATTATCCACACGTGACTGCTCCAACCAAGAGAAGAATACCATCTAAATCCGCTCGACAATAGCACCTCAATTCCAAAGCCCCTACCGTGCGCCTACACGCGCCAATCAAAGCCAACATATCCACATCACGGCAGCTACCAAAACAGCGCACTCGACTGCATCCACCGACGGGCGGGGTAAAAACAGGATTCGCAGAATTTCCCCAAGAACTATCCAACCAACCAACCAACCAATCGATCCCCGGAGCCACCAAACCTAATCCACAAATCCGCCCACCCGCGGAAACGGAACCGGATAAGGTTCCCAATGAACCCCGAAAACAATCGGAGAAAACAACGCACGGGGAGTCATCGCCCCCCCCCCCCCCCCCACACACACACACACACGAGCGAGAGCGCGGAGGCGGAAGCGAGCGGCGGGCGCGGCAGGGGAAGCCTCACCTCGGCGACGATGCGGCCGCCCAGCGGCGGGGGAACGAGGAAGAACCTTGGGACGGGCGGAGTCGATAACACGGGGAAGAGAGCTAGATGCGAAATCCTAGCAATTCACAGGCTTAGCTAAAATTAATATAACTACTACTCCGTAGGAATCATGTTACAATGAAAGTGGAATACCTACCGAAGAAATACTACCTCAACGCGTGCACGCACCGGGTTCGCTGCCTTGCCCCTCCAGCCGCTGGCCGCCGCCCCACCCTCCTCGCTCGCTTCTCGCTAGGGCTAGCCGCCTCGAATTGCACGGCACCGTGTCGATTGATAAGGAGCGACCACCCACGCTTATCGGATGTGCGTCGATTTTTATAAGGCCCAGCAAGGCCCACACCACACACACACAGACACCCCCTCACTCCGCCGTTTCTGCTCCTTTTGTCTACATGTGCATCTCCAAAGCATCTACAACCTAATGTACAAATTTCGTTCCTCAAGCAGCCGTCAACACCCCTGGCTGACGGATTCTTAGGACTCGGGGTATCCAGACCCGTCTGACTGCGGCTCAGGACACATCGCGTGGATTGAGCTCGTGGTGGTCCACCTCGAGATTTTACCAACAAGGCCCTCGCGAGGGCCCCTGTCTTGTGAGGCGCACGACTGCGAGCGTCGTCGGAGGCCCTGCGAATCCCCCTCGTGAGGTCGCCCCCCAAGATCGTCGTCGGAGCCCTCACGGGGGCGGAACGATCGAGAGCAGCTCGACGGGGCCGCTTCATCCTACGCCACCACGTGGATGATGCGGGTTGCGTCAAGCAACACCAGGGGCCACGCGAGCGGGCGCGAGTGGAGAAGCTTTCCTCTTTGTGCTAAGGAGGAGAGGCCAACTCGTCGGTTCCGAAAGCAAGCCCCAAAGGTATCCACTTTGGTGAAAGAGGAACGAGGTCGGGGGCTCAACACGACGGAGGTCATCCTCGATCCCACCGGCGCGTCACGGTGACCAGCTTTGACAGACGTGGACTTGTTTTGTCAGGATAGCATGTGGTCTTGTCCCCCTTCAAACGGCTCGTTGTGGCAACCCTTCCCGCCTAGTGATTTTTGGGGAAGAGGACCATGGGCTAGTATAAGAGAGGGCAGGCCACGACTGTAGAAGGGAATGGACCCCAGACTAGCAAGAACGCTCTTTTGTAACCTCTTATATCCTGAAGCAATCCATACAAGCAGGAGTAGGGTCTTGCACCGCGAGGTGGCCAGATCCTGGGTAATTGTTGTGTTTGTGTTTTTCTTCCTTAGTTCGTGCTCGTCGATGCGTCGCCGGAGGCTCACGAGGTAGAATAGAGCTGGTGAGCAAGCGCACCCTAGAGTTCGAACCATCTTGAGTCCCGAGCCCCGATTTCGACACTGCCACCTTCTAATTTATTTTCAAAAATCACCCCAAAACTGTATTGAAGATCAACAAAGATATAAGAAGCCCCACGGAATTGAAAAATTACAATCGGGTCCCCAAAAAGTCCGACCAACCACAACACCATCATGAACTGAAGGTGCGCCGCACCGTCGTTATCGCCGCTCCCTCGGAGACGTATTAACCTTGGATCTAGAGAAGGACTTGCTGGAGATGGGAAGTTATATGTCATTTCTTTCAAACACTTTTGCTATTGTTTTGGCCTCTAAATTGCATGATTTAAATGAAACTAGTCCGGACTAACGTTGTTTTCAGTAAAATTACCATGGTGTTATTTTTATGCAAAAAAAAGTGCTCATAATTGGATGGAGATTTATGGAGAATTATTTCAGAGTGTTTGAGGAATTATGGAACGAAGATGGACCGGAGGGGAGCCACCAGGCCTGCACACGACATGGTGGCACGATCACCCCCTAGTGCGCGCCACTAGCAATGTGGGGCCCCTGGCCACTGCCTTGAGACGATTCTGCCGCCAAAAAATCATATATACACCCAAAAAACACAGAAAATCAACAACATTTCTGCAATACGGAGCTACCGCCACCTATTGTTATTCCTCAAAAGATTCGGTCTGGAGTTCATTTCTGGCTCGAGGGTAGGGATTTGTCGGCACCGTTATCACAACCCTTCTTCATCAACAATTTCATGATGCTCACATCCATATCTGAGTAATTCTTTGTAGGCGCATGGAGATAGATGGAAGCTGGATGAGATTTCTTATGTAATTAATATTTGTTAGGGCTTCAAAGTTGTCTAGTATCTACTATGTTGTGAGATTGTTGTTGCAATGACTTTGCATGCTTAATACTTGTCACTAAGGTTCAAGTACAATGATTTCATATCTGAACCCTCTATATTTTCATGAATATATTTGTGTTCTTGATCTTATTTGTAAATTAAATGCACTTGTTATTGTTCTGAACCCAAAACCCCAAAGTAACAATGATATGGATATTGACGGGAAAAGACTTTACCTTTAGGATTACATGTATTCACTGTTTGTTAATGTTTTGATCGCTTATTTAATAAAAGGAGCATCTTAATTACCCTTAATTTCCACTAGGATCCCTCTACCACGGTATGGTAAGATAAAAGATGTTGTTCAGGTTTTTATCGCAAGCACGTACAACTATTTACGGACTGCATGCATGCATATGATTGGTGAATTGGGTTAGTTTGCTATTGCTCTATATTATACTTCTACATAATGAATCTCATCTGAACAAAACCCACCATCTACTTCCATGCCTACACTTACCATTACTATTGTTCTCTCTCCAAAGTTACTACTCTATGATATTGCCCCTCTTGTTGTTATTGTTACTGTATCGCTAACTTGGAGACATTGCAACTGAGTTGTTTTCCAACCACCTTAGGCTATTAGCGTTCTCGGCCGTTAAACCTTCCATTTGGTCATTCTAGCAGTTGGATTGCTCTCATTCCCACCTTGGCTTCGTTGCCTGACACTTTCCAGCATCCCTATTGGGCCATTGGCCTCATTCTCCTGACTACCAATTGGTGGATCGTTGCTCCGATGACAATTATGGACATCTGGTGTTTAATTGGGCCTAATGGGTTTTGGTAGCCATTTCTCTGCTTCCCGAACAGGCTTTTGCGAGAGGGTTATCGACTTTTACCGTCAAAGTTGTCAGAATCGCGACTCGAGTCTTAGAATCTTACGACTTTATGATCCAAATTTAGCCCCTACGATTTTATGATTTTTCTCATGAAATCTAAGTTTCTACGATCCTGCTAGTTATGATTCTACAATTCACGATCCTACCAACGTAGCTCCGATCCGATTCAGAATCTCGATTCTGACAACTTTGTTTACTGTAGACAAAAAAGGACTCGCGGGGTGATCTAGTGGCGGCTAGACGATTGGATTTCACCGTCGTTACTGTCGATCATCAATGCAGTGAAAGACACCCACGAATAGTGGAGTCCAATTACATGTTGGAAGCCAGCCTACATATGGTTTGTTCCGTCTCCCTGGCTCCTTACTCTTTCTTTCTCCAAAAAAAACCTCCCAACACCAAATCAAGGCTCATCCTGCGGCCCCACTTCATGTGAATGATAGGAGCACCGATGATGGGATGATCGTAATAGTCTGTATTCCTTCCCCCACCCTCACATTAAGCACAAGGGGCATTACTTAGAGGTGCCATACTGATGACATACCTTCGTACAGGAGAGCGGCTGCACTACCAAGAGGAACAATCGTGTTGTTGCTGTCTTCGCTTCCTCTCCATGCCTAAGTCGAGCTGCCAACTTTCCCATATTTTGTTTTCTAGTTATTGCATATTTTGTTTTCATTTTCTTACATGGTGGTTTGATCTATTGTACCAGACCTCTAGTTCTGCTCCTGGCTCAAATCAAGATGTCACAAACATGCCCAACCCCCTCCCCCTAGTCCTTCATGGTTATTCCTCCATTTATAACACCTATTAATTTATAGGTTAGTTCAATCTGCTGCTCTCATCGTTTGCGTAAAAACGGTTAGTATAAATTTGCATAATCACATTATGGAGATATGTGTTCTTACAATGATATTGTTACCTATGATTTTTTGGTGACTGCCGTTGATCCTCTATGCTTTTTATGTGTTTTTAGTTCTATTGAACTTTTCTGATTCTTTGAAACAAGAATCCATTAAACTATATAATCTTTGAAGTGTCTAATCCAATGTTTATGCAGCATTAAATGGGCTGGGTTGACAATAAACGTGTTTTTTTATGTTTGGTTGAACCTACAAGACCAAGTGAAGAAACTAAAGTCATGTAAATCTTTATGTATTGATTTCCTTCAAGTTCCCATGTCATGTGTGTTGACTGATGTTAGTATAATCTTTGTATATTGTAAGGATATAAGACCATATTTTTCTATAAACCGATATTTTGACAAGCAAAAAAAACAGGATGCCATCAAATCAGTAGGGAGCCTCAGATATCCAGTTTTAAGTGTTTCTTTCCTACTTTTTAGCATATTTTTGCCTTTATTTTCTGCATCCTATGAAATCTTGGTAGCAACAAAATCTTGTTTTACCAATTTAATAATATGCAATATTGATAGTGCTAACATACAAAAGTTGCTCTCTTGGAAACAGGGCATCGGTGTCTTATATCATGAACATTTACAAACCTCCCCTTTGAGTAAAGGTGCATTTTGCCACTCATTACAAAAAAAATCATGTGTATTTTATACTTTCAAAGTATAAATCAAAAGCTTAGGGTTGACGCCTTCCAAGTTCCATCTCAATAGCTTATAAAAAATCCCATGCACTATCACTTCCTATCTTTGGTTAAATAAATATACTTCAAGTGCAATTTATTCCTATCATAATTCATAAAACAATGGATCTATAAACACTGTCATCTAATGAATCACTCCAAAGTTATTTTTAAAGTTGTTAGAATATTGCATTGTTTTATGATTGTTATGTTGGGTACTCAGAATCAACAATTCAGATTCTTATGGCATGTTGCCAACAAGCGATGTTGTTGGTTTCTTATGACTTCCGTAATTGTGCTAATGGTTCCTCGATTTCCTCTAAACTTGAAATGATCCTTCACAAAGTGAACCAAACTGAACAGAGAAAAGATGCGTCCGGACAGAAGACAATTACCATATGTTAGAAGTCCTTCGAACTGAATGAATGCATATGCATGTCTCGCATGTAACTGCTTTCTTTGTCAAACGATTGTTCCTTTTTTTGTGGTGAGCATACTCCTTAGTATCTAATTTACTCCAGTTATTGACAAATTATGAAGTTGGAAAATTGCATTGCTTAATTTAACGCTTCCATTTCAAATAGATATATGAAGTAGCTTGTGCGAATTCAATTCTACATCTGCATGTATTTCTAGAAATCCCTACCGTGCTATTGTGAAAATGGATGGGTGCCGCAACACACACACACCATGATCTAGTGTTATCATATTTACTGTGTGACAGAGTCAAATCCGGCAAATCTCAGGTAGGTAGTCCCCAGTAGATAGTCTTGGCTGGATGGTAACAGGACCCAAGGGGACATCGATGTTTAGCCCAGTTCAGGCCCTCTCTAAGAGGTAAAATCCTAAGTCCTGCTTTGATTGTATTGATAGATGAGGTATGGAGTACATGTTGATCTACCTCAGGCATTGTTCAAAAATCTTCCGATTTAGCGATTTATTGTCCGATTTATCGCTACTCGTGGAATGACCGATAAGATTATGCCTTATCTTTATCGTTTATCTTTTGGACCGATTTATCACTCTGACAAGCGATTTACGGGGAATCTTCCGATAAATCAAGCATATTCCTAGCACTATGTTTGCAAAAATTATGTTTATTAGTGTATTTGTGGACTTTGTTATGCGATATGTACTATTTTGCTATTTTGTTTGTCATTATACGAGGATTCGGAGGCTGTGAAACAAGGTAACAGTTCTATCGAATGTACTTTTGGTGTTAATATAGCATATTTTAGTGTTGCGAATCTGGGATTTTCAAAAAATGGCCGATTAATAGTCGATCGATAAAATCGATTAATCGGCCGATTTCCGATTAATATCTAATCCCCAGCTGACCGAGATGATAACGATAAGCGATATCCTCAACATTGACCTCAAGATCAAGTATGAATGTAATTGGCATCTACGATCTATACCCATTGTCTTATATAGACGATAAGGGTACCTACGGTTATACATGGTTGATTGCATATGAAGATAAGTATTTCGAAGACGTCATTCGAGCCTTGGAGTATGCGTCAAGTGTTCGGAAGATTCCATCTTGATCCTTTGGGGGCCTCACTAATGTGGCACACGGTTTGGCAGCTTCCGGGGTACTCGTCCCGACCCACGTCCTCTGAGACCGACTTGGTTAACACCCCCTTATCCAAGATACCATCATTGTGCTAGTAATAAATTATTGCAAGCAAGTTATCAATCTGGGTGGTGTTAAATTGACAACTCAACTATTAATGCTTATAAATATCCTTTATCTATCCTTGGTCAAATCAATAAAGTTGGTTGAAATACTTCCCTCGAAGACTATTGTCACCCCCTACACTTGTGGGTCATCAAGACTATTTGTTGACGTCGTTGTCGAGAGCATAGCTCTATTTATTAAGTTCGCTTAGGAGTTATTTTCCTTCTGCAATTTATTTATTTCTATGGGTAAGCTCAAGGATTCTAAAACCAAGAATGAAAGGGTCGATATGGTCAACTAGAGGGGCGGTGAATAGGCGACTAACAATTTTTACGTTCCTTTTAACAAATTAGGCTCAGCAATAAAATAGGTTGTATAGATTTGCAACTAGTGGACAACCTATATGATGAGCACTATGACAACAACAAAATCAAGCACAAGATATGAACACAATAAAGCTTGCACAAAGTAAAGGTAAGAAGTAACCACGAGTTGAGTCAATGAAGACGATGGTGTGTTATCGAAGTTCCCTCCCTTTGAGGGGAGGTACGTCTCCATTGGAGCAGTGTGGAGGCAGAATGCTCCCCGAGAAGCCACTAGGGCCATAGTACTCTCCTCACGCCCTCGCATAATGCAAGATGTCGTGATTCCACTAGTTGTGGCCATGAAGGTTGCGACCGAACATTTACAAACAAGCTTGGGGAAATGTACACAACTTAATTGGAGGCTCCCAACGCCACCATGAAGCTTCACCACAATGGAATGTGGCTCCGAGGTGATCTCTTTTGTCTAGGGTGCCCAATCACCCCAAGAGTAACAAAATTCGAAAGGGAGTAGCGTGGGGGGGTCAAATTTCTCTTGGTGGAAGTGTAGATTGAGGCCCTCCAAGCAAACCTTAGGGAACCAACAAGTTTTGATGCATATGGAGAGTGATCGGGCGAGAATAAGCTTAGGGCACAACAATGGAGCTTTTGGGGGAAAGGGGTGGGTCTTCTTGGGGAAGAAGACCCCCTTATATAGTGACAGTTCAAATCCAACAGTTATGTGCTCGCATAACCACAAAAGTGGTACTACCGCTGAGATAAGTGGTATACTGACATTGCAGGACTTCAAGCGGTAGTACAACATTGGTAGGGCGATAGTACCGGATCAAGCGGTACTACCACGCCTGCTGCCAGTCCTACCACCACTTATCGGAGATAGGGGAGGCAGGGGCTAGCACAACACGGTAGAGTGGTCGGTACTACCACTGCAATTCAAAGTGGTACTACCGCTTCATGTGGTACTACCGCTCCAAGCAGAGGACCCAAGTTCTATTGTCGCCCCAGTGCCATGCATGTGAAAAAATACGTGCACACCCCAACAGTATAGACCACGACACTAGGGAGCTGAAGTACCGCCAGGATGGTACTACGCCCCTGTTGGAAATATGCCCTAGAGGCAATAATAAATTATTTATTATCATATTTCCTTGATCATGATAATCATTTATTATCCATGCTAGAATTGTATTGATCGGAAACTCAGATACATGTGTGGATACATAGACAACACCATGTCCCTAGTATGTCTCTAATAGACTGGCTCGTTGATCAAAGATGGTCAAGGTTTGGTAACGATATTGAACTAAGTATAAAGATACCAACGATCGAATCTCGGGCAAGTAACATACCGAAGAACAAAGGGAACAACATACGGGATTGTCTGAATCCTTGACATAGAGGTTCGATCGATAAAGATCTTTGTAGAACATGTACGAACCAATATGGGCATCCAGGTATTGGTTATTGACCGTAGAGGTGTCTCGGTCATGTCTGGATAGTTCTCGAACCCACAGGGTCTGCACACTTAAGGTTCGATGACGTTTCGGTATAGTTGAGTTATGTATGTTGGTGACTGAAGGTTGTTAGGAGTCCCAGATGAGATCCCGGACGTCACGAGGAGCTCCGGAATGGTCCGGAGGTAAAGATTGATATATAGGAAGTCGGTATTTGGGTTCCGGAAAAGTTTCGGGACTTACCGGTTTTATGACGGGAGTGCCGGAAGTGTTCCGGGGGTCCACCAAGAGGGCCCACCTGCCCCGGAGGGCCCCATGGGCTGTGAGAGGGGGTGCACCATCCCCTGGTGGGCTGGCCGCCCCTCCCACCTAAGGCCCATGTGGCTAGGAGGGCCAGGGCAGACCCAAGAGGGGATGCCTCACTTGCCTTGGGGGCCAAGTTGCCCCCTTGGCCGCCGCCCCACCCTAGGGGAAACCCTAGGGCGTCCCCTCCTCCTTTCCCTCCTATATATATGTGAGGAGAGGGAGCTATGCAGCACCACAAGCCACGGCGTGGCCCTTCCTCCCTCCCCGATTGCCTCTCCTCTAGTAGATTGGTTCGGTGCCGCTTAGCGAAGCTCTGTCGGATCAGCTCCACCACCACCGCCGCCATGTCGTCGTGCTGCCGACAAACTCATCTACCTCTCCTCCCTCGCTTGTTGGATCAAGGAGGTGGAGATCTTCATCGATCTGCACGTGTGCTGAACGCGGAGGTGCCGTTCGTTCGGCACTTGATCGGGAGTTCGTGGGACGGCTTGCGATTTGGATCGCAGAGACGTACCACTACATCAACCACATTCTTTAACGCTTCCGCTTAGCGATTTACAAGGGTATGTAGATCTAATATCTCCTCTCATAGATGCTCATCGCCATGGATAGATCTTGCATGTGCGTAGGATTTTTTTTGTTTCCCATGCAACATTCCCCAACAGTGGTATTAGAGTTAGGTCTATGTGTATATGAGATCTCGAGTAGAACACAAGAGTTTGTGGGCGTTGATATTCAAATTGCTTCCTTCCTTAGTATTTTCTTGGTTCAGCGGTATTGTGGGATGAAGCGGCTTGGACCGACTTTACATGTACGCTTACGAGAGACAGTGTTCCATCGACTGACATGTGACGTCGCATAAAGATGGCTGGCGGGTGACTGTCTCTCCCACTTTAGTTGGATCGGATTCGACAAAGGCGGTCCTTGAGAAGGTTGAATAGCAATTTGAGTATCACCATTGTGGTTTATGCATAGGTGAGAATTGTTCTTGCTAGATACCCCTAGCAGCCACGTAAAACTTGTAACAACAATTAGAGGACGTCTAACTTATTTTTGCAGGGTATGTTGTGATGTGATATGGCCAATCACATGATGAGATATATGTGATGTATGAGATGATCATGTATTGTATAGAATATCATGACTTGCATGTCGATGAGTACGACAACCGGCAGGAGCCATAGGGTTGTCTTTAATTATTGTATGACCTGCGTGTTAATCATTAAGCGCTATGTAATGCTTTACTTTATCGCTAAGCGGTAGCAATAGTAGTATAAGCATGGTGGGCGCGACAACCCCGATGGTGACACATTTATGGAGATCAAGATGATGGAGATCATGGTGTCATGCCGGTGACAATGGAGATCATGCCAGTGATTTAAGGATGGAGATCAAAAGCACAAGTTCATGGCCATATCATGTCACTTATGATTTGCATGTGATGTTAATCCTTTTTATGCGCCTTGTTTTGCTTAGGACGACGGTAGCATTATAAGGTGATCCCTCACTTAATTTCAAGATAAATTGTGTTCTCCCCGAGTGTGCACCGTTGCAAAAGTTTGTCGTGTCGAGACACCACGTGATGATCGGGTGTGATAGACTCTACGTTCACATACAACGGGTGCAAGCCAGTGTTGCACATGCGGAACACTCGGGTTAAACTTGACGAGCCTAGCATGTACAGACATGGCCTCGGAACACAAGAGACCAAAAGTTCGAACATGAGTCATATAGTAGATATGATCAACATGATGATGTTCACCATTGAAACCACCTCAACTCATGTGATGATCGGACTTGAGTTGGTGAATTTGGATCATGTATCACTCGAATGACCGGAGAGATGTCAATTTGAGTGGGAGTTCTTAACTAATATGATTAATTGAACTCATTAACATGAACATAGTCAGTAGTGTCTTTGCAAATTATGTTGTAGCTCACATTGTAGCTCCCTTGAATTTTTATATGTTCCTAGAGAAATAGAGTTGAAATATGATGGTAGCGATATTGCGGACTGGGTCCGTGATCTGAGGATTGTCCTCATTGCCGCACAGAAGGCTTATGTCCTTAATGCACCGCTTGGTGCGCCACCCCCTCTAGCGTCGTCTGTAGATGTTGTGAACATCTGACAGACACGTTCCAATGACTACTTGATAGTTTATTGCGTCATGCATTACGGCTTAGAATTGAGGCTCCAACACGTTTTGAACGTCACGGAACAATGAGATGTTCTAAGAGCTGAAATTGGGATCTCAGGCTCGCGCCCGTGTTGTGAGATATGAGATCTCCAACAAGATTCTTTGCCTGCAAGATGAAGGAGAAAAGCTCAATCATTGAGCATGTGCTCAGATTGTCTGGGTGCTACAATCGCTTGAATCGAGTGGGAGTTGATCTTCCAGATAAGATAGTGATTGATATAGTTCTCTCAGTCACTATCACTAAGCTACTAGAACTTCGTGATGAACTATAATTATGCCAGGGATGGAAATGATGATCCCTGAGTTGTTCGCGATGTTTGACACCGCGAAGGTAGAAATCAAGAAGGAGCATCAAGTGTTTATGGTTAGTAAAATCACTAGTTTCGAGAAGGGAAAGGGCAAGGAGGGAAACTTCATGGATGGCAAGTCAGTTGCTGCTCCAGTGAAGCAACCCAAAGTTGAACCCAAACCCGAGACTAAGTGCTTCTATTATGAGGAGAGCGGTAGCTCAAGCGGAACAATCCTAGATACTTGGTAGATAAGAAGGCTGGCAACGTCGACAGAAGTATATTTGATATACGTGTTATTGATGTGTACCTTGCTAGTACTCCTAGTAGCACCTGGGTATTGGATACCGGTTCGGTTGCTAAGTGTTAGTAACTCGAAGGAAAATCTACGGAATAAACGGAGAGTAGCTAAGTTTGAGGTGACTATGTGTGTTGGAAATGTTTCCAAGGTTGATGTGATCAACATCACACGCTCTCTCTACCTTCGGGATTAGTGACAAACCTAAATAAATGTTATTTGGTGTTTGCGTTAAGCATGAACATGATTAGATCGTGTTTATTGCAACATGGTTATTCATTTAAGTTAGAGAATAATGGTTATTCTATTTACACGAATAATACCTTCAATGGTCATCCACCCAGTGAGAATGGTTTGTTGAATCTTGATCGTAGTAATACACATGTTCATAACATTGATGCCAAAAGATACAAAGTTAATAATGATAGTACCACATACTTGTGGCACTGCCGCTAAATGTCATATTGGTATAAATTGCATGAAGAATCTCCATGCTGATGGATCTTTGGACTCATTCGATTTCGAATCGGTTGAGACATGCGAACCATGCCTCTTGGGCAAGATGACTAAGGACCCCGTTTTCCGGTTTGATGGAGTGGGATAGTGATTTATTGGAAATGATACATGTTGATGTATGCAATCCAATGAGTCTTGTAGCATGCGATGGATATCGTTATTTCCTTACCTTCACTGATGATTTGAGTAGATAATAGTGTATATTTACATAATGAAACACAAGTCTGAATCGTTTGAAAAGTTCAAGCAAATTCAGAGTGAAGTTTGAGATCATCATGACAAGAAGATAAAATGTCTATGATATGATCGTGGAGGTGAATATCTCAGTTACGAGTTTGGTATACAACTTAAGACAATGTGAAAAGTTGTTTCACAACTCACGCCACCTGGAACACCATAGTGTGATGGTGTGTCTGAACGTCGTAGCCGTGCTCTATTGGATATGGTGCGAATTATGACGTCTCTTATCGTTTTTCCACTATTGTTTTGGGGTTATGCATTAGAGAACACTACATGCACTTTAAATAGGCCACCATCTATTTTCGTTGAGATGACACCATATGGTTTGGCAGAAACCTAAGCTGTCATTTCTTAGAGTTTGGGAATGCGACACTTATGTTTGATAAGCTTGAACCCAAAGAGGAAAATGCATCTTCATAGAATACCCTAAGAACAGTTGGGTATACCTTCTATCTCAAATCCAAGTACAAAGTGTTTGTTGCTAAAACTGGGTACTTTCTCGAGAAAGAGTTTCTCTCGAAAGAATTGAGTGGGAGGAAGATAGAACTTGGCGAGGTTGTTGAACCTTTGTTTCAACCAGAAAGTAGCGCGGTGCAGAAAGATGTTTTTGTGGAGCCTACATTAGTCGAAGAGGAAGTTAACGATGATGATCATGAAACTTCGGGTCAAGTTACTATCAAACCTCGTAGGTCGACAAGGACGCGTACTGCTCCTGAGTGGTACGACAACCCTGTCTTAGAGGTCATGTTGTTGGACAACGATGAACCTACGAGCTATGAAGAAGCGATGGTGGGCCCGGATTTCGACAAATGGTTAGAGGCCATGAAATCCGAGAAAGGATCCATGTATGAAAACCAAGTATAGACTTTGGTAGACTTGGTCGTTGGACGGAAGGTCGTCGAGTACAAATGGACCTTTAAGATGAAGATAGACGCTGATGGAAAATGTCACCATTTATAAAGCTTGACTTGTGAGAAAGAAGTTTCCACCAAGTTCAAGGAGTTGACTACGATGAGAGTTTCTCACCCATAGCGATGCTAAAGTCTGTTGGAATTATGTTAGCAGTTGTTGCCTTTTTCAATTATGAAATCTGGTAGATGGATGTCAAAACATCGTTTCCTTCCTTGAGGAAAGGTTGTATGAGATACAACCAGAAGGTTTTGTCAGTCCTAAGGATGCTAAAAGGTGTGCGAGCTCCAGCAATCCTTCTATGGGATGGAGCAAGCATCTCGGAGTTGGAATATACGCTTTGATGAGGTGATCAAAGTTTTCGAGTCTATACAAAGTTTATGAGAAACTTGTATTTACAATAAAGTGAGTGAGAGCACTATATAATTTTTGATAAGCATATGTGGTTGACATATTATTGATAAAAAATGATGTAGAATTTCTGGAAATCATAAACGGTTGTTTGAAAAGAGTTTTTCAAAGGAAGACCTGGATAAAGCTACCTGATTGTTGAGCATCAAGATCTATAGAGATAGATCAAGATGCTTGATGAGACTTTCAGTGAGTACACACCTTGACAAGTTTTTGAAAGAGTTCAAAATGGATCAGTGAGAGAAAGAGTTCTTGCCTGATTTGTAAGGTGTGAAGTTGAGTAAGACTCAAAGCTCGACCACGGCAGAAGAAAGATAAAGGACGAAGGTCGTCCCCTATGCCTTATTCATAGGCTCTATATAGTATGCCATGGTGTGTACCGTACTTGTGTGTGCCTTGCCATGAGTCCGTCAAGGGGTACAAGAGTGATCCAGGAGTGGATCACTGGACAGCGGTCAAGATTATCCTTAGTAACTAAAAGACTAAGGAAATGTTTCTCGATTATGGAGGTGATAAAGAGTTCGTCGTAAAGAGTTACGTTGATGCAAGCTTTAGCACCAATCCGGATGACTCTTAGTAGCAATCCGAATACGTATAGTGGAGCAACCATTTGGAATAGCTCCAAGTGGAGTGTGGTAGCAGTATTTACAGTTTGACATAGAGATTTGCAAAGTACACACGGATCTGAATGTCGCAGACCCGTTGACTAAAAGACCTCTCTCACATGCAAAGCATGATCAAGCCTTAGAACTCATTGGGTGTTAGATCATAACAATGCGAATCACATGGTGATGTGAAATAGATTATTGACTCTAGTGCAAGTGGGAAACTGTTGGAAATATGCCCTAGAGGCAATAATAAATTAGTTATTACCATATTTCCTTGTTCATGATAATCATTTATTATCCATGCTAGAATTGTATTGATCAGAAACTCGGATACATGTGTGGATACATAGACAACACCATGTCCCTAGTATGCCTCTAATAGACTAGCTCATTGATCAAAGATGGATATGGTTTCATAGTCATGGACATGAGATGTCATTTGATAACGGGATCACATCATTAGGGAATGATGTGATGGACAAGACCCAAACTATAAACATAGCATATGATCGTGACAGTTTATTGCTACAGTTTTCTGCATGTCAAGTATCCGTTCCTATGACCATGAGATCATGTAACTCACTGACACCGAAGGAGTACCTTGTGTGTATCAAACGTCGCAACGTAACTGAGTGACTATAAAGGTGGTGTACAGGTATCTCCGAGGGTGTCTATTGGGTTGGCATGGATCAAGACTGGGATTTGTTACTCCGTTTGACGGAGAGGTATCTCAGGGCCGACTCGGTAATACAACATCACAACAAGCCTTGTAAGCAATGTAACTAAGTGTTAGTCACGGGATCTTGTATTACAGAACGAGTGAAAGGGACTTGTCGATAATGAGATTGAACTAGGTATAAAGATACCGATGATCGAATCTCGGGCAAGTAACATACCGAAGAACAAAGGGAACAACATACGAGATTGTCTGAATCCTTCACATAGAGGTTCGACCGATAAAGATCTTCGTAGAACATGTAGGAACCAATATGGGCATCCAGGTCCCGCTATTGGTTATTGACCGTAGAGGTGTCTCGGTCATGTCTGCATAGTTCTCGAACCCGTAGGGTCTGCACACTTAAGGTTCGGTGACGTTTCGGTATAGTTGAGTTATGTATGTTGGTGACCGAAGTTTGTTCGGAGTCACGGATGAGATCCCGGACGTCACAAGGAGCTCCAGAATGGTCCGGAGGTAAAGATCAATACTGTTAGGCCCAAGATGCGCGCCTATCCATTTTAAGGCACGAGGACCTCGCAAGGGATAGAGGCGCATCTTGCTGTTCGCAAGTATAAAATCATTACATCATACATTACAGAAGAGATGCGTATACAAGTTGGCTTACACTCGCCACATACTAAATTACAATTCCACACAGAGTTCAAATCATCAAGATGAAGACAGGGTCCAACTACAGACGAAATCAAACGATAAAACAGATGCAAATAATACTATCTCGCTATCCCAAAGATCACGACCATGGGCCCCTACTCGTCTAGATAAGTCACGTACATCCTGCCTCTCTCTTCATCATATTCCCACTGGAGCTGGGTCAGATCATCCTTCACGAACTCATCTGTACCTGTACCTGGAGTGTTGTAGTAATCTGTGAGCCACAGGACTCAGCAATCAAGCGCCCGGGTACCAAGACTATTCAAGCTTAAAGGATTGGTTGGGGTATGTGTTTAGTCTGCAGCGGCACTAAGCATTTATGGTGACTATACTTACGTAACATGAAAATAAACATGAGTGGTCTACGATGAGCGATTGAATCTAGTAGGACCTCTGTGAGATCCTGAACACTTACTTACATCAATCGTAACCCCACCGTGTTCTCTCTCGGATCATGTTCACGAGCAGAGACAATCACGATTACTCACACAGTAGGTGTATTTTATTAGAGTTTACTTCAAGTTAACTATAACCAGGTGTTAAACAAATATCCAAGTTGCCACATAACCGCGGGCACGACTTCTCGAAAAGATTTAACCCTACAAGGATGCTCCAACTAGTCCATCACAAATAACCACACTCCGCGGGAATAGCCTCGACCACGGATCTCGTGATCATCATAGGTAACTCCGAAGGAATTCCAACACCCCGAGATAACCCGAAGAAAGTCAGACTCCACACGCAAGACATTCGATAAAGGTAAAACAAATCCAGCAAGACCACCCGACGTGTCGACGAACCCAATAAGAGCCGCGTATCTCATTCTCAGGACACGACGGATATGCTGCGTGTACGGAGGCCTGATAGAAATCTCCCAAGTTGCCCTGGGTTGGCCCCGCATAGTGCTCTAGTTTGGACCAACACTCATGAGGAGCACTGGCCCAGGGGTTGATTAATTATCCACGGGGTTGCAAAGCCCTATGCAAATTTTTATTGAGTTATTAAGCAAATGTAGTACCAATGTTGGGTCTGGTCAGACAAGTTTTAATCTCAACCGAATAAACAAGGGGGTCCCCATAACAATCCCGAGTGTGTTAGGAGCGCAAAATATGGAAAACATAACACCGGTAACAAGAACTATGGCGGTAACAGCGGAACAAAACACCTAGCAAAAGGCCAAGCCTTCCACCAGTACCAAGATATATATGTGCATTAAATTAAATAATAGATAATATTGTGATATGCCAAATCCATTTTATCACATGGAACAACCTGAACCTGCAACTAAGAACGCTATAAGAGGGGCTGAGCAACGGTAACTTAGTCAATCAAAGGTTTGCTAGGATGTGAAGGGTTAGAGGCTATCATGGCAATCAGGAGGCTGATATTCAAGTGGTAGGTAGCGCAATTGTAATGATAAGAGCGAGAAACTAGCAAGCGAAAATAGTTTCGGGATCCGGGTACGATCATCTTGCCTGTTGGTTCTTCAATGGAACAAGTAGCAGGATCCTCGTAGTTGTACTCGCCTGGCTCTTCGTACTCAGGTTCAACATTGGCGTCTACCCAAAAGAAACAGCAAGAATAAACAAACAACCATGGTGCAATGCACAAACCAGAATGATGCATGCCTAGGTGAAGAGTTTTAGCATGGCAATCCTAACTAGTCATATTTCACATGCAAGAATTGGATATTAGTGAATCTGGAAAGAACCTTATTTTAAGTTATTTAGACATGCATGAAAATGGAAAATATGGATGCATCACGAGAAAATGATGGAAATGCATAAGAAGAACGTAAGAAACGGAGCTACGGTTCTCACGATACGCTCACGACAAGGTACGAAGGCAAAACACAAGGCAAACAATACCATGGGCTAATTCTTGGCATTCCAAGGTAGCCACTGGTTAGGCAATGAAAAACCAACCATAATAGACTCAAAGATCAAGCAAAACCATGGAGTATAGCTCCCACAAGTCACAAAACAATAAAACAAGCAATCTGCCACAAAACAGCAACATAGCAACTTACACAGCCCACAACTTGAGCTACAGGAATCCTACAGCCACAAACAAGGCATTGATAGAAACTACATAACATGCTTATCAAATTATCCAACTACACAATCTGGAAAGGAGGCACACATCAATAAGCATGAAGCCATCAAGTTGGCAAGATGAAGCAGTTTTCTGGGACTTAGTGAAAATAACAATTTTCTGGAATCTAAGTTAATCTGGTAGCATGTTGACAGCATAAGTTAAAGGTGCTAGAGACCACCTCTTGGCATGAAAATTAACAAGATGGTAGTAGACAACATCTACCTCAAAATACTAGCACTGAGCATGAGCTAATTCTCAACATAGCACAAGATGTCAACCACTCTACATGGCATAAAAATAACAGCAGACTCTCAGACATATTTAGCATGGTGAAAACAGAGACATCAAGTTAGCTACTTTGCGGCATGTTTCCCACTTATATGGGTGATTCTCATGTTATACAAAAATACCATGATATAATAGATATAAAACACTAGCACTTCCATGTTGGCACATGCCCCAAAGCAAGCATGGATTAAATCATGCAAAAATGACAAAGTAGCATCACAACTGAAAATGACAGTTTTATAAACTTGCTCAAAAGTGAAATATGAAAGCACCAATGGATTCATTGGCTCTTTCTACCCCAAAAACATGTGTCATACTCATATGACCATGTGAAGCAACATGGCACAATATACTAGCAAGCAACCATCCACTCAGTTATAAGTTAAAACTTACTCTAAATGGACATGAGCATAAAAGGACATAACCAGATTTGGAACTTAGTTTAGCATGGAAATTATCTAATAGTCCACAAAACATTCATATATCATCATAGGGTATGACACCCACACACATACACTCTACCACACCACTACACAAGCCTACACACACATGCTCCATATGCCTAAGGGCATATGAGCACAAGCTCTCTCATGAACACACCACCATGAGGGGGGTGTTCATCCACACACATACTCACATACACAAGCCCATGTGTGTGGGTGTTCATCCACACACACATGCACTCACACATATGCACAAGTGCACATATGCCTATACATATGCATAGGACTACACACTCACACTCACTCACTCACAAACACACATGCATGTGCACACACACATGCACTACACATACATATGTGTGTATGCATCAAGCACACACATACACTCACATACACTTGCACATATATATGTAACAGAAAAGAAAATAAGAACCCTACACATGCTGGTTTTTATCTACGCACACACAACACATATAGCAAAAGGAAAAGGAAAAGGAAAATAAAAGAAAAGAAAACCAGAAAAGGGGGGAGGGGTTCGGGCTTTGAACCCACGACCTCCTGGTCATTCCCACAAAGCCACACCACTAAGCTACGCTGCTCTCTAATACACACACACACACACGAACCTGACAAACCTGGAAACCCAGAACACCTCTGGCAATAGAGAACGGCGGGGAGGGGGAACGGGACGGAGGAAGCAGCATCTACGGAGGGCGCATCCCCACATATAACTCCGACGAGCACCCAAGGCAACGACACCTGCAACTACAACGAAGCTTCGGCGGAAACGAGCACGGGCTCGTCGGGCACGACGAGCTCGCGCATGCATCGAGACAGAGGGGGGGGGCATGGCGGAGGACCAGCTGCTCACCATGGGGCTGCCATAGGCAAAGACGACGACAGAGGGGGAGGGTCGGAGACGCGCCGGAGTTGAAGCAGGGGAAGAAGACGACGGAGCGGATGTCTCCGGCGAAGACGAAAACGGGACCGTCGCTGTGGAGCCTCTCCGGGGCCCCTAGCAGCGGGAATTGAATGCGGGGAGGATCCCCGAGCTCCTGGACACCATGATCGACGACGAGGCCGACGGGGACGACGAGCAGACGCCGGCGAACTACTCTGCCTCTCTCTCTGAAACTCTCCGAAGCTTACCTAGCAGGGGGGAAGAAGAGAGGAGGGAGAGGAATTGAGAAGGAGATGGGAGTTGGCACGAGGGGAGAGAGGAAACCTAGAGGAGGAGGCACGCACGCCGAGGGGAGGGTCTAAATACCCTCGGGCTGACGGCGACGGGTGACGGAAAAGGAGACGGCGAAGGCGCACTCACTATGTGAACCCGACGGCGACGACGGACGGAGCAGGTAGCCGTTGCGCGGGCTGGGCCGCGGGGAAGGCCAGGCCCACTCAAGCGCGCTCTCACAAAACAATTAAACCGAGAAGTTTTTATCTTTTCAAAAACACAGTAACACAAGAACCCCCCAGATAAAATAAAGGATTTTTGGTGCAGAACAAAAATACTTTTGTAATGAAAATAAAATGCACTATTTATTAAAAATATCAAGATGAATTTTGGACAAGTAATTTAAACAATTTTAAAAATAGCAGCCCCTGTTATTTAAATACCCCAATACATAAAAGCTCAAAACCACAAAAGACCAACACTCACATGCTCAAAACATTTTAGGCTAGCACTTGAACATTTTTAAACAATATAATTAACAACTTAAAACTGCTGCTAAAAGCATGGGAAAACAAAGGCATTGGGTGGGGGTTTTTGTTGCAAAGAAAAGAGAGGGGAAGAGAAGGAGGCGCACCACCAATAAACCAACACCCCACACAACACAATGCCACACTCATAACAACCACACCATACAAGGTCACATAAGAATCAAGCATGGCATGATGGATGCTATGATGCATGATGCATGAATGCAAGAGCATGGTATGACAAGGTGCAAATTCATTCATTACTCTCATGACAACAAGGTTCATACAAGATATTACATGCCATAAAAGGTAGGGACATCACTTGGGCTGTCACAACTCTCCCACACCACACGAGGATCTCGACCCGAGATCTAGGAACGAAAGAAGTCTGGAAATTCAGAACGAAGAAGGTCCTCGCGTTCCCAAGTAGCTTCTTTGTCAGAATGATGAGACTGCTTCACCTTGAGGAACTTGATAGACTTGTTGTGAGTCTTACGCTCAGTTTCTTCGAGAATTGCAACTGGATGCTCACGATAAGAGATGTCTTCTTGGAGATCAATGTCTTGGAGGTCAATTGTTCGCTCAGGAGTCTTGAAGCATCTCCAGAGCTGAGAAACATGGAAGACATCAAGCACATTTGCGAAATTTGGTGGAAGCTCTAGTTGATATGCAAGTCCACCTCTTTTGCCAACAACTTTGAAAGGACCAACAAAACGAGGAGCTAGCTTCCCTTTAAATCCAAACCGCTGAGTGCCCTTCATGGGAGAGACTCTCAAATAGACTAGATCATCCACTTGAAAGGTAACATCCTGATGTTTGTTATCGTAATAACTCTTCTGTCGGGACTGAGCTGCTTTGAGGTTCTCACGAATGACACGACACATTTCTTCTGCTTCAGTGATCATGTCATTGCCCAAAATCTGACGCTCACCGGTTTCAGACCAGTTAAGCGGGGTACGACACTTTCTGCCGTAGAGAATATCGAAAGGGGCCTTGCCTGAGCTAGCTTGAAAGCTATTGTTGTATGAGAATTCAGCATATGGAAGGCAGTCTTCCCATTTCATGTCGAACGAAATCACACAGGCTCTGAGCATATCTTCAAGGATCTGATTGACTCTCTCAACTTGACCACTTGTCTGCGGATGGAACGTAGTGTTGAAACGGATCTTGGTACCCATAGCAGTCTGGAAGGACTCCCAAAACTTGGAAGTAAAGAGGCTTCCACGGTTAGATGAGATGAGCCGAGGAATACCATGCAAAGATACTATCCTTGACGTATACAACTCTACAAGCTGAGCCGTCGAGATAGATTCTTTGACTGGCAGGAAATGAGCAACTTTTGACAGCTTGTCGATAACCACTAAGATGACATCGTTGCCTCTCTTGGACTTGGGAAACCCAGTGACGAAATCCATCTCCACATGATCGAATTTCCACTCTGGGATAGGCAAAGGCTGAAGAAGACCTGCTGGACGTTGATGCTCCGCCTTCACCCTGCGGCAAACATCACACTCCTTCACGAACCGAGCAATTTCACGTTTCATGCGAGTCCACCAGAAGGTTTGCTTGAGATACTGATACATCTTGGAACTGCCTAGATGAATGGATAGAAGAGAATTGTGTGCTTTGTCCATGATAACCTTTTTGAGATCACCTTTTGGAACCACAAGACGGTCCTCAAAGAACAAGGTGTCTTTGTCATCAACTCGAAAGCACTTATACTTCGGAATGCTCTTGGCCACACCTTTCTTCACTTTCTTCACCATAGCATCAAGAAGCTACGTTTGGCGAACCTGATCTTCCAGAGTCGGAGAGACTTGAAGATTGGCAAGAAATCCTTGCAGAATCATCTGAAGGTTGAGCTTGCAGAAGGCTTCACAAAGCTCGGGTTGAAGAGGCTTCAAGATGAGACTATTGTAGTACGCCTTATGGCTGAGCGCGTTTGCAATGACATTTGCCTTCCCAGGAGTATACTCAATGCTTGGATTGAAGTCCTCAAGCATTTCCACCCAACGAGACTGCCGAAGATTAAGATTGGGTTGAGTGAAAATGTACTACAAGCTCTTGTGATCGGTGTACACCTCAACTGGTCTACCCAACAACAAATGCGTCCAAGTCATTAGAGCATGCACAACTGCCGCCAACTCGAGATCATGAGTGGGGTAGTTCTTCTCGGCAGGCTTCAACTGACACGAGGTATAAGCAACAATCTTCTTATCTTGCATGAGAACACCACCAAGACCTTGGAGAGAAGCATCACAGAATACTTGGAAAGGCTTGGACTGCTCAGGAGGAACAAGAACTGGAGCTGAAGTCAGTCTCTGCTTGAGCGTATTGAATGCCACATCACACTCAGGAGACCAAACATACTTGACATTCTTCTAGAGGAGATTGGGCAGAGGCTTAGCAATTTGAGAGAAGTTCTCCATGAATCTTCTGCAATAACTAGCAAGCCCGAGGAAACTCCGAAGCTGCTTCACATTTTGAGGAGGTTCCCACTTCATGATTGCCTCAACTTTCTCAGGATGCACTTTAATTCCCTCGGTAGAGATCACATGCCCAAGGTACACCACTTCATTGAGCCAAAACTCACACTTAGAAAACTTGGCATAGAATCGATGCTCCCTTAACTTGTCCAGCATAAGGCGAAGATGCTCTGCATGGTCTTCTTCTGTCTCCGAGAACACAAGGATATCATCCAGATAGACCAAGATGAATTCATTCTTGAAAGGAGAGAAAATGAAATTCATCATCCTTGAGAAGGTTGGAGGAGCATTAGCAAGACCAAACGACATGACGGTGTACTCGTAAGAGCCAAAACTCATCCTGAAAGCGGTCTTAGGAATGTCTTCTTCGCGAATGCGAAACTGATGATAACCCATGCGAAGATCAAGCTTCGAGAAAACCTTGGCACCTTTAAGTTGCTCAAACAACTCGTTGATGTTGGGAAGTGGGTACTTGTTTCTGATTGTCTTTTTGTTCAATGGACGGTAGTCGACAGAAAGACGATCTGTGCCATCTTTCTTCTTGACAAACAAAACACCACAACCCCATGGAGAAGAACTTGGTTTGATCAGGCCCAGACGTTCTTGCTCATCTAGCTGCTTCTTCAACTCTTTCAGCTCTTCGGGGCCAAGTTTATACGGGCGCTTACAAACCGGTTCAGTTCCGGGCTCGAGATCAATCACGAACTCGACTGGTCGGTGCGGAGGCATTCCTGGCAATTCTTCTGGAAAGACATCTTCACACTCACAAATCACCGGAATTTGAGAAATCGTCGAGATTTCACCCTTCTCATTAAGAGCAAAGAGACGGATTGTGTCATCACGAGCCGCGAAAATAATCACGTCTTCTAAAGGATGAGTTAGCTTGACTTCTTTTGCATTGCAATCAATATGAGCTTTATTCATAGCCAGGAAGTCCATGCCCAAAATGAGATCAATATCGGAATTACCGAGAACAATAGGAGAAGCCAGAAAAGAATAATTTCCCATCTTGATGGAAACATCTGGACCCACCACATTCGAACTCATCAATTTGCCCGGGGACACAACCCGAAAAGAACTAGGAAGGACTACTGAATTCAAATCATGCTTCGAAGCAAAAGGTCTAGAAATGAATGAATGCGATGCACCAGAATCAAATAGCACTTTTGCAGGAATAGAATTAACTAAGAGATTACCCATAATCACATCATGAGACTGCTCTGCTTCAGCTGCATTCACCATATTCACCCGGACCGACTTGGGATTATGCTTCACCATAGCATTGCCTGGAGGCTTGACAGGAGGAGGAGGCGGAAGATGCCGCTGGTTCCACTTGTTTGCATAGTGGCCCTTCTGGCCACACTTGTGACAAGTCACCTCAGAAAGCGGACGAACATTGCCTGGAGGAGGAACAAGAACTGCCTTGGACGCCTGGGGTCTCTGCTGAAATCCTGGGTTGGGTGGGTGGGAAGAACCACGACCACCGAAATTCTTATGTTGCTGAGGAGGACGAAACGGAGGAGGATTTGGCACCCAATACTTCTGCTGCTTAGGAACCATCCGAGAGCTGGAAGAAGACGAATATGAATCCCTTGAACGCTTCCTTGAGTTCTCCAACTTGAGCTGAGTTTCCTCGACCTTCAAAGCCATGTTGTAGAACTGATCGAACTCACGAGGCTCTTGAAGAACTAGACCTGGCAGAAGCTCATCCTTGAGACCACCTCTGAACTGATAGATCATAGCCTTGTCATCTGGAACATCTTGCTTAGCATAGCGGGCTAGATTCTGGAACTCAATGTTGTACTGATAGACAAACTTGCTTCCCTGCTTCAGGTGCCTGAACTTCTCACGCATCTCCTCGACAAAGCTTGTCGGAATGTAATGAGCCCTGAAGTCACGACGGAAATTGTCCCAAGTAACAACACGATCGCCCCTGGAATCCTTGTACTGCTGCCACCAATCAGCTGCTTGAGCCTTGAGCTGGAACGATACAAATCTTACAAAGTCCTCTGGCTTGATATTGCTGCACTCAAATGATTACTCGTATCACGAAGTCAATCATCAGCATCAAAAGGCTGCTCACAACAGGTGAAAGACTTGGGCTGGTTGGCAAGGAAATGATTGAGCGTCACAAACTGAGGTTGATTCTGAAAATTCCCTTGAAAAGCTTGCTGACCCTGCTCCCTTTCTTGCAACAGCCTGAGCAACATCTGAGTGTTCACATTGGTTGCAGCCATCACAGCTTGCCAAGCTTCTGGAGGAGGAGGTGGCGGCGGCGGGGGTGGTGGTGGAGATGGAACATCAGCCTGCTCCTCATCACGACCCGGATTGTTGCGACTTGATGGAGCCATCCTGTAGATGGACAAAACACATCAGCACCGCATTGAGAAGATGAATTGAAAGCTGAATCAAATGCCCTAAAGAAATTGAACAAATAACAACACAACCTTCCTACTGAAAAATTAGTAAGAATGCTTCTTCGGTTTATGATAACATCATGAGATATAAGAAGCCACTTGCAATAACACAAAGGTATTGAGCTAAGTGCTCAGACAAATGTATATGCCCACATACATCTGAAGAAGATGATCCTAGATAGCTACAAGATTTCCTACCTAAGAACTTCCGAAAACTTTCTGGTTATGCAATCCGGTGTGGGGGATACAAGGAGGAAATATCTCACACAACTAGCAATCCTACACCCCAACTGTATCCATCCTTCAACACATAACCTGAGGCTTTCACAAATTCATCTAACTCGAATCCTCGAACTCACAACGATACTAAACCATGGTGGTACCCCGGGCGCCTCCCCAGTACTGGGTGACTCCAACCTTATCTCACCACGACACGTATTGAAGTAATTTCGAACACTCTCCGTCCTGAGATATCAAAGAAGTTGAATGATAATGATGTGCCAACATTCCCTGGAGCTTGACTCCCCGGAAGAAATCAAGCCAGAGAGGAGGCACCAAGACAGAACCCTGTCACATTGGTATCATATAGACTCCAAAATACCCGCATGATCCTAAATTTTTTTGAGCGAGAAGAGGAGTAGAATCAAAATTCCTAAGTCGAATACCTCACCAGAGCATAGACGAGGAGTAACAAGAATCCTACTCTCCGATATAACTAGACTCAAAATATTTTTTGACTAGACTCGACTCGGCCAAATTCGATCAAGCAAAGGCTCCTATGGTCGTATGGCTCTGAATACCAACTTGTCACGCCCAAGATGCGTGCCTATCCATTTTAAGGCACGAGGACCTCGCAAGGGATAGAGGCGCATCTTGCCGTTCGCAAGTATAGAATCATTGCATCATACATTACAGAAGAGATGCGTATACAAGTTGGCTTACACTCGCCACATAATAAATTACAATTCCACACAGAGTTCAAATCATCAAGATGAAGACAGGGTCCGACTACAGACGAAATCAAACAATAAAATAGATGCAAATGATACTATCTCGCTATCCCAAAGATCACGACCATGGGCCCCTACTCATCTGGACAAGTCACGTACATCCTGCCTCTCTCTTCATCATATTCCCACTGGAGCTGGGTCAGATCATCCTTCACGAACTCATTTGTACCTGTACCTGGAGTGTTGTAGTAATCTATGAGCCACAAGGATTCAGCAATCAAGCGCCCGGGTACCAAGACTATTCAAGCTTAAATGATTGGTTGGGGTATGTGTTTAGTCTGCAGCAGCACTAAGCATTTATGGTGACTATACTTACGTAACATGAAAATAAATATGAGTGGTCTACGATGAGCGATCAAATCTAGTATGACCTCTATGAGATCCTGAACACTTACTTACGTCAATCATAACCCCATCATGTTCTCTCTCGGATCATGTTCACGAGCAGAGACGATCACGGTTACTCACACAGTAGTTGTATTTTATTAGAGTTTACTTCAAGTTAACTATAACCAGGTGTTAAACAAATATCCAAGTTGCCACATAACCGCGGGCACGACTTCTCAAAAAGATTTAACCCTACAAGGGTGCTCCAACTAGTCCATCACAAATAACCACACTCCGCGGGAATAGCCACGACCACGGATCTCATGATCGTCATAGGTAACTCCGAAGGAATTCCAACACCCCGAGATAACCCGAAGAAAGTCAGACTCCACACGCAAGACATTCGATAAAGGTAAAACAAATCCAGCAAGACCACCCGACGTGTCGACGAACCCGATAAGAGCCGCGTATCTCATTCTCAGGACATGACGGATAAGCTACGTGTACGGAGGCCTGATAGAAATCTCCCAGGTTGCCCTGGTTTGGCCCCGCACAGTGCTCTAGTTTGGACCAACACTCATGAGGAGCACTGGCCCGGGAGTTGATTAATTATCCACGGGGTTGCAAAGCCCTATGCAAATTTTTATTAAGTTATTAAGCAAATGTAGTACCAATGTTGGGCCTTGCCAGACAAGTTTTAATCTCAACCGAATAAACAAGGGGGTCCCCATAACAACCCCAAGCGTGTTAGGAGCACAAAATATGGAAAACATAACACCGGTAACAAGAACTATGGCGGTAACAGCGGAACAAAACACCTAGAAAAGTCCAAGCCTTCCACCAGTACCAAGATATATATGTGCATTAAATTAAATAACAGATAATATTGATATGCCAAATCCATGTTATCACATGGAACAACCTGAACCTGCAACTAAGAACGCTATAAGAGGGGCTGAGCAGCGGTAACTTAGCCAATCAAAGGTTTGCTAGGATGTGGAGGGTTAGAGGCTATCATGGCAATCAGGAGGCTGATATTCAAGTGGTAGGTAGTGCAATTGTAATGATAAGAGCAAGAAACTAGCAAGCGAAAATAGTATCGGGATCCGGGTACGATCATCTTGCCTGTTGGTTCTTCAGTGGAACAAGTAGCGGGATCCTCGTAGTTGTACTCGCCTAGCTCTTCGTACTCAGGTTCAACGTTGGTGTCTACCCAAAAGAAACAGCAAGAGTAAACAAACAACCATGGTGCAATGCACAAACCAGAATGATGCATTCCTAGGTGAAGAGTTTTAGCATGGCAATCCTAACTAGTCATATTTCACATGGAAGAATTGGATATTAGTGAATCTGGACAGAACCTTATTTTAAGTTATTTAGATATGCATGAACATGGCAAATATGGGTGCATCACAAGAAAACAATGGAAATGCATAAGAAGAACGTAAGAAACGGAGCTACGGTTCTCACGATACGCTCACGACAAGGTACGAAGGCAAAACACAAGACAAACAATACCATGGGCTAATCCTTGGCATTCCAAGGTAGACACTGGTTAGGCAATGAAAAAACAACCACAATAGACTCAAATATCAAGCAAAACCATGGAGTATAGCTCCCACAAGTCACAAAATAATAAAACAAACAATCTGCCACAAAACAGCAACATAGCAACTTACACAGCCCACAACTTGAGCTACAGGAATCCTACAGCCACAAACAAGGCATTGACAGAAACTACATAACATGCTTATCAAATTATCCAACTACACAATCTGGAAAGGAGGCACACATCAATAAGCATGAAGCCATCAAGTTGGCAAGATGAACCAGTTTTCTGGGACTGTGAAAATAACAGTTTTCTGGAATCTGAGTTAATCTGGTAGCATGTTGAAAGCATAAGTTAAAGGTGCTAGAGACCACCTATTGGCATGACAATTAACAGGATGGTAGTAGACAACATCTACTCCAAAATACTAGCTTTGAGCATGAGCTAATTCTCAACATAGCACAAGATGTCAACCACTCTACATGGCATAAAAATAACAGCAGACTCTCAGACTTGGAAATATTTAGCATGGTGAAAACAAAGACATCAAGTTAGCTACTTTACAGCATGTTTCCCACTTATATGTGGAATTCTCATATTAAACAAAAATAACATGACATAATAGATATAAAACACTAGCACTTCCATGTTGGCACATGTCCCAAAGCAAGCATGGATTAAATCATGCAAAAATGACAATGTAGCATCACAGCGGAAAATGACAGTTTTATAAACTTGCTCAAAAGTGAAATATGAAAGCACCAATGGATTCATTGGCTCTTTCTACCCCAAAAACATGTGTCATACTCATATGACCATGTGAAGCAACATGGCACAATATACTAGCAAGCAACCATCCACTCAGTTATAAGTTAAAACTTACTCTAAATGGACATGAGCATAAAAGGACATAACCAGATTTGGAACTTAGTTTAGCATGGAAATTATCTAATAGTCCACAAAACATTCATATATCATCATAGGGTATGACAAATGGAGGAAAGGACCCACTTTCCACCCACACACATACACTCTACCACACCACTACACAAGCCTACACACGCATGCTCCATATGCCTAAGGGCATATGAGCACAAGCTCTCTCATGAACACACCACCATGAGGGGGGTGTTCATCCACACACATACTCACATACACAAGCCCATGTGTATGGGTGTTCATCCACACACACATGCACTCACACATATGCACAAGTGCACATATGCCTATACATATGCATAGGACTACACACTCTCACACACACTCACTCACAAACACACATGCATGTGCACACACACATGCACTACACATACATATGTGTGTATGCATCAAGCACACACATACACTTGCACATATATACGTAACAAAAAAGAAAATAAAAACCCTACAGATGCTGGTTTTTATCTACACACACAACACATATAGCAAAAGGAAAAGAAAAACAAAAATAAAAGAAAAGAAAACCAGATAAGGGGGAGGGGTTCGGGCTTTGAACCCCCGACCTCCTGGTCGTTCCCACCGAGCCACACCACTGAGCTACGTGCGCGGTTGTTAACAAAGGAGGCGACACTGCTCTCTAATACACGCACACACACACGAACCTGACGAAACTGAAAACCCAGAACACCTCCGACAACAGAGAACGGCGACGACAATTCCGACGAGCACACGACACTAGCGGCGGGGGGGGGGGGGGGGGACGGAACAGAGGAAGCATCATCTACGAGGGGTGCATCCCCACATATAACTCCGACGAGCACCCAAGGCAATGCCACCTGCAACTACAGCGAAGCTTCGGCGGAAACGAGCACGGGCTCGTCGGGCATGACGAGCTCACGCATGCATCAGGACAGAGTGGGGGGGGCACGGAGGATGTCGTGGTTTTATCACGGCAGATGTCCGGGTGAATGGACTTGGATTCGAGGCCATCGCTAACGTGATGGACTCAAAGGGGTTGATCGGGACGAAGGACACGAGTTTACCCAGGTTCGGCCCCTCAAGTCGAGGTAATAGCCTACGTCCTGCTTGTTCTTGTATTGCTTGTTGTATCGATTACAAGGGAGCTAAGGCTTGACCCAATTCTCGATTCCCTAATCTCTAAGTCGCCCCGGGTCTGCCTTTATATAAGAGGTCAGGACCACGGGTCTTTACAATAGTCTAACCGAGTTTCGTTGTCTATCTGAGTCTTACTCTATCTTCTTGTCCAAACTGTCTCCGAGCGGCTTACACGCCGAGGTCTTCTCAGTCCGGGCCACCTGGCGGCCCACACCATGAGCCGCCTATCTTCATGGGCCGTAGGCTTTACGGCTCACCCTCGGGCCGGCTTACGAGCCATTAACATGACCTGGAGCCTTCAAGGGCGGGTCATATCGCGGGGTTATATCCCCCACATTAGGCCCCAGGTTGAATTGAGATTGCTCACTTCATCCTTCTCTTCTGCTCTTTGGCGAGTCGCCCGGTGATGACCCGGCGTGACGTCACGAGATCTGCTGATGTACCACTGAATCTTTTATTAAATGGTCAGCCCGAAAATCGAGGCGTCTGCCTCGGTTAAATGGTTTCTGTCGCCTAGATTTTCGTGCCTGCCTCGTCTTCTCTTTAAATAAGACCTGTTGCGGGGGAAACTTTCCTTCTCCTGCTCTCCCTTCGTCTTCTTCCCTTCATCGTCTCTGCTCCAGCGCTCCCTGCTCTGGCGCCGTCTTCTCATTGTCGTCAACCAGGCCGCTGCATCAACCTGAGTCGTACCAGAGTCTCTTCCGCGTCCGCCGCTCCATCATCGGTAAGTCCAAGCTCCCCCTAGATCCATCGCCACCATAGTAGGGTTCGCGGGAAGCTCCGCCGTCGCCGCTCGGGCTCCTCCATCGCCACCGTTAGGGTATTCCGACGCCGTCGACGTCTTTAGCGCGCGTTCCCGCCGTGCCGCTGCGTACAAGGCAGGCGTGCGCAATGCGCGTACCGTCGTGGCTCTATGTCATTCTTCTCTGTTCCGCCTGTTCTTCGCTAGTTCTAGAAATAAGAACCTATTTTCCTGTTTTTGTAGATCCATAATTGCAGCGGTAGTTTGTGAAACCTGTTTTTCAGGACTTAGCCAATTTTCGCTCCTCCTTTGTTTGTTGAACCTCCAAACCTCTCCGGCTCTCATCAGCCGGACTATGGTGTAGTATTTGTAGAGACCTTAAAATTGTAAGCTGTCACAGATATTGCTTGCTCTTAACTCGTCGCGTATTTAATTTTACACAGTCTTTTAGCCGCCACCATGTCCCGCGCTTCCAACTCATGCAACTGGGTCGGATCTTGCGTCACAGAAGAGTACTTAACGGATTTTGTTGACACGGGCACTCTTCCTTCCAAGGAGGTCCTTCGCTGGCGGGTTCCAAGTGACGAGACTCGGCCCTCTCCGCAAAAAGGAGAGGTAGTAGTTTTCTCTGACCATATCGAGCGAGGGTTCGTGCCGCCCGGCTCTAAATTCTTCTGTGACATTCTCCATTTGTACAAGCTTCACCCTCAAGACTTGGCCCCCAACTCCGTTTCAAACATATGCAATTTCCAAGTGCTCTGCGAAGTCTACCTGTAAATCAAGCCGTCTGTGGGGTTGTTTCGAGAGTTCTTATACGCCAACCGCCAAACCGAAATGAAAGGCGGTCTGAGTCTGGAACTTGGCGGTATTTCCATTCAACGACGCAGAGACATCATCTTTCCGGCTGCGCAGATGCCGAGTCATCTAAAGGATTGGAACAAGACTTAGTTCTACTGCAAGGACACCTCTCCTGAAAATGAGCGCCCATTGCTGGGTTATCGTCCCTCCCGGCTCAGGATAGATTCAGAGCTTCCTGGCCGGCTCTCAGTTTCAGAGCGTGCCAGGTATGAGCCGGCTCACACCAAGATCAAGGCACTCATGGCCAACGGTTTGACTGGACTGGATTTGATTCGCTGCTAGATTTCATGGCGGATCATGCCGTTAAGCCGTAGAAGCCAGCTTATGTGTGAATATGAAGGCAAGTATGACAACTCCTTGTGCTTCAGTCAATCAACCCTGACAGAGGATGACATCACCACTGTCATCTGGAGCCTTGTTCATGAAGCCTTCGGCTCATGCAACGCCATTGGCCTGGCGCCTTTTAGCGTCAACAATCCGGCTCGAGATGTAAGTCAATTTCTTTCCATCCGTCTCTTGGATTTTTGTTTGTACCTTGCTGATCTATTACTCTTCCCCAGTTTATTTTCGCAGGCCGACTCTGATTTCTGGAAGAAGGAGTACGTCCCTCCTCCGAAGAAGCTCAAGAAGAAGGCCCCAGCCAAGAAGCCAAAGAAAGACGCCCCGCGAGAGGAATGGTTCGACCCGCCACCGTCATCCAGTTCAGAGGTAAAAATTTAGTTGTTTGCTTGATTTTTTGCCTTCTTGTTTTACCAATGCTTGTTTTACTCATAGGATGATGTGGAGACCAGCCGCGCCAATGCCCCTGAGGTAAACTATGTTTCTTCCGGCTCAGAGTATTTTGTCCCCCGAAAACCGCGGTGGGTTACCAGAAAAGTTCCTCTTTCTCATCCTCTCGCTTACCTGGTTCCCAACTTTCTTTTGAAAAAGCAACAACATGCTGAACGTCGCCAGACCCGGAGCGTCGGCTCCACTGAGCTTATGTCCGGCTTGCCGAACTCGCCGGCTCCGAAGAAACGCCACGTAGAGGTATGTGTTCCTGTTTGATTCATCTCTCTTTATAACCTTGGTACTATCTCATCTTTCTTAAATTTGATCTCAGAAATCGCCCTCTTCCGGCGAATCTTCGGCGACCGCTCTGCCGCCTCCCAAGATCAACCCACTATAAGTGTTTTTCTACTATAACATCCGATTCTTTGTAGGGTAGTAATATCCTTTGGATTCTGATCTTTCTATCTTGTAGTGCTCAAGCCAAACGTTGGAAGATCAACAAGCCCTCACCCGGCCCTGCTGCTCAAGAGCCGGAGCAAGAACAACCGAAGGAGCCACAACCGGATGTAAATCTGCCAATTGCCTCCACTGAGCCGGCTGATGAAGATATCATCCCGAAGAGCCCTCTAAGGGGTCCTTCGAAACTGCCAAGTCTTGCAAGACCACTGCAACTCCGGAAGTCACGATCACCGGTTCTGCTTCTCAGTCTCCTCCGGCTCACGTGCCGACCAGACATAAAGAGTCGGATGAGGCCTACAAGAAGCTGGACTTCGACTCTTCTTTTGAGAAGATGACGGCCAAAGAACTCCACGCCGGGTATATGAACTGGCTTTCTACCAGCCGAGATCTAGAACTTCGGTTGGTCAACTTGATGAAGCTAAAATATGAGGTACTCCCCCACTTGCTATAACCTTACTTAGCCCCCAAGGGCCGGTTCTATTCTAGCTTAAGAGTTGAACCGGGTCTTTTCTGATCCTCTGTTAGAAAATCCAAATCCATTGCCCCCAAGGACTGACTCAAACTTGATAAAGTTGAGTCGGAGCTTTAATCTAGATAGCCTGAAGAACCACTTGTAACCCCCAAGGGCCGGCTCAAACTTGATAACGTTGAGTCGGAGCTTTTAGTATAAGTCAATTTGAAGAGCCATATTGTAGCCCACAAGTTCCGGATTAACTTTGACGAAGATGAGCCGAAACTATACTGATTTCTCAAAGATCAAATATACATTAGCCCCCAAGTGTCAAACATATTGCTTGCAATCTGCTTGAGACTTGTATAACTTTGTCTTTAACCTTCATCATTTGATACGATTTCCATTCTGGCGACTTATTCTGTTTTTTGATATGTCGCAGGAAGCCTTAAATGAAGCCGAGTCGCGATTGATGGACCTGAAGACCAACCTGGCGGCTCAACAAGAAGCCCGCAGCGTCGCCGATGAAAAGTGCCGGCTTCTCTCTGAAGAGCTGGCCACAATCAAGGCCGATTTTGCTGCTCTTAAGGAGTCAGCTGAATTTGAGAAGACCGCCTTGACCCAACGGGCGGTTGACGCCGACCAACGGTTGATAGCTGTGGCGGATGAACTCCAAGGTTTGAAGCGCCACATAAGCAAAATTTCAGCCGCCCTCTTTGGTAAGCTTTTGACAACTTTGTGTTTCAAATGGCTTCATCTTTAATTAGACTGGCAACTCATCTGAATTGTCCGGTTTATACAGGTCCTAGGAGCCGGCAGTTGGCTTCTGATAGCCTGCTGCCGTTGAAGGCCATCTATACCTTAACTGAGAAGTTGTACTATGGTGCAATCTCCACTATCAAGGCCATGCAATATAAGGATAAAATTCCGGCAACTCTCAGGGGTGTCTTAGAGATCTTCTCCACCATGCCGAAACAGATCGCCGAACTCAAGAAATCAGCCGCCCGCCAAGGGGCCATTGCGGTCATCAGCCGAGCTTTGGCCTTTGCTCCGGGCCTAACAGCCGCCGAGATGATGGAGGGCTTCCCTTCAAGAAAATATGATGGCTCGGAGTTTACTGACGCTGACTATAGCCGGTGCATGAAGGAGTCCCGGGTGTTAGCTTTTGTCTTGGCGGAGGAGGCTGATCTGTCAACTTATCAAGCAACCTATGACCCGGAGAAGAAGAGAGTCTGCGGTCCTTTGTACGAGTGCAAAGACTTGACGCCTGCTCGGAGTAAGGACCTCTTTGCTCCAGATCTTGACCCGTCACCTTATTTCAAAGACTCTTTTGCGGCTCTAACGAACTGCAATTGGGATTTGGACAACCTCCAGATCTTGGCCACAGAAGAGCCGGCGCAGGATGACCCATCAGCTAATTAACTTCTGCTTTAAGAACTTGTATCAGCTTGACCCACCGTGTGGCGGCTGAAAAACTTGTCTAAAATTTTGATCTCCTGTGGGAGTGTAATACCTAGATGAAACTTGTCTGAAACTTGTCATGATGTTTTTATTTGATGATCCGGTTTTTGGCTGCCATTCGTCCTTGTATGCTTTGAATCATTTAGACTTGCCTTGTCATCATAGAAGACACCTGCAACCAAGATTAGGCAAGCTACACCTGAAGGTGGTGACTCTTTTTGGTAATTACGGCTAATCTGGTCAGCCGGAGATGGCATAACGCCTGGATGATAAGGCCTTTTAGAAGATACACCCGGAGGTAATAATATGGCGTAAACGCCGGCAGATAAGCATTATAAGCTGTACCCGAAGGTAAGAAGCCGCCCTCGCCGCGGCTAATTTTCCTTAGTCGGATTTTTATAAGAACAACTAATAGGCGTTAGAAGCTGTATCGGAAGGTAAGAAGCCGCCGTTGACCGCAGCTAATTTCCTTAGCTGTTTTTACATGGACTTACGCTGGCTAATAGGCATTAGAAGCTGTACCCGGAGGTAAGAAGCCGCCGTTCGTGGGTCATGAGATGTTAGCTACCCGTCGGTAAAAAATCTCTCATAACCACGGCTAAACTGGTTAGCCGGAGATGGCATAAAGGCGGCTGATAGGGTGTTAGAAGCGGTACCCGTCGGTAAGAAGCCTCCCTCAGCAATTACGGCGTGACCTGCCCGCGGATAGGCGTTAGAAGCTGTACCCGGAGGTAAGAAGCCGCCCTCACCACGACTCATTTTCCTGAGCCGGTTTTTGTTTTATAGCATAAAGCCTGGTGCCGCGGCTCATTTTCCTGAGCCAGGATTTTGTGGCATAACGCCTGGTGTCGCGACTCATTTTCCTGAGCCGGGATTTTGTGGCATAACGCCTGGCTGATAGGCATCTACTGCCGTTTGCCAATCTCAGTTGATGTATCAACCGGAATACTGTGTAATCTTTTCCCATATGAAGATGCGTGAAACAACAGAGGCTTCTTTATTTATACATCTACGATATGTACAATGATAGTGTACAATGGTGGGTCTCGATACCCTTTAAGTGAAATAGGGCCGGAGATGCGCGATGTTCCATGGCCGACGGGTCTCCTGACCCGCTGTATCTCAGTCATTTCGAATATCAATGAGATAATATGACCCGTTGTTGAGATTTCTACTGACCACAAAGGGTCCTTCCCATGGAGGTGACAACTTATGCATATTTGTCTGGTCTTGAATCAGCCGGAGCACCAAGTCACCCTCCTGGAATGTTCGGGTCTTAACCCTGCGGCTGTGATAGCGGCGCAGGTCTTGTTGATAAATCGCTGATCGGGCCACTGCTAACTCTCGTGCCTCTTCCAAAGCATCTAATGCGTCTTGGCGTGCTGTCTCATTGTCTGTCTCTGTTGGGGAACGTCGCATGGGAAACAAAAAATTTCCTACGCACACGCAAACCTATCCATGGTGATGAGCATCTACGAGAGGGAGAGTGGATCTACGTACCCTTGTAGATCGCTAAGCGGGAAGCGTTAAGAAACGCGGTTGGTGTAGTCGAACTTCTTCGCGATCCAAATCGCCGAGCGTCCCGCGATCCAATCACGAACCGTCCCGCGAACACATCATGATCCGTCCCGTGAACTCATCACGATCCGTCTCACGATCTTGATCACGATCTGTCCCGCGAACTCATCACGATCCGTTCCGTGATCACATCACGAACCGTCTCGCGATCTCGATCACGGTCCTTCCGATCTAGCGCCAAACGGACGGCACCTCCGCGTTTAGCACACGTGCAGCTTGATGACGATCTCCACCGTCTCGATCTAGTGAGAGGAGGTGGAGAGGAGAGAGAGTTCACCGGCAGCGTGACGGCGCTCCGGTGATGGTGGCGGAGCAATTCCGGCAGGGCTTCGCCTAAGCGCTGCGGAACTACGATCTAGAGGAGAGACTATGCACCGGTGGAACGGGTAGCACGTGGCCGGAAATTCTGTCCAAAAACCACCCAATCCACTAGTATATATAGGAGGAGAGGAGAGGAGAGGCAGCCAAGGCCTTTGGGTCGGCCGAAATAGGAGGTGGGAGCAATCCTACTTCACCTCCAATCCTAGTTGGAGTAGGATTGCCTCCTATTGGCTGATTTTCCACTTTTTGCTTTAGGACTTTCTCTCCTGCGCCATGGGCCTTTGTGGCTGTTTTCCCAGCCCACTAAGGGCTGGTTATTATTCTCCCACGGCCCATGGACCTCTTGGGGTCGAAATACCCCTCCCGGAGGTCCCTCGGTACACTACCGGCACTCCCGGTACACTACCGATACTCCCGGTACACTACCGATGAGCCCGAAACTTTTCCGGCGACCAAACTGGGACATCCTATATATGAATCTTTACCTCTGGACCATTCCGAAGCTCCTCGTGACGTCCGGGATCTCATCCGGGACTCCGAACAACCTTCGGTCACCACCATACATAACTCTACACTACCGAAACGTCAACGAACCTTAAGTGTGCAGACCCTGCGGGTTCGAGAACTATGTAGACATGACCGAGACACCTCTACGGTCAATAACCAATGGCGGGACCTGGACGTCCACATTGGTTCCTACATATTCTACGAAGATCTTTATCGGTCAAACCTCTATGTCAAGGATTCAGTTAATCCCGCATAATGTTCCCTTTGTTCTTCGGTATGTTACTTGCCCGAGATTCGATCGTCGGTATCTCCATACCTAGTTCAACCTCGTTACTGGCAAGTCTCTTTACTCGTTCCGTAACACAAGATCCCATGACTAACACTTAGCCACATTGCTTGCAAGGCTTGTTGTGATGTTGTATTACCGAGTGGGCCCTGAGATACCTCTCCGTCACACGGAGTAACAAATCCCAGTCTTGATCCATGCCAACTCAACAAACACCATCGGAGATACCTGTAGAGCACCTTTATAGTCACCCAGTTACGTTGTGACATTTGATACACACAAGGCACTCCTCCGATATCCGTGAGTTGCATGATCTCATGGTCATAGGAACATATACTTGACATGCAGAAAACAGTAGCAATAAACTGACACGATCATATGCTATGTTTGTAGTTTGGGTCTTATCCATCACATCATTCTCCTAATGATGTGATCCCGTTATCAAATGACATCTCATGTCCATGGCTAGGAAACCTTAACCATCCTTTGATCAACGAGCTAGTCCATTAGAGGCATACTAGGGACATGGTTTTGTCTATGTATCCACACATGCATTTAAGTCTCCGATCAATACAATTATAGCATGGATAATAAACGATTATCATGAACAAGGAAATATGATAATAACTAATTTATTATTGCCTCTAGGGCATATTTCCAACAGTCTCCCACTTGCACTAGAGTCAATAATCTAGTTCACATCACCATGTGATTCGCATTGTTATGAATCTAACACCCAATGAGTTTTGGGGCTCGATCATGCTTTGCATGTGAGAGAGGTCTTATAGTCAACGAGTCTGCGATATTTAGACCCGTGTGTACTTTGCAAATCTCTATGTCAAACCGTAAACACTGCTACCACACTCCACTTGGTACTATTTCCAAATGGCTGCTCCACTATACGTATCCAGATTGCTACTACTAGTCATCTGGATAGGTGTTAAAGCTTGCATCGACGTAACTCTTTACGACGAACTCTTTATCACCTCCATAATCAAGAAACATTTCCTTAGTCCTCTGGTTACTAAGGATAATTCCGACCGCTGTCCAGTGATCCACTCCTGGACCACTCTTGTACCCCTTGACAGACTCATGGCAAGGCACACATAGGTGCGGTACACAGCATGGCATAATATAGAGGCTATGGCTAAGGCATAGGGGACGACGTTCGTCCTTTCTATTTCTTATGCCGTTGTCGAGCTTTGAGTCTCACTCAACTTCACACCTTACAAATCAGACGAGAACTATTTCTCTGGCTGATCCATTTTGAACTCTGTCAAAATCTTGTCAAGGTATGCACTCATTGAAAGTCTCATCAAGCATCTTGATCTATCTCTATAGATTTTGATGCTCAACAATTAGGTAGCTTTATCCAGGTCTTCCTTTGAAAAACACTTTTCAAACAACCTTTTATGCCTTCCAGAAATTCTACATTATTTCCGATCAACAATATGTCAACCATATATACTTATCAGAAACTCTACAGTGCTCCCACTCACTTTATTGCAAATACAAGTTTCTCGTAAACTTTGTATAAACTACAGAAACTTTGATCACCTCATCAGAGTGTATATTCCAACTCCGAGATGCTTGCTTCAGTCCATAGAAGGATCACTGAAGCTTGCTCATCTTTTAGCATCCTTAGGACTGACAAAACCTTCTGGTTGTATCACATACAACCTTTCCTTAAGTAAACCGTTAAGGAAACGATGTTTTGACATCCATCTGCCAAATTTCATAATTGAAAATGCAGCAACTGCTAACATAATTCCAACAGACTTTTAGCATCGCTACGAGTGAGAAAGCCTCATAGTAGTCAACTCCTTGAACTTGTCACAAACAACTTTGCAACAAGTCGAGCTTTACAAATGGTGACATTCACCATCAGTGTATGTCTTCATTCTAAAGGTCCATTTGTACTCAACGACCTGCCGTCTAACGAGCAAGTCTACCAAAGTCTATACTTGGTTTTCATACATGGATCCTATCTCGGATTTCATGGCCTCTAACCATTCGTCGGAATCCAGGCCCATCATCGCTTCTCCATAGCTCGTAGGTTCATCGTTGTCCAACAACATGATCTCCAAGACAGAGTTGTCGTACCACTTAGGAGCAGTACACATCCTTGTCGACCCATGAAGTTTGATAGTAACTTGATCCTGAAGCTTCATGATCATCATCATTAACTTCCTCTTCAACTAACATAGGCTTCACAGAAACATCTTTCTGCGCTGCGCTACTCTCTGGTTGAACAAAGGTTTAACAACCTCATCAAGTTCTATCTTCCTCCCACTCAATTCTTTCGAGAGAAACATTTCCTCGAGAAAGGATCCGTTTAAGCAACAAACACTTTGCACTAGGATCTGAGATTGAAGGTTCACCCAACTGATCTTAGGGTATTCTATGAAGATGCATTTGTCCGCCTTGGGTTCGACCTCATTAGGTGAAAACATTTTCCACACAAGTGTCACAACCCCAAATATTAAGAAATGACAGCTTAGGTTTCTATCAAACCATAATTCACACGGTGTCATCTCAACGGATTTAGATGATGCCCTATTTAAAGTGAATGTAGTTGTCTCTAATGCATAACCCCAAAAATTATAGTAGTAAAACGATAAGAGACATCACAGTATGCACTATATCAATAGAGCATGACTATGATGTTCGGACACACCATCACACCATGGTGTTCCAGGTAGCGTTAGTTGTGAAACAAATTTCACATTGTCTTAAGTTGTATGCCAAACTCGTAACTCAGATATTCACCTTCACGATCATATCGTGGTCATTTTTATCTTCTTGTCACGATGATCTTTAAACTTCACTCTGAATTTGCTTGAACCTTTCAAACGATTCAGACTTGTGTTTCATTAAGTAAATATACACTATATGTACTCAAATCATCAGTGAAGGTAAGAAAATAACGATATCCACTGCACGCTACAAGACCCACTAGATTGCATACATCAACATGTATCATTTCCAATGAATCACTTGCCCGCTCCATCCAACGGGGTCCTTTAGTCATCTTGCCCAAGAGGCATGGTTCGCATGTCTCAACCGATTCGAAATCGAATGAGTCCAAATATCCGTCAGCATGGAGTTTCTACATGCGCTTTATACCAATATGACATTTAGCGGGCAGTGCCACAAGTATGTGGTACTATCATTATTAACTTTGTATCTTTTGACATCAATGTTATGAATATGTGTACTACTACGATCAAGATTTCAACAAACCATTCTCACTGGGTGCATGACCATTGAAGGTATTATTCATGTAAACAGAATAACCATTATTCTCTAACTTAAATGAATAACTGTATTGCAATAAACATGATCTAATCATGTTCAAGCTCAACGCAAAACACCAAATAACATTTATTTAGGTTCGTCACTAATCCTGAAGGTAAAGAGAGCGTGCGATGTTGATCACATCAACCTTGGAAACACTTCCAACACATATCGTCACCTCACCCTTAGCTAGTTCTCCTTTATTCCGTAGCTTTTATTTCGAGTTACTAACATTTAGCAACCGAACCGGTATCCAATACCCAGGTGCTACTAAGAGTACTAGCAAGGTACACATTAATAAATCGTATATCAAATATACTTCTATTAATGTTGCCAGCCTTCTTATCTACCAAGTATCTAGGGTTGTTCCACTTCAGCGACCGCTCACCTCATAACAGAAGCACTTAGTCTCGGGTTTGAGTTCAACTTTGGGTTGCTTCACCGGAGCAGCAACTGACTTGCTATCCATGAAGTTTCCCTCCTTGCTCTTGCCCTTCTCGAAACTAGTGGTTTGATTAACCATCAACACTTGACACTCCTTCTTGATTTCTACCTTCACGGTGTCAAACATCGCGAACAACTCAGGGATCAACATTTCTTTCCCTGGCATTTTATAGTTAATCACCAAGTTCTAGTAGCTCAGTGACAGTGACTTGGAGAACTACATCAATCACTATCTTATCTGGAAGATCAACTCCCACTCGATTCAAGCGATTGTAGTACCCAGACAGTCTGAGCACATGCTCAACGATTGAGCTATTCTCTTTCATCTTGCAGGCAAAGAATCTCGTTGGAGATCCTATATCTCGCAACTCGGGCACGAGCCTGAGATCACAATCTCAGCTCTTAGAACATCTCATATGTTCCGTGACGTTCAAAACGTTTCGGAGCCTCAATTCTAAGCCGTAATGCATGACGCACTAAACTATCAAGTAGTCATCGAAACGTGCATGTCAGATGTTCACAACATCTACAGACGACGCTAGATGGGGTGGCGCACCGAGCGGTGCATTAAGGACATAAGCCTTCTGTGCAGCAATGAGGACAATCCTCAGATCACGGACCCAGTCCGCAATTTTGCTACCAACATCTTTCAATTCTATTTCTCTAGGAACATATAAAAATACAAGGGAGCTACAACGCAAGCTAGTAATCTACAACATAATTTGGAAAGACACTTTGACTATGTTCATGATAATGAGTTCAATTAATCATATTACTTAAGAACTCCCACTCAAATTGACATCCCTCCGATCATTCGAGTGATACATGATCCAAATTTACCAACTCAAGTCCGATCATCACGTGAGTTGAGGTGGCTGCAATGGTGAACATCATCATGTTGATCATATCTACTATATGACTCATGTTCGACCTTTCGGTCTCTTGTGTTCCGAGGCCATGTCTGTACATGCTAGGCTCGTCAAGTTTAACCCGAGTGTTCTGCATGTGCAACACTGGCTTGCACCCGTTGTATGTGAACGTAGAGTCTATCACACCCGATCATCACGTGGTGTCTCAACACGACGAACTTTCGCAACGGTGCACACTCGGGGAGAACACAATTTAGCTTGAAATTAAGTGAGGCATCACCTTATAATGCTCCGTCGTCCTAAGCAAAATAAGGTGCATAAAAAGGATTAACATCACATGCAAATCATAAGTGACATGATATGGCCATGAACTTGTGCTTTTGATCTCCATCTAGAAAGCACCGGCATGATCTCCATCGTCACCGGCACGACACCATGATCTCCATCATCTTGATCTCCATCAACGTGTCGCCATCGGGGTTGTCACGCCCTACATGCTTCTACTACTATTGCTACCGTAGCGATAAAGTAAAGCATTACATAGCGCTTAATGATTGACACGCAGGTCATACAATAATTAAAGACAACCCTATGGTTCCTGCCGGTTGCCGTATTCAAGGACATGCAAGTCGTGAAATTCTATACATCACATGATCATCTCATACATCACATATATCTCATCATGTAATTGGCCATATCACATCACAACATACCCTGCAAAAACAAGTTAGACGTCCTCTAATTGTTGTTGCATGTTTTACGTGGCTGCTACGGGTATCTAGCAAGAACGATTCTCACCTACGCATAAACCACAACGGTGATACATAGATTGCTTTTCAACCTTCTCAAGGACCGCCTTTGTCGAATCCGATCCAACTAAAGTGAGAGAAACTGTCACCCGCAAGCCATCTAGGCAACAAGTTGCGTCGAGAGAACCGGTCTCTCGTAAGCGTACGAGTAATGTTGGTCCAGGCCGCTTCATCTCACAATCCCGCTGAACCAAAATACGACCAAGGGAGGAAGCAATCTAAGCATCAACGCCCACAAACCTTTTGTGTTCTACTCGAGATCTCATCGAACCATCAACCTAGCTCATGATGCCACTGTTGGGGAACGTCGCATGGGAAACAAAATTTTTCCCACGCACACGCAAACCTATCCATGGTGATGAGCATCTACGAGAGGGAGAGTGGATCTACGTACCCTTGTAGATCGCTAAGCGGGAAGCGTTAAGAAACGCGGTTGGTGTAGTCGAACTTCTTCGCGATCCAAATCGCCGAGCGTCCCGCGATCCAATCACGAACCGTCCCGCGAACACATCATGATCCGTCCCGTGAACTCGTCACGATCCGTCTCACGATCTTGATCACGATCTGTCCCACGAACTCATCACGATCCGTTCCGTGATCACATCACGAACCGTCTCGCGATCTCGATCACGGTCCTTCCGATCTAGCGCCGAACGGACGGCACCTCCGCGTTCAGCACACGTGCAGCTTGATGACGATCTCCACCGTCTCGATCCAGCGAGAGGAGGTGGAGAGGAGAGAGAGTTCACCAGCAGCGTGACGGCGCTCCGGTGATGGTGGCGGAGCAATTCCGGCAGGGCTTCGCCTAAGCGCTGCGGAACTACGATCTAGAGGAGAGACTATGCACTGGTGGAACGGGTAGCACGTGGCCGGAAATTCTGTCCAAAAACCACCCAATCCACTAGTATATATAGGAGGAGAGGAGAGGAGAGGCAGACAAGGCCTTTGGGTTGGCCGAAATAGGACGTGGGAGCAATCCTACTTCACCTCCAATCCTAGTTGGAGTAGGATTGCCTCCTATTGGCTGATTTTCCACTTTTTGCTTTAGGACTTTCTCTCCTGCGCCATGGGCCTTTGTGGCTGTTTTCCCAGCACACTAAGGGCTGGTTATTATTCTCCCACGGCCCATGGACCTCTTGGGGTCGAAATACCCCTCCCGGAGGTCCCCCGGTACACTACCGGCACTCCCGGTACACTACCGATACTCCCGGTACACTACCGATGAGCCCGAAACTTTTCCGGCGACCAAACTGGGACATCCTATATATGAATCTTTACCTCCGGACCATTCCAAAGCTCCTCGTGATGTCCGGGATCTCATCCGGGACTCCGAACAACCTTTGGTTACCACCATACATAACTCTACACTACCGAAACGTCACCGAACCTTAAGTGTGCAGACCCTGCGGGTTCGAGAACTATGTAGACATGACCAAGACACCTCTACAATCAATAACCAATGGCGGGACCTGGACGTCCACATTGGTTCCTACATATTCTACGAAGATCTTTATCGGTCGAACCTCTATGTCAAGGATTCAGTTAATCCCGTATAACGTTCCCTTTGTTCTTCGGTATGTTACTTGCCCGAGATTCGATCGTCGGTATCTCCATACCTAGTTCAACCTCGTTACTGGCAAGTCTCTTTACTCGTTCCATAACACAAGATCCCATGACTAACACTTAGCCACATTGCTTGCAAGGCTTGTTGTGATGTTGTATTACCGAGTGGGCCCTGAGATACCTCTCCGTCACACGGAGTAACAAATCCCAGTCTTGATCCATGCCAACTCAACAAACACCATCGGAGATACCTGTAGAGCACCTTTATAGTCACCCAGTTACGTTGTGAAGTTTGATACACACAAGGCACTCCTCCGATATCCGTGAGTTGCATGATCTCATGGTCATAGGAACATATACTTGACATGCAGAAAACAATAGCAATAAACTGACACGATCATATGCTATGTTTGTAGTTTGGGTCTTATCCATCACATCATTCTCCTAATGATGTGATCCCGTTATCAAATGACATCTCATGTCCATGGCTAGGAAACCTTAACCATCCTTTGATCAACGAGCTAGTCCATTAGAGGCATACTAGGGACATGGTTTTGTCTATGTATCCACACATGCATTTAAGTCTCCGATCAATACAATTATAGAATGGATAATAAACGATTATCATGAACAAGGAAATATGATAATAACTAATTTATTATTGCCTCTAGGGCATATTTCCAACAGTCTTAACGTAAGCCGCTACCCTTGGCGAGTCATGCCGGATGTCACTGAGTAAGACGACCTCGACGCCGTACACCATAAAGAAGGGCGTGAAACCTGTGGATCTGTTAGGGGTGGTTTTGATGCTCCATAAGACGGAGGGTAATTCTTCGACCCAACACCCAGGCGTTCGCTGCAAAGGAACCATATGTCGTGGTTTAATCCCTCTGAGAATTTCCTGATTGGTGCGCTTCGCCTGACCATTAGATTGTGGATGTGCCACGGCTGAAATGTCAAGCCGGATATGCTCTTCGTCATAGAATTTCTTCATAGCCCCCTTGGATAGATTTGTACCATTGTCAGTAATGATGCTGTGCGGGTAACCAAAACGGTAGACTAGTTTCTTAATGAATAGAACCGCTATAGCCGTATCACATTTGCTGACCGGCTCTGCCTCTACCCACTTGGTAAATTTGTCAACCGCCACCAGGAGGTGCGTTTTCTTGTCCTTGGATCTCTTGAAGGGCCCGACCATGTCCAGCCCCCAGACCGCAAACGGCCAAGTGATTGGTATCATCCTCAGTTCTTGAGCCAGAACATGAGCACGCCGGCCAAATTTCTGACAGCCGTCACACTTGCGGACTAAATCCTCTGCATCCTTGTGAGTTGTTAACCAGAAGAACCCATGCCTGAAAGCCTTGGCCACCAAAGATTTCGAGCCGGCGTGGTGTCCACAATCACCAGCATGAATTTCATTTAAGATCTGCTGGCCCTCCTCTGGTGAAACACAATGTTGAAAACCCCCTGTTACGCTGCGTTTATGCAACTCACCATTAACTATCGTCATGGACTTAGAGCGCCGGGTGATCTCTCTAGCCAGGTCTTCATCCCCAGGTAACTCGCCCCGAGTCAAATAGGCCAAATAAGGAATCGTCCAATCAGGGATAGCATGCAGAGCTGCCACCAATCCTGCCTCCGGGTCAGGAACAGCCAAATCTTTCTCTGAAGGTATCGTGATAGTCGGACGGTGTAAGACGTCCAGAAAGACATTAGGCAGCACCGGCTTACGTTGGGAACCTAGCCGTGATAAAGCATCAGCCGCCTCCTTCTTGCGACGATCAATGTGATCTAGCTGATACCCTTTGAAGTGACCCGCAATAATATCAACCGCCTGCCTATAAGCCGCCATCCGCGGGTCTTTGGAGTCCCAAGTGCCAGAAACTTGCTGAGCCACTAGATCTGACTCGCCCAAACACCTGACCCGGCTCAAATTCATCTCCTTGGCTAACCTAAGACCATTAAGCAAAGCCTCGTACTCAGCCGCATTGTTAGTGCATGGGAACATCAGCCGGAGCACATAACAAAACTTATCACCCTTGGGGGATGTCAGAACAACCCCCGCTCCGGACCCCTCTAACTGCTTGGATCCATCAAAGTGTATAGTCCAGTATGTGTTATTCGACTTTTCTTCGGGAGCTTGACACTCTGTCCAATCATTTATGAAATCTACCAAAGCTTGGGATTTGATCGCCGTGCAAGGAACATACTTCAAATTAAGAGGCCCCAGCTCGAACGCCCATTTAGCAATCCTTCCTGTGGCTTCTCTGTTCTGGATAATATCCCCCAATGGAGCAGAACTGACCACAGTTATCTGGTGCCCTAGAAAGTAGTGTTTTAACTTGCGGTCGGCCATGAAAACTCCGTATACTAGCTTCTACCAATGTGGATATCTTTGCTTAGATTCTTCTAGGACCTCGCTAATATAATAAACCGGCCTTTGCATGCGATACTCCTTCCCAGCCTCCTTGCGCTCGACCACAAGTGCAACGCTGACTGCCCTATTGTTAGCCGCCACATAAAGGAGAAATGGTTCTTTCTCAGCCGGAGCGGCTAACACTGGCGGCTCAGTTAGCTGTCTCTTAAGCGCCTCAAGTGCTTCACCCGCCGCTTTGCTCCAGACAAACTTGTCTGTCTTCTTCATCATCTGATATAAAGGAATAGCCTTCTCTCCAAGGCGGCTTATGAACCGGCTCAACGCAGCAATCCGCCCTGCCAGGCGCTGAACATCATTAATGCACGCTGGCTCTCCTAGATAAGTAATAGCCTTGATTTTATCCGGGTTAGCCTCGATGCCATGCTTAGAGACCAAGAAACCCAGAAGCTTTCCTGCTGGAACCCCAAAGACACACTTGGTCGGGTTAAGCATCATCTTGTAGACCCGAAGATTGTCAAAGGTCTCCTTTAGGTCCTCCAAAAGAGTCTCCTTCTTTCTGGATATGACTACGATGTCGTCCACATAAGCATGAACTTTACGGCCAATTTGACTGTGAAGGCAGTTCTGTACGCCCCGTTGATAAGTCGCCTGGGCACTCTTGAGCCCGAAAGGCATAGAGACATAACAGAACGCCCCAAAGGGTGTAATGAACGCCGTCTTCTCCTGGTCTTTCACTGCCATCTTGATATGATGATAACCGGAATAAGCGTCCAGGAAGCATAAGCTTTCACATATGATCAATACGTGGGAGGGCAAAGGGGTCAGCCGGACAAGCCTTGTTAAGGTCCGTGTAATCCACACACATACGCCATGTGCCGTTCTTTTTAAGCACCAGCACTGGGTTAGCCAACCATTCCGGGTGCAAAACTTCAACAATAAAACCTGCAGCCAATAGCCGGGCAACTTCTTCCCCAATAGCCTTGTGCCTCTCCTCATTGAACCGTCGTAGAAAATGTTTGATCGGCTTAAACTTTGGATCCACATTAAGCTTGTGCTTAGAATTCTCTCGGTACACCTGGCATGTCAGAGGGCTTCCATGCAAAGATGTCCCGATTCCCACGGATGAATTCGATGAGCGCGCTTTCCTATTTGGGATCCATATGAGCTCCAATGATGAACTGCTTAGATGAGTCGCCTGGTTTGAAATCTACTGCCTTGGTATCATCTGCTGAAAACTTGAGGGGCGGCTCAACCTCCGTGGTTGGCTTTTTCAGGGGGGTCATATCCTCCGGATCAACATTCTCCTTATAAAACTTAAGCTCCTCCTGGGCGCAACTGGACTCTGCGTAAGTCGCATCTCCTTCTTCACACTCAATAGCCGTGTTTCGGTTACCATGAACGGTGATGGTACCGTTTAAGCCGGGCATCTTGAGCTGTAAGTAAACATAGCAGGGCCGAGCCATGAACTTAGCATAAGCCGGTCATCCAAACAAGGCATGATAAGGGCTCTTGATCTTCACCACCTCAAACCATAAGGACTCCACTCTGTAGTTGTATTCATCACCAAAAGGCACTTCCAAAGAAATCCTGCCCACCAGATGCGCCGACTTACCCGGCACCACAGCATGAAAAACAATGGACGAAGGTTTTAAGTCCTTGTCGAGCAACTTCATCCGCCGGAAGGTGTCATAATAAAGGATGTTTATGCTGCTGCCGCCATCCATGAGCACCTTGTTCAACATATATCCACCCACTTGGGGGCCACAACCAAAGCCAGCCGCCCCGGGTCATCCACGCGTAGCGGGTGATCCTCATGGCTCCATGTTATGTCATATTCAGACCACTTTAGATACTGTGGAAGAGCCGGCGTAACTGCATTGACCGCCCATTTTTGCAACTTCTGATCCCGTCTATTGAGACTACTCGTGAAGACGTGGTACTACCCGAAGCTGAGCTGCTTAGGGTTGCTTTGAAAACCGGACTGATTCCGCTGTTGCTGCTGCTGTTGATTATTATTACCAGAGTGCGGCTGCTATCCCCCGTGGGTATCTTGACCCGGATGACCGGATGCTGAACCGCCAGAACCAAATCCGGCTCCTGACCCGCCATGTCTTGGGCTGCCTGGTGGGCCACCACCGCGATGGTTAGGTTGTGTGACATACCGCTTGAACTTCTGCATAAAAGAACAACTCTCCCATGTATGATTTGCCGGCCTATCAGGCGAACTGTGAGTCGGACAAGGTCACTTAAGCAACTATTCCATGTTTGAGGAAAAATTATCCCTGCCCGAGGTCGGTCCAAACCTCCTGTTGCCCTTGGGACAATTTTGCTGGGCATTTGTGTTGGCCACCAACTCTGATCCTGCTTCTGGATTCTTACGCTTATTCTGGCTACCATTGTTTACCGCACCCTTGCCTTGGTTGCCCTTCTTGCCTTGACTAGCCTTTTCCTCATCAGAACCTGGATCCTTCGTGTTGTTTGAGTCGGCGTATTTCGTGAGAGCCGTCATGAGCTCTCCCATGTCCTGTCACGTACGCTTGAGCCGGCCAAGTTTCTGCTTTAAAGGAATAAAATGGCAGTTCTTCTCTAAGATCAACACCGTTTGAGCCGCCGTGATCTGCTCTGATGAGTGAATAATTGTCGAGACCCGCCGTACCCAATGATGAGCCGACTCACTCTCCTGTTGGACACAGTGATCAAGATCCACAATAGTCAGAGGCTGCTTGCACGTCCTTGAAAGTTTTTAATGAATTGAGCCCTGAGCTCTACCCATGAATTGATGGTATTAGGTGGTAACCCCTTTAGCCATGTATGAGCCGGGCCTTCAAGCATCATGACGAAATACTTGGCACAAACCGCCTCACTGACATCCAGCATCTCCATGGCCAGTTCATAGCTTTCCACCCAGGCCTCTGGGGGTAAATCAGCGGTGTAATTTGGGACCTTGCGGGGACCTTTGAAGTCTTTCGGCAACCGCTCGCTCCGGAGAGCCGGTGATAAACAGGCAGCCCTCCCATCCTGGGGGTTACTCCTGCCCCTACAGAAACGGAAGGCCCGGGCTCTTGGTAAGCCGGCCTAGCTGGCGCCTCTTGCAGGCTTCCCGCATGGTTTACACATGCCTGTGTATTTCTTCGCGGTCGGTGACCCGTTGGAATCTATCTGTGATGGTTACTGCTGGAGCCTGCTGGTGATTCATAACGCCGGCTAAAACTACGGCTAGGAAGAGGGGTTGAATGGACGCGGCTCCGGCTATGTGTGTATCTCTCCTGCTGGGCCATGGCTGTCTGCAAGTACCCGATGGTGTTCCGTACATCCTCTGCAAAGTGTGCTTCATCCGGGATAGGGATCGTCTCGAGCCGGGTGGCAGCTGCTACCATATTCTTGGCCGGGTTAGAATAATGAGCTGCCGGTGTTGGAAAGCCCCCAGGTGAAGCTTGGTTACGTTGGGCCAGATGAGTCGCCGGCCGTTCCGTTGGGCGGCTCTCGGGCGCGCTCGCGGCTTGCCCCGCTCCAGGGGTATTAAAGAGGTTCCTCGCTTCATAATGCTCTGGTAGACGAGGCTGATGCCTCCTCCAGTGTACCGCCGCTGCAGACATTTGCTCTAGCCCTAGACGGAAAGCATCTGTCTTGATACGTTCTGCCTCTTCTTCCATATGGACCTTCAGCTCAGCCATCCTTTGTCGTTCCTCTGCCACCCGACCCTTGATCCTTGCAATCTCTAGATTCCGAGCTGCTTGATTATCTGGTGTGACTTCAGTGGCCATGAGAGCCGCGAGTTCATCTATCAGCTCCACAAGAACTTGAGCCGGCGGTGGCGGGTTATCACCCGAAGTGGCGGCTCCCGCGGCTGCGTTACTTGCGGCTAGGGCTGATCTCGCCATGAACACCGCCACATGAACCGAAGGTTTCATAACATCCGACTCAAAGCCATCCGACTTAGTGTATGCATCGTCATAGCCCCCAAGGCCACCGTTGCGGAGCTGGTACACTGATTCTGTTTCTCCACTTGAAGATTCATCTTCTGAATAAGCAAGGGTTTCTTGTGATTCGAATGCTTCCAGATCCATACCTTGAGTGAAGCCTACAAAGACATGCCTCTAACCCGAATTGGCATGGGTAGGCCGCACGTTACTTGCAGATTGGAGGCGCCGAGCCGGCTCGACGATGTTGGTGTAGACATCCAATCCGGGCGTAGATCCATCAGCTCTTCCGATGAAAACGTGGATCCCGCCGAACGGGACCCGGAACCCATACTCCACGGAGTCGGCGTCAAGCCCCCAGCCGACATCATCGATGTAGAACCGGCCGTGGCGACTCTTGCTCATCCTTCCGACCACGTATCCCTCGAGCCCTGGGAGAGAGCCCTTTGAGAACTCAACACCACCAAGCGCAGGCCCCACAGTGGGCGCCAACTGTCGTGGTTTTATCACGGCAGATGTCCGGGTGAACGGACTTGGATTCGAGGCCATCGCTAACGTGATGGACTCAAAGGGGTTGATCGGGACGAAGGACATGAGTTTACCCAGGTTCGGCCCCTCAAGTCGAGGTAATAGCCTACGTCCTGCTTGTTCTTGTATTGCTTGTTGTATCGATTACAAGGGAGCTAAGGCTTGACCTAATTCTCGATTCCCTTATCTCTAAGTCGCACCGGGTCTGCCTTTATATAAGAGGTCAGGACCACGGGTCTTTACAATTGTCTAATCGAGTTTCGTTGTCTATCTGAGTCTTACTCTATCTTCTTGTCCAAACTGTCTCCGAGCGGCTTACACGCCTGGGTCTTATCAGTCTGGGCCACCTTGTGGCCCACACCATGAGCCGCCTATCTTCATGGGCCGTAGGCTTTACGGCTCACCCTCGGGCCGGCTTACGAGCCATCAACATGACCCGGAGCCTTCAAGGGCGGGTCATATTGCGGGGTTATACCCCTAACAGCGGAGGACCAGCTGCTCACCACTGGGCCGCCATAGGCGAAGATGACGACGGAGGGGGGGGGGTCGGAGACGCGCCGGAATCGAAGTAGGGGAAGAAGACGACAGAGCGGACGTCTCCGGCAAAGACGAAGATGGGACCGTCGCTGCGGAGCCTCTCCGGGCCCCCTAGCAACGGGAATTTAATGTGGGGAGGATCCCCGAGCTCCTGGACGCCCTGATCGACGACGAGGCTGACGGGGACGATGAGCGGACGCCGGCGAACTACTCTGCCTCTCTCTCTAAAACTCTCTGAAGCTTACCTGGCAGGGGGGAAGAAGAGAGGAGGGAGACGAATTGAGAGGGAGATGGGAGCTACGGCGGCGCGAGGGGAGAGAGGAAACCTAGAGGAGGAGGCACACACGCGGAGGGGGGGGTCTAAATACCCTCGGGCTGACGGTGACGGGTGACGGAAAAGGAGACGGCGAAGGCGCACTCACTATGTGAACCCGACGACGACGACGGATGGAGTAGGTAGCCGTTCCCTTGCACGGGCTGGGCCGCGGTGAAGGCCAGGCCCACTCAGGCGCTCTCTCACAAAACAATTAAACCGAGAAGTTTTTATCTTTTCAAAAACACAGTAACACAAGAAACCCCCCCAGATAAAATAAAGGATTTTTGTTGCAGAACAAAAATACTTTTGTAATGAAAATAAAATGCACTATTTACTAAAAATATCAAGATGAATTTTGGACAAGTAATTTAAACAATTTTAAAAATAGCAGCCCCTGTTATTTAAATACCCAATACATAAAAGCTCAAAACCACAAAAGACCAACACTCACATGCTCAAAACATTTTAGGCTAGCACTTAAACATTTTGAAACAATATAATTAACAACTTAATACTGCTACTAAAAGACATGGGAAAACAAAGGCATTGGGTGGGGTTTTTGTTGCAAAGAAAAGAGAGGGAAGAGAAGGAGGTGCACCACCAATAAACCAACACCACACACAACACAAGGCCACACTCACAACAACCACACCATACAAGGTCACATAAGAATCAAGCATGGCATGATGGATGCTATGATGCATGATGCATGAATGCAAGAGCATGGTATGACAAGGTGCAAATTCATTCATTACTCTCATGACAACAAGGTTCATACAAGAGATTACATGCCATAAAATGTAGGGACAACACTTGGGCTGTCATAGATATATAGGAAGTCGGTATTCGGGTTCCAGAAAAGTTTCGGGACTTACCGGTTTTATGAAGGGAGTGTCGGAAGTGTTCCAGGGGTCCACCGGGAGGGTCCACCTGCCCCAGAGGGCCCCATGGGCTGTGAAAGGGGGCACACCACCCCTGGTGGGCTGGCCGCCCCTCCCACCTAAGGTACATAGATCCAATCTCTCCTCTCATAGATGCTCAGCACCATGGATAGATCTTGCATGTGCATAGGAAATTTTTTGTTTCCCATGCAACGTTCCCCAACAGCCCCTAGGCACGGTACTGCCGCTAAAGCGGTACTACTGCTTGGGTGTCACCACAAGCCCAAACACAAAATAGTGGATCTCCACGGTGCCAAAAGAAAGGAAGGGCACTAAGAACATGTGTACGTGTTGATTCCACCCAACCTTTCGGATGTGGACCCCTCTTAATAGTACGGATTTCCTACAAATCAAATCCCACCAAAATAGAATCGTGAGAACAAATCTGTCTTCACACCATACCACTGAGGGGAAATAAATTGTCTTGTGCTCATCTGATGAAATCTCTGAAATACTCAGGGCACCCGTGATGGTGTCCTGGACTAGGGGGTACTCACCACGTCGTCTCCCGACCAGGTGGATCGGGATGAGGAACCCCATGGCGGTTCACTAATGGGCCACTTCGAGCAGCCCATGACAAATACGAGGAAGATTCCACCAGACTTGGTGATCAATACAAGACTCCTCTCAACCGGTGTAGCCGACTATGACTCTTGTTATCCTAGGTATCAGGTACATTATATAAGCCGCGGCTAGGGTAGCCGATCGATCATGATCATATTCATCCATCATACCATTAGGGTTTCGACCACAACATACAGTCACGAGGTAGATCAACTATGTACTTGATACTTCTCCATCAATATAAACAAGAGCAGGACATAGGGTATTACCTCAATCAAGAGGGCCCGAACCTGGGTAAACATCGTCTCTCTATTCCTTCTACCATCCATCCGAGATCCACAACTTAGGACCCCCTACCTCGAGGTCTGTCAATTTTCACACCGACAGTGGTGCTTCCATTACGAGTTTTGCTGTGAGATCAATACAAGGATCGATGGCTCGTCTACATATTGTAGTTTTTTCTGGACATTGGAATCGTGTTCATTGTCCCCGCCTTTGTGAGCATCTCTATGACAGTTGCTTTGGTGGAATTGTGTGGAACTGAGTCTAGAACAACCCTATAAAATTTCATCATGTTCTGATGGAGGAATCTCTGGCAAACTCCGATCTACTAAAGTCATGTCGAATTTGGACGGGAATATATATGAGTTTAGGGCGAGGAGTCCAGCGTCCAACTCAGACATCATTTGGAAGATCCCACCATTCATCGACCGCGGAATTCCCATATCGACCACCCCACAAAATTTTAGCTCAATCCGACCGTTAAACTCCGGAAAACGTCCAGTGAGTGCACACATTTTTGGATCTGTTTTCTACACGAAAATGAATCAGACCCGAGTTCATCTTCCTTCATGAATGGCGTATTGGACATCCTTTTTGGAGGATTTTTTGTTAGGGTATTGTGTGTTGTTCTCAAACACGTGCCCACAAATTTTCAAGCATTTTACGAGGTAACGTTCACCATCGCATTAGTGTCAAACCAGCCCGACAACGTTGCTCCACGACAGCTGACCTGCGCTAGACAGGTTGTTGCTTCATCGAACCGAGGTCACCCTCATCGGATCATCACCCTGTCATGCCGACTAAGAGTTCGACATTGTGAAGGCTAAATCATCACCAACATCATTGCCCACGGATTGCACGGGTCGTGCGCACCGGCATAGCCGCGCAGTCAGTTCAGCAAGCTGGCATTGATCGCGTCACAAGTTATGACCTGCGTCGGTGTGGTCGCGATGTTGCTTCTTCAAGTCAATGTCCACCATGCCGACTTGCCTTGACACCTCTGCTAGCATGGGGGCTTCAATGTCACCTTACCGACCTGCTCCGTTAATGGCCCACAAGCATAGGGTATAAATCATAGTCCTTTCGATAAGTAAGAGTGTCGAACCCAATGAGGAACAGAAGGAAATGATAAGCGTTTTTTAGCAAAGTATTCTCTGCAAGTGTTGTAAGTAAGAGTGATATATAGTTTTCCGGCAAGATAATTCATAACAAGTGACGAGTAACAATAGTAGCAAGTGTGCAGCAAGGTAGCCCAATGCTTTTTATAGCAAAAGACATGACGTAAAGTACTCTTATATAAAGCAAACGCTCCTGATGACACATGAGAATTATTGTCTAGTCATGTTCATCATGTTGAGTTGATTCGCGTTTGTTATTTTGATATTTTGATATGTGTGCGGACCGGTGCTAAGGTGTTGTTCTTACTTGAACAAGCAACCCACTTATGATTACCCCTTCTCGCAAGCATCCAGAACTACGAAAGAAGAATTAAGATAAATCTAACCATAGCATGAAACGCGTGGATCCAAATCAGCCCCTTATGAAGCAACACATAAACTGGGGTTTAAGCTTCTGTCACTCTTGCACCACATCATCTACTTGTTACTCCACAATGCCTTCCCTTAGGGCCATAACATGGTGAAGTGTCATGTAGTTGACGTTCAGACGACACCACTAAGAGAAGCAACAACATACATATCATCAAAATATCAAACGAATACCAAGTTCACATGATTACTTATAACAAGACTTCTCCCATGTCCTCAGGAACAAAAGTAACTACTCACACATCATCAACATGTTGAAGATCAGAGGTATAATAATGGCGACCAAGGATCTAAACATAATATCTTCCACCAAGTAATCAACCAAGCATCAACTGCGAGATGTAATCAACACTACTAGTAACACTACTGGAATGAGAGAATTTGCCGTTTGCCCTTTCTTTGCCATCTGCTGGCTGATGGGAAAGAATGTCTTTGTCGTCGGCTACCAGAAAACAGATGGCAAAGAAATGCCTCATGGCAAAGATATTCTTTGCCATCAGTGCATACTTTGTCGTCTTCCAGCAGACGGTAAAGAGCCCAAAGGCAGACGACAAAGAGCACAGGGGTCCCCACTACACCGTGGGTCAAATCGAAGTCTTTGTCGTTTGCCTTTTGCCAATTTGTCGTCCGGGGCAGACGACAAAGAGGACGATGACCTAACGGCTAACGGTCGTGCCCCAGTCCCCACCCGCCCCTCTCTCTCCCCTCTCCCCATCTCTCCCGCAACCAACCATGCACACACCTCTTCCCCCACCCCTGCAACCCACTACAACAACGCCCCACTTCTGGAGCCAGCCCATGGTGCCCTCCCTCCCCGCGGCCCTCATCCACTGCGGCGAGCCCCCACCACCGCGGCCCTCCTCTACCACCCCGCGTTCGTCCTCCACCACCGCACCCCTCCCCGCGGAGAGCCCACCCTCCCTATGGTGAGCACCCCTCCCGGCGGCGACCACCCCCTCCCCGCGGCGACCACCCCCTCCTCATGGTTAGGCTCCACCACCATAGTGTCCTCCCTGCGCCGGCCCTCCTCCCTGCTACGGCCCTCCTCCACCTGCGTCGGCCCTCCTCCACTGCGGTGAGTTCATCATTTTTTTTCATTTCATTGCATTTGTTAGTTTAGGTTACTGTTAGTTCAGGTTACTGTTAATTAATTTATTGTTAGTTTAAGTTAATTAGGTTACTGTTAGTGTTAATTAGGTTACTGTTAGTTTTGGTTAATTAGGTTAGTGGAAAAAAGAATAAGTAGAAGAAGGGTATAAAGGAAAAAATTAAGAACAATAAGAAGAAAAAGAAGAGGAGGAGGAGGAGGAAGAAGAAGAAGAAGAAGAGGAGAAGAGGGGAATAAGAAGAAGAGGAGGAGAATAGGAAAAAGGAAAAGAAGGAAGAAGAAGAAGAAGAAGAAGAAGAAGAAGAAGAAGAAGAAGAAGAAGAAGCTGATGATGATGATGAGGAGGAGGAGGAGAAGAAGGAGAAGAAGAAGAAGGAGGAGGAGGAGAAGAAGAAGAAGAAGAAGAAGAAGAAAAAGAGGAGAGAGAAGAAGAAGAAGAAGAAGAAGAAGAAGAAAAAGAGGTGAGACAAGGAGGAGAATAAGAAGAGGAAAGATAAGTTTTGTAAATTATGTGTTAGGTGATATATTTTCTGATTTTTTATGAAAAACATCATATTTGTGTTGATCGGGTGGATTTCAATGTGCAGTTGTTTTGTCACTGCAAGGGTCTGGTGTTCGACGACCTACCCCATGCGTTGGACGAGCTCCCCTGCTGTGTTCATGGGTGAGCACAAATGACATCTCCTCCCCCTTAATTTGCTTTGTTCCGGTATTTGTGCCGATGAAACTTGCTAGCTATAGGTGTCTTCAATTCAACAGTATGCGTCACCAGTATGCATCTCCCATTCGAAAGGGTGGCATCTATAAATATGCATGTCTTTGCATATTTATAACCGCCATCCTTTCAAATTGTCCAACGTATCCATGGACATCCCGAGTATGTGTAGATCGGGTTCGTTTTCCCATATGATCTGCTCCGGATCCGATGCAGAATTTTGTCAGTGCCTCCCTGTTGTTCTCCAAGTACACATCCTCTCTGCTTATTGTCGAGATGTGCATTAGGAGAACAGCGGGGAGGTGCTGCCGAATTTTGTGTCGGATGCGGAGCAGAGCATGGGAAAATGAACCCAATCTCCACATACTCGGGTGGGATTAGGACCTGTCTTTACCTATTAGTGTGTAGGTTGCATGGACGTAATAAAACTAACAAAATTGATTAACTGATGAATATATATGCTTCATTATATATATATATATATATATTTCTTGTGTGTCCAGTAGCTAGGCAAGATGAGTGATCGTGCGTGGATGTACACCGGTCACACTAGTCAGAAAGATATGAACAACAAATGGTTAACAAATACCAAGGGGTTTGTGAGAGCAGCATTTGCAAATGGCCAGGAAAAAACATGGTGCCCCTGTCCCCAGTGCGACAGCTTTAAAAAGCAGATAGAGGGTGAAATGGGTAAACACCTGCAGAAGTGGGGTTTTACGCCTAATTATACGATGTGGACTATTCATGGTGAGTCTGCCCAACATGCCTGTCACACCCTGTGATTTGCCTCATGACTAAGTTAACATGACTCAAAAATTAGTGCCAATTAAAACTTTTTGAGTGCATATGAATGCTTGACTTGTGTGTTATTTGCTTGCTTGCTGGTGCTCTATAATTCATAAAACATCCTCCTACCCTCAAGAACTATTTTCCTTGATCCCAAATCTTGTCCAATGATAATGCCATGTGAATAGGACTTAAAACTAGTTTTACAAAATATTATCATGGCCAAAAAGCATTTATCTAAATTAGGTTTTCAAAACCCCTGATTTGAGGTTTGCACTGCAAGTCCCCAAATTGGGTGGATCCTTTTTCCACAAATGCTTTGTTTGAAACCCACTATATATAAGACTTCCCAAAACCACCAAATATTAATTTTAAAGATTATTTTACTATTTTATTTAAAGGATTTTCTTAAGGCCAGAAATGGTTTTTTATAGGAAAAAATTATTTAAATGCGTTAAAAATATTTGAGAAAATTTAGGAAAACTCAGTGGACATATATTGTCCATATATAAGAGGTTAAACACATGGCCATGTTCAAAATATTGGGCAAAACCCTTCAAAACCATTTCTTCCTATTTCAAGCATTTGAAATATTTCTATAAGAAATATTATAAAACAAATCTAGGAAAATTCTAGCATATCACATATGATATATGTGGTTATATTGCCAAGTTTAATATCAATCCCAATTGTTTTGGTTCACCAAAATATCCCAAAATCCTCTGTGTCCAGATCCAAATTTGAGCAACTCTACATTGCCAACTGTCTCCTATTGATCTCAAACTTTGTGGACATGTTTTAATAATCCAATAATGCATCCACACAAAGTGGTGAATCAAGGAGAACAGATTAACTCGTCCTAATCCCCTCAAACCCCTTTTTGTTGATTTCAAGAATTGGGAATGTTTGCATTGTCAAGTTTCCCCACTTGGTCCCAAAGTTTTTGGGCATGCTCTAGTCACCAAATTATGCCACCACAGGAAGTGGAGCATTAAGGAGAATGACTTACCATGATCATATCTATAGAAACCCATTTCTGTCCATTTATAAGGTTTACCAAGTTTACATTGGCAACTTTCATAAAATAAGCCCAAAGTTGGTGATAAACCTCATATCCACCTATCACTTGATCGTGTTAAATTTCATATCAAGGAGACCCTTTTAGCTAGCTCAAAACCAGCACAAACACCTTCTGGCAAAAAACCAAAACTCTTGTTTTCACCTCTTCCATTGATCTCCTTAACCTCAAATTTTTACCATGGTCTCTTGTAGATACCTTGCACCTCTAGTAAGTTTCCCTGGCCATGGATCTATCATTCACGGGGGTTAAACCCCCAATTACACCTCTGGACAACAATGATCCACCTCTCTCTCCAATTTCTCCCTCACCTAAGGCACCTCCAGAGCATCCTATGCTCCCTCCCCCTTTGTTTAATCCCCTTGGCACTTGTGCACAAAGGTGGCCACGACTAGGACACAGGTGGCTGTTGGGGAACGCTGCATGGGAAACAAAAACATTCCTACACACACGCAAGATCTATCCATGGTGATGAGCATCTACGAGAGGGAGAGTGGATCTACATACCCTTATAGATCGCTAAGCGGGAATCATTAAGAAACGCGGTTGATGTAGTCGAACGTCTTCGCGATCCAAATCGCACTCCGTCCCGCGATCTCATTACGAGTCCTTCCCATCTAGTGCCGAACGGATGGCACCTCCACATTCAGCACAGGTACAACTCGATGACGATATCCACCTCCTTGATCCGTCAAGAAAGGGTGGATAGGTAGATGAGTTCTCCGGCAACACAACGGCGTGCTGATGGTGGAGGTGGAGCTAATCCGGCAGAGCTTCACCAAGCTATACCAAATAGATCTAGAGGGAGAGAGGGGGCATCACGTGGCTTGTCTTAGGTGCGTCTGCCCTCCCTCTCCTCATCTATATATAGGGGGAAGGGAGGAGGGGTGGCACCCCTAGGTCCTATCTAGGGGGCGGCGGCCAAGGCACATGGGGGCGCCCCCTAGGGAAACCCTAGGGTGACTTGCCCCCCAAGCTAGGTGGAGGGAACCCCAGAGGGGGCACCCCACCACTCCTGGTTATGTGCGAAAGTGTGAGGGGGGTGGACAACCCCTTACTAGGCTTGTTTGCCACCTCCCCTTGGCCCATGAGCCCCCCAACACTTGTCGGGGCCCCTCGAAGCCCCTTTCGGTACTCCTGGTCATAACCCGGTACCGCCGGAACACTTCCGCACTCCGATTCCCTTCGTCCTATATATCGATATTCACCTCCGGACCATTCCGGAGTTCCTCGTCACGTCCGGGATCTCATTTGGGACTCTGAACAACCTTCGCTCACCAACATACATAACTCAATACTACCAAAACGTCACCAGACCTTAAGTGTGTAGACCCTGCGGGTTCGAGAACTATGTAGACATGACCGAGACACCTCTACGGTCAATAACAAATAGCGGGACCTGGATGCCCATATTGGCTCCAACATATTCTATGAAGATCTTTATTGATTGAACCTCTATGTCAAGGATTCAGATAATCCCGTATGATGTTCCCTTTGTTCTTTAGTATGTTACTTGCCCGAGATTCGATCGTCGGTATGTCTATACCTAGTTCAATCTCGTTACCGACAAGTCTCTTTACTAATTCCGTAATACAAGATCCTGTGGCTAACTCTTTAGTCACATTGCTTGCAAGGCTTATAGTGATGTTGTATTACCGAGTGGGCCCTGAGATACCTCTCCGGCACACGGAGTAACAAATCCCAATCTTGATCCATGCCAACCCAATAGACACCCTCGGAGATACCTGTAGATCACCTTTATAGTCACCCAGTTACGTTGCAACGTTTGATACACACAAGGTACTCCTCCGGTGTCAGTGAGTTGCGTGATGTCATGGTCATAGGAACACATACTTGACATGCAGAAAACATTAGCAATAAACTGACACGATCATATGCTACATTTATAGTTTGGGTGTTGACCATGACATCATTCTCCTAATGATGTGATCCCGTTATCAAATGACATCTCATGTCCATGGCTAGGAAACCTCAACATTCTTTGATCAACGAGCTAGTGTATTAGAGGCATACTAGGTTCATGGTGTTTTCTATGTATCCACACATGTATCTGAGTTTCTGATCAATACAATTCTAGCATGGATAATAAACGATTATCATGAAAAAGGAAATATGATAATAACTAATTTATTATTGCCTCTAGGGCATATTTCCAACAATCTCCCACTTCCACTAGAGTCAATAATCTAGTTCACATCACCATGTGATTTACATTGTTGTGAATCTAACACCCAATGAGTTCTGGGGTTCGATGATGCTTTGCATGTGAGAGAGGTCTTTAGTCAACGGGTCTGTGACATTCAGATCCGTGTGTACTTTGCAAATCTCTATGTCATAATGTAGACACAGCTACCACACTCCACTTGGAGCTATTCCAAATGGTTGATCCACTATACATGTCCAGATTACTACTCAGAGTTATCCGGATTGGTGTTAAAGCTTGCATCAACATAACTCTTTACGACGAACTCTTTATCACCTCCATAATCGAGAAACATCTCCTTGGTCCTCTATTTACTAAGGATAATTTTGACCGTTGTCAAGTGCTCCACTCCTGGATAACTCTTGTACCCCTTGACAGACTCATGGCAAGGCACACACATGTGTGGTACACAACATGACATACTATACAGAGCCTATGGATAAGGCATAGGGGACGACCTTCGTCCTTTCTCTTTCTTCTGACATGGTCAAGCTTTGAGTCTCACTCAACTCCACACCTTACAAATCAGGCAAGAACTCCTTCTTTGGCTAATCCGTTTTGAACTCTTTCAAAATCTTGTCTAGGTATGTATTTATTGAAAGTCTCATGAAGCATCTTGATCTATCTCTATATATCTTGATGCCCAACAATTAGGTAGCTTTATCCAGGTCTTCCTTTGAAAAAATCTTCTCAAACAACCGTTTATGCTTTCCAGAAATTCTACATAAGTTCCAATCAATAAAATGTCAACCACATATACTTATCAGAAATTCTATAGTGGTCCCACTCACTTTCTTGTAAATACAAGTTTCTCATAAACTTTGTATAAACCCAAAAACTTTGATCACCTCATCAAAGCGTATATTCCAACTCCGAGATGCTTGCTCTACCCCATAGAAGTATTGCTGGAGCTTGCACACCTTTTAGCACCCTTAGGACTGACAAAACCTTCTGGTTGTATCACATACACCTTTCCTCAAGTAAACCGTTTAGCAAATGATGTTTGGACATCCATCTGCCAGATTTCATAATTGAAAAATGCAGCAACTACTAACATCATTCCAACAAACTTTTAGCATTGCTACGGGTGGGAAATTCTCATCGTAGTCAACTCCTTGAACTTGGCGGAAACTTCTTTGCGACAAGTCGAGCTTTATAAATGGTGACATTCACCATCAGCGTCTGTCTTAATCTTAAAGGTCCATTTGTACTCAACGACCTGTCGTTCAACGGGCAAGTCTACCAAAGTCCATACTTGGTTTCCATACATGGATCCTTTCTCGGATATCATGGCCTCTAACCATTTGTTGGAATCTATGCCCATCACCGCTTCTCCATAGTTCATAGGTTCATCGTTGTCCAACAACATGACCTCTAAGACAGGGTTGTCATACCACTCAGGAGCAGTACGCGTCCTTGTCGACCTACGAGGTTCGATAGCAACTTGATCTGAAGCTTCATGATCATCATCATCAACTTCCTCTTCAAATGACGTAGGCTCCATAGAAACATCTTTCTGCGCTGCACTACTCTCTGGTTGAAACAAAGGTTCGACGACCTCATCAAGTTCTATCTTCCTCCCACTCAATTCTTTTGAGAGAAACTCTTTCTCGAGAAAGGACCCGTTTCTAGCTACAAACACTTTGCACTCGGATCCGAGATAGAAGGTATACCCAACTGTTCTTAGGGTATCCTATGAAGTTGCACTTTTTCGTTTTGGGTTCGAGCTTATCAGACATAAGTGTCACATTCCCAAACTCTCAGAAATGATAGCTTATGTTTCTATCAAACCATAATTCATACGGTGTCATCTCAATGGATTTAGATGGTGCACTATTTAAAGTGAATGTAGTTGTCTCTAATGCATAACCCCAAAACGACAATGGCAAAATTATAAGAGACATCACAGTACGCAACATATCAAATAGAGAATGACTATGACTTTCGGACACACCATCATACTATGGTGTTCCAGGTGGCGTGAGTTGTGAAACAAATTTCACATTATCTTAAGTTATATACCAAACTCGTAACTCAGATATTCACCTCCATGATCATATTGTAGACATTTTTATATTCTTGTCACGATGATCTTAAACTTCACTCTGAATTTCTTTGAACTTTTCAAACGTTTCAGACTTGTGTTTCATTAAGTAAATATACTCATATATACACAAATCATCAATGAAGGTCAGAAAATAACGATATCCACTGGACGCTACAACACTCATTGGACCGAATACATCAACATGTATTATTTCCAATAAGTCACTTGCCCGTTCCATCATACCGGAAAACAGGGTCTTAGTCATCTTGCCCATGAGGCATGGTCCACATGCCTTAACCGATTCAAAATTGAATGAGTCCAAAGATCCACCAGCATGGAGTTTCTTCATGCGATTTATACCAATATGTCATTTAGCGGTAGTGCCACAAGCATGTGGTACTATCATTATTAACTTTGTATCTTTTTGCATCAATGTTATGAACATGTGTATTACTACGATCAAGATTCAATAAACCATTCCCATTGGGTGCATGACCATTGAAGGTATTATTCATGTAAACAGAATAACCATTATTCTCTAACTTAAATGAACAACCGCATTGCAATAAACATGATCTAATCACGTTCATGCTCAACGCAAACACCTAATAACATTTATTTAGGTTTATCACTAATCCCGGAGGTAGAGAGAGCGTGCGATGGTGATCACATCAACCTTGGAAACACTTCCAACACACATCGTCACCTCACCCTTAGCTAGCCTTCGTTTATTCCATAGATTTTGTTTCGAGTTACTAACATTTAGCAACCGAACTGGTATCCAATACCCAGGTGCTACTAGGAGTACTAGCAAGGTACACATCAATAACACGTATATCAAATATACTTCTGTCGACATTGCCAGCCTTCTTATCTACCAAGTATCTAGGGTTGTTCTGCTTCAGCGACCATTCTCCTCATAATAGAAGCATTTAGTCTCGAGTTTGGGTTCAACCTTGTTTTTTTTCACTAGAGCGGCAACTGGCTTGCCATTCCTGAAATTTTCCTCCTAGCCCTTGCCCTTCTTGAAACTAGTGGTTTTACTTAACCATACACACTTCATGCTCCTTCTTGATTTCTACCTTCGCGGTGTCAAACATCGCGAACATCTCAAGGATCATCTTATACATCCCTGGCATGTTATAGTTCATCACGAAGCTCTAATAGCTTAGTGACAGTGACTTGGAGAACCATATTAATCACTATGTTATCTGGAAGATTAACTCCCACTCGATTCAAGTGATTGTAGTACCCAGACAATCTGACCACATGCTCAACATGGGCACGAGCCTGAGATCCCAATTTCAGCTCTTAGAACATATCATATATTCCGTGACCTTCAAAATGTTTTGGAGCCTCAATTCCAAGCCATAATGCATGACACATTGAACTATCATGTAGTCATCAGAATGTGCCTGTCAGATGTTCACAACATCTACAGACGATGCTTGAGGGGGTGGCGCACCGAGCGGTGCATTAAGGACATAAGCCTTCTGTGAAGCATTGAGGACAATCCTCAGATCACGGACCCAGTCCGCATTATTGCTACCATCATATTTCAACTTACTTTTCTCTAGGAACGTATCAATAAAACAGGGGAGCTACAGTGCGAGCTATCTACAACATAATTTGCAAAGATAACTTTAGACTATGTTCATGACAAATGAGTTCAGTTAATCATATTACTTAAGAACTCCCACTAAAATTGACATCCCTCTGGTCATTCGAGTGTCACATGATCCAAATCCACCAACTCAAGTCCTATCATCACGTGAGTTGAGGTGGTTTCAATGGTGAACATCATCATGTTGATCATACCACTATATGACTCATGTTCGACCTTTCGTTCTCTTGTGTTCTGAGGCCATTTCTGTACATGCTAGGCTCGTCAAGTTTAACCTGAGTGTTCCACATGTGCAACACTGGCTTGCACCCGTTGTATGTGAACGTAGAGTCTATCACACCCGATCATCACGTGGTGTCACGACACGACGAACTTTCGCAACCATGCACACTCGGGGATAACATAATTTATCTTGAAATTTAAGTGAGGGATCACCCTATAATGATATCATTGTCCTAAGCAAAACAAGGTGCATAAAAGGATTAACATCACATGCAAATCATAAGTGACATGATATGGGCATGAACTTGTGCTTTTGATCTCCATCTATAAAGCACAGACATGATCTCCATCGTTACCGGCATGACACCACGATCTCCATCATCTTGATCTCCATCAACATGTCTCTATCTGGGTTGTCGCGCCCACCATGATTCTAATACTTTTGCTATCGCTTAGCGATAAAGTAAAGCATTACAAGGCGTTTAATGATTGACACGTAGGTTATACAATAATTAAAGACAACCGTATGGCTCCTGTCGGTTGCCGTACTCATCGACATGCAAGTCGTGATATTCTATACAAAACATGATCATCTGATACATCACATATATATTATCATGTAATTGGCCATATCACATCACAACATACCCTGCAAAAACAAGTTAGACGTCCTCTAATTGTTGTTGCATGTTTTACGTGGCTGCTATGGGTATCTAGCAAGAACAATTCTCACCTACACAAATACCACAACGATGATACACAAATTGCTATTCAACCTTCTCAAGGACCGCCTTTGTCGAATCCGATCCAACTAGAGTAGGAGAGACAGACACCCGCCAGCCATCTTTATGCAACAAAGTCACATGTCAGTTGATGGAACCGGTATCTCGTAAGCATACGAGTAAGGTTGGTCCGGGACGCTTCATCCCACAATATTGCTGAATCAAAACACGACCAAGGGAGGAAGCAATCTGAGCATCAACACCCACAAACTCCTTTGTGTTCTACTCGCGTTGTCATCTACACATAGACCTAGCTCTGAAAGCACTGTTGGGGAATGTTGCATGGGAAACAAAAAAATTCCTACGCACAGGCAAGATCTATCCATGGTGATGAACTTCTACGAGAGGGAGAGTGGATCTACATACCATTGTAGATTGCTAAGCGGGAAGCGTTAAGAAACATGGTTGATGTAGTCGAACATCTTCGCGATCCAAATCACAATCCGTCCCGCGATCTCATCACGAGTCCTTCCGATCTAGCGCCGAATGGACGACACCTCCGCGTTCAGCGCATGTACAGCTCGATGACGATCTCCACGTCCTTGATCCCTCAAGCAAGTGTGTAGAGGTAGATGGGTTCTCCAATAGCACAACAACATGGTGGCGGTGGTGGTGGAGCCGATCCATCAGAGTTTCGCCAAGCTATACCGAACAGATCTAGAGGGAGAGAGAGGGCAGCACATGGCTTTTCTTAGGTGCGGCTGCTCTCCCTCTGCTCATATATATATAGGGGTAAGAGAGGAGGGGTGGCGCCCCTAGATCCCATGTAGGGGCGGCGGCCAAGGCAGATGGGGGCACCCCCTAGGGAAACCCTAGGGTGACTTGCCCCCCAAGCCAGGTTGAGGGAACCCTAGAGGGGGCGCCCCACCTCTCCTGGTTACGTGGGAAAGGGTGAGGGGGCGCACAACCCCTTAGTTGGCTGGTTTGCCCCCTCTCCTTGGCCCATGAGGCCCCTCAACACTTTCCTCCCCCCGAAACCCCTTTCGGTACTCCTGGTCATAACTCGGTACCCCCAGAACACGGACTCCGATTCCCTTCGTCCTATATATCGATATTCACCTCTGGACCATTCCAGAGTTCCTCGTCACGTCCGGGATCTCATTTGGGACTCTGAACAACCTTCGGTCACCGACATACATAACTCAATACTACCAAAACATCACCAGACCTTAAGTGTGCAGACCCTGTGGGTTCGAGAACTATGTAGACATGACCGAGACACCTCTACGGTCAATAACAAATAGCGGGACCTGGATGCCCATATTGGCTCCAACATATTCTACGAAGATCTTTATCGGTTGAACCTCTATGTCAAGGATTCAGATAATCCCATATGATGTTCCCTTTGTTCTTCGGTATGTTACTTGCCCGAGATTCGATCGTCGGTATGTCTATACCTAGTTCAATCTCGTTACCGGCAAGTCTCTTTAATCGTTCCGTAATTGTCAGAGATATACCCCGCGGTATAACCCAACCTGAAGTATGACCCGACCGGGACTTGGCGACTCATTGGAGCTCTGGCCGAACTTGACGATTCATTGGTGACCCAGCAGGAGGTATGACCTGGCTCATCATATGGTGGATCATGCGTCACCTCTATTACTGGGTCATAGGGCGACCAGGCCCATGGCCCAGCGTGCCATCCGGTGCAAGGCGACTCGTGGACGGGCCTGGAGGGGTGGCTCATAAGAGAAGGCCCAAGGAGAGAAAGGATTCCCTCACAAAGCAAACAAGACCCAGATTAGGATTCAAGAGAGACTAGTCCTAGTCCTACTCCCAGTAGGACTCTACATGCAAACCTACCCTCTCCACTTATATAAGGAGGGGTAAGGCGCCCCTAGAGGGAGAAGTGTTCAAGATTCAAGTCATTAGAGATAGACAGATTAGAGGCTCTCGAGATTAGAGGTAGAAAGACAGTGATATGTCTCCATCGTATCTATAATTTTTGATTGTTTCATGCCAATATTCTACAACTTTCCTATACTTTTGGCAATTTTTTATACTATTTTTGGGACTAACATATTGATCCAGTGCCTAGTGCCAGTTCCTGTTTGTTGCATGTTTTTTGTTTCGCAGAAAATCCATATCAAACGAAGTCCAAATGGGATAAAAACTTACGGAGATTTTTTTTGGAATATATTTGAATTTTGGGAAGTGGAATCAACAGAAGGCAGTGCCCGAGGGGCCCACAAGCATGCCAGGCGCACCTTGGGGGTAGGGCGCACCTTGAGGGCTTGTGGCTACCCTTTAGGTTAGTTGGATCTGTCCTTCGGGCGCAAGAAATATATTTTTATAAGGAAAATCCCCTCAAAATTTCAGCCCGATCGGAGTTACGGATCTCCAAATATTTAAGAAACGGTGAAAGGCCAGAATCTGGGAGCGCAGAAATAGAAGGAAACACACACACACACACACACACACAGAGAGAGAGAGAGATCCAATCTCGGAGGGGATCTCTCCCCTCTGCCACCATGGAGGCCATGGACCAGAGGGGAAACCCTTCTCCCATCTAGGGGGAAGGTCAAGGAAGAAGAAGAAGGAGAGGCTCTCCCTCCCCTCTCTCCCAGTGGCACCGGAACGGTGCTCGGGCCATCATCGTGACGGTGATCTACTCCAAAAACTCCGTCATCTTCACCAACACCTCCATCAGCTTCCCCCATATATCTACAGCGGTCCACTCTCCCACAACCCGCTGTACCCTCTACTCGAACATGGTGCTTTATGCTTCATATTATTATCCAATGATGTGTTGCCATCCTATGATGTCTGAGTAGATCTATTTTGTCCTATTGGTTGATTGATGATCATGATTGGTTTGAGGTACATGTTTTATTATTGGTGTTGTCCTATGGTGCTCTCCGTGTCGCGCAAGGATGAGGGATCCTCGCTATAGGGTGTTGCAATGTGTTCATGATTTGCCTATGGTTTGTTGCTTGAGTGACAGAAGCATAAACCCGGGTAGGTGGGTTGTTGCATATGGGAGTAAAGAGGACTTGATACCTTATAATGCTATGGTTGAGTTTTACCTTAATGATCTTTAGTAGTTGCGGATGCTTGCTAGAGTTCCAATCATAAGTGCATATGATCCAAGTAGAGAAAGTATGTTAGCTTATGCCTCTCCCTCATAGAAAATTGCAATAATGATTACCGATCTAGTTATCGATTGCCTAGGGACGATTCCACAACTCCTACCACCACTTTTCCACACTCGTTAAACTAAATTAGTTGTTTCTCTATCTTAGCAGCCCCTACTTTTTATTTACGTGCTCTTTTGCTTCACTTATATTTTTTAGAGCATGGGCATATCTTTTGTAGAAGGAATAATTGTATTTGTGCCCTTAATAGTGTCACCGTCGACAGGAATACCCCTAGTTTTGGAAAACATGTGGTCATGCCCACATCACTTTGCTTGTCTTGTGCTTTTGCCCTTTGACCGTTTGACTGTCATTTTGAAAACTTCATAACTATTTCATACTAACTCGGAAAAATGCAAATAAGATATCAAAATGTTCGGAAACACATCACCTATATGTGCATGTCATTTGAATTCATGAAAAAGTGTTGGAGAGTCTCCATCACCTATATGAGCTAAAACTGATATGGGGACTTCCCAAGAATTTTCTCATGGATGCAAATGTCATACACATATAGGTGATGTGTTTCTAAATATTTTGATATCTTATTTGAATTTTTCCGAGTTAGTATGAAATAGTTATGATTTTTTCAAAATGAAAGTCAAACGATCAAAGGGCAAAAGCACAAGACGAGCAAAGTGATGTGGTCATGACCGCTTGTTTTCCAAAACTAGGGGTATTCCTGTTGACGGTGACACAACTAAGGGCTCAAGTACAATTATCGCTTTGTAGAAAGAATTAAACTCTCATGCTTCACTTATATCTATTTAGAGAGTTAACAGGAGTTGGTCATTCACATGGTTAGTCATAAAATCCTACATAAAACTTGTAGATCACTAAATATGATATGTTTGATTCCTTGCATATAGTTTTGAGATATGAAGATGGCAATATGAGAGTCATGCTAGTCAGTAGTTGTGAATTGGAGAAATACATGTGTTGAAGTTTGTGATTCTCGTGGCATGCATGTATGGTGAACCATTATGTAAAGAAGTCGAAGCATGATTTGTTTAATGATTGTCAACCTTTGTGTGAGTGCCGGGAGCGCGCGATGGTTAACTCTTACGAACCTCTCCCCTAGGAGCATGCGTCTAATGCTTTGTTTGATAACTAATAGACTTTTGCAATATGTATGTGAGTTCTTTATGACTAATGTTGAGTCCATGGATTATACGCACTCTCACCCTTCCACCTTTGCTAGCCTCTATAGTACCGCGCAACTTTCATCGGTGCATCAAACCCACCTTCCTCAAAACAGCCACCATATATTTTCCTCAAAAACATCCACCATACCTACCTATTATGGCATTTCCATGGCCATTCGGAGATATATTGCCATGCAACTTCCACCGTTCCATTTAGTATGACATGCACCATCATTTTCATATTGCTTTGCATGATCGTAAGACAGCTTGCATGATGTTTTCATGGCTTGTCCATTTTTTGATGTGATTTGCTAGGCTAGATCGTTGCACATCCCGGTATACTACCAGAAGCATTCATATGGAGTTATATTTTTGTTCTAGGTATCGAATTGTAAGTAAATAAAAGTGTGATGATTTTCATTATTAGAGCATTGTCCCGTGTGAGAAAAGGATGATGGAAGCTATGATTCCCTCACAAGTTGGGAGGAGTCTCCGGACTTTACAAAAAAATAAAAGAGGCCAGTGAAGCCCAAATAAAAAAGAGAGGCCAAAGATGCCCACCAAAAAAAATGAGAGAAAGAGAGAAGGTACAATTGCTACTATCTTTTTCCACACTTGTGCTTCAAAGTAGCACCATGATATTCATGATAGAGGGTTTCCTATTTTGTCACTTCCATATAACTAGTGGAATTTTTTTGCACGACTACTTAGTTTTCTTTTTGAGATTTCAAACGCTTATAGCTCTAGTGCACCCCTTGCATGGCAATCCCTACTCACCCACAATGATATCTATTGATGGGCATCTCCATAGCCCGTTGATACGCCTAGTTGATGTGAGACTATCTTCTACTTTTTCCTCGTCACCTCCACCTATAGTTCTATATCCATGGCTCGCACTCATGTATTGCGTGAGAGTTGAAAATGTTTGAGAACATAAAAAGTGTGAAACAATTGCTTGACTTGCAATCGGGGTTGTGCAGGATTTAGATACTTTGTGTGGGGAAGATGGAGCATAGCCAGACCATATGATTTTGTAGGGATAACTTTCCAAGGCCATGTTATTTCGAAAGGACATAATTGCCTTGTTGGTGTGCTCGAAGTATTACTGTTTTTATGTCAATATGGACTATTCCTTTGAATCACTCGTGTCTTAATATTCATGCCATGATTAGATTATATGATAAAGATTATGCTAGGTAGCATTCCACATCAAAAATTATCTTTTTTATCATTTACCTACTCAAGGACGAGCAGGAATTAAGCTTGGGGATGCTGATACGTCTCCGTCCTATCTATAATTTTTGATTGTCTCATGCCATTATTCTACAACTTTCATATACTTTTGGCAATTTTTATACTATTTTTGGGACTAACATATTGATCTAGTGCCCAGTGCCAGTTCCTGTTTGTTGCATGTTTTTTGTTTCGTAGAAAATCCATATCAAACGAAGTCCAACGGGATAAAAACTTACGGAGATTTTTTTTGGAATATATGTGAATTTTGGGAAGTGGAATCAAAAAAAGGTGGTGCCCGAGGGGCCCACAAGCCTGCCAGGCGCGCCCTGGGGGGTAGGGCGCACCCTAAGGCTTTGTGGCTACCCCTTAGGTTGGTTGTAGCTGTCCTTTGGCTGGAAGAAAGATATTTTTATATAAAGAATCCCCTCAAAATTTTAGCCCGATCAGAGTTACGGATCTTCGGATATTTAATAAATGGTGAAAGGACAGAATCTAGGAGCGCAGAAACAGAAGGAAACACAGAGAGAGATCCAATCTCGGAGGGGCTCTCGGCCCTCTGCCACCATGGAGGCCATGGACTAGAGGGGAAACCCTTCTCCCATCTAGGGGGAAGGTCAAGGAATAAGAATAAGGAGGGGGCTCTCTCCCCCTCTGTCCCGGTGGCACCGGAACGCCGCCGGGGCCATCATCGTGACTGTGATCTACTCTAACAACTCCATCATCTTCACCAACACCTCCATCACCTCCCCCCATCTATCTACAGTGGTCCGCTCTCTCGCAACCCGCTGTAGCCTCTACTTGAACATGGTGCTTTATGCTTCATATTATTATCCAATGATGTGTTGCCATCCTATGATGTCTGAGTAGATCTATTTTGTGCTATTGGTTGATTGATGATCATGATTGGTTTGAGTTGAATGTTTTATTATTGGTGTTGTCCTATGGTGCTCTCTGTGTCGCGCAAGCATGAGGGATCCTCACTGTAGGGTGTTGCAATGTGTTCGTGATTTGCCTATGGTGGGTTGCTTGAGTGACAGAAGCATAAACCTGAGTAGGTGGGTTGTTGCATATGGGAGTAAAGAGGACTTGATACCTTATAATGCTATGGTTGGTTTTTACCTTAATGATCTTTAGTAGTTGCGGATGCTTTCTAGAGTTCCAATCATAAGTGCATATGATCCAAGTAGAGAAAGTATGTTAGCTTATGCCTCTCCCTCATATAAAATTGCAATAATTATTACCGGTCTAGTTATCGATTGCCTAGGGACAATTTCGCAACTCCTACCACCACTTTTCCACACTCGTTAAACTAACTTAGTTGTTTCTCTATCTTAGCAGCCCCTAGTTTTTATTTGCATGCTCTTTATTATCTTGTAAACCTATCTATCACACCTACAAAGTACTTCTAGTTTCATACTTGTTCTAGGTAAAGTGAACGTTAAGCGTGCGTAGAGTTTTACCGGTGGTCGATAGAACTTGAGGGAATATTTGTTCTACCTTTAGATCCTCGTTGGGTTCGACACTCTTACTTATCGAGAAAGGCTACAATTGATCCCCTATAGTTGTGGGTTATCAGACATCACCCTTGTAGCCAAGATATCTTCCTCATCATCACTACAAGACAAGCAGGACATAGGCTTTTACCTCAATTGGAGGGCCCGTACCTGGGTAAAATCGCGTCTCTCAATTCCGACCAACCCCTCTCAAGCCGCCACATAGTTGCGATGGCCTCACACCTAAGTCATTAACCCGGACATCTTGTCGTGACAAATCCACGAAAGTTGGCGCCCACCTTGGGGCGCGCATGGTGATGGTGTGTTCTTGGAGGGAGCACTTTAGGGATCAAGAAGTTTTGTGATTAGATCGAGTTCAAGAGAATGAGGCTTGTTGTCTGTTCCACTACCGTCATTCCGGAAGAAGGGAATAGCTTCTTAGTTCGGATAAAAAGAGTATTGATTCAAGCTGTAACCACCGCATGGAAATTTCTGGTGCGCTAGTTTGGAAGTTCATCAACATCGGAGAAAGTTATTTTTGCCTGTGTGGAGTACTAGAAATTCGATCAATAGAAGGTTTGAGCTCGAGACAGATGCATGTGCTAGCAACGTCGTCATATCTCAGGTTGTCTAAATTCAGAATTAGCGTCAGAGCGCCACTACTGCTGAAATTACCATCAGATTGAATCGGATAAGATCTGGCAGGCTATCATGTGAAATCTCTTTGAAGAAAAATAGTCTACCACCAGATCAGTTTTCGAGAGGAAAAAGTAACGAACAAAACATGTCACCAGGCTTTCATGTGCAACGATAGATTATGGATGGCGATTCAAGTAGCTACTATGTTGCATTGTCCTCGCGTGAAGGTTTCAGCCCGTATGTGCTTAGGAGATCACATCAATCAAAATACCACGCGGGCTAGGATATGGCATTTTATGAAAAGAAGAAAGAGAATCAGTCAGCCACAGACTCGGTCTCCACCTCCGCGTCGTAGCGGCCTCCGCTCGCTGCCGCGGCCCCTCACCCTTGCGCGCGCTTGCCTCCCACCAGTGCCGCCTCGCCTTAACCCGACCCTCGCTGCAACCTCGCCTAGCCATCCATCCAACACCGCAGACTCGATCCTCCGGGTTCACGCCCGAGCCGCCGGCCCACCTCGTTCTGCTCCGCCTCACCTTGCCACCCTCTGCTCCACCCCGCTGTAGCACCGTCCGACCGGCAGGGTCGCCCACGCACGCCTCTCTCCGCACTCCCCGCTCCGGCTCGCCGGGTCTGCTCTGTCCCATCAGCACCGCTGTAGCCTTGCCCCCATCACACGCTGCTCCACCCCGTCAGCACCACTACAACCTTGCATCCATTGTGCCACGAGCTCACGCTGTTGCGCTGCCCTATCGGCACACCCATGCACATGTCCCAGCCGCCGCAGCTGCCTCGCCTCAAGCCGCTATTCTGGATCCACCTTGACGGTGCCTAATCACCCCTGGCTCCGCCTCGCTGCGCTGAGCTGCCACCATGGCCGCCGACGTCATGGCCTTGCTCCACCTATGACCTGGATTCGTGCCGTTTTCGCCAAGTTACCTTGCCGCTGGCTCGCCGCTGCTGCGCATCACGCACCGCATCGCTCGAAGCCGCCCCCTTGCTAGTTCCTCCATGCTGCATTGACTCGCCGTCCGTGGCCACGTTTCGAGCCAGACTCGCCTCCACCGCGCCACGAGCCGGATTCTCCCGCCATAGCCCGCCTCGTCTTGAGTTGCATCGTTGTCGCTGTCACGGTCTCGTCTCGAGTCGCCTCGCAGTCGTAGTCTCATCTCGAGTCGCCCCGCCTATGCCACCATGGCCCTGCCTCACCGCGCTCACCTCCGCTGGCGTGCCTCACCTCCTGCGACCATGCAACCGGCTTGCCGCTACGCCCTCGTGACTCACCTCCACCACCAAGCCGGTCTGCCTTCGCCTCCGCCTGCCGGGTCAACGACCGCTCACCAAGCTGCCACGGCCTCCGAGTCGCCTCGCAACACCGGCCAAACCTAGCCTCGAGCCAACATTACATCGGGAACGCCCGTCCTCATGCGAATGAGCCGGCTCGCTGCTGTGGTGGTTCACCTCGCCCGCCTCCCTGCTATGGTGGTTCACCTCGCTAACCTTGCCACTGCAGCCTGCCGTCTGCCTCCTCCCGTGCGCCAGCTCGCCGCTGCCTCTCCCCGTGCGCCAGCCACCGGCCACTCGCTCCCTGACGTGGGAGGCCGGCTGTTGTTGAGAGGATAAGAGGCCGGCTAGGAAAGAAAAGGAAAGTACTACCAGATAAAAAAGGTGGTCATTAGGTGAGCAAGACATACTACACCTGAGTCTCATCGATCAGAGATCTGACGGATGTACATATGAATCATTTGTCGTCCTAAAAAATCAGGTGCTATCTGTCCTATTTATATTATCATTATATATTAATTTCTTTGAGAACGATTACTCTGCCTACAATATTTTTTGCACAGGACAATTATTCATGTGGCATTATACCGTGGAGTTGGAGCGCACACCAGCGTGTCATGTTGCTTGATGGACTCACGTGATTCATCGCCCCCGCGGACGGTCTACATCAACTCGCCGGTACTGCACGTGCTCACCCGCCAGTATGAGCCGCCCAATGGACGCGACCAAGCGCCGCATCCGCGGTATGGTTTTCACCAACAACGCCGCGACCGTCTCTCGTGACTATACCGTCTTACAACGTCATGGCCGTCTCTCGTGATTGCACCGGCTTACAACACCGTGGGTGACTCACCGTCCACCCATCTCATGACGCCATGGCCGTCTCTTGCAATCATGCTGGTTTACGACACTGCAACCACACCGGCTTAGAACACTACGACCGTCTCTCGCGACTGCACCGGCTTATAGCGCCACGGCCGTCTCTCGTGGTTGAACCGGCTTACAATGCCACGGTCTGATCTACATCAACATATCGGTATGGAGCTTGCCTGTACGAGCTGCCCAACGGACGTGCACAACACGCCGCCCATAGTCTGATTCTACATCAGCATATCGATGCAGTGTTCGTCTATACGAGCCACCCAATCGGATAGGCGCGCAAGTCGCCGCCACTACAGTTTGGTTAACTTTAAGAACCAACCGGGACGAACCATTGACCGGATTATTGAAACAATTCATACGGGATCGTCTGTAACTCGCCACGGTCAACCTCAACCTGCAGTGGAGATTCTCAAGACGCCTCTTCGAGTCGACTTAAGTCTCGGGAGCTATAGACTTGGCTCGACACATTTGGTCGTTTTCAACGAGAACCCCAGGTAATTGCAAGAAAATTTAACACAATCGTGGGGGCTACTATATTATTGGTGGAAGAATTAAAAGTTGCCCAAGAGGATGAGCCGCCGTGATGCACCGTTTAACATGGGTGCCCAGATTTATTGGATCATCATAAAGTAACTTGGAGTTTCTGTTGTCTATGCATTTCAGATTGTGCAAAGGTGGATACTTCAACAAAGGTCATTTGGGGGCTTTCAACCCATGGGGTTTAGCTTGCTCACCCTCTTGATCGGTTCTTCAGCCACAATAGTAAACAGGACGACGACTTACAAGTTGGCAATCCACAAGACGACGGCTTACAGGTTGGCGGTCTGCAAGAGGCGGCTTACAAGATAGTGCACAATTTGACGTCGTCGACAAGGTCGTTTGGGGGCTTTCAACCCACCAGGTTAAGCTTCAACCCTCTCGGTCAGGCTTTTCAGCCACTATAAGGCGGGTTGTGGACCCAAAACCTTGACTCCGTCAACAAGATCACTAGGGGTGCATCGAGTTGTATACTTACCCCCTTTTGATGCCTCTCCAATGGGTGACCCGCCAAACTCTTACCGGTTAATCACCGCTTACAGACACTGTCTGTCCAACGTACCAGACAGTTAATCTCGCCAGGAGACCCTCAACACTGGTTAAGGTTCAAACGGCGGACTGTGTCACGTGAGAGGGGGCTTAAGGGCCCTAGGGATACTCATGCCCTGCTGTGTCTCTTTATGGGACGTTGTGCTCTTCAATCTCCCTTGGAAACCAGGTATTGTTAGGAGTTCATGAAGGGAGTCCACCCAGAGGAACCAGCGTCCGTGTCTCTTTCTGGGACGTCGCGCTCTTCAGTCTCGCCTGGAAATCGAGCATTGTTATGAGTTCAAGCAACAAGTCCACCCAGAAGAACCGACGGATGTGTCTCTTTCTGGTTTGTTGTGCTCTTATCAGTTAATATCACCGAGAGACCCTGAGCTGCTCAAAGGAGTTGACGGTCACTCTCGTTAGAGACCCTGCACTGGTATGAATTCAAGCATCGAGTCCAGCCAGGAAGAACCATCATATGAGTTTGTGAAAATGAAAAGGAAGAAAAAGCTTGAGTCATACATTGCATCTTGCATTACATCATCCTGTATTGCATCATCATATCATGCATCATTATACATATCCATATTTATTTATGCTGCGGAAAGCCGGTCACCAAACCGGGTTACATCGTAGCCTCTGCAGGAACAAATAGATCTTTAAATAGCCAACATGGCTGGATCTTCATCATGGTTTATCATAACCAGTATTAAATGATTGAGGTTTTTCAAGCCAGCTTGGAGAATTGATTATTTTTGAAGTGTCGCCATATCAGATATAATGCCGTGTCATTTAATTGACCGACTATTGGATTTCTTCAACCTGTGCTCTGTAGTATACTACAACACTCGTGGATTTCTCAGACATATATTTGCCAGGTTACACCACAACCACGAGCAGGGGTTTCATTTCAAAGACAAAGAAATTATTCCAGGATATTCATTCCGAGTTATATTACAATCACAGTCAAAGGTTCATTCGAATCCGATCAATATTAGTTCAAGAGAACTTTTTGAAGTGCATTATGATGGGTTATTCTCATACAGTCCCAAGTCGCTGCAGGCATACAACCCGACACTTGGGGGCTACACCACTCATACCAAATTTTCTAAAGTCCCAAGTCACCGCAGGCGTTCGACCTGACACTTGGGGGATAAATTATTCAAGTCCAGCTTATATCAAGTATGCAAGTCCCATGTCACTGCAAGCATGCACCACGACACTTGGGGGCTAATACATGTTGCTTTTCAAATCATTACATTGTCAACAAGACCCAGTTATCTCAAGGATATGAGCCGGTGTTTCTATATTTCTCTAAGTCCCAACCCAGTACTTCTTACTGACCCAACACTTGGGGGCTACAGTATTCAGCTGTTTAACAGATTATGAGGTTCAAACTGAAGACCTGACCCATCACATACTGATGAGCTGGCCCTTGGGGGCTACACCAGCTGAAGCTTTATAAGGTTTAAGACAGTTACAAGTCCCAGGCTGCTGCAGGCAAGACAACCTGGCACTTGGGGGCTACACAATCGAAGATATTATTGCAAAGCACCAAGTCATCATGGATAAACTTGGAGCTTGGGGCTACAGTTAATATGGATATATCAAAAAAATTGAAGAGAGTTTTCAAGATGTCAATTGTGAGTGAGACCAGCTCAATAAATTTTTATTTAGCCGAAGCATTAAAAGACCGGTTCTACATGAGATAGATTTTTTATCCCAACATATTTATCAAGTCAACCGGTGTCCATTTGTTTTGACCCGGCGTCACCAACGATCATGACTCAGCATCATTAATGATCATGACCCGGCGAAGATGACCCGCCGACTCAATGGAATATGGAGTTTTTTGTTCCCAATATTTTTATTGCAAAGGACATGTACCTGCAAGACGATGGTGAAGACAGCTCAATCATATGAAAAAGAAACCCGGATTTTTGAGGATCCGCTTCAGTGAAATAAGCCGGCCAGGGGAGTGAGCCGATCACTTAACGTATTTATTATTCTTATTTCAGGAGCTTACCATGAATAAATTCAAGGTAACCTGGGGGCTAATGTCGGCGACATACCCCGCAGTATAACCTGGCCTAAACTATGACCTGCCCGGGACTTGGCGACCCACTGGAGCCCTGGCCGAACTTGACGATTCATTGGTGACCTAGCAGGAGGTATGACCCGGCTCATCATATGGCGGCTCATGCGTCACCTCCATTACCGGGTCATAGGGCGACCAGGCCCATGGCCCAGCATGCGAGCCGGTCCAAGGCGGCTCATGGATGGGCCTGGAGGGGTGGCTCACAAGAGAAGGCCCAAGGAGAGAAAGGATTCCCTCACAATGGAAACAAGACCCGGATTAGGATTCAAGAGAGACTAGTCCTAGTCCTATTCCCAGTAGGACTCTATATGTAAACGTACCCTCTCCACTTATATAAGGAGGGGTACGACGCCCCTAGATGGAGAAGTGTTCAATATTCAAGTCATTAGAGATAGACAGATTAGAGGCTCTCGATATTAGAGGTAGCAAGATAACACCCTTGTAGCCAAGAGATCTTCCTCATCATCAATACAAGACAAACAGAACATAAGCTTTTACCTCCATTGGAGGGGCCGAACCTGGGTAAACTCGTGTCTCTCGATTCCGACCAACCCCTCTCAAGCCGCCACATAGTTGCGATGGCCTCACACCTAAGTCCGTTAACCCGGACATCTTGCCGTGACAAATCCACGACAGTAATACAAGATCTCGTGGCTAACTGTTTAGTCACATTTCTTGCAAGTCTTATAGTGATGTTCTATTACCGAGTGGGCCATGAGATACCTCTCCATCACACGGAGTAACAAATCCCAGTCTTGATCCATGCCAACCCAACAAACACCCTCGGAGATACCTGTAGAGCACCTTTATAGCCACCCATTTTTGTTGCGACGTTCGATACACACAAGGTACTCCTCCGGTGCTAGTGAGTTGCATGATCTCATGGTCATAGGAACGGATACTTGAGATGTAGAAAACTGTAGCAATAAACTGAGATGATCATATGCTACGTTTATAGTTTGGGTCTTGTCCATCACATCCTCCTCCTAATGATGTGATCCCGTTATCAAATGACATCTCATGTCCATGGCTAGGAAACCTCAACCATCTTTGATCAACAAGCTAGTCTATTAGAGGCATACTAGGGACATGGTGTTGTCTATGTATCCACCCATGTATCTGAGTTTCCGATCAATACAATTGTAGCATGGATAATAAACGATTATCATGAACAAGGAAATATGATAATACCTAATTTATTATTGCTTCTAGGGCATATTTCCAACGGTGGCATGCCATGGCATGCAAAGTCCACGAGCGTGCTACAGTGCGCACCCGCACTATAGCAGCCGCCCAATCACTAGCCCTGACCACCTTGAGCCCCTCCCTCTCGCTAGCTGGTCGACCTTGACGTCCTCATCACGGCAGCTTGTCGGCACCGTCCTCTCTCTCCTCGTTCTGCGCATGCCAAGCCGCCCGGTTCGGCTAGTGGCCGGCCACACACGCACGAGGCCCCAACGCTCCCCCGCTCCCTCTCTCCTCTTCCCTAGACGTGGACCTCGTCCACGAAACCCTTAGACACGCGCCTACGGCCCCCCATAACCTCCAGCCATGCCTGCGTCCTCGTTGGCGTACACGTCCACGGTGGACCCGCACCTCGGCCATTTAGGCCATCCCCGAGCCCCTGCAGTGCCCATATGCCCTCTCCCCCTGTCGCGGACCTCCCCAGCCCAGCCATTCTTTCCCCCGTGCCCTCCACCCATCCCCATGGCCGAAGCCGTTCCGCCGGCTTCTTCTCAAATTCGGCCACGATGGCCTCTCCTTCTCCTTTTGAGCCTCACCAAGCCCCCAACATCCCTGCAAGATCCTTCCCTACATTCGTTTCGTCCTTCCCATGGCCAGAGGGCCGCCCCCTTGGTTGTCGTCATCGGCCCTCGCCATGTCCAGAGCCCCGCTCGCTCCAACGCTCCCCTGTGGGAATGGATCCACCCAGGAGGACGTGGGCCTTTTCCCCGAGCACGTCGGTGGTCGGACGGCCGCGGGAGGTGGCCTGTGCCACCGGGGCGATGCCGGCAGGTGCTCGGCTCCCTGCCCCCTGCCTCCCGTTTGTTCGGGCAGGAGGAGGGAGATGGACCTAGTGGGCGGGCCCCTCTTGTAAGCCACACAGCTATCAGGCCCCACTTTTTAATTGAAGGCGCCCCGGCTGGATGCCGCCTCCGCTCTGGGGAGTCATATTCCCCGAGTACGCCTTCGATGTCGCCAGCTCCGCACGTGTGGCCGAGTAGCTAGGCCGGCCCAGTGCGCTGTGGTACTAAGCTACGCTTAGTGCGTAGCTTAGGCCCATTGGGTAATTCCTTTTTGCCCTTTTTATAGAACAAATCAATTCATATAAAATTCATTTCAACTCCAAATTGAATGATTCAAATTCCTACAACCTTCTAATAATCCCAGTTATCATTTTGCACAACCTCCGAAATTTTCATCGCCAGTTTCTGCCCTGTTCAAATTCAAATTTAAATTTGAACTATGAAGGTCCCCCATTGCAAAATCCCTAGGGGATTCAAATCAACTCAAAATGGAGTGATTCAAGTTCCTAGGTGTATCTAAATTCATGCACTAAGTGGTGAGCATTTTTCCTTACACTTATTCTACTGTTTCAATTATTGGGCCATTTCTTCATATGTGACCCACTTTCCAAATCCATAGAATATTCATACCAACTCAAAATCCAATGAAACCACTTCCCACATGTTTATAAAGTCATGCCCTATTTGTTGGATCCATCCACTACTTTTTAAAAAGTGTTTTCTGTTGACATCTTATAGGATCATTCTTTCCTTCATTACCACCATTCAAAACTCCCCTTTTGACCCACATCCACCAAAACCTCCTTGGTTATTTTTCTTATGTCCAGAGATGTCCAAGAAAAATAAAACTTCTATTTATAGAGCACTTTTATTTTTTGCTTGTTGTGTTGCTTATTGCGGTTGTTTCCGGCGATAGTTGACAAAATAGACGGAGTAATCGGAGTGGACAAGAAGCATGTGAAGACCTCGAAGACTTGGATAGGCCAGGCAAGCAGCCCTTTGACCAGGTTAAGAAACCATTTTCATGCATGTCATATAGCACCTTATTCCTTGTTGTTGATCATGTGATGTGGTGACCACTTCGGTGGGATGCCTCCATTACTTTTACCGTTGATACTTGCATCGTGCATGACCCTACCTCCTTATGAGGGTTATGCAGGTGGGAGTAGTTAGGTTGCTAGTAGATGCTATGCAAGAGGGATGCGAATATGCATGGTGTTGGAAACAAAATGATTTCAAAGACTTTTCAAAAACCCGTTGGGTGCTACTAATGCCCGAGGGAGATGATGATGAGTTGGGTAACCACTTGAGAAAGAAGTGGTGTACAGGAACAGGTTGAGGGCATGTTTTCGAAAACGAAGACTTATAAGATTTACTGACCGTCCCAACCTTACATGCACAACCACGATACCCCTTATGGGATGGGGTCTTGTTGATTACCTTGATGGGTACTAGCATAGAGCCCACATTACTAGTGGCGGGAGTGACGTGGTCACTCTTGATACGGGGTCGTGCCGATATGGACGATCATGCGATGTCTTCACAAGCACTGGGCACACCGTTGGTCCCTTCATGGATGGTATGATCTAGAGCGAGGCTCGTATGATGTACATCATGAGGGCTGGGTACCAATCGAGTGGAATCTTTGTTTAGTATCGTCAGGGGAAAGGCATTGTTCGGGTGCTTACATCGGGTGTGTTATATACCGCGAGTCATGGATGACACGGAAGTTCCCCGAGTCTTATGGGTAAAGTGTGCAACCTCTGCAAAGTGTAGAACTATTCGAATATCCATGTCCATAGTCATGGATAGTTGGAGGTCCTTCTTAAACCGCATTCGATGTTTTCACAAACTTGGTGTGCGTGTTTGGATGACACAGAAATGATACTTGAGATAAGTCAAATGACTTGACATGATGACTGAACATGAGATGTTAAACCCTCTGTTTATGATGATATCTGTAACTTGTTCATATGGATATCGGCCAACTGTTGATGCATGCTTACATAGTTACTTGATCATGTAATTGCATTAAAAATCAGCTTTCTGCAAAATACCTACTTAGTGTTATATCATACATTGTTATTGCCTTGTTACAACATGGGTTGCTTGCGAGTACATTCAAAGTACTCATTGGCTTGCCACTGGTTATTTTATTGGCCAGGCATGAAAGATCAGGTTATGATGAAGATTACCTTGGTGACGAACATGCAAGCTAGGACGTTTCCCAATCGGAATGCCTATAGGGTTAAGGCAGATGGCATGGGTTCACGCTATCATTGAAGATTTCCGTTGCGAGATTATGAAGACTTGGCCATAAAGGCCATATTTGAGCACAAACGGTATGTAATGGATGTAAGACTCTTGTTATTCAGTTTCTGTGTGTTCAGTGAGCATTGATCTCTGGGATCACTGTGCACGTGCATTCGGTGATCATGACTTATGAGTCGGGGTCCCAATAGTGCCACAACTGAGGTGGTTCGTCGTTGCACCGACGAGCATGGTACCGGGATCGAAGACATGGTGCAAGACTTTGATGATGCTCAGGATTCGGACGATGAGATGGAGGAATATGCAAAGGCATTCTATGAAATGTTGGAGTCTTCAAAACATCCTCTCCATGAGCACACCGAGCTTTGTTAGCTGGATGCCATCGTGCAAGTAATGGCTCTGAAGGCTCAATTCAACCAGGGCAGAGAATGCTACGATGCGATGATGACAATATTTGGAGGCTTTCTACCTAAAGGTCATGTACTGCCTGCAAACCTGTACTAGTCGGACAAAATTCTCCGTGTACTTAAGATGCCCTATGAGAAGATAGATGCCTATGAGAATGGATGTGCCTTGTTTATGCTTGAGTATGTGGACTTGAACTATTGTCCCATTTGTAAGTCTTCTAGGTATGTTGTGGTAGACAACGGTATGGATGAGAAAATTCAGACCAAAATCCATGTTAATGTTCTTCACTATATGCCAATCGTACCAAAACTTCAACGTCTTTTCATGGTCAAAGAGACGGTCAGACAGATGACATGGCACAAATTGGGCAAAAGAACCGAACTAGATGTAGATGGGAATCAGATGTTGGTACACACTTCAGACGCTTTTGCGTGGAAGCACTTCGATGCATTACATAAGGATAAAGCGGCAGATCCAAGGCATCCTCGAGTCACCATCAACACAGATGGGTTCAATATGTTTGGTACGATGACAACCCAATACAATTGTTGGCCTGTATTTGTCATTCCACTCAATCTCCCCCAGCGAGATTATGAAAAGAAAGAACATTTTCCTGACGTTGATAATTCTAGGGCCCAATTATCTGGGGTAGAATATGAATGTGTACATGCAGCCGCTTAAGGATGAATGGCAAGAAGCTTGGGAAATGGGATCAAGATATACGATGCCTCTACAAAAACTTCAAAATGCATGTGTGGTACATGTACTCGACGCATGACTTGCCGGCGTATGTGCTATTCGTTGGCTGGTGTGTGCATGGAAGGTCCCCGTACCCCACATGCAAGGCTGCTCTTCAGTTCTGTTGGCTATAGGTGGGTCGTAAGTTTTATTTCTTCGACATGCATAGACACTTCCTGGATACTCGTCATAAGTTCAAAAAAGACAAGAAGAATTTCATCAAAGGTAGAGTTGTCAAAAACTCTACACCACCTGTGTTGATAGGCCAACAGATCCTGGATCAATTAAATGCTCTTGAGCCTGACCCACAACGTCCAGGGTATTTCAAAGGGTATAATACAGAACACGCATGGACTCACAAGTCATGCTTATGGGATCTGCCTTACTCCAAAGGCCTCCTTTCCCCACACAACATAGACGTGATGCACACTGAAAATAATATCTTCGAGGCCATTTTTAGTACATTGTTCGACATAGAAGAGAAGTCAAAGGATAATTCTAAGGCTAGAATCGATCATGAGGCTCTATATGATAGACTGTTACAAAACATGCGACAACAAAAAGGTAAGAAGAACTGGACAAAGCCAAAGGCATGGTACAATCTTGGAAGGCCAGCTATGAGGGAAATGATCTTGTGGGTGAAAATGCAGTTGATGTTGCCCGATGGTTATGCAGCGGATCTAAAGAGGGGAGCGAGTCCTGACAAACTGAAAATATTTGGTCTCAAGAGTCATGATTGGCACATATGGATTGAACGGTTAATGCCGATGATGTTGCATGGCTTTATCCCTGAGGATGAATGGCTAGTACTGGCAGAGATGAGCTATTTCTTCCGTTCACTTTGTGTGAAAGGACTATCGCCTAGCGTGGTAGATGAAATGGAAGAGTTGGCGTCGGAGTTGATCTGCAAGTTAGAGAAGATCCTTCCACTGGGCTTCTTTAATCCAATGCAACATTTGATTTTTCATCTCCCAACCGAGGCAAGATTGGGGGGGGGCATGCAAAATCGTTGGTGCTTCGCAACTGAGAGGATGCAGAAGACGCTTCGAGCAAAATGTAAAAATAAACATAGAATTGAAGCATTAATGGCCGGGGCATTCATTATTGAGGAGGCGGCAAACTTCGTTACAACACACTACGGAGTCAAAAATCGTCATTTGCATAATCCAAAGCCTCAATACAATGATGGCGACCCTAAAAAAAGTTGATCCAACCTCAGCCTATTCAAAGGGAAGCTCGCACCAGCCGGTGCTTCGAAAGCAAAAGCGTCGGATGTTGATGAATGGCGGACCATTTCGTTGTATATCTTCAACAACCTAATAGAAGTGCGGCCGTACATCGAGTAAGTTCCGGTACATTATGGTTTTGCAACTTGTAATTCCTTTGAACTACTATTATTCCTGGATATTTGATATAGTCGATACGTCGCCAAATTCTTGGATGGAGCGGACATCCAAAAGGATTCCTTAGAAGAGTATGAGCTTTTGTCAAAGCATGGGGGCGACTATCCCGGTTTCATCTCTTGGTTCAAACAAAGGGTAATTACCATTAATGGACCTTTTCATTTCTTCGTCTAATTTGCGGCCAATGCAACAATAATTTCGTATTAAACTTGTAGGCTAATTCGGAGTCTATGGACGCCGAGTTGAGACAAGTTGCTAATGGTTTTCACTATAAGGTCCGTTCCTTTGACAAATACGACATCAATGGGTATCGCTTTCGTACCTTTGGCAAAGAGCTATCTATGCCCGACCTAAAGAGTACAAATTGTCGTGTCTCTGCTATCGACGAAGGAGATACCGAGTATTATGGAAGAGTTGAAGCAATTTATGAACTTCTATTCTATGGTGAAAACCCACCGAACATCATAGTCTTCAAATGTTATTGGTTCCAGCCGAAGGAGACTAGAAGGACTCAAGAACATATAGGGCTAGTCAAAATCAAACAAATCACCCATTTAGATGTTCCCGATGTCTATATTACGGCTCAACAGGCGACCCAATTTTTCTATCTATCGTGGGCTTGCCAAGTTGATCCAAATCTGAAAGGTTGGGATGTCGTTTATGAAGTGCCGCCACATTTTAGTCCACCTCCCCTCAGTGAAGAGGATTACGAACCTCACATTAACCTAGACATATATGAAGGAGAATTCCTCCACGAAACACGTCTTTCCGAAAAATGTTTCAAGAACCGCTCTACTTCAACCCAGAACGTTGAAGTAGACAACAATAGTGAATCCGACTTAGCCCCTGAGACGGAATAGGAAGAGCCGGAACAAGAAGAGGTTACTGCTGCGGATGACCTGTCAATGCTTGACCGATTACATAAAGGAGGCCTTCCACACGTTGTTCCTGATAGTGATGATGATCATGCATTTATTTGTGATAGTGATGATGATGATGCATTTATTAATCCTGGAGAATATATAGACGATAAATATTATTATTAATTCATGTCAGGTAATAAACTTTTATTATATATATATATTTAGTTCATGTTAGGTATATGATGATACACTTAAATTATATACATTTTATTATCCATGTGGGTATTCAATTTTATGTTGTACTAATTTCATTTACTTCTTGTCATGGCAGTTGTTGAAAGATGGTGGGAAAGGTTCGAGAGCACTCTGCGGCTCCTTCGTCAGAGGGTGGTGGGATGGGTACTTCCATTCCTGCTGAGTCTCTTTAAAGATTGTTGCTCTCTAGTCTGCATACATCGGTGCCTTCTTCTTTGTTGACCCCCGTGAGAGGAGGTCGGGGAAGGAAGAGAGGTAGTAGAGGTACATGTGGGAGAGGAGGCTGAGGGAGAGGTAGGGTGCCTGCTATGCCTTCCTCGCCGCCACTCCCAGCTGATTCACCTGAGCATAGGACTACTAGGGTGGACCCGTATGAGGAGGAGGCTATGCTGACTCCGGTCCACGAGCCTTGGGTCGATGAGCCTTCAACCTACAAGACTCATGTCCCAAAGGCTTCGTCCCACGAGACTCTGGAGAAGAGGAGGGATGAGGGCATGTCCCAGCATACCCCATGGTATACTTGGCCAGAGGAGCCTAGTGGCCATGCTGATGGTGGCGGGGATCATTTTTCTGATAGCGAGGAGGAGGTCATTGAGGGGGGGCATCGTCTACCAGCATGGTAGTACACGGCTCCTGCCTATGCCGATGACCCGCGAGCAGAGGTGGTCGATTAGGCCTGATGGGGACAAGTAAGTGCATGTACTCTTTTTTAACCTTTTGCCTTCATGTTTTTTCACATATCTAATGTGTTGGCTTTGTCATACTGTAGGGGTTGGGTTCACCCCAAGTATGCCCGCAGGCCCAACAACGTCCTTGGTGTGCTTTGCCGGCAAAACTTCCCATGGTTTGTCACGTTGCGCAGTGAGGGTCAGGTTCAAGAGGTAGGATTGAACTGGGAGCACTACTTGGTTGCACTAGACCCGCCGGAGGAGAGGATCGATGGTGTTTTGTGCCACATGAGGGCGGACATGGTGATCAGATAGTTTTGGGTAATTTCTTCTTTACACAATTAAAAATCAGCAATAGCTAGTTATTGTTCCAATAAGTGTTGTCTCGTTTGATTGCAGACCTTCTACAGGTGTGAGGAGGGATACGAGGAGTCCGCGACAAAGGTTATCGATATCGAATGCATGCGCCTACTGCAAAACTTACGGCACGAGGCTCGGGTGTAGGCTGTTCGAGACTACTACGCCTCGTGGTGTATTAGGAAGGACAAGTCGATGTGCCACAGAAAGAAGATGGAGAAGGAGCATTACATGAAGGTAATTATGCATTCTTAAGGCCTTGTACTTAGTTTCCTTCATTTGATTCGTACACGTAGCGGTCAAATTTCTCTTTATTAACTTAGGTGCCCCTGAGATGGTGTGCGGATATGATGGATTGTTGGGAGGCATTGGTGGATGAGTGGTGCTCAGAACACTGGATAGCCATCCACAACAATGCCAAGGACCAATGTGACAAAATGGTTGGTGTGCCACACCATCAAGGGAGTGCCAACTTAAATCAGTTCGATCAGAACTTGGCATGTGGTTTGCTTCATGATTCATGCAATTCATTCTTGATGCTAGCTTAAGCCCTTTACTAATACTTTGTTCCCCTCTATCTCTCTCTCTCTTAGGCACATCACAATAACACGTCAATTCCAGAGATGTATGACCTCTATGCGATGGCCCATACTGCCTCGTACAAGAAGGTCAAGGCATACTCTGAGTCTGACTTCAATCATCCCGAGAAGTTCACCAACATATCCTCTCACCACAAGCTCGTGAAGTATAGAGATGATGGGAAGGCGAGGAAAGGGGAGGACTTTAACTCGAGCCAGGGGCCTATTGATCCAGAGCTGGTGATGATATCTAACAATGGGAGGCCCCATGGCTCGATGGCCATTGGAGATGGCCTTATGCGTTGTCCTAGCACTCTCCGGCAGATGAAGGCGCGCCAAACGAGCTCCTGTTGTAACAGCCCGGGACCGATGCTCCAGAAGGTTCCCCTTTGATTCTATTCTCGTCACGTGATTCGTTTGGTTTTCACATTCATCATTGCATCATTCACATCATCTTCATAGCATCATCACTCGTTTTTGAAAACTTGCATTTGTTCATAGTTGTCGGTTCTCTCTGTTCGTGTCGTCGACCGTTTTGAGACCAACCACACATGCCCACGCCCACGACATCGACAACATATTGTTTTTAAAGTGCATATTATATATTCTCGGATTGAGTCGAAAGTTGGCGTGCGGTCTTGTTTTATTGTCGGTGGACCACCTGCCAAATTTCGTTGAAATCAGAGGTCGTTTGATACCCGAACGATCAACCGTAGCAACGTAGTCATTAGTTTATATATCGGACGTTTTCTAGGTTTTAAAACTCCGTTTCCGGGCCGCACCACCTCCCTCTCTTCTTAGCCCAACCACTCTACACAACCCAAAGCCCAACTAGCTTGCCCCTTCGTATGTGGCCGTCGGATCATGATTGGACTAACGATATCCATCCCACCTAGCCACCTCCCCTACATAAGACTACCCTTGGAGAAAGAGCGCCCTTACTCTCTAGGGTTTCCCCCACGTAAAATTGCAGCCACCTTCCTCAAAAACACCACCTTCTAGCTCCATCTCCCTCCAATCCCGCAGCCCTTGCCACACAGCCACATCTGGCCCTCAGATCTGAAATCTGGGGCTCAGATTAACCCAAAATCCCACCTACCAGACATGTTCGCGGTCACCGGACAATGTACGACGACCATAGAGCAACATTCTCCCACAGCCCGTGATCCTCTGCCTTGCACCTCGCATCCCCGAGCGCCAGCCGCCTCCTGCCTCGCTGGCGAGCCGCTGGAGGCATCGACCTCGTCGTCAGGCCAGTGCCCCGCGTTGCCCGTGCTCCCTCCCACTCGTTTTCTCATCTCTCTCCCTAACCTCGATCTCCCTCCCTCTCCCATGGCTCGTAGGAGGTCTCGACTTCGTCGGATTTGGAGCTCCTTCACCAAAGCAGGCCGAAACCGGAGGGATCCACTACCGCCGCCCTAGATCCATCCATTCCTGCTGCATTCGCATCGCCTCGCCTGCCTAGGTCGTCGTGCTCGCCCGTCGGAGTTGAGCCACCGTCGCTGCTCTATTCGTGGGAGACGAACCGCGTTGACCAAGCACCAGGCGCTCGAGCGATCGCCTTGCTTGCGTGATGCATGGGCTAGCAGCACTGGCCTCGCTCGCCCTAGCCGCTTGGGCCGGCCTCCCCATCACCGAGGCCTAGCTCGCCTGCCTCCGCGCCAAGCCCAGCCAGTTCCACCGACCGGGGTTGGCCCATGGGTGAGCACCCCCCAGCCCTGCTATCCTTCGCATTATGCGCTGTTTAGTTATGTTACGCCCGCATGTTTTGGCCTGTGTGCTCGATTTGGCCCATTCACGTTTTTTTAATTACAGGAAATGCATGATTTTAAATTGCTAATAATTTAATAATCGCATCATATCAACATGTTCTATATATGGGAAATGTGTAGAATATCGTGTAGATTCACAATATCCCACTTTCACAAATGTTTAAAATGTTCAACATGCCATTTTCTGTTAATTCGCATCACTATCGTAATTTGCATTGCGCATATGTTATTTAAGCGTGCCTCCGAATTAAACAAACGCTATAGATAAAATGTGTAGCATTGTTATATGCCTTTTTCATGCATGCTAAGAATATTTGATGTGTTGGTTGCATTTATTTTTCATACATGGCTTGCTAAAACGTTTTATGTCCTATTCTCACATAAATATTGTGTCATTTGTTTTATAGTTAAAACCGACATGTTATATATGATTTCGGGGTAGAAAAATCCAAAGAATTCACTGTGCATTTAGTTTTGCCATTTGAGCAAATTTGTGTGCATGTTATTTTGCTGTGATGCCCTTTTGCTATTTTCGTGTGATTAAATCTATGCATCGTATGAATTGTTTTTGAACATGAGATACGCCCTTTGACATGTGCACTAGCCCCTGGTCATTTTATTGGTCATGATAATCCATATTTAGGTGTTGTTTTCTTGCCAACATTTCATAAAAATAGTGCTGTTTTGAGGGGTCTAAATATTTCTAAGTCTGGAATCTATAATATTTTGTTGCTGTCTTGCCATGTGTTTTGCTAGTGATCTGAACCCCTTTGGGGTTTGTGTAGTGAGTTATTTGTAGTTTATAATGTCATCTAGCATGCAGTTAAGTTTCATGCCATAATATGACCTGAAGTTTATAGTTTTAGTGCTGTCAATATGCGTTCATGATAAAAACTGCACTGTAAAAAACTGCTATTTTCACTAAGTCTGAAACCGTTTCTAATTAGCCAACTTGTGAGCTTATTTCCTAGTGATCCATGTGTTGGGAGACGTAGTAGTAAATCAAAATTTTCCTACGTTCACCAAGATCTATCTATGGAGAAACCAGCAACGAGAGGGGAGAGATTGCATCTTCATACCTTTGAAGATCGCTAAGCGGAAGCGTTACAAGAACGCGGTTGATGGAGTCGTACTCGCAGCGATTCAGATCGCGGTAGATCCGATCAAGTGCCGAACGGACGGCACCTCCGCGTTCAACACACGTGCAGCCCGGTGACGTCTCCAACACCTTGATCCAGCAAGGAGGAAGGAGAGGTTGGGGAAGGGCTCCAACAGCAGCACGACGGCGTGGTGGTGGTGGAGTAGCAAGGTATTCCGACAGGGCTTCGCCTAAGCGCTGCGGAGGAGGAAGAAGAGAGGTAGGGCTTCGCCGTGAGAGAGAGAGATCAAATCTTGTCTCAAAACATCCAAAACCTCAAGTATATATAGGAGGAGGGACGTGGAGGGCTGGCTTGGCCTCTACTCCAAAGAGGAGATGGCCGGCCAAATTAAAGGGAGAGTCCACCTCCCACAAGGGAGGTGGATCTCCTCCTTTTAAATCCTTTTTGCCTTATCTCCTTATCTCCAGCCGCATGGGCCTTTAGCAAAAGTCTTGCCCAGCCCAATAAGGGCTGGCACACTTTATCTAACAGCCCATGTGGTCCTTTGGTCGTCACACCCCTCCCGGGGGTCATCCAGCACCCTCCCGGCACTCCCGGTACACTACCGATGAGCCCGAAAACTTTCCGGTGACCAAAACTGGACTTCCTATATATCAATCTTTACCTCCGGACCATTCCGGAGCTCCTCGTGACGTCCGGGATCTCATCCGGGACTCCGAACAACCTTCGGTAATCACGTATACCTTTTCCCTATAACCCTAGCGTCATCGAACCTTAAGTGTGTAGACCCTACGGGTTCGGGAGACACGTAGACATGACCGAGACACCTCTCCGGTCAATAACCAACAGCGGGATCTGGATACCCATGTTGGCTCCCATGTACTCCACGATGATCTCATCGGATGAACCACGATGTCAAGGATTCAATCAATCCCGTATACAATTCCCTTTGTCTATCGGTATGATACTTGCCCGAGATTCGATCGTCGGTATCCCCATACCTTGTTCAATCTCGTTACCGGCAAGTCTCTTTACTCGTTCCGTAATACATCATCCCGTGACTAACTCCTTAGTCACATTGAGCTCATGATGATGTCTTACCGAGTGGGCCCAGAGATACCTCTCCGTCACACGGAGTGACAAATCCCAGTCTCGATTCATGCCAACCCAACAGATACTTTCGGAGATACCCGTAGTGCACCTTTATAGCCACCCAGTTACGTTGTGACGTTTGGCACACCCAAAGCATTCCTACGGTATCCGGGAGTTGCACAATCTCATGGTCTAAGGAAACGATACTTGACATTGAAAAGCTTTAGCAAACGAACTACACGATCTTGTGCTATGCTTAGAATTGGGTCTTGTCCATCACATCATTCTCCTAATGATGTGATCCCGTTATCAATGACATCCAATGTCCATGGCCATGAAACCGTGACCATCTATTGATCAACGAGCTAGTCAACTAGAGGCTCACTAGGGACATGTTGTGGTCTATGTATTCACACATGTATTATGGTTTCCGGTTAACACAATTATAGCATGAACAATAGACAATTATCATGAACAAGGAAATACAATAATAACCATTTTATTATTGCCTCTAGGGCATATTTCCAACAGTCTCCCACTTGCACTAGAGTCAATAATCTAGTTCACATCACCATGTGATTAACACTTACATCACCATGTGATCATATCATCATGTAATTAACACCCAATAAGTTCTGGGGTTTGTTCATGTCCTGCTCGTGAAAGAGGTTTTAGTCAACGGGTCTGCGACATTCAGATCCGTGTGTACCTTACAAACTTTCCATGTCATATTTGTAGATACTACTCCCATGCTCCACTTGGAGCTATTCCAAATGGCTGCTCCACTATACGTAGCTGGATTTCTACTAAGAGTCATCCGGATTGGTTTTAAAGCTTGCATCATCGTAACACTTTACGATGAACTCTTTATCACCTCCATAATCGAGAAATATTTCCTTAGTTCTCAAGTTACTAAGGCTAACTTTGACCGCTGTCTAGTGATCCACTCTTGGATTACTCTTGTACCCCTTGACAGACTCATGGCAAGGCACACACAGGTGCGGTACACAGCATGGCATACTATATAGAGCCTATGGCTAAAGCATAGGAGATGACACTCATCTCTTCTTTATCTTCTGCCGTGGTCGGGTATTGAGTCTTACTCAATTTCACACCTTACAATACAGTCAAGAACTCCTTCTTTGACCCATCTATTTTGAACTCCTTCAAAAACTTGTCAAGGTATGTCTTCGTCGAAAAAACTTATCAAGCGAATAGATCTATCCCTATAGATCTTGATGCTCAATAAAATAGTAGCTTTATCTGGGTCTTCCTTTGAAAAACAAAACTTTTCAAACAACCCTTCATGCTCTTCCAGAAATTCTACATCATTTCCGATCAATAATATGTCAACTACATATTCTTATAAGAAATTCCATAGTGCTCCCACTCACTTTCTTGCAAATACAAGTTTCTCATAAACTTTGTATAAACTTAAACACTTTGATCACCTCATCAAAGCATATATTCCAACTCCGAGATGCTTGCTCCAGTCCATAGAAGGATCGCTGGAGTTTGCATATTATTAGCATCCTTAGGATTGACAAAACCTTCTGGTTGTATCACATACAACTCTTCCTCACAGAAACCATTACGGAAACCTTGTTTTGTCATCCATCTGCCAGATTTCATAATCGAAAAATGCAGCAACTGCTAACAAAATTTTAATAGACTTTTAGCATCGCTACAGATGAGACAATCTCATTGCAGTCAACTCCTTGAACTTGGCGGAAACTTCTTTGCGACAAGTCGAGCTTTATAAACGGTGACATTTCACCATTAGCGTCTATGTTTATCTCAAAGGTCCATTTGTACTCAATGACCCGCCATTCAACAGGCAAGTCTACCAAAGTCCATACTTGGTTTTCGTACATGGATCCTTTCTCGGATTTCATGGCTCCTAGCCATTTGTTGGAATCCGGGCCCACCATCGCTTCTCCATAGTTCGTAGGTTCATCGTTGTCCAACAACATGATTTCCAAGACAGGGTTGTCGTACTACTCAGGAGCAGTACGCGTCCTTGTCGACCTACGAGGTTCGATAGTGACTTGATCCGAAGCTTCATGATCATCATCATTAACTTCCTTTTCAACTAAGTAGGCTCTACAGAAACATCTTTCTGTGTTGCGCTATTCTCTGGTTGAAACAAAGGTTCAACAACCTTATCAAGTTCTATCTTCCTCCCACTCAATTCTTTCGAGAGAAACTCTTTCTCAAAAAGGACCCGTTCTTAGCAACAAACACCTTTTGCGCTTGGATCTGAGATAGAAGGTATACCCAATGTCTCATTAGGGTATTCTATGAAGATGCATTTGTCTGCTTTGAGTTCGAGCTCGCTAGGTGAAAAACCCATTTTCACATAAGCGTCGCAGCCCCAAACATTAAGAAATGACAGCTTAGGCTTCTGTCAAACCATAATTCTCACGGTGTCATCTCAACAGACTTAGATGGTGCCCTGTTAAAGTGAATGGATTTGTCTTTAATGCATAACCCCATAACGATAGTGGTAAAACGATAAGAGACATCATAGTACTCACTATATCCAATAGAGCACGACTACGACGTTCGAACACACCATCACACTATGGTGTTCCAGGAGGCGTGAGCTGTGAAACAATTTCCACATTGTCTAAAATTGCATACCAAACTCGTAACTTAGATATTCACCTCCATGATCATATCATAGACATTTATATTCTTGTCACGATGATCTTTAACTTCACTCTGAAACTCCTTGAACCTTTCAAACATTTCAGATTCGTGTTTCATTAAGTAAATATCCCCATATTTACTCAAATCATTAGTGAAGGTAAAGAAAAACAACGATATCCACTGTGTGTTTCAACACTCATTGGACCACATACATCAACATGTATTAATTCCAATAAGCCACTTGCCCGCTCCATCATATTGGATGACGGGGTCTCAGTCATCTTGCCCAAGAGGCATGGCTCGCATGTCTCAACCGATTCGAAATCGAGTGAGTCAAAAAACATCCATCATCATGGAGTTTCTTCATGCGATTTATACCAATATGACATTACGTGGCAGTGCCACAAGCATGTGGTACTATCATTATTAACTTTGTATCTTTTGGTACCAATGTTATGAATATGTGTACTACTACGATCATGATTCGATAAACCATTTCGAGTGGGTGCATGACCATTGAAGGCATTATCCATGTAAACAGAATAACCATTATTCTCTAACTTATATGAATAACCGTATCGCACTAATCATGATCTAATCACGTTTATGCTCAACGGAAACACCAAATAACATTTATTTAGGTTTATCAAAAATCCTGAAGGTAGAGAGAGCGTGCGATGGTGATCACATCAATCTTGGAAATACTTCCAACACACATCGTCACCTTTCACCTAGCTAGTCTCCATTTACTCCGTAGCTTTTATTTCGAGTTGCTAACACTTAGCAACCGAACCGGTATCTAATACCCAGGTGCTACTAGGAGTACCAGCAAGGTACACATCACTAACACGTATATCAAATATACTTCCATTGACATTACCAGCCTTCTTATCTACCAATCATCTAGGGTTTTTCCGCTTCAGCGAACATTCTCCTCATAACAGAAGCACTTAGTCTCGGGTTCGGGCTCAACCTTGGGTTTCTTCACTAGAGCAACAACTGGCTTGCCATTCCTGAAGTTTTTCCCTTCTTGCCCTTGCCCCTTTTGAAACTAGTGGTTTTCACTTAACCATCAACACTTGATGCTCCTTATTGATTTCTACCTTCGTGGTGTCAAACATCACGAACAACTCAGGGATCATCTTATCCATCCCTGGCATGTTATAGTTCATCACGAAGCTCTAGTAGCTTGGTGGCAGTGACTTGGAGAACTGCATTAATCACTATCTCATCTGGAAGATTAACTCCCACTTGATTCAAGTGATTGTAGCACCCAGACAATCTGAGAACACGCTCACCGATTAAGCTATTCTCCTTTATCTTGCAGGCAAAGAATCTTGTTGGAGGTCTCATACCTCTCAACATAGGCACGAGCTTGAGATCACAATCTCAGCTCCTAGAACATCTCATATGTTCTGTGACGTTCAAAACATTTTGAAGCCTCAATTCTAAGCCGTAATGCATGACGCACTGAACTATCACGTAGTCATCAAAAAGTGCCTGTCATATGTTCACAACATCTACAGACAACGCTTGAGGGAGTGATGCAGTTAGCGGTACATCAAAAACATAAGCTTTCTGTGCAGCAATGAGGACAATCCTCAGATCACGGACCCAGTCCGCATTATTGCTACCATCAACTTTCAACTTACTTTTCTCTAGGATTGTATCAATAAAACTGGGGAGCTACAGCGCGAGCTATCTACGACATAATTTGCAAGGACATTTTTAGACTAAGTTCATGATAATTAAGTTCATTTAATCAAATTATTAATGAACTCCCACTTAGATAGACATCTCTCTAGTCTTCCAAGTGATACATGATCCATGTCAACTAGCCCGTGTCCGATCATCACGTGAGACGGACTAGTCATCCATGGTGAACATCTCTATGTTGATCGTATCTTCTATACGACTCATGTTCGACCTTTCGGTCTTCCGTGTTCCGAGGCCATGTCTGTACATGCTAGGCTCGTCAAGTCAACCTAAGTGTTTCACATGTGTAAATCTGGCTTACACCCGTTGTATGCGAACGTTAGAACCTATCACACCCGATCATCACGTGGTGCTTCGGAACGACGATCCTTAGCAACGGTGCACAGTTAGGGTGAACACCTTTCTTGAAATTTTATTGAGAGATCATCTTATTTACTACCGTCGTTCTATGCAAATAAGATGTAAACATGATAAACATCACATGCAATCAATATAGTGACATGATATGGCCAATATCATTTTGCTCCTATGATCTCCATCTTCGGGGCACCATGATCATCACTGTCACCGGCACGACACCATGATCTCCATCATCATGATCTCCATCATTGTGTCTTCATGAAGTTTTCTCGCCAACTATTACTTCTACTACTATGGCTAACGCTTAGCAATAAAGTAAAGTAATTACATGGCGTTTATGATTGACACGCAGGTCATACAATAAATAAGACAACTCCTATGGCTCCTGCCGGTTGTCATAATCATCGACATGCAAGTCGTGAATCCTATTACAAGAACATGATCAATTCATACATCACAATGCATCACATCACATCCTTTGGCCATATCACATCACAAGGCACATGCTGCAAAAACAAGTTAGACGTCCTCTAATTTGTAGTTGCAAGTTTTTACGTGGCTGCTATAGGTTACTAGCAAGAACGTTTCTTACCTACGTCAACACCACAACGTGATTTGCCAATTGCTATTTACCCTTCATAAGGACCCTTTTCATCGAATCCGATCCGACTAAGGTAGGAGAGACAGACACCCGCTAGCCACCTTATGCATCTAGTGCATGTCAGGCGGTGGAACCGGTCTCACGTAAGCGTACGTGTAAAGTTGGTCCGGGCCGCTTCATCCCACAATACCGCCGAATCAAGATAAGACTAGTAGCGGCAAGCAAATTAACAAACTCGACGCCCACAACTGCTTTGTGTTCTACTCGTGCATAGATTCTACGCATAGACCTAGCTCATGATGCCACTGTTGGGAGACGTAGTAGTAAATCAAAATTTTCCTACGTTCACCAAGATCTATCTATGGAGAAACCAGCAACGAGAGGGGAGAGATTGCATCTTCATACCTTTGAAGATCGCTAAGCGGAAGCGTTACAAGAACGCGGTTGATGGAGTCGTACTCGCAGCGATTCAGATCGCGGTAGATCCGATCAAGTGCCGAACGGACGGCACCTCCGCGTTCAACACACGTGCAGCCCGGTGACGTCTCCAACACCTTGATCCAGCAAGGAGGAAGGAGAGGTTGGGGAAGGGCTCCAACAGCAGCACGACGGCGTGGTGGTGGTGGAGTAGCAAGGTATTCCGACAGGGCTTCGCCTAAGCGCTGCGGAGGAGGAAGAAGAGAGGTAGGGCTTCGCCGTGAGAGAGAGAGATCAAATCTTGTCTCAAAACATCCAAAACCTCAAGTATATATAGGAGGAGGGACGTGGAGGGCTGGCTTGGCCTCTACTCCAAAGAGGAGATGGCCGGCCGAATTAAAGGGAGAGTCCACCTCCCACAAGGGAGGTGGATCTCCTCCTTTTAAATCCTTTTTGCCTTATCTCCTTATCTCCAGCCGCATGGGCCTTTAGCAAAAGTCTTGCCCAGCCCAATAAGGGCTGGCACACTTTATCTAACAGCCCATGTGGTCCTTTGGTCGTCACACCCTTCCCGGGGGTCATCCAGCACCCTCCCGGCACTCCCGGTACACTACCGATGAGCCCGAAAACTTTCCGGTGACCAAAACTGGACTTCCTATATATCAATCTTTACCTCCGGACCATTCCGGAGCTCCTCGTGACGTCCGGGATCTCATCCGGGACTCCGAACAACCTTCGGTAATCACGTATACCTTTTCCCTATAACCCTAGCGTCATCGAACCTTAAGTGTGTAGACCCTACGGGTTCGGGAGACACGTAGACATGACCGAGACACCTCTCCGGTCAATAACCAACAGCGGGATCTGGATACCCATGTTGGCTCCCACGTACTCCACGATGATCTCATCGGATGAACCGCGATGTCAAGGATTCAATCAATCCCGTATACAATTCCCTTTGTCTATCGGTATGATACTTGCCCGAGATTCGATCGTCGGTATCCCCATACCTTGTTCAATCTCGTTACCGGCAAGTCTCTTTACTCGTTCCGTAATACATCATCCCGTGACTAACTCCTTAGTCACATTGAGCTCATAATGATGATGTCTTACCGAGTGGGCCCAGAGATACCTCTCCGTCACACGGAGTGACAAATCCCAGTCTCGATTCATGCCAACCCAACAGATACTTTCGGAGATACCCGTAGTGCACCTTTATAGCCACCCAGTTACGTTGTGACGTTTGGCACACCCAAAGCATTCCTACGGTATCCGGGAGTTGCACAATCTCATGGTCTAAGGAAACGATACTTGACATTGAAAAGCTTTAGCAAACGAACTACACGATCTTGTGCTATGCTTAGAATTGGGTCTTGTCCATCACATCATTCTCCTAATGATGTGATCCCGTTATCAATGACATCCAATGTCCATGGCCATGAAACCGTGACCATCTATTGATCAACGAGCTAGTCAACTAGAGGCTCACTAGGGACATGTTGTGGTCTATGTATTCACACATGTATTATGGTTTCCGGTTAACACAATTATAGCATGAACAATAGACAATTATCATGAACAAGGAAATACAATAATAACCATTTTATTATTGCCTCTAGGGCATATTTCCAACACCATGATCCTAAACAACCTGATCCTGTGTTATAACTTTGTGCATCCTGTAAGCTACTGCCCCATGTCCTTGTTGTGCAATTTAGACCTTTGTGGCTTGTTGTTTTCATGCGTGCAAAATGCTATCTTGCTGTTTTGGGCAGATTTACACCTAAACTTGTGTTGGTTGTTGTGGTTGAACCATAGCTCCGTTTTGGACATGCCATGTATGGACCTTTCTTAGAATCTCATGTAGTTTCACAATATCTTGTTGCATCCATGACTTGTTATGTTTGTGGTTGTCATTTTCATGCATTTCCATTCATGGCATGTAATCATGTGATTGTCATATCTTTTAGACTGTAGCTCCGTTTGAGATGTTCCACATATGTAAATCGACTAGAATGACGTAAAGAGTTGCATGGTATTCTTTATTCTATTGTTTAACAAATATAACATATGGGTAGTTCAGATCTGGACCAATTTCGAAATTAACATATGGGGGCATTTCGGAAATGCTATATGTTGCTTCCGTCCTCATTTAAGATGCGTAGATAAATAGTTTATATATGCTTCACATCTTGCCATGTTTAACAATATTTAATATTGTCGTATACCCAAATGAGAGTGAACTAAATAATCGATCATGGAGTTTCGTCAATATGCAACTCGTTGCATATTGAGCTTCACTTTAATGTATAGTAGTTGTTTGATGTGATTTGCCATGCCTTGCATATTTGAACCGGACATGCATCATATTTGTTTGCGCATCATGTAATGCATATGTTGTGGTGCTATCGTGTGTTGATTGTTTGTTCTGGATTGCTTCTTCTCGATAGAGTTCTGAAAGTGTCGGAGTGTGAGGATTCGTTCGACTACGTTGGCTCGTCTTCTTCATGGATTCGTTCTTCTTCCAAGCGGGATCTCAGGCAAGATGACACATTTCCCTGGATACCACTACTATCATTGCCATGCTAGTTGTCTTGTTTTCTACCGCTATGTCTTGCTACCTACCACTTGTTTGTCAAACCTCCCAAATATGCCATGATAAGCATCTAACCCCTCCACATCCCATCAAACCTTTGTTTGGTTATGTTACCGCTTGCTCAGCCCTTCTTATAGCGTTTCTAGCTGCAGGTGCAATTGCTTCCATGTGACAACATGGTTCCCTTTTGATGTCACAATATTATTTCTATTTAATTTAATGCACATACATACTTGGTAAAAGGTGGAAGGCTTGGCCTTTTGCTCGGTGTTTTGTTCCACTTTTGCCGCCCTAGTTACTTGTGAACCGGTGTTATGTTTCATATTGAGCGCTCCTAACAAGCTTGGGGTTGTTATGGGGACCCCCTTTATAATTTGTTTTGGGATAAAACTCTTCTGGCAAGGCCCAACATTGGTACTACATTTTCCCAACATAATAATACTGATAATTAATTTGATGCTTAGGGGGTTAGCGCTACCCGAGGTTCGTTATTCTACATAATACAGGGGGCCACTGCTGCTACTGCTGGTCCAAACTAGAGCACCGTGCAGGCTACCTAGGGAAACTTGGGACGTCAGTTACTGTATGCTTAGCTCATCTGCCGTGTCCTGAGAACGAGATACGTGGCTCCAATCGGGATTGTCGATACGTCGGGTGTCCTTGCTAGATTTGTTTTACCTTTCTCGAATGTCTTGTGTACCGACTCCATGGACACCTTGGGCTATCTTGAGGTTGAGATTTTCCGGTGCAGCTTGTGGTAATTTGTGATGGACTAGTTGGAGCACCCCTCTAGGGTTAAATCTTTCGGAAAGCCGTGTTCGCGGTTATGTGGCAACTTGGAAACTTTCTTTAACACCCGGTCATAGCAAACTTGAAGTAAACTCAAATAAAATACACCAACTCTGTGTGTAACCATGACTGTCTCTTTTCACGAGTCCTTACCCGAGAGAGAACATGGCGGGGTTATCTTTTACGTAAGTAGGTGTTCAGGATCATTTAGTGATCATTCTAGTTCACGTCCGTTATGCATAGACCACCATACTTTACTTTCTGCATTCGTAAGTTAGCCACTCAAATATATGCTTAGTGCTTGCTACAGCCTCACCACTTAACCATACCTTACCCATTAAGCTTTGCAAGTCTTGATACCCTTGGAAATGAGATTGCTGAGTCCCCGTGGCTCACAAATTACTACAACAATAGTTGCAGGTACAGGTAATGCGATGATTCGACGTGAGCGCGATGCTTGTTTGATTTGGAGTTCTTCTTCTTCTTCATCATCATCGATCTAGGATGGGTTCCAGGCAGCAACCTGGGATAGCAAGGATGGATGTCATTTTATCGTTGGGTTTTGTCCGTAGTCGGACCCTGCTCTTATGTATGATGCTTGAATATTTTGTTGTATTGATGTGATTTTGTTGTAGATTGTGGCGAGTGTAAGCCAATTCCATATACTCATCTCTTATGTACATGTACTTGTAATGATATCCATTCTTGTGAAACGACGAGATGCACTTCTATCCCTGTCGAGGCCCTCGCGCCAAAATAAGGATAGGATCGCATCTTGGGCGTTACACCTGTCCCGAGATAAGGCGTCATCCACGGCCAGTCGAGTCGCCATCGAGGTTAGTTATACGGACTCAGATATCTGTCCTCATTACGTTGTGTGTGTTAACAAAGATTATTACAATGCTAACAAGGATTTGTGTTGCATGCCACTATTCAGAAAGAGTGAGAGGCAACATAGGCGCTTATGGTGGCGAAGGAGAAGGAAATGGAGGAGAGGACGACTATGTTGTTGGAGGAGGAGAGGGCACGGGACGATGCGTCTCGCCGGGCCATCTACGAGCTCTTCGTGGTAAGTTTCTTCTTCATATTTGTCAAATCTTGCATTTAATGTTCATTTCATTAATAACTAGTATCATTGACTTGTGAAAACCAAATGTGTAGTATATGTGCGAGAAGACCGGCCAAATCCCTCCGTCGATGCCCGTCATTACCACAACGGGAACGATGAGTTTCATTTGAATGCAGTGATCTTTATAGTGTCATCATGCTAACGATACATTGCTAGCTTTGGCGCAGCATAAATCCTAAGCCGCATCGCACGACACTTCTCTAGGGCAGGCTTCTCTAGGTAAAACCGGCCCGAGCAACCCCAGCGCTTCACCTCCATGCTGACGAGAATGGTAAGTTTTTTCTAGTGTTCTTCGTAACAAACACATAATGACCTATACTTAGCTTTAGTTCATTCATGACATAATTAGCTTACTTAGGTCAAAAATGGCATAATAACCTTTGTTACCTCATAAATGTCATATACTTAGCTTATTTTCCTCCAGAGGGACAAATAAGCTTACTTAGCTCCAAAATGACCTATTTTACCTAAGTTAGCTCTAAAATGACCTATACTTTGCTTTGTTTCCTCCCAAATGACATAATCAGCTTAGTTAACTCAAAAATGGCATAATTACCTTGGCTAGCTCAATAATGACATGTACTTACATTACTTATGTCAAAAATGGCATAATTAACTTACTTGGGGTAAAAAATGGCATAATAACCTCGGTAACCTTAGAAATGTCATATACTTAGCTTATTTTCTTCCAAAATGACATAATAAACTTAGTTAGGTCAAAATGGCATAATTACCTAGGTTAGCTCTAAAATCACACAAATAATCAATTAGAAGAAGAAAAACAAGAGGAGAAAGAGAAAGAGAAGAAAAATCCTTCTTCTTCTTCTTCTTCTTCTTTTCCTTTTTCTTCTTCTTCTTCATCATCATCTAACTTTATTATTTCCAATTTTGTAGATTAGATTCACTTCAAGGAAGCTTGCATTGATGGAGTGCTTGTGGTTGATGAAGTGCTTGTTTTACTTGTTGTTTTGATTTTGTATCGGTGAACAATGTGAAACTTGCTACATATGGATGAAACTATGTATGTATTGAGCAAACTATTGTAATATGGTGAATAATGTGACATTTGATACTTTCAATTTGGTATAATTGTTGATTGATCATATCCATATGGTAGGGATATTGTTTTGGTGATATATATATATATATATCATATATTTGCCTATGAAAATTGTTGAATATAACAAAACCAGGAAAAAGAGGCAATAGTGGCTCTTTGCCGTTTGCCACCGTCGACAAAGGCCTCTTTGCTGTTTGCCACCAACGGCAAAGGTGGCACGTGGCAGCCGCCTATACAACCTGGGAACTCCAGGCATGGGACCATTTGGCCTCTTTGCCATCCGGGGGCAAACGACAAAGGGTCGGGTGACTTTGTCGTGTAGGGGCAGGCAACAAAGGGTCGGATGACTTTGCCGTCCGGCGGTAGACGACAAAGGGCCGGGTGACTTGGCTGTCCGGGGGGCAGACGTCAAAGACCTTATGACGTGGCCGTCCGGGGGTAGATGACAAAGAATGTTGTTACCACCTAACGGGGCTAATGTCAGTTCTACACCGTCCACCCTCTTTGCCGTCTACAGGATGACGACAAAAATAATTTGCCATCCGCTGAGCATAGGCAGACGGCAAAGAACCCCTTTATCAGAGTTTACAGTGACAAAATTGTGGCCGTCTGCTAGCGGACGACAAAGACCTTTGTCCTCAGTGGAACTCCCTTTACCGTCTGCCACAACAGATGACAAAGTACGTGTTTCCAGTAGTGTAACCCACATTTACCAATCTAAGGTTTTGAAACGAAGATCGAATAAAAGATATGAACTAGGGTTGGAGATGAGATGGTTCCAGTGAATATGTTGATGCAGATTGGTCCTCTCGCGAAGGAGGAAGCATTGGTGATGATGATGGTGTCGATCTCCTCCTCCCGAAGGGAAGTTTCCCTTTCAGAATCTCTCTATCGGAGAGCAAAAGGGCCTCTGCCCAGGTTTCCACCTCGAGACAGTGACGCTTCATCCCGAAAGTTTCTTATTGATTGTTTCTAGGTCAAAACACACCTTATAGGAGAAGAGGGGGTCAGGAGACCTGTTGGGTCCACACAAGCTACCAGGGCGCACCCAGGGGCGGGCGCACCCTGATGGCTTGTGGCCAGCAGGGCCCCCTCTGGTATATTTTTGGCCGAATAATTCACGTATATTCCAAAAAATCTTTGTGAAGTTTCAGGCCATTTGGTGTCTGATGATTCTTCACCCTTTTTGTTTGTTTTCAAGTCTAGAATTCCAGTTTTCAGCAGTTTCCCTCTCTGTGGTGTACCTTGTAAATTCAGAGACAAAAGGCATAAGAATTGTATCATAACGAGGAACAATGGACAAGAATATCATAAATATCCATAGGAAATCATGAGCAAAATGGACGTATAAACTCCCCCAAGCTTAGACCTTGCTTGTCCCCAAGCGAAAGCCAAACTCGATAATAGTGACCACATGATTTGCGAGAGAGGTGTCAATAAAAATAAAATACGAACATGAAGGCAACATGAACATTAACATAGCAACAAGTATTTTATCATATAACTTCTTATACACAAGTAACAATCCATTCATAATTATTGAACTATGATGGATAAACTTTATTGACAATCAACAAACTATTGTTTAGTCATTGAGACAATCATTATTCATCATATTTAAGAGGAGAGTCTATGTAAGAGCTTTCATATTAGCAAGTTCACATACTCAACTATCATTTAATCTTCCATGATTGCTGACACTCATTGCATATTTTTGGAGCTAATGTTTCAATCAGACACATAGGAATATAGTGGCTTTATTGGTTTGCCACCCAACTCGTTTACCTCAAGGATAGCGTCAACAATAATAAATTAGAATCACCTACATACAACTGGACATGTATCTGAATCTTTTCTTAATACATGATGCTTGCCCCTATAGAGTTAATATAACAGAAGAGGAATAAACTGTATTGACTCTTGTGTAGAAGTAAATACATGAAAGTAAAAGATAGGATCTTCACAGCGGGAAGCAGAGGTTGTCATGCGCTTTTTATTTTGGATGTGCAAACTCTTAATGTAAAGGAACATCATTTTATATTGCCCTTTATGATAGCAAATTTTATTATGCAATATGTCACTTTTATTTCTTCGCCATCAGGAGACCGTACAAAGTTTGTCTTCCCTGAAAATAAAAGATCATACATATTTAAGAGCATTTTTTATTGCTTGATGCACTGATGGCAACTTACTTGAAGGATCTTATTCAATCCATAGGTAGGTACAGTGGACTCTTATGGAAGAAACTAGGTTCAAGGATTATGGAGGCACAAGTAATATTTCTACTTGGTGCAGAATTTTTTGGCTAGCAAAAGATCTAAAGCAACCACCACATGTTAATGGATTCATGAAAATATAACTTCTATGTCGATGTAAACAAACATAATCATTACGTTGTCTTCCATGTCCAACATCAACACTTGATCATTATATAATATTTGGTGGGGGCTCATAATCATAAAATATGTCCAAGATAGTGTATTTGTATGTGAATATCCTCTCCCCTATCATAATATTGCATGAATTGTATTAATGGCTAATGCTATGTTTGTTTATTCTCAATAACTTTTATCTATCATACTTCTTCTAAATGAAGTCATTACTCCTACTGGGATTAGCATATGTGTTTTCTATTTCTTTTTTTCATTGCTATGACTGATGCAAGAGAATAAAACAAACAAACTCACACTAATCTTTATTATATAACTCTTGCACTCGATTCAAAGATAGCTAGATCACAAAGCAAACACACTAAGCAAAACGATACTGAAATTTTATTTCTCTAAATCACGACATAACTAAGGATCAAACTAGGATGGATGATAATGGTAAAAGTGATGGTGATACGATACTGGGGAACCTCCCCCAAGCTTGGAACAAGCTAAGGGTGATGCCCATACCCATATAATCAGGTGTCCTTCTTGGGTGATGGTGGTAATGATGTAATCCTTTTAGCAATCATGCCCCTTAGGATGCGGATCCCCTCATTAAGCTTTCCAACCTCTCGCTTAAGGTATACCATCTCCTTGAAAATTCGGTTGGTGACGATCATTGCTCCCTCCATCAGAAGAGGAGCTTTGCTGGAGGAGGTAGCAGTAGTGTTTACCTCCGTCTGACGATAAGGGATGAAACGTGTATTGGAAGATGTAACCTTGTTTGGTAAGCTTGACTTCTTGAATTCCACGTGCATGTCTTCAGGTTGAGGTAGATGTACTTCCTATTCTTATTCATCACTTGAAGGCTCAATCCTCTTTAAGTCAGCCTCCATCTCTTCTTCTGTTGACCACCCATAAGGATCCATATCCCCATAAACTTGAGGACTGGCAATGAGATCCGAGACATAGCTTTCTACCTCAAAGTCTTGTGATGACATATTGTCTCCAAATCTATGAGAAAAATAGCCCAAAACAAAAATCAAGGAGAAACTTGCGATGTGGTGGTCAAAGCATACATGAGTATATATAATGATTTTTTCTGGGTCAGAATACATGTCCGGGAGGCACACAAGGGCCCCACAAGCTACCAGGGCATGCCCAGGGGGTGCGTCCTATTGCCTTGTGGCTCTCTTGTGCGTCCCCATGACTTGTTTTTATTTTTGATTTTTTTCTAAAATATCAAAACCAATAGAAGTTACTTTTATGGAATCTTATGAGTCGGTTTACTTACCGTATCACAAACCTACCCCTTTTCAGCTTTCTAGAGTGTTCCTAAGGATCTCTCTTATGTGTTCTTTCGGTGTCGTCACTTGAATAATATTAGTTTCAACATTAAGGGGCATACCTGAGATGTAGTGTTTAATTCTTTGCCCATTTACCACTCTCAGGTTTTTACCCGCAAAGTTGTTGATCTTGATAGCACCGGAGCGATAGACCTCCTCGATGACATAAGGTCCTTCCCATTTGGAGAGGATCTTACCTGCAAAAAATCTGAAATGACAATTGTACAAAAGAACTAGGTCTCCTACATTGAATTCCTGTTTTTGGATTCTCTTGTCATGCCATATTTTGACTTTTTATTTAAACAACTTAGCATTTTCTTAAGATTGTGTCCTCCATTCATCTAAGGAGCTGATATGTAACCTCTTTTCACCGACAAGTTTAAAATCGTTGTTAAGTTCTTCAATTTGCCAATAAGCTCCGTGTTCTAGATCAAGAGGTAAATCACATGCTTTTCCATGGATCATTTTGTAAGGGGACACTCCCATAGGATTTTTATAAGCAGTTCTAAAAGCCCATAGAGCATCATCAAGTTTCTTAGACCAATTCTTTCTGGATCTATTAAAAGTCTTTTGCAAGATCAATTTTATTTCTCGATTTCTGAATTCAACTTGACCACTAGACCGAGGATGATAAGGTGATGCAATTCTATGGTTAACATCGTATTTTGCTAAAAACTTACGGAAAGCACCATGAATAAAATGTGAAACACCATCAGTCATTAAGTATCTAGGGACTCCAAACCTTGGGAACATAATATCTTGAAGTATTTTAATAGAGGTGTTATGTTCAACACTACTAGAAGGAAGAGCTTCTACCCACTCAGTAACATAATCAACAACAACTAAAATATGAGTGTATCCATTGGAGGAAGGAAAATATCCCATATAATCAAAACCCTAGACATCAAATGGTTCAATAGAAAGTGAGTAATTCATAGACATTTCCTGACGTCTACCAATATTACCAATTCTTTGACATTCATCACAAGAAAGGACATACTTACGGGCATCTTTGAAAAGAGTAGGCCAATGGAAACCATATTGTAATACCTTGTGTGCAGTTCTATCACGAGCATGGTCTCATCCATAGGCCTCGAAGTGACACTTCCGAAGGATTTGTTCCTGTTCATGCTCACGTACGCAACGTCTAATGATACCATCTACTCCTTCTGTATAAAGATGTGGGTCATCCCAAAAGTAATGTCTCAAATCATAAAAGTATTTTTTTATTTGGTTGATAGGTGAAGCTAGGTGGTATGTATTTAGCAACAATATAGTTAGCATAATCAGCATACCAAGGAGTATTACGAGAAGCATTTATAACATCAAGTTGTTCATCAGGAAAACTGTCATCAATAGGCAGTGGGTCATCAAGAACATTTTCCATTCTAGAGAAATTATCTTCTACATGGTTTTCAGCTCCCTTTCTATCAATGATATGCAATTCAAATTCTTGAAGTAAAAGTACCCACCTAATAAGTCTAGTCTTAGAATTTTTATTTTCCATAAGGTGTTTAATAGTAGCATGATTAGTGTGAATAGTAACTTTGGAATCAACAATATAAGGTCTAAATTTATCACATGCAAAGACAACTGCTAAAAATTACTTTTCAGTGGTAGCATAATTTTTGGGCATTGTCTAGAGTTTTACTAGCATAATGAATAATATTCAATTTCTTGTCTACTCTTTTCCCTATAACAACACCAACAATGTAATCACTATCATCACATATAATTTAAATGGTAAATTCCAATCAGGTGGTTGAACAATAGGTGCAGATATCAAGGCTTTCTTAAGTATTTCAAAGGCTTCTACGCAATCATCATAAAAAACGAATGCAATAACCTTTTGAAGAATATTAGTCAATGGCCTAGAGATCTTTGAGAAATCCTTAATAAAATGCCTATAGAAACAAGCATGACCAAGAAAACTTCTTATACCTTTAATATCTTTAGGACATGGTATTTTCTGCATCACATCAACTTTAGCTTTGTCTACCTCACGGCCTCTCTTAGATATTTTATGCCCAAGTACTATACCTTCATTCACCATAAAGTGGCATTTCTGCAAATTCAAGACAACATTAGTTTCTTCACATCTCTACAAAACTCGATCAAGGTTGCTCAAGCAATCATCAAAAGAAGTTTCGTAAATGGAATAGTCATCCATGGAAACCTCAACAATCTTTTCACAATAATCAGAGAATATAGAAGTCATACATCTTTGAAAGGTAGCAGGTGCATTGCATAAACCAAAAGGCATACGTCTATAAGCTTAAGTTCCAAAAGAGCATGTGAAAGTAGTTTTCTCCTAGTCTTCTTTTGACACGGGTATTTGAGAAAACCCATAATATCCATCAAGAAAACAAAAGTGTGTGTGGTTAGATATTATTTCTAACATTTGATCAATAAAAGGTAGGGGTAATGATCTTTTCTAGTAGCTTTGTTTATTTTCCCGAAATCAGTTACCATCCTATAACCAGTTACAATCCTTTGTGGTATAAGTTCATTTTTATCATTAGGAACAACAGTCATGCCTCCTTTCTTAGGAACACAATGAATAGGAATTACCCATACACTATCAGCAATTGGATAAATTATACCTGCCTCAAAAAGCTTTAATATTTCAGTTCTCACCACTTGTTTCATCTTAGGGTTTAAGTGGCATTGATGATCAATGACGGGTTTAGTGTCTGGTTCCATATTAATCTTGTGCGGACATAAAGTGGGACTGATGCCATTAAGAGCATCAAGAGTATATCCAATAGCAGCCCTTTGCTTCTCTAGAGTTTTAAGTAATCTCTTTTCTTCACGCTCTTAAAGGTTAGCACTAATATTAATTCGATATATCTTATTTTCATCAAGATAAGCATATTTCCAAGTATCAGGTAATTTCTTTAGATCAAACACGGGATCTCTCTTTGGTGGAGGAGGATCCCCTAAAATATCAACATGCAAGTTGTGTTAAAGAATAGGTGTTTGTCTAAGAAATATGCCATCTATCTCATTGCTTTCATCCATATGCATATCATTCTCATGGTCTAGCAAATACTATTATAATGGATCGGTAGGAGGCACGACAATAGAAGCAAGATCAATTATTTCATCCTTACTAGGTAACTATTTCTTATGTGGTTGTCTACCAAACTTAGAGAAATTAAATTCATGAGATACTACACCAAAGCTTACTTTGACCTTCTGAGTAACACAATTAATTTCGGCATTAACACTATTCAAGAAAGGTCTACCAAATATGATGGGACAAAATTTATCTTGTTTAGAACCAAGTGCTAAGAAATCAGTAGGGTACTTAGTCTTTCCACACAAGACTTCAACATCTCCAACAATACCCAGTGGTGTAATGGTGTCTCTGTTTGCTACTTTAAGAGTGACATCAATTTCTTCAATCTCAGCGGGTGATATGTCATTAATAATTTCTTGATATAAAGTAAAAGGTATAGCACTAGCACTAGCACCCATTTCACATAAGCATGGTAGCAATGATCTCCAATTTGAACATAAACTACAGGCATGTCAACAACTGGTTTATTTTTATCTAACTCATCCTAAAGATTTCTAGCAGGTTTAGATTCTAGCAGCTTCATCACAGAAGTAAATAACCTGAGCATCAATATTATAAACTAGTAGATATTTAACCATATAAGTATTAGGCTCAACATTTATTTGTTTAGAAGGTTTAGGTGTCCTAACATAGTTTTTGTTAACCACATTTGTAGCTTTAGCATGTTCCTTACTCCTAACAGGGAAATGTGGTTTCTCAATATAAGTAGTAGGCACAATTGCATCAACATGATACACCATTGTTTATTCCTTAACTTTAATAGGTTCTTATAATGTTTTTTGAATAGGTGGATGATATTTAAACCAGTTCTCCTTGGGGAGATCAACATGATTAGAAAATGATTCACATAAAGGAGCTACTATCTCAGAGTCAAGCCCATATTTATTGCTAAACTTATGAAAAGTATGTGTTTGCATAAAAGATTTAACACAATCAAACTTAAGTTTTATACTCGAATCTTTACCTTTGTCGAATTCCCAATCTTCAGAGTTGTGTTTATTTCTTTCTAGAAGATCCCATATGAATTCAATAGTCCTCTTCATATATGAGCCAATAGAAGACGAAACAAGTAATATTTGATCATCATGAGAAAGTCGAGCGTAAAAAAATGTATAATCATTTCTCTTGAGAGCTCATGGTTGGGGCAAGTGTGCATCATAGATTTAAGCCTCCCCCAAGCTTGAGCGAGCTTTCTCCTTCACGAGGCCAATAACTCTATATAAAGTTCCAATCACAATGAACTAGATGCACAGGATAAAACTTCTGATGGGATCCCAGCTTCAAGCGATTCCAGTCCCATGATCAAATATCATCCAATACCATGTACCACATCAATGCATTTCCCTCCAAAGATAAAGGGAAAATTTTCTTCTTAACTTCATCAGCGGGTAAACCTGCAAGCTTAAATAATCCACAAATCTCATTTACATATATCAAATGGAAATCACGATGAGTCATACCATCATAAGGATTAGCTAGCAGTTCCCGTACCATACCCGAAGGAACCTCATAATAAATATTTTCAATAGGTTGGGAAGCAACCTTTTCAACTTCCGTTCGAGGCGAAGATGCCCCGAACAAGCCACTCAAAGGTGACCATCCATAGTAACATGCTACAGTAAATTTCAGCATGTACCGAATATGTTTCCTTACCAAATTCCACTTACCAGAGTTGCTTAACTCCCCGAAAACGGCGCCAAAAAAGAGTCTTGATGACTGATGAGTATAGGGGATTAATCGTACGTAGTCCTTCAGTAAGTAAGAGTGTCGAATCCAACGAGGAGCAAAAGGAAATGACAAGCAATTTTTAGCAAGGTATTTTGTGCAAGTGTTGTAAGTAATAGTGATAGATAGTTTTGTAGCAAGATAATTCGTAACAAGTGACAAGTAAAAATAGTAGCAAGTTTGCAACAACGTATCCCAATCCTTTTTTATAGCAAATGACATACCCGAAAGTACTCTTATATAAATCACATGACATACACGAAAGTAATCAAAACTACTAGTAACCCACAGGTACCAATATGAGGTTTTGAGACAAAGATTGAATATAAGAGAGGAACTATGGTTGGAGATGAGATGGTGTTGGTGAAGATGTTGACTAAGATTGGTCCTCCCATGAAGGAGGCAGCATTGGTGATGAAAATGGCTTCGATCTCCCCCTCCCGGAGGGAAGTTTCCCTAATAGAATATCTCTGCCGGAGAGCAAAAGGGCCTCTGCCTGGTTTCTGCCTCGAGACATTGACGCTTCATCCTAAATGTATCTTGTTGATTTTTTCTAGGTCAAAACAGACATTATAGGAGAAGAGGGGGTCAAGAGACTTGCTGGGACCACACAAGCTATCAGGGCGCGCCCTAATGGCTTGTGGCCCGTAGGTGCCTCCCTCTGGTATATTTTTGGCCCAATAATTCAAATATATTCCGAAAAAATCCTCCATGAATTTTCAGGTCATTTGAGGCAAGTGATTTATCACCCTTTTTCTTGGTTTTCAGGTCCAGAATTCCAGTTTCCGACAGTTTCCCTCTTTGTGGTGTACCTTCTAAATTCAGAGAGAAAAGGCATAAAAATTGTATCATAATGAGGAATAATGGACAATAATATCATCAATATCAATAGGAAATCATGATGCAAAATGGGCGTATCATCTGTTACCTCGATTGAACCGAGGGCTTTGCCTCAACATATCAGAAAAGTTGTGGTGTCACTTCATCAAGCCGATATATTTGCTCGGGCACCTCGGGACCGTCTTGGGGCTGGGACCTCGACCCACCACAAGCTTAGACCACGTCATCAAAACTGAGCGCATTAACCAGGTAAGTCGCTTTCATGCTCAATTTTTTAAAAATATTAAATTTCTGTGCGGTTCAACCAAGCATTATATTTGTGTCAATAAAAAAGTTGGTCGTTAAAAATATTATTTGTTAAAACACATATTTTACTCAAGTTAACTGGGGGATCATAAAACTATATGAGCCATTTTTACAATAAATGTGTTTCCTTCTTGGTCGTTGCAAAGTCTTTTTCTACCACTCCTTTCTCGACTTCAGTGTGTGATCAATAGCCGGATAGATTGGTTTCTCTCTAAAGCCACTCGAGTTTAGTTTGTTAAACTGGCCTGGGAAGCATTCTGCCTTTGGGATAGGAGGTTGAAGCCGAAGGCTGACTCGCTTGAAGTCTTGACATCAGATATGTCATGTTAAAGCTCGATGAATTCACAAACTAATTTTAAGACCAATTTTCGGATTAGCACCAACAAATTTGATTTACTTCGGACGTAAAGTTTTCGCATAATTTTTTGGTATTGCCGAGCTTATGGCACCTTTAACCTATTTTTATGTTTTTGTTTCAGGAGGCAGGTCATCCTCTTGTTTGAGGTGTTCTGCATGGTGAATCTGCTTGGGAAATCTTTTCTGACCCACAGTTCAACATCTTTCCTGCCAAGCTGCACCTTAGTGTTGACAAAACGTACGCAACAATTGAACTAGTTACCATGGAGATATGATCCTTGGGTTGGGCATGTTAACCAACCCATGTATTGGGGGCTACTGGTGTTGGAGTTTGGCTGCAAGAATACACCTCATATGCACTCCACCGTTGGAGCTCGGACGCTGGAGGACACCACCACACGAGAAACTTTGATCCCGTGGTATGGCGTAGAACTTACAAGGCCTTGATAAAGGCCTAGAACTTAAAAGGGCTCCTCAGATACCCGACGTGTGAGCTCTTCGGATACACCTCGATGATCCTCAAAATCGGAGTGTCGGGACCCCGATCCTAAGCCATACGAATCTAGCATGTAACACATCATATCACTTTGCAGACTCAGGCACGGTAAACTCCACGGTTGCCACCTTACCTTGGTCGGGACCGTTTGTGCCTTTTGGCTCACGTATATGAATATGTCGTTAGCAATCATACGTTAGAGAACCCGGGTCAACATGACTAGTTATATACCAAAGTGGCACAACCGTATATGAACAACCATACATAACCCAACAATGCGTGTGTCGGTCATCAACATGTGTAGACGAGCCATAGCAATGCTACAGGGACTCCATTACACCGCGTGATATTTCCCCATAGGGACAGACACAACAACAAAGAAGGATACATGTTGGTCAATCAATGTGTGCGGAGCAGTAGCAACCTACCACGGCTTGGTGTAAGCCCAAGGAGGCATTTCCCTTTAAAGAAGGCTACCATAGGCATACGATTAGGTGTCGAATCCCACACCTACCAATGCATTTCAAACATACACGCAATATGCACGATATGTGTAGATACAACATGGCATCACAACATAACTCTATGACTCAAGTATTTATTAAAGACTCATAAGATCCAACATAGTGTGATATTACAAATGTGGGTCACATGACCCAACACTCAAAGTCATAAAAGCAACAAGCGGAAGCAAAACATGTTTGGGTATAGACATCTACTAAAAGTGGCTGGAGGAGCCTGAAAATATACAACAACCCTCCCAAAGGAGCCATACCCCTGTCTAGGATTCCCAAGTTAATCTATAAATGTCGAACTTCGGGTAGAAACCATTAGTGAGACTAAGGTCTCCAAGGGAGTCCTAGACTAAGGGGTCCTCCGGCTGCTAGCCTGTCTACTTTGTCGGGCAATGAGCGGTCTATGGCTGTCATTAAAGAACCGAAGACTATGACACTGCCATGTCCAGGATGGAAACTTCCCAAGTCATGGTGTGTACTCCATGGAAAAGATGGAAAGATTTGACATGTTCCTTCTCTGATGTAACCGACATTATGTAACCCTAGATACCCCTGGTATCTATATAAACCAGAGGGTTTTAGTCCATAGGGCAGATTTTATGATCATAACTCCTTGGGTTAGACCATAACATACGATCTTGAGGTAGATCAAATCTGTACTCGATACTCAACCATCAATACAAACAAACCAAGACGTAGGGTTTTACCTCCATTAAGAGGGCCTAAACCTCCATAAACATCGTCTCCCTTGTCTCATGTAACCCATCGATCTAAGATCCATAGTTCGGGACCCCTTACCCGCGATATGTTGGTTTTGTCACCGACATTGGTGCTTTCATTGAGAGTTTCACTTTAGGATCGCCAGAAGAATCGATGGTTCGCTTGGTCACCAGCGATGGCATTAACACTAGGGACATCTTAGTCCCCGACCAATTTTCCATGTTCGGCAGTGTTGTTCCGCATGTCAAGGCGGCTGGTCAACTTGATCAGATTGTCGGGTTTGCCCCAGGAATCAAGTTTGACAGCCTCGATTACGTTGCCAATGCCCAAGGCAATCTGGTCCTCATTGGGTTATCGACTCCATCTTATGAGCTCGAAAACCCAAAAGCCTTGACTCTTGGTCCCCACCCCAACCTCGTGTCCGTGATGATACCCACTTGTGATCCGACCTCGATCATGGATTCGGACATGACGTACGAAGATTAGGAGTTAGCCCTTGTCAAGCACACTTTTCGTGCCGACGCTTCGAAGATCACCTCCACCAAAGTTCCGAAGACTAGTTCGGACAATCGTTCACTATTAAACAAGACATTGGTTCGGATTCAAACTTTGGAAATCACGGCCGACTTGACCTCGATCCATGCTCAGATCGATCTAGAGACCGGTCACAGGGAATTTTGTTTCCCGCCCACCACCCACTGGGTAGCCACCATCGAATATTTAACCAATGTGCCAGACTTCTCCTCAGATGAGGCCAATGATACATATGCGGATGTCGATGCAATTGCTCCTCCCCGAACTGGATAGTGGAAAGCCACCTCCACCTATAATGCGTACATGGTGGACACCCCTACAATGATGCCACAGGGAGGAGTGATGAAGACACACAGGTAAAAACAGTGGAGGTAATCCACCCAAGCGTATTTGTCAATGCAAAAAACCTAAGGCACGTAAGGGCAGAGAAAGCAACAAGTGCACTGAAGAAACTGCTACCTCGGACGACCCATTAAATCTTGTGGACCCTACTACTCCCAAACACAATTTCGATGATTCGGAGGGTCTTATGGATCCGGAAGTTCCCGAGGACTTTGAAGATTCCGAAGACAACAACTACCTCCCTCTTTTCGAGAATGAGGACAGTCTCGGAGACGAGGATTTCATCATCCCCAAAGATCTGCTAGATCAAGAACGGTTCAAGCGACAAATCATAGCCACTTCTTGAAGCCTCAAGATCAAACAATACCAAATCAAGGCCAAACAAGACACGATTAATGATCGATGGACGCAAATCCTAGCCGCCGAAGAAGGGTATGGCTAAGAATAACAGGGACAAAATAAAAGTTACCCACACTGCCGGTTACTGCTAGAGTTCGAAGACGAGGCCCTTAAGACCGCACTGGCTAGATGGAGTAAGGACGACTAGCCAGAACGCCCCCCTCGAGGACAAGGTTGGGCGGCTGAAAATCCGGAGAACAACTCAAACACCCCCGCAGAAGAGGGAAAGAGCCGGCGCAACCCGAAGACCCATTCGACCTACGACACAACCTGAATGCTAAAGCAGCTCAAACAAGATCCATCTATGGATTGAAAGGGCGAACACCCGCTAGACGTGATGGGTACCAAGCTCGGCTCGACCAGACCATAGAGTTCGAGGAAAGCACCGGGAAATGATTCCATACGACTTCTAACACGAGGTAGATAGGGTCAGAGGCGCTGCTCACCCAATGTACTTTACACACGAGGTGATGCAGCATCAGTTCCCCAAAGGGTTTAAACCCGCAAACATAGAATAGTACGATGGGACAACGGACCCGACCATGTCGATTGAAGACTTCCTTCTCCACATCCATATGGCTTGAGGAGATGACCTCCACACCATAAAATACTTACCGTTGAAGCTTAAGGGACAAGCATGACATTTGCTAAACAACCTCCCTAAAATTCCATTGGGAGTTGGGAAGAGCTCGCGAATGCTTTCTGAGCTAACTTTGGAGGCATCTATATCCGGCCCCCGGATTTCGATGACTTGAGACACATCATCCAACAAGCCGGTGTGTCATCTCGAGAATTTTGGAACCGATTCCTGACCAAGAAAAATCAAATTGTCGATTGTTCGGACGCTGAGGCACTATCTTCCTTTAGGAACAATATCCGGGACGAATGGTTAGCCCGTCAACTAGAGCAGGATAGGCTGAGAACAATGTGAGCCCTTACCTCACTTATGACCCGCTTTTGCATAGCCGAGGATAGCTTGCTAGCCCATCGGAACCCCCCTAGAAACCCCGACACTTCTGAACTTCGGGACGACAATGGAAAGCCACGATGCAATAAAAACAACCGTCAACAAAATGACGGTGAGTCCGAAGACTCTGCAGTCAACGCCGAATTCACCAATTCAAAATCATCATAGCGGAAGAAACCCTCTAAAAGGAATAGGGATGGACCTACTCTGCTGGAGAGAATCATGGATGGCCCTGCCAGACCCATGGCACCCAAGACAAGCCCACCACCCACACCAACCATAACTATTGGGTGTTTAAGCAGGCAAGCAAACTCGCAACCGAGGACCAAGGCAAGGGCCCCTGCAACAAGGATGATGAAGAGCCTTGCAAGACGAATAATGGAGGCCAAAAGCAATTTCCCCCTAGGTAAAAACTGCGAACATGATTTATGTCACACACATAGCAAAGAGGGAGAGGAAGAGAGCACTCTGGGATGTCTACGCCATAGAGCATGTAGCCCTGAAGTACATCCCGTGGTCGGCATGCCCAATCACTTTCGACCGCACTGACCATCCGACTAGTATTCCACATGGTGGGTCAGTGGACTTGGTGCTTGAACCTATAGTAGACGGTACCACCTCACAAGACTCCTCATGGACGGAGGCAGTAGCCTCAATGTCATCTACGTAGATACGGTGCGGAAAATGGGCATCTATCCGTCAAGGATCAAACCCACTAACTCCACCTTTACAGGAATAATCACTGGCGTTGAGGCCCATTGTTTGGGCACGTTAACTCTAGAAGTTGTGTTCGGCTTGCCCGGTAACTTGCACTACGAGGAATTGATCTTTGACATCGTCCCTTTTAGCAACGGCTATCATACACTTCTTGGACGAACAACGTTCGCCCGCTTTAATGTCGTCCCCCACTATGCCTATATGAAGCTCAAGATGCCCGGACCCAAGGGAGTCATCACTGTCAATTGCAACATGGGGCATTCGCTCTGAACAGAGGAACATGTAGTGGCTCTATCAGCCGAGGTTCAGCTCAGCAATGAAACCCCGAACTCCCAATCTATCGTCAAGGCACGAAAGGTAAGTAAGATGGTTCGAGTCCCATTTGAGTTCCTGGAGCATCATGCTCGAAACAAATAGGAATATGCTCCCCACAGTATGGCTCCACTACTTGTAAGGCATGTACCTCGGAGGAACAATTTCGCGCTTAAAATACCATGGGCAGTTGTGAGGACCCTCCATCCAAAGGCCTAGTGTTCGGCTTGACTGAACTATGGGCAGAGATGTCTTCGACGATAATAGGTACCATCAAGGACCCACTTAGGAGCATAAAGCTATTATAATTTGGCAACTTCTCAAGACCTTCTCTTATAAAGTCCCGATCGCCGGCTACCACATCCTCTAAAGGAGCACCCTCCGGAGAACAAAGGTGCAGTCGTGCAACAGGAAACAGTAAATGACATAAGGCCATTCGTAAAGGTCCCGTGTAAACCTTTTTTATCTGTAAAATTTATTTTTACATATCTAAATTTTTTGCTTGGAGAGATCGGAGTGTATGGATATTTTTTTACCAGAAATAAAGACCAATTTTTTACGGTCCTGCGACAGTCATTTATCTTGCACGAACCTTCTGTTCCCCTCTTTTCTTCATCACCCCCACATCAAAACAAGCCAGTTCGACACGTATTTTAGATGCGACCGGCTAATCGTATGGGGGCTTGGCTATTAAGCTCACCCCAGGCATCACTCCGACACCATAGTTTTTTTCGTGTGTTCGGCATCTTGGATATTGCGTTATATGCATTAGTTCTGAATTATGTCTTGGGTCAAAAGTTGTGTTGCTCGGCTCTTGTGCTTACCCCTTTACTTTCTGCTTGTTTGGCTAAAAGGGTAAAGGGAGAACCGCTGTGATTGTACTTCTAGTTCGTCTAGTTAAGTACCTCAGTGGAGAAAGCCGACAACTGACCAGCATAATAAGTGTGAACCAATATGCGATTAGATGACAAGTTTTAAACTAAGAATTGGTAGAAGTTCACCGTGTTATACGAAGCGTTTGAAGTTACCAAAACCATGTGATAATAGTTTTTGATCCCGGTTTATCCGAACATCACAAAATATAGGGGGCTAGTACTTAGTCCCTACAGTCAAGATCCTACGGCTAAGTGAAAGCATTAAAACAACATAGTCTGATTCCCTTGTTTTCTTCTGCACTACTGCCTCCGGTCACCAAGACATTGCCTAAGGGTAATAATGTGGATATTGAAAACACCCCTTCTAGTTTCTACAAGGGGGCGGGAGCCGACGACTGGTAATTTTCAGATTAAAAATGGGCACACAGGAGTCAAAATTAAAACAAAGGAAAGCATGATATATACCATGAAAAGTAACATACACCAAAGTTTCACTACCAACAAAAGACAATATTTTCACTCAAGAATTACATCCTTTGGGCACATGCCTTCCATTGCCCGAGCACTGCCCATAACGGCCGGGGAATACATCTCAGGGCGCCTATGCTCTTTCCTGAGTGGTGGAGGAGCGGTGGCCATCTCGATCGGCTTTAACTTCGGCAAGTGTAGCATGGTCTTCGAGAATGCCATTCGAGCTCCCTCAGTGCATGCAGAATGCGCCAGGGCATCAATCCAGGGCACGAAAACGATCAACCTCTGCACCAAGCCAAAGTAGCTACTTGGCCATGGCTCTATAGGCCACAACCTGACACATAGGTCCTTCATGGATGGCTCCTCCAGCCGATGCAACTCCATCAGCTGTTTCAGCTGATCAGAGACAAGGAGAGGTTGCTCAGGGGACTAAAGTTGCACCCATAACACCCTCAGCTCGGCATCTCCTTCTTGAGATGCGTAGTGTCGTGTCGCATCCGTCACACTCTTTGGGAGGTCCACAAACGCGCCTGGTGAATGCCAAATCCAGATAAGCAACAAGAACCTTTTCCTATCAAAGGGACATTGCAGTAAATATCTCTTACCCTCTGCAATTTGGGCGATCTGCTAGAGCTCCTTCAGGAGGCCTTGAGTTTCCTTCCTTGCCTCCTGGATAGACGAGGTGGAAGTGGACAGTTCGGAAGCTATATCATTATTTTTCTCCTCGATGGCCTCACATTTAGTGATGGCGTCCTCGAGATCTTGCTGCACTTCAGCTACCCAGGCCTCATGCTTGTCTCTAGCAGTTTTGGCTGAGAACAGATCGGCCGCTCCTTATTCGGCTGCCTTTTTCTATTCATAGCCTCTTGCCTCACCTTGCTAAACTCGGCGTTGAGTTTACCGACATCCACGGCGACAACTACATTTGTCACATAAAACAATCCACACTTAAGGGCAAAAGCAACCATACCTAGAACAAATGAGGAAAATATTGACAAGTGGTATAATTCGCATTTACCATGTGCGTCATCATACCACTTATTAAGACGATTGATACATCTCCAATGTATCTACTTTTACAAACTCTTTTGCCCTTGTTTTGGACTCTAATTTGCATGATTTGAATGGAACTAACCCGGACTGACGATGTTTTTAGCAGAATTGCCTTGGTGTTATTTTTGTGCAGAAATAAAAGTTCTCGAATTGAACTAGAAATTTACGGAGAATGTTTTTGGAATTAATACAAAATATTAGCGAAAGAATCAACTGCAGGGGCCCACCACCTGGCCACAGGCCTGGAGGACGCGCCCACCCCCCTAGGGTGCGCTCGTGTGGCTTGTGGGCCCCCTGACGCTCCTCTGACCTCGTTTCCACTTATATATATTTCTATTCGGGGAGAAAAAATAGAGGAGAAGAGTTCCTCTCGTTTCACGATACGGAGCCGTTGTCACCTCCTGTTCTTCCTCGGGAGACCAGATCTGGAGTCCGTTTTGGGCTCTAGAGAGGGGAAATTGACGCCTTCGTCATCACCAACCATCCTTCATCACCAATTCCATGACGCTCTCCACCGTTCGTGAGTAATATCATCGTTGTATTGCTGGACGGTGATGGGTTGGATGAGATTTATCATGTAATCGAGTTAGTTTTGTTAGGGTTTGATCCCTAGTATCCACTATGTTCTGAGATTGATGTTGCTATGACTTTGCTATGCTTAATGCTTGTCACTAGGGCCCGAGTGCCATGATTTCAGATCTGAACCTATTATGTTTTCATGAATATATATGTGTTATTGATCCTATCTTGCAAGTTGTAGACACCTATTACGAGTTATGATCCGCATCCCCCAGGGTGACAATAACTGAGATTCTTTCTGGTGATTACCGTAGTTTGAGGAGTTCATGTATTCAGTAAGTGCTAATGCTTTGGTCCCGTTCTCTATTAAAAGGATGCCTTAATATCCCTTAGTTTCCAATAGGACCCCGCTGCCACGGGAGGGTAGGACAAAAGATGTCTTGCAAGTTCTTTTACATAAGCACGTATGACTATATATGGAATACATGCCTACATTACATTGATGAATTGGAGCTACTTCTGTGTCACCCTATGTTATAACCGTTGCATGATGAATGTCATCCGATATAATTATCCATCACTGATCCATTGCCCACGAGCTTTCCATATATTGATCTTTGCTAAGTTACTTTTCCGTTGCTATTGTTACAAACACTACAAAACTGCTACTATCACTTTTGCCACCGTTACCATTATTTCCATACTACTTTGCTACTGAATACTTTGCTGCAGATATTAAGTCTTTCAGGTGTGGTCGAATTGACAACTCAGCTCCTAATACTCGAGAATATTCTTTGGCTCCCCTTGTGTCAAATCAATAAATTTGGGTTGAATACTCTACTCTTGTAAACTATTGCGATCCCCTATACTTGTGGATTATCAAGACCTTTTTCTGGCGCCATTGCCGGGGAGCATAGCTCTATTCTCTGAGTCACTTGGGATATATATCTGTTGATCACTATGAGGAATCTAAAAGATCCAAAAACCAAGATTTACCCCTCTATGACGAGGACAGGTAAGGAACTTCTATCTAGCTCTGCACTTGATTCACCTTCTGTTATGAGTAAATTTGCGATACCACCACCTGCTAGTAATTCTGATATGTCGCGAGTAATTGATGATGGTATTTCTACTATGCATGATGCTTATGATGATACTTTTCTTGATGATACTGTGCCACTGGGTGAATTTCTTGATGAACAAATTGCTAGAGCCAGTGCTGAAACTGATAATATTTTTAAATCTGATGAAATTATTGAAACTGAACACTACGATACACCTGCCAGACCAAGCTCTCCTAGATATGAATTGCGTGATATACCTGAGGGTTATGTTATGGAAGGAGAGGTAGCTAGGGACTTTCTTGCTTGTAAGGATAGAGATGATCTTAAGAAATTGCTTCGCAAGTGGAAGGAAAAATCTTCGAATGCTAGAATGCAATATGATCCTAAGTTTGCTACTTCACCTATCTTTGTTACTGATAAGGATTATGAATTCTCTATCGATCCCGAGTTAATTACTTTGGTTGAATCTGATCCTTTCCATGGTTATGAATCTGAAACTGTTGTGGCACATCTTACCAAATTCAATGATATAGCCACCCTATTTACTCATGAGGAGAAAAATCACTATTACTATATTTTTAAGTTGTTTCCTTTCTCATTATAGGGCGATGCTAAGATATGGTTTAATTATCTTTCTCCTGGTTGTGTGTGTAGTCCACAGGATATGATTTATTACATCTCTAAAAAATATTTTCCTGCCCATAAGAAACAAGTTACCTTGCAGGAAATATTTAACTTTGTGCAAATTGAAGGAGAGTCTCCCACAAGCTTGGGGGAGGATTCTCCAATTACTTAATTCTTTGCCTGATCATCCCCTCAAGAAAAATGAAGTACTTGATATCTTTTTGTGCTAGTTATATTTTCAGGGAACGGACTATTGAACAAGCTGAATTACTATTGAATAATGTATTGAGCAATGATAATGATTGGACTATTCCCGAACCACCTTCAAAGCCAACTGCGAAGAAAAGAGGTATTCTATTCCTCACTCCTGAAGATATGCAAGAGGCAAAGAAATCTATGAAATAAAAGGGTATTAAATTTGAAGATGTTCACCTATTGAAGGAATACATGGTCTTGATAACCCAACACAGGTAGTAGAGGTAATTTCTCTCCGTAGATTTGATGAAAGAGATATTCCTTATAATAAGTCTGCTAGCCAATGCTTGGATGAATTTGATAATTTTATTGTGAAGCAAGAAAATTTCAATGCTTATGTTAGTAGACAATTGAAACATAATGCTTACATGCTTGATTGCTTGGGTGATTATTTGAGTAGAACTGTCAATGATCTTAAGCTTATTAGTAAACATGCTTCCATGGTAACTACTCAAGTAGAACAAGTACTAAAGGCGTAGAATGATTTGCTTAACGAGATGAATAGTAAGAACAATGATCATTCTGTTAAATTTGTGACTAGAGGTGGTAGATGACTTAGGAACCTTTGTATCCTGAGGGCCATCCTAAGAGAATTGATCAAGATTCTCAGAGAGTTAATGCTGATGCACCTATTCGTTCCAATAAGAGTAGGAAAAAGAATGATGATAGTACTTTGCATGCTGCTAGTGAACCTGTTATAGATACATCTGAGAATCCAAATGATATTTCTATTTCTGATACTGAGACACAATCTGGTGATGAACATGAGCCTAGTGATAACATTAATAATGATGTTCATGTTGATGCTGGACCTAGTAATGATAATGATGTGGAGATTGAACATGCTAATGATCTTGATAACCCACAACCTAAGAATAAAAGATACGATAAAAGAGACTTCATTGCTAGGAAACATGGTAGAGAAAGAGAATCATGGGTTCAGAAACCCATGCCCTTTCCTCCTAAACCATCGAAGAAAAAGGATGGTGAGCATTTTGAGCGCTTTGTTGAAATGCTTAGACCTATCTTTTTGCGTATGCGCTTGACTGATATTTTGAAAATGTCTCCTTATGCTAAGTATATGAAAGATATTGTGACAAATAAAAGAAAGATACTGGAAGCTGAGATTTCCACCATGCTTGCTAATTATACTTTTAAAGGTGGAATACCTAGGAAATTAGGAGATCCCGGAGTACCTACTATACCATGCTCTATTAAAGGAAATTATGTTAAAACTGCTTTATGTGATCTTGGAGCTGGTGTTAGTGTTATGCCTTTCTGTTTATACCGTAGACTTGTTTTGAATAAGTTGACACCAACTGAAATCTCTTTGCTAATGGTTGATAAATTAGCTGCTCTACCTATCGGTATTTGTGAGGATGTACCAGTCATAGTTGCAAATGCTACTATCTTGACAGACTTTGTTATTCTTGATATTCCCGAGGACGACAGTATGTCGATCATCCTTGGTAGACCCTTTTTGAATACTACAGGGGCTGTTATTGATTGCAACAAGGGCAATGCCACTTTTCATATTAATGGTAATGAGCATACGATACACTTTCTGAAGAAACAACCTCAAGTTGACAGTATCAACTCTATTGAAAAAATTCCAACGATTATTATTGGAGACTTTGAATTCCCTCTTCCTACTGTCAAGAAGAAATATGATATACTTATTGTTGGGGATATGCATATCCCCATTGAGGTAACTTAGTATTATTCAAAAATTCTTCGATTTCATGTTATTCAAAAGAAGTTTGTTAATAAGACATGATCAACCTTATTGATGGATTCCTTTTGATGAGCATGAGATGGATGAATTTAGAAAGCACAACTTCCTGTACCTAACTTTTAATTTCTGTTACGTAGATGAAATTAAGTAAAAATGCTATTATTTTTCCGTTTTTTGAGTTTCCCGTGCAATAAAAAAAGTGACCTGAAAATAAAAGTTCTTCAAATGTCCTGAAAATGGAGTATGATTTTTCTGGAATATTTAAGAATTTTTGGCACTAAGTATGCATAAGGGGGCCGCACCGTTGGGCCACAAGCCTGCAGGGCGCGCCCACCCCCCTGGGCGCGCCCTGGTGGCTTGTGGGTCGCACATGGCCCTCCTCCACTTATTCCAGCACCCATTCACTTCATATTCCTCCACAAAAATCCCACCATTGCTCAAACCCGTGTTCTAGCTCATCTTGCTGCCATTTTGGATCTCCTTGCTCAAAGCTCCATTTGCAAAACTATTTTAGGGGATTGGTCATTGAAATGTTGAGAAGATTATTAAGAGGTTCTTCAAGCCGGGTTCTAAGGAAGATGAAAATGAAATGAAGGAGAAACCCAAATATAATCTTCCTTGCGTCGCAGAAGTTCGACCATGTGAATGGCCGTGTGACACATTCTTGAGGGTGGCCGGAATTTATGAAGATTTCTATTATTTGGCCGAGAATGTAGGCATCGCCGATTTCCTCAATGATAAGTGAGACCAGTACCTCTTGCTCACGAATAACTTTGTGCAAAATTTTCACTTTCATCCTAGGGAAGACCCTCCTACAATAGAATTTCACTTATATGATGTGCCTAAGAAAATGAACCTTTATGATTTTTGCAAAGTTTGCAAGATACCCTATGATGGCAACATCAGGGAACCACGTCCTCGAGACATGGATGATTTTATTGCCGCAGTCAGTGTAGGGGAAGAGAGAGGCGTGTCAAGGCAAGAGCAGCTAGTTTACATTTTCCTATGCTATGCTAGTATTCATTATTTGCAGGAAGATGTTTAGTTGGTTGCTGGGAGAGTGGAAGCCTTAGTGCCCCTGACCTTGCTATTTTGTGCCATGCTCTATTTGCTAATAGAACCTTTAGTCTGGGCCTATGGTGGCCTAACGGTTGAACACCAACCGTTGGAAGGGGCCATATTCTGGTGTATCTATGCATCTCGTTTAGCTAAACATTTTGAGATACCCATTAGGCTTCACGAGAAAGATGAGAGGCTGCTACCCGCGAAGTTTTTAGATTATGAACGTATGGTAGCCCATGATCTAATTAAGAAGAATGATGATAGGAGGCTGCTTTACAACTTAGTATTTAGTCAGGGTACTTGTGAGATTATTACTCTGCCTGCTTTTTCTTCTCTATTCGATATTCATTTAGGTAGGTACACTGTTATGCCTGATGACATCTATCTATATTGGGGGTTGTTGTAACCCCCAGCACCTGAGCCGGCATCGGCCCTTGATCCATATCAGGCCCCGGTTTTTCAATGGGAGTCACAGGAGGTCACTAATCAGTGGAACCCTCAGTGTCCTCCGGAGTATCCCGGAGATGGTTATTTCCAACAGTGGCCCTAGACCAACTTAATACAAAAGCCTAAGCTTGGGGGAGTACGTATTTCTCACCGAAATTACATTCATGTTCACACACTCAATTCAGTTGTTGGTGTTCATACTTTTTCATTGTACTATCCATGGTAGTTTAGTTCTTCTTTATGCTTTCTTCTTGTGTGTCTGATTAATCTTTAAGAAAATCCAAAAACAAAGAATTTAGTTCTAGCTTTACCTTCTAGTTTGTTTAGTTATAACATTAAAAGAAAACCCCAAAATATTTCTTGTTCTTCTTTTGGTTGTTGGGAGTTTTCCCGTGTAAATAGTTTTCTCGTTTTTGCTTTGAAACTTCTTTTCTTTGGGTCGTAAGGAGAAGACTATGATGAAATGTGAAGCGGCTCTCATATGCATTATTGTTTATCTTACATAGAGCCCATATTGCCTTGTCTTCTCCTTTGAGTTACTGCTAGTAGATTCCAGCTTAGTCCAATGCACGTACACTCTTATTATTCACATCGCTCAGTCGTGCAAGTTAAAGGCAATAATGACGATATATAATGAAGTGACCGAGATGGAGAAAAGCTGGTATGAAGTCTAACTATCTTGTTTTTGTAAATATGATTAGCTCGTCGTTCGGGATTTACCTCATTATGGGTTGAACTTGTTTGCAATGAAAATTAGAGATTATAGTTATTCATGCCATGCTTAATTAGCTGAGAGTTAATAATGGTTTGTTTTGAGTGCCAACATGCATATAAAAATGGTTGTGATGAAGTATGATGGGGTGGTATCCTCCTCTGAACGATTCAAGTGGCTCGACTTGGCACATGTTCATGCCTGTAATTGAAACAAAATCAACATAGCCTCCACGATATTTATGTTCATAGTGAATTATATCCTACTCATGCTTGCATTCAATGTTGGTTAATCTCAAAGCATGTTGATGACTGTGTCGCTCTCTAGTTGGTCGCTCCCAAGTCTTTTTCTAGCCTTCACTTGTACTAAGCGGGAATACTGCTTGCGCATCCATCTCCATAAACCCAAAGTTGTTCCATATGAGTCCACCATACCTACCTATATATGGTATTTACCTGCCGTTCCAAGTGAATTTGCATGTGCCATTCTCCAAACCTTCAAATAAATATTCAGTTTTGTATGCCCAAATCGCTCATGTAGTGACTAGGGGCTGTCAGTATCTTCCATGCTAGGTGGGTTATTATCACGATATGTGTTGATTCACTATCATTCACGAGAAAGTGGCTGGTATTCGGGATTCCCAGTCCCATGCTCAAAATTCAAATCAAAGTATAATAAAACAAAACTTCCCCAGGATTGTGTTTGTATGGACGGTACCTGTGGATTCAACTCGCCGTGGAGTGTGATTGATTTGGAGGAGGGGGAGTAAAAACTTTACTATTCTGTTTGGGAACCGCCTATAATGTATCTAGCATGGAAGATGTCGAGATCTCTTAGTTGTTATGTTGGCAATGAAAGCATACCTCTCAAAATTATTATTCATCCTTGTTTTTAAAAAAAATCTCGAGCTCTAGCACCTCTGCAAACCAATGCTTCCCTCTACGAAGGGCCTATCTATTTTACTTTACCGTTGAGTCATCATCCTCTTATAAAAGGCACCTGTTAGAGAGCACCACCATCATTTTTATGCTTTGCTATTAATTGATATTAAGTATGAGTATGAATGGATCTCTTTTACCATGAATTACAATGTCCAGTCAACCCTCGTTCTTCAAAGGTGCTCTGCATTTATGTTTTGCGGTCTTAGAAAGGGCTAGCGAGATACCATTATGTCATATTGTATCATGATTGTTCTGATAAAATTGTTGTCACCCGAGACTTATTATTATTGCTCACTAGTTGATTATGCCGTTGATATGAGTAAATGTGAGACCTAAATGTTATTGTGAATGTGGTTAGTCTATAATCTTTGCTGAAAATCTGAACATAAGTTAGACATATTTACAACGGCAATATCAAACAGAGTTTGTAAAAGTTTTTCTTTACCACTTTCAATTTATCAATTGAATTGCTTGAGGACAAGCAAAGGTTTATGCTTGGGGGAGTTGATACGTCTCCAACGTATCTACTTTTCCAAACTCTTTTGCCCTTGTTTTGGACTCTAATTTGCATGATCTGAATGGAACTAACCCGGACTGACGCTGTTTTCAGCAGAATTGCTTGGTGTTATTTTTGTGCAGAAATAAAAGTTCTCAGATTGACCTGAAAATTTATGGTGAATATTTTTGGAATTAATAGAAAATATTGGCGAATGAATCAACAGCAGGGGGCCACCACCTGGCCACAAGCCTCGAGGGCGCCCACCCCCTAGGGCACGCCCGTGTGGCTTGTGGCCCCCCTGACGCTCCTCTGACCTCGTTTCCACTTCTATACATTCCTATTCGGGGATAAAAAAATCGAGGAGAAGAGTTCATCACGTTTCACGATACGGATCTGCCGCCACCTCCTGTTCTTCCTCGGGAGACCAGATCTAGAGTCCATTTTGGGCTCCGGAGAGGGGAAATCGACGCCTTCGTCATCACCAACCATCCTTCATCACCAATTCCATGATGCTCTACTCCGTTCGTGACTAATATCATCGTAGGCTTGCTATAGGGTGATGGGTTGGATGAGATTAATCATGTAATCGAGTTAGTTTTGTTAGGGTTTGATCCCTAGTATCCACTATGTTCCGAGATTGATGTTGCTATGACTTTGCTATGCTTAATGCTTGTCACTAGGGCCCAAGTGCCATGATTTCAGATCTGAACCTATTACATTTTCATGAATATATATGTGTTATTGATCCTATCTTGCAAGTTGTAGACACCTATTACGAGTTATGATCCGCATCCCCGAGGGTGACAATAACTAGGATTCTTTCCGGTGATTACCTTAGTTTGAGGAGTTCATGTATTCACTAAGTGCTAATGCTTTGGTCCCGTTCTCTATTAAAAGGAGGCCTTAATATCCCTTAGTTTCTAATAGGACCCTGCTGCCACGGGAGGGTAGGACAAAAGATGTCATGCAAGTTCTTTACATAAGCACGTATGACTATATATGGAATACATGCCTACATTACATTGATGAATTGGAGCTAGTTCTATGTCACCCTATGTTATAACCGTTGCATGATGAATGCCATCCGACATAATTATCCATCACTAATCCATTGCCTACGAGCTTTCCATATATTGATCTTTGCTAAGTTACTTTTCCGTTGCTATTGTTACGAACACTAAAAAACTGCTACTATCACTTTTGCCACCCTTACCGCTACTTCCATACTACTTTGCTACTGAATACTTTGTTGCAGATATTAAATCTTTCAGGTGTGGTTGAATTGACAACTCGGCTGCTAATACTCGAGAATATTCTTTGGCTCCCCTTGTGTCGAATCAATAAATTTGGGTTGAATACTCTACCCTCGAAAACTGTTCCGATCCCCTATACTTGTGGGTTATCAACGATCGAGCTCGTCCTTGGAGCTCTTCACCTTTCGATTTATTTCCGCCCATTCCATGGCGCTCGGGGCTGCTAGCAAAGACAGTCCTACATAGACAATTCATACGCATTAGACTCCCAAGTTATCAGATTTTTAACCCCGTGCCATGTTGTTCTTTCATCCTGCCAGAGTCTTGGGGGATGTAGTTCATTTTCAAAATGATATTATAAGTGTCCTTTCTTGTACAATTTGACCCCCGCATGAGTTTTCAAGCTCACACAGGGCTCGGGGCCTACTAAGTATGGGGATTGCGTACAAACCCATAAAGTAAAATTACTCTATAAAAGCTAACATTTCATAATTTACCTTAAAGCCTCTCAACAGGCCGCTGAACGCTTCCTTCAATCCGCTGTCAATGGATCGAATGCCTTGCAAAACCACACTCAAAAGAGTACGGTGCTTTTCGGTGATGTTGGAGTCATTTAAGCCCTCCTCCATCATGGCCGTCCACCCGATTTTGGGACACTCTGTCACGGTTGCCTCCAGGTGCGGCATTGCAGCTTCTCCCCTTGGAGAAAAGGGAGTAGATGACTCCGGAGGCTTGGAGGCCTCCGGAATTGCCTACGAAGAGAGGCCAGGTTGACCAAGCACTCCTTCTTTGCTTGCCAGGAGAGACTCACCCTCCCGGTCCTTAGGAACCAAGGTGTTAACCTCGGCCATGAGTTCATCATTCCCGCCCCTTGTATCCAGCTCGGGAAGAATCTTTTCGGCCACCACCTCCTCGATGGCCGGGGAAGGGAGTGATACGTCTCGAACGTATCTATAATTTTTTATTGTTCCATGCTGACATATTATCATTATAGGATACTTTTTGGGTATTTATTTACCAATTTATAATATTTTGAGCACTAACCTATTGACAAAGTTCCCACTGCCAGTTCTCGTTTTCTGCGTGTTTTTGCCTTTTCAGAGTTACCATACCAAACGGAATCCAATTGCCACGAAACTTTTTAGTGATTTTTTTCTAGACCAATACAAGACCTAGAAGCTTTGGAGGAGGGCCATGAGGTGCACCAGGGCCCCACCACATATCCAGCCGCCGCCTGGGGGGGCACATGTGTGGTGGCCCCCTAGAGCCTCTTCCGATGTTGTTCTCTGGCCTATAAATTCCCATCGACCCTAAAAATACCAGAAGCGCTCCCGAAACACCTTTTCGACCGCCGTAAGTCTATGTTCCAATGGGAGGCCACCTACACCTTCGTTCCGGCACCCTACCAAAGGGAAGATTGATCACGGAGGGCCTCTTCATCAACCTTGCTTCCCTCACCATGACGTGTGAGTAGTTCACCACAAACCTACGGGTTCATATGTATTCCTGTCGATGGTGACACAACTAAGGGTACAAATACAATTATTCCATTTTTATTGTTCCAAGCTGACATATTATCATTCTAAGGTACTTTTGGGTATTTATTTACCAATATATAATATTTTTGAGCACTAACCTATTGACACAGTGCCCAGTTCCAATTCCTGTTTTCAGCATGTTTTTGCCTTTTCAAAGTTACCATACCAAATGGAGTCCAATTGCCACGAAACTTTTTGGTGATTTTTTTTGGACCAATACAAGACCTAGAAGCTTTGGAGGAGGGCCAAGAGGTGCACTAGGGGCCCACCACATATCTAGCCGCTGCCTTGGTGGGCCGCGGCCAGATGTGTGGTGGCCCCCTGGAGCCTCTCCTAGCATCGTTTTGTGGCCTATAAATTCCCATCTACCCTAAACACAACATAAGCGTTCTCGGAACACTTTTTCCTCCTCCGCAAGTCTCTGTTCCGACGAGAGGCCATCTACACCTCCGTTCCGGCACCCTCCCGGAGGGGAGATCAATCATGGAGGGCCTCTTCATCAACCTTGCTACCCTCACCATGATGTGTGAGTAGTTCACCATAGACCTACGGGTCCGTAGGTTGTACATAGACGGGAATTTCTCTCTCTCTCTCTTGATCTTCAATAGAATTTTCATTGCATCTTTGCCATTATCTATTCGATGTAATCCCTTTGTATGGTGTGTTTGTTGGGATCCTATGAATTTTGATTTTATGTTCAGATTATTCATGAAAAGTATTTGAGTCAAACCTGATTACTATGATTCTTATTTGCATGATCATGATAGCTTCGTAATGCTCTCCGATCTATTGAGATAGTTTGGCCAACTAGATTGATATTTCTTTAGTGGGAGTGGTGTGTTGTAGTAGGTTCAACCTGAAGAGTTTCTATATCCAAGTGATAGAAAGGGACAAGTTGCTTCTTTGTGTTGTTGGTACAAAGGATAAAACGATGGGGTTTATTCATATTAGTTGAGTTTACTTTGCCTACATCATGTCATCGTTCTCCAAGCATTACTCTGTTTGTCCTAAACTTAATATGTAGAGAGGCAAGCATAGAAGCGCTCTTGAAGTGGAGTAATAGTAGTAGGTGGAGGCATGAGTCGGCCTATTTTCTTATGAACGTGATCCCTATATACACATGATCATTTCCGTGAACATGCATAATGATTTTCTTTTCGATTAATTGCCCAACAGCAATTTGTTTACCCACCGTATGCTTTGCTTATGAGATATGCCACTAGAGAACTCTACGGCCCCTGGGTCTATTCACTTATATATTCACAAACTCTATCATTACCTTGCTGTTATTTATTACCTTTTATTTTATTTGGCACTTTACTATTATCTACAATTATCTACACAACTCACTTGCTTGCAAATAACGAGATAAAGGGGATTGACAACCCTCTTGCCGGCGTTGGGTGCATGTTGTTTGTTCTTTTTTGTGCAGCTGTTGAAGACGATTGATGATTGGTATTCCTATTGGTTCGATAAACATTGGTTTCATAAATGAGGGAAATATTTACTGACTTTGGGCTGCGATTACCCGTTCCTCTTCACGGAAAACCCAACGCAGATCACGAGTATCAAGGAGTTGTGGGATGTAGTCCCACTCTCCGCTAGTTTGGCCAGAAGAGATTCCCCTTCTGAGGCTTGGTCAGTGGGAAAGTCGCGTGGTGGATTGCAGTGAAAAAAGCATGTCTATAGCTAGTAACAAAAACCTTCAAAGTGAAAAGATGATACAATCTTTGGATTCATACCTTTGCGCTCGGGGTTTGATCCCGAGGGTCCTTCGAGGAACCCTTTCAAAGTCCTCGGACTCCCTGTCGGAGTCTGGAACCTCATCAAATAGGGCCACTTTGGCCCTACATGGCCTTTTTGGGGCGGTGGGAGCTAGATCTCCCTCGTTGTCTTCGGATGCTTCCCTCTTCTTTGTGTGCGAGGAGTCACTCTCGTCCCCGTCCCCTTCCTGCTCCCCTTCAAGAGTAGAAGGAGCATGTGTATCCTCGGACCCGGTGTCCGGAGGACCTTCTGAATGGAGATCTCGAGTCCCCTTCTTCTCTTCTTTCTTCTCTTCTTTCTTCTCTTCTTTCTTCTTCGGCCCCATGTACGGCTTTTTGACCAACATGACTGTTAATAAGGTTTTCATGGGGCCTTCACGTAACTGTGTCGGGTAGTTGATCCTCTTAGATTCCTCCAACCAAATCTGCAAATACGGAAGAAAGAGGTGTAAGAACCTTATCAAAATAAAAACAATCCAAACACAAGTAATAAAATCTTACCGGTAAACAAGGATTTGAGGCTTCAATGCCCATGTCTTGCTCCTCGGCTGGCCAAGTCATTTGCGGCTTGAGAAATACCTTCCAAAGTTTGTCATGTTCGATGCAGAAGAAGTGTTGCACAATGATGGGGTCATCCAGACTGTAGTCCCACACAGAGGAAGACCAATCTTGGCAGGTGAGGTGGCGGCGGTGTAGCATGACCTAAACTACGTTGGTCAGCTCAATTTTCTTCGTCAACTGGATGAAGACGGACCTTTGCAGCACCTTCACTTCTGCATCTTACCCCCAATCCGACCCCTTCTTTATTCTGGAACCCAGCCTGGTGGGGGGTCCGGATCTGAATTCGGGGCAAGCTGCCCACCATGTTGATATGGGGCAAGACCCGTGGGAGTCGATCTTTCACGAATTGGAGGGGGAAAACACGAAGAACACAGGGAAGAACAAGAGAAACACTCAAGAGCAAACTCAAATCACACATCCACTAGATCCATGGTCATCACAAGAGGTACAAAGATCCCAAATCAACCAATGATACAAGTAGAGTTAGTGTTCTCTCACTCCAGAGGAGGAGCCTTGAATCCACGGGGGATCTTCCCTCTAGAGGGGCCTTGGCATCACTTCTATCTACTCCCAAAGGAGTACAAACTTCCCAAGAGAGACAAGTAATGGAGCTATGCTCATAAGTGCAAAACAATAGCTCACCCTAACATATGATCCAAGGGTCCTAGATATAGCCAACAAGAGGTAGGGGTCGAAGAGGGGTCAAAATGAGACGAGTGGGTAGGCTGACCTGGGAGGCCCGTGCGCATGGCCTAAGTGAGCCTCGTGCACACGAGGGGTCCAGCGGGCACGGGACACGGCCATGCGCACGGGGTCGCCGCTATAGCTTCCTGGGAGGCCTGTGTGCACGGGGTCTTCTGGGCCCGTGCGCATGGGGTGGCCACTATAGCTCCTGGGAGGCCCGTGTGCATGAGGTCTTCTAGGACCTTGCACACGGGGTCTTCGATTACTCTGTTACCCTCGTGCGCACGGGGCCCAGGCAGCCCGTGCGCACGGGGTCGGCCGTAGCTGGGCTTCTTGGCAGCAACTTCGTCTCTGCCTTTCGTGCTTCCTCGTGGCCGCTCCCCTTGGCCTTGGATGTGTTCATCATACCTAATGATGCATAGAGTGTTGAGGTGAGGTAGAATCCAAGTCCCATGTGTATCCATGTCAAACTCAAAGAGAATGGAGTTCACCTTAGCTTCTATTGCGCGTGAGCGAGCTCTTGCCATAGGGCCACTTGTGTCTTGTGGAGATGGTGTAGGCTTTATGGGTATGAGTGAGGGATGCTTCGCATCATCCCCCCCCCTTGGGAAAGATCCGTCCTCGGATCAAGATCTTCATCACCCTGAAATGGGGAGAGGTCGGTGACGTCGAAGATGTCGCTCACATTGTACTTGTGGCGTGGAATGTTGATCTTGTTTGCATTGTTGTTGTAGCGTGCCAACACCTTGAATGGTCCATCAGCTCGAGGTAGTAGCTTGGACTTGTGCTCATTAGGAAAACGCTCCTTCCGAAGATGTAGCCACACAAGGTCGCCGGGCTTGAACACCATGGGGTGTTTGTTGGTGTTGCACTTGGAGGTGATGCATTCCACTTGGCGCTCGATGTTGTTCCTTGTATTTTTGTGTATCTTATTGATGTAGCTTTCCCTTGCACTTGCATCCATGTTGAAGCGCTCTTGTAGTGGTAGTGGGAGAATGTCCAATGTGTACAAAGGGTTGAAGCCATAGACCACCTCGAAGGGAGACTTGTTGGTGGTGATGTGTCGTGCATGATTGTAGCCGTACTTGGCGATGGGGAGGTAATCTTCCCATTCCTTGATGTTCTTCTTGATCAAAACGCGGAGGAGAGTTCCAAGCATCCCATTCGTCACCTCTGTTTGGCCATCGGTTTGTGGGTGGTATGCCGAAGAGAATAGAAGCTTGATGCCGAGCTTGGCGCAAAGGGTCTTCCAAAAGTAGCTCAAGAACTTGACGTCGCGATCCGAGACGATGGTCTTGGGTACTCCATGTGGACAAAGATATCCCTACAAAAGAGATTAGCAATATGTGAAGCATCGTCTATCTTGTGGCAAGGAATGAAATGAGCCATTTTAGAAAAACAATCCATAACAACAAAAATGGAATCATGGCCATTCGTTGTTTGTGGCAAGCCAAGCACAAAATACATGCTAATGTCTTATCAAGGTTGGAACGGTATAGGAAGAGGCATGTAAAGACCATGGGATTGAGCTTTGGACTTAGCTTTGCGGCATGTGGAGCATCGCTTGGTGAAGCATGTGACATCACGAAGCATCTTTGGACAATAGAACTTGTCGGAGAGTGTGGCATATGTCTTGTCGCATCCAAAGTAACCCATTAGTCCTCCACCGTGAGCCTCTTGCAAAAGCAACAAACAAAGTGAAGACTTGGGAATGCAAAGTTTGTTAGCACGCATAAGATATCCATCTTTCATATAGTAGTTCTCCCAACAAGTTTTCACTTGACAATTGGCATATGGAGTAGCAAAAGAAACATCAAGCTCATACAAGTCTTTTATGTTCTCAAAACCGATAACATTCAATTCAAGTTGAGTAACTGATAGTCTCCAACGTATCTATAATTTTTGATTGTTCCATGCTATTATATTATCTATTTTGGATGTTTTATATGCATTAATATGCTATTTTATATTAGTTTTGGGACTAACCTATTAATCTAGAGCCTAGTGCCAGTTCCTGTTTTTTCCTTGTTTTTGAGAATTGCAGATAAGGAATATTAAACGAAGTCCAAACAGAATAAAACCTTTGGAATGATTTTTTCTGGACCAGAAAGAAACCACTAAGCATGGAGACCAAGGCAGGAGAGCCACCTGGGGCCACAAGCCCTAGGGGCGCGCTCAGGGGGGTAGGGCGCGCCCTGCAGGCTTGTGGGCCCACGACATCCCTCCTAACCCTAATATTCGGCCTATAAATTCCCAAATATTCCCTGTATACCAGAACGAGCCATGAAAACACTTTTCTACCGCCAGAAGCCTCCGTTCCCGAGAGATCCAATCTTGGAGCCTTTTCCGGTAATCTGCGAGAGGGGGATTCAATCACAGAGGGCATCTACATCAACTCCATTGCCCCTCTGATGATGCATGAGTAGTTCACCATAGACCTTCGGGTCCATTGCTAATAGCTAGATGGCTTCTTCTCTCTCTTTTCTCTTCAATACCATGTTCTTCATGATCTTCATGGCGATCTAACCAATGTAATACTCTTTTGCGGTGTGTTTGTCGAGATCCAATGAATTGTGGGTTTATGTTCAGATTATCCATGAATATTATTTGAGTCTTTCTGAATTCTTATATGCATGATTTCATATCTTTGCAAGTCTCTTCGAGTTATTGGTTTGGTTTGGCCAACTAGATTGGTAATTCTTGTAATGGGAGAAGTGCTTAGTTTTGGGTTTAATTTTGCGGTGTCCTCACCCAGTGACAAAGTAGGGGTAGCGAGGCACGTATTGTATTGTTGCCCTCAAGGATAAAAAGATGGGTTTTTCATCATATTGCTTTAGTTTATCCCTCTACATCATGTCATCTTACCTAATGCATTACTCTGTTCTTCATGAATTTAATACTCTAGATGCAGGCAGGAGTCGGTCGATGTGTGGAGTAATAGTAGTAGATGCAGAATCATTTTGGTCTACTTGACACAGACGTGATGCCTATATGCATAATCATTGCCTTGGATATCTTCATAATTGTTCACTTTTCTATCAATTGCTTGACAGTAATTTGTTCACCCACCGTAATACTTGCCATCATGAGAGAAGCCTCTTGTGAAACCTATGGCCCATGGTCTATTTTCCATCTTATACTTTCATATCTAAAACAAAAATACCAAAAATACTTTGCTGCATTATTTTAACCTGTTGTTTTACTTTTCGTTCAAGCAATCTATCTCTATCAGATCTCATCCTTGCAAGTAACCGTGAGGGGATTGCAACCCCTTTATAGCGTTGGGTGCAAGAGTTTGATTCTTTGTGTAGGTACATCTATTGGGGACTTGCTTGTATCTCCTAATAGATTGATACCTTGGTTCTCAACAACTGAGGGAAATACTTATCTACTTTGCCGCATCACCCGTTCCTCTTCATGGAAACCAACGCATGCTCGAGAAGTAGCAAGAAGGATTTCTGGCGCCGTTGCCGGGGAGATCTACATAAAGCCTACCAAGTACCCATCACATACTCATCTCTTGCATTTACATTATTTGCCATTTGCCTCTCATTTTCCTCTCCCCCACTTCTAAAATGATTTTTAGAAAATACCAAAAAAATATTGCCTTTTTATTCGCCCTTTTTCGTTCGTCTTTTCGTTTGCTTTTTTGCTTGCTTATGTACTAGATTGCTTGTTTTGTCACGATGACTCAAGATAATTCCAAGTTGTATGACTTTTCCAATACTACTAATAATGATTTTATTAGTACTCCGATTGCTCCCGCCACTAGTGCGGAATCTTATGAAATTAATGCTGCTTTGCTCAATCTTGTTACGAAAGATCAATTTTCCGGCCTTGCTAATGAAGATGTCGCATCCCATCTAAATACTTTCGTTGAGTTGTGTGATATGCAAAATAAGAAAGATGTGGATAATGATATGTTAAATTGAAGCTATTCCCGTTCTCACTAGGAGATCATGCTAAAACTTGGTTTTCATCTTTTCCTAAAAATAGTATTGATTCATGGAATAAGTGTAAAGATGCTTTTATTTCCAAGTACTTTCTGCCCGCCAAAATCATCTCCCTTAGGAACGATATAAATAACTTTAAGAAACTTGATCATGAGCATGTTGCACAATCTTGGGAGAGGATGAAACTTATGATTAGGAATTGCCTCGCGCATGCTTTGAGTTTATGGATGATTATACAAATTTTCTATGCTGGATTGAATTTTGCTTCTAGGAATCTCTTAGATTCTATCGCGGGTGGTACTTTTATGGAAACCACATTAGGATAAGATACTAAACTCCTAGATAATATTATGACAAATTACTCTCAATGGCACACCTAACGATCTCCTACTAGTAAAAAAGTGCATGCTATGTAAGAGATTAATACTTTGAGTAAAAAGATGGATGAATTGATGAAATTGTTTGCTAGTAAGAGTGATCCTTTTGATCATAATTATATGCCTTTGTCTTCTTTTATTGGAAATAATAATGAATCTATGGATGTGAATTTTGTTGGTAGGAACAATTTTGGTAATAATGCTTATAAAGGTAATTTCAATGCTAGACCGTTTCCTAGTAATTCCTCTAATAATTATGGTAATTCCTACATCAATTCTTATGGAAATTATAGTAATATGCCCTCTTATCTTGAGAATAATATTAAAGAATTCATTAGTACGCAAAAAGGTTTCAATGCTATGATCGAAGAAAAATTGCTCAAGATTGATGATTTGGCTACGAACGTTGATAGAATTTCTCTCGAGAATGATTCTTTAAAAATTAGATCTATTCCACCAAATAATGATATTAATGAGTCTTTAAATGCTATGAGAATTTCTGTTGATGAGTGTAAGGAAAGAACCACTAGAATACGTGCTAAGCGTGAATGGCTTGAAAAAGTGTGTTCTCGTGATAATAGTGATGAAAATATTAAAGTGATTGATGTGACTCCTATTGAATCTTTGTTTTAAAATGTTAATCTTGATAAATATGGGACTGGAGATGTGTCAAGTCTAGTTAAAAGGATTCCCAATGATTTGGAGTTTATAGATCTTGCTAGGATTAATAAAAGTGGGGTTGAAGATGTCAAAACTCTAAATAGCAATGAACCCACTCTTTTGGATTTCAAGGACTTTAATCATGATAGCTACTCTTTGATTGATTGCATTTCCTTGTTGCAATCCATCTTGAATTATGCTCGTGCTTATAATCAAACAAAGCTTTTACTAAACATATTGTTGATGCTATGGTGAAAGCTTTTCAAGAAAAAACTTGAGTTGGACGTTTCTGTAGCTAGAAAGCTATATGATGAGTGGGAACCTACTATTAAGATTAATATTAAATATTATGAGTGTCATGCTTTGTGTGATTTGGGTGCTAGCGTTTCCACGATTCCAAAAACTTTATGTGATGTGCTAGGTTTCCGTGAATTTGATGATTGCTCCTTAAATTTTCATCTTGCAGATTCCACTATAAAGAAACCTATGGGAAGGATTAATGATGTTATTATTGTTGCAAATAGTAATTATTTTCTTGTATATTTCATTGTTCTTGATATAGATTGCAATCCTACGTGTCCTATTATTCTTGGTAGACCCTTCCTTAGAACAGTTGGTGCAATTATGGATATGAAGGAAGGGAATATTAGATTACAATTTTCATTAAGGAAAGGCATGGAGCACTTTCATAGAAAGAAAATAAAATTACATGATGAATCTACATGATAGGTACTTATGTATTGCATACCAAAGATGACAATACCTAGATCTATTGTGTTTTGCCTAGCTAGGGGCGTTAAACAATAGCGCTTGTTGGGAGGCAACCCAATTTTATTTTGCTTTCTATTTTTTGCTTATGTTTTGGTGTGTTTTGCACATTATTACGTCTGTAGTAATTGTGTTTTGGTGTTTTAATTAGTGTTTGAGCCAAGTAAAACCTTAGCGGTGATCTATGCTAGTTGTTGATTTGATCTTCTGAAAAACAGAAACTTTTGCGCTCAGTCCAGGAATATTCAAAACAATTCAGAGAATAGAATTGATATGAATTTTTTACAAAATATTTATATACAAATTTCCCTGATTTTAATATTTTTTCAGAATTTAATAGTTTCAGAAGTATTCGAAGTCTATAGATTTCTACAGACTGTTCTGTTTTTGACAGATTCTGTTTTATTTGTGTTGTTTGCTTATTTTGATGTATCTATGGGTCGTATCGGGGGGTATGAACCATGGAGAAGTTAGAATACATTATTTATAACACAAATATAAATAAATAATGAGTTCACAACAATGCCTAAAGTGGTGATTTATTTTTCTTATACTAACGGACCTCATGAGTTTTCTGTTGAGTTTTGCGTTGTGAAGTTTTCAAGTTTTGGGTGAAGATTTGATGGACTATGGAATAAAGAGTGGCAAGAGCCTAATATTGGATATGCCCAAGGCACCCCAATACATACTCAAGGATACCAAAAAGCCTAAGCTGTGGGATGCCCCGGAAGGCATCCCCTCTTTCGTCTTCAATCCATCGGTAAATTTACTTGAGGCTATATTTTTGTTCACCACATGATATGTGTTTTTCTTGGAGTGTATTGTATGATATGAGTCTTTGATTTTTAGTTTGCCACAATCATACTTTATATACACATATTTTGAGAGACACATGCTGAATCGTGAATTTATTAGAATACTCTATGTGCTTCACTTATATCTTTTGAGCTAGGTAATGTTGCTCTAGTGCTTCACTTATATCTTTTTAGAGCATGGCGGAGTTATATTTTATAGAAATTATTGAACTCCCATTCCTCACTTATATTATTTTGCTATTTTCTTAAAACAACATGGTATTTTTTTAGGTTATGAATTTAGTCCTAATATAATGGGCATCCAAGAGGGATATAATAAAAACTTTCATATTAAGTCCATTGAATACTATGAGAATTTTGATTCCTTGCATATAGTTTTGAGATAATAGAGATGGTAATATGAGAGTCATGCTAGTGATTAGTTGTGAATTGGAAGAGATACTTGTGTTAAAGTTTGTGATTCCCGTAGCATGCACGTGTGGTGAACCGTTATGTAATGAAGTCGGAGCATGATTTGTTTAATGATTGTCAACCTTTGTGTGAGGGTCGGGAGGGCGCGATGGTTAACTCCTACCAACCTCTCCCCTAGGAGCATGCATCTAATGCTTTGTTTGATAACTAATAGACTTTTGCAATAGGTATGTGAGTTCTTTATAACTAATGTTGAGTCCATGGATTATACACACTCTCACGCTTCCATCTTTGCCAGCCTCTCTAGTACCGCGCAACTTTCGCCCATACATCAAACCCTCCTTCCTCAAAACAGACACCATATATTCCTCAAAACAGCCACCATACCTACCTATTATGGCATTTCCATTGCCATTCCGAGATATATTGCCATGCAATTCCCACCATTTAGTTTTTTATGGCATGCACCATCACTTCATCTTGCATATAGAGTCATACTTTGTTATAGGTATCGAGTTGTAATTTTATTTTTGAGTTATAAGTAAATAAAAGTGTGATGATTTTCATTAATAGATCACTGTCCTGTGAGAGAAAAGGATGATGGAAGCCATGACTCCCTCACAAGTTGGGATGAGTATCCAGACTTTACAAAAAAATAAAAGAGGCCAGCGAAGCCCAAACAAAAAAATAAAAGAGGCCAAAGATGCCCACAAAAATATAAAAATATAAAAAATAAAATAAAAAATGAGATAAAGAGAGAAGGGACAATTGCTACTATCCTTTTCCACACTTGTGCTTCAAAGTAGCACCATTATCTTCATATTAGAGAGTCTCCTATTTTGTCACTTTCATATAACTAGTGGATATTCATCTTGCACTACCACTTAGTTTTCTGTTTGATCTTTCATACACTTATAGCTCTAAGTGCATTTGTTGCATGGCAATCCCTACTCACTCACATTGATATCTATCGATGGGCATCTCCATAGCCCGTTGATATGCCTAGTTGATGTGAGACTATCTTCCTTTTTTCCTTGCACCTCCTCCATTTTTTATTCCACCTATAGTGCTATATCCATGGCTCACGCTCATGTATTGCGTGAGGGTTGAAAAGGTTTGAGAACACCAAAAGTGTGAAACAATTGCTTGACTTGTTCATCGGGGTTGTGTAGGGATAACTTTCTAAGGCCATGTTATTTCGAATGGACACGACTGCCTTGTTGGTGTGCTCGAAGTATTACTGTTTTTATGTCAATATTAGCCTATTGTTTTGAATCTTACGGATCTGAATATTCATGCCATAATAAAGAATATTACATGGATAAATATGTTAGGTAGCATTCCACATCAAAAATTCTGTTTTTATCATTTACCTACTCGAGGACGAGCAGGAATTAAGCTTGGGGATGGTGATACGTATCCAACGTATCTATAATTTTTGATTGTTCCATGCTATTATATTATCTGTTTTGGATATTTTATATGCATTAATATGCTATTTTATATTATTTTTGGGACTAACCTATTAATCTTGAGCCTAGTGCCAGTTTTTGTTTTTTCCTTGTTTTTGAGAATTGCAGATAAGGAATATTAAACAAAGTCCAAATGGAATAAAACCTTCGGAATGATTTTTTCTGGACTGGAAGGAAACCACCAATCTTGGAGACCAAGGCAGGAGAGCCACCATGGGGCCACAAGCCCTAGGGGCGCACCCAGGGGGGTAGGGCGCGCCCTACAGGCTTGTGGGCCCACGGGAGCCCTCCTAACCCAAACCTTCGGCATATAAATTCCAAAATATTCCCTGTATACCAGAATGAGCTAGTAAAACACTTTTCCGCCGCCATAAGCCTCCGTTCCCTAGAGATCCAATCTTGGAGCCATTTCCGGTAATCTGCCGGAGGGGGATTCGATCATGGAGGGCATCTACATCAACTCCATTGCCCCTTCGATGATGCGTGAGTAGTTCACCACAAACCTTTGGGTCCATAGCTAGTAGCTAGAAGGATTCTTCTCTCTCTTTTTTCTTCAATACCATGTTCTTCATGATCTTCATGGAGATCTATTCGATGTAATACTCTTTTGCGGTGTGTTTGTCGAGATCCGATAAATTGTGGGTTTATGTTCAGATTATCCATGAATATTATTTGAGTCTTTTCTAAATTATTATATGCATGATTTTATATCTTTGCAAGTCTCTTTGAGTTATTGGTTTGGTTTGGCCAACCATATTGGTAATTCTTGCAATGGGAGAAGTGCTTAGTTTTGGGTTCAATCTTGTGGTGTCCTCACCCAGTGACAAAGTAGGGGTAGCAAGGCATGTATTGTATTGTTGCCATCAAGGATAAAAATATGGGGTTTTCATCATATTGCTTGAATTTATCCCTCTACATCATGTCATCTTACTTAATGCGTTACTCTGTTCTTCGTGAACTTAGTACTGTAGATGCAGGCAGGAGTTGGTCGATGTGTGGAGTAATAGTCTACTTTTTTCTTCATGAACTTAATACTCTAGATGTAGGTAGCAGTCGGTCGATGTGTGGATTAATAATAGTAGATGCAGAATCGTTTCGGTCTACTTGACATGGACATGATGCCTATATCATAATCATTGCCTTGGATATCTTCATAATTATTTGCTTTTCTATCAATTGCTCGACAGTAATTTGTTCACCCACCGTAATACTTGCCATCATGAGAGAAGCCTCTGGAGAAACTTATGCCCCCAGGTCTATTTTCCATCTTATACTTTATGATCTAAAACCAAATATACCAAAAATACTTTGCTGCATTATTTTTACCTTCTGTTTTACTTTTTGTTCAAGCAATCTATCTCTATCAGATCTCATCCTTGGAAGTAACCGTGAAGGGATTCACAACCCCTTTATAGCGTTGGGTGCAAGAGTTTGATTCTTTGTGTAGGTATATCTATTGGGGACTTGCTTTTATGTCCTACTGGATTGATACCTTGGTTCTCAACAACTGAGGGAAATACTTATCTACTTTGCTGCATCACCCGTTCCTCTTCATGGAAACCAACGCATGCTCGAGAAGTAGTAGTAACGAGCATGCATTTGCGGGAAAGAGAATCTGCCACAAAATTTTCTTTGCCCTTAATGTATTTGATGAGATAAGGGAAAGACTCGATAAATTCACTCCATTTAGTTGTTCAACTTAGTTTGACCTTTTAGGTACTTGAGAGTTTCATGGTCTGTATGAATGGCAAATTCATGCGGGTGCAAATAATGTTCCCAAGATTGTAAGACTCTCACCAATGCATACAATTCTTTGTCATATATAGGATAGTTGAGTTGAGCGCTGGAAAGTTTCTCACTATAATATGCAATTGGGTGCTTTTCTTGCATAAGCGCGCCACCTATGCCATTACCACTAGCGTCACAATGCACTTCAAAAGTTTTATCAAAGTTAGGCAAGGCAAGCAAAGGCGCATGAGTGAGGAAAATTTTAAGTTCATGGAAAGCGGTGTCTTGGGATGGTCCCCAGGCAAAAGGTGCATTTTTCTTGCTCAAAGCGTGTAGGGGTGTGGCAATAGTGCTAAAGTCTTTCACAAACCGATGGTAGAAACCGGCTAGTCCTAAGAAACTAAGATCTTGTTGCAAATTGGTGGGTGTGGGCCAATTCTTAATGGCCTCAATATTAGTTTCATCAACATGGACACCCTTAGATGAAACCACAAATCCTAGGAAAACAACTTTTTCAACACCAAAAATGCATTTGTCCATATTCACATAAAGTTTTTTTCCAAAGAGTTTGCAAGACGTCCCTAACATGTGTGGCGTGTTGTTCTAGAGAGTCACTAAAAACAAGGATGTCATCAAAGTAGACCACAACACAATATACAATGTAGGGGCGCAAAACATGATGCATCATTCGCATAAATGTACCCAGTACTTTTGATAAGCCCATGGGCATCACTAGCCATTCATAGGGACGAAATTTAGTTTTGAAAGTCGTCTTCCACTCATCACCCTCTTGTATGCGAATTTGGTAGTAACCACTTTTTAAGTCTATTTTGGAAAATATAGTGGCACCACTAAGTTCATCTAGCATGTCATCTAAGCGTGGGATAGGGTGGCGATATTGAATGGTGATAGCATTTATAGGTCGGCAGTTGGAACAATGCGCATACTTCCATCTTGCTGAGGTACTAGGATCACGGGAACCACACAAGGACTCAAACTCTCACGTACATGCCCTTTATCTAGGAGTTTTTGGACTTGCCTTTGTATCTCCTTTGTTTCGTTAGGGTTGATGCGGTAGGGTGCCTTGTTAGGGAGCGGTGCGTCGGGGATGAGGTCGGTGCGGTGTTCGATCCCTCGTCTTGGTGGTAGTCCCGGTGATAGCTCATTGGGAAAAATGTCTTGAAATTCCTGCAACAATTTAGACAACACAAGAGGAAGATGTTGCAAAGGGTTAGGTCGGGTGACATCATCCTTGCACACTATCACGTAGTGAAGGACGGCCGATGGGATCTCACTCACATCCCTCAAATCTCAGTTGGTGGCAAAAAGTACTATGTCACTCTTGTCCCTCAACAGGGAGCCACTCAATTTTGGCTAGTGGCGCTCACTCGCTTTGAGGTGGATCACTCTCTCACTTTTCTCTCCATGATGGGACGAAGCTTGCTTGTCGGCAGTCACTTGACTTGGAGACATAGGGCGAAGCACATATTCGGTGCCCTTCATCTTGAAGCTATATTGATTTGTGCGCCCATTGTGTATGGCTCCACGGTCGAATTGCCAAGGTCTCCCAAGGAGTAGGTGCCAAACAGACATGGGCACCACATCACACTCCATGGTGTCTTCGTAAGCTCCAATCTTGAAGGAAACTTGCACGGTGTGGTCGACTTGTATTGTGCTGGAGTCACTTAGCCATTGGAACTTGTAGGGGCAAGGATGCTTTTTCTTGAACAAGTGCAAATTGGAGCAAAGTTCCTCACTTGCCAAATTGTGGCAACTTCCTCGATCGATGATGACCTTGACGAATGTTCCTTGGATACCGGCCTTGCTGTGGAAGATGTGGCAATGTTGGTCCTCGTCTTGTTGTTGTAGAGTCAAAACCTTTGAGACAACGAGAGACGGGCTCGGATCGTTGTCATAAAAGATTTGAGAATCCCCATCTTCATTGACTTGTTGGTGCATGGCCACTTCTTCCAAAGCTTCCATCTCATCTTCACTCATGGAGTCATAGGTGCCGTCATCTTGAAGGATCATGGTCTGCCTTGTGGGACACTCATACATATTGTGGCCTCGGCCTTGGCATGTGAAACACTTGATGGAGATTGTGTTCACGACATCCAGTGTTGGTGTAGAGGATGACGTTCTTTGTTTGCTTGGGGGGACAAAGACGACTTGTCCTTGTAGCCTGACTTGTCATCTTTAGTTGAGTAGGTTTTTGTAGAGGAAGGTGTCGTGGTTGGAGAAGATTGAGTAGTTGCACCGTAGGTCTTGTAGGAGGTCTTGGAGTACTTGTAGTCCTCTAGAAATTGACATTCCGCCTTGGTGGATTGATGCACTAGCTCGAGCAAGTTGGAGTAGGGTTGGAAATCTGAATTTTCTTGACTTGGTAATTGAGACTATTCAAGAAACGCGCCATAGTTTGCTCATCGTCTTCCTTTATATTGGATATTATCAAGGTCATCTCCATCTCTTGGTAGTACTCTTCCACCGACTTGGTGCCTTACTTGAGGAGTTGTAGCTTCTTGAAGAGATCACGATTGTAGTGTGTTGGGACGAATAGAGCTCACATGAGGTCCTTCATTTATGCCCATGTGGTGATTGGAGGGGCACCTCTTCCTCTTCTTCGCTTAATCACTTGTTCCCACCAAATGAGAACGTAATCTTAGAACTTGAGGGAGGCCATGGCAATATTCTTGTCCTCTTCATAGTTGTGCAACCGGAATATCTTGTCAACCTTGAGTGCCCAAGAGAGATAGTCTTCGGGGTCGTTGCCTCCGGAGAACTTAGGCATATGGAACTTGAGATTTCCAAAGCGATTTTCCTCATTGTTGTTGTGGTGGCGGTATCCTTGTCGTGGAGGAGCATAGTTGTCTTGTTGATGTTGGCCTTGCCTTGGAGCTTGATCATCCACATGGTCAACAGGATTTGTTGAGGCCGCTCTTCTTGTTGTGGAGGGTCATTGTTCTCATGTTGATATTGCCCTTGCCTTGGAGCGAGGTCATCAATGTGTTGTTCCCCTTGCCTTGGGTGTTGTTGACGTTGTGGTCGCATCTGTTGTTGGCATTCTTGGTGCTCCTCTTGACATGCGGCTTCCTCTTGGCGTTCTCGACGTAGAGCTTCTTGTTCCTCGCAAGCTTGTCGGTTGCGTTCTTGCAAGGCATATGTTGATTCGCGAAGTGCGCAATGTTCCTCCTTTTCTTGCTCTTCACGGCGCCGGTCTTCCTCACGGTGGTGACGTAGGCGTTCTTGCTCATATGCCTCTTGATCTTGGTGGTGATGGTGGTCACGCTCGTGATGTTGACCTTGAGGCTTGTTGTCGTGGAAATGGTTGCTTGAGTCTTGAGCGATGTGACGTGCATCACATTGTTGTGGTCGAGCTCGAGGAGGAGGACTTTCTCCAAAGGAGTCCTTGGAGGAGTGGCGACTTGATGTGCTTCGCTGGCCTCTTTTATTTTTTTGTAAAGTACGAATACTCATCCTGACTTGTGAGGGAGTCATAGCCTCCATCATCCTTTTCTCTCATGGGACAATGATCTATTAATGAAAAATCATCACATTTTTATTTACTTATAACTCAAAGAAAAAGAAATTACAACTCGATTCCTACGACAAAATATGACTCTATATGCAATATGAAGTTGATGGTGCATGTCATAAAAAAACTACATGGTGGAAGTTGCATGGCAATATATCTTGGAATGGCTATGGAAATGCCATGATAGGTAGGTATGGTGGCTGTTTTGTGGAATATATGGTGTCTGTTTTGAGGAAGGAGGGTTTGATGTACCGACAAAAGTTGCGCGGTACTAGAGAGGCTAGCAAAGGTGGAAGGGTGAGAGTGCGTATAATCCATGGACTCAACATTAGTCATAAAGAACTCACATACTTATTGCAAAAGTATATTAGTTATAAAACAAAGCATTAGACACATGCTCCTAGGGGAGAGGTTGGTAGGAGTTAACTATCGCGCACTCCCGACCCTCACACAAAGGTCGACAATCATTAAACAAATCATGCTCCGACTTCGTTACATAACGGTTCACCATATGTGCATACTACGGGAATCACAACCTTTAATACATGTATCTCTTAAATTCACAACCACTCACTATCATGACTCTCATATTACCATCTCTATTATCTCAAAACTATATGCAAGGAATCCAACTTCTCATAGTTTTCAATGCACTTAATATGAAAGTTTTTATTATATCCCTCCTGGATGCCCGTTATATTAGGACTAAAATCATAACCTAAACAAATTACCATGCTGTTTTAAGAAACTCCCAAAATAATATAAGTGAGGAACGAGAGTTCAATGATTGCTATAAAATAAAACACCACCATGCTCTATAAAGATATAAGTGAAGTACTAGAGCAACATTGCCTAGCTCAAAAGATATAAGTGAAGCACATAGAGTATTCTAACAAATTCACGATTTAGCGTGTCTCTCTCAAAAGATGTGTGCATCAAGGATGATTGTGGCAAACTAACAATAAAAGACTCATATCATACAAGACGCTCCAAGCAAAACACATATCATGTGGTGAATAAAAATATAGCCTCAAGTAAATTTACCGATGGATTGAAGATGAAAGAGGGGATGCCTTCCGGGGAATCCCCAAGCTTAGGCCTTTTGGTATCCTTTAATATGACTTGGTGTTCCTTGGTCATACCCAAGTTTAGGCTCTTGCCACTCTTTATTCCATGGTCCATCGAATCTTCACCCAAAACTTGAAAACTTCACAACACAAAACCTAACAGAAAACTCATGAGATCCGTTAGTACAAGAAAAATAAAACACCACATTAGTACTGTTGTTAACTCATTATTTAGTTGTATTTGTGTAATACCTACTGCATTATAACTTTTCCATGACTCATACCCCCCGATACGACCCATAGATACATCAAAATAAGCAAACAACACAAAGAAAACAGAATCTGTCAAAAACAGAACAGTCCGTAGCAATATGTAAACTTCGAATACTTTTGGAACTATAAAAATTCTGAAAAATTAGGGAAACCAGGTAAATTTGTATATCAATCTTGTGTAAATTTTTTACATCAATTTGACTCTCTAAATGTTTTGGAAACTTCCTGTACTGAGCGCAAAAGTTTCTGTTTTTCAACAAACCAACGACTACCATAGATCACCCCAAAGGTTTTACTTGGCTGAAACACTAATTTAAACACAAAAGCAAAATTACTACAGAAGTAATAATGTGCCAAACACACCAAAAAAGAAGCAAAAATCAGAAAGAAAAATAAAATTGGGTTGCCTCCCAACAAGCGCTATTGTTTAACGCCCCTTGCGAGGCAAAACGCAATAGATCTAGGTATTGTCATCTTTGGTATGCAATCCATAAGTAGCTCCCATGATAGATTAATAAGGTAATTTTATTTTATTCCTAAGAAAGTGTTCCAGGCCTTTCCGTAATGGAAATTGGAATCTAATATTCCCTTCCTTCATATCAATAATTGCACCAATCGTTCTAAGAAAAGGTCTACCAAGAATAATAGGACATGTAGGATTGCAATATATATCAAGAACAATGAAATCTACGGGCACATTATTCCTATTTGAAACAATAAGAACATCATTAAATCTTCCCATTGGTTTCTTTATAGTGGAATCCGCAAGATGCAAATTTAAGGAACTATCATCAAATTAACGAAAACCTAAATCACATAAAGTTTTTGGAATCGTGGAAGCGCTAGCACCCAAATCACACAAAGCATGACACTCATAATATTTAATGTTAATATTAATAGTAGGTTCCCACTCATCATATAGCTTTCTAGGTATAGAAACTTCCAACTCAAGTTTTTCTTCAAAAGCCTTCATCATAGCATCAACAATATGTTTAGTAAAAGCCTTGTTTTGATTATAAGCATGAGGAGAATTCAAAATGAATTGCAACAAGGAAATACAATCAATAAAAGAGCAGCTATCATGATTAAAGTCTTTGAAATCCAAAAGAGTGGCTTCATTGCCATTTAAAGTTTTGACCTCTTCAATCCCACTTTTATCAATCTTAGCATCAAGATCCAAAAACTCCGAATCATCGGGACGCCTTTTAACTAAAGTTGAATCATATCCAGTCCCATAATTATCAAGATTAACATTGGAAAACAAAGATTCAATGGAATTTACATCAATCACTTTAACATCTTCATCATTATTATCACGAGAGCACACTTTTTCAAGCCATTCACGGTTAGCACGAACTCTAGCGGTTCTTTCCTTACAGTCATCAATAGAAATTCTCATAGCTTTTAAAGACTCATTAATATCATGCTTGGGTGGAATAGATCTAATTTTAAAGAATCAATCTCAAGAAAAATTCTATCAACGTTCCTAGCCAAATCATCAATCTTGAGCAATTTTTCTTCAATCATAGCATTGAAACTTTTTTGCGTACTAATGAATTCTTTAGTATTACTCTCAAAATCACAGGATATTTTATTATGATTTCCATAAGAATTGTTGTAGGAATTACCATAATTATTAGAGGAATTACTATGAAACGGTCTACCGTTGAAATTACCTCTATACGTGTTATTACCAAAATTGTTTCTACCAACAAAATTCACATCCATAGATTAATTATTATTTCCAACCAAAGAAGACAAGGGAATATCATTAGGATCAATAGGATCACTCTTAGTAGCAAACAATTTCATCAATTCATCCATCTTTTCACTCAAAGTATTAACCTCTTCAATAGCATGCACTTTTTTACTAGTAAGAGATCTTTCGGTGTGCCTGTAACATCCCAAAACTCTAAGTTTTGGAATGTTATATTAAATTAACTATATTGATTGATTGTTTGATTGAGTGACTGAATTTGAAACTTAAAAAAACATTTGAATGAGAGGAAATAAAATGACTTTCCCCTTTACTTTTGAATTCAGATTCACTCAACTCAAATAAATGAGAGAAGATGACATGACTTCTTTAAAATAAAGTATCTGAAAGGTGAATTTGAAAACTACTAAAACTTTTCTATTTTTGGAATCTATTTAACATTTGGTTCTATTTCATAGTTTGAATGAATTCAAATCCCCTTGCCCAAATTCAAAATACCGAGAGGAGCAATATGACACTCCAAACCAGGGGCCATTTGAATTATATTTGAACTTGTAAAAAACTCAGAAGACTATTTCAAAAATATTTCATAATGGGTTTCAAAAGAAATTCTGAAAGTGGTTTTCAAAGTTATTTTTCTTCAAAAATGAGATACATGGAAAATAGGGTAAAATGATTCCCTTAAATATAAAAATGGAGGAAGATGAATTTGAAAATATGTTGGTATTTTGAAAATGTTTTTTTGCATTTTATTTGCAACAACAACACTATTTGAATTTACTGATTTTGTGAGATTTTGTTTTGGCTCTGAAAATATGTTCATGTTTTAGGAAATATTTTTCTGGTCATTGTGATAGATAATATGTCTATATAAAACTTTTATTTATTCATCCATTTCTTTTTCTTTCTGTGCATTTGGAAAAAAACTGTTAAAGCCCAGCCCAAGATGTGGTCGTCCCCAACCTCACGACACCTCCACATGGCATGTTCAGATGGCCATGGCTGCACAATCCCCACGCTTGGCGCCCCCTTTTCCTTCCTCCCCACACCCTAGGAAGCTTCCCCACCGCTTTGTACCTACCTTCTCTGCCCTCCCGTGCTTTAATGGCCATCAACGCCGAGATTTTCGCTCGCCGGAAATCCGGTAATGGCCTGATTTTTCTCGACTTGCCACCGCGCACTCGGCCATTCTTGCCCCTATATAAAGCCCCCTAGAGGTCCCTCTCATTTCCCTCGACCGATTTTTTACCCTTGATAGTCCAAAACATCCTCCCCATTCAGAGCAATTGCTCACCGGAGTTCGTCAACTCCGGCGGCTTCTCCACCGCTGTGTGAGGCACGGTTGGCCCTACCACGGCCTCTCCCGAGTTTGCCGTGATGACCCCTTCACCGGAACGAGCTCATGTTCCACTAGGAGTAACTACATCATCGGATCCGAGCTCATCTACCCCTTCTTCCCCAACTCCGGCGACTACTCCGGTGAGATCCACGAAATCCCGTATTTCAGTTTTTCACAAAAGTAGCAATCTTAGAAAAATCATATCTCCTAGTATACAACTCCAAATTGAGTGATTCTTTTTGTTGTAGTTTCAAAATTTTATGTAGTTTCTTATGCTGCACTTGGATTTAAAATTTGAGTAATGTAATTTTGAATTTGCTTAATTTTGTTCAAACACTAATTTGGCAATATCTTTAGATTTATAACATATTTTTAATTGATTCTTTTTGCCACTGTTTTGTTATTGATTCGCTTGTCCAGTAGAATTGAGTTATTGATTTTTAGATTTATTTAAATTAAGATTTTAATAAAAACAGTACTATTTTGTTTATATAGTTGTTTTAGTCAGTTAGTTATTGTTTTTAATTATTTTTTAGTTAGTTATTTTTGTAGATTTTCACATGTGGTTATATGGTTCTGTTAGACTACAGTAGATAAATTCTTATAATAAGTTATTATTATTTTAGCTATTGCTTTGTTGTATTGTTGTGTAGTTATTTAACTAGAGTAAATAGAATAGTTTTATCGTCACAAAAGTAATTCTTTTGCCACATCAAGTTATTTTTATTGTTGTTTCTGCTAATTAGAAACACATTAGTTTTTATAACATTTTGTTATGGTCTTAGTGTTTTTATTGCTATTATAGTTGTTTTGGTGATAACAAGATAACAATTTTAGCTATTAAAGTATTTCATTTTTCTAGTTAATTGTTTATTAAATACATTGCTATTAAATAGTTGTTTAATTATTTCTTTTCTCTTATTGAGCGTTTATAATAATTTAATGTTGCTATGATAGAATTTGTTTAAATTGGTTTCTCTCTAGTTTTCTTTAAAGTTTTCGGTGATTTTTTTAGTTTCCTTCGATTTCGTTATTGTTTTCCTTGATTGTTTTATATTACTTTTACTCAATCTTATTTATTGTTTGTGAATGTGTTTCGCTTATTGTGTGAATTGTTTGTTTCGTTAGATTATCCGGAATGCGAAGCTTGTTATTACGAAGCTTTAGAATTTGAAGACCGTCATCAAGGCAAGTCATTTGATCATGTTTTACCCATGGTTTATTTGCATTAGATAATATTTTCCACCATGCACGCAGTAGGAGTATTAAACTTGTTGAGTAGTATCATGAGGTAGGACAACCCGACAAATCCCCTGTTAACCTGGCCCCGGGACGATATTTTTATTTGATGCTACGCTTAAGTAGATGAGGTTTTGGTTGAGTGTTACATGGGAGTTGTGAGTGTCTTGGATGAAGACCATTCAAGATGATGAATACCACTTGACGTGATCAAGGCTACTTCGAGGAGATGAAGACTTCATGATTCAAAACAAACTTTAATAGACCTACTAGGTGGATTTGGAAATAGGCTCCCTAGAGTAACCAGTGGGTGTGCACCTTGATAGGCCACTGGAATTCCTAGTGTTTGTGAACCATTGATAGGCGCCCCTGGAATACCTCAGAGGAGTGAACCTAACCATGTTGGAGAGATAACAGCGGACAACTCCACCCAGAATCAAAGAGACGGATGGATACTTCACGACCGGAAGCTTACCTGTGCAACCGCAAGTCATTATTGGCTCTGGCTTGGTTGATCTTCGAGCTCATGTGAATCACATTACTGTGGAGGGATTGAATGGAAAGCCGGGTATAGTTACTGGTAAGTTCTTGTTAAACACACCAACCGTATTGGTACCTTTGATTCTAGTGCATTGCACTCATTCATATCAAGGGTAGTTTTGAAAAAGTACGGTTTACCCACCTGGACCCGTGGCAGACCACTTTAGACCAGCTTCACCATTGACCCAGGATTTGACCAAGGTACATGCAATCATGTTGAAGGAATATATCTGGAATAATCTATGGAATATATACCAACGAAGTCGTAATTATTTCATAGGAGGATACGTAAAATCCGAGAGTTGGGAAGAAACGATAGTTGATTTTTTTGGCTTGCAGAACCAATGAATTTACCCGAACCTAGTACGTGGATAAGAGAAATCACCGCAACGCTTGTGAGGAAGCCCAAGTGTTAGAATACGAGATTCGCTAAACCTTATACAAGGTAATGATTTGGGTGCGACATGGCTTGGCCACCATGACGACTTACTCTTATCATTTCTCTTGCTATTCGAAATGGTAAATCAGAGTGACTTATCCATAGTAAAGCAACGACGATCATTGAAACCTTGTTTAAGCCTTAGAATGGTAAGTTAAGAAAACCCTGGTACCAGGCAGTTGTAGCCAAACGTAGGTTATAAGATGAGATTCAACCCAGACCATTTTCCTGCAGGAACCATTATATGTTGACCACCATGAGATTTCGATAAGTATTTAGTATTGGGGTCACACCTGTCAGAAGATCCAGTCTTGGAAGAACCTTACCAGGGTGAAAGGACTCGAGATTTGAGGAAAAGGTTATGCCCTCACCGGAAGAGCCCTAGTGGAAGAGTTATCACAGAGAATATGAGAAGGCCAACACCGTCAATTATCAGGATGGAATACATCAACTTGTTTTGGAACCAGAACTTTGTTTCCAAGTGTGGCAGCACCCCGGATATAATGATCAATGGATTTGCAAGAATACTCCAACCCCAACCTACTTCTAGCCTCTTCGAATCTCGAGGACGAGATTCATTTTAAGTGTGGTAGTTTGTAACATCCCAAAACTCTAAGTTTTGGAATGTTATGTTAAATTAACTATATTTATTGATTTTTTGATTGAGTGATTGAACTTGAGTGAATTTGAAACTTAAAAAAAACTTTTGAATGAGAGGAAATAAAATGACTTTCCCCTTTACTTTTGAATTCGGATTCATTCAACTCAAATCAATGAGAGAAGATGACATGACTTCTTCAAAATAAAGTATTTGAAAGGTGAATTTGAAAACTACTAAAACTTTTCTATTTTTGGAATCAATTTAACATTTGGTTCTATTTCAAAGTTTGAATGAATTCAACTTCCCTTGCCCAAATTCAAAATATCGAGAGGAGCAATATGAAACTCCAAACCAGGGGCCATTTGAATTATATTTCAACTTGTGAAAAACTCAGAAGACTATTTTGAAAATATTTCATAATGGGTTGCAAAAGAAATTCTTAAAGTGGTCTTCAAAGTTATTTTTCTCCAAAAATAAGATAGATGGAAAATAGGGCAAAATGATTCCCTTAAATATAAAAATGGAGGAAGATGAATTTGAAAATATGTTGGTATTTTGAAAATGTTTTCTTTGCATTTTATTTGCAATAGCAACACTATTTGAATTTATGGATTTTGTGAGATTTTGTTTTCGCTCTGAAAATATGTTCATGTTTTAGGAAATATTTTTCTGGTCATTTTGATATATAATATGTCTATATAAAACTTTTATTTATTCGTCAATTTCATTTTCTTTCTCTGTATTTGAAAAAACCGGTCAAAGCCCAGCCCAAGATGTGGTCGTCCCCAACCTCACAACACCTCGAGATGGCATCTTCAGATCGTCATGGCTTCACAATCGCCATGCCCGGCGCCCCCTTTTCCTTCCTCCCCACGCCACAGGAAGCTTCCCCACCGCTTTGTACCTTCCTTCTCTGCCCTCCCGTGCTTTTATGGCCATCAAGGCCGAGATTTTCGCTCGCCGGAAATCCGGTAATGGCCAGATTTTTCTCGGCTTGCCATCGTGCACTCGGCTATTATCGCCCCTATATAAAGCCCCTTAGAGGTCCCTCTCATTTTCCTCGACCGATTTACCCTTGATATCCCAAACCATCCTCCCCATCCAGAGCAATTGCTCACCGGAGTTCGTCAACTCCGACGGCTTCTCCACCGCCGTGTGACGAACGGTTGGCCCTACCATGGCCTTTCCCGAGGTTGCTGCGATGACCCCTTCACCGTACCGAGCTCATCTTCCACTTGGAGTAACTACATCATCGGATCCGATCTCATCTATCCCTTCTTCCCCAACTCCGGCGACTACTCCCGTGAGATCCACGAAATCCCGTATTTTTTTTTGAGAAAGAAGCAATCTTCGAAAAATCATATCTCCTAGTATACAACTCCAAATTGAGTGATTTTTTTTGTGTAGTTTCAAAAATTTATGTAGTTTCTGATGGTGCACTTGGATTTCAAATTTGAGTAATGTAATTTTGAATTTGCTTAATTTTGTTCAAATCACTAATTTGGCAATATCTTGAGATTTATAACATATTTTTAATTGATTCTTTTTCCCACTGTTTTGTTATTGATTGGCCTGTCGAGTAGCATTGAGTTATTGATATTTAGATTTATTTAAATAAGGATTTTAACTAAAACAATACTGTTTTGTTATATAGTTTTTTTAGTCATTTAGATATTGTTTTTAATTTTTTTAGTTAGTTCTTTTTGTAGTTTTTCACATGTGGTTATATGGTTCTGTTAGACTACAGTAGATAAATTTTTATAATAAGTTATTATTATTTTTTCTATTACTTTGTCGTATTGTTGTGTATTTATTTAACTAGAATAAATAGAATAGTTTTATTATCACAAAAGTAATTCTTTTGCCACATCAAGTTATTTTTATTGTTGTTTCTGCTAATTAGAAACACATTAGTTTTTTTAATATTTTGTTATGGCCTTAGTGTTTTTAGTGTTACTATAGATGTTTTGGTGATAACTAGATAGCAATTTTAGCTATTAAAGTATTTCATTTCTAGGTAATTGTTTATTTAATCGATTGCTATTAAATAGTTGTTTAATTAGTTCTTTTCTGTTATTGAGTGTTTAGAATAATTTAATGTTGCTATGATAGAATTTGTTTAAATTGGTTTCTCTCTAGTTTTCTTTAAAGTTTTAGGTGATTTTTTTGGTTTCCTTCGATTTCGTTAGTGTTTTCCTTGATTGTTTTATATTACTTTTACTCAATGTTATTTATTGTTTGTGAATGTGTTTCGGTTATTGTGTGAATTGTTTGTTACGTTAGATTATCCGTAGTGCGAAGCTTGTTATTATGAAGCTTTAGAATTTCAAGACCGTCATCAAGGCAAGTCATTTGATCATGTTTTACCCATGTTTTATTTGCATTAGATAATATTTTCCACCATGCATGTAGTAGGAGTATTAAACTTGTTGAGTAGTATCATCAGGTAGGACAACCCGACAAATCCCTTGTTAACCTGGCCCCGGGACGATATTTTTATTTGATGCATGGGAGTAGTATCATCAGGTTTTGGTTGAGTGTTACATGGGAGTTGTTAGTGTCTTGGATGAAGACCATTCAAGATGATGAATAGCACTTGACGTGTTCAAGGCTACTTCGAGAAGATGAAGACTTCATGATTCAAGACAAACTTTAATACACCTACTGGGTGGATTTGGAAATAGGCTCCCTGGAGTAACCAGTGGGCGTGCACCTTGATAGGCCGCTGGAATTCTCAGTGTTTGTGAACCATTGATAGGATCCCCTGGAATACCTCAAAGGAGTGAACCTAACCATGTTCGAGAGATAACAGCGGACAACTCCACCCATATTCAAAGAGACGGATGGGTACTTCACGACCGGAAGCTTACCTGTGCAACTGCAAGTCATTATGGGCTCTGGCTTGGTTGATCTTAGTGGTAACTCTAACCTGAACTCTTAACCAGGGGTTAGGGAAAATCTTTGAAAGACCATGTTTTGGTCATCTAGTTCTCAAACACCCTGAAGTGCGAGGACATAAACGGAGGGACCAAATCTTGCGGGAAAAGTGCGCAAACCTATGCAGAGTGTTAAATCTAATCAATTAGCCATGTTCCCTGTTACGGACAATTGAGCCTCTGGAAATGATACTATCAGGAACTCTCAACACCACACTTGATGATAATTGATGAGGGTACAAGATAATAATTGGGTTATGAGATTTGGTTGGCGGAACCATCTCATTACACAACCGACATTTTGTAGTAATTTCATGATGCCCCTTTGTTCTAGGGAGAAACTTGCTTTTAGGCAAAACTCAGACCTTTGCCACAATCAGCCAGATGCATATAGTTGTGATAGCATTATTATTTTTATCATTTTTTTCTCTTCTGTGATTTTCCAGCATATTCCATATGCTGAACTACACGGCTGCAACGTCTCATGTTGCAGAGGTTTTCTACGACGAAGTGTGAGGTCTACGTCCTATGCTCGGTATAGCCCTTTGGAGTTAGATGGACTTAGCTAGCTTCAGGCTTCCGTAGGATTTTGATAGCGCTATCTCATGAGTTGGCTTTTAGCCAAGTTACTTTTGTAATAATGACTCTATATGATATTTCGATTAATAAAGCAGGTCTGATTGAACTCTGTTATACACATTGATGTACTCCGTGTGTACCAGCATGATCTTGGGATGGTACGGAAACACTAGAGACTTGACGGTTTCAGGTCGGGTCACTACAGTGCCATTGAGAGTAATTTGCCATAATATTATCTAGGAGTTTAGTAGCTTCTTCGAATGTGATTTCCATAAAAGTGCCACCCGCGGCGGAATCTAAGAGATTCCTAGAAGCAAAATTCAATCCAGCATAGAAAATTTGTATAATCATCGATAAACTCAAGCCATGCGCGGAGCAATTCCTAATCATAAGTTTCATCCTTTAACAAGATTGTGCAACATGTTCATGATCAAGTTGCTTAAAATTTATTATATCGTTCCTAAGGGAGATGATCTTAGCGGGCGGAAAGTACATGGAAATAAAAGCATCCTTACACTTATTCCATGAATCAATACTATTTTTAGGCAAAGATGAAAACCAAGTTTTAGCACGATCTCGTAGTCAGAACGGAAATAGCTTCAATTTAACAATATCATTATCCACATCTTTCTTATTTTTCATATCACACAACTTAACGAAAATATTTATATGGGATGTGGCATCTTCATTAGCAAGGCCGGAAAATTGTTCTTTCATAACAAGATTGAGCAAAGCAGCATTAATTTCATAAGATTCCGCACTAGTGACAGGAGCAATTAGAGTACTAATAAAATCATTATTGTTAGTATTGGAAAAGTCACACAACTTGTTATTCTCTTGAGTCACCGTGTCAAAGCAAGCAATCAAGCGCACAAGCAAGCAAAAAGCAAACGAGAAGACGAACGAAAAAAGGTGAATAAAAAGCCAAATCTTTTTGGTATTTTCTAAAAATCGTTTTAAAGTGGAGGAGAGGAAAACGAGAGGCAAATGGCAAATAATGTAAATGCAAAAGATGAGTTTGTGATCGGTACTTAGTAGGCTTCATGTAGACCTCCCCGGCAACGGTGCCAGAAACCCTTCTTGCTAATCCTCGAGCATGCATTGTTTTCCCGTGAAGCGGAACGGTTTGATGCAGCAAAGTTGATAAGTATTTCCCTCAGTTTTTGAGAACCAAGGTATCAACCCAGTAGGAGATACAAGCAAGCCACCAATACATGTACCTGCACAAAGAGTCGAACTCTTGCACCCAACGCTATAAAGGGGTTCTCAATCCCTTCATAGTTACTTGCAAGGATGAGATCTAATAGATAGATATAATAGGATGCTTGAACGGAAAGTAAAACTAAAATTAAAAATAATGCAGCAAGTATTTTTGGTATTTTTGGTTTTAGATCTGAAAATATAATATGGAAAATAGACCCGGGAGCCATAAGTTTCACTAGATGGCTTCTCTCATGATGGCAAGTATTACGATGGGTGAACTAATTACTGTCGAGCAATTCATAGAAAAGCAAATAATTATGAATATATCCAAGGCAATGATTATGCATATAGGCATCACGTCCGTGACAAGTAGACCGAAACGATTCTGCATCTACTACTGTTACTCCACACATTGATCGACTCCTGCCTACATCTAGAGTATTAAGTTCATGAAGAACAGAGTAACGCATTAAGTAAGATGACATGATGTAGAGGTATAAAATCAAGCAATTGATGAAAACCCCATCTTTTTACCCTTGATGGAAACAATAAAATACATTCCTCGGTACCCCTACTTTGTCATTAGGTGAGGACACCGCAAGATTGAACCCAAAACTAAGCACTTCTCCTATTGCGAGAATTACCAATCTAGTTGGCCAAACCAAACCAATAACTCGAAGAGACCTGCAAAAATATGAAATCATGCATATAAGAATTTAGAGAAGAACCAAATAATATTCATAGATAAGCTGATCATAAACCCACAATTCATCGGATCTCGACAAACACACCGTAAAAGAGTATTACATCGGATAGATCTGCATGGAGATCATGGAGACCATGGTATTGAAGCACAAAGAGAGAGAAGAAGCCATCTAGATACTAGCTATGGACCCGTAGGTCTATGGTGGACTACTCACGTATCATCGGAGGGGCAATGGAGTTGATGTAGATGCCCTCCGTGATCGAATCCCCCTTCGGTAGACTACCGGAAAAGGCTCCAAGATTGGATCTCTTGGGAACGGAGGCTTTTGGCGGTGGAAAAGTGTTTTCGTGGCTTGTTTTGATAATGACGAAATATTTGGGAATTTATAGGCCGAAGATTAGGGTTAGGAGAGGAGGCGTGGGCCCACAAGCCTGCCCGACGCGGCCACCCCCTTGGTCGCGCCCCTAGGGTCTGTGGCCCCATGGAGGCTACTCTGCCTTGGTTCTCAAGTCTCGTAGTTCCTTCCGTTCCAGAAAAATCATTCCGAAGGTTTTATTCCGTTTGGACTCCGTTTAATATTCCTTATCCGCGGAACTCAAAAACAAGGAAAAAACAGAAACTGGCACTAGGTTCTAGATTAATAGGATAGTCCCAAAAATAATATAAAATAGCATATTAATGCATATAAAACATCCAAAACAGATAATATAATAGCATGGAACAATGAAGAATTATAGATACATTGGAGACGTATCACCTCCCAACAAGCACTATTGCTTAACGCCCCTAGCTAGGCATAACGATTTCAATGATGCTCACATAAAAAGTAGTAATTGTGATATGCAAAAGAGGATCACGAATAGCATGAAAAACACACTTAAGTCTAACCGACTTCCTATTCATAGGTATTTTGTGAGCAAACAATTTATGGGAATAAGAATCAACTAGCATAGGAAGGCAAAACAAGCATAAATTCAAAACTTTAGACACAAAGAGAGGAAACTTGATATTATTGCAATTCCTACAAGCATATGATCCCCCCTCATAATGAATTTCAGTAGCATCATGAAGTAATTAAACAATATAACTATCACATAAATCATTATTTTCATATTTCACAAGCATAGAATTTTCATTACTCTCCACATAAGCAAATTCCTTATCATCCATGGTAGTGGGAGAAACTCAACAAAATAACTATCATGAGACACTTGATTGACACAACCACATTGAAAATTAAAATCATGATGATAAGTTTCATGGTTATCATTACTCATTATAGCATACGTGTCATCACCATCACCATAAATAGGAGGCATGCAATAATCATAATAAATTTTCTCATCAAAACTTTGAGGACAAAAAATATCATCTTCATCAAACATAGCATCCCCAAGCTTGTGGCTTTGCATATCATAAGCATCATGGATATTTAGAGAATTCATTCTAGCAACATTGCAATCAGGCTCATCATTCAAGGAACTATCATGAATCACCTTATAAATTTCTTATTTCAACACTTCATCAAAAAATTCAGATTCATGATGTTCAAACAAAACTTCATAGAGATAATCAAGTGCACTCAACTCACTAGCAATTCTTCAACATAATTTGGCCTTTTGAAACTATTAGCAAGTGTATGAGGATCCATATCAATAATTTTTAGCAAGCAAATATGCAAGCAAATAGAAGGCACATGGCAACACAAGCAAACAAATAAAGATCCAACGAGAAAAAGGCGAATAAATCAACAAATTGGTGAAGTGGGGAAGAGGAAAACGAGAGGCAAAAGGCAAATAATGTAAATTCAAGAGATGAGTTTGTGATGGGTACTTGGTAGGCTTGATGTGTATCCTCCGCGACAACGGTGCCAGGAATCCTTCGTGCTACATCTTGAGCTTGCGTTGGTTTTCCCTTGAAGAGGGAAGGGTGATGTAGCAAAGTAGATAAGTATTTCGTTCAGTTGTTGAGAACGAAGGTATCAATCCAGTAGGAGAAACAAGCAAGTCACCAATACATGCACCTACACAAACAATCAAACACTTGCACCCAACGCTATAAACGGGTTGTCAATCCCTTCACGATTACTTGCAAGGATTAGATCTGATAGAGATAGATGAAAAAGATTGCGGAAAGTAAAAAAGGTAAATAAATTGAAGCAAGGTATTTTTGGTATTTTTGGTATATAGATTTGTAAATATAATATGGAAAATAGAACCGGGTGTCATAGGTTTCACTAGAGCCTTCTCTCTTGAAGGAAAATAACATGGTGGGTGAAGAAATTACTGACGAGCAATTGATAGAAAAGTGCATAGTTATGACGATATCCAAAGCAATGATTATGCATATAGGCATCACGTCCGTGTCAAGTAGACGGAAACAAAAATTCTGCATCTACTACTATTACTCCACACATCGACCAACTCCTGCCTGCATCTACAGTACTAAGTTCACGAAGAACAGAGTAACGCATTAAGTAAGATGACATGATGTAGAGGGATTTAATCAAGCAATATGATGAAACCCCCATCTTTTTACCCTTGATGGCAACAATACAATACGTGCCTCGCTACCCCTACTTTATCACTGGGTGAGGACACCGCAAGATTGAACCTAAAACTAATAACTTCTCCCATTGCAAGAGTTACCAATCTAGTTGGCCAAATCAAACCAATAACTCGAAGAGACTTGCAAAGATATGAAATCATGCATATAAGAATTTAGAAAAGAACCAAATAATATTCTTAGATAAGATGATCATAAACCCACAATTCATCGGATCTCGACAAACACACCGCAAGAGAGTATTACATCGGATAGATCTGCATGGAGATCATGGAGAACATGGTATTGAAGCACAAAGAGAGAGAAGAAGCCATCTAGATACTAGCTATGGACCCATAGGTCTATGGTGGACTACTCACGTATCATCGGAGGGGCAATGTAGTTGATGTGGATGCCCTCCGTGATCGAATCACCCTTTGGCAGATTACCGGAAAAGGCTCCAAGATTGGATCTCTCACGAACGGAGGCTTCCGGTGGTGGAAAAGTATTATCGTGGATCTTTTTGGTATTGGGGGAATATTTGGGAATTTTGTAGGCCGAAGATTAGGGTTGGAGGACCTGCAGGGGGGCCACAAGCCAGGGTGGCTTGTGACCTCCTTGCACGTCTCCTGCCTTCCTCTCCAAGTCTGGTAGATGTCTTCTAGTCCAAGGAAAATCATCGCGAAGATTTTATTCCATTTGGAATGTGTTTAACATTCCTTATATACAATACTCGAGAACAAGGAAAAACAGAAACTGGCACTAGGCTCTAGGTTAATAGGTTATTCCCAAAAATAATATAAAATATCATATTAATGCATATAAAACATCCAAAATAGATAATATAATAGCATGGAACAATTAAAAATTATAGATACGTTGGAGACGTATCAATGTTTCACGAATTGGAGGGGGAAAACACGAAAAACACAGGGAAAAACAAGAGAAACACTCAAGAGCAAACTCAAATCACACATCCACTAGATCCATTGTCATCACAAGAGGTACAAAGATCTCAAATCAACCAACGATACAAGTAGCGGTAGTGTTGTCTCACTCTAGAGGAGGAGCCTTGAATCCACGGGGGATCTTCCCTCTAGAGGGGCCTTGGCATCACTTGGATCTACTCCCAAAGGAGGACAAATTCCTCAGGAGAGACAAGTAATGGAGGTATGATCACAAGTGCAAAACAATATCTAACCCTAACATATGATCCAAGGGTCCTAGATATAGCCAACAAGAGGTAGGGGTCGAAATGGGCCGAGTGGGTCGGCTGGCCTGGGAGGCCCGTGCGTTATGTCTACTACACAGGTTTATTCTTGTTGACTTTGTTGGGCCTCCAAGCGCAGAGTTTTGTAGGACAGTAGCAATTTTCCCTCAAGTGGATGACCTAATGTTTATCAATCCGTGGGAGGTGTATAATGAAGATGGTTTCTCTCAAGCAACCCTGCAATCAAATACAAGAAATCTCTTGTGTCCCCAACACACCCAACACAATGGCTAATTGTATAGGTGCACTAGTTCGGCGAAGAGATGGTGATACAAGTGCAATATGGATGGTAGATATAAGTTTTTGTAATCTGAAAATATAAAAACAACAAGGTAGCAAGTAACAAATGTGAACAAAAACAGTATTGCAATGCTTGAAAACAAGGCCTAGGGTTCATACTTTCACTAGTGCAAGTTCTCTCAACAATACTAACATAGTTGAATCATATGTAGGGTACTCCAAAGTCAAAAATAGAGGAGAACAAACGAAGAAATTATTGTAGGGTATGAAACCACCTCAAAGTTATCTTTTTCGATCAATCGTATGAGCTATCCCTATAAGTGTCACGAACATCCCTAGGGTTTGTACTAAAATAACACCTTCAAATACACATCAACCAAAACCCTAATGTCACTTAGATACTCCAATGTCACCATGAGTACCCATGGGCTTGATTATGCGATATGCATCACATAATTTAAGATTCATCAGGTTCAATACAACACAAAGAACTTCAAAGACCGCCCCAAAGTTTCTACCAGAGAGTCAAGACAAAAACGTGTGCCAACCCCTATGCATAGATTCCCAAGGTCGTGGAACCCGCAAGTTGATCACCAAAACATACATCAAGTGGATCAATAGAACATTCCATTGTCACCATGGATATCCCATCACAAGACATACATCAAGTGTTTTCAAATCCTTTAAAGACTCAATCCGATAAGAAAACTGCAAAGGGAAACTCAATTCATCACAAGAAGATAGAGAGGGGAAAACTCCATATGATTCATCTATATTAATAAAGCTCGCGGTACATCAAGATCGTGTCATCTCAAGAACACGAGAGAGAGAGAGAGAGAGAGATCAAACACATAGCTACTGGTACATACCCTCATCCCTAAGTGTGAACTACTCCCTCGTCGTCATGGAGAACACCGAGACGATGAAGATGGCCTCTGGTGATGGTTTCCCCCTCCGGCAGGGTGCCGGAACGGGCCCCTGATTGGTTTTTCGTGGCTACAGAGGTTTGCGACAGTAGAACTCCCGGTCTTGGTTTCGTTTCATAGCTTTGGGTATTTATAAGAATTTTTTTGCATCGATCTCATGTCAAGGGGGTGCCCGAGGGCCCACAAGCCCCAAGCACCCTTCCTCGGGGGTAAGGCATGCCTAGAGGGCTTGTGGCCTCCTCGTACACTTCCTCACCCAGCTCTTGTGCTTCGGGGGTCTCTTTTGGTCCATAAAAAATCACCGTAAATTTATAGCCCATTTCGAGAACTTTAATTTCTGCACAAGAAAGACACCACAGTAGTTCTGCTGAAAACAGCGTCAGTCCGGATTAGTTCTAATCAAATCATTCAAAAGCCATATAATTTTTTTGTAAACATGGCTGGAATACTTCATAAATTATAGATACGTTGGAGACATATCAGCATCCCCAAGCTTTTATGATATCAGCGTCCCCAATCACCATAAATTCTTGCTCATCCCCAAGTAGGTAAATGATAACAGAAATAATTTATGAAGTGTGAATGCTAGCATACTGCGTAAATTTGATCAATGATAGTTCCAAACACTTTTTCTAGCATCATTATATATCATAAAAAGTAGCTCATCTCATAGAACTTATCATGATGAAGTAACAAGCTATTCACATGTTAAAGTATAGACCATAAAGTTTCTTGAAAACTAACAAACTATGCTTTCAGTCCCCAAACAATTGCAATTCATCTTATTTCCAGGAAGGGTCTATGTAAGAGCTTTGATTTAGCAAATTCCACATACTCTACTATCATATAGTCTTCCATGATTGCTAACACTCAAAGCATATTTTTAGAGCAAATGGCATCCGTCGAACACAGAGAAAGATAGGGGCTTAATGTTTCACCTCCCAACTTATTTATCATATAGATAATTGTCAACAATAATAATTCATGATCAAATATATTTGAATGTCCATATATGCTTGGATCTTTCCCCACCACATGATGCTTGCAAACTAAAGAATACTTGAGGTTGAACTAAGAAGGAATACTATTGACTCTTGCATAAAAGTAAATACATGAAAGTAAAAGACATGCCGTTCGCAGAGGGAAGCATAGGTTGTCATGCGCTTTTTAATTTTGTATGTGCAAACCCTTAATTTAAAGGATCGTCACATTGTATTTCCCTTTGTGATACCAACCTTTATTATGCAGTCCGTCGCTTTTATTTCTTTACTTTCACAAGTTCGTACAACGCTTATTTTCCCTTACAATAAAAGGTCATACATATTTAGGAGCAATTTTTTATTGCTTTTTGCACCGATGACAACTTACTTGAAGGATCTTATTCAATCCATAGGTATAAGGTGGATACTCATGGCAAGAAACTGGGTTTAAGGGTTTTGGATGCACAAGTAGTATTTCTACTTGGTGCGGAAGTTTTGGCTAGTATGAGGTGGAAGCAAGCACCACATGTTGGAGGATCCAAAACAATATAACTACTATACAAATATACCCAAGCATAACTCATTACGTTGTCTTCCTTGTCCAATTTCAACTAATTTGCTCAAGTTTGAAAATAATTAATGGGTTTCACAATCATAGAAGATGTCCAAGATAGTATATTTATATGTGAAATCTCTCTTCCTTCAATATTCTTTCATGAATTGTTCAAGTGACCAATGCGGTGTTTGCTAACTTTCAATAAGTTTTACCACCTATACTTCTTCTATGTGAAGTCATTACTCCCCATGGGATAAGCATATACAACATACATAATTTCAGATTTATGATTTTCAATTCATTCAACCATTTATTCATCTGATATAAGTGAAGCACGAGAGTAAATGACAAAACTACTCCAAAAAGATATAAGTGAAGATCAATGCGTAGTCAAGTAGTTAAATAGCCATATGAAGACTCTCTCCCAATCAAGATTTTAGGTCCAATGATTTTATTCAAACAGCAAGCAAAAGAAAAAGAGCACTCCAAGAATAGCGCATATCATGAGGACAAATAAAAATTTAGGCTCAACATAGGCTAACCCATAATTGTTGATGAAGAGAGGTGGGGTGCATGGCATACCCAAGCTTGGATGCTTGAGACTTATTGAAATATTTACTTGGGGTGCCTTGGGAATCCCCAAGCTTGAAATTTTGTATCTCTTTCAATCCTCTCATATCCCGGTTTCACCTATTCTCAAAAACTTCATCCACGCAAAACTTGAAAAGAACTCATGAGATAGGTTAGTACACATAAGAATACATCAACACTTCATGTACTGACAAGACAAGTTGCACAATAAATTTCAAACATCATCTACTATTTACTATAATTTCCACAATTTATATCTACCAATATAGACTATCGAAACTATAGGATAAGTAGATAACGAAACTATGAAAACAATCTGTCCAAATAGAATAGTATGTAGTAATATATTAAACTATTGTACTTCTTTAACTAAACAAATTATGAAAATTTATTACATGCTAATTAATTTATATGAAAACACTTTGTAAAATTTTCAGAAACTTTTCACTTTCCATTAAAATAAGAAAATTCAAACACCATAGAAAAAGTTTCTGTTTTTACACATCACATATCAAAACATGCAATGCAAGCATCCTAATGCAATTCTTGGAACTTTTTATTGGAAAAGAATATTATAAATAAAATCTAACATAGAACAAAAAATTATAATGACACTCCAAGCAAAACACATATCGTGTGAAGAATAAAAATATAGCTCCAAGTAAGATGTACCGATAATGTTGGAGACGAAAGAAGGGATGCTTTTTGGGGCATCCCAAGCTTAGACGCTTGATTATTGCTTGGGGGTGCCTTGGGAATCCCCAAGCTTAGGTCCTTTCTGCTCCTTATTCACCTCATATCGGCATATCACCCAAAACTTGAAAACTTCAATCACACAAAACTTAACGGAACTTTGTGAGATGGGTTAGTGTAGTAAATATAGATCATTCACTTAGGTACTGTCAAGACAAGATTTATGGTTGCTCGCACATAATACCTACTATATTCCATTTTCCCCACAATTTATATTACCACATATAAGCTATGGAAACACTTGAAACAAGCAAACTATGCATGCAAAACAGAATCTGTCAAAAACAAAACAATTTGTAAACATCTGAATGATCACCATACTTACCTGCCTCTAAAATTTCCGCAACATTAGAAAATATCACAGAATTTGCATAGAAATGTTGTGTAAAAATTTCAATTTTTTTGACTCTCCAGTAAAATTAGATAATTCATATACTAGATGCAAAACTTTCTGTTTTGCATAGAATCAAACAAGCAAGTATCCACACTATCCCAAAGGCTTTAATTGGAACTTGATTGGAATAAAAGACACAAAACATGATTACTATAGTAGCTTAATCATGTGAACACATAAAAACAGAAGGTAAAAGTGTTGGATTGTCTCCCAACAAGTGCTTTTCTGTAATGCCTTTTAGCTAGGCATGGTTATTTCAATGATGCTCGCAAAAAAGTAAAGAATTGAAACAAAATGGGAGCATCATGAAGCATATGACAAGAACATTTAATTCTAACCCACTTCCTATGAATATGGATTTTTTGATCAAACAATTTATGGGAGCAAGAATCAACTAGCATAGGAAGGCAAAACAAGCATATCTTCAAAAGTTTGAGCACATAGGGAGGAAACTTGATATTTTTGCAATTCCTACAAGCTTATGTTCCTACCCCATAATAATTTTCAGAAGAATCATGAAGGAATTCAACAATATAAATATCACATACAACATTCTCTTCATGATGCACAAGCATAGAATTTTTATCACTCTCCACATAAGCAAATTTATTCTAATTCATAATAGTGGGAGGAAACTCAACAAAATAACTATCATGAGGTATTGGATTGACATAACCAGTTTGAATATTAAAATCATGATAACAAGTTTCCTGGTTATTATCACTCTTTATATCATACATGTCATCATCATAAATATCATAGATAGGAGGCATGCCATCATCATAATAGTTTTGCTCATCAAACCTTGGGGGACTAGAAATATCATCTTCATCAAACATAGCATCCCTAAGCTTGTGGATTTGGGTATCATTAGAATCATGGATATTCAGAGAAATCATACCAAAAGTATTGCTATCATCCTCATCATTCAAGGAATTATCATTAAGTATTTTCGTAATTTCTTCTTCTACCAATCGAGCACAATTTTTCGAACCATCATTTTCACGAAAGACATTAAAGAGATGAAACAATTCATGCAACCTAAACTCCATTTTTTGTAGTTTTCTTTTATAAAACCAAATAGTGAAAAACAAGAAACTAAAAGATTTGATTGCAAGATCTAAATATATACCTTCAAGCACTCACCTCCCCGGCAACGGCACCACAAAAGAGCTTGATGTCTACTATGCAACTTTATTCTTGTAGACTTTGTTGGGCCTCCAAGTGCAGAGTTTTGTATGACAATAGCATTTTCCCCTTAAGTGGATGACCTAAGGTTTATTAATCTATGGGAGGTGTAGGATTAAGATGGTATCTCTCAAACAACCCTACAATCAATAACAAGGAATCTCTTGTGTCCCCAACACACCCAACACAATGGCAAATCGTATAGGTGCACTAGTTCGGCGAAGAGATGGTGATACAAGTGCAATATGGATGGTAGGTATAAGTTTTTGTATTCTGAAAATATAAAAATAGCAAGGTAGCAAGTAACAAAAGTGAATAACAATGGTATTGCAATGCTTGGAAACAAGGCCTAGGGTTCATACTTTCACCAGTGCAAGTTCTCTCAACAATACTGACATAGTTGAATCATATGTGAATCCCTCACATGCGACATAGAGTTCACTCCAAAGTCACAAATAGCAGAGAACAAACGAAGAAATTATTGTATGGTACGAAACCACCTCAAAGTTATCTTTTCCGATCAATCGTATGAGCTATCCCTATATGTTCCACAAACGGCCCTAGAGTTCATATTAAAACAACACCTTAAGATACACATCAACCAAAACCCTAATGTCACCTAGATACTCCAATGTCACCACGAGTACCCATGGGCTTGATTATACGATATGCATCACACAATTTCAGATTCATCAGTTTCAATGCAACACAAAGAACTTCAAATAGTGCCCCAAAGTTTCTACCGGAGAGTCAAGATGAAAACGTGTGCCAACCCCTATGCATAGATTGTCAAGGTCACGAAACCCGCAAGTTGATCACCAAAACATACATCAAATGGATCAATAGAACATCCCATTGTCACCATGGATATCCCATCACAAGACATACATCAAGTGTTCTCAAATCCTTTAAAGACTCAATCCGATAAGAAAATTTCAAAGGGAAAACTCAATTCATCACAAGAAGATAGAGAGGGGAAAACTCCATATGATTCATCTATATTAATAAAGCTCGCGGTACATCAAGATCGTGCCATCTCAAGAACACCAGAGAGAGAGAGATCAAACACATAGCTACTGGTAATACGCTCAGCCCCGAGGGTGAACTACTCCCTCCTCGTCATGGAGACCACCGGGATGATGAAGATGACCTCCGGTGATGGTTTCCCCCTATGACAAGGTGCTGAAATGGACTCCCGATTGGTTTTTCATGGCTACTGAGGCTTGTGGTGGTGGAACTCCCGATCTAGGTTTCTTTTCGGAGGTTTGGGTATTTATAAGAATTTTTGGCGTCGGTCTCATGCCAAGGGGGTGCCCTGGGGGGCCACTAGCCCGAAGCACCCTTCATGGGTGGTAGGGCACGCCTAGAGGGTTTGTGGCCTCCTTGAACATTTCCTGGCCTAGCTCTTGTGCTTCGGCGGTCTATTTTGGTAAATAAAAAAATCACCATATTTTCAGCCCATTCCGTGAAATTTTATTTCTGCACAAAAAAACCCGACACCATGGTAGTTCTGCTGAAAACAGCGTCAGTCCGGGTTAGTTCTAATCAAATCATACAAAAACCATATAAAATTGTTGTAAACATGGCATGAATACTTTACAAATTATAGATACATTGGAGACGTATCAGTGTGCACGGCCTAAGTGAGCCCCATGTGCACGGGGGGTCCCGTGGGCATGGGACACGGCCGTGCACACGGGGTCCCCACTGTAGCTTCCTGGGAGGCCCATGTGCATGGGGTCTTCTGGGTCCGTGAGCATGGGGTGGCCGCTGTAGCTCCTGGGAGGCCCGTGTGCATGGGGTCTTCGATTACTCTATTACCCTCGTGCGCACGGGGCCCAGGAAGACCGTGCGCACGGGGTCAGCTGTAGTTGGGCTTCTTGGCAGCAGCTTCGTCTCCATCTTCCGTGCTTCCTCATGGTTGCTCGCCTTGGCCTTGGATGTCTTCCTCGTACCTAATGATGTATAGAGTGTTGAGGTGAGGTAGAATCCAAGTCCCATGTGTATCCGTGTCAAACTCAAAGAGGAGGGAGTTCACCTTAGCTTCTATTGCACGTGAGCGAGCTCTTGTCATAGGGCCACTCGTGTCTTTTGGAGATGGTGTAGGCTTCATGGGGATGAGTGAGGGATGCTCTGCATCGCATGTGCTATGTGGTTAGGTGATGTAGAAACACTCCTCCTGCCAAACCTTGACGGTATCTATGAAAGAACCGTCCGGCCATTGTACCAGGTGACGAGGATATGTACCTAGGGTAGGGTCCTAGGCCTGACCTACATACCCTACCTAAGGTCACTATATTGGTGGACTTAAAGATTACAAGAGAGATTCCGACGTGATTCACCATGGTGTTCAAGTCACTCGACATACTATCCACTCGACATCTTCTCCCTCCACTCGATAGTCACCTATCACTCGGAAGACCTCTCTTCCAGTCGATGCCAGAAGACCAAAAGCCACCCCAGGGAGGCCAACATGCAGGCATTAGGCCAGTTGTCATTAGTAGCAATTATGATGTATGTTACTGGTAACTCTCATCTTTATTCCCACGATCGAACCCTTGGATGCCTGGCACTTATGAGGGGCAACAAACTCTATATAAGCCGCCCCTCCCCTATGGCACAGGAGTTTGCACCTTTTGTAACTTATACATCCCACACGACAAGATCTCTCGAGCACTGATACGTAGGGCTGTTACCTTGACAAGAGGGGCTTGAACTCATACATCTGTGTGTACACCCTCACCATAGCTAGGACTCTACCCTCTCCTTTCGTACACCTATCTTCTATTGCCAGACTCGTTCCCACGACACCAGGGGAAGCTTGCTATTCATCACTCCCCCACAGTCTGCCTGCTCGCCACTAACTACCTTTGGCTTGACGTTGAACACTTTCAACCAGAAGCTAAAGTGGGGGTGGAACTGTAGAAAAGTCTCACAGACTATGATGAAAGCAGAAATGTGCATAAAAGAATTCAGGGGGAGGTCATGGAAGTACAAACCGTAATAAAACATCAATCCCCTCACAAAGGGGTGGAGGGGGAAGCCGAGGCCCCATAGGAAGTGAGGGATGAACACAACCCTCTCGCCTTCTTTAGGCGTGGGTAGGACCTGGTCCTTCTCCAGAGCGTGATGGACAATATCCATCAATAAGTAGCCGACGCGCTTCAGCTCCAAAATGTCCTTGTTGGTGATATTGGAGGCCTCCCACTTGCCCTTAGAGCCTGCACCGTCCATGGCCGAAGAGGGGAAGGGTTTGAAGATATTTGGGGGGGGAGAGGGAGCTAGGGAACTCAGGACGTTTGGCAAGCCAATGGTGATATGAGATCTCGAGTGCGTATGAAAGTTATGGTGGCAGTTTCATTTTTATAGGATACTGTAATGCAAAGAGTCCCTCTATTGTGTCGTGGACCTTGCCACATCCTGACAAATTGTGCAGTTATGCGCGCATGGGATAACGCAAATCATAAACCGTATCCCTTAAAAGGAGGGGCACGATCTCCATATTGATGGGACGTGCCAAGGCTGCCTCAGACCATAGATTGAGTTTTCTATAAACCAGTCAGTGGTTCTGACCTGTCGCGACCTTTCATTAAAAAGTTGTCAGGAAGAAACACTATTTACGCTCGAACGGTTAGCCCTCAAGGGTAAGTCACATATATGGCCCGAAAATAGAGAAGTCTTTGGTGGCGTGACTGTTATCGGCTAGTTATGAACTAGGAGAAGAACTCGCCCGCAAGCCGAAGACCATATATGCTAGTAGCTGCTAGGAGTTAAGATTGCAGCATTGGAGGCCAGTCTGGGGGCTACTGAGGGAGTCTTGGGCTAAGGGGTCCTCGGGCCACCGGCCTATCTACCGGGTCGAACAATGGGACGATCTATGACCATCATTAAAGAATCAAAGACTATGGTACATCCGTGTACATGATGGAAACTTGCCAGGCCGTGGCGTGTACTCCATGGACAAGATGAAAGATTCGACATGTTCCTTCTCTGATGTAACAGACATTATGTAACCCTATATACCCCTGGTATCTATATAAACTAGAGGGTTCCAGTCCATAGGGCAGATTTTAATCATAACTCCTAGGGTTAGACCATAACATACGATCTCGAGGTAGATCAACTCTGTACTTGATACTCCACCATCAATAGAAACAAAGAAGTATGTAGGGTTACCTCCATTAAGAGGGCCCGAACCTAGGTACACATTGTGTCCTTGTCTCATGTATCCCATCGATCTAAGATCCATAGTTCGGGACCCCCTACCCGAGATCTATCGGTTTTGACACCGACAGTCTCCTTTGCAAAAACACAATCAAGCAACCGTGAGTACAAAGGTACCCATCAAGACTTACATCGGAAGTATCTACATATTCATCATTATGAACAAGGGGGTTGTGGAGTTTATTGTAGCAAGCCAACTTTGACTCTTGGCTAATATGTATTATGACTACGAGTACTTTCTTTGAGGTGAGAGAGCACACATGAGTCCACATATTCACCACATCAATACACCACTATGGATTCTCTCCCGTCTTCCTATGGGAGGGCCATCCATAGCACTCCACTTATCTTGCGCATTTTAGAGTATCCATTTTAAGTTGTCTATGAACCATATAAGCCTTCCAAGTAGTGCATATATGAGGACGCTACTATTCGAACAGATTAGTTAACCGTTTAGGGATATAATTATTCACACACGCTCCCACCACTTATCACCATATGCATGTCATACATCTCGACAGCCTTCAAACGGAAGCACTGGCATGGATGTCAGCCACAACCGTTAACCACACAAGACTCTAGTCTAGGCTTATCGCATATTTGAGACTAGACCCGCAAGGAAGTCCGATTGAAGTTTCCTCTAGGACCCCAAACGATGTGCGCAGGGTTCCACAAGCCCACCATTTGGGAGCCATATGGTACACCGTGTCCATGCCACTATGCAGCTACCGTACTAAAGCCCACCCCGTCGAGCAGTGCTAAACACAACCGCTAGCACTTCTCCTACAAACACAAGAAACTAGTTGCAACTCCTAGACAAAGATCAAGGCGATTAATAAGCCGAGAGGGTCAATTAAGGATCCCAATGTGTGGTAGTATCTTGTCTTGGATAACATACACATAACTCAGTTATTAAGGACGGTCTCAATGAGATAAGCCACCATGTACTCCTACATGGCCTCTCATCACCACCTTTACCAAATCGGATTCATAGACCTAGCTCACACATGGAGGACATGAACCCATCCATTCCGATTCATCGCCTAGATGGATCACACAAAACACGACTCTAAGCATAGTAGGCATAGCAAGCAAGCATGGATGAGTAGGCTCAAAAAGGCTCAAGCAGTTTCTACTCATGCCGACTGTTTTCAAATATTTACCATGACAAAAACAAGTCATGTAGAGGAATGAGTTCAACTATCGAGAACAAGTAACAGTTGAATCATTATTGTCCGAATGTAGTAAAAGAGAGCAGAATCGAGAGAGTGGGTTTGTATTAGAATGCGCAAGGGGGGATGTGTCGAGGATATAGCTTTTTGAGTAACCCAGCAATTAAGCCCAAGGGTCAAGACCCGCCGATACATGACCCGGTTGGACTAGAAGGCCCATGCCCGGGTTGTCCAAGTTGCCATACGAGGCAATTCTCCATAGGTGGTAGCTTGAAAGGAACCCAACGAGGGAAACAAGCACTGGTACCATTAGGTCCTATACAGACGGTTTTTAATCTCTCCGCGACACAGTTTGAAACCATCGCCTTGCCTTTGTGGGCGATAGGTGGGCATCCCAAATGACAATGAAACATCATCCGCGATGGGGCGAGCGCCTGCTGATGATTTGCCTAAAGTAAGCGTATACGAAGTCGTAGTCTATCCCACATGCCACACTTTGATGTTACGTTTGTGATCAACCACACAACTGAGACGATGGTGCAGATATATTCATGTGTAAAATATGTATATCACAAACATTTAATCCCATGACCTGTTTGTGATTGGTACATTATGACACACTATCCGGATTTTTAACTCTGTGCGGTGGCTCTACTATCGCGAATGTGCCAATTTAATAACCATGCGCTATAGTTATTCCGATCGCACACGTGCTTCATATGTCAACCGTCCTCTTATTGTCCTACATTATGCACTCATGCAGGTTTGGAAACGTTTGTGGTATTGATGCCAATCGTACATGTATATGGCATGCAAATGCATGTGTGACATTGTGCACATCCTACACGCGCATGTAGGATCGAAAGTAGGTCTATAGGGGGGGGTGATTAGACTACTTGACCAAATAAAAATCTACGTTTTCCCAATTTTAAGTGTTGGCAGATTTTAGCATTCATAGAAAGTCAAGCACACCCTACACATGCATGTCTACGAGTATAGCACTGGAAAGTAAAGACAAGCATGAGTAGTAAAGGAAGGGTAGGAAGATCAAACATAATTTGGAGACACGAAGATTTTTCCCGTGGTTCCGATAGGTGGTGCTATCATACATCCACGTTTATGGAGCCTTCAACCCACAGAGGGTAAAAATCGCGAGAGTCCACTAAGGGCTCTACCCACCGAGGGTTCCACGAAGAAGCAACCTTTACTATACCATGATGACCTACGTCCATGGAGGAGTAGCCTAACTCGAGGTAGATATTCACGAAGTAGGAGATGTCCTTGCCCTTAAAAACATATTGGTTCACTCCACAACATGAAGTAGGAGGCTCCCAAGCGACACCTAACCAATCTAGGAGGCACAACCCTCCAAAAGGTAATAGGCTCGATAATGTCGATGAACTCCTTGCTCTTGTGATTCACGATGATAGACTCCTCAACACTCAATCACTCTCTCATAGATTTAGCTTCGGTGAAGAGATTGATTGGGTGGAAAGCAACTTTGGGAGGCTAGAGATCAAGATTCATATTGTTGGAATGGAATGACATGATCTCAACACATGAGTAGGTGGCTCTCTCTTAGAAAATCAGTTTGTATGAGTGGGGATATGTTCTGAGTGCTTTTCTTACGAGTGAGTGGTGGTGGAGGGCTATATATAGGCATCTCCAAAAATCCAACCGTTACACCTTAACTGACCAACTTGGTGACATTGATGTGTGAATCTCAGTTGTACCAAGTTGCTCCAATGGTAGCACCTTTTGAATCTCGGTGAGACCGATATATAATTCTCGCTTGTACTGATCAGGTGTCCAATGGTCAGAAACCTCAGCTCGGTGACACTAATCTAGAAACTCGGAAATTCCAATTTATGAATCGAGGCAACCGGAAGTTGGTAGCCTGAACTCGATGGCATCGATGTAGAATCGGTTGCACCGAATGTCTAGGGTTTGGCATGGGTCTGTCTAGGGTTTGGATCTCGGTGAGACCAAATAGGAATTGTTGGTCTTACCAATTTGAGTGGTAGGGTTCTAGAAAGAGTATTTGTGGAAGAGTTGTGGATGTTTTGGTGACTATCACTTGTGCACGTTTGAGCATCTTGTTCACCAATAGTACCTTACCCCTTTTTAATAGTATTGGCTTACCTATGGACTCAAAGTGATTTCTCACAAAGTAAAATGTCGAGTCCTCTTCCTTGAAGCTTTTCCAATCCATTTCTTTGTATCTTGGGGTTTCTCCACAATCCTTTTGCCATCCCTATCATTGAAATTTTCCTAAAATATCTTAGTGGAAACATCAATTCAATGATATATATGTTGTTATTAATTACCAAAACCACCAAGGGAGCAAATGTTCTTTCAATATCCCCCTTTTTGGTAATTGATGACAATATATAGATCAAAGCTTCAACATATGATATAATCAATGAATGAATTCATCGCTTTGAGAAGTATGTGATAAGCACGATCTCCCCCTAAATTTGTGCATTATTTTGAATTTGCGTTTGACTGCAAATGCACAATCAGTTAGGTACATGGGGCACTTCTTCCATGTCACATACATCTTGGTGGTGTGCAAGAATAATAAGAGTGAATATCATAGCACAACACAATCAAGCAAAGTGAATGATCATCTCATAAGCATCATAATGATAGGAAATAGTAGCAACACACATAAGTGTAGGATCAAACACAGACAAAGTTTAACACATCCAAACCAAAAGATAGCAAATGTTTTGAAAAAGCAATAAAAACCAATGCTCTCTCTCTCTCTCAGCCCTAATGATCTATACAACTTCTCCCCCTTTGGCAACAAATTACCAAAAAGTTCAAAGGTATAGAGCTAATAGTTCTTCTGGGGCTAATCTCCTCCGGTATCCGAAGTTGGAGTCGAGATAACGGCGTCGGTGAAGACCTCTGTTGATGTCATGGATGGAGCTGGTGTAGCAACTGGAGGAACTGGTGGAGCTGATGGAGCTGAAGTGACTGTAACTGGAGTAGATGAAGATAGTCTCATCTCTTGAGCTGGCACAGTGGGTGTCCTGGGCTAAGTCCTGAACTGACAGTCGTCCTAACAGGTGCACTATCCTCAGCTTCATCATCATCATTGCAGCATGGTATAAGCACAACATCAACTTCCTGCTTGAGCTCCTTCACTATCACAGAGAGTGCATCCACCTTGTTGTTGAGAGTGTGAAACTTGTTGTCTACAATCCTTGAGAGGCTCTCTTGGTTCTTCAGGATGTTGGAAATGTCCTTCTACATACTGAGCATAGAACTGAAAAGAAGATCCATCTTCTCACTCCTGGTCATGGGAGGCTGAGCCCTAGTGTCTCCATCTTCCTTATCATGTGCTTGTGCTGCAGCTGATGTGGGATGATCTGGGTCCATTACCAAGTTATCCTCGAACTCCGGTAACAGTGGCAAATGAGGTCTATCAAGAGAAAAATGTGCTTCTCCAACTTGGAGTTGATGAGCATCTGGATGTATGGTGCATAGCAACATGAGCGCTTCTGGTCAGCAGCAACCCTCTTCACTGTCTCCACAATCAGATCCATCACTCTGAATCCCGTATGCTGGTCTATAAGAAGCAGTAAGTTGATGGAGTAGCCTCGGATCATCTTCTCATCTCCCGACTTAGGCATCAAAGTATGCCTCGGAATGGTGTTGATAGTGAGAAGACCTTCCTGGAGGTAATAGATTGATCCTAGCTTATGAGACTTCAGATGTGCAGCAGGGATTGCATTATACATGTCTTTCATAGCATTGTGGCTTGCCTTGGGCTCAAAGTACACACAGATATATCCATCTTCCACCTCTGGGACTCCTAAGATGGCAGCCCACTCCTCAACAATGGACTCATATCTGTCACCTCCAATCATCCATACAATTCTACCATCTCCATAGAAATGGGCTGTAGAGTAGAATTGCATGATCATCTTGTCATTCCATGTAGTGAACTCTTTGCCAACAAACCTGTCTAGGCCAATGCAATGAAAATTGTCTTGCACACTCAAGAAGTAGTCTTCATTCTACTTGATGTACTTCCAATCCACATACCTCATATCACTGACAGCTGGGCTCTTGTCAAGCAATACGGTTTCATAGAAATCTTGCTGCTCTTTGGTGTAGAACCTGTAGTCAACAACAATCTTTCTCCTTTGTGAGTAAGGATCAGTGATACGTCTCCAACGTATCCATAATTTTTGATGATAGCATGCTATTATATTATCTGTTTTGGATGTTTTATATGCAATAATATGCTATTTTATATTATTTTTGGGACTAAGCTATTAATCTAGAGCCAAGTGCCAGTTTCTGTTTTTCCTTGTTTTTGAGTTTTGCAGATATGGAATATTAAACGAAGTTCAAATGGATTAAAATCTGCGGAAGGAATTTTTCTGGAAGGAAACAAGTCATCCAAGCTTGGAGTGCACGTCAAGGGAGGTGCCAGTGTGCCACAAGCCTGCTAGGCGCAGACCCCCCTAGCCGCACCTAGCAGGCTTGTCGCCTCTTGGCAGGTATCCTAACCCTAATTCTTGGCCTATAAATACCCAAATATTCCCCCAAAAATGAAAAAGAGCCACGCAAATACTTTTCCGCCACCGGAAGCCTCCGTTCCCGAGAGATCCAATCTAGGAGCCTTTTCTGGTAATTTGCCGGAGGGGGTTTCAATCACGGAGGGCATCTACATCAACTCCATTGCCCCTCCAATGATGTGTGAGTAGTCCACCACAGACCTATGGGTCCATAGCTAGTAGCTAGATGTCTTCTTCTCTCTCTTTGGTCTTCAATACCATGTTCTTCATGATCTTCATGGAGATCTATCCGATGTAATCATCTTTTGTGGTGTGTTTGTCAAGATCCGATGAATTGTGAGTTTATGTTCAGATTATCCATGAATCTTAGTTGAATCTCCTCTTATATGCATGATTTCATATCCTTGTAAGTCTCTTCGAGTTATTGGCTTGGTTTGGCCAACTAGATTGCTAATTCTTGCAATAGGAGAAGTGCTTGGTTTTGGGTTCAATCTTGCGGTGTCCTCACAGAGTGAAATAGTAGGGGTAGTGAGGCACGTATTGTATTGTTACCATCAAGGGTAACAAGATGGGTTTTCATCATATTGCTTGAGTTTATCCCTCTACATCATGTCATCTTTCTTAATGTGTTACTTTGTTCTTCATGAACATAATAGTCTAGATGCAGGCAAGAGTCGATTGATGTGTGGAGTAATAGTAGTAGATGCAGAATTGTTTTGGTCTACTTGTCACGGACGTGATGCCTATATGCATGATTATTCGCTTTTCTATCAATTGCTTGACAGTAATTTGTTTACCCACCATGATATTTGCCTTCAAGAGATAAGCCTCCAGTGAAACCTATGGCCCCCGGGTCTATTTTCCATCATATATTTTCAGATCTATACTTGCTGAAATTTATTTATCTTTTACTTTCTGCACTCGTTACATCTCTCTCTCTCTCTCTCTCTCTCGGATCAAATCCTTGCAAATAACTGTGAAAAGTTTGACAACCCATTTATAGTGTTGGGTGCAAGAGTTCGATTATTTGTGTAGGTGCATCCATTGGTGACTTGCTTGTTCCTCCTACTAGATTGACACGTTGGTTCTCAACAACTGAGAGAAATACTTACCTACTTTTTTGCATCACCCTTTCCTCTTCAAGGGAAAACCAACGCATGCTCAAGAGGTAGCAAGAAGGATTTCTGGCGCCGTTGCCGGGGAGAAAACATAGCAAGTCAAGACAAGATCTCTCCTCTCAACTTGCCAATTTTGGCGCCGTTGGCAGGGAGGATACACATCAAGCCTACCAAGTACCCATCGCAAACTCATCTCTTGCATTTACTTTATTTACCATTTGCCTCTCGTTTTCCTCTCCCCACTTCTAAAACAAATTTCAAAAAATACCAAAAAGATTTGCCTTTTTATTCACCCTTCTTTCGTTTGCCTTTCTTTTGCTTGTGTGCTTAACTGCTTGCTTTGCCACCATGTCTGAAGTGAGGGAGGTTACACTAAAAATCTAGAGGGTATTGCTAGTACTAATCCTAAAGGAAAATTTGAATCTTAATCTTTAGAACATGAAACTGAATCTCCTCCTAATTATAAAAGTAAAAACTTTTCAAGTAGGAGATGGGAATATTATTGGGAAGAGTGTTATTCAAGCATTCTTTAATTGTATGAGGGTAATGCCTATGGGTAATAGGTCTATTATTCTTAGCACCAATAGTTATGCAGACGCTATTGTCATGCTCATTGAAAAATTGGAAAGAAAATTTGTGCACCTTCATCTCGCTTTGCAAAAAGTATTTTATGAACTTCCCAATATTAATCACCCTAAGGCTAAGAAGATTGCTACTATCATCCTTATGCAAGAATTTGATTTAGCTAGGGAAATTTTTGCTTTTTATGATAAAGATGTTGAACACCCTCCAATTGAAGAAATCCTCCATGATAAAGAAACTTTGCGTAGTCTAGAAGCTAGAGACTATCAATCTTATAGTGAAAATCATAGGAGAAGAGCTCCCCACGAGGAAATCTCTCAAGCCTTGTATCTTGAGACCTATGACGGATTTGATTGGATTACTAGGGGAATTTTCGTAGGGTATGAGGATGATTTGCTTGAAAATATGGTTAAGGAACCCATAGAAATAGGATACATGTTTTATACGATGATATCTATGGCGTTGATCTAGATTACGGGTTCATGAATGTTAAAATCACTAGCCAAAGTCCTTTTCATGATTTAAGTTCATCTACTAGAAGTAAATAAAGGAAAGGATAGATATAGTAAGAAAATCTTTTGATGGTTTGATCAAATTTGGATTGCATACCAAAGATGACAATACCTAGATCTATTGTGTTTTGCCTAGCTAGGGGCGTTAAACAATAGCGCTTGTTGGGAGGCAACCCAATTTTATTTTTGTGTTATGTTTTTTCTTATGTTTTTGAATTTTTATCACATTATTACTTCTCTAGTAATTGTTCTTTGTTGTTTTAATTATTGTTTGAGCCAAGTAAAACCTTGGGGTGATCTATGGTAGTTGTTGATTTGATCTTGGTGAAAAACAGAAACTTTTGCGCTCAGTCTAGGAATTTTCTAATTTTTTTACAGCGTCGAATGAGTATGAAATATTTACACAAGATTTATATATTAAATTTTCCAGGCTTTACTAATTTATCAGAATTTTTTGAGTTACAGAAGTATACGATGTTTCCAGATTGCTACAGACTGTTCTATTTTTGATAGATTCTGTTTTCTTTGAGTTGTTTGCCTATTTTGATGAATCTATGGGTTGTATCATGTGGTATGATCCATGGAGAAGTTATATTACAGTATTTATAACACCAATATAAATAAAGAATGAGTTCACAATGGTACCTGAAGTGGTGATTTATTTTCTTATACTAACGGATCTCACGAGTTTTCTATTAAGTTTTGTGTTGTGAAGTTTTCAAGTTTTGGGTAAAGATTGGATGGACTATGGAATAAGGAGTGGAAAGAGCCTAAGATAGGGATGCCCAAGGCAATGCATGTCATATTAAAGGATTCCAAAGAGCCTAAGCTTGGGGATGCCCCGGAAGGCATCGCCTCTTTCGTATTCAATCCATCGGTAAATTTACTTGAGGCTATATTTTTATTCACCACATGATATGTGTTTTGCTTGGAGCGTCTTGTATGTTATGAGTCTTTGCTTGTTAGTTTTCCACAATCGTCGTTGCTGCACACATCTTTTGAGAGACACATGCTGAATCATGAATTTGTTAGAATACTCTATGTGCTTCACTTATATCTTTTGAGTTGGGAAATTTTTCTCTATGGTTCACTTATATCTTTTAGAGCACAGGGGTGTTTGCGTTTTATAGAAATACTTGAACTCTTGTATCTCACTTATATTATTTTGAGAGTTTCTAAAAACAGCATGGTAATTGGTCTAGGTTATGAATTTAGTCCTAATATGATAGGCATCCAAAAGAGATATAATAAAAACTTCCACATTAACTGCATTGAGTATTTATGATAAGTTTGATTCCATTCATAAAGTTTTGAGATATAAAGATGGTAATGTTAAGAGACATGTTAGGAAGTAAATTGTGATTTGGTAAAAATACTTGTGTAAAGGTTTGTGATTCCCGTAGCATGCACGTATGGTGAACCGCTATGTAAGGAAGTCGGAGCATGAATTGTTTATAGATTGCCGACCTTTGTGTGAGGGTTGGGGGCGCGCGATGGTAAAATCCTACCAACCTCCCCTTATGAGCATGCGGTTAATGCTTTGCTTCAATGACTGATTGTATTTTGCAATAAGTATGTGAGTTCTTTATGGCTAATGTTGATTCCATGGATTATACGGACTCTCACCCTTCCACTTTTGCTAGCATTTCTATTACCGCGCAACTTTCTATGGTGCAACAAACACTTTCCTCAAAACAGCCACCAGATACCTTCCTCAAAACTGCCACCATATATCTTTCCTGAAAACAGCCTTCATACCTACCTATTATGGCATTTCCATAGCCATTCCAAGATATATTGCCATGCAAATTCCACCGTTTCCTTTTATGACATGCACCATCACTCATATTACATATAGAGTCATATTTTGCCAAAGATATCGATTTGTAGTTTTCTTTTGAGTTGTAAGTAAATAAAAGTGTGTCCCATGTGAGGAAAGTATGATGGAAGCTACGATCCCCTCACAAGTTGGGAAGAGATTCCAGACTTTATGAAAAATAAAAGAGGCGAGCGAAGCCTAATAAAAAATGAATAAAAGAGGCCTTAGATGCCCACTAAGAAAAAAGAGAGAAAAGAGAGAATGGACATTGCTACTACTTTTCTCCACACTTGTGCTTCAAAGTAGCACCATGATCTTCATGATGGAGAGTCTCCTATTTTGTCACTTTCATATAGCTAGTGGAATATTTTTCTTCATGATGCACGTCTACTTAGTTTCTTTTTGAGCTTTCATACACTTATAGCTCTAGTGCATCCGTTGCATGGCAATCCCTACTCACTCACATTGATATCTATTGATGGGCATCTCCATAGCCCGTTGATACGCCTAGTTGATGTGAGACTATCTTCTCCTTTTTCCCTTGCACCTCCTCCATATTCTATTCCACCTATAATGCTATATACATGGCTCGCGCTCATGTATTGCGTGAGAGTTGAAAAGGTTTGAGAACACCAAAAGTGTGAAACAATTGCTTGTATTTTCATTGGGGTTGTGCATGATATGAATATTAGTGTGGGGAAGGTGGAGCATAGCCACACCATACGATATTGTAGGGATAACTTTCTTTTGCCATTATATTTTGAAGAGATACAATTGCTTTGCTAGTATGCTTGAAATGTTATTGTTTCTATATGAATATTAAGATTTTGTTTTGAGTCTTACAGATCTGAATATTCATGCCACAATAAAGAATATTACTTGGATAAATATGTTAGGTAGCACTACACATCAAAAATTCTGTTTTTATCATTTAACTACTCGAGGACGAGCAGGAATTAAGCTTGGGGATGCTGATACGTCTCCAACGTATCTATAATTTTTGATGATGACATGCTATTATATTATCTGTTTTGGATGTTTTATATGCATTAATATGCTACTCCCCCTGTTCCTATACATAGGGTGTATAGTTTTTGGCACGAAAATTAAAGAACACACATGAAGGGAAAATTTCACAAGTTTAGGGTGAGATTACACCTGACTAATTGACATCAGAAAATAGAGGAGCTTAAATGATATAAGGATATGTAGTCAAATCACTAAAATAAATATCCAAATGAGTGTTGCAACGCAATACACCTTATATTTTGGATTTTTTCTCAAAAATCTATACACCTTATCTCAAGGAACGAAGGGAGTATTGTACATTATTTTTGGGACTAACCTATTAATCTAGAGCCAAGTGCCAGTTTCTGGTTTTTCCTTGTTTTTTAGTTTTGCAGATATGGGATATTAAATGGAGTCCAAACAGACTAAAACCTATGGAAGGAATGTTTCTGGAAGGAAACAAGTCATGCAAGCTTGGAGTGCACGTGAGGGGAGGTGCCAGGGCACCACAAGCCTGCTAGGCGCGGGCCCCCCTAACCGCGCCTAGTAGGCTTGTCACCTCCTAGTAGGTCTCCTAACCCTAATTCTTGGCCAATAAATACCCAAATATTCCCCCAACATCAAAAAGAGCCACACAAATACTTTTCCGCCACCGGAAGCCTCCGTTCCCGAGAGATCCAATCTTGGAGCCTTTTTCGGTAATCTGCCAGAGGGGGTTTCGATCACGGAGGGCATCTACATCAACTCCATTGCCCCTGCGATGATGCGTGAGTAGTCCACCATAGACCTATGGGTCCACAAATAGTATGTAGATGGCTTCTTCTCTCTCTTTGATCTTCCATACCATGTTCTTCATGATCTTCATGGAGATCTATCCGATGTAATCCTCTTTTGTGGTGTGTTTTCAAGATCCGATGAATTGTGAGTTTATGTTCAGATTATTCATGAATATTATTTGAATCTCCCCTGATTTCTTATATGCATGATTTCATATCCTTGCAAGTCTCTTTGAGTTATTGGTTTGGTTTGGCCAACTAGATTGGTAATTCTTGCAATGGAAGAAGTGCTTGGTTTTGGGTTCAATCTTGCATTGTCCTCACCCAGTGACATAGTAGGTGTAGCGAGACACGTATTGTATCGTTGCCATCAAGGGTAGCAATATGGGTTTTTCATCATATTGCTTGAGCTTATACCTCTACATCATGTCATCTTTCTTAATGCATTACTCTGTTCTTCATGAACTTAATACTCTAGATGTAGGCATGAGTCAGTCGATGTGTGGAGTAATAGTAGTAGATGTAGAATTGTTTCAGTCTACTTGTCATGGACGTGATGCCTATATGCATGATCATTGCCTTGGATAACTACATGATTATTCGCTTTTCTATCAATTGCTTGACAGTAATTTGTTTACCCACCATGATATTTGCCTTCAAGAGAGAAGCCTCTAGTGAAACCTATGCCCCCCGGGTCTATTTTCCATCATATATTTTGAGATCTATACTTGCTACAATTTATTTATCTTTTACTGTCCGCACTCGTTACATATATCTCTATCGGATCTAATCCTTGCAAATAACAGTGAAGGGATTGACAACCCCTTTATAGCATTAGGTGCAAGAGATTCATTATCTGTGTAGGTGCATCCATTGGTGACTTGCTTGTTCCTCCTACTGGATTGGTACCTTGGTTCTCAACAACTGAGGGAAATACTTACCTACTTCGCCGCATCACCCTTTCCTCTTTAAGGGAAAACCAACGCATGCTCGGGAGGTACCAATCAGTAGTTCTCCACTCTATTAGACCTAAATCCTTGTTCTTCTTCATATACTCAGCGACCAAGTGACTGGCATTGGATCTACAAGGTGTGGTCTTAGCTTCATCAAAGCTGACATATCATCCTCATCTGGATCTCTGGAGGTAGATCCCTTGTTCTTCTCTGAAGCTTGAAACTCTTTGGAGAACCTCTTGGGCTTGGGTGCAGAAGGCTTCTTGGAACCAGTTGTCTTGTCCTTGGGTGTAGATTGCCTGGGCATAGCATCAGACAAAAGTTTCTTTTGCTTCTTGTTGGGAGGAGCCTTTGCACCTGGATCTTCCTCCTCCTCCTCCTCAGTAGCAGTCTCTTCTGGGTCCTCATACATGGAGGTAGCCCTGCCAACAACACGGATAATCCTCTTCATGGCTTTCTTCTCACTAGCCTTCTTGGGCATAGACTTCCTGGGAGGCTCAATAGTCATGGTGTGACTAGAGCTCTCAGGTGCTCTCATAGATTCAGAGGGGGCATACTCCTTCCTGGCTGTCTTCTTAGAGGGCTTCTTGAAAGTCTTGTCTTGCTTGGACTTGGGAGACACTTCATCAGGTATGAAGTCCTCATCTTCCTCATCAGAATTGAGCTTTCTTCTTACTCTACTTGCATCTCTGGGCAGATCAGGTGAGCTAGAGCCATCATCTAAAGAGGATGACCTCTTGTCTAGACTAGTTCCAGAGCTCATGTCAACATTTTGTTCCTTCAAATTCTGACTATCCTTTCAAGCAGACATCTCTGACCCTGTGAAAATAATATAGAAGAGTAGAAGGGTTGAGTCATCACAAAATGCAGAAGTTTTCAAAGTTTGAACAAAAAATTCACAAGGTTTGCATTCTGCCAGATGAATATTGGTACAACCGAGGCAAAATTATCGGACACATCGAGACAGACAACCTCCATTCCAGGAACTTGGCATCGCTTTCTGTCACATCGAAAACTAGCACTCGGTTCCACTGAGGTGTTCTTAGTTGGTCAGAAAAAGTGAATCGGTGCGACCCATTCGTATGCTTCAGTTCCACTATGATTCAAGTTGTGGACAGCAAACCCTAGAAAATCTTTCGTTCGCTATTCTATGGTAGATTTGTATGGATGGATCAATCTCAAAGAGTGGCTTATCAATGGAAAAGTCCTAATGCGCAAGATTTGGAGATGGGAGCGCACGAGGGGATCGAAATTGTACCCTAGCTTGGTGACGACTTCGCTACAACGGTGACAGGGTGGAGATTTTGTCGACGACGTGGACTTCCAACGGCGGAGGCACTTGGGAAGACAATGGCGATGACCAGGGGCCTCTGTTCGACATCTTAGGGTTTTGAGGGTATGACATTTGAGAGAATAGTTTCAAAAGTCGGGTCCGCCTCTATATATACCCATGGCTGTCACTGACACCAATTCTAACTTTTCGGTGTCACCGACTCCTGAACTGTCTGTTGACAGGGAAACTCGGTGTAACCGAGAATATGGAATCATTGGTACCGAGGTGAAAAACCCAGATCAACCCTAGGCATTTGGTGAGACCGAGATTTTTGTATTGGTTCCACCTAGATGCACTTGGGAGGTTTTAATGGCCAGTCCTTTGTCGATACAGAACTCCAAGTTCTCCTCACACAAAGAGATCGAAAAGTCCTTGTTCAAATTTTGTGATGCAACATGAATAGAATTTGAGACGAGAAAGGATAGATAGCTAGAGGGGGGTCCTATGCATTCTTGTCCATCCAATTGACAAAAATAAAAACAAAGTTCAAATAGCAATAATTGGATGTCCTCGAATGGATAAATAAATGCAGACCAACATCCTCACACAATAAGATGTCAAATCAAATAATGGGAAACATGCACATACATACTGGCATCTATCAAGCACTTTGGCGATGACGTAGTCATCTATATATATGAGTATATTGACTTAGGAGCCAAGTAAGAATACTTGATCATAGGTCTTACTCATCGTTTAAGCACTAGTGGGGTTACCACTTTTACATAAAGAATTTAATGTTGTCACATACTATGAGATGCTTTGGCTCAAGTCTTAGAGTAAAGCTCCCCCTTGATGTGACATCCCTCATAGGAGGGATAAACTGACCTTGGGTTTTGTTGATGAAGACTTCATGTAGATGAAGTAGTGGTGGATGTTCAAAGTTGACAAAGATGACCATGAGTTGGGAGAATCCTTGTTGTTTCCTTACACTTCTCACCTACATGGGTTAGTCCCAACAGACAAGAGACAAATACAAGGATATCTATGGACATGGAGTGCAAATCATACATAATGATGTCCATGGATTTGTTGATTACCTTGTCCCTTGGTTACCTTTGAGGGATGTGTGACTCCTTGAACTATTGCATAATGTTGATTTTGATTGCAACTAGTTATTGCCAATAATGTATATGAGTTAATTTCCTTGGCGGAGTCACCCCTCAAGAACTTGTCTAGTTCTTCTTCTTGGGGACCCACATAAAGTCGATGGGGATCCTTGGGGTTGAAGTGGCACTTATAGAAGTTGAGCTTGTATTAGCCTTGGGAGGCCACTTCACCAAAGCTGGGGATTCATCTTCACATGAGTCAATGTCCTCTTGAATCCTGTTCTTGCCCTTGAGCTTGGGTTCTTGTGGTGGAAGGTCATCTTGAGATTTTGTTCACTTGGGGAGAGTCTTTTCATACTTCTCCTTTTGAGGAACAACCTTGGGCTTGAGGTATTGACCTTCTTCCCATTCAACTTCATTAGCATTGAAGTAGCCAATGCCATGGTTCTTATGATATCCTCCGTTCTTGCATACAATTTCCTCAAATTGCTTACATCCGATAAGACTCTTGTAGATACCTTTCTCTATAATCACTTTGAAAAGTTCATTTTCTTGCTCAAGTGTAACTTGGCTAAGAGAAGTGTTAGTGGGATCAATAGAACTACTAGAAGCAATATCATTGGATTTATCATTTTTATTGCTACTAGTTGAAGAACCTTTCTTGCCTTTGTTACAAGTTTTCTTAGCCTTAACTTGTAGAATTAATGTAGACAAGAGAATATGTTTGGCTAGATAAGAGGTAGTCTTCTTTCGAAGATCGTCATTGATAGCTTTAAGGACTCATGCTCTTGCTCTAAATTGAGCTTCTCGAAGCGGAGCTTCTCATGTGTCCTTTCAAGCTCTCTATGATCTTGTAGAGTAGACTCGTGAGCTAACTTTAAAGTGTTTAATTATTGAGTTAGTCATACTAATTCCAACTTATCATCAGCGCATGAGATATCTTGACTAGAGTGATTACTAGCAAGTTCATCTTGACTAACATTACAGATTTGTCAAATAGCAAGTCATCATCTACTAACAACTCATCCTCATCATTATTGAAATCAAGATACTTGGGGTGTGATACCTTGGGGCCTTTAGCCATGAAGAAACATCCACTCCCTTCATTTGGTTAATCAAATATGTTGTAGGAGTCGGTTTTCACTAATGCAAGTCCGGCAACACCTTCATCTTGACTATAGTCGGAGTTGGAGTGACAGCTTCCCTCTCTCGAGTGGTTGTCGGAATTGGAGCCGAAAACTCATTCACCAACATGAGCTTGGTGTCTTCTTCCTGAGTAGCTCTTGTTGTACTTGTCCTTCTTCTCTGAGTCCCTACTTCTCCTTGAGGGTCTTCGTTCATAACGATCATCTCTACTCCTTCTCTCTCTTCGAGGTGACTCATCTCTTGAGCTTCATCTTTTTGGTGACTCTTCTTTCCTTTTGTAAGGAGTCGTGCACTCATTGGAGTAGTGTCCAGGCTTCTCACCATTGTAGAAGTTTTGGTCATGACCTGACGAACGCTTCTCTTCATATATTGAGTTGGAGTTTCGATCTTTGCCTCTATTCTTGTAGAACTTGTTGAATTTTTGACTATGAGGCTTATCTCTTAATTTATGACAAGGTTGTCGCTTGAAGTTGCGGGAGCATGACTTGTGGTTTTGTAAGCACCGCTAGACTTGTTGTGAAGGTCTTCCTTGTCCTTGAGTGTCATCTCATGAGCAACAATCCTTCCAATAACTTCCGAATGTTTGAGATCTTTGTAGTTGGGCATCATTTGGATCAATGTGCATATGGTGTCATATCTATCATCCAAAGCTCGGAGTATCTTCTTGATGATGAATTTGTTGGTCATTTCTTCGGTTACTAAGCCGGCAATCTCATTGGTGATGAGAGCTAGCCTAGAGTACATCTCAGCGACTCCTTACCATCCTTTATCTTGAACTTGTCAAGCTGACTTTGAAGAACATCCAACTTGGATTCTCTCACGGATTCGGTACCTTCATGCATATCAGCCAAAGTATCCCAAATCTCTTTTGCATTCTCAAGACGGCTGATTTTGTTGAATTCTTCGGCTTCACGATCCGGTTCCCTTCCATCCACAAAGAATCCACCTTGCAATCCAACACGAACAACAACCCAAAAGGCAGGGTTATGATCAAGGATATGCATTTTCATTTTGTGCTTCCAACTATCAAAATTTGTGCCATCAAAGTACGAACCTCTACAGTGATAATTTTCCTCGCTAGACGCCATACTCTCCTAGGCTGTGAAACCAATGTAATGGAGACCAAAGCTCGGATACCACTTGTAGGATCGAAAGTAGGTCCAGAGGGGGGGTGATTAGACTACTTGACCAACTAAAAATCTACCTTTTCCCAATTTTAAGTGTTGGCAGATTTTAGCATTCATAGCATGTCAAGCACACCCTACACATGCATGTCTACGAGTATAGTAGCGGAAAGTAAAGACAAGCATGAGTAGTAAAGGAAGGGTAGGAAGATCAAACACAATTTGGAGACACGAAGATTTTTCCTGTGGTTCTGATTGGTGGTGCTATCGTACGTCCACGTTTATGAAGTCTTCAACCCATGGAGGGTGCCGGTCGCGAGAGTCGACAGAGGGATCTACCCATGGAGGGTTCCATGAAGAAGCAACCTTGACTATACCATGATGGCCTACGTCCATGGAGGACTAGGCTAACTCGGGGTAGATCTTCACAAAGTAGGTGATCTCCTTGCCCTTACAAACTTCTTGGTTCACTCCACAACATGAAGTAGGAGGCTCCTGAGCGACACCTAACAAATATAGGAGGCACCACCCTCCAAAAGGTAATAAGCTCGATAATGCCGATGAACTCCTTGCTCTTGTGCTTCAAGATGATGGACTCCTCAACACTCAATCACTCTCTCATAGATTTGGCTTTGGTGGAAGAGCTTGATTGGATGGAAAGCAACTTGTGGAGGCTAGAGATCAAGATTCATATGGTTGGAATGGAATGGCATGATCTCAAAACATGAGTAGGTGGCTCTCTCTTAGAAAATCAGTTGGTATGAGTGGGGATCTGTTCTGAGTGCTTTTCTTGCGAGTGAGTGGTGGTGGAGGGGTATATATAGGCATCTCCAAAAATCCAACCGTTAACAAACTCGGTGACACCGATGTGTGAATCTCAGTGGTACTGAGTTTCTCCAAAGGTAGCAACTTTTGAATCTAGGTGAGACCGATATAGAAATCTTGGCGGTACCAATCAGGTGTCCAACGGTTAGAATCCAAATCTCGGTGACACCGATCCAAAAACTCGGAGGTTCCGATTTTGTGAATCGAGGTAATAGAAAGTTGGCAAGCTGAACTCGGTGGCACTGAAGTGTGATTGGTTGCACCGATGTGCTAGGGTTTGGCATGGGTTTGTCTAGGTTTTGAATCTCGGTGAGACCGAATAGGAATTGTTGGTCTTACCGATTTGAGAGGTAGGGTTCTAGACAGAGTATTTGTGGAAGAGTTGTGGGTGTTTTTGGTGACTATCACTTGTGCATGTTTGAGCATCTTGTTCACCAACAATACCTTAAACCTTTTAATAGTATTGGCTTTCCTATGGACTCAAAGTGATTTCTCACAAAGTAAAATGCAGAGTCCCCTTCCTTGAAGCTTTGCAAATCCATTTCTTTGTATCTTGGCGTTTCTCCATAATCCTTTTGCCATCCCTATCATTGAAATTTTCCTGAAATATACTTAGTTTAAACATTAGTTCAATGATCTATATGTTGTTATCAATTACCAAAACCACCAAGGGAGGAAATGTGCTTTCAGCACAAAATATGCAATCGTGTGTTGTAAAGCTGATAATCACACATGCCGTTCTTCAAACAATTGTGTTTAAAATATGACACCATGGCACACGGTTTATTTGGTATGACTGTGTGCATTGTAATTTATTACATAATAGCTTATTTTCATTAATTTATTATTCGAATTGGAAACATCAAAAAATTAAATATGAAATGTCGATTTCATATCCATGAATACATACCCTAATTTCAATGGTTCGACAACCAATTCATACATCAAAAGCTCAGTACATGTTCGATGGTTACATAGTTCGGCAGAAGATTAAATATGATGAACCACAATATATAGTACTAGAGGCGGTAAAGGCGGAGAGAGAATTGTAAATCCTTTTGGATGTCGATGGTGTTGAAAAAGCGGAATACCCATAATGTGCCCTCCTCCATGGCAAAGGTGCGCACAAGTTTTTTCCAACCCCTTGTGATGATCGCTCGTTCATCCTTCATCGCCTCTACAAAGACTTGTAGACCATTATCATGGTAGCATGAATTATATACTATAAGTTTCGTTGCCTCCACTCCGGTCAGGTAGTTTTCAAGGTAATCTTGAGTAAATTCCTTTGGAAACCACTGAAAAGTGACAACTTTCAGGTATTCATGTCTAATAGAGTAACTTGTTCTGGGCAGGAAAAGAAGTCATAAGATTACTTGCCATCCTAAAGTTCACTGATGTCTTGGATAAAGTGTGAATAAAGAGTTTAATTCCAATCATCTATCTCTTCTGCTTAACAATTTTTCTTAGTTTCCTCACTTGATGCTTGTTCATGTTTATCTCATTGCCGCATAGGCAAAGGGGGTCGAAGCGTGGATCGGTACCGCTGACATATGTACCTACAAGCAAAAAATAAATGTCAGAACCTAAGTTGCAATTGCACAAATGATGTAAAATACTATAAGACAATGGGATGTGACTAACCTCAATGGTAAACAACAATATCACGCATTGTATCCCTACATAAGTATATAGAAAGGCGTGTTAAATACATAAGGGTTAACATTCACCAAAAAGAACAAATGTTAATTAAAAAACAATATCTATGGTGATATTCTCATTACAAGGAGTAGCATGGTAGCTAAGGGTCAGATGAAAAGTAGTGGATATAAATAATTGTTCACTACAACAGGCTTAATAGCAATCTAGCATAGGCATTATCAGACTGTAACTGGTATTGATGAAATTAAACTGGATAGTTCATACTTGAACAATAGTGCGCATTACTAAAATAAACAACAAACGTGTTAAGTACAAAGTACAGACAACCTAACATAGTCATTAAAACTTGTACTGGTGAAACTGAAATTGACATGGTTAAACATCATGAGCCAGGTGTTGCTAGAGTAGAAAATGACCCAGTTGTCTAGAAAAAGGTAGGAAAAAAGTCCAAGATATGTTAGGTGTGTTTGCTACAACATGGTTAACACATCAACCATAGAAAACATATCCATTACAACTGGTATTGGTACAATTGATCTGGATTGTTCATAATTGGTAATTCTCGAGGGGTAGTTGCTGGGGCACTTCATCTCGGCCAGATCCTGCCCAAAGTCGGTGCCGAGGTGTTGCTGCGGGTCGAAGAGTGGATTAGTACCGTTAACATAAGTACCTACAAGCAACAAGTAAATGTTATAAGTTGAACTACAATTGCACAAATGATGTAAAATACTATAAGATATTACGATGTGACTAACCTCGGCGGTAAACAACATCACCGTGCATTGTGACCCCGTGTATGTACATGGAAAAGCACGTCAACTATAACTACAACAAGGTTAACATCCACTAAAAAGATCTAATGGTAATTGAAGGATAGCATCTCCAGTGATATCTTCATTGTGAAGAGTAGCATGGTACCGAATGGACACCGTAAAAAAGGATATAATTGTTCACTACAGCAGGCTTAACAACAACATTGTAAGTTTGTAACTGGTATTGGTGAAATTGAACTAGAAAATTCATTCTTAAAAAACATAGTGTGCATAACTGAAATAAACTACGGACGTGTTAACTACAGCGTGCATACAACCTAACATGGCAATTAAAACTAGTACTAGTGAAACTGAAATTGACACAATTAAACATTGCAACTGGCATTGGTCAAATTGAGCTAGATAATTCGTACTTGGTAATTCCCGAGGGGTAGTTGCTTGGGCATTTCATCTCGACTAGAGCCTGTCCAAAGTCAGTGGCGATGTCTCCTGTGGGTCGAAGCGTGGATCAGTATCGCTAACATATGTACATGCACAAGCAACAATTAAACGTTAGAAGCATGGGGCACTTCATCCTGGCTAGAGCCTGCACCAAGTTGGCAGCGTCGGTGACAAGGTGTTCCTCCGGGTCAACACGCACAATGGCCACTGCGCCATCAACCACCCTAAGCTCCTCGACCTCTCCATGATAAGTGGTTGGGCTTATGCGGAGATGCTTAGCGATAGGGGGTGGGGATGTGCAGGCATGAGGGTGGTCCGCATGCTCCATCTGAGCAATCGGGTCGGAGTGGTGATGGAGATCAGTGATTACCTCACTAGATCGAAGAGCAAGGATGGGGCAGAACATAGATTTGTTGCGGCGGTGGCAGTTTGGGCTGCAGAGAGAGGGGGATAGGGGGTAAACGTGATGGGTGGGTATGGGGTGGGAGGAATAACTACTCAAAACACGCGCCTGTTGAAAATACGCTGTGAAAATCGAACCTTACATGATGAGGATATGTACCTAGGATAGGGTCCTAGGCCAGACCTACATACCCTACCTAAGGGCACTATATTGGAGGACTTAAAGATCAAAAGAGAGGTTCCGATTGGATTCTTCATGATGTTCAAGTCACTCGACAATAGTCCACTCGGCATCTTCTCCCTCCACTCGACAATCACCTGTCACTTGGAAGACCTCACTTTCAATCGATGCCAGAAGACCAAAAGCCGCTCTTGGGAGGCCAACGGGCAGACGTTAAGCTAGTTGTCATTAGTAGAAATTATGATGTACGTTACCAGTAACGCTCGTCTTTATACCCACGATCGGACCCTTGGATGCCTCGCACTTATGAGGGGCACCGTACTCTATATAAGCCGCCCCTCCCCTCTAGCACAAGGGTTCACAACCTCTGTAACTCATACTCTCCACATGACAAAAGCTCCCGAGCACTAAGACGTAGGGCTGTTACCTCCACGAGAGGGGCTTGAACTGATACATCCGTGTGTACATCCTCGCCATAGGTAGGACTCTGCCCTCTCCTTTCGTACCCCTATCTTCTACTGTCATACTCGTCCCATGACAGTTGGCGCCCATCGTGGGGCAGGTGTCTAAGCGACTTCCGGTGAGGTTGCATTTCCCCCCTTCGTCATGTCTTTCGGTGGTGTTTTCTCCTTGGGCCACAAGATCCATTTCGGAGTGCTCACCTTCATCGCCGACGATTCAGCATGGCTCCCGGAAGCACCTCTCGATGTTGAGGCGCTCCCAGTCCGTAGGGCCATGCACTTCCATGCGAGTTCCTATGGTGTACTTTTGCGGCAGCCGTCAACCCCGTACTCTTCGGCTCTCTGCACTGTTCGCCATTGCAAGTGATCTGGTCGCTCACGGCTCCAGCACTGGGTGAGGCATGCAGGGGCCCGCCAAGTTTCGTCTCCGCAGATTGCGGTGATCGAACCCGCAAAATCACTTCACGATGTGTTCGAGTCGGACTCCGATCAGTCTGATGTTCCCTCCGAGTGCGAGAGCTGCGATCCTGCAACGGAGGTTCTTATGGCTGGTTCTCACCAGAGCCCGCCGCCAGGCTTCGGCCACGACAGACGTGAGACTTGTGGACCATCGAATGAGCAGCCGCGCCGAGATGAGGAGGTCCTCCATACTCCCATTGTCAAAGCAACCGCTGAGGCTGAGGCCATGGAGGCCGCACGCATTCAGCTCGAAGAGCTCCAGAGAGAGCTCGACGAGCGTGCTCGCCAACTTCCACCAGCTCCTAGTCGATGGTAGCGACAGCTGTTTCCAAGTGGTTCACAGAATAATGTTTAGGTATACCATACTCCAGTCTTAAATGTTGTAGCAGTGGCTAGGATAGCAGATTCCATTCAGCCGTCGCAATCAAAGGCTGGCAGAGGTTTGTTGTAGATTAGAGCATTGCCTGATGCAGCACAACATCAGAATTCAGTTGTTTCACAGTCGCACAATAGGATTCACATTAATTCACCAAGAGCAGAGACTGTTCAGTCGGCACACAGTCCTGGTTTGCCTTTGCGTCATAGGGGCGAAGGTTTCCATGAGGATCAGTACAGAGATCAGTTTCACCGTGATGACCACCGTTGAGTGCCCACTCCTTCGCAGGGTGTTCCACACGTGCCCCGTCACTAGGACGAAAGGCGCTCGTTTGGCGATGAGCGGAATGCAGGGTTCGATGCTCGAGACCTACTCACTCGGAGGCGAATCGACAGGGGCAGAGCCCACATGGATGGGTATGATAGAGATTTCCCGAGTGGCAGCACTGCTGTTATTTCTAGCCTTGAGTACTTTAGCAGGGCTATTCGTTCTGCAGAGATTCCCCCCAACTTCAGGTTGGCGGCTGGGATAGGCATGTTTTCTGGCAAGTCAAAGCCAGAGACATGGTTGGATAATTACCGAGTGGCTGTTCAGATTGGTGGTGGTAACGACAACATTGCAATAAAACACTTGTCCTTGATGTTAGATGGTTCGCCTCGTGCATGGCTGAATTGCTTGGCTCCTTCTAGCATCCACTGCTGGGAGGATCTTGCTCGAGTGTTCATTAGAACGTTCGAGGGCACTTGCAAGCGTCCTGCCGGTTTGATTGATTTGCAACATTGTGTTCAGAAGCCCAACGAGTCTTTGATAGATTACATTCAGCGCTGGTCCACTTCACATCATATAGTGGAGAATGTTTCTGAGCATCATGTTGTTTGTGCTTTCAAGGCTGGAGTGAAGTACAGAGAGCTTTACTTGAAGTTTGGGCGAACAGGTGATATTTCTCTGAGTAAGATGATGGAAATCGCCACTCGGTACGCCAATGGCGAAGAAGAAGACCGCCTCCATAGAGGCAAAGGAAAAGCAGTCGACAACAATGTTGGCGGTAATTCTAGTCAAAGCAGAAGCGGAAGGTTGATGGCCCTGTTTAGGAAGAGGTGGCCAATCTGGCGGCCCAAGGAAAAAAACAAGGGGAAGTCCAAGGGATAGTTCAACCCCAAGAAAGGGGAAAATCATCCAGGAACTGATGTTATGGATTTACCGTGTGTAATCCACACGAGGAAAGATGAAGAAGACAATCTGATATTGCCCAAGCATACCACTCGACAATGCCGTCTATTGATCAAGCAATTCAAGGAGGCCCCATCGAGTGAGAAAACCCCTGAAAAGGATGATGATGAATACAAAGAAACTTTTTCCGATGTCAATGCTACGCTGATGATTTTTGCTGATGTTGAAAGCAAGAGTCGAATTAAGGTGATAAACAGAGAAGTCAACATGGCCGTGCCTACAACTCCCACCTACCTCAAGTGGTCTCAGACTACCATCACATTTGATCAGTCGGATCATCTTGCTCATGTGGCCACTCCCGTTCGTCAGGCTTTGGTGGTTGATCCCATTGTGGGAGGCACTCGACTTCGCAAGGTCCTCATGGATTGTGGAAGCGGTTTGAACATTCTGTATGCGAATACCCTTAAAGGGATGGGCATTATGATGTCCCGACTCAGTGAGAGCAACATGCAGTTCCACGGAGTCATCCCAGGGAAGAAGGCCAAGTCACTCGGCCAAACTGCATTGGATATGACATTCGGGACGGATAAAAAATTTCACAATGAGAAATGGACATTTGAAGTCGTGGACTTACAAAGCACGTACCATGCCATTCTTGGTGGAGTAGCTTATGCTCGTTTCATGGCCCATCCATGTTACGTGTATCTCAAACTGAAGATGCCTGGGCCCAAGGGTGTGATCACAGTCACTGGCTATCAATAGAGGGCTGAGGAGTGCCACCAGCAGGGCTCCAAAATTGTCGATCATCAGATGGCTATGGTCGAGCTAGAAGAGTACAAGAAGAGCACTAACCCTGCTAAGTTGCTGCATGCTAAGAAGCCTGCTTCTAAGTCAACTTTTCAGTCGACAGGAGAAGTGAAAAAGGTGCACATCCACCAGACAGATTCGACTGCTGCCCCAACCAACACATCGTCAACAGTCGACAACAAATAGGAAGCCGAGTTCATCCAGTTCCTCCGTGAGAACTGGGACATCTTTGCATGGAAGCCTGCTGACATGACTTGGGTTCCCAGGGAGCTTGCTGAGCACCGACTAAGAGTTGATCCAAAGACCAAGCCAGTTAAAGAACATTTGCGTCGGTCTGCAACAGAGAAGCGTAAAGCAATCGGCAAAGAGGGGGCTCATCTCTTGCAAGCCAAGTTCATTCGGGAGATTTACCACTCCGAGTGGCTCTCGAATGTTGTCAAGGTTCCCAAGAAGGACAAGTCACTCCGCATGTGTATTGACTTCAAGCATATCAATCGGGTGTGCCAAAAGATCATTTCCTGCTCCCTCACATCGATCAGATTGTTGACTCGACTACGGGGTGCGAGCGTTTATCGTTTCTAGATGCATACTCCGGTTACCATCAGAACCGTCTGTTTGGTCCGGATGAAATAAAAACAGCCTTCATCACACATTCAGGTGTTTTTGCTATATCACCATGCCATTTGGTTTGAAGAATGCTAGTGCTAATTTCATGCGCATGATTCAGAAGTGTTTACTCGACCAGATTCATCGGAATGTTGAAGCGTACATGGACGATATTGTTGTCAAGTCCCACAAAGGTTCTGACCTGCTGGCTGATTTGGCTGAGACTTTTGCCAATCTGAGGAGGTATGATATCAAACTAAATCCGGCTAAGTGTACTTTTGGTGTCCCCGGCGGAAACTTGCTCGGTTTTCTCATTTCCGAATGAGGGATCGACGTTAACCTTGAGAAAATCAGCTCCATTACCCGAATGAAGAGTCCCATGCGAGTGCACGATGTTTAGAAGGTCATAGGTTGCTTGGCATCATTGAGTCGATTCATTTCTCATCTCAGTGAGAAGGCATTGCCTTTGTACCGACTGATGAAGAAGTCTGACACATTTGAGTGGACTCCAGAAGCTAAAGCAGCGTTTGTCGAGCTCCAAGCCCTGCTTTCCACCCAGCTGGTGCTTGCAGCTTCGCGCAGCAAAGAGCCTTTGCTCCTGTACATCGTGGCCACTAATCAAGTCGTTAGTACAGTTTTGAATGTCGAGCGGGAAGAGGAAGGTAACGCCTACAAAGTCCAACACCCAGCCTACTACATTTCTGAAGTGTTAACTCCTTCGAGGCAAAGGTACCCGCATTACCAGAAGCTTGTCTATGGCATCTATCTGTCAGCGAAGAAGGTATCACATTATTTTCAAGACCCCTCGATTTTAGTCTTTAGTGATGCTCCATTATCTGATATCCTCAACAATCGAGACGCGACTGGACAAGTGGCTAAATGGGCGATTGAAATCCTATACTTTGACACCAAGTTCGAAGCCAAGCAAGTGATCAAGTCTCAGGCACTTGCCGATTTCATGTCCGAGTGGATTGAACAGCAGCAACCAATCCAGATCCTCTTGGCACACTGGACCATGTTCTTTGATGGCTCTAAAATGTTGAATAGGTCTGGTGCTGGTGTTGTTTTGGTGTCCCCAAAAGGCGACAAACTTAGTTATGTCCTGCAGATTCACTTTGATTCCTCCAACAATGAAGCTGAATATGTAGCACTTTTGTACGGGTTGCGCATGGCTATCACACTCGGTGTAAAGCGCTTCATGGTCTATGGCGACTTAGATTTGGTGGTCAATAAAGTGGTGAAAGAGTGGGATGTTCGGTACCTCGCTATGACTGGATACTTCAATGCTGTTAGAAAGCTCGAGAAGAAGTTTGAAAGTCTGGAACTCCATCATGTTCCCCGAGTGAAGAATCAAGCGACCGATGAGTTGACAAAGATTGGGTCCACTCAACGACTTGTCCCCAATAATGTATTCTTGGAGCATCTTCACACTCCTTTGGTGCAGGAGGATCCCTTCACCGAAGAGCCCCCGCAAGCTATGAGCCCCTCTGATTCGACTGAAGTTGATATCCCTGCAGTTATTGATTTGGTCATGGAGGTTTTGGTCATCATTGCAGACTGGACAGTGCCTTATATTGCATATATTCGGAGGCAAGAACTCCCTGAAGATGAGACTGAAGCCCGACAGATCATGCGCAGATCCAAAGCTTTTACTGTGATGGATGATTAGCTATATAGAGAAAGCATAACTGGTGTGACGTAGCGATGCATTTGCCCTGAAGAAGGTCGAATGATCCTGGAAGAAATTCACTCGGGAACTTGCGATCATCATGAGTCCTCCCGGAAAATTGTCGCTAAAGCATATCGAGCGGGTTTCTTCTGGCCACGTGCCAATGAGATGGCCAAGGACATTGTAGATCATTGTGAAGGATGCCAGTTCTACGCAAACTTGTTTCACAAACCTACGTCTGCTCTGAAGACCATTCCCCTCGCTTGGCCATTCACTGTCTGGGGTCTAGATATGGTTGGTCCCTTTCGGACTGGACAGAGTGGATTTGCTTGTTGCAGTCGACAAGTTTGGGAAGTGGATTGAGGCCAAACCAATAAAGAAATTGAACTCTCGTACTACAGTCAAATTCATGAGAGAGATAATTTACCAGTATGGAGTTCCCCATAGCATCATCACAGATAATGGATCAAACTTTGACTCGGAAGAGTTTAGACACTTCTGCTTCTCCCAAGGCACTCAGCTGGATTATGCCTCCGTTGCACACCCCCAAACCAATGGTCAAGCTGAGCGAGCTAATGGTCTCATCTTGCAAGGTCTGAAGCCTCGTCTCATGCGAGCTTTAGAACATGCTGCCAGAGCTTGGGTGTTTGAGTTGCCATCTGTTTTATGGGACTTGAGAACTATTCCTAATCGGTCGACTAGACGAACTCCTTTTTTCCTGGTCTACAGAGCCAAAGTCGTCCTGCCGAGTGACTTATTTCATAATTCTCCCAGAGTGGATCTTTATGCCGAAGCTAAAGCTGAGCAAGCAAGACAGGATGGCATAGATCTCCTAGAAGAGGAATGAGAGATGGCTTTGATTTGGACAACTATCTACCAGCAAGATCTGTGATGCTTCCATGCGAAACACGTCAAGAGTCGATCATTTCATGAGGGTGATTTGGTGCTGCGAGTGGATCAACATCGACCCCACAAGCTCACTCCAGCGAGGGAAGGTCCTGTTGTCATCACCAAGGTGTTAAACATTGTAGCTTATCATCTCTACAACCTCAAGAAGAAGATTGATGAGCCACGATCCAGAAATGCGGATCTGCTCTGGCGTTTCTATACCTAAAGACATAGTTGTGTTAATGTAATAAGAGTATTGCAAAAAATGTCATTTATACAAGTATGGCTTCCGCAGTCTGTTGTCGATTCTGATCGCACAATTTCATGCTTGGGAACACTTCGAGTGTCGAGCAACCCTCACACTCGGGGGCTTAGATGCGAACATGCTTTCGCCCAAGTTAAAAACCCGGCTGAGTGGATACCAGTCAATTCACTCGGTGACTTAGCTGTGAACCAGCCTTCGTCTAAGTTCGAAACTTCTCCAAGTGTCGAGCAACCCTCACACTTGGGGGCTTAGCTGCGAACATGCTTTCGCCCAAGTTAACAACCCAGCTAAGTGGATACTAGTCCATTCACTCGGTGACTTAGCTGCGAACCAGTCTTCGTCTAAGTTCGAAACTTCTCCGAGTGTCGAGCAACCCTCACACTCGGGGGCTTAGCTGCGAACATGCTTTCACCTAAGTTAAAAACCAGGCCGAGTGGATAGCAGTCCATTCACTTGTTGACTTAGTTGCGAACTAGTCTTCGTCTAAGTTTGAAACTTCTTCGAGTGTTGAGCAATCCTCACACTCGGGGGCTTAGCTGCGAACATGCTTTCGCCAAAGTTAAAAACCCTGCCAAGTGGATAGCAGTCCATTCACTCGGTGACTTAGCTACAAACCAGCCTTCGTCTAAATTCGAAACTTCTCCGAGTGTTCAGCAATCCTCACACTCGGGGGCTTAGCTGCGAACATGCTTTTGCCTAAGTTAAAAACCCTGCCGAGTTGATAGCAGTTCAATCACTTGGTGACTTAGCTGCGAACCAGTCTTCGTCTAAGTTCGAAACTTCTCCAAGTGTTGGGAAATCCTCACACTTGGCGGCTTAGCTAGGAACCATCTTTCGCCTAAGCTAAAAATAAATTCCGAGTGGCTTATGATCTATTCACTCAGAAACTTAGCTATGAACCCATGTTCGTCTAAGTTCAAAACTTTTACGAGTGTTGAGCAATCCTCAGACTCGGGGTCTTAGCTGCGAACCAACTTTCTCCTAAGTTAAGAAAATCAGTCGAGCAAGCGATTGAAGCCAAGATAAGATAAATTCAAAGATTTCAGCGCGGATAAAGGTTTTGTGCACAAGCAAAGGTGCTCAGGCTTAAGGCCCAAATGAAGTTTTATGACCAATACATTTTCGCTCGGCATTCCAAGGCAAATAAAGTTTTTCATTGTAAATAAAGTTTTTTCATGCACGCGATGGACTTGCTGGCTCGACGAAGGTGTCTAAGTCAATGCCATCTGCAATCCTAGTGGCAGCATCAATGAAGGTCTCCATGGAATCTCCAAATTGAAACTTCTTCATGTTCATCACTTGGAGGTCCTTCAACTTGTCCTCCCTGGCTTCCTTGCAATGGACTCTGACAAGGGAGAGCGCCACATCGGCTCCGCAGCGGGCAGCTGACTTCTTCCAAGCTTACACTCGGTTAGGGATAGCACTGAGACAAGCCATCATGGATGCAAGGTCAGTTTGAAGGGTGTCTTCAGGCCACAGTTCTTTGTCGATCTTCTCCAGCACAACCTTCAGTCGGACGTTGTATGCTTGAATGCCTTGGAGTCGAACATTGAGTCGGAACATGTTCATGGCCACAACACCTCCAACATGCAACTTAGTGGAATCTAGATTGGGCTCGATTTCTTCGGTCTCTTTTTCAAAGTCTTGGCAGAATTCTATACGGAAGAAGGAATGGGAAGATGATTAAATTTCTAGTTTGTGGGGATTGAGTAAATTCATTCGACAAGGATAGTTACCATCGAGCATGATGAAGATCTTCCTTGCGAATTCACCCAAGTGCTTCTCTAGGCCATTGCTCCTCTTGGCTAGCTGTTCTGACTTCTTGATGAGTTCACTCCGTTCCAGTTTCAGTTTGGAGTTTTCCTCCTCTATCTTCTTGGCGGCAGCCAACTTCTTCTGGGCGGCATCCGTTTTCTCCCTCGCCGCCTTTTGGGCATCAGCAAGCGCCTTGTCCTTATCCTCCAGTGCCTTCTTCATGGTATCTAAAGAAATAGCATTGTTGAGTCACGCTTGGAGTCGACAATTTTTATCACATACGTCTGTTCGAGTGAGAGCACTCGGTTCAAAGGATGGAAAGTGGGAATAATAATGCATGGGGTCAACAAATATTACCTCCCAGAGTCGTCAGCTCGGTCTGCGCACATTCCAGGCTGTTCTTGGAGACCTCCAGATCCAATCAAAGCTGGTTTCTTTCCTCCTCCAAGTCCTTGTACTAGGTGCCAAGTTCACAAGCTCTCTGAAATCAACAAAAATAAACAATTCGGTCGACACGAAAGTTCCTTCACTCCCGAGTGGAAAGGGTCGAATGAAGGGCGGCCCACTGCCCCACCCCACACTCCTGAAATAGCGTCATATCATGGTTCATGAAATTATGTCCATGAAACCTGCGTCATATCATGGTTGATGGAAATGATATCCATGAAACCTACAAGGTAGCTTCGGAGTGGTACGGCTAAAGCGAAAAGTTCACTCGACATGTTGAGTGGCAAGCGTACTCCGCGTACGGTAGAGAACCCTGAGTTCAAGTTCTTAAGACTACTGCTCATCGTCAACAATCAACAGTAGTCTCGGGGACTACACCTAGTGGGCGCACTCAGCGTGCCCCCAGTGGTTCCTAAATCACTCGACAAGGTCTACCATGTCTAAGCATAAAATGTTCTCTATCAAACCCCTACCAATGCAAGCACTCGACGATGGTCTCGGGGACTACACCTAGTGGGTGCACTCAGCGTGCCCCCACTGGATTTGTTAGCACTCGGTCTTTTGAGTAGCAAAAAAACGTGCGCAAGCATATGAACGTCGTCTCTTTTCAGCCCCCCGCCAGTGCAAGCACTCGACGATGTTCTCGGGGACTACACCTAGTGGGTGCACTCAGCGTGCCCCCACTTAACATTCTATCAATTGATCTGTCGAGTAGATACTAAAACAATTCTAAGACCCATGCCGATGTCTTCACCATTCGACAGCGGTCTCGAGGACTACACCCAGTGGGTGCACTCAGCGTGCCCCCACTGGAATGAAACCTACTCAACTAAGACCTGATCTATTCGAGTGGAGAACCTACAAGTATTCTACAAAAGGAAAACACCCACTGGGTGTACAATCAAGAAAGACAGGAATTCAATCGGAAATGCACTTACAATCGCACTTACTCGGACGTTGGTACGAAGCGCTGTGCTGGCATAATAAGCCAGCTTGCTGGCCTCTTATGCCTCCTTCGTACGCATCATTATTTGCTCCGCCTGGATCATGGCTTCCTTCGCAACTCCGGTCTAATCTTTCGGGACGTGGTGCAGAGGAAAGGCAGTCATTGGCTGAGTTGATGCTGTGACTAGAGTAGTTGAGGTAGTCTTGGGTGGTCCGATTGGAGTCGACGCCACTATGGTTGAAGCAACTGGTGGAGCACTCGACAACGGAACCGTGGGCTCGGTTCTGGCTCGGGACGAGTCGCCTATCCCCTGGGATGATGCAACAGTCGACCGTTGAGGCGTGTGTGCCGATGGTGTTCTTCGGGCACGTACGCGTGAGGTGCCTAAGGTCACAACTTCACCCCCGTACCCCGAGGAAGTTCTTCATCGTCCTCCAATTGAATGATCTCTGCAAGCGTCAATCGACAACATTAGCTTATACATTCGGCGAATCATTTTCAAGAATCAGAGCTGAACAATTTTTTTTACCTCGTTGGGAAGTCACCGCGTCGGCGCTTTCCACGCCATTTGATCCTCTTCGTCCCATGGAGGAGACGTCACTGAGGTAGTGGCACTGGTAGACAGAGTTCCACTCGGTCAGCAAGAATTTGAAGTCACATTCGATAGTGAAAGATGAAAGCAAACACTTATGTCGAGACGATGGGCACAATGATGTTCATGCGGGGCAAAGCTTTACGAGGTTTAGGCGCGTTGGGCTTGGATGCTTTGCGGCCCATTCACTCGACTCAGTGGTCGAGGTTCGGTCCCTCTTCATGGTCTTTTCACTCGATGCCAGGGCCTTGCCTAGGGCAGTCGCAGGGTCCTGACGCAGCTTAGAGCGATGCTCCGTGCGTGGGGGAGACTGGACTTCCTCCCGTCCTCGTTAGAGTATTCATTGTCATCTTCGCTGTCGTCGGCGTTGTCGGCGTCCACGCTGCCGCGCTCGCTCTCCCCGCCATCTTCAGGCTAGTTCCCGTTGGGCACGGGCGAGTGCATGTGTGTCCACTCCTGCAAGATTCAAACAATGAAGTCGGTCGACGTATCAACCAATCCCTCGACAAGATAATATGACAGTCGACAAGATAAAGTTTACCAGATTCTTCGGCAGATTCTCAGTAGAGTAAGGTTGGATCCTCTTGGCTCCCAGGGGTTATCGCAAGCTCCGGTAATGCTTTGAAGCCACTGCTCGATTATTTTCTATGAAACCTCTTCCGGGTGTGTCCGGGTCGAGTCCTTAGGGCCTGCGTAATGCCACATAATGTGGTCCCTTGACTGAAGCGGCTAGATCTATCGGCTAAGGAACGTCTCCAGGAGATCCATACCAGTCACTCCACCAGGATCACCACTTGGATTTTCTCCCGATCCGACACTTTCAAGGATTTGGGAACGGCAGGACGATCTAATGTGAAAGGGGAAGACCAGCCGACATATTGGGAGAAGCTATATCCTTGGAGTAAAACCATGTCGACTGCCAACCCCTAATAGATTCTGGGAAGGTCATAGAAGGAAAAGAACTCATAGCTCTCTTCTGGATTCCCAAGCCGCCACACAGTTGGAAGACATGGGTTTTACCATCCTCGGGATTGGCCTTTTTGACTGACTGAGATCTGATGGTGTTAATATGTTTGAACAGACCGGAGTGGGGAGAACAACCCAGGAAGCACTCACACAAAGTGATGAAAGCAGAAAGATAGGAAATAGTATTCATAGGAAAATGGTGGAGTTGGGCTTCGAAGAAGTTCAGAAACCCTCGGAAGAATGGATGGGGGGCATGGATAAACCTCTCTTGACGTGGGTGAGGAGGAGGACCTGCTCTCCCTCGCACGGCTCCAGCTCGAGCTCCCCCTCCGACAGCCTCCATGAACCTTCCTCCATGAGCCCGTCGACGACGAGATTCTCGACGTCCGCGGTGGTGACCTTCGACAGGAGAAAATCCCCCTGGATCCACCCCGACGGCGCGGTGAACCGCGCGGTCGATGGCTTCTTGGCCTTTCCCTTTGCAGCACCCTTCTTGGGGCGCTCCAACTTCTCCGTCTTCCCTCCATCATCGCGGCAGTGGTGTTCGTCGGGGCGAAGCAGGGCGGTGCGGTGGAAGCAGGGGAGGCCGAGGAAGAGAGAAGATTTGGGGGAGAATACTGTTCAGACTGCGATGCGACGGGATTTATACTTCGTCGAGTATCTCGCTAACTCATGGAACCGCAGGATCCATGCATATCTCGATCGCAAACACCACATAGTACGTGGCAAAATGAGCGGTGTGTGAATCGAGGCATCGTGCCCCCACTTGCTCCAGTCATGGTGTCATCATCGCAGACGCATGCGCTTCCCAAATTTTTGAAGCCCGCAAAATCCAGGCCTGGCAGAGCGGCCCATCACGTCTAAAGATCCCTTCATGTCATTCAGAACAGAATTGACATTGAGAATTCACTTGGACACTTTCAAGAAAAATCGATCTAGGCGAATGACAAAGATTTCAATCAACACAAATTTCGTTAAAGCCTTGAAGTTCATTTGGAAGTTTGGTGCCCTTTTCAGAACTGGCATCGATCCCCTTTTATCACTCGACCTGTGATCCATTCGGGGGATAATGACAAGGATATGTACCTAGGGTAGGGTCCTAGGCCAGACCTACATACCCTAACTAAGGGCACTATATTGGAGGACTTAAAGATCACAAGAGAGGTTCCGATTGGATTCTTCATGATGTTCAAGTTACTCGACAATTAGTCCACTCGACATCTTCGCCCTCCACTCGATAGTCACCTGTCACTCAGAAGACCTCGCTTTCAGTCGATGCCAGAAGACCAGAAGCCGCTCCTGGGAGGTCAATGGGCAGGCGTTAAGCCAGTCGCCATTAGTAGCAATTATGATGTACGTTACCAGTAATGCTCGTCTTTATACCCACGATCGGACCCTTGGATGCCTTGCACTTATGAGGCGCAATTTACTCTATATAAGCCGCCCCTCCCCTCTGGCACAAGGGTTTGCATCCTCTATAACTCATACTCTCCACACGACAAAAGCTCCCGAGCACTGAGACATAGGGCTGTTACCTCCACGAGAGGGGTCTGAACTCATACATATGTGTGTACATCCTCGCCGTAGCTAGAACTTTGCCCTCTCCTTTCGTACCCCTATCTTCTACTGTCAGACTCGTTCCCACAATATTATGCGGGGGAACACACAACACAGACAAAGCGTGTCAAATACCAATGTGCGAGAAAATAGAAAATTGGTCATCCCGCATCAGAAAAATTGTACACTCGATGAACGTACTTGAATTTGCAGATCATAATTTGCTCTAAAAACTACTAGTAGGGGTAAGTACTAGTACTTGGATGCTCATAATGAATTAAACAAATGTTCGAGTGACACACATGCAAACTACTTCTCCGATGCTGGCGAGATGCCCTGCTATTGGCCTTCCCACACCATGCTTGGATCTCCAACCAGCTCTCGTCAATGGCTTTGGTAGCTGCCACCTCGATCCCTATGGTAGGTGGAGGCATCGAGCCATGCTGGCCAGAGGTCATTGTTCTCCTTCCCGGCCATGCTGGCGGCAACCCACCGTGCCTGGATCTCTGCCCATCTCTCCTCAGCAGCGCGTGCGGCTGCTTCTTTCTTGGCGCTGATGGACTCTCTTTTCTTGCGTGTCTTTTCCTTTTTCCACTCGGCCCATTTGGCTTTGGCCTCCCGTCATCCTTCGCCCATTTTGGCGTAGGCAGCTTCATAGTCTGCCCACATTGTTGTGTGATCACGGGCGGCGAAGAACTTGGTGTGGTAATCGCATCCTTACCAGTTACTATGCGGTCACGGGTTGCGATGATCTCAACACGATGGCATGCCATCACTTCCTTACGATTTAGCGTGAAATGCGGTGGCACGATTAGCGCATGGAGATATCTTTGGGACCTCACTGGAAAATGATATAGGACTCCATAGTGATATATACAATGCCGCAGTCTGCGCTCTGGCTACTTAATTTTCATGGCGCGCACTGGCTGTGCTTGCAAGCATGCATGTTTCCAGAGCAGGCATAGTCATTGAGAACTTGCATGATCGTCGAGAACCTGAGCTGTCAATGTTGCGTGCTGCCAGACGCGCTGTCTCGTAGACAGACCAAGAGTGGTCACGTTGCCATGGCAATGCAAATAACTGCGGGGTGGCAAAGCTCTAGCATGCACAACTCGACATTAAAAGAGAGATCGCACACATACCACAAGCCTTCTCTCTCTCTCTCTCTGTCTCTCTCTGTCTCTCTCTCTCTCGTGCCATCCAATGTTTTACGAACAGTTCATTGTAAGAAAATGTTTGCGATTAAAACTGTATTTTTTGGAAACCTGACAGTATTAGATAGGACATGCTACCTTGCCTAGTGTTGAAATATTACCACAACAAAATGGTATCGTATAACGACATCACATTAGGTATCATGTTTTTCACGCAAGTTTTCCATTTTCTAGAGTTAAGAAATCAATAAACAACCCATTTGTGGCTGCCTCTGCCCACAAATATCATTTTAATTTCTATTAATTTCATGTAAAATACATGAAATGTTATTTGATACCACAATTATGATTTTTAGAACATTTTTTACATTTTTCATGTATACATTGTCTAAAATTGAATTATAAGCATAAAAGGCATATAAAACTGCACATAAAAGTCTAAATATAGTGAACGAGCCCGAAAAATGTCAAATTTGGACACAGTGCATTGTAGTGGGTATGCTGATCGTAGGAAATAAATCAAGGAGAAAGGACAAAGGAAATATAGATTCCACTTCAAAACATGGCGGTCTCCCTCCCAAACCCATGAAACTCCTAGTCATCGGCGGCTGAGCACTAGTGTCTCTTGCTACCTCTGCAATCGTCTTCACAGTCTCCACAATCAAATCCATCAAGAGTGGCAACTGTGGTCGATCGAGTGCGAAGATGTCCTTCACCAACTTAGAGTTGATAAGCATCTGGATATTGGGTGCATAGCTACATGAGCGCTTTTGATCTGCAGAATCGTCTTCATAGTCTCCACAATCAAATCCATCACTCTAAATCTGGTATGTTGATCTAGATGGAGCAGCGTGTTGATGGAGTAGCCTCTGACCATCTTCTCATCTCCAGACTTAGGCAACAAGGTGTGCCTTAAGATAGTGTTGAGTGTGCGTAGACCAGCCTGGAGGAAATGCATAGATCCTAACTTGTGAGACTTTAGATGTACAGCAGGAATCTCCTTGTACATGTTCTTCATGGCATTGTGGCTTGCCTTGGGCTCACAATACACGTCAATGTCACCATCTTCCGCCTTTGGGACTCCTAAGATGGCAGCCCACTCATCAACTGTGGATTCATACCTAGCACCTTCAGTCATCCACATAATTCTAACATCTCCATAGAAATGAGCAATGGAGTAGAATTGCATGATAATTTCATCATTCTAGGCTGTGAATTCCTTGCCAACAAACTAATCAAGTCCAATGCAATGAAAGTTGTCTTGCACACTTGGGAAGTAATCTTCATTGTCCTTGATGTACTTCCAGTCCACATACCTCATGTCACCCACAGCAGGGCTCTTGTCAAGCAAAATTGTTTCATAGAAGTCTTGTTGTTCATTTGCATAGAACCTGTAGTCCACAACAGTCTTCCTCCTCTGTGAATATGGATCAATAGCTCTCCAATCTCTCAGTCCTTGGTCCTTCCTCTTCTTCATGTCCTTAGCTAGCATGTGGTTGGTATTATGCTCTGGAAGGTGTGGCCTTAGCTTCATCAAGGCAGACATAGCATCCTCCTATGGATCTCTAGATGAAGATCCCTTATTCTTCTCACAAGTTGTGCTGTCTCTGGTAGTCCTCTTGGGTTTGGGATCAGAGGGCTTCTTGGATACAGCTGGCTTGCCCTTGGGAGCTGCTTGGGTAGGCATAGCATCTGAAATCAATTTCTTCTTCTTCTTCTTCTTGGCAGGAGTTGCAGCTGGCTCTTCCTCCTCCTCCTCCTCAACAACAGCCTCTGTTGGGTCCACAAAAATAGAGGTAGGCCTGCCAGTAACATGAATTATCCTTTTTCTGCTCTTCTTCTTCTTCTCTCCAACCTTCTTGGGCATGGATTTCTTTGGAGGCTCAATGGTCATGGTGCCCCTAGAGCTCTGAGGTGATCTCATAGTGTCTGAGGGGGCATACTCCTTCCTGACCACCATCTTGGAAGAGGTAGCCTCAGCTCTAGGCTTCCTGATAGTCTTCCCAGCCTTGTCCTGCTAAGCCTTGGCACGAACTACATCAGGCACAAAATCAGAGTCTTCTTGCTCTGAGTTGAGCTTCCTCCTAGTCCTTTTTGCTGCCTTGTGTAGGTCTGGTGAGCTGGGAACATCATCAAAAGAGTATGAGCTCCTGTCTGGACTAGTGCCTAGATCTGTGGCAACACTGAGCTCCTTGAGGTTGTTCTGAGTATCTTCTAATACAGATATCTCTGACCCTGTACATAGAATATAGAGGAGCAGACAGATTGAGTCATGACAAAAAATTAGAAGGTTTTCTCAAATATTTGAACAAAAATTTCTCAAGATTTGCATTCTGCCAAGTGAATTTCGGTACTACCAATGTAAACTTTTCGGACCCACCGAGACAAACAACCTGCTAAACAGAAACTTGGCACCACATTCGGTGAGACCAAAAATGGTCACTCGGTTTCACTGAGGTTGTTCTTGGTTAACCTAAAAAGGGAATTGGTGATGGTGATTCTTTTGCTTTGCTATCACCGAGATTCAAGTTGCGGAGGGGAAACCCTATTTTTTCGTTCACTAGTCTAATGGAATTTCTAGTGGATAGATTGATCTCAAACTTTGTCTTATCGATGGAAAAGTCCTAATGCGCATGATTCCGAGGGAGGAGTGCAAGATGGGTCGAAACCATGCCCTAACTTGGTGACGATCTCGCTACGACGTCGACGGGGTGGGGGGGAGAATCCATCGAAGACGTGGACTTACAACGGTGGAGGTGCTCAGGAAGACAAAGGCGATGACCAGGGGTCTTGTTCGACAGCTAGGGTTTTTGGAGGGGATGACATTTGAGAAAAAAATTCAAAAATCAGGTCAAGCTCTTTATATACCCGTGGCTGTCAGTGACACCGATTCTAATTTATCTCTTTCACCGAGTTCCCCAACTGTCAGTTCACAGGGAAACTCGGTGTAACCGAGAAAATGGAATCGGTGATACCGAGTTTGAAAACCAGATCAACCCTAGGCATTCGGTGAGACCGATAATTTTGGATTGGTTCCACCGAGATGCATTTGGGAGGTTTTAATGGTCAGTTCTTTGTCGATACGGAACTCCGAGTGCTCCTCACACATAGAGATCGAAAAGTAGTTGTTCAAATTTTGTGATGCAGCATGAATAGAATATGGGACGAGAAAACATAGATAGCTAGAGAAGGGTCCTAGGCATCCTTTTCCATCCAATTGGCAAAAACAAAATCAAAGTCCAAATAGCAACAATTGGATGTCCTCTAATGGATAAAGAAATGCAGACCAACATCCTCACACAATAAGATGTCAAATAAAATCATGGAAAACATGCACATACGTACTAGCATCTATCAAGCATTTTGGCGATGATGTAGTCATCTATATATGAGTATATTGACTTAGGATCCAAGTAAGAATACTTGATCATAGGTCATACTCATCGTTCAAGCACGAGTGGGCTTACCACTTTTACATAAAGCTTGTTAATGTTGTCACATTCTATGAGATGATTTGACTCAAGTCTTAGAGTAAAGATCCCCCTTGATGTGACACCCCCCCTTGAGAGGGACAAACTAACCTTGGGTTTTGTCAATGAAGACTTCATGTAGGTGATGTAGTGGTGGATGCTCAAAGTTGATGAAGATCACAATGAGTTGGGAGCATCCTTGTTTTTTCTTACTCTTCTCACCTACATGGGTTAGTCCCAACACACAAAAGACAAACACAAGGATATTTATGGACATGGAGTGCAAAGCATACATGATGATGTCCATGGATTTGTTGATTACCTTGTACCTTGCTTACCTTTGAGGGAATGTGTGACTGCTTGAACTATTGCATAATGTTGATGTTGATTGCAACTAGTTTTTACCAATAATGAATGTGAGTGAATTTCATTGGCGGAGTCACCCCTCACGAACTTCTCCAGTTCTTCTTCTTGGGGACCTACATCAAGTTCATGGGGATACTTGGTGTTGAAGTGGCACTTGTAGAAGTTGAGCTTGAAGTATCCTTGGGAACCCACGTCACCAAAGCTTGGGATTCATCTTCAAATGAGTCAATGTCCTCTTGGAGCTTGTTCTTGCCCTTGAACTTGTGGTCTTTTGGTGGGAGGTCATCTTGAGCTTTTGCTCCCTTGGGAAGAGTATTTTCATACTTCTCCCTTTGAGGAACAAACTTGGGCTTGGGGTATTGACATTCTTCCCATTCAACTCCATTAGAGTTGAAGTAGCCAATGCCATGGTTCTTTCAGTATCCTCCGTGCTTGCGTACAATTTCCTCAAATTGCTTACACGTGGCAAGACTCTTGTAGATACCTTTCTCTATAATCCCTTTCAAAAGTTCATTTCTTTGCGCAAGTGTAACTTGGCTAAGAGAAGTGTTAGTGGGATCAATAGAACTAATAGAAGCAATATCATTGGATTTATCATTTTTATTGCTACTCGTTGAAGAACCTTTCTTGCCTTTGTTACTAGTTTGCTTAGCCTTAACTTGTGAATGGATGTAGACAAGAGAAGTCATTTTTGTAGATAAGAGTAAGTCTTGTTTCGAAGATCATCATTGATAGCTTTAAGGAATTCATGCTCTTGCTCCAAATTGAGCTTCTCGAAGCGGAGCTTCTCATGTGTCCTTTCATGCTCTCTATGCTCTTGTAGAGTATGAGGGAGTCCTGGTCTAAGCGGTCCTTGGGTGGTTGACCTGTTTCTCATGGGCCAGACTATATGGTCCGTTTACCGAGCAATGGATTGATGAATGGCCCTATCTCCAGGAAGGAAGATTCGGGAATCGTGAGGTGTCCTCCAAGATTTGGAATAAGTAGTTAGGCATGTTTTTCCTTCTATGTGTAACCGACCATGTGTAAACCCTACGACCCTCGGCGTCTATATAAGCCAGAGGGTTTTAGGTTGTAGGGGGAGGAGAACTCATCTAGGGTTTAGCTATTCGATCTTGAGGTAGATCAACTCTGTAACCTACACATCATCAATATAATCAAGCAAGACATAGGGTTTTATCTCCATAGGAGGGTGAGGGAGTCCTGGATTAGGGGGTCCTCGAATAGCCAACCTATTGTTATGGGCTGGACTATGAGGGCTACTTACCGAACATCAAAATATTTGAAGGCCCAGTCTCCAAGATGGAAGCTTTTGGAAGCACGGCTTGTGCTCTACATCTGATGTAGTAGTTAGGCATGTTTATCTCTTCGGCATGTAACCTACCATGTGTAAACCCTAGGCATCCTCGGCATATATATAAGCCGGAGGGTTTAAGGGTATAGAGAGAGAACAACTTATCTAGGATTAGATATATGATCTCGAGGTAGATCAACTCTGTAACCCCCTATACTATCAATACAACCAAGCAGGACGTAGGATATTACCTCCATAGGAAGGCCCGAACCTGGGTAAACTCGTGTCCCCTTCGTCTCGTGTTACCATTGACTCAGTCTCACAGTTCGGGACCCCCTACCCGAGATCCGCCGGTTTTGACACCGACATTGGTGCTTTCATTGAGAGTTACTCTATGAGCGAGATGGAATCGACGCCTCGCCTTGTCATCAATGAAAGGTCTATAGCATGGACGTCTTTGTCCCCGGACAGATCTTCGCCTTCGGCAGCGTTGTGTTGAACGTTGATTCTGCTGGCCATCTAGGCCGTGTTGAGAACTTCGCCCGCGATCAAGAGGTCAGATTTGGAAACCTAGAGTTTTCCGTCGACTCTCGGGGTAACTTTACATTAATTGGCTCGTAGCTTTGCCTGTAGCCTCTGAGGACAATGAGGCCTTAACCTCGAGCCCCATCTCCGGACATGCCAATGGGGTCACCCATGGTGATGAACCAATCTCTTATCCCGGTCCGGCCGTTAGGCCAGATGACCAGGCACAGGTTCTTTCCAAGCACCCCTCATGTCTGGACATCATGGAGGTAAACTCCACGAATTCCGAACAGCTGAATCCGATCGGGCCCTCAACGCTCTGCGAGGCCCTGGAGCGATTTTCATCGATGAAGATCACTGACAATCCAGCCCTGAATCTATGCTCGGTTCGGTCACGGTGTGGGCGGGGATGAACTTTTCAACCCACCCATTACCCACTTGATAGACACTGTCAAAGATTTAACCGACGTGCTGGACTATGCCTCTGAGGAGGCAGAATACATGGATGAAGAGGACCATGCTCCCATCCCCATTAACACCGGGAGTTGGACCGCCACTTCTACATACGACGTCTACATGGTGGATACTCCTGCCACCACTGGCGACAACACGCCTCACAATGACGGTAACAAATCTGGCGATGTGCCATCAAGGCATCAAAAATAGCATAAGTGGTCCAAGAGAAAAAAACAGAAAAGAGCTATTATCAGCAACAGGGACGGTGATGCCCCCGCTAATGATGACAATCCCGATATCCCCGAGCAACCGTTTGAGTGTGCCGAAGGGCCTGAAGACCATAACAACCCCGATAACATCGACAACCCTGAAGGCAATGAGTACCTTCCCCCCCATCGAGGAGGAAGATATACCGAAAGCCGATTACTTGTACATCCCTGATAACCTCGAAGATCAGGAAGATATCAGACAACAGCTCATCGCAACAGCTTGCAGCCGAAAGGCTAAAGAATGGCAACTTAAGGCCGAACAGGCCGACCTCAATGATCGATGGATGAAAGTCCTCTTAGCCGAGGAAGTATATGGCACTGGTCTGTCAAACCAGCCCAAAAGCTACCCTCGGAGAAGGCTGCTACCGCAATTCGATGATGAAGTTACCGATACTCCATATGCAGACCGTACTCCGTACGACAAACCGGACCGCCCCCCTCGTGGTCGGGATAGGATGACCGACGATGCCGGCTATATACCGGCAGTACCCCGAAGACGGGTCAAGGAGCCATTAGATCCCACTAACAGGTACGACCTACGACATGACTTGGATCATAGAGCAGGCCGCACTAGATCCATCTACGCATCCAGAGAGTACTCACCCGATAGACGTGGCGGATACAGACCATGGTTGTAACATCCCAAAATTTCATTTTTGAAATGTTATGAATATAGTTATGCATCTATCATCATCATTGCTTGAATGTATGTGTTTGTTGAAATGCCTTTTCAAAAATTTCAGAAAGTTCTTTCTACCTTTTCCTATATTTGCTTTCACCTATTTGAAATTTTGGTTAAAAGTTCAAATAAGAGAGGAGGAACATGACACTCCACACCAGGTACTAATTGGTGATATATTTGAACAGAAATAACCAGGAGTTATTTTGAAAATATTTGCAAAAAGGATTTAAAAACAATTAGGCAATTTCTGAAAATAATATTTTTTTTAAAGTATTCAAATAACAGAATAGAAATGTTCATTAAATAGCATTTATTATTCTGTTAATTTTGATATATAATACCCCTATATTTACAAACGATTTGAATGCTTTAAATGTTTTTGAAACGCTCTGGTAAAATATTAAAGAAAATCAGTAACGGATTGCATTTAAACCGGGCCGGCCCACGGCAGTTAAATCGCGCATTCATTACCGGTCGACCGACCGCGCGTAACGGTCACGCGCCCACTCGCTGACATCCGGGCCCCACCCGACCGCCCGAAATCCCCGCGTCGGTCATCTTCAACGCGCGCGCGCCGGCGCCAGCGAAATCCCTCTCGCCGGATCTCCCGTACCCCTTCCATCCCGAGCCCCCTCTCCAGGCTATATAAGAGCCCCGGCACCCCGCATCCATTCCCCACCCCGAGACCTCTTTCCAGTCGCCAGACCGTCACAGACCACTCGCCGGAGTTGACACCACCACCGGATCTCCCCATCGCCATTGCCGACGACTCCGACCTCCCCTCCCCTTTCTGACACCACCAACCGGCGGAGGAGGACCACCGCCACCGTCCGGACTTTTTCGATGTCGCCAACAACCATCAGAGACGCATCCCCGAGCGTCTCCGACCACCGGCCGGCTTCACCACTCGCCGGAGATCCCCTCCCCCACCGGTAAGTCGCCGTCGTCACTCCCCTCCCTCCGATTCGAATCCGACGGCCCCGATTAGAAGGCACTTAAAACCGAACCGGTATCCTCCTAGCATCGGTCGTCCGCCCGTAACCATCTAACGCCCGCGCTAGCCAGCCAGTAGGATCGCGCCACGTCACCCCCTGGCCGACCGGTAGAATTTCACCTTTTTCTGATTTTTATTTAGAAAACAGAACCTATTCTAATTTTGTTTTGCTTATATCTTTTAATCTATTTAGTGTTTTGAGTTGATTCTTTTTGCAATAGCTCACAATTTTCATGTAGTTTCACCCTGTACTTTTAAATTTCAAATTTGAACTATAGAATTTGAATTTAATCAAATTTGCTTAAAATCTTCAAATCTGAATAACTAGAGTTTGAAAATAGATTTTTATATGAATCTTTTTGCTACTGTTTGGTATTAGTTAGGACTACCTTCATGTTTAGTTTGAGGATTTTCAGGATATATTTGATTAATGTTTTTAACCAAAAACAGAATCTGCTTATTATTATAATATAGTTTTATAAACTCAATTTTAATTAGTTTGTTTTAATTCTGTTTTCTAAGACAGATTTAATTGTAAATTATTTCCTGTTAAGAACATGTTTTGTTAACAAATTATAAGTTTAGTTTTCATTCTTTTGTTAATATAACTATAGTTGATTCATATAGTGTTTGTCAAAACTTTTACAAACTTTACTAAAGTTTTTCCCAACAAAATTAAATTGATTTTGTTTTGTTTAATATTAAAATATTCTATTGTTGCCTTGCTATCAACAATTGTCTTGTTATTTCAAAATAGTTTTATTATATAGTAGTGTTTTCATCATCCCCTTTGGAAAACAAAACTATGTGTGTTTTACTTGCTAGAGACTTTTGTGCATTGTTTGCCTTGTTTGTTTAGTACTTCTTTGCTGAATGTTATGAGTACTTATTTTCGTTGTATGCTTATTTGAGTGCATTGTTTGTTTCGTTAGATTATCCGGAGTGCGAAGCTTGTTACTTAGAGTCACTCACGTACGAAGATCATCAATCAGGCAAGTCACTTTGATCATGTTTTACCCATGTTTTATATGCATTAGTTCTACCATCTCCCCAGTTGCATGCAAGATAGGTTAGTTGGAAACTTGGTTACATTGTAGTAGTATCATGTGGTAGATACCCCTCTCAACCCTCTTTGACAACTTTGGCCCCGGGAAACGTTGTTTTACTTTTGCTATGCTAATAGTAGACGGGGTTGGTTGTGTGATTCATGGGAGTTGAGAGAGTTAATAATTTCAAGACCTACATAATAATCAAGATTTCAAGACTCCAAGTTTTCAACATACCTCTGGGTGGATGATGGTTGAACGGCGCCCTGGAGAAACCAGTGGTTAGCCTAGGTGATGCTGGAGATGGCCAGTATTCACGCGGAAAGGTCCACCCAGGCACAAAGGGATGGATGGGTGCTTCAAGACCCAAGGCTTACCTGCACAGCCACAAGTCATTATGGGCTCTGGCTTGGTTGGATATCGTGGTGACTCTGGACAGGCGGTGCTACGAGAGGTAGAAGAATGGTAGGAAAGGATGGGCACCGTCAGAGTCGCAGGGAAACCCTTTGGAAGACCATGTTTTGGTCATCCGTTTCTCAAACACCCAGTAGTGCGAGAAATGAAACGAAGGCGACCAAATCTTGTGGGGAACGTGTGCAAAACTCTGCAGAGTACTAAACCTAATCGATTAGCCGTGTCCACGGTCATGGACGACTTGAGCCAAAGGAATTGGAACTTCCGGAACTCTCAACACAAATAATATGATGATGTGGGTATTTAATAATTTTGGGTATGAGAATTGGTTGGTGGAACCATCTCATTAATCAACCAACTTATTAATATTTTGCTTAACCCTTCTTTTGATGTAGGAAAAACTTGGCTTTACGCAAAAACTTACCACCCCACTTGCCATATATGCATATAGACTAGATGCTTACCTTTTCACCCTTCTCTTGTGACTTTGCCGGCATATTCCATATGCTGACCTACACGGCTGCAACGTATCATGTTGCAGAATACTTTTCCGACCAGGAGTGAGGACACGTTCTATGCTCAGTGAGATGCCCTTGGAGTCAGATGGACTCACCTACCTTCGACGCTTCCGCAAGACTTAGATATTCTCATGAGTTGGCTTTTAGCCACTTTATTGTAATCTTTATTGTAATAAAGGACTCGATATGAGATTCCGATTAATATAATGCTGTGTGATTTCCCTTTGATATATACATTGATGTACCGTGTGTGTACCAGCATGATCTTGGGATGGTACGGAAACACCGGAGACTTGACCTTTCAGGTCGGGTCGCTACAATGGTTCAACCAAAACAACAGAGTCCGGGAACCCAACCGGCCCCACAGAGATGTTGAACATAGGTGGGACATAGCTCGGGTCAGAGGTGCCGCTCACCCACTATGCTTCACAAATGAGGTAATGCGGCATCAGTTCCCTGAAGGGTTTAAACCCATGAATATAGAATAGTATGACGGGACCACTGACCCAACTGTATGGATAGAAGACTTCCTCCTCCATACCCACATGGCGCGAGGAGACAATCTCCATGCTATCAAATACCTCCCTCCTAAGCTTAAGGGACCAGCTTGGCACTGGTTAAACAGCCTCCCCGAAAACTCCATTGGATGCTGGGAAGATTTGGAAGATGCGTTCCGCTCTAACTTCCAGGGGACCTATGTCCGCCCGTCAGACTCTTCCGATCTCAGCAACATCTTCCAGAAGCCCAGCGAGTCCGCTCGATAATTCTGGAATTAGTGCTTGACTAAGAAGAACCAAATCGTCGACTGTCCGGATGCTAAAGCCATAGCCTCCTTCCGGCACAATATTAGAGACGAATTGCTAGCCCGCCACCTTGGCCAGGACAAGCCTCGGACTATGTCCGCCCTTACCTCCCTCATGACCCGCTTTTGCACGGGTGAAGATAATTGGCTGGCAAGACGCAACCACAGTTCTGAAGATCCCATGGCACCTGAAACCCAGGATGGCAACTCAAAGCCAAAGGGTAGTAAGAATAAGCGCCGTCACAATAATAGTGATGCTGATGACACGACTGTTAATGCCGGATTCCGCAACTCCCGACCTAGGCCATAGAAGAAGCCCCCTAAAGGCAATCATGACGGACCCACTCAGCTCGAGAAGATCATGGAAAGGCCCTGCCAAATCCATGGGACTTTGGAAAAGCCCGCCCACCACACACACTACAACTGTTGGGTGTTTAAATAGGCCGGGAAGATACCACTCGAAGACCAAGGCAAAAGCTCTCGCGGCGAGGATGAAGATGAGCCTCAGGGTCCAATTGGCGGCGGACAGAAAAAAATCCCTCCCGAAGTAAAAATGGTGAACATGATATACGCCACCCACATACCAAAGAAGGAGAGGAAGCACGCCCTCCGGGAAGTCTACGCTTTGGAACCCATAGCCCCGAAGTACAACCCATGGTCGGCATACCCGATAACCTTTGATCGGCATGATCATCTGACTAGTATCCGTCATGGGGGTTCGGCGGCCCTCGTCCTAGACCCCATTATAGATGGGTATCACCTCACAAAGGTCCTAATGGACGGAGGGAGTAGCCTTAACCTGATTTACTCAGATACAATGAAAAAGATGGGCATTGATCCATCAAGGATCAAACCTAGTAGCACTACCTTCAAGGGAGTGATCCCGGGCATTGAGGCCCGATGCATAGGCTTGGTAACTCTAGAGGTCGTGTTCGGCTCACCCGATAACTTTTGCAGCGAAGACTTGATCTTCAACATCGTGCCCTTCCACAGCGGCTATCACATGCTGCTTGGTCGGACAACATTCGCTCGTTTCAACGCGGTCCCACACTACGCATACCTTAAGATCAAGATGCCGGGCCCCAAGGGGGTCATTACTATCAACGGCAACATCGAGCGCTCCCTTAGAACTGAGGAACATGCACTGGCCCTAGCGGCCAAATTCAGCTATAAACAAGATCGACAAGTTCTGACATCTGCCATAAAGGCACATAAGGTTGGGAAGCGAGTTCGGATTCAGACCAAAAACTCAGATCCTTCCTCTTCCCCTCTATAGGGACTCGCCCCCCACCGCACAATTTCCGGACCAGCAAAGTATGTGCCGAGGAGGCACAACTTCACACTTAAGATTCCTTGGGAAGCGGTGGGGAAATAAAGGTGGGTGCTCGGCTGGCCTGACCTACTACCACCAACACGTCTTCAGACAAGATGCAGGCGCTCCTAATAGAGCCTGCCTACGGCATAAAGCTCACCTACAATTTGGCGGCCTCTCAAGATTTTGTTAGCAAAATCCGCCCGCCGAAAACTAACACCCATCACGCTGCATCCAAAAGCAGGAGTCAATTTGCAAGGGGGCATATCGAGGACGTCACGTCACCAATTGAAGACTCCTGGTACAACAACTCTTGTATGATTTTATTTCTTATTTACGTTCGCATACCTATGAACAGTCGCTTCGGCAATCCGAGTTATAAGAGTTGTTGACAAAATGCAAAATTTTGTGGAGCAAGTATGCCTCATATGTCCTGTTTTTTGTGCATACTTTTTATCCTTTCTCCCTCTTCTCATGAACCTGCTCGGTATGATCCGAGCTAACCGGCTTATTGACCGGGAGATCGATTTCAGACACAAATTGCCTTAACTATCGTGTGTTCGGCGTCTTGGCATTCGCTTTATATGCATCGGTTCCGAACTATGTCTTTTTTCATTAAGTTGGGTTGCCCGGTTCCTTTGCTTGCCCCTTTTTGTTCTGCTCGTTCGGCTAAAAGGGCAAAGGGAGCACCCCTGCGATTGTGTTTCCGGATAGTCTGGTCAAGCACCTCAGGGGAGAAAGCCAAAAACGGACAGTCATAGTATGCGCGATCCGATATGTGAACCTCAAGCTAGAGGTATTATACTTCAAACCTCATAAGCGGTTATTCCGTGTTATACGAGGAACTTGCCCTTTTTGCAAACATTATGATGTCGGCTTCAGCCATGGTTCGTCCGAACATCACAAGACTCCGGTGGCTAATCATACACTTCCCATAGTCCTTTTCGTGCCCCTTCGGTTAAGTGCAAGAAATAACGCACTATAGTCTGATTGCCTAGTCTGTCACACTACACGGCCTTCGGGTCTCGATAATACGGCTAAGGGACATAGTGCATTGGCATAGACACCCCATGTCGTATCTACGTGGGGGCTAAAGCCGACGACTCACATCTTTCAGTATTAAACAACCACATAGGAGTTATAAAGGAACACAAAACCATATAAGAGCAAACACTGATATCATTTAAAGTTACCACAAGTCTTCAGACACTTTACAAGCTCATTCAAATAAATTCTCACCCGAACACTGTGACGCTATAACCCGAGCACTCTCCATCACTCCATCGAAATATAGCTTGGGGCGTCGGTGCTCCTTCCCGAGTGGCGGCGGGTCGGTGGCAACCTTCATCGGATTTAGCCCCGGCCAGTGCACTTTGGCATTGGCAAGGGCCATCTGGACTCCTTCGATGCAGGAGGAATGTTTGATGGTGTCAATAAGCAGTCTGGTAATGATCAGTCTCTGCACCAGGCCGAAGTAGCTGCCTGGTAGCGTCTCGTTGGGCCATAAGCAGATGTAGAGGTCCTTCATGGCCGGCTCTGCCATCTGGTGCAGCTCCATCAGTTGTTTCAGCTGCTCCACCAGAAGGGGAGGATGCTCGGGGGCTCCGAACTGTGCCCAGAACATCCGAGCTTCATCTTCCTCTCCCCGCGAGGCGAACAGCTGATTGGCGTCCGCCACGCTCTTCTGGAGATTGGCGGACACGCTTGAGGATTGCCACACCCAGATAAGCAACTCGAATCTGCTATCCTTGAATACGTACTTTGATGAGTACGGCTTACCATTGGCTATTTCCTTGGCCTGGCGCACTTGCTCCTCATAGAATCGTTTGTCCATCCGCCCCTTCTGGAGGTCGGCTTTCATGGTGGACAGTTCGGCCGAGCTTGCTTTATTGTTTTTCTCCAAGGCCTCGCATCTCTCGCTGGCATCCTTGAGCTCCTATTGGACATCTGCCACGCGAGCTTCATGCTTGCCACTAGTGGCCTGCATGGCGGAAAGGGCGGTATTCATTTCCTTAGCAGGCACCCTCTCAACGGCCGTCTCGTCCTACGCGCGCTGGAGCTCGACCTTGAGCCTCTCCACCTCCTTCGCTGAGGATGCACGTGCAGTGCACAAAGATAAAGAATCTGCATTGACGAAGATATTCGGATTCTGTTTCAGCATACCTTGAGCCTTGTCAAGACTTCGGCTAAGGGCCTCAGCTTCGTCTCCGGCACACTTCAGCTTCCAATTTAGCTCCTCCAGTTCAGCACCATTTATGGCTACCGCCGATGACGAAGCCAGCATTACACACACAATTAATACATTAGATGAGCTCTTAATTCCTGAATTGTAGCAATCCGATCATATGTTAGGTTATTCTAACATGATAGGACACTTAAAGTGCTTCCAGGTTGGTATCGAATTCAAATGTGACCCCTAGGTGAGCTTTTTCACCTCACCTAGGGATCGGGGGCTGCCATGTATACAATATGAATAAATAAAAATCTTTGTAAATATCGGGTGACTTACTTGAAGGCCTGCAAGGAGACCTTTGAAGGCCTCCTTTAGCCCGCCGTCAACGGACTGGACGCTTTGTAGTACCGCACCCATAAGGGTGCGGTGATCCTCGGGGATGGAGGCGCTCGATAGAGCCTCCTCCATGACCGACCACCTGTTGGTTGGCGGTGCCGGGGATAATCGGATTTCCTGATCACCCACCGTTGATTGGACCGGTGCCTCTAGAGGCATAGTGCGCTTGGGAGATGTTGTCGGAGGGGACTGAGTGTCCGCTCGCCTAGCCTCCTCGGTGTTCGGGTGGGGTGGTGCCCCCCGATCTTCAGTGGCCGAAGTGTTAGCCTCGGCCAACATACGATCTCCCTCGCCCCTATGTCTGCCTCCATTGGAGTAGGCTGGGACGACACCTCCATGGCGTCCTTCGTGGTGCTGGAGTGGTGGGGTGCGAGGCGTCCCCGCTCTCTGCCAGTTCAACGGGTGGGGTCTCCCCGTCTAATATCACCTCGGTGGGGATAACGCGTGGGGGGCTGCAAGGCCAATAACCTGCGTGTCAACATACCATAAATCTACTCATGATGAATAAGAGGGTCTTCGGATCCTAACCTTTTGGGGGGGGGGGCTTGACCCTTAGGCTCCTTTGTGGAACGTCCTCGGGGTCTTCGGACGCGGAGCTCGAGTCCGAGATGTCATCGGACAGAACCACCCGCGTCTGCGACGCCCTATTCGGGGCAGGAGAAGCGAGCTGTTCGAAGATACCGCTCTCTTCTTGGCACGAGGGGAATTGCCTCCCCCTTCGCTGTCGACATGGGCCTCCTCCTCCTCGGCCTCCTCTTGATTTGAGGAGGCAGGGGTATCTTCTGATGTGGCATCAGGCTGGTCCCTGATGCGAAGGCCAGCCTAGCCTGGTTTCTTCTTCTTCTCTTTCTTCATGGGAGCCTCGTAAGGCTTCTCCACGAGCATCTTGTCTAACAACCCGATCCTCTCGTCTTCGGGTTGAGGAGCCGGACTATTGACGTTGATGGCTTTCTTCAGCTATCTCTATTCGAATAGATCGGATAAGAGGTTATAGGAATTGTCTGCGTAATAAAGCCAACCAAGATGGGGTGTATCATACCTCGGAATTGGGCTTGGCGGTGTGCAGACCCTTGTCCCCCTCCTCGGATGGCTAGCTCTTCATCAATTTGAAGAGCGCCTTCCACAACTTCTCCCGCATACTGCAGAAGAGGTTCAGGACTATGGGCTCGGCTTCGAGTTCTCGAGCCCATAGGGGAGTGTCCCGACGCTGGCAGGGGAGGATGCGTATTCAGAGCATCACCTAGACCAGGTCAAGTAGCTTGATGCCCTCCTCAACCAAGGAGCGGATGCACTTGTGCAGATTGGTCACCCCCTTGCCTGATCCCCAGACCAGTCCCTTTTTGGGCCATGAGGCCAGTCTGGGGGGGACCAGATCTGAATGTGGTTGCGGGGAGCTGGTTTGGTGACATAGAACCACTCCTTTTGCCATCCCTTGATAGTGTCGATAAAGTTGCCCGATGACCACCCAACGCGGGCGAGCTTGCCGATGACTACCCCGCCGCAGTCCGTGTGCTTGCCGCCGATGCACTTGGGCTTGATGTTGAACACCCGCAGTCAAAGCCCAAAGTGCGGGTCGACGCGCAGGAAGGCCTCGCAAACGATGATGAACGCTGAGATGTCCATGATGGAGTTCGGCGGGAGGTCATGGAAGTCGAGGACGTAGAAGAACATTAGCCCATTGACGAAGGGGTGGAGTGGGAAGCTCAACCCCCTAATGAAGTGTGGGATGAAGACCAGCCTCTTGCTTGGCCTGGGGTGGGGATCGCTTGGCCCTCCTCCACTGCGCGGTGAGGGATGTTGGCGGGGAGGTAACCGGCCTTCTTGAGGTCGAGTATGTCCTTCTCGGTGATTGTGGAAGCTTCCCACTGGCCATAAGACCCCTCCATTGCTGAGCTCGAAGGTGGGGGCAGAGAGACCTAGATCTTTTCTCTGGAGGCGCAAGGGAATGGGAGGCGGAGAAGTCGAATGGAGAGTAAAAAGCCTTTGGGGTTTTCCTTCGCTTTTTATGAGGTCTATCGATGTGGACTCCCCTCGCTGCGCCGTGAATCCCTCCACTTCCCAAGACGCACGAGCCATTGTGTGCGCGTGATTAATTATATCTCATATAAAATGAGTAACAATAAGTATATTGATATATCGTGCCGAGTTAAATAGCCTCGAACCGCGGATCGAGACTATGCAACTATCCTGGTGGTCGTGGTGGGCCATAGCCTTTCGTCAGAAAGGTCGTCAGAGGGCCGTTGTTTATCCCCTGACGTTTGGGCTTCAAGGCCAATTAATTTACAGTATTCGGACGTGCCACTATGCGGGAGACTACTTGTCATGGGAGGTTGAACTATGGTTCGGCGGGAAGGAACTCACCTCGCAAGCCGAAGACTCTGTTCGTGAAGCTATCGGAGCTGAAGACCTTTCGCATTGGAGGCAAGTTCGGGGGCTACTGAGGGAGTCCTGGATTAGGGGTCCTCGGATAGCAAACCTATTGTTATGGGCCAAACTATGAGGGCTACTTACCAAACATCGAAAGATTTGAAGGCCCAGTCTCCAGGATGGAAGCTTTGGGAAGCACGACTTATGCTCTACGTCTGATGTAGTAGTTAGGCATGTTTATCTCTTCGGTATGTAACCGACCATGTGTAAACCTAGGCATCCTCGGCATCTATATAAGCCGGAGGGTTTTATAGTATAGAGACAGAACAACTCATCTAGGGTTAGATATACAATCTCGAGGTAGATCAACTCTGTAACCCCCATACTATCAATACAACCAAGTAGGACGTAGGGTATTACCTCCATAGGAGGGCCCGAACCTGGGTAAAGTCGTGTCCCCTTCGTCTACTGTTACCGTCGACTCCAGTCTCACATTTCGGGACCCCCTACCCGAGATCTACCGGTTTTGACACCGACAGAGGGCCCGAACCTGGGTAAACATCGTCTCCTTCATCCCCTATTACCATCGATCCTAGTCTCATAGCTTGGGACCCCATACCCAAGATCCGCCGGTTTTGACACCGACATTGGCGCTTTCATTGACAGTTTCGCTGTGATCACCAAAGGAATCGATGGCTCATGTTGTCACCAAGGAAGAAGTCCGCAACATGGACACCTTTGTCCCCGGACAGATCTTCGCTTTCGGCAGCATTGTGCTACATGTTGACCCGATCAACCATCTAGTCCGGGTCAGAAGTTTCACCCCTGATCAAGAGGTCAGATTCGGGAACCTGAAGTTCTCCGTAGACAATCGGGGAAATCTTTCTCTAACTGGGTTCGCAGTCTCGCCTGCCACGCCTGAAGAATCTGAGGCTTTAACCTCGGATCCCTCTTTCGGTCCTGCCCGCGGGATCCACCCTGGCGATGGCCTGACCTTTAGTCCGGATCAGGTCATAGTGCCAGATGCCCAGACACCTGTTCTTGCCAAACGCTCCGAGTAGGTCGACCCGATCGAGCTCTCGACACTCAACGAGGCCCTAGATCGGATATCATCGATGCAAATTACCGACGAACCAACCCCGATCTATGCTCAAATCGGTCTCAAGGCGGGTCAGTACGAAGTTTTCATCCCACCCACCACCCACTTGATAGCCACTGTCGAGGATTTAACCGACATGTTGGACTATGCCTCCGAGGAGGCAAAATACATGGATGAGGAAGATTGCGCCCCCACCCCCGTAAACAAAGGGCGATGGGCTGCCACCTCCATGTATGACGTCTACATGGTGGACACTCCAGCCGCTAATGGCGAGCACACACCTAAAGACGATGGCAACAAATTGGGTGAAGCACCATCGAGGCACCGGAAGCCGCATAAATGATCAAAAGGAAAAAAAAGGGAAGAAAAGCTATTGTCGGCACCTAGGACGGAGATACCCTAGAAGACCTCGGCGATCCCGATAACCCCAAACACCCGCTAGAGGGTCAGGAGAGACTGGAAGATCAGCTCAACCTCAATGACCTCAATGATTCCAAGGATGACAATTACCTCCCCCTGTTGAGGAGGAAGACATGTCGGAAGCCGATGACTTCGCCATCCCCGATAACCTTGAAGATCAGGAACTATTTAGGCAACAACTTATAGCCATGGCCCGCAGCCTGAAAGCAAAAGAACGACAGCTTAAAGCCGAACATGATAACCTCAATGATCGATGGACGAGAGTCCTCTCAGCTGAGGAAGGATACAGTATCGGTCTTTTGGACCAACCTAAAAGCTATCCACGAAGAAGGCTGCTGCCACAATTCGATGACGAGCTTACTGACACGCCGTCTCCTAAACATACCCCATACGACAAGCCAGACCGCCTCCCTCGAGGATGGGATAGGATGTATGACGACACCAGTCATAGGACGACGATACCCCGAAGACGGGGAAAAGAGCCAATAGAGCCCGATGACAAGTTCGACTTGTAGCACGACCTCGACCATAGGGCAGATCGCACAAGATCCATCTACGGATCCAGATGGTACTCACCCGATCGACGGGACAGGTACCGGCCTTGGCTCGACCGCAACAATCAATGCCGGGAACGAAACCGACTATCGGCATGACATAGCTCGGGTTAGAGGCGCTGCCCACCCACTGTGCTTCATGGACGAGGTGATGCAGCACCAGTTCCTAGAGGGGTTTAAACCCGTGAACATAGAGCAATACGATGGGACAACTGACCCAACCATATGGATTGAGGATTTCCTCCTCCACATCCACATGGAGAATACCCCTAAAGCTTAAGGGGCCAGGTAGGCACTGGTCAAATAGACTCCTCGAAAACTCCATTGGGTGCTGGGAAGATCGGGAAGATGCATTCCAATCTAACTTCCAGGCACCTATGTTCGGTCTCCAGACTCCTCCGACCTAAGCAACGTCGTCTAGAAGCCAGGAGAGTCCACGCCCCAATTCTAGAATTGGTTCTTGACCAAGAAAAACCAAACCGTTGATTGCCCAGACTCTAAGGAAATTGCCTCCTTCAGGCACAATATTCGGGATGAATGGTTGGCTCGCCAGCTCGGCCAGGATAAACCTCACACAATGTCCGGCCTTACATCACTCATGACCCGCTTTTGTGCAGGCGAGGATAACTGACTTGCAAGACGAAGCCACAAACCCGAAGACCCCGAAACCTCCAAAGTTTGGGACAGAAATGGGAAACCAAAGCACAACAAGAATAAGAGCCAGCACATAAATATTGATGCCGATGACACGGCCATTAGCGTCGGCTTCCACAATTCCCAACCCGGGCAGCGAAGAAGCCTCCTAAAGGCAACCGCGATGGACCCACCCTGCTGGACAAGATCATGGAGAGGCCTTGCCAGATCCATGGCACTCAAGAGAATCCCACCAACCATACCAACCGTAACTGTTGGGTATTCAAACAGGTTGACAAACTCACAACCGAGGATCAAGGCAAAGGCCCACACAGTAAGGACGAGGATGAGCCTCGTGGTCCGATCGGCGCCGGACAAATGAAGTTCCCTCGAGAGGTAAAAACCATAAATATGATATACGCCACTCATATACCCAAAAAGGAGAGGAAGCGTGCCCTTCGGGAGGTCTGCGCCGTGGAGCCTGTAGCCCCAAAGTACAACCCATGGTCGGCATACCTGATCACCTTCGATCAACGTGACAACCCAACCAGTATCCGTCATGGGGGTTCGACCACCCTCGTCCTAGACCCCATCATAGACGGGTATCACCTCACTAAAGTCCTAACGGACAGAGAAAGTAGCCTTAATCTGATTTACTTTGACACGGTGAAAAAGATGGGTATAGATCCATCAAGGATCAAACCCATCAACACTACCTTTAAACGAGTGATTCCAGGCATCGAAGCCCGGTGCACGGGCTCTGTAAGCCTGGAAGTAGTGTTCGGTTCGCCCCATAACTTTCGAAGTAAAAACTTGATCTTCGACATTGTACCTTTCCGTAGCAGTTTTCATGCCCTGCTAGGCCATACAGAGTTCGCTCGCTTTAACGCCATCCCACACTATGCATACCTCAAGCTCAAGATGCACGGCCCCAAGGGGGTCATTACTATCAACGGCAACATGGAGCTCTCTCTCTGAACTGAGGAACATGCATTTCTGAAATCACAACATGCTCCCTTGGTGGTTTTGATAATTCATGACAACATAGATTGTCTCTTGGACTAACACTTCTATCTAGTGTATTTCAGATAATAGTCCATGGAGAGTTGAGTTGGCAAAAGGATTGAGGAGACTGTGGAATTACCCCCAAGATTCAAGGAAATAGTTTGGCCAAGCTTCAAGCAAGAGGACTCTACATTTTACATTTGTGAGAAATCACTTTGAGTCCATAGGAAAGCTAATACTATTAAAAGGGGGTAAAGTTTTGATGGTGAACAATGTGCTCAAAAATGCACAAGTGACAGTCACCAAAACATCCACAAACTCTCCCACCAAAGTATGTCCTAAGCCAAAAATCCAAAATCGGTGCAACCAACATTCCTATCCTGGTGCCACCAATTCTAAACCCTAGACAGACTCAGCCAAACCCTAACACTTCGGTGCAGCCGACACTGCACTCGGTGCCATCGAGTTGGGTTGCCAAGATTCTGTTATGCAAGTTCTCATTTTCGGTCCAACCGAGAATGGTGAATCGGCGTTAGCGAGAATGGTAAATCTGACCGTTGGTCACCCTATCGGTGCAACCGAGAATTGTATATCGGTCCCTCCGAGATTCAAAAGTTGCCACTTTTGGTCACTTCGGTACCACCGAGATTTACACATCGGTGTCATCGTGTCTGACTTATTGTGTGCAACGGTTGGATTTTTGGGGATGCCTATATATACTCCTTCACCACCAACCAGTCGAAATATAAGCACTCAGAACTATTCCATACCTATCCTACTCAGTTTTCTGAGAGAGAACCACCTACCCTTGTATTGAGGTCAAGATCTTCCACTCCAACCATATGGATCTTTATTTCTAGCCTCCCCTAGTTGCTTACCACCAATCCCATCTCTTCTACCAAGCCAAATCTGTGAGAGAGTGATTGTGTGTTGAGGAGTCTATCATCTTGAAGCACAAGAGCAAGGAGTTCATCGTCATTACCGAGCCTATTACCTTTTGGTGGGTGGTGCCTCCTAGATTGGTTAGGTGTCGCTTGGGAGCCTCCTACTTCGTGTTGTGGAGTGAACCAAGAAGTTTGTAAGGGCAAGGAGATCGCCTACTTGGTGAAGATCTACCCATAGTGAGGCTAGTCCTTCATGGATGGAGGTCACATGGAATAGTCATGGTTGCTTCTTCGTGGAACCCTCCGTGGATAGAGCCCTCCGTGGACTCTCGCGACCATTACCATCCATGGGTTGAATACTCCATGAACATGGACGTACGATAGCACCACCTATAGGAACCAAGGGAAAAATTCTTGTGTCTCCTATTGCGTTTGATCTTCCTACCCCATCTCTTTACTTACATGTGCAATGTCTTTACTTTCCACTGCCATATATGTAGACATGCATGTGTAGGGCTGTTAGACTTGCTAGACTTGCTAAAATAGTTAAAATGTGCCAACCAATTAACTTGGGAAAAGGTTAGGATTTAAATTTCTGCTAGTCTACTCACCCCCCCGTCTAGACACCCCTCTCTCGATCCTACAAGTGGTATCAGAGCTTTGGTCTCCATTGCTTCAGTTTAATCACCGTGGAGGAAGATGGATGTGTCTAGAATGGAGAGTTTGAGTTGTAGAGTGCCCATTATTGATGGAGAGTACTATAGTTAATGGAAGAATGCCATGATTGATCTATTTAATAGATTCCATTTGACTAAATATATTGAAAATCCCTATGTACTCCCTATTGATGAATTGCATCCCACAAACGAAGAGCAAATTAACATGCTTGGTAACCTAAGAACTGTCAATCTTATTGTTAGAGGTTTACCAAGATTCGTGATTTCTCAAATGAAGAACTTTGCATGTGCCTATACCTTATGGACTTATTTGAAGAAACAATATCCAAATCTTTCCTTAGGGAATCTAGATGAAATTCTTCATAAAACATTGCTTTTCACAGAATGAAGCCTAATGATCCAAACTTTGATAAATGCCTATTTGAGCTCCGTGATCTTATGTGTGCTAAAGGAGATGTCACCACTATCAACAACATTATCTTCGAAGCCATTCGCATTCATAAACTTGAACATTTTCATGATTACTATTCTAACGAATCTCTTGTTCTTCATGACGAGGGTTTCCCACTTGATGATGACAATGTGGAACATGGCTACTACAAAGAAGATGAGTTGTTCGACATCGAGTATGAGATCATGACGAATCTGAGCCTTATGGCAAACTTTAAGAATTACATGCCTGAAGAAAAAGAGTGGATTCTTGACAACGGATGTACGGATCATATGACTGGTGATAAAGACATGTTCCAAGAGATCAAGCCTAATCAAGGTCCTCGACTGTACGTGACCTTTGGAGACAACTCTAAGGGTAAGGTACTTGGCCTTGGTAATGTGGCTATATCCCATGATAGCTCTATTCAAAATGTTATGCTTGTTGAATCCCTTGGTTACAATCTTCTTTCCGTATCTAGACTTGCCGATTTCGGTTTCAATGTTCTATTCACGAAAGTAGATTGCCAAGTGTTTCGTAAAGATAATCATAAAATAGTCTTTACTGGTTTCTATAGAGGTGATCTATACATTGTTTATTTCACTAAAAGATCCAAGCCTCGCACTTGTTTAATTGCAAAATCTTCTAAAGGTTGGCTTTGGCATAGAAGACTTGGACATGTAGGCATGCACAATCTAGACAAGCTAATCAAAGGTGATCATATACTTGGTGTTAAAGATGTTATCTTTGACAAAGATAGACTTTGCAGTACTTGTCAAGCTGGAAAGCAAGTAGGTGGAAGTCATCTCGTTAAGAATATCATGACTACTAGGAGACCACTTGAGTTACTTCACATGGATCTTTTTGGTCCCAATGCTTACAAGAGTCTCGGTGGAAATTCCTCCTGTCTAGTTATAGCTGATGATTTTTCCAGATTTATGTGGGTATTCTTTCTTGATGATAAGTCGTAGGTTCAAAAGATCTTCAAGAACTTCGCTCGCAAAGCGCAAAATCAGTTTGAAGTGAAGATCAAGAAGGTTTGGAGCGATAACAGATCGGAGTTCAAGAACACCCATGTGGATACCTTTCTTGATGAAGAAGGTGTCTCACATGAGTTCTCGGCTATGTACACACCTCAACAAAATGGAGTTGTTGAGAGGAAGAACCAGACGCTCATTGAGATGGCAAGAACGATTCTTGACGAATACAAGACGCCAAGACACTTTTGGGCAGAAGCCGTTGAAACAACATGTCATGCCACAAATCGACTATACTTACACAAGATTCTCGGTAAAACGGCATACGAGCTACTCACCGGTAACAAACCCCAAGTCGGATACTTTCGGGTATTTGGCTCAAAGTGCTACATTCTTGATACGCATCGTCGTACTAAATTTGCTCCTACATTTCATGAAGGATTCCTACTTGGTTACAGATCGAACTCTCACACTTACCGTGTCTACAACAACTTCACTCGAAAAGTTGAAGAGATGGTAGATGTGAAGTTTGATGAATCTAATGGTTCACAAGTCGAACAATTGCCAAATGATGTAGGTGATAAGGATCCTTCGGAAGCCATTCTAGATCTAACCATTAGCAAGATTCGTCCCATGGAGGTGAAGGAGAGTACTTCATCAACTCAAGTGGAAGCCCCTACCTCACATCAAGGTGAACCTCAACATGACATGGAAGCATCCACAAGCGGTACACGACAAGATGATGAAGAGGAGGAAGTGCATCATGAAGATCCACCACAACCACCTTCACCACCACCTCAAGGGAACGACACCTTCAACAACAATGAAGATGAATGAGATGATGAAGAAGAAGAAGCTCCACCATCCAACAATCGGAAGCTGACCCGAGTTCGAGCTCAAGTGACCAAGAACCATCCCCTAAACCAAATCTTTGGTGATATACAAACAGGGACAATCACTCGCTCTAAAACCCGTCTAGCTAACTTTTGTGAGCATTATTCCATCATCTCTAGCATTGAGCCCTTAAAGGTAGAACAAGCTCTTGAAGACGCGGATTGGGTGAACGCAATGCATGAAGAGCTACACAACTTCGAGAGGAACGAAGTGTGGACACTCATGGAGAGGCCCGAAGATGAGCACAACATCATCGGAACCAAATGGGTGTTTCGGAACAAACAAGACAAAAGATGTTCAAGTCGTAGGCAACAAGGCTCGTCTCGTAGCCCAAGGATATACGCAAGTCGAAGGTATGGACTACGGTGAGACTTACGCCCCCATTGCTAGACTTGAAGCTATTCATATTATTCTTGCTTATGCTAATCACCATGATATCACACTTTATCAAATGGACATCAAAAGTGCATTTTTAAATGGTGAAATTTAGGAAGAAGTTTATGTTAAGCAACCACCTGGTTTTGTGAATCCTAAGAAACCTAATCATTTTTACAAGCTTCGCAAAGCTATTTATGGTCTTAAGCAAGCCCCTCGTGCTTGGTATAAATGTTTAACGAAGTTTCTCATTGAAAAAGGTTTTGAAGTTGGTAAAATTGATGCAACCTTGTTCACTAAGAGAGACAATGGAGAATTATTTGTATGCGAAATCTATGTGGATGATATTATCTTTGGTTCCACTAACCCTTAATTTAGTGAAAGATTTGGAAGGTTGATGTCCGAGAAGTATGAGATGTTTATGATGTGTGAGCTGAAATTATTTCTTGGATTGCAAATAAAGCAATCAAGAGAAGGAACTTTCATCTCTCAAACTAAGTATACCAAGGACTTGATCAAGAAGTTCAACATGCAGGGTTGCAAAGGTATGAAAACTCATATGCCCACTAGTGGACATGTTAACCTTACAAGGGAGGATGAACCGGTTGATCAAAAGGTTTATCGATCTATGATTGGTTCATTGCTATATCTATGTGCATCTCGTCATGATATTATGCTTAGTGTTTGCATGTGTGCTAGATATCAAGTTGCACCTAAAGAGTGTCATCTTTTGGCTGTGAAACATATTGTGAGATACTTGATACAAACACCAAACTTTGGCATTTGGTATCCCAAGGGATCTTCTTTTAATCTTGTTGGCTATTCCGATTCGGACTATGCCGGTGGCAAGGTTGATAGAAAATCCAGCACGGATACCTGTCAATTTTTAGGTAGATCTCTTGTGTCTTGGTCCTCCAAGAAACAAAACTCGGTATCTCTATCTATTGCCGAAGCTGAATATATTTCTGCTGGATCTTGTTTTGCGCAATTACAATGGATGACACAAACGCTTAAGGATAATGGTATTCATGTTAAAAATGTTCCACTACTTTGTGAAAATGAAAGTGCTATTAAAATTGGACATAATCTTGTGCAACATTCTCGAACCAAGCATATTCAAGTTAGACTTCATTTCATCCGTGATCATGTTGCCAAAGGAGATCTCGATCTTAAGCATGTTCGTACCAACAAAGAATTGGCCAATATCTTCACCAAGCCACTTGATGAGAAAACATTTTGTCATTTGAGGAGTGAGTTGAACATCATTGATGCTTCAAACTTGAGCTAGACTCACTCGGTTGCAAGCAAGAGCATAAGCTTTCTTATTATCTCCATGTTCTAATAACTCGTTATCATATGTCATGGAATACTATGCTCCCTTGTATTGCATCTAACCTTATGTAGGTACTTGGAAGAACTCCATTCCAAAAGATTGCCAACAACTCAAATCATATGCAATCTTGTCATTACCAAGTATCCACAACCTCTCTTGATGATGGAAGGAAGAAGACAACAAAAAACATATCCTTGACATATACATGATCTTAGTTGTAGAATCTTAAGTAGTATCATGTCAATTGGATATATCATATGTCTTCCTTGCATGACTAGCCTTTGTAGGTGATGAGTGTACTAGAACGAGAAGGATAGCTCCAAATTCAAGATCATCTTCATCGACCTCAAGCATCCTCAACAAATTCACCTATGAGCAACATCATCAACACCAGTCAAAGGTATGTACTCATATCCTTCAAAAGGCTTTACTCCAAGACATGGGCTAAAGCAACTCAAGTGATATGAAGACATCAAAATACTTAATTGAAAAATGGTAAACCAATTTCGATCTTAAATGGTGAGTATGACCTATGATCAAGCAATCTTGCTTGGCTCCTAAGTCAATATACTCAAATATAGGTGACCTAGTCACCACCCATCATTTAGTTAAGAATCTTGTGTGGTTTGCTCTCAATTTGCATGATTTCTCGTAACCACTCAAATCTTATCTATTGATGTCCTTTGTAAATCTTTCGCATTTTTATTTTTTTGAAACAGTTTCGTTTGTCTCTCCGAAACTGAAACTTGGTTTATCCTTCGGCGTCACCGATATAGATAACTCAGTCCTACCGAATTTGCAGATGAGCTGCACTGCACAATCTCAATACCGTCGATTTATTTATCCCAGAGTCACCGATTTTATTTTCTTTCAAAATCTGAGTTTTTTTATATTGTTTATTTGCTTCTATTCTTGAGATATTCTTGTTCCTTCGATGACCCCCATTAAAAAAATTATTGTAATTAGTTTTAGGGGGAGAAGAACAAACAATACTTCGGTGGAGAAATTCTTTATTAAAAGATCCCTAGCTCCAAGGAGAAGAAAACTCAAATTTGCCAAAGGGAGAGAAGTTACATTCAATGATTCCCTTAGTATTTTAATGCACCTTACTTTCAATGACCCTTGATCTCTAGGATCCCTTCCTTGTCAATGATCCCTGTCACTAGTCCCAAGTTTGACCTTTTTGGTACTTTATGCCAAAGGGGGAGAATATCAAAGCTTCATGCTAAAGGTAGAGTTACATGCTTATGCAAAGGGGCATATGATTTAGGGGGGGAGGAAAATATCAAAAGTTCACACTTATATAATCAAGGAGAGGAACAACAATGTAGGGGGAAGAAAACTACTTTTGGAGAAAAGTCTCAAGTGAACAAAGGATTCCTTTTCTCACCCTATCCGATCCCAATATCTACTTGTTGAGATTCAGGGGGAGAGGATGTACTACCATTTCATATCAAAGGGGAGAAAAGATATAATAGATTTATGCTAAAGATGGAGACATATCAATCTTAATGATTATCATATTTTATATGTTCTCCACATCTTGGTATCCTTTGAGTTCTATTGCTGTTGTTTAGTAGAATACTCTTGTGTTTCCTAACATTGTTTTCTCAAGTGTGTCTCTACTACTAGAATGCTCAAGAACTCAAGGTAAGTATATGCATCATATCTTTGATCAACATGATCTCTTGCTTCTTGCACATATTGTTTGCAAGAGTCAAGTCTTGATTAAGGATATACATTTCATTCACATATATTGATGCATATAGCCAAGATACACATGACTCTTATATCCCTTCCATTCATATGTGTGTCCATGCATTTCTAAGCAACTATCCTTTAAAGGACTGCACACATTTAGGGGGAGAAAATCTAAGTCATATGTTTCTCAAAGTCTTCATTGCATACATGCATATCTTTAATTGAAGCTTTGATTGTATGTTGACATCAATTACCAAAAAGGCAGAGATTGAAAGCACAACATGCTCCCTTGGTGGTTTCGATAATTCATGACAACATGCATTGTCTCTTGGACTAACACTTCTATCTAGTGTATTTCAGATAATAGTCCATGGAGAGTTGAGTTGGCAAAAGGATTGAGGACACTGTGGAATTACCCCAAGATTCAATGAAATAGGTTGGTCAAGCTTCAAGCAAGAGGACTCTACATTTTAGATTTGTGAGAAATCACTTTGATTCCATAGGAAAGCCAATACTATTAAAAGGGGGTAAAGTCTTGATGATGAACAATATGCTCAAATGTGCACAAGTGACAGTCACCAAAACATCCACAAACTCTCCCACCAAAGTCTTTCCTAAGCCAAACATGCAAAATCAGTGCAACCAACATTCCTATCCCGATGCCACCGATTCTAATCCCTAGACAAACTCAGCCCAACCCTAACACTTCAGTGTAGCCGACACTGCACTCAGTGCCACCGAGTTGGGTTTCCAATATTCTATTACGCAAGTTCTCATTTTTAGTCCGACGGAGAATGTTGAATCGGCGTCACCGAGATTGGTAAAAATCTGACCACTTGTCACCTTGTCCGTGCAACTGAGAATTGTATATCGGTCCCTCTGAGATTCAAAAAAATTGCCACTTTTGGTCACTTCGGTACCATCAAGATTTACACATCGGTGTCACCGAGTTGACTTATTGTGTGCAACGGTTGGACTTTTGGGATGCCTATATATACCCCTTCACCACCACCCACTCAAAATAGAAGCACTCAGAACTATTCCATACCTATCCTACTCAGTTTTCTAAGAGAGAACCATCTGCCCTTGTGTTGAGGACAAGATCTTCCACTCCAACCATATGGATCTTGATTCCTAGCCTCCCGAACTTGCTTTCCACCAATCCCATCTCTTCTACCAAGCCAAATCTGTGAGAGAGTGATTGTGTGTTGAGGAGTCTATCATCATGAAGCACAAGAGCAAGGAGTTCATCATCATTACCGAGCCTATTACCTTTTGGAGGGTGGTGCCTCCTAGATTGGTTAGGTGTCGCTTGGGAGCCTCCTACTTCGTGTTGTGAAATGAACCAAGAAGTTTATAAGGGCAAGGAGATCGCCTACTTCATGAAGATCTACCCATAGTGAGGTTAGTCCTTCGTGGATGGAAGCCGCATGGAATAGTTAAGGTTGCTTCTTCATGGAACCCTCCATGGGTAGAGCCCTCTGTGGACTCTCACCACCATTACCCTTCGTGGGTTGAAGATTCCATGAACATGGACGTACCATAACACCACCTATCAGAACCACGAGAAAAATCCTTGTGTCTCCTATTGCATTTGATCTTCCTACCCCATCTCTTTACTTACATGTGCAATGTCTTTACTTTTCGCTGCCATATTTGTATACATGCATGTGTAGGGCTGTTAGACTTTCTAGACTTGCTAAAACAGTTCAAATTTGCCAACCAATTAACTTGGAAAAAGGTTAGGATTTAAATTTCTGCTAGTAGTCTATTCACCCCCCCCCCCCTCTAGACACCCCTCTCTCAATCCTAGAGTTGGCCTTGGCGGCCAAATTCCATTACAACAATGATCGGCAACCACCGACATCTGCCGTAAAGGCACATAAAATTGGGAAACGAGCTCGATCTCAGCCCAAACTCCTATAACCTCCCTCTCCCCATAAATAGGAACTCACCCCTCACTGCACAACCCTAGGGCCAACAAAGCATGTGCCGAGGAGCCACAACGTCGCACTTAAAATTCCATGGGCGATGGTGGGGAAAACTATCGAAGTGTACGTATTCGTTTGGACCGAAGAACTACCATTAAATGTCTTAGGACACATTGGAAGTACCATCAAGGGCCTGCTAAAGGCGTAAATCTCATCCACACATCGGCGACCTCTCAAGATTTTGTTTCCAAGGTCCGTTCTCCGAACAATACCACCCATTGAGGTACACAACGCCCTAGGAGGCACAGGAGCGGACAAGCGATAGGGCACGTCGAGGACGTCAGGCCACCCATCGAAGACCCCTGGTACGACCACTCCTGTAAAATTTCTATTTCATTTTCAAATACATGTAATCAGTTGCCTCAATAATTTTCACAATAAGAGTTGTTTAGTAAAATATAAAGCCATTATACATGGTCGCTTCGTTGTCCTTTTTGGCACATAGTCTATTTTCTCCCTCATTTTGTGAAACTGTTTGGTACGCATTACGATGCAACCAGCTAATAGACCGGGGGCTCGAGTTTAAAAATCGCCCTATGCACAATTGATTATGTGGTGGGCATCTTGGACTTCGCTTCATATGCATTGGTTCTGAACTATCTCTTGGGTCAATAGTTGGGTTGCCCGGCTCCTGTGCTTGCCCCTTTACGTTACGCTTATTTGGCTGAAAGGGCAAACGGAGAACCACTTCGATTGTGTTTCCAGCTAGCCTGGTCGAGAACCTCAGGGGAGAAAGCCGAAAAATGACGGTCATAGTATGCGAGAACCGGTCTGCGAATCCGAGCTTAAGTGTTATACTAAAAACCTCGTTAGAGGTTATTCTATGTCATACGTTGAGTTTGGTATTCGTCCAAACCATGTGATATCATCTTTAGCCGCGGTTTATTCGAACATCACAAGCCACTGGGGGCTAGTCACTTGCCCCCCCACATTCCTTTTTGCGCCCCTACGGCTAAGTGAAAGCAATAAAGCACTATAGTCTGATTGCCTTGTCTGCCTCACACTACCGCCTTCGGGTACCGATAGCTCGGCTAAGGGTCACAGTGCGTAATAAGAGTCACCTCGTGTAGTATCTACATGGGGGCTGAAGCCGACGACTCGCAACTTTAAGTTTCAAAGGCCACACAGAAGTTATAAACAAATGCAAAACATGAAACACATGATAAACCATGCATCATAAACATACACGTGTTAAAAGGTTACGCCGGGTTAGGCCGGCCGGCCACGCTCCGGGCCGGCTCCATGCGCCCGCTGCACCGCGTTTGGCTGACTCCACTGCCCGCATGTCGGCTCGCTGGTCTAGTCGGCCGCCCCGTGGAGCCGGCTACAAACAAAAGAAGTGGAGCCAGCAAAAAAAAGAAGAGTACGTACATGCATGGTTACGTACTTGCCTGCATGGCGGCATGCATGGCCGGCTACACGTCGCATGCATGGCCGCGTCCGACTCCACCTGACAACTTCAAGCTCCGTCTGTCCTCTTCTGATGCCCGGACGGATGGTTGCTAGGTCATCTGGCCAGTTCGGGCCGATCGGCTGGGACGTCCCTCGAGGGCCCGGAAGCTCGGGCCCCCTGCCGGAGGGCGCCTCCGACTCAACTGCGCCAAATGCAATGCTACACCCAGCAGGTGCGGCCAGCACGCCCTGCCGGTAAACAGCCGTGCCGGCTACCTTCGATGACACCAACAAACCTCCTCGCTCAGAGGCCAGAAGGCTACCTTCGGTAGCGCCCCACGCTCTATACCTGGCAAACCCCGCGTTCACCATCGGCAGCGCCCCGTGCTCTACAGACGGTGGATCCTGCGTCCGCCCTCAGCAACGCCACACGCTCTACAGCCGGTGGACCCTGCGTCCACCCTCGACAGCGCCTCACGCTCTACAGCCAGCGGACTCTAGCTTCGCCCCGGCAGGGCCCCACGCCTATCGGTCGACGGGCCCCCCGCCCGCACCCGTCCTCCTCAACGGCACTATCTGCTTCACCAACGACAAAGACCCTCCGCCCAACTCTTCAAGTCGCCCGGAGGCTCGAAGGCTACACCCAGCGGGTGCGCTGGCGCACCCCTACTGGAAATAGCCAGCAGGTGGGCTACACATCCACACTTGGCAGGGCTCCACACCCATCAGTCGGCAGACTCCGCGCCCGCGCCCGAAATCCTTGTTCCACCATCTGCCTCAGCAAGGACTTCGTGTCCGCATCCGACAGTGGCTCGCGACCATCAGCCGACGGACTCTGCATCCTCGACCGATAGTGCCTCGTGCCCATGAGTCGGCGGACTCCAAGTCTACAACCGGCAGCGCCCCACGCACATCAGCCGGACCATGTCGGTACAAACCGCGCTGACCGACATCGACCAAAACCACCTCGCCGGCACCCAAAAGCAATGTGAGATCCCCACGTGCATACCCTTGTACCGTACACACAAACGGATACCCCGAGCAACCTTCGGGGGCCATCTCCGCATTTATTCTATTTCCTTACTATTCACCCCGGCACCAGCTAGTCTTGGCCCGGGTATGGCCGCTTGGCCCGATACGTTAGTTCCCACAAGACGACTTAGTAGCGTATACAGTACCGAAGGCCCACTCTTTGTCTCAGCTACAGATCACACATCGACTGTCTGGCTAGCGAGAGCACAAGCTAGAGGTCACCACACGCGAAAAGCGTCCATCAAGAAAATGGCTTGGGTGACCCGGTCGTTTCATTTATGAGTATTTGCTCAGTTGATCCTGCTCCCAGAGTCCGAGGACTGTATGCTCCATTCCGCGGTCCACTCTTCATCTCAGCTACAGGCCGGCTCCCGGCTGTCAGGCTAGCAAGAGCAAAAGCCAAAGAGCGGAGAGAACCTGAAAAAACCTATGGGGGCTCGGACGAAATCGAGTCAGCACCCTCTACACAAACATGCACTACCAAAATCAAATATTTGACACATCTGCATCGACTAACCTTGCCTTCTGCATGATCGTTTCCATGAGGAATCTTCTCGCCCGGAGGCTACTCCCAGCAGGGCCTCGCGCTCATCAGTCGGCGGACCCTGTGTCCGTGCCTAGCAGCACCACGTGCTCGACAGCCACCGGACCACGCATCCGCCTTCGGCAGGGCTTCGCGCTCATCAGTTGGCGAACCTTGCGTCCGCGCCCAGCACCGCCACGCGCTCGACAGCCGGCAGACCACGTGTCCGCCTTCGGTAGGGCTACACGCCCATCAGCTGACGAACCCTCCATCCGCGCCCGGCAGCGCCATGCGCTCGATAGTCGGCGGACCACGCGTCCGCCTTTGGTAGGGCTCCGCGCCCATCAGACGGCGAACCCTCCGTCCACGCCCGGCAGCGCCACGCGCTCGACAGCCGGCGGACCACGTGTCCGCCTTTGATAGGGATCCACGCCCATCAGCAGGCGGACCCTCTGTCCGCGCCCGGCAGCGCCATGCGCTCGACAGCCGACGGACCAAATGTCCGCCTTCGGTAGGGCTCCGCGCCCATCAGTTGGTGAACCCTCCGTTCGCGCCTGGCAACGCCTCACGCTCGAAAGCTGGCGCACCCCGCATCTGCCTTCGGCAGGGCTCCGCGGTCATCAGCCAGTAGACCTCGCATCCACGCCCGGCAGCGCCCCGCGCTCGACAGCCGGTAGACCCCGCGTCTGCCCTCGACAGGGCTCCACGCCCATCAGCCATCGGACCCCGCGTCCGCCCTCGATAGGGCTCCACGCCCACCAGCTAGCGGACCCCACGTCCGCCTTCGGCAGCGCCCCGCGCCCTTCAGTCGGCAGACCTCGCGTCTACGCCCAACATCTTCGACACCATCGTCCGCTCCAACAACAGCAAAGACCCTCTGCCCGACTCCTCGAGAAACCCGGAGGCTCGGAGGCTACATCCAGTGGGTGCGCTGGTGCGCCCCTGCTGGAAACCGCTAGCCGATGGACTCCACGTTCGCCCCCGGCACCGCCTCGTGCCCGTCAGCCGACAGACTCCGCATCCGCACCCGGCATCCTCGGCGCCATGGTCTACTTCGGCAACAGCAAAGACCCCCCGCCCGACTCCTCGAGTCGCCCGAAGGCTCGGAGGCTACACCTAGTGGGTGCGCTGGCGCGCCCCTGCTGGAAGCAAGCCACGTCGTCCCCAACCCGCAATTAACCATCATCGATAACTTCTGCAAAAACAACAACAATGACTACGAAAAACCCTTCACCCGACTCTGTGAGTCATCCGGAGGCTCGGAGGCTACTGTCGAGGGGATTACCCTCGGGTAGGCTCAAGGAGAAGACTTAACATTTTAAAACACCAAGGGGGCCACCCCCGGTATGCCAAGCCTGATGAATCAACAAGACAATCGAAGAAGTGAAGACAAAGCTACGGCCCGGCGGGCTCCTCCCGACTGGCTACTCCCGGTTGGCTACTCCCAGCTGGCTATGCTAGGATGGCTATGCCCGGCTGGCTACTTCCGGCTGGCTACTCCCGGTCGGCTACTCCCGGCTGGCTACGCCTGGCCGGCTACTCTCGGCTGGCTACGCCTGCGCATCTCCTCCTAGCCGGCTCCTCCCAGCTGGCTCCTCCTGGCCAGGTCCTCCCGGCTGGCTCCTCTAGGCCGGCTCCTCCTGGAGTCAACTATGATGTCCCATCGGATACACGCGGACCAGACGGCCATATCCCGTGACGGTGCACCATTGGCGAGCAGTAGTGCACTATACGCACGTCATGCAGTACTATCTACAGTGTAACCTGTCCCTTGGACACTGACTTATAAAGTGCACCAGGGGACAGACATAGCTTAGTTCACAAGCTACATATGGCTTGGCATGTAAGCTACCCTCTCTAGGTTACATACCAAGCTACACCTCCATGCCTATATAAAGTCCTCCTTTCACTCTCTCAAGGGGGCTAGCTTCCCTCACATTCTCTCATCCCCACTCTCATGTGCTCACACATACTCACACATGAGGCAAGAAGCCTCTTGGCTCTCCTCTCCCATACAGCTCCATGAGCAACCATGTACCAGATATACCACAGATATACAGACATGCAGGAGTAGGGGTATTATCTCTCCAGAGAGCCCCGAACCTGGGTAAACCACTGCGTGCTATTTGCATACCCGTCCCAGCTATTCCATGGCAGCTTTGCTCTCACCTCGAAAATCCACCCCATGGCATTTGCCATCCCGCGCGACCCTCCATGAGAAAATGACGACAAACCTTCAAAACTTGGCATTAATAGCTCAGCGAGTCTTTGGATTCTTACCTTCGAGCTGGGGGCTTGATCCTTAGGTTCCTTTGAGGAACATTCTCGAAATCTTCGGACTCGGTGTCCGAGTCCGAACTGTCATTGGGCAGGATCAACCGCGGCCGACATGCCTTCTTTGGGGCAGGAGGAGGTATGTCCTTTGTGGAGTTCGGTGACACCACCCTCTTTCTTGCGAGTGGGATCGCCTTCCCCCTTGTCCTCATGCTCTTCCTCTTGATTAGATGAAGCATGGGTTTCCTCGGACGCAGCGTTTGGCTAGTCCTTGATAAGGAGGCTTCCTTGTCCTATATTCTTCTTCTTCTCCTTCTTTTCTGGTGCCTTGTACGGCGCCATGACGAGTATCTCCGACAATAGCTTGTACCTAGGGTCTTCGGGCTGTGGTGCCGGGCAGTTGATGCCCGTGGCTTTGCTCAACCATTTCTGCAGAGGTGTTCAGAAAGGTACTAAAATTTGCTTTCAGAAAACAGAGCCGATCTATTAGAACTATGTTATACCTGGGAAGGAGGGTTATCGGCATATAGGCCATGATCCTCCTCCTCGGTTGGCCAGCTCTCCCGAGCCTTGAACAATGCCTTCCACACCTTCTCCGAAGTGGTGAGGAAGAGCTGATGAATAGTAGGCTCATTGTCAGGCCAATAAGCCCACATGGGAGAGTCCTAGTACTGACAAGGGAGGATGTGCCGCCGACGCATAATTTGGACCACGTTGGCCAGCTCAATCTTGCCTTTGATCATTGAGGGGATGCGTTTCTACAGGTTGTCCACCTCCGTATCGGACCCCCAGTCAAGGCCCTTTCGGAGCCATGAGGTCAATATGGTGGGGGGCCGCATCTGAATTCGGCCGGGGTAGCCGGACCTCCCTCCCTTGGCTCGGTGATATAAAACCACTCTTTTTGCCAAATTTTGATCGTGTAGAAGAGGTGTCGGATGGCTGATATGTCTCCAACGTATCTACAATTTATGAAGTATTCATGCCATGTTTAAAATAATTCTATATGATTTATGTATGATTTTATTAGAACTAACCCGGACTGACACTGTTTTCAGCAGAACTACCATGGTGTCGTTTTTTGTGCAGAAATAAAAGTTCTCGGAATGGGCTGAAAATTTAGTATGATTTTTTGTGGACCAAAAGAGACCCCCGAAGCATTAGAGCTGGGCCAGAAGAGCCACGAGGAGAAGACAAGCCTGCCAGGCGTGGCCAGGGGGCTGGCCAAATCTCTTCTCCATCTGTTGGTCACACCAACAATACTTGAATAACTGCATTCCCTTACAACCAAGCTAGCTACTGGTCCATGGCTAGTAACTCATCATCCTAAGCAATAGATGAGAATCCTAGTTCTTATCCCCATAGAAGAGATGAGAATGACACAACATAGAATAACTTGGGAAGAGGAGAAAAAAGAGCCCTACGTTCCCTTCCACAATCAATTCCCCTACCTATCTATAGTGTTTCTAGACTCAACTTCGACCGGTTTGGCTTGGTAGTCCTACAGTCAGTCAGGCTCTGATACCAACGCTGTCGGGACCCCGATCCTAAGTCATATGGTTCGATACTGTAACAAGCCACATCACTTTGCGGCCTCACGCACGGTACTCCACAGTTGCAGCCTTACCTTGGCCGGGACCGTTTGCGTCTTTTGGCTCACGTATGTGAACATGTCGCTGGCAATCACACAACAAAGAACCCGGGCCGACATGACTAGTCATAGAACCCAAGTGGCACATCCGTACGGAAACAGGCATACATAACCCAGCAATGCAGGTGTCGGCCTCAAGCGCGTGTAGACGAGTCATAGCAACCTACAAGGACTCCATTATGTCGCGAGACACGAATGTCATCACTGCATGTAGACGAGTCGTAGCAGGCTACGGGGACTCCATTACACTGCGAGACATTTCCCCAAAGGGACAGACACAGCAGCAAAGAAGGATACATGCCGGTCAATCAATGTGTCCGGAGCAGTAGCAAGCTACCATGGCTCGTGGAAGCACAAAGAGGCAGTTTCCCGTAAAGAGTACTACTAAAGTCACACGACTAGGTGTCGGATCATACATACCGTTGCACGTCACACGTACGCACGACATGCCCGATATGCATAGATACAACTATGGCATCACAACATAACTATACAACAACATGACTTTTATTTAAGAGGCTCAGACGAGCCTTGTATAATATGTTCTTACAGATAGGGGTCACATGACCCGACACTCAAGTCATACAAACAAAGTCATACAAGTCAGCAGAAACTTAAGCTGTCTGAGTACAGACGGCGAAATATAAAAGAGGCACACGACATGACTATCTACAACCCACCACATGGGCAAGATTGTAGCTGGGACACCAGCTATTCGGCATCATCAACGTCTAGATAGAACCCACCTGATGGGTCCTGGTTCTCTTCTGCAACATTAATTAAACAAATGTACTCAACAAGTCTTTAAAACAAACCTAGTCTATTTATGCTCATGTATCAATGAAGAGGGTGGTGGATTTCATGCAGGAATACCAGCTTTGACTCATGGAGAACCTACACTACTCAATTTTAAACTCTTTGTTACAATTTTAGTTATCGCACACGAGTCCACTATCTCCATCACAATACACCACCATGGATTCACCTTCCCCTTCCGGAAGAGTGCCATCCACGGTACTCACACTTGTCTTGTTATTTTTAGGAGTATCCATTTGCTTATCTATGAACAGCATAAGTTCTCCAAGTAGTCCATATCCGAGGACGCGGCTATTCGAATAGTTTCATAAACCTGCAGGGGTGTACCTCTTCACACACGCTCTCGCCACTTATCGCTATGGGCTCATAAAACCATGCACCACGACATCCTTCAAGCGGAAGCCCAGCGAGGGAGTCGGCCACGACCGTCAATCACATAAGACCACTAGTCCAGGCTACCGCCTATTTGAGACTGAACCCGCACGGAAGTCCGGCCAAAGTTTCTGCTACGGTCCCAAACAATGTGCGCAGGGTTCCCAAGCCCACCATTCGGGTGACCCTTGGTACACCATGCCATTACCTACCGCGTCGTAACCCACCCCAAGGGTCAGCGGTACGCACGGCCTCCAGCATGCTATAAACACCAGAAACTACTTGCAATACCTGGACCAAGGACTAAGCGAATGATAAGTCGAGAGGGTCAATTAAGTATCCCAACGTGTGGTAGTATCGCATCTTGGATCACAAACACGGAACTCAGTTCCTAGAACGGTCCCAATGAGACAACCCGCTATGTACTCCTACATAGCCTCTCATCGCTACCTTTTACCAAAACGGATTCATCATAAGCTCATCACATTAGAACAACACAGTTTCACTCCCGTTCATCACCCAGATGAATCAGACCTGACACAACTCTAAGCATAGCGGCATGGCATGAAGGTAAGCTAAGCACATTATGGCACAAACATCTACCAGGTATGCTAGGTTGCAAGGTTTAGCTATTTACTGTGACAAGATCAGGTCATGCAGAAGATTAGGTTCATCTACCGTTTATGACTGACATGTGAACAACGTCCTAATGCAATGAACAAGAGGAGCAAGAGAGTGGGAAGTTATCAGAATGATCAATGGGGTTGCTTGCCTTGCTGAGAAGCGGAGGGGTTCTCTCCTTCGTCGGGATACGGGGTGGTATCTTCCGGATTAGGGCCTACCGCAACGCAGATAAGAGCATTCAATACACGCAAGTGCAAAAATATGATGCATGATCGTGGCATAGTAATATGCATGGGTGAGCTAATGTAATTAGTGATCATGTCAATTTAAAATGGATTTGAATATAGGTTCAAAGTTGTTCTTCTTTCAAATTCCATATATTAACCTAATGGCAAATGTCCATGTTCACCTATTTAGATTTCCCTAACATGCATGACAATAGCACCATTGGATTCATTAGATTTTTTTCATCAATTTTCATATATAAATTATTTTCATCTGACTTAAAGATTATTTTATATGATTTTTCAAAGTTTTAAACATTTTCTGGAATTATTTTTAAATAAGAAATTGAATTATGACATCAGCCTAACGTTATCCTGACGTCAGCTGGTCGGCTGACCTGCCAGGTCAAACCTGGCAGCATGGGACCCTCGTGTCAGCGTTAGGGGCTAATCCCCGCGCTGACTGAGGTTTGACCCACCGATGGGGCCCATTGTCAGTGGCTGGGCTAAGCTAATTGGGGTAATTAGCGGCTAACTGACCGGCCACGTCGGCACTGGCCGGAGGGTGGTCTCCGGCGACCATCCACGCGGCGGAGGCTCGCCGGAAGCCGCTAGAGGGCTCAGATAGGCGTAGGGAGAGCACTAGGACAGAGCCCGTGCTCGACCGCGTCGAGTGGGCTGGTCAGGGAGGACCTGCGGTCGCCGGAGGCTCGCCGGGGAGCACTTCCGCGGCGGCGCCCGAACGGCCACATCGGCGAGGAGCGCCAGGGAGCATAGGGAGACCAGGGAAGAGAGGGGGAGGACGGGGTGCTCACTAGGAAGCTGCAGGGGGGCTTAGAGGGCTCGGAGACGACCGGCGACGGTAGGAACGGCGACAGAGCTCCGGCAGATCCCGAGGTTGAAGATGGACGCAGCAGCGGCCTCGAGGGGCTCTCGGGTCCTTCTGGCGCCACGGGGAGGATGAGGACATCGCGGCGAGTCTACTGATGGGCTCGGAGGGGAGCGGGGGTGGCCAGAACGGCGACAACGGTGAGCGGCGACTACGGCGACGCTCGGCAGGGGAGGAGGGAAAAGAAAGAAGAGGGGACGGAGCCAGCTTGTCCCTGGCGAGTCTTCTCGCTCGCCAGCGCGGCGAGGGGGCAGCCAGGCAGGCAGGTGGCGTGGCGCCACCGCCGCGGGCGCCGTCCCCTGCTTCTCCTCTGCCTTCTAGCAAGAGGTAGAAGACGGGGCTGCCCTTGGTTGGCTGGGCCACCTGGTGGGCCGTGGCCAGGTAAGCCCTGCTTCTTTTCCCTTTTTCTTTTATTCTGTTTTCTGATTTCTGTTTATTTTTGTTGCAGGTCCATATGACTTTTCAAAATACCCCAATCATTTTCTAAAGTAAAGTTTGAATATTTCTAACCTGTCCAAAAAGTTTCAGGGTAATTTGAAAATAATAATAAGGATAATGATTTATTTATCAATTTCAGAGGCTTAAATCATTAATTTAAATTATTTAAATTGTTCAAATAATTAGAATGGTCCCTGGTATATCCATGTCCTTAATTATCAGACATAGGGAACATTTTTTATGGGCATTTTGGATTTGTTGAAATTCCAATAACTTGAATTCCTTTAATTCATTAGGTGCTTATGGTTTCTTTTCTTTCTCCCCATTTCAAGTTAATGCAATGATGATGAATATGATGCAAACACAATGCTAACCTAGGACAACTTGCTAGGGTTGTGACACACGCATCATGTGAACGAATAAATATTTAGGCTCAACATAGGCTAACCGATAATTGTTGATGAAGAGAGGTGGGATGCGTAGCATCCCCAAGCTTAGATGCTTGAGAGTTATTGAAATATTTACTTGGGGTGCCTTGGGAATCCCCAAGCTTGATCATTTTTATCTCATTCAATCCTCTCATACCACGGTTTCACCTATTCTCAAAAACTTCATTCACACAAAACTCAAAAAGAACTCGTGAGATAGGTTAGTACACATAATAATAAATCAAATATTTATGTACTTCCAAGACAATTTGAATAATAATTTTCAAACATTAGGTAATGTATACTATCATTTCCACAATTTATATCTACCAATATAGGCTATGTAAACTATAGGATAAGTAGATAACGAAACTATGACAGCAATCTGTCTAAACAGAACAGTCTGTAGTAATTTATGAAAACAGTGTACTTATGTAACTAAAAAAATTATACAAATTTACCACATACTATACGATTTATATGACCATACCGTGTAGAAAATTCAGAAACTTTCCACCTTCCAGTAAAATACTAAAATTCAAACACTACAGCCAAAGTTTCTATTTTTACACAGCACTCATCAAAACATGCAACGCAAGCATCCTAAAGGCAATTCTTGGAAATTTCTATTGAAAAAATATATTATAAATAAAATCTAACAGAAATTAACAAAATATAATGACGATCCAACAAAGCACATATTATGTGATGAATAAAAATATAGCTCCAAGTAAGATATATCGATAGTGTTGAAGACGAAAGAGCGGATGCCTTCCGGGGCATCCCCAAGCTTAGGTGCTTGAGTCTTCCTTCGATATTACCTTGGGCGTGCCTTGGGCTTACCCAAACTGAGGTTCTTGTCACTCCTTATTCTCCTCATATTGGTGTCTCACTCAAAACTTGAAATCTTCAATCACACAAAACTTAACGGAACTTTGTGAGAAGGGTTAGTGTAATAAAGATAGAGCATTCACTTAGGTACTGTCAAGACAAGATTCATAATTGTTTACACATGATACCAACTGTATTATATCATTCCCACAATTTATATCACTCAATATAAGCTATGAGAACACTAAAACAAGCAAACTATGCATGCAAAATAGAATCTGTCAAAAACCGAACAGTCTCTAAAGATCTGACTGGTCACCATATTTCCCTGACTCTAAAAACTCTGAAAATTTAGGAATTTTCATATACATGCTTTTTAAAAATTTCATAAGTTTTTGACACTCCGGTAAAATCAGACAATTCATATACTGTACGCAAAACTTCCTGTTTTTGCACAGAATCAAACAAGCAAGTATCCACACTATTCCAAAGGCTTTACTCGGCACTTTATTGAGATAAAAGACACAAAAAATGATTACTATAGTATATTAATCATGTGAACACATCAAAACATAAAGTAAAAGTGTTGGTTTGTCTCCCAACAAGCGCTTTTCTTTAGTGCCTTTTAGCTAAGCATGATGATTTCAATGATGCTCGTATAGGAATAATAATTGAAACGTGCAAAAGAGAATTATGAATATCATGACAAGCACATTTAAGTATAACCCACTTCCTATGCATAGGTATTTTTTGAGAAAACAATTTATGGGAGCAAGAATCATCTAGCATAGGAAGGCAAAACAATCATAACTTCAGAACTTTGAACACATAGAGAGGAAACTTGATATTATTGCAATTCCTACAAGCATATGTTCCTCCCTCATAATAATTTTCAGTAGCATCATATAGAAATTACACAATATAACAAGCACATAAAGCATTCTTTTCATGATCTACAAGCACAGAAATTTTACTACTCTCCTCACTCTTTTTCACTGCATAATTATGACAATTATCATAATATTAATCATCACTCTTTTTCACTGCATAAGTATCATCACAATAATCATCATAAGTAGGAGTCACGCAATCATTATAACAAATTTGATCATTCAAAGTAGGGGGATAAAAAGATCATCTTCATCAAACATAGCATCCCCAAGCTTGTTGCTTTGTATATCATAAACATAAGCACTCTCATAATTAATGGTATGAATAGCACCAATAGTATAGAAATTATTATCATCATCCTCCAAGTTGGTGCCATAAATATTTTCAAGATTATAAGAAGTATCATTATCTTCCCAATCATAATTATCACAACAAGCAATAGGCATAACAAAATCATCCTCAAGTGTATCATATTCCACAATTATTTTTGATTCATTCTCATGAGGCCTATCAATAATGGGACAAACATTATTTGGGAGAGATACCTCTTTACCTTTACTTTTCCTTCTTTTCTTCTTCGTCGCCACATTATGTGTGGCTTTATTTAATTCCTCCAAACTTCTTTTTGAAGAGCTTGGTTGAATAAAAAGATTATCCTCGTTACCTAATTTATCATCAGAAAAAATAGGAGGACATTGGGAAACCTCTTCCCCTTCATTAGTATTCTCTTCCTCTTCTAATTGTTTTCTTGTCTTTAAGTAATTGGCAATATAAGGATTCTCAATGCAATTTACCACGCAATACATATAGATTTCATTTAGATCAAAATCAATCATTTTCATGAGAGCCCATGCTGGAACATCCTTAGTTTCATGTTTCATTTCTTCATACCCCAAAAATAGACTAAGTTCATTATGATGCTCAAGGGTAATGAGGTTATCACAATTTTTGGACACAATTCGATCATGAAATAATTCACATTGGAAATTATAATGATGATGTTCATTGCAAAGTTCACAAGGATGGAGAGAAATATTAAGTCTTTTAGCACAAACATATAGCCTCTCTTGCAACCATTTAGTTTCTAAATACTTGTGCCTCTTACAAAAATCAATCTTCCCTTTTAGGCATGTCTACACAAACTCTATGCACTCCACAAAAATTGACATGCTTATAAGAAATCTTTTTATCATGAATAGTGCAATCATCATTATTACTATGGATATTCACAGAATTCATACTAACAACATTGCAATAATGCTCATCACTCAAAGATTAGTGCCAAACATTTTAATAATTTCTTCTTCTAACACTTGAGCACAATTTTCCTTTCCATCATTTTCACGAAAGACATAAAAAAGATGAAGCATATGAGGCAACCTCAATTCCATTTTTTTGTAATTTACTTTTATAAAACCAAACTAGTGAGAAACAAGAAACTAAAATATTTGATTGCAAGGTCTAAAGATATACCGTCAAGCACTCATCTCCCCTGCAACGGCGCCAGAAAAGAGCTTGATGTCTACTACACAACCTTCTTCTCGTAGACTCTGTTGGGCCTCTAAGCATAGAGTTTTGTAGGAGAGCGGCAATTTTCCCTCAAGTGGATGACCTAAGGTTTATCAATCCATTGGAGGTGTAGGATGAAGATGGTCTCTCTCAAACAACCCTGCAATCAAATACAAGAAATCTCTTGTGTCCCCAACACACCCAATACAATGGCAAATTGTATAGGTGCACTAGTTCGGCGAATAGATGGTGATACAAGTGCAATATGGGTGGTAGATATAGGTTTTTGTAATCTGAAAATATAAAAGAAGAAATGTAACAAATAGTAAACGGAGAGCAAAACATTGTATAAATGCTTGGAAACAAGGCCTAGGGTCCATACTTTCACTAGTGCAATTTCTCTCAACAATATTGGCATAGTTGAATCATGTATACATACCTCTCGTGCGACAAAGAGTTCAATCCAAAGTCACAAATAGCGGAGAACTAATGAAGAAATTATTGTAGGGTACGAGCCACCTCAAAGTTATCTTTTCTGATCAATCTTATGAACTATCCCTATAAGTGTCACAAACAGCCCTAGAGTTCATACTAAAATAACACCTTAAGATACACATCAACCAAAACACTAATGTGACCTAGATACTCCATTGTCACCACAAGTACCCATGGGCTTGATTATACGATATGCATCACATAATTTCAGATTCATCATGTTTAATCCAACACAAAGAATTTCAAGGAGTGCCCCAAAGTTTCTACCGTAAAGTCAAGACAAAAACGTGTGCCAACCCCTATGCATAGATTCCCAAGGTGGATCACCAAAACATACATCAAGTGGATCAATAGAACATCCCATTTTCACCATGGATATCCCATCGCAAGACATACATCAAGTGTTCTCAAATCCTTAAAGACTCAATCCGAAAAGAAAATTCTAAAGGGAAAACTCAATTCATCACAACATGATAGATAGGGGAAAACTCCGTATGATTCAATCTATATCAACAAAGCTCGCGGTACATCAAGATCGTGCCATCTCAAGAACACGAGAGAGAGAGAGAGATCAAACACATAGCTACTGGTACATACCCTTAGCCCCGAGGGTGAACTACTCCCTCCTCGTCATGGATACCGCCGGGATGATGAAGATGGCCTCCAATGATGGTTTCCCCCTCCGGTAGGGTGCCAAAACGGGCTCCCGATTAGTTTTTCGTGGCTCTGGAGGCTTGTGGCGGCGGATCTCCCGATCTAGGTTCTGCGTTGGGTTTTTTGGAATATTTGAGGATTTATAGAATTGAGAGGGAGGTCGGTGGACTCCCGAGGGGCCCACAAGCCTGGGGGTGCGCCCTAGGGGGTGGTCACGCTCCTGAGGCTTGTGGCCTCCTCGGGTATCTTTTGGCTTCATCTCCAAGGTCCGTGGGTGTCTTCTGGTCCATAAAAAATCATTATAAATTTTTATTCCATTTGGACTCCGTTTGATATTCCTTTTCTGTAAAACTCAAAAACAAGGAAAAAACATAAACTAGCACTGGGCTCTAGATTAATATGTTAGTCCCAAAAATAATATAAATGTGTGGTAAAATGATTGTAAAACATCCAAGAATGATAATATAACATCATGAAACAAGCAAAAAATTATAGATACGTTGGAGACGTGTCATCTATATAAGCTGGAGGGTTTTAGGTTGTAGGGGGAGGACAACTCATCTAGGGTTTAGCTATTCGATATCGAGGTAGATCAACTTTGTAACCTACACATCATCAATATAATAAACCAGGACGTAGGGTTTTAGCTCCATAGGAGGGCCCGAACCTGTGTAAACATCATCTCCTTCGTCCCATGTTACCATGGATCCTAGTCTCACAGCTCGGGACCCCCTACCCGAGATCTGCCGGTTTTGGCACCGAAAGAGTAGACTCGTGAGCTAACTTAAGAGTGTTTAGTTCTTCAGTTAGTCGTTCTATTTCCAACTTATCATTATCACATGACTTATCTTGACTAGAATGATTACCAACAAGTTCATCTTGACTAACATTACTAGATTTTTCAAATAGCAAGTCATCATCTCCTAACAAGTCATCCTCATCACTATTCAAATAAGGATACTCGGGGTGTGATACCTTGGGGCCTTTAGCCATGAAGCAACTTCCACTCCCTTCATTTGGTGAATCAAATATGTCATAGGAGTTGGTTGTCACTAGTGCAAGTCTGGCAACACCTTCATCTTGACTATAGTCGGAGTTGGAGTGATAGCTTCTCTCGGAGTGGTTGTCGGATTCGGAGCCACAAACCCATTCACCAACATGAGCTTCATGTCTTCTTCTTGAGTAGCTCTTGGTGTACTTGTCCTTGTTCTCCTAGTCCCTACTTCTCCTTTAGGGTCTCCGTTCATAACGATCATTTCTACTCCTTCTCTCTCTTTGAGGTGACTCGTCTCTTGAGCTAAGTCTTCTTGGTGACTCTTCTTTTCTTTTGTAGGGAGCCATGCACTCATTGGAGTAGTGTCGGGCTTCCCACAATTGTAGCAGTTTCGAAACGACTTGATGAACTCTTCTCTTCATATCTTGAGTTGGAGCTTCGATCTTTGCCTCTATTCTTGTAGAACTTGTTGAATTTCTTGACCATGAGTCTTATCTCTTAATTGGTGACAAGGTTGTCGCTTGAAGTTGCAGGAGCATCACTTGTGGCTTTGTAAGCACTGCTAGACTTGTTGTGAAGCTCTTCCTTGTCCTTGAGTGCCATCTCATGAGCAACAATCCGCCCAGTCACTTCTGTAGGCTTGAGATCTTTGTAGTTGGGCATCATTTCAATAAATGTACACATGGTGTCATATCTCTCATCCAAAGCTAGAAGTATCTTCTTGATGATGAATTTGTCGGTCATTTCTTCGCTACTTAAGCCGGTAATCTCATTGGTGATGAGAGCTAGCCTAGAGTACATCTCTTTGACTCCTTCACCGTACTTCATCTTGAACTTCTCAAGCTGACTCTGAAGAACATCCAACTTGGATTCTCTCACGGATTCGGTACCTTCATGCATATCAATCAAAGTATCCCAAATCTATTTTGCATTCTCATGACAGCTGATTTGTTGAATTCTTCGGGGCATAGGCAGTTGAAGAGAATGCCACATGCTTGAGCATTGTATTGCAACATCTTCAATTCATCTGCATTCGCTTCATGATCTGGTTCCCTTCCATCCGCAAATAATTCACCTTGCAATCCAACACAAACAACAACCCAAACGGCAGGGTTATGACCAAGAATATGCATTTTCATTTTGTGCTTCCAATTAGCAAAATTTCTGCCATCAAAGTACAGACCTCTACGGTGATAATTTCCCTTGCTATACGACATACTCTCCTAGGTTGTGAAACCAATGCAATGGACACCAAAGCTCTGATATCACTTGTAGGATCAAAAGTATGTCTAGAGGGGGGCGATTGGACTACTTGACCAAATAAAAATTCTACCTTTCCCCAATTTGAAGTGTTGGTAGATTTTAGCATTGATAGCAAGTCAAGCACACTCTACACATGCATGTCTACGAGTATAGCAGCGGAAAGTAAAGACAAGCATGAGTAGTAAAGGAAGGGTAGGAAGATCAAACGCAATTTGGACACACGAAGATATTTCCCGTGGTTCCGATAGGTGGTGCAATCGTACGTCCACGTATATGAAGACTTCAACCCACAGAGGGTAACGGTCGCAAGAGTCCACAGAGTGCTCTACCCACGGAGGGTTCCACAAAGAAGCAACCTTGTCTATACCATGATAGCCTACGTCCACGGAGGACTATCCTAACTCGTGCTAGATCTTCACGAAGTAGGCGATCTCCTTGCCCTTACAAACTTCTTGGTTCACTCCACACGAAGTAGTAGGCTCCCAAGCGACACCTAATCAATCTAGGAGGCACCACCCTCCAAAAGGTAATTGGCTCGATAGTGTCGATGAACTCCTTCCTCTTGTGCTTCAGGATGATAGACTCCTCAACACTCAATCACTCTCTCATAGATTTTTCTTTGCTGGAAGAGATTGATTGGGTGGAAAGCAACTTGGGGAGGCTAGTGATCAAGATTCATATGGTTGGAATGGAATGGCCTGATCTCAACACATGAGTAGGTGTCTCTCCCTCAGAAAATCTGATGGGATAAGCAGGGATCTGTTTTGAGTGCTTCTCTTGCGACTGAGTGGTGGTGGAGGGGTATATATAGGCATCTCCAAAAATCCAACCATTACACCTAAAGTGACCTACTCGATGACACCAATGTGTGAATCTCGGTGGTACCGAGTTGCTTGAAAGGTAGCAACGTTTGAATCTTGGTGATATCGATATAGAAATCTCTATGGTACCGATCAGGTGTCCAAAGGTTAGAATCCAAATCTAGGTGACATCGATCCAAAAACATGGAGCTTCCGATTTTGTGAATCGAGGTAACAAAAGTTGGCAAGCTAAACTCGGTGGCACCAAAGTGGGATCGGTTGCACCGATGTGCTAGGGTTTGGCAGGGTTCTGTCTAAGGCTGGGAATCGGTGGGACCGAATGAAAAATGTTGTCTTTGCCGATTTTCATGAAATGCTTGGACAGAGATTTGTGGAAGAGTTTGTGGGTGCTTTTGGTGACTATCAATTGTGCACATGGAGCATCTTGTTCACCAACAGTACCTTACCCGCTTTTAATAGTATTGTGTTTTCCTATGGACCCAAAGTGATTTCTTAGAAAGTAAAATGTAGAGTCCTCTTTGCTTGAAGCTTTTGCCAATACAAATCCTTGCATCTACACAATCCTTTGCCAACCCATCATTGAACGTTTCCTGAAATATGTTTAGTGGAAGTATTAGTTAAATGATATGTATATGTTGTTATTAATTACCAAAACCACCAAGGGAAGAAATGTGCTTTCACAACACACCTCTCCCAGTGAAGAAATATCAATCTAGTTGGCCAAACTATTTCAACAGACCAGAGAGAATTACGAAGCTATCATATAATCACGCATATGTAAAGAAGGGACGACAAGGAACTCAATATAATTTCATAAAGAATCTGAACATAAACCCACAATTCATCGGATCCCAACAAACACACCGCACAAAGTGATTACATTGAATAGATCATCGCGAAGATGCGATGAACTTTGTATTGAAAATCAAGAGAGAGAGATACATGCATCTAGGTACTAACTACAAACCCATTGGTTTGTGGTGAACTACTCACATATCACCATGGGAGCAGCAAGGATGATGTAGAGGCCCTCCGTGATCGAGCCCCCTCCTATAGGGCACCGGAACAGGGCTCCAGATGGGCACACGACAAAACAGATACTTGCAGCAATGGAAAAAGTGTTTTGGGAGGCTCTTTACGATTTTCCAAATATATTAGAATTTATAGGCCAGAGAGGGGCGTCTGGAGACGCAAGGTGGAGGCACAAGGCAACAGGGCGTGGCTACCCACTCAGGCGCACTCTGTTGTCTTGTGGGGCCCCCATGTGGCCCCTGACCTCCTTCCAAAGCTTCCAGGTCTTATTTTTCTCCAAAAACATCACCAAAAAGTTTCGTGGCAACTAGACTTCATTTGGTACTATAAACCTGAAAAGCCAAAAACATGCAGGAAACAACAACTAGCTGGCCACTGGGTTAATAGGTTAGTGCTAAAAATAATATGTATCATTAAATAAATGCCCAAAAAGTATCCTAGAATTATAATATGGTAGCATGGAACGATGAAAAATTATAGATACATTGGAGATGTGTCAGCATCCCTAAGCTTAATTCCTGCTTGTCCTCGAGTAGGTAAATGATAAAAACAGAATTTATGATGTGACATACTACCCAACATGTAATATATTGCATGTATGATCATTGAGAAATGATGAATTAATATACATTGACATAGTAATATTCATAAGCATAAACTAACATAATCATCAAGTTTCAAAATATATGATCCTTAAAGAATATATATCCATATTCATTCCATCATATTAATATGGCATGGCTCCGTCTTCACAACATAAATACAAATGTCAAGCACCACAGTGTTAAGTCAGGCAACTGGATCGTACTTTTTAACGCACTTCAGCTTTTTATTACTTACTCAACACATCAGTGTGAACCATGGATATAGCGTATAGGTGGAATCGACAGTGGTAGGTTTCAAAGGGGTAAAAGTGGAGAAGAAAGTCTCGCGTCAACTAGGCGTATCAATGGGCTATGGAGATGACCATCAATAGATATCAATGCGAGGAGTAGGGATTGCCATGCAATAGATGCACTTGAGAAATAAGTGTATGAAATCTCAACTGAAGCTAAGTAGGTGTGGATCCAACTTGCTTGCTCATGAAGACCTCGGGCATTTGAGGAAGCCTGTCATCGGAATATACAAGCCAAGTTCTATAATTAAAAATTCCCACTAGCATATGAAAATGAAAAAACAAGAGACTCTCTATATGAAGATCATGGTGCCACTTTGAGGCTCAAGTGTGGAAAAGGAGGTAGTAGCATTGTCCCTTCTCTCTTTTCTCTCATTTATTTTTTATGTTTTCCTTTCCTTTTTTCTTTCTTTCTTTAATTTATGTTTCATCGGGAGTCTCATCTCGACATGTGGGGGAGTCAGTGTCTCCATCATACTTTCCTCACTGAGACAATGCCCTAATAATAATGATCATCACACTTCTATTTACTACAACTCGATATGAAAAACTAATAAGCAATGTGACTCTACCCGAATGCCTCTGGCAGTGTACCATGATGTGCAATGATCAAGCATAGCATGTATCAAAAAGGATGAACGGTGGCTTTGTCATAAGTATTATGTCACCTTATATGATCATGCAAAGCAATTTGACAATGAAAGTACTAGTTATATGATGTAACAGTGGAAGTTGCATGGCAATATATCTAAGAATGGCTATGGAAATGCCATGATAGGTAGGTATGGTGGCTGTTTTGAGGAAGATATAGCGAGGCTTATGTGCAACAGAGCGTATCATGTCACATGATTTGGATGCACCAGCGAAGGTTGCACCTATCCTCGAGGTGAGAATGGGAAATGCACGATACCGGAGAGGTTAGCAAATATAAGTTGGTGAAGGTGCGTACATCCATGGATTCACGTTAGTCATAAAGAACTCACATACTTATTGCAAGATTTTATTAGCTCTCTCAAAGCAAAGTACTACACGCATGCCCCTAGGGAGGAGGTTGGGAGGAGTTAACCATTGCGCGCCTCCGACCTAAACAACACTATGATTTCAACGTGGAATAAGAATGCTCATACATCATCACCATGCCATAAACAATATTTAGATGAACATCAAGTTAAAATCCTTTAATTTACTATATATTTACTAACCAATGATCATGCACTCATTCCCTTTCACATTACCACATTAATATCATTACCTCACAATTTCTCTTTTATATGCTACATGAAGGTTTTGATTATGCACTCCTTGAATGCCTATTGTTTTTGGAATAGTCTTATAACCCATGCAAATTACCATCACTATTTATTAAATATCAAACAAATATAAGTGAAGAATAAGAGTGCAATTATTTCTTTAAAATCTATACGCCACTGTGCTCTAAAAAAATATAAGTGAAGTACTAGAGCAACTACTTAGCACAAAAGATATAAGTAAAGTACAAAGAGTATTCTAATAAATCATGGTGATCTTGTATATCTCTCAAGTGTGTGTGTCCAGCAAAAAATGATTGTGGAAAACTAAAACAAAAGCAAACTAAAGGACGCTTCAAGCAAAACTCATATAATGTGATGATTTAAAAATGTATCTCCAAGTGGCATACCGATGGATTGAGACGAAAGAGGGGATGCCTTTCGGGGCATCCCCAAGCTTAGACGCTTGAGTCTTCATAGAATTTGACTTGGGGTGTATTTTTAAACCCCAAGCTTAGGCTCTTCCCGCTCCTTATTCCTTTATCCATCGTGATAGCACCCAAAACTTGCAAACTATAGCACACAAAACTCAACAGAAACATTCGTGAGATCCTTTAGTATAATAAACATATCAAATACTTTAGGTACTGTTCTAATTGATTCTTATTTTATTATTGCATAATTTACTATATTATAACTCCTCTATGGCTTATACCCCCCCCCCCCGATACAGTCCATAGAATCACCAAAATAAGCAAACTATGCAAGCAAAAACAGAATATTTCTAAAACAGAACAATCTGTAATGATATTTAAATAAACTATACTTATATAATTCCAAAGATTTTTAAAAATTAGAACCATGTTGTTAATTATTGTAAGAACAATGTGTAAAAGTTTCATATCAAAAAGACGTTCCGGTAAAATCAGAGAAATTATGCACTGACGGTAAAGTTTCTGTTTTTGCACCGTATCAATTCTACTTTTCATGCAAGTCATCCCAAATGCTTTACTTGTCACAAACACTAATTTGAACATAAAAACACAATCATTATAGTAGCAATAATAATGTTATCGCAAACAAATAGAAAGTAAAAGCAAGAAAATAAGATAACTATTGGGCTACCTCAACTAGCGCTATTGTTTTACGCCACTAGCTAGGCATATTGCATATGGTCAATTGTTGTCATCCTTCTTATCAAGATCCTCAATAACACAACCCATCTTAGGAAAAATAGGAAGCTTGAAAATTGGTTCTCTTAGCAAGTTTATAAAATTGGAATGCACATTAAACATTTTAAGATCCTCATGTCTTTTGGTAGGAGTGATACTAACGTTCTTGGGGACATATATAAACTTGGGATTTTTCTTTTGAGAGGTACTACATTACTTTTGGAGGGAGTGAAAGAGGAACCCACTTTATCAATGACCTCCTCCACTTTATAGTTCTACACGAACTTTGCTCTAACCATTCATGAATAGTTGTATCTTTATCCTTTAGTGTTTTTAAAGTAATTCCTACCTTCGATCAAAATTGGGTGATATTATTATGAATCTTTTTATCCAACTCCTAAATTTGTTCTTTAGTGGCCACTTTATTTTCAATGACATCAAGCCTTTGCATAACATGTTTCAAGGTCAAAATAGTTTCGTTAATGATAATAGGTGGTGACCTAACTAAATTTTCCATGGTTTTTAAAGCATAAGAAGTGTGACACATTTAGAAATTACAACCGGTGATAGTATGAAACACAAATCTATACCAAGTAGTAATACCAACATAGAAATTACGAAGCAAGATGTTGGAGGATTTCTTATGAATTGGTTTATTTTGAGCTTAGAAAATCCTATACCATGCATCTTTTAAACTTTCTCCTCCCCTTTGTTTGAAATTAAGCACCTCATTATCGGGGGTAAAGGGGACAAAAGAAGAACTAGCCATAACAACTAGCAAACAAGAAAACTAGCAAAGATAAATATATTTTTATTTTTAAAAAGCAAGAAAAATATAACAACAAATAAAAAGTAGAACAAGTGAATGATAATTTGTGCAAAGGTACTTCATAGTAGGTTCGTGATAATGCCCGAAAATGGTGCCAGAAATCCTTCCTCATACTTGTGATTTGTGTTGGGTTTTCCGCGAAGAGGAGAGGGTGATGCAACACAATATAGATAAGTATTTACCTTGTTGATAACCAAGGTTATCGAACCAATAGGAGTAGCACACAACCCCCATCTTCAGCGACTTCACCCAATGCGGGCAAGACGGTTGTCAATCACCTTGGACTCGTTACTTGCAAGCAAATGAAGTGTGTAAATGATAGTTGATAAATGTAAATTGCAAAATAAATAGAAAGAAAATAATTTTCATCAAGGTAATGAAAGATTTTGTAAATATATAAGTGGATAGACCCTGGGCCATAGTTTTCCCTAGTGGCATGTATCATGTAGAAGGCATACAGTGGGTAAACAAATTATTGTTGGGCAATTGATAGAAAAGAGCATAGTTCTGCAATATTATTCATTTTTATGGCAATGATCAGTACATATATGCATCACGTCCATAAGCAAGTAGACCGACTCCTGCCTGCATCTACTACTATTAATCCATCCATCGACCGCTATCCAGTATGCATCTAGAGTATTAAATAAAAAAGAGTAATGCTTGGAGAACAATGACATGATGTAGACAAAGTAAATCCAATTAATATGAATGAACCCCATTTTTTTATCATTGGTGGCAACAACACAAAGACATGTCTTGTCCCTTTCTATCACTAGGATATAAAGCACCACCAGATTGAACACACTACAACGCACCTCTCCCACCAAAGAAATATCAATCTAGTTGGCCAAACTATTTCAATAGACCGGAGAGAATTACGAAGCTATCATATAATCATGCATGTATAAATACGGACCAACAAGGATCTCAATATAATTTCATGAACAATCTAAACATAAACCCACAATTCATCGGATCCCAACAAACGCACCGCACAAAGTGATTACATCAAATAAATCATCACAAAGATGCGATGAAGTTTGTATTGAATACCGAGAGAGAGAGAGAGAGATCTAGGTACTAACTACAGACCCGTAGGTCTATGGTGAACTACTCACACATCACCATGTGAGCAACAAGGTTGATGTAGAGGACCTCCGTGATAAATCCCCCCTTCGGCAGGGCACCAGAACAGGGCTCCAGATTGTCACACAGCGGAATAAAGACTTGCGGCGGTGGAGAAATTGTTTTGGGAGGCTATCTATGGTTTTACACATATATTAGAATTTATAGGTCAGAGAGGGGCATCAGGAGACGCAAGGGGGAGCCACAAGGCAAGGGGGAGCCACATGGACTGTTGGCTTGCCCCCCCCCCCCCCCCCCCGTGTGGCCCTCGGCCTCCTTCTGAAGCTTCCAGGTCTTCTTTTGGTTTAGAAAAAATCATCAAAAAGTTTCATGGCAATAGGACTCCGTTTGGTATTGTAAACTTGAAAATCCAAAAACAATGCAGAAAACAACAACTCACACTAGGCACTAGGTTAATAGGTTAGTGCTAAAAATAATATGAATCAACAAATAAATGGGCGAAAAGTATCCTAGAATGATAATATGATAGCATGGAACAGTAAAAAATTATAGATACATTGGAGACATATCACTCACCTGTTTGATGGATATCACACACATCTTGTTACGGTGAATTGTTTGTGTTATTTTGGCTGATCGCACACAGTTCATCCGGGTGCACGGTATGCCGTCTGTCGCACACATCTTGATCTATGCAACCGTTTGTGTTATCTTGTCTCAACCCAAATAGTTCACCCGAGTGACTTGTATGCAAGATGTTATGCAGACACAACTGACAGCACATTTGTCGTGGTTTCGACACAGCAGATGTTCGAGGACTTAGATTCGAGGCCATCGCTAAGGTGGTGGACTCAAAGGGGTTGATCGGGACGAAGGACACAGGTTTACCCAGGTTCGGCCCCTCAAGTAGAGGTAAGAGCCTACGTCCTGCTTGTGCTTGTATTGCTTGGAATCTCGATTACAAGGGAGCGGAATCGCTTGACCTAGCTCTCGATTAGTTAATCTCTGTCTAAGTTGCCCCAGGTCTCGCCTTTATATAGGAGGTCAAGATCACGGGTCATACAAGTCGTAACCGACTCTCACAACGTGTCTGAGTCTATCTCTATATTGTCTTGCCTTCCTGAGCAAGCTGTCTCCGGGCGGCTCACCCGCTCGGGTCTTCATACCTTCTCCGTCCGAGCCTCGTCTTGGCCCATCTTGGCAAGCCACCCAATGTCTTGGGCTTGAGTCTTCAAGGCCAATCCTTGGGCTGGTCTATGAGCCGCCAGGTGTGACCCGGAGCCTCCGGGGCGAGTCTCACCACGGAGTTATATCCCCAACATTAGGCCCCAGGTTGATTTGAGCTTGCTCATTTCAGCCTCCTTAACTGGCGACGAGTCTCGCTTATGTCACTTGTAAGTAAGACAAAATGACCCGCCGATACGTCACATCAAATATGTTAAAAAGATACTCTGACGACCGCAACGGATCTTTCCTTTATTAAATGGATGGCCTGAGAATCGAGGCGTCTGCCTCGGTCAATCAATATCTATCACCTGGATTCTCGCACCCGTTTCCACCTTTTTCCTATTAAATAGGACCGCGAGGAGCGGATTTCATTTCCTTCTCCACTTCGCACTTCTTCTTCATCCCAACGCCGCCGCTCCAGCGTATCTTTCTCTGGTGAAACTTTCACACTGATGTCGCGCCGGGTTGCTGCATCGACCTAATTGTACCAGAGATTCTCCCGCATCCGTCACATCCCTTCCGGTAGGTACTTCTCCTCCCATAGATCCGAAGTTTTCGGTAGGGTTTCATGGATTCCTCCGCCCGCATAGAACACAAGCTTCTCCGCAATGGTAGATAATGCCTACATCAGTGAACAAGATATTGCCTTCCTTTCCATTGTGGCGCGCCGTAGGAGAATGACAATAGCATCATGCAGATCTGTAGTTGCTCTATTCGCTGTCTTCACGGATGTCACTGGTTCGACTGTTCATCATTGAGTCTAGGTTAAACTTGATTTTCCTCTGTTTTGTAGATCTATAACTGCATAGGTACTTTGTAAAACTTGTTTTCCACACTTAGTGAAATTTTACTACGTCTTCTCGTAGACTTGACCCGCCAGCGAAATTCCGGCTTTCGTCAAACAGCTCTTGGCGGCTTAACTTTATAGAACCTTGAACTTTTTAGCCACCCTTAGTCGCCTGGCATCTCCTGACTCGCTGCATATTGTTACTTTGCGCAGTATCGAGTCGCCACCATGTCTCGTGCATCCAATTCATGCAATTGGGTCGGCTCTGCTATCACAGAGGAGTTCCTGATGGATTTTGTAAACGCGGGTACCTTACCCGCCAAAGATGTCATCAATTGGCGGGGTCCGGGTAATGAGCTAAAGCCCGTTCCTCAGGAGGGCGAGGTAGTTGTATTTTCAGATCATCTCAAGCGCGGGTTTGTTCGCCCCGGCTCAAAATTCTTCCGGGATGTTCTTAACTTCTTCAAACTTCGCCCTCAAGACCTCGCTCCCAATTCCGTCTCCAACATATGCAACTTCCAAGTACTTAGTGAAGTTTACCTGCAAGCAGAGCCATCCGTTGGTCTATTTCGTGAGTTTTTTTATGCGAACCGCCAGACAGAGGTGAAGGCCAGTCCAAGCTTAGAGCTTGGCAGGATTTCCATTCAAAGGCGACAGGACATAACCTTTCCAGTTGTTCAGATGCCGAGTCATCCTAACGACTGGAACAAGACTTGGTTTTACTGCAAAGACACCTCCCCAGAAGGAGAGCATCCCTTGCCAGGTTATCATCCATCCCGACTCAAGACAACCTCTAAGCTTCCTAGCCGGCTGTCAACCACTGAGTGGGCGAAGCACGCTCCGGCTCACACAAAAATTAAAGCCCTTATGGCCAATGGACTGACGGGACTGGATTTGATCCGCTGGTGGATTTCCTAGAAGATCATGCCCTTGAGCCAGCGTAGTCGCCTCATGTGGGAATATACAGGCTAGTCTGATGACCCCCTCTGCTTCAACCAAACAACATTATCAGAGGATGATAGTGTGGCTACCATCAGGAGCCTTGTCCACGAATCTTCAGGAGCTTGCAGTGCCATTGGGCTGGCACCTTTCTGTGCCGAAAACCCGGCCCTAGATGTAAGGGCGACTCTCGATGTCCTTATCTCTGTATTAACTTATACTTTGTAACCTCTCAACCTTTTGTCGGCTTATACTTTCAAGCAAATTCCAGCTTCTGGAAAAAGAAGTATGTTCCTCCTTCGAAGAAGTCAAAGAAGAAAACTGACGGCCGGAACAAGAAACTTGCACCCCAAGAACCGCCCGAGGAACAGCCAGAAACTGACGACTCAGAGGTAGAGCCTGATTTTTTTGGTCGTCTCTTTATGCACCTTATTGAGAATAATTATTCACAGGATGTAATGGAAACGAGCCATGCCAACGTTCCTGAGGTAACTTACGTTTCATCCGACTCAGAACATCTTGTTCCACATAAGATACGACGGGTCATCTAAAAAGTCCCACTTTCTCATCCTCTTGCTTACTTAGACCCCCATTTTCTTTTGAAAAAGCAACAGCAAATCTCCCGACGCCAGACCTGGAGCACCGTCTCTAACGATCTCATGGCCGGATTATCTCTGAATCAACGGAAGCGGCCGGCTGAGGTACCTGTTCAACCTGACTTTACTTGTCCATCTTGTCTTTTGCAATTACACATTGTCTTATATTCTCTTAACTGTTTTTAAGGAATCACCCCCTTCATTCGGCGACTCTACCGGAACTGCTCTGCCGCCTCAGAAGATTAACCCAGAGTATGTGTCCTTTATGCTTATATTCAAACTTGTATTATATATAAAGCTCTAACCATGACCTCCAGCATTTTCCATGGCCCAAGCAAAACGAAGGAAGACCAGAGGGTCTACCCTTGGCCACAAATGTCAAGAGTCGGAGCCTGCCAAGCCGGATTCTCCCGTGCCGCATGTTGACCCCTCGGCGGCTTCCAAGGAGGCACCTAAAGAGGCTCATCATTCTGCCGAACTGGCGGCCGACGATATGATTCCTGAGAGCCCTCCAAGGGCCCATTCCAAGCCGCTGAGCCCTTCAAAGGCTGTTGATGAATCAACTACTCTGGACATCTTTGTTATCGGCACAGGCTTCCAAACTCCTTCGGCTCGTGTTTTGACAAAACATACTGAGAGGACCGAGCCTTCAGAGAAGATGGACTTTGAATTCACCGCGCTGGAAAAGTTAATGGTTGACGAGTTGCACGACGGCTATTTAAATCACCTCTCCATCAGCCGGGACATGGAACTCAAGTTTGTTAACTTAATGAAGAATAAATATGAGGTACTCATACTCTGCTACCTTCTATCCTTACTTAGCCCCCAAGGGCTGGCTTAGTATTGGCTAATGATAAGTCGGGTCTTCAAATCTTGTTTAGAAGTAGAGATAGCTAGCCTTTAGGCCTATAAAGAGTCATTCGTAGCCCCCAAGAGCCGGCTCAATTTTGATGAAATTGCACGGAAGCCTCAAATGTAGATAACCTTAAAAGCCAAAGTGTAGCCCCCAAGGGTCGGCTCAATTTTGATGAAGTTGAGTCGGATCTTCAATAAAGATGTTTGAAAATCCATATATAGCTCCCAAGGGTCGGGTCAATCTTTGATAAAGTTGAGTCGGAACTTCAATGTAGACAGCTTGAAGAGCCTTGTGTAGCCCCCAAGTTCCAGATTAACTTTGACGAATATGAGCTGGGACTGCATTGTAGTGTTTGGAGAACAAATAGACATTAGCCCCCAAGTGTCAAACATATTGCTTGCAATCTGCTTGAGACTTGTATGACATTGTCTTAATCTTCCTCGACTTATGATATATTATTATGGCAACTTAATCCTCATTTTGTTTTCAATATGTCACAGGAAGCTTTAACTAAGGCCCGCTCTGAACTACCGGATTGAAAAGCTAGCTAGCCACTCAACAAGCTACCCGAAGCGAAGCCAATGAGAAGTGATGGCTCCTTGCCGAAGAACTGACAAAGATTACTGCTGAATTTGACGCCTTCAAAAAATTGGTTGAGACGGAACAAGCCGCCCTGGTTCAATGAGCAGGCGATGCTGACCTGCGGCTCGTGATCATATCAGACGAGCTGCAGTCCTTGAAGCGCCATATCGGGAAGATGTCAGCCACCATATTTGATAAGCATTTAAATACTTAGAAAAAATCTTTGTATGAATACTTATACTGACGACTTATGCCCAGAAATCCGGCTTATGCAGGCCCAAGGAGCCGTCAACTTGCTTCTGACAGTTTGCTGCCTCTAAAGGCTATCTATACTTTGACAGAGCAGCTATACTGCGGAGCTGTCTGCACAATCAAGGCGGTGCTTTACAAGGATAACATCCCGCCGACTATGAAGGGGGTTATAGAACTGCTGTCCACCCTGCCAAAACAGATCCGAGAGCTGAACAAATCAGCCGCCCGACAGGGAGCCATCGCAGTCATAAGTCGGGCGTTGGCCTTTGCTCCGGAGTTGACTCCTGAAGATATGATGGATGGGTTTCCCTCCAAGAAAGATGATGGCTCAGAGTTTACGGAGGCTGACTATGCACGGTGTGTGAAGGCTTCCAAAGTCCTTGCTTCCGTGTTAGCAGAGGAAGTAAACTTGTCAACATACTAGGCGGCTTACAGTGCCGATCAGAAGAGAATTCATGGCCCCCTCTTTGAAGCCAAGGACCTGATGCCTACCCACAGTAAGCACCCCTTTGCTTCTGAACTTGTCCCCTCCCACTTATTTGAGGAGGGAAAGTTTGCAGCTTTAACCCACTGCAATTGGGACATAGACAATCTTCAGATCATGGAGGTCAAAGACTCGGAGCAGGGTGACCCGCCAGCCAACTGATGAATTTGGCGACGCCGTGGATAAGCCGGCTTTGTGACCCACCATGAGCGGTGTAAAAAAACTTTGAATCATTTTTGAGCTCTATAAAGAGCATCTATAATAGGCTTTTAGTAAACTCTGCCTTTTCCCTAACTGTGTCGTCGTGCACATGTGAAATTGTCCAGCTTAATATATGTCATTTTCCTTGCACTTTCATACTGGATGTTTTGCCGGCTCTTGGCGGTTTAATCAACCTGCAAGAATAGATGTATCTTCACATTTGTTAGGAGGGCGGCTTAAAATAGCATAACCCAAGGATGATGTATATTTCCTAACTTGTTTTTCAGAATAGCTCATGTGTCGGTTCTACTGGGTTGACTCGCCACTTAAAACTCCTTAAAAGTACAGGGTCTCTGTGGAGATTGGCCGTTAAGTTTTTGAACCGGCTCAGGGTCTCTAAGCGAGATTAACTGAAAGGAAGTGTGACATCCCAGAAGAGACACGGCAGGGCATGAGTACCCTGATAGCCCAGAAACTACCTCTCACATGACATAAATCTATCGTTTTAACCTTAAACAGTACAGGGTCCTCAAGGATTAACTGTCTAAGAGTACGAACAGGCCACATAGCGGAGAGTCGGCAGTAGGTGGGAGAGTTTATCCTTGCTTTCCGTAAGCCGGCCCTCATGTGACAAGAGCCGCCATTTTAACCTTAACCAGTACAGGGTATCTATGGAGATTGGCTGTCAATTGATTTGAACCGGCTCAGGGTCTCTAAGCGAGATTAATTGGTAAGAGTTCAGCGGGTCACCTAGCGGAGTAGCATCAGCTTACAGGCAGGTTTAACCCTGTTTGGCTTAAGAGCTGATCAAGAGGGTGTGTAAGCTACACCTGGTGGGTGGGAAGCCCCCAAGTGACCTTTGTTGACGGAATCAACTGTTTGGCTTAAGAGCCAACCGATAGGGTTTGATAAGCTACACCCGATGGGTGGGAAGCGCCCTGGACGATCATGTTGATGGAGTCAACTTTTTGGCTTGAGAGCTGACCGATAGGGTTTGATAAGCTACACCCAGTGGGTGGGAAGTCCCCTGGACGATCATGTTGACGGAGTCAACTTTTTGGCTTGAGAGCTAACTAATAGGGTTTGATAAGCTACACCCGATGGGTAGGAAGCCCCCTGGACGATCATGTGTTTGCACAGATTGGGATATGCGAAACGGCAGAGGCCCCGGCTTGCAGGGATGCCAACTTTTATTCATATATAAATATGATATGTACAATGATAGTGTACGATGTCAAGTCTCAACAACTTAGGTATAGTAAGGCCGTAGATGCGCTACGTTCCACGGCCGGAGGGTCTCCTGCCCCGAGGTATCTGAATCGTCTCGGATGTCAATGAGGTAATATGACCCGTTGTTGAGATTTCTGCTGACCACGAAAGGTCCTTCCCATGACGGAGACAACTTATGCATATTTGTCTGGTCTTGGATCAGCCGCAACACTAAGTCGCCTTCTTGAAACGTTCGGGTCTTGACTCTGCGGCTATGATAGCGGCGCAGGTCTTGCTGATAAATCGCCGAACGAGTCGCCGCCAGATCACGTTCCTCCTCCAGGGCATCCAATGGATCTTGACACACCGTCTCATTGTCCATCTCAATGTAAGCCGCCACTCGTGGCGAGTCATGATGGATGTCACTTGGTAACATGGCCTCTACATCGTAAACCATGAAGAAAGGTGTATAACCCATTGAATTTCCTATGCCCCGAAGAATTCAACAAAATCAGCCGTCTTGAGAATGCAAAAGAGATTTGGGATACTTTGATTGATATGCATTAAGGTACAGAATCTGTGAGAGAATCCAAGTTGTATGTCCTTCAAAGTCAACTTGACAAGTTCAAGATGAAGGATGGTGAAGGAGTTGTTGAGATGTACTCAAGGCTAGCTCTCATCACAAATGAGATTGCCGACTTAGGAAGCAAAGAAATGACGGACAAATTCATCATCAAGAAGATACTTCGAGCTTTGGATGATCGATATGACAACGTTTGCACATTGATCCAAATGATGCCCAACTACAAATATCTCAAGCCAACGGAAGTGATTGGAAGAATTGTTGCTCATGAGATGACACTCAAAGACAAGGAAGAGCTTCACCACAAGTCTAGCGGTGCTTACAAAGCCACAAGTGATGCTCCCACTACCTCTAGCAACAACCTTGTCACAAATGAAGAGATAAGCCTCATGGTCAAGAAATTCAACAAGTTCTACAAGAATAGAAGCAAAGATTGAAGCTCCAACTCAAGATATGAAGAGAAACGTTCGTCATAGTCCATACAAGCTCACAAGTCAACTCTAGAAGATCATAGAGAGCTTGTATGGACACATGAGAAGCTACGCTTCGAGAAGCTCAATTTAGAGCAAGAGCATGAGTTCCCTAAAGCTTTCAATGACGATCTTCGAAAGAAGACTTCCTCTTATCTAGCCAAGCGACTTCTCTTATCTACATTCATGCCTCAAGTTGAGTCTAAACAAGATAGTAACAAAGGAAAGAAAGGTTCTTCAACTAGTAGCAATAAAAAAGATAAATCCAATGATATTGCTTCTAGTAGTTCTCTTGATCCCACTAACTCTTCTCTTAGCCAAGTTACACTTGAGAAAGAAAGTGAACTCTTGAAAGGGATTATAGAGAAAGGTATCTAGAAGAGTCTTGAAGGGTGCAAACAATTTGAGGAGATTGTACGCAAGCATGGAGGCTACTTCAACACTAATGGAGTTCAATGGGAAGAAGTCAATACCCCAATCCCAAGTTTCTTCCTCAAAAGGAGAAGTATGAAAATACTCTTCCCATGGGAACAAAATCTCAAGATGACCTTCCACCACAAGACCCCAAGCTCAAGGGAAAGAACAAGCTTCAAGAGGACTTTGACTCATCTGAAGATGTATTCCGAGCTTTAGTGAAGTGGGATCCCAAGAATACAACAAGCTCAACTTGTACAAGTGCTACTTCAACACCGAGGATCCCCATCAACTTGATGTAGGTCCCCAAGAAGAAGAACTAGATAAGTTCTTGTGGGGTGACTCCGCCAATAAAATTCACTCACATTCATTATTGGCAAGGACTATTTGCTATCAACATCAACTTTATGAAATAGTTCAAGGAGTCACACATTCCCTCAAAGGTAAGAAAGGAACAAGGTAGTCAAAAAATAAATGGACATTAGCACATATGCTTTGCACTCCATGTCCATAGATATCCTTGTATTTGTGTCTTGTGTGTTGGGACTAACCCATGTAGGTGAGAAGAGTAATGGAACAACAAGGATGCTCCCAACTCTTGGTGACCTTCATCAACCATGAGCATCCACCACTACCTCACCAACATTAAGTCTTCATCGTCAAAACCCAAGGTTAGTTTGTCCCTCCTATGGGGGGATGTCACATCAAGGGGGAGCTTTACTCTAAGACTTGAGTCAAAGCATCTCATAGAATGTGACAACATTAAATGCTTTATGTAAAAGTGGTAACCCCACCTGTGCTTAAACGATGAGTATGACCTATGATCAAGTATTCTTACTTGGCTCCTAAGTCAATATACTCATATATAGATGACTCCGTCATCGCCAAATTTCTTGTTAGATGCTATTGTGTTTGTGCATGTTTGCCATCATTTCATTTGACATCTTATTGTGCGAGCATGTTGGTCTGCATTTATTTTCTCATTCGAGGATATCCAATTGTTGCCATTTAGCTTTTCCTTTTTATTTGCCAATTGGATATACAAGAATGCCTAGGACCAATCCCTTAGCTATCTATGCTTTCTCATCTCATATTCCATTCATGTTGCATGACAAAATTTGGACAAGTACTTTTCGATCTCTCTGTGTGAGGAGCACTCGGAGTTCCGTATTGTCAAGGACTGACCATTAAAACCTCCCAAGTGCATCTCGGTGGAACCAAACCACAATTCTCGGTCTCACCGAATGCCTAGGGTTGATCTGGTTTTCCAATCTCGGTACTACCGACTTCATATTCTCGGTTACACCGAGTTTCCCTGTCAGCTAACAGTTGTGCAACTCAATGACACCGAAAATATCAAATCGGTGTCACCGACGGTGATTGGTATATATTGGTGGACCCCGACGCTTTGAATTTCATTCGTCAAACGTCGTGCCTCCACAACCCTAGTTGTCGCTCGAAGACCCCGGTCATCACCTTGCCTTCCCTGAACACCTCCATCGTTGAGAATCATCGCCGTCGATATTTTCTTCACCAACGTCGTCGTCGTAGCGGATCCATCGCTGCATTAGGGTATGGATTTGGCCCCCTCTCGCGCTCCTCTATCCAAATCTTGTGCATTAGGGCTTATTTCCCATCTATCCACAATTTGAAAGCTTTCCATCCCCAAGAAAATCCCGTAGAGTAGCAAATGATCGATTTTTAGGGTTTTGCCGCCTGCCAACTAAATCTTGGCAGAATGGATGCAAAGAAATCGGTGTCAACGATTTCCTTTTCTACCAAACTGAGAACACCTCGGTGGAAAAGATTTTCCATTTTTGGTGCAACCAAAAATGGTGTCAAGTTCCTAGAAAGGTAGGTGTCTATCTTGGTGTGACTAAAATGTTTGCTTCGGCTGTACCGAAATACACTTGACAGAATGCAAAACTTGGAAAATCTTTTGTTCAAACTTTCAAAAACATCTGCATGTTGTGATGACTCATCCTATTCCACTCTACTATACTCTATTCATAAGGTCAGCATGTCAGGGTCAGATAGTATGAATTTGCAGAGCAGAACGTTGAGATGAGTTCACGCACGAGTCCTGAGTCCACTTCTTCCATAGATCTAGGCAGTCCCAGCTCTCATGGGTTACCTAAGGCTGCCACTAGGGCAAGGAAGAGACTCAACTCAGAGGAAGAGGATTCTGATTTTGTCCCGAAAGAGGTTCTTACTAAGAAGCAAGAGAAGGCTGCTAGGAAGTCTGCCAATGAGGCCACCTCATCTAGGAGGGTGGTCAGCAAAATTTATGCTCCTGTAGGAACTTTCAAAGCACATGAGAGTGCTAGGGCTACATTGTCTATTGAGGTCCCCAAGAAAGCTTTGCCAAAGAAGACAACCAGGAAGAGGATCATTCGTGTGCAAGGCTGGCCTACCTCAATGTATGAGGATCCAGAGGAGGCTACTGCTGCTGGTGCTGCTACTGCAGAGGAGGAAGAGGAGGAACCTGGTGCTCAGGCCCCTCCAAAGAAGAAAGCCAAGAAACATTTGGCTGGTGCTATGCCCAAGTCAGGAACCTCCAAGAGCATCGAGACTACTTCAAAGAAAGCTGATGCACAAAAGTCCAAGACGACTACCAGAGATATACCTGCTTTTGAGAAGAACAAGCAATCCACTTTCAGAGAAGCAGATGATGATGATAATGATGATGATGATGCTATGTCTGTTCTAATGAAGCTCAGACCTCACCTTCCAGTTCATGATGCCATCCATCCTATTCCTGAGGAAATGAAGAAGAAGAAAGATTCATGCTTGAGGGCATGGAGAGCAATTGATCCATATGCCGAGAGGAGGAAAATTGTTGTTGACTATAGATTTTACACCAAAGAGCAGTAGGACTTTTATGAGATAGTTTTGCTTGACAAGGGTCCAGCTGTGAGTGACATGAGATATGTGGACTGGAAGTACATCAAAGATAACAAAGATTACTTTCCATGTGTCCAAGACAATTTCCACTGCATTGGCATTGATAAATTTGTTGGAAAGGAGTTCATAGCTTGGAACGATGAGATGATCATGTAGTTCTACTCCACTGCTCATTTTTATGGAGATGGCAAAATTGTTTGGATGATTGAAGGAGCAAGATATGAGTCTACTGTTGATGAATGGGCTACCATCTTAGGAGATCTAGAGGCACAGGAGGGAGATATTTGCGTATACTCAGAGTCCAAGGCAAGCCACAATGCCATGAAGGACATGTATAATCCCATTCTTGTTGCACAGGTTCAGCCCCACAAGCTAGGATCCATCTACCACCTATAGGCAGGTCTACACACCAGGAACACTATACTAAGGTATACTTTGATGCCCAAGTCAGGTGACGAGAAGATGATCCGAGGCTATTCCATCAATTTGCTCATTCATATTAACCGGAACCAGAGATTTCGAGTGATGGATTTGATTGTGGAGACAGTAAAGAGGGTTGCTGCTGATCAGAAGCGCTCATGCTGCTATGCACCCTACATTCAGATGCTTATCAATTCTAAGCTTGAGAAGCACATCTTTGCTTCGGATAGACCCCACTTGCCACTTCAGCCAGATCTATAGGACAACATTGTGGTGATGGGCCTAGACCATCCCACGTCAGTTGCAGCTCAAGCACAAGCAGAGGCAGAGGCAAAGGCAGCTCGAGCCACTAGTGCTCAGGTTCCTAGGTCCAAGAACGAGGAGATGGATCTTTTGATCACCACTGTCATGAACATGAAGAAGGACATCAAGACCATCATGGATACTCAGGAGAGACTTGTGAACATTATTGATGATAGAGTGAAAACTCTGAATGACAAGGTTGATAGGCCGACTAAGACAGTCAATGAGCTCAAGAAGGAAGTTGATGAAGCCCCAATCCATCACCACTCCTCAGAATCTGACTCTTCTGATGATGAGGAGGATAGTGCACATGTCAGGACTACTGCCTAGTTCACAACTAAGGCTAGGACACCTACCGTGCCAGCTCTATAGAAGAGGCCTTCATCTTCTTCTCCAGCCACAATATCTTCAACTCCATTAGCTCCAGTGCCTCCAGTATCTACTCCAGATCCATCCAGGACTTCAGCCGAAGTCTTCGCCGATGTAGTTCTCTCGACTCTGACACCGACGATCGGAGGAGATCAGCCACAGAACGATTAGCTATATATCTTTGAACTTTTTGGTAACTTGTTGCCAAAGGGGGAGAAGTTGTATATAGATCTTAGGCTTCGAGTGAGAGAGTGTCTGCTTTTATTGTTGTTTTCCAAAACATTTGGTTCTTTGGTTTGATGTGAGATACTTTTGTGTTTGTGTTTGATCATACGTTGCTATGTGTGTTGCTACTATTTCCTATCATTTGATGGTTATGTGATGATTATTCACTTTGCTTGATGTGTTGTGCTATGTTGTTATCTGTTATTACTCTCGCACACCACCAAGATGTATGTGACATGGAAGAAGTGCCCCATGTACGTAATCGTTTGTGCATTTGCATTCAAACGCAAATTTAAAATAATGCACAGATTTAGGGGGAGCTCTTGCTTATCACATACTTCTCAAAGCGACGATTATATTCATTGATTATATCATATGTTGAAGCTTTGATCTATATGTTGTCATCAATTACCAAAAAGGGGGAGATTGAAAGCACATTTACTCCCTTGGTGGTTTTGTTAATTAATAACAACATATATGTCATTGAATTAATGTTTCCACTAAGTATGTTTCAGGAAAAGTTCAATGATGGGTTGGCAAAAGGATTGTGGAATACCCCCAGATGCAAGGTAAAAGATTGGCAAAGCTTCAAGCTAAGGACTCTACATTTTACATTTGTGAGAAATCACTTTGAGTCCATAGGAAAGCCAATACTGTTAAAAGGGGGTAAGGTTTTGTTGGTGGACAAAATTATCATACGTGCACAAGTGATAGTCACCACATACACCCACAAGCTCCTCCACAAAAGTCTGTCCAAAGCCAAATACTCAAAATGGGTGTAACCAACACATTCCACTCGGTGCCACCGATTCCAGAACCTACACAGACTCAGGCAGACCCTAGCCACTTCGGTGCAACCAATTCTGCTTCAGTGCCTCCGATTTTGGGTTGCCAACTTTCTATTCCGCAAATTTCGAATATCGGCACCACCGAGATTGTTGGATCGACGTCACCGAGATTGGGCAACCTGACCGTTGGTCACCTTATCGGTGCAACCGAGATTCCTATATCGGTCTCACCACAATTCAAAAGTTGCCACCTTTTGGTCACTTCGATACAACCGAGATTAACACATCGGTTTCACCAAGTTGATCATTTTTGTGTGTAAAGGTCGGATTTTTGGAGATGCCTATATATACCCCTCCACCACCACTCACTCGCAAGAGAACCACCCAGAATAGTTCCCCACCCATAGCTACTAATTTTCTGAGAGAGAGCCACCTACTCATGTGTTGAGATCATGCCATTCCATTCCTACCATATGAATCTTGATCTCTAGCCTCCCCAACTTGCTTTCCACCCAATCAATCTCTTCTACCAAGCCAAATATGTGAGAGAGTGATTGTGTGTTGAGGAGTCTATCATATTGAAGCACAAGAGCAAGGAGTTCATCGACACTATCAAGCCTATTACCTTTTTGAGGGTGGTGCCTCCTAGATTGGTTAGGTGTCACTTGGGAGCCTCCTACTTCGTGTTGTGGAGTGAACCAAGAAGTTTGTAAGGGCAAGGAGATCGCCTACTTCATGAAGATCTACCCCGAGTTAGGCTAGTCCTCCGTGGACGTAGGCCATCATGGTATAGTCAAGGTTGCTTCTTCATGGAACCCTCCATGGGTAGAGTCCTCTCTGGACTCTTGCGACTGTTACCCTCTGTGGGTTGAAGACTCCATAAACGTAGATGTACGATAGCGCCACCTATCAGAACCATGGGAAAAATCATCGTGTCACCAATTGCATTTGATCTTCCTACCCTCTCTTTACTTTCATGTGCAATGTATTTACTTTCCGCTGCAATAATCTTAGACATGCATGTGTAGGGTGTACTTGACATACTATGAATGCTAAAATCTGCCAAGAATTAATATTGGGAAAAGGTAGATTTGTATTTGGTCAAGTAGTCTAATCACTCCCCCCTCTAGCACTACTTTTGATCCTACAACAACAAATCAAAGTACACACGGACTAAACTACAAAACTCGTCGGTGATGATTTCATCAATCCTTGAAAATTCTATACCTACAAGTGTTTTTACACAACACACATAGGTTATTAGAACCAATAATCTGTGTTATTTCTGGTGTTCACACATGATTCTGATTACTCACCTGTTCGATGTCTATAACACACATTTTGTTATGTCGAATCATTTGTGTTCCGCTATATCATCACACATAGTTTATGGTAGTGAACTATGTGCCCTCTATCGCACACATCTAGATTTCTATAAGCATTTGTGTTATTTTAGCTAGTCGCGAACAGTTCGTATGGAAGAACTATATGGCACAAATCGCACACGTAAGTCTTTCCTGAATCATATTTGATGGGTCTGCCATCGCACACAATTCGCATTATTGGCGATGGATCTTGAACTATACCGTTTGCAATTCATGCATCACACACGATTTTGTCGAAGGGTCTCTGATTGATGTGTCGTCTTTGGACCATCCTGCAGCAGTGTATTATACAATTCTCGTTTTAGATTCTATGCAGGAAAACTCCTCTTCAAATGGGAAGAGCCCTACATTATCAAGGAGATTTATCATTCTAGAGCCATCAAGATAAATAACGCAGAAGGACCAAATCCTAAGGTGGTTAATGGGAAACTAATTAAACATTATATTTTAGGTACACCCATTAACAAGGAAACCAATGTTATTCAAACATTGACACCGAAGGAGCACATAAAAGAGACCTTCCAGAACACTCCAGAACCCTGAAAAGGGGAAGGTATGTGATACGTTAAGTAAACCGACTCCAAAAATTCCTTAAAAATTATTTCTATCAATTTTGGAATGTTAGAAAAATTACAAAAATAAGAACCACTCAAGGAGACCCTCGTGTGCCTTCTCGACTCCTTTTTCTTTCCGTTTACTTGTCTAGCACATAGAAAAAAATCATTGTATATATTCCTGATGTTTTGACCATCGTATCGCAAGTTTTCCTCCTCTTCTTGTTTAGGGCTATTTTCTCATAGACCTAGATCATGATCTCTTCTTCAAGATCGACCAAGGATAAGTTCTTCGAGAAGGTCATCCACCGTTATTTGCTGGATGTGATGAAGCACCCTCAAACCATTAAGATGTGTGAGGGGGTGCTCCATATCCGGGATGTCTAAGGCCGAAGGAAAGAGGGAATCAAGAAGGGAAGGCTTCAGGTGGTGGAGCAGGAAAACTTAAAGTGCGAAGGGATGGTTGAGCTTGGTTTGAGTGCTAATAACTCCATGATCACGTACTTCATTCGAGAAAACAAGCTGGACACCAAGAATGTTTGAGAATCTCACTTCAAGCGCCAAGAGCGGCTCGAGCATCTTCAAGCCCAAATCTATGACCTGCAAAACCAAAACTATGAGTGTGGGTCCAGGATTGAAAGGATGAGCATAGCTTTCAGTTTTAGGATTCCAAACATACTTTTCTCTTTCTATGATGGGGAGCCCATGCCCTGGAAGATGGATGCCAAGCCCACCACTTCATCACCACCATCGCCCAAGAAGGAAACTTGAGGACGCGGGTATGTGCACCACCATTAGCTTGTTCTAAGCTTGGGGGAGGTGCCCCGATATCGTATCACCATAAATTTTATCATCATCATCATCTATCTTAGTTCAATCCTTAGCTATTTTGTGATTTATAAGAATAAAGTTTTAGTATGATTTAGTTTCGAGTGCTTGCTTTCTGATTTATCTATCTATGTAATCATGCGCGTGAGTTATAGAATAAAGATTACTTTTGAGCTTGTTTGGTTTAGTTTCTTGCATTAATCATAGCAATGAAAAGGGTGAAAATATCATATTATAATACAATGAGGAGTAATTACTTCACATAAAAGAGTACAATTGGTAATTGTTTTTTAAGGTTAACAAACATATCATTGGTCATTGATGCAATTCATGAGAAAGTAATAAAGAAAGAGAGGTCTCACATATAAATATACTATCATGGATATCTTTTATGATTGTGAGCCCCCATTAAATGTTCTGTGTGTTGGAAATATTCCCTAGAGGCAATAATTAATTAGTTATTATCATATTTCCTTGTTCATGATAATCGTTTATTATCCATGCTAGAATTGTATTGATCGGAACCTCAGATACATGTGTGGATACATAGACAACATCATGTCCCTAGTATGCCTCTAATAGACTAGCTCGGTAATCAAAGATGGTCAAGGTTTCCTGGCCATGGACATGAGATGTCATTTTATAACGGTATCACATCACTAGGAGAATGATGTGATGGACAAGACCCAAATAATAAACATAGCATATGATCGTGTCAGTTTATTGCTATGGTTTTCTGCATGTCAAGTATATGTTCCTATGACCATGAGATCATGCAAGTCACTAACACCAGAGGAGTACCTTGTGTGTATAAAATGTTGCAGTGTAACTGGGTGACTATAAATGTGCTCTACAGATATCTCCGAGGGTGTTTGTTGGGTTGGCATGGATCAAGACTAGGATTTGTTAGTCCGTGTCACAGAGAGGTATCTCGGAGCCCACTCCGTAATGCAACATCACTATAAGCCTTAGAAGCAATGTGACTAAAGATTTATCCACGGGATCTTGTATTACAGAACGAGTAAAGATACTTGCCGATAACGAGATTGAACTAGGTATAGAGATACCGACGATCGAATCTCGTGCAAGTAACATAAGAAAGAACAAAGGGAACATCATATGGGATTATCAGAATCCTTGACATAGAGGTTCAACCGATAAAAATCTTCGTAGAATATGTAGGAACCAATATGGGAATCCAGGTCCCGCTATTGTTTATTAACTGTAGAGGTGTCTCGGCCATGTCTACATAGTTCTCGAACCCGCAGGGTGTGCACACTTAAGGTTTGGTGACATTTCGGTATAGTTGAGTTATGTATGTTGGTGACCAAAGGTTGTTCAGCATCCGGATGAGACCTCGGATGTCACGAGGAGCTCCAGAATGGTCCGGAGGTGAAGATTAATATATAGGACGAAGGGAATCGGAGTCCGGAAGCGTTCCTGGGGTACCGGGTTATGACCGGGAGTACCGAATGGTGTTTCAGGGGGCCCTGGCAAGTGTTGGGGGCCTCATGGGCCAAGGGGAGGGGGCACACTAGCCGACAAGGGGGTTGGGCGCCACCAAAACTCTAGCCCACTTCAGCCAATGGTGGGAGAGCCCATCTAAGGGGCTCCCACTAGGTAACTTGGGGGGCCAAGCCACCCTAGGGTTTCCCTAGGGGGCGCCTCCCCCTTTGCCTTGACCGCCAATCCTAGGTTGGATCTAGGGCGCCCCACCTCCTCCTCTCCTCCTATATATAGTGGAGGGAGAGAGAGGGTAGCCCACCTGAAAAGCCACGTGCTACCCTCTCTCCCTCTAGATAGCTTCTCCTCTAGATCTGTTTGGTATGGCTTAGCGAAGCTCTGCCGGATCAGCTCCACCACCACGCTATTGTGCTGCCGGAGAACTCATCTACCTCTCCACCCTCGCTTTCTGGATCAAGGAGGCAGAGATCATCATCGAGCTGTACGGGTGTTGAACGTGGAGGTGTCGTCTGTTTGATGCTAGATCGGAAGGACCGTGATTGGATCGCGGGACGGATCGTGATTAGATCACGGAACGGATCATGATGGGATCGCGGGACGGCTTGCGATTTGGATCACAAAGACGTTCGACTACATCAACTGCATTTCTTAACGCTTCCCGCTTAGCGATCTACAAGGGTATGTAGATCCACTCTCCCTCTCGTAGATGCTCATCACCATGGATAGATCTTACGTGTGCGTAGGAAAAAATTTGTTTCCCATGCAACGTTCCCCAACAGTGGCATCATGAGCTAGATCTATGCGTAGATGAGATCACGAGTAGAACACGAAGGAGTTTGTGGGCGTTGATATTCAGATTGCTTCCTTCCTTGGTCTTTTCTTGATTCCGCGGTATTGTGGGATGAAGCGCCCCAAACCAACCTTACTTGTCCACATACGAGAGACCGGTTCCATCGACTGACATGTTACTTTGTTGCATAAATATGTCTGGCGGGTGTCTATCTCTCCTACTCTAGTTGGATCGGATTCGACAAAGGCGGTCCTTGAGAAGGTTGAATAGCAATTTGTGTATCACCGTTGTGGTTTTGCGTAGGTAAGAATCGTTCTTGCTAGATACCCGTAGCAGCCACATAAAATATGCAACAACAATTAGAGGACATCTCTTGTGATATGATATGGCCAATTACATGATTAGATATATGTGATTTATGAGATCATCTTGTTTTGTATAGAATATCACGACTTGCATGTCAATGAGTACGACAACCGACAGGAGCCATAGGGTTGTCTTTAATTATTGTATGACCTGCGTGTCAATCATTAAGTGCTATGTAATGCTTTACTTTGTCACTAAGGGGTAGCAATAGTAGTAGAAGCATGGTGGGCGTGACCACCCCGATGGTGACACGTTGATGGAGATCAAGATGATGGAGATCACGATGTCATGCCGGTGACGATGGAGATCATGCCGGTGGTTTATAGATGGAGATTGTAACATCCCAAAATTCCATTTTGGAATGTTATGAAATATAGCTATGCATCCATCATCATCATTGCTTGAATACATGTATTGCTGAAATGCCCTTTCTAAATTTCTGAAAGCCCTTTCTATTTTCAATATGTTGCTTTCACCTATTTGAAAATCTTGGTAAAAGGTTCAAATAAGAGGGGAGGAATATGACACTCCACCACCGGAGCGCCAACACCGACAACTTCGCCATCTCGGACTCGCCGGAGAACCCTCGCTGGCGACCTCTTCTCTGTGAGCTTCCCCCTCCCACTCCGTAACCGTACGATCTCAAACCGACGCACGAGATTAGATCGGATTAATTTCCGAACCGGTATTCTCTACCGACCGGTCGTCCGCCCGCAAACCTCCACGCACACACACTAGCCACCAATAGGAAAGCGCCACATAGCCCCCTTGGCTGTTGAAAATCAAGTTTTCTTTTCTGTTTTTTTTTTAGTTAACAGAGTGATTTCAAATTTTGTTTTTCTTATAACTTTTAATCTGTTTAATATTTTGAGTTGTTTCCTTTTGCAATAGCTCATATTTTTCATGTAGTTTCACCCTGTACTTTTAAATTTCAAAATTTGAACTATAAAATTTGAATTGAATCAAATTTGCTCAAATCACTCAAATCTGAATAACTAGAGTTTGAAAATAGATTTTGATATGAATCTTTTTGCTACTGCTTGGTATTAGTTAGGACTATCAGATTGCTTAGTTTGAGTATTTTTAGAATGTTTTTGATTAGTGTTTTAGCTATAAACAAAATCTGCCTAGTATTATAGTATAGTTTTATTTACTTAGTTTTAGTTAGTTTAACTTAGATTTAGTTTTATTTGTTTAATATGTTCTGTTATTTAAACTTTAGGTGTTTTACTTATGTTAATAAAAATATAAATTTGCTTAGTTTGTTTCTTTATTAACATAGGAATCTCAACACATTTTTCAAATAGGTTTAGTTTGAACTAAAACAACTAGTTAGTAATAGTTTTCTTTCAACAAAGTTTTATATAATTTAATTTTGTTTTCTAAGACAAGTTTATTTGTAAATTCTTCCCTATTAAGAACATGTTTTGTTAATAAATAATAAGTTTTGTTTTGCTCTTTTGTTAGTAAAACTATAGTTGTTTCATATAGTGTTTATCAAAACTTTCAAAAACTTTACTAAAAGTTTTCCCAACAAACTTAATTTGGTTTTATTCTGTTTATTAATAAAATATTTTTATTGTTTTCTTGCTGTCAACTATTGTTTTCGTTAATAACAATAGTTTCATTATGTTAGTAGTGTTTTATCAATCATCTTTTAGAAAACAAAACTTTGTGTGTTTTCTTGCTTGTGATTTTTGTGCATTGTTTTGTCTTGATTGTTTACTAGTTCTTGGTTGATGGTTGTGAGTTACAATATTTTGTTGTATGCTTATTTGAGTGCTCTTGTTTGCTTCGTTAGATTATCCGGAGTGCGAAGCTTGTTACTTAGAGTCACTCGTGTACGAAGATCATCAATCAGGCAAGTCACTTTGATCATGTTTACCCATGTTTTATATGCATTAGTTCTACCATCTTCCCCAATTGCATGCAATATAGGTTAGTTGGAAACTTGGTTACATTGTAGTAGTATCATGTGGTAGGTACCCCCTCAAACTCTTTGACACATTGGCCCCGGGAAACGTTGTTTTACTTTTTGCAATGTTATTAGTAGACAGGGTTGGTTGTGTGATTCATGAGAGTTGAGAGAGTTAATAATTTCAAGACCTACATAATGATCAAGATTTCAAGACTCCGAGTTTTAAACATACCTCTGGGTGGATGATGGTTGAACGGCACCCTGGAGAAACCAGTGGATTTGCCTAGGTGATGCTGGAGATGGCCAGTATTCACGCGGAAAGGTCCACCCAGGCACAAAGAGATGGATGGGTGCTTCAAAACCCAAGGCTTACCTGCACAGCCACAAGTCATTATGGGCTCTGGCTTGGTTGGATATCGTGGTGACCCTGGACAGGCGGTGCTACGAGATGTAGAAGAATGGTAGGAAAGGATGGGCACCGACAGAGTCGCAAGGAAACCCTTTGGAAGACCATGTTTTGGTCATCCGTTTCTCAAACACCCTGAAGTGCGAGAAATCAAACGGAGGCGACCAAATCTTGTGGGGAACGTGTGCAAAACTCTGCAGAGTACTCAAACCTAATCGATTAGCCGTGTCCACGGTCATGGACGACTTGAGCCAAAGGAACTGAAACATTCGGAACTCTCAACACAATTAATATGATGATGTGGGTATTAACAATTTGGGTATGAGAATTGGTTGGTGGAACCATCTCATTAATCAACCAACTTAGTAATACTTTTTCTTAGCCTTCTCTTGATGTAGGAAAAATTGGCTTTACGCAAAAACTTACCACCCCACCTGCCATATAAGCATGTAGATTAGATGATTATCTTTTCACCCCTCTCTTGTGACTTTGCCGGCATATTCCATATGCTGACCTACACGGCTGCAACCTATCATGTTGCAGAGTATTTTTCTAACCAGGAGTGAGGACACGTTCTACGCTCGGTAAGATGCCCTTGGAGTCAGATGGACTCATCTACCTTCGACGCTTCCGCAAGATTTAGATATTCTCATGAGTTGGCTTTCAGCCACTTTATTGTAATTTTTATTGTAATAAAGGACTCGATATGAGATTTCGATTAATATAATGATGTGTGATTTCCCTTTGATATATACATTGATGTACCATGTGTGTACCAGCATGATCTTGGGATGCTACAGAAACACCGGAGATTCGACCTTTCAGGTCGGGTCGCTACAGAGATCAAAAGGACAAGTTCATGGCCATATCATGTCACTTATGATTTGCATGTGACGTTAATGCTTTATGCACCTTGTTTTGCTTAGGAAGACGGTAGCATTATAAGGTAAAATTTCAAGATAAAATTGTGTTCTCCCCAAGTGTGCACCGTTGCGAAAGTTCGTCGTTTTGAGACACCACGTGATGATCGGTTGTGATACAATCTACATTCACATAAAACGGGTGCAAGCTAGTGTTGCACGTGCAGAACACTCGGGTTAAACTTGACGAGCCTAGCCTGTACAGACATGGCCTCGGAACACAAGAGACCGAAAGGTCAAACATGAGTCATATAGTAGATATGATTAACATGATGATGTTCACCATTGAAACCACCTCAACTCACGTGATGATCGGACTTGAGTTGGTGAATTTGGATCATGTATCACTTGAATGACCGGAGGGATGTCAATTTGAGTAGGAGTTCTTAAGTAATATGATTAATTGAACTCATTTGTCATGAACATAGTCTAAAGTTGTCTTTCCAAAGTTATGTTGTAGATCGATAGCTCATGTTGTAGCTCCCCTGTGTTTTTAATACGTTCCTAGAGAAAATAGAGTTGAAAGATAATGGTAGCAATTATACAGACTAGGTCCGTGATCATAGGATTGTCCTCAGTTGCTGCATAGAAGGCTTATGTCCTTAATGCACCACTCGGTGCGCCACCCCCTCAAGCGTCGTTTGTAGATTTTGTGAACATCTGACAGGCACGTTCAGAAGACTACTTGATAGTTCAGTGCGTCATGCATTATGGCTTAGAATTGATGCTCCAAAATGTTTTGAGCATAATGGAACATATGAGATGTTCTAAGAGCTGAAATTGGGATCTCAGGCTCGTGCCCGTGTTGAGAGGTATGAGACCTTCAACAAGATTCTTTGCCTGCCAGATGAATGAGAATAGCTCAATCGGTGAGCATGTGCTCAGATTGTCTTGGTACTATAATCGCATGAATCGAGTGGGAGTCGATCTTCTAGATAAGATAGTGATTGATATAGTTCTCCAAGTCACTGTCACTAAGCTACTAAAGCTTTGTGATGAACTATAAAATGCCATGGATGGAAATAATGATCCCTGAGCTGTTCGCGATGTTTGACACCGCGAAGCTAGAGATCAATAAGGAGCATCAAGTGTTGATGGTTAGTTAAACCACTATTTTCGACAAGGGCAAGGGCTAGGAGGGAAACTTCATGGATGGCAAGTCAGTTGCTGCTCCAGTGAAGAAACCCAAGGTTGAACCCAAACCCGAGACTAAGTGCTTCTATTATGAGGAGAATGGTCGATGAAGCGGAACAACCCTAGATACTTGGTAGATAAGAAGGCTGACAACATCGACAGAAGTATATTTGATATACATGTTATTGATGTGTAGCTTGCTAGTATTCCTAATAGCACCTGGGTATTGGATACTAGTTCGGTTGCTAAATGTTAGTAACTCAAAATAAAAGCTACGGAATAAACAGAGGCTAGCTAAGGGTGAGGTGACGATGTGTGTTGGAAGTGTTTCCAAGGTTGATGTGATCACCATCGCACGCTCTCTCTACCTTCGGGATTAGTGATAAACATAAATAAATGTTATTTGGTATTTGCGTTGAGCATGAACGTGATTAGATCGGGTTTCTTGGAATACGGTTATTCGTTTAAGTTAGAGAATAATGGTTATTCTGTTTACATGAATAATACCTTCAATGGTCATGCACCCAATGGGAATGGTTTATTGAATCTAGATCGTAGTAATACACATGTTCATAACATTGATGCCAAAAGATATAAAGTTAATAATGATAGTACCACATACTTGTGGCACTGCACTAAATGTCATATTGGTATAAATCACATGAAGAAACTCCATGCTGATGGATCTTTGGACTCATTCAATTTCGAATCGGTCGAGACATGCGGACCATGCCTCATGGGCAAGATGACTAAAGACCCCATTTCGGTATGATGGAGCGGGCTAGTAACTTATTGGAAATAATACATGTTGATGTATGCAGTCCAATGAGTGTTGCGGCGTGCAGTGGATATTGTTGATGATTTGAGTATATATGAGTATATTTACTTAATGAAACACAAGTCTGAAACGTTTGAAAAGTTCAAACAAATTCAGAGTGAAGTTTAAGATCATTGTGACAAGAAGATAAAAATATCTACGATATGATCGTGGAAGTGAATATCTGAGTTACGAGTTTAGTATGCAACTTAAGACAATGTGGAAATTGTTTCACAGTTCACGCCGCGTGGAACACCATAGTGTGATGGTGTGTCCGAACGTCATAATCATGCTCTATTGGATATGGTGCATACTATGATGTCTCTTATCATTTTGCCACAATCGTTATGGGGTTATGCATTAGAGACAACTACATTCACTTTAATAGGGCACCATCTAAATCCGTTGAGATGACACCGTATGAACTATGGTTTGGCAGAAACCTAAGCTGTCATTTCTTAGAGTTTGGGAATGCGATGCTTATGTCTGATGAGCTAGAACCCAAAGCGGAAAGGTGCATCTTCATAGGATACCCTAAGGTAACAGTTGGGTATACCTTATATCTCAGATCTGAGGGCAAAAGTGTTTGTTGCTAAAAACGGTACCCTTCTCGAGAAAGAGTTTCTCTCGAAAGAATTGAGTGGGAGGAAGATAGAAATTGATGAGGTTGTTGAACCTTTGTTTCAACCAGAGAGTAGCACAACACAAAAAAGTTGTTTCTGTGGAGCACATGTTAATTGAAGAGGAAGTTAATGATGATGATCATGAAGCTTCGGATCAAGTTACTATCGAACCTCGTAGGTTGACAAGGATGCGTACTGCTCCTGAGTGGTACAACAACCCTGTCTTAGAGGTCATGTTGTTGGATAACATGAACCTACGAGCTATGCAGAAGCGATGATTGGTCCGAATTCCAACAAATGGTTAGAGGTCATGAAATTTGAGAAAGGATTCATGTATGAAAACCAAGTATGGACTTTGGTAGACTTGCCCGTTGAACGGCAGGTCGTTGAGTACAAATGGACCTTTAAGATGAATACACACATTGATGATGAATGTCACCATTTATAAAGCTCGACTTGTCACAAAGAAGTTTCTGCCAAGTTCAAGGAGTTGACTGCGATAAGACTTTCTCACCCGTAGCGATGCTAAAAGTCTATTGAAATTATGTTAGCAGTTGCTGCATTTTTCAGTTATGAAATTTGGCAGATGGATGTCAAAACATAGTTTCCTTAACGGTTTTCGTGTAGAAATGTTGTATGTGATACAACCAGAAAGTTTTGTCAATCCAAAGGATTCTACAAGGTATGCAAGCTCCAGCGATCCTTCTACGGGCTGGAGCAAGCATCTCGGAGTTTGAATATATGCTTTGATGAGGTGATCAAAGTTTTTTTTTGGGTATATACAAAGTTTATGAGAAACTTGTATTTACAAGAAAGTGAGTGGGAGCACTATAGAATTTCTGATAAGTATATGTGGTTGACATATTGTTGATCGGAAATAATGTAGAATTCTTGGAAAGAATAAAGGGTTGTTTGAAAATAGTTTTTCAAAGGAAGACCTGGATAAAGCTACTTAATTTTTGGGCATCGAGATCTATAGAGATAGATCAAGACATTTGATAAGACTTTCAATGAGTGCATACCTTGACAAGATTCTAAATTGTATACTGATGTATAACAGAAACATATTATAATGTTTCAACAATACCAACAAATTTAATTAAAAACAAATAAAACAGAAAGTTTAAAAATAAAACAAATCTATAGTAAAAATAGTACTGTTTTGCTTCAAATAAATTTTCCATTAATCAAAAATTAATTTGAGAACCCCTACTGGATAGGCCAAACACGTAGTGACATTTTGCAAAAAGAATCATCCAAAAATAATTTATTAAACTCAAATACAGTCAAATTTAAGGATTTCAAAGAATTTGATCATACTCATATTTAATTACTCAAACATGACAACTTTTTACCTATTCAGAAGCTTTACGAAATTTGTGATCTAATGCAATTGGAATCACTCAATTTAGATATGTATACTAGGAGATATGATTTTGTTAAGATTGCTATTTTTCTGAGAAACAGAATTACGGGAATTTCCTGGAGCTCACCGGTGATATTCGCCGGAGTTGGGGAAGATGAGCTCGGATCCTGATGCTGCAGTAGCTCTCGGAGGAAGGCGAGCACGGCGACAAGGTAGGTGGCGTCAACGGGGCTCGGGGACGACGGGGTCGACGGCGGCGAGCTCGTGAGCGGCGAGGATCTTCGGGTGCTCGTCGGGGAAGGGACTCCGGTGGGTGCGGGGCACGGGCGAGTGGATGGAGAGGTGCGCGCGAGTGAGGTGGAGAGGTTGGTGGGCTTGGGAGAGCTTGGGGCGGTTGGAGTGGAGCAGCACGAGCTCGAGGGCTTCGGTGGTGGCCGAAGCTCCGGCGAGCAATGACGGTGGCAAGAGGGCACGGGGAATGGGGCTTAGGGGTGGAACGGGATGCGGGAGGCCTCGGGTATTTATAGGAGCGGCTCAGGGTCATAGAAAGGAAAGGGAGAGGAGATGGCGAATTCAGTGGGATTGGAGTAATTTCGGGGAGAGTTAAGGCAGGTGGGTCGGCCGGTTTTTATTAAAACATTAATTCCTTTCCTTTTCTAATTTCCCAATTAAAGGAAACTCATTTATGACAATAAAAACACTTCCAGAAAATGAAGTTTTATGTAACAAAATGATCAGGAAATTAAATTCGATTTAATGAACATTTTTCCATGGCCAAATAAATACTTTTAAAAAATTATTTTCAGGAAATGCATTAATTCCTTTCTTTTTTTCTAATTTACACAGAATGGAAACTACTTTATGGCAATCAATTATTTTCCAAAAAATCAAGACTTATATATTAAATTGACTATAGGAATACATTCAATTTAATGAACATTTTTCCACGTCCAAAATAAATACTTTAAAAAATATATTTTTTTCAAAAAATGCCTAAATTGAGTTAAATTCTTTTTGCAAATAATTTTCAAATAACCCCCTGGGTTTTATGGTTCAAATACTTCACAAAATAACCCCTGGTGTGGAGTGTCATATTACTCCTCTCAAATTTTGGTCAAGGGGTTTGAATTCTTTCAAACTTCAAATTGGATTCAAATATGAAAGGAACTCCATATGAGAAAATTTTCACATGGTTTCAATCCACTCTTCAAATCTTTTTATATTGAAGAAGTCATGTTATCTTCTCTCACTGATTTGAAATGTAAGAATTTGAATTAAAAGGCACATGGGAAAGTCATGTCATTCCCTCTCATTCAAAAGTTTTTTTAAAAGTTTCAAATTTCACTCAAGCAAACAAACACTCATTCTAATATTTATTATAAAATTCCAAAATTTGGGATGTTACAGGTAACTTGGGGGCCAAGCCACCCTAGGGTTTCCCTAGGGGGCGCCCCCTGAGGGAGTCCTGGATTAGGGGGTATCACGAGAACATACTTTTTCAAGCCATTCACGCTTAGCACGAACTCTAGAGGTTCTTTCCTTACACTCATCAATAGAAATTCTCATAGATTTTAAAGACTCATTAATATCATGCTTGGGTGCAATAGATCTATTTTTTAAAGAATCAATCTCAATAGAAATTCTATCAACGTTCCTAGCCAAACCATCAATCTTGAGCAATTTTTCTTCAATCATAGCATTGAAACCTTTTTGCGTACTAATGAATTCTTTAATATTACTCTGAAAATCAGAGGGTATCTTATTATAATTTCCATAAGAATTGCTGTAGTAATTACCAAAATTATTAGAGGAATTACAAGGAAATGGTCTAGCCTTGAAATTACCTCTATAAGCATTATTACCAAAATTGTTCCTACCAACAAAATTCACATCCATAGATTCATTATTATTTCCAATCAAAGAAGACAAAAGGCATATCATTAGGATCAATAGGAGCACTATTACTAGAAAACAATTTCATCAATTCATCCATCTTTTCACTCAAAGTATTAATTTCTTCAATAGCATGCACTTTTTTACTAGTAGGAGATCTTTCGGTGTGCCATTGAGAGTAATTTGCCATAATATTATCTAAAAGTTTAGTATCTTATACTAATGTGATTTACATATAAGTTCCACCCGCAACCAAATCTAAGGGATTCCTAGAAGAAAAATTCAATCCAGCATAGAAAATTTGCATAATCATCCATAAACACAAACCATGTGCGGGGCAATTCCTAATCGTAAGTTTCATCCTCTCCCAAGATTGTGCAACATATTCATGATCAAGTTGCTTAAAATTCATTATATTGTTCCTAAGGGAGATGATCTTAGCGAGCGGAAAGTACTTGGAAATAAAAGCATCTTTACACTTATTCCATGAATCAATACTTTTTTAGGCAAAGATGAAAACAAGTTTTAGCACGATCTCATAGTGAGAACGGAAATAGCTTCAATTTAACAATTTCATTATCCACATATTTATTATTTTGCATGTCACACAACTCAATGAAATTATTTAGATGGGATGCAACATCTTGATTAGCAAGGCCAGAAAATTGTTCTTTCGTAACAAGATTGAGCAAAGCAGCATTAATTTCATAAGATTCCGCACTAGTGGAGGGAGCAATCGGAGTACTAATAAAATCATTATTATTAGTATTGGAAAAGTCACACAACTTGGTATTCTCTTGAGTCATTGTGACAAAGCAAGCAATCAAGCACTCAAGAAAGCAAAAAGCAAACGGGGAGACGAACGAAAAAGGCCGAAAGACATATCTTTTTGGAAAAAAGTTTTAGAAGTGGGGGAGAGGAAAACAATAAGCAAATGCCAAATAATTTAAATGCAAGAGATGAGTTTGTGATGGGTACTTGGTATCTTGACTTCTATGTATCTCCCCGGCAACGGCGCCAGAAATCCTTCTTGCTACTTCCTGAGCATGCGTTGGTTTCCCATGAAGAGGAACAGTTTGATGCAGCAAAGAAGATAAGTATTTCCCTCAGTTTTTGAGAACCAAAGTATCAATCCAGTAGGAGATACAAGCGAGCCACCAATATATATACCTGCACAAGGAATCGAACTCTTGCACCCAACGCTATAAAGGAGTTGTCAATCCCTTCACGGTTATTTGCAAGGATGAGATCTAGTAGAGATAGATATAATAGGATGCTTGAACGGAAAGTAAAACTAAAAGTAAAAACAATGCAACAAGTATTTTTGGTGTTTTTGGTTTTAGATCTGAAAATATAATATGGAAAATAGACATAGATTTCACTAGATGGCTTCTCTCATGATGGCAAGTATTACGGTGGGTGAACAAATTACTGTGGAGCAATTGATAGAAAAGCGAATAATTATGAAGATATCCAAGGCAATGATTATGTATATAGGCATCATGTCCATGACAAGTAGACCAAAACGATTCTGCATCTACTACTATTACTCCACACATTGATCGACTCCTGCCTGCATCTAGAGTATTAAGTTCGTGAAGAACAAAGTAACACTTTAAGTAAGATGACATGAGGTAGAGGGATAAACTCAAGCAATATGATGAAAACCCCATCTTTTTACCCTTGATGGCAATAATACAATACGTGCCTCGCTACCCCTACTTTGTCACTGGGTGAGGACACCGCAAGATTGAACCCAAAACAAAGCACTTCTCCTATTGAAAGAATTACCAATCTAGTTGGCCAAACCAAACCAATAACTCGAAGAGACTTGCAAAGATATGAAATCATGCATATAAGAATTCAGGAAAGACTCAAATAGTATACATGGATAATCTGAACATGAGCCCACAATTCATCGGATCTCGACAAACACACCGCAAAAGAGTATTACATCGGATAGATCTCCATGAAGATCATGAAGAACATGGTATTGAGAAGCAAAGAGAGAGAAGAAGCCATCTAGATACTAGCTATGGACCCGTAGGTCTGTGGTGAACTACTCACGCATCATCGGAGGGGCAATGGAGTTGATGTAGATGCCCTCCATGGTCGAATCCCCTATGGTAGATCACCGAAAAAGGCTCCAAGATTGGATCTCTCGGGAACGGAGGCTTTTGGCGGCGAAAAAGTGTCTTTGTGGCTCGTTCTGATAATGATGGAATATTTGGGTGTTTATAGGCCAAAGTTAGGGTTAGGGGAGTTGCCAGGGGCCCACAAGCCTGCCCGGCGCGGGTGGCCCCCCTGGCCGCAGTAAGAGGGCTTGTGGCCCCATGGCAGCTCCTCTGCCTTGGTTCGCAAGTCTCGTGGCTTCCATATTTTCCAAAAAAAATCATTCCGAAGGTTTTATTCCGTTTGGACTCCGTTTAATATTCCTTATCTGCGAAACTCAAAAACAAGGGGAAAACAGAAAATGGCACTAGGCTCTAGATTAATAGGTTAGTCCCAAAAATAATATAAAATATCATAAAAACATCCAAAACAGAGAATATAATAGCATGGAACAATAAAAATTATAGATACGTTGGAGACGTATCACGAGGCCATCCTCGACACACCTCCGTCGAACAGGCGCTCTCCTTCGTGAACCGGATTTCATAACGAAGTCCTGACGGTCTATGAGATCTTCCCCTCAAGGAGCAGGCATAAAAGAGCTCTTAGGGAGCACAAGCAAGTCTACCACATGGCAGCTACTATCCCATGGGCAGACGTACCGATTTCTTTCGAGGACACCGACTAGTAGCCATCCTTCCCGGTCATTCACCGGACGCTCTAGTCTTGAATCCCATCATTGATGGATACAAGCTACATAAGGTGCTACTGGATAGCGGTAGTGGTCTTAGACTCATATACGAGGCCACTCTAGAAAAAATATAGTTCAACCAATCCCGCATCGAACATAGCAACACAACCTTCTGGGGAATTATCCTAGGGAAAGAGGCACGTTTTTCCGGATGTATCATCCTGGACGTTGTCTTCGGTACGCCTGAAAACTACCGATCCAAAGAACTTCTCTTCCACATCGTCCCCTTCCCAAGTGGCTATCACGCCCTATTGGGACGCGACGCCTTTACAAAGTTCCAGGCTATACCTCATTACGGGTACATCAAACTCAAAATGCCAGGACCAAATGGAGTGATCATGATCGCCAGCAATCTGAATATAGCCCATCGGGATGAAAACAAAATGACAGCACTTGCCCTCGAGGCATTAGCAGAAACTTTCCCTGCCGAAGAGTTGACCGCGTTACGGTCGACAGTCAATAGGGAGGATGTGATCCTTAGCAAGAGGCCCAAGTCCACATCCTTTAAACCCGCATAAGAAACTTTAAATTTTAGGTGCATCTAACGGACACCAATAAACAGCGTCCATCGGATCCTAGCTGGATCCCCTTACGGACGAAGCATTGTGGAATTTCCTCTGTGAAAATTGGGACATTTTCGCTTGGCATCCTTCCGATATGCATGGCATGCCACGGCGGCTCGCCGAACATAGCTTAAACATTATTCCGGGATTTAAGCCCATGAAACAGACCTTGTCCGCTTCTTCGAGCCTAAACGGCAAGCCATGGGTGAAGAATTAGCCAAATTACACGAGGACGGATTTGTTTGGGATATTAAACACCCTGAGTGGCTAGCAAACCTGGTGATGGTACCTAAGAAATACAAGTCCTGGCGGCTGTGTGTTGATTTCAAAGACCTCAACAAAGCATGCCCCAAGGACCCTTTCCCCTGACCACACATAGGCCAGATCATTGATGCCACAGCCGGACACGATTTTGTTGTGTTTCCTCGATGCTTACTCCAGATACCATCAAATTAAAATGAAGGAATCCGATCAAGCGGCTACTGCATTCATCACCCCTACAGGCCATTTTGCTTCAACACGATGCCCTTCGGGCTAAAAAATATCAGGGCCACATACCAGCGCATGATCCAAACCTGCCTCTCTACACAGGTTGGAAACACTGACGAGGCATACATGGATGATGTGGTAATCAAAACCAAACACGTCGAATGGTTGATCGACGACTTACATCAAACCTTCACTAATTTACACGAATATGATATACGGCTCAATCCGGAAAAATGTGTATTCGGAGTTCCCTCCGGTAAGCTTCTTAGATTCATCGTATCCCATAGAGGAATATAGGAAAATCCAGCTAAAATATGTGCTCTATCAGAACTTGCAATCCCCACAGAGTTGAAGCATGTCCAGAGGCTAGCTGGGTGCATAGCGGTGTTAAGCCGCTTTATCTCCCACCTAGGAGAAAAAGCTTTGCCGCTCTATAAGCTGCTGAAATGGACCAACAATTTCGAAAGGACCGATGAAGCAGCGGCTGCATTGGAAGAAATCAAAGCAATACTGGCAACCAACCCCATACTCACGGCACTAGGTGCCGGTGAGCCCATGTTGTTATACATATCGTCCACCAACAAAGCCGTCAGTGCGGTGCTCGTCGTTGAACGAGATGAGGAGGGACACAATTTCTGGGCTCAGAAGCTAGTATATTATGTGTCAGAGGTGCTAACGCAGTGCAAGACCAGATACCCACATTATCAAAAAATAGCCTATACGGTATTCATGGCATCGAGGAATATCCGAGACTACTTCCAGGAGTGCCCGGTAACGGTGGCATCAGAAGTCCCCTTGAATGATATAATCAACATCAGGGATGCCACCGGTCACATAGCCATATGGGCCATTGAGCTCCTCCCCTTTGAAATAACCTACAAGCCACGTCGCGCCATTAAATCTCAGGTACTAGCGGACTTCTTGGCTAAATGGACAGAGGCCGAGCTCCCCAAGAAGTATAGCACATACTCCCATTGGATGATGTACTTTGATGGATCCAAGACCTTGGCTGATCTGGGGGCTGGAGTTATCCTCACATCCCCCATAGGCAACAACGTACGATACGTGTTGCAAATCCTGTATGTTGATTCCATTAATGCCACCGAATACAAAGCTCTTCTTCATGGTCTTTGGATGGCGGTGTCGATGGGCATACGACATCTAGAGGTACGGGGAGACTCAAATCTGGCAATATCTCAAATTAACGGCAGATTCGACGCCAAAAATCTGAAGATGGCGGCATATAGAGACACCGTCCTCAAGATATCTGCTCGGTTCGAGGGTTCGAGACAACAACCAAGTCGCCAATGTAGTGGCCCGTATAGGAGCCAAGCGCAATACCGTCCCGAGAAACACCTTCCTGGAACAGCTTTTCAAGCCCTCTGTAGTGTGGTAGGACGACGATAATGGCACCGGCCTGAATATGGCAGAAAAAGTTGTTACCCCTATAAATGAGCCAGACGATGGCATTATCGGTGGCTCAATGATGAATGAGGCACCCTCGGCCCATGAAGTAATGGAAGTAATTGTGTCATGGACAGAGCCCTTCCTTGCTTACCTTCTTCACAACGAACTCCCCGACGATCAAACTGAGGCATGGCGTATAGTTCAGTGATTCAAGGTCTACAAAGTACACGAGGGTGAGTTATACAAGAAAAGCACCACCAGAGTATTGCAGAGGTGCATATCCGAGGAAGAAGCACGGGAGCTCCTCGCCGAAATCCATGCAAGCATGGGCAGGCATCACGCCGTGGCAAGGTCACTTGTCGGCAAGGCCTTCCGAGCCAGTTTCTTTTGGTCTACAACTCGGACGGACGCCCGGTCACTTGGCCAACGTTGTGTTGGGTGTCAAGTCTTCCCGAATCAAAGTCACATGCCCCCTACAACTCTTCTAACTATTCCGATCACTTGGCCTTTTGCGGTCTGGGGGCTAGACACGGTTGGACCCCTTAAAGGGGGAACCAAGAAAAATAAATAAATACTGGTCATGGTTGACAAGTTCACCAAATGGGTAGAAGCAAAGCCTGTTAAATCAGCTAAATCCGGACCAGTGATCGACTTTATATCTAGCGTAGTACACCATTACGACGTCCCGCATAGTATAATAACGGGTAATGGATCCAACTTCACGGCCCAAGAGGTCAAGGATTGGTGCACAAAAATGGGGATAAAGCTTGATTACATATCGGTCTATCATCCGCAGACCAATGGATAGGTCGAGCAAGAAAACAGGCTCATTATGAGCGGCATCAAGCCACGTTTGGTCCGATCTCTTCAGAGTCCGACTGTCATTGGGTGGAGGAACTCGACTCCGTTCTATGGGGCCTACATACCACCCCAAATAGATCAACGGGCTACATGCCATTTTTATGTTCTATGGGGGCAGAGGCAGTTCTTCCCTATGATATTATCCACGACACACCAAGGGTGCACATGTACGAGGAAAAGGAGGCCGAGTTGGATTGGTAGGACGACTTAGACGCCTTGGAGGGGGAACGGGAAATAGCTCTGGCTCGATCCGCTCTTTATCAACAGCAAGCTCGACGGTACCAAAGTAGGGAGGTCAGGGCAAAGACATACAACGTAGGACAACTCGTCCTACGGCTCTTGGAGAAACAAAAGCACAAACTCAACCCAAAATGGGAGGGTCCTTTTATCATCGATGAAGTGCTCGCAGGAGGGGCCTATCGTTTGCGGAGTCCACCCAATAACCGCCTTTAACCAAACCCATGGAACACAACCCGTATTCGGCGCTTCTACGGATAAACCGGCGTCGTCTAAACTCCCCTATATCTTTTCTATTCATTATTTTTTGCCTTTTCCCTTCCCACTTTGCCGTTCAATAGGGGAAATTTCTTTTTCTTACCCTATGTTCGGCTGAACCAATCTTGTACTACACATAATCGGCATACACCATAAAGTGTTAAATCCTAACACAACATGTGGGGGCTTCTTTCAAGTAGCTAAATTTTTATTTGCTCGTACTTACCAGGCGCGCATGTTTCTTTTGTCATGTTGTAGCCATCATATGCATCAATTCGAACTTAGACTTTGCCAAGTTGGGTTGCCTCGCTCCTGTGGTTACTCTCTACATTCCCAGTTGTTCGTCTAGAGAGTAAAGGGAGCACCTCTGCGATTGTTACGAACGGGTCATCCGGACATGTACCTCAGACGGGTGAAGCCGAAAGCTAGCTATCTTACGTAGATAATTGGTCGGCTATGACAAAAACACCTTATACGGCTTTGGCTCCTATTACCGTTGTTTGGGTCTTTTCTTCCCAAAGAACAATTAGCCGCATACTGCGAGTATGCAGATTTCTATCTATGCTCTTCGTAGAACCCTGACGAAAGGTATCAATAGAGGTACTATTTTCATCGGAATATGTTTCTTACGCTATGTTCTAATACAACATATATTTTTGTGTTCTTTCTGTCTGTTCGCACCACATGGCCGGATTGCCTGGTTCCCCGAATATAGTTCACTCTTTTGCGAGAGAATAATAAGGAGGAACACTCCCGAGCTCTTCGCAAGGGATGGAGAAGCTGATGGCCGGTTAAGACAAATTTTACAACATAGATTGTTTATACACATGTACATATAAATTACATGTGCGGCTGCTGATCGAGATCATCGATTATTATGTTGAGGGGGCAGTCTGCTTGCGAAAGACGGGCGGCTGGCATCACCTGGTCATATACCAAGTGGAGTGGCACTTCTTTTCCATCCAATCCAACAGGACCAACCCGCGCCATATGCTCGGGGTTAAGTCCGGTGAAATGGCTCTTGACCATGGCCAATGCCTCCCGTGCTCCCTCGCGACAGGACGAACTCTTCCACAGCTCGAACCTATCCCGAGCCCCCCTAAATCGATCCACAAGTGAGGCTAGCCCTTCAGGTGGCTGTTCGGTGGGCCATAGTGCCTTCACCATCCCTTTCATCTATTTTTGCACGTGCTTATGGAGAGAGGTCAGCTCCTTCAGCAGGTCCCCATGGTACGATTCGATCTCCTTTTCAGGATGTCCGGACAGGAGACCTGCACATACGATAACATGCGCGATTACTATCATTCCCTACATCGGAAATACTTACTGATAGTGGAATTGTACTTACCCAATACGCCCCTCTGAAGCTTTCGATTCCCTTCTTAATCTTGGACCAATTGAGTCTTTAAACTCTTTATTTCATCAGCCTGTTTTTGTATAACGAGGCAGCTAGCCTGATGCTGGGATTCCACATACCTTTGAGAATCTCGGGCTTCTTCCAGCTGCCTTTCCATATGTCCTATTGATTTGGCTGCTACATGGAATCCATATGTCAAGCACGATGATGTAAAAAATATTAGTAGTAAATGCATACTCACCATGGGCCTCTCGCGTGAAGCTCTTCACTTGTGCTAGTTCGGCCTTCACGGATTGCACTTCCGTGCGGCTCTCCTCGAGGGCCTTGGCCAATTGCTCAGACTGTTGCTTTGAGGCCTGCGTTAGTAGTCAAATAGTGTGGAGATCCTTAATTCATTTTTCTAAATCAAATTAAAGCTCGGGGGCTACTAGGCTTACACAAGTATGCGGATTCTATAAAATCCGATCTCTTACCTGAATGTTGGTTGTTATCAGCTTCATAGCTTGGGAAAATCCAGCTTGGGCAGCCCCATGGTGTGCATCCGCCGAGAGTAGGGTGCCAAACTCCTAGTCGGAGAAAATTGGGTGTCGCATGGCCTCCCATCAGTGCCGATGATACATGGCACTCCCACCTCCAGTTTGGTGACGGATACTCTGTCACCAGATTCGGCGGGCGCTGGATTGGCCATAGGGGCTTCCGTAGTGGAAGCCGCATGGGTCGTGGCCCGGGAGCTTCGGGCATCTCCTGACACCCGGGTGGCCCCCTCTATAGGAGACGATTGGGTGTTGTGCCTAGGTATAAAACGAGCAGCTATGAGACTCTGCTGACTACAATGATAAAGCGGATATCCGAACAGTGTACCTTTAGGGTGAGCGGACGGGTGGATTCGTCCCCATGTCTGGCTCCTTCGCGGGGTCCCGGTTGGCCTCTCATTTGCCTGCGGCTTCGGCTGCTGGCGCATGGCGCGCGGATCGGCGGCGCTTGGGGGTCGGGACCGGCACGTCTGAGGCGCTCTTGGTAGCAGGCCTCTTGTGGGAGGAACTTTTCTTCTTGCCCACAGATGGAATGGAGAATGACTCGGGGTAATCAATTATGATAGCCACCGGGGTCTAGACGATGTTGTCCTTTAAATAGACTCTGTTTTCGAAGTCAAGGAGAAGATATGGGTCCTTGTTGAAGCCTGAATCATTGTCGTGTGAATGGTTCTCGGGCTAAGGAGCCAGACGGTTGACTGTCTCGACGAAGCTCCTCCATTCCTGTTCACGTCAAGACCTTGGTCAAATACAGTATGGAATGAAAACCCGAACTATTTCATGATTGAAAAATAAAGGCTTACCTGTTCGATGGGATTGTGGGTCAAATACCCTTCCTTGGTTGACCATCGAATGAAGTCTTCTTTCTCTCCTTTGTACAGGTCGGCGAGTGCGGCGGCCAACATTGTTGGATTGGCGGGACCTAGTTTTCAGGAGCGTGTGGCATCGCTTGTCCCATTGTACCACCATAAGGGGTGTACCCTCTATTGGAGGGGCTACACACACTGTTTGAAAGCGGCGGCCATGACATCAATCATGGTCAATCGGTGGTGGGCAAGCATCCGCACCTGTGCGGCCAGGCATTGCACCTCGGCGCTTTCCTCCTGAGATGAGCTCTTGGGTCGCCAGTTGTACCTCTTCTTCGGGAGGAGGTCGGAGTATTCAGGCAGACCTGTCCGAGTTGGCTCGAATAATTATGATGTTATTCATGGCAAGGTCATGTATATATGCATTACATCCATGACAAGTAGACCGACCCCTGCCTGCATCTACTACTATTACTCCACCAATCGACCCTTATCCATCATGCATGTATGGTATTAAGTTCATGACAAAGTGACAAATAGATTAACGCTATAAGCAAGATGACATAATGTAGACAAAGTAAGACAAGCATTATGTTCAGACCCCGTCATTTTATCCTTAATGACAACAATACAAATATGTGCTTCGCTACCCCTTTCCATCATGAGGTGAGGACACATACACCACTCCCTCTATTTATCTACTCATCTACTTGGAAAGCATACATAGATATATCAATCACACATAATAAAGTTAATATTTGACTCAATTACTTTCAATGAATAATTTGATCACAAACCCACAATTCTTAGAATCCCAAAAAACACACCACAAAAGAAGATTACATCGGGTAGATCTCCAAAGAGAACATTCTACTAAAGATCAAAGAGAGAGAGAGAGAATCATCTAGCTAATCACTATGGACACGTAGGTCTGTGGTGGACTACTCATGCATCACCATGGAGGCAACAAGGTTGATGAAGATAGCCTTTGTGATCGATTCCCCCTCCTACAAAGTATCGACGAAGGCCTCCAAATGGGATCGCGGAAGAATAGAGGCTTGTGGAGGCAAAAAAATGTTTCGGGTCTCCTTCTAGTGGTTTTGGGATTTTAGGTAATTTATAGAAGTGGAATTAGGTCAAGCGGACCCACACGGGGCCCACAAGCTCACATGACGCCCCCCTAGGGGCACGCTGCCTGAGATTATGGCTCTCTCATATGGCGTATGGTCTCCTCCTGATTCTTCTAGGGTCCCTTCTGGTCCAGAAAAAACCACCATAAAGTTTTGTTCCATTTGGATTTTATTTGGTATTGGTTTCATGCGAAACAAAAAATAGGAAAAAACACGAACTGGCAATTGGCATTAGATTAATAGGTTAGTTCCCAAGAATGATATAAATGGCCTTTAAAGCATACAAGATTGATAATATAATAGCATGTAGAAATAAAAAATCATAGATATGTTGAGATGTATCACGACACGACCTCCTCGGGGTCTTGTTCATCCAGCGCCAACCGCCTACTACCACAGAGTCGTGTTCATCCAACCCACATTGGTTAGGTTGTGGCGCACCACAAAATGTTCTCTTTGACCGGGGCCATGTTCATCCAATGCCAACCGTCTATGATGGGGTCATGTTCATCCAACTCCCACTGGGTGCGATGCATGCGCCCGGCAGATAGCAACGCGGACTGTTCATCCACAGCCAACCAACCAGCTAGGTCAATACACCATGTCTCATGCAAGGGGCTCGATCGATGCAACTGGTTGATGGTCTCGACTTGATCTATATATTGGCATCAACAACGAGGATTGTTCATTGAGAGGCAATCAACCAACTGCTAGGTAAACTCACGTCTCACGCGATGCATGCAACACATCGATCGATCGGTCCATCACGAGTCTCCGCATCGGTCGCTTGTGTTTACTAAGCTGTAAAGTGATCGCTCGGGTTTGGCGGTAATGCAAGGGATCTCTCGGGTTCGTTAAGTAGTGCGAGGGATCCATTGCTCGGTTTCAGTAAGCAAGGGATCATTCGGGTTTAGTAAGGCGAGGGATGATCGACTGTATTCAGTGAGGCAAGGGATCGATCAATTTCAATAAGCGAGCAACGGGCTCTCGCTCGGGTTTAGTTAGTGAAGGGCTTGCACATGCGCGCGTACGAGAAATGAATAAACCTAAAACGCATCATTTGGTCCCGACCACCCACCATTTACCTGGAAATCCTCTAAAAATTATTACCCTCATTTCTACCATGATTTTTTACGTCATGTACGGCCCAAAGAATTTCATGCAGGTGCGCCTCCAACCCACTTAGGACGAAAATCCCATTTTATGTCATAATTTTTGTCACAGAAATAGGAGCCCACCACATCTATGATGATATGTGTTCACAATTCTCATCACGGAAGTGTCACTTCCATGACAAAAGTATGTTTTGGTTGGGGACATAATGTAGGGTTCTGTGTTGTCGATGCATTTCTGGAGTTTGTGGATGTCTGATACCACTCCACGAGGTTGAAGTAGTCGATATGGAGAGAACAATGGCAACTCATATGAGCTCTCATACGAGTGTGTGCGCTCATATGGTTGGCCGTCTTGGGCTCTAGATGAGCCTCATATGCTCCAAATGCCTCCAATCTTTTTATTTTTTATGGTAGGTGATAATCACATTGATTGATGTGATTCCACCATAATTTCATGGGATTACTATAATGTTTCCATTGTTCCAACAAATGTATCCTATAAAGCTTACCATGTACGTAGAAAATAAAGGGTAAACACTTCATATGATTTGGACTCGTCAAATGTTCTTATCACAAGCACGTAAAAATATTTATAAAAATCATGCCTACATATGATTGATGAATTGGAGCTAGTTTGTTATCGCTCTATCATATGCCTTTTACATAATGAATCTCATTTGAACAAAACCCAATATCCACTTCCGTGCCTACACTTTTTCATCACTATTGCTCTCATTTCAAAGTTACTACTCTCCAATACTATCCATGTTACTGTTACTATATCACTATTGTTATCATATTATATTGTGCTACTACTGAATTGTTCAAGCAAGTTATCTATTCAGGTGTGATTGAATTGACAACTTAACTGTCAAGGCTTATAAACATTTTTTGGTTATCCTTGTGTCAAATCAATAATTTTGGGTTGAAATACTTCCCTCAAAGACTATTACAAACCCTACACTTGTGGGTCATTAGGAAGTCTTCAATGTTACGGTCCACATGGACCAACACGTCGGTAAGGAAGCAAATAGAATCACTACCATCTTCATCGCCTCCCTTGTAGGAGAGCCAGAGGGAAATGGTCCTGGAATCACTCCCCACTTCTCCTTTCAGACAACCACATTCCCCAAATTTTCTTCCCTACTTCACACATTCCATCTAATGCACATAGCACAACCGGATGCCTTGAAGGCCGCACCGATGACACGCGCACGCCAGTGCAGCCAAACCACAAGGAGAGTGCGAGCTCGGCCTACTTCATTGGCACAGCCCACCACGTGGTCAGATTCACGACGTGGAACACCACGGGGTAGGACACATAGTACAACAACTAGACGTGTTATAGTCGTTGATGATTCTCGATTCTAGGTAGTTCCTTGCTTGGCTCTCCGACTATGTCTGTAGGCGACACAAACGCATGACAAACACACAGTGTACCCAACATAGCCAAGTTAAACAATTCAAGGTTTCGAAAACCCATTCCACTAGTAACAATTAGTGATGCGAGTGTTTTCCATTCAACCTAGTGCAAAGAGCACCGGTCAAGAGAGCTACTCCACCAATACCATGCTAGAGGATATTCTGTTACTCACTTTCTTTGTCAGTTTAAATCTCATTGAGACTATGGGGATAGCCTAAATAACTGACTTCAAATGGACATCCCTAGTAGCACAAGATATTAATCTTTCTGATCAACCATTTATTTCACTACCTATTCTTTCTCCAATGTGATCAAACATTCCACTTGTGATTTTGCCCACAATTATCAAAAGGCCAAGATATTTCTCGTTAAAATCCTGCACAAAAATACACATCAAGCTCTACAGAGCATGCCGAGAAGTGTCGAGGGTGTTTGGACAGAAATACATAGCTTCTGCCGGTTCACACATTGCCCCGAGCAGTCTCCATAAATTCTCAGAATGTTATTCAACCTCCTAGCACTCTACTCATTTTCTTGCATAAACATTATACCATCTTCCGCAAAAAGCAAGCGACTAATCCAAGGTGATTGTGCACTCACCCTGATTCCATTGTCCATATGTGGTCCATCATAATTAGTCAATAATGTTTGTGAAGCCTTCTGCACGTAGATAAATAGGGTAACATGGGGTCGCTCCTACCATAACTCCCCGGATGGGGTAAAATACGTAAGTAACTCCAAATTCACACGAGCAGAAAATCGAACTGAAGAAACACATTATAATATAACGTGAATAAACAATGTACTAAAGCCAAGACTAGCCACTCGGTCATACGCCTTCATCATGTCAGGCTCATCACACACATTCTTCTTCTTTGCAATAAGTATGTTATCTGCAATCAAGCGACCGAGAACAAACACACTTTTTTCCTCTCTTATGATCTCCATGAGGAAAATACTAAATTTATTTGCAATGCATTTAGCTGTGATTTTGTATAGAACAAGACGGAGAGAGATTAGTCTTTGTTGATTAATATGACGAGGGTGCTCACCTTGGGAATAACATTGTCACTCATCACGACAGGTAATTGACCTCCATTTAGTAAATCCAACACAACCACACTTATATCATCACGCACAAAGTTCCAGTGTCGTTGAAAAAGAAAACAATAAAGTCATCCACCCCAGAGCTTTGGATGAAGCCATTTGGAACAGAGCCACCCTAACCTCCTGTGTTGTGTAAGGTTGTCTAAAATGCCATTCATCTCAACAATTACTTGAGGTGAACTGAATGAGTCAACTCATCCATTGGTGCATAACCTTGGGAAGTGTATAAAGATTGATAGAACTCTTGCACAATAGCACATTTTTTGTCCATAGTATGACAAATAGATCCATCCTCATGTACTGAATTATCAATCTTATTCAACCTTCCTGTCTACAACTTGTACCCAAAAGTACTTTGTATTGCGATTACCTTGCCTCATCCATACTTGTCGCCGAATAAAGATTTCTTCCCGTCATATGGGCTTCTTCGAGTTGCTTCACAATCGCCTTTTTCTCATCAGGCGACTCCCAATCTAGTGACTAACAACACAACTGGTCCATCCATGTATGAAACTTACGAATCTTGCATGCAATAAACCCCCTTACGCCCTATGCAGATAAATATTTTTGCATCGCCGAGAGTGTCTGAACAATACCACCGAGTCCCTGTCGACCAACTCCCTTATGACAGTTGTCCATTACTAAATGATCATAATCATCATGGGACTAAAACATATCTTCATAGCAAAATTATCCACCTCCCTTGGACGACCATCGGCCACACTCTCACATAAATCTACTTTGACAAAACAATGATCAGAATTCGTCATGCTTATGTGTCAAACATGAGTGTAAGTAAACATGTTGAAGAGTTATGCATTACCAAATGCTCTATCGAACCGGGCCTTCACATTCACACCCCTTGCTTGCCCGTTATCCCATTCATACTCTATCCCAGACCAGCAAAGATCCGTAAACAAACAGTCTTCAGTTACCTCTTGGAACGCCCACATTTACCATTCGATCTAGCAGCACGAGAGAAATACTTTGTAGCATATAAAGTCTCATTAAAATCAACAACACAAGTCCATGCCGAATGTTGTATTACAAATAACATCCTAAGAAAACACCAGCTTTGGTGCACCATAAAATTGTCACGCCCAAGATGCGATCCTATCCATATTTTGGCTCGAGGGCCTCGATGGGGATAGGAGCGCATCTCATCGTTTTGCAAGAATGGATATCATTACAAGTACATGTACAGAAGAGATGAGTATATGGAATTGGCTTACACTCGCCACAAGCTACATCAAGATCACATCAATGCAACAAAAAATTCAAACATCATACAGAAGAGCAGGGTCCGACTACGGACGAAATCAAATGATAAAATGACATCCATCCTTGCTATCCCAGGCCGCCGCCTGGAACCCATGCTAGATTGATGAAGAAGAAGAACTCCAAATCAAACAAGCATCACGCTCACGTAATATCATCGCATTACCTGTACCTGCAACTATTGTTGTAGTAATCTGTGAGCCACAAGGGACTCGGCAATCTCATTTCCAAGGGTATCAAGACTAGCAAAGCTTAATGGGTGAGGTATGGTTAAGTGGTGAGGCTGCAGCAAGCAACTAAGCATTTATTGAGTGGCTAACTTACGAATACAGAAAGTAAAGTATAGTGGTCTACGCATAACGGACGTGAACTAGTAATGATCACTAACTGATCCTGATCACCTACTTACATCAAACATAACCCCAGCGTGTTCTCTCTCGAATAAGGACTCATGAGAAGAGACAATCATGGTTACGCACGCAGTTGGTGTATTTTATTTGAGTTTGCTTCAAGTTTGCTATGACCGGGTGTTAAACAAAATTTCCAAGTTGCCACATAACCACGGGCATGGCTTTTTGAAAGATTTAACCCTGCAGGAGTGCTCCAACTAGTCCATCACAAATTAACCACATGCCGCAGGAAGAACCTCGACCACGAATCTCGTAATCTTCCTAGGAAATTCCACTGGAAAAGTGCCACCTTGAGATAGCCCAAAGCATTAATGGAATTCCTCATGCAAGACATTCGAGAAAGGTAAAACAAGTCCAGCAAGGCCGCCCGACGTGCCGACAATCCCGATAGGAGCCGCATATCTCGTTATCAGGCCACGGCGGATAAGCTAGTGTATGGTGCCCTGATAGAAATCCCCCGAGTTGCACCGGGGTGGCCCCCACAGTGCTCTATTTTGGCCCAGCACTGGCCCCCTGTATTACGTTAAATTAATCCACGAGGGGGCGAACCTCTATGCTTTAATAAGGTGATCAGCATTATTATGTTGGGCAAATGTAGTACCAAAGTTGGGCCTTGCCAGACAAGTTTTATCCTAAAATGAAAATCAAGGGGGTCCCAATAACAACCCCGAGCATGTTAGGAGCGCTCAATTATGGAACATAACACCGGTTCACAAGTAACTAGGGTTCCAAGAGTGGAACATAAGGCCAAGCCTTCCACCCTTTACCAAGTATATATGTGCATTAAATTAAATAGCAATAATATTGCGATAACAAAAGAATGCCCATGTCGAAACGTGGAAGCAATTGCACCTACATCTAGAAACGATATAAGAAGGGCTGAGCAAGCGGTAACATAGCCAAACAATGGTTTGCTGGGAGGTAGAGGGTTAGAGGGTTAGAGGCTTATCACGACAATGTTGGGAGGCTTGTCAAACAAGTGGTAGGTAGCATGACATAGAGATAGAAAAACGAGACAACTAGCATGGCAATGATAGTAGTGGTATCTAGGGAAATGTGTCATCTTGACTGAGATCCCGCTTGGAAGAAGAACAAATCCATGAAGAAGACGAGCCAACGTAGTCGAACGAATCCTCACACTCTGAACGCTTTCGGAACTCTATCTAGAAGGAACAATCCAAAAACAACAATCAACACATGATACACCACAACGTATTCATGACACGATGCGCAAACAATATGATGCATGTTATGCGTGTTATGCATGACATGGCAAAGCACAACAACAACTTCTCCACATTAAGTGAAGCTCAATATGGAACGAGTTGCATATTGACGAAACACTATGCTTGAGTTACTTAGTTCATTTCCGATTAGGTACATGACAATATTAAATGTTGTTAAACATGGCAAGAGGTGAAGCATAAGTAAACTATCTATCTAGGCATCTTAAATGAGGTCGGAAACAACATACAGTATTTCCGAAATGACCCCATGTGTTACCTTCAAAATTGGTCCAGATCTGAACTAACCATGTTTTATATTTGTTAAACAACAGAATACATTATACCATGCAATTCTAGACGTCATTTTAGTCGATTTACATATATGGAACATCTCCAACGGACCTACGGTCTAAAAGTTATGACACGCACAAGATGAACATGGCATGAATGAAAAATGCACGAGAATGACAACCACAAGCACTTAAAAACATAGATGCAACATGATAATATGATACTACATGAAATTCTAAGCAAGTTTCATATATGTCATGTCCAAAACGGAGCTACGGTTCAACCACAAACACTCATACAAGGTTTTATATGAAATCTCTCCAAAACAGCAACTTAGCCTTTTGCACACATGAAAACAACAAGCTACGAGATTCTAAAATGCACAAACTAAGCATGGGGCAGTAGCATATAACACATACTTCATTTAATCTTCACATATCATATTCAAAAGAGGCATGGATCACTTGGTAGGAAGCTTACAACAAGGCATATTGAACTAAGCAGTTTTCAGACTTGGTGGAAATTACCCAGTTTTTGACAGTGCAGTTTTTATCACGAAGGCATATTGATAGCAGTAAAACTATATGCTACAGGGCATATTATGGCATGACATTTAACCGCATGCTAGAGGACATTATAAAATACAAATTACTCAACTACACCAACCCCAAAGGACCTATAGATCAATAGCAAAAATACATGGCAAGACAGCTACATAATGTTACAGATCCCAGACTTAGAAATATTTCAGCATCTTAATTCAGCAACGTTTATTAGACATGTTTATAGGATGAAAACTAAACCTAAACATGAGGCTCATGGCATGGCAAACCTACCTATAGTAAGTACACATGTCATACTACAACACACTCCCAAAATATAACTCAAAAGAGACATGAATTACTTAATACGAGCATCACAAAATGGAACTCTTCGTTAGATTTCAGTCATTAACATGATAGCCACTTGAGAGCAAGAAATTGACATGATGATAATCTTATACCTAGCAACCAAAGGCATGTCATCAAAGTAGACTTCTCCTAGGGCAATACTCCTGAAGAAGCCACATGCAAACGGACTACGGGTGAGATGCAACCATCCGCGCAACATTGAATAAAATAGCAGATTTCACAACTAAGATGGGATGCACTTTTGTAACAGATTTTATAGCATGAAGATGGTTCCAAATGCACATGAAAATGATGCCAACATGTAGAGCTCGAAGATTAGATGCATTTTGATATATAATACTTCATCATCGCATGCACGGTTTGCAAAGTACAAGCACTTTAAAAAGCAATCATGCTAATAAAAGGGCAGTTTTTTATAGACTTAGAGAAATTTACCCTCGCGAGAATCTGGACGAAGGGGTTCATGGACGACTCAGTGCAGGACAGCAAGGTTTGAGGATGCGTTTGGATCGACGGATCCCAATGACTGAGGACGGGCCGATCCCGACGGCGGCCATGGTCGTGGCCGGCGATGGAGGAGGTCGTGCGAGGAGATCCAAGGTAGGGCCGATGGGTTGGGGTGGCACCGGCCTAGATCTGGTCGGAGATGGGGCGAGGGTGGCCGGTGACGGCCCGTTCCGGCAGGCTCTAGGCGGCGGCAAGGTCGGGCCCACGAGGAGGCGGCTTGGCATGACGGCGGGGCGAGCGGCACGCGGCGGCGGGGCAAGCGACTCCGGCGGCAAGGCTGCGGCTATGGTGGCTTGCCGACATGGGCGAGGCACAGCGACATGGAGAGCTCCTAGGGGACGCTCGGGGCTAGTGGGAGGCAGAGGTGCGCGGGCCGGTTCGGGCCCGGTCGGGGCCACGGCTGGTTGCTGCGGGCCGTTGTGGGCCCTGGTGGCTGGGAGGCGCTGGGGGCGAGGTGGAGCTTGGTGGTTGGAGGAGGGCGGCTTGGGTGGCGACGTGGCAACCTCGTGTTGGCCACAGGGATGTGGCGGCGCCAAGTGGCGGCGGTGGAGAGGTGGGAAGGTGGCTGGCAGCACGGATCCCGAGGAAGAGAAAGGCGGGGGCTAGGGAGGCCATTTTTGGACGTGGGGACTTTCTTTTATAGCAAATTTGCTAGGGTTAGGTTTTTTAGCTGTTTTCGGACCATAGGATTGCGATCCGACGGTGCCGAGCGGATGGGTAGGTTAGGTGGGCTGGTGGTCTATGGAGTGGGGTTGGGTTAAGATGAGAGGGGAGGTTTGCGGCCCGGCATAAGTTTTGAAACACTGAAATGTTCGACGAATAAAACGATGACGGTGCCGCTACGGTCGACCATTCGGGTATCAAACGACATCTGATTGCAATGAAATTTGGCAGGCGGTCTAGCTACAATATAACAAGACCGCATGCCAACTTTGGACCCAATCCGAGAATATTTTTCACGCGCATTTAAAAGCATTTTTTATCGATGCCGCGGGCACGTGGTTGGACTCAAAACGGGCAATGACATGAACGGAGAGAACCGGTAACTACAAACGGATGAAGTTTTCGAAAACGAGTGACGATGCCATGCAGATGATGCGAATGATGCGATGATGAATGCAACAATCAATCAAATCACATGATGACAACAGAATAAAAGGGGAATCTTCTGGAGTGTCGGTCCCGGGCTGTTACAACTCTCCTCCACCACACGAGGATCTCATCCCGAGGTCTAAGAATGTGAAGGGGAGGAGAAAGAGCAAGAGGAAACGAATATGTAATACTTCGTTTCTTCTTTGACAAACGAGTGCAACCAATGATCATAGAAGGATTCAACAAGATGAAGAATGACATGAGGAACAAGCAAGAATTCACAAGAAATTTCGGCAGCACTTCGGTAGAAAAGAGAGACAAAATGTGATATGATGGAATGAAATTGAAAGAGAGACACCAAACTTCGGTTGGATTAGAATCAAAACTTCATAAGATGGAAGGGTCATGAAAAGATTTCATAGCACTCTGGTTAAATGGACAACCAAGGGAAGAACATGATCTTAATCAAACTAGATGTGAGTTGAAAAGAGCAACACCACAATGCCTCTGGAACAAAGGAATAGCAGCTAGATCTTTGGAGAGAAGAGAATGGAGAAGAAAATGACAACTCTACCACAAATAATTTGAAAGGCACCCTTATAAAGAAAAGGATGAACAAAGTTGTTGGAGCATCAACAATGAAAAGAATATGCTTGATGTGGGCTTATAGACAACATCTCAAATAATAAGGTGATAACCAGCCACTGACAAAATAAGGATTGCTTAGAGGCAACAAGATATGCAAAACTTATTTCAACAAGAAGAGGAGGAGAAAACTTGGATCATTTATGAAACCATGATGGCAACAATCCTTAGGAAATGCTTTAGGTGAAATCCAACCCAAGATAACTCCGAGAAGACATGATGGGTTTACTTATATCATACCTGACAATTTTCCTTCGAGACTCCTCATAATCAAGAATTTAATAACACCATCTCAAAAGACAATGGAGAAGGAATTGAACTTAGAAATCCAAAAGAAAGAACACTTGAGCACCTCCAACAAGAATGTTGAAGAACAATTCGAGAAGAATTACATCCTTAACAAACCACCATGAAGAACCATCGGGAAGAACTCTGGAATGACCGGATGATAGAAAAGAATTGAATGTTGCAAAAATACAAGATTTAGGACTTGCTATGGTTTAGATGAAGCTTCGTGAAGAGATATTTCAGCAACTTGAACTCCGGAAAAAGAAAAGAAGAACCACTTAGAATTGAGAATTTTCGATATGATGCACAACTCTGGAAGAAGAATTGAAATCACATTGATGAAACTAGAATAAGAATTATGTTATGCTTATCCTTCATCAAGTTAAATTGATGACAAGCAAAGGATTTAGCACACAACTTATTCTTGAAAAGATTGAAGAGAGAGACATGAACTTGAAGAAGTCTTGAACGAGAACATCGGTAAGAATTCACAAATGAATGAGGATACTAGGGATTAATGAAGATACATGAGAAAAAAGACATCGCGATCCGCCTAGAGGAGAACTTGAATGAAGCACCGGAATACTTGAGATACGACGAAGAGACAACAATTGAGAAGAATTTGAGAATCAAAGCTGAAAGCCAAGAACGAAGAAATCTTTAGAATTGATGGCCTTCGGAGGATCGAGGAATGAAAACAACTCTGAATGCACTTGATAGATATGGGAGGAATTCTCATGATCGAAAACAATTAAGAGGACATCACTAAGCTGAAAACATGAATCTCCAAGAACGGACCAAAATTTAAGAGAAACTCTACTTTGGTCTTCAATGCTGAGAATGCTGGCGAGAAACACCACCAAGATTTACTGAGACACTCCGGAAGAAATGAATAAAGAAGGTTGATCCAACCATGAAAATGATTTAGAAGCGATCTTCGAGAACGAATATGACCAATGAAATACATTCTTACGTCATATTTAAAAGAACTAGAGGACATCTCCGGGAGATTAGAAGAGTCGGGTAACATCCTAGGGGGAAACCTTTGGGTTTTGGGCCCACTGAAAAAAAACCACCATCGAAAGACTGCTTAGAAAGAGAGATTACACCGTTACAACAAAAAGTCGATAAGGTGAGAGCCTTGAAATAATTTGAAATGATTGAATGAGAACATGAATCTTCTAAGATATCTTCAACACTCCAGATAGAATAGAGAGAGACGAAAAACAAGAGATACTTGGTCAGAATTTCCAACATGGGAGAGCAATTAAAGAATGGAAATGATATGATGAACATCGAGAATTTGAATTGAATCCACCAAAAAAGAAAAGAAAGATGAATACTAATTAATGATAAACTTGAGCAATGAGCATCTTCACAATGAATCACCGGATACGCGGAACAAAGATAGTGGAAGCATCAATGAAAGGAAAGGCACTTGGATGAGAATTTAACCGATGAAGAGAAAGGGCGGGAGGGTGGGGAAAAACAAAGACAACTTGGAAAAGATGAGACGAACTCCGGAAAGAAATACGAGGTTGATCTTGCAAATATTGGAGATGATTGAATATCTTGAAGAGTAGCGCATCGGTTGGTAAGAATTTCATGACAACTCCAGTTGAACAAAAGGATTAGCATTTCTGTAAAATATGAGAACACTAAGTAGAAAAGATTTGAAATCACCACTTGACATCGAAGCAACACGAATTACCATACTTCAACAAAACAAAGGATGAGGCTTACTAAACAAGCCAGAACAAATACATACCCATTATGCACTTGTTGGAAAAATAATCCTAGGTACCTACTTGAACTCCCACCTAAGAACTCCTGAAACTTTTTGGTTATGCAATCTGGTGTTGGGGATACAGGGAGGCAAAATATCTCACACAAATAACAAGCCCTACACTCAAATTGTATCCATCCGTCAACACATAACCAGAGGCTTCGAACTCCATCTATCTCGGACCCTCGAAAACACAATGATACCAAACATGGCAGTACCCCGGACGCCTCCCCAGTACTGGGTGACTCCAGCCTTATCTCACCACGAAAAGTATTGAAGTAATTTCGAACATCCTCCGTCCTGAGATACTAAGGAAATGGAATGATAACGATGTGAAAAAAATCCCTCGTAGCTCTACTCCTCGATAACAGGAGGCACCAAGACAGAATTCCTTCACATCGGCATTATATAGTTTCCAAAAATACCTGCATGATCCTAAAAAAATGAGTGAGAAGAGGGTAGAATCAAAATTACTAAGTCATAATTCCTCACCAGAGCATAGAAGAAAATAAAAAGAATCCTACTCTCCGATATAACTAGACCCAAAATAGTTTTTTACTAGACTCGACTCAGCAAAGTTTGGTCAATCAAGGGGGCTCTTAGGTCGGTACAGGCTCTGGTGCCAACTTGTCACGCCCAAGATGCGAACCAATCCATATTTTGGCTCGAGGGCCTCGACAGGGATAGGAGCGCATCTTGTCGTTTTGCAAGAATGGATATCATTACTAGTAAATGTACAAAAGAGATGAGTATATGGAATTGGCGTACACTCGCCACAATCTACATCAAGACCACATCAATACAATAACAAATTCAAACATCATACAGAAGAGCGGGATCCGACTACGGATGAAATCAAACGATAAAATGGCATCCATCCTTGCTATCCCAAGCTGCCGCCTGGAACCCATCCTAGATTGATGAAGAAGAAGAACTCCAAATCAAACAAGCATCGCGCTCACGTTAAATCATCGCATTACTTGTACCTGCAACTATTGTTGTAGTAATCTGTGAGCGACAGAGGACTCAACAATCCCATTTCCAAGGGTATCAATACTAGCAAAGCTTAATGGGTGAGGTATGGTTAAGTGGTGAGGCTACATCAAGCAACTAAGCATTTATTGAGTGGCTAACCTACGAATACAGAAAGTAAAGTATAGTGGTCTACGCATAACGGACATGAATTAGTAATGATCACTAACTGATCCTAAACACCTACTTACGTCAAGCATAGCCCCACCATGTTCTCTCTCGGATAAGGACTCGCGAGAAGAGACAGTCACGGTTACGCACATAGTTGGTGTATTTTATTTGAGTTTACTTCAAGTTTGCGATGACAGAGTGTTAAAAAAATTCCAAGTTGCCACATAACCGCGGGCACGGCTTTCCGAAAGATTTAACCCTGCAGGGGTGCTCCAACTAGTCCATCACAAATTAACCACCCACCGCGGGAAGAACCTCGACCACGAATCTCGTGATCTTCCAAGGCAATTCCACTAGAAAACCGCCACCTCGAGATAGCCCGAAGAATTAATGGAATTCCTCACACAAGACATTCGAGAAAGGTAAAACAAGTCCAGCAAAGCCATCCGACGTGCCAACAATCTCGATAGGAGTCGCATATCTTGTTCTCAGGCCACGGTGGATAAGCTAGTGTACGGTGGCCTGATAGAAATCCCCCGAGTTGCACCGGGGTGGACCCACATAGTGCTTTGTTTGGACCAGCACCACCAGCACTGGCCCCCTATATTATCTTAAATTAATCCATGATGGGGCGACCCTCTATGCTTTAATAAGGTGATCAACATTATTATGTTGGGCAAATGTAGTACAAACGTTGGGCACTGCCAGATAAGTTTTATCCTAAAACGAAAATCAAGGGGGTCCCCATAACAACCCCAAGCATGTTAGGAGCGCTCAATTATGGAACATAACAACGGTTCACAAGTAACTAGGGCGGCAAGAGTGGAACAAAACACCGAGCAAAAGGCCAAGCCTTCCACCCTTTACCAAGTATATATGTGCATTAAATTAAATAGCAATAATATTGCGATAACAAAAGAATGTCCATGTTGACACATGAAAGCAATTGCACCCGCAGCTAGAGACAATATAAGAAGGGTTGAGCAAGCGGTAACATAGCCAAACAATGGTTTGCTGGGAGGTGGAGGTTTAGAGGCTTATCACGGCAATGTTGGGAGGCTTGACAAACAAGTGGTAGGTAGCATGACATAGCGATAGAAAAACGAGACAACTAGCATGACAATGATAGTAGTGGTATCTAGGAAAATGTGTCATCTTGCCTAAGATCCTGCTTGGAAGAAGAACGAATCCATGAAGAAGACGAGCCAACGTAGTCAAATGAGTCCTCACACTCCGAACGCTTTCGGAACTCTATCGAGAAGGAACAATCTGAAAATAACAATCAACACATGATACACCACAACCTATTCATGACATGATGCGCAAACAATATGATGCATGTTATGCATGTTATGCATGACATGACAAAGCACAACAACAACTTCTACACATTAAGTGAAGCTCAATATGCAACGAGTTGCATATTGATGAAACTCCACGCTTGAGTTACTTAGTTCATTTTCAATTAGGTGCACGACAATATTAAATTTTGTTAAACATGGAAAGAGGTGAAGCGCAAGTAAACTATCTATCTAGGCATTTAAATGAGGTCGGAAACAACAAGTATTTCCGAAATGACCCCATGTGTTAATTTTGAAATTGGTCCAGATCTGAACTAACCATGTTTTATATTTTTTAAACAACAGAATAAAGTATACCATGAAATTCTACACGTTATTTTAGTGGATTTAGAAATATGGAACATCTCCAACGGAGCTATGATCTAAAAGTTATGACACGCACAAGATGAACATGGCATGAATGCAAAATGCACGAGAATGACAACCAAAAGCACTTCAAAACATGGATGCAACATGATAATATGATACTACATGAAATTCTAATCAAGTGTCATATATGGCATGTCCAAAATGGAGCTACGGTTCAACCACAAACACCCATACAAGGTTTTATATGAAATCTACCCAAAACAGCAACATAGCATTTTGCACACATCAAACAAGCTACGAGATTCTAGAATGCACAAACTAAGCATGGGGCAGTAGCATATAACACACACTTCATTTCAACTTCACATATCATACTCAAAAGAGGCATGGATCACATGGTAGGAAGCTCACAACATGGCATATTGAACTAAGCAGTTTTCAGACTTAGTGAAAATAACCCAGTTTTTAACAGTGCAGTTCTTATCACGAAGGCATATTGACAGCAGTAAAACTATATGCTACAGGGCATATTATGGCATGAAATTTTACCACATGCTAGAGGACATTATAAGCTACAAATTACTCCACTAAACCAACCCCAAAGGACCTATAGATCAATAGAAAAACACATGGCAAGACAGCTACAAAATGTTATAGATTCCAGACTTAGAAATATTTCAGCATCTTAATTCAACAACGTTGATTAGACATGTTTATATGATGAAAACTACACCTAAACATGCAGTGGCATAGCCAGGGGGTGGACAGGGTGGTCCATGGACCACCCTGAAATTTCCCATATAGCCAATATATAGGGTAGAAAAAAGTTTTTTTTGACAACACATAGAATTACATGGAAATCTTCATTGTTAAACCACCCTCGCTCACCGAGCTAGCTACACCACTGTAAACATGAGGCTCATGGCATGGCAAACCTACCTACAGCAAGTAGACATGTCATACTACAACACACTCCCAAAACATAACTGAAAAGAGGCATGAATTGCTTAATACGAGCATCACAAAATGGAACTCTTCGTTACATATTTCAATCATTAACGTGATAGCCACTTGAGAGCAAGAAATTGACATGATGATAAACTTCTACCTAGCAACCAGAGGCATGTCATCAAAGTAGACTTGTCCTAGGGCAATACTCCTGAAGAAACCACATGCAAAAGGCATACGGGTGAGATGCAACCATCCACGCAACATTGAATAAAATAGCAGATCTCGCAACTATGATGGGATGCACTTTTGTAACATAGTTTATAGCATGAATATGGTTCCTAATGCACATGAAAATGATGCCACCATGTAGAGCATGAAGAGTAGATGCATTTTGATATATAATACTTCATCATCGGATGCATAGTTTGCAAAGTACAAGCAGTTTAAAAAGCAATCATGTTGATAAACAGATAGTTTTTTTACAGACTTAGAGAAATTTACCCTCGCGAGAATCTGGACGAAGGGGGTTCACGAACAACTCGGTGCGGGACAGCAGGGTTCGAGGACGCGTTTGGATCGACGGATCCCAGCGTCCGAGGACGGGCCGATCCCGGCGGCGGCCATGGCCATGGCCCGCGATGGAGGAGGCCGGGCATGGAGATCCAAGGCAGGGCCGACGGGTCGGGGTGGCACTGGCCCAGATCTGGTCGAAGACGAGGCGAGGGTGGCCGGCGACATCCCGTTTCGGCGGGCTCTAGGCGGCGGCAAGGTCGGGCCCGTGAGGAGGCGGCGGGGCGAGCGGTGTGCGACGACGGGGCAAGCGACTCCGGTGGTGAGGCTATGGCTATGGTGGCTTGCCGGCGTGGGCGAGGTGTGGCGGCATGGAGAGCTCCTGAGCGGCGCTCGAGGCTAGTGGGAGGCAGAGGCGCGCGGGCCGGTTTGTGCCCGGTCGGGGCCGCAGCTGGCTGCTGCGGGCCGCGATGGGCCCTGTCGGCTGGGAGGCGTTGGGGTGCGAGGTGGCGCTTGGTGGTTGGAGGAGGGCGGCTCGGGTGGCGATGTGGCAGCCTCAGGTTTGCCACAGGGACGTGGCGGCAGCGCCAAGTGGCGGCAGTGGAGAGGTGAGAAGGTGGCTGGCGGCGCGGATCCCGAGGAAGAAGAATGCGGAGGCTAGGGAGGCCATTTTTGGACAAGGGTCTTTCTTTTATAGAAAATTTGCTAGGGGTAGGTTAGGTGGGCTGGTGGGCTGTGGAGAAGGGTTGGGCTAAGATGAGGGGGGAGTTTGCTATGAGGACCTCGACTCATAAGTCGAGATCACCGAATGCACGTGTACAGTGATCCCAAAGATCAATGCTCACTGAACACACAAAAGCTGAATAACAAGAGTCTTACATACACACTTAACGTCTTACACAAATAATGATCACGAAGGTCTTAGTCTTACATAGATAGGGCCACAAGGGCCAAATACATAAAATAGAACAAGCAGCGGAAATCTTGGTCGAAAGTGTGAACCCATGCCATCTGCCTTAACCTACAGGCATTCTGACTGGGAAGCGTCCTAGTTCGCATGTTCGTCTCCAATGAACTCTTCAACATACTCCTGTCCTTCCATGCCTGGCCAATTAAATAACTAGTGGCAAGCCAATGAGTACTTTGAATGTACTCACAAGCAACCCAAGTTGTGGAACAAGGTAACAATAATGCATGATATAGCACTAATAGGTAAGTTTGCGGAAAGCTAATTTTAAATGCAATGACATGGTCAAGTATCCTATAAGCATGCATCAACAATAGGTAGATAACCATACGAACAAGATATGGTTATCAACATAGTAGAGGTTGAGCACCTCATATTCAGTCATCATACTAAGTCATCGGACTTAGTTCAGTTTTCATGCTAAGTCATCAGACTTAGTTCATGTGACCTCTTTGTCACCATCGTATCCAACTCACACCCAGTTTTATGAAAACATTCGGACGTAGTTTAAGAAGGACCTCCAACTGTCCATGACCGCGAACGTGGCTATTCGAATAGTTTTACACTCTGCAGAGGTTGCACACTTTACCCACAAGACTCCGGGAACTTCCGTGTCATCCACGACTCGCGGTATATAACATATCCGAGGTAAGCACCCGAACAATGCCTTTCCCCTAGCGATACTAAACAAAGAGTCCACTCGATTGGTACCCAACCGTCATGATGTAACTTCACAGGAGCCTCGCTCTAAACCTTACCATTCATGAGGGGACCAACGGTGTGCCCAGTGCCGGTGAAGACAACACATGATCGTACATACTGCTATGACCCCGTATCGAGAGTGACCATGCCACTCCCGCCACTAGTAATGCGGGCTCCTTGCCAGTACCCACCAAGGTAATCAACAAAGCCCCGTCCCATAAGGGGTATCATGGTTGAGCATGTAAGGTTGGGACGGTTAGCAGACCTTAAATCTAATCCATTTTCGAACACACGTACTCAACTTGCCCCGACACACCACTTCTTTCTCAAGTGGTCACCCATCTTCTCATCATCTCCCTCGGGCATTAGTGGCACCCGACGGGGTTTTCGAAAAGTCTTTGAAATCATCACTTTCTTGCCATCACTATGCATAAGTCCCATCCCATTTGTGTAGCATCTATTAGCAACCTAACTACTCCCACCCGCACAACCCTCATAAGGTGGTAGGTTCATGCACGATGCAAGTCTCAACGGTAAGAGTAACAGAGGTATCCCACCAAAAGGGGAACACCACATCACATGATCAAATATGATGAAAGTAAAGTCTATATGACATGCAATAAAAATGGTTTCTCATCATGGTCAAAGGGCTGCTTGCCTGGCTCAACAAAGTCTCCGGGGTCTTCGAAGTCTTCGGGTCCAACTTCTTCGTCAACCGTGCAATCTATCGTTGTGAAATAAAGCGATAAAAAAAGCAACACACAAAAACAGAGCACTCAACTACTTATTATAAATGCTAATCTATTCTGATAAATACCCAATGTCATGCTAAAAATATTCTCCCAGGGTTTTTTTGTTAAAAATATTTTGGAAATAAATTAACAGAGGCAAAAAGGTGCCCAAATATAGGTTTTAAAATAAAATAGTACTAATTTTTTTTCAAACATTTTTACAAATGGAACTAATAAATTCTTTGGATTATTCTAAGAATTTAGGTGGGAGAATTATTGGCATTGGATAAATATTCAAATCTGGGGGATTTTTGAAAGTGAAATAGAAAAAAGAAAAGAAAAGGGGCTACTATGCCCCTCGGGCTAAAAGTGCCCGGCCAAAACCGGCCCAAGAGGGAAGCCGGCCCAGGCGAGGAGCCGCGTGCGGTAGGTTTGTTTTAAACCTGCCTATGAGCCCGACCTGCCGGCGAGAGAGGAAAGGGTGAGGGGATGACAGGTGGGCCCCACCTGTCATCCCTCTCCTCGCGACAGCAGCAGAGGAGGGGCTCACCGGAGGGATTCGGGCCACGACGGAGGGAGCTGAGTGTTGGAAATATGCCCTAGAGGCAATATATAAAGTGTTTATTATTATATTTCCTTGTTCATGATAATCGTTTATTATCCATGCTATGATTGCATTGATTGGAAACACATTGCATGTGTGGGTAAATAGACAACACAGTGTCCCTAGTATGCCTCTAGTGAACTAGCTCGTTGATCAAAGATGGTTAGGGTTTCCTAGCCATTGACATGTGATGTCATTTGATAACGGGATCACATCATTAGGAGAATGATGTGATGGACAAGACCCAAACTACAAACGTAGCATATGATCGTGTCAGTTTATTGCAACTGTTTTCCGCATGTCAAGTATGTGTTCCTATGACCATGAGATCATGCAACTCATAGATATCGGAGGAGTGCCTTGTGTGTATCAAATGTCGCAACGTAATTGGGTGACTATAAAGGTGCTCTACAGGTATCTCCGATGGTGTCTGTTCAGTTGGCATGGATCGAGACTGGAATTTGTTACTCCGTGTGACGGAGAGGTATCTCAGGGCCCACTCGGTAATGCAACATCACAATAAGCCTTGCAAGCAATGTGTACTTCGAACTTGGAACGAGCATGAAGAGATTAACGAGACTTCTTTCTCTTTTGAGTTTTTCTGGCGGACCTGCCGCGCAAGATCTTTGGTCTTCCCCTGGAACCGATGAAAAAAAGTGGATCGCTTCTTATGTACTCGCTCAGAATGATTCTTCTCTATCTATAGTTCATGGCCTATTAGAAGTAGAAGGTGCTCTGGTGCAATCCTTACCGATAGAAAAAGATTGCAGTCAGGTTGATAATAGTCGAGTGATAATTGTTAGTTGCGGGATCTTGTATTACGGAACGAGTAAAGAGACTTGCCAGTAACGAGATTGAACTAGGTATGGAGATACCGACGATCGAATCTCGGGCAAGTAACATACCGAAGAACAAAGGGAACGTTATACGGGATTAACTGAATCCTTGACATAGAGGTTCGACCGATAGATCTTCGTAGAATATGTAGGAACCAAATGTGGAAGTCCAGGTCCCGCCATTGGTTATTGGCCGTAGAGGTGTCTCGGTCATGTCTACATAGTTCTCAAACCCGCAGGGTCTGCACACTTAAGGTTTGGTGACGTTTCGGTAGTATAGAGTTATATATGGTGGTGACCGAAGGATGTTCGGAGTCTCGGATACGATCCAGGACATGACGAGGATCTCCGAAAGAGTCTGGAGATAAAGATTGATATATGTGATAATAGTGTTTTGATCTCTGGAAGAGTTCCGGAATTAACCGAAAGGGGTTCCGGATGTTTACCGAAGTGTTCGGGTACAGCACCACTTTATATGGACCAATGGGGTAAAACCCACGAGGTATTGGAAAGGGCAAAAGGAAGTTTTGCTGCTGCCTTAAGCAGTAAGGCAGTACTACCGCTTGTGAAGCGGTACTACCGCTCAAGCAGTACTACCGCTTGTGAAGCGGTACTACCGCTCAAGCGGTACTACCGCTTGTGCGCGGGACTGCAGGGATCCGAGTTGGACTCTTTTCTTGCGGGCCAAACCGACCTTGTGCGGGCAAAATCGACCTTGTAGAGGTTTTTGCTCCAAGTTTAGACCCCAGGGCTCAACATATAAATAGAGGGGCAGGGCTAGCACATGGGACACAACTTACGACCACGTGCTACCCGTTCCACCGGTGCTCCTCTAGATCGGTTTTCTGCAGTGCTTAGGTGAAGCCCTGCCGGAATTGCTACACCACCATCACCGGAGCGCCGTCACGCTGCCGGTGAACTCTCTCTCCTCTCCACCTCCTCTTGCTGGATCAAGACGGTGGAGATCATCATCAAGCTGCACGTGTGCTGAACGCGGAGGTGCCGTCCGTTCGGTGCTAGATCGGAAGGACCGTGATCGAGATCGCGAGACGGTTCATGATGAGATCGCGGAATGGATCGTGATGAGTTCGCGGGACAGATCGTGATCAAGATCATGAGACGGATCGTGATGAGTTCGCGGGACGGATCGTGATGTGTTCGTGGGACGGATCGTGATTGGATCGCGGGACGGATCGTGATGAGTATGTAGATCCACAAGGGTATGTAGATCCACTCTCCCTCTCGTAGATGCTCATCACCATGGATAGGTTTGCATGTGCATAGGAAAAAATTTGTTTCCCATGCGACGTTCCCCAACAGTGGCATCATGAGCTAGGTTGATGGTTCGATGAGATCTCGAGTAGAACACAAAAGGTTTGTGGGCGTTGATGCTTAGATTGCTTCCTCCCTTGGTCGTATTTTGGTTCAGCGGGATTGTGAGATGAAGTGGCCCGGACCAACATTACTCGTACGCTTACGAGAGACCCGTTCCCTCGACGCAACTTGTTGCCTAGATGGCTTGCGGGTGACGGTTTCTCTCACTTTAGTTGGATCGGATTCGACAAAGGCGGTCCTTGAGAAGGTTGAAAAGCAACTAGTGTATCACCATTGTGGTTTTTGCGTAGGTGAGAATTGTTCTTGCTAGATACCCGTAGCATCCACGTAAAACATGGAACAACAATTCGAGGACGTCTAACTTGTTTTTGCAGGGTATGTTGTGATATGATATGGCCAATTACATGATGTGATATATGTGATGTATGAGATGATCATGTGATGTATAGATTATCACGACTTGCATGTCGATGAATACGGCAACCGGCAGGAGCCATAGGGTTGTATTTAATTATTGTATGACCTGCGTGTCAATCATTAAGCGCTATGTAATGCTTTACTTTATCGCTAAACGGTATCAATAGTAGTAGAAGCATGCAGGGCATGACAACCCCGATGGCGACACGTTGATGGAGATCAAGATGATGGAGATCATGGTGTCATGCCGGTGACGATGGAGATCATGCCGGTGCTTTCTAGATGGAGATCATGCCGGTACTTTCTAGATGGAGATCAAAAGCACAAGTTCATGTCCATATCATGTCACTTATGATTTGCATGTGATGTTAATCCTTTTATGCACCTTATTTTGCTTAGGACGACGGTAGCATTATAAGGTGATCCCTCACTTAATTTAAAGATAAATCGTGTTCTCCCCGAGTGTGCACCGTTGCGAAAGTTTGTCGTGTTGAGACACCACGTGATGATCGGGTGTGATAGACTCTACGTTCACATACAACGGGTGCAAGACAGATTTGCACGTGCAGAACACTCGGGTTAAACTTGACGAGCCTAGCATGTATAGACATGGCCTAGGAACACAAGAGACCGAAAGGTCGAACATGAGTCATATAGTAGATATGATCAACATAATGATGTTCACCATTGCAGCCACCTCAACTCACATGATGATCGGACTTGAGTTGGTGAATTTGGATCATGTATCACTCGAATGATCGGAGGGATGTCAATTTGAGTGGGAGTTCTTAAGTAATATGATTAATTGAACTCATTATCATGAACATAGTCAATAGTGTCTTTGCAAATTATGTTGTAAATTACTAGCTCGCGTTGTAGCTCCCTTAAATTTTTATATGTTCCTAGAGAAATAGAGTTGAAAGATGATGGTAGCAATATTGCGGACTGGTTCCGTGATCTGAGGATTGTCCTCATTGCTGTACAGGAGGCTTATGTCCTTAATGCACCGCCCGGTGCGCCAACTCCTCTAGCGTCGTCTCTAGATGTTGTGAACATCTGACAGACACGTTCTGATGACTACTTGATAGTTTAGTGCGTCATGCATTACGGCTTAGAATTGAGGCTCCAAAACGTTTTGAACGTCACGGAACATATGAGATGTTTCTAAGAGCTGAAATTAGGATCTTAGGCTCGTGCCCGTGTTGCGAGATATGAGATCTCCAACAAGATTCTTTGCCTGCAAGATAAAAGAGAATAGCTCAAGCGTTGAGCATGTAATCAGATTGTCTGGGTGCTACAATCGCTTAAATCAAGTGGGAGTTGATCTTCCAGATAAGATAGTGATTGATATAGTTCTCCAAGTCACTGTCACTAAGCTACTAGAACTTGGTGATGAACTATAAATTGCCAGGGATTGAAATAATGATTCCTGTGCTGTTCACGATGTTTGACACCGCGAAGGTAGAAATCAAGGAGTGTCAAGTGTTGATGGTTAATCAAAACCACTAGTTTCGAGAAGGGCAAGAGCAAGGAGGGAAACTTCATGGATAGCAAGTCAGTTGCTGCTCCAGTGAAGCAACCCAAAGTTGAACTCAAACCCGAGACTAAGTGCTTCGATTATGAGGAGAGCGGTCGCTGAAGCGGAACAACCCTAGATACTTGGTAGATAAGAAGGCTGGCAAACGTCAACAGAAGTATATTTGATATACGTGTTATTGATGTGTACCTTGCTAGTACTCCTAGTAGCACCTGGGTATTGGATACCGGTTCGGTTGCTAAATGTTAGTAACTCGAAATAAAAGCTACAAAATAAACGGAGAACTAGCTAAGTGTGAGGTGATGATGTGTGTTGGAAATGTTTCCAAGGTTGATGTGATCAACATCGCACGCTCTCTCTACCTTCAGGATTAGTGACGAACCTAAATAAATGTTATTTGGTGTTTTGCGTTGAGCATGGACATGATTAGATCATGTTTATTGCAAATACGGTTATTCATTTAAGTTAGAGAATAATGGTTATTCTGTTTACACGAATAATACCTTCAATGGTCATGCACCCAATGAGAATGGTTTGTTGAAATCTTGATCGTAGTAATACACATGTTCATAACATTGATGTCAAAAGATACAAAGTTAATAAAGATCGTACCACATACTTGTGGCACTGCCGCTAAATGTCATATTGGTATAAAGCGCATGAAGAAACTCCATGCTGATGGATCTTTGGACTCATTCGATTTCGAATCGGTTGAGACATGCGAACCATGCCTCTTGGGCAAGATGACTAAAAACCCCGTTGGATGGAGCGGGCAAGTGATTCATTGGAAATGATACATGTTGATGTATGCAATCCAGTGAGTCTTGTAGCGTGCAGTGGATATCGTTATTTTCTTACCTTCACTGATGATTTGAGTAGATATAGTGTATATTTACTTAATGAAACACAAGTCTGAATTGTTTGAAAGGATCAAGCAAATTCAGAGTGAAGTTTAAGATCATCGTGATAAGAAGATAAAAATGACTGTGATATGATCGTGGAGGTAAATATCTGAGTTACGAGTTTGGCATACAACTTAAGACAATGTGAAATTTGTTTCACAACTAAAACGCCACCTGGAACACCATAGTGTGATGGTGTGTCTGAACATCATGGTCATGCTCTATTGGACATGGTGCATGCTATGATGTCTCTTATCGTTTTACTACTGTAATTTTGGGGTTACGCATTAGAGACAACTACATTCACTTTAAATAGGGCACCATCTAAATCTGTTGAGATGACACCGTGTGAATTATGGTTTGATAGAAACCTAAGCTGTCATTTCTTAATATTTGGGGTTGCGACACTTGTGTGGAAAATGTTTTCACCTAATGAGGTCGAACCCAAGGCGGACAAATGCATCTTCATAGAATACCCTAAGATCAGTTGGGTGAACCTTCTATCTCAGATCCAAGTACAAAGTATTTGTTGCTTAAACGGATCCTTTCTCGAGGAAATGTTTCTCTCGAAAGAATTGAGTGGGAGGAAGATAGAACTTGATGAGGTTGTTAAACCTTTGTTTAACCAAAGAGTAGCGCAGCGCAGAAAGATGTTTCTGTGAAGCCTACGTTAGTTGAAAAGGAAGTTAATGATGATGATCATGAAGCTTCAGGATCAAGTTACTATCGAACATTGTAGGTCGACAAGGATGTGTACTGCTTCTAAGTAGTACGACAACCCTGTCTTGGAGGTCATGTTGTTGGACAACGATGAACCTATGAGCTATGGAGAAGCGATGATGGGCCCGGATTCCGACAAATGGTTAGAGGCCATGAAATCCGAGATAGGATCCATGTATGAAAACCAAGTATAGACTTTGGTAGACTTGCTCGTTGGACGACAGGTCGTTGAGTACAAATGGATCTTTAAAATGAAGACAAACACTGATGGTAAATGTCACCATTTCTAAAGCTCGACTTGTTGCAAAGATGTTTGTGACAAGTTCAAGGAGTTGACTGCGATGAGACTTTCTCACTCGTAGCGATGCTAAAGTCTGTTGGAATTATGTTAACATTTTCTACATTTTCAATTATGAAATCTGGCAGATGGATGTCAAAACATCGTTTCCTTAAACGGTTTACTTGAGGGAAGGTTGTATGTGATACAACCAGAAGGTTTTGTCAGTCCTAAGGATGCTAAAAGGTGTGCAAGCTTCAGTGATCCTTCTATGGACTGAAGCAAGCATCTCGGAGTCGGAATATACGCTTTGAAGAGGTGATCAAAGTTTTGAGGTTTATACAAAGTTTATGAGAAACTTGTATTTACAATAAAGTGAGTGGGAGCACTAGAGAATTTCTGATAAGTATATGTGGACGACATATTGTTGATCGGAAATAATGTAGGATTTCTGGAAAGCATAAATGGTTGTTTGAAAAGTGATTTTCAAAGGAAGACCTGGATAAAACTACCTAATTGTTGAGCATCAAGATCTATAGAGATAGATCAAGATGCTTGATGAGACTTTCAATGAATACATACCTTGACAAGATTTTGAAGGAGTTCAGAATGGGTCAGTCAGAGAAAGAGTTCTCGTCTGATTTGTAAGGTGTGAAGTTGAGTGAGACTCAAAGCTCGACAACGGCAGAAGAAAGAGAAAGGACGAACGTCGTCCCCTATGCCTTAGCCATAGGCTCTGTACAGTATGCCATGCTGTGTACCGCACATGCATGTGCCTTGGCATGAGTTCGTCAGGGGGTACAAGAGTGAACCAGGAGTGGATCACTGGAAAGCGGTCAAGATTATCCTTAGTAACTGAAAGACTGAGGAGATGTTTCTCGATTATGGAGGTGATAAAGAGTTCGTCGTAAAGAGTTACGTCGATGCAGGCTTTAGCACCAATCCGGATGACTAGTAGTAACAATCTGGATACATATAGTGGAGCACCATTTGGAAGTAGTACCAAGTGGAGCGTGGTAGCAGTGTTTGCGGTTTGACATAGAGATTTGCAAAGTACACATGGATCTGAATATCGCAGACCTGTTGACTATAAAAGACCTCTCTCACATGCAAAGCATGATCGAGCCCCAGAACTCGTTGGGTGTTAGATTCATAACAATGCGAATCACATGGTGATGTGAACTAGATTATTGACTCTAGTGCAAGTGGGAGACTGTTAGAAATATGCCCTAGAGGCAATATATAAAGTGTTTATTATTATATTTCCTTGTTCATGATAATCGTTTATTATCCATGCTATAATTGCATTGATTGGAAACACATTGCATGTGTGGGTAAATAGACAACACAGTGTCCCTAGTATGCCTCTAGTGAACTAGCTCGTTGATCAAAGATGGTCAGGGTTTCCTAGCCATTGACATGTGATGTCATTTGATAACGGGATCACATCATTAGGAGAATGATGTGATGGACAAGACCCAAACTACAAACGTAGCATATGATCGTGTCAGTTTATTGCTACTGTTTTCCGCATGTCAAGTATGTGTTCCTGTGACCATGAGATCATGCAACTCACAGATATCGGAGGAGTGCCTTGTGTGTATCAAATGTCGCAACGTAACTGGGTGACTATAAAGGTGCTCTACAGGTATCTCCGATGGTGTCTGTTGAGTTGGCATGGATCGAGACTGGGATTTGTTACTCCTGTGACGGAGAGGTATCTCAGGGCCCACTCGGTAATGCAACATCACAATAAGCCTTGCAAGCAATGTGACTAATTATTAGTTGCGGGATCTTGTATTACGGAACGAGTAAAGGGACTTGCCAGTAACGAGATTGAACTAGGTATGGAGATACCGACGATCGAATCTCGGGCAAGTAACATACCGAAGAACAAAAGGGAACGTTATACGGGATTAACTGAATCCTTGACATAGAGGTTCGACCGATAGATCTTCGTAGAATATGTAGGAACCAAATGTAGACGTCTAGGTCCCGCCATTGGTTATTGGCCGTAGAGGTGTCTCGGTCATGTCTACATAGTTCTCGAACCCGCAGGGTCTGCACACTTAAGGTTTGGTGACGTTTCGGTAGTATAGAGTTATATATGGTGGTGACCGAAGGATGTTTGGAGTCTCGGATACGATCCAGGACATGACGAGGATCTCCGGAAGAGTCTGGAGATAAAGATTGATATATGTGATAATAGTGTTTTGATCTCTGGAAGAGTTCCGGAATTAACCGGAAGGGGTTCCGGATGTTTACCGAAGTGTTCGGGTACAGCAACACTTTATATGGACCAATGGGGTAAAACCCACGAGGTATTGGAAAGGGCAAAATGAAGTTTTGCTGCTTCCTTAAGCAGTAAGGCAGTACTACCGCTTGTGAAGCGGTACTACCGCTCAAGCGGTACTACCGCTCGTGAAGCGGTACTACCGCTTGTGCGCGGGACTGCAGGGATCCGAGTTGGACTCTTTTCTTGCGGGCCAAACCGACCTTGTGCGGGCAAAATCGACCTTGTAGAGGTTTTTGCTCCAAGTTTAGACCCCAGGGCTCAACATATAAATAGAGGGGCAGGGCTAGCACACGGGACACAACTTACGGCCACATGCTACCCGTTCCACCGGTGCTCCTCTAGATCGGTTTTCTGCAGTGCTTAGGCGAAGCCCTGCCGGAATTGCTACACCACCATCACCGGAGCGCCGTCACGCTGCCGGTGAACTCTCTCTCCTCTCCACATCCTCATGCTGGATCAAGACGGTGGAGATCATCATCAAGCTGCACGTGTGCTGAACGCAGAGGTGCCGTCCGTTCGGTGCTAGATCGGAAGGACCATGATCGAGATCGCGAGACGGTTCGTGATGAGATCGCGAAACGGATCATGATGAGTTCGCGGGACAGATCGTGATCAAGATCGTGAGACGGATCGTGATGAGTTCGCGGGACGGATCGTGATGTGTTCGCGGGACGGATCGTGATTGGATCGCGGGACGGATCGTGATGAGATCGCGGGACGCTCGGCGATTTGGATCGCGAAGAAGTTCGACTACACCAACCGCGTTTCTTAACACTTCCCGCTTAGCGATCTACAAGGGTATGTAGATCCACTCTCCCTCTCGTAGATGCTCATAACCATGGATAGGTTTGCGTGTGTGTAGGAATTTTTTTGTTTCCCATGCGACGTTCCCCAACACTGAGGGCACTAGCGTGCTCACAGGGCTCCCGTATGTCGGTGGGAGGTTGCGGGGCCGCCGGGGGGAGAGGGGAACACCGGCAAGGGGAGAGCCCGACGGTGGCGGTGAGGGTTTGGGTCGGGAGAGGTCTCCCGACCACGGGGGAGAGCGCACAGGGCACGGGCGAGAAACGGAGGAAGAGGGGAAGCGAGGAGGGGGGAGCAGGAGGCGCGGGGAGGCCTTAAATAGGCAGGCCGCCGGCTCACCGTGGACGCGGTGCGTAGGTGAGCACGGGGTGCTCGCCACGGGCCACAGGGGAGAGAATGGGCGTGTCTTGGGGCTTCGTGGGTGAGGTCTAGGCCGGGGGAGAGAGGAGAGAGAGGCAGGGGCGCGCGCGTGCGAGCCCGCTGGTTGGCCGAGTCGCACGGGGTTGGACACGCGCGTAGGAGCCGCCGGAGAGAGAGAGAGAGAGAGAGGAGGGGGGCGACTAAGCGCGTGTTGCGGACGCCGAGGTGGGCAGAGGGGACAAGCTGTGCCCCGAGGTGGTCGGGGGCAGCCATTGGGCCACGGCTACAGTGCGAGTGGGCATTGTAGCGCGCTCCAGAGCGCGAGCCTTGCATGGCAAGGCATGCCCTTGGCATTTCCTGCGCAGCCGCCTGTGCCCACAGGATCTACGGGAGGCTAAACAATGGGGAATAGGCCTTGGATGCTCTGGTGAAGCCTTAGGGTAGAAGGAAAGGGGGAGAGAGAGGGAAAAATGCTGTCCAGGAGGGGTGAATGGGGTTTTCAGCACCTTACACTTGGGCTTTGGCCATGGAACTTTTACTGGAGGTAAAATGCATCCACAAGAGGCTGTGGTACAAATTTGGGGCCAAGGGTAAATGGGAAAGGGGTGGAAATGGGGGTTTTACCATTTCACCAGAAGGTGTTTGGTAAGGTTTTGGGCAAGAAGATATTACCATCTTACTGAGATACTTACCAGGGTCAAAGGCTAGGTAGAAATGAGGGGATTCACCAAGTTTGAGCTTAAGAGGAAGAAGTTGACAATGGAGATTTGATAAACCCTAGAAATTAGCAGAATCAGATTTCTGTGGATCCATTGATGCTAGGCTTTTACCCTTGGTGCACCACTTAGTGCATCATCACTATTTGGCCATTAGAGCATGCCCACAAAGTTTGAGGCCAAGGGGAGACACTTCACAATGTAAAGTTGCTCAAATTTGATTCTGAACATGAATGGTTTTGGGATGGTTTGATGAACCAAATCAACTTGGATTGAGATGAAACTTTTCAAGATCATCACCCATGATAGTTTTGACTTGCTAGAATTTTCCTGGAATTTATTGTGAATATTTATTATAGAAATATTCCAAAAGCTTGATTTGAACATAAAGGGTTTTGAGAGGATTTGCCTATGATTTGATCATGCCCTTGTGTTGAAACTCATATATATGGGAAATATATGTCCACCGAGTTTCTCTCAATTTTCTCAAATATTTTCAAAGCATTTAAATAATTTTTCCCTAAGAAAATCCTTTTCTGGCCTTAAGAAAAAGCCTTTAAATAAAATGTGAAAATAATCCTTAAAACTAATATTTTGTGGTTTTGCGAAGTCTTATATATAGTGGGTTTGAAACAAAGCTTTTGGAAAAGAAGAATCCACCCAATTTGAGGATTTGCAGTGCAAACCTCATTCAGGGGGTTTTAGAAACTTAATTTAAATAAATCATTTTTGGTTGAAACAAAATTTGATAAAAATATTTTTGGGCACTATTCACATGGCATGATCATTAGTCAAGAGGTTTGGAACAAGAAAGATGAATATGAAGTGGAATAGAACCTAGTAATGCCAAATAACACAATCATCAAGCAAGCAAACAACATAGCAAACAAGCACAAGCACTTTGAAAAAGTTTTAGTTGGCTCCAAATTTTATAAACCCAAACATAACAATGTGCTACAATCACAAGGTGTGAAATTTGCGGCCCGGCATAAGTTTTGAAATACCGAAACGTCCGACGAATAAAACGATGATGGTGTCGTTACGACCGACCGTTCGGTTATCAAACGACATCTGATTGCGACGAAATTTGGCAGGCGGTCTACCTACAATATAACAAGACCGCATGCCAACTTTGGACCCAATCCGAGAATATTTTTCACGCGCATTTAAAAGCATTTTTAGCGACGCCGTGGGCACATGCATGTGTGGTTGGACTCGAAACGGACGATGACACGAACGGAGAGAACCGGCAACTACGAACGGATGCAAGTTTTTGAAAACGAGTGACGATGCCATGCAGATGATGCGAATGATGCGATGATGAATGCATCAATCAATCGAATCACACGATGATAACAGAATAAAAGGGAAATCTTCTGTAGCGTCGGTCTCGGGCTGTTACAAAAATGACGTGAACCTCCATTTATCCGACTCGCTCTCAACTTTTTGCACCAACAGAACAATATGTCCAAAACTATAATTCTTTAGGTCGACTTGAACATGAGCCGACCAAAACAAACAGATCTTTCCGGTCAAGCCATCGCTATCCACAACAAAACACCCAAGAAAGCCTAAAGTATTTTGGAACATCTCCACCCTCTTTGCGCAAGTAGAGACCCTGTTCGTAGTTGGAGGCCCTGTTCGTATGCGTAAGTGTTGTTGTGGTTGCATTTCGAGGAGCCCCTGTGCATTGTTGCGCCCTCGCATCGTGATACGTAGATTTGAGATCTATCCGGTGCGAGGAGCCCTCTGGATGTGTACAATACCTTAATTGCTGCCACACAATACCTCAACCCCAACCGGTTGCCTCTCGATGTACAATACCTCGCTACTGCTGTGTGCGGTACCCCCACCTGAGCCGGTTTCGTCATGATATTTGCGAGGCTCGGTTTTTGCCATGTCTACTACAGAATCTATCATGTTCCCAACAACATAATTTGCATTGAAAACTTCAGATTTGCCATGGTTAAAATTTCGCGTAAAAATGTTCTCTTTTTGCGATGTTTTTTCTTTGAACCGTGATGGATACCATTGTCCTCCTATAAACTTTCAAAGATCAATATGTGGTTAGATGATTAGGAGAACAATGGTAAATCAATCTATGATTGGATGGTTAGGAGGACAGTGATATCTTCAACCCATCAACGTTCAAGTCCTAGACTTAACACTACTGCACGTATTTTCTGGATTTATTTCAGTCTTTTCAGTGATGTGTATTCATTGGGAGGAGATGTTTCTGTCGGCTAGAAAAGTGTTTGCAGGGACTTCGTCAATCTTAAGATGATGTGTCGACTTAAGTCTCTGAGATGCCCATTGATAGCGTATATGTATGTGCGTTTATAGAGATGAGTGTATGTGTGTATGTACGAGCAGTTGTAACATGTTAAAAAAACTGATGTTTTACCTTTTCTTTTAGGGTCAACTGATGTTTTACCTGTGCTTGAGACGTTCTAGCCCGGTTCGTTACCGACACCAAAGCCCGGACCCAGCCCAAGCCGGAAACGATTACGGACCGCGAGTTGCCGTCTTCAACTTCAAACCTCGCAGGCAAGCCCCCATCTCAAACCCACAGCGCACGGCCGGGCCGAGAGGAACTTTCGAGAAGCTTCTGTAAGATTAGTTCGCTGCCTCGCGTCCGATCCATGGAGTCCGAGGGGGACGGGGGAGGAGGCGGCGGCGGAGCCGGGGAAGGGTTCGAGGAGCGGGTGAAGCGGCTCTTCGGGTCGCGGCTCTTCGGCGACGTCCCGAGCTCCTCCTTCCCGGCAGCTTCCTGGTCCGTCGCCGCCGGAGATGTTGAGCGCCAGCGCTGGGCGCGCCCGTCGGAGGCCCGCGACGAGGAGGAGGAGCGCGCCGCGGCCGAGCGCGCCGACACGCCGTGCTCGTCTGCGTTCTACGATGCCAACGGGTGCCTCCGCGGCCGGAGGCGGCGGTCCAAGCAGGACTTTGAGGATGACCCCGAAGATGACGAGGAGGAGGAGGAGGATGTGAGGGTTGAGGACCGTAGGAAGGAGGAGCAGGACGAGGAAGAGGAGGTTAGGGTTTCGATCGGCCTCGACCCGACTCTGGATCGGGAGGTGAGAGAAAAATAACTTTCGATTTTATTTGATTTGACCATTTACTATTCGATGCTGTATTGTTTGTGGAAACCAGGGCATTGATTAAGATAGTAAGGCTGATTTGGCTTCTTCATTTGCCCTACTCATGAACACCCTACTGCTTGCGGAAGAAACGTTTCAACTGTAGAGTGTATTGCTCTCGAGTCTCCTAACGGGGTAGAAAAAGTGCCAATTATGGAGGATTAGAGTACCGTTGTCATCAATTTGCTCACATCATGTTGTTTGTTTGTTGTGATGTTCGCATTTGATTTTTGCAATGGGGTCTTTTTCCAGGGAAATGCCGAAGGGGATAAGAGTCTATTCCACAGTTTCAACAGAACCTTAAGGACTGTTCATTTCTTCCGCTAATTACTATTACTAAGATAAATCATAAAGCAAACCAGATTGTTGTAGATTCAAGATGATATTAACCCGAAAACACTAAAATTATCTTAAATCTGATACTAAATTAAGGGAAGGAGTTTTTACTTTTGTATTTGGCACATACCCATCTATTTGCACATTTGTATGCTTTGTTCTGACTGGGTGTGTTATTATCTTTCAGGAAGAGGAGGACAAATATGATAGAGCGGCATTTGGTAGAGAGGATGCTGCAGATCGTGTGTACATGAGTGAAATCATGGATGATGGCATGAATATGAGCATCAATACTGTAGTGCCTGACCTCCTTGATGACACCATTGATGAGATCTGTGGTTTATCTAAGGATCCTCAGGCAGATTTTGGTGCAGCATCTGCAAGGCTCAGAGAAGACAATGGTTCAGTTAAAGGTGGCCTTCGTTCTCCACCTCAAACCAAGGAGAGTCCAACTGCTGGAATGCAAGCAATGAGGGCTCAGGATATCGGTGTGAAACCTATACTGAAGAGGAAGGAGGAGCAAGCCGATTCAAAACCAAGGAAGCGTGTGAGATTCAATGCTGATGTTAAAGAACAACCAGCGGAGCTTCTTGAACATGATGAAGATTCTCCCATGGTTCCTCAGTCCATGGATGTGGTCACAACAAAGGTCAACTCCTCCACGCCATCTGAGGCTCGTGGGATTCCTGATTATGTTAGGAACCCTTCAAAGTACACATGTTACACTCTGGAGACACCAGAGAGTACTGATGAATCTAATAGGAGAGCTCTTGCAGACTTGCACAATCTGTTAGGCAGATCAGATCCCAACAAGATGCAGCCTGAGACACCTGCTGAGATTCCTAGTTCAGTCACATTCATCCCTAGGAAGAAGTCAGTTGATGCCATGGTGGTGGATGAGGGCCCCAAATTTAGTGGCGCAAACCCATCTCTCATTAGTGCAGCAGCAGCAGTAGCCTCTGACGGAACTGACCAATGTGAGATGGATGAAGATGACCCTAAAGCATCAGCACCACCACCACCACCACTGATGCAGGCCAACTCTAAGATGAACACCCGGCGTTACAGGAGTAGAGCAGATGATGAGTAAAGCTGATATTCTGGAGCCCTCTGCCAATGTATGTTTAAGAAACTTTACAAGTTTAAAAGTTCCCGATGATGCTACATGTGTTTAGTGGATACTTTGTTGTATCTATGCCTCGGTTTTGTGATCCGAGCTGACCAGCTGTTGTTAATTACGGTTTTATTTATAGTTGTTCATTCACGTTTGAATTTCTTGTGCTGGAAGCTGTGGTTGATGCAGTTGCACTCCTAGAATTCAATAAGTTGCAGTGATGAGCAGTGTATGCTGAACCATCTTTTGCTGCTTCCCTTCGTAGTTTCGTGACAAACATAGTGTTTTACTGTGCATTCAAGAATCAACCTGGAGAGAAACAGAACATCCCCCCAGTCCACAATTAAGAACCAAGGTTCCTGCCCTGGATTCAGATTCAACAGAATACACAAGGTTGTGCCCTTTTGATGTACAAGAAATGTTATTAAGCTTTTGCATCTCCCATGAGGAAAATACGCCATCTCTTTCAGGTTTCTGACTAAATTTCAGAACCAGTCTACAAGAAAAATTGAATGCCGAGATACTCTACCAATCTGTACATTCTTATAATTTCATGCTATTTCCCTTCTTATTTGCAGTAATTATTTACTTTGCTCAAGACGTTTACAGCGGCAAACTACAGCTTGTCAGCGATTCTGTAGAGGGCATCAGCCACCTTGCCAAGCACACCCAGCAAGCTGCTCACTTGGTCCTTCCTCTGCTCCCTATCCAGTTGGCAGTTGATGTTCTGTGCCTCCAGCTGTGCTGCCACCATCCGGCCGCTACGATCTAGAATATCAATAAGCTTGCCCTGCAGGTCAGCGGTTTCTCCTGGGGCATCATCGCTGCGCTGCCTCTTCTGCCCACCCTGCGGTGGTGCCGGCTCATCGGTAATTCTAATTTCTTCTTGTTGCTTGCCTTTGGATGTCCCTGCTGTTAGAAATTTAAATGGTTAGGTAGCGCTGTTGTTTGTCCAGACTGATCCGGTCTAGAAACAGGCTAAGTATAATAACTCTCGTTTCTTCTCAGTTCTCACAAGTGAATCTAAAGTTTTGGGCTGTGTGTTCTTATGCTTTTAATTTCTTTCTGAGTTGCATGTTAGATGATAAGAATAACTCAAAAATCTACATGTAAAAAGGAGGTACCAGCTAGTTGATTATTTTCCTTACCAAAGGAAGAGACTAAAGGAATGCTGAGTTGTCAGTGAAGTGAATAGACTGAATACCACAAATGCTTTTCGTCATTTCAGAATCTGTCCAAGACTTCAATTCCATGAGACTGGTCAATTTTCTCAATCAACTTCCAAGTGGATTGACTATAATATGGTTTATTTATTACTCCCTCTGTTCACTTTTGTAAGACGTTTAGGACAGCTGAAATTGAACTATTTTAGGTGTTGTCTTAAATGTCTAGAAGGTCTTACAAAAGTGAACGGAGGGAGTACTAGAAGTAGCTTAAAAAAGCCCCTACTCAACATATTAACATCGTGGGCAATGTTTCTGAATTAGCGCTGCCTGAAACGTTACAGTGTGGCAAACAATTCTGAATTATAGCTGCCTGAAACTTACATGCTTCTGTGAAACATCTCAAACCTTGTGTACTTGATGCCCTTAGATACTTCCAGCACGAGTTGGTTTCTTTTCTTATATAAATTTAGGTTAAAAACTATCGCTTTTTAAGCGCGTTTTCTGTACTTGTTAACTGCCAAACTATTCACTATATTGTCAACTGAAAACAGGCCAAACATCTGTGATTGCTGCCTGCGGTGAGTTATTTTTTCTTAAAAAAGAAGAAATGATATGTAATTTTGGTCAATTGAGCTTTCTTTATTAATGAAAATGAGGCATCTTTGGGATTTTTTTGGCAACAGTATTCACCATCTAGCAGGTTTGAAGACACGGGTAGCCTTTAATATTCTTACCTGCTAAATTTCTATTGATGGTTACGCTACAGTTTTTTAGAAAGTACTCCTACTTCGTCTATAACTAAAGACAAGATATTTTTGTAGTTCAATTTGAACTGCAAAAACGTCTTGTATTTAGATACGGAGAAGTATGAACGAGAAAAAACTACAAATATTTAATGTTTAAGAATTTTTGTCTGATGAAACCATTGGGAAATATATATTCTATATATGTGGTAACAGGTCCAGAACGAGGCCCGTAAGAAACTTGAGCACAAAAGAATGGAAGCGATTTTTCTAAAATGTTTGAATAGGAACCATGTAAAATTCAGTTTTTTTTTACCTTGCTCTGAGCTCCCTTGCGTAGGTGCCTCGGTCTTCTTCTCTGCAACCAACACCACAAGAAGCAAAACTATTTCAGCCAAGCAACCAACCAGACTACGACAGTATTAAAAGAGTCTAAGCAATCACACATGTAACTCCAGGAATCAGAAAGAATAGTTAATTCAGATGCCCTGCCCAATATCATCGAATAACAAATAAGAAAAAAAGAAGCAGCCAATTTTTCCGTTTGAATGGATGATGTCAAACCCTTCGACACAAAGAAAACCGACTAATCGACACAACAACATAGCAGCTCCAACATTCAGCACTATAAAGCAAGAATAGTTGAAGAATCCTTCTGCATCCTGGAAAGGATAGTGGCAGCAAGTCTTGTGCAGGTCAAATTACCGTGCGGCAAAACCTTTTTCTTAAACACGCCCCTAATTGCGTCTCTTTTGTGTATTAGAAGAAGAGCACATCGAGACGGCAAAATCAAGCACCGAATCAAATTCTTGGAAGCAGAAAAGGTCACACCTCCGAGACCAAATTTGCGCAAGAGAAAAAAGGACGAAATCTTGTACTGTACTACCGATGAAGCTCACGCTTTTACCGCCAAGAATCAGCAACAAACCAGCGGCTCAACTGCACCATCAATTCAAAAAGCACACATTCTTCGCATGCAAGAAGGGAGCAGCGCGCTCACCGGGTACAGGCACGGCCACGGCCACCACCGCGGGCGCCTGAGATGGAGGCGGATATGGAGTCGTCGGCAGAATCGGCACCGGAGCAGGCGCAGGCGCAGGCGCTGGCGTGGACGTTTCCTCGTCCTCTTCCTCAGACGACGATGAGGACGAAAACAGCCCGTCGTCCCCGGCTGCGGAAGCGCGGCCACTGTCGAACACCACCTTCTCCTTGCTCTCCTCCTCCCCAACCTCCGCGAGCACCGCGGCCGCATTATTGGCACCGTCGCGGATACCGCCGCCGCCGCTGCCGCGGCCCTCGATTATGTCGTACACCTCGCGGTCGAAGAAGCCCGGGAGCCTCCTCTCTCGCCGCGCGTCGTTCCGCATGGCCCAGAAGGACACCTCCTTCCCCACCAAGGACGGCAGCGAGCGCTCCCACTCCCTGATCTTCTTGTAGTCGCCGGCGAGGTTGCTCCACCGCTTCCGGCACTGCACGGGGCCCCGCTCCACGCCGTGCCGCCGGCAGTACTCCGCCACAGCCGCCCACTTGGTCGGCTCCGCGGCCGCTCCACCTGCTGCTCCCCTGCCCCTGCCGCGCCCGCGTACCTCCACCACCCGCTTCCCCTCGATGAGGACCAGTATCTCCTGCCGCGTCCACCGCGGCAGCCGCGCCGCTCGCCCAGGCCCTGCGATCCCGCCGCCGGGATCACCGGCGCTAGACATGCCGCGCGCACGGCGAGAGCGCGCCGGTGCAACGGCGAACTAACAAGTGTGGAGAGAAGGGAGGTGTGGCAAGCAAACCAACGGAGGGAGGAGAAGGGTGTGTGTCTTAACCCTTAAGCCGTGGATTAGGAGAGAGTGGTCTTAATTTGGTGTAAACTAATGACGATTAAGTGGAGGATTACGGGGTGGATTCTCCAGGGAGGGAGGAAAAAGGAAGAGTGGTTGGAATGATTAGAGGGAGATTAATGGAGGAGAATTCCATCATGGAGTGGAGTGGGGGTGGGAACAGGGGGGCGGGCACCTATTGTTTCCGTTCCGGTTTTCAGCAATAGAGGGTAGGGTAGGCTGGGATGGACAGAGACTAGTACTGTTGTGATATTCATTCCTATGCCTTTTTCGATTTCTGTTTTGGCCGGAAATTCGGATCCGCTGCTTATTTCTGTGTGAGGAAATAATTGGAAAGGTCGCTGCAAAACGCTCATGGGAGTACCACACAAACAACTGTTTCATAGCTTAATAAAGTCGATCCGTATTGGTGCATCGTTGGCAGTCTAAACTTTCCAATCTCAAAGCATCTACAGCCGGCTCCCTAAACCCTCTTCCCCCACCCAACGTCCACCGAAAACGGTCCGGTCATTAGCCGGTAAGAAACATCCGATCCAAAAGGGCTTATCATGCCGGCACCCTATGTTCGGTTGGCCGACATTTCATACCTGGGACGGATGTAAAAAGGCACGGGCATGTCTGTCACGTCAGATAACCACAGGGACCATGTTAAAAACAAGCATAAACCATCAGTTTGACAGATGCATCCTCTGATTTTTGATGAAGATGATGAGGACACATTAATTCCTTCTCACCCCAGATGATGGTGTTGGATAAATTATGAATTCGTACGATTGTACCGGGTGAGCATCATAGTACCGACTTATGGGTTAGCACCGGGTGAGCATCATAGTACCGACTTATGGGCTAGCAGGTCAAACTTTGGCCAAGTATGCTACAAAGAGACTCTCTAGAGCCAAAAATGTTAAAGGAATGGCCATAGGAATGGGCGCATCATGACATCGTAATCCGTCTCGCCATACCAGTGAGCTGCCTGAGGGTCCAAGTCTGACGTATTAAGCTGGATGGCGACCCCCAACTAGACGCATCCCATCTCCCTCCCCTTCGTGCCGCCGCCCACCCATCTGCTGTAGCTCGCCGTTCGTAGCTATGGCCCGTCAACACATCCACCTACTAGAGAAGATCAGGGCCTGACACGCCACCCGGTTTGCAGCCGGCTTGCCTATGGACTCTTCGGAGCATGAGTAGGAGGAGAAATATGAGGAGGAGCATGTGTCGGACACGATGATGGAGGAGGAGGGAAAGGAGGAGGAGGGCGAGGCAGGGTAGGTGCTTCCGGTTGTCCAAGCCGCATTCGACATGGCCAACGCGCTGGCTGAGTTCGAGGTCACCCAAGCGGAGGAGGGGGCCGAGCAACATGCCATCATGGATTCCATCCACTAGGAGGAGGAGGTGGAGGCAAACCGTTGCTACATCCGCGCCCGGAGAGTTGAGGTGAACACAATCTTCATGGACATGGAGTCCGGCGAGGAGCCGGAGCCGTCGCGGGAGGTAGCCAACCCCCTAGAAATGGGCGTCGTTAATATCTCCAACGACCAAGCTATATGTGTTCTAGGGCTAAGACTACGTTGGTGTAGGCTCCCCTTATCCTTCCTCTGGCATTCGTCGATCGATTTCTCCCCTCAATATCGCAAGTTTCTTACCTCCAAACAAAATATTTACTTGTTACTACTAAAAAATCAAAAAGTTTAGCCACGAGCAGGCTAAGTTAATTTACGTGGTTGCAACGAAGCAAAAATGAGTATTGGCCTGTTCGCAGACACGCACAAACGTTTAAGAGATAGATTTTGCTATGCCCGTATATAGATGCTCTTACTCGTGTCACCTAAGACCTCACATTATCTGTGTACAACTTGAGAAAAATAACCTCTTCAAACCATTTATAGTCCCTATCAATCTATCATCATCTTTCTCAAAAGAATAAAAAATCTATCATCTCTTGTTATCAGTACATCTTCACTATCCCCCCACCCCCAGTCCTATCACTGGGTTGCCCCTTGGCCGCCCCTAGGTAAGAGGATATGTGGCCTTCTCTCTTTCTAAGATTTTGGCCTATGAAGCTGCTGAGATCGAGACAGCTAAACTTTTACCATTTGTATATATATACTTTTTATTAATGAAAATATATCTTAGAACAATACAGGGTAAAAAAAGAAACGAGCGAGACAGATAAATCGGCTCCATTGCGGGTGCATGCACTCCCAGGTTGACTAAAGCAAGATTACTTTGCCCTGCAAAAAAAAGCAAGACTACTTTACAAGGGATCACTTAAAAATTATTTGATGCTAAAGAAAAAACAGAAAACGGCATGGGCTAGTCGCAACGGAGAAACGTAGATGTTTGCGGTACCGGCTGCTTTTTGAGCTGGAAGCTCATCCCTAGAAATACCTTTCGTTTTAGGTATAGCTTTCTTGTACAACTGAAATTGTAGCAAAACTAGTTCTAGCTTGTTTGAGTCACTTCCTTGTGGACATGTTCAAATCTGCTGCCACCTTCTTCCTAACCAAGGGAAAAAAATTAGCCACATGATTAAGCAATAATTTGGTTCAAACAGAATTTAGCAATAGTTCATGGTGAAGGCGAGGTCTTTCTTTCTATTTTACTGGAGCAGGCTACGCATCAGTCGCACAAAGAGACATCAAATAGGCATACATAGTATTAAACATACAAGTTTGCTTTGGCACAACTCAAAGTAGTTTTAATTTTTTTATAATTATTGCGAGCAGTTCCACTTGTTTTCAGATTAAAATTTGGAGGGAGCTGTATAATGGAGGAGTTTTAGATTTCTGATTGATTGGTGGACAAGCTTCACCCTATGTTTTGTGGGTTTGTTCCATGTAGACCTACTAATATAATATAATCATGGCACCACTGATTAAGAAAGGTGCTTAGAGTTAGCTTAGTGCCATGTCTTGTATAGTCCCTACTGCCTTCCACCACCCATACGCATCTCTCTAATCAGTAATCACATTGCCTTTCTTTTCTTCTTCTTTGTATATATGTTCCTTTCAAACGATTGGCTCTTGTAGACCTGTTGCTTCGATCTTGTCCAATCAAGTCGCCGGGCAGCCAGGTCCCGTTCAATTTTTTTTTTCTGTAGGTACGATTGTGTGAAGGACGCTCTCTCACTCAAGCGAGGATTTAATAGGGGGCTGGTGGGGTGAGGCAAGGGACGTCCATCTCCAACTTTAGGAGGCGTTGAGAAAGAAATGCATATGCTTTCCCACTCTTCCAACAAATGTATCCCCTCTCTACGTATGAAGATATACGACTTTTTGTCTCTGACTTGTCTTCAATTTTTTTTCTGTACCACGGTAATTTTTGTATTTGTTAACGTTGTTAGAATTCTGAATTTTTTAGGACTACTTGCATCATTCTCTAGTGTTCAGAGGAGGGTTCACAGCTTGTATATATACTCACTCACTCAACTACTCATCAAGGATACAAGTCAATTGTGCTACAGTCCCATAAGGCACTGGCTATCTTGAAAACAAATCTCAACCACTCAAACACCTCTGGTTCGAAATATCTACAATGCATTTTAATTTTTGTTAGAGGAACAGGCATGATCACGAAAAAGAGAGGAATAATATGTATATGGGCACGCATTTCTAGGAGAACATTGCGGAACCACCAAATAACTAAAAGCAAAAACTACTTAGCCAACACCATGGTGGGCATGGCGCCGCCAAACGTCACGACATGCCATATAATGTTCCTTTATGTCTTCGAGAGCTAGCATGCCACCTCGAGGTGAGTCATGCGGGTGCTACCGAAAATACGTTTGTTCTATTAGATATATCGCAGTAGCTCTGTCTAATTTCCTCTTAGTCATTTACTTCCTTATTTGTATCTATGCATAGTATTTGCCTTGGAGTTATTTTTTCGTTGTGCATCTTCAAAAGAAGTAATTTCTATCAAGGAATTTTTAAAATATCTTATGAACCACCTGCTCGATTTCTGATCCTACAATTATGCATAGCAAGATTTCTAGTCTAGCAAGATATGCGACCTATCTGTACTAGAGTATGAACATGCTCACAACAATTCTATCTACCAAGGAAAAGGAGACGTGACTTAATCATCATATATTAGTTTGTTGACCTAGGACCACTTGGTATAATACAAACATTGATCCCACGAATCATACTCATCGTTAAGCTCAAAAGGGGTTACCTTTTTCGATTAAGCAGCAATATGTTCGCATCTTTAGAGTTGCCTTAACTCAATTCTTTCAGTAAGACCCCCCTCTAAATATGATATCCCTACTCAATATGGGTGGACTTACAATGGATTTTCAATGAAGAATTTGTGTAGTTGTACTTGTTGTGGATGCTCATTGTTGATGATGACTTGTAGTGATCATCAAGAGTCGGGAGCAATCCTTATTCGTTTGTTTCACTTTTTTTCCTACACGGATTAGTAACACAGGGGTACAACAAAGATATCCTATGGACATGCAATGCTAGCATACACCAGATGATCTCTATGGAATCATTAGCTTACCCTATTCATATGCCTTACCAACAACAAAGGAGAATTGACTTGCTTGTGATGATTGGTTTAATATCTATAGATATTACTTGTAATATTTGAAGGAAGTACTTAATAACCCAAGTATAGGGGATCACAACAACCTTCGAGGGTAGTATTTCATCCAAATTTATTGATTCGGCACAAGGAAAGCCAAAGAATATTTACGAGTCTTAGCAGTTGAGTTGTCAATTCAACCACACCTAGAATTTCTTTCTGCAGCAAAGTGTTTAGCAGCACAGTAACAATAGTAACAGGAACATCGAAAAGTAATAGTTTATAGTAATTGTAACAACAACAATATTAATAGTAAATTATCAAAGATCAATATGCGAAAAAGCATAGATATTGGACCAACGATGGATATTTGTGTTGGATGGCATTCATCATGTAACAATCACAACCTAGAGCGACACAAAACTAGCTCCAATTCATCAATGTAATATAGGCATGTATACCATATATAGTCATACATTCTTGTAATAAGAACTTGCATTGCATAACATCTTTTGTCCTACCCTCCCGTGGCAACAGGGTCCAAAGGAACTAAGGGATATTAAGGCCTCCTTTTAATAGAGAATCGAGACAAAGGATTAACACTTGGTGAATACATGGACTCCTCATACTACGGTCATCATCGGAGATGATCCCAACTTTTGTCACTTTGGGGTCTACGGATCATAACACATAATAGGTGCATACAACTTGCAAGATAGGATCCAAAACAATCTCATATTCATAAAAACATAGTAGGTTTAGATCTAAAATCATGGCAGTTGGGCCCTAGAGACAAGCATTAAGCATAGCAAAGTCATAGCAACATCAATCTTAGAACATAGTGGATACTAGTGATCAAGACCTAACAAATTGACTCAATTACATGACAAATCTCATCTAACTTCATCATCGTCCAACAATCCTACAAAGGAATTACTCACTCCTGGTGGTGAGCATCATGGAATTGTTGATGGATAAGGGTTGTTGATGACGAAGACGATGATTCCCCCTCTCCGGAGCCCCAAACGGATTCGAGATCAGCCCTCCCGGTGAAGAACACGAGGTGGCGGTGGCTCTGTCTTGTGAAACGTGATGAAAGTTTCTCCTTCATTTTTTCTAGGGTAAAACACACGTTATATGAGAAGGCAGACACCATAGGTTGGCCAGGGGCTCATGAGCTCAGGGGGCACACCCTAGGGGGGGGTAGGACACGCCCCCAGGGTCATGGCAATCTGGTGGGCCCCCCTCTGGTATCTATTTCGCAAATATTTTTAATATATTCTTAAAACAATCTCCATCAATTTTCAGCTCAATCTGAGAACTTTAGTTTCTGTAGAAAAACAACACCAAGGTAGTTCAGCTGAAAACAATGTCAGTCCGGGTTAGTTCATTCAAATCATGCAAATTAGAGTCCAAAACAAGAACAAAAGTGTTTGAAAAAGTACATACATTTGGGACGTATCAACTCCCCCAATCTTAACTCATTGATTGTCCTCAAGCAATTCAGTTGACAAACTGAAAATGATAAATATAACTTTTACAAACTCTTTTGTTCTCGTTGCCGTATATGTGTTTAACTAGTGTGCAAGTTTTCAACAAAGATTATAAACTAACCATGTTAGTGATAACACTTAGGTCCCATGTTTACTCATGACAATAACATAACTAAATAGAGAGTAATAGTAAGATATCTTGGATGCCAACAATTTGTCAAAACAATCATGATATAATATGATAACATGGTATCTCACTAGGACTTTCTGAGACCGCAAAACATAAATGCAGAGCGCCTCTGAGGTTCAAGCAGTGACTAAACATTGTAATTCAGGGTAGAAGAGATCCACTCATCTTCACATCCAACCAAAGTTGTAAGAATCGCGACTCAAGTCTTAGAATCTTACGATCTTGCGATCCAAACATGCCCCTCCGATTCCACGATTTTCCTCATAGAATCTAAGTTTCTACGATCCTGATAGTTAAGATTCTACGATTCACGATCCTAGATACAGAGCTCCAATCCGATTCAGAATCACGATTCTGACAACTTTGCATCCAACATTAACTACATTGAATGCATAAAAATGACAATAGCACTCTCGGGACTGGCGCTTTAATGAGAAGATAATGACTCGGACTGTTGTAAGCCCAGGGTCTCGACCTGTATATAAAGGTAAGTCCCTGAGGCCAATAGAGTTAAGTTACAATCGATCAATAGCTAGGCCAGGCGAATCCGCTTCCTTGTATTGATCCCCAAGCAATAAGCAGAAAATAGGAGTAGGCTATTACCTCGATTGCGAGGGGCCGAACCTGGGTAAACCGTGTCTCTCGATTCTAATCAACCCCGACAAGATAACCACCCAGTTGCGATGGCCTCACATCTAAGTCCTCACACTAGGACATCTGCCATGACAAAACCATGACAGTTGGCGTCCACCAAGGGGTCAGCGCATAGTGGTTTCGATTTCTTGAAGGGCTCTTTCTCATCGAGGGATATGCCGTTGGTAGGATGACGAAGAGTCATCATGGCAAACTCTAAATCGACGATGCCGGCTGGGGTCCCGAGGCTGACTCAATCGATTACGTGTATCGGGTCCCCTTCGGCAAGATTTATGTCTTCATCGGCAAGATCGACGGGTCAGAACCCGAGCTGAACATCTACACCGACCTCATCGAGTCGGCTCGGCACGCGAAACCCGCCCGGAGTCAAGCCGACCAGAAGCATGTCTTTTTTGGTTTTGTGCAAGGCGCAGAACAAGAGGAAAACTCCGTGTATGGGGGAGAGACTCTCGTCTATTCAGATGATGGGTCCTCGCCTAGAGAGATAAAGTCAGTTTATTAGCTTGAAGATGGCGGGCTTGGTGGCTATTCTGATGAAGACAGTATTCCGGAGCCCTACGAGCTGCCGTGCCGAGCCGCCATACTCATGGCCGGGATAGCGCCGGCTCTCCACTCTACGGTGGCCAGAGCAACAACAATAGTTGACCCTTCAGCGCCGGCTTCTAGGGTGTCTGGTTCGGTTAGGCAACCGGCTCAAGTTCTGTCTGAGTTGATGACCACCCTGACAACCTTACTGGGGACTGAGGTAACTATGGAAAACCAAGAAGAACACAATGCAGGGATTGAAAATATATGGGCACAGATGGCCAAGTCCCGGGAAGACTTTAACACTGAGAACACCCGGACAACTACACTACAAGCTCAGGTTAATGCAGAGGCAGAGCGTCTAAAGACGGAGGCATGGTGGCTTAGCCTTGATCAAAACACATCCAATGCAGTTTTTCGGAGGAGGCACCAGAGCCGTTTACCCCTAGTCTATGAGCCCACATGTTTGTTTAACAATCTAGGAGCAGGCCCAAGTACTCCAGGAGCACCAGTTATACCCCAATTGACTTTTGAGATGCCTGGGGGTAGGGTGGCGGCTCAACCTCACCACCTAGAAATGTCCCAAAGGGAGGCGCTGGGCCCAGACCCGCCCCTCATCCAGAAAACAGATCAATGTTTTTTCACATCGCTGGGGCACTTCTCCAACCGGGTGGATAACATGGTGGCAGCGACAACCCGGCTTGCTGCACTCCCTATTGCTGGTGAGTCGCCAATCATGATTGAAGCCCGAAACACCATTGAACTGTTACAAATAGTGGTTGCCCACCAAGGTAACTATTCATATAGTCGGCAGCGTGTGAATTCAACTCCTTTGCCAAGTCGTAGCTATAGCCGACACGTAGAGTCACTAGTAATCTTCAGCAGTGAGCGCGTCGTAACCTGCCCGAGAATAACCCGCCCCATGTTATGCTTAAGGATGCTCAAGCAATTGTGGACGAGGCAAGAGCCCGTTAGGAAGAGAGGTAACAAACCAGGTGGCTTGTCAGCCGCCTCCGGTGGTTCCTTCACCTTTGATGGCCGGGTCAAATGCCAAAACGATCGGAGTTCTATGTCTGGTGTCGGCTTTACATAACGAGCGCATGTCTAAGGATTTTAAGGGACCTCGTAAGATACTGAACTACATGGCGCATCTTGAGCCGACAGCTTGGACCGAGAGCTATGAACTGGCTATGGACATGTTGGATGTCTGCGATGGAGTCTGTGCTAAGTACTCCACCATGCTATTGGAGGGGCTGACTCGTACATGGCTGAAGAACCTACCCCCCAATTCCGTCAACACCTAGGCAAAGTTGAAGGAGCATTTCATCAAGAATTTTTAGAGGACTTGTAAGCAGCCTATGACAATTGTGGATTTGGAGCATTGTGTGCAGCGTGAGGATAAGTCATCCCATCATTGGGCTTGCCGGGTTGCTACCATAATCCACTCCTCAGATAACATTGCCGTGGATCAGGTTGTTCTGATTCTAGAGAAGAACTGTCATTTCCAACCTCTGAAGCAAAAGTTAGGGTTGCTTAAGCATAAGTGCGAGGATATGGGCAATCTCATGGATGCACTTACCAGGTATGCCGACTCTGATGGCAAGAAGGATCCTAATTCAAACGATGACAAGTCTGGAAAAGGTAAGAAAAACGGCGGTGGTAAGAATCAGCAACAGAATGCCACAGTGCATAATAGTAAGAACCAGGAAAATGGTGGAAAACGCAAGTTACCGGATGGTGGGTCAAATTTTGTGGCTAACACCAATGCAAGGTTCAAAAATCAGCGTCATAACAGCAAGAAGCCATACATTTGCGGGAAGCCCAGAAATAATGAGGAGGCTCTTAATGCGTTGTTTCCAAAGCACAATTATCCCAACAAGCCATATTCTCATGCTTGGAAGGATTGTTATATCATGCAGGAGTTCAGGAACCAGACGTTTCAACGTCATGGAAATGGCGATGGACCACCAAGCGGGTTAGGTTCTGGAGGATTCCAGGGAGCCGTCTTTGGCAATGGTGGCTCAAGTTCTGGGTATCAGGGTCAAGGGAACCATGATGGTCATAATCAGCAATCTGATCAAGGTAATTAGCAGCAACATAATCAATCAGAATATCAGAGTAATCCTAAGCAATTGAACAGTGGATAGTACCATGTATTCACTATGAGTACTTGCAAGGGTGACTAGAAGGTCCACAAATGGGTGATTCACATGTTTGAGTTGGCGGTGCTACAATATTTGAAGTGGTCTGAGAACACTATTACTTGGAGCCGGGCAGATCACCCGCCCCGTGTTGATAATCTGGGTCGTCTGGCCTTAGTGTTGGCCCCTCAAGTGGGCGGTTACAAGTTTACTAAGGTACTTATGGATGGTGGCAACAACATCAACATATTGTACCATGACACTTTTCGATGAATGAATCTGATAGAGAAGGATCTTAGGCCATCCTCTACTGTCTTTCATGGAGTCGTGCAAGGCAAGTCGGCTTATCCTGTAGGAAAGGTTGCTCTAGAGGTGGCTTCTGGAGAGGAATATAACTACAGGGAAGAGGCACTGTGGTTTGAAGTAGTCAAAATGAGAAGTCCATATAACGCGCTAATTGGACAACCGACTTATGACAAATTCATGGCACGCCCCTATTACATATACTTACAACTCAAAATTTCAGGACCTAAGGGAATGATTACGATGTATGGAGATCATAAGGTTGCCTTGGAATGTGAAGAAGGAGACACTTCTTATGCATAAACGGCTTGTGCTGTTGAGGAGCTCAAGTTTTATAAAGACAACGTTGACCCGAATGATATGACCCCTCTCAAGAAGCCCACCACGGAGAAGGACCCTCCCCTCAAATTCTAGTTGGACAAAGACAGAAAGCAAGTTGACTTTGCCCCTGGCGACTCTTCTCAAAAGTTCACCATTGGGACAGGAAGGGATCCCAAATAGGAAAGCATGCTCATCAAACTCATCTATGAGAATCGAGACATCTTTGCATGGAAACCTTTTGACATGCCAGGTGTACCGAGAGAATTCATTGAGCACCACCTTAATGTGGATCCTAAGATGAAGCTAGTCAGGAAATTCCTCCATTGTTTTAATGAGGAGAGGCGTAAGGCCATTGGAGAAGAAGTGCATGACTCTTAGCTGTCGGGTTCATAGTGGAAGTTTTTCAACCTCAGTGGTTGGGTAACCCGGTGCTTGTGCTCAAGAAAAATGGCACATGGCTTATGTGTGTGGACTACACAGATCTCAATAAGGCTTGCCCAGCTGATCCCTTTTCCCTCCTCCGTATTGACTAGATCATTGATGCAACAACGGGTTGTGAGAGTCTGTGCTTCCTGGATGCTTATTCTGGGTATAATCAGATAAAGATGACCGTTGAAGACCAGGAGAAAACAACTTTTATCACACCCTTTGGAGATTTCTGTTATGTGTCTATGCCTTTTGGGCTCAATAGTGCTCAGGCGACTTATCAACGTTGTGTTTAGAATTACATCCATGGACAGATTGGACGCATTGTTCATGCTTATGTTGATGACATTGTGATAAAGTCAAGGAAGAAGGGAACCTTGCTTGAGGATTTGAAGGAAACCTTTGACAATCTTTGGCTGTACAAGATGATGCTTAACTCGGCGAAGTGTGTTTTTGGGGCACCTACAGGAAAACTAGAGAGAATTGAGGCTATCTCTTCCTTGTCTAAGCCGGCCTATATCAATGATGTGCAACGCCTAGCTGGTCACATTGCGGCCCTGAGCCGGTTCATAAGCCGCCTAGGTGAAAAGGCGATTCCGCTATACCAGATGATGAAGAAGACTGATGATTTTTTCTAGAGTGATGCTGCTAATGAGGCTTTTGAAGCACTTAAGAGGCAGTTGGCTGAGCCGCCCGTCTTGGAGGCTCCGATCGACAAACAGCCTATGCTCCTATACGTGGCAGCTAATAATCAGGGCCATCAGCGTGGCAGTTGTCATGGAACGCAAGGAGATAGGGAAGGAGTACCCAGTCCAATGACCAGTTTATTATGTCAGTGAAGTCTTATAAGAGTCCAAGCAGAGATATCCGAATTGGCAGAAATTGGTGTTTGGAGTGTTCATGGCTAGTAGCAAATTAAAGCATTATTTCCTTGGGCATCCAATCACTATGGCCAGTTCGTCTCCTCTGATATCTCATCCAAAACAGAGAAGCTATAGGATGGGTTGCTAAATGGGATATTGAGCTTGGGCCTCATCATTTGAGATACGTGCCCAGGACTGCTATAAAGTCTCAAGCCTTGCTAGATTCCATTAATTACTGGACAGAGTTACAAACACCCGAGGAAAGACCAGACAATACATACTGGACGATACACTTTGATAGATCCAGGCAATTGGAAGGCTCGGGCGCTGGAGTTATTTTATCTTCCCCACGAGGTGACAAGTTTTGTTATGTCCTACGACTTATGTTTTCGTGTACTAACAATGCAGCTGAGTATGAGGCTTTATTACATGGGCTCTGCATGGCTAATGAAATGAACTTAAGCCGAGTCAGATGCTTGGGCGACTCAGACCTCGTTGCACAACAAGTTTTAGGGAAGTGGGATTCTAAAGACCCGCTCATGGCGGCTTATCGTCACGTAGTAACTAACATTGCTGGTCACTTTAAAGGATATCAAGTGGATCACATAGACCGACGGCTTAATGAGGAGGCTGATGCTTGATATAAGTTTTGATTATTCCATGCTAATATATTATCCTTATAGGATACTTTTTGGGTATTTATTTACCAATTTATAATATTTTTGGGCACTAACCTATTGACCCAGTGCCTAGTGCTAGTTCCTGTTTTCTACGTGTTTTTGCCTTTATAGAGTTACAGTACCAAACGGAGTCCAGTTGCCACAAAAATTTTCGACGATTTTTATGGACCAATACAAGACCTAGAAGCTTCGGAGGAAGGCCAGACAATGCTCCAAGGCCCCACCACATATCCCACCACGCCACTAGGGGGCAGATATGTGGTGCCCCCTGGAGCGTCTCCCGACGTTGTTCTCTGGCCTATAAATTCACATCTACCCTAGAAACACCAAAAGTGCTCCCGAAACACTTTTTCCGCCGCCGCAAGTATCTATTCCAATGGGAGGCCATCTACACCTCTGTCCTGGCACCCTGCCGGAGGGGACATTGACCACGGAGGGCCTGTTCATCAACCTTGCTGCCCTCACCATGATGTGTGAGTAGTTCACCACACACCTACATGTCCGTAGGTAGTACCTAGATGGAAATATCTCTGCCTCTCTCTCTCTGGATCTTCAATACAATATTCATCATATCTTTGCCTTGATCTACCGATGTAATCCCTTTGTATGGTGTGTTTGTTGGGATCCGATGAATTGTGAATTTATGTTCAGATTATTCATGAAAAGTATTTGTGTCAAATATGATTACTATGATTCTTATTTGCATGATCTTCGTAGCTTCGTAATGCTCTCTGACCTGTTGAGATAGTTTGGCTTCTTAGATTGATATTTCTTTAGTGGGAGTGGTGCGCTGTAGTAGGTTCAACCTGGCAAGTTTCTATATCCCAGTGATAGAAGTGGACAAGTTGCGTATTTGTGTTGTTGATACTAAGGATAAAACGATGGGGTTTAATCATATTGATTGAGTTTAATTTGTCTACATCATGTCATAGTTCCCCAACAGTAATTGCCCGACAATAATTTGTTTACCCACCGTATGCTTTGCTTATGAGAGATGGCACTAGAGAACTCTACGACCCCCAGGTTTATTCACTTATTGCTATTATTGCCTTGCTATTATTTATTACCTTCTATTTTATTTTTCACTTTACTATTATCTACAATTATCTACACACGGGGGCTTAATATGGTTGGTCCTTCAAGAGGTCTAAGGATAAAAAGACTCACTTGTTGGTGACGGTTGATAAATTTACCAAGTAGGTTGAAGCAGAGCCAGTAAGCAATTGTGAGGCGGGCAACTGCAGTTCAGTTTGTGAAAAAGCTAATCTTTCATTTTGGTTATCCTCATAGTATCATCATTGATAATGGGACAAATATGTCTAAAGGTGCTATGAAAACGTTCTATTAGAAGGAGCATATCCGGCTTGATGTTTCATCGGTGGATCATCCACAATCCAATGGCCAGGCAGAGCGTGCTAAACAGGAAATATTACGAGGGATTAAACCCAAGCTCATGGTTCCTTTGGAGGATAATCCTGGTTGTTGGGTTCAAGAGCTACCTGCGGTTCTTTGGAGCATAAGGACTACCCCCAAAAGATCAACGGGCTACACGTCGTTCTTTATGGTATACGATACATAGGCAGTTCTTCCAAGTGACATACATCATGACTCTCCTCGAGTTGCGGCTTATGTTGAGAGGGACAATGATACATATCGAAAAATTCTATTGATGCCATGGAAGAGGAATGTGATCTTGCGGCGGCTCAATCTGTAGTTTATCAACAAGACCTTCGTTGTTATCAGAGTTGAAGAATTCACAGCCACAATATCCAGGAGGGTGACTTAGTGCTCCATTCGATTCAAGACCAGACAGGCATGCATAAGCTTTCACCTCCTTGGGAAGGGCCCTTTGTGGTTAGTAAAAACCTCAATAATGGATCATATTAACTTATTGACGTGCGTGAACACAATAAGTCATGTACCTCTAAGGAGGAGACCAACATGCCCTGGAACATTGCTCATCTTCGGCCTTACTACACTTAAGCCACTGGCTTCACTCATTGTACATGGCTACATAATGTATATACCTTTTATGATCAATTATAATAAAGCCAACATCCCTGAAACTCGAGGCTCTGTCGTTTCATCTCATATATTGTGCATGAATTTTTATTTACGGATCATTGATCACTTGGGGGCTTCCAACTCATCGAGTTTAGCTTTCTCACTCTCTTGACCCGACAAAAATGCCACAATATATTGGTTAAACCTGCATGTTTGCTTGATGCTACTCCAAAAAGGTGACCCATAGTGCTCTTAACAAGTCAATCTTTATGATCCTAAACTTGTTAAAGTTAAAATGGAGGCTTAAGTCACGTGAGAGCCGACTTACAATAAGCGAGGATAAACCAAGGCTATCATGCCAGCTTCATTGAAGCAAGACTTGAGCCTCGAAAGATAGTGTTTTTGTCGAGCCTCAAAATCTAACTTATAATTCACTCCATAGATATATGGGGATATTGTTTATTTCTATTTCAGGAATTTTTCCTGCCTAAAAAATCCCCAGGTCAATAGAACTCTGGGTTATTCATGCTCATCATTGAGTCTTCATCGACCATGAGTCGCCATATTATTAATCTGAAATCTCTTTTTAATGACTATAAGTCGCTGGTCGATGACTCGTTGGATCTTTCCACTTCAAGTAATATTTGGTGGAATTTCTTTTGCAGGTATACTTTATGCACATACATGTCGTTACATGTGATTTATCAAATACACGTGCAAGCAATAGGTTGTACGGTTCAAACAAAATGATAAATGCAAGTTCACAGACTTGTTTATATACAAATCCTTCACCATGAACTTAAGATTGGATCAAAAGTTAAAACATGGATGAAGGCACAATACAGGCAACTAGCTGTTTGCTTAAGCCATTACATGGCTACAATCGAGCCCAGAATTTTGGATCAAGAGTTTTGAGTACAAATTACTCATGTAACCCGGCTACTGAGCCATCCGGGTTAGCTCCATCTGGGTTAGCTCTGAGCTGACCTCTTGCATGTGATGCCTCCGGGTTATCCTGCGCTGATTCTTATGTATCTTAGATCTGAAGGTTGTCCACATCCCAATTGACATTGACTAAAGCTTGGAAAATGGCTTCTTCATGTAATATGGGGGACGAGTCAACATCAGGGGCGAAAATATGCTTATGGCATTGTGGAGTTAGGTTTATAGCTTCAAAAGTTGGCATCTGAACTCGCGAGTTGTTTTCGTGATGATCTTCCTGATACTTCGTCAGATCCATCTCTACAACTAGTTGGCTGGCCAACACTCAAGTCGCCTTTACGCAACGAGCATAGTCAGCATCGGAGAATTCTGACCCGTCGTCTTTTTACTGAGGAAATCCTTGAGCCATCTCTGCAGGATCCAGATCTGCTGAATAATCCATGACCCGACTCAAATATGTCATTGCACCTGCTCAGGCGTCTGATATTTTTGGCTCTTCGACTGGATTCAGGATTGTTTAGAGGCGTCTCAGCACATCCTTGATGAACTTCACTGGCTCTTTGTCACCCATGACAGCTTTGATGGTGCAAAGACTTCCAGCGTATAATTGTTCAGCCAATGCATATACAACCTTTAGCTTCATCAAGTTGTTGTCTTGGAGATTGTGAGTTCGGGTGCCTGCAAACAATTCAAGTGTGTGAGTCACCAGGCGAGTTTTTATTCATACATGATTATTCGAGCGAATTATCATGAGCTCATAAAAAATCCTTACCAAAGATGGCTTGGGTCACATGAGACACTTTCTAGATGGCTTCTTATCTCTCTATGTTCTTCAATACCATGTTCTCCATGACCTTCATGGGGATCTATCCGATGTAATACTCTTTTGCGGTGTGTTTGTCAAGATCCGATGAATTGTGGGTTTATGATCAGATTATCTATGAATATTATTTGAATCTTCTCTTTATATGCATGATTTCATATCTTTGCAAGTCTCTTGATTGGTAATTCTTATATGCATGATTTCATATCTAGTTTGGTTTGGCCAACTAGATTGATAATTCTTGCAATGGGAGAAGTGCTTAGTTTTGGGTTCAATCTTGTAGTGTCCTCACCCAGTGACAAAGTAGGGGTAGCGAGGCACGTATTTGTATTGTTGCCAGCAAGGATAAAAAGATGGGATTTTCATCATATTGCTTGAGTTTATCCCTCTAGATCATGTCATCTTACTTAATGCGTTACTTTGTTCTTCATGAACTTAATACTCTAGATGAAGGCATGAGTCGGTCAATGTGGGGAGTAATAGTAGTAGATGCAGAATCATTTCAGTCTACTTGATATGTATGTGATGCCTATATGCATAATCATTGCCTTGGATATCGTCATAACTATGCGCTTTTCTATCAATCACTCGACAGTAATTTGTTCACCCATCGTACTATTTCCTTCAAGAGAGAAGCCTCTAGTGAAACCTATGGCCCCCGGTTCTATTTTCCATATTATATTTTCAGATATATAAACCATAAATACCAAAAATACCTTGCTTCAATTTTATTTACTTTTATTTAGTTTTACTTTTAGTAATATTTTATATCTATCTGTATCAGATCTCATCCTTGCAAGTAACTGTGAAGGGATTGACAACCCCTTTATAGCGTTGGGTGCAAGTGTTTGATTGTTTGTGTAGGTGCATAGATTGGGGCCTTGCTTGTACCTCCTACTATATTGATACCTTGGTTCTCAACAACTGAGGGAAATACTTATCTACTTTGCTACATCACCCTTTCCCCTTCAAGGGAAAACCAATGCAAGATCAAGAAGTTCTATATTTACAAGACCCGACTCATCTTATGAAGATGAGCCAGCCCTTGGGGGCTACTAGTTGATTCTTCAGAAGTTCTATATTTATAAGACCTCACTCATCTCATGAAGATGAGACGGCCCTTGGGGGATACTAGTTGATTCTTCAGAAGTTCTATATTTACAAGACCTGACTCATCTCATGAAGATGATCTGACCCTTGGGGGATACACATGGATGTATAGAGTACAAGACAAAATTGAGCATACCTTATATTTTCTCTTCACCATACCAACTAGGCTGGATTCCAGTTCTCGGCTTGTAGTGAGGCGGCTTAAATAGCCAGTGTGCAATTCTTCTGTGCAGAACTTGTCATGGTTTTGTCATGACAGATGTCCTCGTGCAAGGACTTAGGTGTGAGGCCATCACCGGCGGGTGGCAACTCAAAGAGATCGAATGCAAACGGGAAGAGGGTTTACCCAGGTTCGGCCCCTCCAATGGAGGTAATAGCCTACGTCCTGCTTTGTGTCTATATTAATGGAAATCTCGATTACAAGGACACGAGATCACTAACCTAGCTTTCGAGGGTGTCTAACTTAAGTGTTTCTGCCCTAGAGACTCGCCTTTATATACAGGTCGAGACCCCAGGGCTTACAACAGAGTCCAAGCCATGAAACGGCTCGTAACCTAACATGTCTCTACTACATCTTGCCTGCCAAGTAAGGAGTCCACCGATGTTTTCTGCCTCGTGGGCTTCAAGCCGCCGATCCCCTTGTGCTTGGGCCGCCCGGTGGCTTACCTATCAATTCTTGTTGTCTTGTCTTCATGGTGCAGTCCGTCTTAACCTTGACTCCAGAGCCGCCACCTTAACGACCCGACCCAACATCATGGGTCATACCACGGAACTATATCCCCGAGATCAGGCCCCAGATTGGTTTGAATGCGTTCATTTCAATTTCCCTTGTTCTCCTTTTGGCGGCTTAACACCTATATTCCTTACGGGCTTAAAACGCCGGCTTGCAACACTTCCGGACTTGTCATTCTTCCAATGCTCGTCTTTTAGTGACATCACCTTTTGCTGACCGTTGTTTTCTTCAGTCGTCATGGCCAATCTTTCGAAAACCGTGCCAAATCTAGGCCGATGCAAAAATTGAGGCACACTTCTAGCCACACATTTACTGGAGTCATTTCATCCTTTCACCGTCTCGCTTCGCTCTGTCCCTCATAAATAAGTCCACTGTGCCTTTGCAGTAATTTTCTATCGTCTTCCTCCTTCCAGTTCTTCCTTGTCCGAGCTTCGTCGGGGCACCGTGAGCAGCACCAGAGTCCTCCGTTCCTTCTCCAACATTCCTGAAGTTATTTACAATCATCAGAGTGGGCGCGGTCATCTCCATTCCTGCCGCAACAGAATCGGGTACCAACCTCTCCCCATCAGGGTTCGATTCATTTGTCATTCATATCGAGTTCATCGTGTTCATAAAATGCGTAGCCTATAGATCTATGCATCGAACATGTTTCTCATTACCACATAGCTTCTAGTTTAGTTTCCATCTTATATGTCCCCAAAATAGATCTAGGAATGGGCCGCCCAGAATGTCCTCTGAACACCGTAGTCTCAACCCTCCCGTCCGCAAGGAAACATATTACCTCGTTTTTTCTTCATTTGCTAGATCCATCCAAAAGAGAACTTTCATATGAAGCTATTTATGAAATATTACATTTTGTTAAGTGTTTTCCGAAATATGCTTCCTCCTTTCTTGACTTTGCCGGCTTAAATAACAAACTAGCTTAGGTGACTTAAGTCCCATGCCGGCTCATTTTCTTCATTGCCTTTGTAGCTGCTTCCTAACTCGTCATGGCACCCAAGAATTCCAAGGTTTTCAATTGGGCCAAGTCTAGAGAATCCAAACTTACTTTGGTAAATCTGGTGGATCAAGGTTTTTTGCCGGCTCAGAAAGTCATAAAATGGGAAGCTCTTGAAGAAGAGCCATTTCCACAGCCGCATCAGGGGAAGTCATTGTTTTTACTCATCATCTACGCGGAGGATTTCTTCCCCCCGGCTCAAAGTTTTTTCAGAGACCTTCTACATTTCTTTGAGCTCAGGCCCCAGGACATCAGCCCCAACCCCCTGACCAATATATGCCAATTTCAAGTGTTATGTGAGGTGTACCTCCAAATTGAGCCGTCCCTGACCTTCTTGAGGGAACTTTTCTATATCAACTACCAGACGGAAGTAAAGAATGGATCTGTTTGCGAGCTTGGTGGGGTTTCTATCTAGAAGAGGAAGAATGCCAGCTTCCCTGAAACTGGCAAGTCGTCCAAAAGGGTGGGATAGAACTTGGTTCTATTGCAGGAACACCACACCAAAGGGTGAAAATCCCCTGCTGGGTTTCAGACCGGACAGGCTTAGCAACAAAGTAAAATTTCCGGGTTGGCTAACTCATGAGGAAATGGCTCCATCACCTCCTCTCGACACAAAGTCGAGAGCCCTAACCGCACATGGTTTATCTGGAATTGATTTGATCTGTTCTTGGTTAAAATGGCGGATCCAACCTGTTAGCGTGAGGGGCGGCTTGATGTGTGACTATTCATGTGACTCGTCGGACCCTCAACGGTTTTCTCATAAGGACCTAACTGGTGATGTCCTTGATAGAGAAACAAAAAGATTCTTCTTTGACCCCAAAGAGCAATGCAGTGTCACCGGCTTGGGCCCATTTATTTTCTCAATGCGCCTCCTCTAGTATTTTAACCTTTTACGCTATCCTTCATTGTTTTACTTTGACCTGCCATATCTCACCACGTGTTTTTGCAAGATAAATATCTTTTCTGGAAAGTTACCCCTCAAGCCCGCGCTCATTCATCGGGTAAAAAAGATGACCCGACCCTTGTGTCATCTTCTAAAGAAGAATCTTAGGTAGAGACTGTCGGGGATATACCCCGCGGTATGACCCGTCCTGGCGGCTCACAGGAGACCCGACAACGACATGACGTTTCATTAATAACCCGGCACACGGGTCACAGGACGACCAAGGCTAAGACCCGGCGTGTGATCTGGCGCCAGGAGGCTCACAAGAGAAGGCCCAAAGAGAGAAAGATTCCTTGCCAACGAAAACAAGACCCGGAATAGAATTGTAGAGAGACTATTCCTAGTCCTACTCCTAGTAGGACTCTATTTGTAGAACCTACCCTCTCCAATTATATAAGGAGGGGTAGAGCACCCCTAGAGGCACAAGATTCACAAGTCCACAAGTTTAGACAACACAAGAGATTAGAGATAGATAGATTAGAGGCTCTCGTGATTAGAGGTAGCAATTAGCACCCCTGTAACCGAGAGATATTCATCATCATCAATATCAGACAAGCAGGACGTAGGCTTTTACCTCCATTGGAGGGGCTGAACCTGGGTAAAACTCCGTGTCTCTCGATTCCGATCAACCCCTTCAAGCCGCCACATAGTTACGTCTTTGCCTGGAACCTAAGTCCGTTCACCCGGACATCTGCCGTGATAAATCCACAATAGTTGGAGCCCACCATGGGGCCTGTACATGATGGTGTTATGTTCTTGAAGGGAGCTCTCATAGGAATTGAGAAGCTCATGTTTTACGTGATATAGAAGAGTCAGCATGGGAGGATCTACATCGACTCGGGGTTCATCTGTCAAAATTGGAGGAAGTTCAGCGACAATGTAAATCAGATCGGAGTGAAAAATAACTTCAATGGCGGTGACACGCACGCAAGTCTCCAGATCGATAGCAAGCAATTTCCGTTAAGATAAAAACAGCAATCAGTGACAGAAAAGGCCTGCTCATCGGGCGAGTTGGGCGTTCATATGCTATAATAGCTACAAGTCAAGACAAAACAAAAGGAGTCATCATAAAGCATCCAGGAAACAGGTTGATATGACGCACACATGAATTAAAATCTCCACTGGTCGAACTAAAGGCCCGATGGATTCCCAGGTTTCTCAACAACTCGGTCTCTGCCTGCTGCTACCGTGTCGTGATCGATTATTCTTCATCTCGCCCGCTACGGCGTCTCCGGCTCCGCCTCGCGTCTGCCACTGTGACCACGCCTCCGGGTCAGACTACACCTGCCTCGCCACCAGAGCTTGGTCTCCTGGTCGGCCTCGTCCCTGCCGTGTTGCGGCTCCACCTTCCGCGCGTTCCCCCACGCCGTGTTCATCCGCCTTCGCAGCCGTCGCCTCCGCCACGCCATGGCTGGCTCAGCACACTCGCCAGCTCATCTGCAGCCTTGTGCTGTCGCCTCACACGGCCTCGTGCCGGCCCGTTGCTGAGTCCTGCTCGCCGAGCCGTCCCCGGCCTCCGCTCGCTCGCGCAGAGCCGCCTCTGCCGCCGGGTCAAACGGCCGCGCACAGAGCCGCCGTTACCCTCCTCATCCCCGGTGCTGGGCCAGCATCGATGCTCCTTGAGCTGCCATGACACAGTCAGCGCTGTTGCGGCCTCCGCCTGTATTGAGGGCCGGTGCCCCGGAGCCGCTTTGTCCACGTCCCGCAGTCACCCAGCTGCAGCCGTAGCGGAGGGCCTCTGCTCTGACCGCGGACCGCCGCCTCTGCCCACTCGCCTCCGACGCCATGGCCCCGCTGGCCTTTCATGGATTCGCCCTGCTAGCCACCGAGCTAGCCGGCGTTGCCGCTACACCGCCGCGACCTCGCTCCTCCGGCGTTTTTCCTTCACAGTCGCCGTCTCCGCGAGCATTGTCCCACCAAGCCACCGCTGGCTTGCCTCGCCTCCGCGCACCTTGCTCTCCAGCTCCCGCCCGTGCGCTCCCCTCAGTACCGTCTCCTGAAGGATTCGGCTAGTCCTGGCCCAGCTGGCTCTATTGCGCGCTGCTCCATCTCGTCAGCCCCTCTGCACTTTGCGTCCGCGAGCTACCGCCTCAAGCTGTTGGCCGGCTCGCCGTTCCTCCCTTGCCGGATTGGTTTGCACCCCTCGCTGCCTGAGCCGACCTCCGCGTCAGCTACTCCCCTCGCTCGGGGAAGGAAATAGTGGAAGAACTTTGGATAAAAAAGGGGGACCCGCTTCGTCAAGCACGCCGTGGTCCTTCACTGCCTCGAAAATATTCTGACTTACAAGAAGAGTTCAAAAATATTCCGGTTGATATATCAAGTGAGATTGGCAAACGACGGCTTCCTACCTTCGGGTATAGCTGATAACGCCTATTAGCCAGGCTTTATTCCACAAAATCCCTGCTCAGGAAAATGAGTCGTGGCACCAGGCTTTATGCCACAAAATCCCGGCTCAGGAAAATGAGTCGCGGCACCGGGCGTTATGCCACAAAATCCCAGCTCAGGAAAATGAGTCGCGACACCAGGCTTTATGCCACAAAATCCCGGATCAAGAAAATGAGTCGCGGCACCGGGTGTTATGCCACAAAATCCTGGCTCAGGAAAATGAGTTGCGGCACCAAGCTTTATGCCACAAAATCCCGGCTCAGGAAAATGAGTCGCGGCACCGGGCATTATGCCACAAAATCCTGGCTCAGGAAAATGAGTTGCGGCACCGGGCATTATGCCACAAAATCCCGGCTCAGGAAAATGAGCCGCGGCAAGGGCGGCTTCCTACCTTCGAGTAAAGCTTCTAACGCCTATCCGCCGGCTTTATGCCAATTTTTTTGACAAGTTAACATTGCATCATACATTGCATCTTGCATCATACATGGCATCATACATTGCATCATATATTTCATCATATTCACATGTCATGCCGGTTTATCAAGCCGGATCAGAGCAAAATTATGAAGGAAGGAGAAATGTTATAACATCTCCGGGTTGTGCTTTTTCAAGCCACCCTCACAACAATGCAGAAGATATTCTGTATTGTTTATTTTTGCAGGTTTTATCTCTTAAGGATGAGATACTGTTCTGCAAAAGCAAATGTATCTTTAATAGCCAACTTGACTGGGCCTTAATGGTTTATGATAACTAATACTAAATGATTGGGATTTTCAAGCCAACTCGGAGAATTTATTATTTCAAGAGCCGCCCTGTCAGATATAATACCGTATCATCTAGTTGGCCGGTTCTCGGATTTTTACAGTTGTGCTCTGTAGTAATCTACAACACTCATGGATTTCTCAAAATATATATTTGTCAGGCTGCATCGCAACCACGAGCAGGGATTTTATGTTAAAAGACAAAGGAATTATTCCAGAAGATTCACTCTGGGTTATTTTACAACCATGGTTAAAGATTCATTCAACAAATTGTGGTGAGTCATATCATTCTTACATAGTCCCGAGTCGCCGCAGGGAGACAACCTGACACTTGGGGGCTATATTATTCAAAGCCACTTTATATCAATTATGCAAGTCCCCTGTCGCTGCAAGCACGCACCATGGCACTTGGGGGCTAATGCAAGCCAGCTTTCAAATCAATATTGTGAGCAAGACCCTATTACCTCAAAGCAGATCAGCCAGCCTTTCTATATTGTTCTAAGTCTCAGCCCAGTAATTTTTATTGACCTGACACTTGGGGGCTACACCGCTCAGATCAAATTTTCTAAAGTACCAAGTTGCCGCAGGCGTGCGACCCAGCATTTGAGGGCTACAATATTCAGCTGTTTAAAACATAATATGAGGTTCAAATTGAAGACCCGGCACATCACATTCTGATGAGCCGACCCTTGGGGGCTACACCCGCCGAAGCTTTATAAGGTATAAGGCAATTATAAGTCCTAGGCTGCTGCAGGCAGGACAACCCAGCACTTGGGGGCTACACAGTCCAAAATGTTATTTAAAGCACCAAGTTATCATGGATAATCTCAGAGCTTGGGGGCTACAGGTAATATGGACATATCAAAAACTTTGAAGGGAATTTTCAAGATGTTAAGTATGGAGTTCAGTTGTTAGACCCGTCGTCACCAACACTTATGACCCGGTGTTACCAAAAGATCATAACCCGTTAGATTTTATAAGCCGCCCTGCTTCACAACAATAGGAAGTCCGGTTTACATCAGATGGATTTTCATCCCAATATTTTTATCAAGTCAGCTGGATTCTAGTTATTTGAACCGACGTCACCAACAATAATGACCCGACATCATCAATGATTATGACCCGGCGGAGATGACCGCCAAGAGTATTGGAAGCCAACTCAATGGCATAAGGGTGGTCAATTCTCAATATTTGTCAAAGGACATTGACAAGCAAGATGATTACCAAGATGACCCGTTCATATGCAGAAAAGACCCGGATTTCCGAGGAGCCATTTTATAAGCCGGCCAAAGGAGCAAGCCGGCCACTTAACATATTTGTTACTCTTATTTCAGGAGCTTACCATGAATAAATTCAAGCTAACCTAGGGGCTAATGTCGGGGATATACCCCGCGGTATGACTCGGCCTAGCGACTCACAGGAGACCCGGCAAAGAGATGACGTTTCATTAATGACCCGGCAGACGAGTCGTAGGACGACCAAGCCTAAGACCCGGTGTGTGAGCCGGCACCAGGCGGCTCACAAGAGAAGGCCCAAAGCAAGAAAGATTCCCTACCAACGAAAACAAGACCCGAAATAGAATTGTAGAGAGACTATTCCTAGTCCTACTCCTAGTAAGACTCTATTTGCAAAACCTACCCTCTCCACTTATGTAAGGAGGGGTAGAGCACCCCTAGAGGGACAAGATTCACAAGTCCACAAGTTTAGACAACACAAGAGATTGGAGATAGACAGATTAGAGGCTCTCGTGATTAGAGGTATCAATTAGCACCCGTGTAACCGAGAGATCTTCATCATCATCAATATCAGACAAGCAGGACGTAGCCTTTTACCTCCATCGAAGGGGCCGAACCTGGGTAAAACTCCGTGTCTCTCGATTCCGATCAACCCCTTCAAGCCGCCACATAGTTACGTCTTTGCGCCGAACCTAAGTCCATTCACCCGGACATCTGCCGTGATAAATCCACAACAGAGACCGACTCTCTTGTCCGCCTATTGTCACGCCCAAGATGCGGTCCTATCCTTATTTTGGCACGAGAGCCTCGACAGGGATAGAAGCTCATCTCGTCGTGTTGCAAGAATGGATATCATTACAAGTACATGTAATAAGAGATGAGTATATGTAATTGGCTTACACTCACCACAAGCTACATTAATATCAAATCAATATCACATCAATACAACAACATATTCAAACATAATACATAAGAGCAGGGTCCGACTACGGACGAAATCAAACGATAAAATGACATCCACCCTTGCTATCCCAGGCTGCCGCCTGGAACCCATCCTAGATCGATGAAGAAGAAGAAGAATAACTCCAAATCAAACAAGCATCGCACTCACGTCAAATCATCGCATTACCTATACCTGCAACTGTTGTTGTAGTAATCTGTGAGCCACATGGACTCAACAATCTCATTTCCAAGGGTATCAAGACTATTAAAGCTTAATGGGAGAGGTATGGTTAAGTGGTGAGGCTGCAGCAGCGACTAAGCATTCATTTGAGTGGCTAACTTACGAATACAGAATGTAAAGTATGGTGGTCTACGACGTGAACTAGTAATGATCACTAACTGATCCTGAACACCTACTTACGTCAAACATAACCCCACCGTGTTCTCTCTCGGATAAGGACTCACGAGAAGAGACAGGTACGGATACACACACAGTTGGTGTATTTTATTTGAGTTTACTTCAAGTTTACTATGACTAGGTGTTAAACAAAATATCCAAGTTTGCCACATAACCGCAGGCATGGCTTTCCGAAAGATTTAACCCTACAGGTGTGCTCCAACTGATCCATCACAAATTAATCACATGTCGCGGGAATAACCTCGACCACGGGTCTTGTGATCATCCTATGCAATTCCAAAGGAAATTCGACACCTCGAGAAAGCCAGAAGAAGATCAAAGTTCCTCACGCAAGACGTTCGAGAAAGGTGAAACAAATCCAGCAAGGCCGCCCGACGTGTCGACGAACCCGATAAGAGCCGCGTATCTAGTTCTCAGGACACGACCGGATTGTCTAAGTTTCCGGATGGCACACCCATTGGTGGCCCCAGCTACTGCCATTTTGCACCAACACTCATGAGGAGCACTGGCCCGGGTTGTTGATTAATTATCCACGGGGTCCGAAAAGTCCCTATGCAAGTTTTAATAGGTTGGACAATGGGAAAACCAAAGTTGGGACTTGCCAGAAGAGTTTTATCCTAAAACAAAAATCAAGGGGGTCCCCATAATAACCCCGAGCATGTTAGGAGCGCTCAATTATGGAACATAACATCGGTTCACAAGTAGCTAGGGCGGCAAGAGTGGAACAAAACACCGAGCAAAAGGCTAAGCCTTCCACCCTTTACCATGTGTAAAAGTGCATTAAATTAAATAGCAAAAATATTGTGATAACAAAAGAATGTCCATGTTGACACATGGAAGCAATTGCACGTGCAGCTAGAAACGCTATAAGAAGGGCTGAGCAAGCGGTAACATAGCCAAACAAAGGTTTGCTGGGATGTGGAGGGGTTAGAGGCTTTCATGGGAATGTTGGGAGGCTTGTCAAACAAGTGGTAGGTAGCAAGAGATAGCGATAGAAAACGAGACATCTAGCATGGCAATGATAGTAATGGTATCCAGGGAAATGTGTCATCATGCCTGAGATGCCGCTCGGAAGAAGAATGAGTCCATGAAGAAGACGGGCCAACATAGTCAAACGAATCCTCACACTCCGAACGCTTTCGGAACTCTACCGAGAAGAAGCAAACCGGAAACAACAATCAACACACGACACACCGCACCATATGCATAATATGATGCGTAACAAATATGATGCATGTCTGGTTTAAATATGCAAGGCATGACAATTCACCTCAAACAACCTACACATTAAAGTGAAGCTTAATATGCAACGAGTTGCATATTGACGAAACTCCACATACGAATTATTTAGTACACACTCGTTTAGGTACACATCAATGTTAAATGTTGTTAGACATGACAAGAGGTGAATCATGAACAACTATATCATCTAGGCAATTTAAATGGGGCCAGAAGCAACATATGGCATTTCCGAAACATCCCCATAAGCATAATATGAATTTGGTCCAGATCTGTACTAACCATATTTTAGAGTTCTTAAACAGCAAAATAAATGTCACTATGAGATTCTATACATTTTTCTAGTCAAGTTACATATGTGGAACATTATTAACAGGGCTACGGTTCAAAAGTTATTAAGTAATTCATATCGACATGGCAATTAAGCAAATCAATGCAAACAGCAAGGTTAAGTATTTTTACCATGTGTGAAAGTTGGATATTATGAATCTGCATGGAATTCTAGTCAAGTTTCCTATATATATTATTCTTATCCGATGCACGGTTGAAAAGTTATTAATAATTTAAAAACATGTTTTTTTTCCTGTAAAACTGTAAATCCTGGATAATTAGCTAAATTTGCCAGACCGGGAAAAAATGAATCGGGCCGAATCTAGAACTAGGTTAACAGTTTAACAAGGGCGCTAGATAGCTAAACAGTGCATGGGCGGGGGTTAGGCTGGCTCATCATGGGCACGTGGGCCGGTCGGCGGGGCTGCTACAGCGAGGCGAGGCTGGGCCGGGCGAGGCCCACGTGCGCTGGCGGCGGCCCACCTGGGCGACAAGGGCGAGCACCCTCGCCCTGCTCGATCCTGAGCAGGACGAGCGAGCGGTGGCGGCGGCCAACCGACGGCACCGGCCCTCCGGCGAGGCGGTGGCGCTCGGGAGGCAGGATCCGACAAGGCCCGACCGGATCTAGGCGAATCTGGGCCCGGGGAGCCTATTCCCGGCCGGCAGCGAGGCCATAAGGCCGGTGGCGAGCCAGACCATGGCACAGACGGGGGAAGCCGGGTCTGGCGGCGGCTGCAGCAGCAGGCGGCGGCTCCGACAGGGGGGCAGCCATCGGCGGCGCGGGGAGGCTCGTGAGGCTCCGACGACGCGACTCGGGGGGGGGGGGGGCTCGTCCATGGCGGCTGTAGGTTGCGGTGGAGCTCGGGGTGTTGGGGACGTCGCATGGGAAACAAAAATTTTCCTACGCACACGGAAGCCTATCCATGGTGATGAGCATCTACGAGAGGGAGAGTGGATCTACGTACCCTTGTAGATCGCTAAGCGGGAAGCGTTAAGAAACGCGGTTGGTGTAGTCGAACATCTTAGCGATCCAAATCGCCGAACGTCCTGCGATCCAATCACGACCCGTCCCGTGAACTCATCACGATCCGTCCCGCAATCTTGATCACGATCTGTCCCGCGATCTCATCACGAACTGTCTCGCGATCTCGATCACGGTCCTTCCGATCTAGCGCCGAACGGACGACACCTCCGTGTTCAGCACACGTGCAGCTTGATGACGATCTCCACCGTCTTGATCCAGCAAGAGGAGGTGAAGAGGAGAGAGAGTTCACCGCAGCATGACGACACTCCGGTGATGGTGGTGGTGGAGCAATTCCGACAGGGCTTCGCCTAAGCATTGCAGAAAACCGATCTAGAGGAGCACCGGTGGAACGGGTAGCACGTGGCCGTAAGTTGTGTCCCGTGTGCTAGCCCTGCCCCTCTATTTATATGTTGAGCCCTGGGGTCTAAACTTGGAGCAAAAACCTCTACAAGGTCGATTTTGCCCGCACAAGGTTGGTTTGGCCCGCAAGAAAAGAGTCCAACTCGGATCCCTGCAGTCCCGTGCACAAGCGGTAGTACCGCTTGAGCGGTAGTACAGCTTCACAAGCGGTAGTACTGCTTGAGCGGTAGTACAGCTTCACAAGCGGTAGTACTGCTTGAGCGGTAGTACCGCTTCACAAGCGGTAGTATTGCCTTACTGCTTAAGGCAGCAGCAAAACTTCCTTTTGCCCTTTCCAATACCTCGTGGGTTTTACCCCATTGGTCCATATAAAGTGTTACTGTACCCGAACACTTCGGTAAACATCCGGAACCCCTTCCGGTTAATTCCGGAACTCTTCCAGAGATCAGAACACTATTATCACATATATCAATATTTATCTCTAGACTCTTCCGGAGATCCTCGTCATGTCCTGGATCGTATCCGAGACTCCGAACATCCTTCGATCACCACCATATATAACTCTATACTACCGAAACGTCACCAAACCTTAAGTGTGCAGAGCCTGCGGGTTCGAGAACTATGTAGACATGACCGAGACACCTCTATGGACAATAACCAATGGCGGGACCTAGACGTACACATTGGTTCCTACATATTCTACGAAGATCTATCGGTCGAACCTCTATGTCAAGGATTCAGTTAATCCCGTATAACGTTCCCGTTGTTCTTCGGTATGTTACTTGCCCGAGATTCGATCGTCGGTATCTCCATACTTAGTTCAATCTCGTTATCGGCAAGTCTCTTTACTCGTTCCGTAATACAAGATCCCGCAACTAACAATTAGTCACATTGCTTGCAAGGCTCATTGTGATGTTGTACTACCGAGTGGGCCCTGAGATACCTCTCCGTCACACGGAGTAACAAATCCCAGTCTCGATCCATGCCAACTCAACAGACACCATCTGAGATACCTGTAGAGCACCTTTATAGTCACCCAGTTACGTTGCAACGTTTGATAGACACAAGGCACTCCTACGATATCCGTGAGTTGCATGATCTCGTGGTCATAGGAACATATACTTGACATGCAGAAAACAGTAGCAATAAACTCACACGATCATATGCTACATTTGTAGTTTGGGTCTTGTCCATCACATCTTTCTCCTAATGATGTGATCCCGTTATCAAATGACATCTCATGTCCATGGCTAGGAAACCTTAACCATCCTTTGATCAACGAGCCAGTCCATTAGAGGCATACTAGGGACATGGTTTTGTCTATGTATCCACACATGCATTTAAGTCTCCGATCAATACAATTATAGCATGGATAATAAACGATTAACATGAACAAGGAAATATGATAATAACTAATTTATTATTGCCTCTAGGGCATATTTCCAACACGGGGCTCTATGGTCACTGGACATGTCCGGGTTGGCCGCGGACATTGTCTAGTAGGTGGCGTTTTTGGGTGCATCTGAGCCCCAGATTTCAGATCCGAGGGCCAGATTTGGCTAGGGAGGTGGGATTTCGGGATCTGGAGGGTTTGAGCTAGCAGGTGGAGTTTTCTTGGGGGGTGGTTGCACTTTGGCAAGGGGAAACCCTAGTGGAGTGAGAGACTCTCTCCACAAGATGGTTTATATATAGGGGATGACACTAGGGGTTGGTTGAGTCTTGTCTGTCCGATCGCGATCCGATGACCACGAACGAAGGGGGGCTAAGTGGGCTAGTGTCTGTGTAGATGGGATATGGGGAAGAGATAAATAATTGTGCCCCAGCAACGGAGTTTGCCAAACCGAAAACGTCCGACGAATAACCCGATGACGGTGCCGCTACGGGCAACCATTGGAATATCAAACGAACTCTGATTGCGACGAAATTTGGCAGGCGGTCTACCTACAATAAAACAAGAACACACGCCAAGTTTTGACCCAATTGGAGAATATTTTTCACGCGCTTTAAAAATAGTTTTATTTTAAATGATGCCGCGGGCGTGTGCGTGTGTGGTTGGACTCGAAACGGACAACACGAACTGAGAGAACCGACGACTATGAACGGATGCAAGTTTTCAAAAATGAGTGACGATGCTATGCAGATGATGCAATGATAAATGCGACAATAAAACGAATCACATGAAGAGAATGGAAACAAAAGGGAAATCTTCTGGAGCATCGGTCCCGGGCTGTTACAACTCTCCTCCACTACACGAGGATCTCGTCCCGAGATCTAAGAATGAGAAGGGGAAGAGAAAGATGTAAAACTTAGTTGCTTCTTCGACAAACGAGTGAAACCAATGAAACATGAAGGTTGGAAAGATATGAAGAACGACATGAGAAACAAGCAAGAATTCACAAGAAATTTCGGCAACACTTCGGTAGGATAGAGAAGCAAAACTTGATAAAAAGGAAAGAACTTGAACATAGAACATACACTCTGGTAAAATGAATAAGCAAGAAAGAACATGACCTTGATAAAAAAAGATGATGGATTGAAGAGAGCAACATCACAAGGCCTCCGTAACAAGAGAATAGAAACTGACTTGATGTAAGGAAAAGAACGGATAGAAAAATGACAACTTCCAGCATAAATGAATTTGAGAGCATAGGTTCAAGGGAGTTGATAAGGAATCAACAATGAAAAGAATAGCTTGTTATGGGCTTATGGAAAACATCTCAAAATTATGAGGTGACAACCTGCCACAACAGAAACAATTGATTGATTGAGAGCAACAAGATATGCAAAGCTTCTTTCACCAAGAGGTGGAGGAGACACTCGAATCATTTATGGCACCATGATAGCAACAAACCTTAGGAAATGCTTTAGGTGAAATCCAACCCAAGATAACTCTGAGAATACAAGATGGGTTTACTTATCTTATTCTTGACAATTTTCCTTGGAGACTCCTCATAATTAAAAATTTAATAACACCATCTCAAAAGACAATGGAGAAGGAATTGAACTTCGAAATCCAAGATAAAGAACACTTGAGCACCTCCAACAAGAATATTGAAGAATACTTTGAGAAAGAATTGAATCCTTAGCCAACCACCATGACAAAGCATCGGGATGAACGCCAGAATGAAAGGATGACAGAAAAGAATTGAGGGTTGCGAAAAGACAAGATTGCAGCCTTCAAATGATTTAGATGATGCTTCGTGACAAGATACTAGAGCAAAACTAGGAACTCCAGAAAAACAAGATGACCACTTGGGATAAGGAAATTAATATCATGAACAACTTCGAAAGAAGGATTGAAATCACTTGGATGAAACAAGAATAAGAATTATGATATGCCTATCCTTCATCAAGTTAAATTGATGACAAGCAACGGATTTCACACACCACTTATTCTTCTGGAAAAGATAGGAAAGATAGATATGGCACAAACTTGAAGAAGTCTTTCACAAGAACACCGGTAAGAATTAAAAACTAAAGAGGAAAATACAAATGAATAATTTAACATGAGAATGAAGAGAGAATGATCCACCTAATGGAAAAATTCACAAGGCACCGGAATAATTGAAATACGAACGAAGGAACAACAATTGAGAAGAATTTGATAACGAAAGCTAAAAGCTGAGAACGAGGATTCTTCTGAAATGATGGCCTTCGAAGGATCGAGAAATGAAAACAACTATGAATGCGACGGATAGATCTAGGAGAAATTACTCATGGCCGAAACAATTAGAGATCATAGCAACAACCTGAACCCATGGATCTTTGGAAGATTGAACAACGATTTAAGATAAACTCTCCTTCGGTCTTCAATACTGAGAATAATGACGAGAAGCAACACCATGAATTACTGACATACTCCGGAATAATGAATAAGGAAAGGTTGAGCCAATGACGAAAATGATTCGAAGCGATCTTGGAAGAGGAATATGACTGATGAAAATCATTCTTGCATCATATTTGAAAAGAACTTGAGGATATCTTCGGAAAGATTAGAAGAGTCAGGTAGGATCCTGGGAAAAAACCCGGTGGGTTATGGGCCCACTCAAAAGAATCCACCATTGAAACAATTTCTTAAAAAGAGAGATTGCGCTGGTACAAATTAAGAACTTGATGATATGAGACCCTTGAAATAATTTGAAAGGATTATGAATGGAAATGAAATTCTTCTGAGATATCTTCAGCACTCGGGACAGAATAGAGATAAGAATAAGCAAGAGAGGCTTGATAAAGAATTCCAACCTGCGAGAGCAAATAGAGAATGAAAATGATATGATGAACACCAAGAACTTGAATTGAATCCACTTGAGAAGAATAACAATGAGAACAAGGGATATGAGGATAGATCTTAAAATTGAAACTCTTGAGAAACTCCACAAGGAATCACTGGATACAAATGAAGAAATGATAGCGGAAGCATTGATGAAGAGAAAGTCACTTGGAAGCGAATTTAATTATTGAAGAAAAAGGGTGGGAGGGTGGGGAAAACAAATAAAAGTTGGGACGGATAAGATGAACTTCGAGGAGAAACATGAGGATTGATCTTGCAAATATTGGGGATGATTGAATATCTTGAAGAGGAGCGCGCCAGTTGAAAAGAATTTCATGACAACTCCAGTTGAACAAAAGGATTAGCATTCCCGTAAAATATGAGAATACTACTTAGAAAAGATACGAAATCACCACTTGACATCGAAGCAACTCCAATTACCATATTCAAAAACAAAACAAAGGATGAGGCTTATGAAACAAGCCAGAACAAATACATAACAGAGATTTCGCTCAATATTTTTGTGGTAAGGTTCGCACGGGCTCGATCGTACATTGGATTGTCATATTGAGATGATGCTCGAATATGCTCCCTAGGCGTAGCGAACTACAAGGCTTGACGAAGCATAAATCGAGACTGTCCTCTGTAAGAAAACCGTGAACAAACGAATCCACTAGATCTCGAACCCCAACCTCACATCATGATCTGTTTGAAGATAACCAAGGTAACTACTTGAATTCCCACCTAAGAACTTCCGAAGACTTTCTGGTTATTCAATCCAGTGTTGGGGATACAAGGAGGAAATATCTCACACAACTAACAAACCTACACCCCAACTGTATCCATCCTTTAACACATAACAAGAGGCTTCCGGAAATCCATCTAACCCAGATCCTCGAAAGCACAACGATACTAACCATGATGGTACCCCGGACGCCTCCCCAATACTGGGTGACTCCAACCTTATCTCACCACGACAAGTATTGAAGCAATTCTGAACACCCTCCGTCCTGAGATACTAAGCTAGCTGAATGATAACGATGTGCCAATAATTCCCTAGAGCTCAACTCCTCGGAACAAATCAAGTCAAACAGGAGGCACCAAGACAGAACTCCATCACATCGGTGTCATATAGTTTCCAAAATACCCGCATGATCCAAATTTTTTTTTGAGCGAGAAGAGGAGTAGAATGAAAATTCCTAAGTCGTAATTCCTCACCAGAGCATAGAAGAGGAGTAAAAAGAATCCTACTCTCCGATATAACTAGACTCGAAATAGTTTTTCACTAGACTCGACTCAACCAAGTTCGATCAATCAAGGGGGCTCCTAGGTCGGTACAGGCTCAGATACAACCTTGTCACGCCCAAGATGCGGTCCTACCCTTATTTTAGCACGAGGGCCTCGACAAGGATAGAAGCACATCTCGTCGTGTTGCAAGAATAGATATCATTACCAGTACATGTACACAAGAGATGAGTATATGGAATTGGCTTACACTTGCCACAAGCTACATCAATGTCACATCGATACAAAAACATATTCAAACATCATACAGAAGAGCAGGGTCCGACTACACATGAAATCAAACGATAAAATGACATCCACCCTTGCTATCCCAGGCTGCTGCCTGGAACCCATCCTAGATTGATGATGATGAAGAAGAAGAACTCGAAATCAAATAAGCATCGCACTCACATTAAATCATTGCATTACCTGTACCTGCAACTGTTGTTGTAGTAATCTGTGAGCCATAGAGACTTAGCAATCTCATTTCCAAGGGTATCAATACTAGCAAAGCTTAATGGGTGAGGTATGGTTAAGTGGTGAGGCTGCACCAAGCGACTAAGCATTTATTTGAGTGGCTAACTGACGAATACAGGAAGTAAGTATGGTGGTCTACACATAACGGACGCGAACTAGTAATGATCACTAAGTGATCCTGAACACCTACTTACGTCAATCATAACCCCACCATGTTCACTTTCGGATAAGGATTCACGAGAAGGGATAGTCGCAATTACGCACACAGTTGGTGTATTTTATTTGAGTTTACTTCAAGTTTACTATGACCGGGTGTTAAACAAAATATCCAAGTTTGCCACATAACCGCGGGCATGGCTTTTCGATAGATTTAACCCTGCATGGGTGCTCCAACTCATCCATCACAAATTAACCACACACCATGGGAATAACCTCGACCACGGATCTCGTGATCATCCTAGGCAATTCCAAAGGAAATTCGACACCTCGAGATAGCCCGAAGAAGATCAGAGTTCCTCACACAAGATGTTCAAGAAAGGTAAAACAAATCCAACAGGGCCGCCCGAAGGGTCGACGAACGCGATAAGAGACGCATATCTCGTTCTCAGGACACGACCGGATTGGCTAAGTTTCCGACTGGCACACCCGTTGGTGGCCCCGGCTACTGCAGTTTTGGACCAACACTCATGAGGAGCACTGGCCCGGGTTGTTGATTAATTATCCACGGGGTCCGGAAAGTCCCTATGCAAGTTTTTTTAGGTTGGAGAATGGTAAAACCAAAGTTGGGCCTTGCCAGAAGAGTTTTATCCCAAAATGAAAATCAATGGGGTTCCCATAACAACCCCGAGCATGTTAGGAGTGCTCTATTATGGAACATAACACCGGTTCACAAGTAGCTAGGGCGGCAAGAGTGGAACAAAATACCGAGCAAAAGGCCAAGACTTCCACCCTTTACCAAGTGTAGAAGTGCATTAAATTGAATAGAAATAATATTGTGATAACAAAAGAATGTCCATGTTGACACATGGAAGCAATTGCACCTGCAGCTACAAACACTATAAGATGGGCTGAGCAAGCAGTAACATAGCCAAACAAAGATTTTCTAGGATCCGGAGGGGTTAGAGGCTTTCATGGCAATGTTGGGAGGCTTGTCAAACAAGTGGTAGGTAGCGAGACATAGCGATAGAAAACGAGACATTTAGCATGGCAATGATAGTAATGGTATCCAGGGAAATGTGTCATATTGCCTGAGATCCCGCTCGGAAGAAGAACGAGTCCATGAAGAAGACATGCCAACGTAGTCGAACGAATCCTCACACTCCGAACGCTTTTGGAACTCTATCGAGAAGAAGCAAACCGGAAACAACAATCAACACATGGCACACCACAACATATGCATGATGATGCACAACAAATATGATGCATGTCCGGTTTAAATATGCAAGGCATGGCAATTCACCCCAAACAACTACTACACATTAAAGTGAAGCTCAATGTGCAATGAGTTGCATATTGACGAAAGTCCACATACTAATTATTTAGTTCACTCTCATTTAGGTACACATCAATGTTAAATGTTTTTATACATGGCAAGAGGTGAAGCATGAACAACTATATCATCTAGGCAATTTAAATGGGGCCGGAAGCAACATATAGCATTTCCGAAACATCCCCATAAGAATAATATGAATTTGGTCCAGATCTGTACTAACCATATTTTTGAGTTGTTAAACAGCAAAATAAATGTCACCATGAGATTCTATACATTTTTCTAGTCAACTTACATATGTGGAACATTATTAACGGAGCTACGGTTCAAAAGTTATTAAGTAATTCATATCGACATGGCGATTATGCAAATCAATGCAAACATCAAGGTTAAGTATTTTTACCATGTGTGAAAGTTGGATATTATGAATCTACATGGAATTCTAGTCAAGTTTCCTATATATATTATTTTTATCCGATGCACGGTTGAAAAGTTATTAATAATTTGAAAACAGGGGTTTTCTATAAAACTGTAAATCTTGGATAATTAGCTAAATTCGCCAGACAGAAAAAAATGAATCGGACCGAATCTGAAACTGGGCTAACAGTTTAACAAGGGCGCTAGATACCTAAACAATGCACGGGCGGGGGTTAGGCTGGATCACCATGGGCCCATGGGCCGGTCGGTGGGGCTGCTGCAGCGAGGTGAGGCTGGGCCGGCGAGGCCCACGTGCGCTGGCGGTGGCCCACCTGGGCGACAGGGGTGAGCACCCTCGCCCTGCTCAATCCCCAGCGGGAAGGGCGAGCGGCGACGGTGCTAGCCCTCCGGCGAGGCGGTGGCACCCGGGAGGCAAGATCCGGTAGGGCCCGACCGGATCCGGGAGGATCTAGGCCTGGGGAGCCTATGCCCGGTCGGTGACGAGGCCATAAGGCCGGCGGCGAGCCGGACCATGGTGTGGACGGGGGAGGCCAGGTCCGGCGGCGGCTGGCGCAGGGCGGCTGTGGCAGCAGTCGGCTGCTGGTGGCGGCCACCGGTGGCACGGGGAGGCTCGCGAGGCTCTGACGACGAAGCTCGAGGGGGGGGGGGGTCATCCATGGCGGCTGCGGGCTGCGGTGGAGCTCTGGGCTTTGTGGTCGCCGGACATGTCCGGGTTGGCCGCGGACATTGTCCGGTAGGTGGCGTTTCTGGGCAAATCTGAGCCCTAGATTTCAGATCTGAGGGTTAGATTTGGCTGGGGAGGTGGGATTTCGTGATCTGGAGGGTTTGGGCTAGCAGGTATTTCCTGAGGGGGGGGGTGGCTGCAATTTGGAAAGGGGGAACCCTAGTGGAGTGAGAGGCTCTCTCCACAAGATGGTTTATATATAGGGGATGGAACTAGGGGTTGATTGAGTCTCGTCCTTCTGAACGCGATTCGATGACCATGAACGGAGGGGAGGGGGGCTAAGTGGGCTAGTGGCTGTGTAGATGGGCTATGGGGAAGAGAGAAAGAATTGTGGCCTGGCAACGGAGTTTGCAAAACCGAAAACGTCCGACGAATAACCCGATGACGGTGCCGCTACGGGCAACCGTTGGAATATCAAACGGACTCTGATTGCGACAAAATTTGGCAGGCGGCCTACCTACAATAAAACAAGACCGCACACCAAGTTTCGACTCAACCAGAGTATATTTTTCGCGTGTTTTAAAAATGGTTTTATTTTAAACGATGTTGCGGGCGCGTGCGTGTGTGGTTGGACTCGAAACAGATAACGACACGAACCGAGAGAACCGGCGACTATGAACGGATGCTAGTTTTGGAAAACAAGTGATGATGCTATGCAGATGATGCAATGATTAATGCAACAATAAAACGAATCACATGACGAGAATGGAAACAAAAGGGGAATCTTCTGGAGCGTCGGTCCTGGGCTGTTACAGCTATTTTTTTATCTTGCTGATGCGCCTTGTTGCCAGGATGACTCGGTGTCCAGTCAAGCTGGCGAAACTGAGGTAACTCATATATCCTACAATTTTGAAACATCTGTTCCTAGAAAACCTAAATGAACCATTTGGAAGGGTAAACTGACTCATCCAAATGTTTACTTGGCTTCCGATTTCCTTTTGAAGAGAACAAAATTTGCTAGCTCGTCCAAACGTAAACTCCGAGTTGATTCATACGATTTAGAACATGGCTTGTCTGACGAGCCTCTGATTCATAAATCACGCTTCAAGGTGCCTCATCGTCCAAACAAATCTCATCCTAAAGCCAACTTATTTAAACAACCTCTTAGTCCTTAGAACTCACTTTACGAGGCTGCCCCTTCATCTTCGGATGATTCGACGACCATGCAACTTCCTGCTTTTACTATCAACCATGGGTAAGTCTCTGAACTTACATTTGTCTACTTATTTTAATCTCGAAGCTTGATCTATGCTTTCCTTAGTATAATATTTAATCTTTGCTATCGTAGGGCAAAGGCCACCTTGTCAAACAATGTTGGCGGGTCATCTTCTGGTACCATAAACTGCAACATGCAGCCTTTTCACCAACGAGAACTGACCTTCTTCTAGAGAAAGGTCTAGATAAGACTACTAAAGTAGTAGATGGCATTGAAATGCCTAGACCGGATGAGCCAATTTTCATGGACATACAAACCGAGGCTCAGGGTGCATCAAATGTGCTGTCTATCAGACCACCTAGCCCGATTTTCTGTCCTCGTCTAGTGGCTCATTTGGATGATCCCAAGAGTTCAATTGGGACAGACAATCCAAATGTTATGATTGTGAAGGAAAATTATCAAGTTCCAGTCACGTCCACCTCCTTGGCTAACATCATGGCTAAGGAAGAAAAAGTTGATGTAAACAAAGGGAAAACAACTATGGAGCTTCCTGAATTGTCAACGCTTGGTTTTGAAGACTTACACCAGCAGTTCTTAACTCGGCTGTCTGAGAGCCATGCACTTGAAGTGAGTATGATAAATGCCATGAAGGAGAAATATGAGGTATACTTCCTTGTTTTGCCTCTACCTATGTACTGTCATTAGCATCCAAGAGCTAATTTACTATGATAAACTGGGTCACAAAACACTCTGATCTATAACTGTAGACCCCAAGGGCCGGCTCATCTCCATGAGATGAGTCGGGTCTTGTAATATTTTGAAGAATTCAACATGTATCCTCCAAGGGCCGGCTGATCTCCATGAGTTGAGTCAATTGTTGAAGTAATACTTTGAAGGATTCGACCTGTAGCCCCCAAGGGCCGGCTCATCTCCATGAGACGAGTCGGGTCTTTGTAAGTAATACTATCAAGAATTCGACCTATAGCCCCCAAGGGTGGGCTCATCTTCATGAGATGAGTCGGGTCTTTGTAATTAATATTTTGAATAATTGGATATGTAGCCCCCAAGGGCCGGCTCATCTCCATGAGATGAGTCGGGTCTTTGTAAGTAATACTTTGAAGAATTCGACCTGTAGCCCCCAAGGGCTGGCTCATCTTCATGAGATGAGTCGGGTCTTTGTAAGTAATTTTTTGAAGAATTCGGCATGTAGCCCCCAAGGGCCAGCTCATCTTCGTGAGATGAGTCGGGTCTTTGCCATATCGGGCTTGATAAAATTGATATGTATTAGCCCCCAAGTATCAAGGATACTGCTTGTAGTTTGCTCGGGACTTGATAATAGTCTGGAAGATGACTTAAAGATGTTAGTAGGGATGCCTTGCTCATATTTTATTCTCACATCTTCCAAGAATATGTTGAGGACGCTGAATTGGTTGCTGTGAAGCTACAACAATGTCTCAAGAAAGAGATGAAGCTAAAAACTGATGCTCAACTCATGGCGGCTCATTTTGAAGAGTCTGCGCGCCAGGCCAATGATCATTCGGAACAAGCCATAAAGGTGTTTGAAGATGAAAAATCCGCTCTTGCGAAACATGCGGACAAAGCAAAAAAGAAGTTTGAGCCGTTGTAGGAAAATTATGCCACTCTCGTGAAGCAGATTAATGAACCGCTGACGACAATCTTTGGTATGTGTTTTTCTTCCTTCTATATCGGCTTGTGATTGAATGATAGCTTATCAGCCTCTGCTTGTTTTCTAGGATGAACAAACCATAACCTTGTATGACCCCTATCTGAAGTTGAAGGCCATTTTCTCCCACATAGAAAAACTTTTCATCGGATGTGTATACTCCATCATGGCCGTGAAAAATCGGAAGCATCCTCCAATAAATTTCAAGGATATATTGAAACAGCTTTCCAATGTTCCCCAATGGGTGACTCGAGACCCGGAAATTAGCTGCTCGAGGAGGTGCTAACATGGATCTAGCTCGAGCAAAAGCCTACCTTCCCGAATTGGATGTGGAGCTACTACAAGGCGGCTTTCCTGAGTTTAAACTTGATGGCTCCACATTCACTCAAGCAGACTATGTGAAGTGCATCACAAATACGTGTCATTTGGCGACTTTAATAGCTGACGAGATTGATTTGATGAAATATCAGGCTGCATATACCAGTGATAATGAACGTAAGAACCCGCCCAAAGATGACCCGGCAGAATTAATTCCTCCAAGATACAAAGGATCTGCTGCCTCTGAAGCTGGTTCATCGTCTTCTACTGAGAAGACTTCAAATTTCTAGTCGTTGAACTCAATTCGATGGCAACACAAGGATCAAAAGTTTGACGAGGATAAAGACCCGGCGGGTGTTGACCCAAAAGAGGATGATAAGAGGGTATGAAGGATAAACGAGTCGCCATACCGAGTCAGCCCCCATGTAACTCAGATTTTCATGGGGGCTGACTCGGTATTCTATTATACTCAGACTGAAGGTAATGCCGTGCCTGGAACTTCCAGCATAATAGAAACCATATAAATTGTATTAGTAGGCCGGCTCAATGAGACTCGGCAAAAAAGAGACAGGCTTTCGAGGTTCAAGTCTTGCTTCAATGAAGCGGGTATGATAACCCATGGTTTATCCTAGATTTCCGTATGTCGGCTCTCTCATGACACAATCGATGCTTTAACCTTGAAAACTTTAGGGTCCTCAAGAGGATTGACTTGCAAGAGTTCATGGGGTCATCTGATGGGAGTCGCATCAAGCATACAGGCATGTTTAACCACTTATTATGGCATCTTTGCTAGGTCAAAAGGGTGAGAAAGCTAAACTCATTGAGTTTGAAGCCCCCAGGTCACCTATGTTCCATACAATAAAGACTCATACTCATACTTTGGGTGAAATGATAGAGGCCCCAAGTTTAGGGGGTACCGACTTTATTATATTTGAACATAAAGAAATTTACAGAATGTGTAAAAAGGAAAATTACATAAAGAGAGCCAGTGGCCCTTCTAAGTATAATAAGGTCACAGCTGGGCGATATTCCAGGGGCGGCTTGCCTCCTCCTTAGAAGTGTATTTTCCCTCTCATAAGTCCACCAGGTAATATGACCTGTTGTTAAGATTCTTGCTAACAACGAAAGGACCCTCCCAAGGTGGTGAAAGCTTATGCATTCCTTTCTGATCTTGAATCAGGCGTAGCACTAAGTTGCCTTCCTTAAAAGTTCGGCTTCAGACTCTATGACTATGATAGCGACATTGGTCCTATTGATAAATTGCGTATCTAGATGCTGCCAAATCACATTCTTCTTCCAAGGCATCAAAGGAGTCTTGTCGCACTAGTTCATTGTCCACCTCAACATAAGCAGTAACTCGAGGTGAGTCATGACGAATATCGTGTAATGCCCAAGATGCGCGCCTATCCTTATTTAGGCACGGGGATCTCGACAAGGATAGAGGCGCATGTCATCATTTTGCAAGTGCAGTAATCATTGCATACATGTATGAAGAGATGAGTATATGAGTTGGCTTACACTCGCCACAAGCTAAATTACAAGTTCACAAAATTATTCAAGCATCATACAGAAGACAGGGTCTGTTTACGGACGAAATCAAATGAAGAAAAGAAGCAATGTAAAGCTGCCTTGCTATCCCAAAGATCATGACCATGGCCTCTCTACTCATCGGGGTACGTGACATACATCCAGCCACGTTCTTCATCATACTCCCACTGGAGCTAAGTCACATCTTCTGACACATACTCATCAACACCTACACCTGTATTGTTGTAATCTGTGAGCCACAGGGAATCAACAATCATGTAACCCGGGTACCAAAACTATGTAAGCTTATTATCATTGTTTTCTCACAACAGATGCCATGGGGTGGCTTATCGTAGGTGGTTGGGGCCGGAGGATGCCGATGGGCTCCGGGTGCGAGATTGGGCACAAGCGGTGATGACACACGATGTACCCAGGTTTAGGGCCCTTCGGGGGAGGTAATACCCCTAGTCCTGCTTGGTTTTGTTGGATGGATAGGTATAAATACAATGCTGCTCCTGGAGCTGTGTCTAGAGGAGGAAGAAGGGGCAGCCGGCTCCTTTTCCTCCACTGCGAGAAGGGGATGATCGTTCATGCGTGGATGTGTCTACGTGTGTCCGTCCCCCTATTGCATGGGGGGCTCGAGGGGTTTTATAGGCCAACCCCCCAGCTCTTACAATACATTATAAGTACAAGGGTGGGGGGACCCGACTAGCAGTCTCTCTGGCTGGCCAGAGGGTCCCGCCGCTCGCGCAGTCTCGTCGTTGGCGGGGCCCGCCGGCCGAGCGGTCCCATCTCCCGTGGGGGCCCGCCAGCCGGCTCCGCGATTGGCCCTCGCCCACCTGCCGAGGCATGGGACGCCCGGGGGCATCGTCTAGCGAGAGCCGGCTGAAGTCTCCGGTACGACCAGCGACACTGTAGCCACGCCAGGGTAGGTAATCGAGTGGCGAGGGCGTGCCAGCACTGTTCCCCCGACCGGTCCCGCTCACCAAGGTCAGCGGCCAAGACGGTTGGATTGTAGCCACGCACCGCAGTGCGTCAGCGGCCACTGTAGACACATGGCCGCCCGTCGTGCCGGTCACATCGCATCGCCGTACCTGTGCGCAGAGGGATGGGACGGGGCATGTCCGTCCCAAAGTTAGAGGAAGAGCCGGCCCGTGGGTAGCCGGCCATGCCCAGCCGGCCGATGGTCCAGCCGGCTCTTCGACCAACTGTTCGGAGCGCCAACAGGCACTGGCTCGTGCCGATCATCCTCCAGCCGGCCACGGCCAACCGACCACATAGTTTTTTCTTCAAAGTGAAAGGGGGAAGACCCCATTGCTTTGGCCTACCTAGGGGTAATAACCCCGTCAGTAGTCCCCGAAGCCAGCAGGGGCCTGCCTCTGGCGGACGGTGGGGAGTCGGTGCCTTCCCCTCAGCGATACCCGCCTCCGGCTGGAAGGCGAAGGGGCAGCCGGGTCGGTCATTGGACCCGACGCCTCGGGTACCGGCGCACCGCCCCGGGACCCGCGGCGGCACGCGGCACACCACGCGGCGAGTAATGATGTGGTGGGTCCCGTGCACGCAGGGAGATGGGACGTCGTCTTGGCCTAGCCCGCTAGGACCCAGGCATAGCCCAGTAGGCCTCGGGGCGCAGGGCAGGATCCTTTGCACCCCGAAGCGGCCGTTACGGCCCGAGGCCACCCCCGCGCGCGGAGTTTCCGGGGTGAGTGGGCACAATCAATCCCACGTCCCCCGGTCGTGGCCTCCCCTATAAAAGGAGAGGAAGGACAGGAGGCTGAGGTATCCGCACCCCACTTGCCCCCTTGCTGCCCTTCTTTGTCCCCTCTCTTCCTTCCTCGCATGCCGCCGCACCCGAGCACGCACCCGCGCCCGCACGCTGCACCATCGCCGCGATGGCCGATGGACGTGGTGGCAGCTGAGCTGACTCTTTCATGGTCGAGGCGGACATCGCCGAGCGGCACCCCGTGCGCATGTTGCCGCCGGAGGAGCGGGTGGCCGCACGCTCGCTGGGCGACAAGATAGCGCCGGCGCCACAGCTAGGGGAACACGTCGTGTTCCTCTGGCACTTCTCCCGGGGCTTCGGGTTCCCGGTTAGTATCTTCCTCCGTCTTCTCCTCGATACCTTTGACCTCCAGCCCACAACCTTGGCCCGAACTTGATTCTATACCTCTCCGCCTTCATGACATTGTGCAAGGGGTACCTTGGTATCCTTCCTTTCATTGACCTCTTCAACGCTCTCTTCTACCTCAAATCTCTGAAAATCGATGCTTGTGGAGGCACGGTGGTGTGCTGCCACGGCATCGCTCGCTTTCCTCCTCTTTCCCTCATCGACTCCGTCAAGGGGTGGCACCGGACATTCTTCTACATGAATAACCTCGATCCGAGGACGAATTACATCCGGCTGCCGCCGTTTGAGGACAGGCGGTCCTCCCAGTAGAACTGGCTGGGGTCTGCCCCGCGCGGCATGGCCTTGGATGAGCTTGGCCGGCTCACGCAGCTAAAGAGCTCCGAGGGTCTGGTCGCCGCTGACCTGGTGGCGGCATTTATCTCGCGCCGGATGTCTCCCCTCCAAATGAGGCCACACTAGATTTGTGACATGTCTGGCCGGCACGACCCCTGCAGGCTGTCCACCATCGAGCTGACGCCAGCTCAGGTGACGAAGCGAGTGAACTCTCTCACGGCAGTTAAAGTGAAGTCCCCTGGTTGTCCTTCGGCATGGATCCGTACGACCGCATCAATCGACCTCCCCTGGTATGTTTTTTGTCGAGATGGTTCTTTTCCGCTTGATATTCCCCAGCCGGCAGCCGGCTGGAGAACTTACTTTGATGTGCTGACTGCAGCTGCTGGTGCGACAGAACACGCTGGATGGGCCGCATCCGTAGATCTTCGAGGTGGAGCGTGAAGGCTCCGACTCCGAAGACTACCAGACGGGAGGCCCCCAGAGGAAGGGGTGGACTCCTCCGGAGGAGCCGACGAGCCGGCCGACCCGTGAATCGACGCTCCCAGTGGAGTCGGAGGATCCGGCACGGCCGGGGAGCCCAGCGGAGCGGGTGAGTTCCCTCTTGCCCCCTCGATCAAGGACTGGACGGATGACGACGATGATGATGATGCCTTGATGATTCTGAACGAGCCTCCCCTTCAGCGCGTCAGGGCCGGAGGAGCGAGGAGTGGCTGGCTCAAGCCCCAGCAGCCGGAGCGGCCGGCCGGGGTAAGAGGCCGGCTCAGGGAGGGCCGGCGGCCCCGCCGTCCGACCCGAAGCGGGTGAAGGTGGCCGCCCTTGCCCCTTGTCATCGGGTAAGTTTTTTATTTCGCGTAAGTTTTTTGCTTTCGCCTCGCGAGCCGGTTAATGACCGGTCCTTGGGCATTGCAGCGACCCCATCGAGATCCATGAGGAGGAGCCGGCGGGGGAGCCGACGGATGCCGCCAGCCGGCTGGTCCGTGAGCACGCGGCCACCTAGCGGGAGGAGAAGAGGAGGCTCGCGGAGCTGCAAGCCTCCAAGTCTGGGACGCGGGGAGGGGCCGGGCACTCCGGTACCTCAAGCAACGGGAGGTGGAGGGGGTTGACGGATCCTCCATGGGCATCGGACTCAGCAGCAGAGTCAACCCGCATGTCGAGGCCTCCGTCAAGCGAGACGCAAAGGGTGGCCATGGACCCGCCAGCGCCTCCGCCCGCGCAAGAGACGGCCCAGGCTAGGGAGGCAACGACGGAGCCGGCTCCCGAGGCGACCCGGCCTGAGGTGCCGGAGGTGACCCCGCCTGCGGCCGAGCCGGCCCGGGTCGAGGTACCGGAGGTCCCGGCAGCCCCGGAGGCGGCGGCCATGGAGGTGGATGGCCCTTCCGGCGCGATCGACGGACCGGAGCGGCAATAAGAGGAGGCGGCGATGGCGCTAGGCAGTGGGTCAGCGGGGGCGACTCCCGACCCATTGCCGTCATCAACCCGCCCCCGATGGCTGGAACCACGGCGAGCCCGGGCGGCAGCAGTGGCCGGGCCCAGCGGGCCCTAGTCGATGCAGGAGTTGGTCCGCGACTGGGAGGTGCTGGCGAGCGCGCCGGCCCTGTCAGCCCCTTTGGCAGGCGGCCCGGTCCCCTCCTTTGCGGACCTAGGGAGTGTCTTGGACTAGTGCCGGCAGGAGCTGGCCCGGTTCGCTGAGGCGGCAGACGCCGCCCTTCAACGTGCGGAGGTAAGCCGTCTACTTTGCCTTAGAATTTTCAGTGGGGGCGCATGAGCACACTCACTGGGTGTAGCCCCCGAGATGCCGGCTGGCTGATCGGTTGATGGGCAGCCGAGACGGATCTCTTTTGAGCATGTCTTGACCTTTGCCTTTTTTGCGATAGGAGGGAACCTCCCTGCTGTAGAAGCTATTCGCGGAAGCGGTCGCCATCCACGACCGCGGCAAATATGGCTTCTACCACCTGGAGGAGGAGCTGGCACGCGTGCAAGGTAGGTTTCACTTCGTAGGAGGGGCACATAGCCCCCGGGAGTCGGCTGACGTTGGTTGTGTCTTGCAGGTGAGCTAGCCACCCTTCGGGGGGAGAAGACCGGGCTTGTCGCCGAGCGGGATCGGCTGGCGCGGGACGTCCAGCCGGCCGTGCAGGAGACGGACCGGCTGGCCACGCTACTGGTGGATGGGGAGGCGGCCCGGGACCGACTCAAGGCCGAGGCGGTAAAGGAGGTGGCAGCCGGAGAGGCGGCCGTCAAGGAGGCGGCTGATGCCGCCCTGAGGACCGCCGCCCTTCAAGTTGAGGTGACCTGCCTCGAGAGGACGCTCGAGGAGGTCCAGGGTTCCCTCGCCACCTCGAAGGCGGCCCTGGTGTCGGATCGCAAGGCGGCGCTCCACTTCGCCCTTGGGGTGGACGACGCGATCGAAGGTAGGTGCCAGTCTTTCTCTTCCCCAGCCGGTTGCTCTTTTCCTTGCCGTTTCTCGTGTTTCAACTTGCCTTTCTTTTCCTTCTCTTCTTCTTCCTTCCAGGGCGCTTCCCGGAAACTCATCACCGCGCTGGGCGCACTGTTGAGGAGCACCAGGAATACCTTCGGGAGTGCAGTCGCTCCATCGAGGAGCATGCCACGTGGGACATGGACGAGATTGGGCTCGCCGTCGAGATGTGGGTGACCCATCTCGAGCGAAGCATGGAGCGGCTCAAGACCTCTGGCAAGGAGGTCATCGCCGCGTTGTGGCTGGGCCGCAGGGGAGCTCCAACGCACCACGTGGCTCAGTGGCTGGAGCACGCCGTCCCCCGCCTCGAAGCCTGGAAGGCGTCGGCTGCTCGAGCTAGAGTGCATATGGCGCTCCGGTTCGTCACGTCATGGTACCGCGGCATGGACTTGGGCCGGCTGGCGACCATGCGGGATGTGCCGGCTATGGAGCGGGAGGCCCTCGAGCTGGCCCTTGTCTAGCGGGTCAATGAACTCGCATCGTACGTTGATGCAGACGAGTTCCTGCTGCCCCTTGGCGACGATGGCGAGATGCTTCCCGAGGACTCCTTCGGCATCCCCCAAGGCCCGGCGGATGAAGAAGTCGCCGACGAGAGCACCGGCTCGAGCGGCGAGATGACCGAGAGCGAGGAGCCTGTCTCGAAGGCCAAGGAGGCCGATCCGAAGGCCGCGACCACCTCCGAGGCAAGGACCGAGCCGCCCCGCGACGCACCGGCTGGGGGCACGCCGGATGGCGACGCGCCGGTGGCCTGAGCCCCCAGGCGTCTTTTTATCTTTCTCTTTTTTCTCCCTGCATGTAAAACTTGAATCCACCCACTTGGGTTTTTGTGTAATGAACTGAATGCTGACCGTGGGCCGCTTTTGCCTTAATATTTATGCCATGAATAGTTTGCCGTGTTTGCCTTGTGACTCATTCCGCCTCGTACTTATCCTTTTATGCCCGCCTCGATTCTTTTTGTTTCTACTCCTTCCCCCTTTAGTTTTGGCCCCGCTAGCTCGACAACCGGGAACCGGTTTGTAGCTGGGTCGGGGCGTCCGCCTCAAGGGAGCCGGTTGAAAACTTAGGAATCGCAAGGGTTTTTCGGGATAAGTAGAGTGGTAGAGACGCGGCGATGGTCTGGTTGGGCCTAGAAGGGGTCTCCTTTTGTTTTGTCCTTTCGTGTGAGCCAAACCTTGCCGCCCTGAGGCCCCGTCAGCCGGACAGCCGGGAACCAGTTCTGTAGCTGTTAAGGGTGGGGAAGTTTGGCCGGCTCACATTACTTAGCCAATTTCTGGAGAGGTGTTCTAGGTCCAGCCGGCTAGTCCCCGGGCCCGGGAGCCGGGTTAGGGAGCCGGTGACTGAGTTATCCTTTTGAGGGAAACAAAACGGGGCACGCCCAAGAGCCGGCTTGGGGAGCCTATTGCATTCATAAGCCCAAAAGGGTGGGGATACATACATACACTAGTTTCTTCAGCAGTAAAACGGGCGCAGAAGGGACGCGTTCCATGGGCGTTCTGTCTCCTCTCCGGAGGCATCTCTTTTGCGCTTCTATGGCTTCTGGACATCTATTAGATAGTATGCGTTGTTGTGTAGTACCTTGCTGATGATGAATGGGCCCTCCCATGGGGAGGACAGCTTGTGTTGTTCGGCTGTTCGTTAGATCCGCCTGAGGACCAGGCCCCCCTTGTGGAACGAGAGCGGCCGGATCCGCTTGCTGTGGTAGTGCCGAAGCTTCTGCTGGTAGATCGCCATCCAGCTCAAGGCCAGTTCGCGAGCTTCCTCGAGTAGATCGATGCCGTCTTCTCTTCCCTCCTTTGTGTCCTTCTCCGTGTATAGGGCGACTCGAGGCAAATCAAACTTGATGTCGGTGGGGATGATTGCCTCAGATCCATACACAAGGAAGAAAGGAGTATAGCCGGTGGAATGGTTCGGGGTGCTCTTGAGACTCCAAAGGACGGTCGACAGCTCGTCGATCCAGCAGCCGGCTGACCTTACCAGTGGCATCATGAGCCGAGGCTTGATGGCAGTCAGGATGAGGCCGTTCACCCTCTCGACCTGGCCGTTTGATTGCGGATGAGCGACAGAGGCCAGGTCGAGCCAGATCCCTTGCTTGGAGCAGAAGCGCGCGAGTGCGCCCTTGGCGAAGTTCGTGCCGTTGTCGGTGATGATGTTGTGGGGAACGCCATAGCGCACCGTGATGTCGTTGATGAACTGGACGGCCGTGGGGCCGTCCAGCTTCTTGATTGGTCGCGCCTCGATCCACTTAGTGAATTTGTCGATGGCCACCAGCAAATGCGTCATGCCACCTCGAGCGGTCTTGAATGGGCCCACCATGTCCAGCCCCCAAACAGCGAAAGGCCACGAGAGGGGGATGGTTTGGAGGGCTGTTGCTGATAGGTGGCTTTGCGTGATAAAGCGTTGGCAGCCCTCGCACTCGTCGACCAACTTCTTGGCCGCCTCGAGAGCCGTTGGCCAGAAGAAGCCATGGCGGAAAGCCTTGGCCACCAGGGTCCAGGAGGCGGCATGATGCCCGCACTCGCCCTGGTTAATGTGAAGGAGGATCTTCAGACCCTTTTCTAGCTCGACGCATCACTGGAAGACGCTTATGGTTGCGGTGGATGAGCTTGTTGTTGATGATGCTGTAGGCCGTGGCCCGGCGCTGGATTTGCCTTGCCAGAGCCTCCTCCGAAGGCATCTCGCGTCGTAGAAAAAAACGCTAGGATGGGTTGGGCCCGAGAGGGGGCCGAGATGGCCGCCGGCTCGGGAGCCTCCGGGACTGGTTGATCAGTCCCCGGGACCGGCTTGCCAGCCCCTAGGACTAGCTCGGGAGCCCCCGAGGCTGGTTGGTCAGCCCCCAGGTCTGGCTCGCTGGCCCCCGGGGCCGGATGGTCGATGATCATCATGACGGACGTGCCGCCGGGGCTGGCTGTCTCGAACGCCGCCGGCTCGATCGGAGCCGACTAGGCGGCCGACGGTTTGGGAGCCGGTGGTGAAGTTGTCGGAGAGGTGGCCGGGGACGCCTGCCGGCACGAAGATTGACTGACGGGGGGACGACCCCGGGGTAGCCTCAAGCGCCCCTTTTTCCCCTGTCTCCTAACGCGACTAAAGGGCGGGCCGCCTCCCCCTGCAGGCCGGCTATGCCCTGTATGAGGTGGTCCGCCGGCTGCGCCCAGCCGGCTGGGCATTGGATACTGTCTGCAGGGCATGCGTGGCAACAGTGGCCCCCATCCTGTCGAGGGTCAGCGCCGATATGGCTACAACGAAGGCGTTAGGGCCTCTGACCCTGGCGGATGGCGACCAGGCTTCCAACAGTGCCGACACGCCTTCAACCACTCCGTTACCTGCCCCGGCGTGGCTACAGGGTGGCCGGCCATACCGCTGACCCCGGCCGGCCGCCGCAAGACGACGCCGCCAGGCGCGGCCCGTGCCGCGATATGACCGGCATCAGGGCCTCCCTCGCGGGCCCCGCCGGTTCCTGACGGGACTCTTCAGCCGGCGGGACCTACCAATGACAAGTCCCCCGGCCAAGCCCACGCAACCGGCCGGAGAAGCTGCCGGCTGGGGCCCCCTTTGGTTTTCTACTCATATTGTATTCCAGGGGGTTGGTCTATAAAACCCCCCAGGCCACCCCCATGCAGGGTGGTCGATCAGTTGCTCTCTGGGAGTCCCCTCCACATCGACCGCACACACACGCACGTAGAGAGGCGGAAGAGCAGGCTAGCTCCTTCTTCCTCCTCGTTCCATACAGCTCGAGGATCACCACTGTAACCCGACCGTTGTCTCAACTAAACTGAGCAGGACTAGGGGTATTACCTCCCACGGAGGGCCCCGAACGTAGGTACATCGTGTGTCAGCCACTGCTTGCGCCTAATCCCGCCCCCGGAGCCCGCCGGCATCCTTTGTCCCCTCTCGATAAGCCTACCTATGGCATCTGCCGTGACAAAACCATGACAGTTGGCGCCCACCGTGGGGCCGTCCGCGGTGCCGGCCGGAGTCACACTCCGGGCGGGACCCTTGACCGCCTCCCTCGACCACCTCGCATCCGGGCAGAACCGCGTGCTCGCGGGGCTTTCTCCGGCGAGACTTGCGGACAACATGGCCGACATCCCTGACGAGTGCCTCAGCCGCGACCTAGCGCTCGACGTCGCCGTGCTCGCCGGGTGGTTCGGCAAGCTGAGCCTCGTCAAAGAACCGAAGGCTGACGAGTACCCTAGTTAGGTGTTTGACTGCACCGACCCACCCTCGTCCATGGGCACGCTCGCCACGGGCGAGCCCATCGCCCCCCACACCCGCGTGGGAGTGATGGTCACCGTCTACTCCGCCACTTCGGGCCGTGTGCGAGCAGCCAAGGCCGACGTAGCCGCCGCTCGTGCCAGCACCTCCGACCCACTCGCCGCCTCCCTTCGGGGTCTAGGCACTCTTATCGCTATGATGGCGGACCTGGTCGCCGCCAAAGCCGAGCTGGAGGCGGCCCGTCGCCTGCTGTTCGAAGACGCCAGCGCCGTCGTTGCCGAGCGGCGCCGGATGGAGGCCGCGCAGCGGGAATACAACTCTGCGTACGGTCTGACCCCAGCTGGCCCCGAGCCCAGCCGGCGTGGTGCTGTGCGAGAACACGGCCATGTGGTTGCAGAAATCCTTGGCGTCCGTTTCCCCGTCTATGACACCCCGGCGGCCAACCTGCGCGCCGCCGAGGTTGCCTACGAGGATTTGGCGACCTTGGAGGGCGAGGAGCGAGCCGCACGCGAGCGGCACATCAAGGACCTCATCGACACCACCAACACACAACAGGTCGTCCTCACCCCCGGCGCGGCCATCTCCGAGTTTCCCAGTCCCGAGGGCGAGGACACTGGGGCCGCTGACCGCCGGCCATCTCAGCACTCTAGCACCCCTCGTCCCTCCGGCTGGAACGCCCGGGGGAGCAACCCTCGACGCGCCCCATCGCGTGGAAACGAGCAGTCGGCTGTGAACAGCTGGCACAACAACAATCCAGCTAGCAGCCACCACCGCGACGAGGCACCGGCTGGCGGCAGCCGGCGCACCCGCGGGCATACTCCGCCCCCGTGGCAGGAACCCGCGCGGTCCATCCCGCCGGCCATCCGCCCCGAGCTCGCTGCCCGGCTCGGGCCCCGTGTCCCTCACAGCGACAACGACGCGCGGCTCCGTCTTGACCGGCTGGCACAGTCGGCTCTCCTCAAGGAGGAGGGCTCGATTGGTCCGGCCTGCTTCGGTCCACGAATCCGCAACGAGCCTTTTCCACCTGGCTTTACGCTCCCCCGCGACACCCCGACATATACCGGGGCCACCAAGCCGGAGGACTGGCTGATCGACTACACCACCGCCGTCAGCATCGCCAGGGGGAACAAGCGCGTAGCCGTCCACTACGTCCCCCTCATGCTGATCGGCTCGGTCCGCACCTGGCTGAACAGCCTGGCCGCCGACAACATCAACACCTGGACGGACTTCGAGGAGGCTTTCGTCCGCAACTTCACCGACACCTACAAACGGCCTAGCCGGCACTTCGAGCTGGCTATGTGCGTCCAGGGGCCGGACCCTCCGCGATTACCTCACGCGCTGGACCGAGCTCCGCAACTCGTGCGAAGGAATACACGAGGTACAGGCCATCCAGTACTTCATCGAGGGCTGCTACAATGGCACCCCCCTCAAGCACAGGCTCCTGTGCTCCGAGCCAACCTCCCTGGCAGACCTGATGTCCAAAGCAGACAAATACGCCATGGCCAAGCCGGCTACGCCCCCCGCCGCGCCGCGGGCGGCGGTCGACAACTGGCAGCCATAGAACGGCAAGCGCAAGAACGACCAGCCCGATTCCCGCTACGGGAGCCGGCAGGTCACCTCCATCGAGGGGGAGCAGTCGGCTGGCCAGGCCTCCGGTCAGCGCCAGCGCACCAGCAAGGCCGCCTGGCAGCCCAAGCTGACTTTCGAGCAAATGCTTGACCTCCCCTGCAAAAACCACTCGGGCGCCAAGCCAGCCACGCGCACGCTCAGGCAGTGCAGCTTCTTGCAGCGATTGGCCCGGGGGGATGGCCTCTCGGCTCCCCCCGCGCAGCCAGCCCCCGCACCGGCGCCGGCCCGGCTCGGGCCCCGCCCCCCTGTCCGGCTCAGGCGGACCCGACTCCGGCTCGGGGCGACGGCCGGCTACACGACCGGTTCCCCGAACACGACGACTGCTACGTCGTCTTCACCAGCGAAGAGACAGACAAGCACGCCCAACGCCGGCTCCACCGCGAGGTGAATGCTACTATGCCCGCGACTCCCTAGTTCATGCATTGGTCCGAGAAGCCGATCACCTGGAGCCGGGCGGACCACCCGGCCGTGATGCCGAACCCCGGCAGCTACGCCCTCATCCTCAATCCCACCATCGCCTCTGAGAAGCGCTCGTGCTGCTTCTCACGGGTTTTGATCGATGGAGGCAGCAACATCAATATCCTCTACCTCGACACCCTGCTCAAGCTAGGGATCAAGGTGGAGGACCAGAAAACAAGTCGGACCGTTTTCCACGGCATCGTGCCAGGAAAGTCCTGTACCCCCGTCGGCAAAATCAAGCTCGACGTCCTCTTCGGCGACGCCGGTCATTTCCGCCGCGAGCCGGTTTTGTTCGAGGTAGTGGACCTCGACAGTCCCAAGCATGCATTGCTCGGCAGGCCGCTCTCATCAAGTTCATGGCGATCCCCCACTACGCCTACCTCAAGCTCAAGATGCCGGGACCCAAGGGCATCATGACCATTGCCAGCAAGTACCAGATGTCAATGGCGTGCACGCGATATGGCAGCCGGCTGGCCGAGGGCCTAGAGATAGCCGAAAAGAAGCGGCAGGTCGACCGGCTGGTGGCCCTCGCCTCTGCCCAGCCGGCCGTACCGACACCTCCGTCCCAGTCAGTCGGCGAATGCTCGTTCCAGCCGTCCAAGGACACCACGCAAGTGCCACTCGATCCGGCCAACCCCACCCAGTGCATGACCATCGACTCCCACCTCGACAGCAAATAGGAAAGGGAGCTCGTCGACTTCCTCCGTGAGAATCGGGACATCTTTGCATGGTCCCCCAAGGACATGCCGGGTGTTCCGAGGAAGTTCGCCGAGCACAAGCTACACGTTCGGTCGGATGCGAAGCCGGTCAAGAAACCCCTGCGCCGTTTCTCCGAGGAGAAGCGGCATACTATAGGAGAAGAAATCGCCCGGCTGCTCGCAGCCGGCCTCATCATGGAGGTGGTTCACCCGGACTGGCTAGCCAACCCAGTCCTGGTGCTGAGGAAATACAAGACCTGGCGCATGTGTATCGACTACACGAGCCTGAACAAGGCGTGCCCCAAGGACCCGTTCGCCCTGCCACGGATCGACCAAGTCATCGACTCCACGGCCGGCTACGATCTGCTGTCTTTTCTGGATGCCTACTCCGGCTACCCCCAGATAAAGCTGGACCCGGCCGACCGACTCAAGACCTCCTTCATCACCCCTTACGGGGCCTACTGCTACATCACCATGTCCTTCAGCCTAAAGAACGCAGGCGCTACTTTCCAGCACTGCATGCAGAAGTGCCTCCAGCCTCAGATAGGCAGGAACGTCCACGTCTACGTGGACGAAATCGTCGTCAAATCCAAGAAGCACTTCAGCCTCCTCGACAATCTTCGAGAGAAGTTCGCCAACTTGCGCGAATACAAGATCAAGCTCAACCCAGAGAAGTGTGTCTTCGGCGTCCCAGCCGGCCAGCTCCTGGGTTTCTTCGTGTCCGCCCGCGACATCGAAGCTAACCCAGAGAAGATCCGGGCGATTGAGCGCATGCCCAAGCCGGTCCGGCTTCGTGACGTCCAGAAGTTCACCGGCTGCCTCGCTTCCCTCAGCCGGTTCGTCAGCCGCCTGGTGAAAAGGCCTTGCCCCTCTACGGGCTCCTACGCAAGTCAGCCCTGGTCGAGCCGGGCCATGACCTCTCAAAGAAGCCGGCCCTGTTGGACTGGCCTGACGAGGCGGACGCGGCATTCCGCGATCTCAAGCGAGCTCTCACCAGCGTGCCCATCCTGGCCGTGCCGGCTAACAAGGAGCCTCTGCTCACCTACATTGCGGCGACCACGCGCGTCGTCAGCGTCGTCCTGGTGGTGGAGCGGCCGGAGGAAGGCAAGGCACTACCGACGCAACGTCCCGTCTACTACCTCAGCGAGGTCCTCTCCGCCTCCAAGCAAAACTACCCCCACTACTAGAAGATGTGCTACGGCGTGTACTTCGTTGCCCAGAAGCGGAAGTAGTACTTCTAGGAGCACGTCATCACCATCGTGAGCACAGCGCCGGTGGGCGAAATCATGGCCGGCCGGGACGCCACCGGCCAGATCGCCAAATGGGCCATCGCCCTGGCCAACTACGAAATACGATACGAGCCTCGCACCACCATCAAGTCCCAGGAAATGGCCGACTTCCTCGTCGATTGGGCCGAAGCCCAGTTCGTGCTGCCTCCGCCCGACTCCACGCATTGGCGCATGCACTTCGACAGCTCGAAGATGCGAGCCGTCCTGGGAGCCGGCATCGTCCTGTCGTCCCCCAGAGGAGACCAGCTGTGCTACGCCCTCCAGATCCACTTCGCCGCCTCCAACAACGTGGACGAATACGAGGCCCTCGTCCATGCTTGCCAAGGAGATCGGCATCCAGCGCATCATTTGCTTCGGCGACTTTGACCTCGTGGTGCAAGAGGTCTCTGGCGAATGGGACGCCAGGGACGCCAACATGGCCAGCTATCGCTTCCTCGTCCAGCAGCTCACCGGCTCCTTCAAGGGCTGCGAGTTCCACCACATCCCCCGTGTGGACAACGAGGCGGCCGACGCGCTGGCCAAGATCGGCTCCACCCGGCAGGCCATCCCAGCCGGCGTCTCCCTCGAGTGGCTGATGAAGCCTTCGATCACGCCTTCCCCCGAATCACAGTCAATCTTCGTGCCAGCAAACGCGTCCGGCACCCCGGCGGAACCGGTCACCCAACCGGCCCCGCCGGCTGCGACAGCTCCGCCGGCTCCACCACCACTAGCCGCCGGTCTGGCACCGTCCGCCGCGGCAATCGAGCCGGCCACGCCTACGCACGCCGGCACCGGCCTCGTCTCCGTCATGACGACGGTTAACGCTCCCACCGCCGCCTCGCTCGCTGGGGCTGGCGAGCCGGTCCCGGGGGCTGGTCTGACCCCTGTCTTGGATCCCTCGTGGGCCTAGCACATCTTGGCGTTCCTCCAGCGTGGCAAGCTCCCCTCCGATGAGGCCACCGCAAGGAAAATTCAGCGCCGGGCCCCGGCCTACAACATCATCAACCACGAGTTGGTTCTCGCAGCACCACCGGCGTCTTCCAACGCTATGTCCAGCCGGAGAAAGGGCAAGAAATCCTCCTCGACATCCACCAGGGAGAGTGCGGGCATCATGCCGCCTCCAGGTCCCTGGTGGCCAAAGCATTCCGTCACGGTTTTTACTGGCCGACTGCTCTGGAGGCGGCCAAGGAGCTGGTTGATAAGTGCGAGGGCTGCCAGCGCTTCAGCACGTAGAGCCATCTTCCGGCTAGCGCCCTCCAGACCATCCCCCTTTCGTGGCCCTTCGCCGTCTGGGGGCTGGATATGGTGGGACCCTTCAAGACCGCACGAGGCGGCATGACACACTTGCTGGTAGCCGTCGACAAATTCACCAAGTGGATGGAGGCCCGTCCAATCAAGAAACTAGACGGCCCCACGGCCCTCCGGGTCATCAAAGACATCACGGTACACTATAGCGTCCCCCACAACATCATCACCGACAATGGCACGAACTTCGCCAAGGGCGCGCTAGCACGTTTCTGTTCGAGGCGGGGCATCCGGCTCGACCTGGCGTCCGTTGCGCACCCGCAGTCAAACGGCCAGGTTGAGTGGGTGAATGGCCTGCTCCTGTCCGGCATCAAGCCCCGGCTCGTGACACCACTGGTCCGGTCGGCCGACTATTGGGTTGAAGAGCTGCCGGCTGTCCTTAGGAGCCTTTGGACCACGCCCAACCGGTCGACCGGCTAGACTCCGTTCTTTCTCTTCTACGGGTCCGAGGCGATCATCCCAACCGACATCGAATTCGATTCGCCTCGGGTCACCCTGTACACCGAAAAGGACGCAAAGGAGGCAAGGGAAGACGACGTCGACCTCCTCGAGGAGGCCCGTGAGCTGGCCTTGAGCCGGACGGACATCTACCAGCAGAAGCTCCGGCATTATCACAGCAAGCGGATCCGGCCGCTCTCCTTCAGCGAAGGAGACTTGGTGCTCTGGCGGATCCAGCGAACCGCCGGCCAGCACAAGCTGTCCTCGCCATGGGAGGGCCTGTTCATCATCAGCCGGGCGCTGCACAACAACGCGTACTATCTAATAGAGGCTCAGAAGCTGTAGAAACGCAAGTGAGACGCCTCCGGTGAGGAAACGGAGCGCCCGTGGAACGCGGCGCTCCTCCGCCCTTTTTATTGGCGAAAACCATTGTATGTATCCTCCCTCTTTTGGGATTATAAACGCGACGGGGGCCCCCAAGCCGACGCTGGGGGCACGCCATTTTCAATTCCTACAAAGTTCTGTTGTCTAAAGGCACGTCAATCGGGTACGGCTCCCGGGCCCGGGGGCTCGCCCGGCTGCCCACCGAGGCGGACCAATAATGTGAGCATGCAGCCCTTCGCCTCCCCTTCCCTAACCAGCTACAGACCGACCCCTGGCTGTCCGGTTGAAGGGACCACGGGTTACGAAGGAACTTCTCACACGAAGATCAGCCGACGCGCGCGGCAGCCAGACCGGCCCACCCGGGCTATGTTAATCTTAGTAACCAGCCTCTGCTGGCTGAACCTAGCCCTAGCCGATTGACTCTAGGAGCCCGCTATTTTTCCTAAGGATGAGCCCCGTCCCTGTCCTAGACCGGTTCCCGGGTGGCCGACAAGCGGGATGGAAGGCGGAAGGAATCCTGACACGCAAACACAAGTCAAAAGGCAAAGGGTGAAAGAAGAGCCGACACGCACGTTCTTTATAGGACAAATAGCACAAGTTCATTACTTATAAAAGGCCCACGGCCACGAGTTCACTACATATACACCCCCAGTGGGTGGAATTCCAGTCTGAAAACAAAAATGCAGGAAAGAAAAGTCCTAAGCTATGGTAGCATCAGGCCGGCCTTCCTCCAAGTCCTAACGCCGCTGGAGCCGGCGGTGCTCATGCCTTGGGAGCCGGCGGCGCGGGCGCCTTCGAAGCCGGCACCTCCGGGGCGGCCGAGGTAGAAGCCCCCGCAGCCGGAGTCGGCCCGGACTCGGCGTATTCGTCAGTGTCGGAGCCTTCATCGGCCGTCTCGGCGGCGCTCCCATCCGGGTCGTCCAGGGCGAGCCCGTACTGGTCCTCTGGGACCACCATGCCGTTCGCCCCACGCTCCGGGACGTACTCGTCCCACACGACGAAGGACACAAGATCGCTTGCCCTCACCAGCATCTCGTCGGCCACCACCTCCAGCTCCGGTTGGGCGCCAGCGCGCTGGGCCGTGAGCAAGCCCATGTCCAGCTCGAGATACCATGATTTGGCGATGCAGAGCGCCATGCCTGCGCCTGCTCGTGCAGCGGAGGCCCTCCAGGCGTTCACCCGCACCGTCCCGAACTCCAACCACCTCGACAACCGGTTCATGGAGATCGGCTCCATTGCGCCGGGCCAGAGCGTGCGGACCTGCGTCATGCCGGCCGCTCGGAGCCGCTTCAGGGCGCGGACCACCTGCGACAGGCGCGCTCCGTAGGCGATCCCCACCTCGTCTAGGGTCCAGGGGGCCAACGGCCCGACGACCTCTCCTTACGCCCGCCGGGCCTCACGGTCGGCTTCGACGGCCGCCTCCGCGACCTCCCGCGTGCCAGGGAAGAGCCCTAAGAAGAGGATGGGGGATGAGCGGGGAGGCAAACCAGAAAACCAAGAAGCAAGAGCAAGGCGGCGGAAACTTACTATGCAGGATTTGGTCCACCTCGTGCCCCTCCTCCTGCAACCGCACCTTCCTGGCAGACCACACGTGGCACCGGCGCTCGTGCTCGTCTCGGGCCGCCTGCGCGTCCTCGGCCGCTTTGGGCAAGGCGGCTCCCTTGGCTTCTAGATCCTCGCGGAGCGCCTTCTCCCACCCCTCCGCCTCCCGCCGGAGGGCCACCTCTTGGTCCGCCAACTCTCGACGATGGGAAGCCTCGCAGCCCTCCTGCTCCGCCTTTGCCCGGTCCGCCTCCCCACGGAGCCGGTCACCCCCCGTCGTCAGGAGTTCCCGCTCCTTGTAAAGACGCACCACTTGGCACCGGAGGCAGACCGTCTCGACATGGGTGGCTGCATAAGACACGGAAGTCAAAAAGGATTCAGCCCCCCTCCGGGTAAGCCGGCCTGATTCCCGAGGGCTACACCCAGTGGGTGCGCTTGCGTGCCCCCACTGGAAGATCGCAAGACGCTCGCAAGGGCAATGTACCTCGCAGATACGCGGACACGACGGTGAGCCGGTTCTCAGCTCCCCAATACAACCCCAGCAGGGTGTTGTACACTGCCACCCGACGGTCGTGCGCTGCCTGCAAAACAAGAACTTTAGACTCGACCCGTCTGCGCCTCAGCCAGCTCGAGCCTCGGGGGCTACACCCAGTGGGTGTGCCGGCGCGTCCCCACTGGAAAAGACGGAAGAATGCAAGTAAAGGGAAGAAGGAAAGAAGACTCACCGCGACCGCCCGCTCCAAACTCACCAGCCGGTCGCTGGCGGCCCGAGCGTCTTGCGTTGCCTGGGCGCCGGCCGCCGCAAACGCTTCCACGATGGCCGCCACCACCGCACCGAGGGCGCTCGCCCGCCCGCCAGAAGACGGGCTCCCAGCCGCTGCCCAAGTCTGCTGCGGCCGGCCCCCGTCTGCAGGTTCTCCCTTATCAAAGACCTTGATGCGACCGACCCCTCCTGGCGCCGCCTCGCAGGGGGCCGCCATTGACGCACTCGCGACAACCATTTTCATGGCCATCATGGCTCCCCCTCTGGCATCCCACCTCCGGCTACTCCGGGCTGACTCTTCGTCGATGCTGGCGCCTCCGGAGCCGGCGCCTCAGAAACCGGCACGACCGGTGGTGGTGCCTCCGGAGCCGGTAGCTCCGGCCTTGGCGGCAGAACGCCCGCGATCGTCCGGGCGGCGTCGCGGCCCGTTGCCGCCTCCCCCCCCGCGACCGTCGCGCACGCCTCCGCCCTTTGACCGGAGCCATGGTGGTTCTTTGCCTTCTTCACCCGGTCGTGGGGGAAGGGCTCCCAAGATCCTCCCGCGATCTCCCTGCCGTTTCCTTGGAGGAGGGGGAACGGCTCCCATGCTCCGCCAGCGGCCTCCCCGCTGGCCCCCCCTCGCCTCTTCACCGCCTCCTCCTAGGGGTGGAGCTCCTGGACACGCCGCTCCTGCTCGGCCGCCTCGAAGTCGAGCCACGCCTGGCGCTCCCTCTCTTCGGCCGCTGTCGGCAGCGCCGCCCTCTCCGTCCCGCCACTCGGGGTCCTCCTCAGGGCGCGCGCATCCTTGGTTACGAAGAGATCAGAGACTGGGGGGGGGGCAGGATGGACCAAGATGGAGGAGAAAACGGACTTACCCGGCGACGACGGGGATCGCCCTCCTCATGGGTCACGCTTGGGCGACCTTCTGTTTCTTGCCGCCGCCTCCGCGGCTGCCGCTCCGCTGTGGGATCGCCACACGCTTGGGCACAGGCTTGGTGGCAGCCGGCCCCTTCCCCTTGTTGCCCGCGCACAGGCCTCCCCAGATGGAGCCGCCGCCAGCTCGAGGTTGGCGCCTCCACGGCGCTGTGACCTCGTCCTCTGATGCCTCGGACTTCTTCGCGGCCTCGACTACGCGCGTCGGGGGAGGGGATTCTCCCGTCAACTCGGCCTCTTCGGCCCCCTCCGTCTCCGTCTCCGCATCGCCGGCACCAGACGCTCCGGCTCGCTCGGAGTCGGCCGGCTCCACGTCGCCGGCATCCTCGACCTCCTCAAGATCCGACTCTGCCATATCGGGGGCCGGCTCCCGGTAGTTCTGCAGCAGAGGGAAGAGCTGCGGGCGGGCCAGGTGGCTCACGGTTAGACCAAGGGGAGGGATATCACCTCTGAAAGAAGATGGATGGGAGGAACTAGCTTATCACTTACCCATGGTGTCGGGCAGCTCTGGCTGTACGGGGTTTTCCCCCGTTGCCACTCTCCCTCCGCCATCTTCGCCGTCGAAATTGCGTTTACCCTCCTCGCCACATAGGGCGGCTTCATCTCCTTGGTGGAGAGCCGGCAGGGGTTGTGGCGTCCTCCCATCTAGTAGATGAGGTGCGGCCGGCTCTGCAGCGGCTGCACCCGGCGCGCCACCATTGTGGCCAGTAGGTCCGTGGCCTTCAGCCCCTCTGACCCGGTCATCGCGAGCAGGCGCTCACAGAGCCGGTCCGCCGTGTCGGGCGCCGGAGACGTGGCCGCTTGCCAGTTTAGCATCACGGTCGGCGGGTGGTTGGCGAAGTCGGGGAGGTTGATATAGTCCTCCTCTAGCTTCACATTCTTCACATAGAAGAATCCCCGCTGCCATCGCTTCACCGACTCATGCAGCGGGAGCTACAGGAAGCCGGTTCCCTTGCGAATGTGGATCAGGGCGCCTCCGCAGGCGGTCATCACCATCTGCTTCGTCGCCGGGTCCTTCGCCGTCTGCCTTTTAAGGAAGAAGAGCCGGCACCAGAGGTCAAGCCTCGGTGCGACTCCCAAGTATCCCTCGCAGAGGGTGACGAGCACCGCCGGCTGCAGGACGGCGTTGGGGGCGAGGTGGTGCGCCTGCAGGCCGAATCGCGTCAGGAAGCGGCGGAAGAATGCGCTCGCCGGCAGCCCGAGCCCGCGGAGGAAGTTCTCTGGCCCGGCCGGGCGCACCACCAGGTGCTCCTCCATCGAGATCTTGCGGCGGTGGCGGAGGTGCTCGTTGAAGGTCTCGTCCACATCACTGCCGTTCCAGGCGCCCTTGCCCGCCATGGCCGCCGAGGGGGCGTGCGGTCGCGTCGACGGGTGTGGGTGTTCGGCGGCGGCACGGGCTCTCGTCGGCGGCGCGCGACGGCGCGACTTGTCCTCGTGCTTCGGTCTCTCTCTCTCTCGCGGCGAGGGGAGGGAGGTGACGAAGGTGATGCGGCGGCAGGAGGGGGAGCGAACGGGCCGTTCTGCCTCCCCCTTCTTGACATTTATACCCCACGCGGGCGATCGTGGGGGCCGGATTCACTATGCACGACCCCCACGATTCCCGTGGTGCGCGGGGTGGACATTGTGGCGCTCGGGAATGCCAACCGTCTGCCCCGCGCCATAAAGGATCCCTGCGTGCGGGCCGAGGTTGTGACCGCGGGAGGCCCCGCCCCACTGCCTGGTCTTTTCCGCCGCCTGGCGCGTCTCCCCAACCAGGCGGGGAGCCCGTGGCGGCGCGCGGAGCGTCGGCCGGCTGCGGAGCCGGCCATCGCTTTCCGGTTTAGCTCGACTCTCAAGGCCGCCTACAGCACAAGAATGATCTTCAAGCCGGCGGGTACCGCCGCAGCTCGTCGGCGGGTCCTCTCCGGCTTCAGGGACTACTGATGGGGGGACGACCCCGGGGTAGCCTCAAGCGCCCCTTTTTCCTCCGTCTCCTAACATGACTAAAGGTCGGGTCGCCTCCCCCTGTAGGCCGGCTACGCCCTGTCGGAGGTGGTCCGCCGGCTGTGCCCAGCCGGCTGGGCATTGGATACTATCTGCAGGGCGTGCATGGCAACAGTGGCCCCCATCCCATCGAGGGTCAGCGCCGATATGGCTACAACGAAGGCGTCAGGGCCTATGACCCTGGCGGATGCCGACCAGGCTTCCAATAGTGCCAACACGCCTTCAACCACTCTGTTACCTGCCCCGACGTGGCTACAGGGTGGCCGGCCATACCGTTGACCCCGGACGGCCGCCGCAAGATGACGCCGCCAGGCGCGGCCCGTGCCGCGATATGACCGGCGTCAGGGCCCGCCTCGGGGGCCCTGCTGGTTCCTGACGGGACTCTTTAGCCGGTGGGACCTACCGATGACAAGTCCCCCTGGCCGGGCCCACGCAGCCGGCCGGAGAGGCTGCCGGCTGGGGCCCCCTTTGGTCTTCTACTCATATTGTATTCCGGGGGGTTGGTCTAGAAAACCCTCCGGGCCATCCCCATGCAGGGGGATCGATCAGCTGCCCCCCTCCACATCAACCGCGCACACACACACACGTAGAGAGGCGGAAGAGCAGGCTAGCTCCTTCTTCCTCCTCGTTCCATACAGCTCGAGGAGCACCATTGTAACCCGACCGTTGTCTCAACTAAACCGAGCATGACTAGGGGTATTACCTCTCACGGAGGGCCCCGAACCTGGGTACATCATGTGTCAGCCACCGCTTGCACCTAATCTCGCTCCCGGAGCCCGCCGGAGTCCTTCAACCACTCTCGATAAGCCTACCTATGGCATCTGCCGTGACGAAACCATGACATTGACTCCGATTCTAGGGAAGGCTTGATCGATGGCTTGAGTAGCTGTTCGAGGGAGACGCTAGCTGGGATGGCCTGCCGGGTGGAGCCGATCTTTGCCAGCGCATCCGCCGCCTCGTTGTCCGCTCGTGGGACGTGATGGAACTCACAACCCTCGAAGGAGACGGTGAGATGTTGTGCGAGGCAGCAGTAGCTGGCCATGTTGGCATCCCTGGCGCCCCATTCGCCAGAGACTTGCTGCACCACGAGGTCGGAGTCATTGACGCAGAGGATGCGCCTGATGCCGATGTACTTGGCGAGCCGAAGGCCATGGATGATGGCCTCATACTCAGCCACGTTGTTGGATGTGGTGAAGTGAATCTGGAGGGCATATCTGAGCTGATCACCTTTCGGGGAGGAGAGGACTATGCCGGCACCTAGGCCGGTCCTCATTTTCGAGCTGTCAAAGTGCATGCGCCAATACGTGGAGTCTGGGGGAGGCGGAACAAACTCCGTCTCTGCCCAGTCGACGAGGAAGTCCGCCAACACCTATGACTTGATGGCGGTTCTTGGATCATACCGGATCTCATGATCGGTGAGGGCGATGACCCACTTGGCGATCCGGCCTGTGGAGTCCCGGCCACTCATGATCTCGCCGAGCAGGGCCGTGCTCACCACGGTAATGGAATGCTCCTAGAAGTACTGCTTGACCTTCTTGGCGGCGAAGTATATGCCATAACACATCTTTTGGTAGTGGGGGTAGTTTTGCATGGACGCGGAGAGGACCTCGCTGAGGTAGTAGACGGGCCACTGGACCGGTAGGGACTTGCCCTCCTCCGGCCACTCGACCACCAGGCCGACGCTGATGACGCAGGTGGTCGCCACGATGTAGGCGAGTAGCGGTTCCTTCTTAGCCGGCGCGGCCAAGATGGGCGCGTGGGTGATAGCCTTCTTGAGGCCACGAAAGGCCTTGTCCGCCTCGTCAGGCCAGTCAAAGACGCCCGGCCTCTTGGTTTGACCCGGCTCGATTAGAGCCGTCTTGCGAAGGAGCCCGTAGAGGGGCAGGGCCTTCTCCCCCAGCCGACTGATGAACCGGCTGAGTGAGGCGAGGGAGCCGGTGAACATCTGGACGTCACAGAGCCGGGTCGGCTTCGGCATGCGCTTGATCATGCTGATCTTCTTAGGGTTAGCTTCGATGCTGTGGGCGGACACGATGAAACCCAAGAGTTGACCGGTGGGGACGCCGAAAACACACTTCTCGGGGTTGAGCTTGATCTTGTACTTGCGCAGGTTCGTGAAGGTCTCCCGAAGGTCATTGAGGAGGCTAAAATGCTTCTTTGTTTTGATGATGATGTCATCGACGTAGACGTGGACGTTCCTGCCTATCTGAGGCAGGAGGCACTTCTGCATGCACCATTGGAAGGTGGCGTCTGCGTTCTTCAGGACGAAGGACATGGTGATGTAGAAGTAGAATCCAAAGGGCATGATGAAGGAGGTATTGAGATGGTCTTCCGAATCTAGCTTGATCTGGTGGTAGCCTCAGTAGGCGTCCAGGAAGGACAGCAAGTCGCAGTCGGCCGTGGAGTCGATGACTTGATCGATCCACAGCAGGGCGAATGGGTCCTTGGGACATGCCTTGTTCAGGCTAGTGTAGTCGATGCACATGCGCCCGGTCTTGTTTTTCTTCAGCACCAGGACTGGGTTGGCCAGCCAGTCAGGGTGGAACACTTCCATGATAAACCTGGCTGCGAGCAGCCGGGCAATCTCTTCGCCTATAGTACGCCGCTTCTCCTTGGAGAAGCGGTGCAGGGGTTGCTTGACCATCTTGACGTCCGGACGGACGTGGAGTTTATGCTCGGTGAACTTCCTCGGAACACCCAACATGTCCTTGGGGGACCATGCGAAGATGTCTCGATTCTCACGGAGGAAGTCGACGAGTTTGCCTTCCGATTTGCTATTGAGGTGGGAGCCGATGGTGGCACGCTGAGCCAGGTTGGACGGGTTGAGCGGGATTTGCTTGGTGTCTTTAGACGGCTGGAAGGAGGCCTCGCCGACGGATTGCGAGGGAGAAGCCGGCACGGCCGGCTAGCTAGCAGCAAGGGCCACGAGCCGGTCGAGTTGCCGTCTCTCCTCGGCGATCTCTAGGGCCTCGTCCAGCCGGCTGCCGTCTCGAGCACACTCGAGCGACATCTTGTAGTCGCCCTTGATGGTGATGATTCCCTTTTGGCCCGGCATCTTGAGCTTGAGGTAAGCATAATGGGGGACCGCCATGAAGCTGACAAGGGCCGGTCGGCCCAACAGCGCGTGGTAGGGGCTCGCAAGGTCCATGACCTCGAACAACACTGGCTCACGGCGGAAATGGCCGGGTCCACCAAAGAGGACGTCGAGCATGATCTTGCCGACAGGGGAGCATGACTTCCTAGACACAATGCCATGAAAAACCATCCGGCTCGCCTGCAGTACTTCTATCTTCAGCCAAAGCTTATGCATCGTGTCGAGGTAGAGAATGTTGATGCTGCTGCCACCATCTATCAGCACCTGCGAGAAGCAGCAGGCTCGCTCCTTGGTGGAGATGGTGGGGTCGAGGACCAAGGCATAACTACCGGGATTCGGCATCACGACAGGGTGATTGTCCTGGCTCCAAGTGACCGGCTTCTCCGACCAGTGCATGAACTGGGGAGTTGCCGACATGGTGGCGTTCACCTCATGGCAGAGCCGGTGCTATGCGTGTTTGCCCGTCTCTTCACTGGTGAAGATGACGTAGCAACCGTCCTGGTTAGGGAACTGGTCGATTAGACGACCGTCGTTCGGACCGTTGCTGGCGCTAGGGCGATAACTTGGGCCGGGGCTGGCGCACGGGCTGGCGGCGTGGGGGGAGCCGGAAGGCCATCCCCCCGAGCCAATTGCTCTGAGAAGATGGACTGCCGGAGCGTGTGCGTAAAGGGTTTGGCCCCTGAATGGTTCTTACAGGGGAGATCGAGCATTTGCTCGAAGGTGAGCTTCGGTGGCTAGGCATCCTTGCCGATGCGCTAGCGCTGGCCGGAAGGCTGGGAAGCCGGCTCGTGATCCTCGATGGTATTAACCTGCCAGCTCCCGTAGCGGGGATCCGTCTGGTCGTTCTTCCGTTTGTTGTTCTGCGGCTGTCGGTTGTCGGCAGCCGACCGGGTCATGGCCGGCATCATCGTTGGCTTGGCGGGCGGGGTCGTCTTGACCCGGATGACCGAATCGGCCGTGGCGTATTTGTCCTCCTTGGTCATGAGCTCGGCAAGCATGGCCGGCTCGGAGCACATGAACTCATGCGTGAGAGGGGTGCCATCCCGGCAGCCCTCGATGAAGTATTGCACAGCCTGCACCTCGTGCACCCCCTCACAGGAGTTGCGGAGCTCGGTCCATCGGGTCAGTTAGTCGTAGAGGGATTCGTCCGGCCCCTGAACGCACATGGCGAGTTCACGGGGACGGCCAGACCGCTTGTAGGTGCTGGTGTAGTTGCGGACGAAGGCCTCCTCAAAGTCCGTCCAGGTGTTGATGCTGCCGGCCGCCAGGCTGTTGAGCCAGGTGCAGGCCAAGCCGATCAACATGAGGGGGTAATAGCAAACGGCTACATGCTTATTCCCCCTAGCGATGCCCATCGCGGTGGTGTAGTCGATCAGCTAGTCTTCGGGCTTGGCAGCCCTGTTGTATTTCGGGGTGTCCCTAGGGAGCTTAAAGCCGGTTGGGAACGGCTTGGTGCGGATCCGGGGGTCGAAGCAGGCCGGACCAATCGTGCGCTCCTCCTCGAGGAGGGCAGATTGCACGAGTTTGTCGAGGCGGTTGCGGGCGTCGTTCTTGCTGCGGGGGACGCGTGGTCCGAGCCAAGCCAAGAGTTCGGGACGGACGGTGGGTGGCGCCAACTGCCACGACTTGCGCCGCGGAGGCGGCGTGTGCCCATGGATACGCCGGCTACCGGATGCCGGCGCTTCATGGTGGCGGCCGCTTCGAGGCGGCTTGTTGGTGCGCCGGCTGCTAACAGCCGGCTGTTCGCTCCTCGGCGTCTGAGAGGGCCGGGGGTTGTTTGCTTCGACCCGACGGCTGGAGATGCTAGGGGAGCAGGAGTACTGGGCCGCCTGGCGACCGGCAATTCCCGTGCCCTCGTGCTCTGGCCGGGGGCCTTGAGTGGCGGCGCCGCCCATCGCGAGCAGATGCTGCTGCGCATCAGCAGCATCGATGAGCTCCTTGATGTGACGCTTGTGGGTGGCACGCTCTTCGCCCTCCAAGGTGGCCAATTCCTCGTTGGCCACCTTGAGAGCCTGCAGGTTAGCCGCGGGGGTGTCATAGACGGGCATTTTGCTGCCGAGGATTTCGGCGACCACGTGGCCGCGGTCGCACATAGCCCCACACCGGCTGGGCTTGGTGCTAGCCGGGGTGAGTCCGTAGGCGGAAGCGTACTCCCGCTGTGCCGCCTCCATGCATTGCCATGTGGCCGTGAGGGCGGTGGCGTCCTCGAACTGGATGCGGCGAGCCGCCTTGAGGTCGGCCGCGGCAGTATCTGGGTTCGTTCTCAGGGCGATCGGAGTGCTCAAGCCTCGGATGGCCGCGCCAAGCGGGTTGGACGTGCCGACGCGGGCAGTGGCAGCGGTAGCTGCGACCCGCGCCCATCTGGAAGTGGTGGAGGAAGTGATGGCCATCACTCCCATCACTCCCACACGATTGTGGGAGCCGTTGGGCTGAGCTGCAACGAGTGCGCCCACTGCCATGGGCGGACCAGTGCAGTCGAGCACCCCCTCAGGGTACTCGTCAGCGGCCGGAGCCTCGGCGAGGCTGAGCTAGCCGAAGCACTCGGTGAGCGCATCGATGTCGGCCGCGAGGCCGACGGTGTTTCCCACAGGGTGCGCCGGAGCAAGACCCACGATCCCCCCATGGTTATCGCCGAGATGAGCGGCGACGACAGGGAATGGCGAGGGGTCCCTCCCAGAGCATGAATCCGGCCGGCGCCGCGTACGCCCCCACGGTGGGCGCCAACTGTCGTTGTTTTCTCACAAAAAATGCCATGGGGTGGCTTATCGTAGGTGGTTGGGGCCGGAGGACGCCGATGGGCTCAGGGTGCGAGATTGGGCACAAGCGGTGATGACACACGATGTACCCAGGTTCAGGGCCCTCTAGGGGAGGTAATACCCCTAGTCCTGCTTGGTTTTGTTGGATGGATAGGTATAAGTACAATGGTGCTCCTGGAGCTGTGTTTAGAGGAGGAAGAAGGGGCAGCCAGCTCCTTTTCCTCCACTGCTAGAAGGGGATGATCGTTCGTGCGTGGATGTGTCTACGTGTGTCCGTCCCCCTGTTGCATGGGGGGCTCGGGGGGGCGTTTATAGGCCAACCCCCTGGCTCTTACAATACGTTATAAGTACAAGGGTGGGGGGACCCGGCTGGCAGTCTCTCTGGCTGGCCAGAGGGTCACGCCATTCGCACCATCACGTCGTTGGTGGGGCCCGCCGACCGAGCGGTCCCATCTCCCGTGGGGGCCCACCAGCTAGCTCCACGATTGACCCTCGCCCACCTGCCGCGACACGGGCCGCCGGGGGGGGGGGGCGTCGTCTAGTACCAGCTGACCGAAGTCTCCGGTATGGCCGACAACACTGTACCCACGCCGGGGTAGGTAATCGAGTGGCGAGGGCGTGCCAGCACTGTTCCCCTGCCCGGTCCCGCTCACCAAGGTCAGCGGTCGGAACGGTTGGACTGTAGCCACACGTTGCAGTGCGTCAACGACCACTGTAGCCACAGGGCCGCTTGTCGTGCCAGTCACGTCGCGTCGCCGTACCCCCGCGCAGAGGCACGGGATGGGGCATGTCCGTCCCAAAGTCAGCGGAAGAGCCGGCCCGTGGGCAGCCGGCCACACCCAGCCGGCCGAGGGTCCAGCTGGCTCTTCGACCAACCGTCCGGGGCGCCAGCTGGCACTGGCTCGTGCCGATCGTCCTCTAGCCGGCCACGGCCAGCCGACGGCGTAGTTTTTCTTTGAAGTGAAAGGGGGAAGACCCTGTTGCTTTGGCCTACCTAGGGGTAATAACCCTGTCACTTATGGGTTTGGAAGGGGTAAGTGTTGAGTTTGCAGCAACCACTAAGCATTGATTTGGTGGCTATCTTACGGGAACATGAATGTAAATATGGTGGACTATCAAAGACGATCGAGAACTACCATGATCGCTAAGTGATCCTAAACACCTACTTACGTCAAACATAACCCCACCATGTTCTCTCTCGGTTCATGTTCACGATCAGAGACAATCACGGTTACGCACATAGTTGGTGGGTTTTATTAGAGTTTACTTTAAGTTGACTATAACCGGGTGTTAAACAAGATATCCAAGTTGCCACATAACCACGGGCACGGCTTTCCGAAATATTTAACCCTACAGGGGTGCTCCAACTAATCCATCACAAATTAACCACACTTCGCGGGAATAACCTTGACCACAGATCTCGTGATCATCCTAGGCAATTCCAAAGGAAATCTGACACCTCAAGATAGCCCGAATAAGATCAGAGTTCCTCAAGCAAGACATTCGAGAAAGGTAAAACAAGTCCAACAACCGCCTAGCAGCCAGATCCCAATAGGAGCCACACGTATCTCTGTCTCCGGGCACTACCATATGGTCAAGAAGTCGGGTGGGCTAAAACCATGGGTGACCAGGGGGCGCCCACATCGCCCGGATTGGACCAACATTCATGAGGAGCACTGGCCTGGTTGTTGATTAATTATCCATGAGGTAGCTAAGCCCTATGCATTTTTATTAAGTTGTTAAAAAATAGTACCAATAATGGGTCTTGCCAGACAAGCTTTAATCTGAAACGAATAATCAAGGGGGTCCCCATAACAACCCCGAGCATGTTAGGAGCACAAAATATGGAAACATAACACCGGTAAAAAGTACTATGGCGGTAAAAGTGGAACAAAACCCCGAGGAAAAGGCCAAGCTTTCCACCTCACCACCATATATATGTGCATTAAATTAAATAGAAAAAAGTATTGTGATATCTCCAGATATCCATGTTATCACATGGAAACAAGCCTAAGAACGCTATAAGATGGGCTGAGCAATGGTACCTTACCCAAACAAGGTTTGCTAGGTAGTGGAGGGGTTAGAGGCTATCATGGCAATGTAGGAGGCTTGACATTCAAGTGGTAGGTAATGCAAGTGTAACGATAAGAGCGAGACATCTAGCAAAGCAAAAATAGTGTCGGGATCCGTGTACGAACATCTTGCATGTTGGTTGTTCAGAGGGACAAAGAGCTGGGTCCTCGTAATTGTACTCTCCTGGATCCTCGTACTCAGGTTCAACACTCATGTCTACCCAAAGAGAAACAACGCCAAATAAACAAACAACCAGTGTGCAATGCACAAACAAGATGATGCATGATTCATTTGAAGTATTTAACATGGCAATCCTAAGCTAGTCATGTTTCTCACGAAAAAGTTAAGTTATTTAGTATTCAGGACAGAACCTCATGTTAAGTTGTTTTAACATGCATGATCATGGAAAATATGGATGCTTCATGCAAAATCGATGCAAATGCATATGTAAAACGTAAGAAACGGAGTAACTACTCTCACGCTACGCTCACGGCAAGGTACGAAGAAAAAATACAAGACAAGGAAGGACATGGGCTATTCCTTGGTATTCCAAGGTAGCCACTAGTTAGGAAATGAAAAACTAACCACAACAGAGCCAAAGATCAAGAAAAACAATGGAGCATAGCTCCCACAAGTCACGAAACAACTCCACACATATTCTGCCCTAAACAGCAACATAGCAACTTGCACAGCAAAAATCTAGAGCTACAGGATATTTCCAACCTCAAACAAGCATGTACAGAAACTACATAACCTGCTTGAAAAATCGTTCAACTACACAAACTTGATAGGAAGCAAGGATCACTAAGCAGGAAGCTCACAAGATGGGATAATGAAACAGATTCTAGGGACTTAGTGAAAATCACAGTTTTCTGGAATCTTTGTTATCCTAATAGCAATTTGATAGCAGAAAAAAATGATGCTGCAGACCACCTCATGACATGAAAATTAACAGGATGATAGAGGACAATACCTACTACAAATCACTAGCACTGAGTTTGAGCTAAAATTCAACAGAACACTTGGTAGCATCCATTAAACATGGCATAAAAATAATTACAGATTCTCATACTTCGAAATATTTAGCATGTTGAAAACAACAACATTTTATTTGCTACTTTGGAGCAAGAAACCCACTCATCCACAAGTTTAACATGCCAACAAAATAACCAGGGCCTAGTACCCACCAAGCACTAGCACATTCATGTTGACAAGTTTATCATGGCATGCGTGGATCAAATCATACAAAAATGACAAAAGGCTGCCTCATCACAAAAATAACATTTCACCAAGTTGCTCCAATGGAAAAAATAATGGCACCACTTGATTCCTGGGATTTTTCTACCCCAAATCCATATATCACACCCCTATGATCATGTGAATAAATTGCTCAAAACTCAAATCGAAATTGCATCAAGTCTCTCATAAGTCAAAACCTACCCAAAGAGTTAGTAACCAGATCTGGCCATATCCAGATTTGGATTATTTCCTTAAACGGAAATAACACGAAATCCCAGAGAAGCACATTGAAAAAAATAAAAGAAAAAGGAGGGTCCACCTGGCAGAGACACCATGGCCCCCTAGCAGCTGACAGGTGGGACTAGGGACCCACTGTCAGCTGGAACAATTAAATGGAAGAAGGGGCTGGCTGGGTTTCAAACCCGGGTCTCCCTGGTGGAGGCGTGGGGCTTCGACCGCTGGGCTAGCATGAGTACTTTGCTTAGATGGGGGCGTGGTTCTACTGATCCTATCCCCAGTGGGAGGCTGGGTCTTCTTGTACCTCGCCGGACAGAAGACGATGTGGTAGCGAGCCACCACCGGCGACCAACAGAGGTGGCGATCACCGGCGGGTGTGCAGGACCGCAACGGGTCCTAGAACTCAACCACGGGGCAACTGCCTAGGCACGGGGGATGCAGGAACGGAGGTGCACTCAAGCTCGAGCACTAGCTCGGCTCGGGAGCATGCTAGGTGAGGTGAGGCGAGGGAAATGCGAGGCGGGGCGCGGCGCGAGGCATGCAGCAACAACATCTATGCGAAGGGGAGCACAGGAAGGCCGGCACAACACGCAACATATCGCAACAACACAAAAATAGGCTTGGCCGGAGCTATGGGAGCACGAACATGACATGGTCGGATCTACATGCACACGAAGCTTGCAACGAAGAGGGCGCGTGGAAAGGAAAGAGGGGCCATAACACCCTAACTTGGTTAAGCAGATGACGTCAGAAGAAGCTTGGGAAGACGACGACAAGTAGCTGAAGTTTAGCATGTTACTGCACCCGATCCGCATGTGAAGAAGAGGAAGAAGACAACGGCGAGAAACTCCTTGGCGTCCCTCGAGCCGCCGAGGAAGGAGAGGAGCATAGGGAGGATCCCTTCCCACTCACCAGAGCGATGGAGACGCGGCGACGGAGGCTATCTCTGGGCATGAGCTACTGCTCGGCCAGAGGATGGTGGGCACGACGACGACATGGGTTTACGATGCGGCTTACCTGCGACGCCAGGGAAGGAGAAGGGAGGAATGGGTTGAGGACATACCCTAGGGCGCGGAGGACAAGCTATATAGGGGAGAAGGTCGGTCGTCGACCGCCAAATCACTCGACATGCGACGTGGAGCTGCTGGATGGGCGCCATACAGAGGAGGACAGAGCGAACATGCTAGGGGGGCTAACTGGGCTTGCTGCTGTTGCCGTTGCTACGCTAGGAGAGGCCCAACTGGGTTGCTCTCTATCTACTCGAAAATAAAAGGTTCTTCCTTTTAAATAAAACAACAAACACAACTAACAGCCAGGGAAGATTAGAAGAGCATCCGACGAAACCAAAATAGGTAGGCACTTATAGAATTATGTCCTATTTAATAAAAATAGTTTTAGCATTTGTAGAGCAAACAAAATAAATGACATTTATACAATATTGGGATCTGTTTTGCAAAGATCTAGAATACAAAATATTTCAAACATGGATAAGAACTAAGCAACAATTCTAAACAGATTATCTAGGAGTAAAGCAACATTTTTTTAAGAATTTATTTAGCAAGGAAAACTCCACATGTTGCAATATTTGAAGAGAGTTGGGAATACTTCCTATAGAAATTGAGGAGGGGTTTTACCAAGACATAACATGAAGCTCTCACACACCACACCAGAAACACACACTCAACAAGCATAAGGATACAAGCGAGCATGATGCACTTATGATATAATGAATATGGTGCCATGATGCAAAATGAGGAATGATCAAGTCATGAAGAACAAATTATAATATTCAAACCACATGGGCAAAACATGGAGGTCCACATGAGATACATGACCAAAATGGCAAGGGGTGCACTTGGGCTGTTACAACTCTCCCACACTACAAGAGGATCTCGACCCGAGATCTAACAACGAAAGAACTCTGGAAATTCAAAATGGAGAAGATCCTCACGTTCCCAAGTAGCTTCTCTGTTGGAATGATGAGACCAATTCACCTTGAGAAACTTGATTGACTTGTTGCGTGTCTTACGCTCAGTTTCTTCCAGAATAACAACTGGATGCTCATGATAGGATAGGTCTTCTTGGAGATCAATGTCTTGGAGGTCAATGGTACGCTCGGGAGTTTTGAAGCACCTATGGATCTAGAGACATGGAATACATCATGCACATTTGTGAAATTTGGAGGAAGCTTGAGTTGATAGGCAAGTTCACCTCTCTTGCCCACAATTCGGCAAGGACCCACAAAGCGAGGAGCTAGCTTCCCTTTGATTCCAAACCGCCGAGTGCCCTTCATGGAGAAACTCTGAGATCGATTATATCATCAATTTGAAAGGAGACATCCCGATGTTTGTTATCATAATAACTCTTTTGTTAGGATAGAGATGCTTTGAGATTGTCATGAATGACACAACACATCTCTTCTGCTTCAGTGATCATGTCATTGTCGAGAATTTGACGCTCACCAGTTTCAGACCAATTGAGCGGGGTACGAAACTTCCTGCCGTAGAGAATCTCGAAAGGGGCCTTGCCTAAGCTAGCCTGGAACCTGTTGTTGTATGAAAATTCAGCGTATGGAAGGCAGTCATCCTATTTCATGCCGAAATAAATCATATAGGCTCTAAGCATGTCTTGAAGGATTTGATTAACTCTCTCAACTTGGACACTAGTCTGCGGATGGAATGCAGTGCTGAAACGGATCTTGGTACCCATAGCAGTCTGGAAGGAGTCTCAGAACTTGGAAGTGAAGAGGCTTCCACAATCTGAGGATATGAGTTGAGGAATACCGTGCAAAGAAACTATCCTTGATGTATACAACTCTGCCAGTTGAGCTGCCGAGATAGACTCGTTGACCGGAAGGAAATGGGCAACTTTGGTCAACTTGTCGATAACCACAAAGATGTCATCATTACCCTTCTTGGACTTAGGAAAACCAGTGACGAAATCCATCTCCACATGATCGAATTTCCACTCTTGAATAGGCAAAGGCTGAAGGAGACCTGCTGCACGTTGATGTTCCACCTTCACTCTGCGACAAACATCACACTCGTTTACGAATTGAGCAATTTCACGCTTCATGCGAGTCCACCAGAAGGTTCGCTTGAGGTCCTAATACATCTTGGAACTGCCTAGATGATTGGATAGGAGAGAATTGTGTGCTTCATCCATGATAACCTTTCTGAGATCACCTTTTGGAACCACCAGACGGTCCTCAAAGAACAAGGTATCTTTGTCATCAACGCGAAAGCACTTATACTTCGGAATGCCCTTGGCCACACCTTTCTTCACTTTCTTCATCATAGCATCAAGAAGTTGAGCTTGGTGAACTTGATCTTCCAGAGTCGGAGAGACTTGAAGATTTGCAAGAAATCCCTATGGAATCACTTGGAGAATGAGCTTGCGGAAGGCTTCACAGAGCTTGGGTTGAAGAGGCTTCAGGATAAGACTGTTGCAGTACGCCTTTTGGCTGAGCACGTCTGCAATAACAATCGCTTTTCCAAGAGTATACTAAATGCTTGGATTGAAGTCCTCAATCATTTCCACCAAACGAGACCGCCGAAGATTGAGATTGGGTTGAATGAAAATGTACTTCAAGCTCTTGTGATCGGTGTACACCTCAACTGGTCTACCCAACAACAAATTTCTCCAAGTCATCAGAGCATGCACAAGTGTCGCCAGCTCAAGATCATGAGTGGGGTAGTTCTTCTCGCTAGGCTTCAGTTGCTGCGAGGTATAAGCAACAATACACTTATCTTGCATTAGAACACCACCAAGACCTTGGAGGGAAGCATCATAGAACACTTGGAAAGGCTTTGATTTCTCGAGAGGAACAAGAACTGGAGCTAAAGTAAGTTTATGCTTGAGCGTATTGAACGCCACATCGCACTCAGGAGACAAAACATACTTGACATTCTTCTTGAGGAGGTTTGACAGAGGCTTAGCAATTTGAGAGAAGTTCTCCATGAATCTTTTGCAGTAACTTGCAAGCCCGAGGAAGCTATGAAGTTGCTTAACATTCTGAGGAGGCTCCCAGTTCAAGATTGCCTCAACTTTCTCAGGGTGCACTTTAATTCCCTTGACAGAGATCACATGACCAAGGTACACCACTTCATTGAGCGAAAACTCACACTTGGAAAACTTAGCATAGAACCGATGCTTTCTTAGCTTGTCAAGCACAAGCCGAAGATGCTCTGCATGTTCTTCTTCAGTCTCTGAGAACACGAGAATATCGTCCAAATATACCAAGACAAACTCATTCTTGAAAGGAGAGAATATGAAGTTCATCATCCTGGAGAAGGTTGGAGGAGCATTGGCGAGACCAAAGGACATGCCGGTGTACTCATAGGAGCCAAAACTCGTCCTGAAAGCAGTCTTTGGAATATCTTCTTCACGAATGCAAATGTGATGATAGCCCATGCAAAAATAAAGCTTTGAGAAAACCTTGGCACCTTTCAGTTGTTCAAACAAATCATTGATGTTGGGAAGTGGGTACTTGTTTCCGATTGTCTTTTTATTCAATGGATGGTAATCGACACAAAGTCAGTCCGTGCCATCCTTCTTCTTGACAAACAGAACACCACAACCCTATCGAGAAGAACTTGGTCTGATAAGACTCAGACGTTCTTGTTCATCTAGCTGCTTCTTCAATTCTTTCAGCTCTTCGAGGCCAAGCTTATAAGGACGCTTGCAAACCGGTTCAGTTCCAGGTTCGAGATCAATCACAAACTCAACTAGCCGGTGCGGAGGCGTTCCTGGCAATTCTTCGGTAAAGACATCTTCATACTCGCAAACCACTAGAATTTGAGAAATGGCTGAGATTTCACCCTTCCCATTAAGAGCAAAGAGACGAATCGTGTCATCGCGAGCTGCGAAAATGATCATGTCTTCTGAAGAATGAGTCAATTTGACTTCTTTGGCTTGACAATCAACATACGCCTTGTTCATAGCTAGAAAATCCATGCCAAGAATGAGATCAATACCGGAATTACCGAGAACAATTGGAGAAGCCACAAAAGAATAGCCGCCCATCTTGATAGAAACATCCGGAACCACCATCTTTGCATGCATGAAGGCACCCGGGGAAACGACTGACAAAGGGTTGGATAACTGCTCATGATGCAAATTATGCTTGGTTGCAAAAGGTTTTGCAATGAATGAATGCGATGCAACAGTGTTAAATAAAACTTTTGCACGAATAGAATTGACTGAGAGATTACCCATAATCACTTCATGAGACTCCTCTTCTTGAGCTGCATTGACCAAGTTCACTCTTGCTGACTTGGGGTTGTGCCTCACCATAGCATTGCTTGGAGGTCTGACTGGAGGAGGAGGCAGAAGATACCACTGGTTGTTGCACTTTTTTGAGTAGTGACCCTTCTGACCACACTTGTGACAAGTAACCTCTAAGAGCGGACGGAAGTTTCCCAGAGGAGGAACATGAGCTGACTTGTGAGCCTGGGGTCTCTGTTGATATCCTGGGTTGGGTGGGTGGGAAGAACCTTGACCACCAAACTAATTCTGTTGCTGAGGGAAACGTTACGGAGGAGGAGGAGGAACCCAATACTTATGCTGCTTAGTGACCATGTGAGAACTGGAAGAAGAAGAGTAGGATTCCCTGAACGCTTCCTTGAGTTCTCTAACTTGAGCTGAGTTGCCTCGACCTTCAAAGCCATGTTGTAGAACTGATCAAACTCACGGGGCTCTTGGAGGAGCAGACCCGACAGAAGCTCATCCTTGACACCACCTATGAATTGATAAATCATGGACTTGTCGTTAGGAACATCTTGTTTTGCATAGCAGGCCAGATTCTAGAACGCGACATTATACTGATAGACAGACTTGCTTCCCTACTTCAGGTGCCTGAACTTCTCACGCATCTCCTCGACAAAGCTTGTCAGAATGTAATGGGTCCTAAAGTCATGACAGAAATCATCCCAGCTGACAACACGATCACCCCCGGAGTCCTTGTATTGCTGCCACCAATCTGCTGCCTGACCCTTGAGCTGAAACGTTGCGAACCCGACATAGTCATCTAGCCTGACATTGCTACACTCGAAGTGCTTGCTCATGTCGCGGAGCCAATGATCTACATTAAAAGGCTGCTCACAATAGGTGAAATACTTGGGCTGGTTGGCAAGGAACTGGTTGAGTGTCGCGTACTGAGGCTGATTCTGGAAAAATTCCCTTGATAACCTTGCTAACCTGGATCCCTCTCTTGCAACAGCCTAAGAAATATCTGAGTATTCGCATTGGTTGGGGCCATCACAGCTTGCCAAGCTTCTGGAGGAGGAGGCGGAGCGGGTGGTGGAGGGTTAGACTACTCCCCATCACGACCCGGATTCCTGCGAGTTGGTGGAGCCATCCTGGAGATGGACAAGAACATCAACACATCATTGACAAAGATGATTCCAATAAGCTGAATCCAATGAATTGAAAGAAATTGAACGGAATAACATTAATAGCCTTCCTACTAAAAAAATTAGTAAGAACGCCTTCTTCGGGTTTGTGATAACATCATCAGATATTAGAAGTCAGTTGAATATACACAACAAAGTATTGAGCTAAGATATGCTCGGAACAAATGTATAGACCTCATACATCTGAAGAAAGATGATCCTAGGTAACTACTTGAATTCCCACCTAAGAACTTCTGAAGTCTTTCTTGTTTATGCGATTCGGGTTGCGGACCCAGGAACCTACTCTTGGTAATCAGCTGCAACTACACCCACAACCTTCCACACCATAATTCAAGAAACTCCGCGAACTCGTCTACCTTAGATGCTCGTAATCACAACAATACTAAACATGATAGTACCTCAGATGCCTCCCCAGTACTGGGTGACTCTGACCTTATCTCGCCAAGATAAGTATTGAAGCAATTTCGAACACCCTCCGTCCTGAGATACTAAGGAAAATGAATGATAACGATGTGCAAGAATCCCTCGCAGCTCTACTCCTCGATAACAGGAGGCACCAAGTATAGAACTTCGTCACATCGGCATCATATAGATTCAAATATTAGCATGATCCTAATTTTTTTGAGTGAGAAGAGGAGTAGAATCAAAATTCATAAGTCGAATACCTCACGAGAGTATAGAAGAGGAGTAAAAGAAACCTACTCTCCGATATAAATAGACTCAAAATAGTTTTGCTAGACTTGACTCGGCCAAGTTCAATCAAGCAAAGGGCTCCTATGGTCGTATGGCTCTGAATACCAACTTATAACGCCCAAGATGTGTGCCTTTCCTTATTTAGGCATGGGGGCCTCGACAGGGATAGATGTGCATCACGTCGTTTCGCAAGTGCAATAAACATTGCATACATGTATGAATAGATGAGTATATGAGTTGGCTTACACTCTCCACAAGCTAAATTAAAAGTTCACACAATTTTTCAAGCATCATACAGAAGACAGGGTCCGTCTACGGACGAAATCAAACGAAGAATAGAAGCAATGTAAAGCTACCTTGCTAGCCCAAAGATCATGACCATGGCCTCTCTACTAATTGGGGTACGTGACATACATCCGTCCACGTTCTTCATCGTACTCCCACTGGAGCTGAGTAACATCTCCTGGCACATACTCATCAACACCTGCACCTGTATTGTTGTAATCTGTGAGCCACAGGGACTCAACAATCATGTAACCCAGGTACCGAAACTATGTAATCTTATGGGTTTGGAAGGGGTAAGTGTTGAGATTGCAGCAAGAACTAAGCATTTATTTGGTGGCTATCTTATGGGAACATGAATGTAAATATGGTGGACTATGAAAGATGATCGAGAATTACCATGATCACTAAGTGATCCTGAACACCTACTTACGTCAAACATAATCCCACTGTGTTCTCTCTTGGTTCATGTTCACGAGCAGAGACGATCACGTTTATGCACACAGTTGGTGGGTTTTATTAGAGTTTACTTTAAGTTGACTATAATCGGGTGTTAAACAAAATATCCAAGTTGTCACATAACCACTGGCATGGCTTTCCGAAAGATTTAACCCTGCAGGGGTGCTCCAACTAATCCATCACAAATTAACCACACTCTACGGGAATAACCTTGACCATGGATCTTGTGATCATCCTAGGCAATTCCAAAGGGAATCCGACTCATCGAGATAGCCCGAAGAAGATCAGAGTTCCTCACGCAAGACATTCGAGAAAGGTAAAACAAGTCCAGCAAGACCCCCCGACAGGCCAGATCCCACTAGGATCCGCGCGTATCTCTATCTCAGGGCACTACCAGATGGGCAAGACGTCGGGTTGGCTGAAACCCTGGGTGACCAGGGGGCGTCGGACATCGCTCAGATTGGCCAAACACTCATGAGGAGCACTGGCCGGAGTTGTTGATTAATTATCCACAAGGTAGCAAAGCCGAATGCATTTTAATTTAGTTGTTAAGCAAATAGTACCAATGTTGGGTCTTTCTAGACAAGCTTTAATCTCAAGCGAATAATCAAGGGGGTCCCCATAACAACCCCGAGCATGTTAGGAGCGCAAAATATGGAAACATAACACCGGTAACAAGTACTATGGCGGTAAAAGTGGAACAAAACACCGAGCAAAAGGCCAATCCTTCCACCTCACCAAGATATATATGTGCATTAAATTAAATAGCAGAAAATATTGTGATATCTCCAAATATCCATGTTATCACATGGAAACAACATGGACCTGCATCTAAGAATGCTATAAGAGGGGCTGAGCAACGGTTACTTAACCAAATAAGGTTTGCTAGGTAGTGGAGGGTTTAGAGGCTACCATGGCAATGTAGGAGGCTTGACATTCAAGTGGTAGGTAACACAAGTGTAATGATAAGAGCGAGACATCTAGCAAAGCAAAAATAGTGTTGGGATCCGGGTACGATCAACTTGCCTGTTGGTTCTTTAGAGGGACAAAGAGCTGGGTCCTCGTAGTTGTACTCTCCTGGATCCTCGTACTTAGGTTCAACACTCGTATCTACCCAAATAGAAACAACACCAAATAAACAAACAACCAAGGTGCAATGCACAAACAAGATGATGCATGATTCATTTGAAGTATTTAACATGGCAATCCCAAGCTAGTCATGTTTCTCATGCAATAGTAAAGTTATTTAGTATTCTGGACAGAACCTCATGTTAAGTTGTTTGAACATACATGATCATGGCAAACATTGAGGCTTCATGCAAAATCGATCCAAATGCATATGTAAAACGTAGGAAACAGAGTAACGGTTCTCACGCTACGCTCACGACAAGGTACGAAGACAAAATACAAGACAAGGAAGGCCATGGGATATTCCTTGGTATTCCAAGGTAGCCACTTGTTTGGAAATAAAAAACTAACCACAATAGAGCCAAAGATCAAGCAAAACAATGGAGCATAGCTCCCACAATTCACAAAACAACACCACACACATTCTGCGTAAAACAGCAACATAGCAACTTGCACATCAAATATCTAGACCTACAGGATGTTTCCAACCTCAAACAAGATTGTACAGAAACTATATAACCTGCTTGACAAATCATTGAACTACAGAAACTTGATAGGAAGCAAGGATCACTAAGCATGAAGCTCACAAGATGGCATAATGAAAAATATTCTAGGGACTTAGTGAAAATCAGAGTTTTTTGGAATCTGAGTTATCTTGATAGCAATTTGACAGCAGACAACAATGATGCTAGAGACCAGCTCATGACATGAAAATTAATAGGATGATAGGGGACAATATCTACTACAAATCACTAGCACTGAGCTTGAGCTAAAAATCAACATAACACTTGGTAGCATCCACTAAACATGGGATAAAAATAATTACAGATTCTCATACTTAGAAATATTTAGCATGTTGAAAACAACAACAATTTATTAGCTACTTTGGAGCAAGAAACCCACTCATCCACAAGTTTAACATGGCAACAAAATTACCAGGGCCTAGTACCCACCAAACACTAGCACATTCATGTTGACAAGTTCATCATAGCATGCATGTATCAAATCATACAAAAATGACAAAAGGCTGCCTCATCACAAAAATAACATTTCACCAAGTTGCTCCAATGGAAAAACTAATGTCACCACTGGATTCCTGGGATTTTTCTACCCCAAATCCATATATCACACCCCTATGATCATGTGAATAAATTTCTCAAAACTCAAATCGAAATTGCATCTAGTCTCTAATAAGTCAAAACCTACCCAAAGAGTTAGTTACCAGATCTGGCCATGTCCAGATTTGGCTTATTTCCTAAAATGGGAATAACACGAAATCCCACAGAAACACATTGAAAAAAATAAGAGAAAAAGGAGGGTCCACCTGGCAGAGACACCATGGCCCCCTAGCAGCTGACAGGTGGGACCAGGGGCCCACTATTAGCTGGAACAATTAAATGGAAAAGGGGGTGGCTGGGTTTCGAACCCGAGTCTCCCCGGTGGAGGCATGGGGCTTCGACCGCTGGGCTAGCATGAGTACTTTGCTTAGACGGGGGTGCAATTCTACTTATCCTATCCCCAACGGGAGGCTCGGTCTTCTTCTCCCTCACCGGACAAAAGACGATGCGGCAGCGAGCCACCACCAGCGACCAACGAAGGTGGCGATCCCCGTTGGGCGTGCAGGACTGCAACGGGGCCCAGAACTCAACCGCGGGGTGGCTTCCTAGGCACGGGGACTGCTGGAGTGAAGGTGCACTCGAGCTCGAGCACTGGCTCGGCTCGGGAGCATGCTAGGCGAGACGAGACAAGGCGAGCGAAGGGCGAGGCGGGGCGCGGCACGAGGCATACAACAACAACAATATCATGGATGGGAGCACGGGAACACCGGCACAACACGTAATAGATCGCAACAATAGAAAAAAACAGGCTTGGTCGGAGCTGTAGGAGCACGAAGATGACACGTCGGATCTACGCGCACACTAAGCTTGCAATAAAGAGGGTGCATGGAAAGGAAAGAGGGGCCATACCACCCTACCTTGGACAAGCGGATGACATCAGAAGAAGCTTGGGAAGACTACGGTGAGTACCTGAAGTTTGGCATGCTACTGCACCCGATCCGTAGGTGACGAAGAGGAAGAAGACGACGATGGGCAACTTCTTGGCATCCCGCGAGACGCCGATGAAGGAGAGGAGCACGGGGAGGATCCCTTCCCATGCACCACAGCAATGGAGATGCGGCGACGGAGGCTATCTCTAGTCATGAGCTGTTGCTTGGCTGGAGCATGGTGGGCACAACGACGACAAGGGTTTGGGACGCAGCTTACCTGTAGTGGTCGGGAAGGATAAGGGAGGAATGGGTCGAGGAGATATCCTAGGGCGCCGAGGAAAATCTGTATATGGGATAAGGGTGGTCGTTGGCCGTCAAATCACTCGACATGCGACGTGGAGCTGCTGGATGGGCGCCGTACACAGGAGGACGAAGCGAACGTGCTGGGGGGGGGGGCTCGCTGGGCTGCGGAACTGCGCTGGGTTTGCTGCTGTTGCCATTGCTGGGCTAGGAGAGGCCCAAATGGGTTGCTCTCTCTCTCTACTCGAAAACAAAAGGTTTTTCCTTTTAAATAAAACAACAAACACAACTAAAGCCAGGGAAGATTAGAAGAGCAGCCGAGGAAACCAAAATAGGTAGGCACTTACAGAAATATGTCCTATTTAATAAAAATAGTTTTAGAATTTGTAGAGCAAACAAAATAAATGACATTTATACAATATTGGGATCTATTTTGCAAGGATCCATAAGAAAAAATATTTCAAACATGGATAAGAACTAAGCAACAATTCTAAACAGATTATCTAGGAGTAAAGCAACATTTTTTTAAGAATTTATTTAGCAAGAAAAACTCCACATGTTGCAATATTTGAAAAGAGAGAGAGTTGGGCATAGTTCCTATAGAAATTGAGGAGGGTATTTAGCAAGACATAACATGAAGCTCTCACACTCCACACCACAAACACACACACAACAAGCATAAGCATACAAGCAAGCATGATGCACTTATGATATTATGAATATGGTGCCATGATGCAAAATGAGGAATGATGATGTCATGAAGGACAAACCATAATATTCAAACCACATAGGCAAAACATGGAGGTCCACATGAGATACATGACCAAAATGGCAAGGGGTGCACTTGGGGTGTTACATATCGCTTGGCAAAACCGCCCCGTCCCCGTATACCAAAAAGAAAGGTGTGTATCCAGTAGATCCGTTTGGTGTGGTGTGAATACTCTAGAGTACAACACGGAGTTCTTCTACCCAATAACCCAAAGTATGTTTAAGTGGTACCAAGATCCAGGGTTTAGTTCCTTCGAGGATCTCCTGATTGGCTCGTTCGGTTTGTCCGTTGGACTATGGATGCGCCACTGCTACCAAGTCAAGCAAATATGTTCCTTCTGGATACACTGCTCCATAGCTCCCTAAGATAAATTAGTACTATTGTCAACAATAATGTTATGAGGGTAGCCAAAGTGGAAAATCAACTTTTTCAAGAACTTGAGGTTACTTTGTCGCAACTACTGACTGGCTCCGCCTCAACCCACTTGGTAAATTTATCAACCGCCACCAAGAGATGGGTCTTCTTGTCAGAGGATGCTTTGAATGTCCCGACCATATCAAACCCCCAAACCGCGAATGTCAAAGTGTGGGATCGAAAGTAGTGCTAGAGGGGGAGGGGTGATTAGACTACTTGACCAAATAAAATTAACCTTTTCCAAATTTTAATTCTTGGCAGATTTTAGCATTCATACTATGTCAAGTACACCCTGCACATGCATGTCTACGAGTATAGCAGCGGAAAGTAAAGACAAGCATGTAAGTAAAGGAAGGGTAGGAAGATCAAACACAATTGGTGACACGATGATTTTTCCCGTGGTTTCGATAGGTGGTACTATCATACGTCCACGTTCATGGACTCCTCAACCTACGAAGGGTAACTGTCATGGATTTATCACGGCAGATGTCCGGGTGAACGGACTTGGATTCGAGGCCATTGCTAATGGGGTGGACTCAAAGGGGTTGATCGGGACGAAAGACACGGATTTACCCAGGTTTAGCCCCTCAAGTCGAGGTAATAGCCTACGTCCTGCTTGTGTTTGTATTGCTTATGTATCGATTACAAGGAGCTATAAGCTTGACATAGTTATCGATCACCTCTCCCTAAGTCGCCCCGGGTCTACCTTTATATAAGAGGTCAGGACCACTGGGTCATTACAATTGCTAACCGAGTCTTACTGTATGTACGAGTCTCTCTCTATCTTCTTGTCCAAGCTGTCTTTGAGACGGCTTACACGCCCGGGTCTTCTCTATCCGGGCCGTCATACGGCCCATACCTTGAGCCGCCTATCTTCTTGGGCCACAGTCTTTATGGCTCACCCTTGGGCCAGCTCACGAGCCAGCAACATGACCCGGAGCCTCCAGGGCGGGTCATATCGTGCGGTTATATCCCCAACATTAGGCCCCAGGTTGAATTGAGCTTGCTCACTTCATCCTTCTCTTATGTTTTTGGCAAGTCGCCCGGAAATGACCCGGCGTGACGTCATGAGATCCACTGACGTATCACCGAATCTTTCAATAACTATCATTCCGAGAATCGAGGCGTTCGCCTCGGTCAAACGGTGTCGTCGCCTGGATTTTCGCGCCTTCCTTATTCGCGTTTTAAATACGACCCGTGCGGGTCGGAGCTTTTCATCCTCCCGCTCGTGCCTCTTCTTCTTCTTCCTCTCGCCGCTGCTCCAGCGTCCTCGTCGTCCGATGGCATCTTCACGTCTACACCAACCGGGCCGCCGCATCACCCTGATACGTACCAGAAACCTTCCACCTCCACCGCAACATCTCCGGTGAGTTTTCCTTCTTCGTAGATTGCCCACCACTGTAGTAGGTTTCCACTGGGGTCTCCGCCGCCGCCGCTCGGGCTCCGGCACCGCCACTACAAGTATATCCCGATGCCGTTGGTGCCTTTGGATTGCGCCCTCGCCTCACCGCCGCGCGCGGGCCGGCCGCGCATAATGCGCGGACCGCGATGGCTCCGCTCCATGTTCTTTCCTTCCGCTGTTCATCGCTCAGTCAGTATTAAAATCCTTTTTCTTCGCTTTTGTAGATCCGTAGCCATAGTGGTAGTTTACGGAATCTATTTTTTAGGACTTCATCGATTTTCAATCTTCCTTTCCTCTGCTGAGTTGCTAAGCTTCTCCGGCTCTCATCAACCGGGACTTTCCACGTTATCCGTAGAACCCTTAAACCTTTAAGCCGTCATAAATATTTGCTTGCGCTTTGACTCATCACGCCTTTTACCTTGCACAATACTTAAGCCGACAATATGTCTCGTGCGTCCAACTCATGCAACTGGGTTGGCTCTTGCATTATGGAGGAGTACTTAGCAGGTTATGTTGAAGCGGGTACTCTCCCTCCCAAAGAGGTTCTCAATTGGCGGGTTCCGGTTAACGAGATCCGACCTTCTCCCCAAAAAGGAGAGATAGTAGTCTTCACTGATCACATCGAGCGAGGGTTCATGCCGCCTGGCTCTAAGTTTTTCCAGGATGTCCTTCATTTTTACAAGCTGCATCCTCAAGACTTGGCACCCAACTCCGTCTCAAACATCTGCAACTTCCAAGTTCTCTGCGAAGCTTATCTGCTAACTAAGCCGTCTGTGGGGTTCTTTCGAGAGTTCTATGCCAACCGCCAAACTGAAATGAAGGGTGGTCCGAGTTATCAGAAAAGTTCCTCTTTCTGACCCTCTTGCTTACCTGGCTCCCGATTTTCTCTTGAAAAAGCAACAGCAGGCCGAGCGTCGATAGACTCGAAGTACCGGCTCTACTGAGCTCGTGTCCGGGTTACCAAATTCTCCTGCTCCAAAGAAACGCCCCGCCGAGGTAAACTTGACACTTTCTTCATCTTTTTGTTTTATTCTTTTTAGAAAACACCTTCCTGCAGTGACTCTTCGGCGTCAATTCTACCACCGCCCAAGATCAATCCACTGTAAGCATTCCTTACTATGATATCCGGACATCCGGCTCTTAATATGATAGCAACATCTTTCAACTGCCGATCCTTCTATTTTGCAGTGCTCAAGCTAAGCGTTGCAATACCAACAAACCCTCCTCCGGCCCTGTTATCCAAGAGTCGGAGCCTGAACAACCGGAGGAGGCTGAAGCAGAAGAAAATCCACCAGCTGCCTCCACAGAACCAACTGCTGTTGATATCATCATGGAGATCCCTCCAAGGCCTCCTTCAAGACCGGCGACTCCTGTCAAGACCCCTGAAACTCCAGATGTTGTTATCACCGGGTCTAGTCATCAAACTCCTCCGGCTCATGTGTTGACCAAGCATACAGAGCCAGCCGAGGCCTCGAAGAAGCTGATCTTTGACTCTTCGTACGAGAAGATGACAACCGAAAAGCTCCACGCCGGGTATATAAACCGGGTTACCACCAGCCGGGATCTGGAACTTTGGCTGGTCTCTTTAATGAAGACAAAATAAGAGGTACCTTTCCTTCTTACCATATCCTTTCTTAGCCCCCAAGAGCCGGTTTAATGTACTCAATCATTGAACCGGGTCTTTGTTTAACTTTCTGTTAGAACAAATTCATAGTCATTGTCCCCTAGAGTCGGCTTAACTTACCAAAATTGAGTCGGATCTTTCTTTAGATAACTTAAACTGCCAGTCGTAGCCCCCAAGGGCCAGCTCAAGCTTGATGAAGTTGAGTCGGATCTTCTATTAGAAGTAAATTGAAGAGCCATAGTGTAGGCCCCAAGTTCTGGTTTAACTTCGAAGAAGATGAGCCGGAATTCCGCTACATGCTGAAAGATCAAATATACATTAGCCCCCAAGTGTCAAATATATTGCTTGCAATCTGTTTGAGACTTGCATAAATTTGCTTTTAATACTCGTCCTGTATTTTGGCGACTTATCTTGTATTTTGATGTATTATAGGAAGCTTTAAACGAAGTCGGCTCTCAATTGTCTGATATGAAGGCAAACTTAGCAGCTCAACAAGAGGCCTGCAGCGTCTCTAACGAAAAGTGCCGGCTGCTGTCTAAAGAGCTGGTCCATATTAAGGCGAAGCTTGCTTCTCTAAAGGAATCTACTGAGCTGGAGAAATCTGTGTTGACTAAGTGAGCGGATGACGCCGACCAGCGGCTGATTGCCGTGGCGGATGAGCTTCAAGGCCTAAAGTGTCATATAACCAAGATGGCAGCCGCTCTCTTTAGTAAGTTCTTACTCACTTCATGTTTCCAGCATGTTTCACTCATCTGTTGTGATGGCGACTCATCTTGCTTAGTTTGACCTATGCAGTCCCCAGAAGCTGGCAATTGGTTTCAGATAGCCTTTTACCCCTGAAGGCTATTTACAACTTTGCAGAACAGCTTTATTGCGGTGCTATTTTCACGATTAAGATGGTTCACTACAAGGAGAATATCCCCACCGCTCTGAAAGGTGTCTTGGAACTCTTCTCCACAATGCCCAAGCAAATTGAGGAGTTGAAGAAGTCCGCCTTCTGCCAAGGAGCCATCGCTGGATTGAGCCGGGCTCTGGCCTTCGCCCTCGAGCTAACGCCAGCTGAAATGATGGATGGTTACCCGTCCAAACAAGATGACGGCTCAGAGTTCACTGAAGAAGATTACATCCGGTGTGTCAAAGAGTCGCGTTATTTGGCCTCTGTGCTGGCAGATGAAGCTGATTTGAGCACTTATCAGGCGGCTTACGATGCAGAGGAGAAGAGGATCCGCGGGCCTCTCTACGAGTGGAAGGATCTGACACCCGCCCGCAGTAAGGACCTCTTCCCTTGTGAGCTTGACGCGTCCACTTTCCTTGAAGGGTCTTTCACTGCTCTAGCTGACTGTAATTGGGAATTGGGAAATCTCCACATAAAGCCAGCGAAAGAACCGGAGCGGGATGAGCCGGCCAATAACTGAAATTTGTTCTTTTAACCTTTCTGAGCACAGACTCATGTACTGACCCATGTAATGACCCGTCGTGAGCGGTTTGAAACTTGACAATGCCTTTTGCTCCTTCTGAGAGTAGTTTTTGTAAGAGGGTAAGGATGAACCTACCATTGCCGGCTGTATATACTTTCAACTCTCTGCGTGCACTTTCCTTCTCTCCGTGTTTCAATTTGATGTGTTGCCGGCTCTCCATTGATTGCTTGTTCCTTTGCACAAATATACCTTGAGCTTTTCTGATCAGGGGAGTTTGTCTTTGAAGACATCATTCCTTCTCCAGAAGATTAGAGCCGGATAATATCTTTGAAAACTCAAATTTTATCAACCGGAGCAACATGGCTCCGGCTCTTGTCGGATGAATCCATTAAGGAGCCGGTTGTCTTAGGATAATGTAAGCTATACCTGATGGTAAGAAGCCTGTATCGACAACTGTGGCTATTGATGAACCGGAAGCGGCTTAAAGCCGGCTGTATGAAGGGTAATGTAAGCTATACCTGACGGTAAGAAGCCTCCTTTTAACATCAAATGTTGTATGTGCGAACGCCGGCTGTTGATGGGAGATGTAAGCTATACCCTAAGGCAAGAAGCCTCTATCGACAGCCGTGGTTAATAATCAGCCTGAGATGGCATAAAGCCGGCTGTTTGAAAGGAGATGTAAGCTATACCCGAAGGCAAGAAGCCTCTTTCAACAGCTACAGTTGATAAGCAACTGAGGTTTGGCGTAAACGCCGGTTGTTAGGGTGAGATAAGCGAACCCGTCGGTAGAAGCCCCCTTCGACAACCGCGGTTAATAAGTAACCGGAAGTGGCATAAAGCTGGCCATTAGGGTGAGATAAACAATACCCGTCGGTAAGAAGCCCCCTTTGATGGCCGCAGTTGATAAGCAACTGGAATTTGGTGTACACGCTGTTGTCTTAGGGTCATGTAAGCTATACCAAAGGTAATAAGCCTCCATCAACAACAACTCTTAATGTAACCAAACTAGGAATAAAGCCAACTGTGCAAGGGAGATGTAAGCTATACCCGAAGGCAAGAAGCCTCCTTGCAACAGTTTAATAACAGCTGGCTGTGCAAAGGAGATGTAAGCTATACCCGAAGTCAAGAAGCCTCTTTGCAACAGTGCTTAATTGGGCATAATGCCGGCTGTGCAAGGGAGATGTGAGCTATACCCGAAGGCAAGAAGCCTCCTTGCAACAGCGTAAAAGCAGACCGTGTAGGGGAGATGTAAGCTATACCCGAAGGCAAGAAGCCTCCCTGCAACAGCGCTTGATAGGGCATAAAGCCGGATAAGCCGTTTTGATGATGAACAAACCACTTCAACTCTAATTTTTGAGTCGGAAAAATTTCATCTTGATTGCACAAAGGTATACATAAGAGCAGAGGCCCCATTATTTGCGGGGATGCTAGCTTTTACTCATGTAAGTATAATATATACAATGATAGCGGCTTTCAATGACTGCTAAGTAAAGTATGGTTGCAAATGTGCGATATTCCATGTCCGCAACGTCTCTTGACCCGCGGTTTCCGACTCATCTCGGATATCAATGAGGTAATATGACGCATTGTTAAGGTTTCTGCTGATCACAAAAGACCCCTCCCATGGTGCAGATAACTTATGCATTCCAGATTGGTCTTGAATCAACCGGAGCACCAAGTCACCTTCTTGGAACGTCCGGGTCTTCACCCTGCGGCTATGATAGCATCGCAGGTCTTGTTGATAAATTGCCGACCTGGCTGCTGCTATCTCTCGTGCTTCATCCAAGGCGTCCAACGCATCTTGGCGTGCTACCTCTTTGTCCGTCTCCACATAAGCTGCCACCCTTGGTGAGTCATGCCAGATATCGCTGGGAAGAACCGCCTCAACACCATACACCATGAAGAAAGGCGTAAAACCTGTAGATCCGTTAGGGGTAGTTCTAATACTCAATAAGACGAAAGGCAACTCCTCAACCCAACATCCGGGTGTCTGCTTCAAAGGAACCATGAGCCGTGGTTTGACTCCTCTTAAAATTTCCTGATTGGCTCTGTCGGGACCCCGATCCTAAGTCATATGATTCCATACTGTAACAAGTCACAACACTTTGCGGCCTCACGCACGGTAAACTCCTCGGCTGCAGCCAAACCTTGGCCGGGACCGTTTGCGTCTTTTGGCTCACGTATGTGAACATGTCGCTGGCAATCATGCAACAAAGAACCCGGGCCGACATGACTAGTCATAGAACCCAAGTGGCACATCCGTACGAAAACAGGCATACATAACCCAACAATGCAGGTGTCGGCCTCAAGCGTGTGTAGACGAGTCATAGCAAGCTACAAGGACTCCATTACATCGCGAGACACGAATGCCATCACTGCACGTAGACGAGTCGTAGCAGGCTACCAGGACTCCATTACATCGCGAGACATTTCCCGAAGGGACAGACACAGCAACAAGGAAGGATACATGCCGGTCAATCAATGTGTCCGGAGCAGTAGCAAGCTACCATGGCTCGGCGGAAGCACAGAGAGGCAGTTGCCCGTAAAGAGTACTACTAAAGGCTCACGACTAGGTGTCGGATCCCATACATACCATTGCACGTCACACGTACGCACGACATGCCCGATATGCATAGATACAACCATGGCATCACAACATAACCATACAACAACATGACTTTTATTTAAGAGGCTCAGACGAGCCTTGCATAATATGTTCGTACTGATAGGGGTCACATGACTCGACACTCAAGTCATACAAACAAGTTCATACAAGCCAGCGGAAACTTAAGCTGTCTGAGTACAGACGGCGAAATATAAAAGTGGCACATGGCCTGACTATCTACAAGCCAGCACACGGGCAAGATCGTAGCTGGGACACCAGCTATTCGACATCGTCAACATCTAGAAAGAACCCACCTGATGGGTCCTGGTTTTCTTCTACAACATTAATTAAGCAAGGATGAGTACAATCGTACTCAGCAAGTCTTTAAAATAGACCTACTCTATTTATGCTCATGTGTCAACAAGGGGGAGTGGTGGAGTTTATGCAGCAATGCCATCTTAGACTCATGGCTAACCTACACTACTTAGTTTTAACTCTTTGTTACAATTTTAGTTATCGCACACGAGTCCACTATCTCCATCACAATACACCACCAAGGATCCACCTTCCCCTTCCGGAAGAGTGCCATCCACGGTACTCACACTTGTCTTGATATTTTTAGGAGTATCCATTTGATTATCTATGAACAACATAAGTTCTCCAAGTAGTCCATATCCGAGGACACGGCTATTCGAATACTTTCATACCCTGCACGGGTGTACTTCTTCACACACGCTCTCGCCACTTATCGTTGTGTGCCATAAACCATGCACCTCGGCAACCTTCAAGTGGATGCCCAGCAAGGGAGCCGGCCACGACCGTCAATCACACAAGACCTCTAGTCCAGGCTATCGCCTATTTGAGACTGAACCCGCACGGAAGTCCGGCCGAAGTTTCCGCTACGGCCCCAAACGATGTGCGCAGGGTTCCCAAGCCCACCATTCGGGTGACCCTTGGTACACCGTGCCACTGCCTACCGCGTCGTAACCCACCCCTAGGGTCAGCGCTACGCACGACCTCCAGCATGCTATAAACACCAGAAACTACTTGCAACTCCTGGACTAAGGACTAAGTGAAGATAAGTCAAGCGGGGTCATATTTGAGGGCCCAGCATGTGGTAGTAACTAGTCTTGGATCACAAACACGGAACCCAGTTCCTAAGAACGGTCCCAATGAGACAACCCACTATGTACTCCTACATAGCCTCTCCTCGCTACATTTATCAAATCATATTCATCATATGCTCATCACATTGGACAACACTGTTTCACTCAGTTCATCACCCAGATGAATCAGACCTGACACAACTCTAAGCATAGCAGGCAAGTAAGCTAAGCACATCATGGCACAAGCATCTACCAAGTATGCTAGGTTGCAAGGTTTAGCTATTTACTGTGACAAGGTCAGGTCATGCATAAGAATAGGATCATCTACCGTGTATGACTGAAATGTGATCGTTTGTCCTAATGCAACAAACCAAAGCAGGAGCAAGAGAGTGGGATCTTATCGGAATGATCAAAGGGGTTGCTTGCCTTGCTGAGTTGCGGAGGAGTTCTCTCCTTCGTCGGGATACGGGGTGGTATCTTCCGGATTAGGGCCTCCCGCAGCGCAGATAAGAAACAATCAATACACGCAAGTGCAACAATATGATGCATGATCATGGCATGATGGCACGTATGGATGAGTTAATGCAACTAGTATTCATGTTGATTTGAAAAGAATTTGAATCAAGGTTCAAAATCGTTCTTCATTTCAAATTCCATATATCAACCTATTAGCATTTGTCAATGTTCATCTAGATAGGTCTCTCTATCATGCATGAGGATAGCACCATTGGATTCATTGGATTTTTCTGATAAATTTTGATATGTAAATTATTTTCATCTGAGTTACAGATTAATTTATATGAATTTTTGAAGTTTTAAATAATTTCTGGAAATATTTTTAAAGTGGAAAATAGATTATGACATCAGCCTGACGTCAACCTGACGTCAGCTGGTCGGCTGACCTGCCAGGTCAAACCTGACAGCATGGGACCCTCGTGTCAGTGTTAGGGGGCTAATCCCCACGCTGACTGAGGTTTGACCCACCAATGGGGCCCACTGTCAGTGGTTGAGGCTAATCTAATCGGGGTGATTAGTGGCTAGCTGGCCGGCCACATCGGCACCGGCAGGAGGATGGTCGCCGGTGACCATCCGACACGGCGGAAGTTCGTCGGAGGCCGCTAGATGGCTCAGAACGACGCGCGGAGAGCACTGGGACGAAGCCCGTGCTCGACCGCGTCGAGTGGGCTGGCCAGGGAGGGTCTACGGTCGCCGGAGGCTCGCCAGCGAGCACTTCCGCGGCGGCGCCCGTACGGCCACGACGACGAGGAACGCCAGGGAGCACGGGAAGACCAAGGGAGAGAGGGAGGAGGACGGGGTGCTCGCTGGGAAGCTGTAGGGGGGCTTAGCGGGCTCGGAGACAACTGGCAGCGGCAGAAATGGCAACGGAGCTCCGGCGGGTCCCGAGGTTGAAGATGAACACGACGGCAGCTTCGAGGGGATCCCGGGTTCTTCTGGTGCCACGGGGAGAACGAGGACGTCGCGGCGAGGCTATTGGTGGGCTCGGATGGGCGCGGGGGGTGGCTCAAACTGCGGCAGCGGCGAGCGGCGACTACGGCGGCGCTCGGCAGGGGAGGAGCAAGGGGGAAGAGAGGGGAGAATGGAGAGGAGAGGGGGCCAGCTCGTCCCTGGCGAGTCTTCTCGCTCGCCAGCGCGGCGAGTGGGTGGCCAGGCAGGCAGGTGGCATGGCGCCACCGCCGCGGACGTCGTCCCCTGCTTCTCCTCTGCCTTCTGGCAAGAGGTAGAAGACGGGGCTGCCCCTGGTGGGCTGGGCATCCTGGTGGGCTGCGGCCAGGTAAGCCTTACTTCTTTTTCTTTTCTTCTTTCTTCTCTGTTTTCTGTTTTCTGACATTTGTATTATTTTCTTTGTAGGTCCAAATGGCTCTTCAAAATATCCCAAACAATTTCTAAAATGAAGGTTGAATATCTCAAACATGTCCAAAAAGTTTCAGAGTATTTTAAGAAATAATAATAATGATAATGATTTATTTATCAATTTCAGAGGCTTTAATCATTAATTTAAATTATTTTAATTATTCAAATAATTAGAATGGTCCCTGATATATCCATGTCCTTAATTATCAGACATAGGGAACATTTTTTATGGGCATTTTGGATTTGTTGAGAATTTCATCAAACTTGAAGTGTTTATTTCAATGTGAGTTTGGGGTTTCCCTTTTTTCCCCATTTCATGTTGATTGAATGATGATGATGATGATGCAAACACATGATAATCTAAGACACTTGCTAGGGTTGTGACAACTCACCCCACTCAAAAGAATCTCGTCCGGAGATTTTGAAGTCATCGGGAAGAGCGCGGGGTACTCTAGTCGAAGACGATCTTCTCTTTCCCATGTTGCCTCCTTTTCAGAATGATGCGACCACTGAACCTTGAGAAACTTGATGTTCTGACGCCGCGTGGTATGCTCAGCTTCGTCGAGAATACGAACAGGTTTTTCTCGGTATGTAAGGTTATCTTGGAGATCAAGCGCTTCGTGGTCTACTTCGTGGACAGGGTCCGAAGAGCAACGCCTGAGTTGCAAGATGTGAAAGACATCATGAACCTTGGAAAGATGCGGCGGAAGTTCCAATTGGTAGGCAACCTCTCCTCGTTTAGCAAGAATGCGAAAGGGTCCAATGTAACGAGGAGCCAATTTGCCTTTGATACCGAATCGATGGGTACCCTTCAGAGGTGTAACCCGAAGGTAAGCCTTCTCGTCAACTTCATAGGTCACAGACTTATGATGGCGGTCATATTGACTCTTTTGACGGGATTTGGCTGTTTTCAACTTTTCACGAATAATGCGAACTTGCTCCTCTGCATCCTGGATCATGTCCGGACCAAAGAGTTGCCTCTCTCCGGTTTCTGACCAGTTAAGAGGTGTTCGACATCTTCGTCCATAGAGAACTTTAAAAGGGGCTTTGCCCAAGCTTGATTGATAACTGTTGTTATATGCGAATTTAGCAAATGGAAGACAGTTCTCCCAATTCATACCAAAAGATATAACACAAGCTCAGAGCATGTCTTCGAGAATTTGATTGACTCGCTCAACTTGACCACTTGATTGAGGGTGGAAAGCAGTGCTAAAGGATAGATGAGTCCCCATAGCGGTTTCAAAACTTTCCCAAAATCGAGAAGTAAAGATACTTCCGCGTTCTGAGTTAATCTCCAAAGGAATACCATGAAGAGAAACTATTTGAGAAACATATAACTCTGCTAGCTGGCTAGCAGTAATGCTTTCCCGAACAGGAAGAAAATGAGCCACTTTGGAAAGACGATCAATGACTACGAATATAGCATTGTTCCCTCTCTTGGTCCTGGGAAACCCGATGATGAAATCTGTACCGACCTTACCCCATTTTCATTCAGGAATAGCTAAAGGTTGAAGGGTGCCAGCAGGCCTTTGATGTTTTGCTTTCACGCGACGACAAACGTCACAGTTAGCAACATACTGAGCAATTTCTCTCTTCATCCTAGTCCACCAAGACCTCTGGCATAGGTCCTGATACATTTTGGTACTACCCGGATGATGGTGAGAGGAGAATCATGAGCCTCCTTAGGAATCAGCTGTCTAAGATGTTGGCTCTTAGGGACCACCATACGGCCCTGAAAGAGCACTACATGTTGATCATCAATAGAGAAATCCTTGGCGAGACCGCTAACGAGGTTCTCTTTGATCTGGGAAATTCCCTTATCACGCCTTTGTCCAGCTATGATTTGATCCTTAAGGGTAGGTTTTGCCACCAAGTTGGATAGAAATCCTTGAGGAACAATGTGAAGGTTTAACTTCCGAAATTCCTCACAGAGAAGCGGTTGACCTTGTTGTAACATCAAATTTTTACAATAAGACTTACGACTTAGTGCATCAGCCATGACATTGGCTTTTCCCGGGGTGTAAGTTATCCCTAAGTCGTAATCTGTAATCAACTCTACCCACCGTCTTTGCCTGAGATTCAAATCCGGCTGGGTGAAGATATATTTCAAACTTTGGTGGTCAGTGTATATCTCGCAACGATTACCCATAAGGTAACGTCGGCATGTTTTTAGTGCATGGACTACAGCTGCAAGCTCAAGATCATGTGTTGGGTAATTATCCTCATGTGGACGCAACTATAAGGATGCGTATGCAATCACATGACAATCTTGCATGAGAATGCAACCTAATCCTTGTCGCGAGGTGTCGCAGTAGATAATAAAGTCCTTAGAAAAATCAGGTGGCACCAGAACGGGAGCAGAGGTGAGTCGTCTTTTCAACTCCTGAAAACTATGCTTGCATTGTGGGGTCCACTCGAACTTTTTATCTTTCCTGAGAAGTTCAGTCAGAGATTTCGCAAACTTGGAGAAGTTCTCAACAAAGCGGCGGCAATAGCACGCTAAGCCAAGGAAACTCCGAACATGCTTAACCGATTCAGGTTGAGTCCAATCAAGGACGGCCTGCACTCTATTGGGATTGACAACAATACCTTTACCAGAGATCACGTGACCCAGATAGGTCACTTCTGGCAACCAGAATTCACACTTGGAGAATTTGGCATATAAGCGGTGCTCTCGAAGTTTCATCAATACCAGCCTTAGATGCTCGGCATGTTCTTGTTCGTTCTTCGACTATATGAGTATGTCGTCGAGGTAAGCCATGACGAATCTATCCAAATACTCCATGAAGATCGAATTCATCAGGCGAGAGAAGGTGGCTGGGGCATTGGTTAAACCTAAGGACATGACGGTGTACTCGTATTGGCCATAACGAGTGACAAAAGATGTTTTTGGAATGTCCCCGTTTCTAATTCTGATTTGATGGTATCCCAACCTCAAATCCATTTTGGAAAAGATAGAGGATCCAGCGAGTTGATCGTACAAATCGTTGATCCTAGGGAGCAGATACTTGTTCTTGATAGTGACTAGATTCACTGGTCGATAATCCACAACCATCTGATCCGATCCATCCTTCTTCTTATCAAAGAGGACGGGGCAAGCCCAGGGAGAATAGCTAGGACGGATGAAACCTTTCTTCACAACTTCATCGAGTTGGGTTTTTAGCTCGGCCAGTTCTAAGGGTGCCATCTTATAGGTTCTTCTGGCTATTGGGACTGTCCCTGGAATAAGTTCTATCACAAACTCAACATCTTTGACAGGTGGAATACCTGGCAGTTCTTCTGGGAAGACATCCGGAAAATCACGGACTACCAGAATATCTTCTAACTCTGGAAGAGGGCTAGCATTTAGGGAATAGAGTTGGCACTTAGTTGTTCGAGTACTGACATTAACTATCTCACCCGATGGATGTGTAAGTTGAACATTCCTAGAATGAGTATCAATCTTGGCATAGTGAGCTTTCATCCAATCCATGCCTAGAATGATATTGATGTCCGAAGACTTAAGAACTATCAAGGATGCTAGGAATACTAGTCTATCCACCAGAATTTCATTGTCATGGCTCACTCTAGAAGTTTGCCATTTTGAACCAGGAGTCTAAACTACTAAAGGAGTGGGCATGTCACAGAAGGACATGTTATGCAAGTGTGCATAACTTTCTGAGATGAATGAATGAGATGCCCCAGTATCAAATAGAACAGATGCCGGATGGCTATTAACAAGAAGCTGTCACAACCCTAGCAAGTGTCATAGGCTAGCAATGTGTTTGCATCATCATCATCATCATTGCATCAATATGAAATGGGACAAAGAAAAGAAACCCCAAGCATTCATGAATTAAAGAAATTCCAAATAAATGAAACTTCAACAAATCCAAAATGCCCATAAAAAATGTCCCCTATGTCTGATAATTAGGGACATGGATATACCAGGGGCCATTTGAATTATTTGAACATATTAAATAATTTAGATTAATGATTTAAGTCCCCAAAAATTGATAAATAAAGCAAATATCATTATCACTGTTTTCAAAATAATCTGAAACTTTTTATACAAGTTTGAAATATTCAAATTTGAATATCTATAAAAGTTTTGGAATTATTTGCAAGGGTATTTGGACCTGCAAATGAATAAACAAATATCAGAAAAAAACAGAAAACAGAAAATAAAAAGAAGAGGAAAGGAGTACCCGTGTAAGTGGAAGGCCCAGCCCAGCCCACAGGGGTGGAAGAGTCATCTTCCACCTCGCGCTAGTAGACGTCGAGGTGGCGGCCGATGCCGTCGGCGACCTCCACCTCCTGCTTCCACGCAGCAGGCAGCTCCTCTGCTTCCTCGTGTTTGGAAGACGCGCGTGCTCTCTCCCCTGAGCCCATTCTCCCCCTCGCTCTCTCCTCTGCCTCTCTCTCCCGATCCCCTGCCGAAGGCCGCCGTCGCCGGACGTCGATTCGTCGCCGTCGCTGCCTCCCCGAGCCTGCAGATCAGCTCTATGGAACCGCCGTGAGCTCCTCTTCCTCCCCCCTGCGTTTCCCCTCTCTCTCCCGCGCCGTAGCTAAGCTAGTCGCCAGACCCGAGAACCTCACGCCGCATGCATGTTAGAGCAATCTAAATAGGTGAACATGGATAATTTCTATTAGGTTAATATATGGAATTTGAAAATCAGAACAACTTTGAACCTATATTCAAATCTGATTTAAATTGACATGATCACCACTCACATTAGCTCACCCATGCATATTGCTATACCATGATCATGCATCATCTTGTTGCACTTGCTTGTATTGATTGTTCTTATCTGCGTTGCGGTAGGTCCAAATCTGGACGATACTACTCTATACCCCGACGAAGGAGAGAATCCATCCGCTTCCCAACAAGGCAAGCAACCCCATTGATCATTCTGATAACATCCCATCCTCTCTCTCCTGCTCTTGTTCATTGCATTAGGACATTGTTACATGGCAGTCATACATGGTAGATGAACCTAATCTTCTGCATGACCTGACCTTGTCACAGTAAATAGCTAAACCATGCAACCTAGCATACCTGGTAGATGCTTGTGCCATGATGTGCTTAGCTTACCTTCATGCCATGCTGCTATGCTTAGAGTTGTGTCAGGTTTGATTCATCTGGGTGATGAACCAGAGTGAAACTGTGATGTTTTGATGTGATGAGCTCATAACGAATTCGTTTGGTAAAAGGTAGCGATGAGAGGCTATGTAGGAGTACATAGCGGGTTGTCTCATTGGGACCGTTTTTAGGAACTGAGTTCTGTGTTTGTGATCCAAGACTAGATACTACCACACGTTGGGATACTCAATTGACCCTCTCGACTTATCAGTCGCTTAGTCCTTGGTCCAGGTATTGCAAGTAGTTTCTGGTGTTTATAGCATGCTGGAGGCCGTGCGTAGAGCTGACCCTCGGGGTGGGTTACGACATGGTAGGCAGTGGCACGGTGTACCAAGGGTCACCCGAATAGTGGACTTGGGAACCCTGCGCACATCGTTTGGGGCCGTTGCGGAAACTTTGGCCGGACTTTCGTGCGGGTTAGTCTCAAATAGGCGGTAGCCTGGACTAGTGGTCTTATGTGATTGACGGTCGTGGCCGACTCCCTCGCTGGGCTTCCGCTTGAAGGTTGCCGAGGTGCATGGTTTTATGAGCATACATCGAGAAGTGGCGAGAGCGTGTGTGAAGAGGTACACCCCTGCAGGGTTATGAAACTATTCGAATAGCCGCGTCCGCGGATATGGACTACTTGGAGAACTTATGTTGTTCATAGATAATCAAATGATTACTCATAAAAATAACATGACAAGTGTGAGTACCGTGGATGGCAATCTTCCAGGAGGGGAAGATGAATCCATGGTGGTGTATTGTTGTGGAGTTAGTGGACTAAAGTGTGATACTTAAAATATCAATGAAAGATAAAATTGAGTAGTGTAGGATAGCCGCGAGTCAAAGCTGGCATTTCTGCATAAACTCCACCACCACCCTTATTGATACATGAGCATAATTAGACTAGGTCTGCTTTAAAGACTTGCTGAGTACGATTGTACCCATCCTTGCTTAATAAATGTTGCAGAAGAGAATCAGGACCCATCAGGTGGGTTCTATCTAGACGTTGACAACACAGAATAGTTGGTGTCCCAGCTACGATCTTTCCCGTGTGGTGGGCGTAGATAGTCAGGCCATGTGCCTCTTTTCCTTTTCACTGTCCATACTCGGATAGTTCTAAGTTTCCACTGGCTTGTATGAACTTGTTTGTATGACTTGAGTGTCGGGTCAAGTGACCCCTATCTTTATGAACATATTATGCAAGGCTCTTCTGGGCCTTTTTAAATAAATGTCATGTTGTTGTATGGTTATGTTGTGATGCCATAGTTGTATCTATGCATATCGGGCATGTCGTGCGTACATGTGACGTGCAACGGTATGTATGGGATCCGACACCTAGTTGTGTGCCCTTAGTAGTACTCTTTACGGGAAACTGCCTCTTTGTGCTTCCACCGAGCCTTGGTAGCTTGCTACTGCTCCGGACACATTGATTGACCGACATGTATCCTTCTTTGCTGCTGTGTATGTCCCTTCGGGGAAATGTCTCGCAGTGTAATGGAGTCCCTGTAGCCTGCTACGACTCGTCTACGTGCAGTGATGACATTCGCGTCTCGCGACGTAATGGAGTCCCTGTAGCTTGCTATGACTCGTCTACACACGCTTGAGGCCGACACTTGCATTGCTGGGTTATGTATGCCTGTTTCCGTACGGATGTACCACTTGGGTTGTATAACTAGTAATGTCGGCCCTGGTTCTTTGTTGTTTGATTGCCAGCGACATGTTCACATACGTGAGCCAAAAGGCGCAAACGGTCCCGGCCAAGGTAAGGCTGCAGCCATGGAGTTACCATGCGTGAGGCCGCAAAGTGATGTGATATGTTACAGCCTGGATTCATATGACTTAGGATCAGGGTCCCGACAGCGTTGGTATCATACCTTACTGACTGTAGGACTACCAAGCCAAACTGGTCAAAGTTGAGTCTAGAAACACTATAGAAAAGTAGGGGAATTGATTGTGGAAGGGAACGTAAGACTCTTTTTACTCCTCTTCCCAAGTTATTCTATGCTGAGTCATTCTCATCTTATCTACGGGGATAGGCTCTAGGATTCTTATCTAATGCTTAGGATGACAAGTTACTAGCCATGGACCACTAGCTAGCTTGTTATAAGTGATCGTTGGTATGAGTATTGTTGGTGTGACAATCAGTTGGAGAAGAGATTTGAGTCTGGATAGTCGAGTGGTTATGCATTTCCAATCCTTTGCAATTGTCTCAAAGTTTTTGTTGAGCAATTACAGCCGTTATGCTGTCCGATTTCATTTAGAAACTCTAATGATCTTTGCATCATTCTCTGTTTCAGCTGCCCCCTCGTTCTTCCCGTCAGGTGGTCCATCTGACTAGGTGCATTGATGTACCAGGTCACACGGCCATGTTGGTTAGAGTCATGATGGAGGCTGGATATCGCTGGTACCCGGAGTACACAGTGGAGGAGCAGTATCGAGACTTCAACCAGAGTCAGTACCTGTGCACCGTTAGGATTTATCCACCCTATCCTGGAGCTGCAGAGCCGCTTCACTGGACCTATGGATTAGGTGTTACCATTGATATGGCAGTTCAGGAGGCCGCTTTCACTATGCTGACTATTATGAGGTTTCATCATGGCCTGCTTCAGAACACAGAGTTTTGCTATGTTCCTGCTTCTCAGGGAGGAGAGGATAGCTATTTCAGAGCAGCTTACTATGATCATTCTCATGAAGACCTTAGGCTGCAAGTGAGTGCTCAGGTGTTGGAGAACAGGGATCGAGATGCACGTGCCCTTCGCATGGAGCTTTATGCTACACGTGCGTGTCTTTGGACAACTTTGATTCAGTTAGCACCTGTCGTGCAGACAGGCTATGGAGATTTGGAGATGTTGAACCCATCACGGACTCATAGTAGTAGTCGTATCACTACAGTCCTGCGTGACTTGTGGGATATGACAAATGATGAGAGTTGAGTTCCGGAGGTGTAGATAGATAATGTATAGGAAGCTTGCAATGCCTCCGATGAGTCGTGTCATCTCTCCGTAGTTGTTTTTAGCTTGGGCTTGTACTAAACTATGTCATGGTGTGTATGAAACCTAATGTTCATATGGTAGTTCCTTTACCATGTTGATTGGTGTTTATCCTGCATACCATGTTGTCCAGTACATTCCTTATTTCATGTCTTAGAGTTGATATCCTCGATGTCTAAGTTGTGGGTTTGTTTTCCCAGGATGGTGGCTGCAACTAGCAACAACCCCGTGCCTGCCCCCGAGCAGGGCGAGGGAAGCCAGCCAAGGCAAGAGAATTTGCCACAAGCGCCAGCTTTGGCAGAAGTAATGCTAGAGGCTGAACGGAACAAGAGGGAGACCAATAGGCTGCTGGAAAGGATTGAGCAGAACACTGCCCACGGCCCCCGCAATGAGCGTGTTGAGGGTGTGACCCTCCGTGACTTCGTTAAGTTATGCCCTCCGAAGTTTCATGATCCGGTCGACCCGCTTGACGCGGATGACTGGATGACCAGTATAACCCGCAAGATCCGATCTGCAAATGTTTCAGAGGCCAACAGGGTGACCTTTGAAACATACTTTCTAGAAGGACCTGCCAACCTGTGGTGGGAAAATTTTGAAGCTATGCGACCTGCAGGCCCCGCACCAACCTGGGCAGAATTCAGTGATGCATTCCACACCCATCACATCCTGGAAGGGCTGATGGATCGCAAGAGAGAGGAATTTTGCGCGTTCATTCAGGGTAGACTCACTGTAGATGCATATAGCCGGGAGTTTGGAAACCTTGCCTGGTATGCCCCAGAAGAAGTATCAACTGATGCCAAGAAGCAGGCTAGGTTCCGCAAGGGACTTAGTCCGGAGCTCCGTCGTGACCTGCGCCTTCATAAGTGCGCTACCTTCCAAGCCCTCGTCAATAAGGCAATCAATGCCGAGACCGGACAGACTGATTACGAAGCAACCAGGAAGCACAATCGTGACTTCAATTCTGCATTTGGTTCAGGCTCCAATAAGCGCCGAGTGTGGGTGCCCAATGCAGCTCTACCACCAAAATATAATGCGAGGCCATCCCTTCAAGCGCCCCGCCCAATACAACCTAACCCTCCGGTCAGGACATTTGGAGGTCCAAACGCCAACACTGCTCCCCGTCCTACCGTAATTTGCTACAAGTGTGGAGATCCAGGACACTATTCTCATGAGTGTCCTCAGAACAACAATAAGCTGGCTGGACGTGGAAAGCCGGGAAAGGCTTATTTTGTGAAGCCAACTCTTGCCCGTGGCCGAGTTAATTATGTGTCTGTTGAAGAAGCTATGGAAGACCCTGATGTTCTTCTAGGTACGCTCCTTGTCAATAGCCCACCAGCATCTGTTCTATTTGATACTGGGGCATCTCATTCTTTCATCTCTGAAAGTTATGCGCGGTCGCATAACGTGTCTTTTTGTGATATGCCAACTCCCTTAGTAGTTCAGACTCCTGGTTCAAAGTGGCAAACTTCTAGAGTAAGCCATGACAATGAGATTCTGGTGAATAGGCTAGTTTGCCTAGCATCTTTGATAGCTCTTAAGTCTTCGGACATCAATATCATCTTGGGTATGAACTGGATGTCAGCTCATTATGCCAAGATTGATACTCATACTAGGAATGTTCAACTTACACATCCCTCGGGTGAGATAGTTAATGTCTCCACTCGAACAGCCAAGCGCCAACTCTATTCGCTCAATGCAAGCCCTCTTCCTGAATTAGAAGATATCCCGGTAGTCCGTGACTTCCCGGATGTCTTTCCAGAAGAACTGCCAGGAATTCCACCTGTCAGAGATGTCGAGTTTGTAATAGAACTCATTCCAGGGACCGTCCCAATAGCCAGGATACCCTATAAGATGGCACCCTTAGAACTAGCCGAGCTTAAAATTCAACTCGATGAAGCCTTGAAGAATGGTTTCATCCGTCCTAGTTCTTCTCCTTGGGCTTGTCCCGTCCTTTTCGTCAAAAACAAGGATGGATCGGATCGGATGGTTGTGGATTATCGGCCAGTGAATCTGGTCACCATTAAGAACAAGTATCCGCTCCCTAGGATCAACGATTTGTATGATCAACTCGCTGGATCCTCTGTCTTTTCCAAAATGGATTTGAGGTTGGGATACCATCAAATCAGAATTAGAAACGGGGACATTCCAAAAACGGCTTTTGTCACTCGTTATGGCCAATACGAGTACACCGTCATGTCCTTCGGTTTAACCAATGCTCCAGCCACTTTCTCTCGACTAATGAATTCGATCTTCATGGAGTATCTGGATAAGTTCGTCGTGGTTTACCTCGACGATATACTCATCTACTCGAAGAACGAACAAGAACATGTTGAGCATCTAAGGCTAGTATTGAAGAAACTTCGAGAGCATCGCTTGTATGCCAAATTCTCCAAGTGTGAATTTTGGTTGCCAGAAGTGACATACCTAGGCCACGTAATCTCTAGTAAAGGTATTGGTGTCAATCCCGAGAGAGTCCAGGCCGTCCTTGATTGGACTCAACCTGAATCGGTTCAGCAAGTAAGGAGTTTCCTTGGCTTAGCGAGCTATTGTCGCTGCTTTGTTGAGAATTTCTCCAAGGATGCAAAACCTCTAACTGCACTCCTCAAGAAAGATAAAAAGTTCGAGTGGACCCCATAATGCGAGCACAGTTTTCAGGAATTGAAAAGACGACTGACCTCTGCTCCCGTTCTGGTGCCACCAGACTTCTCTAAGGACTTTGTTATCTATTGCGACGCCTCGCGACAAGGATTAGGTTGCATTCTCATGCAAAATCGTCATGTGATTGCATACGCATCTCGACAGTTGCGTCCACATGAGGATAATTATCCCACACATGATCTTGAGCTTGCAGCTGTAGTCCATGCACTGAAAACATGGCGACATTACCTTCTGGGTAATCATTGCGAGATATACACTGATCACCAAAGCCTAAAATATATCTTCACCCAGCCGGATTTGAATCTCAGGCAAAGACGGTGGGTAGAGTTGATCTCGGACTACGACCTAGGGATAACTTACACCCCGGGAAAAGCCAATGTTATGGATGATGCACTAAGTCGTAAGTCTTATTGTAACTACCTGATGTTACAACAGGGTCAACCACTTCTCCATGAGGAATTTTGGAAGTTGAATCTCCACATTGTTCCTCAAGGATTCCTATCCAACTTGGTGGCGAAACCTACTCTTAGGGATCAAATAGTAGCTGTCCAGAGATATGACAAAGGTATATCTCGGATTAAGGAGAATATTGCTAGTGGAAACACTAAGAATTTCTCTAAGGATGATGAAGGTGTGGTGTTCTTTCAGAATCGGTTGGTGGTACCCAAGAGCACCCGTCTAAGACAGCTAATCCTTAAGGAGGCTCATGATTCTCCTCTCACAATTCATCCGGGTAGTACAAAGATGTATCAGGACCTACGCCAGAGGTTTTGGTGGACTAGGATGAAGAGATAAATTGCTCAGTTCGTTGCTAACTGCGACATTTGCCGTCGTGTGAAAGGAGAACATCAAAGGCCTGCTGGCACCCTTCAACCTTTAGCTATTCCTGAATGGAAATGGGATAAGGTCGGTATGGATTTCATTACTGGTTTTCCCAGGACCAAGAAAGGGAATAATGCTATCTTTGTGGTCATTGACCGCCTTTCCAAAGTGGCTCATTTTCTTCCTGTTCGAGAGAGCATAACTGCTAGCCAGCTAGCAGAATTGTTTGTATCTCGAATAGTTTCTCTTCATGGTGTTCCTTTGGAGATTAACTCACACCGTGGAAGTATTTTTACTTCTCGATTTTGGGAAAGTTTTCAAACCGCTATGGGGACTCATCTATCCTTTAGCACTGCTTTCCACCCGCAATCAAGTGGTCAAGTTGAGCGAGTCAATCAAATTCTTGAAGACATGCTTCGAGCTGGTGTTATATCTTTCGGTATGAATTGGGAGAAATGTCTTCCATTTGCCAAATTTGCTTATAACAATAGTTATCAATCAAGCTTGGGCAAAGACCCTTTTGAAGTTCTCTATGGACAAAGGTGTCGAACACCTCTTAACTGGTCGGAAACCGGCGAGAGGCAACTCTTTGGTCCGGATATGATCCAGGATGCAGAGGAGCAAGTTCGCATTCTTCGTGAAAAGTTGAAAACAGCCCAATCCCGTCAAAAGAGTCAATATGATCGCCATCATAAGTCTGTGACTTATGAAGTTGACGAGAAGGCTTACCTTCGGGTTACACCTCTGAAGGGTACCCATCGATTCGGTATCAAGGGCAAGTTGGCTCCTTGTTACATTGGACCTTTTCGCATTCTTGCTAAACGAGGAGAGGTTGCCTACCAATTGGAACTTCCTCCGCATCTTTCCAAGGTTCATGATGTCTTCCACGTCTCGAAACTCAGGCGTTGCTTTTCGGACCCTGTTCGAGAAGTGGACCACGAAGCGCTTGATCTCCAAGATAACCTTACATATCGGGAATACCCTGTTCGTATTCTTGATCAAGCTGAGCGTACCACTCAGCGATGGAACATCAAGTTTCTCAAGGTTCAGTGGTCACATCATTCTGAAAAGGAGGCGACATGGGAAAGAGAAGATCGTCTTCGACTAGAGTACCCCGCGCTCTTCCTGACGACTTCAAAATCTCGGGACGAGATTCTTTTGAGTGGGGGTGAGTTGTCACAACCCTAGCAAGTGTCATAGGCTAGCAATGTGTTTGCATCATCATCATCATCATTGCATCAATATGAAATGGGGAGAAATAAAAGAAACCCCAAGCATTCATGAATTAAAGAAATTCCAGATAAATGAAACTTCAACAAATCCAAAATGCCCATAAAAATGTCTGATAATTAGGGACATGGATATACCAGGGGCCATTTGAATTATTTGAACATATTAAATAATTTAAATTAATGATTTAAGTCCCTGAAAAATGATAAATAAAGCAAATATCATTATCATTGTTTTCAAAATAATCTGAAACTTTTTATACAAGTTTGAAATATTCAAATTTGAATATATATAAAAGTTTTGGAATTATTTGAAAGGGTATTTGGACCTGCAAAGGAATAAACAAATATCAGAAAGAAAACATAAAACATAAAATAAAAAGAAGAGGAAAGGAGTACCTGTGTAAGTGGAAGGCCTAGCCTAGCCCACAGGGGTGGAAGAGTCATCTTCCACCTCGCGCCAGTAGACGTCGAGGTGGCGGCCGATGCCGTTGGTGACCTCCACCTCCTGCTTCCATGTAGTAGGCAGCTCCTCTGCTTCCTCGCGTCTGGAAGACGTGCGCGCTCTCTCCCCTAAGCCCATTCTCCCCTCGCTCTCTCCTCTGCCTCTCTCCCGATCCCATGCCGAAGGCCGCCGTCGCCGGACGTCGATTCGTCGCCGTCGCTGCCTCCTCGAGCCCGCTGATCAGCTCTACGGAACCACCGTGAGCTCCTCTTCCTCCCCTGCATTTCCCCTCTCTCTCCCGCGCCATAGCTAAGCTAGTCGCCGGATCCGAGAACCTCACGCCGTTGTCGATGGCCGCCGCCGTGCATAGAGCCCTCCAAGCTCATGTGCGCGTGCACGGTTGAACTCCTGGAGTTCCCAGGAGCCCGTAGAGCTCATCATAGCGTTGCCCCGTGCCCTGTGTTGTGATTCGTCCAAGCCCGAGCTCCGGCCGCTGCCACGAGCTTGTTTCCGGCGAGCTCCGGCGACCCCGTGACCTCCCGTGGCTTCGGATGGATGCGGTCGTGCACGGGCTTCACTCCGATGGTCTCAGCGCGCCATTTGGTCGCCTGTAGGAGAAACCCGAAGCCGCCGCCGCTTCTGTTGGTCGCCGCCGACGAGCCGTCGACCAAATGCCGGTGGGTTTGACCCAGGTGGGCCCTGGCCTGACTCTATGAGTCAATGACAGGTGGGGCCCCTGCCCAGATTAATTAAGTTAATCACAAATTAATTTAAATCGTTTAATTAAACTAATGTGACACTGACAGTGGGCCCTACTAGTTTAATTAGTGAGATTAATTAGTCAAAACAATCTAATTAAGTGCTGAATCTATGATAGATGGATCCCACATGTGAGGTTTGACTCTGGCCGAGTCAGCTCACCAGCTGACGTCATCATGATGTCATGCTGATGCAATAACTCAATTTCCTTAATAAAAATAAATCAGGAAATTCTAGAAATTGTCTAAATCTTTGAAAAATCATATAAAATAATCTGTAAGTCAGATGAAAATAATTTATATATGAAAATTTATCGGAAAATTCCAATGAATCCAATGGTGCTATCCTCATGCATGTTAGAGCAATATAAGTAGGTGAACATGGATAATTTCTATTAGGTTAATATATGGAATTTGAAAATGAGAACAACTTTGAACCTATATTCAAATCTGATTTAAATTGACATGATCACCACTCACATTAGCTCACCCATGCATATTGCTATGCCATGATCATGCATCATCTTGTTGCACTTGCTTGTATTGATTGTTCTTACCTGCGTTGCGGTAGGTCCAAATCCGAACGATACTACTCTGTACCCCGACGAAGGAGAGAATCCCTCCGCTTCCCAACAAGGCAAGCAACCCCATTGATCATTCCGATAACATCCCATCCTCTCGCTCTTGCTCAAGTTCATTGCATTAGGACATTGTTACATGGCAGTCATACATGGTAGATGAACCTAATCTTCTGCATGACCTGACCTTGTCACAGTAAATAGCTAAACCATGCAACCTAGCATACCTGGTAGATGCTTGTGCCGTGATGTGCTTAGCTTACCTTCATGCCATGCTGCTATGCTTAGAGTTGTGTCAGGTCTGATTCATCTGGGTGATGAACCAGAGTGAAACTGTGATGTTTTGATGTGATGAGCTCATAACGAATTCGTTTGGTAAAAGGTAGCGATGAGAGGCTATGTAGGAGTACATAGCGGGTTGTCTCATTGGTACCATTCTTAGGAACTGAGTTCCGTGTGTGTGATCCAAGACTAGATACTACCACACGTTGGGATACTCAATTGACCCTCTCGACTTATCAGTCGCTTAGTCCTTGGTCCAGGTAATGCAAGTAGTTTCTGGTGTTTATAGCATGATGGAGGCCGTGCGTAGAGCTGACCCTCGGGGTGGGTTACGACACGGTAGGCAGTGGCACGGTGTACCAAGGGTCACCCGAATGGTGGACTTGGGAACCCTGCGCACATCGTTTATGGCCGTTGCGGAAACTTCGGCCGGACATCCGTGCGGGTTAGTCTCAAATAGGCGATAGCCTGGACTAGTGGTCTTATGTGATTGACGGTCGTGGCCGACTCCCTCACTGGGCTTCCGCTTAAAGGTTGCCGAGGTGCATGGTTTTATGAGCATACAACGATAAGTGGCGAGAGCGTGTGTGAAGAGGTACACCCCTGCAGGGTTATGAAACTATTCGAATAGCCGCGTCCGCGGATATGGACTACTTGGAGAACTTATGCTGTTCATAGATAATCAAATGATTACTCATAAAAATAACAAGACAAGTGTGAGTACCGTGGATGGCAATCTTCCAGGAGGGGAAGATGAATCCATGGTGGTGTATTGTTGTGGAGTTAGTGGACTCAAGTGCGATACTTAAAATATCAATGAAAGATAAAATTGAGTAGTGTAGGATAGCCGCGAGTCAAAGCTGGCATTTCTGCATAAACTCCACCACCACCCTTATTGAAACATGAGCATAATTAGACTAGGTATGCTTTAAAGACTTGCTGAGTACGATTGTACTCATCCTTGCTTAATAAATGTTGCAGAAGAGAATCAGGACCCATCAGGTTCGTTCTATCTAGACGTTGACGACGCAGAATAGCTGGTGTCCCAGCTACGATCTTGCCCGTGTGGTGGGCGTAGATAGTCAGGCCATGTGCCTCTTTTCCTTTTCACTGTCCGTACTCGGATAGTTCTAAGTTTCCGCTGGCTTGTATGAACTTGTTTGTATGACTTGAGTGTCGGGTCATGTGACCCCTATCTGTATGAACATATTATGCAAGGCTCTTCTGGGCCTTTTTAAATAAAAGTCATGTTGTTGTACGGTTATGTTGTGATGCCATAGTTGTATCTATGCATATCGGGCATGTCGTGCGTACGTGTGACGTGCAATAGTATGTATGGGATCCGACACCTAGTTGTGTGCCTTTAGTAGTACTCTTTATGGGAAACTGCCACTTTGTGCTTCCACCGAGCCTTGGTAGCTTGCTACTGCTCCAGACACATTGATTGACCGGCATGTATCCTTCTTTGCTGCTGTGTATGTCCCTTCGGGGAAATGTCTCGCAGTGTAATGGAGTCCCTGTAGCCTGCTACGACTCGTCTATGTGCAGTGATGACATTCGTGTCTCGCGACGTAATGGAGTCCCTGTAGCTTGCTATGACTCGTCTACACACGCTTGAGGCCGACACCTGGATTGCTGGGTTATGTATGTCTATTTCCGTACAGATGTACCACTTGGGTTCTATAACTAGTAATGTCGGCCCTGGTTCTTTGTTGTTTGATTTCCAGCGACATGTTCACATACGTGAGTCAAAAGGCATAAATGGTCCCGGCCAAGGTAAGGCTGCAGCCGTGGAGTTACCATGCGTGAGGCCGCAAAGTGATGTGATAGGTTACAGCCTGGATTCATATGACTTAGGATCGGGGTCCCGACAGAAGCGTACCTAGAATAACATCAGGATCCTCAAAGGCTTCTTCAGCAGACACATAGTTCACTCATCCACGAGCAGGAGCTGGCTTCACATAGAAAGCTTTTCCCGGCTTTCCACGTCCAGTGGGCTTAGCATTGTTCTGGGGACACTCACGAGAGTAGTGCCCCAGTTCTCCACATTTGTAGCGTACCACGGTGGCACGAGGTGCAACATTTGTAGGCGGACCTCCAAATGGTCTGACTGGAGGGTTGAACTGAACTGGGCGAGGTGCCTGGAAGGATGGCCTCGCAGTGTATCTTGGCGGCAAAGCTGCATTGGGCACCCACACTCGGCGTTTGTTAGGGCCTGATCCCGATGCAGGGTTGAAGTCACGGTTATGCTTCCTCGTGGCCTCATAGTCAGTTTGTGCGGACTCGGCATTGATGGCCTTATTGACGAGAGCCTGGAAGGTGGTGCACTCGTGCAAGCATAGATCTCGGCGAAGCTCAGGGTTAGGTCCCTTGCGGAACCTAGCTTGCTTCTTGGCATCTGTTGAAACTTCTTCTGGAGCATAGCGAGCAAGATTACCAAACTCGCGACTGTATGCATCCACTGACAACCTACCCTGGGTGAAGGCACAGAATTCCTCTCTTTTGCGATCCATCAGCCCTTCCGGGATGTGATGGATCCGAAATGCGGCACTGAACTCTGCCCAGGTTGGTGCAGGTCCCTGGAGACGAATAGCTTCATAACTCTCCCACCACAGATTGGCAGGTCTCTCCAGAAAGTAGGTGGCAAAAGACACCCTGTTGGCCTTAGAAACATTAGCAGCCCGTATCTTGCGGAACATACTAGTCAGCCAGTCATCCGCATCGAGGGGGTCGATCGAATGATGATACTTGGGCGGGCACACCTTGACAAAGTCACCAAGTGATACTCCATCGTTGTGGTCATTGCGGGGAGCACGAGCTGTGTTCTGCTCAATTCTTTCCAGCAGCCTGTTGGTCTCCCTCTTATTCCTTTCAGCCTCTAGCATCACCTCCGCCAGGGATGGTGCATGTGGCAGCTCCTCTTGCCTTGACTGGCTTCCCTCGCCCTGCTCAGGAGCAGGCACGGGATTGTTCCTAGTTGCCACCATCCTGGGAAAACAAACCACAACTTAGACATAGAGAACATCAACTCTAAGACATGAGATAAGGAATGTACTGGTCAACATGGCATGTAGGAAAAACACCAATCAACATGGTAAAGCAACTACCATATGAACATTAGGTTTCATACACACCATGACTTAGTTCAGTACAAGCCCAAGCTGAAAGCAACTACGAAGAGATGACACAACTCATCGGAGGCATTACAAGCTTCCTATACATTATCTATCTACACCTCCGGAACTAAACTCTCAACCTTGGTCATATCCCACAAGACACACAGGACTGTGGCGATACGACTACTACCATACTAGGACTAACATCCACGCACTCAAGCATCGCCATAGAATGCCTCGTACAGGTTACCCCCGTGACCTGGGAGCTGAACCTGAGGATCTGGAAACACTCTAGCGTGGGATCCCTGGAACCATAAGGACACAAATGTGGCCTTGGTCCTCTTGTCGGCGGCAATAACGGTCCTCGAAAAGGGGTGATGCCTCCAACATTAGGCTAGTCTACGTGTGCTGGCAAATGAGTCCGCGATGGGGTCAGCATCTCCAAATCTCAATAGCCTGTCTGCACGACAGGTGCCAACTGCGTCAAAGCTGTCCAAAGACGGGCACATGTAGCATAGAGTTCCATGCGAAGGGCACGTGCATCACGATCCCTGTTCTCCAACATCTGAGCGGTCACCTGCAGCCTAGGGTCCTCATGAGAATAATCATAGTAGGCTGCACTAAGATATCCATCCTCTCCTCCCATGGAAACAGGGACATAGCAGAACTCCGTGTTCTGTAGCAAACCATGGTGAAACCTCATGATAGTCAGCATGGTGTAGGCGGCTTCCTGAACTGCCATATCTATGGTAACTCCCAATCCATGAGTCCAGTGAAGCAGCTCTGCAGCTCTAGGATATGAAGGATATATCCTAACAGTACACAGATACTGACTCTGGTTGAAATCTCGATACTGCTCCTCCACTGTGTACTCTGGGTACCAGCGGTATCCAGCCTCCATCATAACTCTAACCAACATGGCCGTGTGACCCGGTACATTGATGCACCTGGTCAGACGGACCACCTGACGGGAAGGACGAGGGGGCATCTGAAATAGAGAATGATGCAAAGACATTAGAGATCCTAGCAGAAATTGGACAGCATAATGGCTGTAATTGCTCAAGAATTTTTTTGAGACAATTGAAAAGATTGGAAAGGCATAACCACTCGACTATCTAGACTCAAATCTCTTCTCCATCTGTTTGTCACACCAACAATACTTGAGTAACTAAGCTCACTAGCAAACAAGTTAGCTATTGGTCCATGGTTAGTAACTTGTCATCCTAAGCAATAGATGAGAATCCTAGTTCTTATCCCCGTAGAAGAGATGAGAATGACCCAACATACAATAACTTGGGAACAGGAGTAAAAAGAGCCTTACGTTCCCTTCCACAATCAATTCCCCTACTTATCTATAGTGTTTCTAGATCAACTTCGACCAGTTTGGCTTGGTAGTCCTACAGTCAGTCAGGCTCTGATACCAATGCTGTCGGGACCCCGATCCTAAGTCATATGATTCCATACTGTAACAAGTCACATCACTTTGCGGCCTCATGAACGGTAAACTCCTCGGCTGCAGCCTTACCTTGGCCGGGACCGTTTGTGTCTTTTGGCTCACGTATGTGAACATGTCGCTGGCAATCACGCAACAAAGAACCCGGGCCGACATGACTAGTCATAGAACCCAAGTGGCACATCCGTACGAAAACAGGCATACATAACCTAGCAATGCAGGTGTCGGCCTCAAGCGTGTGTAGATGAGTCATAGCAAGCTACAAGGACTCCATTACGTCGCGAGACACGAATGCCATCACTGCACGTAGACGAGTCGTAGTAGGCTACCGGGACTCCATTACACCGCGAGACATTTCCCGAAGGGACAGACATAGCAGCAAGGAAGGATACATGCCGGTCAATCAATGTGTCTAGAGCAGTAGCAAGCTACCATGGCTCGGTGGAAGCACAGAGAGGCAGTTTCCTGTAAAGAGTACTACTAAAGGCACACGACTAGGTGTCCGATCCCAGGCATACCATTACACGTCACACGTACGCATGACATGCCTGATATGCATAGATACAACCATGGCATCACAACATAACCATACAATAACATGACTTTTATTTAAGAGGCTCAGACGAGCCTTGCATAATATGTTCGTGCAGATAGGGGTCACATGACCCGACACTCAAGTCATACAAACAACTTCATACAAGCCAGCGGAAACTTAAGCTGTCTGAGTACAGACGGCGAAATAGAAAAGTGGCACACGGCCTGACTATCTACAGCCCACCACACGGGCAAGATCGTAGATGGGACACCAGCTATTCGGCATCGTTAACGTCTAGAAAGAACCCACCTGATGGGTCCTGGTTTTATTCCGCAACATTAATTAAGAAAGGATGAGTACAATCGTACTCAGCAAGTCTTTAAAACAGACCTACTCTATTTATGCTCATGTGTCAACAAGGGGGAGTGGGGGAGTTTATGCAGCAATGCCAGCTTAGACACATGGCTAACCTACACTACTTAGTTTTAACTCTTTGTTGCAGTTTTAGTTATCGCACACGAGTCCACTATCTCCATCACAATACACCACCAAGGATCCACCTTCCCCTTCCGGAAGAGTGCCATCCATGGTACTCACACTTGTCTTGATATTTTTAGGAGTATCCATTTGATTATCTATGAACAACATAAGTTCTCCAAGTAGTCCATATCCGAGGACCCGGCTATTCGAATAGTTTCATACCTTGCAGGGGTGTACTTCTTCACACACGCTCTCGCCACTTATCGCTATGTGCCATAAACCATGCACCTCGGCAACCTTCAAGCGGATGCCCAGCGAGGGAGTCGGCCACGACCGTCAATCACATAAGACCTCTAGTCCAGGCTATCGCCTATTTGAGACTGAACCCGCACGAAAGTCCGGCCGAAGTTTCCTCTACGGCCCCAAACGATGTGCGCAGGGTTCCCAAGCCCACCATTAGGGTGACCCTTGGTACACCGTGCCACTGCCTACCGCGTCGTAACCCACCCCTAGGGTCAGCGCTACGCACGGCCTCCACCATGCTATAAACACTAGAAACTACTTGCAACTCTTGGACTAAGGACTAACTGAACGATAAGTCAAGCGGGGTCATATTCCAGGGCCCAACATGTGGTAGTAACTAGTCTTGGATCACAAACACGGATCCCAGTTCCTAAGAACGGTCCCAATGAGACAACCCACTATGTACTCCTACATAGCCTCTCATCGCTACCTTTATCAAATCGTATTCATCATATGCTCATCACATTGGACAACACTGTTTCACTCAGTGCATCACCCAGATGAATCAGACCTGACACAACTCTAAGCATAGCAAGCATAGTAGGCAAGTAAGCTAAGCACATCATGGCACAAGCATCTACCAGGTATGCTAGGTTGCAAGGTTTAGCTATTTACTGTGACAAGGTCAGGTCAGGTCATGCATAAGAATAGGATCATCTACCGTGTATGACTGACATGTGATCGTTTGTCCTAATGCAATAAACCAGAGCAGGAGCAAGAGAGTGGGATCTTATCGAAATGATCAAAGGGGTTGCTTGCCTTGCTGAGTTGCGGAGGAGTTCTCTCCTTCATCGGGATACGGGGTGGTATCTTCCGGATTAACGCAGATAAGAAACAATTAATACACGCAAGTGCAACAATATGATGCATGATCATGGCATGATGGCAGGTATGGATGAGTTAATGCAACAAGTGTTCATGTTGATTTGAAAAGAATTTGAATAAAGGTTCAAAATCGTTCTTCATTTCAAATTCCGTATATCAACCTATTAGCATCTGTCAATGTTCATCTAGATAAGTTTCTCTATGATGCATGAGGATAGCACCATTAGATTCATTGGATTTTTCTGATAAATTTCCATATATAAATTATTTTCATCTGAGTTACAGATTATTTTATATGAATTTTTGAAGTTTTAAATAATTTTTGGAATTATTTTTAAAGTGGAAAATGGATTATGACATCAGCCTGACGTCAACCTGACGTCAGCTGGTCGGCTGACCTGCCAGGTCAAACCTGACAGCGTGGGACCCTCGTGTCAGCATCAGGGGGCTAATCCCCGCGCTGACTGAGGTTTGACCCACCGATGGGGCCCACTGTTAGTGGTTGAGGCTAATCTAATCGGGGTGATTAGCGGCTAACTGGCCTGCCACGTCGGCACCGGCCGGAGGATGGTCGCCGACGACCATCTGACACGGTGGAAGTTCTTCGGAGGCCGCTAGAGGGCTCAGAACGACGCGTGGAGAGCACTGGGACGAAGCCCGTGCTCGATCGCGTCGAGTGGGCTGGCCAGGGAGGGTCTACGGTCGCCGGAGGCTCGCCGGGGAACACTTCCGCGGCGGCACCCGTACGGCCACGATGACGAGGAACGCCAGGGAGCACGGGGAGACCAGGGGAGAGAGGGAGGAGGATGGGGTGCTCACTGGGAAGCTGCAAGGGGGGCTTAGCGGGCTCGGAGACAACCGGCGGTGGCAGAAATGGCGACGGAGCTCTGGCGGGTCCCGAGGTTGAAGATGAACACGACGGCGGCTTTGAGGGGATCCCGGGTTCTTCTGGCGCCACGGGGAGAACGAGGATGTCGCGGCGAGGCTATTGATGGGCTCGGATGGGCGCGGGGGGGTGGCTCGAACTGCGGCAGCGGCGAGCGGCGACTACGGCGGCGCTCGGCAGGGGAGGAGCAAGGGGGAAGAGAGGGGAGAATTGAGAGGAGAGGGGGCCAGCTTGTCCCTGGCGTGTCTTCTCGCTTGCCAGCACGGCGAGTGGGCGGCCAGGCAGGCAGGTGGCATGGCGCCACCGCCGCGGATGCCGTCCCCTGCTTCTCCTCTGCCTTCTGGCAAGAGGTAGATGACGGGGCTGCCCCTGGTGGGCTCGGCCTCCTGGTGGGCTGCGGCCAGGTAAGCCTTTCTTCTTTTTCTTTTCTTCTTTCTTCTCTGTTTTCTGTTTTCTGACATTTGTATTATTTTCTTTGTAGGTCCAAATGGTTTTTCAAAATATCCCAAACAATTTCTAAAATGAAGGTTGAATATCTCAAACCTGTCCAAAAAGTTTCAGAGTATTTTAAGAAATAATAATAATGATAATGATTTATTTATCAATTTCAGAGGCTTTAATCATTAATTTAAATTATTTTAATTGTTCAAATAATTAGAATGGTCCCTGATATATTCATGTCCTTAATTATCAGACATAGGGAACATTTTTTATTGGCATTTTGGATTTGTTGAGAATTTCATCAAACTTGAAGTGTTTATTTCAATGTGAGTTTGGGGTTTCCCTTTTTCCCCATTTCATGTTGATGCAATGATGATGATGATGATGCAAACACATGATAACCTAAGACACTTGCTAGGGTTGTGACAGGATCGCTCCGCCTAACCATTAGATTCTGGATGTGCCACGGCAGAAACATCAAGCCGGATATGCTCCTTCTCACAGAATGTTTTCATAGCTCCTTTGGATAGATTTCTTCCATTGTCCTAATGATACTGTGCGGTTAACCAAAGCGATAGATCAGCTTTTTAATAAATTGAACCGCTGTAGCCGCGTCACATTTCCTGGCCGGCTCTGCCTCTACCCACTTAGTAAATTTATCAATCGCCACTAGAAGGTGCGTTTTCTTATCCTTGGATCTCTTGAAAGGTCCTACCATATCAAGCCCCTAGACCGCAAACGGCCAAGTGATTGGTATCATCCTCAACTCTTGAGCCAGAACGTCAGCACGCCGACCAAACTTCTGACAGCCGTCACACTTACGGTCTAAGTCTTCTGCATCCTTGTGAGCCGTCAACCGGAAAAATCCATGTCGAAAAGCCTTGGCCACGAAAGATTTTGACCTGGCATGATGTCCACAGTCGCCAGCATGAATTTCACTCAAGATCTGCCGGCCCTCCTCTAGTGAGACGCAGCGCCGAAAGACGCCCGTCGCACTACACTTATGTAACTCACCATTGATAATCGTCATAGACTTAGAATGCCGGGTGATCTTCCTGGCCAGATCCTCCTCCTGAGGCAACTCGCCGCGTATTAAATATGCCAAATAAGGAATAGTCCAGTCTGGGATGGCATGTAGAGCCGCCACCAATTCCGCTTCCGGGTCAGGAATAGCCAGATTCTCCTCAGAGGGTATCTTGACAGTCGGATGATGTAATACGTCTAGAAAAACATTAGGTGGTACCGGCTTTCATTGAGAACCTAACCGTGATAAGGCATTAACCGCCTCATTCCTGCGACGATCAATATGATCCACCTGGTACCCCTTGAAGTGACCGGTAATGATATCAACTGCCTGTCGATAAGCCGCCATCCGCGGATCCTTGGAGTCCCAAGTACCTGAAACTTGCTGAGCCACAAGATCTGAGTCGCCTAAACATCTGACCCAGCTTAAGTTCATCTCTTTAGCGACTCTGAGACCATGGAGTAGTGCCTCATACTCAGCTACATTATTAGTACAAGGAAACATTAACCGGAACACATAACAAAACTTGTCACCCTTGGGGGAGGTGAGAACAACTCCTGCACCGGACCCCTCTAGCTGCTTGGGCCCATCAAAGTGTATAGTCCAATACGTGTTATCCGGCTTCTCTTCGGGAGCTTGACATTCTATCCAATCATTTATGAAATCCACAAAAGCTTGAGACTTTATTTCTCTACGAGGAACATATTTGATGTTAAGAGGACCCAACTCCAAGGCCCAGTTGGCAATCCTCCCTGTAGCTTCTCTATTTTGAATGATATCTCCCAACGGGGCAGAACTGACCACTGTTATCTGGTGCCCCAAAAAGTAGTGTTTTAACTTGCCGTTAGCCATGAAAACTCCATATACCAACTTCTGCCAATGTGGATAGCTCTGCTTAGACTCTGCCAAAACTTCACTGATGTAATAAACCGGCCTTTGCACATGATACTCCTTCCCTGCTTCCTTGCGCTCAACCACAATTGCTACACTGACCGCTCTGTTGCTAGCCGCCACATAAAGGAGCAACGACTCTTTCTCAACCGGAGCGGCTAACACTGGCGGCTCAGTCAACTGTTTTTTAAGAGCTTCAAGTGCTTCAGCCGCTGCTTTGCTCCACTTAAACTTGTTTGTCTTTTTCATCATCTGGTATAAGGGAATGCTTTCTCCCCAAGCCGGCTTATGAACCGGCTCAATGCAGCAATCCGTCCTGCAAGGTGCTGAACGTCATTAATGCACGTCGGCTCTCCTAAAGAAGTGATAGCCTTAATTTTATCTGGGTTAGCCTCGATGCCCCGCTCAGAGGCCAAGAAACCCAAAAGCTTTCCTGCTGGAACACCAAAAACACACTTCGTTGGGTTAAGCATCATCTTGTAGACCCGGAGATTGTCAAAAGTTTCCTTCAGATCCTCTAGGAGAGTTTCTTTCTTTCTGGATTTAACCACGATGTCGTCTACGTAAGCATGAACATTTCGGCCAATCTGACTGTGAAGGCAGTTCTGCACACAACGTTGGTAAGTCGCCTGGGCACTCTTAAGCCCAAAAGGCATCGAGACATAGGAGAATGCCCCGAAGGGTGTAATAGACGCCGTCTTCTCCTGATCTTTCACTGCCATCTTGATCTGATGATAACTTGAATATGCATCCAGGAAGCATAAACTTACACACCCGGATGTAGCATCAATAATCTGATCGATGCGAGGGAGTGCAAAAGGGTCAGCCAGGCAAGCCTTGTTAAGGTCTGTGTAATCTATACACATTCGCCAGGTGCCGTTCTTTTTGAGTACTAGCACCGGGTTAGCCAACCACTCCGGGTGAAAAACTTCCACTATAAAGCCTGCAGCTAAGAGCCGAGCAACTTCCTCCCCAATAGCTTTACGTCTCTCTTCGTTGAACCGTCGTAGAAACTGTTTGATCGTCTTAAACTTTGGATCCACATTAAGGTTGTGCTCAGCGAACTCTCTCGGTACACCCGGCATGACAGAAGGCTTCCATGCAAAGATGTCCCGATTCCCACGGATGAATTCGATGAGCGCGCTTTCCTATTTGGGTTCCATGTGAGCCCCAATGATGAACTGCTTAGATGAGTCGCACGGATTGAAATCTACTGCCTTGGTATCATCCCCTGAAAACTTGAGTGGCGGCTCAACTTCCGTAGTAGGCTTATTCAGCGGGGTCATATCCTCCGGGTCAACGTTCTCCTTGTAGAACTTCGGCTCCTCCTAGGCACAACTAGACTCTGCATACGCCGCATCTCCTTCCTCGCACTCGAGAGCCGTTTTCCGATTACCGTGAATGGTAATTGTACCATTTAAGCTGGGCATTTTGAGTTGTAAATAAACATAGGAAGGCCTAGCCATAAATTTGGCATAAGCCAGCCTCCCAAATAGCGCATTATATGGACTTTTGATTTTAACCACCTTGAACCACAAGGACTCCACCCTGTAATTATACTCATCGCCAAAAGCCACTTGCAATGAAATCCGGCCCACTGGGTATGCCGACTTACCCGGAACCACACCATGAAAGACGATGGAGGAAGGTTTAAGGTCTTTGTCAAGCAACTTCATCCGCCGGAAAGTGTCATAATAAAGGATGTTGATGCTGCAACCTCCGTCCGTGAGCACTTTATTCACCATATAGCCATTCACCTGAGGGGCCACAACTAGAGCCAGCCGGCCCGGGTCATCTACCCGTGGCGGGTGATCCTCCCGGCTCCATATTATGTCATACTCAGACCACGGTAAGTACCGCGGGAGAGCCGGAGCAACCGCATTAACCGCTTGCCTTCGCAATTTCTCGTCTCGTTTATTGTGACCGGTCATGAATACGTGATACTGTCCAGAACTGAGCTGCTTCGGGTTACTCTAAAACCCGGACTAATTGTGCTGCTGCTGATTGTTGTTATTGCTGTTGTTGCCAGGATGCTGTTGGTGCCCCCCTTGGTTATTCTGACCCGGATGCCCAGTTCCTGAACCGCCGACGCCGAATCCAGCCCCTGATCCGTCATGACCTGAGCCGCCAGGCGGGCCACCGCCCTGGTTATTACGTGGTTGGGAATGCTGGTTTTTAAATCCCTGCATGATAAAGAAATCACCCCACGCATGTAACGCCGACTTGTCAGGCGTGCTGTGCTCCGGACAAGGCTTCCTAAGCGATTCTTCTAAATTGTAAGGGCCTTTGTTCCTTTGGTGAAACGGCCTGAATTTTCCATTCCCCTTGGGATGGTTCTATCCTTTGTTGGTGTTTGCCACTAGCTCTGACCCGCGATCAGCGCTCTTCCACTTATTCTAATTCCCATTGTTCACAAAGCCATTTCCTTCATTGTTCTTCTTCCCTTGATTGGCCTTCTCATCATCCGAGCCTGGATCCTTGGTGTTATCTGAGTCGGCATACTTTGTCAGGTCCATCATGAGCTCTCCCATATCCTGACACGTGAGCTTGAGCCGGACGAGCTTCTGTTTCAATGGAACAAAATGACAGCTCTTTACCAGAATAAGCACCGCTTCCGCCGACGTGATCTGCTCCAAAGAGTGAATAATGGTCGCCACCCGCCGGACCCAATGATGGGCCGACTCATTCTCCTGTTGAACACAATGGTCCAAGTCTACAATGGTCATAGGCTGCTTACAGGTCCCCTGGAAATTCTTAATAAACTTCGCTCTCAGCTCCGCCCATGAACTTATCATGTTAGGCGGCAGACCTTTTAGCCATGTACGAGCCGGACCCTCAAGCATCATGATGAAATATTTTGCACATACCGCCTCACTGACGTCCAGCATCTCCATGGCTAGTTCATAACTCTCAACCCATGCCTCAGGGGGTAGATCAGCTGTGTAATTCGGAACCTTTCGAGGCCCCTTGAAATCTTTCGTTAGTCGTTCACTTCTCAGAGCCGGTGTTAAACATGGAACCCCTACGACTCTGGTACTAACTACTCCCATTGAGATGGAAAGCGCCAGCTCTGGACGGGTTGCTGATATCTCCGCCTCTCGCCTGTTCCTCGTCTGGTCCGTGAGGGATTGTGCATCTAGAGCCGCCCGCTCGTCCTCCGGTGGTCCATGATGTGGATGACCGCTAGAACACGCCGGCGACTCGTAGCGCCAGCTGAAACTTTGATTGGGGAGGGGGGTAGAGTGAACTCGGCTCCGGCTGTGAGCATATCTCTCCTCCTGGGCCATGACCGTCTGTAAATATCCAATGGCGTTTCGCATGTCCTCTGCAAAGGGTGCTTCATCTGGGATGGGAATCATCTCAAGCCGGGCGGCCGTTGCCACCATGTTGTCGCCTGGGTTGTAGTAATGACCCGCCAGTGTTGGAAAAGCTCTAGGTGAGATTTGGTTATGCTGGGGTGGATAAGTTGCCGGGCGTTCCATCGGGCGGCTTTCCGGCGCGCCCGTAACCCGCCCCGTACCAGGGGTATTAAACAGGTTCCTCGCTTCGTAACGTTCTGCAAACGGGACTGATGCCTCCTCCAGTGCACCGCGGCTGTTGACCTTTGTTCCAGCTCTAGATGGAAAGCATCTGCCTTGATGCGCTCCGCCTCTTCCTCCATCCGGATCTTCAGCTCAGCCATCCTTTGTCGTTCCTCTACCATCCGGTCCTTGATCCATGCCACCTCTAAATTCCAGGCTGCTTGATTGTCCGGTGTTACTTCTGTGGCCATGAGAGCCGTAAGAACGTCCATCAATTCCACTAGAACCTGAGCCGGCAACGGCGAGCTATCACCCGCTATGGTGGCTCCCGCAGCTGTGTCACCGGCGGTTGGAGCCGATCCCGCCATGAACACCGCCGCATGAACCGGGGGTCTTGGAGCATCCGACTCAAAGCCTTCTACCTCAGAATAGGTGTCGTAGTAGCCCCCAAGGCCACCGTTACTGAGCCAATACACTGACTCTGTCTCCCCACTTGAGGACTCATCTTCCGAGCAAACAAGAGTTCCCTGTGACCCGGACACTTCCAGGTCCATACCTTGAGTAAAGCCCACGAGAACATGCCTTTGACCTGGATGGGCACGGGCAGGCCGCACACCACTCGTAGATTGGAGACGCCGAGCCGGCTCGACGATGTTGGTGCAGATGTCCGGCCCGGGTGTAGATCCATCAACCTTTCCGATGAAAACCTGGATCCCACCAAACGGAACCCGGAATCCATACTCCACAGAATCAGCATCAAGCCCCCAGCCGGCGTCGTCGATGTAGAGCCGGCCGCGGCGACTCTTGCTCATCCTTCCAACCACGTATCCCTCGAGCCCTGGGAGAGAGCCCTTTGAGAACTCAATACCACCAAGCGCTAGCCCTACGGTGGGTGCCAACTGTCGTGGATTTATCACGGCAGATGTCCGGATGAACGGACTTTCATTCGAGGCCATCGCTAATGGGGGGGACTCAAAGGGGTTGATCGGGACGAAAGACACGGATTTACCCAGGTTCGGCCCCTCAAGTCAAGGTAATAGCCTACATCCTGCTTGTGTTTGTATTGCTTATGTATCGATTACAAGGAGCTAGAAGCTTGACCTAGTTCTCGATCACCTCTCCCTAAGTCGCCCCAGGTGTACCTTTATATAAGAGGTCAGGACCATTGGGTCGTTACAATTGCTAACCGAGTCTAACTGTATGTCCGAGTCTCTCTCTATCTTCTTGTCCAAGCTGTCTTTGAGACGGCTTACACGCCCGGGTTTTCTCTGTCCGGGCCGTCATACGACCCATACCTTGAGCCGCCTATCTTCTTGGGCCACCAGTCTTTACGGCTCACCCTTGGGCCGGCTCACGAGCCAGCAACATGACCCGGAGCTTCCAGGGCGGGTCATATCGTGGGGTTATATCCTCAACAGTAATGGTCGCGAGAGTTCATGGAGGGCTCTGCCCATGGAGGATTCCACGAAGAAGCAACCTTGACTATACCATGATGGCCTTTGTCCACGGAGGACCAGCCTAACACGGGGTAGATCTTCACGAAGTAGGCGATCTCCTTGCCCTTAAAAACTTCTTGGTTCACTCCACAACACAAAGTAGGAGGCTCCCGAGAAACACTTAACCAATCTAGGAGGCAACACCTCCAAAAGTTAAAAGGTTTGATTTGTGTCAATGAACTCCTTGCTCTTGTACTTCAAGATGATAGACTCCTCAACACACAATCACTCACTCACAGATTTGGCTTGGTAGAAGATATTGATTGGGTGGAAAGTAAATTGGGGAGGCTAGAGTTCAAGATTAATATGGTAGGAATGGAATGACATGATCTCAACACATGAATAGGTGGCTCTCTCTCTCAGAAAATCAGTAGGTATGAGTGGGGAACTGTTCTGAGTGCTTCTCTTGCAAGTGAGTGGTGGTGGAGGGGTATATATAGGCATGTCCAAAAATCCAACCGTTACACACAAAATGACCAAACTCGGTGACACCGATGTGTTAATCTCGGTGGTACCAAAGTGACCAAAAGGTGTCAACTTTTGAATCTCGGTGAGACCGATATAGGAAACTCGGTTGCACCGATAAGGTGACCAACGATCAGATTGCCCAATCTCGGTGACGCTGATCCAACAATCTTGGAGAGACCGATATTGTGAATTTGCGTAATAGAAAGTTGGCATCCTAACTTGTTGGCACCGAATGAAGAATCGGTTGCACCAAAAATATAGGGTTTGGAATCAGTGGCACAAAGTGTAGAGTGTTGGTTGCACCGATTTTGAGTATTTTTCTTTGGATAGACTTTTGTGGAAGAGCTTGTAGGTGTATGTTATGACTATCTCTTGTGCACGTATGAGCATTTTGTTCACCAACAAAACCTTACCCCCTTTTAATAGTATTTGCTTTCCTATGGACTCAAAGTGATTTCCCACAATTATAAAATGTAGAGTCCTTTGCTTGAAGCTTGCCCAATGCTATTCCTTGCGTCTTGGGTTATTCCACAATCCTTACGCCAACCCATCATTGAACTTTTCCTGAAACATACTTAGTGTAAACATTAGTTCAATGGCATATATGTTGTTGTTAATTACCAAAACCACCAAGGGAGCAAATGTGCTTTCAATCTCCCCTTTTAGGCAATTGATGACAACATATAGATCAAAGCTTCGACATATGATATAATCAATGAATATAAGTGTCACTTTGAGAAGTATGTGATAAGCAAGAGCCCCCTCTAAATTTGTGCATTATTTTAAATTTGCAGTTGAATGCAAATGCACAATCGATTAGGTACATTGGGTACTTCTTCCATGTCGCATACATCTTGGTGGTGTGCGAGAGTAATGAGAGTTAACAACAAAGCACAACACATCAAGCAAAGTGAATGATCATCACATAATCATCAAAAGATAGGAAATAGTATCAACACTCAAACAAAAGTATCTCACATCGAACAAAAAGATCAAATGTATTGTGAAACCAGAAATAAAAGGCAAAAGGTTCTCTCACTCGAAGCCTAAGATCTATATACAACTTCTCCCCCTTTGGTAACAAGTTACCAAAAAGTTCGAAGAGATATAGCTAATCATTCTGCAGTAATCTCCTCTGGTAGTCGATGGCAGAGTAGAGAGAACCGCATCGGCGAAGACTTCCACTTAAGTGATGGATGGAGCTGGAGTAGATATTGGAGGCACTGGAGCTGATGGAGCTGATGTCACTATGGCTGGAGCAGAAGATGAAGGCCTCGTCTTTTGAGCTTGTACTATAGAAATCCTGGCCTTAGTCATGAACTCGGCAGTCGTCCTTATAGGTGCACTATCTTTCTCATCATCAAAAGAAGAATTAGCTCTGAGGAGTGACGACGGATTGGGGCTTCATCAACCTCCTTCTTGAGCTCGTTGACTATCTTATCAGCCCATCAACCTTGTCATTCAGAGTTTTCACTCTATCATCAATGATGTTCACAAGGCTCTCCTGAGTGTCCATGATGGTCTTGATGTCCTTGTTCATGTCCATGACGGTGGTGATCAAGAGATCCATTTGCTCGTTCCTGGACCTGGGGAGCTGAGCACTGGTGGCTCCAGCTGCCTTTGCCTGAGCCTCTACCTGTGCCTGAGCTGCAGCTGATGTGGGATGGTCTGGGTTCATCACCATAATGTTGTCCTTTGATCTGGCTGAAGTGGTACGTGGGGTCTATCCAGAGCAAAGATGTGCTTCTCAAGATTAGAATGTATAAGCATCTGAATATGGGGTGCATAGCCGCATGAGCACTTCTGATCAGCAGCAACCCTCTTCACTGTCTCCATAATCAAATGCATCACACGGAATCTCTGTTTCTGGTCAATATGAATAAGCAAGTTGATGGAATAGCCTCGTATCATCTTCTCATCACCTGACTTGGGCATCAAGGTATACCTCAGTATAGTGTTGATGGTGCGTAGACCTTCCTGGAGGTGATAGATGGATCCTAGCTTGTGGGACTGAAGCTGCGCAACAAGAATTGGATTATACATGTCCTTCATGGCATCATGGCTTGCCTTGGACTCCGAGTATACACAAATGTCTCCATCCCATGCCTCCGGGACTCCTTAGATGGTAGCCCACTCATCAATAGTAGATTCATATCTTGCTCCTTCAATCATCCAAACAATCCTGCCATCTCCATAAAAATGAGCACTGGAATAGAACTACATGATCATCTCATCATTCCAAGTAGTGAACTCCTTTCCAACAAATTTATCAATGCCAATGCAGTGGAAGTTGTCTTGGACACATGGAAAGTAATCCTCATTATCTTTGATGTACTTCCAATCCACATATCTCATGTCACTGACTGGAGGACTCTTTTGAAGCAAAACTGTCTCATAGAAGTCTTGCCGCTCCTTGGTATGAAACCTGCAATCAACAACAGTCTTCCTCCTCTGTGGATATGGATCAATGGCTCTCCATGGCTTCAAGCCTAAATATTTCTTCTTCTTCATGTCCGCAGCAATAGGATGGCTAGCATCATGAACTCGAAGGTGAGGTTTGAGCTTCATCACAACAGACATAGCATCTTCATCATCATCTGCTTCTCTGAAAGTGGACTTCTTGTTCTTCTCAGAAGCAGGTATATCTTTGGTAGTCCTCTTGGACTTCTTGCAGTAACTTTCTTGGATGCAGCCTTGGTGCTCTTGGAGGGGCCTGGCTTGGGCATAACATTAGCCAAAAGTTTCTTGGCCTTCTTCTTAGGAGGGGTCTGAGAAGAAGGTTCCTCCTCTTCCTCCTCAGTAGCAGGAGCACTAGCGGCAACAGCCTCCTCTCGATCCTTGTACATAGAGGTAGGCCTGCCCATCACATGGATGATCCTCCTCCTGGCTGTCTTCTTAGGCAAAGCTTTCTTTGGTATCTCAACGGACAAAGTTGCCCTAGCACTCTCATGTGTTTTGATGGTCTCTGCAGGTGCATAGATCTTGCTGACCACCTTCCTAGATGAGGTGGCCTCATTCGCAGACTTCCTTGCAGCCTTCTCTTGCTTCTTAGCAAGAACCTCTTCTGGGACAAAATCAAAATCTTCCTCTTCTGAGTTGAGTCTCTTCCTTGTCCAAGTGGCAGCCTTAGGAAGCCTATGAGAGCTCGGAGTGCCTGGATCTGTGGAAGAACTGGACTCGGGACTAGTGCCTAAACTCATCTCTATGTTCTGCTCTGGCAAATTCTAACTATCTGAGCTTGACATGTTGTCCCTTTGAATAGAGTATAGAAGAGTCGAATAGGATAAGTCATCACAAAATGCAGAGATTTTTGAAAGTTTGAACAAAAGATTTTCCAAGTTTTGCAATCTGTCAAGTGTATTTCGGTACAACCGAGGCAAAAATTTCAGTCACTCTGAGATAAACACCTTACTTTCCAGGAACTTGGCACCATTTTCGGTTGCATCGAAAATGAGAACTCGGTTCCACCAAGGTGTTCTCAGTGTGGTAGAAAGGAAAATTGGTGACACCGATTTCTTCGCATCGGTTCTATCGAGATACAAGTGGCGGACGGCAAACCCTAAAAATCGAGCGTCCTATACTCTACAGGATTTTCTTTTGGATGGAAGGCTATCAAACTATGGATAGAATGGGAATAAACCTAACACCCAAGAATCGGATAGAGGGGTGCGAGAGGGGGCCGAATCCATACACTAATGCGGCGATGGATCCGCTACAGCGGCAACGTTGGGGAAGAAAATATCGATGGCGGTGATTCCCAGCGGCGGAGGCGCTCTGGGAAGCAAGGAGATGACCAGGGGCCTTCGGGCGGCAACTAGGGTTGTGGAGGCACGACGTTTGACGAATGAAATTCAAAGTTTTAGGGTCCACCAATTATATACCCATTGCCGTTGGTGACATCAATTTGATATTTTCGGTGTCACCGAGTTTCACAACTATCAGCTGACAGGAAACTTGATGTAACCGAGAATATGAAATCGGTAGTACCAAGATAGAAAAACAAGATCAACCCTAGGCATTCAGTGAGACCGAGAATTTGGAGTTGGTTCCACTTAGATGCACTTGGGAGGTTTTAGTGGTCACTCCTTGACGATACGAAACTCCGAGTGCTCCTCACACAGAGAGATCAAAAAGTACTTGTTCAAATTTTGTGATGCAGCATGAATAGAATATGAGGTAAGAAAGCATAGATAGCTAAAGGAGTGGTCCTAGGGATTCTTGTATATCCAATTGGCAAATGAAAATGAAAAGCCAAATAGCAACAACTGGATATCCTTGAATGAGAAAATAAATGCAGACCAACATGCTCACACAATAAGATGTCAAATGAAATCATGACAAACATGCACAAACACAATAGCATCTAACAAGCACTTTGGCGATGATGGAGTCATCTATATATGAGTATATTGACTTAGGAGCCAAGTAAGAATACTTGATCATAGGTCATACTCATCGTTTAAGCACAAGTGGGGTTACCACTTTCACATAAGGCATTTAATGTTGTCACATTCTATGAGATGCTTTGACTCAAATTTAGGGTAAAGCTCCCCCTTGATGTGACAACCCCCCATAGGAGGGACAAACTAACCTTGGGTTTTTTCGATGAAGACTTCATGTAGGTGAAGTAGTGGTGGATGCTCAAAGTTGATGAAGATTACCAATAGTTGGGAGCATCTTTGTTCTTTAATTTCACTTCTCTCCTACATGGGTTAGTCCCAACACACAAGAGACAAATACAAAGATATCTATGGACATGGAGTGCAAAGCATATGTGATGATGTCCATTGATTTGTTGATTACCTTGTCCCTTGCTTACCTTTGAGGGAATGTGTGACTCCTTGAACTATTGCATCATGTTGATGTTGATTGGAACTAGTTCTTGCCAATAATGAATATAGGTGGATTTCATTGGCTGAGTCACCCCTCAAGAACTTATCTAGTTCTTCTTCTTGGGGACCCACATCAAGTTGATGGGGATCCTCGGTGTTGAGGTAGCACTTGTAGAAGTTGAGTTTGTAGTATCCTTGGGAACCCAGTTCACCAAAGCTTGGGATTCATCTTCATATGAGTCAATGTCCTCTTGAAGCTTGTTCTTGTCCTTGAGCTTGGGGTCTTGTGGTGGAAGGTCATCTTGAGCTTTTGTTCCCTTGGGGATAGTATTTTCATACTTCTCCTTTTGAGGAACAAAGTTGGGATTGGGGTATTGACCTTCTTCCCATTCAACTCCATTAGAGTTGAAGTAGCCAACACCATGATTCTTCCGGTATCCTCCATTCTTGCGTACAATCTCCTCAAATTGTTTGCACCCTTCAAGACTCTTGTAGATACCTTTCTCTATAATCCCTTTCAAGAGTTCATTTTCTTGCTCAAGTGTAACTTGGCTAAGAGAAGAGTTAGTGGGATCAAAAGAGCTACTCGAAGCAATATCATTGGATTGATCATTTTATTGCTACTAGTTGAAGAACCTTTCTTTCCTTTGTTACTAGCTTGCTTAGACATAACTTGTGGCATGAATGTAGATAAGAGAAGTCTCTTGTCTAGATAAGATGAAGTCTTCTTTTGAAGATCATCATTGATAGCTTTAAGGACCTCATGCTATTGCTCTAAATTGAGCTTCTCGAAGCGTAGCTTATCATGTGTCCTTACAAGCTCTCTATGATCTTCTAGTGTTGACTCGTGAGATAACTTAAGAGTTTATAGTTCTTGAGTTAGTCGTTCTATTTCCAACTTACCATCATCGCTGGACTTATCTACACTAGAGTGAGTACTAGCAAGTTCATCATGACTAACATTACTAGATTTTTCAAATAGGAAGTCATCTTCAATTAACAAGTCATCTTCATCACAATTGAAATCAAGATACTCGGGGCGTGGTATCTTGGGGCCTTTAGCCATGAACCAATCTCCACTCCCTTCATTTGGTGAATCAAATATGTCGTAGGAGTCGGTTGTCACTAGTGCAAGTCCAGCAACACCTTCATCCTGACTATAGTCGGAATTGGAGTGACAAATTCTCTCGGAGTGGTTGTCGGATTCGGAGCCGGAAACCCATTCACCAACATGAGCTCGATGTTTCCTTCTTGATTAGGTCTTGGTTTACTTGTCCTTCTTCTCTGAGTCCCTACTCTCCTTGAGGGTCCTTGTTCATAATGATCATCTCTACTCCTTCTCCCTCTTCAAGGTGACTCATCTCTTGAGCTTCGTCTTCTTGGTGACTCTTCTTTAATTTTGTAAGGAGCTGTGCACTCATTGGAGTAGTGTCCGGGCTTCCCACAACTGTAGCAGTTTCAGTCATGACTTGACGAACACTCCTCTTCATATCTTGAGTTGGAGCTTCAATCTTTGCTTCTATTCTTGTAGAACTTGTTGAATTTCTTGACCATGAGGTTATCTCTTCATTTGTGACAAGGTTGTCGCTTGAGGTAACGGGAACATCACTTGTGGCTTTGTAAGCACCACTAGACTTGTGGTGAAGCTCTTCCTTGTCTTTGAGTGTCATCTCAAGAGCAACAAATTATACCAATCACTTCCGTTGGCCTGAGATCCATGTAGTTTGGCATCATTTGGATCAATGTGAATACGGTGTCATATCGATCATCCAAAGCTCGAAGTATCTTTTGATGACGAATTTGTCAGTCATTTGTTTGGTTCCTAAGCCGGCAATCTCATTGGTGATGAGAGCTAGCCTAGAGTACATCTCAGCGACTCCTTCACCATCCTTCATCTTGAACTTGTCAAGTTGACTTTGAAGAACATCCAACTTGGATTCTCTCACAACTTCTGCACCTTCATGCATATCAATCAAAGTATCCCAAATTCTTTTGCATTCTCCAGACGAATGATTTTGTTGAATTCTTCAAGGCATAGGCAGTTGAAGAGAATGTCAAATGCTTGAGCATTGAGTTGCAACATCTTTAGTTCATCCGCAGTCGTTTTGCGATCGGTTTCCCTTCCTTCCGCAAAGAATTCACCTTGCATACCAACACGAACACGAGCAACAGCCCAAACGGCGGGGTTATGACCAAGAAAATGCATTTTCATTTTGTGCTTAACTCGGGGTAGATCTTTATGAAGTACGCGATCTCCTTGCCCTTACAAACTTCTTGGTTCACTCCACAACATAAAGTAGGAGGCTCCCAAGCAACACCTAGACAATCTAGGAGGCAGTACCCTGCAAAAGGTAAAAGACTAGATTTGTGTCGATGAACTCCTTGATCTTGTGCTTCAAGATGATAGACTCCTCAACACACAGTCACTCTCTCACAGATTTGGCTTGGTAGAAGAGGTCGAATGGGTGGACAACAAATTGGGGAGGCTAGAGATCAAGATTCACATGGTAGGAATGGAATGGCATGATCTCAACACATGAGTAGGTGGCTCTCTCTGAGAAAATCAGTAGGTATGAGTGGGGAATTGTTCTGAGTTCTTATCTTGCGAGTGAGTGGTGGTGGAGGGGTATATATAGGCATCTCCAAAAATCCAACCGTTACACACAAAATGACCAACTCGGTGACACCGATGTGTTAATCTCGGTGGTACTGAAGTGACCAAAAGGTGGCAACTTTTGAATCTCGGTCAGACTGATATAGGAAACTCAGTCGCACCGATAAGGTGACCAATGATCAGATTGCCCAATCTCGGTGATGCCAATCCAACAATCTCAGAGAGACCGTATTGTGAATTTTTGTAATAGAAAATTAGCAGCCTAACTCGATGGCACCGAATGCATAATCAGTTGCAATGGAAAGCTAGGGTTTGGCTAGTTCTATCTAGGGTTTGGAATCGGTGGCACCTAGTGTAGACTGCTGGTTGCATCGATTTTGAGTATTTTGCTTTGGACAGACTTTTGTGGAAGAGCTTGTGGGTGTATGTGGTGACTATCACTTGTGCACGTATGAGCATTTTCTTCACCAACAAAACGTTACCCCTTTTTAATAGTATTGTATTTCCTATGGACTCAAAGTGATTTCTCAAAAATGTAAAATGTAGAGTCCTTTGCTTGATGCTTGGCCAATGCTACTCCTTGCATCTTGGGGTATTCCACAATCCTTATGCCAACCCACCATTGTACTTTTCCTGAAACATACTTAGTGGAAACATTAGTTCAATGAAATATATGTTGTTATTAATTACCAAAACCACCAAGGGAGCAAATGTGCTTTCACCAAGTGATCAGGATTGTACGCAACTCTTGAGCCGACACGTGAGCCTATTGGTCGAATTTCGGGCACCCGTCACACTTTCTTCCACGTCCGCATGAGCTGTCAGCCAATAAAACAGGAAAGATTTTGCCACTAGAGATCTTGAGCCGGCGTGATTTCCACAATTGCCAGCGTGGATCTCATAAAGAATCTACTGACCTTCCTCAGGGGAAACACAATGCTGGAAAACACCCATGCTGCTTCGCTGATGTAACTCGCCATTGACAATATTCATAGACTTAGACCGATGAATTATCTGTCGTGCCATGGTTTCATCATTTGGAAGCTCGCCTTGGGTAAGATATGCCACATAAGGAATGGTCCATTCTGGGGTGGCGTGGAAAGCCGCCACCAATTCTGCCTCCGGTTGTGGAATAGCGATATCTCCCACCCAGGGAAGCTTAACTGAAAGATTTTGAAGGATGCCCAAAAAGACATTGGGGCGAACCAGCTGCCTTTGTGAGCTGAGACGTGATAAGGCATCGACCGCCTCATTGAGCCAGCGATCTATATGTTCGACTTGATAACCTTGAAAATGACCCGCCACATCCAAGACTACTTGACGATAAGCCGCCATCATAGGGTGCTTAGAGTCCCAAGTCCCCAAAACTTGTCGAGCCACCAAATCTAAGTCGCCAAAACACCTGACCTAACTCAAGTTCATTTCCGTTGCTATCTTAAGCCCATGAAGGAGGGCCTCATACTCAGCTGCATTGTTGGTACAAGGGAACATGAGTCGCAGTACATAGCAAAACTTGTCTCCTCGATGGGAAGATAGTATAACTCCAGCCCCCGAGCCCTCTAGCCGCCTAGATCCATCAAAATGTATAGTCAAATAAGTGTTATCCGGCCTGTCCTCTGGAATCTACAACTCTGTCTAGTCATTGATGAAGTTAATTAATGCCTGGGACTTAATAGTAGTTTGAGGTACGTATTTCAGGTGATGATCGCTTAGCTCAATCGCCCACTTAGCAATTTGTCTTGTGGCCTCCCCGTTCTATATGATATCACCAAGGGGTGCCAAACTAACTATTGTGATTGGATGCTACTGATAAGAATGTTTTAGCTTCCGGCTTGCCATAAAGATCCCGTACACAAGTTTTTTCCAATGCGGGTAACGCGGCTTACACAAGGTTAAAACTTCGTTGACAAAATAAACCGGATGTTGAATTGGATATTCCTTGCCTTCTTCTTTCTGCTCCATGATTACTGCCACACTCACCACCTTGGAATTAGTGGCGATGTACATGAGCATTGGCTCTTTCTTAGTGGGAGCGTCCAAAATAGGCGGGTTAACCAATTGTTTCTTGAGTGCCTCAAAAGCTTTGTTGGCAGCATTGGTCCACTTTAAGTCGCCCATTTTCTTTAGAACCTGATAAAAAGGAATAACTTTCTCCCCCAGGTGGCTTATAAAACGATCCAGGGCTGCAATCTAACACCCGGGCTTTGGACCTGGTTGAGGTTTGCTAGCGGGGCCAGTGAAGTTACTACTTCGATTTTGTCCAGGTTAGCCTCGATGCCACGCTCAGACACCAGAAAACCCAATAGCTTGCTTGGGGGCACTTCGAAAATGCACTTGGCCCGGTTAAGTTTCATCTGGTACACTCGAATATTTGCAAACGTCTCCTTGATATCATCCAAGAGTGTTTACTTCTTATGGGATTTTACCACAGTGTCATCCACATAAGCATGAATGTTCTGCCCAATCTGAGGTTGGCAACAGTTATGAACGCACCGTTGATATGTCACCCCAGCTCTCTTAAGCCCAAAAGGCATGGACACATAGTAGAACACACCGAAAGGAGTAATAAAGGCTGTCTTTTCCTAGTTCTCGACGGCCATCTTGATCTGGTGATAGCTGTAGTAAGCATCCAGGAAACACAGTCGTTGACAACTCATCATAGAGTCAATGATCTGATCAATACGTGGGAGAGCAAAATGATCCTTTGGACAAGCCTTATTTAGAACTAGCACTGGGTTAGCTAGCCATTTAGGATGAAAAACTTCAACAATAAACCCGGCAGCTAGGAGCCAGGCTACCTCTTCCCCAATAGCCTTGTGTCTCTCCTCATTGAACCGCCGGAGGCACAAGCTTACTGGCTTCATCTTAGGCTCCACAATAAGGTGGTGCTCAGCGTGTTCTCTCAGGACTCCAGGCATCTCAGAAGGCTTCCATGCAAAGATGTCTGGATTCTCGCAGATGAACATGATGAGCGCGCTTTCTTGTTTAGGATCGAAGCCGGTCCCTATAGTTAACTGCTTAGAAGAGTCGCCCGGCGTAAAGTCTATCAACTTAGTATCTTCGGATGGCTTGAATTTAAGTGGAGGTTCTTACTCGGTGTTGGGTTTCTTGAGAGGGCTCATATAAGCCGGATCCACATTGGTGGTGTAAAACTTTAACTCCTCGGTCGCACAAGCCGACTCAGTATAGGCTGCATCCCCTTCCTCGCATTCCTGAGCAATCTTTCGGCTTCCATCAACGGTGATAGTCCCCTTGCATCCAGGAATTTTGATCTTGAGGAAAATGTAACACAGTCGAGCCATGAAGCTAGCGTAAGCCGACCGTCCAAAGAGGGCGTGATGTGGGATCTTAATCTTGACCACCTCGAACATCAAAGGCTCACACCTGTAGTCATACTTATTACCAAAAACAACATTGAGTTTGATCCGCCCAATCAGGTAAGCCGACTTTCTAGGAACAATCCCATGAAAACCTGTCATGGAGGGAAGCAACGAGCTTTCAGACAGGTTCATGCGGAGAAAGGTCTCATAATACAGGATATTGATGATGCCGCCCCCATCCATAAGGACCTTGGTCAGAGTGTAGCTGCCAACTTGAGGCACCACCACCAAAGCTAACCCGCCAGGGTTGTCAAGCCGGGGAGGATGGTCTTCCCTGCTCCAGGTGATCGGTTGTTCGAACTAATTGAGGTATCTGGGTACCGCCGGCTCTACCATGTTGACCGCCCTGCTCCCGACCTTGTTGTCGCACTTGTAGGTGTTGGTGGTGAAAACGTGATATTGTCCATGAGTCAACTGCTTCGACTTGCTTGGGGGAAACTAGTTATGGTGTTGGCGTCAAAACATAACCCCCGAAGACACTTGCGCTAGGTCTAACCTGCCAAGCACCAACGGGTCTTGAGCCACCTCGATCCTTGTTGCATAGGTAGTGGCGATAGGGGGCGATTCTCGGAACTTACCAAAAACCTTGGCTTCGTGATTTGGACGAGGCTGAGGACGACCAGGGTGGCTGCACCAAGCCGGCTCGACGAGGTTGGAGTAGATGTCTGGCTCGGGCACTGTCGCACCGATTTGGCCGATGAAGACATGGATCTTCCCAAAGGGGACCCGATACCCATACTCTATTGAGTCGGCCTTGGGGCCCCAGCCTGAGTCGTCGATGTGGATCTTGCTCCGATAACTCCTGGTCATACGACCCGTCACCTACAGCCTGAAACCAGGAAGAGCTCCCTTTGATAACCTAACCCCACCAGGCGAAGGCCCCATGGTGGGCACCAACTGTCGTGGTTTTGTCACCGCAGATGTACTCATGCAAGGACTTAGGTGTGAAGCCATCGCCAATGGGTGGTGACTGAAAGAGACTGAATGAGAACGAGAGGCAGGTTTACCCAGGTTCGGCCCCTCCGAGGGAGTTAATAGCCTACGTCCTGTTTTGTGTCTATATGAATGGAGATCTCGATTACAAGGATGCGGGATCGCTAACCTAGCTTTCGAGGGTGTCTAACTTAAGTCTTTTTGGCCTAGAGACTCGTCTTTATATATAGGTCGAGACCCCATGGCTTCCAACAGAGTCCAAGCCATGGAACGGCTCGTAACCTAACATGTCTCTACTACATCTTCCCTCCCAAGTAAGGAGTCCATATATGCCTTCTGCCTCCTGAGCTTCAAGCCGCCGATCCCCTTGTGCTTGGGCCGCCCGATGGCTTACCCAACAATTCTTGTTGTCTTTTCTTCATGGTGCGGTCTATCTTAACCTGGACTCTAGAGCCTCCACCTTATCGACCCTACCCAATAGGCGGGTCATACCATGGAACTATATCCCCGACATAATTCTTCATAATTGGGAAGTTCAAGTTTAGTCTTCCCCTTTTGAGGCAATGACGTCTCACCCTTGGCAATAAGCTTTGTCAACATATTGGAGGCCTCTCGAGTGGTGTAACCTGTCCCAGTGATAATCATCTCCTCGTTGTTCTTCTCATGAGAAGGAGCACCTTCAGTTGATTTATGTGAACTGGGTGGGTTAAGATTATCTATCGAGTTAGCTTCATCATCTATAGCTTCAGTTCTATCCGGTTCTGTATGCTGGGGCGGTTCATCTTGGTCGTCCTAATGATCTTAGGGGTTCTCAATATGATCTTCGGGATTTTCTAGCTCAGGGATCTAAGGATTGGTTGATGACTCACCAACCTTTATTTTCTTAGTCTTAGCCTTGGCCCTGCAAACAAGACAACATAATGAAGCATATGCAAGGCTAAGTATGAATACGCAATATATGGTATAAGGAAGAAGTTTACGCGTGGTTGATAACAAGGGGTGGCAGCTTTGTGGCGATTGAGTCGCTCGATGAAGGTGATGACTCCTAACAATTCAAATCAGAAGGATTAAGAGGTTACCAGATAAGTCCAACTTTTTGAAGAGAAAAGGGTTGGCTATGAGGCACCTCATTCTGTCACTTGCGATCGGTTAATTTGTTGGGTAAGCCAGCAACAAGATCACCAGAGCTGCTTTGAGTGTGGCGCCTTAATTCATGCTGAGTTTTCTTCAAAATAAAATTGGGATCCAAATGATCATTTGGGTGAGAAAAACTTACCGTCCAAATGACCCGCCTTGTTTTCCTTGGATACAAGGATTCTGAGCCGGAGGAGATGGAAATTACCTCAATATTTTCAGCCCGGCTTGTTGCAACATCACAATGAGAGTAAGAGGTTTCAGCAAGTTCAATGATAAGACGACCGAGGGAGTCAAGTTCTACCTCCGACTGTGCATCAGCTGTTGGTGACTCGCCCCTAGTTGAAGGCTCTTCTGCAACTGCCTTACTCTTCTTCTTACTCGGACGGGTTTAGGCTTATGTGAAAGCACATTTGCTCCCTTGGTTGTTTTGGTAATTAATAACAACATATGAGTCATTGAACTAATGTTTCCACCAAGTATATTTCAGGAAAAAATCAATGATAGGGATGGCAAAAGGATTGTGGAGATTGTGGAACTAACCCAAGATGCAAGGAAATAGGTTGGCCAAGCTTCAAGCAAGAGGACTCTACATTTTACATATGTGAGAAATCACTTTGAGTCCATAGGAAACCCAATACTATTAAAAGGGGGTAAGGTTTTGTTGGTGAACAAAATGCTCATACGTCTACAAGTGATAGTCACCAAAAACATCCACAAGCTCTCCCACCAAAGTCTACCTATAGCCAAACATACAAAATTGGTGCAACCAACATTCCTATCCCGGTGCCACCGATTCCAAACCCTAGACAGACTCAGCCAAACCATAGCCACTTCGGTACAGCCGACACTACTTTCGGTGCCATCGAGTTGGGTTGCCAACTTTCTGTTACACAAGTTCACACTTTTGGTTCGTCTGAGAATGTTGAATCGAGGTCACCGAGTTTGGCAATTCTGACCATTGCCACCTTGTCGGTGCAACCGAGAATCCTATATCGGTCTCACTGAGATTCAAAAGTTGCCACCTTTCGGTCACTTTGGTACCACCAAGATTAACACATCGATGTCATCGAGTTGGTCATTTTGTGTGTAACGGTTGGATTTTTGGGGATGTCTATATATACCCCTTGACCACATCCTACTCGAAAGTGAAGCACTCAGAACTATTCCATACCTATCCTACTCAGTTTTTTGAGAGAAAGCCACCTACCCTTGTGTCGAGGTCAAGATCTTCCACTCCAACCATATGGATCTTGATTTCTAGCCTTCCCAAGTTGCTTTCCACCAATCCCATCTCTTCTACCAAGCCAAATCTATGAGAGAGTGATTGTGTATTGAGGAGTCTATCATCTTGAAGCACAAGAGCAAGGAGTTCATCGTCATTACCGAGTCTATTACCTTTTGGAGGGTAGTGCGTCCTAGATTGGTTAGGTGTCGCTTGGGAGCCTCCTACTTCGTGTTTTGGAGTGAACCAAGAAGTTTGTAAGGGCAAGGAGATCGCCTACTTTCATGAAGATCTACCCCGAGTAAGGCTAGTCCTCGTAGGCCGTCATTGTATAGTCAAGGTTGCTTCTTCATGGAATCCTTCATGGGTGGAGCCCTCCGTGGACTCTCATGGACGTTACCCTCCACGGGTTGAAGACTCCATGAACGTGGATGTACGATAGCACCACCTATCGGAACCACGGGAAACATCATCGTGTCTACAATCGCGTTTGAACTTCCTACGCTATCCTTTTACTCATGCTTGTTGTTACTTTCCGCTGCTATACTCTTAGACTTGCATGTGTAGGGTGTACTTGATATGTTATGAATGCTAAAACTTGCTAAGAAATAAAATTGGCAAAAGCATAGTTTTATTTGGTCAAGTAGTCTAATCACCCCCCTTTAGACCTACTTTCGATCCTACATTATGTGCCTGAGTTTTCTCTTTTATTCCAGAATGGAGAGTCTACCTGGAAGGTTGTGAATAAAAATGGCAAGTAAGCTTTGAAGTTTAAAAACTTATGTAAACCAGATAAATATTTACTAAAGATTCTTACTAGGAGCCGGGTTAAGAGCACAGAAGGGATCCAGTCTAACTTGATTGCAAGCTGCTTGAGTTACTCCCAACAGTTTATTTACAATCTAGTTTATCTCACCAGCTTCAAAATCCTCGTTGCTTTATCTTTGTCCATTGTCTAAGCTACTAGAATAATTGTATATTAAATCTCCATGGCAACTTAATGACAAGATCCTCGAGGCTACCCAACACCGGGTTTAGATCAACCCAAGTCAACCCATTGGCGAGCAAGGCCCTCAGCCCGACTACAAAGTTCAAAGGTTGTAGGAAGATGATTTGGTCCGTAACCCGGAAAAGGATTTTCATCAGCAGGGATTGTGGTCCGGCAATAGAACCAAGTCTTAATCCATCCTTTGGGGTGGCTTGGTAGAGTAGCTACAGGAAAAGAACCATCTCTTCGCATTTGAATTGAGACCCGCCGAGTCCTAGACTGGGGCCATCAGAACACTCAGTCTGGCGGTTGAGATAGAAGAATTCCCTAAAAAGAAGGACAATGGGCTCCATTTGCAGATACACCTCGCAAAACACTTGGAACTGGCATAGGTTGGACATGGAATTGGGAGCCAGATCTTGAGTATGAAGATTAAAAAGGTTCAAAAGACCACGGAAGAATTTTGATCTAGGGGAGAAAAGCCCAGAGAAGGTGATCTATGAACACCACTACTTCTCCTTCGCTGAGTGGTAAAAAGCCTAGAGATTTCTAGTTTTTGCTAAGTATGGAACCAACAAGTGTCTGCCGAAGCAGCTACAATTATGGATCTCCAACCGGTTCAAAAAGGAAAATAATTACTAAACCTAACGACAAAGTATTGAAGTAGTGGTGACCTAGCTTGCGGATTCCTAAGGCATATCTAAGTACACTATGTATAAAATGGTGTCATAGCTCATACCGCTCTGTTTCTATGGGAAAATTCATTGAAACTATATATCAACTAGCAATGGAGATGAAGGAGCAATGAACTCCGTTACCTCCGACAAATTACGATGAACTGATACGTATCTGGGAGAAGTAAGACGATTTACCTGAAGGTTGCAGGGGGCGGTGGAGATGTTTGGTCGGGCCCTGGGGAAGTTGGGGTGACGCCGCGGTCTTAGAAAGGGTCGGCCGGTGATGGAAAAATAGAAGTGGCGATGAAACTATGGGGACCTGGACTCATAAGTCGTGATCACCGAATGTACATGCACAATGATCCCAGAGATCAATGCTCACCAAACACACAGAAACTGAATAATAAGAGTCTTACATCCATTACATACCGGTTTACTCAAATATGGCCTTTATGGCCAAGTCTTCATATGATTGAAGTGGAAATCTTCAACGATAGCGTGAACCCATGCCATCTACCTTAACCCTATAGTCATTCTGACTAGGAAGCGTCCTAGCTCGCATGTCCATCACCAAGATAATCTTCATCATAACCTGGTGTTTCATGCCTGGCTAATAAAATAACCAGTGGCAAGCCAATGAGTACTTTGAATGTACTCGCAAGCAACCCATGTGTTGGAACAAGGTATAACAATGCATGATGTAGCACTAAGTAGGTAAGTTTTTCAAAAAACTAACTTTAAGTGCAATGACATGATCAAGCAACTTAAGTAAGCATGCATCAAACGTTGACATGTTCTCATGTGAACAAGTCATAGTCATCATCATAAGCAGGGGGTGAACATCCCATGTTCAATCATCATACCAAGTCATCGAACTTAGCTCAAGTATCTTCTTTGTCACCAACACACACACACACACACCAAGTTTAGTAAACATTGGACGTAGCACAAGAGCGGTCATCCAACTGTCCTTGACTGTGGACATGGCTATTCGAATAGCTTTACACTCTGTAGAGGTTGCACACTTTACCCACAAGACTCGGGAAACTTCCGTGTCAAGCCACGACTTGTGGTATTGTACATACTCGAGGTAAGTACCCAAACATTGTCTTTCCCCTGACGATACTAAACAAAGAGTCCACTCGATTGGTTCCCAGCCCACATGATGTGCATCACAATTAACATCCATGCAAGGACCAGTGGTCTGACCGGTGCGTGTGAAGACATCACATGATCGTCCATACCGGCACGACCCCGTATCGAGAATGACCACGTCACTCCTGCCACTAGTAATGCGGGCTCCAAGATAGTACCTATCAAGGTAGTTAACAAAGCCTCGTACCATGAGGGGTATTGTGGTTGTACATGTAAGGTTGGAATAATGGTCGCGACTTACACCAATCCATTTTCTGAAATCCACACACACTCACTTGCTCCGATACACCAGTTCTATATCAAGTGGTTACCTAGCTCATCATCATCTCCCTTGGGCATTAGTGGCACCCGACGGGGTTTTCAAAAAGTCTTTGAAATCATTTTGTTTCCATCACCATGCATATTCCCGATCTTGCTTGCGTAACATCTACTAAGGATCCTATCTACTCCCACCCGTACAACCCTCATAAGGAGTAGGCTCATGCACGATGCAAGTATAAACGATAAAAGTAGCGGAGGTATCCCACTGTAGTGGTCACCACATCAACATGATCAACACACCAAAAGAAAGTGCTATATAACATGCATGAAAATGGTTTCTAGACATGGTCAAAGGGATGCTTGCCTAGCTTAGCAAAGTCTTCGAGGTCTTCACACGCTTCTCATCCATCTCGAGCACTTCGTCTACTTTGTCACCTATCGCTGGAAACAACCGCAATAAGCAACACAACATGCAGAGAAACAAAGTGCTCTATAAATAGGAGTTTTATTTTTCTTGGACACCTCTGGTCATGAGAAAAATAACCAGGGAGGTTTTGGTGGATGTGGGTCAAGGGGGAGTTTTGAATGGTAGAAAGGAAGGAAATGATGATCCTATAAGATGTCCAGAGAAAAAGTTTTTGTAATAATGAGTAGATGGAGCAACAAATAGGGCATGCTTTTAGAAACATTTAAGAATTGGTCAATTGTAGTTGGAGTTGGGGTGAATTTCCTATGATTTTCCTAAGATGGAATAAATGGAAAAAGGGGCCATTTATTAGATCTAGTAGAATTGGTGAAGGGAAAAAATGTTCAAAATGGCTAGACAATTTGGGCATGACATTTAGGGCTTTCGGTAATTTCAATCACTCCACCTGGAGTTGATTTGGATCCTCTATCGACTTTACAAGGAGGGCGTTATATAGTTCAAATTTGAATTTGAACTTAAACAGTACAAAAGCTTGTCGTGCAAAAATATAGAAGTTGCACCAAATAATAGGTGGCACTTTTAGGAGAATATAGAAATTTCAATCAACAAGATTGGAGCTAAAATGAATTTCCTATGAATATTTTTATCCCTCTAGAAAAACAAAAGGAGAAATATTATACCTAAACGGGCCACGCACATCCCACCAGCACAGAACATGGACTAGGACGACCCAGCTGCTCGGTCGCGCGCCTAAGCAGGGCCACGTCGAAAGCACCACCGGGGAAATATTTTTCCCTGGGCAGAGGCGCGTCCATCGGAGCCCGTCTCCACTTAAACGGCGGGACCGTACCGTTAGTCGCTGATAGGCGGGCCCGCCTGTCAAGTTCGTCCCTCACCTCCCACTCAAATAGGGGCTAGGGGAGGCGAGGCCGACCGGGCATCGGCACCGTTTCGGCGGCTCAGGCCGCCTCTGGCGAGGCTCCGGCCACCAGCGGTCTCGGGGAGAGGAGCTACACACCCTGGGGTCTTCATTCTTGCCGAGGAGCGCCAGGGAGAGCGACGCATCAGTCGCAACGGAGACCGACTGTGTATGATGATGAACTCGACATTTTGGGCATGGATGGGAGGAGTAGACATGTGGGAAATATCCCTCGAGGCATGTGCATTCTGCTGGTCCTACTAGGGGAGAGGAGGATCTGGGGAGAGCTCGAATGCAAGAGGAGACCATCAGGAAGGCTCTGATCATTGTCGTCAATGCATAGGAGGAGAGGAATATTGGGGAGTGCAGGGAGTCTGGAGAGAGTGAGAGAGAGCCCACGGAGCACAGAGGGGCTCAGGGGTGGCTTATAGGTTGGGGCGCGGTGCACTGTGATCTCGTGCACCGGCTCGGACATTGCCGCTACTAGAGGGCTCTCGGGGTCTCGGGAGCGTGTGTACAGGCATCGTGCACGAGGTCCACGTCCAGGGAAGGAGCAAGGGGACAGAGGAGCGCGCATGTGAGATCTCCCACTGACCGAGCCGGGCGGCCATGGCGCGTGTGCAAGGAGGCCACATAAGGAGGAGAGAGGAGGGGGCCGACAGGGTGCCGTGTCCCGGACGCCGAGGCTGACCAACTGGCAAGAGGGGGAGCTCGAGGTGATCGGTTCCATGCACTATAGCATGCTCTAGATTGCCCATATGGCATTCCATGGCATGCCATTGGCTTCTTGGGCGCGTCCATGCATGTCCATCAACTATAGGGAGGTAAAATAAAGGAAAACATTGCATAGGATCTTCCGAGGGTCCATAAGGGTGAGAGAGGAGTGGACAGAGAGAGATGGTTTTCTACTGTCTAGGAGGGGAAATTGGGGTTTTACCCCACTTAACCCTTGACCTGAGCCATGAGATTATTACTGGGGGTTGAGGGGGCATCCTAGAGATTGTGGTAAAAGTTTGGGATGAAGGAGAATAAGTTAGAGGGTGAAAACAGTGACTTTTAGAAATAATCAAAAGGTGTTTGATGGTGATTTGGCCAAGTAAATGAATTCTACTGGCCTTGAAATTTAACAGTAAGTTGCCAATGTAAACTTGGTAAACCCTAGAAACCAACAGAAATAGGTTTCTATAGATTTGGTTATGCTAAGCTATTCTCCTTAATGCACCACTTTGTGTGGTGGCATTATTTGGTTATTAGAGCATGCCCAAAAAGTTTGGTACCAAATAGGAAAACTTCATAATGCAAGAATTTCCATTTTTTAACATTAGTAGAAATGGATTTGGGGGGATTTGGACAAGTGAATCTCTTCTCCTTGATGCACCACTTGGTTTGGATGCATTATTGGAGGGTTAGATCATGTCCACAAAGTTTGATCTTAAGGGGAGACCGTTGGAAATGTAAAGTTGTTCAAATTTGGATCTGGACAAAGGGTTTTGGGATATTTTGGTGAACCAAAAAAATTGGGATTGACATAAAACTTGGCAAGATGATCACACATTGTCATATGTGACATGCATGAATTTTCTTCGATTTATTTGAGAATATTTCTCATAGAAATATTTCAAAATGTTTGAAATAGGCAGAAATGGTTTTGATGGGTTTTGTCCAATATTTTGAACATGACCATGTGTCTAAACTCTTATATATGTACAATATATGTCCACTAGGTTTTCCTAAATTTCTCAACTATTTTGAAAGCTTAAAAATATTTTTTATAATAAAATACCATTTTGGCCTTGAGAAAAATCCTTTAAATAAAATAAGAAAATAATATTTAAAAAAAATATTCTGTGGTTTTTGGGAAGTCTTATATATAGTAGGTCTCAAATAAAGCCTTTGGGAAAAAATGATCCACCCAATTTGAGGACTTGCAGTGCATACCTCAACTGTGGATTTATTTAAAACCTAATTTGAATAAACCCTTTTTGGTTTAATTTTTTTTGAGAAAAATAGTTTTAGCTCCTATACACATGGTATGGTCATTGGACAAGAGTTTAGATCAAGGAAAATAGCTTTCAGAGTAGGAGGGAGTTTTATGAATATAGAGCACGAACAAGGAACCAAACAAGCAAGCAAATAGCACACTAGTCAAGCATTCATATGCACTCAAAAAGTTTTAATTGGCCCTAATTTTTGAGTCATGTTAACTTAGTCATGAGGCAAAACACAGAGTGTGACAACAACAAAGGCTTGAGCTCAAGGAGGAAGAAGAAGCGAGGGGGCAAGGTAAAAAGTAAATAAGAGGCCCCCATTTGGGTATTTATAAGGTGAAGAGCCGAAGGGTAATAGGCAGGCACGAGAATTGAGGGGGCAAAGTAAATTTTGTTGCCAGAAGTGCCTTGATTTTCGAGCTAAACGGATATATACAAGGATCCGTTGTGATGTCATCATTGATTTCCTGGATTTCTGACGAGTGATGCCATTAATGGGTAAAAGAAGGAAATTACAAGTCTGGAAGCGTCGTAAGCCAGGATTTCATGACCCGGAGAAGATGCAAATATGATCATAAGATAAGACGCCAAGTTAAGGTGGTGAAGATTGACATGAATGAATTCAAATCAATCTGGGGGCTAATGTAGGGGATATAACCCCATGATATAATCCACCCTATTGGGCCGAGTCATTCTCATGGCGGCTCGTAAGCAATACACAAGGTGGTCTATGACACTGAGGAACAAGACCGCCAAAGCGGCTTAGCATGTAAGCCGGTTTGTCTAGTACCCGAAGATGGCGACTCAAGGCACAAGAGGTGGAATGTCGACTAGAGTTTCCTTACTTAGGAGACAAGGCCAGTTAGAGATATACTTGGTCACGAATGTAGCACGAATTAGATTCGTGTAAGCCTAATGTTTCGACCTGTATATAAAGGTGAGTCCCAGAGGCCAATAGACTTAAGTTACAATCGATCAATAGCTAGGTCAAGCGAATTTGCTCCCTTGTATTGATCCGCAAGCAATAAGCAGAAAGCAAGAGTATCCTATTACCTCGGTCTTGAGGGGCCGAACCTGGGTAAACTGTGTCTCTCGACTCCGATCAACCGCGACAAGCTAACCACCTAGTTGCGATGGCCTCATGTCTAAGTCCTCACACTAGGACATCCGCGGTGACAAAACCACGACACTGACTGAATCCACGGGTGTCCTCCAACATTCATCTTTCAAGGGGAGTTTATTTATTTATTTTTGATCATGCAGGATTGGGTATCATTTTTACGAGCCTCTCTCGTGCAATGATAGCTGAATAAATGCCTATCTCGAGAATAACCCGCTGAGCATGGAAGATATTGACCGCCCCGTCGCTCCATGAGCTGTATGAGCACACAAAACATATGTTTATTTGAATGCTTAGAGGTGGCACATGAAAATTTACTTGGAATGGCAGGGTAATAACACATATATGTAGATATGTGGGCTCATCGGGTTTAAGGATTTTGGATGAAAAGCAACATTCCCGCTTAGTATAGGTGAAGGCTAGCAAATTGATTGAGAAGCGATCAACTAGAGAGTGACAATTTCCATAGTCGTGCATTGAAATACTTATCTTTGAACATTAGCATGAGTAGGGTATAAAGAGTCTGAACATAAATATCATGAAGGCTGCATTGGTTTTGAATCAAGTCAAGCTACTCAAATTACTCAAAGGAGGATACCATGCTAACATACTACATCACAATCATTTTAATGCATGTTGATACACAAGAAAAATCATTATCCACTCCTAGATATTGAAGCATGGCATGAGTAACTATAATCTCTAATTTTTATTTCAAACATGTTTACTCATAATATGTTGACTCAAGATCGACTAAGTTAAACATATTTACAAAAAGGAAAAACAAGAAGAGTTCATAGCAGCTTCCTTTACTGCAATCTGTTCATCAAATTATCGTCATCATTGCCTCTCACTTGCAGGACTGAATGATGTGAAAATAATAATAGTGCAGGTGTGTTGTGGACTAAGCTGGAATCTGCAAAACCATTTATTCAAAGGAGAACACAAGGTAACATTGGCTCTTTGTTAGTTCAACAATATAGCGTATGAGCCAATCAAAAATTATAGCATAGTCTTCTCCTTAGAATGACTTAAAATTTCAGAGAAACACACTGATTTTTTTGGAGTTTATAGTCTTTTTGAAGAGAGCAAATTAACAAAAGAAAACGAAGAGCGAAAAAACTATTCACATGGGAAAACTTCCAACAAATAAGAAGAAGAACGATAACAATTTTTGGGTTTTCTTTCGATAATGCAAACTACTTAATCGATAAAAAGGAAAAACTGAAAAGAAACGTGAAATATTTTTGATTTTTTAAAGTTTCTAAAACACGCAAAAGAAAACAAAAATAAAATTAACGATGCATATACAATGAAAAAGGATGAACACCAACAATTGGAATAATGTGTGGTACATGAATGTAATGTTGTTGACAAAGACATACTCCCTCAAGCTTAGGCTTTTGGCCTAAGTTGGTCTATGGCTACTACTAGCCTGGATAGAACTCCTCGAGATAGTTCGGGTCATATTCCATCACAGCCGCGAGTTCCTGGTTGGCTTCCTGATTGCGGCGAGCAGTCTCCTCTGTTGTCTGGTATGCCTCGGCCTCCTCCTAAAGTATATAATACCTTTGTTTTTCCTGAAAGTTAAAGAAGGAAGGCGCAGACAAAGTAATATGATAGACCTTGCGCTTGTTAACGATTAGCCTACATCAAAATGGTGCGGCCTCTCTTTCGAGAGACTTATGACGCTCCATAGCATCATAATCAAGGCAAAAAGATGGCAACCATAGATCATTCTTGTATGGGAATACCTAGATAAGCAACTAAATGAGTAGAGTAAATCCCACCATAAAGGTGTTGGAAATATGCCCTAGAGGCAATAATAGAATATGTTATTATTATATTTCCTTGTTCATGATAATCGTTCATTATCCATGCGCTAATTGTATTGATTGGAAACTCAAATAGATGTGAGGGTACATAGACAACACTATGTCCCTAGTATGCCCCTAGTAGACTAGCTCGTTAACCAGAGATGGTCGAGGTCTCCTGACCATAGACATGAGATGTTATTTGATAACGGGAGAATTATGTGATGGACAAGACCCAAACTATGAACGTAGCATATGGTCGTGTGAATTTATTGCTATTGTTTTGTGCATGTCAAAGTATCTGTTCCTATGACCATGAGATCATGCAACCCACTGACGCCGGAGGAGTACCTTGTGTGTATCAAACGTCGCCACATAATTGGGTGACTATGAGGATTCTCTACAAGTATATCCGAGGGTGTCTATTGAGTTGACATGGACCAAGACTAGGATTTGTTACTCTGTGTGACGGAGAGGTATCTCAGGGCCCACTCGGTAATACAGCTTCATAATGAGCTTGCAAGCAAAGTGACTAAAGTGTTGGACATGAGATCTTGTATTATTGAATGAGTAAAGAGACTTGCCGGTAACGAGGTTGAACTAGGTATTGAGATACCGACGATCGAATCTCGTGCAAGTATCATACCAAAGAACAAAGGGAACTACGTAAGGGATTAACTGAATCCTTGACATAGAGGTTCAACCTATAAAGATCTTTGTATAATATGTAGGAACCAATATGGGCATCCAGGTCCTGCTATTGGTTATTGAACCTAGAGGTGTCTCGGTCATGTCTAGATAGTTCTTGAACCGGTACGGTCTGCACACTTAGTGTTCAATTACGATTCGATATTGTTGAGTTAAATATGTTGGTGACCAAAGGTTGATAGGAGTCTCGGATGAGATGTCGAACATCACGAGGAGCTCCAGAATGGTCTGGAGGTAAAGATTGATATATAGGAAGTTCCGTGTTGGTCAGCGGAAAAAGTTTGGGCATCACTGGTAATATACTGGGGGTCCCGGAAGGGTTCTGGGGGTCCACTAGAAGGGGCCCGCCCACACCGAGGGGCCACATGGTCTGAAGAACTGGCGCACCAGCCCCTGGTTGGTTGGGCAGCCAGCACCTAGAAGCCCATGCGCATGGGGGTAGGTGGGAGGTGGGCTAAGGGGGAGGGACTCCTCCCTTGCGCCTCCTCCTCACTTGTGGGAGGTAGAGTCCTTCCCCCCTTGGCCGATCGGCCAGCCCTAGGGTTTCCCCTAGGGCTGCCACCCCTCCTCCCTCCCTCCCTCCCTCCTATATATAGTGGAGGTATTGAGGGCATCCGCTACCTGAAAAAGCCACGTGCTTCCCTCTCTCCCTCCAGACGTCTTTCTCCACTAGATTGGTTCGGTAGAGATCGGAGAAGCCCTGCCGGATTAGTTCACCACCACCGCGACCACGACGTTGTGCTGCCGGAGAACTCATCTACCTCTCTTCCCTTGCTTGTTCGATCAAGGGGGCGGAGATCCTCATTGAGCTATACGTGTGCTGAACGTGGAGGTGTCATCCGTTCAGCGCTAGATCGCGATTGGATCGGGAGACGGCTTGTGATTTGGATCGCGAAGACGTTAGACTACGTCAACCGCGTTTCATAATGCTTCCCGCTTAGCGATCTACAAGGGTATATGGATCCGATATCTCCTATCGTAGATGCTCATCTCCTAGATTGATCTTGGTGAAGCATATGATTTATTTGTTTCTTATGCAACGTTCCCCAATAGTGGCATCATGAGCTAGGTCTATGCGTAGATGAGATCACGAGTAGAACACAAAGGAGTTTTTGGGCGTTGATATTACGATTGCTTCCTCCCTTGATATTTTCTTGATTCAGCGTTTTTGAGGGATGAAGCAGCCCAGACCAACTTTACATGTCCTCGTACATGAGACTGGTTCCATCGACTGACATGTGACTTTGTTGCATAAAGATGGCCGACGGAGGTTTGTCTCTCCCACCTTAGTTGAATTGGATTCGACAAAGTCGGTCCTTGTAGAAGGTTGAATAGCAATTTGTATTCACCGTTGTGGTTTTGCGTAGGTAAGAATCATTCTTGCTAGATACCCATAGCAGCTACGTAAAACATGCAACGACAATTAGAGGACGTCTAACTTGTTTTTGCAAGGTATGTTGTGATATGATATGGCCAAAGACATGATGGGATATATTTTATGTATGAGATGATAATGTTTTGTAATAGTTCATACCGACTTGGATGTCGATACATACGGAAACCGATAGGAGTAATAGGGTTCTATTTAATTATTGTCTCGCCTATGTGTCAATGATTAAGCGCTATGTAATGCTTTACTTTATCGCTAAGCGGTAGCAATAGTAGTATAAGCATGGTTGGCATGACAACCCTGATGGCAACACAATGATGGAGATCACGATGATGGAGATCATGGTGTTATGCCGGTGACGATGGAGATCATGCCGGTGCTTTGGAGATGCATATCAAAAGCACAGGTTCATGGCCATATCATGTCACTTATGATTTGCATGTGATGTTAATCCTTTTATGCATCGTATTTTGCTGAGGACGACGGTAGCATTATAAGGTGACCCCTCACTAAAATTTCAAGATAAAATTGTGTTCTCCCCAAGAGTGCACCATTGCGGAAGTTCGTCATTTCGAAGCACCACGTGATGATCGGGTGTTAGACTCTATGACAGGGTTATTACCCCTGGGTAGGCCAAAGCAACGGGGTCCTCCCCCTTTCGCTTCGAAGAAAAACTACGTGGCCGACTCGTCGAGGCCGGCTAGAGGACGTCCGGCTCGAGCTGGCGCCGGCTGGCGCCCTAGACGGCTGGTCAAGGAGCCGGCCCTACTCCCGGCCGTCTGGGCGCGGCCGGTTGTCTTTGAGCCGCCTCCCCCGTTGACCCTCGGACGGACATGCGACATCTCATCCCTCTGCGCACGGGTACAATGACACGACGCGACCGGCATGACGGGCGGCCCTGTGGCTACAGCGGCCGCTGACACACTACGGCGCGTGGCTATAGTCCGACCGTCCCGCCGGCTAACCTCGGCGAGCGCGACCGGGCGAGGGAACAGTGTCAGCACACCCTCACCCACTCGATTACCTGCCTCGACGTGGCTACAGCGTGGCCGGCTGTACCGGAGACTTCGGCTGGCTTGCGCTAGGCGACGCCCTGCCGGGCGACCCGTGTCGTGGTAGGTAGGCGAGGGCCAATCGCAGAGCCGACTGGCGGGCCCCAACAGGAGATGGGACCGCTCAGCCAGTGGACCAAACCGACGATGAGACGACACGAATGGTGGGACCCCCTGTCTAGCCGGAGAGACAGCGAGCCGGGTCCCCCTGCCCCTGTACTTAGAACATATTATAAGAGCCGAGGGGTTGGCCTATAAACCCCCCCGGAGCCCCCCATGCAACAGGGACGGACGATCATTCTTGCACACACACACAGAGCTCTCAAACCCCCTCTAGCAGTGGAGGAAGACGAGCCGGCTGCTCCTTCTACCTCCTCCAAACACAGCTCCAGGAGTGCCCTTGTATACATACTCATCCATCCAAGTAAACCAAGCAGGACTAGGGGTGTTACCAACCTCGGAGGGCCCTGAACCTGGGTACATCGTATATCATCACCGCTTGTGCCTAATCTCGCTGCCGGATACCGTCGGCGTCCTCCGGCCCCAACGACCAATGATAAGCCACCCCATGGCATCTGTCGTGAGAAAACGACGACAGTTGGCGCCCACTGTGGGGCCGTACACCACGCCGGCCGGATTCATGCTCCGGGCGGGACCCCTTGCCATTCCCCACCGTCGCCGCACGTCCAGGAGAAACCATGGGCTCATGGGACTTGCTCTAGCACACCCTATGGACAACTCCATCGGCCTCACGGCCGACATCGACGCGCTCACCGAGTGCTTCGGCTGCTCAGCCTCGCGGAGACTCCGGCCGCTGACGAGTAGCCCGCGTAGGTGCTCATCTACGCCGGTCCGCCCACGGCCGTGGGCACGCTCGCTGCGACTCAGTCCAGCGGCTCTCACGGTTGCGTGGGAGTGATGGCCATAACTTCCTCCACCGCTTCTGGATGGGCGCAGACCGCGGCTAGCGTTGCCGCTGCCTGCGTCGACACGTTTGACCCGCTCGGCGTGGCCCTTTGGGGCTTGAGTACTCTAATCGCCCCGACGGCGAACCCCGACACCGCCGCAGCCGATCTCGAGGCAGCTCGTCGCGTCCTGTTCGAGGATGCCACCGCCCTCGCAGCCACGCGGTGCCGCATGGAGGCGGCCCGGCGGGAGTATGCTTCCGCTTACAGACTCACCCCGGCTGGCACTGAGCCCAACTAGCGTGGGGTTGTGCGCGACCGCGGTCGCGCGGTCGCCGAAATCCTCGGTGGCAAGATGCCCATCTATGACACCCCCACAGCCAACGTGTAGGATCTCAAGGTGGGATACAAGGAATTGTCCACCTTGAAGGGCCAAGAGTGTACCACCCACGAGCGCCACATCAAGGAGCTCATCGATGCTGCTGATGCGCAGCAGCATCTGCTCGCGACGGACGGCGCTGCCACTGAAGGCCCCCGGCCTGAGTGCGAGGGCAAGGGAATTGCCGGCCGCTAGGCGGCCTAGTACTCCTGCTCCCCTCGCGTCTCCGGTCGTCGGGACGAGATGAACTACCCCTGGCCCTCTCAGCCACCGAGGAGCGAGCAAACGGTTGTTAATAGCCGGTGCACCAACAACCTGCCTCGAAGCGGCCGCCATCACGAAGCACCAACATTCGACAGCCGGCATAGCCATGAGCACACGCCGCCCCCACGGCGCGAGTCGGGGCAATCGGTTCCACCTACCATCCGCCCCGAGCTCTCGGCTCGGCTCGGACCACGCGTCCCCCGCAGCGAGAACGACGTCCACAACGGCATCGACAAACTCGTGCAATCCGCCCTCCTTGAGGAGGAGGGCTCGATTGGTCCGTCTTCCTTCATCCCTCCGATCTGCACCGAGCCTTTTCCAACCAGCTTCACGCTCCCTCGGGACACCCCAAAATATAATGGGGCAGCCAAGCCCGAAGACTGGCTGATCGACTACACCACCGCGGTTGGCATCGCCAGGGGAACAAGCGCGTAGCCGTTTGCTACGCCCCCCTCGTTTTGATCGGCTCGGCCCGCACCTGGCTCAACAGCCTGGCGGCTGGTAGCATCAACACTTGGACGGACTTCGAGGAGGTCTTCGTCCGCAGCTTCACCAGTACCTACAAGCGGCCTGGCCATCCCCATGAACTCGCTATGTGCGTTCAGGGGCCGGACGAATCCCTCCACGACTACCTCACTCGGTGGACCGAACTCCGCACCTCCTGCGAGGGGGTGCACAAAGTACAAGCCGTGCAGTACTTCATTGAAGGCTGTCAAGACGACACCCCTCTCAAGCATAAGCTTCTGTGCTCCGAGCCGGCCACGCTTGCCGAGCTCATGACCAAGGCGGACAAGTACGCCATGGCTGATTTAGCCATCCGGGTCAAGACGACCCCGACCGCCAAGGCAATGGCGACGCCGGTAATACCCCGGCCGGCTGCCGATAAACGACATCCGCAGAACAACAAACGCAAGAACGACCAGCCAGATCCCCGCTACGGGAGCCAGCAGGTCAACACCATCGAGGAGCAGGAGCCGGCTGCCCAATCTTCCAGCCAGCGTCAGCGCACTAGCAAGGCTGCCTGGCAGCCGAAGCTCACCTTCGAGCTGATGCTCGACCTCCCCTGCAAGAACCACTCAGGGGCCAAAACCTCTACGCACACGCTCCGGTAGTGCACCTTCTCACAACAATTGTCCTGGGGGGACGACCTTACGGCTCCTCCTGTGCCGCCAGCCCGCGCACCGGCCCCGGCCCAAGGTACCGCCTCGGCGCCGGCTCCGGCTCCGGCCCAGAACGACGGTCGTCTGATCGGCCAGTTCCCCAACCAGGACGGTTGCTACGTCGTCTTCACTTGTGAAGAGATGGGCAAACATGCTCAATGCTAGCTCCAATGTGAGGTGAACGCCACCATGCCGACAACTCCCCAGTTCATGCACTGGTCGGAGAAGCCAGTCACTTGGAGCCAGGCCGATCACCCCATAGTGATGCCGAATCCCGGCAGCTATGCCCTCGTCCTTGACCCCACCATCGCCACTACAGAACGAACTTGCTGCTTCTTGCGGGTGCTGATAGATGGAGGCAGCAGCATCAACATCCTCTACCTCGACACTATGCACAAGCTAGGGCTGAAGATAGAAGACCTGAAGGCGAGCCAGACGGTCTTCCATCGCATCGTGCCTGGAAAGTCCTGCTCTCTTGTCGGCAAGATCACGCTCGACGTCCTCTTAGGCGGACCCGGCCACTTCCACCGCGAGCCGGTGCTGTTCGAGGTCGTGGACCTCGCAAGCCCCTACAACACGCTGTTGGGCCGACCGGCTCTTGTCAGCTTCATGGCGATCGCCTATTTTGCCTACCTCAAGCTCAAGATGTCGGGCCGCAAGGGAATCATCACCATCACGGGTGACTACAAGATGTCGCTCGAGTGCGCTCGAGATGGCAGCCGGCTGGCTGAGGCCCTGGAGATCGCCGAGGAGAAACGACAGCTCGACCGGCTCGTGGCCCTTGTTGTCAGCCAGCCGGCCATGCCGGCTCCTCCCTAGAAATCTGTCGGTGAGGCCTCCTTCCACCCGTGCAAAGACACCAAGGAAATCCCTCTCGACCCGGCCAACCCGGCTCAGTACGTCACCATCGGCTCCCGCCTCAATAGCAAATAGGAAGGCGAGGTCGTCGACTTCCTCCGTGAGAATCGGGACATCTTTGCATGGTCCCCCAAGGACATGCTGGGTGTTTCGAGGAAGTTCGCCGAGCACAAACTCCACGGCTGGCCGGACATGAAGCCGGTCAAGCAATCCCTGTGCCGCTTCTCCGAGGATAAGAGGCGTAATATAGGCGAAGAGATCACCCGGATGCTCGTAGCTGGATTCATCATGGAAGTGTTCCACCCGGACTGGCTGGTCAACCCAGTCCTGGTTTTGAAGAAGAACAAGACCCTACGCATGTGCATCGACTACACTAGCCTGAACAAGGCATGTCCTAAGGACCCATTCGCTCTATCGCGAATTGAGCAAGTCATCGACTCCACGGCCGGCTGCGACTTGCTGTGCTTCCTGGATGCCTACTATGGCTACCACCAGATCAAGCTGGACCCGGAAGACCGGCTCAAGACCTCCTTCATCACGCCCTTTGGGACCTACTGCTACATCACCATGTCCTTCGGCCTGAAGAATGCAGGCACCACCTTCCAACGGTGCATGCAGAAATGCCTCCTACCTGAGATAGGCAGGAATGTCCACGTTTACGTCGATGACATCGTCGTCAAAACCAAGAAGCACTTCAGCCTCCTCGACGACCTCTGGGAGACCCTCGCAAACTTGTGCGAGTACAAGATCAAGCTCAACCCGGAGAAGTGTGTCTTTGGCATCCCGACCGGTTAACTCTTGGGTTTCTTCTTGTCCACTCGTGGTATCCAAGCTAACCCCGAGAAGATCAGCGCGCTCGAGCGCATGCCCAAGACGACCCAGCTCCACGATGTCCAGAAATTCACCGGCTGCCTTGCCTCGCTTAGCCGGTTCATCGGCCGGCTGGAGGAGAAGGCCTTACCCCTCTACGGGCTCTTTCGCAAGACAACTCTAATCGAGCCGGGTCAAACCAAGAAGCCGAGCGTATTTGACTAACCCGACGAGGAGAACGAGGCTTTCCGCGGCCTCAAGAAGGCTCTCACCCATGCGCCCATCCTGGCCGTGCTGGCTGAGAAGGAACCCCTGCTCTCCTAGTGGTCGAGCGGCCAGAGGAGGGAAAGTCCCTGCCGATCCAATGACCCGTCTACTACCTCAGCGAGGTCCTCTCCGTGTCCAAGCAGAACTATACCCACTACCAGAAGATGTGCTATAGCATATAGTTCACCGCCAAGAAGGTCAAGCAGTACTCCCAAGAGCATGCCATCACCGTGGTGAGCACGGCTCCGCTTGGTGAAATCATGAGCATCCGGGACTCCACCGGCCGGATCGCCAAATGGGTCATTGCCCTCGCCGATCACGAGATCCAGTACAAGCTAAGAACCACCATCAAGTCATTGGCGTTGGCTGACTTCCTCGTCGACTGGGCGGAGACGGAGTTCGTGCCGCCTCCCCCAGACTCCACGCATTGGCGCATGCGCTTCGACGGCTAAAAAATGAGGACGACCTGGGTGTCGGCATAGTCCTCTCCTCCCCGAAGGGTGACCAGCTCAAATACGCCCTCCAGATCCACTTTGCCGCGTCCAACAATGTGGCCGAGTATGAGGCTATCATCCATGGCCTCGGGCTCGCCAAGGAGATTGGCATTAGGTGCATCCTCTGCTTCGGCGACTCCGACCTCTCGGTGCAGCAAGTCTCTGGCGAATGGGATGCCAGGGATGTCAACATGGCCAGCTACCGCTTCCTCGTATAACAGGTCACTTGCTCCTTTGAGGGCTGTCAGTTTCATCACGTCCCACAGGCGGACAACGAGGCGGCGGATGCGCTGGCGAAGATCAGCTCCACCCGGCAGGCCATCTCAGCGAGCGTCTCCCTCGAACGGCTGCTCAAGCCATCGATCAAGCCTTCCCAAGAATCAGAGTCAATCTTCGTGTCGGTGGGCGTCGTCAGCCCATCGACGGCCCCGACCGCCTCTCCGGCACCTTCGCCACTAGCTCCCAAACCATCGGCCGCCCAGCCGGCACCAATCGAGCCGGCGGCGTCCGAGATGGCCGGCTCCAAAAACACGAAAATCGTGATGACCATCGACCAGACGGCCCCAAGGGCTAGCGAAATGGTCCTAGGGACTGATCATCCCATCCTGGGGGCTGGCGAGCTGGTCCCGGGGGCCGGTCATCCGGCCACGGGGGCTCCTGCGCCGTCCCCCATCACGGCCCCCTCATGGGCCCAGCCCATCCTGGCGTTTCTCCTATGGGGCGAGCTGCCTATGGACGAGGCTTTGGCAAGGCAAATCCAATGCCGGGCCATGGCATATGACATCATCAACAACGAGCTTGTCCACTGTAGCATCACCGACGTCTTCCAGTGATGTGTCGAGTCAGAAAAGGGTCTGGAGATCCTCCTCGATATCCACCGGGGTGAGTGCGGGCACCACGCTGCCTCCAGGACCTTGGTGGCCAAGGATTTCCGCCATGGCTTCATCTAGCCGACTGACCTCGAGGCGGCCAAGAAGTTGGTTGACGAGTGCGAGGGCTGCCAATTATTCAGCACGGAGAGCCACCTGTCGGCAACAGCCCTCCAAATCATCCCCCTCTCGTGGCCCTTCGCCATTTGGGGGCTGGACATGGTGGGCCCATTCAAGACCGCTCAAGGCGGCATGACGCACTTGCTGGTGGTTGTCGAGAAATTCACCAAGTGGATCGAGGCACGGCCAATCAAGAAGCTAGATGGCCCCACGTCCGTCCGGTTCATCGATGACATCACGGTGCGCTATGGCGTCCCCCACAACGTCATCACCGACAACGACACGAACTTCGCCAAGGGCGCACTCACGTGTTTCTGCTCCAAGCAAGGAATCCGGCTCGACCTTGCCTCCATCGCTCATCTGCAGTCAAACGGCCAGGTCGAGAGGGCAAACGGCCTCATCTTGTCCGGCATCAAGCCCCGACTCATGACACCGCTGGTGAGGTCGGCTGGCTACTGGATCGACGAGCTGTCGATCGTCCTTTGGAGTGTCAGGACCACCCCGAACCGTTCAACCGACTACACACCCTTCTTCCTTGTGTATGGGTCCGAGGCAATCATCCCCACAAACATCGAGTTCAATTCTCCTCGGGTTGCCCTGTACATGGAGAAGGACGCAAAGGAGGCAAGAGAAGATGGCGTCGACCTACTCGAGGAAGCTCGCGAACTGGCCCTGAGCCGGACGGCAATCTACCACCAGAAGCTCCGGCACTACCATAGCAAGCGGATCCGGCCACTCTCCTTTTGCGAAGGGGACCTGGTCCTCAGGCGAGTCCAACGAACAGCTGAACAACACAAGCTGTCCTCCCCATGGGAGGGCCCGTTCGTCATCAGCAAGGCACTTCACAACAATGCATACTACCTAATAGACACCCAGAAGCCACCGAAGCGCAAGAGAGACGCCTCCGGTGAGGAGACGGAGCGCTCGTGGAACGCGACACTCCTACGGCCGTTTTACTGCTGAGAAAAACCAATGTATGTATGTATCCCCACCCTTTTGGGCTTATGAATGCAATGGGCACCCCAGGCCAACTCTTGGGGCGCGCCCCATTTTGTTTCCCTCAAAAGTTCCCTCACTCACCGGCTCCCCGACACGGCTCCCGGGCCCGGGGGCTAGCCGGCTGGACCTAGAACGCTTCTCTAGAAATTGGCTAAGTAATGTGATCTGGCCAAACCTCCCCACCCTTACCAGCTACAGAACCGGCTCTCAGCTGTCCGGCTATCCCCCGGGGGGAGTGTGTCTTCACCGCTTGTGCCAATCTCGCTCCCGGAGCCCGTCGGCGTCCTCCGGCCCCAACCACCTACGATAAGCCACCCTATGGCATCCATCGTGAGAAAACGACAACACTCTACATTCGCATACAACGGGTGCAAGCTAGTGTTGTACATGAGGAACACTCGGGTTAAACTTGACGAGCCTAGCATGTACATAAATGGCCTCAAAACACAAGATACCGAAAGGTCGAGCATGAGTCATATGGTAGATATGATCAACATGGAGATTTTCACCATTGAAACCACCTCATCTCACATGATGATCGGACTTGGGTTGGTGAATTTTGATCATGTAGCACTTGAATGACCAGAGGGATGTCAATTTGAGTGGGAGTTCTGTAAGTAATATCATTACTAAACTCATTATCTTGAACAATAGTCTAAGTAATCTTTACAAATTTATGTTGTAGATCAATGGCACGCGCAGTAGCACCATTGAATTTCAATGCGTTCTTAGAGAAAGCCAAGCTGAAAGGTGATGGAAGTAACTTTGTTGTCTGGGCCCATAATCTGAGGATTATCCTCATGGCTTCCCAAAAGGTTTATGTCCTTGATGCACCGCTTGGTGAATCACCTGCTCCAGTATTGTCTACCGACATTGTTAACGCATGGTAGGTGCGTTCTGATGACTATTCAATAGTTCAGTGTGCGATGTTGTATGGCTTAGAAACCAGGACTTTAAAGACGTTTTGAACGTCATGGAGCATGTGAGATGTTCCAGGATTTGAAGTTTATTTTTGAGAAGAATGACTAGATCGAGAGGTATGAGACCTCCAATAAGTTCTATGCTTGCAAGATGGAGGAGAACGAGTCTATCAGTGAACACATACTCAAAATGTTTGGGTATTCCAACCGTCTGGCTGAATTAGGGATGCCCCTCCCGCTAGAGGCGATCACTGATAGAGTTCTTCAATCATGACCACCTAGCTACAAAAGCTTCAAGCTAAACTATAACATGCAAGGGATGAACAAGTCAGTCACCGAGCTGTTTGCGATGCTAAAAGTCACCGAGACTAAAATCCAAAAGGAGCATCAACTATTGATCGTCAATAAAATGACTAGTTTCAAAAAGAATGGCAAGGGCAAGAAGGGTAACTCCAGGAAAAGTGGCAAAGCCGTTTCCCCTCTCGTGAAGAAACCCAAGGCTGGACCCAAGCTAGAAACTAAGTGCTTTCATTGCAAGAGAAGTGGTCACTAGAATCGGAACTGCCCCAAGTATCTAGCTGACAAGAAGGCAGCCAACACGAAACAAGGTATATATGATATACATGTTAATGATGTGTACCTTACTAACTCTCGTTGTAGTGCCTGGGTATTTGATACCGATTCAGTACATTTGCAACTCAAAGCAAGAACTATGGAATAGACGGAGGATGGCAAAGGATGAAGTGACGATGCGCATGGGAAATGGTTCCAAGGTAGATGTGATCACGTTGGTACGCTCATTCTTCGATTACCATCGGGGTTAGTGATCAACCTGAATAATTTTTATTTAGTGCCTGTGTTGAGCATGAACATTATATCTGGATCTTGTTTAATGCGAGGCAGTTACTCATTTAAATCAGAGAATAATGGTTGTTCAATTTATATGAGTAATATCTTTTATGGTCATGCATCCAATGTGAGGGGTTTATTCTTACCGAATCTCGATAGTGATGCTACACATGTTCAGAACATTGATGCGAAAAGCTGTAGAGTTGATAATGATAGTACCGCTTTCTTGTGGCACTGCCGCTTAGGTCATATTGGTGTAAAATGCATGAAGAAGCTCCATGGTGATGGAATCTTGGAGTCACTTGATTTTGAATCGCTTGACACATGTGAACCATGCCTCATGGGCAATATGACTAAGACCCCGTTCTCCGGGACAATGGATGGGCAAGTGACTTGTTGGAAATCATACATACTGATGTGTGCGGTCTGATGAGCATTGAGGTGCATGGTGGATATTGTCGGCATTCTGGGAACGAGGGTACCCAGTCCTGCCTACCTACGGCCCCGGACATGGCCCACTTCGTCATCCAGTCATGGACTAGTGCGGCACTACTCAAGACAAGGCCCTTGCGAGGATCCCGGACTCGTGAGGAAGAATCGCATCAAGACCAACAAGGATCGTCCTCCCAGGCCCCCTCTTGGACGGCGGAGATCTCTATACAAAGCCCGGTCTCAGGGGTCAAAGGTGACGCAAAGAAGGACAAGCAAGCGCCAGCGCGCCAGGCAGCGCAGTTTCCTCTTTGGTGCAAAGGGAGCAAGGACGTATGCGGGTTCCCAAAGAACCGTCCAAAGGTTTCCTTTACGGTTCAACAAGACCACAACCACGAGCCCCGCAGGACAGATGTCATCGCCGATCCCACCATTGCATCACCAACAACTATTTTGTAGGCAAAGAACACCTTTGGACAGGGCGCGGATGTACTCCTGTCCCCCTTCAAAACTAGCCATTGTGGGACCCCTTCCCACCATTGATAAGGGAAGAGGACCTGGGCCGCCACTATATATAGAGGTTAGGCCACACCGTAGAGGGAATCCGATCCAACACTTAGTCACTCCACGCACCACCACGAGATAGCCAGCCAAGAACACATCTTGAGCGCCCTCATGAGGCTCAAGCACATTGTACTAATTCATACACCCAAACCTCCACGAGATGCAATCCACCAAAGCAGTAGTAGGGTATTACGCTTCACAGCGGCCTAAACCTGGGTAAAACTTCTATGTTCATCTTCTTCCTCGTCATCATGCAGGTTTGCCGTCATATCCATCGAGTAGTGAGCTAGGTTGGCTGAGGCCGCAGTAAACCTTTGCACACATGTCACGTCCCTAGCTAGATGTCATAGCACAACATGTGTGTGCATCATGTTTCAATTTTTGCATCAACATGAAGTGGGGATTAAAAGAAACCCCAAGCTCACTTTTGAATCAAATTAATTTAAAGTTGGTGAAAACTCAACAAACTCAAAATGCCCATACAAAATGTTCCCTATGTCTGATAAATATGGACATGAATATATCATGGGCCATTTTAAATATTTGAACAGTTATAGAAATTTAAAAATAAATAACAAAGCCTCTGAAAATGCCAAATAAAGCATTATCAATACTTTATATTTCAAAATACCCTGAAACTTTTTATTGGAGTTTGAAATATTCAAACTTGATGTTATAAATTATTTGGGATATTTTATAAAAGCATTTGTATCTGTAAAAGAAATAAAACAAATGTGAGAATTAGAAAACAGAGAGAAATAAAAGAAAAAAGGACAGAGGCCCCGGGGGAACCAGCCCATCCGGCCCGTGCTAGTCATGCCTGTCCTCTCGCTAGGAGGACACGGGTGCGTGCTCGCCGCACGCAGGCACGCACCGGCCAGCTCCTCCCTGCCTGGCTGCTGGCCTGCGGGGCTCGGAGAGAGCCAGCGCGAGGCCTCCTCGCCATGGCCTCTTCTCCTCCTCTCTCTCCCCTACGTGCTCACTCTCGCACGCTCTTTGTTCCCCCTCCTCTCCTCTGTTCTTCCCCTCACTGGACTGAAGACGCCAGTGATTCGCCATCTCCCGTGCGTCCTCGACCACGCCAAGGCGCCATAAGACCCTCCGATGAGGCCCCGGATTGTTTCCCCCTAGCCCGATGCTTTTCCCCTCTGCTAGCCCCGCCTATCGCTGGACCCAAGAGGAGCTCGCCGCCGGTCATGGCGTAGCCGTGGCCACAACGGCCACAGCTCACACCTGACCCTGGGCTCGTGCTCGTGGCGTGTCCAGGAGCCTGTAGCCGCCCGCAGCCTCTCCTCCCGTGCCCTGTAGCACCGTAGCCGGTCCTTCCCGAGCCGCCGCCGCCGCTGAGCTTCTCGTCGGCGTCGATCCCGACCACCGCAGCCTTTGGCTCAGGGCTAGATCGACCCACGCTCGAGGGAAGGCATTCCCAGTGCTCTCTGTCGTCCTTTTGGTCACCGGAGGAGGAGATCCGACCCCCTCCGCCGTCCCTGATGTCGCCGGCGGCTCAAGTCGGCGAGTCAACCGGCGCTGACCACGGGGTTTGACCCCAGGTCAGCTGGCAAGTGGGGCCCGCCCAACCTCTAATTAGGATTAGATTAAGAAAATAAATAAACTAATCTAATTATGCTAATGGCCCACTGACCAGTGGGCCCTAACCTAATCTAATTAGTAATTAGTTAATTAATTAATTTTGTTAGTGACCGGGTCACTGACATGTGGGCCCCACTGGTCAGGTTTGACCTGGCCTGGTCAGCTGCCCTCCTGACGCCATGATGACGTCACGCTGATGTAACAAAAGGAATTTCTAGTTTTAAAATAATTCTAGAAAATCTGTAAAACTTCAAAAATTCATATAAATTAATGTGTAACTCAGATGAAAATAATTTATATATGAAAATTTATCAAAAAAATCCAATGAAGCTAATGGTGCTATTATAATGCATGTTAGAGAAACCTATGTGGATGAACATTGACATTTACTAATAGGTTAATTTATGGAATATGAAATAGAGATTGATTTTGAACCTATATTCAAACTTATCTCAAATTAACTTGTACAATAGTTGCATTAGCCCATCCTTACATGCTATCGTGTCATGATCTTGCATCATATTGTTGCACTTGCGTTTATTGATTGCTATTTATCTGCATTACGGTAGGCCCTGCTTTTGAGGATACCCCCGAGTATTCCAATGAAGGAGAGAACCTTCCCGCTACCCAGCAAGGCAAGCAACTCCCTTTGGTCATTCCGATAACATCCCACTCTCTCGCTCCTGCTCTTGTTTATTGCATTAGGACAAACATTCGCTTGTCTGTCATACAAAGTAGATGAACCTATTGTTTTGCATGACCTTTCATTGGCACAGTAAATAGCTAAACCTTGCAACCTAGCATACCTGGTAGATGCTTGTGCCATGATGTGCTTAGCTTACTTTGCCTGCTATGCTTGCTATGCTTAGAGTTGTGTCTGGTCCGATTCATCTGGGTGATGAACTAGAGTGAAATAATGATGTTCTGATGTGATAAGCTTAAGATGAAACCGAGTTGGTAAAGGTTGCGATGAGAGGCTATGTAGGAGTACATTGCGGGTTGTCTCATTGGGACCGTTCATAGGAACTGAGTTCCGTGTTTGTGATCCAAGACTAGTTACTACCACACATTGGGTTCCGGTAACTCGACCCCTCTTGACCTATCAGTCGCTTAGTGCTTAGTCCAGGAGTTGCAAGTAGTTTCTGGTGTTTATAGCATGCTAGAGGCCGTGCGTAGCGCTAACCCTAGGGCTGGGTTACGACGCGGTAGACAGTGGCACGGTGTACCAAGGGTCACCTGAATGGTGGGCTTGGGAACCCTGTGCACATCGTTTGGGGCCGTAGTGAAAACATCGGCCGAACTTCCGTGCGGGTTCAGTCTCAAATAGGCGATAGCCTGGACTAGAGGTCTTATGTGATTGACGGTCGTGGCCGACTCCCTCGCTGGGCTTCCGCTTGAAGGTTGCCGAGGTGCATGGTTTCAAGAGCACACAATGATAAGTGGCGAGAGCGTGTGTGAAGAAGTACACCCCTGCACGGTATGAAACTATTCGAATAGCCACGTCCTTGGATATGGACTACTTTGAAAACTTATGCTGTTCATAGATAAGCAAATGGATAGTCATAAAAATATCAAGACAAGTGTGAGTACCATGGATGGCACTCTCCCAGGAGAGGGAAGTGAATCCATGGTGGTGTATTGACATGGAGTTAGTGGACTCATGTGCGATAACTAAAATCTAAACAAAGAGCTAAAAATGGTGTAGTGTAGGTTAGCCATGAGTCAAAGATGGCATTGCTGCATAAACTCCACCACTCCCATTGTTGATACATGAGCATGAATAGACTAGGTCTTTTTTAAAGACTTGCTGAGTATGTTTGTACTCACGTTTGCTTAATAAATGTTGCAGATGAGACCCGGGACCCATCAGGTGGGTTCTATCTAGATGTCGATGATGCCGAATAGCTGGTGTCCTAGCTATGACCTTATGCCCTGTGGCGGGCTGTATATAGTTAGGCCATGTGCCTTTTTACCCTTTCATCTGTCTATACTTAGATAGCTTATGCTTCCGCTTGGTTTGTATGAACATGCTTATATGACTTGAGTGTCGGGTCATGTGACCCCTATCTGTAAGAACATGTTATGCAAGGCTCGTCTGAGCCCCTTAAATAAAAGTTGTTGTATGGTTATGTTGTGATGCCATGGTTGTATCTATGCATATCGGGCATGTCGTGTGTACGTGTGACATGCAACAGTATGTATGGGATCCGACACCTAGTCATGTGCCTTTAGTAGTAGTCATTACGAGAAACAACCTCTTTGTGCTTCCATCGAGCCTTGGTAGCTTGCTACTGCTCCAGACACATTGATTGACCGACATGTATCCTTCTTTGCTGTTGTGTCTGTCCCTTCGGGGAAATGTCTCGTAGTGTAATGGAGTCCCTGTAGCCTGCTACTACTCGTCTACGTGTGGTGATGGCATTTATGTCTCACGACGTAATGGAGTCCTTCTAGCTTGCTATGACTCGTCTACACACGCTTGAGGCCGACACCTACATTGTTGGGTTACGTATGCCTGTTTCTGTATGGATGTGCCACTTAGGTTCCATGCCTAGTCATGTCGGCCCAAGTTCTCTGTCGTCTGATTGCTAGCGACATGTTCACATATGTGAGCCAAAAGGCGCAAACGGTCTCGGCTAAGGTAAGGCTGCAGCCGTGGAGCTTACCGTGCGTGAGGCCGCAAAGTGATGTGATATGTTACAGTATGGATTCATATGACATAGAATTGGGGTCCCGACAGCGTTGGTATCAGAGCCTGGCTGACTGTAGGACTACCAAGCCAAACCGGTCGAAGTTGAGTCTGGAAACACTATAGAAAAGTAGGGTAATTTATTGTGGAAGGGAACGTAAGGCTCTTTTTACTCCTCTTCCCAAGTTATTCTATGCTGATTCTTTCTCATCTTTTCTACAAGGATAAGAACTAGGCTTCTCATCTATTTCTTAGGATGACAAGTTACTAACCATGGACTACTAGCTAGCTTGTTTGCAAGTGAATGTTGGTACCTGAGTGTTGTTGGTGTGACAAACATACGGAGAAGAGATTTGAGTCTAGAAAGTCGAGTGGTTATGTCACGCCCAAGATGCAGTCCTATCCTTATTTGGGCACGAGGGCCTCGACAGGGATAGAAGCGCATCTTGATGCGTTCGCAAGAATGGATATCATTACAAGTACATGTACAGAAGAGATGAGTATATAGAATTGGCTTACACTCTCCACAAGCTACATCAGAGTCACATCAATACAATAACATCTCAAACATCATACATAAGAGCAGGGTCCGACTACATACGAAATCAAATGATAAAATGACATCCACCCTTGCTATCCCAGGCTGCCGCCTCGAACCCATCCAAGATTGAAGAAGAAGAAGAAGAAGAACTCCAAATCAAATCAAGCAACGCGCTCACGTCAAATCATCACATTACCTGTACCTGCAACTGGTGTTGTAGTAATCTGTGAGCCGCAGGGATTCAGCAATCTCATTTCCAAGGGTATCAAGACTATTAAAGCTTAATAGGTAAGGTATGGTTAAGTGGTGAGGCTGCAGCAAGCGACTAAGCATATATTTGAGTGGATAACTTACGTGTATAGAAATTAAAGTATGGTGGTCTACGCATAACGGACGTGAACTAGTAATGATCACTAACTGATCCTGAACACCTACTTACGTCAAACATAACCCCACCGTGTTCTCTTCCGGACAAGGACTCACGAGAAGAGACAGTCACGGTTACTCACACGATTGGTGTATTTTATTAGAGTTTACCTCAAGTTTGCTATGACCGGGTGTTAAACAAAGTATCCAAGTTTGCCACATAACCGCGGGCACGGCTTCTCGAAAAGATTTAACCCTGCAGGGGTGCTCCAACTCGTCAATCACAAATTAACCACACTCAGCAGGAATACCTCAAACCACGGATCTCGTGATATTCCTAGGCAATTCCAAAGGAAATCCAACACCTTGAGGTAGCCTGAAGAAAATCAGAGTTCCTCACTGAAGACGTTCGAGAAGGGTAAAACAAATCCAGCAAGGCCTCCCGACGTGTCGACAATCTTGATAGGAGCCACGTATCTTGTTCTCAGGACACGGCGGGTGAGCTAAGTGTACAGTAAGTGAAGTCCCGGGTTGCCCTAGGTAGCCCGCACGGTGCTCTAGTTTGGACCAGCACCAGCATCACTGGCCCCCCTGTATTATGTCAAATTAATCCACGAGGGGGCGACCCTCTATGCACTTAAAATGTGATCAGTTTTATTATGATGGGCAAATGTAGTACCAAAGTTGGGCCTTGCCAGACAAGTTTTATTCTAACCCGAAAATCAAGGTGGCCCCCATAACAACCCCGAGCATGTAAGGAGCGCTCATTTCTGGAACATAACACCGGTTCACAAGTAACTAAGCGCGGCAAGAGTGGAACAAAACACCAAGCAAAAGGCCAAGCCTTCCACCCTTTACCAAGTGTATATGTGCATTAAATTAAATAGCAGCAATATTGTGATATAACAAAAGAAGGTCCATGTTGACACATGGAAGCAATTGCACCTACAGCTAGCAATGCTATAAGAAGGTCAGAGCAAGCGGTTACATAGCCAAACAATGTTTTGCCGGGATGTGGAGGGGTTAGAGGCTTATCATGGCAGTGTTGGGAGGCTTATCAAACAAGTGGTAGGTAGCGAGACATAGCAGTAAGAAACGAGGCAACTAGCATGGCAATGATAGTAATGGTATCCAGGGAAATGTGTCATCTTGCCTGAGATCCCGCTCGAAAGAAGAACGAGTCCATGGAGAAGAACAACCAACGTAGTCGAACAAATCCTCACACTCCGAACGGTTCAGAAACTCTATCGAGAAGAAACAAGCCGAAGGAACAACAATCAACACACGATTCACCACACCTATGCAAAACACGACACACAAACAAATATGATGCATGTATGCAAGGCATGACAATTTAGAACAATCAAATACTACACATTAAGTGAAGCTCAATATGCAACGAGTTGCATATTGACGAAACTCCACATTCGAATTATTTTGTTCACTCTCGTTAGGTACACGAAAATATTAAATGTTCTTAATCATGGCAAGAGGTGAAGCATAAGTAAACTATCTATCTAGGCATGTTAAATGAGGCCGGAAACAACTTATAGCATTTCCGAAATGACCTCATATGTTAATTTAGAAATTGGTCCAGATCTGAACTAAACACATTTTATAATAGTTAAACCACAGAATAAATCCTACCTTGTTATTCTACATGTCATTCTAGTCGATTTACATATATAGAACATCTCAAACGGAGCTACGATTCAAAAGATATGAGCAACACAAGATGCACAGGACATGAATACAAATGCATGGGAAAACAATCACAACCATCTCAAATCATGAATGCAACAAGTTTTTATGAAACTACATGAGATTCTAAGCATGTTTCATATATGGAATGTCCAAAACGGAGCTACGGTTCAACCACAATCATCAAAGCAAGTTTTAGTTGAAATCTGCCAAAAACAGCAAGATAGCATTTTGAACACTTGAAAACAACAATTTACACTAATCTAAAATGCACAACCTAAGCATGGGGAAATAGTATGCTACACCTACTTCATTTCATCTTCACAAATCATATTCATAACATGCATGGATCACATGGTAGGAAGCTCACAAGAAGGCTACTTGAAAACAGTTTCAGACTTAGTGAAAATAGCAGTTTTAGACAATGCAGTTTTATCACGAAGGCATATTGACAGCATTAAAACTATATGATAACATTCATATTATGACATGAAACATTACATCATGCTAGAGGACAATATCAACAACAAATAACTCCATTACACCTTCCACAAAAGAGTTCTAGATCACTAGCAAATCACATGGCAAGACAGCAACGAAATATAACAGATTCTAGACTTAGAAATATTTTGGACCTTCAAAATAGCAGTTTTTATAGCAAGTTTACAAAAGCAAAACAACACCTAAACATGCATATCTATGACAAGCAAAATGTCCATGGGCTAGGACACATATCAAAGAACAACTTTCATGTTGAAAATTAATTCATATCATGCCCGGATTAATTCCTACAAAAATAACAAAAGGGCATCATGGCATAATGACATGCAAGAAAACATGCTCAAATAGCAAAACCATCAGGACCCCGATCCTAAGTCATATGAATCCAGGCTGTAACATATCACATCACTTTGCGGCCTCACGCATGGTAACTCCACGGCTGCAGCCTTACCTTGGCCGGGACCGTTTCCGCCTTTTGGCTCACGTATGTGAACATGTCGCTGGCAATCAAACAACAAAGAACCAGGGCCGACATTACTAGTTATGGAACCCAAGTGGTACATCCGTACGGAAACAGGCATACATAACCCAGCAATGCAGGTGTCGGCCTCAAGAGTGTGTAGACGAGTCATAGCAGGCTACAGGGACTCCATTACGTCGCGAGACACGAATGTCATCACTGCACGTAGACGAGTCGTAGCAGGCTACAGGGACTCCATTACACTGCGAGACATTTCCCCGAAGGGACATACACAGCAGCAAAGAAGGATACATGCCGGTCAATCAATGTGTCCGGAGCAGTAGAAAGCTACCAAGGCTCGGTGGAAGCACAAAGAGGCAGTTTCCCGTAAAGAGTACTACTAAAGGCACACAACTAGGTGTCAGATCCCATACATACCGTTGCACGTCACACGTACGCACGACATGCCCGATATGCATAGATACAACTATGGCATCACAACATAACCATACAACAACATGACTTTTATTTAAAAAGGCCCAGAAGAGCCTTGCATAATATGTTCATACAGATAGGGGTCACATGACCCGACACTCAAGTCATACAAACAAGTTCATACAAGCCAGCGGAAACTTAGAACTATCCGAGTACGGACAGTGAAAAGGAAAAGAGGTACATGGCCTGACTATCTACGCCCACCACACGGGCAAGATCGTAGCTGGGACACCAGCTATTCTGCGTTGTCAACGTCTAGATAGAACCCACCTGATGGGTCCTGATTCTCTTCTGCAACATTTATTAAGCAAGGATGAGTACAATCGTACTCAGCAAGTCTTTAAAGCAGACCTAGTCTAATTACGCTCATGTATCAATAAGGGTGGTGGTGGATTTTATGCAGAAATGCCAGCTTTGACTCGTGGCTATCCTACACTACTCAATTTTATCTTTCATTGATATTTTAAGTATCGCACTTGAGTCCACTAACTCCACAACAATACACCACCATGGTACTCACACTTGTCTTGTTATTTTTATGAGTAATCATTTGATTATCTATGAACAGCATAAGTTCTCCAAGTAGTCCATATCCGCGGACGCGGCTATTCGAATAGTTTCATAACCCTCTAGGGGTGTACCTCTTCACACACGCTCTCGCCACTTATAGTTGTGTGCTCATAAAACCATGCACCTCGGCAACCTTCGAGCGGAAGCCCAGCGAGGGAGTCGGCCACGACCGTCAATCACATAAGACCACTAGTCCAGGCTACCGCCTATTTGAGACTAACCCGCACGGAAGTCCGGCCGAAGTTTCCGCAATGGCCCCAAAAAATGTGCGCAGGGTTCCCAAGTCCACCATTCAGGTGACCCTTGGTACACCGTGCCACTGCCTACCGTGTCGTAACCCACCCCGAGGGTCAGCTCTATGCACGGCCTCCAGCATGCTATAAACACCAGAAACTACTTGGAATACCTGGACCAAGGACTAAGCGACTGATAAGTCGATAGGGTCAATTGAGTATCCCAACGTGTGGTAGTATCTAGTTTTGGATCACAAACACGGAACTTAGTTCCTAAGAACGGTCCCAATGAGACAAGCCGCTATGTACTCCTACATAGCCTCTCATCGCTACCTTTTACCAAACGAATTCTTTATGAGCTCATCACATCAAAACATCAGAGTTTCACTCTGGTTCATCACCCAGATGAATCAGACCTGACACAACTCTAAGCATAGCAGCATGGCATGAAGGTAAGCTAAGCACATCATGGCACAAGCATCTACCAGGTATGCTAGGTTGCATGGTTTAGCTATTTACTGTGACAAGGTTAGGTCATGCAGAAGATTAGGTTCATCTACCATGGATGACTGCCATGTAACAATGTCCAAATGCAATGAACAAGAGCAGGAGCGAGAGGATGGGATGTTATCGAAATGATCAATGGGGTTGCTTGCCTTGTTGGGAAGCGGACGGATTCTCTCCTTCGTCGGGGAACAGAGTAGTATCGTCCGGATTCGGACCTACTGCAACGCAGATAAGAACAATCAATACAAGAAAGTGCAACAAGATGATGCATGATCATGGCATAGCAATATGCACGGGTGAGCTAATGTGAGTGGTGATCATGTCAATTTAAATCAGATTTGAATATAGGTTCAAAGTTGTTCTCATTTTCAAATTCCATATATTAACCTAATAGAAATTATCCATGTTCACCTATTCAGATTGCTCTAACATGCATGAGGATAGCACCATTGGATTCATTGGAATTTTTTGATAAATTTTGATATATAAATTATTTTCATCTCACTTACAGATTATTTTATATGATTTTTCAAAGATTTAAACAGTTTCTGGAATTTCCTTATTTATTTTTATTAAGGAAATTGAGTTATTGCATCAGCATGACATCATGATGACGTCAGCTGGTCAGCTGACTCGGCCAGAGTCAAACCTGACACGTGGGACCCATCTGTCATAGACTCAGCACTTAATTAGATTGTTTTGACTAATTAAGCTGACTAATTAAACTAGTAGGGCCCACTGTCAGTGTCACATTAGTTTAATTAAATGATTTAAATTAATTCGTGATTAACTTAATTAATCTGGGCAGGGGCCCCACCTGTCATTGACTCATAGAGTCAGGCCAGGGCCCACCTGGGTCAAACCCACCGGCGTTTGGTCGACGGCTCGTCGGCGGCGACCAACAGAAGCGGCGGCGGCTTCGGGTTTCTCCTACAGGCGACCAAACGGCGCGCTGAGACCATTGGAGTGAAGCCCGTGCACGACCGCATCCATCCGAAGCCACGGGAGGTCACGGGGTCGCCGGAGTTCGCCGGAAACAAGCTCGTGGCGGCGGCCGGAGGTCGGGCTCGGACGAATCACGACACAGGGCACGGGGCGATGCTATGATGAGCTCTATGGGCTCCTGGGAACTCCAGGAGTTCAACCGTGCACGCGCACGTGAGCTTGGAGGGCTCTACGCACGGCGGCGACCATCGACGGCGGCGTGAGGTTCTCCGGTCTGGCGACTAGCTTAGCTACGGCGCGGGAGAGAGGGGAAAGGCAGGGGGGAGGAAGAGGATCTCACGACGGTTCCGTAGAGCTGATCAGCGGGCCCGGGGAGGCAGCGACGGCGACGAATCGACGTCCGGCGACGGCGGCCTTCGGCAGGGGATCGGGAGAGAGAGGCAGAGGAGAGAACGAGGGGGAGAATGGGCTCAGGGGAGAGAGCGCGCGCGTCTTCCAGATGCAAGGAAGCAGAGGAGCTGCCTGCTGCATGGAAGCAGGAGGTGGAGGTCGCCGACGGCATCGGCCGCCACCTCGACGCCTACTGGCGCGAGGTGGAAGATGACTCTTCCACCCCTGTGGGCTGGGCTGGGCCTTCCACTTACACAGGTACTCCTTTCCTCTTCTTTTTATTGTCTGTTTTCTGTTTTCTTTCTGATATTTGTTTATTCCTTTGCAGGTCCAAATACCCTTTCAAATAATTCCAAAACTTTTATATATATTCAAATTTGAATATTTCAAACTTGTATAAAAAGTTTCAGATTACTTTGAAAATAGTTATAATGATATTTGCTTTATTTATCATTTTTTAGGGACTTAAATCATTAATTTAAATTAATTAATATGTTCAAATAATTCAAATGGCCCCTGGTATATCCATGTCCCTAATTATCAGACATAGGGGACATTTTTTATGGGCATTTTGGATTTGTTGAAGTTTCATTTATCTGGAATTTCTTTAATTCATGAATGCTTGGGGTTTCTTTTCTTTCTCCCCATTTCATATTGATGCAATGATGATGATGATGATGCAAACACATTGCTAGCCTATGACACTTGCTAGGGTTGTGACAAAAACTAAATGCACAGATATATCACGTGGATTTTTCTACCCCGGAAACATATATAATATGCATATGTTCATGTCGAAAATTATTCACAATTAAATATGCGGGTGTTAGGCCTAATCATGTTAGAGCAAGCCATTAATGCAAAATAATTGCAGCCAACATGCCAACATTTTTATCATGCATGGAAATGCAATGCCGATTATATGAACATTTTTATTATGAGAGTTAATTAATTACGATGCACGTTTATTAAATATGCAAAAATGCAAAATATGACATATACGCAATAATGCAGGAAATGACATGTTAGACAATTTAGGCATGTATGAAAAAAACATTTTATTAATCTACATAATATTCTAAGTATTTTTCATGTTAAAGTTATTTTGATACGATGCATGGAAAATTAATTATTGTGTTCTAAAATGCAATGGTTTTAAAATGAATAAAACAGAAGAAAAGAAAAAAAAACAGAAAGGGGGGGGATGGCTCACCTATGGGCCTCGGGCCCATGTCGGTGGGAGGCAGAGGGGAGCAGGGCGCTCGGGGCACGCTGGGCCCGGCTCCGCCCACGGGGAGCGAGCGCAGGTCAACGGGGCGCGACCTCTGCTCGTGCTCGACCTCGAGCATGGCAAGGACATAGCGGCGGTGGGCCAACGACGCAGGGCGGCAACACGGCGAGGAGCAGCTGCGGGCGGGAGCTCCGGCTCAAGATCTCCATGGATAAGCTTGGGGGAGCTCGGGACCTCGATTCGGGCCCGGATCGGGCCCAGATGGGCCTGGGCGGGCCCTGGCGGCTGGAGGTGGGAGGAGGCTGCGGTTGGCTAGGGTTTGCACGCGAAACGAGGTGGGTCTATGGGTTATATATAGGTTTAGGCTAGGGTTAGCTGGCACTGTCCGTTTTCGGACGGTCGGGTGTCGACCCGACGGTCCGGAAGCGAAGAGGGGTTACGGATAGGATGTGCAGAGGGACTAGGAGGAGATGAGAGGGAAGGGGTGACCCGTGGCACGAAGTTGAAAACACCGAGAAACGTCCGATAAACTACCAATAACCTCACTTCTACGGATGACCGACGGGGCATCTAACGAACTCAGAACACGACGAAAATCGACGGGCGGTCTACCTACAATATAACAAGACCGCACGACAAGTTTCGAACCAATCAAGAGTATTTCGCACGCACTTAAAAACGGTTTTATTTTAAACGGTGCCGCGGACACGTGCGTGTGTGGTTGGTCTCGAACGGGCAACGGCAAGAACGACGAGAACCGGCGACTACCAACGGATGCAAGTTTCGAAAACGGGTGACGATGCAATGCATATGATGCGAATGATACGATGATGAATGCGATAACCAGACGAACACATGACGAGAACGGAAATAGAAGGGGAAGCTTCTAGAATCTTCTCGAACGTCGGTCTTGGGCTGTCACAACTCTCCTCCACTACACGAGGATCTCGTCCCAAGATCTAGAATGAAAAACGGGAAGAGAAAGAGCAAAAGGTAAAACTTAGTTGCTTCTTTGACAAACGAGTGAACCCAATGAATCATGAAGGACGCAAGAGATGAAGAATGAAGAACAAACAGAATTCACAGGAAATTTCGGTAGCACTTCGGTAGGAAAGAGATGACAAATTAGATATGATGGAAAAAATCGAAAGGGAGGCATCAAACTTTGGTTGGAATAGAATCAAACTTCCGAGATGGAAGGAAGGTGAAAAGATTTCACAACACTCCGGTTAATGAATAAGCAAGAAAGAACATGATCTTGATCAAACAAAATGATGGATTGAATAGAGCAACAACACAAGGCCTCCAAAACAAAAGAATAGAAGCTTGATCTTTGAATATAAGAGAACTGAAGAAAATGACAACTTCCAGCACAAATGGATTTGAGAAGCATGGATGAACGGAGTTGTTGGAACAGCAATAACGAAAAGAAAAGCTTGTTGTGGACTTATGGAAAGCATCTCAAAATTATGAGGTGACAACCTACCACAACAGAAACAATTGATTGCTTGAGAGCAATGAGATATGCAAAGCTTCTTTCACCAAGAAGAGAAGGAGAAAACTTGGATGACTTATAACACCATGATGGCAACAATCCTTAGGAAAGGCTTTAGGTGAAATCCGACCCAAGATAACTCCTAGAAGACATGATGGGTTTACTTATCTTTTTCTTTACAATCTTCCTTCGAGACTCCTTATAATCAAGAATTTAATAACACCATCTTAAAAGGCAATGGAGAAGGAATTGAACTTAGAAAGCCAAGATAAAGAACACTTGAGCATCTCCAGCAAGAATCTTGACGAACACTTGAAAATGAAAGAAATCTTAATGAACCACCATGAGAACCTCCGGAAAAGAGAGGATGATAGAAAAGAATTGAAGGATGCAAAAGAACAAGATTGAGGCCTTCCAAAGAATTAGATGAAGCTTAGCAACAAGATACCTAAGAAAACTAGAGACTCCGAAAAAGAAAGATGACCACTTGGGATAATGATTTGATATCATGAACAACTTCCAGAAGAAGGATTGAAATCACTTGGATGAACCAAGAATAAGAATTATGATATGACTATCCTTCATCAAGTTAAATTGATGACAAGCAACAGATTTCACACATCACTTATTCTTCTTGAAAAAGAAAGAAGAGAGAGATAGAGCACAATCTTGAAGATGTCTTGCATGAGAACACCGGTAAGACTTCAAAACGAGAGAGAATAATGCAAATGAATGAAATATCATGATAACGAAGAGCGCATGATCCACCTAATAGATAACTGAACACGGCACCGGAAAGAATTAGAAACTAAAGAGGACACATGAGAATAAAGAGATCAAGATTTGCCTAATAGAAACTAAACAAGGCACCGGAGTAATTGATATATGAACGAAGGAACAATAATTGAGAAGAATCTGACAACGAAAGCTGAAAGCTGAGAACGAAGAAATCTTCTGCAATGATGGCCTTCGGGAGGATCGAGAAACGAAAACAACTCTGAATACACCGAATAGATATGGGAGAAATGACTCATGATCGAAACAATTGAGAAAATATCAACAACCTGAAACCATGACTCTGGAAGAACGAACAATGATTGAGAAACTCTCCTTCGATCTTCAAGCTAGGAATGATGATGAGAAACAACACCATGAATTACTGAGACACTCCAGAACAATGAATAAACAAAAGATTGAGCCAACAATGAAAATGATTTAGAAGCAACCTTCAAGAAGGCATATGACTGATGAAATTCATTCTTACATCATATTTAAAAGAACTTGAGAATATCTTCGGAAAGATTAGAAGAGTCAGGTAGGATCCTGGGAAAAAAACCTGTGGGTTATGGGCCCACTCACAAGAAACCATTGTTGAAACAATTGATTAAAAGAGAGATTGCACCGGTACAAATTAAGAACTTGATGATATGAGACCCTTGAAATAATTTAAGAGGATAAGAATGACAATGAATGTCTTCTGAGATATCTTCAACACTCCGGGATAGAAAAAGAGATGACTAAACAAGAGAAGCTTGAATAAGAATTCCCAACATGGAGAGCCAATAGAGAATGAAAACGATATGATGAACACCAAGAACTTGAATTGATTCCACCGGAAAAGAAACAAAGATGAATACTAATAAATGATAACTTGAGCACTGAGCATCTTCATGAAGAATCACCAGAGAAGAATACAAAGAGAACGCGGAATATGAGGATAGATCTTGAAATTGAAACTCTTGAGAATATCCACAAGAAATCACTGGAAACAAGATAGAATAAAAGATAGCGGAAACATTACCGGAATAGAAAAGACAGTTGAATGCGAATTTAATCATTGAAGAAAAAGGGCGGGAGGGCGGGAAAAACAAAGAACACTTGGAACAGATGAGACAACTCCGGGAAGAATAAGAGGATTGATTTTGCAATATTGAAGAGGATAGAATTAACTTGAAGAGAAGCACATTGGTAGGAAAAGAATTGATAAGAGAACTTGATTGGGCAAAAGAATTAGCATTCCCACAGCAATATGAGAACACTACTTAGCAAGATATGAAATCATCACTTGACATCGAAGCAACTTGAATTACCATATTCAAAACAAAACGAAGGATAAGGCTTACGGAACAAGCCAGAACAAATACATACCCACTATGCACTTGTTGGAAAGATAATTCTAGGTAACTACTTGAATTCCCACCTAAGAACTTCCGAAAGCTTTCTTGTTTATGCGACTTGGGTTGCAGAATCAGGAACCTGCCCTAGGCAATCAGCTGCAACTGCATCCGCAACCTTCCACTCCATAATTCAAGAAATTTCGCAAACTCGTCTAATCTCGAATCCTCTAACTCACAACGATACTAAACCATGGTGGTACCCCGGACGCCTCCCAAGTGTTGAGTGACTCCGACCTTATCTCACCACGATAAGTATTGGAGCAATTTCGAACATTCTCCGTCCTAAGATGTCAAGGAAGCTGAATGATAACAATGTGCCAACATTCCCTCGAGCTCGACTCCCCGGAAGAAATCAAGTCAGACAGGAAGCACCAAGACAGAAACCTGTCACATCCGCATCATATAGGTTCCAAAATACCCGCGTGATCCTAAAAAAATTTTGAGCGAGAAGAGGAGTAGAATCAAAATTCCTAAGTCGAATACCTCACCAGAGCATAGAAGAGGATTTAAAAGAATCCTACTCTCCGATATAACTAGACTCAAAACAGTTTTTCACTAGACACGACTCGGCCAAGTTCGATCAATCAAGGGGGTTCCTAGGTCGGTACAGGCTCTAACACGAACTTGTCACGCCCAAGATGCGGTCCTATCCTTATTTGGGCACGAGCGCCTCCACAGGGATAGAAGCGCATCTCGATGCGTTCGCAAGAATGGATATCATTACAAGTACATGTACAGAAGAGATGAGTATATGGAATTGGCTTACACTCGCCACAAGCTACATCAGAGTCACATCAATACAATAACATCTCAAACATCATACATAAGAGCAGGGTCCGACTACGGACGATATCAAACGATAAAATGACATCCACCCTTGCTATCCCAGGCTGCCGCCTGGAACCCATCCAAGATTGAATAAGAAGAAGAAGAAGAACTCCAAATCAAATCAAGCAATGCGCTCATGTCAAATCAACACATTACCTGTACCTGCAACTGGTGTTGTAGTAATCTGTGAGCCACAGGGACTCAGCAATCTCATTTCCAAGGGTATCAAGACTATTAAAGCTTAATAGGTAAAGTATGGTTAAGTGGTGAGGCTGCAGCAAGCGACTAAGCATATATTTGAGTGGCTAACTTATGTGTACAGAAATTAAAGTATGGTGGTCTACGCATAACGGACGTGAACTAGTAATGATCACTAACTGATCCTAAACACCTACTTACGTCAAACATAACCCCACCGTGTTCTCTTCCGGATAAGGACTCACGAGAAGCGACAGTCATGGTTACTCACACGGTTGGTGTATTTTATTAGAGTTTACTTCAAGTTTGCTATGACCTGGTTTTAAAGAAAGTATCCAAGTTTGCCACATAACCGTGGGCACGACTTCTCGAAAAGATTTAACCCTGCAGGGGTGCTCCAACTCGTCCATCACAAATTAACCACACTCAGCGGGAATACCTCAAACCACGGATCTCGTGATCTTCCTAGGAAATTCCAAAGGAAATCCAACACCTCGAGGTAGCCCGAAGAAAAATCAGAGTTCCTCACTCAAGTCGTTCGAGAAAGGTAAAACAAATCCAGCAAGGCCTCCTGACGTGTCGACAATCCCGATAGGAGCCGCGTATCTCGTTCTCAGGACACGGCGGATGAGCTAAGTGTACAGTAAGTGAAGTCCCGGGTTGCCCTAGGTAGCCCGCACGGTGCTCTAGTTTGGACCAGCACAAGCATCACTGCCCCCCCTGTATTATGTTTAATTAATCCACGGGGGGGCGACCCTCTATGCATTTAAAAGGTGATCAGTTTTATTATGATGGGCAAATGTAGTACCGAAGTTGGGCCTTGCCAGACAAGTTTTATTCTAACCCGAAAATCAAGGGGGTCCCCATAACAACCCCGAGCATGTTAGGAGCGCTCATTTCTGGCACATAACACTGGTTCACAAGTAACTAAGGGCGGCCAGAGTGGAACAAAACACCAAGGAAAAGGCCAAGCCTTCCACCCTTTACCAAGTGTATATGTGCATTAAATTAAATAGTAGCAATATTGTGATATAACAAAAGAAGGTGCATGTTGACACATAGAAGCAATTGCACCTGTACCTAGCAACGCTATAAGAAGGTCTGAGCAAGCGGTACATAGCCAAACAATGTTTTGCTGGGATGTGGAGGGGTTAGAGGCTTATCATGGCAGTGTTGGGAGGCTTATCAAACAAGTGGTAGGTAGCAAGACATAGCGGTAAAGAAACAAGGCAACTAGCATGGCAATGATAGTAATGGTATCTAGGGAAATGTGTCATCTTGCCTGAGATCCCGCTCGGAAGAAGAACGAGTCCATGGAGAAGAAGAACCAACGTAGTCGAACGAATCCTCACACTCCGAACGGTTTGGAAACTCTATCGAGAGGAAACAAGCCGAAGAAACAACAATCAACACACGATTCACCACACCTATGCAAAACACGATACACAAACAAATATGATGCATGTCGGGTTTAATATGCAAGGCATGACAATTCACAGCAATCAAATACTAGACATTAAGTGAAGCTCAATATGCAACGAGTTGCATATTGAAGAAACTCCACATTCGAATTATTTAGTTCACTCTCGTTAGGTACACGAAAATATTAAATGTTTTTAATCATGGCAAGAGGTGAAGCATAAGTAAACTATCTATCTAGGCATGTTAAATGAGGCCGGAAACAACTTATACCATTTCCGAAATGACCTCATATGTTAATTTAGAAATCGGTCCAGATCTGAACTAAACACATTTTATAATATTTAAACCACAGAATAAAGCCTACCATGTTATTCTACATGTCATTCTAGTCGATTTACATATATAGAACATCTCAAACAGAGCTACGGTTCAAAAGATTTGAGCAACACAAGATGCACATGACATGAATGCAAATGCATGGGAAAACAATCACAACCACTTCAAATAATGAATGCAACAATTTTTTATTAAACTACATGAGATTCTAAGAAAGTTTCATATATGGAATGTCCAAGACGGAGCTACGGTTCAACCACAATCATCAAAGCAAGTTTTAGTTGAAATCTGCCAAAAACAGCAAGATAGCATTTTGAACACATGAAAACAAAAAGTTACAGTAATCTAAAATGCACAATCTAAGCATGGGGCAATAGTATGCAACACCTACTTCATTTCATCCTCACAAATTATATCATAACATGCATGGATCACTTTGTAAGAAGCTCATAAGAAGGCTACTTGAAAACAGTTTCAGACTTAGTGAAAATAGCAGTTTTAGACAATGCAGTTTTATCACGAAGGCATATTGACAGCATTAAAACTATATGCTACCATTCATATTATGACATGAAACATTACAGCATGCTAGAGGACAATATCAACTCCATTACACCTACCACAAAAGAGTTCTAGATCACTAGCAAATCACATGGCAAGACAGCAACGAAATATAACAGATTCCAGACTTAGAAATATTTTGGACCTTCAAAATAGCAGATTTTTATAGCAAGTTGACAACATCAAAACAACACCTAAACATGCATATCTATGACAAGCAAAATGTCCATGGGCTAGGACACATATCAAAGAGAAACTTTTATGTTGAAAATTAATTCATATCATGCCCGGATTAATTCCTACGAAAATAACAAAAGGGCATCATGGCATAATGACATGCAAGCAAACATGCTCAAATATCAAAAATAAATGCACAGATAAATCACGTGGATTTTTCTACCCCGGAAACATATATAATATGCATATGTTCATGTGGAAAATTATTCACAATTAAATGTGCGGGTGTTAGGCCTAATCATGTTAGAGCACGCCGTTAATGCAAAATAATTGCAACCAACATGCCAACATTTTTATCATGCATGGAAATGCAATGCCGATTATATGAACATTTTAATTATGAGATTTAATTAATTACGATGCACGTTTATTAAATATGCAAAAATGCAAAATATGGCATATATGCAATAATGCAGGAAATGACATGTTAGACAATTTAGCCAGGGATGAAAATAACATTTTATTAATCTACATAATATTCTAAGTATTTTTAATGTTAAAGTTGTTTTGATACGATGCACGAAAAATTAATTATGGTGTTTTAAAATGCAATGGTTTTAAAATGAATAAAACAAAAGAAAAGAAAAAAACAGAAAGGGGGGGGGCTGGCTCACCTATGGTCCTTGGGCCCATGTCGGTGGGAAGCAGAGGGGAGCAGGGCGCTCGGGGCAGGCTGGGCCTGGCTCGGCCCACGCGGGGCGAGCGCAGGTCAACCGGGCGCGGCCTCTGCTCGTGCTCGACCTCGAGCACGACAGGGACATGGCGGCGGTGGGCCAACGGCGCAGGCCGGCGCCACGACGAGGAGCAGCTGCGGGCGGGAGCTCCGGCTCAAGATCTCCATGGATAAGCTTGGGGGAGTTCGGGACCTCGATTCGGTCCCGGATCGGGCCCTAGATGGGCCTAGGCGGGCCCTGGCGGCTATGGTGGGAGGAGGGTGCGGTTGGCTAGGGTTTGCACATGAAATGAGGTGGGTCTATGGGCTATATACAGGTTTAGGCTAGGGTTAGCTGGCACTGTCCGTTTTCAGACTATCGGGTGTCGACCCGACGGTCCGGAAGCGAAGAGGGGTTACGGATAGGCTGTGAAGAGGGACTAGGAGGAGATGAGAGGGAAGCGGTGACCCGTGGCACGAAGTTGAAAACACCGAGAAACGTCCGATAAACTACCGATAACCTCACTTCTACAGATGCCCGACGGGGCATCTAACAAACTCAGAACGCGACAAAAATCGACGGGCGGTCTACCTACAATATAACAAGACCGCACGACAAGTTTCGAACCAATCCAAGAATATTTGGCATGCACATAAAAACGGTTTTATTTTAAACGGTGTCGTGGGCACGTGCGTGTGTGGTTGGTCTCGAACGGGCAACGGCAAGAACGACGAGAACCGGCAACTACCAACAGATGCAAGTTTCAAAAATGGGTGACGTTGCAATGCATATGATGTGAATGATGCAATGATGAATGCGACAACCAGACGAACATATGACGAGAACAGAAATAAAAGGGGAGTCTTCTAGAACGTCGGTCTCGGGCTGTCACAGGTTATGCTTTCTAATCTTTTGCAGTTGTCTCAAAATCCTTTTTGAGAAATTACATCCATTATGCTGTCCAATTTCTGCTAGAGTCTCTAATGTCTTTGCATCATTCTCTGTGTTAGATGCCCCCTCGTCCTTCTTGTCAAGTGGTCTGTCTGACCAGGTGCATTGATGTACCGGGTCACACAGCCATGTTGGTTAGAGTTATGATGGAGGCTGGCTACCATTGGTACCCAGAGTACACAGTGGAGGAACAGTATCGAGATTTCAACCAGAGCCAGTATCTGTGTACTGTTAAGATATATCCTTCATATCCTGGAGCTGCAGAGCCGCTTCACTGGACTTATGGACTAGGTGTCACCATAGACATGGCAGTTTAGGAGGCCACCTACACCATGTTGACTATGATGAGGTTTCACCATGGTCTGCTTCATAACACAGAGTTCTATTATGTTCCTGCTTCCATGGGAGGGGAGGATGGCTATCTTAGCGCAGCCTACTATGACCATTCTCATGAGGAACCTAGGCTGCAGTTGACTGCTCAGATGTTGGAGAACAGGGATCGTGATGCACGTGCCCTTCGCATGGAGCTTTATGCTACCCGTGCATGTCTTTGGACAGCCCTGACACAGTTGGCACCTGTCGTGCAGACAGGCTATGGAGATTTGGAGATGCTGAACCCATCGCGGATTCATCTGCCAGCACGCGTAGACTGGCCCAATTTTGGAGGCATCACCCCTCTTCGAGGACTGCTGTTGCCACCAACAAGGGGACCAAGGCCACATTCGTGTCCTTACGGTTTCCAGGGATCACATGCTAGAGTGTTTTCGGATCCTCAGGTTCAGCTCCCGGATCACGGCGGTAACCTGTGTGAGGCATTCTACGGTGATGCTTGAGTACGTGGATGTTAGTTCTAGTATGGCAGTAGTCGTATCGCCACAGTCCTGCATGTCTTGTGGGATATGATTGAGGTTGAGAGTTAAGATCCGGAGGTGTAGATAGATAATGTATAGGAAGCTTGTGATGCCTCCGATGAGTTTTGACATCTCTCTGTAGTTTGTATTTCAGCTTGGGCTTGTACTCAACTATGTCATGGTGTGTATGAATCATGGTGTTCATAGGGCAGTTGTTATTACCTTGTTATTTGGGTGTTTACCATGCATGCCATGTTGTCCAGTACATTCCTTATCTCATGTCTTAGAGTTGATGTCCTCTATGGCTAAGCTGTGGGTTTGTTTTCCCAGGATGGTGGCAACTAGGAATAACCCCGTGCCTACCCCTGAGAAGGGCGAGGGAAGCCAGCCAAGGCAAGAGAACCTGCCACACGCGCCCTCTTTGGTAGAAGTGATGCCTGAAGCTGAGCAGAACAAAAGGGAGACCAATAGGCTGATGGAACGAATTGAGCACAACACAGCGTGTGCTCCCCACAATGATCACAACGATGGCGTGTCCCTTGGTGATTTCGTCAAGTTGTGCCCACCCAAGTATCATCATTCGGTCGACCCACTCGACGCGGATGACTGGGTGACTAGCATGTTCCGTAAGATTCGGGCTGCCAATGTATCTGAGGCCAACAAGGTGACCTTTGCTACCTACCTTTTGGAAGGACCCGCCAATCTGTGGTGGGAAAATTATGAAGCCATGCGTCCCGCAGGCCCCGCACTAACTTGGACAGAATTCAGCGCGACATTCCATACCCATCACATCCCGGAAGGAATGATGGATCGTAAGAGAGAGGAGTTTTGTGCTTTCACCCAAGGTAGACTGTCAGTGGATGCTCATAGCCGTGAGTAAGGCAATCTTGCTCGTTATGCTCCAGAGGAAGTTTCAACCGATGCCAAGAAACAGGCTAGGTTCTGCAAGGGGCTTAATCCTGAGCTCCATCGAGATTTGCGCCTGCATGAGTGCGCAACCTTCCAGGCTCTCGTCAACAAGGCTATCAATGCCGAGTCTGGATAGACTAACTATGAGGCCACAAGGAAGCACAACTGTGACTTCAGCCTGCATCTGGCTCGGGCTCCAACAAACACCGGGTGTGGGTGACCAACACAGCTCTGCCGCCAAGATAAACCGCGAGGCCATCCTTCCAGGCGCCTCGCCCAGCCCAGCTAAACCCTCCAGCCATGCCAATTGGAGGTCCGCCCGCCAATGCTGCTCCCCATGCCACCGTGGTCTGCTACAAATGTGGGGAACCAAGACACTACTCTCGTGAGTGTCCTCAGAAGAATGCTAAGCTGGCTGGATGTGGGAAGCCAGGAAAAGCTTTCTATGTGAAGCCAACTCTTGCTCGTGGACGAGTGAATTTTGTTTCTGCTGAGGAAGCCTTTGATGATCCTGATGTTATCCTACGTACGCTCCTTGTCAATAGCCATCCAGCATCTTTTCTATTTCATACTGGGGCATCTCATTCTTTCATCTCATAAAGTTATGCACAGTTGCATAACATGTCTTTTTGTGATATGCCTACTCCTTCAGTAGTTCAGACTCCTATTTCAAAGTGGCAAACTTCTAGAGTGAGCCATGATAATGAGATTCTGGTGGATAGGTTAGTCTTCCTAGCATCTTTGATAGCCCTCAAATCTTCGGACATCAATATCATCTTAGGCATGGACTGGATGAAAGCCCAGTGTGCTAAGATTGATACTCATACTAGGAATGTTCAACTTACACATTCATCGGGTGAGATAGTTAATGTCTCCACTCGAACAGCCAAGCGCCAACTCTATTCCCTCAATGCTAGCCCTCTTCCAGAATTAGAAGATATTCAAGTAGTCCATGACTTTCCAGATGTCTTTCCAGAAGAACTGCGAGGAATTCCACCTGTCAGAGATGTTGAGTTTGTGATACAGCTCATTCCAGGGACTGTCCCAATAGCCAAAAGACCCTATAAAATGGCACCCTTAGAACTAGCCGAACTTAAGATCCAACTCGATGAGGCTTTGAAGAATGGTTTCATCCATCCTAGTTCTTATCCAAGGGCTTGTCCCATCCTCTTCGTCAAGAAGAAGGATGGATCGGATCGGATGGTTGTGGATTACGACCAGTGAATCTGGTCACCATAAAGAACAAGTATCCGCGCCCTAGGGTCAACGATTTGTATGATCAACTCGTTGGATCCTCTGTCTTTTCCAAAATGGATTTGAGGTTGGGATACCATCAAATCAGAATTAGAAACAGGGACCTTCCAAAAACAGCTTTGTTACTCGTTATGGCCAATACGAGTACACGGTTATGTCCTTCGGTTTAACCTCCATGGAGGATTTGTTGAAATTCGTCGTGGTTTACCTCCATGAAATACTCATCTACTCGTAGAACGAACAGGAACATGCCGAGCATCTAAGGCTGGTGTTGATGAAACTTTGAGAGCATCGTATGTATCCCAAATTCTCCAAGTGTGAATTTTGGTTGACGGAAGTGACCTATCTAGGCCACGTGATCTCTGGTAAAGGTATTGCTATCAATCCTAGGAGAGTTTAGGCTGTCCTTGATTGGACTCAACCTGAATCGGTTAAGCAAGTTCGGAGTTTCCTTGGCTTAGCGAGCTATTGTCGCCGCATTGTTGAGAATTTCTCCAAGGTTGTGAAACCTCTGACTGAACTCCTCAAGAAATATAAAAAGTTCGAGTGGACTCCACAATGCGAGCATAGTTTTCAGGAGTTGAAAAGACGACTGACCTCTGCTCCCGTTCTGGTGCCACCAGATTTCTCTAAGGACTTTGTTATCTATTGCGACGCCTCGCGACAAGGATTAGGTTGCATTCTCATGCAAGATCGCCATGTGATTGCATACGCATCTCGACAGTTGCGTCCACATGAGGATAATTATCCAACACATGATCTTGATCTTGCAGTTGTGGTCCATGCACTGAAAACCTGGCGACATTACCTTCTGGGCAATCGTTGGGAAATTTACACTGATCACCAAAGTCTGAAATATATTTTCACCCAGCCGGATTTGAATCTTAGGCAAAGACGGTGGGTTGAGTTGATTACAGATTATTACTTAGGGATAGCTTACACCCCAAGGAAAGCCAATGTCATGGCTGATGCACTAAGTCGTAAGTCTTATTGTAACAACCTGATGTTACACCAAGGTTAACCACTTCTCTGTGAGGAATTCCGGAAGTTAAACCTCCACATTTCTCCTCAAGGATTCCTTTCCAACCTGGTGGTGAAACCTACTCTTACGGATCAATTATAGAAGCCCAGAAGCATGATGCCAGGATATCTCGGATCAAGAAAAACATTAAGAAGGGTAATGTTAGGTGCTTCTCGGAAGATGATCGAGACGTTGTCTTCTTTGAGAACCGCTTGGTGATCCTGAAGAAGCAACATCTACAATAATTGATCCTTAAGGAGGCTCATTATTCTCCTCTCACAATTCATCCAGGTAGTACCAAGATGTATAAGGACCTACGCCAGAGGTTCTGGTGGACTAGGATGAAGAGAGAAATTGCCCAGTTCGTTGCTAATTGCGATGTTTGTCATTGCGTGAAAGCAGAACATCAAAGGCCTGCTGGCACCCTTCAACCTTTAGCTATTCGCGAATGGAAATGGGATAAGGTAAGTATGGATTTCGTTACCAGATTTCCCAGGACCAAGAGAGGGAATAATGCTATCTTTGTGGTCATTGACCGCCTTTCCAAAGTGGCTCATTTTCTTCCTGTTCGGGAGAGTATAACTGCTAGCCAGCTAGCGGAGTTATATGTTTCTCAAATAGTTTCTCTTCATGGTGTTCCTTTGGAGATTAAGTCAGACCGTGGAAGTATCTTTACTTCCCGATTTTGTAGAAGTATTCAAACCGCTATGGGGACTCATCTATCCTTTAGCACTACTTTCCACCCGTAATCAAGTGGTCAAGTTGAGCAAGTCAATCAAATCCTCGAAGACATGCTCCGAGCTTGTGTTATATCCTTCGGTATGAACTGGGAGAAATGTCTTCAATTTGCCGAATTTTCTTATAACAATAGTTATCAATCAAGCTTGGGCAAAGCCCCTTTTGTAGTTCTCTATGGACAAAGGTGTCGAACACCTCTTAACTGGTCAGAAACTAGAGAGAGGCAACTCTTTGGCCCGGAGATGATCCAGGATGCAGAGGAGCAAGTTCACATTATTCATGAAAAGTTGAAAACAGCCCAATCTCGTCAAAAGAGCCAATAAGATCGCCATCATAAGGCTATAACATATGAAGTTGACGAGAAGGCTTTCCTTCGGGTTACACCTTTTAAGGGTACCCATCGATTCGGTATCAAGGGAAAGTTTGCTCCTCGATACATTGGACCTTTTCGCAATCTTGCTAAACGAGGAGAGGTTGCCTACCAATTGGAACTTCCGCCGCATGTTTCCAAGGTTCATGATGTCTTCCATGTCTCGCAACTCAGGCGTTGCTTCTCGGACCCAGTCCGTGAAGTAGACCACGAAGCGCTTGATCTCCAAGATAACCTTACATATCGAGAATACCCTATTCATATTCTTGATCAAGCTGAGCGTACCACTCGACGTTGGAGTATCAAGTTTCTCAAGGTTCAGTGGTCACACCATTCTAAAAAGGAGGCCACATGGCAAAGTGAAGATCGTCTTCGACTAGAGTACCCCGTGCTCTTCCCGACGACTTCAAAATCTTGGGACGAGATTATTTTGAGTGGGGGTGAGTTGTCACATCCCTAGCTAGATGTCATAGGACAACATGTGTGTGCGTCATGTTTCAATTTTTGCATCTACATGAAGTGGGGATTAAAAGAAACCCCAAGCTCGCTTTTGAATCAAATTAATTTAAAGTTGGTGAAAACTCAACAAACTCAAAATGCCCATACAAATTGTTCCCTATGTCTGATAAATATGGAAATGAATATATCAGGGGCCATTTTAAATATTTGAACAGTTACAGCAATTTAAAAATAAATAACAAAGCCTCTGAAAATGCCAAATAAAGCATTATCAATACTTTATATTTCAAAATATCTTGAAACTTTTTATTGGAGTTTGAAATATTCAAACTTGATGTTATAAAATATTTGGGATATTTTATAAAAGCATTTGTACCTGTAAAAGAAATAAAACATATTTCAGAATTAGAAAACAGAGAGAAATAAAAGAGAAAAAGGGCAGAGGCCGAGGGTGAACCGGCCCATCCGGCCCGTGCCAATCATCCTTGTCCTCTCACCAGGAGGAAAGGGGCATGCACTCGCCACATGCTGGCACGCCCCGGCCAGCTCCTCCCTACCTAGCTGCTGGCCTGGAGGGCTCGGAGAGCGCCAGCGTGAGGCCTCCTCGCCGTGCGCGCTCTCTCTTGTGAGCTCTCTCTTCCCCCTCCTCTCCTTTGTTCTTCCCCTCGCCGGACTGAAGACGCTGGCGATTCGCCGTCTCCCATGCGTCCCCGACCATGCCAAGGCACCAGAAGACCGTCCGGTGAGGCCCTGGATCGTCTCCCCCTAGCCCAACGTCGTTCCCCTTCGCTAGCCCCACCTGTTTGCTGGAGCCAAGAGGAGCTTGCCGCCGGTCATGGCGTAGCCGTGGCCACAATGGCCACAGGTCACACCTGACTGCGGGCTCATGCTCGTGGTTCGTCCAGGAGCCCGTAGCCGCCCCTAGCCTCTCCTCCCGTGCCCTCTAGCGCCGTAGCCGGTCCTGCCCGAGCCACCGCCGCCGCTGAGCTCGGCGGCGGCGTCGATCCCGACCACCCCATCCTAGTGCTCTCCGCCGTCCTTTTGGTCGCGGCAGGAGGAGATCCAACCCCCTTCCCCATCCCTGACGTCGCTGGCGGCTCAACACCGACGAGTCAACCGGCGCTGACCACGGGGTTTGACCCCAGGTCAGCCGGCAAGTGGGGCCCGCCCCACCTCTAATTAGGATTAGATTAAGAAAATAATTAAACTAATCTTATTAAGCTAATGGCCCACTAAGTAGTGGGTCCTAACCTAATCTAATTAGTAATTTGTTAATTAGTTAATTTTGTTAGTGACTGGGTCACTGACTAGTGGGCCCCACTGGTCAGGTTTGACCTGGCCTGGTCAGCTGACCTGCTGACGCCATGATGATGTCAGGCTGATGTAATAAAAGGAATTTCTAGTTTTAAAATAATTCCGGAAAATGTTTAAAACTTCAAAAATTCATATAAATTAATCTTCAACTCAGATGAAGATAATTTATATATGAAAATTTATCAGAAAAATCCAATGAATCTAATGTTGCTATTATCATGTATGTTAGAGCAACCTATGTAGATGAACATTAACATTTACTAATAGGTTAATATATGGAATATGAAATGGAGATTGATTTTGAACCTATATTCAAACTCATCTCAAATTAACTTGGACAATAGTTGCATTAGCCCATCCTTACATGCTACCATGTCATGATCTTGCATCATATTGTTGCACGTGCGTGTATTGATTGTTATTTATCTGCATTACGGTAGGCCCTGCTTCTGAGGATACCCCCGAGTATTCCAACGAAGGAGAGAACCTTACCGCTACCCAGCAAGGCAAGCAACCCCCTTTGATCATCTGGATAACATCCCACTCTCTCGCTCCTGCTCTTGTTTATTGCATTAGGACAAACGTTCACTTGTCTGCCATACACGGTAGATGATCATATTATTTTGCATGACCTGTCATTGTCACAGTAAATAGCTAAACCTTGCAACCTAGCATACCTGGTATATGCTTGTGCCATGATGTGATTAGCTTACTTTGCCTGCTATGCTTGCTATGCTTAGAGTTGTGTAAGGTGTGATTCATCTCGGTGATGAGCTGGAGTGAAATAATGATGTTCTGATGTGATAAGCTTAAGATGAAACCGAGTTGGTAAAGGTTGCGATGAGAGGCTATGTAGGAGTACATAGCTGGTTGTCTCATTGGGACCGTTCGTAGGAATTGAGTTCTGTTTTATTGATCCAAGACTAGTTACTACCACACATTGGGTTCCAGTAACTTGACCCCTCTTGACTTATCAGTCGCTTAGTCCTTAGTCCAGGAGTTGCAAGTAGTTTCTGGTGTTTATAACATGTTGGAGGCCGTGCGTAGAGCTTACCCTAGGGGTGGGTTACGATGCAGTAGCCAGTGGCACGGTGTACCAAGGGTCACCCGAATGGTGGGCTTGGGAACCCTACGCACATCGTTTGGGGCTGTAGCAGAAACTTCGGCCGGACTTCCGTGCGGGTTCAGTCTCAAATAGGCGATAGCCTGGACTAGAGGTCTTATGTGATTGACGGTCGTGGCCGACTCCCTCACTGGGCTTCCGCTTGAAGGTTGCCGAGGTGCATGGTTTTAAGAGCACACGGCGATAAGTGGAGAGAGCATGTGTGAAGAAGTAAACCCCTGCAGGTTATGAAACTATTCGAATAGCCGCGTCCTCAGATATGGACTACTTGTAAAACTTATGTTGTTCATAGATAATCAAATGGATACTCATAAAAATATCAAGACAAGTGTGAGTACCGTGGATGGCACTCGCCCAGGAGAAGGAAGTGAATCCATGGTGGTGTATTGTCATGGAGTTAGTGGACTCGTGTGTGATAACTAAAATCTAAACAAAGAGCTAAAATGGTGTAGTGTAGGTTAGCCATGAGTCAAATCTAGCATTGCTGCATAAACTCCACAACTCCCCTTGTTGATACATGAGCATGAATAGACTAGGTCTGTTTTAAAGACTTGCTGAGTACGTTTGTACTCATGTTTGCTTAATAAATGTTGCAGATGAGACCCAGGACATATCATGTGGGTTCTATCTAGATGTCGACGATGCCGAATAGCTGGCGTCCCAGCTACGACCTTATGCCGTGTGGCGGGTTGTAGATAGTCAGGCCATGTGCCTTTTTACTCTTTCATCTATCCATACTTAGACAGCTTATGCTTCCGCTTGGTTTATATGAACTTTCTTGTATGGCTTGATTGTCGGGTCATGTGACCCCTATCTGTAAGAACATGTTATGTAAGGCTCGTCTGAGCCCCTTAAATAAAATTTGTTGTATGGTTATGTTGTGATTCCATGGTTGCATCTATGCATATCGGGCATGTCGTGCGTACGTGTGACGTGCAACGGTATGTATGGGATCCGACACCTAGTCGTGTGGCTTTATTAGTACTGTTTACGGGAAGCTGCCTCTTTGTGCTTCCATCGAGCCTTGGTAGCTTGCTACTGCTCTAGACACATTGATTGACCGACATGTATCCTCTTTGCTACTGTGTCTGTCCCTTCAGGGAAATGTCTTGCACTGTAATGGAGTCCCTATAGCCTGCTACGACTCGTCTATGTTGGTTTGATTCATCAAACCATCCCAAAACCATTCTTGTCCAGAATCAAATTTGAGCAACTTTACATTGTGAAGTGTCTCCCCTTGGCCTCAAACTTTGTGGGCATGCTCTAATGGCCAAATAGTGATGATACACTAAGTGGTGCATCAAGGGTAAAAACCTAGCATCAATGGATCTATAGAAATTTGATTCTGCTAATTTCTAGGGTTAATCAAATTTCCATTGTCAAGTTTTCCCACTTGAGCTAAAACTTGGTGAATCCTCTCATTTCTACCTAGCCTTTGACCCTGGTAAGTATCTCAGAGAGGTGGTAGAGTTTTCTTGCCTAAATCATTACCAAACACCTTCTGGTGAATTGGTAAAACCATCATCTCCCCACCTTATCCTTTTACCCTTGGCCCCAACATTTTAGCACAGCCTTTGGTAAGTGCCTTGCACCTCATGTAAAAGTCCCAAGCCATCTGGCCACTGTGAGGTGGGGTAAACCCCTATTTTCACCCCTAGACAACATCTTTTTTTATCTTTCCCTTTCCCTTTCTTTTCTCCATATCCCTGCTTAGCCTCTAAGGCATCCAAAGAGCATCTCCAAGCCTTCCAGCAGCTAGTGGACAAGGTGGGGCACCCCAGAGCACGCAGGCAATGGCAATGCCGGCCATACGCACGCTCTGGAGCGCGCTATAGTGCGCTCCCGCACTGTAGCCGACGCCTAATGGCCAGCCCCGACCACCTAGGGCCTCCCCCGCGTGTCCCTTGAGGCTCCCTCGGCGTCCATGACACGATAAGTTGTCAGCCCCCTTCTCTCTCTCCCTCCTCCGACCTCCTCTCTTGCGTGCTCGAAGCTGCCCGAGCCAGCCAAAATGTGCGAGCTCGCACGCGCGCCCTCCCCTCTCTCTCCCTTGCTCCCGCTCGTTGTGGACCACCCCCAGGAGCGCCCCAGACTCACCCCCGTCTCCTCCATGACCTCTAGCCTTGGCCACGAGCTCGCCAGCGCACCAGCATTCGGTGGACTCTTCGCCATCTATAAAAGGGCCCCTCGGACCCCTCTCTACCCTCTGGCCTCTCTCTCCTCTCCCCAATAGCCGTGTCCACTATTCGAATATGCCACGTCCGGATGTTTTCGTGAAACTTGGTGTGAGTATGGATGTGATGGTGACAAGAGGTCACATGAGCTGAGTCCGATGACTTAGCAAGGGAATTTAACTAGGTCTGATGGCTTAGCATGATGAATGAACATGAGATGTTCTAACCCTACTTATGATGATATCGGTAATTTGATCACATGGATACCTGCTAGTTGTTGAGGCATGCTCACTAGTTACTTGATCATGTCAGTGCATACAAAATTAGCTTTCCGCAAATTTCCTACTTAGTGCTATATCATGCATCATTGTTACCTTGTTCCACAACTTGGGTTGCTTGCGAGTACATTTAAAGTACTCATTGACTTGCCACTGGTTATTTAATCGGCCAGGGATGGAAGAACATAAGTATGTTGAAGAGTCCGTTGGAGACGAACATGCGAACTAGGATGCTTCCCAGTTAGAATGCCTGTAGGTTAAGGTAGATGGCATGGGATCACGCTTTCGATCGACATTTCCGCTACTTGTTCTATTTTAAGTGTTTGGCCCGTGTGGCCCTATCTATGTAAGTCTTGACCTTCATGTTCTTTATTTGTGTAAGACGTTAAGTGTGGATGTAAGACTCTAGTTATCCAGCTTCTATGTGTTCAGTGAGCATTGATCTCTGGGATCACTGTACACGTGCATTCGATAATCACGACTTATGAGTCGGGGTCCCCACAGAGCTGGTACCAAAGCCATCCTGACTGTAGGAAGCCCTTAGTTAGCATGGACGTTAGTCAGGATAAAACCGTTTTGAAAACCTACACCTAGCATTTGTACTTAGGAATTCTGGACTATTTACCTCTTCTTATCTTCACCACACCCAAGAGCTACTTCGGCAAGCCAAGACAAAGCTAGACAAGATCAAGAAGGATGGATCCCCCGATGGACGACTAGCTGTCGCTTATCGAGGAGGAGTACCCCCAGCTAGTGATGCACCCACACGTCGTCACTGCATGAGTGCGAAGGAGTATCGTGAGCTCTTCACCGGCCCGCCTGCAAAGCGTTGTTGGGATGGACCTCCTTGTTCCCCGACCCCTTCGACTAGGAACGATGCCCGTTCGGGTGATGAACATGAGGAAGACCCAGAGGAGCATGACATTGATACCGATAACTCCACCACCTGAGTCGGAGAAGCCCTAGGGTAGGATTAGTCATGTATCCCCCATGCGAAGTCGAGTCCGTATAATGGTTCATATGAAACCATGTGTGCTTGTTGTTTGTTTTGTTGTTTGTGTTCCGATGCAAGTCGCGCTTTTGCCTTAGGCAACATGTAAGCGACTCCATCATCTATCTTAATATATAATGGTCTTTTGACCAACCCCCTTAGGCACGCTTTTCCGTTATTGCTTATCCTCTTGTCAATCCCAATTGTTTGACTTGGCTGCTCCAAATAGGATGGTGACTGCTACCTGCAACAACTCCTTCACCAACCCTGAAGCCGGCAACTCGAGCCAGCAACAGGGAGCTAGTGGGGCTACTCACGCTGGAGGGCACCAGTAGCAGCCACAAGGCGACATTCCCCCACCACCACCTCCACCGGAGAACATGACCATAACTCAGTTTCTCCAAGTTCTCTGGGAGGAGCACCAGGCTAAAAATGATGCTATATAGCAGATGGCTCAGGCTCTCGTGAACAACCAACAGCAAGGCAGGAACAGCAATGGCCGCTCCATGCTGTCTGAGTTCATGAGGAACCCGCCCCCAACCTTCACCAAGACGGTTGAACCATTGGATGCTGATAACTGGATCCACACCATCGAGGACCTCCTTGCACTGGTCAACTGCAATGAGGACCGTGAGAAGGTGCTTTATGACTCTCACTGCCTCGGAGGTACCGCCCGAGCTTGGTGGGATGGATTCAAGGTCATGCAAGGAGAGCATGTGATCACCTGGAGTGACTTCAAGAAGGATTCCGCACTTCCCATTTTCCTTCTGGGATCATGGCTATCAAGAAGAGAGAATTCCGAGCGCTGAAGCAAGGAAGTGGATCTGTCAAGGAGTACCTGCAGAGGTTCAACCTACTGTCAAGGTATGCACCTGAAGATGTCAGCACAGAAGCTGCCAAGAAGGAACGCTTCATGGAAGGACTTCAACAGGTCCTATAGTATCAGCTCATCATTTGCGACTGTCGTACCTTCTTCGACCTGCTGAACCAGGCCCTCATGGTGGAAGACAAGCGTTGTGCCATTGACGACACTTGCAAGTGCCAGATGATCAGCAAGGGAAGCTCAAGCAACCAGAAGCCTCGCCCTTGGCAGCCAGCCCCAGCCAAGCGAACCTATTAGCCGCAGCAGGCTAGTCCTCCTACACCTCGTCCGAGCAACCAGCCTCAGCAGTACGCCAATCCCAGGCCAGCCTACAACAACAACCCCAATAACAACAACGGTGGCAGAAACTTCAACAACAACCCTGTGCAAGTCGCTTGCTTTGGATGTGGTTAGCCAGGACTCATCTCTAGGCTATGTCCCAACAAAAAGCCAGATGCACCGCGCCCCAATGCGCCAACTCATGGTCAAGCCCATGGAGCACCACCAAGGAACCCCGCTCCCCGCAACCAGCCCAACAATGGCAAGGGTCATGTGAATCATGTCACCGTAGAGGAATCCCAGGAAGACTCAGACGTCATACTGGGTACGTTCCTCATCAACTCAACCCCAGCAATAGTATTGTTTGATTGTGGAGCTTCGCATTATTTTGTCACCCAAAAGTTTGCACTAGAGAAAGGCATGAAGCCTACACCCCTGGGTAGCCGTATGTTGATACAAACCCCAGGATCAGTTATGAAGTCTGGGATAGGTTGTAAGGGAGTTGAGATTAACATCAACGGGGTAGACTTCCTAGCCGACCTTATCATCCTGAAGTCAGAAGGCTTGGATGTGATCCTAGGCATGGAATGGTTAACCAACACCAAGGTTTGTTAGACTGTGTCAAGAGGATTGTCACCATGACCAATAGCCAAGGAGTGGAAGTAAAGTATGTTCCCAACCCTGCCCCCACTCAAGCCCCGCAGGCTAACTATCTGTCGGGAGTTGGGTTGGATCAAGTGCCATTGGTATGTGGTACCTGGATGTGTTCCCTGATGAGTTGCCCGGAATGCCTCTTGATTTTGACATTGAGTTCAGCATTGAGCTTATGCCCGGATCAAGGCCCATCTATAAGAAGTCCTACATGATGGGATCCGAAGAGTTGGTTGAGTTGAAGAAGCAACTGGCAGAGCAGCTCAGAATAGGATTTATTTGCCCTAGTGCCTCTCCTTGGGGATGGCATGTTCTATTTGTGTCAAGGAGGGATCGATTACCGTTCTCTCAATGAGGTCACAATAAAGAACAAGTACCCACTCCCCAAGATTGAAGACCTATTTCATCAGTTGAATGGGGCCAAGGTGTTCTCCAAGATCGACCTTAGGTATGGGTACAATCAACTGACGATCAGACTCCAAGACATTCTGGAAACGACATTTGTAACCCGGTATGGCCTGTATGAGTACACGGTCATGTCATTCGGGTTAACCAATGCCCCTGCCTACTTCATGTACCTCATGAATAAAGTCTTCATGGAGTATTTGGACAAGTTCGTTGTCTTCTTCATTGATGACATACTTGTCTTCTCCAAGTCAGAAGAAGAACATGAGGAACACTTGAGATTGGTCCTAGAAAATCTTCGAGAGCACCAGCTTTATGCCAAGTTCAGCAAGTGTGAATTCTGGCTGCATGAAGTTGGATTCTTGGGTCATGTGTTGACTGCAGAAGGATTATCAGTGGATCCTGCCAAGATTGAAGCCGTGATAGAGTGGCAAACCCCAACCACCGTGAAGGAAGTCAGGAGCTTCCTCTGACTCGTGGGGTATTACCGGAAGTTTGTGGAAGGGTTCTAAAGCATTGCCCGACCCATGACCCAACTTTTGAAGAAGGACACGAAGTTTGAATGGACAACTAAGTGCGAGGAAAGCTTCCAGGAGCTCAAGAAGAGATTAACCACATCCCCTGTTTTGGCCACCCTCGATATTCACAAGGAGTTTGTGATTTATTGTGATGCATCAAGGACCGGCCTTGGATGTGTTCTGATGCAAGAAGGCAGAGTCATAGCATATCTATCCAGACAGCTACGTCCTCATGAAGAGAACTACGCCACTCATGATCTTGACTTAGCCGCCGTGGTTCATGCCTTGCAGACATGGCGACATTACCTTCTGGGGAGCAATGTGAGATATTCACAGACCACAAGAGTTTGAAGTTAACTTCACTCAAAGGAAGTTTAACATGAGGCAGCGAAGATGGTTGGAATTGATCGAGGATTACGACCTCAGTGTTTAATACCCCCCCCCCCCGAAAAGGCCAACGTGGTAGCAGACGCCTTAAGCAGAAACACTTGTTCCTTGAATGCTATGATTAAGGAAAGGATGCCCGCCCTGCATGAAGAACTTGAGAGCTTCGGCTTGGAACTGGTTGCACCAGGATTCCTCGCGAACCTCGAAGCAAAGCCTACCTTGATGGATGATATCAAGGAAGCGTATAAGGGGCACGAGAGAATTGAAGGCGTCAAGAGGAAGATCAAGGCGGGCAAGGACCCAAGATCCTCGGTGGATGAACAAGGAGTCGTATGGTTCGGGAATCGCATCTGCGTACCCAACAAAGAGGAGCTCAAGAACCTGATCTCGCAAGAAGCTCAGGACACTCCATACTCCATCCATCTTGGAGGAACAAATATGTATCAAGACCTCAAGGCAAGATTCTGGTGGTATGGCATGAAACGGGACATAGGCACGTTCGTTGCTAAGTGTGACATATGCCAGAGGGTCAAGGCTGAGCATCAGCAACCCGCTGGGCTCTTGCAGCCTCTCCAGGTGCCGGAATGGAAGTGGGATAAAGTCAGGATGGATTTTATCACCGGTTTACCAAGGTCGAGTAAATGACACGATTCCATTTGGGTCATTGTCGACCACCTGACCAAGGTAGCCCACTTCATTCCCATCAGAACCACCTATGATGGAAGCCAGCTCGCAAACCTCTACATCGACTGCATCATGAGTCTTCATAGAGTTCCATAGGAGATTGTGTCGGATCGAGGAACCTAGTTCACCTCAAGATTCTGGAAGAAGTTTCAAGAAGCTATAGGAACCAACCTGTCCTTCAGCATTGCTTTTCACCCCCAGACCGGTGGGAAAACGTAATGAGTAAATCAGATACTCGAAGATATGCTCCGCGCTTGTGTCTTGGCGTATGGAGCCAAGTGGGAGAACTGACTACCATTTGTCGAGTTCTCGTACAACAATAACTACCAGTCAAGTCTTCAGATGTCACCATTTGAGGTGTTGTATGGACACAAGTGCCGTACTCCCCTCAACTGGTCAGAGACCGGACAAGGATTAATTTTTGGACCAGTCATCCTTCGCGAAGCCGAAGAGCAAGTTCAACTTGTCCGAGAGCGCTCCGACCGCTAAGTCAAGACAGAAGAGCCACGCTGACTCCCACCACCGAGAAGTGAACTTCTGTGTCGATGACCATGTCTACCTCCGAGTCACGCCTCTCAAGGGAACCAAGCGCTTCCAAGTCAAAGGAAAACTCGCACCAAGATACATCACCCCCTTCAAGATCACCGCTGCGCATGGAGAAGTTGCCTACCAGTTAGAGCTACCTTCCGAGCTGTCGGATGTGCACAACGTCTTTAATGTGTCACAACTCCGGAAGTGTCGGCAAGTTCCCAACCGCCCGACCTCTACAAGTACATCGACCATCAAGCCATCAATTTTTAGCCAGATCTCACTTATCGTGAGAGGCCAGTTCGCATTTTGGATGAAGTCAAGCACTGCACCCGAAGCCGCACCATGAAGTACTTCAAGGTCCAGTGGAGCAACCACTCTGAAGCTGAAGCAACCTGGGAGCATGAATACTATCTTAGATCTGAGTTCCCTTATATTTTTAGCGCTTAGCCTAGGAATCTCGGTGACGAGATACTTGTAAGGGGGGGAAGGTCTGTCACACCCTGTGATGATAGCACATTGTTATGTTTGGGTTTATAAAATTTGGAGCCAACCAAAAGTTTTTCAAGGTGCTTGTGCTTGTTTGCTATGTTGTTTTCTTGCTTGATGATTGTGTTATTTGGCACTACTAGGTTCTATTCCACTTCATATTCATCTTCCTTGTTCCAAACCTCTTGCCTAACGATCATGCCATGTGAAAAGTGCCCAAAACTATTTTTATCAATTTTTGTTTCAACCAAAAATGATTTATTTAAATTAAGTTTCCAAAAACCCCTGAAATGAGGTTTGCATTGAAAATCCTCAAATTGGGTGGATTCTTCTTTTCCAAAAGCTTTATTTCAAACCCACTATATATAAAACTTCCCAAAACCACGAAATATTATTTATAAAGATTATTTTCATATTTTAATTAAAGGCTTTTTCTGAAGGCCAGAAATGTTTTTTCCTAGGGAAAAATTATTTAAATACTTTGAAAATATTTGAGAAAATTTAGAGAAACTCAGTGGACATATAGTTTCCATATATATGAGTTGCAACACAAGGGCATGATCAGGTCATAGGCAAAACCCCTTAAAACCCTTTCTGTTCAAATCAAACTTTTGGAATATTTCTATAAGAAATATTCTTAATAAATTCCAGGACAATTCTAAAAAGTCAACAATATCATAGGTGATGGTCTCGCAAAGTTTCATCTCCATCCAAGTTGGTTTGATCAAACCATCCCAAAACCATTCCTGTCCACAATCAGATTTGAGCACCTTTACATTGTGAAGTGTCTCCCCTTGACCTCAAACTTTGTGGGCATGCTCTAATTGCCAAACGTGATGATACACTAAGTGGTGCATCAAGGGTAAAAGCCTAGCATCAATGGATCTACAGAAATCTGATTATGCTAATATCTAGGGTTCATCAAATTTACATTGTCAACTTTTCCCACTTGAGCTAAAACTTGGTGAATCCTCTCATTTCTACCTAGCCTTTGACCCTGGTAAGTATCTCAATAAGGTGGTAGATTTTTCTTGCCTAAATAATTACCAAACACCTTCTGGTGAATTGGTAAAACCATCATCTCCCCACCTTATCCTTTTACCCTTGGCCCCAACTTTTTACCACAGCCTCTGGTAAGTGCCTTGCACCTCCAGTAAAAGTCCCAAGCCATCTGGCCACTGTGAGGTGGGGTAAAACCCCTATTTTCACCACTGGACAACAACTTTTTTTATCTTTCCCTTTCTTTTCTCCCTAGCCCTGCTTAGCCTCTAAGGCATCAAAAGAGCATCTCCAGGCCTTCCAACAACTACTGGACAAGGTTGGGCACCCCAGAGCGGGCGAGCAACAGCAATGCAGGTCATACACGTGCTCTGGAGCGCGCTATAGTGTGCTCCCGCAATGTAGCAGCCGCTTAATGGCTGGCCCCAACCACCTTGGGCCTCCCCCGCGTGTCCCCTGAGGCGCCCTCGGCGTCCGTGACACGCTAAGTTGTCGGCCCTCCCCTCTCTCTCCCTTGCTCCCGCTCGTCGTGGACCACCCCCAGGAGCGCCCCAGACTCACCTCCGTATCCCCTCGTGCCCTTTGGCCTCGGCCACCAGCTCGCCGGCGCACCAGTGTTCAGTGGACTCATCCCCGTCCATAAAAGGGCCCTCGGACCTCTCTCTACCCTATGGCCTCTCTCTCCTATCCCCAATAGCCCCCTTCATGCTTCGAAGACCGCCCGAGGCCCCTGTGATCGGGGTCGACCCAAGGATCGCTGCTGCCATCTCCCCGTCGATCTCCGGGTACGAAACCTCTCTGGCCCTCATTTTTCTCCCGTTGGTCCTCCCTTGCCCTCCTGATGCGATCCCCCCTCCTTCCTATCCTCTTTGCAGGCTGAATCGGCCCCGGCGACCACCTCTCGAAGCCACCTCCGCCATGGGTGCTCGCCGCCGGCGACTCCGGCCACCTCCGGCCACATCCGGCCTCCGTTCCATCTCTAAGAGACCGGCGACTCTTCCCCAAGGCCGTTCCCACCATCGCCTGCCGTCGTCGTGCCCCGTGCCGTCACCGGTGAGCAGCTCCCCTCCCTGTCCCGAGGTGGGAGAAGGACCCGACGGGTGGGGCCCACCTGTTGGCCTCTCTTTGCCTCTCCCGCGCACTCTCTCCCCCCCCCAATTCGCTAACGACCAGGCCTCGCATGTCAAGTTTGAACCTGACCACGCGCGAGGCCGGCTGGCTGGCCAGCTGGGCCGGCGTAGCCTCTAGCCGCCTCTGGCCCAGGTCCCCGTGGCTTTTCCTTTTCTTTTTCCTTTTTTCTATGAACTTCGCAAAAATCCCACATAACTCAAAACAATTCCTATGACAATATTTCTTCCACCTAAAATCTTAGAATAATTCATAGAATTTACTAGTGCTAATTGTAAAAATGTTTCAAAAACTTTTTGGTACTGTTTTTAATTAAAAATACCTATTTGGCATTTCCTGCCTCTGTTTAATAGTTTTTAAAAATATTTTTCATAGTAACATATTAAACAAACATTTTTTAGATAGTCCTTAATATTTATCAGAATAGGTTAGCATTTTTATTAGTCGCTTGAGTGCTCTATTTTTGTGTGTTGATTATTTTTATAATTATTTTATCACGACGATAGATTGCGCTGTTGATGAAGAAGTTGGACCCAAATACTTCGAAGCCCCGGAGATTTTGGTGAGCCAGGCAAACAGAATTTGACCATGATGAGAAACCATTTTTATTGCATGTCATATAGCTCTTTACTTTCATCATATTTGATCATGTGATGTGGTGTTCCCCTTTCGGTGGAATGCCTCCAATACTTCTCCATTGACACTTGCATCGTGCTTGACCCTACCACCTTATGAGGCTTGTGTGGGTGGGTGTAGTTAGGATGCTAGTAGATGTTACGCAAGTGGGAAGGGACTTTATGCATAGTGAAGTGATGGGAAATGGTTTCAAAGACGTTTTTGAACACCCCGTCGGGTGCGACTAATGCCCGAGGGAGATGTTGATAAGATGGGTGACCACTTGAGGAAGGAGTGGTGTGCCAAAACAAGATGAGGATGTGTTTTAAAAAATGGAGGGTTTAAGATTTGTCGACCATCCCAACATTACATGCGCAACCACGATACCCCTTATGGGACGGGGATTTGTTGATTACCTTGGTGGGTACTGGCAAGGATCCCACATTACTAGTGGCGGGAGTGGCGTGGTCACTCTCGATACGGGGTCGTGCCGGTATGTACGATCATGCGCTGTCTTCACAGGCACCGGGCGCACCGTTCGTCCCCTCATGGATGGTACGATTAGAGCGAGGCTCGTGTGATGTACATCATGAGGCCTGGGTACCAATCGAGTGGACTCTTTGTTTAGTATCACTGGGGGAAAGGCATTGTTCGGGTGCTTACCTCGGGTATGTTATATACCGCGAGTCGTGGATGACACAGAAGTTCCCCGAGTCTTGTGGGTAAAGTGTGCAACCTATGTAGAGTGTAAAACTATTCGAATAGCTGTGTCCACAGTCAAGGACAGTTGGGTGGTGCTGCTTATGCCACATCCAGATGTTTTCATGAAACTTGGTGTGAGTATGGATGTGATGGTGACAATAGGTCACATGAGCTGTGTGCGATGACTTAGAAATGGAATTAAACTAAGTTCGATGGCTTATCATGATGAATGAGCATGAGATGTTCTACCCCTACTTATGATGATATTGGTAATTTGAGCACATGGATACCTGCTAGTTGTAGAGGCATGCTCACTAGTTACTTGATCATGTCACTGCATACAAAATTAGCTTTTACAAAATTTACCTACTTAGTGCTATATCATGCATCATTGTTACCTTGTTCCACAACTTGGGTTGCTTGCGAGTACATTCAAAGTACTCATTGGCTTGCCACTGGTTATTTAGTCGGCCAGGCATGGAAGAACAGGAGTATGTTGAAGAGTTTGTTGGAGACGAACATGCGAACTAGGATGCTTCCCAGTCAGAATGCCTGTAGATTAAGGCAGATGGCATGGTTTCACACTTTCGATCGAGATATCCGCTGCTTGTTCTGTCTCGCAGAGGTGAAGATGGCTGAACACGCGCGTCGCGGCTTCAGAAAAGAGGCAGCGACACTTGCTGTTCAAGACCCCTTCCACCTTGGGGACGACGCCCTCCAACACCTCGACGAACCTCAAAACGAGCTCCGCGAAGCTGCTCTCTAGAGCCGCCAGAGGTTCCTCAAACCCTTCCGGGCAGTGGGAATGGAGCACTCGGCGAATCCTGAGCTCGATCGGGAGAAGGGCACTGAGCTCCACATCCCTTCTCCTCTCAGCCTTAGCCAAAGCCTTTTCCACGGTGTCAAGATGGTCTCTCTCCATTGCTGCCTCCTTTCCCTGTGTGTCCAGACGCCCCCGCGCTGCGGCACCATCAGCCTTCGCCTGGGACAGCTCGGAGTCCCGTCCGACAAGCTGGGCCTTGCAGGTCTCGAGGGCCTCCTGCTGCCCACGCAGTTCTTCCTGAAGGACCTTCATGTGGGACTCCGCCTTGTTGTGGCGCCCTTAAGCAGATGTCGCGCCAGCTAGCGCTGCCCCAAGGGCTGCTTTGGCCGACGTAGCCTCCTTCTTGCTCCTCGCCACGGTGGCCTTGGCTTGGTCGGAGGATGCCATGCAGAGGCGTTGACCCGAAGACACTCAAAGAGGAGTCCTAGAAGCCCGCTTGCGAGGCAGTTGTTAGTACCCACGAGGGCATCCCGAACTTCGTCCAGGATATCAATACCACACGGCGAGGTCACCAAGGCCTCCTCCGGAGGAGTCCCCTGCACGACCACAGTCGGTGCCTCTTGGGAAGTGATCTCATGAGTAGCAGGAGGCCAATCAACAAGCAAGGGCAGAGCGAGCACAGACATATTGATGGGCAGCTGGCCCTCGGGGGCTTCCCCCCAGACAGCGTCACCAGCACACCCTCAGGAATAGGAGCGACCATGCCAAAGGGCATCAGGGGCTCCGGGGGCTTTGCGACGGTGGGCGGGAGGGTTGCCTCGTGAGCCTTCTCCCCTTCGCCTGCAAGCATCTTGTCGAGTGACGTTGGCATGGGGGGAGCAGGCGGAGCATTGGAGGATTCCTTCGTCTTGACGCCTGCCTTCTTCTTCCTCATCCTTAGTGCGGGGACGTTCCTAGTCGCCAGGCAAAGGAAGAATCATTAGCGCCCAAGCTACCGAAGGGCAGGCAAGGTCGAACCAGGTACTTACTCCTCGACGTCGACCCACTTCCTATTCCCCTCCGCTCTGACGATGGAGACGCCCTCGTCCCTCTCGGTGAGGGCACCGCCGCAGGGGGGACAGGGGCACCACGCGGCAGCATCGCCGCCTGAGGGATCGCCGTGGTCGCGGCATCGTCTACCAAGCCCGCGGGATGCAACTCGGACGGGGGCAAGACCGGCACCTCAACCACCATGCCTGCTAAGGCAGGGTACGCCGAACGAGACTTGACCACTCGCTTCCTGGGGGTCATTAGGCAGGCAGACCGCATGGCACGAGGGGCTCGCGTGAGCCCCTTGGGAACCATGGCGGGATGCGCAGAGCCCCTAGAAGAAACTTCACCAGCATCATCATTATCCTCAAGATAGCGCAGGAGCACACCCTTGCCGGGTCGCCGTTTGTCCTCTTTTCCGAATCCTCCCCGCCTGAGGTGTCGCTAAAGGCCCTCGATTGGGGAGAGCCCTCATTCATCAAAGGCGGTTAGCTTGGCAACCAAAGAGGTCGTGTCGTCACATCGGTACAGCGGGGGCAAGCCTCGAGGAGATCCCCGAGGTCGCCGTTGAGCAGGGTCACCACAGCCTTGCCCAGCTCCTGAGGGGTTATGGGCATGGACCGAAGCCTAAAGATGTCGCCACTGCCCTGATAGTGCCACAGGGGCCTAGAGTGACACTTAAGGTGTGCCAGGCGCTCCGCCAGGAACTCCTTCACTATCATCCCGCCAGTCAACTTCCTGGCAGTGATGTCGCGGGAGATCCGCTCTAGGACGGGCTTGGCCCGGGGGTCCGAAAGCGTCGCGAAGCTCTAGGCAACAGTTTCCTCTCGCAGCCCCTTCGGCAGCTCCAAGAAGGAGTTGGGACTCACAGGATCCATGAAGACCCAACGTTGCTAGAAGTTCTCCACCTTCTTCCCGGCCTTTAAGAGTATGTTGCAGCTCTAGACCGCGATGAAAGAGACGCATGCCGAACATTAAGCAACGTCATGCATGCGCAAACTGAAGAAATGCTTGAAGAGAGCAGCCAATGGTTTCACGCCCACGAAGGCCTCATAGTAAAAGGCAAAGATGGACAAGAGCAGGATGGAGTTGGGTTGAAGGTGAAGGTCCTCGATCCCGTAGTGATCGAGGATAGCTTTGAAGAATGCAGAGAAAGGCGGGACGAGCCTGGCGAAGATGCTACGGAGGAAGAAGGGGTAGGCTGGCCTAGATAGAGGCTGCTACTTTGAGGAGCCGCCCCATATCAGGGTCCGCCCATGCTCGTTGGTCCCGTCCGCCGTCGACGGGAGCATCGGGACTAGGTCGCCATCGTTGGTGATGGTGGACTCGGAGAGCGCTGGGGAGATGGGAATGGAGGCCGAACCCTGCACCTCCGGCTTCAACTTGCCGGAAGGAGCCATACGGAGGGAGAACGAAGTGACGCTGGATCTGGAGGGGTCTCAACTATGGCCGGGATCTAGGCGCAAGAGCAAGTGCACAGAAGAGGAAAGCAATAATGGTCCGGCATTGGAAGTTAGGCTTTTGTTGATTCAGGCAATGGACACAAGGATGCCCAAAATCAGACGCACGACGCGCACCAGTCCTGGCCCCGCAGGCATCTGGGGCCCGTGACACTTCGGGCCAGCCCCAAGGTTCCCACCTGAGGCTGGTCGAGCGTGCCTTGGGCCCGGGGGCTACTGTCAGCATTCTGGGAACGGGGGTACCTAGTCCTGCCTGCCTACGGCCCCGAACATGGCCCACTTCGTTAGCCAGGCATGGCCTGTCGCGTCACTACTCAAGACAACGCCCTCGCGAGGACCCAGGACTCATGAGGAAGAACCATATCATGAACAGTAAGGATGGGCCTCCCCATGCCCCCTCCTGAGCGGCGGAGATCTGTATATAGAGCCCGGCCTCAGGAGTCAAAGGTGACACAAGGAAGGACAGGCGGGTGCCAGCGCGCCAGGCGGTGCAGTTTCCTCTTTGATGCAAAGGGAGCAAGGACGTACCCGGGTTCCCAAAGCGCCACCCAAAGGTTTCCTTTACGGTGCAACAAGACCACAACCACAAGCCCCGCAGGAGGGATTTCATCGCCAAGCCCACAACTGCATCACCAACAACTACTTTGCACGCGAAGACCACCTTTGGACAGGGTGTGGATGTACCCATGTCCCCATTCAAAATTGTCCATTGTGGGATCCCTTCCCGCCATTGATAAGGGAAGAGGACCCATGCCGCTACTATATATATTGCAGGCGAAGATCCAACACTTCGTTACTCCACGCACCACCACGAGATAGCGAGCCAAGAACACATCTTGAGCACCCTCGCGAGGCTCAAGCACATTGTACTAGTTCATCCACCCAAACCTCCACGAGAGGAAATCCACCAAAGTAAGAGTTGTGTATTCCGCTTCACAGCAGCCTGATCCTGGGTAAAATTGTTGTGTTCATCTTCTTCCTCATCATCGTGCGAGTTTGTCGTCATATCCATCGAGTAGTGAGCTAGGTTGGGTGAGGCCTTAGGAAACCTTCGCACACAGCCTTGTGTTCAAACCTTCAAGGTTTTGCGGATCCCTAAATCCGACAGATATCGTTACTTTCTCACCTTCACCAATGACTTAAGTAGCTATGGATATATTTACTTAATGAATCACAAGTCTAAAATATTTGAAAAGTTCAAGCAGTTTTAGAGTGAAGTTGAGAATCATCGTAACAAGATGATTAAATTCCTACGATCTAATTGAGCAGGAGAATATCTAGTTATGAATTTGCCAATCACTTAAGACAATGTGGATATGTTTCACAATTGACACCGCGCGGAAGACCAAAGCGTAATGGTTTGTTCGAACGTCGTAATCGAACCTTATTGGTTATGGTGCGTTCCATGATGTCTCTTGCCGATTTGCCACTATCGTTTTGGGGTTATGCATTAGAGACAACTGCATTCACTTTAAGTAGGGCACCATCGAAATCCGTTGAGACAACACCATATGAACTGTGGTTTGAAAGAAACCAAAGTTGTTGTTTCTTAAAGTTTGGGGATGTGATGCTTATGTCAAAAAGCTTCAGCCTGAAAGGCTCGAACCCAAAGATGAGAAACGCACATTCATAAGATACCCAAAAGAGACGGTTGGGTATACCTTCTACCTCAGATTCGAAGGCAAAGTTTTTGTCGCTAAGAACGGGTCATTTCTCGAGAAAGAGTTTCTCTCGAAATAATTGAGTGGGAGGAAGATAGAACTTTATGAGGTTGTTGAACCTTTACTTCAATCAAAGAGTAGCGCAACACAGAAAGATGTTTCTATGGATCCTACATCGGTTCAAGAGGAAGCTGATGATGGCGATCAAGAAGCTTCAAATCAAGTTACTACCAAACCTCGTAGGTCGACAAGGACACATCCTGCTCCTGAGTGGTACGGTAACCCTATCTTAGAGGTTATGTTGTTGGACAACGATGAACCTACGAGCTATGGAGAAGTGATGAACGGCCCAGACTCTGACAAATGGTTAGAGTCCATGAAATCCGAGATGGGATCATGTATGAAAACAAAGTATGGGCTTTGTAAGTATTACTTGAAGAGAGAAAGGCCATTCAAAATAAATGGATCTTTAATAAGAAGATTGACACGGACGATAATGTCACCGTCTATAAAGCTTGACTTGTGGCAAAGGGTTTTTCACAAGTTCAAGGAGTTGACTACGATGAGACTTTATCACCAGTAGCGATGCTTAAGTCCGTCAGAATCATGTTAGCAATAGTTGTATTTTTAATTATCAAATTTGGCAGATGGATGTCAAAACAACATTCCTTCACAGTTTCCTTAAGGAAGAATTGTATATGATACAACCAGAAGGTTTTGTCGATCCAGGGAAGTTTGCAAACTCCAGCGATCCATTTATGGACTGGTGCAAGCATCTTGGAGTTAGAATCTTCGCTTTGATGAGGTGATCAAAGCGTTCGGGTTTCTACAGGTTTACGGAGAAGCTTGTATTGACAAGAAAGTGAGTGAGAGATCTATAGTGTTTCTAATATTATATGTGGATGACATATTGTGGATTGGAAACAATATAGAATTGTTGGAAAGGATGAAGGACCTAGGAGAAGATGCTTTCATATTGGGCATCAATATCTATAGAGATAGATCGAGACGCTTAATAGGACTTTCATAGAGTACATACCTTGATAAAGTTTTGAAGAAGTTCCAAATGGATCTGTCGAAGAAAGGGTTCTTGCCCACATTGCAGAGGATAGAGAAAGATGAGTGTCATTACCTATGCTTCTGCCAAAGGTTCTATCAAGTATGCAGTGTTGTGCACAAGGCCAGATGTCAGCCTTGCCATCAGTATGGCCAGAAGGTTTCAAAGTGATTCGAGAATGGAACACTGGATGGCGGTCAAGAATATCCTTAAGTACCTGAAAAGGACTAAGGAAATGTTTCTCATTTATGGAGGTGATCAATAGCTCGTCGTAAAGGGTTACTCCAATGCAAGCTTTGAGACTGATCCAAATGACTCTAAGTCTAAAACCGGATGCATATACATTCTCAATGGGGGAGCGGTAAGCTCGTGCAGTTCCAAGCAAAGCCTGTAGCTGATTCTACATGCAAAGCGGAGTACATAGCCACCTCAGAGGCTGCAAAGGAAGGTGTCTGGATGAAGGAGTTCATGACAGATCTTGGAGTAGTGCCCAGTGCACTCGAACCAATGACTCTGTTCTTTGACAACACTGGTGACATTGCTATGGCCAAGGAACCAAGGTTTCACGGGAGGACCAGACACATAAAGCGATGCGCCAACTCCATCCGCGATTACATCAAGGAGGAAGACATAAATATTTGCAAAGTGCACACAGATCTGAATGTCGCAGACCCATTGACTAAACCTCTTCCATGGGCTAAACATGATCAACACCAGAACTGTATGGGTGTTAGATTCATCACAATGTAAATTACATGGTGATGTGAACTAGATTACTGACTCTAGTGCAAGTGGGAGACTGTTGGAAATGTGCCCTAGTGGTAATAATAAAATAAGTTATTATTATACTTCCTTGTTCATGATAATTGTTTATTATCCATGCCATAATTGTATTGATTGGAAACTCAAATACATGTGTGGGTACATAGACAACACTGTGTTCCTAGTATGCATCTAGTAGACTAGCTCATTAATCATAGATGGTTGAGGTTTCCTGGCCATAGACATGAGGTGCTATTTGATAATGCGTTCACATCATTAGGAGAATGATGTGATGGACAAGACCCAAACTATGAATGTAGCATATGCTCATGTCAGTTTATTGCTATTATTTTCTGCATCTCAAAGTATTTGTTCCCATGACCGTGAGATCATGCAACCCACTGACATAGGAGGAGTAACTTGTGTGTATCAAACATTGCAACATAAATGGGTGACTATAAGGATGCTCTATAGTCATCTCCAAGGGTGTCCGTTGAGTTGACATGCATCAAGGCTGGGATTTGTTACTCTATCTGACGGAGAGGTATCTCAGGGCCCACTCTTTAATACAACATCATAATGAGCTTGCCAGCAAAGTGACTAAAGTGTTAGCCATGTGATCTTGTGTTATGGAACGAGTAAAGAGACTTGCCGGTAACGAGATTGAACTAGGTATAGAGATACCGGCGATCAAATCTCGGGCAAGTAACATACCGAAGAACAAAGGGAACTGCGTACGGGATTAACAAAATCCTTGACATAGAGGTTCAACCGATAAAGATCTTGATAGAATATTTAGGAACCAATATGGGCATCTAGGTCCCGCTATTGGTTATTGAACGCGGAGGTGTCTCATTCATGTCTACATAGTTCTCGACCCCGCAGGGTCTGCACACCTAACTTTTGGTAATCACTCGATACTGTTGAGTTATATATTGGTGGCCGAAGGTTGTTTGGAGTCCCGGATGAGATCCCGGACATCCCGAGGAGCTCCCGAATGGTTCGGAGGTAAAGATTGATATCTAGGAAGTTCCATGTTGGTCCTTGGAAAAAGGTTCATGCGTCAACGGTAACATACCGGGGGTGTCGAAAGGGTTCTGGGGGTCCACCGGAAGGGGTGCACCCACCCCCAGGGGCCATATGGGCTGAAGAGGTGGCGCACCAGCTCCTGGTGGGCTGAGCATCCAGCCCCTAGAAGCCCATGCGCATGGAGTTAGGTGGGAGCTAGGCTAAGGGTGAGCGACTGCTCCCTTGCGCCTCCACCTCCCTTGTGGGAGGTGGACTCCTCCCCCCTTGGCCGATCGGCCAGCCCTAGGGGTTCCCCTAGGGATCCCACCCCTCCTCCCTCCCTCCTATATATAGTGGAGATTTTGTGGGCAGCCTCCACCTAAAAAAGCCTGGTGCTGCCCTTTATCCCTCTAGACGTCTTTCTCCACTAGATTGGTTCAGTAGAGGTCGGCGAAGCTATGCCGGATTAGTTCACCACCATCGCCACCAGCCGGTGTGCTGCCAAAGAACTCATTTACCTCTCCGCCCTCGCTTGCTGGATCAAGGAGGCGGATATTGTCATCGAGCTGTACGTGTGCTCAACGTGGAGGTGCCATCCGTTCAGTGCTAGATCATGATTGGATCGCTGGACGACTTGCGATTTGGATCACGAAGACGTTCAACTACATCAACCGAGTTTCTTAACGCGTCCCGCTTAGCAGTCTACAAAGGTATGTGGATCCGATCTCTCCTGTCGTATATGCTCATCTCCTAGATTGATCTTTGTGAAGCGTAGGATTTTTTTTGTTTCCTATGCAACATTCCCCAACAAAAGGTCACCATGTAGAGCATTATTATGCAAGCGACGTGCAATGATAGACCCCATGTTAAATTTTCTATCTTTGAGTATGTGCTCTTAAGAATGCTTAAATCAAGTGTGCATAAGGTGCTAAGGTCATGTTTACCATAGAGTTTTATTTTGGTTCCACCAAGTTGGGCAATATCTACTGTCTACCTAATAATAAACCATCGATAGCTTCTGGTCATGCGTCGTCGTTGATTTTGCAAAAAAGTCCCTATGTTTAATAAAATTTAACCCACGATCCCTTAATAAGAGGAAAAAACATTTTGTTTTTTATAAAAAAACCTGAGCAGATTAACTCTGGCGCATCTCGTCGCCAGTGTCCGCCCCTCCTCCTCCTCCCCCTCCCTGCTTATCCTACTCCCCTCTCCGCGCGGATCCGGTGGCTGCGGGGTGTCTGGCGCGCTGGAGCGGCTCGAATTCGAGCGGGCTCTGCTTTGAGCAGGGTCAACGGCCAGGGAGAGCACGGTGGACCGGTTACCGGCCGGGGAGAGCGCGACGGATGGCGGGCTCTCATATCCGGCGGCTGCTCGCAATTCATCGACGACACCTCCCCAGATTGGATCCGGTAGTAGTTCGCGAGTTGCAACCCATGTGATCTACTCGCTAATGCCTAGCCGCGCCATGTATCTCGAGAAGGGCACCGGTGCTGGAGCCAAATTGCTCATGCTCTCCTTTCTATCTCAACTCGATGCTCCCCACCCACCACGAAGTTGTCTGATGGCACTCCTCCCAAAATCCACATGGTTGTGTGGCATCTTCTTGTGGCAACTTAATTCGAGTTAGCAACTTACATTATTCTCTTTAATTCTATGTGCAACCCTACCATGTTCTTCGAATTTCTGTGTGCAACCCATTTGTTGCTGAAACTTTTCTTAGTATCTTCATGTGCTTCCATGTTCGGTAAAATTGTTGTATTTTACATTCATAGTATCTTTTGCAGTCAGTATTTGATGTATACCCTTGATTTTTGAAGTGACACTTGATGATAAAAATAGACAGGACAAATCTTACCATCTCCTGATACGGAGTGGCTGAAGGTGGATCTCGATGGATCTTTTTACGAGCATATGTATGCATGCTGTTGGATGGTCGATTTTTGCTATTGGTGATTGTTGTAGGAACACACAAGTAGCTTATCTTAGCACAGTTGATTAATTTTGCTTGATCAGCTAAAGGTCACGCTCTGTCTACAACACGTTGTTCATTAATTCGAAAGCACAACCTTATATTAGGAAAGTTAATGATCTATATTTTGATCTGCACTTTGTGGATTACTTTTTTGTTTCTTTGACAACTTGATTTCTTGATGTTTCTGGTCAACCAGTGGCCAGCGATTCTTAGATTCTTGCTATGCCCTGTCCGAATGGTGTTCACCTACCTGTGTTGTGCTCAGGACGATACACAAATGCAGGATTGATCTTTATATTTCCTTTTTCCTTTTCTTGGTACGCATATATCTGAATATTGTGAGCCGTGATTTACATGCTATCATGTGTGCCATTGTGCCCGTATAATGATTCTTATTATTTTGTCGAACGGGTATAGTGATTCTTACCGAGACACCAATGCTACGCAATTTTCTTATCAAAATTGATGCAAGAAATAACAAACTAATACAGGGAGAGGAGTACATTTTTTACAGAATAATCTATATATGCCCTGCATTACCCGTGAGCCTGCAGATAGGTAGAGATTGATAAATTGTGTAGCTTCATGTTCACATTTTTCCATTGAAATTTTTGATTTGGAAGAAAATCATGGATTGCTCAATTTGTTGCAATATGTTACCAAATGCAATGAAGGAAAGATGTTGCCACTGATGATGATGACACTAGGTGAGATATTTCATGGTTACATTCTTGTGTTAGTAAATTCTTGTAGCATACTCCATGAAATATTTGGTAATATGACATATTCAATGAATTTTGTTTCACATATTGATATATAACATTCAGTGAACTAAAGATCTAGGCGCACGGTAGAATTCTTGGTTGATTCTAGAATTTCTTTGTTGATTAGTTCGATCAACAACTTTTATGAAGTTCAAGAAGTCTTTTCGTGGACTATGCCATATTTATCTTATCTCTATACTAACAATGTTTCTTCATCATCAACTGATATGAATCATTTGGGACCAGTGATATCTTCCCCGTGGTGGGTGCTTCCCTATTATGGACAACTATAGAGACATTGGATTCCACAAGGTGGCAGGCTTGTGTCATTATTGTTGATATCATCATGCATTATCATTAATTTTTTATTCCTTGATCAAATGTGGGGATCATATTTTAGATAGGTGCGGAGGTCACAATTGCTAAGTTTGTGTAATGGCATATGTTCCCTTGGAAAGCACATCTTATTTGATTGATGTACTGCACTCGTTGGAGTCAAGTGTGAGTAGCCTTGCTTCAAGAGTCTAGGTGATTTCGGTTCTTTTGATATAAAACTCTTATGATGGGTCCTAATACAACAAAGTGTAATCATGTACGTTGGCGACTTAGGAAATCCAAAAAAAGCACCTGGTCTTGCAGGTTCATGGCATAACTTGAACTCAAGTTCTTTTTTTACTGCTCAAGCATGTAGATGATAAATTTTTGGCAACTGGATCAATAACCATGTCATTAATAAGAAAAAAAGCTAAGGACTATGCATTGAGAAGCATAATAATGTTTTTATTTCTTCTTCATGACAATCATGGTCAAACGAGTATCTTCATTTTTATCAGAATGAATTAGCTTGATGGACAATGTCACTCCATTAATAACCAGAGCTAGCAACATGTTCACCTAGATGGTTACATACTCTTCTTAGAAGAATATACAATGCAGGTATTAGTCTGTGCATTAGAATTGTAATTGTTAGTGACGAATTACCTCATAAAGTTTTAGATTATTATCTAAAAATCGTATATCAACTAGCCGCGAGATGGTCAAAATCTTCACGCACTCAACACTCATTGTATTGATTTTTTAACAATACTCAGTGCAATAAGTGGTCAATACATAGTTTTGTTACCCGATTGCAACGGACGGACCCTTTTGCCAGTAATGTTGAAACGATTGGTTTTTGGAGAAGGCTATTTATACCCTCCACCCTCTTTCTTCATAGAGAGAGCATTAAAAACAAGCCAACACTTCCACCATTCATTTTCTGAGAGAGAACCACCTATTCGTGTGTTGAGATCAAGATCTTCCACTCCAACCATACGAATATTGATTTCTAGCCAATCACCTTCTACCACCAAGCCAAATCCCATGAGAGAGTGATTGAGTGTTGAGGAGACTATCTTTTGAAGCACAAGAGCAAGGAGTTCATCATCTGTACATCGTCTATTACCTTTTAGAGAATGGTGTCTCCTAGATTTGTTAGGTGTCGCTTGGGAGCCTCCGGATCGCGTGGAGATGAAGCAAGACGTTTGTAAGGGTAAAGAGATTGCCTACTTCATGAAGATCTACCCCGAGTGAGGCTAGTCCTTCGTGGACGTAAGCCAGGTGGAATAATCTAGGTTTCTTCTTTGTGAACCCTTCCTGGGTGGAGCCCTCCGTGGACTCCCGCAACCATTACCCTCCATGGGTTGAAGCCTCCATCAATGTGAACATATGATAGCACCACCTATCAGAACCACGGGAAAAATCTTTGACTCTTCATTGCGTTTGATCTTTCTATTGTACCATCCTTTATGTTTCTTGCAAATGCATGATGCCAAAATTCACAGGAATCATTGGATGCAACTTATCTTGTTTAAAAATCTGCCTAAACTTCAAGGAACTAAAGTTTCTCGTTTGCATTGTTAAGTGTCTATTCACCCCCTCTAGGCGCCTCTTCTCATTCCCACAATTGGTATAAGAGATTTGGTGTCCATTGCTCTGATTTTATAAATATTGGAGGACGATGGATATCTCTACGTTTGGGAGTATTAGACGTAGAATGCCTATTCTATATCGGCAGTACTATGGTCATTGGAGAGATGAAATTCTCTATATATTTGATGAACTTAACTTGAGCAAGAATTTTCGTACTCCCTATGTGCCTCTTGTTGATCCCTTACATCCTATTCACGAGGAAGAAACTGACATGCTTCGTTATCTAAGGACTATCAATCTCATCATTAGAGGATTACCTAATTCCATGTTGGTTCCATGAAAAACCTTACTTCTGCCTACACTTTATCGAAAGATTTGGAAAAGAGATACCCAAATTTCCCTTTAAGGAATCTTGATGAAATTATTCATAAAACTATTGCATTCCAAAAAATAAAGCCTCGTGATCCCAAGTTTGATGACTGTCTTTTTTAGCTTCATGACCTCATGTGTGCCAAAGGAGATGTTAAAACAACCAGTAATATCATTCTAGAAGTCATTCACATTCATTCCCCTTGAATATTGTCATGGTCAAAATTCTAACGATTCACTTGATATTTGTGACGAGGATATCCCACTTGATGACGAAAATGTGGAACATGGTTACTATGCTGAGGAAGGGAAATTCTACATTGAGTTTGAGAATAATATGAAGAATCTAAGTCTCATGGAAAACTTCAAAGACTACATGTCCGGTGGAAAAGAATGGATTTTAGGTAGTGGATGCACCGATCTCATGACCACATATAAAGACATGTTTCATGAGATCACACCAAATAATGGACCGTGCAGGTACGTGACCTTCGGAGACAACTCCAAGGGTAAGGTACTTGGCCTTGGTAAGGTGGCCATACACTGGTGCAATGACGTGCTATACAAATTGTTTTTAACCCCTTTCTATATCATAGTTCTAAACCGTCGCCTTGCCTGTGTGGTCGATAGGCGGCGGGGGGGTCCATCCCACACGACACGGCAAACTCATCGATGATGGTGGCCAACGAACACAAACGTTTAGCAAAACAAAGCGTATGGGATTTCCATATCTATCATGAATGAGAGTCACCTGTCAACCGTTTGAGTTATGGGATCCTTCCCATACGGCCCATCCTTGCAACTCATGTGACATCACACTACCATCGCATGCGCAATTCTATAGCACACTATTTATGATGTGTGCCGAATTGCAAACAGTTCATAATTGTAAAGCGTGTATGAGAAGGAGACAATCACACACATTTTGGCCTACAACATCGTTTACAATATATGAAGATTTGCAAATGCTCCAACTCTCATACTCATGTCGGATGCATACGACATAACAAACAGTTAAACATTATAAATCGTGTATGATAAGGAGATTGTCACAAAATATTTAGGTCTGCATAACCATTTCTTATATTGCGTAACATCACTGGTTTGCAGACGGCAATTGTGTGCACTTTCGCACACGATTTCTCTCTCTGAAACGTGTCGAATCATGAGGTATATCACACACGCTCTACTTTACAAACCGTGTTCGATGTAATGACCTGCAAAGCTTATTGTTTTGGCTATTTTAGTCTCCACAATTTAAAATTCTACAGGATTTGAATTTGATAGTAGGATATTGCATTTTTCATATCCATCTTATATAGACATGGGTTCAACAACCAATGCATTATTCCATTCACAGGTACATATGTTCAAGAATTACATCAAGAAATAATAATTACATTAGGACCAGATAAATAATAATGAACTACAGTTGCACATTTGTATTAACTATGGTAAAGGAAGAGGCAAAAGACACTCTTGCAGTTGTACAATGTGAAGCGGAATGTCCATATTGTGTCTTCCTCCATGCAGAATGCATTGACTACTCTCGGCCTGCCCCTTGTTATGGCGGACCGCCCATCCTTCTTTGAGTTGATGAGGACATCTATGTAGTCATCTGCTAATTCATGAGCTTGCGTTCATTTTCCCTCGAAGAGGAAAGGGTGATGCAGCAAAGTAGATAAATATTCCCCTTAGTTGTTGAGAACCAAGGTATCAATCCGGTAGGAGGAACAAGCAAGCCACCAATAGATGCACCTACACAAATAATCAAACACTTGCACCCAACACTATAAAGGGGTTGTCAATCCCTTCACGGTTACTTGCAAGGATGAGATCTGATAGAGATAGATAGGAAAGATTGCGGAAAGTAAAAAATGTAAATAATTTATAGCAAGGTATTTTTGATTTATAGATCTAAAAATATAATATGGAAAATAGACGCGAGGGCCATAGGTTTCACTAGAGGCTTCTGTATTGAAGGAAAATAACATGGTGGGTGAACAAATTACTATTGAGCAATTGATAGAAAAGTGCATAAATATGACGATATCCAAGGCAATGATTATGCATATAGGCATCACATCTGTGTCAAGTAGACTGAAACGATTCTGCATCTACTACTATTACTCCGCACATCGACCGACCACTACCTGCATCTAGAGTATTAAGTTCATGAAGAACAGAATAACGCATTAAGTAAGATGACATGATGTAGAGGGATAAACTCAAGCAATATGATGAAAACCCCATATTTTTACCCTTGATGGCAACATTACAATACGTGCCTCGCTACCCCTACTTTGTCACTTAGTGAGGACACCGCATGATTGAACCCAAAACGAAGCACTTCTCCCATTGCAAGAATTACCAACCTAGTTGGCCAAACCAAACCAATAACTTGAAGAGACTTGCAAAGATATGAAATCATGCATATAAGAATTCAGCGAAGAACAAAATAATACTCATAGATAAGATGATCATAAACCCACTATTCATCGGATCTCGACAAACACACCGCAAAACAGTATTGTATAGGATAGATCCCCATGAAGATCAGGGAGAACATGGTATTGAAGCACAAAGAGAGAGAAGAAGCCATCTAGCTACTAGATATGGACCCGTAGGTGTGTGGTGGAATACTCACGCATCATCGGAGGGGCAATGGAGTTGATGTAGATGCCCTCCGTGCTCGAATCCCCCTCCGGCAGATTACCGAAAAAGGATCCAAGATTGGATCTTTCGGGAAGGGAGGCTTCCGGCAGCGGAAAAGTATTATCGTTCCTCTTTTTGGTACCGGGGTGATATTTGGGAATTTATAGGCCGAAGATCAGGGTTTGACGACATGCTGGGGGGCCGCAAGCCAGGGGCGCGCCCCCTGGCCACACCAAGGTGGCTTGTGACCTCCTGGAAGGTCTTCTGCCTTCCTCTCCAAGGATGGTGGATGTTTTCTCGTACAAGAAAAATCATTGTGAAGATTGTATTCTGTTTGGACTCTGTTTAATATTCCTTACCTACAATACTCAAAAACAAGGAAAAAAATTGGCACTAGGCTCTAGGTTAATAGGTTAGTCCCAAAAATAATATAAAATAGCGTATTAATGCATATGAAACATCCAAGACAGATAATATAATAGCATGTAACAATCAAAAACTATAGGTACGTTGGAGACATATCAGCATCCCCAACCTTAATTCCTGCTCGTCCTTGAGTAGGTAAATGATAAAAACATAATTTTTGATGTGCAATGCTACCTAACACACACACACACACATATATATATATACATATATATATACATATATATATACATATATATATACATATATATATATACATATATATATATATACATATATATATATCCATGTAATATACTTTATTGTGGAATTAATGTTTAGATCCATAAGACTCAAACCAAAAGCTTAATGTTGACATAAAAACAATAATATTTCAAGCATACTAATAAAGCAATTGTGTCTCCTCAAAATACAATTGCAAAGAAACTTATCCCTACAAAATCATATAGTATGGTTGTGCTCCATCTTCCCCACACAAAGTATTTATATCATCCACAACCCTGATAACAAGTTCAACAATTGTTTCACACCTTTTATGTTCTCAACCTTTTTCAAATCTCACACAATACATGAGCGTGAGCCATGGATATAGTGTCGGTGTCAAAACCTGTGGATCTCGGGTAGGGCGTCTCGAGGTGTGACACTAGGATTGATGGTAACATGAGAAGAAGGAGACAATGTTTACCTAGGTTTGGGCCCTCCTATGGAGGTAATACCCTACGTCCTGCTGTTTGTATTGATGACATGTAGATTACAAAGTTGATCTACCTCGAGATCGAATAGCTAAACCCTAGATGAGTTGTCCTCTGTCTACAACATAAAACCCTCCAGCTTATATAGACTCCGAGGGTACCTAGGGTTTACACATGGTCGGTTACACATCGAAGGGCCCTTGAGGACATGCCACGGCTCCTCGAAACTTCCATCCTGGCGAAAGGGCCCTTGATCATCCAATGCTCATCCAACGGCCCACATAGTCTGGCCCATGAGAGACAGGTTGGCTATCCGAGCACCCCTTAATCCAGGACTCCCACAGTAGCCCCCGGACTAGCCTTCAACTCCGAGCTGTATCCACATAATATTTTTGTGTCATAGTCTTCCGCTTGTGAGGCGAATCCCTCTACTCCTTCTTGTTCGACAACCGACCAGTCATCGGCGAAATCCCAAGCATCACGAGCGTGTCCGGTCCATGATAATAATAGTCAGCGTTTCTTGATTTTTGCATGTCATGGGGAGACGAGCGGTTCAACAGCTTTTTATAGGATTGCCCCTCCACAAAGGAGGCACCACCCATTTAAATAAATCGAATTGTAGTCCTAGCCACACCATTTTCTTTCTCCCCACCGAAAAAACTGTCAGTGGAAGATCTCCTTGGGATTGGACCAGCTGCTCCGTCTCGCTCCTTCGATTGCATAATCTTGAGACTCAGGGGTACCTTCCTTCCTTGGATCTGGCAGTTACCCGCGCAGGTTTATCTTCATTCAACGACGAAGCCTTTGTGGATAATTTCCCCAATCCACGAAGGGGGGAACATGTATGCTTCGTGCCCTTTCTTTTGCGGGGTCTTGGGTTTCCTATTCACCCATTCTTGAGAGGTTTATTCAAATTTTATGGGATCCAACTCCACCACCTCACCCCAGGTTCTATCCTGCACATCTCAGGCTTCGTCTCCCTTTGCAAGATGTTCCTGTGCTGCGAGGAAAATTTCAAAATGTGGAGGAAGTACTTCTATGTCGTCCACCCAGGACCAGACAATTTTTGAGGTCGGAGCAGCTGAAATATGCCGCATAGTAGGGATGGGGTATCCGGTGGGAACACCGAAAGAGTTCGAAGAATGGTCTTCGGAATGGTTTTATATCAAGGACGTCCCTTGTTCTATCCAGCTCAGAGGGGTCTCCCGAATACTCTGACGCCCCCTTAAAGAAAAGGTACAACTGGCGGCCAAGGAGTTCGTCCCAAGAGGACAGCGTTGAAGTGCAATGCTTGGCAGCCCAAGTGAGGGTACTAGCCCAACACAAGATGACCATGATTGACGTCATGGCCGCCGCCATCACCCAGTGCATTCAGCCTCTTCAGCAGAGGATTCACCCATTGTGGCATTATAACGGGACAAGCAACACCACTCGCTCCCGAAGACTGGGCCCTACAGATAAGACAACATTGGCCGCCGCACTTGCCGACCTCTAGAAAGCGGAGCAAGAGGATTTTATTTGGTGGTCGACCAAGGAGGGATACTCAATTCACAATCCCATTGAATGGGTAAGCCTTCCAACTCTGTGACCACAATTTGGGTTTCCATTTTTTCCCTTTTTCGACCGAACCATTTAACTTTATATGAACAGGACTGGAGAAGCTTCATCGAGACAGTTAAATGTCCGCCCCAACCCAAAGACTATTCTCGTGACGATGATCCGGGCTTTCATGAGGAGACTCTCGACCCTCCAAGGTGACTATCATAGTCTATTACCCTGGATCGTTCCCTTCTCCCGCAATAAACAAGAAGAAGAAAAGTTCACACCACAAAAGGCAAGTATCCCCAAACATGCCGGCTCCTACTCCCAAGTGTCGTCAATCCGCACGTCATACGTCGGCAACGGCAGCAATGCCCGGACCGGAAAGCAATAGGGATCCGACAAATGGGCCAGTTGTGGGGACGACTCCATCCACTCGTTCGACCCCAAGGTCTTTCGTTGGGCTATTTATTTATTGTCACAACTGATAAAGCCTCGCATCAAATTTTATATCAAAATTCTCAGGCGAAAAACCCAGCCTTCTTCTGTCGAGGAGGTTGCCAGGGTGCCCGGTGGCGCTCAAAATTCCAGGAGTATAGTGCTTTACGCACGACGGATGCGCAAATCGGTGCTGCCCGAGCTGGGTTCGGGGAGGCCATGATATTGATATCATCCAGCCTGTAGGTATATAATCGGTTTTATAGAGTCCTAACACTCATGTAAACCCAGTAGCCCCCGAGCCTTAAATTGATCGGAACAACCGAATTAAGGGTCCTTGTGCTGTGTTGTTGCTGATGCAGAGGCCTCGAAGCCGGAGAACGAGCAACTGGACAAGGAACTATAAGCCATCCGAACACAGGTGGAATCTGTGAAGGCCGAATTGGATCAAGTGAAAAGATTTACTCGGGAAGCACATGGTGAGTATATCTGTGTTGCTGATCTTAGTATATTCTAGTGCTGACGCAAGAGTACTCTTTAGCAGCTGAATCAATAGGGAGACTGCAAAGAGACTTGGATGCTGCCCGAGAATCTCAACGACACGCCGATTCCCAGCACGAGTCCAGATGTCGTGTGTTGTAACGACAATTTGAAGAGAAGAACCGTCTTCAGGTGGAGAATAAACAACAGGTCGAAGAAATTGAGAGGTTAAAAACTCAATTGGCCCAAACCCAAGAAGAGAACCAGAAAGTACAAAGGGGCATGTTTGGTAAGTGTGATTCTACCATCGAGAAGTACTTCTTATAAATGAAGTGTAATAGGCATGCCTTTGACTCATGTGTAGGTCTCTTGTCTGGGTGACCCGAAGAAGAGATTGGATCCTACAGGGGGAGTCTTATAAAGGAGCTTTCCGCCCTTCATGAGAGGGCTCGGAAGGCCATGGAAAGCATGGCAAAGGCGCTATGGCCCACCGAGCAACCTCCCGAGGAGATGACCGAACTAGTCGATTGATTCAAGGGATCCCGAAGTAGGTTCGAGCGGTGTAAGACATCGGCTTGCTGGGAGGGAGCATGGGAGGCAAGGGCGATGATAAAGACCCGCTACACCAGACTTAACCCCAAGCATATGGCTCGGGTTGGGCCAGTAGGGTCAGATGGACAAGAAGTACCGCTCCACCAAGTTTACGACCAAGTGATGCATGTCACTCGTCTCTCACAAGAAGACTGCTCTCTAGACACCATAATCGACAATCTCGACCAGCAGCCGAATCTATGATTATATGTAACTATGTACGAATAATCGAGTAATTGCTCCATTTGTGTTGTAGACTTTGTCTTAATAGGCCATCGGCTTCTACCTCCCGCGCTAAGAGCTCGAGAGTGTCCCTCGTAAATTATCACCCTAGAAGAGTGAACTATGTTCGGGGAATCACGCAATCCGGCCATTTGGCGTAAACTGACAGAAAGCACACAGGGAGATATGTTATATTACTACTTAGCGTAAGAAATATTTTTTGAAGAAAATAGTACCTCTATCAATACCTTTCTTCAGGGTGCTACATAAATCGTAGGTAGTAAGGGCGTATACTGCTAGTATGCGACTAATGGCTTTTGTGGGAAAAGAGGCCCAAGTAATGGGGATAATGACCATATTCGTATTAGTTGCTTCTGTCGCAGCCGATCAATTGTCTGCTGAAGATAGCTAGCTTTGGCTTCACCCGTCTGAGGTACGTATCCGGATGACCCGGTCATAACAATCGCAGAGGTGCTCCCTTTACCCTCTAGCCAAACAATCGGGAACGTAGAGGGTAAGCACAGGAGCGAGGCAACCCAGCTTGGCAAAGTCTTACTTTGAATTGATGCATATGATGGATTAAACACAACAAGGTAAACATGTGTACACAATGAGTGTGGATAAATTCTTATAATATAAAAGCATTGGCTTCAAGAAGAAGCCCCAGGTGTTGTGTTCGGATTTAACAATTAAGGGTGTAAGCCAAAAATCTTAGTACATGATTGGTTGAGCCGAACATAGAATTCGGATGAAAAAGAAAAATTCAAATCTACCAAATAGCAAGGCAGGATGGGAAGGAAAAAGTAAAGAAAAAGGAGATAAAGGGTAGAGAATGTGATGACAACGGTTTATTCGTTGAAGCGCCGAAGACGAGCTGCGTTCCATGGGTTCGGTTCAAGGCGATTGTCCGACGGGTTCTGAAGACGGTAAGCCCCTCCCGCGAGTACTTCGTCTCTTATGAAGGCCCCCTCCCATTTGGGGTTGAGTATATGCTTCTGCTTCTCCGGGACCGTACGACGAGTTCACCCATGTTGTATGCTTTTGCCCTAACCTCTCTACTCTAGTATCGTCGAGCCTGTTGTTGGTAAAAAGTAGAGCGAGCCCGACCTACGTCCCGCTCTCATTCCAAGGTGTCCAGGTCGTCCTGCCAATCTAACTCAGCTTCCTTTCCTCATACATGCGCACCCTTGGTGCGTCATGAATAATATCACAGGGGAGGACTACTTCTTCCCCATATACCATGAAGAATGGTGTGTATCCCATTGATCTGTTCGGGGTGGCGCATAGGCCCCATAGCACGGAGTCGAGCTCCTCCACCCAATGAAAGTCGGACTCATGAAGAGATCGGACCAAACATGGCTTAATGCGCTCATCATGAGGCCGTTTGCTCGTTCGACTTGTCCATTGGTCTGCGGATGATACACCGATGCGTAATCGAGCTTGATGCCCATTTTTTCGCACCGGTCCTTGACCCCTTGGACCATGAAGTTGGATCCTTTATCCATTGTTATACTGTGCGGGACACCATAATGGTGGACCACGCAGTATATAAAAAAGATTACTAGTCCGGACTTGACCGATTTGATGGGTTTTGCCTCTATTCGTTTGGTGAACTTGTCAACCATTAGCAGTAAGTATTTATTCTTCTTGGTCCCCCATTTACGTGGTCTGACCATATCCAGTCCCTAGATCGCGAAAGGCCAGGTGATCAAAATAGTCCGAAGAGCTGTTGGGGGCATCTTACTTCGATTTGTAAAAAGTTGACAACCGACGCAGTGTTTGACAAGTGGCTGGGCGTCCACCAGGGTTGTGGGCCAAAAGAAACCAGCTCAGAAGGCCTTGCTAACCAAAGCTCTTGCTGCGATGTGATGCCTGCCCATCCATGCATATACTTCCGTTAAGAGTTGTCGTCCTTCTTCTTCAGATATGCACCATCGTAATATTTCGGTATTGCTTTTCTTGTATAACTCACCCTCATGTACTTTGCAGGCTTTGGATTGTTGAATTATGCGCCGCGCGTCCGTCTGATCATCGAGGAGTTCCTTTTGAAGAAGGTAGGCGAGGAAGGGCTTGGTCCATGGTGCTATTACTGCCATGACCTCATGGGCCGAAGTAATTTCATCCATTACGGAACCGCTGATGATTTGGTCGTCTAGTTCATTTAAAGGTGGAACAAGTTCTTCCGCGGTATTTAGAAAGACGCCCTTTTGATCGTCCTGCCAAACCACGGATGGCTTAAAGAGCCGTTCCAGGAAAGTGTTTTTTGGGACAGGGTCATGTTTAGCCCCCATGCGAGCTAGTACGTCAGCAGCTTGGTTGTTTTCGCAAGCGACGTGGTGAAATTCCAGCCCCTCGAACTATGCGGATATCTTTAGGATTGTGTTTGTGTATGCCGCCATCTTCGGGTTTTTGGCATCGAATTCGCCATTGATTTGGGAGATGTCCAAGTTGGAGTCTCCCCATACCTCCAGCCGTCGTATTCCCATTGATACTGCCATCCGAAGACCATGCAGGAGTGCTTCGTATTTGATTGCATTTTTGGATTCGGCATACCTGATCTGCAACACATATCTGTCAGCGTTCTTTGAACGAGTGTACCCAGTCCTGCCCGCCTGAAGTCCAGGGCATGTCCCACTTGTCAACAAGGCATGGCCTTGCGTGGCGCCACTCGAGACAAGGCCCTCGCGAGGACCCTAGGCTTGCAAGGAAGGACGACATCAAGACCAGCAAGGATGGGCCTCCTGTCGGGACCCCGAACCTAATTCATATGAATCCAGACTGTAACATATCACATCACTTGGCGGCCTCATGCACGGTAAGCTCCACGACTGCAACCTTACCTTAGCCGGGACCGTTTGCGTCTTTTGGCTCACGTATGTGAACATGTCGCTAGCAATCAAACGACCAAGAACTCGGGCTAACGTGACTAGTCATAGAACCCAAGTGGCACATCCGTACGGAAACATGCATACGTAACCCAACAATGCAGGTGTCGGCGTCAAGCGTGTCTAGACGAGTCATAGCAAGTTACAAGGACTCCGTTACGCCGTGAGACATAAATGCCATCACTGCATGTAGACGAGTCGTAGTAGGCTATAGGGACTCCATTACACTGCGAGACATTTCCCTGAAGGGACAGACACAACAGCCAAGAAGGATGCATGTCGGTCAATCAATGTGTCCGTAGCAGTAGCAAGCTACCATGGCTCGGTGGAAGCAGAAAGAGGCAGTTTCCCGCAAAAATTACTACTAAAGGCACACGACTAGGTGTTGGATCCCATACATACCATTGCACGTCACACGTACACACGACATGCCCGATATGCATAGATACAACCATGGCATCACAACATAACCATACAACAACTTTTATCTAAGGGGCTCACACGAGCCTTTCATAATAAGTTCTTACAGATATGGGTCACATGACCCGACACTCTAGTCATAAAAACAAGTTCTTACAAAACAAGCGGAAGCATAAGCTGTCTGAGTACAGGCAGATGAAAGGGTAAAAAGGCACATTGCCTGACTATCTACAGCCCGCCACAGGGCATAGGGTCGTAGTTGGGACACCAGCTATTTGGCATCGTCGACATCTAGAAAGAACTCACCTGATTGGTCATGGGTATCGTCTGCAACATTTATTAAGCAAACATGAGTACAAACGTACTCACCAAGTATTTAAAGCAGACCTAGTCTATTCATGCTCATGTATCAACAAAGGGGGGTGGTGGAGTTTATGCAGCAATGCCAGCTTTGACTCATGGCTAACCTACACTACACAATTTTAACTCTTTGTTAAATTTTAGATATCGCACACGAGTCCACTAACTCCATGACAATACACCACCATGGATTCACTTCCCTCTCCTTGGAGAGTGCCATCCACGGTACTCACACTTGTCTTGATATTTTTATGAGTATCCATTTGATTATCTATGAACAACATAAGCTTTCCAAGTAGTCCATATCCGAGGACGTGGCTATTCGAATAGTTTGATACCCTGCAGGGGTGTACTTCTTCATACACGCTCTCACCACTTATCGATGTGTGATCATAAAACCATGCACCTCGGCAACCTTCAAGCGGAAGCCCAGCGAGGGAGTCATCCACGACTATCCATCACATCAGACCTCTAGTCCAAGCTATCGCCTATTTGAGACTAAAACCGCATGGAAGTCCGGCCAAAGTTTCCGCTACAGGGCCAAATGAGGTGCGCAGGGTTCCCAAGCCCACCATTCGGGTGACCCTTGGTATGCCATGCCACTACCTACTGTGTCATAACCCACCCCTAGGGTCAGCGCTACGCACGGCCTCCAACATGATATAAACACCAGAAACTACTTGCAACTCCTGGACTAAGGACTAAGCGACTGATAAGTCGAGAGGGGTCGAGTTTCCGAAACCCAATGTGTGGTAGCAACTATAGTTGGATCACAAACATGGAACTCAGTTCCTAAGAACGGTCCCAATGAGACAACCCGCTATGTACTCCTACATAGCCTCTCATCGCTACCTTTACCGAATCGGGTTCATCATAAGCTTATCATATCGGAACAACAATGTTTCACTCTAGTTCATCACCCAGATGAATCAGACCTAACACAACTCTAAGCATAGCAAGCATAACAGGCAAAGTAAGCTAAGCACATCATGGCACAAGCATCTACCAAGTATGCTAGGTTGCAAGGTTTAGCTATTTATTGTGATAATGACATGTCATGCAAAAGAATAGGTTCATCGACCGTGTATGACAGACATGTGAACGTTTGTCCTAATGCAATAAACAAGAGTAGGAGCGAGACCGTGGGATGTTATCGGAATGATCAAGGGGGTTGCTTGCCTTGCTGGGTAGCGGGAAGGTTCTCTCCTTCATTGGAATACTCGGGGGTATCCTCAGAAGTAGGGCCTACGACAATACAAATAAATAGCATTCAATACACGCAAGTGCAACAATATGATGCATGATCATGACATGGTAGCATGTATGGATGAGCTAATGCAACTAGTGTGCAAGTTAATTTGAAGTGAGTTTGAATATAGGTCCAAAATCGTTCTGAATTTCAAATTCCATATTTTAACCTATTAGCAAATGTCGATGTTCTTCTACATAGGTTGATATAACATGCATGGTAATAGAACCATTAGATTCATTGGATTTTTCTAATAAATTTTCATATATAAATTATTTTCATCTGAGTTACAGATTAATTTATATGAATTGTTGAAGTTTTAAACATTTTCTGGAATTATTTTAAAACTGGAAATTCCTTTATTACATCAGCCTGACGTCATCATGGCGTCAGCAGGTCAGCTAACCAGGCCAGGTCAAACCTGACAGGGTAGGGCCCTGATGTTAGTGACTCAATCACTTAATTAGAGAATTAAAACTAATCCTAATTACTTAATCAACACTGGACCCGCTGGTCAGTGACTAATTAGGTTAATTATATTAATTAATTAAATTGCTAATCGGGATTTGACTAACAGGGCCCAGGCCCACTTGCCAGTGAGCCAAGGGTCAAACCCTTGGTGGTCAAACTAGTTAACTCGCCGGCGTTGAGCCGCCGGCGACGTCAAGAACGGCGGAGGGGGGCGGGATGATTCCTCAAGTGACCAAATGGACGGCGGAGGGCACCAAACTGCTCTGCTTGCTCGCGCACATCGAGCCTGACACTTCCCAGGGGCTGGGATGACCGGAATTGGCGCCTGCAATGAGCACGGGCTCGTCGAGCCGGAGCACGAACGAGCCACCTGAGGGTTCCTAGGGCTGCCTGGGATCATCCTAAGCACGACTACATGCTTAGGCGTGAGCTTGGGCTGCTGTGGCCATGGTCGGCGGCGAGCTTCTCTCGGCTTTAGCTACCGACGGGGCTAGAGGAGGGGAACGGCGTCGGGGCTAGGGGAAACGATCCGGGGCATCACCGGAGGGTCTTTTGGTGCCTTGGCATGGTCGGGGACGCATGGGAGACGGCAAATCAGCGGCGTCTTCAGCCCGGCGAGGGGAAGAATAGAGGAGAGAAGGGGGAGGAATGGCGAGGGGGAGCGGGTCGAGGCGGCGGTGGAGCCTATCCTCTCGTCAGTGCAACGAGGAGGCGGCCAGGCAGGCAAGGAGCAGGTGGCCAGCACGTGGCCACGCCCGGTTGCGGTGGAGGCACGCAGCTTCTTCTCCTCTTGGCAGGAGGAAGAAGACGCTGCTGCCCCACGTGGGCTGGTCCTCTTCTTCAGGTAAGCGTAGGTGGGTTTGCTCCCCCTTTTTCTTATTTGCATCCTTTTCTAGTTTCTGACATTTGTTTTATTTTATTTTCAGGCACATAAGCTATTTTAGAATATCTCGAATATTCTATATATTGAAGTTTGAATATTTCAAACATATCTAAAAAGTTTTCACGATATTTTGAAAACTAAAATAATGATAATGCTTTATTTGATATTTTCAGAAGCTTTATCATTTATTTTTAAATAGCTATAGTGGTTCAAATATTTTAAATGACCCTTTGTATAATCATGTCCATATTTATCAAACATAGCGGACATTTTAGATGGGCATTTTGGGTTTGTTGAATTTTCACAAACTTTGAATTGGTTTGATTCAAATGAGGGTTTGGGGTTTCCTTTAGTCCCTATTTCATGTTGATGCAAAAATGATATATGATGCACACACACATGCTGTCCTATGACAACTATCTAGGGATGTGACAACTCACCCCCAGTCAAAAGAATCTCGTCCTGAGATTTTGAAGTCGTCGGGAAGAGCGCGGGGTACTGTAGTCGAAGACGATCTTCTCATTTCCATGTGGCCTCCTTCTCAGAACGGTGTGACCGCTGAACCTTGTGAAACTTGATGTTCCATCACCGAGTGGTACGCTCAACTTGATCAAGAATATGAACAGGGTATTCTCAATATGTAAGGTTATCTTGGAGATCAAGCGCTTCGTGGTCTACTTCACGGACAGGGTCCGAGAAGCAACGCCTGAGTTGAGAGATGTGGAAGACATCATGAACCTTGGAAAGATGCGGCGGAAGTTCCAATTCGTAGGCAACCTCTCCTCGTTTAGCAAGAATCTGAAAAGGTCCAATGTAACCAGGAGCCAACTTGCCCTTGATACCGAATCGATGGGTACCCTTTAGAGGTGTAACCCGAAGGTCAGCCTTCTCGTCAACTTCATAGGTCACAACCTTATGATGGCGATCATATTGGCTCTTTTGACGAGATTGGGCTGTTTTCAACTTTTCATGAATAATGCGAACTTGCTCCTTTGCATCCTGGATCATATTCGGGCCAAAGAGTTGCCTCTCTCCGGTTTCTGACCAGTTAAGAGGTGTTCGACACCTTCGTCCATAGAGAACTTCAAAGGGGGTTTTCCCAAGCTTGTTTGATAACTATTGTTATATGCAAATTTGGCAAATGGAAGACATTTCTCCCAATTCATATCGAAGGATATAACACAAGCTCAGAGCATGTCTTCGAGAATTTGATTGACTTGCTCAACTTGACCACTTGATTGCGGGTGGAAAGCAGTGCTAAAGGATAGATGAGTCCCCATAGCGGTTTGAAAACTTTCCCATAATCGGGAAGTAATGATACTTCCACGATCTGAGTTAATCTCCAAAGGAACAACATGAAGAGAAACTATTCGAGAAACATATAACTCCGCTAGCTAGCTAGTAGTTATACTCTCCCGAACAGGAAGAAAATGAGCCACTTTGGAAAGGCGGTCAGTGACCACAAAGATAGCATTATTCCCTCTTAGTCCTAGGAAATACGGTAATGAAATTCATACCAACCTTATCCCATTTCCATTCAGGAATAGCTAAAGGTTGAAGGGTGCCAGAAGGCCTTTGATGTTCTGCTTTCATGAGATGAAAGATGTCGCAATTAGCAACGAACTTGGCAATTTCTCTCTTCATCCTAGTCCACCAGAAACTCTGGCGTAGGTCCTGATACATCTTGATACTACCCGGATGAATTGTGAGAGGAGAATCATGAGCCTCCTTAAGGATCAATTGTCGTAGATGTTGCTTCTTGGGGATCACCAAGCGGTTCTCAAAGAAAACAACACCTCGATCATCTACCGAGAAGCACCTAACATTACCATTCTTAATGTTTTCTTGATCCGAGATATCCCAGCATCATGCTTCCAGGCTGCTATGATTTGATCCGTAAGAGTAGGTTTCGCGACCAGGTTGGATAGGAATCCTTGAGGAACAATGTGGAGGTTTAACTTCTGAAATTCCTCATGGAGAACTGGTTGACCTTGTTATAACATCAGGTTGTTACAATAAGACTTACAACTTAGTGCATCAGCCATGACATTGGCTTTCCCCGGGGTGTAAGTTATCCCTAAGTCGTAATCTGTAATCAACTCAACCCACCGTATTTTCTTGAGATTCAAATCCGGTGGGTGAAAATATATTTCAGACTTTGGTGATTAGTGTAAATTTCGCAACGATTACCCGAAAGGTAATGTCGCCAAGTTTTCAGTGCATGGACCACAGCTACAAGCTCAAGATCATGTGTTGGATAATTATCCTCATGTGGACGCAACTGTCGAGATGCGTATGCAATCACATGACAATATTGCATGAGAATGCAACCTAATCCTTGCCGCGAGGCGTGCAATAGATAACAAAGTCCCTAGAGAAGTCTGGTGGCACCAGAACAGGAGCAGAGGTCTATCGTCTTTTCAACTCCTAAAAATTGTGCTCGCATTGTGGAGTCCACTCGAACCTTTTATCTTTCTTGAGGAGTTCAGTCAGAGGTTTTGCAACCTTGAAGAAATTCTTGACAAAGCGGCGACAATAGCTCGCTGAGCCAAGGAAAACTCCAAACTTGCTTAACCGATTCAGGTTGAGTCCAATCAAGGATGGCCTTAACTCTCTCGCGATTGACAGCAATACCTTTACCAGAGATCACGTGGCCCATATAGGTCACTTCTGGCAACCAAAGTTCACACTTGGAGAATTTGGCACACAAACGGTGCTCTCGAAGTTTCATCAATACCAGCCTTAAATGCTCGGCATGTTCGTGTTCTTTCTTTGAGTAGATGAGTATGTCATCAAGGTAAACCACGACGAATTTATCTAAAAGCTCCTTGAAGATCGAATTCATCAAGCGAGAGAAGGTGGCTGGAGCATTGGTTAAACCAAAGGACATGACGTTGTACTCGTATTGGCCATAACGAGTAACAAAAGCCATTTTTGGAATGTCCCCGTTTCTAATTCTGATTTGATGCTATCCCAACCTCAAATCCATTTTGGAAAAGACAGGGAATCCAGCGAGTTGATCATACAAATCCTTGATCCTAGGGAGCGGGTACTTGTTTTTAATGGTGACCAGATTCACTAGCCGATAATCCACAACCATCTGATCTGATCCATCCTTCTTCTTGACGAAGAGGACGGGACAAGCCCAAGGAGAAGAACTAGGAAAGATGAAACCTTTCTTCAAAGCCTCATTGAGTTGAATCTTAAGCTCTGCTAGTTCTAAGGGTGCCATCTTATAGGGTCGTCTAGCTATTGGGACAGTCCCTGGGATGAGCTCTATCACAAACTCAACATCTCTGACTGGAGGAATTCCTGGCAGTTCTTCTAGAAAGACATCCGGAAAGTCACGGACTACCGGAATATCTTCTAACTCTAGAATAGGGCTAGCATTGAGGGAATAGAGTTGGCGCTTGGCTGTTCGAGTGGAGACATTAACTATCTCACCCGATGGATTTGTACGTTGAACATTCCTATTATGAGTATCGATGTTAGGATAGTTGGCTTTCATCCAATCCATGCCTAGAATGATATTGATGTCCGAAGACTTGAGGTCTACCAAAGATGCTAGGAAGACTAGCCTATCCACCAGAATCTCATTATCATGGCTCACTCTAGAAGTTTGCCACTTTGAACCAGGAGTTTGAACTACTAAAGAAGTAGGCATATCACAAAAAGACATGTTATGCAACTATGCATAACTTTCTGAGATGAAAGATCGAGATGCCCCAATATCAAATAGAACAGATGCTGGATGACTATTGACGAGGAGCGTACCTAGGATAACATCAGGATCCTCAAGGGCTTCCTCAGTAGAGACATAATTCACTCGTCCACGAGCAGGAGCTGGCTTCACATAGAAAGCTTTTCCCGGCTTCCCGCGTCCACCGGGTTTAGCATTGCTCTGAGGAAAATAACGAGAGTAATGTCCTAGTTCCCCACATTTGTAACAGACAACGGTGGCACGGGGAGCAACATTACCGGGCGGACCTCCAAATGGCCTGGCTAGAGGGTTGGGCTGAGCTGGGCGAGGCGCCTGGAAGGATGGCCTCGTGGTGTATCTTGGCAGCGGAGCTGGGTTGGGCACCCAGACCCGACGTTTGTTGGAGCCCGAGCCAGATGCGGGGCTGAAGTCACGGTTGTGCTTCCTCGTGGCCTCATAGTCAGTCTGTCCAGACTCGGCATTGTTAGCCTTGTTGACGAGAGCCTGGAAGGTTGTGCACTCATGCAGGCGCAAATCTCGACAGAGCTTAGGATTGAGTCCCTTGTGGAACCTAGCCTGTTTCTTGGCATCAGTTGAAACTTCCTCCGGAGCATAGCGAGCAAGATTTCCGAACTCATGGCTATAGGCATACACTGAGAGTTTGCCCTGGGTGAAAGCATAGAATTCCTCTCTGTTGTGATCCATCAGCCCTTCTGGAATGTGATGTATACGAAATGTGGCACTAAATTCTGCCCAAGTTGGTGTGAGGGCCTGCGGGACGCATGGCTTCATAATTTTCCCACCATAGATTGGCGGGTCCTTCCAGAAAGTAGGTAGCAAAGGTCACCTTGTTGGCCTCCGATACATTAGCATCTCGGATCTTGCGGAACATGCTGGTCAGCCAGTCATCCGCATCGAGCGGGTCGATCGAATGATGATACTTGGGTGGGCACAGCTTGACGAAGTCACCAAGGGACACACCATCATTGTGATCATTGCGGGGAGCACGTGTTGTGCTGTAACATCCCAAAAATTCCATTTTGGAATGTTATGAAATATAGCTATGCATCTATCATCATCATTGCTTGCATGTATGTATTAGTTGAAATGCCTTCTCTGAATTTCTGAAACCCCCTTTCTACTATCAATGTGTGGCTTTCACCTATTTGAAAATCTTGGTAAAATGTTCAAATATGAGGGCAGGAACATGACACTCCACACCAGGGACTATTTGGTGATTTATTTGAACAAAAACAACCAGGAGTTATTTTGAAAAATATTTGCAAAAAGGATTTAAAAGCAAATAGGCCATTTCTAAAAGTAATTTTTTTTCAAAGTGTTCAAATGACAGAATAAAAATATTCAATAAATGACATTTATATTATGTTAATTTTGATATATAATACTCCGATATTTAGGAACTTTTTGAATGCTTTTAAAGACGTTTTACTGCTCTGGTTATTAAAAGCAGTAACGGTTTTGTAATTAAACGGGCCGGCCCACGGGCATTTATTAGCGAAGTAATTACCGACCGGTCGACCGACGCACTGTTGATGCCCCCTCTCTCTCTGACATCGGGACCCACCCGACCGACCGTTCGCAGCGCGCGGTCATCCCTCTCCTTCCCGCACGCGCCGACGACCTCCCCGACAGTTTCTTCTCCTCCCCGGATCTCCCTCCTCTCTCCTCCCCGCACACACCCGAGCACCCTATATAAGAGCCGCAACTCCCCGCATCCATTTCCCCCGAGCCCCCTCTCCCGTCTCCAGAACGCCGCCGCAAACTCTCGCCGGAGCCCCTGCCACCACCGAAGCTCCCCATTGCTCGTGGCCATCGACTCCGACCTCCCCTCGCCTCTCCGACGCCACCGTTCGATGCCGAACGTCAAGCGCCACCGCCGACCCCTTCAACATCTCCCTCGACCATCGGAGCTCCTCGCCGACGACCTCGCCGCCTCGGATCCAGCGAAGACCTCCAACGCCGGCGACCTTTACACTGTGAGCTCCCTCATCCTTTCGATCTGGATCTGACGACCCAGATTATAACGTTAAGCCCCGAACCATTTTTCTCTAGCCATCGGCCGTCCGCCCGTAACCCCACTCGCACACACCTCTTTGGCCACTCACAGGCTACCACGTAGCCCCTGGCCGTCCAGTAGTTTTCTGGTTTTTTCTGTTTTGTTTAATTAACAAAAACTTTTCAAATTTGTTTTAGCTATAACTTTTAATATGTTTAATGTTTTGAGTTGATTCTTTTTGCAATAGCTCACATTTTTTATGTAGTTTCACCCTAAACTTTTAAATTTTAAATTTGAACAATAAATTTGAATTTAATCAAATTTTCTCAAATCATTCAAATCTGAATAACTAGAGTTTGAAAATAGATTTTGATATGAATCTTTTTGCTACTGTTTGGTCTTAGTTAGGACTATCTTCATGCTTCGTTTGAGGATTTTTAGGATGATTTTGATTAGTGTTCTAGCTATAAACAGATTCTGCCTATTAGTTAGTATAGTTTTATGTATTTAGTTTTTAGTTAGTTTAAATTAGATTTAGTTTTATTTTGTTTAGTAGGTGTTGTTGCTTGAACATCTAGTGTTTTACTTACTGTTAAAAGAATTGTAAATTTGCTTAGTTTGTTTCTTTATTAACATAGGAATCACAACTTCTTTTCAAATAGGTTTAATTTGATTAAAACAACTAGTTAGTAATAGTTTTTCTTTCAACAAAGTTTTATATAATTTAATTCTGTTTTCTAAGACAAGTTTAATTGTAAATTATTTTCTGTTAAGAACATGTTTTGTTAATAAATAATAAGTTTACTTTCATTCTTTTGTTAGTAAAACTATAGTTGATTCATATAGTGTTTATCAAAACTTTTATAAACTTTACTAAAGTTTTTCTCAACAAACTTTAAATTTATTTAATTCTCTTATTAATAATTTTTTTTATTGTTTTCTTGTTGTCAACTATTGTTTTGGTTAATACAAATGGTTTCATTATGTTAGTAATATTTTATCCATCACCTTTTTGAAAACAAAACTTTGTGTGTTTTCTTGGTTGTGATTTGTGCATTGTTTTGTCTTGATTGTTTACTAGTTCATGGTTGATGTTTGTGAGTTGCAATATTTTGTTGTATGCTTATTGAGTGCTTGTTTGCTTCGTTAGATTATCCGGAGTGCGAAGCTTGTTACTTAGAGTCACTCACGTACGAAGATCATCAATTAGGCAAGTCACTTTGATCATCTTTACCCATGTTTTTATTGCATTAGTTCTTCCATCACCCCAATTGCATGCAAAGTAGGTTAATTGGAAACTTCGTTACTGTTGTAGTATCATGTGGTAGGTACCCCCTCAACACTTTGACACGTTGGCCCTGGGAAACGTTGCTTTACATTTTGCTATGCTACTAGTAGACGGGGTTGGATGTGTGATTCATGAGAGTTGTGAGGTAATAATTTCAAGACCTACATAATGATCAAGACTTCAAGACTCCGAGTTTTCAACATACCTCTGGGTGGATGATGGTTGAACGGCAGCATGGAGAAACCAGTGGATTTGCCTAGGTGTTGCTGGAGATGGCCAGTATTCACGCGAAAAGGTCCACCCAGGCACAAAGAGATGGATGGATGCTTCAAAACCCAAGGCTTACCTGCACAGCCACAAGTCATTATGGGCTCTCGCTTGGTTGGATATCGTGGTGACCCTGGACAGGCGGTGCTACGAGATGTAGAAGAAGGGTAGGAAAGGATGGGCACCGACAGAGTCGCAGGGAAACCCTTTGGAAGACCATGTTTTGGTCATCTGTTTCTCAAACACCCTGAAGTGCGAGAAATCAAACAAAGGCGACCAAATCTTGTGGGGAACGTGTGCAAAGCTCTGCAGAGTACTCAAACCTAATCGATTAGCCATGTCCACGGTCATGGACGACTTGAGCCAAAGGACCTGAAACATCCGGAACTCTCAACACAATTAAAATGATGATGTGGGTATTAATAACTTGGGTATGAGAATTGGTTGGTGGAACCATCTCATTAATCAACCAACTTAGTAATATTTTTTGCTAACCCCTCTCTTGATGTAGGAAAAATTGGATTTACGCAAAAACTTACCACCCCACCTGCCATATAAGCATGTAGACTAGATGATTATCTTTTCACCCCTCTTTTGTGACTTTGCCGGCATATTCCATATGCTGACCTATACGGCTGCAACGTATCATGTTGCAGAGTACTTTTCCGACCAGGAGTGAGGATACGCTCTACGCTCGGTGAGATGCCCTTGAATTCAGATGGCCTCATCTACCTTCGACGCTTCCGCGAGACTTAGTTATTCTCATGAGTTGGCCTTCAACCACTTTATTGTAATGATTATTGTAATAAAGGACTCGATATGAGATTTCATTTATATAATGTTGTGTGATTTCCCTTTGATATATACATTGATGTACCGTGTGTGTACCAGCATGATCTTGGGATGGTACGGAAACACCGAAGATTCGACCTTTCAGGTCGGGTCGTTACAGAAATGGTATCAGAGCACACGCTGACCGTAGGACGTAACCTATAGGATTGGAAAGCCTTAGGATTTATTTCCTTTGTCTTTAAAAAATTGTTATACTCTCATCTACTCGTTTCTGACTTCTCTCCGATTATTTCAAAATATATAGATGGCCACCTTCATTACAGTGTTGATCACGGAGTTTTGCCAGCCTGACGCAACGATGCCCTTTGGTAAGGAGCTGATGAGGATCGTCAAGGACGTAAGGATTGCTTTGCCGAGCATCACCGGGACTCCTATCATGTCCTTTCCACAGGATGGACGCTATAGGATTGAGGTGCACATCCTAGGGAAGACCTTTGGGAATCGGAAGGAACCCATCGACTTCAAGTTTGTGGCACCCAGCTGGATACTTGGAAGAGACATGGCCATTCATCGTGCCCTTGGACGTATTCAGGAAGAATACAGAGGTGGAACCATTTCACCAGGACTCAGTGTGGTTTGTCGCAGAGATGTCGATGGAAACATCATAACCCCTCCCACTACAGACACCACCATTTCCTATATCCAGACCTTGGAAACTCACATTAGAACTCTGGAGCTTCGAGTTCGTGCTGATACAAAGACAATCAGGAATCTGATGAACCGCGAGATTGATCTCGAAGCCGACTTAGGGGAAGCCTAGTACGAGCATGAGTATGAGGTGAAGGATTTCTTAGAGAGGATCGACAAGCTAAACACTCGCGTCGCCACTCTGGAGGAACAGATGGACATGGGTGAAAATCTTCATCCTGAAGGAGACTCGACTCCTTTCATCAGCGACGATGATGACTATGAGGAGAGCACCACTGGAGGAGACTCAGTCACCATGTACTTCTGAGGAAAACTTTAGTTATGCCCTCCATGTATCTTTTATTTTCAACGTTAAGAGCGTAGGTCGATGTGTAGTTTGATTGAGACTTGTATTCCGATGTTTGGCATTGATTGAATAAATGAATGAGTGTTTGGTGTGATATGTTGTTGCATTGCATATGGGTAGTGAATTTCTTCTTTTAGGCCCTTGTTCTATTCTAATTCTCACCCCTCTGAAAACAGCAAGATGACTCCATGACGTGAGTCCGACTTCACCTTCCCGCCGGAACTCACGCAACTCCTTCAGCAGCAGAATGCACTGATGCAGCTATTGATCCAGAATCAGACCAACAACTAGAACAACAACCATCATCATCCACCTCAGGCTGACAATCTCACCCATTTTCTGAGGTTGAACCCTCCAACTTTCTCTAGCAGCACTGAGCCCATTGTAGCAGATGACTGGCTCCGTAAGATGGAGAGAGAACTCGTCACCGCTGGATGTACTGATGTTGAGAAAGTGTGCTTTGCCGCACATCAACTAGAAGGACCAGCAACTTCATGGTGGGAGAACTACACCACCACATATCCTATTGCTGATGTAACTTGGGAGCAGTTCAAGCAAGCTTTCCGCACCGCACATGTCTCAGCTGGAGCCATGAGTCTGAAGAAGCGCGAGTTTCGCAACTTGCGCCAGGGAAATCGCTCTGTGGGCCAGTACGTGGACGACTTCAGCACACTGGCTCGTTATGTACCCGGAGATGTGGCCGATGATGCGACCAAGCAAGAAAAGTTTCTGGAAGGACTCAACGATGAGTTGAGCATGCAACTGGTAGTGGCTACCTTCAACAACTACCAAGAGCTGGTGGACAAGGCCCTTATCTTGGAGGGTAAACAGCAGCAAATTGAGAACCGTAAACGGAAGTACACTCAAGGGAAGTTCAACTCTGGAGCTCATCCGAAGCCCCGATACTCCCTGTACTCCGGCAATACCGGATCAGGTACCGGTAAGTTTGGAAGGCACACTCATGCTGTGCACAACCATGGAGGCCACAACCATGGAGGAAATGGGAATGCCCGTCCCAACCATGACAGGGCACTATGCTACTGAGTGTCCCCAGAGCAAGCAGGGAAATGGAAACGGCAACTCAGCAGCCAAGAAGCCAAATCCGTTTCCTCGTGCCCAGGTGAACCACCTTGACGTGGAAGAAGTCTATGATCAACCCGAGACTGTGGTTGGTAAGTTTTTATTGCATTCACGTCCAGTTACAATACTTTTTGATTCCAGTGTAACTCATTCATTCATATCAAGGGTAGTTGTGGATAAGTATGGTTTGCCCACCAAAACCCTTAGTCAACCCATTAAGGTCAGTTCCCCAGGAGGTATGATGATGGCAGGGATAGGATGCCATGCCTTGAAGCTTAATATAGGAAACCATGTTTTTCCCACCGACCTCATCATCTTAGAATCCCAGGGATTGGATGTAATCCTAGGCATGGATTGGATGGCCAAGTATGAAGGAAATCTTGATTGCCCCAGTAAGTCTGTTTCACTCACCACCCTGGAGAACAAGAGGATTAAGTATGTATCCCGACGCACACGTATGAGTGCTCGGTTAAATTCCCTCATAGGAGTTGTTCAGGAGGAAGTACCTGTGGTAAAAGACTTTCCGGATGTATTCCCGGAAGAATTACCAGGCATGCCACCAGAAAGGGAGATTGAGTTCTTAATAGAGCTACAACCAGGGACATCCCCAATTTCCAAGAGACCGTATCGGATGCCCGCAAATGATCTAGTGGAAATCAAGAAGCAAATTAAGGAGTTATTGGACAAGGGATATATTCGCCCAAGTTCTTCACCTTGGGGAGCCCCAATTCTTTTGGTGGAGAAGAAGGATAAAACCTTGAGAATGGTAGTCGATTATCGTGCCTTGAACGAGGTGACTATCAAGAACAAGTACCCTCTACCGATGATTAATGACTTGTTTGATCAGCTAGTAGGCACCAAAGTATTCTCCAAGATCGATCTTCGATCAGGGTATCACCAACTGAAGATTCGTGAACAGGATATACCCAAAACAGCTTTCACCGCAAGGTATGGCTTGTATGAGTATACTATCATGTCCTTTGGTTTGACTAATGCTCCTGCCTACTTCATGAATTTGATGAACAAAGTGTTCATGGAATACCTGGACAAGTTTGTCGTGGTGTTCATCAATGACATATTGATATTCTCCAAGAACGAGGAAGAACACAAGGAACATTTGCGTTTAGTTCTGGAGAAACTGAGAGAGCATCAGTTATATGCCAAGTACAGCAAATGTGAATTTTGGCTGACGGAAGTCGGATTCCTTGGACATGTTATTTCCGGAGATGGAATAGCAGTGGACGCCGCTAAGGTTGAAGCCGTCATCGAGTGGAAATCACCCACCTCAGTTAAGGAGATCCGCAGTTTCCTCGGACTTGCCGGATATTACCGGAGGTTCATTGAGAATTTCTCAAAGATTGCCAAGCCCATGACAGAGTTGTTGAAGAAAGATTCCAAGTATGTTTGGACTGAGGAATGTGAAGCCAGTTTCCAGGAGTTGAAGAAACGCTTGGTCACAGCTCCAGTGTTGATTTTGCCCAATATTCGGAAGGACTTCCAGGTTTATTGTGATGCTTCACGTCAAGGACTTGGAGGAGTACTCATGCAAGATGGAAAGGTTGTAGCTTATGCATCCAGACAACTACGACCTCATGAGTTGAATTATGCCACCCATGATTTGGAACTAGCAGCCGTAGTGCACGCACTCAAGACCTGGAGACATTTCCTTATCGGAAATAGTTGTGATGTTTACACTGATCATAAGAGCCTGAAATATATCTTCACGCAGAAGGAGTTGAACCTCAGATAGAGGAGATGGTTAGAGTTAATCAAGGACTATGACATGAGATTACACTATCATCCAGGTAAGGCAAATGTGGTAGCAGATGCCTTGAGTCGGAAAACTTATGTAAACACACTCACAGCAGGAGGATTACCCCAGGAGTTAGCCGATGATCTCAGAGAGCTCAGGCTAGAGATAGTTCCAAGCGGATATGTTGCCACACTGGAGATCCAGTCCACCTTGACCGAAAGAATTCGAGAAGCCCAGAAATCGGACAAGGAGATAGCTGAGATAAAGCAGAGAATAGAAGATGGAAAATCTAAAGGTTTTCGTGAGGATGAACACGGAACTTTGTGGTTTGAGAACCGCATCTATGTGCCTAATGACCCAGAGCTCAGGAAGTTGATACTTCAAGAAGCCCATGATTCCCCTTACTCAATACACCCAGGCAACACCAAGATGTACCTGGATTTGAAGGAAAGTTATTGGTGGACAGGTATGAAGAAGGATATTGCAGAACATGTGGCAATATGTGATGTTTGTCAGCGAGTAAAGGCAGAACATCAGAAACCAGCAGGGTTACTCCAACCTTTGCCGATACCCGAGTGGAAATGGGAAAAGCTTGGTATGGACTTCATCACAGGATTACCCAGGTCCCGTTCAGGTTATGATTCAATCTGGGTAGTGGTCGATCGCTTGACCAAGGTGGCTCATTTCATTCCAGTGAAGACCACTTATACCAGCGCTAAGCTAGCCAAGATATATATGACCAGGATCGTATGTCTGCATGGAGTTCCGAGGAGTATCGTGTCAGATAGAGGAACACAATTTACCTCAAAGTTTTGGCATCAGTTACATGAAACTTTGGGTACAAGACTAGAGTTCAGTACAGCTTTTCATCCGCAGACCGATGGACAGACTGAGAGAGTCAACCAGATTCTGGAAGACATGTTGAGAGCTTGTGCGTTAGATTATGGATCTAGTTGGGATGACAACTTACCTTACGCAGAATTCTCGTACAACAACAGTTATCAGACCATTCTGAAGATGGCCCCTTTCGAAGCATTATACGGAAGGAGGTGCAGAACACCATTTACGTGGGATGGTGTTGGAGGCTGACAACTTTTTGGTCCAGGACCTTATTCGAGATTCAGAAGATAAAGTCAAGTTGATTCGTGACAGACTCAAAATAGCTCAATCCCGATAGAATAGCTATGCCGACAACAAACGCAAGGAAGTAACGTATGAAGTGGGAGATCGGGCATATCTTCGTGTGTCCCCACTTCGAGGAATCAAGAGGTTTGGTGTTAAAGGAAAGTTAGCACCCAGATTCATAGGCCCCTACAAAATTCTTGAACGTAGAGGCGAAGTTGCATACAAACTGGAATTGCCGGAAGGATTGTCCGGAGTTCATGATGTTTTCCATGTTTCCCAGCTGAAGAAATGCCATGCTGAGATGGCTGATATTCCTTTGAGAGACATAGTGCCCCTAGAGGCCATACAACTTGACAGTGATCTGACCTACGAGGAGAAGCCTGTCAGAATGCTCAAGACTGGCAACAGAGTTACCCGCAGCAGGATCATGAAGTTCTGTAAGTTTTTGTGGAATCATCACACCGAGGAAGAAGCCACCTGGGAACGCGAAGAAGATCTTCATAGAGACCACCCGCACCTATTTTCTAGCCAACCCGAATCTTGAGGGCGAGATTCATCTTAAGGTGGGTAGGTTTGTAACATCCCAAAAATTCCATTTTGGAATGTTATGAAATATAGCTATGCATCTATCATCATCATTGCTTGCATGTATGTATTAGTTGAAATGCCTTCTCTGAATTTCTAAAACCCCCTTTCTACTTTCAATGTGTGGCTTTCACCTATTTGAAAATCTTGGTAAAATGTTCAAATATGAGGGGAGGAACATGACACTCCACACCAGGGACTATTTGGTGATTTATTTGAACAAAAACAACTAGGAGTTATTTTGAAAAATATTTGCAAAAAGGACTTAAAAGCGAATAGGCCATTTCTGAAAATATTTTTTTTCACAGTCTTCAAATGACAGAATAAAAATGTTCAAAAATGGCATTTATTATTCTGTTAATTTTGATATATAATACTCCTATATTTAGAAATTTTTTGAATGCTTTTAAAGACGTTTTACTGCTCTGGTTATTAAAAACAGTAACGGTTTTGTAATTAAACGGGCCTGCCCACGAGCATTTATTAGCGAAGTAATTACCGACTGGTCGACCGACGCGCAGTTGACGCCCCCGCTCTCTCTGACATCGGGACCCACCCGACCGACCGTTCGCACCGCGCGGTCATCCCTCTCCTTCCCGCACGCGCCGACGACCTCGCCGGCAGTTTCTTCTCATCCCCGGATCTCCTTCCTCTCTCCTCCCCGCACACACTCGAGCACCCTATATAAGAGCCCCAACTCCCCGCATCCATTTCCCCCCGAGCCCCCTCTCCCGTCGCCAGAATGCCGCCGCAAACCCTCGCCGGAGCCCCTGCCACCACCGAAGCTCCCCATTGCTCGTGGCCATCGACTCCGACCTCCCCTCACCTCTCCGACGCCACCGTTCGACACCGGACGTCAAGAGCCGCCCCCCGGACCCCTTCAACATCTCCCTCGACCACCAGAGCTGCTCGCCGATGACCTCGCCACCTCGGATCCACCGGATACCTCCAACGTCGGTGACCTTTACACTGTGAGCTCCCTCATCCGTTCGATCTGGATCTGACGACCCAGATTATAATGTTAAGCCCCGAACCTTTTTTTCTAGCCATCGGCCGTCCGCCCGTAACCCCACTCGCACACACCTCTTTGGCCGCTCACAGGCTGCCACGTAGCCCCTGCCCATCCGGTAGTTTTCTGTTTTTTTTCTGTTTTGTTTAATTAACAGAAACTTTTCAAATTTGTTTTAGCTATAACTTTTAATCTGTTTAATGTTTTGAGTTGATTCTTTTTGAAATAGCTCACATTTTTCATGTAGTTTTACCCTGTAATTTTAAATTTTAAATTTGAACTATAAAATTTGAATTTAACCAAATTTTCTCAAATCATTCAAATCTGAATAACTAGAGTTTGAAAACAGATTTTGATATGAATCTTTTTGCTACTGTTTGGTATTATTTAGGAATATCTTCATGCTTAGTTTGAGGATTTTTAGGATGATTTTGATTAGTGTTCTAGCTATAAACAGATTCTGCCTATTAGTTAGTATAGTTTTATTTATTTAGTTTTTAGTTAGTTTAAATTAGATTTATTTTTATTTTATTTAGTAGGTGCTGTTGCTTGAACATTTAGTGTTTTACTTACTGTTAAAAAAATGTAAATTTGCTTAGGTTGTTTCTTTATTAACATAGGAATCACAACTTCTTTTCAAATAGGTTTAATTTGATTAAAATAACTAGTTAGTAATAGTTTTTCTTTCAAAAAAGTTTTATATAATTTAATTCTGTTTTCTAAGACAAGTTTAATTGTAAATTATTTTCTGTTAAGAACATGTTTTGTTAATAAATAATAAGTTTAGTTTCATTCTTTTGTTAGTAAAACTATAGTTGATTCATATAGTGTTTATCAAAACTTTTATAAACTTTACTAAAGTTTTTCTCAACAAACTTTAAATTTATTTAATTATGTTATTAATAAATTTTTTTATTGTTTTCTTGCTGTCAACTATTGTTTTGGTTAAGACAAATGGTTTCATTATGTTAGTAATGTTTTATCCATCACCTTTTTGAAAACAAAACTATGTGTGTTTTCTTGCTTGTGATTTGTGCATTGTTTTGTCTTGATTGTTTACTAGTTCATGGTTGATGTTTGTGAGTTGCAATATTTTGTTGTATGCTTATGGAGTGCTTGTTTGCTTCGTTAGATTATCCGGAGTGCGAAGCTTGTTACTTAGAGTCACTCACGTACGAAGATCATCAATCAGGCAAGTCACTTTGATCATCTTTACCCATGTTTTTTTGCATTAGTTCTTCCATCACCCCAATTGCACGCAAAGTAGGTTAATTGGAAACATGGTTACTATTGTAGTATCATGTGGTAGGTACCCCCTCAACACTTTGACACATTGGCCCCGGGAAACGTTGCTTTACATTTTGCTATGCTACTAGTAGACGGGATTGGATGTGTGATTCATGAGAGTTGTGAGGTAATATTTTCAAGACCTACATAATGATCAAGACTTCAAGACTCCGAGTTTTCAACATACCTCTTGGTGGATGATGGTTGAATGGCACCCTGGAGAAACCAGTGGATTTGCCTAGGTGTTGCTGGAGATGGCCACTATTCACGCGGAAAGGTCCACCCAGGCACAAAGAGATGGATGGATGCTTCAAAACCCAAGGCTTACCTGCACAGCCACAAGTCATTATGGGCTCTAGCTTGGTTGGATATCGTGGTGACCCTAGACAGGCGGTGCTACGAGATGTAGAAGAACGGTAGGAAAGGATGGGCACCGACAGAGTCGCAGGGAAACCCTTTGGAAGACCATGTTTTGGTCATCTGTTTCTCAAACACCCTGAAGTTCGAGAAATCAAACGGAGGCGACCAAATCTTGTGGGGAACATGTGCAAAGCTCTGTAGAGTACTCAAACCTAATCAATTAGCCGTGTCCACGGTCATGGACGACTTGAGCCAAAGGAACTGAAACTTCCGGAACTCTCAACACAATTAATATGATGATGTGGGTATTAATAACTTGGGTATGAGAATTGGTTGGTGGAACCTTCTCATTAATCAACCAACTTAGTAATAATTTTTGCTTACCCCTCTCTTGATGTAGGAAAAATTGGATTTACGCAAAAACTTACCACCCCACCTGCCATATAAGCATGTAGACTAGATGATTATCTTTTCACCCCTCTTTTGTGACTTTGCCGGCATATTCCATCTGTTGACCTACACGGCTGCAACATATCATGTTGCAGAGTACTTTTCCGACTAGGAGTGAGGATACGCTCTACGCTCGGTGAGATGCCCTTAGAGTCAGATGGACGTATCTACCTTCGACGCTTCCGCAAGACTTAGTTATTCTCATGAGTTGGCCTTCGGCCACCTTATTGTAATGATTATTGTAATAAAGGACTTGATATGAGATTTCGTTAATATAATGTTGTGTGATTTCCCTTTGATATATACATTGATGTACCGTGTGTGTACCACCATGATCTTGGGATGGTACGGAAACACCGGAGATTCGACCTTTCAGGTCGGGTCGTTACATGTGTTCTGCTCAATTCATTCCAGCAGCCTGTTGGTCTACCTTTTGTTCCTTTCAGCTTCAAGCATCACTTCGGCCAAAGAAGGCGCAAGTGGCAGGTTCTCTTGCCTTGGTTAGCTTACCTCGCCCTGCTCGGGGGCAGGCACGAGGTTATTCCTAGTTGCCACCATCCTGGGAAACAAACCCACAGCTTCGCCATAGAGGACATCAACTCAAAGACATGAGATAAGGTATGTACTGGACAACATGGCATGTAGGGTAAACACCCAAACAACATGGTAATAACAATTGCCATATGAACACCATGACATAGTTTAGTACAAGCCCAAGCTGAAAACAAACTACAGAGAGATGACGCAACTCATCGGAGGCGGTACAAGCTTTCTATACATTATCTATCTACACCTCCGGAACTCAACTCTCAACCTTAATCATATCCCACAAGACATGCAGGACTGTGGCGATACGACTACTAACATACTAGTACTAACATCCACGTACTCAAGCATCACCGAAGAATGCCTCATACAGGTTACCCTCGTGACCCGGGAGCTGAACCTGAGCATCTGGAAACGCTCTAGCCTGTGATCGCTGGAAACCGTAAGGACATGGATGTGGCCTTGGTCCCCTTGCTAGCGGCAACAGGGTCCTCGAAGAGAGGTGATGCCTCCAACATCAGGCCAGTCTACGCGTGCTGGCAGATGATGCCGCGATGGGTTTAGCATCTCCAAATCTACATAGCCTGTCTGCATGACAGGTGCCAACTGCGTCAGGGCTGTCCAAAGACGTGCACGGGTGGCATAAAGCTCCATGCGAAGGGCACGTGCATCACGATCCCCATTCTCCAAAATCTGAGCGGTCACCTGCAACCTAGGGTCCTCATGAGAATGATCAGAGTAGGCTGCGCTAAGATAACAATCCTCTCCTCCCATAGAAACAGGGACATAACAGAACTCTGTGTTCTGAAGCAGACCATGGTGAAACCTCATGATAGTTAGCATAGTGTAGGCGGCCTCCTGAACCGCCATATCTACGGTGACACCTAGTCCATAAGTCCAGTGAAGCGTCTCTACAGCTCCAGGATATGCACGATATATCCTAACAGTACACAGATATGACTCTGGTTGAAATCTCGATACAATTCCTCCACTGTGTACTCTGGGTACCAATGGTAGCTAGCCTCCATCATAACTCTAACCAACATGGCAGTGTGACCCGGTAGATCGATGCACCTGGTCAGACGGACCACCTGACGGGAAGGACGAGGGGGCATCTGAAACAGAGAATGATTCGAAGACATTAGACACTCTAGCAGAAATTGAACACCATAATGGCTATAATTGCTCAAAAAGGATTTTGAGACAACTACAAAAGATTGGAAAAGCATAACCACTCGACTTCCTAGACTCAAATCTCTTCTCCATCTGTTTGTCACACCAACAATACTTGAGTACCGACATTCTCTTGCAGACAAGCTAGCTAGTGGTCCATGGTTAGTAACTCGTCATCCTAAGCAGTAGATGAGAAGCCTAGTTCTTATCCCCGTAGAAAAGATGAGAATGACTCAGAATAGAATAACCTGGGAAGAGGAGTAAAAAGAGCCTTACGTTCCCTTCCACAATCAATTCCCCTACTTTTCAATAGTGTTTCTAGACACAACTTCGACAGGTTTGGCTTGGTAATCGTACAGTCAGTCAGGCTCTGATACCAATGCTGTCGAGACAGTAACTCTGCCACTCGAGACAAGGCCCTCACGAGGACCCTAGGGTTGCAAGGAAGGACGACATCAAGACCAGCAAGAATGGGCCTCCTGTCGGGACCCCGATCCTAACTCATATGAATCTAGACTGTAACATATCACATCACTTTGTGGCCTCACGCACGGTAAGATCTACGGGTGCAGCCTTACATTAGCCGGGACCATTTGCGTCTTTTCGCTCACGTATGTGAACATGTCGCTGGCAATCAAACGACAGAGAACCCGAGCCGACATGACTAGTCATAGAACCCAAGTGGCACATCCATACGGAAACAGGCATACTTAACCTAGCAATGGAGGTGTCGGGCTCAAGCGTGTGTAGATGAGTCATGGCAAGCTACAAGGACTCTATTACGCTGTGAGACATAAATGCCATCACTACACGTAGACAAGTCATGGCAGGCTACAAGGACTCCATTACACTGCGAGACATTTCCCCGAAGGGACACACACATCAGGAAAGAAGGATGAATGTCGGTCAATCAATGTGTCCGGAGCAGTAGCAAGCTACATGGCTTGGTGGAAGCACAAAGAGGCAGTTTCCCATAACGAGTACTACTAAAGGCACACGACTAGGTGTCGGATCCCATACATACCGTTGCACGTCACACGTATGCACGACATGCCCAATATGCATAGATACAACCATGGCATCACAACATAACCATACAACAACTTTTATTTAAGGGGCTCAGATGAGCCTTGCATAATATGTTCTTACAGATAGGGGTCACATGACCCGAGACTCAAGTCATAAAAACAAGTTCTTACAAACTAAGCGGAAGCATAAGCTGTCTCAGTACAGACAGATGAAACGGTAAAAAGGCACATGGCCTTACTATCTACAGCCCGCCACAGGGCATAGGGTCGTAGCTGGGACACCAGCTATTCGGCATCATTGACATCTAGAAAGAACCCACCTAATGGGTCCTGGGTCTCATCTGCAACATTTATTAAGCAAACATGAGTACAAACGTACTCAGCAAGTCTTTAAAGCAGACCTAGTCTATTCATGCTCATGTATCAACAAAGGGTGGTGGTGGAGTTTATGCAGCAATACTAGCTTTGACTCATGGCTAACCTACAATACACAATTTTAACTCTTTGTTTAAATTTCAGATATCGCACACGAGTCCACTAACACCATGACAATACACCACCATGGATTCACTTCCCTCTCCTGGGAGAGTTCCATCCACGGTACTCACACTTGTCTTGATATTTTTATGAGTATCCATTTGATTATCTATGAACAGCATAAGCTTTCCATGTAGTCCATATTCGAGGACGCGGCTATTCGAATAGTTTCATACCCAATAGGGGTGTACTTCTTCCCACACACTCTCACCACTTATCGTTGTGTGCTCATAAAACCATGCACCTCGGCAACCCTCAAGAAGAAGACCAGCGAGGGAGTCAGCCACGACCGTCAATCACATAAGACCTCTAGTCCAGGCTATCTCCTATTTGAGACTGAACCCGCACAGAAGTCCGGCCAAAGTTTCCGCTATGGCCCCAAACAATGTGCACAGGGTTCCCAAGCCCACCACTCGGGTGACCCTTGGTACACCGTGCCACTACCTACCATGTCGTAACCCACCCCTAGGGTCAGCGCTACGCACGGCCTCCAGCATGTTATAAACACCAGAAACTACTTGCAACTCCTGGACTAAGGACTAAGCGACTTATAAGTCGAGAGGGGTCGAGTCACCGGAACCCAATGTGTGGTAGCAACTATCTTGTTTCACAAACATGGAACTCAGTTCCTAAGAACGGTCCCAATGAGACAACCCGCTATGTACTCCTACATAGCCTCACATCGCTACCTTTACTGAATCGGGTTCATCATAAGCTTATCACATCGGAACAACAACGTTTCACTCCAGTTCATCACCCAGATGAATCAGACCTGACACAACTCTAAGCATAGCAAGCATAACAGGCAAAGTAAGCTAAGCACTGTTGGGGAACGTCGCATGGGATATCTTTTAAAATATTTGGTGTTTTTAGTTGATTGTTTTTGCATTAGTTCACAAATTTGTTCTAGTTTATGTCTGTATGCTTAGATTTCAAATTTGAACTTTAAATTTTGAATATAATCAAATTTGTTTAAATTACAAAAATCTGCATAACTAGAGTTTTAAAAATATATTTTTTAGTGATTCTTTTTGCCACTGTTTTGTATTAGTTAGACCTATCATTCTACATAGTTTGAGAATTTTTTAGGATGAATTTGGTTACTGTTTTTAACAAAAACATAATCTGTTTAGTTCTTAATAGATTTTAATTAAATTGGTTTTAATTTAATTTTAACCTGAATTAGTTTAACTTTAGTTTTTAGATTTCATTAGGTTCTGTTGATTCAACATTAGGTGTATTATTTTCTGTTAAGAAAATATATAATTTTCAAATTGTTTTGTGCTCTAGTTTGAATAGGTACATCTTGTTTTCACCATTTATATTGTTTAGAAAAAAGTTTTGTAGTAAATATTTTTGCACAATATTTTTATAATGAAATACTTTCTCTTTTCAAATAAAATTTTGTATTTACTATTCTGTTATCTAAATGCCTAGTTGTTCCAAACAAATTTTTGACTTGTTATGTCTTAGTAGAGATTTTGACACCAAAATTTTGAGAGCTTATACTTTAAGTGATTCTTCTTTTTGATTGTACTTTTGTTTGTTGAAGCATTTGTTTACCTTGATGTTGAATGAATTGTATTGTGTTTATGCTGATGGTATGCTCTTGTTTGATTCGTTAGATCATTCAGAGTGCGAAGCTTGTTATCTAGAGTCAATTGATTACAAGGATCGTCAGCAAGGCAAGTCACTTTAACCATGTATACCTATGTTTTATTGCATTAGTTCTTCCATCTCCCCAATTGCATGCAAAGTAGGTAAATTGGAAACTTGGTTACTTCTTGTAGTATCATGTGGTAGGTACCCCTCAACCCTTTGACACATTGGCCCCAGGAAACGTTGATTTAAATTTTGCTATGCTATTAGTAGACGGGGTTGGTTGTGTGATTCATGAGAGTTGTGAGTTAATAATTTCAAGACCTACATGATGATCAAGTCTTCAAGACTCCGAGTTTTCAACATACCTCTGGGTGGACGATGGTTGAACGGCGCCCTGGAGAAACCAGTGGTTAGCCTAGATGATGCTGGAGTAGTGCCAGTATTCATGCGGAAAGGTCCACCCAGGCACAAAGAGATGGATGGATGCTTCAAGACCCAAGGCTTACCTGCACAACCACAAGCCATTATGGGCTCTAGCTTGGTTGGATATCGTGGTGACCCTGGACAGGCGGTGCTACAAGATGTAGAAGAACGGTAGGAAAGGATGGGCACCGACAGAGTCTCGGGGAAACCCTTTAGAAGACCATGTTTTGGTCATCCGTTTCTCAAACACCCTGAAGTGCGAGAAATCCAACGGAGGCAATCAAATCTTGTGGGGAGCGTGTGCAAAACTCTGCAGAGTACCCAAACCTAATCGATTAGCTGTGTCCACGGTCATGGACAGTTTGAGCCAAAGGAACTGAAACTATCTGGAACTCTCAACACAATTAATTACATTGATGTGGGTATTAATGTCAACTTGGGCATGAGAATTGGTTGGTGGAACCATCTCATTAATCAACCAACATTGTAGTAATTATGCATTTGCCCTCTCTTGTTGTAGAAAAAAATTGGCTTTATGCAAAAACTTACTACCCCCACCTGCTATACATGCATATAGAATAGATGATTATTTTACCCCCTCTCTTGTGACATTGCCGGCATATTCAATATGCTGACCTATACGCTGCAACGTATCATGTTGCAGAGTACTTTTCTGACGAGGAGTGAGGGTATGCTCTATGCTCGGTGAGATTCCCTTGGAGTCAGGTGGACTCAACTACCTTTGAAGCTTCCGCAAGATTAGTTTGTCTCATGAGTTGGCCTTCAGCCACTATATTGTAATTCTTATTAGAATAAAGGACTTGATATGAGATTTTTCCATTATTAAAGCTGTGTGATTTCACTTTGATATATACATTGATGTATCGTGTGTGTACCAGCATGATCTTGGGATGGTACAGAAACACCGAAGATTTGACCTTTGAGGTCGGGTCACTACATATCTACAATACTCAAAAACAAGGAAAAAACAGAAACTAGCACTAGGCTCTAGTTAATAGCTTAGTCCCAAAAATAATATAAAATAGCATATTAATGCATATAAAACATCCAAAACAGATAATATAATAGCATGGAATATCAAATATTATAGATACGTTGGAGACGTATCGTCATCGTGGCCTGGTAGATATACTTCAACATTTGCACGTCCACCAATCATGTAGTTTGAGAGGTAATCCTGAGTAAATTTCTTTGAGAACCACTACAACCAAAATAGATTCAGACATTGTAAATTTGTAAGCTAACAGCTCATTATGGACAGTAAAAAGAAGGGTATAGAGTTCATAGTTACCATCCTGGAGTTCACTATTGTCTTGGATAAGCTGTAGACAAATAGTTTACTTGCCATATTTTGTCCCATTTTTATTAACCACCTTTATAAGTTTCCTCACTTGATTTTGGTTCATGAATATCTCATTGCCCCACACGCAAAAACGGTCGACACGACGATCTTTACCAGTGATATATGTACCTACAAGCAACAAGTTAGTATTAGAAGGTAAACAGAAATTGCACAATGACGTAGTAATGTATTCCCTGTCCCAGTATATAAGATCTTATTACATCCCAAATACTCACATATTTTTAGTATTAACATCTTATAATTTGGGGAAAATGGAGTATATATATATAAGCCACGTGATGAAACTAACCTCGATGAAAAACAATAGTTGTTCTCGATATTGTCCTAGGTAAGTACACCGAAAGGCATGTTATGTACTAACTGGCTAAACATCAACCAAATATATGCATGGTAAACAACATGATCACTAAATGATAGCTTTAGTGTGCAGGTTTATGTGCGCTAGCTAAGCTAATAATAAGTGGAGATGTGTGTTAACTACAATAGGCTTAGCATTTAACAACAACAAAATATAGTCTTTCTAACTGGTATTGTGCATGTTTAAGCACACTAGTTATAGTTACATAAAAATGGGAAGGCTTGTTCTCACTACAACAAGCTTAATAACAACCAAATATAGTCATTCATAGTGGTAATGTTGAAATCACATAGAATGTAGCTCGTGTTTACACCTCAAATTGTATAACTGAACATCACATTGTGAAAAAATAGAAATAAACAGTGGGCATGTTAACTACACCATGCTTAGCAGGAACCACATATGGCCGTTGAAACTGGTATGATGAAATTGAACTTGAAAGTGCATACTTGCAGATATAGAACTTCACAACGTGAATAACTGAAATAAACAAGGCATACTATATAGCAACTGAACCAGGACATATGCTCAGTACAAACAACCGAGCTAGGAAAAACAGTTAAACAAGGCATATGCTTACTACAACAGGCTTGATAGCAACCTAAAATTGTCATTCGAAATGTACTGTTGAAATTGCATAGAACGTAACCGATGCTTAAACATAAAATAGTATAACTGAACATCACATGTGGAAGAACCGAAATAAGTAGTGAACATGTTAACTGCAACAGGTTTAAGAGGAACCATATATATATATATGGCTCTTGAGACAGGTAATGATGATATTCAACTACAGAGTCCATACATTTAGCATGAGTGAAGTAATTTAACATGAGATGGGTTTCCTCGGCTATCACAAATGGGCTCATTCCCATTAGAAGAACGCGGATTATGGGTGTGCTCCCTACTATCACAGATGGCTCCTTCCCCGGGGAAGTGCAGATGCAGGGTTCTCTCCTGATGTCATGGATGGACTCTTTCCCCTTGGAAGAGACATATAGGATGTTGTTGTTAGTGTTGGAGTCGTCGATGAGGTCTGACTTGGTAGCCGATGATGACAAGCCACCTCCATAGAACTTGTCCTTCAGAAATGACAAAAGAGGCTCCTTGGAGATGAAGGAAGGAAAATTCTTGAGAGCGAAGCAAAGTAGATCAGCGGTTGAGCCTTGCATGAGGTCGACGGGGGTTGAACCTGAGGGGTCGGGGTAGGGCCACTTAACCTGTGATATAGCCTGTGACAAGACGTCACTATCGACAAGCTCGACGCCGTAGCCATCTATGTCGATATGCATCCATACGGGAACCCGCTGTCTTACAACCTCGTACTCATTAGATTTCACGACTGCGTAGGAGGCCACCTTGTCATCGTAGTCATCTTCCTCGTCGGCCTCGGCGGCCACCTCATCATCGTGGACAGCGTCCTCGGCGGCCTCGACAGCCTCGGAGGACACCTCGTCATCGTAGTCAGCATCCCCGATGGCCTCGGTGGGCTCGACTACCACCTCGTTATCATAGTCAGCCTCCACGGCAATCCCAACGGGCACCTCATCGTCGTAGTCAGCTTCCCCGGCAGCCTCGGCGGACACCTCGGCATCGTCCATCGGAAAGGCCGCGATATACCTCCTTTTTGTGAAAGCACATTTGCTCCCCTGGTGGTTTTGGTAATTAACAATGACATATATATCATTGGACTAATGTTTCCACCAAGTATATTTCTGGAAAAATTCAATGATGGGTTGGCAAAAGAATTGTGGAGGGACCCCTAGATGCAACGTATACAATTAGCAAAGCTTCAAACAAGAAGACTCTACATTTCACTTTATGAGAAATCACTTTGAGTCTATAGGAAAGACAATACTATTAAAAGGGGGTAAGGTACTGTTGGTGAATAATATGTTCCACGTGCACAAGTAATAGTCACCAAAATAACCCACAAGCTCTTCCTCAAAATCTGTCAAAGCCTATCATGAAAATTGGTGTCAGCAACTATTCCCACTCAGTCCTATTGATTTCCACCTCAGACAAATCCCTTCCAAACCCTAGGTCTTTGGTACAACTGATTCTGCATCGGTGCCACCGAGTTTAGGCTGCCAGCATTCTGTTGCCTCATTTCTTGAAATCAGAATTTCCAAGATTTTGGATTGGCACCACCGAGATGTGGATTCGGACCGTTGGTCACCTTATCGCTATTGCCTAGGTTTCTGTATCGGTCTCACTGAGATTCAAAAGTTGTTACCTTTGGAGAAACTCGGTACCGCCAAGATTCACACATCAGTGTCACCGAGTTGGTAACTTTAGGTGTAACGGTGGGATTTTTGGAGATGCCTATATATACCCCTCCACGACCACTCACTCGTAAGAGAAGCACTCAGAAAAAATCCCCACTTATCTCATCTAATTTTCTTAGAGAGAGCCGCGTACTCATGTATTGAGATCAAGCCATTCTACTCCATCCATATCTAGCCTCCCCAAGTTGCTTTCCACCCAATCAATCTCTTCCACCAAAGCCAAATATGTGAGAGAGTGATTGAGTGTTGACGAGTCTATCATCTTGAAGCACAAGATCAAGGAATTAATCTACATTATCGTGCCTATTACCTCTTGGAGGGTGGTGCCTCCTACATTGGTTACTCTTGGGTGCCTCCTACTTTCTGTTGTTGAGTTGAACCAAGAAGTCTGTAAGGGCAAGTAGATCACCTACTTCGTGGACATAGGATGTCATGGTATGGACATGGTTGCTTCTTTCTGGAACCCTCCATGGGCAGAGCCCTCCATGGACTCGTGCGACCGTTACCCTTCGTGGGTTGAAGTATCCATAAACATGTACGTACTATAGCACCACCTATCAGAACAACGAGAAACATATTCGTTTCTCAAAATTGTGTTTGCTCTTACTCCCTATCCTCTATTACATATGCTTGTCTTTACGTTCTGCTGCTATGCTCTTAAACATGCATGTGTAGGGTGTGCTTGACATGCTATCATTGCTAAAATCTGCCAACACTTAAATTGGGAAAAGGTAGAACTTTTATTTGGTCAAGTAGTCTAATCACCCCTCCTCTAGACCTACTATCGATCGTACAAGTGGTATCATAGCTTTGGTCTCCATTGCATTGGTTTCACAACCTAGGAGAGTATGGCGTCTAGCGACGGAAATTATCACTGTAGAGGTCCATACTTTGATGGTACAAATTTTGCTAGTTGGAAGCACAAAATGGAAATACGTATTCTTGGTCATAACCCCACCGTTTGGGATGTTGTTCGTGTTGGATTGCAAGGTTAATTCTTTGATAATGGAAGGGAACCGGATTGTGAAGAGACCGCAAAAGAATTGAAGATGTTGCAATACAATGCTCAAGAAATACAATTCTCTTCAACTGCCTATGCCCCAAAGAATTCAACAAAATCATCCGTCTTGAGAATGTGAAGGAAATTTGGGACACTTTGGTTGATATGCACGAAGGTATCTAATCAGTGAGCGAATCCAAGTTGGATGTTCTTCAGAGTCATCTTGAAAAGTTCAAGATGAACGATGATGAAGGATTCGCAGAGATGTACTCTAGGCTAGCTCCATCACCAATTAGATTGCCGGCTCAGGAAGTGAACAAATGACTGACAAATTCATCATCAAGAAGATACTTAGAGCTTTGGATGAGAGATATGATACCATGTGCACATTGATCGAAATGATACCCAACTACAAGGATCTCAATCCTACATAAGAGATTGGAAAGATTGTTGCTCATGTGATGACACTCAAAGACAAGGAAGAGCTTCACGACAAGTCTACCGGTGCTTACAAAGCCACAAGTGATGCTCCTGCAACTTCAACCGACAACCTTGTAACCAATGAAGAGATAAGTCTTATGGTCAAGAAATTCAACAATTTCTACAAGAATAGAGACAAAGATCGAAGCTCCAACTCAAGATATGAAGAGAAGCATTCATCAAGTCATGACCGAAACTGCTACAATTGTGGGAAGCCCGGACACTACTCCAATGAGTACAAGACTTCGTATAAACGAAAAGAAGAGTCACCTAGAAGACAAAGCTCAAGAGATGAGTCACCTCGAAGAGAGAGGAGTAGAGATGATCATTATGAACAAAGACCATCAAGGAGAAGTAGGGACTCGGAGAATAAGGACAAGTACACCAATATCTACTCAACAAGAAGATATCAAGCTCTTGTTCGTGAATGGGTTTCTGGCTCCGAATCCGACAACCACTCCGAGAGAAGCTATCACTCCAACTCCAACTATAGTGAAGATGAAGGTGTTGCCAGACTTGCACTAGTGACTACCAACTGCTATGACATATGTGATTCACCAAATGAAGGGAGTGGAAGTTGCTTCATGGCTAAAGGACACAAGGCATCACACCCCGAGTATCTTGATTTCAATAGCGATGAGGATGACTTTCTAGGAGATGATGACTCGCTATTTGACAAATCTAGTGATATTAGTCAAAATGAACTTGTTAGTAATCACTCTAGTCAAGATAAGTCATGTGATGATGATAAGTTGGAAATAGAGCGACTAACTCAACAAATAAACACTCTTAAGTTAGCCCATGAGTTTACTCTACAAGATCATAGAGAGCTTGTAAGGACACATGAGAAGCTCCGCTTCGAGAAGCTCAATTTTGAGAAAGAGCATGAATTCCTTAAAGCTATAAATGAAGATCTTCGAAATAAGACTTCCTCTTATATAGCCAAATGACTTCTCTTGTCTACATTCATTCCACAAGTTGAGGCCAAGCAAACTAGTAACAAAGGCAAGACAGGTTGTTCAACTAGTAGCAATAAAAATGACAAATCCAATGATATTGCTTCTAGTAGTTCTATTGATTCCACTAACACTTCTCTTAGACAAGTTACACTTGATCAAGAAAATGAACTATTGAAAGGGATTGTAGAAAAAGGTATCTACGAGAGCCTTTCCGAGTGTAAGTAATTTGAGGAAATTGTATGCAAGCACGGAGGATACCGGAAGAACCATGGCATTGGCTACTTCAATGCAAATGGAGTTGAATGGGAAGAAGGTCAATACCCCAAGCCCAAGTTTTTTCCTCAAAGGGATAAGTATGAGCATACTCTTCCCAAGGGAACAAAAGTTCAAGATGACCTTCCACCAAAAGACCACAAGCTCAAGGGAAAGGACAAGCTTAAAGAGGACATTGACTCATATGAAGATGAATCCCAAGCTTTGGTCAAGTGGGTTACCAAGGCTACTTCAAGCTCAACTTCTACAAGTGCCACTTCAACACCAAGGATCACCATCAACTTGATGTGGGTCCCCAAGAAGAAGAACTAGAGAAGTTCTTGAGGGTTGACTCCGCCAATGAAATTCACTCACATTCATTATTGTCAAGAACTAGTTGCAATCAACATCAACACCATGCAATAGTTCAAGGAGTCGCACATTCCCTCAAAGGTAAGCAAGGGACAAGGTAATTAACAAATCCATGGACACCATCATGTATGCTTTGCACTCAATGTCCATAGATATCCTTGTGTTTATCTCTTGTGTATTGGGACTAACCCATGTAGGTAAGAAGAGTAAGAAACAACAAGGATGCTCCCAACTCATGGTGATGTTCATCAACTTTGAGCATCCATAACCACTTCACCTACATGAAGTTTTATCAACAAAACCCAATATTAGGTTATCCCTATCAAGGGGGGATGTCAAATCAAGGGGGAGCTTTACTCTAAGACTTGAGTCAAAGCATCTCATATCATGTGACAACATTAACAAATTTTATGTAAAACTTGTAACCCCACTCGTGCTTAAACGATGAGTATGACCTATGATCAAGTATTCTTACTTTTCCCCTAAGCCAATATACTCATATATAAATGACTACGTCATCGCCAACATTCTTGATAGATGCTAGTATGTATGTGCATGTTTGCCATGATTTCATTTGATATCTTATTGTGTGAGCATGTTGGTCTGCATTTCTTTGTCCAATGGAGGACATCGAATTGTTGCTATTGGGAATTTGATTTTCCTTTTGCCAATTGGATGGACAAGAATGCCTAGGACCCCTCTCTAGCTATATATGCTTTCACTTCTCATATTCTATTCCTGTCGCATCACAAAACTTGAACAAGTACTTCTCGATCTCTCTATGTGAGGAGCACTCGGAGTTCCGTATCGACAAGGACTCACCACTAAAACCTCCCAAGTGCATCTCTGTGGAACCAACAAAAAATTTTGGTATCACCAATGCCTAGGGTTGATCTGGTTTTCAATCTCGGTGACACCCATTCCATCTTCTCGGCTTCACCAAGTTTCCCTATCAGATGTCAGTTGAGGAACTCGGTGGCATCGATAATTTGGACCGGTTTCACCGAAAGCGATGGGTAATTAATGTGGTGGACCCGAATTTTTAAATCACTTCTTCAAATGTTTGTTCCTCCAAACCCTAGTTGATGTTCGTGGACCCCTAGTCATCGCTGTTGTCTTCCTGACCGCCTTCGTCGTTGGAACTCGCCACCGTCGTCGCTGTAGGGGACTCGTCACCAAGCATGTGATAGCCCAAGTGTTGCCCCTACCTTTATTGGCATGTAATCTATTGTATGAACCTTGTGTCATGAGATTTATGAATGATTTGCACCTTTTCATCCATGCGTTGTTTTGCATTCATGCATCATGCATCATCTCATTCATCATGCATTCTTGATTCTTATGTGACCTTGTGTGATTAGTTGGTTGTGATCTTGTCTTGTGTGTGATATGGTGGAGTTCATGTGTGCAATCTCCTTCTTCTTCCCCTCTCTTTTCCTTTTCTACAAAACCCCAATCTAATGCCTTTATTCCCATGTTATTTTATAAACAGATTTAACATGCAAATTAAATTGCTTAAAAATGTTGAAGTGCTAACGTATATTGTTTTGAGCATGTGAGTGTTGGCCTTTTATTGTTTGGGGATTTTATGTAATTGGGGTGTTTAAATAAAAGGAGCTGTTATTTTAAACACAATTAAAATTACTTGGCCTAAAAATCTTTTTAACATTTGTACTAAATAGTGCATTTTATTTACTTTACCAAAATAATTTAGTTCTGCACATAAACCTTTTATTTTACCCTGGAGATTTTCTCTTGTGTGCTGGTTTTGAAAAAAGTTAAAAAAAACCTTCTGTGTTATTTGTTTTGAGAGAGAGAGCCAGGTGGGCCTCGCCTCTCCCGCGGCCCAGCCCGCTCGAGCAAATGGTCACCTGCTCCTGTTCCCCTGCCGTCAGGTTCAGAGAGACAGAGAAGCTCCGCCGTCCCCCTTTTCCGTTGCCGTCGCCGTCAGCCAATGGGTATTTACCCCCCTCGGTGTGCGTGCCCCCTTGGCTAGGATTCCTCTCATCCCCGCCGCCGCCGCAGCTCCCATCTCCCCATCCATCTCTCTCCCTCCTCTCTTCTTTCCCCCTGTCAGGTAAGGTTTTAGAGAGAGCAGTGAGGTTAAGAGAGTGTCGCCGGTCGTCATCATTGCCGTAACCGCGTCTCCGGTGGGTCTCGTCCCTGGTGGTGATGGCTTGGAGCTCGGGGGTCCTCCCCGCATTCCATTCCCGCCGCTAGGAGGTGAGGAGCTCCTCCCCGCGGTGTCAATTGGCGTCGCCGCCGTCCGCAAGGACCGGGTCGTCGCCAGCTCCTTCCTCTTTGTCGTTTCCGTGTCCCGACCCCTCCGTCGTCTCCTTCTCGTCCGTCTCGTCGTCGCCTTCCCCTCGGTGAGTGGCCGGTCCCCGTAGCTCCCTGCTTCCCCGCGTAGGACGTCGGGTAGTTGCCACCGTGTCAGTCGTTGCCGATCACAACATGGGCACTTGCCGCTCGCCCCCTTCCTCCTCATCGCAAGGTTGTTCCCTCTTGCGTGAGAGCCGTTTGCATCGCAAGATCCGCCGTGTGGTCGCTGGAATTGCCGCCGCCGTTGCTCTGTCGCCATGGTGTTCTGCGGTTTAGTTTCGTTAGTATAGCGTGAGTGTGCATGTATTAGAGGGCCCAAGCCCCTCCACTGTTAAGTTTCGAGCGTGTAAGGCACTGGTGGGCGCTAGGGGAGATGACCAGGTGGTCATGGCTTCGAGCCCGAAGCCTCCCCCATTTTTGGTTGTTTTTCTTTTTCTTTGTTTTTTTTGTTTTTCTCTTTTGTAGTGTGTATGTGTGTGGAAGCAAGTATGGGTGGATGTTTTCCTTTTTTGTTTATTTTAGTGTGTGTGTATGTATGTGTAGGGTGTATATGAGTGTGTGTGCTTCATGCATACACAGTTATGTGTAGTGATTGGTGGTTCTCATGTGGATGCGTATCTGAGTTTGCAAGTGCAAGTATGGGTGTAGAGTGTAGTGTGCATGTGTGAATGAGAGGTGTGTAGTGCATGTGTGTATACATATATGTTGTATATATGTATGTGTTCTTGTGAGAGTGCATGTGTGTGTTGCCATATACATATGCATATGCATATATGCATTGTGCATATGTGTGAGCATATGTGTGTGGATGACCACCCACACCCGTGAGCATGCATGTGAGTATGTGTCTGGATGAACACCCCCTATTGGGTGGTATGCTCATGGTTGTATTGTGCTCATATGTCCTTGGGCATATATAGAGCATGTGTGTTTATGCTTTTGTAGTATGTGTGTGTAGAGTGTATGTGTGTGAGTGGCAACTAGCGGGTTTCCCCCACTTGACTTACCCCTTTGTGGTAGATATGCATGTTTTGTGAATTGTTAGATAATTTCTATTTCTATCTAAGTTTCTAAAACTGGTTATGTCTATATTTGCTCATGTGCCTTTTAGAGTAATATATCACCTATAAGAGTAGGTAGCATTTTGCTAGTTTAGATTGTGCCTTGTTATTTCACATGAACATATGTGTATGACACATGGTTTTGGGGTAGAAAGAGACAATGAACCCATTGGGGATTTCAGTTTTCACTTTTGTGCAAGTTGATTAAACTGTCATTTTCAGCTGTCATGCTACTTTGTCATTTTTGCATGATTTAATCCATGCTTGCTTTGGGGCATGTGCCCACTAGGAAGAGCTAGCGTTTTATATCTATTATGACATGGTATTTTGTTTTCACATGAGAATCACCCATATAAGTGGGAAACATGCTGCAAAGTAGCCAACTTGATGTTTCTGTTTTCAACATGCCAAATATTTCTGTCTGAGAATCTGCTGTTATTTATATGCCATGAAGAGTGGGTGACATCTAGTTATATATTGAGAATTAGCTCATGCTCAGTGTTAGTATTTTGAAGTAGATGTTGTCTACTATGACCCTGTTAAATTAAATGCCAAGAGGTGGTCTCTAACCCGTTTAACAACTGCTGTCAAACTGCTACTTTATTAACTCAGATTCCAGAAAACTGTTATTTTCACCAAGTCCCGGAAAACTGTTTCATCATGTCAACTTGATAGCTTCATGCTTATTGATGTCTGCCTCCTTTGCAGATTGTGTAGTTGGATAAGTTGATGTATATGTTATGTAGTTTCTGTAAATATCTTGTTTGTGGCTGTAGGATCCCTATAGCTCAAGTTGTGGGCTGTGTAAATTGCTATGTTGCTATTTTGTGTTAGATTGCTTGTTTTAGTGTTTTATGACTTGTGGGAGCTATACTCCATGGAATCGATTGATATTTGAGTCTATTGTGGTTGGCGTTTCATTTCCTAACCAGTGGCTACCTTGGAATGCCAAGAATTAGCCCATGCCTTGGTTGTCTTGTGTTTTTGCCTTCGTACCTTGTCGTGAGCGTATCGTGAGAACCGTAACTCCGTTTCTTGCGTTCTTTATATGCATTTCTATCAATTTCGCATGATCCATCCATATTTTCCATGTTCATGAATGTTCAAATAACTTAACAAGAGGTTCTGTCCAGATTCATTAATAAACACACTCTGCATGTGAAACATGACTAGTTTTGGATTGCCATGTTAAATTCTTCATAAATGAATCATGCATCATCTTGTTTGTGCAGTACACCGTGGTTGGATGTTTATTGTGGCTGTTTCTCTTGGGTAGACGCGAGTGTTGGTACTGAGTACGAGGACCCAGGAGAGTACCACTACGAGGATCCCGCTACTTGTTCCGCTGAAGAACCAACAGGCAAGATGATCGTACCCGGATCCCAATACTATTTTTGCTTGCTAGTATCTCGCTCTTATCGTTACAATTGTGCTACCTACCACTTGATATCAGCCTGCTAATTGCCATGACATCCTCTAACCCTCCATATCCTAGGAAACCTTTGATTGGCTAAGTTACCGCTGCTTAGCCCCTCTTATAGCGTTCCTAGTTGCAAATGCAGGTTGTTCCATGTGATAACATGGATTTGGATATCACAATATTTATATGTTATTTTAGTTTAATACACATATATATCTTTGTATTGGTGGAAGGCTTGGCCTTTTGCTAGGTGTTTTTTCCCGCTGTTACCGCCATAGTTTCTTGTTACCTGTGTTATGTTTCCATATTTTGCGCTCCTAACATGCTCGGGGTTGTTATGGGGACCCCCTTGTTTATTCGGTTGAGATTAAAACTTGTCTGGCAAGACCCAACTTTGGTACTACATTTGCTTAGCAACTTAATAAACTTGCATAGGGCTTTGCAACCCCGTGGATAATTAATCAACCCCCGGCCCAGTGCTCCTCATGAGTATTCGTCCAAACTAGAGTCGTGTGCGAGGCCAACCATGGGCAACTCGGGAGATTTCTATCAGGACACTGTATGTTGCGCTCATCCGATCATGTCCTGAGAACAAGATATGCGGCTCTTATCGGGTTCGTCGACACGTCGGGAGGCCTTGCTGGATTTGTTTTACCTTTATCGAGTGTCTTGCGTGTGGACTCTGACTTTGTTCGGGTTTTCTCGAGGTGTTGGAATTCCTTTGTAATTACCTATGATGACCACGAGATCCGTGGTCGAGTCTATTCCCGTGGAGTGTGGTTAATTTGTGATGCACTAGTTGGACCACCCCTGCAGGGTTAAATCTTTTCGAGAAGCCATGCCCGTGGTTATGTGGCCACTTGGCTATTTGTTTAACACCCTGTTATAGTAAACTTGAAGTAAACTCTAAATGAAATACACCGACTGTGTGAGTAACCGTGATTGTCTCTGCTCGTGAACATGATCCGAGAGAGAACATGGTGGGGTTATGATTGACGTAAGTAAGTGTTTAGTATATCCTAGAGGTCATTCTAGATTCGATCGTTCATCATAGGCCACTCATAATTATTTGCATGTTACGTAAGTGTAGCCACCATATATGCTTAGTGCTGCTGCAAACTAAACACATTCCCCATCCCAACCTTTAAGCTTGAATAGTCTCGGTACACGTGTGCTTGATTGGTGAGTCCTTGTGGCTCATAGATTACTACAACCCTCCAAGTACAAGAACAAATGAGTACGTGCAGGATGATCTTACCCAGCTCCAGTGGGAATATGATGAGGAAAGAGGCAGGATGTACGTGACGTACACGGATGAGTAGAGGACCATGGTCGTGATCTTTGGGATAGCGAGATAGTGTCATTTGCATCTGATTTCTCATTTGATTTCGTCCGTAGACAGACCCTGTGTTCAGCTTGATTATTTGAACTCTGTTTAGAATTGTAATTTAGTATGTGGCGAGTGTAAGCCAACTTGTATACTCATCTCTTCTATAATGTATGATGCAATGATTCTATTCTTGCGAATGGCAAGATGCGCCTCTATCCCTTGCAAGGTCCTCGTGCCTTAAAATGGATACGCGCGCATCTTGGGCGTGACAAGTTGGTATTCAGAGCCATACGACCATAGGAGCCTTTGCTTGATCGAACTTGGCGGAGTCGAGTCTAGTAAAACTATTTTGACTCTAGTTATATCGAAGAGTAGGATTCTTTTACTCCTCTTCTATGCTCTGGTGAGGTATTCGACTTAGGAATTTTTGATTCCACTCCTCTTCTCGCTCAAATTTTTTTTAGGATCACGCGGGTATTTTGGAAACTATATGATACCGATGTAACGGAGTTCTATCTTGGTGCCTCCTATCTGACTTGATTTCTTCCGGGGAGTCAAGCTCGAGGGAATGTTGGCACAACGTTATCATTCAGCTTCCTTGATATCCCAGGACGGAGAGTTTTCGGAATTACTTCAATACTTATCATGGTGAGATAAGTTGGGAGTCACCCAGTACTGGGAAGGCGTCCGGGGTACCACCATGGTTTAGTATCGTTGTGAGTTGGAGGATTCGAGTTAGATGAATTTGCGAGAGCCTATGGTTATGTGTTGAAGGATGGATACAGTTGGGGTGTAGGATTGCTAGTTGTGTGAGATATTTCCTCCTTGTATACCCCACATCGGATTGCATAAGCAAGAAGTTTTCAGAAGTTCATAGGTGGGAAATCTTGTAGTTATCTAGAATCATCTTCTTCAGATGTATGTGGGCATGTACATTTGTTCTGAGTGCTTAGCTCAATACTTTTGTGTTATTGCAAGTGGCTTCTTATATCTGATGATGTTACCATTAAACCGAAGAAGCATTCTTACTAATTTTTTAGTAGGAAGGTTGTGTTTTTATTTGATCAATTTCTTTCAAGCATTTGATTCATATTTTGAATTCATCTTATCGATGAGGTGCTGATATGTTTTGTCCATCTTCAGATTGGCTCCACCAACTCACAACAATCCGAGTCGTGGTGAGGAGCAGACTGATGTTCCACCACCACCCCTACCGCCCCCACCTTCGCCTCCTCCTCCAAAAGCTTGGCAAGCTGTGATGGCCACAACCAATGTGAACACTCAGATGTTGCTCAGGTTGTTGCAAGAAAGGGAGTAGGGTTAGCAAGGTTTTCATGGGAATTTTGAGAATCAACCTCAGTTTGGGACACTCAATCAGTTCCTTGCCAACCAGCCCAAGTCTTTCACCTGTTGTGAGCAGCCTTTTGATGCTGATGATGGGCTCCGTGATATGAGTAAGCATTTTAAGTGCAGCAATGTCAGGCCAGAGGACTTTGTCAGATTTGCATCATTCTAGCTCAAGGGTCAAACAACTGATTGGTGGCAGGAGTACAAGGATTCCAGGGGCGATCGTGTTGTTACTTGGGACGATTTACGTCGTGACTTCAGGGCTCATTATATTCCGACAAGCTTTGTCAAGGAGATGTGTGAGAAGTTCAGGAACCTGTAGTAGGGAAGCAAGTCTGTCTATCAGTACAACGTCGAGTTCCAGAATCTAGCCCGCTATGCTAAGCAAGATGTTCCAGATGACAAGGCTATGATCTATCGGTTCAAAGGTGGTCTAAAGGATGAGCTTCTGCCAGGCCTAGTTCTTCAAGAGCCTCGTGAGTTTGATCAGTTCTATAACATGGCTTTGAAGGTCGAGGCAACCCAGCTCAAGTTGGAGAACTCAAAGAAGCGTTTAAGGGATTCATATTCGTCTTCTTCTAGCTCTCAGATGGTTCCCAAACAGCAGAAGTATTGGGTGCCAAATCCTCCTCCATTTCGTCCTCCTCAGCAGCAGAAGAATTCAGTGGTCGTGGTTCTTCCCACCCACCCAACCCAGGATTCCATTAGAGACCCTAGGCATCGAAGGTAGTTCTTGTTCCTCCTCCAGGCAATGTTCGTCCGCTTTCTAAGGTGACTTGTCACAAGTGTGGCCAGAAGGGTCACTATGCTAACAAGTGCAACCAGCGGCATCTTCCGCCTCCTCCTCCTATCGAGCCTGCAGGCAATGCTATGGTGAACCATAATCCCAAGACCGTAAGAGTAAATATGGTGAATGCAGCTGAAGCAGAGCAGTCCAATGATGTGATTATGGGTAATCTCTCAGTTAATTCTATTCCTGCAAAAGTGTTATTTGATTCTGGTGCATCGCATTGTTTCACGTCTTGCCCTTTCTTTGTCAAGAATGAGTTTGATTATCAAGATTTGCCTAACTCCTTGTCTGTCGTGTCGCCCGGTAAGATGTTGAATTCCAATCGCATTGTTCCGGATGTTTCTATCAAGATGGGCAATTATTCTTTTCTGGCTTCTCCAATTGTTCCCGGTAATTCCGATATTGATCTCATTTTGGGCATCGACTTCCTGGCTATGAATAAGGCTTATATTGATTGCAAAACAAAAGAAGTCAAGCTGAGTCATCCTTCAGAAGACGTGATTATTTTTGCGGCTCGCGATGACACAATCTGTCTCTTTGCTCATAATGAGACGGGTGAAATCTCGACGATTTCTCAAATTCCGGTGGTTTTTGAGTATGAAGATGTCTTTCCAGAAGAATTGCCAGGAATGCCTCCACACCGACCAGTCGAGTTCGTGATTGATCTCGAGCCCAAAACTGAACCGGTTTGCAAGCGCCCGTATAAACTTGGCCCCGAAGAGCTGAAAGAGTTGAAGAAGCAGCTAGATGAGCAAGAACATCTGGGTCTGATCATACCACGTTCTTCTCCATGGGGTTGTGGTGTTTTGTTTGTCAAGAAGAAAGATGGCACAGATCGTCTTTGTGTCGACTACCATCCATTCAACAAGAAGACAATCAGAAACAAGTACCCACTTCCCAACACCAATGAGTTGTTTGAACAACTGAAAGGTGCCAAGGTTTTCTCGAAGCTTGATCTTTGCATGGGTTATCATCAGATTCACATTCGCGAAGAAGACATTCCCAAGACCGCTTTCAGGACGAGTTTTGGCTCGTATGAGTACACCGTCATGTCCTTTGGTCTTGCTAATGCTCCTCCACCCTTCTCAAGAATGATGAATTTCATTTTCTCTCCTTTCAAGAATGAGTTTGTCTTGGTCTATTTGGATGATATCCTTGTGTTCTCGGAGACAGAAGAAGAGCATGCAGAGCATCTCCGCCTTGTGCTTGACAAGTGAAGGGAACATCGGTTCTATGCCAAGTTTTCCAAGTGTGAGTTTTGGCTCAATGAAGTGGTGTACCTTGGGCATGTCATCTCTGCCGAGGGAAATAAAGTACACCCCGAGAAAGTTGAGGCAATCATGAAGTGGGAAGCTCCTCAGAATGTGAAGCAGCTTCGGAGTTTCCTCAAGCTTTCTAGTTATTGCAGAAGATTCCTGGAGAACTTCTCTGAAATTGTTAAGCCTCTGTCCAATCTTCTTCAGAAGAGTGTCAAGTATGTTTGCTCTCCTGATTGCGATGTAGTGTTCAATATGCTCAAGCAGACATTGACTTCTGCTCTAGTTCTTGTTCCTCCTTAACAGTCCAAGCCTTTCCATGTTTTCTGTGATGCTTCTCTTCAAGGTCTTGGTGGTGTTCTCATGCAAGACAAGAAGATTGTTGCTTATACCTCGCGTCAGTTGAAGCCTGCCGAGAAGAACTACCCCACTCATGCTCTTGAGTAAGCGGCATTTGTGCATGCTCTAATGACTTGGAGGCATTTGTTGTTGGGTAGACTAGTTGAGGTGTACACTGATCACAAGAGCTTGAAGTACATTTTCACTCAACCCAATCTCAATCTTCGACAGTCTTGTTGGGTGGAAATGCTTGAGGACTTCAATCCAAGAATTGAGTATACTCCTCGGAAAGCAAATGGCATTGCAGACACGCTTAGCCGTAAGGCGTACTGCAATAGTCTAATCTTGAAGCCTCTTCAACCCGAGCTTTTTGATGCCTTCCGCAAGCTCAACCTTCAGATGATTCCGCAAGGATTCCTTGCAAATCTTCAAGTCTCTCTGAGTCTAGAAGATCAGGTTTGTCAAGCGCAGCTTCTTGACGCTATGGTGAAGAAAGTGAAGAAAGGTGTGGCCAAGAGCATTCCGAAGTATAAGTTCTTTCGCGTTGATGACAAAGATACCTTGTTCTTTGAGGACCGTCTTGTGGTTCCAAAGGGTGAACTCGGAAGGTTATCATGGACTAAGCACACAATTATCTTCTATCCATTCATCCAGGCAGTTCAAAGATGTATCAGGATCTCAAGCAAACCTTCTGGTGGACTCGCATGAAACGTGAAATTGCTTAGTTCGTGAATGAGTGTGATGTTTTTCGCAGAGTGAAGGCGGAGCATCAACGTCCAAAAGGTCTTCTTTAGACTTTGCCTATCCTAGAGTGGAAATTTGATCATGTGGAGATGGATTTCATCACTGGGTTTCCCAAGTCCAAGAGAGGCAACGATGCCATCTTTGTGGTTATTGACAAGCTGTCAAAATTTGCTCATTTCCTGCCAGTCAAACAATCTATCTTGGTAGCTCAGCTTGCAGAGTTGTATACATCAAGGATAGTGTCGTTGCATGGTATTCCTCAGCTCATCTCTTCTAACTGTGGAAGCCTCTTTACTGCCAAAATTTGGGAGTCCTTCCAGACTGCTATGGGTACCAAGATCTGTTTCAGCACTGCGTTCCATCCGCATACAAGTGGTCAAGTTGACAGAGTCAATTAGATCTTTGAAGATATGCTTAGAGCCTTTGTGATTTTGTTCGGCATGAAGTGGGAAGACTGCCTTCCATATGCTGAATTCCCGTACAACAATAGCCTTCAAGCTAGCTCAGGCAAGGCCCCTTTCGAGATTCTCTACGGCAGAAACTGTCGTACCCCGCTTAACTGGTCTGAAACCGGTGAGCGTCAGATTTTGGGCAATGACATGATCACTGAATCAGAAGAGACGTGACATGTCATTCGTGAGAACCTCAAAGCAGCTCAGTCCCGACCGAAGAGTTATTATGATAAAAACATCGGGATGTTTCCTTTCAAGTGGGTGATCTAGTCTATCTTAGAGTCTCTCCCATGAAGGGCACGCATCGGTTTGGAATTAAAGGGAAGCTATCTCCTCGTTTTGTTGGTCCTTTCAAAGTTGTTGGCAAGAGAGGCGGACTTGCATATCAACTACAACTCCGTCCAAGTTTCGCAAATGTGCAAAATGTCTTCCATGTTTCTCAGCTCTGGAGATGTTTCAAGACTCCTGAGCGAACCATTAACCTCCAAGACATCGATCTCCAAGAAGACCTCTCTTATCATGAGCATCCAGTTACAATTCTTCAAGAAACTGAGCGTAAGACTCGCAACAAGTCTATAAAGTTCCTCAAGTTGAAGTGGTCTCATCATTCCAACAAAGAAGCTACTTGGGAACGTGAGGACCTTCTCCGTTCCGAATTTCCAGACTTCTTTCGTTCCTAGATCTCGGGTCGAGATCCTCTTGTAGTGTGGGAGAGTTGTGACAGCCTAAGTGTTGTCCCTACCTTTATTGGCATGTAATCTCTTATATTAACCTTGTGTCATGAGCTTTATGAATGATATGCACCTTGTCATCCATGTGTTGTTTTGCATTCATGCATCATGCATCATTTCATTCATCATGAATTCTTGATTCTTTTGTGACCTTGTGTGATTAGTTGGTTGTGATCTTGTCTTGTGTGTGATGTGGTGGAGTTCATGTGTGCAATCTCCTTCTTCTTCCCCTCTCTTTTCCTTTTCTACAAAACCCCAACCTAATGCCTTTATTCCCATGTTATTTTATAAAAAGATTTAACTTGCAAATGAAATTGCTTAAAAATGTTCAAGTGCTAAGCTATATTGTTTTGAGCATGTGAGTGTTGGCCTTTTATTGTTTTGGGCTTTTATGTAATTGGGTAGTTTAAATAACAGGAGCTGTTATTTTAAAAACAATTTAAATTACGTGACCTAAAAATCATTTTAACATTTGTATTAAATAGTGCATTTTATTTACTTTACCAAAGTAATTTTGTTCTGCACATAAACGTTTTATTTTACCATGGAGATTTTCTCCTGTGTGCTGGTTTTGAAAAAAGTTAAAAAAAAACTTCTCTGTTATTTTTTTTGAGAGAGAGAGCCAGGTGGGCCTCTCGTCTCCCGCGGCCCAGCTCGCTCGAGCAGACGGTCACCTGCTCCCGTTCCCCTGTTGTCAGGTTCAGAGAGACAGAGAAGCTCTGTCGTCCCCCTTTTCCATCGCCGTCGCTGTCAACCCGTGGGTATTTAGCCCCCCTCGGCGTGCGTGGCCCCTCGGCTAGGTTTCCTCTCTTCCCTGCTGTCGCCGTAGCTCCCATCTCCCCCTCCATCTCTCTCCCTCCTCTCTTCTTTCCCCCTGTCAGGTAAGGTTTCAGAGAGAGCAGTGAGGTTCAGAGAGTGTCGCCGGTCATCGTCGCCGCCGTCGCCACGTCTCTGTTGGGTCTCGTCCCCGGTGGTGATGGCGTGGAGCTCGGGGGTCCTCCCCGCTTTCCATTCCCGCTGCTAGGAGGTGAGGAGCACCTCCCTGCGGTGCCAATTGGCGTCGCCGCCGTCCGCAAGGGGCAGGTCATCGCTGGCTCCTTCCTATTCATCATCGCCGCGTCCTCGACCCCTCCGTCATCTCCTTATTGTCCGGCTCGTCGTTGCCTTCCCCTTGGTGAGCAGCCGGTCCTCGTAGCTCCCTTCTTCCCCGCGTAGGACGTCGGGTAGTTGCCGCCGTGTCAGTCGCCGTCGGTCGCAAGGTGGGCACTTGCCGCTCGCCTCCTTCCTCCTCATCGCAAGGTGAGCAGGGGAATGGGACCCCGGTTGTTCCCTCTTGTCTGAGAGACGTTTGCATTGCCGGATCCGCCGTTTGCTCGCTGGAATTGCCGTCACCGTTGCTTTGTCGCCATGGTGTTCTGCGGTTCCGTTTCGTCAGTATAGCGTGAGTGTGTGTGTATTAGAGGGCCCGAGCCCCTCCTCTATTAAGTGTCGAGCGCGTAGCGCAGTGGTGGGCGCTAGGGGAGATGACCAAGTGGTCATGGGTTCGAGCCCGAAGCCTCCCCCATTTTTGGTTGTTTTTCTTTTTCTTTGTTTTTTTGTTTTTCTCTTTTGTAGTGTGTATGTGCGTGGAAGCAAGTATGGGTGGATGTTTTCCTTTTCTGTTTATTTTAGTGAGTGTGTGTATGTATGTGTAGGGTGTATATAAGTGTGTGTGCTTCATGCATACACAGTTATGTGTAGTGTGTGTGGTGGTTCTCATGTGCATGTGTATCTGAGTATGCAAGTGCAAGTATGGGTGTAGAGTGTAGTGTGCATGTGTGAATTAGAGGTGTGTAGTGCATCTGTGTATACATATATGTTGTATATACGTATGTGTTCTTGTGAGAGTACATGTGTGTGTGTGTTGCCATATACATATGCACATGCATATATGCATTATGCATATATGTGAGCATATGTGTGTGGATGACCACCCACACCCATGAGCATGCATGTGAGTATGTGTGTGGATGAACACCCCCTCTTGGGTGGTATCCTCATGGTTGTATTGTGATCATATGTTCTTGGGCATATATAGAGCATGTGTGTGTTTGCTTTTGTAGTGTGTGTGTAGAGTGTATGTGTGTGTGGGGGAACTAGTGGGTTTTCCCCACTTGACTTACCCCTTTGTGGTAGATATGCATGTTTTGTGAATTGTTACAGCATTTCCATTTCTATCTAAGTTTCTTACCCCTTTGTAATATATCACTTATAAGAGTAGGTGGCATTTTTCTAGTTTAGATTGTGCCTAGTTATTTCACATGAACATATGAGTATGACACATGGTTTTGGGGTAGAAAGAGCCAATGAACCCATTGGGGCTTTCAGTTTTCACTTTTGTGCAAGTTGATAAAACTGTCATTTTCAGCTGTGATGCTACTTTGTCATTTTTGCATGATTTAATCCAGGCTTGCTTTGGGGCATGTGCCCACTAGGAAGAGCTAGTGTTTTATATCTATTATGCCATGGTATTTTTGTTTAACATGAGAATCAGCCATATAAGTGGGAAACATGCTGCATTTGTGGCTGTAGGATCCGTGCCTCCTTTGCAGATTGTGTAGTTGGATAAGTTGATGTATATCTTATGTAGTCTCTGTAAATATCTTGTTTGTGGCTGTAGGATCCGTGTAGCTCAAGTTGTGGGCTGTGTAAGTTGCTATGTTACTGTTTTGTGGCAGATTGCTTGTTTTAGTGTTTTATGACTTGTGGGAGCTATACTCCATGGAATCAATTGATCTTTGAGTCTATTGTGGTTGGTTTTTCATTTTCTAACCAGTGGATACCTTGGAATGCCAATAATTAGCCCATGGCTTGGTTGTCTTGTGTTTTTGCCATCTTACCTTGTCATGAGCGTATCGTGAGAACCGTAACTCTTCTTCTTGTGTTCTTTATATGCATTTCTATCGATTTCGCATGATGCATCCATATTTGCCATGTTCATGCATGTTCAAATAACTTAACATGAGGTTCTTTCCTGATTCATTAATAAATAAACTCTGCATGTGAAACATGACTAGTTTTGGATCGCCATGTTAAATTCTTCATAAATGAATCATGCATCATTTTGTTTGTGCATTGCACCATGGTTGGATGTTTATTGTGGCTGTTTCTCTTGGGTAGACGCGAGTGTTGATACTGAGTACGAGGACCCATGAGAGTACCACTACGAGGATCCTGCTACTTGTTCCGCTGAAGAACCAACAGGCAAGATGATCGTACCCGGATCCCGATACTATTTTTGCTAGCTAGTATCTCGCTCTTATCATTACAATTGCGCTACCTACCAGTTGATATCAGCCTCCTAATTGCCATGATGGCCTCGAACCCTCCACATCCTAGCAAACCTTTGATTGGCTAAGTTACCGCTGCTCAGCCCGTCTTATAGCATTCTTAGTTGCACGTGCAGTTTGTTCCATGTGATAACATGGATTTGGATATCACAATATTTATTTGTTATTTTATTTTAATGCACATATATATCTTGGTATTGGTGGAAGGCTTGGCATTTTGCTAGGTCTTTTGTCCCGCTGTTACCGCCATAGTTTCTTGTTACCACTGTTATGTTTCCATATTTTGCGCTCCTAACAAGCTCGGGGTTGTTATGGGGAGCCCCTTGTTTATTCAGTTGAGATTAAAACTTGGCTGGAAAGACCCAACTTTGGTACTACACTTGCTTAACAACTTAATAAACTTGCATAGGGCTTTGCGACCCCGTGGATAATTAATCAACCCCGGGCCAGTGCTTCTCATGAGTGTTGGTCAACTTAGAGTCGTGTGCGGGGCCAACCCGGGGCAACTCGGGAGATTTCTATCAGGCCACTTTATGCTGCACTCATCCGGTCATGTCTTGAGAACGAGATACGTGGCTCTTATCGGTTTTGTCGACACGTCAGGAGGTCTTGCTGGATTTGTTTTACCTTTGTCGAGTGTCTTGCGTGTGGACTCTGACTTTCTTCAGGTTTTCTCGAGGTGTTGGAATTCCTTTGGAATTACCTATGATGACCACGAGATCCGTGGTCGAGTCTATTCCCGCGGAGTGTGGTTAATTTGTGATGGACTAGTTGGAGCACCCCTACAGGGTGAAATCTTTTTGAGAAGGCGTGCTCGCGGTTATGTGGCAACTTGGATATTTGTCTAACACCCGATTATAGTAAACTTGAAGTAAACTCTAAATAACATACACCAACTGTGTGAGTAACCGTGATCGTCTCTACTCATGAACATGATCCGAGAGAGAACACGGTGGCGTTATGATTGACGTAGGTAAGTGTTCAGGATCTCCTAGAGGTCATTCTAGATTCGATCGTTCATCGTAGGCCACTCATAATTATTTCCATGTTACATAAGTTTAGCCACCATATATGCTTAGTGCTGCTGCAAACTAAACACATTCCCATCCCAACCTTTAAGCTTGAATAGTCTTGGTACCCGGGCGCTTCATTGCTGAGTCCTTGTGGCTCACAGATTACTACAACCCTCCAGGTACAGGAATAGATGAGTACGTGCAGGATGATCTTACCCAGCTCTAGTGAGAATATGATGAGGAAGGAGGCATGATGTACATGATGTACCCAGATGAGTAGAGGACCATGGTCGTGATCTTTGGGATAGCGAGATAGTTTCATTTGCATCTGTTTTTATCGTTTGATTTCGTCCGTAGACGGACCCTGTCTTCATCTTGACGATTTGACCTCTATGTGGAATTGTAATTTAGTATGTGGCGAGTGTAAGCCAACTTGTATACTCATCTCTTCTGTAATGTATGATGCAATGATTCTATACTTGTGAACGGCAAGATGCGCTTCCATCCCTTGAAGGGTCCTCAGGCCTTCAAATGGATAGGCGTGCATCTTGGGCGTGACAAAGCAATGGTACAAATATGACCCCTTGTGCACTCCTCTCTCCAACTCATGCGCATAAGGATCGTTTCGTCGATAAGCTACCATTTGAGATCGTTCTATCCTCAAAGATTTTCCATTAGAATAGAGAACGATACATTTTTAGGGTTTTGTTGTCCGCAATCCGAATCTCGGTGATACTGAAGCGGAAGAATTGGTTGTACCTATTTAGTTTTTAGGTCTACTGAGGACAGTCTCGGTGAAACCGAGCACCAATTTTCGGTGAAACTGAAGTGGGTGCCAAGTTTCTATAAAGCAGGCTGTGAGTCTTGGTGGGTCCAAAAATTGTGACTCAGTTGTACCGATATTCCCATTGCAGAAAGCAACCGTTAAGAATTCTAAGTTCAATTTTGAGAAAAGCTCTAAAAGTTGTGATGCTCAACCTATCTGCTCTTCTATGCTCTTTTCACACGGTCAGAGATGTCAGTTCTAGGTGATAGACTGAATGACCTTAGAGAGCTAAGTGTTGATGCAGATCCAGACACTAGTCCTGATGGAAGCTCATCTTCCTATGATGATGTTCCTAGCTCTCCAGACTTGCTAAAGGAAGCAAATAGGGCAAGAAGGAACCTTAACTCAGATGAAGAAGATTTTGACTTTGTGCCCATGAAGGCTGGAGAGAAGAAAAGCAAGAAGAGAATCATACATGTTGTGGGAAGACCAACCTCAATGTATGAAGACCCAGCTGAGGCTAAGGCTAAGGAAGAGGAAGATCCAGCTCCCAGGGCTCCTCCTAAGAAGAAGAAGTTGCTTGTTGGTGCTATGCCAAGCCAAGTTCAATCCAAGACCAAGCCAGCTTCTCCCAGGAAACCCACTAATCCAACACCCAAGAGGTTTTTCCAGAGAGATTCTATCTACTTACAAGAACAAGGGTTCTACCTCTAGAGATGCTAAGGAGGATGCAATGTCAGTGTTGATGAAGCTGAGGCCACACCTTCCAGAGCCTAATATCAACCATCTACTTGCTGATTACATGAAGAAGAGGAAGGACTCAGGATTGAGAGAGTGGATAGCCATTGATCCATATTCTCAGAGGAGAAAGACAGATGTAGACTACATGTTCTACACCAAGGAACATAAAGACTTCTATGAAACGGTTCTGCTTGACAAGAGCCCTCCAGTGAGTGATATGAGGTATGTGGACTGGAAGTACATCAAGGAGAACCAAGATTACTTTCTAAGCGTGCAATACAATTTCCACTGCATTGGTATTGATGAGTTTGTTAGTTAGGAGTTCATTGCTTGGAACGACGAGATGCTCATGCAATTCTACTCCACTACTCATTTCTATGGAGATGGTAGAATTGTTTGGATGATAGAAGGCACCAGATATGAATCCACTATTGAAAAGTGTCTATCATCTTAGGAGCGCCACAAGTGCAATAAGGTTATCTAGATGTGTACTCTAAGCCCAAGGCAAGCCACAATGCGATGGCTAACATGTACAAGGAGATCCCTGCTGCAAACCTGCAATCACACAAGCTTGGATCCATCTACTTCCTTCAGGCTGGACTACGAACCACCAACACCATGTTGAGGCACACCTTGTTGCCTAAGTGTAGAGATGGGAAAATGATCAGAGGCTATTCTATCAACATGCTCCTCCATCTTTATCAACACACCAGATTCCGAGTGATGCACTTGATAGTTGAGACCGTGAAGAGGATTGCTGCAGATCAGAAGCGATCATGTGGATACGCACCATATATTCAGATGCTTATCAACTCTTAGCTGGAGAAGAACATATATGCACTTGATCGACCACATTTGCCACTCCTGTCAGAGCTAGAAGACAATGTTGTGGTGATGGATCCAGACCATCACACTTTAGCTATATCATAGGCACATGCAGAAGCAACCAGAGACACCAGTGCTCAGGTCCCTAAGTGTAACATCCTGGGACCAACGCTCCAAAAGATTCCCCTTTTATTCTATTGTCATCATGTGATTCGATTGATTGTTGCATCCATCATCGCATCATTCGCATTATATGCATAACATCATCACTTGTTTTCAAAACTAGCATTCGTTTGTAGTTGTCGGTTCTCTTCGTTCCTGTCGCTGACCATTCTGAGACTGACCACACATGCACATGCCTGCAGCGTCAATGAAAATATTGTTTTTAAAGTGCATATACAACTTTCGGATTGTGTCAAAAGTTTGCGTGCAATCTTGTTATATTATAGGTGGATTGCCTGCCAAATTTTGTTGCAATCAGAGGTCGTTTGATACACCTACGGTCACTCATAGTAGTACCGTCATTGGTTATCTGTCAGAAGTTTTTTGTGTTTTAAAACTCCTTGTCACGGGCCGCAAACCTCCCTCTATTCTCAGCCCACGCCCCCTCTTCACAGCCCACCAAGTCCACCCACCACATGGCCTACGCCGGAGCCATTCGATTGAGATCGTAGGACTCAAAACAGTCCCAAACTCCCTTCATTTGGATCCTTGCTGTAAATAGCAGATGAATCCTAAATATTTTAGTCCAAACCCGAAAACCTAGTCCCACCTCGAGATCTAGCCACCACCCCCTCATGCCTCAGTTTCCACGCCCACCATCCATTCCCTACAACAGATCCATTCTTGGCATCCCGTATCCCACTCCTCCATTAATTTTAGCCGCCGGATCCAAGATCCAACAGTTCAGGGCACCCCTGGAGCTGTCCCCGCTCCCGTTCCTGCAAGAGGGCCAGACCTTGAGGCCTTGCTCGATTGGATCGAGGTCAATCCCAAGCGCCAACCGGGGGCCTCGCGCCCGTCGGCCCTCGCCGGAGAACCATTGCCAAAGGGAAGGGCCTGTTAGACCTCCCCAGGTCGTCATGCCCTCGCGCCTCGCTTTCCTTCACCATCCTCTTGATCTCTCTCTCCCTCTCACCTTCGTTCTCCCTCCTTCTGTGGAACCTCGCAGGAATTGCCATGGATGCCTTGCCCCGCTGCCGTTCATGCTAACCGCTACCGGTAATGGGTCCCTCTACTCCGGATCCGTCAGATCCGCTCACTAGACCATGTCGGAGCCTAACCCTGTTGTCGGATTTCTTCAGCTATCGCTGTTGACCGTGCCATGGCCTCGTCAACACGGGTGAACGAAGGAGCTCCTTGTTCGATCCCCTTCCCCTGTTGACCATCAGTAGCTCCAGGTGGGCTAGGCCTAGATCAGCGCCGCGCCGGCCTTCTCCACCTCCTCAAGGCCCAACGCGCCTCCTCCACCCGTGTCAAGTCAGCCCAGCCAGCCACTCCGCTGACTTGGGCCCGAGGCCCGGCTAGGTGAACACCACCTCCTTTATTCCCTGCTTGTGCTATGTTTGGTTATGTTACGCTAAGGTTCGATGGCCCATTAGCTTTGAGATTCGGCCCGTTGTAGTGTTTTTACGTTCTGTGATTTATCCAATTATCCAATGAATTACAGATTTACAGAAGAAATCCCTAGTTCATACATTTAATAACTTTTCAATCGTGCATCGTATGTAAAAACTTTATAGATGTAAAATGACTAGAATTTCGTGTAGATTCAGAATTTCCGACTCTCACATCTGATAAAAATGATTAACTTTCTCTTTTCATTGTTTTTGCATTAATGCCATATCAAAATGAATTGTTTAATAACTTTTAAACCGTAGCTCCGATGCAAATGTTTTATATATGTAACTTCACTAGAAAAATGTGTAGAATCTCATGGTGAACTTCATTTTGCTGTTTAACAACTCTAAAATATGCTTACAACAGATCTGGTCCAATTTCGAAATTAACATATGGGGTCATTTCGGAAATGCTATAAGTTCTTTTCAACATCATTTAAAATGCATAGATGATATAGTTATGTATGCTTCACCGTTTTCCATGTTAAACAACTTTAATATTTATGAGTACCTAAACGAGAGTGAACTAAATAATTTGAACATGGAGTTTCATCAATATGCAACTCGTTGCATATTGAACTTCACTTAATGGGTAGTAGTTGTTTGTTGTTCTTGCCATGCCATGCCTTACATAATTAAATGGACATGCATCATATTGGTTTGTGCATCATGTCATGCATATGTTGTGGTGTATCATGTGTTGATTGTTTTTTCAGACTGTTCCTTTTCGATAGAGTTCTAAAAGCATTCAGAGTGTGAGGATTCGTTCGACTATGTTGGCTCGTCTTCTTCATAGATTCATTCTTCTTTCAAGCGGGATCTCAGGCAAGATGACACATTTCCCTGGATACCACTACTATCATTGCTATGCTATTTGTCTTGCTTTCATCATTATGTCTTGCTATCTACCACTTGTTTGTCAAGCCTCCCAACATTGCCATGAAAGCCTTTAAACCCTCAACAACCTAGTAAACCATTGTTTGGCTATGTTACTGCTTGCTCAGCCCTTCTTATAATGCTTCTAGCTCCAGGTGCAATTGCTTCCATGTGTCAACATGGAAATTCTTTTGTTATCACAATATTATTGCTACTTAATTTAATGCACATATAAACTTGGTAAAGGGAGGAAGGCTTGGCCTTTTGCTCAGTGTTTTCTTCCACTCTTACCGCCCTAGTTACTTGTGAACCGGTGTTATGTTCCATAATTGAGCGCTCCTAACATGCTCGGGGATGTTATGGGGACCCCTTGATTTTTGTTTTAGTATAAAGCTTGTCTGGCAAGGCCCAACATTGGTACTCCATTTGCCTAATAACTAATAAAATGCATAGGGACCCGCCGGCACTCGTGGATAATTTAATCAACGTCCCGGGCCAGTGCTCCTCATGGGTGTTGGTCCAAGCTAGAGCACTATGCGGGGCCACCCTAGGGCAACTTGTGTGATTTCCATCAGGCCACCGTACACTAGCTTATTTGGTCGTGTCCTGAGAACGAGATACGCGGCTCCTATCGGGTTCGTCGACATGCCGGGCGGCCTTGCTGGATTTGTTTTACCTTTCTCGAACGTCTTGTGTGTGGAATTCCGATGCTTTGGGCTAACTCGAGGTTGAGGTTTTCCAGTGGAATTGCCTAGGAAGATCACAAGATTCGTGGTCGAGGTTATTCCCGTTGCATGTGGTTAAATTGTGATGGATGAGTTGGAGCACCCCTGCAGGGTTAAATCTTATGGAAAGCCATGCCCGTGGTTATGTGGCAAACTTGGAAACTTTGTTTAACACCGGTCATAGTAAACTTGAAGTAAACTCAAATAAAATACACCAACTGTGTGTGTAACCGTGACTATCTCTTCTCGTGAGTCCTTATTCGTGAGAGAACACGATGGGGTTATGTTTGACGTAAGTAGGTGTTTAGGATCACTTAGTGATCATTACTAGTTCACGTCCGTTATGCATAGACCACCATACTTTACGTTCCGCATTCATAAGTTAGCCACTCAAATATATGCTTAGTAGCTTGCTACAGCCTCACCACTTAACCATACCTCACCCATTAAGCTTTAATAGTCTTGATACCCTTGGAAATGAGATGCTTGTTTGATTTGGAGTTCTTCTTCTTCTTCTTCATCATCAATTTAGGATGGGTTCCAGGCGGCAGCCTGGGATAGCAAGGATAGATGTCATTTTATCGTTTGGTTTCGTTCGTAGTCGGACCCTGCTCTTCTATATGATGTTTGAGTATGTTGATGTATTGATGTGATCTTGTAGTAGCTTGTGGTGAGTGTAAGCCAATTCCATATACTCATCTCTTTTGCAAATGTACTTGTAATGATATCCATTCTCGCTACACGACTAGATGCGCTCCTATCCATGTTGAGGCCTTCGAGCCAAAATAAGGATAGGGTCGCATCTTGGGCGTGACACAAAGACCCAGAGTGAGCAGATGGATATCCTTCTTAGCTCTGTGCTTAGTATGCAGAAGGACATCAGGAACATCTTGAAGAACTAGGCGAGCCTTGTGAGGATTGTTGATGACCAATTCCACATTCTCAACAACAAGGTGGATGAGCTCACTATGACTGTGAATGAGCTCAAGAAAGAAGTTGATGGCATGCGCAATCCCCACACCATAGCTGATGATGAGGATAGTCTATCCCTCAGGACTGCCACTCAGTTCAGGATTCAAGCGAGGACTCCCACAGTGCCAGTTCCAGAGATGAGGCCTTCTTCATCAGCAACTGTTGCGGCTCCGTCAGCTCCGTCAGCTCGTTCATCTCCACTAGCACCTCTAGTTGCTACTCCAACTCCATCCATGACATTTGCTGAAGTCATTGCTGATGCCGTTCCCTTGACTCCTTCATCAGCTACCGAACGAGATCATTCCCGAGGATCGTTCAGTTCTATACCTTTGAACTTTCTGGTAACTTGTTGCCAAAGGGGGAGAAGATGTATACATCATTAGGGCTTCGAGAGAGTGTGTGTTTCTTTCTTATCGTTTTCCAAAAAAAATTGATACCTTTTGGCTTGTTTCTGTTAAACTTTGTGGTGTTCAATCATACACTTGATATGTGTTGCTACTATTGTGATGGCTATGAGATTATCATTCACTTTTGCTTGATTGCGTTGTGCTATGATGTTCATTCATATTATTATCGCACACCACCAAGTTGTATGTGACATGGAAGAGTGCCCCATGTACCTAATCGACTTTGCATATGCATTCAAACGCAAATTCAAAATAATGCACAAATTTAGGGGGAGCTCTTGTTTATCACATACTTCTCAAAGCAACGATTATATTCATTGATTATGTGATATGACAAAGCTTCGATCTATATGTTATCATCAATTACCAAAAAGGGGGAGATTGAAAACACATTTTACTCCCTTGGTGGTTTTGGTAATTAATAACAACATATATCTCATTGAAATAATGTTTCCACTAAGTATATTTTAGGAAAACATCAATGATGGGTTGGCAAAATAATTTTGGAGAGACCCCTAGATGCAGAAATCACTTTGAGTCTATAGGAAATCCAATACTATTAAAAGGGGGTAAGATACTGTTAGTGAACAAAATGCTCCACATGCACAAGTGATAGTCACCAAAAACACCCACAAGATCTTCCACAAAAGTTTGTAAAAGATTATCATGAAAATTGGTTCCACCAACTATTCCCACTTGGTCCTACCGATATCCACCTTAGATAGATCCCTGCCAAACGCTAGGTCTTTGGTACAACTGATTCTGCATCGGTGCCACTGAGTTTAGGTTGCCAACATTTTGTTGCCTCATTTCTTAAATAGGAATTTCTGAGACTTTGGATCGGCATCACCATTTTAGTCACCTTATCGGTATTGCCAAGATTTCTGTATCGGAATCACCGAGATTCAAAAGTTGCTACCTTTGGAGCAACTCGGTACCGCCGAGATTCACACATCAGTGTCACCGAGTTGGTCACTTTAGTTGTAACGGTTGGATTTTTGGAGATGCCTATATATACCCCTCCACCACCACTCACTCGTAAGAGAAGCACTCAGAACAGTTGCCCACTTATCCCATCTGATTTTCTGAGAGAGAGCCACCTACTCATGTGTTGAGATCAAGCCATTCCACTCCATCCATATGAATCTTGATCTCTAGCCTCCCCAGTTGCTTTCCACCCAATCAATCTCTTACACCAAAGCCAAATCTATGAGATAGTGGTTGAGTGTTGAGGAGTCTATCATCTTGGAGCACAAGAGCAAGGAGTTAATCGACACTATCGAGCCTATTACCTTTTGGAGGGTGGTGCCTCATATATTTGTTAGGTGTTGCTTGGGAGCCTCCTACTCCGTGTTGTGGACCTGAACCAAGAAGTTTGTAAGGTCAGGGAAATCGCCTACTTCGTGAAGATCTACCCTGAGTAAGGCTAGTCCTCCATGGAAGTAGGCCATGATGGTATAGAAAAGGTTGCTTCTTCGTGGAACCCTCTGGGGGTAGAGCCCTTCATGGACTCTTGCGACCTGTACGCTCCGTGGGTTGAACTCTCCTTAAACGTGGACATATGATAGAACCACCTATTCGAACCACAAGGAAATATTTGTGTCTCCAAATTGCGTTCGATCTTTCTCCCTATCATCTATTACATATCCTTGTCCTTACTTTCTGCTGCTATACTCTTAGATATGCATGTGTAGGGTGTGCTTAACTTGGGATGTGGTAGAAATTTTATTTGGTCAACTAGTCTAATGATCCCCCTCTAGACATACTTTTGATCCTACATTTGTCCATTTGCTCCTCAATATCCCCTACAAGTGTAGCTGTCATAAGGTTGCGACAATCTGGGGTGGGGATCAGTGTGGATCTATGAGCAAGGGGGTTGTTTAGCAGGCGCCATCTAAGAAATTCAGGGCAGGAGGGTATAGAGATGGGTTTGTAACCTGGATGGGGAGAGCAAGAGAGGCAAATTGTGGAATGCGGAGCGGGATCCAGGGGGGGCGGTGACGGCGAGGTAGCTGGGATTCGATGGAGGGAGTTGTGTGTGGTTGGGGGTGGGAGGGGACTAGGTGGTGTTTGAGGAAACGCCACAACTACTTTAAATATTACTTGATGGGAATGAAAAGCTGGGACAAACTATTTTTTTATTAAAGTGTGATGAAGGTGATATTTCTTACAATAAACATCCTAGTCAATGCTTATATGAGTTTGATAACTACATTAGGAAACAAGATCACTTCAATGCAAATGTTCTGAAATAATTGAAATATAATTCGGATATGATTGCCCGCTTGAGTGACTTGTTATTTAGAACCAGTAATGATGTTAGATGTGTAGGAAAATATGCCTCTATGGTTCAAACTCAGTTAGAACAAGTTGCTAAATTGCAAAGAGAATTGCTTGATGAAATGAACAATAATATGAATGATCATGCTATAGGAGTAGTGACTAGAGGAGGTAGGATCACCCAAGAACCACTTTACCCTGAAGGTCATCCTAAAAGATTCTAACAAGACTCTTAAGGAATTAATGTTGATACACCTAGTCCTTCAAAGAAGGAAAATAAAACTGATAGGACTTTGCATGCTTCTAGTGAACCTGAGATAGAAAAACCTCCTATCATAACAATGATGCTTCTAGTGAACCTGAGATAAAACAAACTCCTGATGTTAACAATGATATCAATCTGGTAATGAACATACACCTAGTGATAATGATAATGATAGTGATGTTCATGAGGATACTCAACATAGTAATGATAAAGAACCAGATAATGATGTAGAAATAGAACATGTTGTTGATCTTGATAACCCACAATCTAAGAATAAATGATATGATAAAAAGACTTTGTGGCTTGAAAACATGGTAAAGAAAGAGAGCCATAGGTTTAGAAACCCATGCCTTTTCCACCTAAACCATCTAAAAAAAGTATGATGAAGAATTTGAACGCTTTGCTGAAATGATTAGGCCAATGTTTTTGTGTACCCATTTAACTGATATCTTAAAGACGTCTCCTTATGCTAAGTACATGAAATACATCATCATTCTTTTAAGGATGTAGTACCTAAAAACTTGGAGATCCTCGAATACCAACTATACCTTGCTCCATTAAATTGAAATTATGTCAAAACTGCTTTATGTCATTTGGGAGCTGGTGTTAGTGTTATGCCTTTATCTTTATATAAAAGACTTGATGTGAATAAACTCACACCTCCTAAAATATCTTTGCAACTGGCTGACAAATAGACTGCCATACCTACTTGTGAGGATGTGTCTGTTGTTGTTGCAAATGTTACTATCTTAACGGACTTTGTTATTCTTAAGATGCCCAAGGACGACAACATATCAATTATCCTTGGTAGACCATTTTTGAATATTGCAGGGGTTGTTATTGATTCCAATAAAAGCAAAGTCACTTTTCATATCAATGGTAATGAGCATACGGTGCACTTTCTAAAGAATCCATTCCAAGTGAATGGTATAAATGTTATTGAAACTTCTCCGATACTCACTATTGGAAGCTTTCATCTACCTCTACCTACTTCAAAAAACAAATATGATATAATAATAATTGGGCATATGCATATTCGCATTGAGGTAACTTAGTGTTTTACGAAAGTTCTTCGGTTTCATGCTAATTGAAAGTGGTTGTTAATAAGACTTGATCAACCTTATTAACGGATCATTTTTCAGAGGTATGAAGTTGATGAATTTAATAGACACAACTTTAAGTATCGACCTTTTGTTTTCTGTTTTTCTTAGTTAAATAAAAAATGCCATGTTTATCCTGTTTTCTGAATTTCCCATGCAATAGAAAATAACCCAAAATTAAAAGTTCTCAGAAGGTCCTAAAAATGTAATAGGAATTTTTTCTGAATATTTATGAATGTTTGGTACAAATAACACCAGAGGGGAGTGCACATGGTGCCCAGAATACACCAGGGCGCGCCATGCACCCCTGACACGGCATGGTGGGTGGTGGAACCCATGTGGGTCCCCTCACTTATTTCCTTAGCCCATCTCTTACCACCAGAAAAAAAATCACCATTGCGATCTCCCTCATGTTCTTTCTCAAGAACCCGTGGATTTTGTTCTCTTTGCCCGAAGCTCCATTTCCGAAACTGCTTTAGGGCATTGCTTCTTAGTATGTAACTCCGCCATTGCTCCAATTAGTTTTTGATTTAGTGGTTTATTTTCAAAATAATTAGCTACTCTTGGTGTTGCTGTAAATGAGTTTGTATGTTGAATTCTTAGAGTTCTAAGTAGTTCGAATGCTTGATATGGTCTCTAGGCATCCTTATGAGTAGTTGTTATCAATCCTATTAAGTTTATTTTACAAAAAAATTGTGGACTAAATTTTTTCAGAAATTTATTTGTAGAAATAAGATGAATTTATTAAGGAAGCATTCCTCCAAGAAGAATGCTAGAGGAGTCATCGGGGAATCATCCGATAGCAACCTCAACATTCCAAGGAAGGAAGAACTGCGGCCATGCGAATGGCCACATACTCCCTTTATGGAGGAGGCATGGTTCCATCAAGAATTTTCCCAATTCATTGCAAATGTTGGGCTTACCAACTTCCTCGTAGATGAGTGTGACCAATACCACATCCTTAGAAATTCCTTTTTCCAAATTTTTCATTTTCTAAGCAAGAATGATCCTCCTGAAGTGCAGTCTAATCTTTATGCTAAAAATTATAAGATATCACTTGCCAACTTTTGTAACATATGTCTAATTACTTCTGACGGGGAATTAAGAGAGTCTAGACCAGAAGAGTTTGAGGACTTTCTCCTCACTTTAAGAGTGGGTGACGAAAGAGGCGTGTTAGAAGCCACTACTACCAGTTTGCAACTGCCTTCTGTTCACTACTTTGCTCTTTTCATTTCCAAGTGTTTAACTGCTAAGGAAAAGGTTGGTGCACTCAGTGCCCCTGACCTCGCCATTTTACGTTGTGCATTACACAATGATCATACTTTTAGCTTGGGAGCTACTGTTGCACCATGACTACACCTTAGCAAGAGTAAGGGCAAGATACATGGTGGCATTTATGCTACTCGTTTAGCGAGTCGATTTGAGGTTCAAATATGCTCACATGATTATTTTTTCCCAAGGTTTATCCAGATCATAGGTCGTTGCTGGACTACCACTTTATTGATAAAGATGACCTCTCTCATAATATTCGGTACAACTTTGTATTCAACAACGTAACCCGTGATTTTATCATGTTGCCAACACCTGCCTTGTTTGATTATGTTGCTAGGAACGAATACATAATTATGCGAGATGACATTGTCGCCTACCAAAACAACCTATTTGTAGCTGAGGAGTAACCCCAAGAGTGTGACGCTCAGGTGCCACCACCACCTAGCATCGACTCAATCTATTATCCAGGCTACGTATGGTGATTACCAAGCTAGTACAAAAGCCTAAACTTGGGAGACTATGTGTTTCCACTGACATTATAATCTTGTTCACGCATTTCATTCCAGTTATCGGCGTTCACACTTTTTCATTGTATTATCAATGTTAGAATTATTTTCTTGCTTTATTCTTGTTTGTTTGAGAAACTTTGAGAAAATCCAAAAATACTTCTTCCTTCTTTTTGGTTTTTTCTTTTCAGTTTAGTTAGTTGTTGTATTAAAAGAAACCCCAAAAGATTTTTGACTTCTTATTTTGCTTGTTGGGAGTTCTCCTGTGTAAATAGATTTTCTCGTTTTTGTTTTTTCCTTCTCTTATTTGCTTCTTCACGAAAAACTAAAAACCCCAAAAATATTTTAGTGAGTTCCTATGAAATTATTTTTCTTTTATTGAGTCATACCAAGGAGAAGACCTCTAAAAATGTTGAGTGGCTCTCATATGCTTTACTGTTGATATAAAAAAGAGCCCATATTACTTTGTCGTCTCCTCTTGAATAAAATGTTTGTAGATTCCATCTTACTCCATGGCACTCTTGCACTATTAGTATTTTCATATCATTCGATCTTCCATGTGAAAGGCAATAATGATGATATTTGATGAATTGGTTGTGGCAGAGTGAAGCGGGTACAAACTAAACTTATTTTTGTTTTTGTAAATATGTTTAACTTGGTACCCATGATTCAACATATTATGATTGAACATGCTTGCAATCACAATTAGAGATTATAGTTGTTCATGCCATGCTTGTGTAGCTAGGAGTGGATAGTGATTTATCTTGGATGTGAACATATGCATTAAAATGGTTGTGATGTAGTATGCTGATATGGTATCCTCCACTGAATGTTTCAAGTGGCTTGACTTGGCACATGTTCACACATGTAGTTGCATGAAAACCAACATAGCCTTCATGATATTTATTTTCATGGTGTCGATATCCTACTCATGATAACATTCAACGTTTATTATTCATAATGCAAGTTTATGACTGTATTATCTCTCTAGATGGCTGCTTCTCAATCTATTTGCTAGCCTTCACATGTACTAAGTGGGAGTTCTGCTTGTGCATCAAACTCTTTAAACCAAAGTTAACACAGATGAGTCCACCATACCTACCTATATGTGGTATTACCCTGTTGTTCCAAGTAAATTTGCATGTCCCTCCTCTAAAATTTCAAATGAATATATGTTTTGTGTGCTTGGACCACTCATGGAGCGACATGGGTAGATCAGTATCCTCCATATTAAGCGTGTTACTCTCATGGTGAGTGTTTCTTCCCTTGTCCTTGCACGAGAAGGGCGGTAATGATTTTTAGAAGTTTTAAACATTTTCTAGAATTTCCTGAATTATTTATTACTAGAAAATCAATTAATGCATCATCATTACGTCAACATCCCTGGGTCTAGGTCAAACCTGACTACCGGGACCCACACATCAGTGTCACAGGGTTAATCCCCATGTTGACTAGAGGTTTGACCCACCCTGGGGCCCACTGTCAGTGGTTAGGGGGTCATTAGCGGGTTAATTAAGCCCTAATGGCCGGCCAGGTCAGCGCTCGCCGGAGCTTCGCCGGCAGCAACCAAAACAGTGGCGGGGCTCGCCGGAGGTAGGTCGCCTACGCTGGTGCCCTATGGGCAGCACCCCAAGCGTCTGGCGTCTTCCATGAAGATCCTCACGAAAAGCACCGCGACACCGTTGTGCTTGAAAAGGAGCATGGGCCTCCCCTCCAGCCCATGGGCGTGGGCGAAGCTCGGCCACCTGTGGCTCAAGAAGGTGTGACCAGCGAGGGTAATCTCGACCTCCACCCACAACGCGCCGCTACAACAACCGTCTGCCTACAACCACAGACATGTACACTCGTTAACATGTAGTGCCTCCACGAAGAAACGCGGAAGCTTAAAATGGGAGACCGCTGGCCTCTCCATCAGCACCAGGAAATCTCGGCCCGCATTGGTCGTGTGGGCCCGCGGGCACGGTGGTCGAGCACCTGATGCGGGTCTTCCTCCTCGGCTACGGCCGCCACACTTGCCGCTTCCGGCTGCGCCAGTGGAGCCAGCATCCCATGTGGAGACATGGCCGTGGCCATGGGGATCCATTGTTGACACCTCAACATACATGCGAGGGTGGCCGTGGCTCCTCTCGGTAGGCTATTGGTCCGGCCCCTCCTAGTGAGGGAGTCCTGGATTAAGGGGTCCTTGGGAGGCTGACATGTTTCTTATGGGCCGAACTGTATGGCCCGCTTACCGAACATTGGATCAATCAAAGGCTTTGTCTCCAGGAAGGAAGCTTTGGGAATCGTGACTTGTCCTCCACGTTTAATGTAGCGAATAGGCATGTTTATCTCTTCGGTGTGTAACCGACCATGTATAAACCCTAGACACCTTCGACGTCTATCTAAGCTGGAGAGTTTTAGGTTGTATCCAGAGGACAACTCATCTAGGGTTTAGCTATTCGATCTCAAGGTAGACCAACTCTGTAACCGATACTCTCAAGCAGGACGTAGGGTATTACCCCATAGGAGGGCCCGAACCTGGGTAAACCTTGTCTCATTCGTCTCATGTTACTATCGATCCCAGTCTCAGAGTTCGGGACCCCCTACCCGAGATCCGCCAGTTTTGACACGGACACCTGGAAGACCTTCCCCTTCCCGGTAGTAGAAAACCTTCTCACCAGCGTCATGAGCAAGGAAGCGGAGGACGAAGACGGGGGAGCGAGGAATAAGAATGAGCTAGGGGCTTCGTCCCTGAAAGCACATTTGCTCCCTTGGTGGTTTTGGTAATTAATAACAACATATAAGTCATTGAACTAATGTTTCCACCAAGTATATTTCAGGAAGAGTTCAATGATAGGGATGGAAAAAGGATTGTGGAATTACCCCAAGATGCAAGAAAATAGGTTGGCCAAGGTTCAAGCAAGAGGACTCTACATTTTACATTTGTGAGAAATCACTTTGAGTCCATAGGAAAGCCAATACTATTGAAAGGGAGTAAGGTTTTGTTGGTGAAGAAAATGCTCATACATGCACAAGTGATAGTCACCAAAAACATCCACAAGCTCTCCGACCAAAGTCTGTCTATAGCCAAACATTCAAAATCGGTGCAACCAACATTCCTATCTCGGTGCCACCGATTCCAGAACCTAGACAGACTCAGCCAAACCCTAGCCACTTCGGTGCAACTGATTCCATACAGGTGCCACCGAGTTTAGGTTGCCAACTTTCTGTTATGCAAATTCACATTTTTAGTACCATCGACATTGTTGGGTCGGTGTCACCAAGATTGGAAATCTGACTGTTGGTCACCTTATCGGTGCAACCAAGTTTCATATATCGGTCTCACCGAGATTCAAAAGTTGCCACCTTTTGATCACTTCGGTACCACCGATATTAACACATCGGTGTCACCGAGTTGGTCATTTTGTGTGTAATGGTTGGATTTTTGGGGATGCCTATATATACCCCTCCACCACTACCTACTCGAAAGAGAAGCACTCAGAACTATTCCATACCTATCCTATCAGATTCTCTGAGAGAGAACCACCTACCCTTGTGTTGAGATCAAGATATTCCACTCCAACCATATGGATCTTGATTTCTAGCCTCCCCAAGTTGCTTTACACCAATCCCATCTCTCCCACCAAGCCAAATTTGTGAGAGAGTGATTGTGTGTTGAGGAGTCTATCATCTTGAAACACAAGAGCAAGGAGTTCATCGTCATTACCGAGCCTATTACCTTTTGGAGGGCGGTGCCTCCTAGATTGGTTAGGTGTCGCTTGGGAGCCTCCTACTTCGTGTTGTGGAGTGAACCAAGAAGTTTGTAAGGGCAAGGAGATCGCCTACTTCGTGAAGATCTACCCATAGTCCTTCGTGGACGGAAGCCGTATGGAATAGTCAAGGTTGCTACTTCGTGAACCCTTATGGGTGGATCCCTCCATGGACTCTCCCGACCGTTACCCTCCGTGGGTTGTGTTGGAAATATGCCCTAGAGGCAATAATAAAATGGTTATTATTGTATTTCCTAGTTCATGATAATTGTCTATTGTTCATGCTATAATTGTGTTAACCGGAAACCGTAATACATGTGTGAATACATAGACCACAACGTGTCCCTAGTGAGCCTCTAGTTGGCTAGCTCGTTGATCAATAGATGGTCTCGGTTTCATGACCATGGACATTGGATGTCGTTGATAACGGGATCACATCATTAGGAGAATGATGTGATGGACAAGACCCAATCCTAAGCATAGCACAAGATCGTGTAGTTCGTTTGCTAAAGCTTTTCAATGTCAAGTGTCATTTCCTTAGACCATGAGATTGCGTAACTCCCGGATACCGTAGGAATGCTTTGGGTGTGCCAAACGTCACAACGTAACTGGGTGGCTATAAAGGTACGCTACGGGTATCTCCGAAAGTGTCTGTTGGGTTGACACGAATCGAGACTGGGATTTGTCACTCCGTGTGACGGAGAGGTATCTCTGGGCCCACTCGGTAAGACATCATCATTATGAGCTCAATGTGACTAAGGAGTTAGTCACGGGATGATGTATTACGGAACGAGTAAAGAGACTTGCCGGTAACGAGATTGAACAAGGTATGGGGATACCGACGATCGAATCTCGGGCAAGTACCATACCGATAGACAAAGGGAATTGTATACGGGATTGATTGAATCCCTGACATCGTGGTTCATCCGATGAGATCATCATGGAGTACGTGGGAGCCAACATGGGTATCCAGATCCCTCTATTGGTTATTGGCCGGAGAGGTGTCTCGGTCATGTCTACGTGTCTCCCGAACCCGTAGGGTCTACACACTTAAGGTTCGATGATGCTAGGGTTATAGGGAAATAGTGTACGTGGTTACCGAAGGTTGTTCGGAGTCCCGGATGAGATCCCGGACGTCACGAGGAGTCTCGGAATGGTCCGGAGACGAAAATTGATATATAGGAAGTGAGGATTTGGTTACCGGAAGTGTTCCGGGTGTCACCGGTGGTGTACCGGGACCACCGGAAGGGTTCCGGGGGTCCACCAAGTGGGCCCACCTGCCCCGGAAGGTTCCGTGGGCTAAGAGTGGGAGGGAGCCAGCCCCTAGGTGGGATGGTGCGCCTCCCACCCCAGCCCAAGGCGTGGCAAAGGTGGAGGGGGGCAAACCCTAGGCTTAGATGGGCCTTAAGGCCCACCCTAGGGCGCCCCACCTCTCCCTTGCCCTAGCCGCCGCCCAGATGGCATCTGGTGGCTGCCGCCACCCCTAGGGTGGAACCCTAGGGCGCAGCCACCCCTCCTCCCTCTCTCCTATATATAGTGGAGGTATTTGGGGCTGCACAACACACGGTTCTCCCTCTCTCTCTGGTGCAGCCCTACCTCCTCCTCCCCTCGTTCTCCGTAGCGCTTAGCGAAGCTCTGTCGGAGTACCACGCAGCTCCACCGCCACCATGCCGTCGTGCTGCCGGAGCTCTCCCTCAACCTCTCCTCCCTCCTTGCTGGATCAAGGCGTAGGAGACATCACCGGGCTGCACGTGTGTTGAACGCGGAGGTGCCGTCCGTTCGGCACTTGATCGGATCTACCGCGATCTGAATCGCTGCGAGTACGACTCCATCAACCGCGTTCTAGCAACACTTCCGCTTAGCGATCTTCAAAGGTATGAAGATGCAATCTCTCCCCTCTCGTTGCTGGTTTCTCCATAGATAGATCTTGGTGGAGGTAGGAAAATTTTGATTTACTACTACGTCTCATAACAGGTTGAAGACTCCATAAATGTGCATGTACGATAGAGCCACCTATCGTAACCACGGGAAAAATCATCAGGTCTACAACTGCGTTTGATCTTCCTACCCTATCCCTTTTACTCATGCTTGTTGTTATTTTCCGCTGCTCTACTCTTAGACTTGCATGTGTAGGTTGAAATTGACTTGCCATGAATGCTAAAACTGCAAACACTAAAATTTGGGAAAAGGCAAAACTTTTATTTGGTCAAGTAGTCTAATCACCCCCCCTCTAGACATACTTTTGGTCCAACAGTCCCCTCCGCCCATTTATAACCGGGTGGAGGACAACCGGCACCCCTCCCCATCCCGGGTAATGATATCCCTACGACGGGCGCCGGTTGTTGGTCAGAGGGAACGGTTGTCAAGGCACTATGGGGAGTGGAAGTGTCATGCGCTCCTTGTGCGCCGCATGACAGGATCGCTCGGCATGCAGCCCTGCTTCATGTTGCCTCACCTACCCTCGTCGGTCACATCCGCGTGGCCCGAGGGGTGAAGACGTAAGGATGTAGCTGCATTCAAGGAAGGGCAATGATGGCCAGCGTGGCGTACAGGCATTGTGTGAGCCTGACTTGGGGTGTTTCCCGACGTCTTCGGGGAGCGGAGGCATCCGCGCCTTGTTATTCGCCATATGATAAACTGGGCTCGCAGGCGTTGGGCGCCCGTGGCGCTTCAGGCCATCTTCTCCAACTTGACTCCATATCCATCTCAAGCGCGCCTTGGGCCCCGGGGCTACTGTCGGCGTCCTAGGAACGGGGGTACCCAGAACCGCCTTCCTGCGACCTAGGGAGCGGCCCACTTTGATGGCCTGGTACGGACCAGCGCGGCCTCACTCAAGAACAAAGTCATCGTGGGAGCACCACCCCTGCGAGGGGAGTGACGCCAAGACCTCTGGGGGGAAGAGGCCTCCCCAGGTTGCCTCCCGAGGGGCGGAGATCTCTATGCAACACTCAGCCTCGGGAGGTCAAGGATGTTGCAAGGTGGGCCATGCAGGCACCAGCGTGCACAGGGAGACAGTTTCATCTTTGGTGCAAAGGAGGCAAAGACGTATGCATGTTCCCAAAGAATCCCTAAAGGTTTCCATTCCATCGCAACAAGGCCAAGACCATGAGCTCGGCAGGACGGATGTCATCACTGAGCCCACCACTGCATCACCACCAGCTACTTTGCATGCGAAGACCACCTTTCATCAGGATCAGGGTGTACTCCTTGTCCCCCTGTGAATTTGGGTGTCGTGGGATCCCTTCCCACCATTGCAATAAGGGAAGAGGACCCGGGACACTATAAATAGAGGATAGGCCGCTCAGTAGACTAGGGACATATATCAAGCACCACTCAAGTGCCCTAGCAAGGTTAATCACCATTGTACTTGTTCATCCACAAACCTCCTCATGAGGCAATCCACCAAAGGCAGGAGTAGAGTTTTAAGCTTCTCAGCAGTCCGAAACTGGGTAAATCCTCGTGTGCTGGTCCTCTTCCCATGATTGAGCGAGTTCACCAAGCCAGGTTGTCGTGCAGTGAGCTTGAGGCCTGATCTGGTGGGGATCTTCACACATGCCCCAAGTTTGAACTTCTTTTAGTTTTGCGGAGCCTGAAATCTGACAACGTACACATGCTATGAGATGCTTAGGCGGATCGTTGACAGGAGGAAGTGCCTCCTACATGAAGACAACGAGGGATCGAGCCACAAGGCGAGCGCTAGCAACATGCATCACAATAAGTAGATGATTTGATGATCGTTTCTCAATTCTCATACTCCCTCTATGCAAAAATATTCGTAGTTTTAGAGGGATAAGTTTATTATGCATGTAATGGTTTCTTAAGGTGTGCACCAATGTTATTGGTGTATTGGATGCTTAATTTGGTTATGCAATCATGTTCTTCTAAACATAGCATAGATGTTTGTGGGCTGATTGAGAAAATCACATTGCATACGGAATAAACAACCACATCCGTCGATGATGATTTCATCAGTCCCTGATAGTTCTTTATCCGGATCCGATTGCTCACAACACATCTGAGTGGCCTGTGTACATCACACACATCTTGATCAGAGAAACCATTTGTCTTATTTTTTCTTATCGCACACAGTTCATCCCAGTGGCATGCATGATGTCTATGACACACATCTTGATCTATGTAACCATTTATGTTATTTTACCCCATCAAAAACAGTTCATCCAAGTGGCCTGTATGTCGTCTATCGCACACGTGATCTTGTAGACAATGGTTCGTGTTCTGCTTGATCAGTGCAAACAGTTTATCAGGTGAACTATATGTCATACACCGCACACACTTTTATTTTTGTAAGCGTTTGCGTTATATTATCCAATCCCAAACAGTTTATCTAGTCCAAATGTTTGCCAAACATCGCACATGCAACTAATTTTTAGATTGTATTTTATGGATATGCCATTAGCGACAGAGCTATAACTATATCGTTTGTGATTTGGTCATCGCACATAGTATTGTCGAAGGGTCTCTAATTGATGTGCTATCTTTGGACCATTCCGTAATAGTGATATATCATGATAGATCCATTCAAAATGTCATGCTACTTGAGTCCCTTGGCTACAATCTTATTTCCGTATCTATACTTGCCGACTTCAGTTTCAATGTGCTATTTACTAAAGTAGATTGCCAAGTGTTTCCTTGAGACGATCATAACATGGTTTTTACCAGTTTCCGTAGAGGTGATCTATACATTGTTGATTTCACTAAGAGAGATCAACCTCACACTTATCTTATTGCAAAATCTTCTAAAGGTTGGTTATGGCATAGAAGGCTAGGACATGTTGGTATGCATAATCTAGACAAACTAATTAAAGGTGATCACATACTTGGTGTTAAGTATGTTATATTTGATAAATATAGACTTTGCAGTGCTTGTCAAGCGGGAAACAAAGTTGGGGGAAGCCATCCTGTTAAGAATATCATGACTACCAAGAGACCACTTGAGATGCTTCATATGGATCTTTGCGGTCCCAATGCTTACGAGAGCTTCAGTGGAAACTCTTTTAGTTTAGTTATGTTTGATGTTTTTTCCATATTTACGTGGGTATTCTTTCTTGATGATAAGTCATAGGTTCAAAAGATCTTCAAGAACTTCTCTTGGAAGGCCCAAAATCCGCTTGAAGTGAAGATCAAGAAAGATTGGAGCGATAATGGATCAAAGTTCAAGAACACAAATGTGGATGCCTTTATTGACGAAGAAGGCATCTTACATGAGTTATCGGCTACGTACACGCCTCCACAACATGGAGTTTTTTAGAGAAGAACCAGACTCTCATAGAGATGGCTAGGACAATGCTCGACGAGTACAAAAACTCCATGTCACTTTTAGGCGGAAGCGGCAGAAACAACTTGTCATGTAAAAAATAGACTCTATGTACACATGTTTCTCGGTAAAATGGCGTATGAACTACTCACACGTAACAAACCCAAGTTGGATACTTTCTGGTATTTTACTCAAAATGCTACATTCTTGATTAGCATCGTCGTTCTAAATTTTCTCCTAAATCTCATGATGGTTTCCTACTCAGTTACGGAGCAAACCGTCACACTTACCGTGTCTACAACAACTTCACACGAAAAGTTCAAGAGACGTTAGTTGTGAAGTTTGATGAAACTAATGGTTCTCGAGTGGAATAATTGCCAAATGATGTAAGAGATAAGGAATCTTCAGAAGCCATCCAAGACTTGTCCATAGGCAAGATTCGTCCCATGGAAGTGAAGGAGGGTACTTCATCAACTCAAGTGGAAGCCCCTACCTCACGTCAAGGTGAACCACAAGATAACATGGAGGTATTCACAATTGGTACATGAAAAGATGAAGAGAGTGAATAAGTAAATCAAGATGATCCAGCTCAACCTCCTTCACCACCTCCACAAGGAAACGATGCCTTCAACAACAACGAAGAAGAAGATGATGAGGAATCTCGACCATCCAACAAGCAAAAGCTACCTCAACTTCGAGCAAGAGTGGACAAAGACTATCATGTAGAGCAAATTCTTGGTGACATACGAAATGGGAGAATTACTCGCTCTAAAACTCTCTTAGATAACTTTTGTGAGCATTACTCATTTATCTCTAGCATTGAGCCTATGAAGGTGGAAGAATCTCTCGAAGACACGAATTGGGTGAATGCTACACATGAAGAACTACACAACTTTGATAGGAGTCAAGTTTGGAATCTTATAGAAAAACCCAAGAACGAACACAACATCATTGGAACAAAATGGGCATTTAGCAACAAGCAAGATGAAGATGGACAAGTAGTACACAACAAGGCTTGTCTTGTAGCTCAAGGCTACACTCAAGTCGAAGGTATGGACTAATGTGAGACTTACACCCCTGTTGCTAGACTTGAGTCTATTCGCATTCTTGTTGCTTATGGTAATCACCATGGTATCACACTTTACAAAATGGACACCAAAATTGCCTTTCTAAATGGTGAAATTGCGAAGTAAGTCTATGTTAAACAACCTCCCGTCTTTATGAACCCTAACAAACCTAATGATGTCTATATACTTCGCAAAGCTCTCTATAGTCCTAAACAAGCCCCTCGATCTTGATACAAATGCCTAACAAAGTTTCTTACATAAAAGGTTTATAAAATTGGTAAAATTGACACAACCTTGTTCAGTAAAAGATTTAATGGTGAATTATTTATGTGCCAAATTTATGTGGATGATATCATTTTTGGATCTACTAACACACATTCTAGTTAGAAATTTGGAAGGTTGATGTCCGAGAAATATGAGATCTCTATGATGTGTGAGATGGAATTCTTCCTTGGTTTGCAAATCAAGCAAATGAGTGATGGTCCTTTGTTATAAAGAGGTATAGCACATGTTCAAGAATTTCAACTTGCAATAATGCAAAGGTATGAAAAACCCCATGCCTATAAGTGGAAATGTTAACCTCAGTAAGGAGGACAAATCGGTTGATCAAAAGGTTTATCGATCAACGATTGGTTCATTATTATACCTTTGTGCCTATCGTCCCGATATCATGCTATGTGTGTGCATGTGTGCCCTATATCAAGCAGCACCAAAAGAGTGTCATATGAAGGACGTGAAGAGAATTGTGAGATACTTGATACATACACCAAACTTTGGAATTTAGCATACCAAGGGATATTCATTTGACCTTATGGGCTATTCCGACTCGGACTATGCCGGAGATAAGTTTGATAGAAAATTAACCTCAAGTACTTGTAAATTTCTTGGGATATCTCTTGTGTCTTTGTCCTCCAAGAAACAAAACTAGGTATCTCTATCTGCCGCCGAAGCTGAATATATCCCCGCTAGATCTTGTTGTGCGCAATTGTTATGGATGACCCAAACTCTTAAAGACTATGTAATACATGGGAAACATGTTCCACTGTTCGTGATAATGAGAGTGCTATCAATGTTGCACACAATCCCGTGCAACATTCTTGAACTAAGCATATACATGTTCGTCATAATTTCATTCATGATCATGTTGGTAGAGGAGATATTAATCTCAATGTGTTCATAACGATAAGAAATTGGCGGATATGTTCCCAAAACCAGATGATGAGAAAGTATTTTTTCACCTAAGGGGTGATTTGAACATCATAGATGCTTCAAACTTGTTCTAGAGACTCACTCACATGCATGCAAGGGCATGAGCTTACATGACTATTCCTTAATACTATTGACATGATACTATTTCATATCTTGGAAACCATGCAACCTTGTATTCCATATAAAAATTTTGTAGGTACTTGGATGGATTGTAGTCCACAAGATTTCCATCAACACAAACTATATGCATGTATTGACCTGACCCAAATGGATCGGTGCCTTTGTGCTTTCTTTGCCATCCCTGTATAAGTATGCTGGCACACACAGTACTTCGATGAAATATCATAACATCACATGTAAAAAAATAGATCCATAGTATACCTTATATCATAGCAAAAACACATCAATAGGTGTGTGGAGTCCGCAAGTTGAGTGTAGACCATAACCCTATATCGTAACTCTTACTCGTCATAGAAATATCTCCAACATGAGACATTGGAGCCATGTAGGTCAGTACATTGATTGTACCAGCAAGATCACAATAAGAAAATAGATGATAAACTAATCTATATGCAACACGACTTTGTGGCTTTGTGGCTGTGTTTTTGCATAAAAACTGGTTTTTATTTATTGTCCCTACAAAAAGCAATATCAGGAGTCTCGACTAGCAAGTTATCTACCATGACTTGGTTCTGCCAACCAATGTCTCGTAGCCCATCATATGTCTCTGTCGTATATATAATTTTTGATTGTTTCATGCTAATATTATACAACTTTAACATACTTTTGGAAACAATTTATATAATTTACTAGACTAACCTATTGATACAGTGCCCAGTGCCACTTCCTGTTTTTTGTGTGTTTTATGTTTTGTAGAAATTCCATATCAAATGAAGTCCAAACGCAATAGAAATTTATGGACTTTTTTTTGGAATATTTTCGAATTTTGGTAAATGGAATCAACGAAAAAGGAGGCCCACAACCACCACCAACCACCAGGGCGTGACCTAGGGCCAAGGCGTGGGGTGGTGGGTGGTTCTCACCTTGTATGTCAATTGGAGCTCTTCTTCGGCCGCAAGGAATCTAATTGTTGGATAAAAATCCCCTCCAAATTTTAGCCCGATCGGAGTTACGGATCTTTGGTAATATAAGAAATGTTTTTCGGCCTGAAACCAGGGACGCAAAACAGAAGAGAACAGAGAGGGAGATCCAATCTCAGAGGGTCTCTCGCCCCTCCGCTTCCATGGAGGCCATGAACTAGAGGGGGAACTCTCCCCACATATAGGTGGTTGGCCAAGGAAGAAGAATGAGAAGGAAGGGGCTCTCTCCCCCTCTTCTCCAGGTGGCACCGGAACATCGCCGGGGCAATCATCGTGACGACGATCTACACCAACAACTTTGCCGTCGTTAACACCAACTCTCTCCCCCTCTATGCAGCAGTGTAACACCTCTCTTCACCGATGTGATCTCTACTTAAACATGGTGCTCAGCTCCATATATTCTTTCCGAATGATATTGGGCTATCCTATGATGTTTGAGTAGATCTCTTTTGTCCGATGGATTAATTGTGGTATGATGTTATTGATATGAGTTGTATATAGATATGGTGCAGTCCTATGGTGCCCTCTATGTCATGCAAACATGAGGGATCCCCACTTTAGGGTGTTGTAATATGTTCATGATTTGCCTATGGTGGGTTGGTTGAGTGATAGAAGCATAAACCCGAGTAGGTGGGTTGTTGCGTATGGGAGTAAATAGGACTTGATACTTAATGCTATGGTTGGGTTTTACCTTAATGAACTTTGCTAGTTGCGGATGCTTGCTAGAGTTCCAATCATAAGTGCATATGATCCAAGTACGGAAAGTGTGTTAGCGTATGCCAAGGACAATCTTTCTCTCATTGCATATAACAAGTATCTATCATATTATATTCAATTTCCCAAGAACAATCTTTCTCTTGCGTTACACAAAAATATTTCTACTAATCTATTTAATTTTATTGTTCCTTTATTAAAATAGTACGGAACTTTTATTTCCACGTTCTTTATTATCTTGAAAAGTACTTTTAGTTGTATTACCGCAAAGTAGTTTCATACTTGTTCTACATAAAGAAAATGTTAAAGTGTGCGTAGAGTTGTATCGATGGTCGATAGAACTTGAGGGAATATTTGTTCTACCTTCAGCTCCTCATTGGGATTCGACACTCTTACTTACCGAAAAAGATTACAAACGATCCCCTTCACTTGTGGGTTATCAGGACCTTTTTTTGGCGCCGTTGTCGAGGAGCAATAGCGTAGGGTGAATATTCTCGTGCGTTCTTGTTTGATTTATCACTAAGTAAATTTTATTTTTTATTATTAGTTTTTTTATATCTTTAGTTATGGATATGGAACACAAAACACCAAAACAATTAGTTGTCCTTGCTACTCATGGAGATGGGGAACCTCCTGAAACCCTCGATAATAGTTATGTGCAAAGTATTAAATGCTACTTTGATAATCCTGAGAAAACCCCACTCAACTTGGTAATGGGAGTACTGTTGGATCAATGTGAATACTTTAGAGATTATCGCTTGACTCTCATGTTTCATTCTTGTAATTATTTCATATGCTAGTAATAATGCTACGCTCGTATGGATTATTATCATCACTTAAGAAAATACTTGTCATTTTCCATGCTCAATTGCATCTCGTAGAATGAATAAATTATTGTTGGTGATGCTACATTGTTATGTTGCCTATGCATGTTCATGTTGACATCATGCTCATATGCATTATCATTTCATTGTGTTATTTTATTCTTGCTGGGCTCATCACTTTTCAAGCGAAACCTGACATTAATGGAACTTGAACAAATCAGTTGGCTAAGACATGGTGCCACCGAATTGAGCTCACCAGTGCAACCACACGTGTCTCGATGGGTGGCCATAATTCATTCTAGTGTCATGCCTCTCACAAGTACCTTTAACTAGGGAAGGTTATGTGTGCGCGCTACCCTCATCAGGTAGGCAGCCATAAACCTTGTGTGTCCGTAGTTGTATGGTACCAATGTCCCCATTTGGGATGAGTTTGTTTTGCCACGATGGTGGTGGTCACTAAGGTGGCGGATGTCAAAAGTTGACATCGGGGCCACCCATGGCATAGCCCAAAGGGGAGTTTGTCAGAGTTAACAGGAGAGTGTCATGCAATAGATTGGTTTCGTCAAAATGTCGTTCGTGCACCCGAATGGGAGCACGAGGCCATGAGTTCTTTGGTATGGGTACAACCTACTAACCTCAGTGTATAGCCTATCAGTTGCTGCTGGGTCCTCGAATATGGACATAGTTCATAGTAGGTCACACTGTGGGTCAACAATAATAATAACCTGGATAATAAACAACCCCGGTTCTCTATGGAAAGAAGTTGGTTGATCTTTATGTGGTCATGCGGCGATCACAAGTAAAGATCAAGCTCCCTGTGGTCACGTGATGATCACGATGGTATTGATGATACCAATCTTGGTTTATCCTATGTTGATCCTGTGATCTTCACGACACTAAGCATAATAGATTTGGTGGTTACGTAGTAACCTCCCAGCAAAGTAAGTTGATCCATGAGACCTTAAACATAACTCCCCTTTCTCATGCTAGGATCATGATGTTCATATCATGATTAACATGTACATGACATGCTCTCTCTCATGTTGTTCTAGTAGTATTATACCTATTATCAATTAGCCTGTAAATTTCATGTTATTGTTTGTCTTGATTGCTTTGGTTGTTGTGAGCTTGCGAGTACATTCAAAGCACTCACCTGGCGTATCATGTGAGATTACAGGTGATGTCATAATTGATTGCTTTTCGAGGATCCTGAGTTTTCGCTCTAGGACGTGTCCCATCCATAGTCCCTATGGAGTGGAGTCCATCACCGTCGTCGTTGTTCCACTGCTAGAAGTTATTCCATTGTTGCGATTTGTTCTGCCGCTAGCGTAGAGCTACCTTAGCAGGCATAGTGTCTCCATTAAGATATAATCCTTTGTAATACCTGAACCCTTGTACCCCGATTATTTGTAATTTAGAGTTGATTTTTTTATACTATGTAGTGTCGTATTCCAGAAGACTTGAACTTTGGGCTAGAATACGGGGTGTTCTGGTTCCTCTGAGCCAGGGTGCCATAAGGAATATGGGAAGAGAGTACATTGGTGACAAACATGCGAATTAGGCTGCTTCCCAGTCAGAATGCCTGTAGGGTTAACGCATATGGCATGGGTCCATGTTGTGATTGAATATTTCCGTAGCGAGTTTATGCTTAATGTTTGGCCTTTACGGCCCTATCCATGTAAGACTTGACCATAATAGTCATAATTTGTGTAAGACGATATGTAATGGATGTAAGACTCTTGTTATTAAGCTTTTGTGTGTTCAGTGAGCATTAATCTCTAGGAGCACTATACACGCAGTCGGTGACTATGACTTATGAGTGGTGGTCCCCACATATCTATGCCATGGCTGCTTGGTATCAAGCACTAGCAGCCCCGTGAGGTCGAATCAGGAGAAGATGTGGTGATGAGTGTAGAAACTCTTTAGTGGTGCCGAGTAGGGCTATACTTCATTCGAGAATCAATGAGAGTGTTGTTCCAGTTCTGGGGGGCAGGTGAAGATGGTGATGTGAAAATGGAGATGGCGTGATAGACGAGGCGGTCATTGAGGTAGGTCCTTAGAGGTAGAGGAGGGGCAGTTGAACCGGTGGGATGATGAGATCGACGATAGATCCTCATCCGGTGTGGTGGATGAGGGATGTCAAACTATTGCGATGGATGATGTTGTCGGGGAAAATGCTACAACTAGGTGGCGGTGGGATGGAAGACAGAGGAGGGTGGGATTTTGCGGGTTTTGGCGGCCGTGGTGTACGAATGCAGGAAACAGAGGGTATGGGAGGGGGAACCATTTCTTTGGGATGTGCTTTTCCAAAATGTGGGGTAAGTTACAAAAGTACCCCCTCGCATTTTAACCATGGGACATTGAGGCGGTAATTTCAGTTGTGGGATAAAGGGGGATTTTGCGTGCTGGACGGCTCGATCAATTTTGGAGGAGGAGGGTGTTCTATCACGCATTGAAATTTTGGGACAACAAGGTGCGACTTGAAGAGGCAGGAGTTCAGCAACACAAGAGACAATGATATGGCTTACATTTGGGGATAACAAGTCGCGGCTTGAAATTTCGGGAGAACAACCTTAATGTGCAAATAATAAAAACAAAAAACAATTCACACCACAAAAGAGAGAGTCATATCTCGTTTTACTATGTGAATTACTACATATGCTATTTAAAAAAAAACTCAAACTTTCGGGATAACAAGATTAATATGTATGGTACCAAATTAATTCTTACTCCCCTCAACAACAACAAAAAAACAAATCAATCTGTACCGTCTATCCTATGAACTAAATTTGGGTTTGTTTCCTATTTAAATACGATTGTCATCAGGTTAATTATGCCTTCTTCTAATAATTATATTCACAAAACAAGAGATGTGTATAGTAGTAATTTCCCATTTAATTATGAATTGCATGTGCCATATGATCTTGAATATGTGGATCTATTTTATGTTGAATTCAAATCATAGTACATGTATGCTCTAGCTAGATGCTCGAATAATCTAAACCCACTTTACATATGTGTAATGTGTTTAACACACTTATGCATGGTGCCCCGCACACATTTACACACCATTTAGATGTTCGTTGCGAAAACCACACATTATCTCAAATTCGAATAGTTATGTTCATGCATGGATGCAATGTGGTCAAATGATGCCTGCCATTGGTATCTAAAATTCAAATCAATTAATTTCAGCTTGTTTGATGTGTGTGTGTGTGTATATATATGTATAGTATAGCATGTTTGATTCAAAATTACACCATGGATATCTCCATTATATTCATGCATGCATGGGTTACAAACATCATGATCTCTTATTAAAATATTTAAATCCACTCTTATGTCGATTATCATATATGTGAGTCTTTTAAAATCACACACACTCTTCCTCTCTTTATGGACACCACTAACTTTCTTATGGTGCATGCATGCACACACACTTCCCACTCACCATCCTCTCCATCATGCACACATGTTCTCTTTCTTTAGGTTGGTCTCATACGATCTCTCTAGGTCTCTGACGTCAATTAGCACTCCTCAAATCCATACAAATATATGCAACACACATTGTCCAGCTACTACATCAGGACATGCCATTAGACTACCCAAATTTGGCATTATCTACCTATATACTAGCTGTAACTATGGACAAGATCATCAACATCAGCCCTTGCCCTTCCTGGCACCCTTTCGGTCCTTCTAGCGGAAGTAGTGGTAATAACGCAATATGGATCAAGTCGGATCTTCTCATCACTAGAGTTGTCCCGACCTGTCGTTGCCATCCTTATGATATTTGGGGGGGGTCCATGCAAGGCACGATTCCGCTCTCAAGTGACAGCGAGCATGCTCCTATGCTGCCACTTCTTGAAGATGCGGGCGTGGATGGATTCCTCCTTTGCGGCAGTGCGTGTTGCCGCATCTTCCAACTCCGAGGCCACCATGGGAGTTTGGGAGGCGGTGTCTGTTTGGCCCAAGGAGCGATTGTGGACAAAAATATGTGGGGTTGGGTGGCTAGCACGGGCCGGGTGTGACGTGGTGGACGTGCCAGGTCGCGGCCGGGCCACCCAATATCTTCCCCCATAGGGTTGGTTCGGTCTACCGGCGCACTGATGGTACATGCACTGGCCTTCCACTTCTCTAACATATGGGACCGCATGGTAGCAAACCAACTAGTCCAAACTTTTTTGTCGAGCTCGCTGGAAAAGACCCACAATCACCTTTTTTCATGTCGATTTCTATCTATGGATCACCAGAAGCAACAAAATGAAAAGGTGATACACTGACATCACCTGTGTTGCGTTCACGTCAAACCTCTAGACGGTCGGTCCGAGATGCTACTCTCCCAAGGTAACGCAGGTCGTCTTGCTTTTTCACGCACATGTGGGATCGCATGTGTGCAAAGGGCATCTCCAACATTGTCACACCCGTAGCTGACTACCCTGGCGCACACAACAACTTCGTCCCTCACCCGCGTGCGTTCCCGTTCAACGCCAACTGACCCCGTTCATGTCGTTCATATGTATGACGCCATTAAGCTAGCTCCCCGGTCGAGGAACCATATCTAACGACTCATTCACACATTTGCATGCTTGGCACACCAGAATCCTCTATTTAAATGTGGCAACACTTGGGTAAACTGCACCAGAACACATCCTCCTCCCTACCCCCACATCCACCATGACCACAAACGAAAATACACTGCGGGGGAACATGTCTTTAGAGATGAAGGACGAGGTCACCGTACTTGCTCAACATGCTGCTCGCGACACATTCCTGGCACAACTAGATGCAGTTGCACAAGTGCTGGCTCCGCCGGTGATCGAGGACGAGAGCACCACCAGTCACATGTCATATGCACTGTTGTCCAACGTTCGAGGCCGCATCTGGCAGGTGGACAATGATGGATCGTCAACGTCCGTCCTTGACCTCGCATCCACCGGCGTCGGTGAGGTCGCGGACTCCGCAGAGGATGAGTAGGGCATGGAAGGTGGTAGGGCATGGTGTCCGAAGTGGGCCGGTTTTTCTCCCGTGGTGTACTATTCCTCATCGGAGACCACACCTTCACTTCATGGGTCTTAAACCTCGTCGCCGTTCCTGGAGACGACAAATGGAGGACGTGGTCCCAATGTGGAATACAAAGCAAAGTTGACGTCGACTACTGCTGTAGGATAGGTTTAGGGTCGGGTTTATTTTTTTGTCCATCGTAAATGTTAAAAATGTTATGCAAACTTTCCATGTTTGCATGAATCTTGTAGGGCTTATATGGAAATCCGCTATGTTTACATGATTTTTATTCATTTATAATAACCTGAAAGTTAATATGGTGTACCCCTCTATTTTAGTTTCTCCCATAGATTAGCTTTTACTTAAGTCATATTTTAAAGTTTGACCAAGTTTTTTTGCAAATGAATTAGTTTGACAAAGTTTTTTTTGGAAAAATGATAAAGTGTAACAAAGCTTATTGAAAACAATATAATTTTTTACAATAAAAATATATTGTCTAGAAATATATTGAATTATGATTCTAATGGTATTTACTTGGTATTACGGATGTCATTGGTTATGTATGTATAAAGTTGGTCAAATCTTAGAAAATTGACCCGCGACAAAGCTAATAAAAAACGCCATGTACTCCTTTGGCGGCGGCGGCTATGTCTTTGGCAAAGAAGGATGGAGGATCAGCTAGCGGGGGAACGGGCAAGTCCCCGACAGAGAGCAGGACGCGAGATCTGGCGGCAAGCTTTTCGGCGAGATTGGGCGGCATGGTGCTCATGGACAAGGAGGTAGAGGGCTTTATCTTCGATGATCCAAACCCTACTATCTGGAAAGCACATCACTGGTCCGCGGCTGGGAAAGTGTGCTCCCCTCGGCCAATGAAGATGTCAGTCATGGAGAAGACCATGCCTAGGGCATGGGGTCTGCACAAGGAGGCTAGGTTCGTGGAAATTGGTCCTAATATTTTTGAAGTTCACTTTGGATCCGAAGGGGATTGGAGACATGTGCTGCATATTTGACCGTGGCAATATGATTTTAGTGTGCTAGTGATGAAGGATTATAAGGGGGATAAGAGACCCTCAGAGATGATCTTTGACAAAATTGACGTTTGGGTGAGGGTGACGGATCTGCCGCTAGACAAGAGGACTGAAGCCGTTGGTAGAGCCCTAGGGAATTGACTGGGTGAGATTGTTCGTGTGGATGTTGATAGAGATGGATTTGCAAAGGGGCAACACTTGAGGGTGAGAGCACAAATTTCAGTCTTTGAACCTTTAGTGAGAGGCTTTTATTTGAAGAAGACGAAGGATGATATTGATAGAACTTGCTTTGATTTTCACTACAAGAAGGTCCGGCATTTCTGTTTTGACTGTGGACGGCTGGTGCATGTTCGTGGCGAGTGCGTCCCTCCTGTTGACTCTACTCTAAAGTGGGGAGGATGGCTGAGAGCTTCCCCAGGTCGGAACTTTTCTGGAAGGGAGGGATCCAGGAGTGGTGCCGCAAGCAGTTCAAATAGCATGGGGAGCTCTCACACTGGTGAGGCTTCCAATAGAAACTATGTGCATTCGAGAGTAAGAGATATGCCAACGAGGAGAAATCTGAACACTGAGTTCTCTCGCACCAGAGATGGTCGCACTGGCGATCGGTCATGGCAACACCGGGGGAAAGTCACCAATCAAAAATGTGAGAGGGCCCGGCATGACAATGCTCGTGGACATGGTCTGAGAGAGAGTTTGGAAACAAGGCGCGAGCATGATCTCAGGTCGAAGCTAGTGGAGAGAAACTAAAACAGCCAGCAGGAACGGGAATTTGAGCGAGGTATGGATGGGAGGAGCAAGAGAGAGGTGATCGGTTTCCAGTGTCATGGGTGGATGTGAACAGAAAAGGGCGACATGCAGTAGCTTGTCGGGATAACCCACTGGGGGACCTGATGTGCATGGCACCCGGGGGAGGAGACATAGCTACTACGTCAGGAAGCACAGGAACAATGATGAGGAGTAGCGTCGTGTGGATCCTCAGTTACGACGAGGTAATGTGAGCAGGAAAAGAAGACCTACATGTCATGTCTGGGTTCCCGAGGGTGATGGTCACAAACATGTGGGTGAGGATAAGTTCATTCGCGATACAAGGCAGAAAATTACCTCAGTGTTTGACCGTATCCAGAATAATGATAAAGCGGCGAGCCCTGGAGCCCGGCGCCACCGGGAACAATGAATATTTTGTCCTGGAACTGTCGGGGATTGGGGTTGGACTCGACAGTTGGCAAATTACGGGACCTGATACGGTCATACAACCCAGCGGTGGTTTTTCTCAATGAGATAAAAAAGATGGCACGAGCAATGGAGAGAATTAAATGGAGTTTGGGGTTTTCGTGTGGAGTGGCTGTGCACTGCAAGGGGAGAAGTGGTGGGCTGGCTTTGTGGTGGAGAGAGCACATGCATGTAACCATTCAACCTTGCTGTCAATATTTTCTTGATGCGGAAGTAGTGTGTGATGGTAAGACCTGTAGAATCATTTGATTGTACGGTGAACCGAAGACAGAGTTGAGGACGAAATCATGGGATGCTATTTGGTATCTCTGCGCACAAGATGATCTACTGTGGATGTGTGTGGGAGACTTCAATGAGGTTCTCTTTCTGACTGATCAGATTGGTGGTAACACGAGGCCCTTTGCGCAAATGGAAGATTTTCGGGACTGTCTAGCAGATTGTGGCCTACCAGATTTGGGCTTCTCAGGATACCAATATACATGGGATAATAAAAGAGACGGGTTGGAGAATGTACAAGTGAGGATGGATCGAGCAACATGCAATGATGACTTTTTGAGTACGTACCCAGATACTTCTGTTGAGCATATTTTATGTGAGGAATCTTATCATCAAGCATTGCTAGTGCGTGTACTGGAGATGGCTCAATGTCACGGCAGGCCAGGCGATCGGCAGTTCTGTTTTGAGGAGGCCTGGACCAAGCATGAGCAGTATGAGGTGATGATTTCTAAAGCTTGGCATGCGGCCAGTTCGGGCAAGGAGGGACTGTAGGCGGTCTCGCAAAAGCTGGGCTGCATGACGGGCTCTATATAGGGATGGGCTCGAGAGTTCTTCGGGTCCATTAGAAGGCAGATAAAGATGCTAAAGGCGCAGCTGCTCGAAGTAAAGGAGAGAGCCTTGAGCTCGGTCTACCAGCAGGAGGTGCGGGACATAGAGGAACAACTGCATGAGGTTTATGAGAGGGAGGAGATCATGTACCGCCAAAGGTCAAGGATTAATTGGCTCAAAGCGGGAGACCAAAACACCCAATATTTTTATAACCGAGCCTCGCACCACAGGAGGAAAAATACAGTAAAAGACCTACAGCGAGAGGACAGGACTAAGTGCACGGTTGGTGACGAGATGAGGGAGATGGCGGCATCCTTCTATGAAACACTTTTCTTGTTTGATGGGTCAACTAGAGCTGCGCACCTTCTTCAGAACATCGAGGGGATGGTCACAGATGAGATGAATGCGGCCCTTGTTGCCCCGTTCCCTGACAAAGAAATAGAGATGACTCTATTTCAGATGGGCCCGACGAAAGCTCCTGGGCTGGACAGTCTCCCTGCTCTATTCTACCAACGACACTGGTCGCTATTGATGCAGGATGTTTGTCGTGCTGTTCATGATTTCTTGAGTGGGGTGGCGGCACCGGATAATTTTAATGCGACAGTTATTGTGATGATTCCAAAAGTTAACTGACCGGAGTTCCTTTCTCAGTTTGGGCCAATAAGTTTGTGTAATGTGTTATACAAAATTGCACTAAAGTGTTAGCTAACAGGCTGAAGTCTACCCTCCCCATCCTCATTTCCGAGGAACAAAGTGCATTGGTACCTGGACGCCTGATCACAGATAATGTTCTTTTTGCTTACGAGTGCGTTCATGCAATCCATAAGCGAAAGAGGATGAAACCGCTCTGTGCTATCAAGCTGGATATGATGACAGCATACGATAGGGTGGAATGGTTTTTTCTGCAACAGATGATGGAAAAGTATGGCTTTGCATCAGATTGGATTTCTATGATCTTGAGGTCCGTATCGACAGCAAGTTTTTCCGCCAAGCTGAATGGTGGAATGTCCAGGAGGTTTTTGCCTTCAAGGGGTCTTCGCCAGGGGGATCCATTATCTCCATATTTGTTCCTGTTATGTGTTGAAGGTTTTTGTGCAATGCTGAAGAGAGCTCAACATGATAAAAATATTAGAGGAGTGAATTTTGGGAGCACTGGCCCCCATGTCACACATCTCTTATTCACAGATGATAGCATTGTTTTTCTTGAAGGGACTAAGGAAAACATGGAAACTCTTAGAGATATTCTAGTCATATATGAAGAAGCCTCTGGTCAGAAGGTAAACCTGCAAAAGTCTTCTATTTTCTTTGGCAAAGGGTGTCAGGATAGCACAAAGGAGGTGCTCAAAACTATTCTGGGTATCTCTTTTGAAGCTCTTAGTGAGAAGTACCTTGGTCTCCCAACACTGGTTGGCAGATCTAAGGATGGCACCTTTCAGTATGTCACGGAAAACTCCAAAGGGATAGTAATTGGACGGAAGGGGCAGGGTCTCTCAAAGGCAGCAAGGGAAGTTTTGGTCAAGTCAGGTCTTCAAGTCATGCCAACGTTCACCATGAGTTGCTTTCTCCTCGCAAAGAAAACATGCCCGAAACTGAATTCTATCTCTTCAAAATTCTGGTGGGGAGCAAGAGATGGTGAACGGAAAGTACATTGGGTCCCATGGCACAAAATGTGCATCTCCAAGAGAGATGGGGGCATGGGTTTTATGGACCCGGAGGCATTCAACCAAGCCCTTCTAGCGAAGCAGGCATGGAGGATCTTGCAACATCCCCAATCTCTATGTGCAAGGGTTCTGAAGGAGCTCTACTTCAAAGAGGATTCCATCTTGTCAGCTACCTGCCCGGCTGCGGCCTCGTACACTTTCAAGAGCATTATCCACGGACGAGACCTCCTTTGTGAGGGTTTAGTATGGCGCATTGGTGACGGGTCAAAAGTAAACATTCATCACTCAAACTGGATACCGTGAGCTAGCTCGATGAAGCCATTGGGGCAGAACTTCACATGATTACTTTAACAAGACTTATCACATGTCCTCAAGAACAAAATTAACTACTAAAAAATCATGTTCATGTTCAATATTAGAGGATTATTGAATATGCTTAAGTATCTGAGCATATGATCTTCCACCAAATAAACCAACTAGCTAGCATCAACTACGAGATCTGGTCAACACTACTAGCAACCCATAGGTACCAATCTGACATTTTAGGACAAAGATTGAATACAAGAGATGAATTATGGTTTGAGATGAGATGGTTTTGGTGACAATGTTGATGAAGATTAGTGTGGGGACCCCGACTCATAAGTCGTGATCACCGAATGCACGTGTACAATGATCCCAGAGATCGATGCTCACTGAACACACATAAGCTGAATAACAAGAGTCTTACATCCTCATTTAGCGTCTTACACAAATAAAGACCATGAAGGTCTAGTATTACATAGGTAGGGCCACGAGGGCCGAATACTTAAAATAGAACAAGCAGCGGAAATCTTGGTCGAAAGAGTGAACCCATGCCATATGCCTTAACCTAGAGGCATTCTGAATGGGAAGCGTCCTAGTTCGCATGTTCGTCACCATCGAACTCTTCAACATACTCCTGTTCTTCCATGTCTGGCCAATTAAATAACTAGTGGCAAGCCAATGAGTACTTTGAATGTACTCGCAAGCAACCTAAGTTGTGGAACAAGGTAATAATGATGCATGATATAGAACTAAGTAGGTAATTTTCGAAAAGCTAGTTTTAAGTGCAATGACATGGTCAAGTAACTAGAAGCATGAATCACCAATAGGCAGATACCCATATGAACAAGTTACAGATATCATCATAAGTAAGGGTTGAACACCCCATGTTCATTCATCATGCCAAGTCATCAGACTTAGATCACTTCCCATGCTAAGACATTAGAATTAGCTAAGGTATCATCAATGTCTCCAACACACTCACACACCAGTTTGTGAAAACATTGGACGTAGCACAAGAGCGGTCCTCCAACTATCCTTTACCGTGGCACGACTATTCGAATAGTTTTACACTCTACAGACGTTGCACACTTTACCCACAAGACTCGGGGAACTTCCGTGTCATGCACGACTCGCGGTATTTAACATACCCGAGGTAAGCACCCGAACAATGCCTTTCCCATGGTGATACTAAAAAAAGAGTCCACTCATTGGTGCCATCCCTCATGATATACATCACTCATATCATCCATGAGGGCACACAACGGTGTGACCGGTGCCTGTAAGGATAGCGCATGGCCTTCCACTTTTGAGGTGACCCCGTCTCAAGAGTGACCACTTCACTCTTGCCACTAGTAATGCGGGCTCCTTGCTAGCACCAACCATAGTACCCAACAAAGCCCCGTCCCATAAGGGGTATCATGATCGTACATGTAAGGTTGGAATAATGGTCGCAACTTACACCAATCCGTTTTCGAAACCACAACACTCACTTGTTCCGGCACACCACTTCTTTCTCAAGTGGTCACCCATCTCATCATCTTCTCCCTCGGGCATTAGTGGCACCCGAAGGGGTTTTCGAAAAGTCTTTGAAATCATTTCTTCCTTTCCAACACTATGCATATATCCCAAACCATTTGCGTAGCATCTACTAGCAACCTAACTACTCCTATCCGCATCACCCTCATAAGGTAGTAGGGTGATTCTTGATGCAACTGTCAACGGTAAAAGTATCATAGGCAACCCACCGAAGGGGGAAAACCTCGTCATGATCAATCATCAAAACAACAAGTGCTATATGACATCCATGAAAAAGTTTCTTAACACGGTCAAAGGGATGCTTGCCTAGCTCAACAAAATCTCTGGGGTCTTCGAAGTCTTTGGGTCCAACTTTTTCGTCAACCATGCAATCTATCGTCACGAAATAAAGCGATAAATAAGCAACACACAAAAACATAGCACACAAACTATTATAAAAATGCTAACCTATTCTGATAAATACTAAATGTCATAGTAAAAATATCCCCCTAGGGTTTTGTTGTGAAAAATATTTTGGAAACTAAATAACAGAGGCAAAAAGGTGCGAGGTTTTAAAATAAAATAGTACTAAAAATATTTTCAAACATTTTTACAAGTGGCACTATTAAATTCTGTAGATTATTACAATATTTAAGGTGGAAGAATTATGGGCATTGAATAAATATTCAAATCTGTGGAATTTTTGGAAGTTGCAGAAGAAGAGAAAAAGGAAAAGGCTACTGCGCCTTCGGGCCAAAACACAGCAACCGAACCGGCCCACAGGGGGAAACCGGCCCAGGCGAGGCGCCGCGCGGCAGGTTTGATTTGAAATCAGCCCGTGGGCCCTACTTGCCAGAGAGAGAGGAGGGGCACGAGGAGATGACAGGTGGGCACCACTTGTCATCCCTCTCCTCGTGACAGGAAGGGAGGGGACTCGCCGGAGGGGGCTCCAAGCCGCGGCGGCAGGAACGGAGGGCACCAGCGTGCTCGCGGGGCTCCTGCGCGTCGGTGGGTGGTCGCGGGGAGCGCCAAGGAAGAGCGGCACGCCGGCGAGGGGAGGGGAGCTCGATGGCAGCAAGGGTTTGTTGTGGGAGAGGGCTCCAGACCATGAGGGAGAGTGGGATGAGCATGGGGAGGAAGCGGAGGGAAGGAGGGAGCAAGGAGAGAGGGGCAGGGGATCGGGGAGGCACTATATATAGGGGGCCGCCGGTCCACCATGGACGTGGTGCACCGGTAAGGACCAGGGCGTCGCCACGGGCCACGGGGGCAAGCCGGGCCATGTCTGGGGCCTTCGTGGACTCAGTCCACGCCAAGGAGAGGGGAATGACAACCAGGAGGGGACCCGGAGTTGCGCGTGTGCGAGAACGGCCATTGGCCAGTTCGGGCGGTGCCATGCGCACGTGAAGGAGGGGAGGAGAGAGAGGGGAGAGAGAGGGCCAACCGCCTGCCGCGTCGCGGACGTCGAGGCTGACCAGGGGGACACGCGGGAGAGGCCCAAGGCTGTCGGGCGACGCCGAGAAGGGGCGGCTACAGTGCGGGAGCACACTATAGAGCGCTCCAAAGCACCCATATGGCATGCCCTAGCATATTTTAAGCCTCCTCACATGTCTTCTAGTGTCTTGGGGCTATAGGAGATGCCCAAGGGCTAGGAGGAGCTAGGGAGGGCTCTGGAGGAGCCTTAGGGTAGAAGGAAAGGGGGAGAGGGGTAGAAAAAGATGCTGCCAGGGGTAGAAATAGAGGTTTTACCCCTCAAACCAATGAGCTACGCCCCTGAGGGTTTTACTAGAGGTGAAAGGTATAAACAGGAGGTTGTGGTAAAAATTTGGGGCCAAGGTTAAAAGAAAAGGGGTGGAAATGGTGGTTTTACCATTTCGCCAGAAGGTGTTTGGTATGGTTTTGGGCAAGAAAAAGTTACCAACTTACTGAGATATTCATCAAGTTCAAGGGCTAGGTAAAAATGAGAGGATTCACCAAGTTTGAGCTCAAGTGGGAAAAGTTGACAATGGAATCTTGATAAACCCCAAAAACTAACAGAATGAGGTTTCTGTAGATCTATTGATGCTAGGCTTTCACCTTGATGCACCACTCAGTGTATCATCACTATTTGGTCATTAGAGCATGCACACAAAGTTTGAGGGCAAGGGGAGACACTTCAGAATGTAAAGTTGTTTTAATTTGAATCTAGACAGAAAGGGTTTTGAGATGGTTTGATGAACCAAACAACTTGGAGTGAGATGAAATTTTTCATGATCATTACTTATGATAGTGTTGACATGCTGGAATTTTCCTGGAATTTACTGAGAATATATTTTATAGAATTATTCCAAAAGTTTGGTTTGAATATAAAGGGTTTTGAGAGGTTTTGCCCATGATTAGAACGTGCCCTTGAGTTAAAACTCATCTATATGGAAAATATATGTCCACTAAGCTTCCCCAAATTTTCTCAAATATTTTCAAAGCATTTAAATAATTTTTCCCTAGGAAAAACCATTTCTGGCTTTAAGAAACATCCCTTAACTAAAATAAGAAAATAACCTTTAAAAATAATATTTTGTGGTTTTGGGAAGTCATACATATAGTAGGTTTGAAATAAAGCCTTTGGGAAAGAAGGATCCACCTGATTTGAGGACTTTAGTGCAAACCTCATTTCAGGGGGTTTTGAGAACTTATTTTGAATAAATCATTTTTGGTTAAAACAAATTTTGATAAAAATATTTTTGGGCACTAATCACATGTCATGATCATTGGGCAAGAGTTTTGGGTCAAGGAATATGAATATGAAGTGGAATAGAATCTAGGAGTGCCACAACCACAATCAACAAGTAACAATTCAAACAAGCACAACATTGACAAAAAGTTTTAATGGATTCCGAATTTTTATAAACCCAAACATATCAATGTGCTACAACATAGTGTGTGACAATTAGTCATCCTATGATGAGAGGATCTTTGGTTATATAGATGGCTTCGATTTCCTCCTCCCGGAGGGAAGTATCCCCGTCGGAATTGCTCTACCGGAGAGAAAAAGTTCTCCGGCCCAAGTTCCACCTCGAGACAGTGGCGCTTCATACTGAACGTATTCCAATTATATTTTTCTAGGGTAGAAGTGGTCATGTAGTAGTAGGGAGGCACCAGAGGGCTGTTGTGGGCCCCACAAGACATCAAGGCATGGCTTGGGTGTGGGTTGGGGTTTTGGTCGCACCCTGTTGTATTGTGGACAGCAGGTGGACCCTCTGGTGGTTCATAGTTCCAATATTTTTTTATATTCATTTAAAAATCACATGCAAATTAAAATTTTCCTACACACAGAACATCCAAGAACTTGCTACGGAGATGGATCACAGATTGTTACCACTAGACGCGCAGTGCCGTGCAACAGAAGTAGAGTTGGGGCAGTGCGTTCGTGTGGTCCTTCTCCTTATCATCCAATCTCCCTCGAACAGCCGTTCTGATCTCCCTCGAACAGCTGGTCGCCAGATCCCACGTACAGGTTCGCCAGAGCGGTGCAAGTGCACCGCCTCTAACGGTATCCGCGCGTGCAGGAGGAACACCCGTGCGGCGGACTGCTAGGTCAGATTGCATGGTCGGCTGCGGTGAGTGGAGGTGGCTAGTTGCAACACATGCAAACCCTAATGACGGCACCGAGGCGATCAACCGGATGGGTGTGCCGCACCTCCACTATATATAGGCATCCGGCGCGGGCTCAACTCTTGGGCCTCGCACAGATCATAAAGCCAACGTGTTCCTTCCCTTAAGCGCGCGACCCTTTAGGTTCTCGTCCCCTTGGTCGCGAGTCATATGACATCTGACTCGACCGGTCGGTAGCGGCCTCTAGCAAGACGTGATGACTCTAAGTGTCTGATGAAGCTGGTTAGGCGAACCTGTACTTCACACTTCTGTTGTTTTTGCCACACGATATATGTTGTCCTGCACAAGGCGACGTGGTCATCCTTGTTGCAACACGACATCTTTCTCGTTCCGGTGAATCCGACCAACACTTCGGATTATCTCATAATCCTCATCGCATGGCCATCCTTATCCAGGTCGGATCACCCGAGGGGGGCCAGAGTATATCTCTCCTGGTAGGAGGGGCAAATCCCATCTTGCTCGACCATGTCTCACAGCATGGGTTTGGACAAGCTCGAAACCTACCTTTGTAACTACCCACTCATGAAATAGCGTTTGGTCGGCCCAAAGCAAGTCTGTCACCATCCTGAGTACATGCGTCAGCTCAGGTCTTAGGACATAGAACATATGTTGTACTAGAGACTCACAGGTGACCTATCGCTGCATCTCATAGTTGGGTGTGTCCAACTCAGTCCTTATCTCGACTCGGATCCAACTATGTCGAATCTGACCAGACCATTCTGAGTCCATATTATTCGGATGGCATCCAATGCTACATGGTCAGTGAGACCGAACCATCCATCGTGTCATATGCTACTCTGATTAGTTGCGCGTCCACACAACCCTTTCGATTAGGGACCATTGAGGATAGTTAACATACAATACATAGTCTCACAAACAAGTCACGTACTTATTAATATACATCACTGATAATGTCCAAGGACTATCTTTATTCATAAACACATAGGAAATATCATCATATATGATTGCCTCTGGGGCATATCTCCAACAGTTCTTAGTTCCAATATTTTTTATATATTCATTTAAAAATCCCCGTGAAGTTTTGGGTCATTTGGATCTTCATAGAATAGCTATCTATTTTGTATCTCTTTTAGGTCTACAATTCCAACTGCTACTAATTTCCCTCTCCATGTAAATCATGCAAATTAAGAGGAAAAGGGCATTAGAATTACATCATAAAGTGAAATAGTGACCAAACTATTATAAATTACAGTAGGAAAACATGATGCATAAAAGGACATGTCAACGACTATGATCCTCTCGCTACCACGATACACTTTCATAAATTGTCATCCTCCGGCCGCACCACCACCGCTGCTGATGTTCTTGTGGAGGTGCACGGCGGTCGGCTTCTCACGGTATGCGCATTCTAGACAGAGGCCCCGTGCATGTCAGAGTAGCACTATATGTTACTTGATAAAATCTTTTAATCTGACTGCTTACCAAAAAAGTTTAGAGTCAATATGCTCTTCTTAAAAACATACCTTGCCTTGTTCTGCACTCAATCTTCTTTGCTGATATGGCATGCCACGTCTGATTAGTTGCCAAACTATCCGGCCATGTATGTATTATGAAGTAGATTGCCTTGGTCTAGTAGCCAGTATGTTAGGTGAAATAGCTAGGCATTGTTTTACAGTCAATCTTTGTTGTTGACATGGCCTTCTATGGTTGTATGCTCCACATCATTGATTACTGAAATAGCATGCCATAATTTAGCACTCAATCTGTTTGCTAAGTTAGCTCTACATATATTTCATTACTTCGATCTTCTTGTCCAACTATTTTTTCCATATCTTTCGACATTGTTTTGCTATTTTTCTAGATACACATGGAATGTTGTGACACCTCTTTACATATACGTTTGTTGTGAAGAGCGTCATTTTGAAGATGACGACGACAATGAAGAGGAAGAATAAGAAGAATGAGAAGAAAAGAAAGAGGAAGAGGAGTTCACAATAAAAGAACCCTCTGATGTACAAGAACATGAGTATAAGTATAACTCTACTTTGTATGAATTTGACGCTAACAAACTTTCCATGCAGGAATGTCACCCTCAAATTGAGGATGATAATTATCCTGTTAGAATGAATGAAAAACTAGAGGAAAAGAAATACTGTTGATATACTAATGTCCAACTATGCTTCTTTGGAAAAATTTCTTATGTAGAGAAACTAATAGGGAGTGTTGAACTATCCATTCCAAATGATGAATTTTATGAAGTGTTCCCATTCAACAACAACCAAGGTACTATCTAAAATGTATTCATAAGTATCTAACAATAGCCTTTCAGAAATATAAGGAGACATGTATGCCTAGCTTGGTGCATTAGTTCCCACTTGAGGGCGAGGATCTCTTCACATATATGATGGCGATGCACCACAAGAGGGTACGACTTCAACCACACTTTGCTATGATATGCTCCAAACAGTGGTCAGATGCAAGTCCAACTACACACCGGGTCGATATCCCTTGGGATCTAGGTAGATATATGGAGCACCAAAGCCTAGCTATATGGCTCTAATAAAGCGCTATGGGGAGGCAGCTCAGAAGTCAGTCAGAGCCTTTATTAGTTTTTTTGTCTTTGAGTTTAGTTTGTGTTCATATGTTTGCATTGGCACTATGCATGAAATACTATTAAAGTTGGTTTTGTTCAAGTCTTCACTAGGTGAAATTTTATATCTGGTCAATTTTTTTATGTGGTACCATTCCACAACTAGATTTTCTCAAAATTTACCTAGTACACGTGTTGGAACTAACCCTTGAGGAATTATCGAAGAAAAGAAAGTTCGAGACCAAATATGACAAAAGAAAGCATTCTATACAACCACCCGCATTCGTATGCGCGCTCGTATCAAGCGAAGGAGGCGCCAACACAAACAACTAGAGGCAACAGATCCAATGACGACGTATCATACAATGCAAGCACTCTTATGCGCGGTTGTATGGATCCACGATGAAGAACAACTTGAGATCCAGAGCACAAGATGGTTTACTATATGAGTGTAAGCGCTCATATGTGCACTCGCATGTTTGGGTCTCGATGTCGTGTGTCACAATAGAGCAAAAGACGGTGGACCGTATGACCGCAAGCAGTCGTACGATCGCTCGTATGGAGGTGAGAAAATAACCATTTGATTTATTTTTTCGAGCTAAGGTTAGTGGGTTATATTTGAACCGTCCATTTGCACTTAAACATTTATTATTTACCGCTAAATCTTCTCAAACCAATGATTTTGTATAGTTTTCCATGTTGGGTAGGTTCGTATACCCAACATTTCCTTTTTATCTTGTGTGTTATTTTTGCAGAGGTTTGGACCTAGTTTTGTGATATGTATGGTATGGTGACAACCGTACGCAAACACACGCTAGCCACTCGGTCACTTCGATTCAACAAAGTCTTAAACTACAAGTCTCTGGTTCTACCGGGCCATATCAAATAAAGTTTTACGAAGCATAGGTCCATCTCCACTAAGGGAGAGGTTATTTGCACCTCAACATTAAAAAAATTACTACTCTTCCTTACATATCATCCCTTGTCAATAAAGTTGTCTAGAGGAACTTAGTTGAAAGGTGAATAAGATTATGCGACAACTAAGTTGTATTTTTACATGGTGCTTCAGCTTCTCATTTGTGACATGGCCTTTATACTATATGCACGTGTACATGTGTAAATGTGGCTTCATCAGTATTCTTGATGTTATGCTGATAACTTCGCTAGCCAATGAACAATCCACCATAGTTTGTGCTCGGATTTCGGCTATGAGTCTGTTAATATTCGAAGTGGCAAAAGTACAACGAATATTATTTGGTATTCTCTTTAGTGGGCGTGTATGTGGTAATAAATGAGTATTGATCGCAAGAGCTCGAAAGAAACAACATATTGCTCCATAGTACTCAAACTTAAGCCAATATGAAACCCAAGGACGATCATTTCTTTGGCATGATCCCATCACCTGACAATAAAATTTTCAGCAAATAATGATTGAAGCATTGTTCAAGAATCCGTCCGATTAATCATTTAACTTGCCAGTTAATCACTACTCGTAGGGTGAACGAATCGAATAGCACCTATTCATCGCAATAACTTGCCAGGGTGATTAATTGGCCAGTTAGACCGACTAATCAATTGTCATACTAATTAATCAGTTTCCAGACCGATTAATGGCTACTGGCTCGTTAACTGGTAGACAAAAAAACTCCCTAAATTTTGGCTAATAACCCCTCCTACCCGCTATTGTGACTAAATAGATATGGTTTGGCCCTCATCCCGCTCCCTCGTGTTCCTTTCATCCCCTCCTAACCTGTTTGGTGGCTAGCCACGTCCTCACCTGTGCTAGCCACCACACTACACCTCCAAGATCGAACTGCTCTAGCACTCTCGTCGCCTGCCTACACCCCATCTCCTCATCGCCTCGCCCGTGGGATGATCCCCAGTCTATTCCTCCATTGCATCACCACCAGGCAAGGTACTACCATCTTCTTCCCCTATCTGAGTGGAGAATCCACAATTCCTATATTAGTAGATTATAGATTTAATTTTGTAGATTAGTGGATGGAACAATTGGTTTTGCTTGTTATTTGTAATATATTATGTGATGTCTGAGAGCAAGTATATGGACAAGTTTAATTCTTTAACTGATAATTTGAATTTTGAGATTTTGTATGTTTGGACGCGTAACAATTATTGATTGATTTTACCTATCATCTATTTTTAAATGCCTACAATAGAATATTTTGTTATATTACGTAGCTAGGTGCATGAAAGTATGATGTAATACATAAAAAACTAGATATAAGTTGGTAAGTCCCTATTTAATCTACCAATTAATGGTTGACCGATTAATCCAGTTAATAGGCTGATTCACTGATTAATCGCTACTCCCAAGCCTACCAAGTAGCTACCATTACTGATTTCACGAACATTGGAATGCGGTAAGTGCATGAGAGCCTTGAGTTGAGAATGTAGTTGGCATGAATGAAAAAAATCATATCTTGACTTTTTGACAACTCTTCGTGCTCAAGTTTTTTAAAAAGAAAAACAAAAAAAATAAATGCAAAAGCTAATAAGTAAGAGTATCCAAGTATTAGTTTTCATGCTAGATTAAACATTGACAAGGATCATAGAAAGTTTTATGTAAGCTCTAGTGGTTAGGTGATGAAAATAAATCTTACCGTGTTGAGCATGTGAGAGCCTGACTTAATAGGAATGATAGACTACTCATATCAACAAGGAATTCCTTCTTTTCCGGAAGCCCACTCGAAAAGAACTCCAAAGTTAAGAGTGCTTGGCTTGGAGCGATTCTAGGATGGGTGACCGACCGGGAAGTTGGTCCCGGGTGCGCAGGAAAGACTAGTGTTGATCTGTGGGGCTAGTCTAGATCCCGCCAGGCGTAACGGGGTGTTATAGAGCATTTGCTACCTTGTACAAATATATTGTATCTTGCTTGTAGCTTGCACAGAAGACAAGGATACACCCATGGGAAATAATGCTATTGATGAGTGATACATCCATTTTGCATCATGTTTTACTACTGTTATTTACAATTTTTTAATGCTTAATAATGCTTTGGGGAGTAATTCTAATGCCTTTTCTCTCATAATTTGCAAGTTTTGCATCAAGAGGGAGCATGCTGGCAACTGGAATTTAGCACCCCGAAAAAGCACGTTAGAGATATGAAGGGGAACATTGCACGGGAAACAAAAAAATTCCTATGCACATAGAAGATCTATCCATGGTGATAAGCATCTATGATAGGGAGAGTGGATCTACATACCCTTGTAGATCTCTCAGCGAGAAGCATTAAGAATCGCGGTTGATGCAGTCGAACGTCTTCACGATCCAAATTGCTAGTCGTCCCGCGATCCAATCACGATCTGTCCAATCTAGAGCTGAACGAACGACACGTCCGCGCTCAGGACACATATAGCTCAATGACGATCTCCGCCTTCTTGATCCAGTAGGAGGGAGTGGAGAGGTAGATGAGTTCTCTGGCAGCGCGACGGTGTGGCAGTGATGGTGGTGGAACTATTCTAGCAGGGCTTCGCCTAAGCACCGCTGAAACAATCTAGAGGAAGAACTATGATCTAGAGGAAGAAGAGGGAAGCATGTGACTTTTAGGTAAGGGGCTGCCCTAAAAATCCCTCCATGTATATAGGAGGAGGGGGAGAGGAGGAAGCCCTAGCCCCTCCTCCAAGGAGGGCTTCGGCCGAAGGCAAGGGGAGGAATCCACCTCCCGCAAGGGAGGTGGAGTCCTTGTAGGACTCCTCCCTTCTTGTCCCCTACTCCTTCTCCTTGCACATGGGCCCTAAGGGGCTGGTTGCCCAGCACATTGAGGTATGGTGCACCACCTCCTAGGCCCATGTGGACCTTGGGGTGAGTGGGCCCCTCCCAGTGGACCCCCGGAACCCTCCTGGCACTCCCGGTACACTACCAAAAATACCCAAAACTTTTCCAGTGATCAAAATGGGACTTCCTATATATCAATCTTCACCTCCGAACCATTCCGGAACTCCTTGTGATGTCTGAGATATCATGCGGGACTCCGAACAACCTTTGGTCACCAACATACATAACTAAATACTACCTAAACATCACTTAACATTAAGTGTGCAGATCCTGCGGGTTCGAGAACTATGTAGAGATGACCGATACACCTCTAAAGTAAATACCAATAGCGGGACCTGGATACCCGTATTGGTTCCTACATATTCTACGAAGATCTTTATCGGTTGAACCTCTATGTCAAGGATTCAGTTAATCCCGTATGATGTTCCCTTTGTTCTTCGGTATGTTACTTGCCCGAGATTTGATCGTCGGTATGTCTATACCTAGATCAATCCCGTTACCAGGAAGTCTCTTTCCCCGTTCTGTAGTACGAGATCCTGTGTCTAACTCTTCAGTCACTTTGCTTCCAAGGCTGATTGTGATGTTGTATTACCGAGTGGGCCTTGATATACCTCTCCGTCACACGGAGCAACAAATCCCAGTCTTGATCCATGCCCACTCAACAGACACCCTCAGAGATACCTATAGGGCATATTTATAGTCACCCAACTATGTTACGACATTTGACACACACTAGGTATTCCTCCGGTGTGAGTGAGTTGCATGATCTCGTCGTAGGAACAGATACTTTACATATAGAAAACTATAGCAACAAACTGACATGATGATATGCTATGTTTATAGTTTGGGTCTTGTCCATCACATCATTCTCCCAATGATGTGATCCCGTTATCAAATGACATTTCATGTCTATGCCTAGGAAACCTTGGCCATCTTCGATCAACGAGCTAGTCTACTAGAGGCATACTAGGGACACAATGTTGTCTATATACCCACACATGTATTTTTGTTTCCACTCAATACAATTATAGCATGGATAATAAAAAATTATCACCAACAAGGTAATATAATAATAACCACTTTATTTTTAGTCATGGTTTTTTCACGGAAGATGTCCAATCTTCCTCAAGCCGATGGCCCCCATCCTGAATCGTCGATGTAGAGTTTGTCGTGACGACTCTTTGTCATCAAGCCGACAGCGTATCCTTCGATCCGTGAGAGAAATTCCTTTGAGAACTCAACACCACCACACACTAGCCCCACGGTGGGTGCTAACTGTCGTGGTTTCGTCATGACAGATGTCCAAAGACATAGGTTTGAGGCCATCGCTAAGGCGGTGGACTCAAAGGGGTTGGTTGGGACGAAAGACATGGATTTACCCAGGTTCGGCCCCTCGAGATGAGGTAAAAGCCTACGTGCTACTTTGTGTGTATTTATTGGAGTATTGATTACAGGGGAGAGCATTTGCTTGAGCTAGCTCTCGATCGATTAGTTTCTCTCTAAGTCGTCCCCGGGTCTAGCCTTTATATAGGAGGTCAAGACCACGGGATACACAAATATCATACCGACTCTTACAACGTGTCTGACTCTGTCTCTAAGCCAGCTTGCCGACTCTGGGAGGCTGTCTCCGGGCGGCTTACATGCCCGGGTCTAGTGTCTACTTCTCGTCTCTGGGCCTCCGTATCAGCCCATCCGGTGAACCGCCGTGTAGTCCAATCTTCCTCTTCTAGCCCATACGCTACGAGCCGCGAGGTATGACCCGGCCCCTCTTGGGCGGGGCTTACCACGGGGTTATATCCCCAACATTAGGCCCCAGATTGATTTGAGCTTGCTCATGTCAATCTCCACTTTTTAACCAGCGGTGAGTCTCACACCCTTGTCACCTGAAAGGAAAAAACACATAACCCACCATGAAGTCACCTTCATATATGTCCAAAAGATTCCGTGACATATGCGGTAGATCCTTTCATTAAACGGTCAGCCTGAAAATCGAGGCGTCCGTCTCGGTCGGTCATCATTTCTCGCCTTGATTCCCGCGCGCCCGTTTGGCCTTCCACTCCCTTAAATAGAACCACGAGGAGTCTTTTCATTTTCTTTGCCGCCACCACTCTTCTTCTTCCTCTCGATGCCAGCGCTCTTGAGATCCGTCGTGCCGCTGGAGTCCCGTCGCCGTCGACAAACTTGGCCGCTCCATCAACCTGAACGCTTCTAGATTCTCACCCGCGTCCGCCGCATCCTTAAGGTACGTTCTTTGTCCTATTTCGGATCTATAACTTCCCACTTCAATCCTGTCGAGTTCATCGGACTCCATTAGCATGCCTGTTCATCGCTATAATTTCAACTGATGAATAGCTCCTTAAATCATGTGGTATTGTTTAATCCATCGTAGTCATCCATGCTAAGTTTAAAGATGTTTATCTTAGATCCATGTACTGCTCCAATTCTCACGTGAACTGCCTGTTCTTCCTTAGCCCCTTTTTAGGGTTAGAATATATTTGATTTTTCCTTGCCTATAGATCTTGTAGCCAGCATTTAATTTCATCAATCGTCTTGGTTGTCTAGTCACTTTCTAACCCACCGCGACCTGCCCATCTCTCAGCTTTGACCCGCCATCATGTCTCGAGCATCTGCATCCTGTGATTCGGTCAGCTCTGGAGTCACCGAACAGTTCCTACTGGATTTCGTAGAGGCAGGCACGTTGCTGGCTCAAAGTATTATTCATTGGCAGGTTCCGGGACTAGAAAAAAAATGCAACCCACAAGAAGGGGAAATCGTTATCTTTGCTAACCATCTTATGCGCGGTTTCAGCCGGCCCTGGTCAAAATTCTTCCGAGATGCCTTCATTTCTTTAAACTACATCCTCAAGACATTGCTCCAAATTTAGTCTCCAACTTGTGCAATTTTCAAGTCCTCTGTGAAGCTTACTTGCATGAAGAGCCATCTGTCGATCTCTTCTATGAATTTTTCTATGTCAACCGCCAAACGAAAGTGGCGTCCGGACCAAGCTTGGAGCTCAGCGGAGTCTCCATCCAAAGAAGAAGAGATATGGTTTTCCCAGTTGCTCAAATGCGAAGCCATCCCAAAGACTGGAACAGAAGTTGGTTCTATTGTAAAGACACGTCTCCAGAGGGTGGAAACCCCCTGCCAGGTTACCGTCCTACCTAGCTCTATACTTCTACTGAGTTTCTAGACCAGATGTCAGGAGTGGCACGAGTGAAGTATGCTCCGGCTTTCGCCAAAATCAAAGCCCTTCTGGTGAACGGGTTGACAGGAGTGGACTTAACCCGCTGTTCGATCTCATGGAAGGTCTTACCACTAAGTCGGCGTGACCGTCTTATGTGTGAATATACAGGCGGTGCAAATGATCCTCTCTACTTCAACCACACACCCTTGACAGAAGAGAACATCGCCTCTGCTATCAAGGGACTTACTCGTGAATCCCAAGAAGCTTGTCATTCAGTCGGGTTAAAACTTTTCTGTATCAAAAATCCAGCTCCAGATGTAAGGATGCCTATAAAAATTCCTTTCTCTCTGTGTTGACCTTATATGTATAGCAACTTCAACCTCTCTTGGTGGCTTTTGTTTACATGCTAACTCCAGCTTCTGGAAGAAAAAATACACTCCTCATGTGAAGAAGAAGTCTCAGGCGGGTAACACCCGCGATCGAAAATCAAAAACGATCTCAGGCGGGTAACACCTGCTTGAACTTGATGACTCAGAAGTAAATTTGATCCCCTTGGCCGACCTTTTACACAACTTACTAACAATGATTGTACACAGGAGGAGACAGAAACAAGCCACGCCAACGCCCCTCAGGTAACTTATCTTTCTTCCAACTTAGAAATCTTCCCACAAGCGAAGATATAGTGGGTCGTCCGAAAAGTTCCTTTCTCGCACCCTCTCGCTTACTTAGATCCTGAATTTTCGTTGAAAAAACAAGAACACAACTCTCGACGTCAGACTCGGAGAACCAGCTCTGGGGATCTTATAGCCGGCTTACCTAACACCCCGACGCCCCGCAGGAAACGTGCCGCTAAGGTATTTATGAGGAACCCCTTATTTTTCTTATATTTCTGTACCGCTGATTTACTATTATGTCTAACTGCCTTAATTTGTAGGAGTCACCTCCTTCTTCTGGCGACGCAGCTGCATCTAAACTTCCTCCCATGAAGGTCAACTCAGAGTATGACTCCACCTCTACTGTGTGTATATTACCTGTATTACCTTTGTATTTGGCGCTGATTCTTTGCTCTTTCAGGGCACAAGCCAAACGCAGGAATGCAGGCAGGTCTATCATTGCTCCAACCACTCAACAGCCAGATACTGCTGAGTCGTCCTTCTCTCCTGCTAGACCTTCTGAAGCTAACAAAGAAACACCTGAGCAATCTCCCCCGCCCTCAGAGTTGGCGGGTCATCATTTGGCGGCTTCCGATAGTCCCGTGGCAGACCCAAAGCCGCCCAATCCTTCCACTGATGACTCGCCTCTGCCTGATGTTACCATCACTGGGACGGGTTATCAATCTCCCATGCACCATACTCGGACAAGGTATTCCAGGAAAGTTGCTACTTACTCTCCCAAGAAGCTTGACTTCGAATTCCTTGTTTTGGAGAAGACGACTGTAGACGACTTACACGTCGGCTATTTGCACCGCCTATTTGCCAGTCACAACATGGAGAGCAAGCTTGTTGTCTTGATGAAGAAAAAATATGAGGTATCTTTCATCTTCTATCTTTCTCTTATACCCGCACATAGCCCCCAAGAACCGGGTTAATGTTGCAAATAATAGACCGGATTTTCCAAACCTTCAATCATATTGTATAGGGTTGACCTGTGACCCCCAAGTACCGGGGTAAATTGCATATTAGCCGGTACTTTATACTAAGTTATAGATCCAATTGTAGCCCCAAGTCCGGACCATTATGATAATGATGATCCGGATCTCTCATATATAAGAAGCTCGCCGAGTGTAGCCCCCAAGTCCGGTTCATTATGCTAGTGATGAGCCGGAACTTCATCGCATATTTTGAAATGAAAACACAGGCATTAGCCCCCAAGTGCCAAGTATATTGCTTGCAATGTGCTTGGGACTTATAAGAATAATTCTATCCTGGAGACTTAACATTGATAACCTTTCACTTGTGAAATGCAAGAGACATTGAATACTGCCGAGTCTGAGCGGGCCGGCTTGAGGGAAGACCACCCGAGCCACAACAGAAGAAAAATTGCGGGCGGCTGTTGAAAAACTTGAAAATCTTCAGGCTGAATTTACTGCACATAAAAAGACTGCCAAAACAGATCAAGCCGCCATGGTGAAGCATGCGAGCGATGCAGAGGAAAATCTCAATCTTGTATCGGCGAAGCTGAAGACTCTCAAGGATCATATCTCCAAGATGACTGTCGCTATCTTTGGTAAGTACATACGGTTTAAAGAATACTTTCATGAAAGAAATACCCGCCAGGCGGCTTATACCTTCCACCATTTCTTGCAGGCGAAAGGAGTTGCCAGCTATCATCTGATAGTCTGATGAAGTTGAAAGCAGTCTATACTTTGACGGAGCAACTCTGCAGTGGGGTCCTTTGCACCATTAAGGCCATGAAGACAGCTAAGTACATCCCCAAATTTATGAAGGGAGTCATATAGGTCTTATCAACTTTTCCCAAGCAAGTGGACTAAATAAGGCGATCAGCCGCCAGAAGAGGGGCCATAGCTGCACTGAGCCGGTCCCTGGCCTTCGCTCCTGAATTAACTGCTGAAGAGATGATGAACGGCTTCCCTTCCAAGAAGGAGGACGGCTCAGACTTCACCGAAGCAGATTATGCCAAGTGCATTAAGGCCTCCAGGTGGCTTTCCTCCGTACTGGTTGATGAGACGGACCTGGTTCCTTACCAGGCGGCTTACGACGAAAACAACCAGCGGCTGCGCTGCCTGACCTTTGAAACTAGAGACTTGGTCCCTGCACGTCGTCAGCCACTCTTCTCCCTTGACGTTGATCCGTCTCCACTTTTCGATGATGCACAATTCGAAGCCTTACTAAACTTCCACTAGGATGTGGATCATCTTTAAATCGAAGAGCCTGAAGACCCGGTGCAGGATGACCTACCGGCCAGTTAAACTCTCTGTTCCCAACTGATTGTAACCCGGCTAGCTGAGCCTGAACAAGTGCAAAAACTTTTAAGTCCTTCATCTTTTGAGCTCTCGGAGAGCCTTGTAATATACTTTGCCATCTTCTTATGTCTTAATCGGCGACTCATCTTTAGAGATAAATACTGCAAAAACCAAACAAAATACTCTCCAATGTTTGCCTGGGCGACTTTAGAAAAGCTTAACCCGGAGATCTTAATATAGCCTTGCTTCATCTTTCACAATCTTGCCCTGGCCCGACTTATGAATGCAATGTATGATGCAGCTATGATGCAATGTATGATGAAATATGTATATGATGCAATATGTGATGCAATATGTGATATAATACATGATGATCTGGCTCTCCCCATGTTTTTTGTTTTTTGAAAACTCATTTGCTGGACCTTCTAGGGTGTATTGTTGCTTTGAACCGCCTAACAGTGTAGGGCCTCTAACGAGAGTGACTGCCAATCTTGCACGTCTCAGGGTCTCTAGGCGAGATTAACTGTTAAGGGCGCAACAGACCAGAATTTGCAACGGGGTGAGTGCCCCTAGGCCCATAAGCTACTTCTCACATGACATAAATCCGTCGTTTGAACTTTAAGCAACGTCACTTGTTAAGAGTACGACTAGCCACTTGGCGGAGAGTACATAGCAGATGAGAGAGTTTCCCTCACCGTTGTATGAGGCCCTCGAAGGGGGTGAGTTGATAGCTCGCTGCACCCTTGGACGAGTGGCAGCTACATACAGGCTGGTATAACCTAGTCTTACAACAGCTGGAAAGCCAACCAAGAGTGGGGGCGACCTTCACCCACTCTGGAACTTGCTCTGGTCCGCAAACCGTCTTGCATCATGGCACCTATGTTTGAACACCTCGCATCCTGGCGGCTCATCCTCTTTTGCGTCCATGGCACCCATGTTTGAACGGCTCGCATCATGGCGGCTCGCCCTCTTGAGTGACTTGAGATTTTTCACCGATAAGGTAAGGCACCCATGTTTGAACGGCTTGCAACGTGGCGGCTCATCCTCTTGAGTGACCTTAAATCTTTCATCAATAAAGCGGTGCACCCATGTTTGAATGGCTCGCAACATGGAGGCTCGTCCTCTTGGGTGACCTGAAATCTTTCGTCCATAAGAGGGTGCACCCATGTTTGAACGACTCGCAACGTGGCGGTTCATCCTCTTGGGTGACCTGAAATGTTTAATCCATAAGGTGATGCACCCATGTTTGAACGACTCGAAAGGTGGCAACTCGTCCTCTTGAGCGACCTGAAGCCTTTTGCCATCTTGCACGCCATCATCACGTGGGCCACAGCTTTGTAAGCCGCCATCTTGCAGACCGCCATCTTGTAAGTCATCACACAATGGTGCTATGTTGGCTAAAGAGCGGTCAAAAAGGGTGAGCAAGCTAAACCCGGTGGGTTGGAAGCCCCCAAGTGACCATGTGGAGGTGTTCATCTTTGCACAAATCTGTAATGCAAAAGAGAAAAACGGCAGAGGCCCCGTCTTGCAGGGATGCCAACTTTATTATATCAGAAGTATAAATACAATAAAATATGTATGTACAAAGATAAGAGTTGATGACTCGAGTATAATAAGGCCATAGATGAGCGATGTTCCACGGCCGGTGAGTTTCCTGCCCAGAGGTACGTGACTCATCTCGCACGTCGATGAGATAATGAGACCTATTGTTCAGATTCCTGCTAACCACGAAAGGTACTGCAAGATCGTGTGCTTCATCTAGAGTATCCAATGCATCCTAACGCACCACCTGATTGTCAGCTTCCACATAAGGTGCCACCCATGGTAAATCATGACATATGTCGCTTGGTAACACAGTCTCCGCACCGTAAACCATGAAAAAGGGGGTGTAACCCGTCAACATGTTAGGCGTAGTATTGATGCTCCAAAGGACGGACAACAGCTCCTCAACCCAACAACCCGACGTTCTCTGTAAAGAAACCATGAGCTGGGGCTTGATACCTCTCAAGACTTCCTGATTGGCCCGTTCCGCCTGACCATTGGACAGTGGATGAGGAACAGCCGAAACATCAAGCCGGATGTGCTCGCTTTCGTAGAACACCTTCATAGCCCCCTTGGACAAATTTGTGCCGTTATCTGTAATGATGCTATGAGGGTATCCAAACTGGTAGATCAATTTTCTAACAAACTGAACCGCCGTAGCCGCATCACACTTACTGACTGGCTCAGCCTCCAGCCACTTGGTGAATTTGTCAACTTCCACCAAGAGGTGGGTCTTCTTATACTTAGACCGTTTGAAAGGTCCAACCATGTCAAGCCCCCATACTGCAAACGGCTAAGTGATCAGTATCATCCGTAATTCCTGAGCTGGCATGTGAGCACGTCTTCCGAACTGCTGGCACCGTCGCACTTAGCGACTAGATCCTCCGTGTCCTTACAAGCCGTCAACCAGAAGAAGCCATGTAGGAAGGCCTTGGCCACCGAAGAGTTCGACCCGGCATAATGTCCGCAATCACCAGCATGTATTTCATATAAGATTTCCTTCCCTTCCTCCGGCGAGACACAACGTTGGAAGACGCCGGTGACGCTGCACTTGTGCAAATCCCCTCTAATGATGGTCATGGACTTAGAAGATCTCACGATTTTTCGCGCCAGAGTCTCATCCTCAAGCAACTCACCCCAGGTCAGGTATGCCAGGTACGGCAACGTCCATTCTGGAATAGCGTGTAAAGCCGCCACAAGCTGCCCTTCCCGGTCAGGTATAGCTAGATCCTCCTCTAAAGGTTGCTTAACAGATGGGTGGTAAAGTACATCCAAGAAAATATTACGCGGCACCGGCTTACATTGATAGCCTAGTCTTGACAATGCATCCACCGCTTCATCCGCGGGTCCTTGGAATCCCACGTTCCTGACACCTATTGTGCCACCAGATCTGAGTTGCTAAGGCACCTAACCCGGCTCAGGTTCATCTCCTAGGCCACGCGAAGTCCATGAAGCTAAGCTTCATACTTAGCTGCATTGTTCGTGCAAGGAAACATCGGCCTTAATATATAACAAAACTTATCACCTTTGGGAGAGATTAAGACAACTCCATCCCCCGAGCCCTCCAACTGTCTGGATCCATCAAAGTGAATCTTCCAATACGTGTTGTCCGGCTGTTCCTCCGGCGACTAACACTCCATGCAGTCATTTATGAAATCTACCAATGCCTAAGACTTCATGGCGGTGTGAGGTGCATACTTCAAATTGAGAGGCCCAATCTCCAGCGCCCACTTAGCAATTCTACCAGTGTCTTCTCGATTCTGTATTATATCTCCCAACGGAGCAGAGCTAACCACCATGTTCTGATGTCCAAGGAACTAATGCTTCAACTTGCGATTTTCCATGAACACCCCGTATATTAGCTTCTACTAGGGTGGGTATCTTTTCTTTGACTCTATAAGTACCTCACTGATATAATAAACCGGCCTCTGAACTGGATACTCTTTCCCTGCCTCCTTACGCTCTACCACAATCGCAGCACTGACTGCCCTATTGTTAGCTGCCACATAAAGCAGCAAGGGTTCCTTCTCAGCTAGAGAGGCTAAGATTGGCGGCTCAACCAACTGCTTCTTAAGCACTTGAAGAGCTTTATCTACAGGCTTACTCCAAACAAAGTCATCGGTCTTCTTCATCATTTGGTATAGAGGAATAGCCTTCTCCCCCAGGTAGCTGATGAAGCGGCTTAAAGTGGCAATACGACCCGCCAAGCGCTGCACATCATTGATGGTCGCCATCTTAGCTAGTGACGTGATGGCCTTTATCTTGTCTGGGTTGGATTTGATACCTCGTTCTGAAACCAAGAAACCTAGAAGCTTGCCTACAGGAACTCCAAAAACAAATTTAGCCAGGTTAAGCATCGTCTTATAGACCCGTAAGTTATCAAATGTTTCCTTCGAGTTGTCCAACAACGTCTCCTTCTTCCTTGACTTAATCACAATATCGTCCACATAGGCATGAACATTGCCCCCAATCTGACTATGAAGATAGTTTTGCACACAACATTGGTAAGTTGCCTGCGCACTCTTAAGTCCAAATGGCATGGACACATAGCAGAAAGCTCCAAAAGGTGTTATAAATGAGGTCTTCTCTTGGTCCTTAACTTCCATCTTGATCTGATGATAGCCTGAATAGGCGTCCAGGAAACATAAACTCTCACAACCTGGTCGATACAAGGGAGAGCAAACGGGTCAACTGGACAAGGCTTGTTAAGATTCATGTAATCTATACACATATGTCACGTGCCGTTCTTCTTGAGCACCAGCACAGGATTGGCTAACCACTCCGGGTGAAATACCTCCACGATGAAACCTGCTTCCAAGAGCCGGGCTACCTCTTCTCCAATCGCTTTATGCCGCTCCTCGTTGAAACGATGGAGGAATTGCTTAATCGGCTTAAACTTAGGATCCACATTAAGGTGGTGCTCAGCGAACTCTCTCGGTACACTCAGCATGTCAGATGGCTTCCATGCAAAGATGTCCCGATTCTCACGGATGAATTCGATGAGCATGCTTTCCTATGCAGGGTCCATGTTAGCCCTAATAGTGAACTGGTTGGATGAGTTGCCCGGAGTAAAATCCACCAGCTTCGTGTCATCAACAGAAAACTTCAGGGCTGGCTCAGACTCTGTATTGGGTTTCTTCAATGGAGTCATATCTGCCGGGTCAACGTTATCCTTGTAAAACTTAAGCTCTGCCTCTTCGCAGCTTGATTCTGCATAAGTCGCGTCTCCTTCCTCGCATTCGATGGCTACCTTCCGATCACCATGGACCGTGATTGTTCCATTGAGAGCCGGCATCTTGAGTTGCAGGTAGACATAACAAGGCCTAACCATAAACTTTGCGAAAGCCGGCCGGCCAAATAGAGCATGATACAGGCTCTTAATTTTCACCACCTCAAACCACAAGGTCTCCACCCTGTAGTTATACTCATCTCCAAACGCCACTTCCAAGGCAATCGTCCCTACTGGGTAGGCCAACTTGCTTGGCACCACCCCATGAAAAATGGTTGATGATGGCTTAAGAGCTTTGTCAGTTAATTCCATCCGTTGGAAGGTGTCGTAGTATAGGATATTGATACTGCTACCACCGTCCATGAGCACTTTTGTGAACTTGTACCCTCCAACCTGAGGAGCGACCACCAGAGCTAAATTACCCGAATTATCGACCTGTGGTGGGTGATCCTCCCAGCTCCATGTAATCGGGTACTCTGACCATTTTAAGTATCCCGAGAGAGCTGGCGTGGCCGCATTAACTGCCCTCGTGTGCAGCTTCTGATCCCGCTTGTCCGAGCTCGTAGTAAAGACATGATAATGTCCCCCACTAAGCTATTTCGGGTTGCTCTGATATCCGGAGTGGTTATTCTGTTGCTGATCACCATTGCTCTGTTGCTGATGATTTCCTTGATTTCCTCGATTCTGACTGTTTTGGGTCCTTATGACCTAAACCTGACCCTCCAGCACCAAAGCCGGTTCCTGAGCCACCCGAACCTGACCTGCCTGATGGGTTGTTACCAATGTTATGATTTTGACGAAAGCTTTGCTCCCAAAATTGGCACATAACGCTGCACTCCTTCAAAGTGTGGGTGGCCTCCCAATCCGGCCGGCTGTGCGTCATGCAAGGTCTATTCAACGCCTCTTCCAAGGTGTAAGGCACATGTACCCTATTCCTATTTAACGGCGGCCTAAAGTTCCTGTTGCCTCTAGGGCGTCCGTTCGCGGCCGAATGTGCGTTCGTGTTCGCCACAAACTCTGACCCGCCATCTGGGTTCTTCCGCTTGCCTTGGCTGTCGTTCCCAGCACCTCCCTGCTGGTTCTTACAATTGCTTCCCTTCTTGCTCTGAGCCGATTTCTCATCATCAGAGTCTGGGTCTTTGGTAGTGTCTAAATCTGCATATTTGGTGAGAGCCATCATGAGCTCACCCATATCATGATAAGAATGCTTCAACCACCCAAGCTTCTGTTTCAGGGGCACAAAACGATGGTTCGTTTCCAAAATCAGAACCACCTGGGACGCCGAAATATTCTCAGACGAATGGATCACCGTCGAGACCTGTCGCACCCAATGATGGGCCGACTCACCTTCTTGCTGCACACAAAGATCCAGATCCACAATCACCATTGGTTGCTTGTAGGTTCCCTTAAAAATTTTGATGAAGCATGCTTTCAACTCGGCCCAAGATGTGATGGTATTGGGTGGCAACCCCTTTAACCAAGTACGGGTCAGTCCTTCCAACATCATGACAAAGTATTTCGCACAAACTGCTTCATTGACATCCAACATCTCCATAGCGATCTCATAGATTTCGATCCAAGCCTCTGGGGTAGATCCACCGTTTAATTGGGCACCTTCCGAGGCCCCTTAAAGTCCTTGGGCAAACATGCACTCCTCAGATCCGCTGTGAGACATTGCACACCAAATCCCTTGGTAGAAGCACTGATGGGTGTTGCTGGTGCCGGCTCAGGGATCTCCTGGTAATCCATCACCGGTGTTGACCCTCGCTGAGCCTGGCCCCTATCCATAGACCCCTGAATATCCATCTCGGGCAGGTTGTTATTGGGAGGGTTTCGCCTCTGCTCACTGATGGAGACCGTTGGCGACTCAACACGCCAGATATAGCTATGTCTATTAACCGGCATGAAGTGCACCTGGCTCTGACTGTGTGTGTACCTCTTTGGTTGAGCCACCGATGTCTACAACAGGTCATTCGCATTCCTTGCCTCTTTGGCAAATGACATCCCTTCGGCCAAGGGGAGAGCATAAAGCTTGGCAGCCATCGCTATCATATTTTCCACCGGATTAGAGTAATGACCGGGTGTGTCACAACATGCCGGGACAAAGGTCTGTTCCTCTGTGGCGGGTCTAATTGTTGCGGCACCTCTGCCCCACGGGTCACCATTGGCGGCATACTTGGAACGGTCCCAGGAGTATTGAACAGATTCCAAGGCCGAATAGGTAGTCCGACTTGAGTCCTTTTAAGCTGAACCGCCTCCATCGCCCGCTGATCCAAATCAAAACGGAGAGCCTCCACCCTCAAACGTTCCGACTCAGCATTCATCTGACCTTGCATTGCATTGATATCTTCCTAGGCCCGAGCCATTTGTCCCTTGATCCAGTTAATCTCGGCGTTGCACTTTGCTTGATTCTCGGCTCTCACCTCCATGGCCATAAGACTCACTAGCTCCTCCATGAGCTCTAGTAAAGCTTGAGCCCGCATCTTAGGAGGCTCCACATCGGGGGGCACTCCAGCCACTACTCCAGAAGTCGCACCGTTGGAAGCTGGCGTCGCGCCTGCCATGAACACGGCGGCTCGACTCGTCGGGTCATAGGGCTCCGGAATACTGTCGCCATCGGCATAGCCCCCTAACCCGCCATCATGAAGTTGATAGATCAATTCCCCATCCTCGTTGGAAGATCCTTCATCTGAGAGAGCCAAGGTCTTTCCCGACAAGGAATCTCCTCTGTCCTGTGTAAAGCCAACGAAAACACTCTTCCGCCGTGGTTGGACAGAGCGGGTGTCATGCGCCGGGCCGGCTCGATGACGTCAGCGCAAATGTCGGGCCCGGGTGTAGATCCGCCCAGCTTGCCAATGAACACGTGCCTCTTGCCAATGGGAACCCGATAGCCGTACTCAACTGAGCCAGCTTCAAGCCCCCATCTTGAATCGTCAATGTAGAGTTTGCCGCGGTGATTCTTTGTCATCAAGCCGACAGTGTATCCTTCGATCCCTCAGAGAAAGACCTTTGAGAACTCAACACCACTGCGTGCTAGCCCCATGATGGGCGCCAACTATCATGGTTTTGTCGTGGCAGATGTCCGAAGACTTAGGTTTGAGGCCATCGCTATGGTGGTGGACTCAAAGGGGTTGGTTGGGACGAAAGACACGAATTTACCCAGGTTTGGCCCCTCGAGATGAGGTAAAAGCCTACGTCCTTCTTTGTGTGTATTGATTGGAGTATTGATTACATGGGAGTGTATTCTCTTAATCTAGCTCTCGATCGATTGGTTTCTCTCTAAGCCGTCCCCGGGTCTCGCCTTTATATAGGAGGCCAAGACCACGAGTTACACAAATCTCACACTGACTCTTACAACATGTCTGACTCTATCTCTAAGCCGTCTTGCCGACTCTGGAAGGCTGTCTCCGGGAGGCTTACGCTCCCGGGTCTTGCGTCTTCTTCCCGACTCCGGGCCTCTGTCTCATCCCATCTTGTGAACTGCTGTGAAGCCCAATCTTCCTCTTCCATCCCATACGCTACGAGCCTCCAGGTATGGCCCGGCCCCTCCTGGGCGGGTCTTACCACGGGGTTATATCCCCAACATTATTGCCTCTAGGGCATATTTCCAATAGTTTCCCACTTGCACTGGAGTCAATAATCTATCTCACATCACTATGTGATTGGCATTGCAATGACTCTAATACCCATACAGTCCTGGTGTTGATCATATTTATCCCTTGGAAGAGATTTAGTCAACGGGTCTGTGACATTCAGATCGTGTGCACTTTGCAAATATTTATGTCCTCCTCCTTGATGTAATCGCGGATGTAATTGAAGTGTCTCTTTGTGTGTCTGGTCCTCTTGTGAAACATTGGTTCCTTGGCCAGAGCAATGACACTAGTGTTGTCAAGAACAAAGTCATTGGGTTCAGTGCACTCGGAACTACTCCAGATCTATCATGAACTCCTTCATCTAGACACCTTCCTTCACCCCCTCCGAGGCAGCGATGTACTCCGCTTTGCATGTAGAATCAGCTACGACGCTTTGCTTGGAACTGCACCAGCTTACCGCTCCGCCATTGATAATAAATACGTATCCGATTTGAGACTGAGAGTCATCCGGATCAGTGTCAAAGTTTGCATCGACGTAACCCTTTACGATGAGCTCTTGATCACCTCCATAAATGAGAAACATTTCCTTAGTCATTTTCTGGTACTTAAGGATATTCTTGACCGTCGTCCAGTGGTCCATTCTAGTATCAGTTTGAAACCTTCCGACCATACATATGGCAAGGCTGACATCGGGTCTTGTGCACATCATTGCATACATGATAGAGCATATGGCTAAAGCATAGGGTATGACACTCATCTTTTCTCTATCTTCTGCAGTCACTTGGCATTGAGTCTTAGTCAACTTCACACCTTGCAGTACAAGCAAGAACCCCTTCTTGGACTGGTCCATTTTGAACTTCTTAAAAACATTGTCAAGGTATGTGCTTTGTGAAAGTCCTATTAAGCATCTCGGTCTATCTCTATAGATCTTGATGCCTAATATGAAAGCAGCTTCTCCTAGGTCCTTCATTGAAAAACTCTTGTTCAAATATTACTTCATGCTTTCCAACATTTCTATATTTTTTCCAATCAGCAATTTGTCATCCACATATAATATTAGAAAGGCTATAGAGATCCCACTCACTTTCTTGTAAATGCAAGCTTTTCCCTAAACTTGTATAAACCCGAACGCTTTGATCACCTCATCAAAGCGAAAATTCCAACTCTAATATGCTTGCACTAGTCCATAAATGGATTGCTGGAGTTTGCAAACTTGGTCAGCATTCTCTGGATCGACAAACGTTTTGGTTGTATCATATACAACTCTTCCTTAAGGAAACCATTAGGGACGGCTGTTTTGACATCCATCTGCCAAATTTCATAATCAAAAAATGCAGCTATTGCTAACATGATTTCCATCTACCAAATTTCATAATAAAAAAATGCAGCTATTGCTAACATGATTCTGATGGAATTAAGCATCGCTATGGGTGAGAAGGTCTCATCGTAGTAAACTCCTTGAACTTGTGAAAAACCCTTTGTTGTGGGTGAGAAGGACCATGTAGACATGACCGACACACCTCCACGGTCAATAACCAATAGCGGGACCTGGATGCCAATATTGTTTCCTACATATTTTACAAAGATCTTTATCTATTGAACCTCTATGTCAATGATTCAGTTAATGTTGTATGTTGTTCCCTTTGTTCTTAGGTATGTTACTTGCCCCAGATTCGATCGTCGGTATCTCTATACCTAGTTAAATCTTTTTATCGGCAAGTCTCTTTACTTGTTCCATAATACAAGATCGTTTGGCTAACTCTTTAGTCACTTTGCTTGCAAGGCTCAATGTGATGTTGTATTACCGAGTGGGCCTTGAGATACCTCTCGGTCACACAGAGCAAAAAATCCCAGTCTTGATCCATGCACACTCAGTAGACACCCTCAGAGATATCTATAGGGCATCGTTATTGTCACCCAGTTACGTTGCGACATTTGACACACACAAGGTATTCCTCTGGTGCCAGTGAGTTGCATGATCGCATTGTCATAGGAATAGATACTTTGCATGCAGAAAGCTATAGCAACAAACTGACACGATGATATGTTATGTTTATAGTTTGGGTCTTGTCCATCACATCATTATCCCAATGATGTGATCCCGTTATCAAATGACATCTCATGTCAATGGCTAGGAAATCTTGGTCATCTTTGATCAACGAGCTAGTCTACTAGAGGCATACTAGAGACACAATGTTGTCTATGTACCCACACATGTATTTGCGTTTCCAATCAATACAATTATAGAATGGATAATAAACGATTATCATGAACTAGGAAATATAATAATAAGCACTTTATTATTGCCTCTAGGGCATATTTCCAACAAAATACCTATTATGCACAACTCCAATGAATCTGAATTTTCATGGGGAATATTTTTATATTACATAAGAATTTCTGGTGCAAAGAACTACCAGAGGGGACCACCAGGTGGCCACCAGAGGGGACCACCAGGTGGTATCTAATCCCCAAAAACCTAGAAAAAACCAGAGGAGGACTTTCGGCACGAAGCACCGAAGCCTCAAGGCAGAACTTGGGTAGGAGCACTTTTGCCCTCGGGCGGAGCGATTCCATCGTGGGGAACTTGCCTCCCGGAGGGGGAAATCGAAGCCATCGTCATCACAAACAAACCTCTCATATTGGGGAGGCCATTCTCCATCAACATCTTCAACATCACCATCTCCTCTCAAACCCTAGTTCATCTCTTGTGTTCAATCTTTGTACCGGAACCTCACATTGGTACCTATGGGTGACTAGTAGTGTCATTACCTTGTGTAGTTGATTACTATATGGTTTATTTGGTGGAAGATTATTTGATCATATCCATTATGCTATTCAATAGACCTCTGATCTTGAGCATGCATATTATTTGTGAGTAGTTACTTTTATTCTTGAAGTCACGGGAGAAGTCATGTTGCAAGTACTCATGTGAATTTTATATGTGTTCGATAGTTTGATGATATGTATGTTGTGATTCCCTTAGTGGTGTCATGTGAATGTCGACTACATGACACTTCACCATCCTTGGGCCTAAGGGAATGCATTGGGGAGTAGTTATTAGATGATGGGTTGCGAGAGTGACAAAAACTTAAACCCTAGTTTATGCACTACTCAGTAAGGGGCTGATTTGGGTGCACATGTTTAATTCCATGGTTAGATTTTGTCGTAATATTTTCTCATAGTTTCGGATGCTTGGAAGGGGTTAATAATAAGTAGGTTGTTAGTTCATGTAAGAACACCACATTAGCACCGGTCCACCCACATATCAAATTCTCAAAGTATAGAACACAAACCAAACCAACATGACGAAAGTGGATAGATGAAATTCCCGTGTACCCTCAAGAACACTTTGCTCATCATAAGAGATACTCTTGGCCTATCCTTTGCCACAGAAGGATTGGGCTACCTTGTTGCACCTTACCTATTGTTACCGTTACTTGCTCGTTACAAATTACCTTCCTATAAAACTACTTGCTACTTAAAATTTCAATGTGTGCAAAAATTACCTTGCTGAAAACCGCTTATCATATCCTTCTGCTCCTCGTTCGGTTCGACACTCTTACTTATCGAAAGGACTATGATTGATCCCCAATACTAGTGGTTCACCAAGACTATTTCCTGGTTCCATTTCCAAGGAGTGAAACGCTCTTGGTAAGGATAAACTTATACAACATGCTAAAATTTACTGTCACTTGTTACTATGGAATGTAATCCTTTGAGGAGTTTGTTCGGGGTATCTTCACCTCGACTGGAACCAGAATTTGTTATCCCTCAACCTACAACAACTACTAAAAATATTGGTTATGAAATTCCTTCGGGTATGTTAGAACAACTGCTAGCTAGTCCTTATGCAGGAGATGGAACTGAACATCCTGATATGCACCCAATCCATGTGGAAGAAATTTGTGGACTATTTCAGCTTGCAGGTTTATCCGGAGATGAAGTTAAGAAGAAGGTTTTACCTTTATCTTTGAAGGGAATAGCATTGACAGGATATAGGCTATGTGATGATATTGGATCATGGAACTGGAATCATTTGAAATTGGAATTCCACCAAAAGTTTAATCCTATGCATCTAATTCATCGTGATCGGAAGTTTATATATATATATATATATATATATATATAATTTTTGTCCTCGTGAAGGAGAAAGTATCACTATAGCTTGGGGGAGGCTTAAGTCCATTTTATACTCATGCCCCAATCATGATATCCCGAGAGAAGTTATCATTCGGAATTTTTATGCTTGGCTTTCTCATAATGATCAAACCATGCTCGATACTTCTTGTACTGGTTCTTTCATGAAAAAGACTATTGAATTCAAGTGGGATCTCTTGGAAAGAATTAAAGGCTTCTCTGAAGATTGGGAACTCAATGAAGGTTATGAGTCAGGTATTAAGCTTGAATCTGATTGTATGAAATCTTTTATGAATGCCGATGCTTTTCACAAGTTCAGCACTAAATATGGACTTGACTAGAGATAGTAGCCTCCTTTTGTGCATCTTTTGCTGCTCATGTTTATCTCCCTAAATAGAAGTGGTTTAAATATCATCCCCCTATTAAACAAGATATTAAAAACCATTCATAGCTAAAGAACAAACTATCATTTACAATGTTGATCTAGTTGATGCTACTGCTTATATTGAGAAACCACCTTTTCCTGTTAGGATAAAGGAACATGCTAAGGTATCAATTGTGGTTCACAAAAGCAATATTAGAACACATAAGCCCTCTAAGCAAATTAAGGTAGAACCTAGTGTTGCTATGGTTAAATATCTCTTGGTAGAAAATGTTGATGGGTATGTCATTTACTTCTGTGATGAAGCTGCTAGAATTGCTAAACCCGATGAGAAGGACAAACATAGACTTGTAGTTGGCTTGCGTGTTGTCTTAGTCAAAATAGGAGATCATTGTTATCATGGCTTATGTGATTTAGGTGCTAGCATGAGTGCTACTCTGTAACATCCCAAAATTAAATTTTGGAATGTTATGAAATATAGCTATGCATCATCAACATATTGTTTGAGAGAATATAATGGTTGAAGTGCTTCCTTTGAATTTCTAAAATGTCACTTTCATCTTTCCTTTTTCTTGTTTCATCTATTTGAAAAGTTCAAAGAAAAGAGGGGAGTAACATGACACTCCACACCAGGGGCATCTTGGTGAAATATTTGAACAATAAAACCAGGGGGCTATCTGAAAAAAATATTGCAAAAGGATTTAAAATCAAATAAGCATTTTCTGAAAAATAGTTTTTTCATAGTATTCAATATGACAGAGGAAAAATGTTCATTGAATAGCATTAATTCTCCTGATCATTTTGATATTTATATTTCCTATATTTGCAAATGTTTTGAATGATTTTAAATGAGTTTTACTGCTCTGGATATTAAAAAGGAAACGTTTTAAATTGAAACGGGCCGGCCCATAGCAGTTAATTCTTGAAGCCGCTCCAAGCTGACCGACCGACGCACTGACGCCGCCCTCTCTCTCTCTGACACCCTGGCCCCATCGTCCGACCCCGAAGACGCCGCGGTCGCCTTCCTCCTCGCGCCAGACAGAGCCCGCCAGAGATCCCTCCCGCGACGGATCCGCCTCCCTTTCCTTCCCTCGACCACCCGCGGCCCTATAAGTACCCTGTCGACTCACCGCACCCCATTCCACCCCCGAGCCCCAACTCTACATCACCAGAGCGCTGCCCACACCATTGCCGGAGTTCCACCCCCAGCCGAAGCTCCCGGAGCTCGTGTCCCTCGCCTCTGTCGTCCCCACTCCCCTCCGTCGCCACCAGAGTATGCCGGAGACCCGCCGCCGTCGTTTGAAGTCCTCGGATGCCGTCCCCAACCACCGGAGCGCTGCCCCTGACGACCTCGACGCCTCGGCCTCGCCGGAGAACCCCCTCGCTGGTGACCCCTTCTCTATGAGCCCCCTCTCCCTCTCTTAATCGTCCGATCTAAATCCAACGTCTACAATTAGAACGTTTTAAAACCCGAACCGGTATCCTCTACAGCTCGGTCGTCCGCTCGATTCCTTAGATCTCGCACACCCCGTAGACAACCAGATAACGACACGTCACCCTGTCCGTTTGATTAGCTTTTCTTTTCTTTTCTTTTCTATTTTAGAAAACAGAATGTCTTCTATTTTTGTTTTAGTTATAACTTTTAAACTATTTAGAGTTTTTAGTTGATTCTTTTTGCATTAGTTCACATATTTGATGTAGTTTATGTCTGTATGCTTAGATTTCAAATTTGAGCTTTCAATTTTGAATCTAATCAAATTTGTTCAAATTACTAAAATCTGTAAAACTATAGTTTAATAATATATTTTTGAGTGAATCTTTTTTCCACTATTTGGTATTAGTTAAAGCTATCATTCTACATGATTTGAGTAATTTTTTGAATAAATTTAGTTACTGTTTCTAACAACAACAGAATCTTATTAGTTCTTATTGTAGTTTAGTTATCTTAATTTTTAATTTAGTTTGAACCTGAATTAGTTTAACTTTGTTAATAGTTTTCATTAGTTTATGTTGTTTCAAACATTTAGGTAACATTACCTGCTAATATTTACAATGATTGTTTAGTTTTATACCATGTTGTTATAGGAATCTTTATATCTTTTTCATTAGGTATAGTTTTATAAAACAATTTAGTTTTACTTTCACACACTAGATAGCTGATTAAGTTAGATTTCTAATAAATAATTTTAGTAATTCAATTCTGTTAAGTAATATGATGATAATAATATTAGTGTTAATAGTATTATTGTTTTGGTTTCCTATTCCAAAGTTATAGGAACAGTCTAGTTATTTTTTTCTTTTAGTAGTGTTTCTTTACACAAAAGTTTTAGTGTAATTGATTCTGTTTACGAAAAATGATTTTTTCTTTACTATGCCTTTTCTACTAGCTATTTCTTGGTTGTTTGACTTACAGTGGTAGTAGTAGAAGTTTGTGACACTAAAATTTTTGTGAGTCAAAATTATTTTATTTCTTTGTCTTGATTGATACTATTGAATGGTTTTAGTATTGTTTGTTTAACCTTGCTAAATTGTGTGATTTGTTTTGTATTTATGCGTATGGTGTGCTCTTGTTTGATTCGTTAGATCATCCGGAGTGCGAAGCTTGTTATCTAGAGTCAGTCGAGTACGAGGATCGTCAGCAAGGCAAGTCACTTTGATCATGTATACCTCTGTTTATTGCATTAGTTCTTCCATCTCCCCAATTGCATGCAAAGTAGGTAAATTGGAAATTTGGTTACTTGTTGTAGTATCATGTGGTAGGTACCCCTCAACCCTTTGACACATTGGCCTCGGGAAACGTTGTTTTACATTTTGCTATGCTATTAGTAGACGGGGTTGGTTGTGTGATTCATGAGAGTTGTGAGTAAATAATTTCAAGACCTACATGACGATCAAGTCTTCAAGACTCCAAGTTTTCAACTTACCTCTGGGTGGATGATGGTTGAACGGCGCCCTGGAGAAACTATCTTGAACTCTCAACACAATAAATTATATTGATGTGGGTTATTAATGTCAACTTGGGTATGAGTATTGGTTGGTGGAACCATCTCATTAATCAACCAACATTGTAGTAATTATGCCTTTGCCCTCTCTTGTTGTAGGAAAAAAACTTGGCTTTATGCAAAACTTACCGCCCTCTGCCATAATTGCATATAGACTAGATGATTACTTTAACCCCTCTCTTGTGACTTTGCCGGCATATTCAATATGCTGGCCTATATGGCTGCAACGTATCATGTTGCAGAGTACTTTTCTGACCAGGAGTGAGGATACGCTCTACGCTCGGTGAGATGCCCTTGGAGTTAGATGGACTCATCTACCTTTGAAGCTTCCGCAAGTTTATGGTTTAGTTTATCTCATGAGTTGGCCTTCAGCCACGTTCTTGTAATCATTATTGTAATAAAGGACTCGATATGAGATTTCGATTAATTTATGCTGTGTGATTTCCCTTTGATATATACATTGATCTACCATGTGTGTACCAGCATGATCTTGGGATGGTACAAAAACACCGGAGATTCGACCTTTCAGGTCGGGTTGCTACAGAAATGGTATCAGAGCACACGCTGACCGTAGGACGTAACCTCTAGGATTGGAAAAGCCTTAGGAATTATTATTTTTTCCTTTTGTCTTTAAAATTCTTATACTCTCATCTACTCGTTTCTGACTTCCCTCCGATTATTTCAAAATTTATAGATGGCCACCTTCATCCCAGTTTTGATCACGGAGTTTTGCCAGCCTGACGCAACGATGCCCTTTGGCAAGGAGCTGATGAGGATCGTCAGGGATGTGAGGATTGCCTTGCCGAGCATCACCGGGACTCCTCTCATGTCCTTTCCACAAGACTGCCGCTACAGGATCGAGGAGCACATCCCCGGGAAGACCTTTGGGAATCGGAAGGAACCCATCGACTTCAAGTTTGTGGCACCCAGCTGGATACTTGGGAGGGACATGGACATTCATTGTGCCCTTGGACGTATTCAGGAGGAATAGAGGTGGAACCATTTCACCAGAACTCAGCGTGGTTTGTCGCAGGGATGCCAATGGAAATATCATAACCACTCCCACTGAAGACACCACCATTTCCTATATCCAGACCTTGGAGACGCACGTCAGGACCTTGGAGCTCCGGGTACGTGCCGACACGAAGACGATCAAGAGGCTGATGAACCGCGAGATTGACCTTGAAGCTGACTTACGGGCAGTCGAGTACGAGCATAAGTATGAGGTGAAGGATTTCTTAGAGAGGATCGACAAGCTGAACACTCGCGTCGCAACTCTGGAGGAACAGATCGATATGGGTGAAAATCTTCATCCCGAGGGAGACCTGGATCCTTTGATCAGCAACGATGATGACTATGAGGAGAGCACCACTAGAGGAGACCACTTCACCATGTACTTTTGAGGACAACTCTAGTTATGCCCCCATGTATCTTCATTTTAGCCATTAAGCGTAGGTCAATGTTTAGTTTGAATGGAGATTTGTATCTTGATGTGTGACCTTGAGTTGAATAAATGAATGAGTGTTTGGTGTGATATGTTTGTTGCATTGCATATGGGTAGTGAATCTCCACTTTAGATCATTGTTCTATTCTAATTCTCATCCCTCTGAAAACAGCAAGATGCCTCCGCGACGTGAGCCCGACTTCACTTTCCCGCCAGAGCTCACCCAACTTCTTCAGCAGCGGAACGCCCTGATGCAGCTGTTGATTCAGAATCAGACCAACAACCACAACAACCACCCTCCACCACAAGGCAACAACCTCACCCGTTTTCTGAGACTGAATCCCCCAACCTTCTCCAGCAGCACAGAGCCCATTGTGGCAGATGATTGGCTCCGCAAGATGGAGAGGGAACTCACCATCGCCGAATGCACTGAGGCTGAAAAAGTGCGTTTTGCCGCCCATCAATTGGAGGGCCCCGCAGCTTCATGGTGGGAGAACTACACCACCACATACCCCATTGCTGATGTGACATGGGAGCAGTTCAAGCAAGCTTTCCGCACCGCACATATCTCAACTAGAGCCATGAGTCTGAAGAAGCGTGAGTTTCGCAACTTACGCCAGGGAAACCGTTCCGTGGCCCAATACGTGGACGACTTCAACACGTTGGCCCGTTATGCACCAGGGGATGTGGCCGATGATGTAGCCAAGCAGGAAAAGTTCTTGGAAGGACTCAATGATGAGTTGAGCGTACAACTGATGGTGGCTACCTTTAGCAACTACCAGGAGCTGGTAGACAAGGCCCTCATCTTGGAGGGGAAGCAACAGCAAATTGAGAACCGCAAGAGGAAGTATGCACATGGGAAGTCTACCTCTGGAGCTCATCAGAAGCCCTGCTACACCCCGTACTCAGGAAATACTGGATTAGGGACCGGTAAGTATGGAGGACACACTCATCCAGTGCTTAACCATGGAGGCCACCACCATGGAGGAAATGGGAATAATTGTCCCAACAATGGCAGCTTCAAGAATTGTAATGGAAGTGGGAATGGCAACCAACACCGTCCCGCTCCATCTCAGAAGGATCTGAACCACATCACATGCTTCAAGTGTTAGAAGACAGGGCACTATGCCACTGAATGCCCTCAGAACAAGCAAGGGAATGGAAATGGCAACTCTGCAGCTAAGAAGCCAAATTCGTTTCCTCGTGCTTAGGTGAACCACCTCGGTGTGCAAGAAGCCTATGATCAGCCCAAGACTGTGGTTGGTAAGTTTTTATTACATTCATGTCCAGTTATGGTACTTTTTGATTCTGGTGCAACACATTCATTCATATCAAGGGTAGTTGTGGAAAAGTATGGTTTACCCACCAGAACCCTTAGTCAGCCCATTAAAGTAAATTCCCGAGGAGGAATGATGACGGCAGGAATAGGATGCCATGCCCTGAAATTGCACATAGGAAACCATGTTTTTCCTACCGACCTCATCGTCTTAGAATGTGAGGGATTGGATGTAATCCTAGGCATGGATTGGATGACCAAGTATGAAGGAAACCTTGATTGCCCTACTAAGTCTATTTCACTTACCACTCCGGAGAACAAGAGGATTAAATATGTATCCCGACGCACACAGATGAATGCTCGGTTAAATTCCCTCACAGGAGTTGAACAGGAGGAAGTACCGGTTGTACGAGACTTCCAGATGTATTCCGGGAGGAATTACCAGGCATGCCACGAGATAGGGAGATTGAGTTCCTAATAGAGCTACTACCAGGGACAGCCCCGATTTCCAAGAGACCCTATCGGATGCCCGCAAATGATTTAGTGGAAATCAAGAAGCATATTAAGGAGCTATTGGACAAGGGATAGATACGCCCAAGTTCATCACCTTGGGGAGCCCCAGTTCTTTTGGTGGAGAAGAAAGATAAAACATTGAGGATGGTGGTCGATTATCGAGCATTGAAAGAGGTGACTATCAAGAATAAGTACCCTCTGCCAATGATTAATGACCTGTTTGATCAGCTAGTAGGCACCAAAGTATTCTCCAAGATCGATCTTCGATCAGGGTATCACCAACTGAAGATTCGTGAACAGGATATACCCAAAACAGCTTTCACCACCAGGTATGGCTTATACGAGTATACAGTCATGTCCTTTGGTTTGACTAATGCTCCGGCCTATTTCATGAATTTGATGAACAAAGTGTTTATGGAATACTTGGACAAGTTTCTCATGGTGTTCATCGATGACATTTTGATATTCTCCAAGAGCGAGGAAGAACACTAGGAACACTTGCGTTTAGTTCTGGAGAAGCTTAGAGAGCATCAGTTGTACGCCAAGTTCAGTAAATGTGAATTTTGGCTGACGGAAGTCAGATTCCTTGGACATGTTATTTCCGGAGAAGGAATAGCAGTAGACCCCGCTAAGGTTGAAGCAGACACTGAGTGGAAGTCACCCACCTCAGTTAAGGAGATCCGCAGTTTTCTCGGACTTGCCGGCTATTACCGGATATTCATTGAGAATTTCTCAAGGATTGCCAAGCCCATGATAGAGCTGTTGAAGAAAGAGTCTAAGTATATCTGGACTGAGGAATGTGAGGCCAGTTTCTAGGAATTGAAGAAACGTTTGGTCACAGCCCCAGTGTTGATACTGCCAAATAATCGAAAGGACTTCCAGGTTTATTGTGACGCATCCCGTCAAGGACTTGGAGGAGTACTCATGTAGGAGAGAAAAGTGGTAGCATATGCATCCAGACAGCTACGACCCCATGAGTTGAATTATGCCACCCATCATTTGGAGCTAGCAGCCGTAGTGCACGCACTCAAGAATTGGAGACATTTCCTTATCGGAAATAGTTATGATGTGTACACTGATCATAAGAGCCTGAAGTATATCTTCACGCAGAAGGAGTTGAACCTCAGACAGAGGAGATGGTTAGAGTTAATCAAGGACTATGACATGAGATTACATTACCATCCAGGAAAGCAAATGTTGTGGAAGATGCTTTGAGTCGGAAGAGTTACGTGAACACACTCATAGCCGGAGGATTACCCCAGGAGTTAACCAAAGATCTCAGAGAGCTTCGGTTAGAGATAGTTCCGCAAGGATATGTAACCACACTAGAGATTCAGTCCACCTTGACCGAAAGAATTCGAGAAGCCCAGAAATCAGACAAGGAGATAGCTGAGATAAAGCAGAGAATGAAGGAAGGCAAGGCTAAAGGCTTTCGTGAAGATGAACATGGTACTCTATGGTTTGAGAACCGAATCTATGTGCCCCATGACCCAGAGCTCAGGAAGTTGATACTTTAAGAAGCCCAGGATTCACCATACTCGATACACCCAGGCGACACCAAGATGTACCTGGATTTGAGGGAAAGTTACTGGTGGACAGGTATGAAGAAAGATATTGCCGAACATGTTGCGGTATGTGATGTTTGTCAGCGAGTAAAGGCAGAACATCAGAAACCAGTAGGGTTACTCCAACCTTTGCCGATACCCAAGTGGAAATGGTAAAATCTCGGTATGACTTCATCACACGACTACCAAGGACACGTTTAGGATATGATTCCATTTGGGTAGTGATCGATCACTTGACCAAGGTGGCTCATTTCATTCCAGTGAAAACCACTTATACCAGTGCTAAGCTAGCCAGAATATATATGACCAGGATCGTATGTCTGCATGGAGTTCCAAGGAGTGTCAGGTTAGATAGAGGAACACAATTTACCTCAAAGTTTTGGCATCACCTACATGAAACTTTGGGTACAAGACTGGAGTTCAGTACAACTTTTCATCCGCAGACCGATGGACAGACTGAGAGAGTCAACCAGATTCTGGAGGACATGTTGAGAGCCTACGCGCTAGACTATGGGTCCAGTTGGGATAACAACTTACCTTACGCAGAGTTCTCATACAACAACAGTTATCAGACCAGTCTGAAGATGGCCCCTTTCGAAGTTTTATACGGAAGGAGGTACAGAACACCATTGACGTAGGATGGTGTTGGAGACCGACAACTTTTTGGTCCCGATCTTATCAGAGATTCTGAAGATAAGGTCAAATTGATTCAATACCGACTCAAGATAGCTCAATCCCGGCAGAAGAGCTATGCTGATAGCAAATGCAAGGAGGTGACATATGAAGTAGGGGATCGAGATTATCTCCGTGTGTCCCCACTTCGAGGAATCAAGAGGTTTGGTGTTAAAGGAAAGTTAGCACCCAGATTCAAAGGCCCCTGCAAAATTCTGGAACGTAGAGGCGAAGTGGCATACAAGCTGGAATTGCTGGAAGGACTGTCCGGAGTTCATGATGTTTTCCATGTTTCCCAGTTGAAGAAATGCCATGCTGAGATGGCTTATATTCCTTTGAGAGACACAGTGCCCCTAGACGCCATACAACTTGACAGTGACCTGACCTACGAGGAGAAGCCTGTCAGAATCCTCGAGACTACCAACAAAGTTACCCGTAGCAAGATCATCAAGTTCCGTAAGGTTCTGTGGAGTCACCAAACCGAGGAAGAAACCACCTGGGAACGCGAAGAAGATCTTCGTACAGACCACCCGCACCTATTTTCTAGCCAACCCGAATCTCGAGGGCGAGATTCATCTTAAGGTGGGTAGGTTTGTAACATCCCAAAATTTAATTTTGGAATGTTATGAAATATAGCTATGCATCATCAACATATTATTTGAGAGAATATAATGGTTGAAGTGCTTCCTTTGAATTTCTGAAATGTCACTTTCATCTTTCCTTTTTCTTGTTTCATCTATTTGAAAACCTCTAGAAAAAGTTCAAAGAAAAGAGGGGAGTAACATGACACTCCACACCAGGGGCATCTTGGTGAAATATTTCAACAATAAAACCAGGGGGCTATCTGAAAAAAATATTGCAAAAGGATTTGAAATAAAATAAGAATTTTCTGAAAAATAATATTTTTCAAAGTATTCAATATGACAGAGGGAAAATGTTCATTGAATATCATTAATTCTCTTGATCATTTTGATATATATATTTCCTATATTTGGAAATGTTTTGAATGCTTTCAAATCAGTTTCACTACTCTGATATTCAAAAGGAAACGTTTTAAATTGAAACGGGCCGGCCCACAGCAGTTAATTCCCGAAACCGCTCCGAGCCGATCGACCAACGCGCTGACGCTGCCCTCTCTCTCTCTAACGCCCTGGCCCCACCGTCCGATCCCGAAGACACCGTGTTCGCCTTCCTCCTCGCGCCAGACAGAGCCCGCCGGAGATCCCTCCCTCGACGGATCCGCCTCCCCTTTCCTTCCCTCGACCACCCGCGGCCCTATAAGTACCCCGTCGACTCACCGCACCCCATTCCACCCCCGAGCCCCCACTCTACCTCGCCAGAGTGCTGCCCACACCATCGCCGGAGTTCCACCCCCAGCCGAAGCTCCCGGAGTTCGTGTCCATCGCCTCTGTCGTCCCCACTTCCCTCCGTCGCCACCAGAGTACGCCGGAGACCCGCCGCCGTCGTTTGAAGCCCTTGGACGCTGTCCCCAACCACCGGAGTGCCGCCCCCGACGACCTTGACGCCTCGGCCTCAACGGAGAACCCCCTGATCGGCGACCCCTTCTCTGTGAGCCTCCTCTCCCTCTCTTAATCGTTCGATCTAAATCCAACGTCTACGATTAGAACGTTTTAAAACCTGAACCGGTATCCTCTACAGCTCGGTCGTCCGCTCGATTCGTTAGATCTCGCACACCCCGTAGCCAACCAGAGAACGACACGTCACCCTGTCCGTTCGATCAGTTTTTCTTTTCTTTTCTTTTCTTTTCTGTTTTAGAAAATAGAATGTCTTCTGTTTTTGTTTTAGTTATAACTTTTAAACTATTTAGTGTTTTTAGTTGATTCTTTTTTTGCATTAGTTCACATATTTGATGTGGTTTATGTCTATATGCTTAGATTTCAAATTTGAGCTTTAAATTTTGAATCTAATCAAATTTGTTCAAATTATTAAATGTGTGAAACTATAGTTTAAAAATATATTTTTGAGAGAATCTTTTTGCCCCTGTTTGGTATTAGTTAAACCTATCATTTTACGTGATTTGAGTAATTTTTTTGAATAAATTTAGTTACTGTTTCTAACAACAACAGAATCTGTTTAGTTCTTACTGTAGTTTAGTTATCTTAATTTTTAATTTAGTTTGGACCTGAATTAGTTTAACTTTGTTAATAGTTTTCATTAGTTTCTGTTGTTTCAAACATTTAGGTAACATTACTTGCTAATATTTAAAATGATTGTTTAGTTTTATACCATGTTGTTATAGGAATCTTTATATCTTTTTCATTAGGTACAGTTTTATAAAACAATTTAGTTTTACTTTCACACACTAGATAGATGATTAAGTTAGATTTCTAATAAATAATTTTAGTCATTTAATTATGTTAAGTAATATGATGATAATAATATTAGTGTTAATAGTATTATTGTTTTGGTTTCCTATTCCAAAGTTATAGGAACATTCTAGTTATTTTTTTCTTTTAGTAGTGTTTCTTTACACAAAAGTTTTAGTCTAATTGATTCTTTTTACTAAAATTGATTTTTTCTTTACTATGTCTTTTCTACTAGCTATTGCTTGGTTGTTTGACTTTATGTGGTAGTAGTAGAAGTTTTTGATGCCAAAATTTTTGTGAGACAAAATTATTTTATTTCTTTCTCTTGATTGATACTATTGAATGGTTTTAGTATTGTTTGTTTAACCTTGCTGAATTGTGTGATTCATTTTGTATTTATGCTTATGGTGTGCTCTTGTTTGATTCGTTAGATCATCCGAGTGCGAAGCTTGTTATCTAGAGTCACTCGAGTACGAGGATCGTCAGCAAGGCAAGTCACTTTGATCATGTATACCTATGTTTTATTGCATTAGTTCTTCCATCTCCCCAATTGCATGCAAAGTAGGTATATTGGAAATTTGGTTATTTGTTGTAGTATCATGTGGTAGGTACCCCTCAACCCTTTGACACATTGGCCCTGGGAAATGTTGTTTTACATTTTGCTATGCTATTAGTAGACGGGGTTGGTTGTGTGATTCATGAGAGTTGTGAGTAAATAATTTCAACCACTACATGACGATCAAGTCTTCAAGACTCCAAGTTTTCAACTTACCTTTGGGTGGATGATGGTTGAACGGTGCGCTGGAGAAACCAGTGGTTAGCCTAGATGATGCTAGAGATGTGCCAGTATTCATGCGGAAAGGTCCACCCAGGCACAAAGAGATGGATGGATGCTTCAAGACCCAAGGCTTACCTGCATAGCCACAAGTCATTATGGGCCCTAGCTTGGTTGGATATCATGGTGACCCTGGACAGGCAGTGCTACGATATGTAGAAGAACGATAGGAAAGGATGGGTACCGACAGAGTCTCGGGGAAACCCTTTAGAAGACCATGTTTTGGTCATCCGTTTCTCAAACACCTTGAAGTGTGAGAAATCAAACGAAGGCGATCAAATCTTGTGGGGAACATGTGGAAAACTCTTCAGAGTACCCAAACCTAATCGATTAGCCGTGTCCACGGTCATGGACAGTTTGAGCCAAAGGAACTGAAACTATGTGGAACTCTCAACACAATAAATTATATTGATGTGGGTTATTAATGTCAACTTGGATATGAGAATTGGTTGGTGGAACCATCTCATTAATCAACCAACATTGTAGTAATTATGCCTTTGCCCTGTCTTGTTGTAGGAAAAAAACTTTGCTTTATGCAAAACTTACCACCCTCCGCCATATTTGCATATAGACTAGATGATTACTTTACCCCCTCTCTTGTGACTTTGCCGGCATATTCAGTATGCTGACCTATATAGCTGCAACGTATCATGTTGTAGAGTACTTTTCCGACCAGGAGTGAGGATACGCTCTATGCTCGGTGAGATGCCCTTTGAGTCAGATGAAATCATCTACCTTTGAAGCTTCCGCAAGTTTATGGTTTAGTTTATCTCATGAGTTGGCGTTCAGCCACTTTATTGTAATCATTATTGTAATAAAGGACTAGATATGAGATTTCGATTAATTTATGCTATGTGATTTCCCTTTGATATATACATTGATGTACCGTGTGTGTACTAGCATGATCTTGGGATGGTACAGAAACACCGGAGATTCGACCTTTCAGGTGGGTCGCTACATATTCCTTTTACCTTATATCAAGAAATTATGAATGGAATAGCACCTGCTGGAATAGAACATATTGATGTTACTACTAAACTTGCTAACAGAGACACCATCACACCACTTGGGATTGTTAGAGATGTTGAAGTTTTGTGTGGGAAAATAAAATATCGTACGGATTTTCTAGTTCTTGGTTCCCCACAAGATGACTTTTGTCCTATTATCTTTGGTACACCTTTCTACATTGTTAATGCTAAGATAGATCGCAAAAAGGAAACTGCCAGTGTTGAGTTTGGTGATGTGTCTCATGAGTTTAATTTTTCCAAGTTTAGTAGACAACCTCCTGATAGAGAATTGCCTAATAAGGATGAAATAATTGGTCTTCCTTCTATTGTCGTTCCTCCTACAGATCCACTAGAACAATATTTGCTAGACCAGGAAAATGATTCGCACTTTCATGAAAGAAATTAAATAGATAAAAAATTCTTTGAACAACAACCTCTACTGAAACACAATTTTCCTATTAAAACTCTTGGAGGTCCTCCTCCACCTAAAGGTGATCCTATGTTTGAACTAAATCAATTGCATGACACTCTGAAATATGCTTACCTTAATTAGAAAAAGATATATCCTAGTATTATTAGTGATAACTTTTCAGAACATGAAGAAGAAAGACTATTGAAAATTCTAAGGAAGCGTCGGGCTGCCATTGGATATACTCTTGATGATCTTAAGGGCATTAGGCCCACACTATGTCAGCACAAGATTAATATGGAACCTGATGCTAAACCCGTTGTTGATCATCAACGACGATTGAATACCAAGATGAAAGAAGTGGTAAGAACTAAAATATTAAAGCTTCTGGAAGCAGGGATAATCTATCCTGTAGCTTATAGTAGATGGGTGAGTCCCGTTCATTGTGTCCCTAAGAAAGGAGGTGTCACTATTGTTCCTAATGATGAAAATGAGCTTATTCCACAAAGAATTGTTACTGGCTATAGGATGGTAATTGATTTTAGAAAATTAAATAAAACTACTAGAAAGGATCAGTACCCCTTGCCTTTTTGATCAAATGCTTGAAAGATTATCTAAGCACACACACTTTTGCTTCCTACATGGATATTCTGGTTTCTCTCAAATACCCGTGTCATAATCTCATCACGTGAAAAACACCTTTACTTGTCCTTTTGGAACCTATGCTTATACACGTATGCCTTTTGGTTTATGCAATGCGCCTGCTACCTTTCAAAGATGTATGACTGCTATATTCTATGTTTTTTCTGAAAAGATTGTGGAGGTTTTCATGGATGATTTTTCCATTTATGGAACTTCTTTTGATGATTGCTTAAGCAATCTTGATCGAGTTTTGCGGAGATGTGAATGCTACCTCTTGAGCTTGCGATGGTTTTCCCTTGAAGAGGAAAGGGTGATGCAGCGGAGTAGATAAGTATTCCCTCAGTTGATGAGAACCAAGGTATCAATCCGGTAGGAGGAACAAGGAAGTCACCAATGGATGCACCTACACAAACAATCAAACTTTTGCACCCAACACTATAAAGGGGTTGTCAATGCCTTCACGGTTATTTGATAGGATTAGATCCGATAAAAATAGATGTAAACAAGAACGGAAAGTAAAAGATAAATAAATTACAGCAAATTATTTTTGGTTTTTAGATCTGAAAATATAATATGCAAAGTAGACCCGGGGAACATAGGTTTCACTACAGGCTTCTCTCTTGAAGGAAAATATCATGGTGGGTAAACAAATAATTATCAAGCAATTGATAGAAAAGCGAATAATCATCTAGTTATCCAAGGCAACGATCATACATATAGGCATCACGTCCGTGTCAAGTAGACCTAAATAATTCTGCAACTATTACTATTACTCCACACATCGACCGACAGCTGCCTGCATCTAGAGTATTAAGTTCATGAAGAACAGCGTAACGCGCTAAGTAAGATGACATGATCTAGAGAGATAAACTCAAGAAATATGATGAAAAGCCTTGATGGAAATAATACAATACGTGCCTTGCTACCCCTACTATGTAACTGGGTGAGGACACCGCAAGATTGAACACAAAACCAAGCACTTCTCCCATTGCAAGAATTACCAATCTAGTTGGACAAACCAAACCAATAACTCGAAGAGACTTACAAGGATATGAAATCATGCATATAAGAATTCAGTGAAGATTCAAATAATATTCATGGATAATCACAACATAAACCAACAATTGATCGGATCTTGACAAACACACCACAAAAGAGTATCTCATCGGATAGATCTCCGTGAAGATCATGAAGAACATGGTATCGAAGATCAAAGAGAGAGAAGAAGCCATCTAGCTAGTAGCTATGGACCCGTAGGTCTGTGGTAGACCACTCACTCATCATCAGAGGGGCAATGGAGTTCATGTAGATGTCCTCCATGATCGAAACCCCCTTCGACAAATTACCGAAAAGGTTCCCAGATTGGATCACTCGGGAACGGAGGCTTTTGGGGGCGAAAAAGTATTTGCGTGGCTCCCTTTGGTGTTGGGGGAATATTTGGATATTTATAGGATGAAGAATAAGGTTCGGAGACCTGCCAGGAAACGGCAAGCCTGCCAGGCACAGCCAGGGGGGTGGCCGCGCCTACCAAGCTTGTGATCTCATGGTAGATCCCCTAGCATGCACTCCAAGCCTGGTGGATTTGTTTCCTTCCAGAAAAACTCATTCCGAAGATTTTATTCTGTTTGGTCTCCGTTAAATATTCCATATCTGCAAAACTCAAAAATAAGGAAAAAATAGAAACTGGCACTAGGCTCTAGATTAATAGGTTAGTCCCAAAAATAATATAAAATAGCATATCAATGCATATAAAACATCCTAAACAGATAATATAATAGCATGCCATAAAAAATATCAGCATCCCCAAGCTTAATTCCTGCTCGTCCTCGAGTAGGTAAATGATAAAAATAGTTTTTTTGATGTGGAGTGCTAACTAACGTATTTATCCATGTAATATTCTCTATTGTGGCATGAATATTCAGATCTATAAGACTCAAAACAAAAGCTTAATATTGATATAAAACAATAACATTTCAAGCATGCTAGCAAAGCAATTGTATCTCTTCAAAATATAATGGCAAAAGAAAGTTATCCCTACAATATCATATGGTCAGGCTATGCTCCATCTTCCCCACACAAAGTATTTATATCATGCACAACCTCGATGACAAGTCAAGCAATTTTTTTCACACTTTTATTTTCTCAAACTTTTGCAACTCTCACGCAATATATGAGCGTGAGCCATGGATATAGCACTATAGATGGAATAGAATATGGTGGAGGTTGTCAAGGAAAGGGAGAAGATAGTCTCACATCAACTACGCATATCAATGGGCTACGGAGATGTGAGTGAGTTGGGATTGCCATGCAATGGATGCACTAGAGCTATAAGTGTATGAAAGCTCAAGAGGAAACTAAGTGGGTGTGCATCCAACTAGCTTTCTCATGAAGACCTAGAGCATTTTGAGGAAGCCCATTATTGGAATATACAAGCCAAGTTATATAAAAAAAATTCCCACTAGTATATGAAAGTGACAAAATAGGAGACTCTCTATCATGAAGATCATGGTGCTACTTTCAAGCATAGGTGTCGAAAAAGATAGTAGCAATGTCACTTCTCTGTTTTCTCTATTTTTTTTTGGTGGGCATCTAAGGCCTCCTTTTTTATTTGGGCTTCACAGGCCTCTTTTATTTTTCATAAAGTCCGGAATCTCATCCCCACTTGTGAGGGAATCTTAGCTTTCATCATCCTTTCCTCACATGGGACATGCTCTAATAATGATAATAATCTCCCTTTTATTTACTTACAACACAAAAGAAATTTACAACTATATACCTATGACAAAATATGACTCTATATGCAATATGGTAGTGATGGTGCATGTCATAAAAGGAAACGGTGGAAGTTGAATGGAAATATATCTCGGAATGTCTATGGAAATGTCATAATAGGTAGGTATGGTGGCTGTTTTGAGGAAGGTATATGGTGGCTATTTTGAGGAAGGTATATGGTGGCTGATTTGAGGAAGCTGGATTTGTTGTACCGGCGAAAGTTGCGTGGTACTACAGAGGCTAGTAAAGGTGGAAGAGTGAGAGTGCGTATAATCCATGGATTCAACATTAGTAATAAAGAACTCACATACTCATTTCAAAATTCTATTATTCATTTAAGAAAAGTATTAAACGCTGCTCCTAGGGGATAGGTTGGTAGGAGTGAACCGTCGTGCGCTCCCGATCCTCACACAAAGGTCGACAATCTATAAACAAATCATGCTTCGACTTCCTTACATAACGGTTCACCATTCATGCATGCTACGGGAATCACAAACCTTTACACTAATATTTTTACCAAATCAAAATTACTTCCTAACATGACTCTTAACATTACCATATTTATATCTCAAAACTTTATGCACGGAATCAAACTTGTCAAAGTATTCAATGCACTTAATATGGAAGTTTTTATTATATCCCTCTTGGATGCCTATCATATTAGGACTAAATTCATAACCTAGACCAATTACCATGATGTTTAGAGACTCCCAAACTAATATAAGTGAGGTATGAGAGTTCAATTATTTCTATAAAATGCAAACACCACCGTGCTCTAAAAATATAAGTGAAGAACATAGAGCAAAATTGCCTATCTCAAAAGATATAAGTGAACCACATAGGGTATTCTAATAAATTAATGATTTAACATGTATATCTCAAAATATGTGTGCAGCAAGTATGATTGTGGCAAACTAAGAAACAAAGACTCATATCATACAACACGCTCCAAGAAAAACACATATCATGTGGTGAATACAATATAGCCTCAAGTAAATTTACCGATGGATTAAAGATGAAAGAGGGGATGCCTTCCGGGGCATCACAAAGCTTAGGCTCTTTGTCATCCTTGATTATGACTTGGGGTTACTTGGGCATCCACAATCTTAGGCTCTTGCCACTCCTTATTCCATAGTCCATCAAATCTTTATCCAAAACTTGAAAACTTCAGAACACAAAACTTAACAGAAAACTCGTGAGATCCGTTTGTATAAGAAAATAAATCACCACTTTAGGTACTGTTGTGAACTGATTATTTATTTATATTGGTGTTATACCTACTGTATTATAACTTCTCCATGGTTCATACCTCATGATACCACCCATAGATTCATCAAAATAGGCAGACAACTCAAAAAAACAGAATCTGTCAGAAAGAGAACAATCTGTAGCAATCTGAAAACTTCGTATACCTATGTAACTCAAATAATTCTGACAATTTAAGAAAACCTAGTAAATTTCTGTTTCAATCTTGTGAAAAAAATTCAAACACATGTGATAAACTGAAAAATTAGAAAATTCCTGGACTGAGCGCAAAAGTTTCTATTTTTTAGCAAGATCAAATCAACATCTACCATAGATCACCCCAAAGGTTTTACTTGGCTCAAACACTAATTAAAAGACAAAACCACAATTATTACAGAATTAATAATGTGGGAAACACTAAAAAATATAATCAAAAACAGAACATAAAAATAAAATTGGGTTGCCTCCCAACAAGCGCTATTGTTTAACGCCCCTAGCTAGGCAAAGCGCAAAAGATCTAGGTATTGTCATCCTTCGTATGCAATCAAAAAGTAGCCCTCATAATAGATTCATAAGGAAATATTATTTTATTTATAGGAAAGTGTTCCATGCCTATCCTTAATGGAACTTGGAATCTAATGTTTCCTTCTTTCATGTCAATAATTGCAACAATCGTTCTAAGGAAAGGTCTACCAAGAATAATAGGACATGTAGGATTGCAATCTATATCAAGAACAATGAAACCTACGGGCAAAAAATTTCTATTTGCAACAATAAGAACATTATTAATTCTTCCCATAGGTTTCTTAATAATTGAATCCACAAGATGCAAATTTAGCGGGCTATCATCAAGATCATGGTAACATAGCACATGACATAAAGTTTTCGGAATCGTGGAAACACTAGCACCCAAATCAAACAAATCATGGCACTCATAATATTTGATGTTAACCTTAATAGTAGGTTCCCGCTCATCATGAATCTTTCTAGGTATAGAAACTTCTAACTCAAGTTTTTCTGCAAAAGATTTCATCATAGCATCAATGATATGTTTAGTAAAAGCCTTATTTTGATTATAAGCATGTGGAGTAAAAAGGAAATACAATCAATAAAAAGGAAACAATCATAATTAAAGGCCTTGAAATCCAAAAGAGTGGGTTCATTGCTATTTAAATTTTTGACATCTTCCATCCCACTTTTATCAATCTTAGCGTTAAGATCGATAGAGTCTGAATCATTAGGATGCCTTTTAACTAAAGTTGACTTATCTCCAGACCCATATTTATAAAGATTTATATTGGAAAACAAAGATTCAATACGAGTCACATCAATCAGTTTAAGATCTTCATCATTATTATGTCGAGAACACACTTTTTCAAGCCATTCACGCTTAGCACCTATTCTAGCGGTTCTTTCCATACTTTCATCAATAGAAATTCTCATAGATTTTAAAGACTCATCAATACCATTCTTAGGTTGAGTAGATCCAACTTTTAAAGAATCAATCTCAAGCGAAATTCTATCAATGCTCCTAGCGAAATCATCAATCTTGAGCACTTTTTGTTCAATAGTAGCATTAAAAACCTTTTTTGAACCAATAAATTCTTTAACAATATTCTCAAGATCAGAGGGAATCTGATGATGATTTCCATAAAATTTTGTAGCAATTACCATAATTATTAGAGGAATTACTAGGAAACGGCCTAGGGTTGAAATTACCTCTATACGTGTTATTACCAAAATTGTTCCTACCAACAAAATTCACATCAATAGATTCATTATTATTTACAATCAAAGAAGACAAAGGCATGTCATTGGGATCAATAGGAGCACTCTTACTAGCAAACAATTTCATCAATTCATCCATCTTTTCACTCAAAGTATTTATTTCTTCAATAGCATGCACTTTTTTACTAGTAGGAGATCTTTCGGTATGCCATTGAGAGTAGTTTGTCATAATATTATCTAGGAGTTTCCTAGCTTATAGTAATGTGATTTCCATAAAAGTACCACCAGTGGCGGAATCTAAAAGATTCCTAGATGCAAAATTGAGTCCCGCATAAACAATTTGTATAATCATCCATAAACTCAAACCATGTGAGGGACAATTCCAAATCATTAATTTCATCCTCTCCCAATATTGTGCAACATGCTCATGATCAAGTTGCTTAAAATTCATTATATCATTCCTAAGAGAGATGATCTTAGCGGGCAGAAAGTACTTGCAGATAAAAGCATCTTTACACTTATTGCATGCATGAGTCAATACTATTCTTAGGCAAAGGTGAAAACTAAGTTTTAGCACGATCTCGTAGAGAGAACGGAAATAGCTTCAATTTAACAATATTGTTATACATATCTTTCTTCTTTTTCATGTCACACAACTCAATGAAAGTATTTAGATGGGATGCGGCATCTTCACTAGGAAGGATAGAAAATTGTTCTTTCACAACAAGATTAAGCAAGGCAGCATTGATTTCATAAGATTCCGCACTAGTGGCGGGAGCAATTAGGTTACTAATAAATCATTATTATTAGTATTGGAAAATTCACACAACTTGGTATTCTTAGACATCATGACAAAGCAAGCAATCAAGCACACAAGCAAAAAGGCAAACAAAAACGCGAATGGAAGAAGGGCGAATAAGAGGGCAAATCTTTTTGGTATTTTCTGATAATCGTTTTACATGTGGGGGAGAGGAAAATGAGAGGAAAATTACAAATAATGTAAATGCAAGAGATGAGTTTGTGATGGGTACTTGGTAGGCTTGATCTTGCCTTGCTATGTATCCTCCCCGGCAACGGCGCTAGTAATCCTTCTTGCTACCTCTTGAGCTTGCGTTGGTTTTCCCTTGAAGAGGAAAGGGTGATGCCGAGAAGTAGATAAGTATTTACCTCAGTTGATGAGAACCAAGGTATCAATCTAGTAGGAGGAACAAGCAAGTCACCAATGGATTCACCTACACAAACAATCAAACTCTTGCACCCAACGCTATAAAGGGGTTGTCAGTCCCTTCACGGTTATTTGCAAGGATTAGATCCAAGACAGATAGATGTAAACGAGAACGGAAAGTAAAATATATATAAATTGCAGAAAAGTATTTTTGGTTTATAGATCTGAAAATATAATATGGAAAGTAGACCCGGGGGCCATAGGTTTCAGTAGAGGCTTCTCTCTTGAAGGAAAATATCTTGGTGGGTAAACAAATTACTGTCAAGCAATTGATGGAAAAGCGAATAATCATGTAGTTATACAAGGCAATGATCATGCATAGAGGCATCACGTCCATGTCAAGTAGACCAATATGATTCTGCATCTACTACTATTACTCCACACATCGATCGACTCCAACTGGATCTAGTGTATTAAGTTCATGAAAAATAGAGTAACACATTAAGTAAGATGACATGATGTAGAGGGATAAACTCAAGCAATATGATGAAAACCCCATCTTGTTACCCTTTGATATTAAGGCCTCCTTTTAATATAGAACCGGACCAAAGCATTAGCACTTAGTGAATACATGAAATCCTCAAACTACGGTAATCACCGGAAAGAATCCCAGTTATTGTCACCCTGGGGGATGCGGATCATAACTCATAATAGTTGTCTACAACTTGCAAGATAGGATCAAGAACACATATATATTCATGAAAAGATAATAGGTTCAGATCTGAAATCATGGCACTCGGGCCCTAGTGACAAGCATTAAGCATAGCAAAGTCATAGCAACATCAATCTAAGAACATAGTGGATACTAGGGATCAAACCCTAACAAAACTAACTCGATTACATGATAAATCTCATACAACCCATCACCGTCCAAAGAGCCTACCATGAGATTTCTCACGAATGGTGGGGAGCATCATGGAATTGGTGATGAAGGATGGTTGGTGATGTTGAAGGCATCGATTTCCCCTCTCCGGAGCCCAAAACGGACTCCAGATCTGGTCTCCCGAGGAAGAACAAGCGATGGCGGCGGCTCCATATCGTGAAACGCGGTGAACTCTTCTCTCTGATTTTTTTCTCGACAAATAGGGTTATATGGAGTTAGAGAGGAGGTCGGAGGAGCCACAAGGGCCCCACAAGCCTGCTAGGCCTGGCCAGGGGGGTGGCCGCTCCTAGCAGGCTTGTGGCCTGCAGGTGGCCCCCTCTAGTTACTTCTTGCGCCAGATCTTTTTATTAATTCCAAAAATATTCTGTGTAAATTTTTAGGACGATCTGAGAACTTTTATTTCTGCACATAAATAACTCCAAGGCAATTCTGCTGAAAACAACGTCAGTCCGGGTTAGTTCCATTCAAATCATGCAAATTAGAGTCCAAAACAAGGGCAAAAGAGTTTGGAAAAGTAGATACGTTGGATACTTATCACCCTTGATGGCAAAAATACAATACGTGCCTCGGTACTCCTACTATATCACTGGGTGAGGACACCGCAGGATTGAACCCAAAACCAAGCACTTCTCCCATTGTAAGAATTACCAATCTAGTTGGCCAAACCAAACCAATAAATCGAAGAGACATACAAGGATATGAAATCATGCATATAAGAATTCAAAGAATATTCAAATAAGATTCATGGATAATCTCAACATAAAGCCACAATTCATCGGATCTTGACAAACACACCCCAAAAATATTACATCGGATAGATCTCCATGAAGATCACAAAGAACATGGTATTGAAGATCAAAGAGAGAGAAGAAGCCATCTAGGTACTAGCTATGGACCCGTATGTCTGTGGTGGACTACTCACGCATCATTGGAGGGGCAATGGAGATGATATACATGCCCTTTGGGAGATTACTAGAAAAGGCTCCAAGATTGGATCTCTCGGGAACATAGGCTTCTGGCGGCGGAAAAGTATTTGCATGGCTCGCTTTGGTGTTGGGGAATATTTGGGTATTTATAGGATTAAGAATAGGGGTTAGGAGACCTGCGAGGAGATGGAAAGCCTGCCAGGCGCGTCCAGGGGGTGGCCGCGCCTACCAGACTTGCGATCTCCTTGCAGATCCCCTGGCATGCACTCCAAGCCTGGTGGATTTGTTTCCTTCTAGAAAAAATCATTCCAAAGATTTTATTCTATTTGGACTCCGTTTAATATTCGATATCTACAAAACTCAAAACAAGGAAAAAACAGAAACTGACACTAGGCTCTAGATTAATAGGTTAGTCCCCAAAATAATATAAAATAGCATATTAATGCATAACAAACATCCAAAACAGATAATATAAAAGCATGCCATTATAAAAAATTATAGATACGTTGGAGATGTATCAGTGAACAAACTAATCTCGTCTTAAATTGGGAGAAGTGCCACCTTATGGTTAATGAAGGTATTGTCTTGGGGCATAAGATCTCTGAACGAGGTATTGAGGTGGATCAAGCTGAAGTTGATGCAGTTTTGAAAATGACGTGTCCTAAAGATATCAAAGGTAATTGAAGTTTCCTTGGTCATGTTGGTTTCTATAGGAGGTTTATTAAAGACCTCTCAAAGATTTATAGGACTCTTACTAATATTTTACAAAAGGATATTCCCTTTGTTTTTGACCATGATTGCATGGAAGCCTTTCAAATACTCAAGAAAGCCTTAACCACTACACCTATTGTTCAACCACCTAATTGGAACTTGCCTTTTGAAATTATGTGTGATGTTCGTGATTATGTAGTTGGTGTTGATTTAGGACAAAGAGTTGATAAGGAATTAAATGTTATCCATTATGCTAGCAAAACTCTAGACAGTACCCAAAGAAATTATTCCACTACTGAAAAAGATTTTTTCGGCTGTTTATTTATCACCACAATAGATAGATCCTCATAGCACATTTTATATTGAAATTCACAAGCAAGAAACTCAGCCTTCCCCTATGGAGGAGGTAGCCAAGGTGTCCAGGGAAGCTCCGAATTCCAGAGCTTCGACTTATGCCAAACCTGCTACAGAGGTCCCATGGCCAATCCGGCCCCTACCAATTTTGGTGATGCTATGTCCGTTACCAAATCCGAAGTAGGAAGCGCCATGAATCATTGGCAGAGACGAGAGGATCTATGTCACCCAGTGTTCTCCGAACAGTAGTTCGGTGCTCTACACACAGTGGACACGCACATTGGTGCTGGTCGAGCTAGATTTGGAGAAGCTATGAAGTTAATCTTGTCCAGCGTGCTGATAAATAATCGGTTTTGTAGAGTCCAAACTCTGATGTAAACCCAGTAGCCCCTGAGCCTTAAATTGGTCGAAATGACCGAATTAAGGGTCCTTGTGTTGTTTTATTGCTAATGTAGGCCTCGAAGCAGCAGAACGAGCAACTCGCCAAGGAGCTGGAAGACAGCCGAGCACAGCTGGAATCTGTGAAGACCGAACTGGCGCAAGCAAAGAGCTTTACTCGGGAGGCACATGGTGAGTATATATGTGCTGCTAATCTATAGTATATTCCCATGGACGCAAGGATACTCTTAATTAGCAGTTGAATCAATAGGGCAAATGCAAAAAGATTTGGATCCTGCCCGAGAATCTTAGTGATACTCCGAGTCCCAGCACGAGTCCAACTTTCGTGTTTTGAACCGTCTCCAGGTGGAGAATAAACAACAAGCCAAAGAAATTGACAGTTTGAAAACTCAATTGACCGAGGCCCAAGAACAGAACTAGAATTACAGAGGGGCATGTTCGGTAAGTGTGATTCTAACATCCGCAAGTATTTCTTATAGATGAAGTATAATAAGTAGGCCTTTGCCTCATGTATAGGTCTCCTGTCTGGGCGACCTGAACAACAGATCAGATCAAACCAGGGGAACCTTCTAAAGGAGCTTTCCGCTCTATATGAGTGTGCTCGGAAGGCTATGAAAAGCATGGTAAAGGCGCTATGTCCTGCCGAGCAACCTCCAAAGGGAATGACCGAACTAGCAGATCGATTCAAGGGAGCCCGAAGTAGGTTCAAGCTGTGGAAGACGTCGGCTTACCGGGAGGGAGCACGGGAGGTTTGGGTGATGATCAAGACCCTCTATACCAGACTGAACCTCGAGCATATGACTCGGGTTGGGCCAGTAGGGTCGGATGGACAAGAAGTGCCGCTCCGGCTGGTGTACAACCAAGTTATGTCTACCGCCCATCTGTCGCAAGAAGACTACTCCCTGGACGCTATAATCGACAATCTCGACCCACAGCCGAATATATGATTATATGTAACTATGTACGAGTAACCGAGTAGTTGCTCCATCTATGTTGTAAACTTTGTCTTAACCGTCCATCGGATTCTGCATCTTGTGCTAAGGGCTCAGGAGGGTTCCTCTTAATTTATCAGCCTAGAAGAGTGGATTATGTTCGCGGAACCAGGCAATCCGGCCATTTTGTGTGAACAGACAAAAAGCACACAGGGAGATATGTTATATTACTGCTTAGTGTAAGAAATATTTTTCGAAGAAAATACTACCTCGATCGATACCTTTCTTCAGGGTTCTACAAAGATCGTAGGTAGAAGGCGTATACTGCTAGTATGCGGCTAAGGGCTATTAAGAGGGAAAATCCCAAGTAGTGGTAATAACCACCCTAGTAGTATTAATTGTTTCCGTCATAGCTGACCAATTGTCTACTTAAAATAGATAACTTTTGGCTTCACCCGTCTAACGTACGTGTCCGGATGACCCAGTCGTAATAATCACAGAGGTGCCCCCTTTACCCTCTAGCCGAATAATCGGTAATGTAGAGGGTAAGCATAGGAGCGAGGCAATCCAGCTTGGCAGAGTCTTAGTTCGAATTGGTGCATCTAATGGCTTGAACGCGACAAAGGAAACATGTGCACACAAGAAGTGTGAATAAATGCTTATAATATAAAAGTGTTGGCTTCGGAAAGAAGCCTCTAGGTCTTGTGTTCGGATTTGACACTTAAAGGTGTAAGCCGAGAATCTTAGTACAAGATTGATTGAACCGAGCATAGACAGAATAAGAAATATTTCGATCCCACCAAACAACAGAGTGGGAAGGGAAATAAAAATGGAAGGAAAAGAAAAAACGAAAAAAGGGAAAAAGTGTGACAACACCAGTTTATCCATAGAAGCGCCGAAGGCGAGCTACGTTCCATGGGTTTGGTTCAAGGCGATTGTCCAACGGGTTCTGAAGACGGTATGCTCCTCCCATGAGTACTTCGTCAATTATGAAGGGGTCCTCCCATTTGGGTTTGAGACTATTCTTCTGTTTCTCTGGGATCCGTAAGACGAGTTCGCCAATGTTGTACGCTTTTGCCCTGACCTCCCTGCTGCTCTGGTAACGTCAAGCCTGCTGTTGGTAAAAAGTAGAGCTAGCCCAAGCTATGTTGCTCTCTTCTTCTAAGGCGTTCGGGTCGTCATGTCGATCTAACTCGGCCTCCTTTTCCTCGTACATGCACACCCTTGGCGCATCATGAGTAATATCATAGGGGAGGACCGCTTCTACCCCATAGATCATGAAGAATGGTGTGTATCGCGTTGACCTATTCGGGTTGGTGCGCAGGTCCCATAAAACGGAGTTGAGCTCCTCCACCCAATGACAGTCCGAATCATGAAGATATCATACCAAACATGGCTTAATGCCGCTCATGATGAGACTATTTGCTCGTTTGACTTGTCCATTGGTCTGCGGATGATATACTGATGCATAATCGAGCTTGATGCTCATTTTTGCGCACCGGTCCTTGACCTCTTGGGCCGTGAAGTTGGATCCATTGTCCATTATTATACTATGTGGGACACAGTAACGGTGTACCACGCTGGAAATGAAGTGGATTACTGGTCCATACTTGGCCGATTTAACGGGATTTGCCTCTCTCCATTTGGTGATCTTATCAACCATGAATAGTAAATATTTATTCTTTTGTTCCCCCCTTTAAGTGGTCCGACCATGTGTAGCCCCCAGACCGCGAAAGGCCAGCTGATCGGAATAGTCCGAAGAGCTGCTGGGGGCATGTGACATTGATTTGCAAAATTTTGACACTCCACGCAGTGTTTAGCAAGTGATTGGGCGTCTGCCCGAGCTGTGGGCCAAAAGAAACTAGCTCGGAAGGCCTTGCTAACTAAGGCTCTTGCCGCGGCATGGTGGCCGCCCATGCCTGCATGGACTTTGGCTAGGAGCTCCCGTCCTTCCTCCTCGGATATGCACCGCTGCAATATTCCAGTGGTGCTTTTCTTGTATAACTCCCCCTGTAATAGTCCCTTGTTAGGGGCTATTGAGCTCAATAGTCCCTGTTGTTGATTATATCGTTCAGGGGTACTTCGGATGCCACCATTAGCGCACACTCTTGGAAGTAGTGTCTGAGTTTCCGCGATGCCATAAATACTGTGTAGGTTATCTTTTGGTAGTGCAGGTATCTGGAGTTGCACTGCGTTATTATGCGTGACACATAGTAGACCGGCTTCTGAGTCTGGAATTTGTGTCCCTCCTCCTCTTGTTTGATGATGAGCACTGCACTAACAACTTGGTTGGTAGATGATATGTATAATAACGTGGGGTCACCGGCGCCTGGTGCTGTGAGTATGGGATTGCTTGCCAGTAGTGTTTTAATTTCCTCTAACGCAATTGCTGCTTCGTTGGTCCACTCAAAATTGTTGGTCCGTTTGAGCAGGTTACAAAACGGTAAAGCCTTTTCTCCGAGGCTGGAGATAAAGTGGCTTAACGCCGCTATGCAACCAACCAACCTCTGATCATGCTTTAGCTCTGTGGGAATAGCAAGTTCTGATAGAGCACGGATCTTAGCCGGATTAGCTTCTATTCCTCTATGGGAGACGATGAATCCGAGGAGTTTACCGACGGGAACTCCGAATACACATTTTTCCGGATGAGTCGTATGTCATACTTGCGTCGGCTGGCAAAGGTTTGTCGTAGGTCATCCATCAACTAGCTGACGTGTTTGGTTTTGACTACCATGTTGTCCACGTATGCCTTGACTGTCTTACCGACTTGTTTCGCGAGACAAGTCAGGATCATGCGCTAGTACGTAGCCCAAGTATTTTTTTAGCCCAAAGGGCATCATGTTGAAGCAAAATGGCCCGTGGGGGTGATGAATGCGGTAACCACTTGGTCGATTCCTTCATTTTGATTTGATGGTATTTGGAATAGGCGTTGAGGAAACAAAACGAGTCGTGTCCAGCTATGGCATCAATGATCTGGTCTATGCATGGTAAGGGGAAAGGATCCTTAGGGAAGGCCTTGTTGAGGTCTTTGAAATCGATGCACGGTCGACACAATTTATCTTTCTTTGGAACCATCACCAGGTTTGCCAACCATTCGGGGTGCTTAATCTCCCAAATGAATCTGACCTCTAGCAGTTTAGCTAATTCTTCACCTATAGCTTGTCATTTGGGTTCGAAAAAGCGGCGCGGAGCCTACTTAAGTGGCTTGAAGCCTAAAATGACGTCCAGACTATGTTCTGCCAGCCGCCGCGGGATTGCAGGCATATCAAAAGGATGCCAGGCGAAGATATCCCAGTTTTCCCATAAAAATGTCCACAATGCTTCGTCCACTATGGGGTCGAGCTGACCTCCGATGGACGCTGTCTTGTTGGGGGTCCATCGGGTGCACTTGAAATTTAACGATCTCATCTATGGGTTTGAACGACGTGGACTTGGTCCTTTTGCTAAGGATCACGTCGTCTTTGTCAACTGTTGACCATAGTGTTGTCAGTTCTTCTACAGCGAACGTCTCGGCCAATGCCTCAAGGGCGAGCACTGCTGTTTTGTTTTCGGCCCGAAGGGCTATATTCGGATCACTAGCAATTGTGATTACTCCATTTGGTCCTGGCGTTTTGAGCTTCATATACCCGTAATGGGGTATAGCCTGGAATTTTGTAAAGGCATGACATCCCAATAGGGCATGGTAACCGTTGGGGAAAGGCACGATATGGAAGAGGAGTTCTTCGGATCGGTAATTTTTGGGGGTACCGAACACTACATCCCGGATGATACATCCTGAAAAGCGCACCTCTTTCCCTGGAATGATTCGACGGAAAGTCATGTTGCTATGCTTGATGCGAGATCGGTCGAACTGCATTTTTTCCAGGGTGCCTTTGCAGATCAGGTTTAAACCACGGCCACCGTCCATTAGCACCTTGTGTAACATGTAGCCATCGATGATGGGGTTCAATACTAGTGTAGCCGGTGATGACCGGGAAGAATGGTTGGTCGGTCAGTATCTCCAAAGGTAATGGGGATGTCTGCCCATGCGCTTGTTGCCGCCACATGGTAGACTTGTTCGAGTTCTTTAAGATCTCTTTTCCTTTTGTTCCTAGAGGGGAATGTTTCGTAGATCGTCAGGACTTCGGCATTGTATTCGGGTGACGATGTGGAGCGCCTATTCGGTGGTAGCACCTCAAGAATTTCCTCACCGCTTCTTGTGACCTACCTGATGACCCAGGAGGCTCTAAGGCTGTGAGTCGGGTTTGTGTTAAGAAACACAGAATGTATAGGGGATAGTTTGTCCAATAGCTCATGAAGGACAGTGCTGACCCCTGAGAGGGCTTGTTCCTCTTTTCGGGAGGTTTGAATCTGACTGGCCGCTTTGGAGGTAAATCCCCAAGTGCAAGGAATCATAGTTGCAATTTACAAAGGTGTAAGTGATAAGAATGGAGTGTTGAACCTACAAGGAGCTAAAGTTAAGTCCTATCTGCCACTGATACGACTCTACGTACACCGAACGTTTGCTTCCAACTAGAAACGAGAAATAAAACTATGTTGTGGGTATGAAGAGGATAGCTTTGCATGATATCGGAGAACTAAAATATAAAAATAGGTGTTGTGATCATAAAGTTCGAGTATATTACAAATAGCGAGTGTGGAATAATATTGGGTCGGTGTGCGGAATTGTCCTAGGCAATTGTTGACAAGATTGGAAATCATTATTGCAATTTTATATGAAGGAGAGGCATAAGCTAACATATTTTCTGTACTTGAATCACACGCACTTATGATTGGAACTCTAGAAAGCATTCGCAACTACTAAAGATCATTGAGGTAAAACCCAACCATAGCATTAAAGCATCAAGTCCCCTTTACCCCATACACAACAACCCCCTTACTTGGGTTTATGCTTCTGTCACTCAAGCAACCCACTATAAGTGAATCATGAACGTCTTGCAACACGCTACAGCGGGAATCCTTCATGCGTGCGTGGCACGAATGGCACCATAGGACAACACCAAAATAAACTTACAAACCAAACCAATCTAGCTCATCAATCAACCCAAAGGACAAAAGAAATCAACTGAAAACATCATAGGATGGCAACACATCATTGGATCATAATATGTGGCATAAAGCAACATGTCCAAGTAGGGGATTACGGCGGGGTGCGGGAGAGTGGACCGCTAAAAGGAGATGAGGATGGTGATGAAGAAGGTGATGTTGATAAAGATGATCACCGCGGTGATGGTTCCCCCAAAGGCACTCCGGCATCACCGGGAGAGAGGGGGAGAGGGTCTCCCCCTTGTGCTTCTTCCTGCATGGAGTCCCCCCTCGGTGGGTAGAGGTTCTCCCTCTGGTCTTTGGCCTCCGTGGTGTATATGGCCCCTCCGGGATGATGAAGATGGCCTCCTATGATGGTGACCCCTCCGGCAGGGTGACGGAGAGGGCCAAGATTCGTTTTTCGTGGCACTGGCGGTTTGCGGCGGCGGAACTCCCGATCTAGGTTTCGTGGCTCTGGCGGTTTGCGGTGGCGGAACTCCTCCGGTAGGAATTTGTGGCGTCGATCTCACGTCAACGGAAGTCACGAGGAAGTCACAAGCCTGCCAGGCGTGACCACCCCCTGGTTGCACCTGGGTGGCTTGTCGCCTCCTCATGGCTCTTCTGTCCCAACTCCAATGCTTCGGGGGTCTCTTTTGGTTTATAAAAATCATACTAAATTTTTAGCCCATTCTAAGAACTTTTATTTCTGCACAAAAACGGCACCATGGTAGTTCTGCTGTAAACAGTGCCAGTTCGGGTTAGTTCTAATAAAATCATACCAAAATCATACAGAATTATTGTAAACATGGCATGAATACTTCATAAATTATAGATATGCTAGAGACGTATCAGCATCCCCAAGCTTAATTCCTGCTCGTCCTCGAGTAGGTAAATGATAAAAGGAATTATTTAGGAAGTGTGAATGCTAGCAAGTGAACAAGTTTGATCAATGATAATTCCAATCACCTTTTCTAGCATCATTATGTATCGTAAAAATTAGCTCATCTCATAAAGCTTCTCATGATGAAGTAACAAGCTATTCACATGTTAAAATATAGACCATAAAGTTTCTTGAAAACTAACAAACTATGCTTTGAGTCACCAAACAATTGCAATTCATCTTATTTTCAGGAAGGGTCTATGTAAGAGCTTTGATTTAGAAAATTCCACATAGTCAACTATCATATACTCTTCCGTGATTGCTAACACTCAAAGCATATTTTTAGAGAAAATGGCATCCATCGAACACAGAGAAAGATAGGGGCTTAAAGTTTTGCCTCCCAACTTATTTATCATATAGATAATTGTCTACAATAATAATTCATGATCAAATATATTTAAATGGCCATATATTCCTAGATCATTCCCCACCACATGATGCTTGCCAAGAGAAAAGGTCAAAATATAGGAAGTGGTGAAGATCACCATGACTCTTGTATAAAGGTAAGTACTAGAAAGTAAAAGATAGGCCCATCACAGAGGGAAGCATAGGTTGTCATGCGCTTTTTTGGATGTGCAAACTCTTAATGCAAAGGAACATCATGTTGTATTACCCTTTGTGATGGCAACCTTTATTATGCAGTCCATCGCTTTTATTTCTTTACCATCACAAGTTCGTACAACACTTATTTTCCCTTACGATAAAAGATCTGACATATTTAGGAGCAATTTTTATTGCTTTTTGCACCGATGACAACTTACTTGAAGGATCTTATTGAATACATAGGTAGGTATAGTGGAATCTCATGGCAAAACCGGTTTAAGGGTGTTTGGATGCACAAGTAGTATTTCTAATTGGTGCGGAAGTTTTGGCTAGTATGAGGTGGAAGCAAGCACCACATGTTGGAGGATCCATAACAATATAACTTCTATACAAATATACCCAATTATAACTCATTACGTTGTCTTCCTTGTTCAACTTCAACTCATTTTCTCAAGTTTGAAAATAATTAATGGGGCTCACAATCATAGAAGATGTCCAACATAGTATATTTATATGTGAACTCTCTGTTCCTTCAATATTCTTTCATTAATTGTTCAAGTGACCAATGCGATGTTTGCTAAATTTCAATAAATTTTACTACCTATACCTATTATGTGTGAAGTCATTACTCCCCATGGGATAAGTATATGAAGCATTTTTTATTTCAGATTTATAATATTCAATTCATTCAACCATTTACTCATAGGATATAAGTGAAGCACAAGAGTAAATGAAAAACTACTCCAAAACGATATAAGTGAAGATCAATGAGTAGCCAATAACAATGTGAGGACTCTCTCATCTAGGAATTTAAGATCCAATGATTTTATTCAAACAACAAAACAAAATAAGAAATGCAGTCCAAGGATAGCACGCATCATGTGAACGAGTAAAATTTAGGCTCAACATAGGCTATCCTGCAATTGTTGATGAAGAGAGGTGGGATGCGTAGCATCCCCAAGCTTAGATACTTGAGACTTCTTGAAATATTTACTTGGGTTGCCTTGGTAATAATCAAGCTTGAACTTTTGTACCTTGTTCAATCCTCTCATATCCTGGTTTCACATATTCTCAAAAACTTCATCCACACAAAACTCGAAAAGAACTCGTGAGATAGGTTAGTGCACATAAGAAAAAATCAACACTTCATGTACTGCCTAAGACAAGTCGCAAAATATTTTTCAAACATTAGGTACTATATACTATCACTTCCACAATTTATATCTATAAATAGAGGCCATGGAAACTATAGGATAAGTAGATAAGAAAACTATGACAACAATCTGTCTAAACAGAACAGTCTGTAGAAATTTATTAAACCAGAATACCTCTGTAAATATAGAGAATATGAAAATTTCGAACATGCTTAGGAATTTATATGACAACACCATGTAAAAATTTCAGAAACTTTCCACGTCCAGTAAAATATGAAAATTCAAACACTACAACAAAAGTTTGTGTTTTTTACACAACATGCATCAAACATGCAATGCAAGCATCGTAAGTAAATTCTTGGAACTTTTTATTGAAAAACAAGATTCTAAATAACACCTAACAGGGAAAAACAAAATAAAATGATGATCCAAGCAAAACTCATATCATGTGACGAATAAAAATATAGCTCCAAGCAAGATATACCGATAGTGTTGAAGACGAAAGTGGGCATGCCTTCCGGGGCATCCCCAAGCTTAGAATCTTGAGTATTCCTTAAATTTTAACTTGGGGGTGCCTTGGGTATCCCCAATATTGGGTTCTTGTCACTCCTTATTCCCCTCATATCGGTATCTCACCCAAAACTTGAAAACTTCAATCACACAAAACTTAACAGAACTTCATGAGAAGGGTTAGTGTAATAAAGATAAATCATTCACTTATGTAGTATCAAGAAAAGATTCATAATTGTTCACACATGATACCTACTATATCCATAATTCCCATAATTTATATTACTCAATATAAGCTATAGGAACACTTGAAACAAGCAAACTATGCATGCAAAACAGAATCTGTCAAAAAGAGAACAGTCTGTAAATATCTGAATGATCACCAAACTTCCTTAACATTAAAAATTCTGAAAATTTATTAAATATCACATAATTTGCATAGAAATTTTTTGTAAAAAATTCAGATTTCTTTACTCTCCAATAAAATCGGATAATTCATATACTGGACGCAAAACTTTCTATTTTTGCACAGGATCAAACAAGCAAGTATACACACTATCCCAAAGGCTTTACTTGGCACTTTATTAAAATAAAAGTCACAAAACATGATTACTACAGTATATTTATCATATGAACACATCAAAACAGAAAGTAAAAGTGTTGGGTTGTCTCCTAACAAGCGCTTTTCTTTAATGCCTTTTTAGCTAGGCATTACATTTTAATGATACTCTTCCAAGCCAAATTCCGATGATCATTTTATTCATACTATAAAAGATATAAGTGAAGTTCATATGTAATTCTAAAATTAATATAGATTAACCAATATCCAAGCTTAATATATATAAGCGAAGCACACGAAGCATTCTAGAACGCCATACTCAAAAGATTAAGTGAAGCACAAAGAGCATTCTAGAAATCGATACTCACAAGAATTCTACAAATTATTGAAGTACTAAATAATACTAGAAGTGTGCATAAAGGAAAATGAAAACACTAAAGATGCATATTATGTGAACAAAACAAAAACCGAGGTATACCGATAGTTGTTGAAGAATAAAGATGAGTGCCTTCTAGGGCATCCCCAAGCTTGGATGCTTGAGTCTCCTTGAAATATTTACTTGGGTTTCCTTTGGCATCCCCAAGATTGAACTCTTGTCTCTCTATATTCTTCTTATATCGATACCTCCTCGATCTTCGAACACTTCATTCACACAAAAACTTAACAAAACCCTCGTGAGATCCGTTAGTATAATAAAGCAAAATACTACTTTAAGTACTGTTGTGAACTCATTACAAATTCATATTATCATTATATCTACTGTAGTCGAACTTCACCAAGGTTCATACCCCCCGATTCAACCCATAGATTCATCAAAATAAGAGAACAATGCAGAGAAGACAGAATCTGTCAAAAACAGGATAGTCTGTAGTAATCTGGAAACTTCGTATACATATGTAACTCAAAAAATTCTGAACATTTATTAAAAATAAAACAAATTGCATAGAAGTACTTTGTAAAAATTTCAGAAACTTTTGATGTTCCAGTAAAAAATGTAAATTCATGCATTAATTTTATAATAAATTAATTTTCTGTTTTTGCACTTCACATAGCAAACAAGCAATCTAATGATCTTAAAAGTAAATCTTGGCACATTAATTTTATAATAAAATGGATATATAAAAGGGGATAATTATTTTTCAGAAGCTTGCATTAAAAAGTCTACATTGTTTCCATGAGCATGAAAACACGTGTTCAAGGTCAACCCACACTTCTCCAATGCACAATCTTCCAATCACTTCTCTTTTTGAAAAACTTCTTAGGCATAAGGGCAAGTAACACTTTTTGTATTTTTAGTTATATAATTTTTTTGTTTGTTTTTCCCACAACTAAACAAAGCAAAAAGGGAAAACAAAAACTACTTAGTGAATAAAGCAAACAAGCACACACGAGAATATCAACCCCACGATGTTGCTCCTCGACAACGGCACCAGAAAAGAGCTTGATAATCCCCAAGTGCAAGGAATCATCATAGAAATTTACAAAAGGTGGAAGTGATAAGTATGGAGTGTCGAACCCAAAAGGATCTAAAGGTAAGATCAATATTCTCTCAAACTACTAGGAAAAGGGCTATAGCTAATATAGACATTAGTGGCGGACTATGTATGTGGTCCGCCACTGCTATATAGCAGTGCCGCACCAGATACTAGTGTGCTATTAATGGCCATATTACTAATGGCACACCTAGTGTGTGGTGCGCCATTACTAGTTGTGTCCTGGCCCCACACCCCTCCCCAGACTTAGCAGTGGCGCACCAGGTGGAAGTGCGCCATTACTAGTTTTAACTATTAATGGCGCACCACACCCACGGTGCGCCACTACTAACAATTTTTTTTAATTTTTTTTTCAAAACTACTAATGGCGCACTATGCACACCCGGTTACCAATGGTGCATTCTTAGGAGGTGCGCTATTGGTAACCTGAGAGCAGCTAGATATTTAATTTTTTATAGCCACCTACCACACTCACTTTCCCCACTTCATTCTCTCCACCTCTAGCTACCAAGCTTGGTCTCGGCTGCCTCCTCTTCCTCACCTTATTTGCACCATAGATTCACCCAAATTAAGTGGTTAAATTTCCTTTTTTTGATAGGTAAGTAAGGGGAAGGCTTTCTTTATGTTCTAGATCTACTTTTTTCTCCCTCCAACATACACACTTTTTATTGCCTAGATCTACGTATGTTTGTGGTGTGCATTCTTTTCGGTCCTATTTCTTGGCAAAGTCATGCCAATTTTTTTGGTTCTAAAATATCATTTTGCTCTACCCCGGAGGTGACCATGGTCCGCACGATGACCGAAGGCATCGTGAATAGGTTTTTTGAGCTCCACGAAGGCCGAGATGCTTCAAAAGAATGAGAAGGATATAAGATGTCCGTGTCGAAGATGCAAGCTGAAGAGCCTTATGGACCCAGATTCCAGACAGGTGCGGGATCACCTGCTCGTGCGTGGTTTCATGGATGGCTATCGGTGGCAAGGTGAAGAAGATGATTATGAAGTCGTCCATGGGGGTCGGGCAAGAAATAAGGAAGGGCAGCAAGACAATAGCGGCGAGGGTGGGCGAGAAGACGAAGAATCTCCAGGACATGATCACGAAGTAGTTGCAGGACACAGTCATCATGTAGAAGGTGCCGGACAATATGATGAGGAAGATCAAGACAAAGGGCATGATCATGAAGATGAAGATGCCAGAGCAGACGATGATGGACCATCAATGGGCTGGGTGCAGGACCCTCATATTCAAGAGCTGCTTCTCAAGAAGACGTGTAACGCAAGAGCTGCCGCCCGAGTGAAAGCCAAGCTAGATCAACTGGAGATAGACCTGGTTACTCCATTTTATGAAGGATGCAGGACCGAGGATACCCTCCTGAAAGTAACGCTCATGGGTCTGGAGATGACGGTAAAACACAAAATGACCGACACATGCTTCGACGAGAACATGTCATTCTGGCACGAACGTATTCCCAAGGGGAACAAGTGCCCGACCAGTTTGGAGGAGGCGAAGAAAATCATGTGTCCTCTAGATTTACCGCACGTGAAATACCATGTGTGCATGAATTATTGCATCATTTATCGGGACGAGCACACGGAGTCTACCATATGTTCGGTGTGTGGCTTCACTCGATACAAGAAGAGGAAGAAAGCTCCTCGAAAAGTGCTGTGGTACTTTCCGATCACTCCTCGTCTGCAACGGTATTTTGTGGACCCTAAGCTAGCAAAGCTCCTGCGTTGGCACGCGGATAGGGAGGAGAAGAAGTGAGAAGATGACGGAAATGATTCGGAGATAAATAAAAAAGACAAGATACTGAGTCACCCTAAGGATGCGAGCCAGTGGCTAGCGTTGAACTTCGAACACCCAGAATTTGGGGACGATCCATGGAACATCGTGCTAGGCGCGAGCACCGATGGAGTCAATCCGTTTGGCAGCCAGAGAAGCACACATAGCACCTGGCCTGTGTTTGTGTGGATGTACAACCTTCCCCCCTGGATGTGCATGAAGAGGAAGTACATTCACATGAGTATGCTAATTGAAGGGCCGAAACAACCAGGGAACAACATCAATCTGTATGTGGGGCTGCTGAAAGAGGAGCTAGACATGCTGTGGAAAACGCTAGCTAATACGTGGGATGCCGCAGCGAAACAATATTTCCCTATGAGAGTTGCACTGCTCACGATGGTGCACGACTTTCTCGGTTACGGATATGTCGCGGGGCAAGTGGTCCACGGATTTAGTGCATGCGTCAGGTGTATGCATGACACAACATATCACTAGCTAGATAGAGATCCCGGGTCTTTGAAAACCATGTTCATTGGACATCGAAGGTGGCTTCGCGATGATGACGCATGTAGAAAATGCAAGGATCTGTTCGATGGTGAAACCAAACCCCGAAGACCCCCATGGCCGAAAGCAAGGGCAGACTTGCAATCAATGGGCATCAGGGAGGAGCTTTAGGCAAAACACCCTAATGATGATGATGATGATGATGATGATGATGAGGCGAAGGACACGGTAAGTCATCGCAACAAAGGCCAAAAGGCCAAGAAGATCGAATATGAATGCCCTCCCGCGTGCTTCACTCTAAGTCAGAAGGAGATCGAGCAGTTTTTCACCTGCCTCATAGGAGTAAAACTTCCTCAGGGTTACGTGGGGAAGATAAGCAGATACCTAGACTCAGCGAAGCAGAAGTTCAGCGGGATGAAGTCTCACGACTGTCACGTGCTGATGACGCAGATACTTCCAGTTGCAATCCATGGGATCATGGACGCGCACGTCCGTGAAACGCTATTTGGCCTATGCAACTTTTTCGACGTCATCTCTCAGAAGTCGGTTGGCGTGAAGCAAGTCAGAAGGCTACAGGAAGAGATCGTGGTGATACTATGCGAGCTTGAGATGTGCTTCCTGTTGGGGAATATTGCATGGGAAATAAAAAAAATCCTACGCACACGCAAACCTATCCATGGTGATGAGCATCTACGAGAGGGGGAGTTGACCTACGTACCCTTGTAGATCGCTAAGCGGGAAGCGTTAAGAAACGCGGTTGGTGTAGTCGAACTTCTTCATGATCCAAATCGCCGAGAGTCCCGCGATCCAATCATGAACCGTCCCGCGATCTCGTCATGATCTGTCCCGCGATCCAATCACGATCGTCTCGTGGCCTTGATCACGATCCTTCCGATCTAGTACCGAACGGACGGCACCTCCGCGTTCAGCACATGTGCAGCTTGATGACGATCTTCACCGTCTTGATCCAGCAAGATGAAGTGGAGAGGAGGAAGAGTTCACCGATAGCATGATGGCGCTCCGGCGATGGTGGTGGAGCTATTCCGGCAGCGCTTCGCCTAAGCGCTACGGAAAACCGATCTAGAGGAGCACCGGTGGAACGGGTAGCACGTGGCCGTAAAAACTATGCAAAACCCTAGCAATCCACTAGTATGTATAGGAGGGAGGGAGGAGGAGAGGCAGCCTTGCCTCCAAGCCAAGGAGGCTTCGGCCGAAGCAAAGGAGGAGGAATCCTACTCCTCCTCCAATCCTAGTTGGACTAGGATTGCTCCCTATTGTCCATTTTTTCACCTTTTTCTTTAGGCCTTTTTCCTCCTGGCGCCCTGGGCCTTTTGTGGCTGTTCCACCAGCCCACCAAGGGATGGTTATTATTCTCCCACATCCCATGGACCCTCTAGGGTCGAAATACCCTTCCCGTAGGTCTCCCGGTACACTACCGGCACTCCCGGTACACTACCGATGAGCCCGAAACTTTTCCGGCGCCCAAACTGGGACATCCTATATATGAATCTTTACCTCCGGACCATTACGGAGCTCCTCGTGACGTCCGGGATCTCATCCGGGACTCCGAACAACCTTCGGTCACCACCATACATAAATCTACATTACCATAATGTCACCAAACCTTAAGTGTGCAGACCCTGCGGGTTCGAGAACTATGTAGACATGACCGAGACACCTCTACGGTCAATAACCAGTGGCGGGACCTGGACATCCACATTGGTTCCTACATATTGTACGAAGATCTTTATCGGTCGAACCTCTATGTCAAGGATTTAGTTAATCCCGTATAATGTTCCCTTTGTTCTTCGGTATGTTACTTGTCCGAGATTCGATCGTCGGTATCTCCATACCTAGTTCAATCTCGTTACCCGCAAGTCTCTTTACTCATTCCATAATACAAGATCCCGCAACTAACAATTAGTCACATTGCTTGCAAGGCTCATTGTGATGTTGTATTACCGAGTGGGCCCTGAGATACCTCTCCGTCACACGGAGTAACAAATCCCAGTCTCGATCCATGCCAACTCAACAGACACCCTCGGAGACACCTGTAGAGCACCTTTATAGTCACCCAATTATGTTGCGACGTTTGATACACACAAGGTACTCCTCCGATATCTGTGAGTTGCATGATCTCATGGTCATAGGAACATATGCTTGACATGCAGAAAACAGTAGCAATAAACTGACACGATAATATGCTACGTTTGTAGTTTGGGTCTTGTCCACCACTTTATTTATTGCCTCTAGGGCATATTTCCAACAGTCTCCCACTTGCACTAGAGTCAATAATCCAGTTCACATCACTATGTGATCTACATTGTAATGAATCGAACACCCATGCAGTTCTGGTGTTGATCATGTTTAGCCCTTGGAAGAGGTTTAGTCAACGGGTCTGCAACATTCAGATCCGTGTGCACTTTGCAAATATTTATGTCTTTCTCCAAGATGTAATCGCGGATGGAGTTGAAGCGTCTCTCTATGTGTCTGGTCCTCTTGTGAAACCTTGGTTCCTTGGCCAGAGCAATGGCACCAGTGTTTTCACACAACAGGTTCATTGGATTCAGTGCACTGGGCACTACTCCAAGATCTGTCATGAACTGCTTCATCCACACACCTTCCTTCGCCGCCTCCGAGGCTGCGATGTATTCCGCTCCGCACGTAGAATCAGCTACCACGCTTTGCTTGGAACTGCACCAGCTTACCGCTCCCCCGTTAAGAATAAATACGTATCCGGTTTGCGACTTAGAGTCGTCCGGATCAGTGTTAAAGCTTGCATCGACATAACCCTTTACGACGAGCTCTTCATTACCTCCATAAACGAGAAACATTTCCGTAGTCCTTTTCAGGTACTTAAGGATATTCTTGACTGCTTGCTAGTGCTCCATTCCAGGATCACTTTGAAACCTTGCGGCCATACTTATGGCAAGGCTGACATCGGGTCTTGTGCACAGCATTGCATACATGATAGAGCCTATGGCTGAAGCATAGGGGATGACACTCATGTTTTCTCTATCTTCTGCAGTTACTGGTCATTGAGTCTTACTCAACTTCACACCTTGTAATACAGGCAAGAACCCCTTCTTTGACTGTTCCATTTTAAACCTCTTCAAAACTTTATCAAGGTATGTGCTCTATGAAAGTGCTATCAAGCGTCTCGATCTATCTCTATAGATCTTAATGCCTAATATGAAAGCAGCTTCTCCTAGGTCCTTCATTGAAAAACTCTTGTTCAAATATTCGTTCACGCTTTCCAGCATTTCTATATTGTTTCCAATCAGCAATATGTCATCCACATATAATACTAGAAACGCTATAGAGCTCCCACTCACTTTCTTGTAAATACAAGCTTCTCCGTAAACTTGTATAAACTCAAACGCTTTGATCACCTCATCAAAGTGCTTATTCCAACTCCGAGATGCTTGCACCAGTCCATAAATGGATCGCTGGAGTTTACAACCTTTGTTAGCATTCTCTGGATCGACAAAACCTTCGGGTTGCATCATATACAACTCTTCCTCAAGGAAACCGTTGAGGAAGGCTGTTTTTACATCCTTCTGCCAAATTTCATAGTCGAAATAGGCCGCTATTGCTAACATGATTCTGACAGACTTAAGCATCGCTACGGGTGAGAAGGTCTCATCGTAGTCAACTCCTTGAACTTGTGAAAAACCCTTTGCCACAAGTCCGGCTTTATAGACGGTGACATTACCGTCCGCGTCTGTCTTCTTCTTAAAGATCCATTTGTTTTGAATGGCCTTTCGCCCTTCAGGTAATACTTCCAAAGTCCATACTTTGTTTTCATACATGGATCCCATCTCAGATTTCATGGCCTCTAACCATTTCTCGGAATCCGGGCCCATCACTGCTCCTCCATAGCTCGTAGGTTCATTGTTGTCCAACAACATGACCTCCAAGACAGGGTTGCCGTACCACTCAGGGGTAGTACGCAGCCTTGTCGACCTACGAGGTTCAATAGATGCTTGATCTGAAGCTTCATGATCATCAACATTAGCTTCCTCTTCTACCGTCGTAGATTCCACAGAAACATCTTTCTGCGCTGCGCTACTTTCTGGTTGAAGTAAAGGTTCAATAACCTCATCAAGCTCTATTTTCCTCCCACTCAATTCTTTCGAGAGAAACTCTTTCTCAAGAAATGTTCCTTTTTTAGCGACAAACACTTTGCCTACGGATCTGAGATAGAAGGTATACCCGACTGTCTCTTTCGGGTATCCTATGAAGATGCATTTCTCCGCTTTGGGTTCCAGCTTTTCAGGCTGAAGCTTTTTGACATAAGCATCACATCCCCAAACTTTAAGAAACGACAACTTTGGCTTCTTGCCAAACCACAGTTCATATGGCGTCGTCTCTACGGATTTTGATGGTGCCCTATTTAAAGTGAATGCAGCTGTCTCTAATGCATAACCCCAAAACGATAGTGGCAAATCAGCAAGAGACATCATATAACATACCATATCTAATAAGGTTCGATTACGACGTTCGGACACACCATTATTCTGTGGTGTTTCGGGCGGTGTCAACTGTGAAACAATTCCACATTGTCTTAAGTGACTGCCAAACTCATAACTCAGATACTCACCTCCTCGATCAGATCGTAGGAACTTAACCTTCTTGGTACGATGATTCTCAACTTCACTCTGAAATTGCTTGAACTTTTCAAACATTTCAGACTTGTGTTTCATTAAGTAAATATACCCATATCTACTTAAGTCATCAGTGAAGGTGAGAAAATAACGATATCTACCACGCGCTGTAACATTCATTGGACCGCACACGTCAGTGTGTATGATTTCCAATAAGTCACTCGCCCGTTCCATTGTACCAGAGAATGGCATTTTAGTCATCTTGCCCATGAGGCATGGTTCACATGTGTCGAGTGATTCAAAATCAAGTTACTCCAAAAGTCCATCAGCATGGAGCTTCCTCGTGCATTTTACACCAATATGACCCAAACGGCAGTGCCACAAGAAAGTGGTACTATCATTATCAATTCTACATCTTTTGGCATCAATGTTATGAACATGTGTGTCATCACTATCAAGATTCAATATGAATAAACCCCTAACATTGGATGCATGACCATAAAAGATATTACTCATATAAATAGAACAACCTTTATTCTCTGATTTAAATGAGTAACCGTCTCACAATAAACAAGATCCAGATATAATGTTCATGCTTAACGCAGGCACTAAATAACAATTATTCACGTTCATCACTAATCCCGATGGTAATCGAAGAGAGAGCATGCCAATGGCGATCACATCAACCTTGGAACCATTTCCCATGCGCATCGTCACTTCATCCTTTGCCAGCCTTCGTTTATTCCGTAGTTCCTGCTTTGAGTTGCAAATGTGAGCAACCGAACCGGTATCAAATACCCAGGCACTACTACGAGAGCTAGTAAGGTACACATCAATAACATGTATATCATATATACCTTGTTTGTCGTTGGCCGCCTTCTTGTCAGCCAGGTACTTGGGGCAGTTCCGCTTCCAGTGCCCAGATATAATGAAAGCACTCAGTTTCTGGCTTGGGTCCATGCTTGGGCTTCTTTGCAGGAGTAGCAACTGTTTTGCCATCCTTCTTGGTTTTACCATTCTTGCCCTTGCCCTTGACTTTGCCATTTTTCCTGAAACTAGTGGTTTTATTGACCATCAACACTTGATGTTCTTTCTGGATTTCAGACTCAGCGACTTTCAGCATCGCAAACAGCTCGGCGACTGACTTGTTCATCCCGTGCATGTTATAGTTCATCACAAAGCTCTTGTAACTAGGTGGCAGTGATTGAAGAACTCTGTCAGTGATCGCCTCTGGCGGAAGGGCAATTCCCAACTCCGCTAGACGAGTTGAATACCCAGACATTCTGAGTATATGTTCACTGATAGACCTGTTCTCCTCCATCTTGCAAGCATGGAACTTATCGGAGGTTTCATACCTCTCGATCCGGGCATTCTTCTGAAAGATAAACTTCAACTCCTGGAACATCTCATATGCTCCATGACGTTCAAAACGTCTTTGAAGTCCCGGTTCTAAGCCATACAATATTGCACACTGAACTATTGAGTAATCTCCAGTACGTGCCTCCCAAGCGTTCTTAACGTCTTCGGAGGTCATGTCTTCTGGTTGGTCACCAAGCGGTGCATCAAGGACATATGATTTCTAGGAAGCCGTGAGGATAATCCTCAGATTATGAGCCCTGTCAACAAAGTTACTTCCATCATCTTTCAGTTTAGCTTTCTCTAGGAACGCATTAAAATTCAAGGGTGCTACTGCGCGAGCCATTGATCTACAACATAAATATGCAAAGTTCATTTAGACTATTGTTCAAGATAATGAGTTTAGTTAATCAAATTACTAAAGCTCCCACTCAAATTGACATCCCTCAAGTCATCTGAGTGTCACATGATCCAAATCCACCAACTGAAGTCCGATCATCACGTGAGTTAAGGTGGCTTCATTGGTGAACATCATTATGTTGATCATATCTACTATATGACTCATGCTCGAACTTTCGGTCTCTTGTGTTCCGAGGCCATGTCTGTACATGCTAGGCTCGTCAAGTTTAACCCGAGTGTTCCGCGAGTGCAAAACTGGCTTGCAGCCATTGTATGTGAACGTAGAGTCTATCACACCCGATCATCACGTGGTGTCTCAACACGACGAACTTTCGCAACGGTGCACACTCAGGTAGATCACAATTTATCTTGAAATTTAAGTGAGGGATCACCTTATAATGCTACCATCGTACTAAGAAAAACAAGGTGCATAAAAGGATTAACATCACATGCAATTCATAAGTGACATGATATGGCCATAAACTTGTGCTTAATATCTCCATCGTCACGGGCACGACACCATGATCTCCATCATCTTGATCTCCATCAACGTGTTGCCATCGGGGTTGTGGCGCCAGCCCTGCTTCTACTTCTATTGCTACTGTTTAGCGATAAAGTAAAGCATTACATAGCGCTTAATGATTGACACGCAGGTCATACAATAATTAAAGACAACCCTATGGCTCCTGCCGGTTGCCGTACGCAACGACATGCAAGTCGTGAAATTCTATAGATCACATGATCATCTCATACATCACATATATCACATCATGTAATTGGCCATATCACATCACAACATACCCTGCAAAACCAAGTTAGACGTCCTCTAATTGTAGTTGCATGTTTTACGTGGCTGCTACGGGTTTCTAGCAAAACGATTCTCACCTACGCAAAATCCACAACGGTGATACATAATTTGCTTTTCAACCTTCTCAAGGACCGCCTTGGTCGAATCCGATCCAACTAAAGTGAGAGAAACTGCCACCCGGAAGCCATCTAGGCAACAAGTTGCGTCGAGGGAACCGGTCTCTTGTAAGCGTATGAGTAATGTTGGTCCGGGCCGCTTCATCTCACAATACCGCTGAACCAAAATCTGACCAAGGAAGGAAGCAATCTAAGCATCAACGCCCACAAACCTTTTGTGTTCTACTCGAGATCTCATCGAACCATCAACCTAGCACATGATGCCACTATTGGGGAATGTTGCATGGGAAACAAAAAATTTCCTACACACACGCAAACCTATCCATGGTGATGAGAATCTACGAGAGGGGGAGTTGATCTACGCACCATTGTAGATCGCTAAGCGGGAAGCGTTAAGAAACGCGATTGGTGTAGTCGAACTTCTTGGCAATCCAAATCGCCGAGCGTCCCGCGATCCAATCATGAACCTTCCCGTGATCTCGTCACGATCTGTCCCGCGATCCAATCACGATCGTCTCGTGGCCTTGATCACGATCCTTCCGATCTAGTACCGAACGGACGGCACCTCCGCGTTCAGCACACGTGCATCTTGATGACGATCTCCACCGTCTTGATCCAGCAAGATGAAGTGGAGAGGAGGAAGACTTCACCGGCAGCGTGACGGCGCTCCGGCGATGGTGGTGGAGCTATTCCAGCAGGGCTTAGGCTAAGCGCTGCGGAAAACCGATATAGAGGAGCACCGGTGGAACGGGTAGCACGTGGCCATAAAAACTATGCAAAACCCTAGCAATACACTAGTATATATAGGAGGGAGGGAGAAGGAGAGGCAGCCTTGCCTCCAAGCCAAGGAGGCTTCGGCCGAAGCAAAGGAGGAGGAATCCTACTCCTCCTCCAATCCTAGTTGGGCTAGGATTGCTCCCTATTGGCCCTTTTTCACCTTTTTCTTTAGGCCTTTTTCCTCCTCGTGCCATGGGCCTTTTATGGCTGTTCCACCAGCCCATTAAGGGCTGGTTATTATTCTCCCAAAGCACATGGACCCTCTAGGGTCGAAATACCCTTCCCGGAGGTCGCCCGGTACACTACCGGCACTCCCGGTACACTACCGATGAGCCCGAAACTTTTCCGGCGACCAAACTGGGACATCCTATATATGAATATTTACCTCCGGACCATTCCGGAGCTCCTCGTGACGTCCGGGATCTCATCCGGGACTCCGAACAACCTTAGGTCACTACCATACATAACTCTACATTAGTGTAACATCACCAAACCTTAAGTGTGCAGACCCTGCGGGTTCGAGAACTATGTAGACATTACCGAGACACCTCTACGGTCAATAACCAATGGCGGGACCTGGACATCCACATTAGTTCCTACATATTCTACGAAGATCTTTATCGGTCGAACCTCTATGTCAAGGATTTAGTTAATCCTGTATAATGTTCCCTTTGTTCTTTGGTATGTTACTTGCCCGAGATTCGATCGTCGGTATCTCCATGCCTAGTTCAATCTCGTTACCGGCAAGCCTCTTTACTCGTTCCGTAATACAAGATCCCGCAACTAAAAATTTGTCACATTGCTTGCAAGGCTCATTGGGATGTTGTATTACCGAGTGGGCTCTGAGATACCTCTCCGTCACACGGAGTAACAAATCCCAGTCTCGATCCATGCCAACTCAACACACACCCTCGGAGACACCTGTAGAGCACCTTTATAGTCATCCAGTTACGTTGTGACGTTCGACACACACAAGTTACTCCTCCGATATCTGTGAGTTGCATGATCTCATGGTCATAGGAACATATGCTTGATATGCAGAAAACAGTAGCAATAAACTGACACGATCATATGCTACGTTTGTAGTTTGGGTCTTGTCCACCACATCATTCTCCCAATGATGTGACCCCGTTATCAAATGACATCTCATGTCCATGGCTAGGAAACCTTAACCATCTTTTGATCAACGAGCTAGATCACTAGAGGCATACTAGGCACATTGTGTTTGTCTATGTATCCACACATGTATCCATGTTTCCAATTAATACAATTCTAGCATGGACAATTAACAATTATCATGAACAAGGAAATATAATAATAAACACTTTATTGATTACCTCTAGGGCATATTTCCAACACTTCCCACCCTCATTCTTCGATGTTATGGTGCATCTGCTAGTCCATATCATGGAGGATATCATCCAACTCGGGCCGACGTTCCTGCACAGCATGATGCCGTTCGAAAGGATGAATGGTGTCATCAAAGGATACGTTCGCAACAAGGCACGTTCAGATGGAAGCATAGCAAGGGCTTTCTGACCGAAGAGTGCATCTCCTTTTGCATGAATTATCTAGGCATCGAGAACCCCGTTGGTGTGCCCGTCAATACGCACCTCGGCAGGCTTGCTGGTTGGGGTCACCGCGAGGGTCGCTGCGAAATGCATGTCGACTTCAAGGGTCGACTCGCCGACTTTGAAAGAGCAAACCTAGTCGCGCTACAACACATAGACGTGGTCGATCCTTGGGTGGTAGAGCACAAAACCTTTATTGAGAAGACGTACAATGACTGAGGCCAACAGAGGACGGACAGAGATATAATCAAAGAGCACAACTCATGTTTCACGCGTTGCTTCAAGGACAGGCTTCTGTCGTACCCTTTACATGAGGATTCTTCTGCGGAAGAAAAACTCATATTCACCTTGTCACAGGGCGCCAAGCCTAACCTGATGACTTATGAGGCGTACGATATCAACAGATACACATTCTACACCGAGGAAAAGGACATGAAGAGCGATTATCAGAACTCCGGGGTAACGACAAGGACAGATACTACGGAAGGACCAAGGAGATCTGGGAGCTAAGCTACGCTGGAGAGAAGGTCCCAATGTTTCGTGTCAGATGGGCCAAGAGCATCCTAAAAGAAGACCGGTATTTCACCACCATGGATATACCCAAAGCCAAATACAAGACCGCGGGCGCAAACGTCACCACGAAAAATGAGCCATGGGTACTGGCTTGCCAAGTGCACCAATGCTTCTTCATTACCGACACGTCAAAGCCCAGTTGTGTTGTCATGAGGAGAGGGAAAAGGAACATCATCGGAATGGATGGAGTCGCCAATGAGTAAGTCTTCGACAAGTACAGCGACCCGAAGATGGAAGATGAAGACGACGATGTAACATCCCAAATTTTGGAATGTTATAAGAAATATTAGAATGACTATTTGTTTGCTTGAGTGATTGAATTGAGTGAAATTTGAAACTTTTAAAAACTTTTGAATGAGAGGGAATGACATGACTTTCCCATGTGCTTTCGAATTCAAATTCTCACTCTTCAAATCAGTGAGAGAAGATGACATGACTTCTTCAATATAAAAAGATTTGAAAAGTGGAATTGAAAACTATTTGAAAATTCCTGATATGGAGATCACTTTCATATTTGAACTTCCTATTTGAAGTTTGAAAGAATTCAAACCCCTTGACAAAATTTGAGAGGAGTAATATGACACTCCACACTAGGGCTTATTTTGTGAAGTATTTGAACCATAACACCCAGGGGGTTATTTGAAAATTTATTTCAAAAGAATTAAAACCAATTTAGGCATTTTCTGAAAATAAATTTTTTAAATGTATTTAATTTCGCCGCCGAAAAATGTTCATTAAATGGTATTTATTTCCCTGATCATTTTGGTATATAAGACCTTATTTTTTGGAAAGGTTTTGAATGCCTTAATGAGTTTTTAATGCCCTGGAAAATAGAAAAGGAAACGAAATTAATGGGTTGTTAAAACGGGCCGGCCCACCTGCCCTTAACCCTCCCGAAACTCCTCCGCAACGGTCACCGACGCCGCTGACTGCGCCCCCTCTCTCACTGACACACGGGACTCACCGTTCGACCGAGCCATCTCCGTAGTCACCTCCCTCCTCCCGCTCCCCTCTTTACGCCAGCGAGATCATCGCGCCAGATTTCCCTCTCCCTTCCTTCTCCGACCACCTCGAGGCCCCTATCTAAACCCTGCCCCTTTCCTCTACCCATTCTGCCTGTTTCCCCACTCCCAGTGCCCTCTCGCCGCCGCTATCGCTTGCCGGAACCACCGGTCGCCGCCGCGCCATTGCCATCGTATCGCACCACCCTGACCCCCTCATGCCTCCCGAGCCCACCAACCAGTTCGCCTCACTCGTCCCCTCCCTGTGCATTCGCCCGTGCTCTAGAGCCACCAGAGACGCCTCTCCATCGACCATCGAAGACCACCTCCGCTCACGAGCTCACCGTCGTCGACACCGTCATCCCCGAGCTTCGCTAACGCAAACTACCTCGTCGCCGGAGGACCACCAGAGCGCCATCCCCATCGACCATGCCGCCTCGGACATCACCGAAACATCGCCGGAGCGATCCTCCTCCTCTGTAAGTTGCCGGAGCTCTCCTCGGCCATCCGATCTCGTTCAACGGTGTAGATTAGACTTGCATACCCTTTCGGTTTAGATCCGGTTCATTTTAAGTAGACCGCCCAGTTTTTCTTTCTGTTTTAGACCAAACTGTTTTAATTCTTAAGCCTCAGCTGTCCGCTCATTACAACCCACACGCACACACCCGTAGCCAATAAGAAACCGCCACGTGTACCCCTGTCCGTTAGGAGAATTTTTCTTTTTTCTATTTTAGTTTCTTTTACAGATTTAGTTCTCTTTTTGTTTCAATCATATCTTTTATGTTTTTAATTGTCTTAATTTGATTCTTTTTGCATTGTGTCAAAAAATTTATGTAGTTTCCGTAGATATAAAGTTTGACCATATTTGAATAATTTAAAATTTTAATTAAACATATTTGTTTCAAAGCTTATTTTCTGAATATCTTGAGTTTAAAAATATATTTTGAGTTGAGTCTTTTTTCTACTTGTCACTAGTGATGTTATTTATCAATAGATAAAATTTGAGAATTTTTAGAATATTTGTAATTAGTATTTTTAGCAAAACAGATTCTGTTTTAGTTTCTTTTTAGGTTTATTTATAATTTTTTTGTTTTAAATTATTTTAATTTGTTTTTATTTTATATTAGTTAATTTCTTTTAACTTGTTTCATGTTAGTTAGCAATAGAACTTAAAATAAATTTATTTTTATATTATTTATTATATTTTAACATGAAATCAATTCTAGTTTCATAGTAACTTGCATGTTGATTTCATTGCTAGTTTGACTTCTTATTTGAAAATAATTTATAAATTTTTTTATAAAGTTTTACTTTATGTTAACTTAGTTGTGATATACTTTGTTTTCTGTTATTTTAATATTTTATTGTTTTACTTGTTGTTAAGTTTATTAGTTAGAAAATTTATAGTGTTTAGTGTGTTGTTTTCATAGTTCTTACTTGTTATTCAAAAGTAATTCTTTTTACTAGTAAAATATTTACTAAAATACTTTTGTTATCTTCTACTTTGTTTTTGTGTTTTTACTTTTGAAGAAAGGATTTATTTGTAGAGAAAACCAACCTTAGTTGTGTTGATGAAACTTTGTTGTTTTGAGTTTTCTCTTAAGTATTTCCTTCATCAATCTTGTTGCTTTTGGTATTGTGTTACGTTTTGATTGTTAGAATTGATTGCTAGTATGATTGATTATATAAATGCAATGTTTGATTATATAGATTTTATCGGAGAGTGACGAATAGTCTATCAAGTTAGTTTTGAGAGCGACATTTTTCTTCATCAACAGTACAGGCAAGTTCACTTTGACCATCTATTTCATACCTATGTTTTATTGCATGTAGTGACATCATTCAACAAATCCCTCTAGTAGTGTTATTGAAATTCTTGTAGTTGAGTACAATGCATGAGGTAGGAACCCACCACTTGTTACTACAGCCCCGGGAACGTTAGTTATTTTAATGTTATGCTAAAGTAGACAGGGTCTGGTATGAGTGTTCGTGAGTGGTGTGAGAAGGAGGACTCTACGTCAAGACGACAACTTCATGAAGGCATCTTCAAGTCCTGCATCTTCAAGACCTCAAGACTTCGAGACTCGAGAAACATGTTTTTCAATACACACTATTAGGTGAAGGATGGTTGATTGGGCATCCCTGGAGTAACCAGTGGATGGCCGGGATGCATGGAGAAGCGCCATGACATCTTGCGGAAAGCTTCACCCAGACTCAAAGAGACGGATGAATACTTCGTGCCCGGAAGCTTACCTGTGTAGCCACAAGACATTATGGGCTCTGGCTTGTTTGATCTTTATTGTGACTCTGGCTGGGCAGTACTACGAGATGTAGTCGACATTAGGAATGGATGGGCACTCACAGTAGTCAAGGAAACACTCTGAAAGACCATGTTTCGTTTTTCCTATTCTCAAAAACCCGACAATGCGAGAACTTATAAGGAGGGAACGAATCTTGTGGGTAAAGTGCACAACACTCTACAGAGTTAAACCTAATTGATTAGCCATGTCCCCGGTTACGGACAATTTGAGCCTCTGGACTTGGATCTATCTCTGAACTCTCAACACTGGACTGATAATTAATTGTGGGCAACTTATGATACTTGTGGGCTTTAAGAGATCGGTTGGCGGAACCATGTCATGTTAGGTAACTCTATAGTGAAAACTCCTGATATTCCTTTGTTGTAGGAAAAGAAAATAAAACCAGCTTTTCTGCAAAATCTCAGACATAGAGCCACAAAGCCTTGTTGCATATAGATAGTATTTATCTTCTGTTTCTTCTATGGTGATCTTGCCGGTACAATCAATGTACTGACCTACATGGCTGCAATGTCTTATGTTGCAGATAAGCTCTACGACGGGTAAGAGTACGATTCAGGGTTACGGTCTGCACTCAACCTGTCGTTGGTGTTATTGGGACTGCACTCCCGTTGACTTTTTCCGCTGAGATTTTAAGGTATATATCAACTTTACGTTAATTATATGTGATTGCACTTTGATATATACATTGATGTACTGTGTGTGCCAGCATACTGATCCAGGGATGGCACAGAACACACAGAGGCTTGACTCGTTTTGAGTCGGGTCGCTAGAGAAATGGTATCAGAGCACATGTTGACTGTAGGACGTGACCCTAGGAAATGGATTAGAAATAGGAAGACCTTGATAGGAACAGCTTTTTTTTACTACTCTCGTAACTTCTAAAATTCTTTTACTGAACCCTCCCTGTTTCAAACTATAGATGGAGAACTACACCCTGAACAAAAGAGTGGACTATGAAGATGTTCTCGGAGGCTCATTCCTCGTGGAGCTAGTGCAGATGGTGAAGCTGTCGATACCTGATATCAAGGCGACTAAGAGGAAGTCTGGATTCTGGGGCATCAAAACTAAGGTTTTTGGACGTGAAGAAGACCCCAAGACTGAAGACATAAACTATGGCACATTGAGCCATGAATGTGAGCTGGGCATGAACCCGCTGTCCATGATGCCATCACACGTTTGAGCTATCGTCATTGTGCTGAGTTGTGCAACCACTACGTTGGAAGGATTGGATGGAAGAAGCCTGATGGAGCACTCATCGACCTGACTGACGAACAAAATATGAAATTTTCACCCATACTTGTGTACAATCAAGAACTGGAGCGCTACATGAAGAACCTTCAAATGGACCTTCTGTCGGAGTTATTTGAGAATGAAGAACTTTGTGAGAGCCTCAAGGCTGAGAAGTTGAAGGTAGCCAATCTGAAGAAACACGATCCCAAGATTCAAAAGCTTCGCCAAGACCTAAAGAACAGTCAGGCCATGGCTCATGCTGGAGACGTTGACATTCAGAAGCTCAAGAACCAACTCCTGGAACTACAGGGACGACATCGGAAACTCTGCATCAACAGGGAAAATCTGGTAGAGGAACTGGAGAATATCAATCATGACCAGAAGAAGCCCACTGAAGATGAAGACATGATATAAACTAGCTTAGTAATAGCCCCACCATGAGAGAATAAGGATAAACGTTTTTACGATTTAAGTGATTGACCATACCAACCTCATGTGGGTGGCGATACTATAGTTTGATTGATCTTTATGTATGTGTAGACTTGAGTTTGATGTTTTGTGTCTTTGAGTTGTATCCCTTCTCTTTGTCTCTCTCTCTCTTACCCATCCCATCCCCAAAACCCCTTGAAACCAATCGACGGTGAATGAAACTGGACTTGAATTCTCTGGACCAATGACCCATCTGGAGGTAGAAGTATGGATACAAAACATGGATGAAAAGGAGTTGCTAATGCATAAACTGGGATTTTGCTAAAGTACAAGGAATATAAGAGAATATGGTAAATGGATAACCCAATTTGTTTTATGGATGACAATACTCTCTAATATGTTGGGAAGTGAATTAGAAGTTTGGTTTGGATGATATGGATGCTTACCCAAGAATGAACATATGTTGTTCTGAATACCCTTTTCTGACACCTGCAGATGACCATCCTTTATGAGTCTTTTCTTAAGGGCCCGGAGACGACCATGACCCTAACTAGTGACCATGATTACCCAAATATCCTGAAGGATAGGATGAAGCACATCCATCTTGAAGGAGATGCAGTCTACAAGGGCTACCCATTCATGGAAAATGGAGTGGAACTCTGGTACGTGGAGGTATACCTCCACCGTGTGAAAGGAGTTTGCCCAAAGACTAAGGGACAATACTTTTACATATCTCGTGTACCACGAGCAACTTTCTTTGACGCTGTTCGAGATGCTGCCATGGAAGCCATACGTCGGATTGGAGAAATACTTGAAGCAAGACTCCGTCATACTCAGGAATACCAGCATGAGGTGCATACGTAGATGATGGAGATGAAGCTCATGTCCACCCTGATCAAGCAAAATATGGATGATTTCAAGGAGCACATCGCAAAGTTCCAGTGGTAGTAAAATACCTCCAAGGAGGGATAAATGAATAAAGTTGGGAGTGATGCTGGACCATGCCAAACTATGTGGATGGCAAAAAAAAAGTATTTTTAGGTCTTTTAAGAAGTGATTGAGGATGTAACGAAGGATTGAATACGAGAAGAAAGCTAGAATGGAGTAGTTAAGATGGTAATAACTCTATCATGAAGCACTATTGTTTTCATGAGATTATTTTGTAACAGAAGTCTCAGAGTTTGTAATAAATTCATGAGTCAATGGAATTTATGGTGGCATGATTCTCCTATGTTGAATTATATGAGTTGTTACTCTATGAACAATGATCTCTGACCACTTTCGAGGATATGAGAAAACATGGTCTATGCAGGCATATGTGCAATTCATTTTAAGTGTGGTAGTAACCACAAGGACCCATGAATAAATAAAGTACCATTCTTATTAAGTAGTTTGGATAAGTGACTACAGGTGAAGTGAATGTGGAAACATATCCAACTATGTGGATGACAACACCTGAAATATTATACCTTGGATTTTGAATATGATGAACCAAAAGTGTTATTGGTAAACAGACCAAAGGAAAGGAAAACATATTCAAAGGATAGAACGTATATCAAGGATGGATATCACAGTTTCATGAAGGTTTCCCAAAGATCATAAAGCAAGAAGTTGTGATTGGATCAGTAAACGTTTCCTTGGGAGTACACGACAACCTGAGAGTTGTGAAGGAACGATAGATGTTTTGCTTAGCTTGCAGAATCAATGGATTTATCCGAACTTTGTTCGTTGACAAGAGAAATTTCTGCAACGCTTGTGAGGAAGCCCAAGTGTTAGAATACGAGATTCACTAAACCTTATACAAGGTAATGATTTCAGTGCGGCATGGATTGATCACCATGATGACTTACTCTTATCATTTCTCTTGCTATTCGGAATGGTAAATCTGAGTGACTTACCCACAGTAAAGAGACGACGTTCTTTTGAAGCTTTTTGTTTAAGCCTTAGAATGGTATGAAGAAAAACCCCTTGTACAGGACAGTTGCTGTCATACGTAGGAATTTTATGGTGAGGAATGTAGCCAAGACCCATTTCACTGCAGGATAACCACTAATGGTAGACCACCATGAGATCTTCGATAGGTTATTTAGAATGATCACGGGACTTGTCAGCTAAGAAGACCCAGTATCGGAGAAAAGTGCATTTTGTTTAAGACGGACGAGCACCACCGAAGGAGCTATTGTAAAGTATGTGAAGAGACAGATGCACCCAGAGGACTGTCATGATTTTTGAGGGACCAGTAACTCTCATTTTAAGTGTGGTAGACCCCACACTTTCTTGGTCAATGGATTTTCTAGAAGACCCCAAACCCTAACCTTTTCTTTCTAGCCTCTTCGAATCTCGAGGACGATATTCATTTTAAGTGTGGTAGGTTTGTAACATCCCAAATTTTGGAATGTTATAATAAATATTAGAATGAGTGTTTGTTTGCTTGAGTGATTGAATTGAGTGAAATTTGAAACTTTTAAAAACTTTTGAATGAGAGGGAATGACATGACTTTCCCATGTGCTTTTGAATTCAAATTCTTACTTTTCAAATCATGTGAGAGAAAGATGACATGACTTCTTCAATATAAAAAGATTTGAAAAGTGGAATTGAAAACTATTTGAAAATTCCTGATATGGAGATCACTTTCATATTTGAATTTCCTATTTGATGTTCGAAAGAGTTCAAACCCCTAGACAAAATTTGAGAGGAGTAATATGACACTCCACACCAAGGGTTATTTTGTGAAGTATTTGAACCATAACACCCAGGGGGTTATTTGAAAATTTATTTCAAAAAATTAAAAACCAATTTAGTCATTTTCTGAAAATATATTTTTTAAAAGTATTAATTTGGCCATGGAAAAATGTTCATTAAATGGCACTTATTTCCCTGATCATTTTGGCATATAAAACCTTATTTTTTGGAAAGGTTTTGAATGCTTTAGTGAGTTTTTAATGCCCTGGAAAATAGAAAAGGAAACGAAATTAATGGGTTATTAAAACAGGCCGGCCCACCTGCCGTTAACCCTCCCGAAACTCCTCCGCCACGGTCACCGACGCCGCTGACCGTGCCCCCTCTCTCACTGACGCACGGGACCCACCGTCCGATCGAGCCATCTCCGCAGTCACCTCCCTCCTCCCGCTCCGCTCTTCACGCCGGCGAGATCATCGCACCGGATCTCCCTCTCCCTTCCTTTTCCGACCACCTCGAGGCCCCTATATAAACCCTGCCCCTCTCCTCTACTCGTTCTGTCCGTTTCCCCACTCCCCGTGCCCACTCGCCGCCGCTATCGCTCGCCGGAACCACCGGTCGCCGCCGTGCCATTGCCATCATATCGCACCACCCTGACCCCCTCACCGCCTCCCGAGCCCACAAACCAGTTCGCCTTGCCCGTCCGCCCCTCCCTGTGCATTCGCCCGTGCTCCAGAGCCACCGGAGATGCCTCTCCGTCGACCACCAAAGAGCTCCTCCACTCACGAGCCCACCGTCGTCGACACCGTCATCCCCGAGCCCCGCTAACGCCACCTACCTAGTCATCGTGCTCGCCCGTGTCGTTGGTGTCGTCGCCATCGCCGGAGGACCACCGAAGCGCCGTCTCCGTCGAGTACGCCGCCTCGGACATCGCCAGAGCATCGCCGGAGCGCCCCTCCTCCTCTGTAAATCGCCGGAGCCCTCCTCGTCCGTCCGATGTCGTTCAATAGTGTAGATTAGACCTGCATACCCTTTCCGTTTAGATCCGGTTTATTTTAAGTAGACTGCCCGGTTTTTCTTTCTATTTTAGACCGAGCCATTTTAGTCCTTAAGCCTCGGCCGTCCGCGCGTTAGCACCCACGCGCACACACCCGTAGCCAATAAGAAACCGCCACGTGTACCCCTGTCCGTTAGGATAATTTTTCTTTTTTGTATTTTAGTTTGTTTTACAGATTTAGTTTTATTTTTGTTTTAATCATATATTATTATGTTTTTAATTGTTTTAATTTGATTCTTTTTGCATTGTGTCACAAATTTTATGTAGTTTCTGTAGATATAAAGTTTGACCATATTTGAATAATTTAAAATTTTAAATCAAACAGATTTGTTTCAAATTTTATTTTCTGAATATCTTCAGTTTAAAAAAAATATTTTGAGTTGATTCTTTTTGCTACTTGTCACTACTGATGTTATTTGTCGATAGGTAAAATTTCAGAATTTTTAGAATATTTTAAATTAGTATTTTTAGCAAAACAGTTTCCGTTTTAGTTTCTTTTTAGGTTTATTTCTAATTTTTTTGTTTTAAATTATTTTAAATTATTTTTCTTTTATATTAGTTAATTTCTTTTAACTTGCTTTCTGTTAGATAGCAATAGAACTTCAAACAAATTTATTTTTATATTATTTATTATATTTTAACATGAAATCAATTCTGGTTTCATAGTAACTTGCATATTGATTTCATTGCTAGATTGACTTCTTATTTGAAAATATTTTATAAATTGTTTTATAAAGTTTTACTTTCTGTTAACTTAGTTGTGATATACTTCGTTTTCTGTTATTTTAATATTTTATTGTTTTACTTGTTGTTAAGTTTATTAGTTAGAAAACTTATAGTGTTTAGTGTGTTGTTTTCATAGTTTTTACTTGTTATTCAAAAGTAATTCTTTTTACTAGTAAAATATTTACTAAAATACTTTTGTTATCTTTTACTTTGTTTTTTGTGTTTTTACTTTCGAAGAAAGGATTTATTTGTAGAGAAAACCAACCTTAGTTGTGTTGATGAAACTTTGTTGGTTTGAGTTTTGTCTTAAGTATTTCCTTCATCAATCTTGTTGCTTTTGGTTTTGTGTTACGTTTTGATTGTTAGAATTGATTGCTAGTATGATTGATTATATGAATGCAATGTTTTGATTATATAGATTTTATCGGAGAGTGACGAATAGTCTATCAAGTTACTTCTAAGAGCGACACTTTTCTTCATCAACAGGACATGCAAGTTCATTTTGACCATCTATTTCATACCTATGTTTTATTGCATGTAGTGACATCATTCAACAAATCCCTCCAGTAGTGTTATTGAAATTCTTGTAGTTGAATAGAATGCATGAGGTAGGAACCCACCACTTGTTACTAAAGCCCCGGGAACGTTAGTTATTTTAATGCTATGCTAAAGTAGACGGGGTCTGGTATGAGTGTTCGTGAGTGGTGTGAGAAGGAGGACTCTACGTCAACACGACAACTTCATGAAGGCATCTTCAAGTCCTACATCTTCAAGACCTCAAGACTTCGAGACTCGAGAAAGAAGTTTTTCAATACACACTACTGGGTGAAGGATGGTTGATTAGGCTTCCCTGGAGTAACCAGTGGATGGCCAGGATGCATGGAGAAGCGCCATGACATCTTGCGGAAAGCTTCACCCAGACTCAAAGAGACGGATAAAGAATTCATGCCCGGAAGCTTACCTGTGTAGCCACAAGTCATTATGGGCTCTGGCTTGGTTGATCTTTGTTGTGACTCTGGCTGGGCAGTGCTACGAGATGTAGTCGACGTTAGGAATGGATGGGCACTGAAAGTAGTCAGGAAACATTCCGAAAGACCATGTTTCGTTCGTCCTGTTCTCAAACACCCGGCAGTGCGAGAACTTACCAGGAGGGAACGAATCTTGTGGGTAAAGTACACAACACTCTGTAGAGTTAAACCTAATCGATTAGTCTTGTCCCTGGTTATGGACAATTTGAGCCTCTGGACTTGGATCTACCTCTGAACTCTCAACACTGGACTAATAATTAATTGTGGGCAACTTATGATACTTGTGGGCTTTAAGACATCGCTTGGCGGAACCATGTCATGTTAGGTAACTCTATAGTGAAAACTCCTGATATTCCTTTGTTGTAGGAAAAGAAAATAAAACCAGCTTTTCTGCAAAAACTCAGACATAGAGCCACAAAGCCTTATTGCATATAGAATAGTATTTATCTTCTGTTTCTTCTATGGTGATCTTGCCGATACATTCAATGTACTGACCTACATGGCTGCAACGTCTTATGTTGCAGATAAGCTCTACGACGGGTAAGAGTATGATTCAGGGTTACGGTCTACACTCAACCTGCCAATGGTGTTATTGGGACTCCACTCCTGTTGACTGTTTCCGCTGAGATTTTAAGGTATATATCAACTTTACGTTAATTACATGTGATTGCACTTTTATATATACATTGATGTACTGTGTGTGCCAACATACTCATCCAGGGATGGCACAAAACACATACAGGCATGACTCGTTTTGAGTCGGGTCGCTATAGACGATGAAGTACCATACACCACAAGAAGAAGCAGGACCACCCTACCTAAAGGACGTCCGTTCAAGAGAAGAACTCAAAGGGTTCCGGGGCTAAATTATTCAACCGCGAGAAAGAAGGGCAAGAAGATTGTGGAAATATTGCGAAGATCGAATCACAATGCTTTTTGCATGTGTGCAAAAAACCCTAGTCTTTTTAACTAAGTAGCACTTGACCATAAGGATTCTACATGTGGTTCCTACGCAATAGTTAACTTTGTATCATAGTGAACCAACTGCACAACAACCACCAACATACACACTTTGTGTCATACCATGTCATATAATTCTAAATTATTACATGCAAACTAAAATCCAAAAAAATAAAAAAAAGTTAGTAATGGCGCACCAGGAGAAGGTGCGCCATTGCTATCACTATTTCTATGGCGCTCCCCTAAAAGGTGCGCCATTGATATACCAATACAAAAATGTTAGTAATGGCGCACCAGGAGGAGGTGCGCCATTGCTATCACTGTTTTTATGGCGCACCCCTGAAAGGTGCGCCATTGCTAACCCTCCCCTCACTATGGCCTTTTCCCTCCCTCCCTCCCCTTCCTATCACTGTTTCACAACCGATCGGCCCTCCCACCCCCGCTCCGCCGTCGCCTCCCACCTCCGCCCTCGACGTCATCGACTGCGTCTCCGTCGCCGGATCCCCTACCGCCGCCCATCGGAGCCCGCCTCGCCGCCTACCTACCTGCTCCCTCCCCCTGCGGTAAGCGCCTCTCTACCTGCTCCCTCCCCCCTTCCAGCATGCTCTTCCTATCCGGCTCCGCCGTCAAGACCGTCGACGACAGATCCGCGTCCACGACGGCGATGTGCTTTGACAAGTGAGGTCCTGGCCCTGCCTCTTCCTTATACTGGTCGAGGCAGGAGCTTGTTTCTCCACACTTTTCTATTGACGTGACCATAATTATTAACAATTATGTACTAGGCAGGAGCTCAATTTTTTCTCCTTGTCAGTGTCCGAAGGTGAAGAGGTTAACTCCAATCAGTAACTCACATCAGCATCTGTTTTTGCAAAGCCTGAAGAAGAGAGGTTCAGAAGAGCTTCTGGTGTGTTCTCTTATTCATTCCCTTTGCACAGTTTGTATTAGTCAATGGACTAGGAACAAAAAAATGAAGAATGTGATGGGACTGTCTCTTAAAGTTGAAGCCAAATTTCATTAGTTTTGTTTGCTTTGTCACTTTGTGTTTTGTAAGCACTGCAGCTACTAGCATCAAATAATAGGGAATATGAGTAGAATATGTTTGGATTCAGCTGGTCAAGAAGCTAGTCATTTTGTCAAACAAGGGTGAGCGCAAAAGGGTAGGCTGATTATGGCACTTGAGGGTGATTAGGCCCCACTAATCACAGACAGCTTTTGGTAGCACTAATCCCAACCCGCAAAGAAGTAATGGGAAATGAAATTAGAGCTGCTTTCTCTGTGAGTGCAGCTGCTTTTGGTTCAGTCCTTGGACCAAAAGAAGAGGGAGGTGGCCTTTCCAACATGTCTTCCAATTGGAGAAGATGATAATAAAAACAACACTGGTTTGTTCCAAGCAGAAAAATCTTGAGGGAAAGAAGACAAGTGAGCCATGGAGTATGTATGATGAAATAGGTGCCTTAGAAGTTGTGCATGTGGCGCCTCCACCATCATTTCGGCTTGATAGCCTGTTTGGCCGTTGCTGGTTACCATTTTTTTTGAATTGTTTGGATTGCTCACCACATATGTCACATGGTTGCTGCTTACCATATTGCTTAAGTTATTTCTGAGATGAACCCTTTTTAATACTGGAATCTTGTTTAATTATGGGACAACTTCACCAAAATAATGTTGCTTGGTCATTGCAACTAAGACTAGTACATATAGTATAAATGGTAAGGAAGCTTGTTTCTCTGCACTTTTAATACTGGTCGAGGCAGGTGCTTGTTTCCCTCTATTGACGTGAGGCAGGAGCCCTGGCTCTGACAAGTGACGTCCACGACGGTGCTCTTTTCTTTTCAAAAGAGCCAGCCAGACAAAATCATGTTAACTAATCTCTGCACTTCGAACTAATTAGAAACATAATGTGCAACCATGATCAAGCTGAGGTAGGATGAGGGAACAGGTAAACTTTAAACGATAAAGTTGCTGACCAACAACATGAAGTACACAATTTTTTTTCGTTTTCATGGCCTGCTATGAGGTGTTGATTATACATTTTTTGATCTATAAAAGGATAGATACTTGTTGATATATGGTATCATAACTACATATTGACAAGTTTCTTGAAAAGTCATATCTACAAGGTTCAACGCCAAAACTGCGGAAGAAATGCATGCATGTAACCTATATATTAACTCATATGCATGTTTTTTATACATGTGAAATTTGGTAAGGAAAGATGATAATTTGGGTTCCTATATGCACATCAACCTTATGATCAGCTGGGCATGACACATTGAAGCTACAGATTAAGTTGAATGCTGCCATTGATAATTCGGCTCAAGCAGGTCACTGGCCTGAGCTTGATGATCACTTGTTCAGGGGCGCCACAACTGAACTGCGGCTCCTTCAGTTCAATATTTTGTGCAGGGACAAATAGTTACCCCTTTCTCCTAAAATGTTGATTAATTTCCGTTTCGGTTGAGAATGGGGCACTCCTAGGTCAAGAAAATTAGCGAAGTTCATGCCCAATTTTCCTGACCTAGAAGGTGCCCGATTATCAACCGAAACAAAAATTAATCAACATTTTGCATGTTTTATTCTCAGTTTTCCTCTAAATCTGAGAAGAACAGATACTACCCTGATCTCATCCAATAACTCTAGTAGCCTTTTTTCCTATTTGGAGCGAACATGGCCGATAACGATGAGGCCGGCGGTTCGAGCAAGCCATTCTGGGAGCTGTCCCAGGAGATGGAGGAAGAACCTCACTGCTATGAGGACGCCGCGGAAGACACCGATCCCGACTACACAACCCCTAGTGGCATTGGGGATGACACCATTGATGGTGCTGCTGGGGATGCCACCACTGATGATCGCAGCGAACGCACATATGGTAGACAACTGAAGAGGCAATGGAAGGACCGGCACCCGAACATGGTCGGCACCGTCAAGGAGAAATTTACTGAAGTGTCCTCCAATGGGCATCCAACGGCGCCCAAAGAATTAGTCTGTGGGTACGTGGGACAACTCGAGTGCATTCTCCGGAGCACAGTCTCGATCAACACCGAGAACCTAAGGCATCCTGACCAAGGGAATTTGTGCAACCTCCTCTTCACGAAGTTGCACGAACGATACAAGTTCCCCGGTGACTTCGCAAACACACGCCTCTCAGGGACTAAAGTGAACAGTGCCGCCCTCACGAAGATGAGCACAGCCCTGGCTACTTGGAGAGCCGCGGTGAAGAGAAGGATTCTAAGTGGTGATAGTTATAAGAAGATCAAGGCGACAAATCCTTTGATCAGCAAAGAGGACTACCTGGAGTTCAAGATAAAGTGTGAGAGCAACACATACACGAAATCAAGTCAGTGGCGGAAAGATATGCGGGACTTGAACTTAGGGGTCCACAAACTCGGTCCCGGTGGTTACAGAGTGGCGGAATCTAAATGGGACAAGGAGGATGCAGAGCATGCCACGCAAGGCCTACCGCCCCTCTTCGATAAATACCATGAAAAGCAAACCAGGAACTATGTCAGGGCCCGATACAAGGTGGACCCAGTAACAGGGGAGCTTACCACGGATCCGAAGGTGAAGGGGATTGAGTGTGTTCTGGTAAGGAATACACCCCCACGGAATTACCTCCATATGGTTGCATTCTAATTAATGAAGCCAAATTTCTAAATGGTTCACGTTCCTTCCGCAGGAAAGTGAAAGCAGTAGCGCGGGGTCTCGGAGCTCCCCGCCTGCTGCCCCTTGGGACACCTCTTTTGTCGGGACCCCGATCCTAAGTCATATGATTCCATACTATAACAAGCCACATCACTTTGCGGCCTCACGCACGGTACTCCACAGCTGCAGCCTTACCTTGGCCGGGACCGTTTGCATCTTGGCTCACGTATGCGAACATGTCGCTGTCAATCACACAACAAAGAACCCGGGCCGACATGACTAGTCATAGAACCCAAGTGGCACATCCGTACGGAAACAGGCATACATAACCCAGCAATGCAGTTGTCGGCCTCAAGCGTGTGTAGACGAGTCATAGCAAGCTACAAGGACTCCATTATGTCGCGAGACACGAATGTCATCACTACACGTAGACGAGTCGTAGCAGGCTACGGGGACTCCATTATATCGCGAGACATTTCCCCGAAGGGACAGACACAACAGCAAAGAAGGATACATGCCAGTCAATCAATGTATCCGGAGCAGTAGCAAGCTACCATGGCTTGGTGGAAGCACAAAGAGCTAGTTTCCCGTAAAGAGTACTACTAAAGGCACACGACTAGGTGTCGGATCCCATAGATACCGTTGCACGTCACACGTACGCACGACATGCCCGATATGCATAGATACAACTATGGCATCACAACGTAACTGTACAACAACATGACTTTTATTTAAGAGGCTCAGACAAGCCTTGCATAATATGTTCTTACAGATAGGGGTCACATGACCCGACACTCAAGTCATACAAACAAAGTCATACAAGCTAGCGGAAACTTAAGATGTCTGAGTACAGACGGCGAAATATAAAAGAGGCACATGGCCTGACTATCTACAGCCAACCACACGGGCAAGATCGTAGCTGGGACACCAGCTATTGGGCATCATCAACGTCTAGATAGAACCCACCTGATGGGTCCTGGTTCTCTTCTGCAACATTAATAAACAAATGTACTCAACAAGTCTTTAAAACAGACCTAGTCTATTTATGCTCATGTATCAGTGAAGAGGGTAGTGGAGTTCATGCAGGAATGCCAGCTTTGACTCATGGCTAACCTACACTACTCAATTTTAAACTCTTTGTTACAATTTTAGTTATCGCACACGAGTCCACTATCTCCATCACAATACACCACCATGGATTCACCTTCCCCTTCCGGAAGAGTGCCATCCACGGTACTCACACTTGTCTTGTTATTTTTAGGAGTATCCATTTGCTTATCTATGAACAGCATAAGTTCTCCAAGTAGTCCATATCCGAGGACTCGGCTATTTGAATAGTTTCATAACCCTGCAGGGGTGTACCTCTTCACACACGCTCTCGCCACTTATCTCTATGGGCTCATAAAACCATGCACCACGGCATCCTTCAAGCGGAAGCCCAGCGAGGGAGTCGGCCACGACCGTCAATCACATAAGACCACTAGACTACCGCCTATTTGAGACTGAACCCGCACGGAAGTCCGGCCAAAGTTTCCGCGACAGTCCCAAACGATGTGCGCAGGGTTCCCAAGCCCACCATTCGGGTGACCCTTGGTACACCGTGCCACTACCTACCGCGTCGTAACCCACCCCAAGGGTCAGCGCTATGCACGACCTCTAGCATGCTATAAACACCAGAAACTACTTGCAATACGTGGACCAAGGACTAAGCTAATGATAAGTCGAGAGGGTCAATTAAGTATCCCAGCGTGTGGTAGTATCTCATCTTGGATCACAAACACAGAACTCAGTTCCTAGAACGGTCCCAATGAGACAACCCGCTATGTACTCCTACATAGCCTCTCATCGCTACCTTTTACCAAAACGGATTCATCACGAGCTCATCACATCAGAACAACACAGTTTCACTACGGTTCATCACCCAGATGAATCAGACCTGACACAACTCTAAGCATAGCGACATGGCATGAAGGTAAGCTAAGCACATTATGGCACAAGCATCTACCAGGTATGCTAGGTTGCAAGGTTTAGCTATTTACTATGACAATATCAGGTCATGCAGAAGATTAGGTTCATCTACCGTTTATGGCTAACATGTGAACAACGTCGAAATGCAATGAACAAGAGCAGGAGCAAGAGATTGGGATGTTATCGGAATGATCAATGGGGTTGCTTGCCTTCCTGAGTTGCGGAGGAGTTCTCTCCTTCGTCGGGGTACGGGGTGGTATCTTCCGAATTAGGGCCTACCGCAACGCAGATAAGAGCATTCAATACACACAAGTGCAAAAATATGATGCATGATCATGGCATAGTAATATGCATGGATGAGCTAATATAACTAGTGATCATTTCAATTTGAAATGGATTTGAACATAGGTTCAAAGTTGTTCTTCTTTCAAATTCCATATATTAACCTAATGGCAATTGTCCATGTCCACCTATTTAGATGGCTCTAACATGCATAACAATAGCACCATTGGATTCATTGGATTTTTCTAATCAATTTTCATATATAAATTATTTTTATCTGACTTACAGATTATTTTATACGATTTTTCAAAATTTTAAACATTTTCTGGAATTATTTTTAAACTAGAAATTGTTTTATTGCATCAGCATGACATCATGATGACATCAGCTGGTCAGCTAACTGGGCCAGAGTCAAACCTGACATGTGGGGTCCACATGTCAGTGACTCACACACTTTAACTAACTAATAAAATTAATTCCTGATTAGTTAATGACACTGGGCCCACAGGTCAGTGTCTAATTAGGTTAATTTGATTAATTAGTTTAATTTTTAACTTAGATTAGTTTTAACAAAGCCGGACCCACTTGCCAGTGACCCAGAGGGGTGAAACCCCGTGGTCAAACGGTTGTGCCCACCGGGGTTTAGCCACCAGCGGCACCAGACACGGCGGAGGGGATCGGAATCCCCTCTCCGATGACCAAACGGCCGGCGGATGGGCTCAAAATGACGCCCACGCGCACGCCCATCCATATGGCCACACCCCCGAGGCTGGGGTGGCCGGAAACGGTGCCGGCGTTGAGGGCAACGGCGGCCGGAGCTCGGGCGAGCACGGGCTCGTCGAGCCAGAGCTCGAACGGGGCAGCTGAGGCCTCCAGAGGCTACCTGGGAGCCTCCTGAGCACGACCGCATGCTCAGAAGCAAGCTTGGGTCGCCACAACGGCGCCCACGACCTCGCCGGCGGTGGGGAGCTTTCGGGCTCGGGGAAATCCGGCGCTGCAGAGCTCTATCGAAGGCGGAAAGGAGGGGAGAAGTAGCAGGAGCTCACAGCGATCGCAGGGGCGTCGACAGGTGGCTCGGGGAGGGCCTGGAACGGCGGCAAGCTTCGGTTCCTTCTCCGGCGACCCGAGGAAGAAGACGATGGCTCGACCACAACAGGAGGCTGCCGGTAGGTCATAGCTTGGCTAGGGAGAAGAAGGGGTCAAGGCGGAGCTTCTGGCGGGCCCAAATGGGTTCGGGGGTGGCTAGAACGGCGGCACGACGGCGAGGAGCTGCGCGGCCATGGCGGGTCCGAGGGGGAGAATGCACAAGAGAGGGAGAGAGCTCGCGGGAGGGAGAGAGGAGAAGGAGCACGGCGGCGAGGTGCTTCATGCTGGCACACTCCCAACCTTCTAGCAAGGAGCCAGGCAGGGAGGAGGTGGCCGGCGCGCGACAACCACGCGCCCGGCGTCCTTCTGGCGCGAGGAGGACGACGACTGGCAATGGTTCATCCTGGGCCGGGCCTGCTATAGTGCTGGGCCACAGGTAAGTCTTTCTCTCTCTCTTTTTTCTTTCTGCTTTATATTTTCTGACATTTGTTTGACTTTCTTTGCAGGTCCAAATAGCTTTTCAAAAAGATCCAAGTATTTTCTAAAAATAAATCTGAATATTTCAGACTTGTAATAAAAGTTTCAGGATAATTTGGAAATAATAATAAGTATAATGATTTATTTATCAATTTTAGAGGCTTAAATCCTTAATTTGAATTATTTAAATTGTTCAAATAATTAGAATGATCCCTGGTATATCCATGTCCTCAATTATCAGACACAGGGAACATTTTTTATGGGCATTTTGGATTCGCTGAAATTTCATTTATCCTGAATTTCCTTCATTAAGTGATTGGGGTTTCTTTTCTTTCTCCCCATTTCACATTGATGCAATGATGATGATGATGATGCAAACACATTGCTAGCCTAGGACACTTACTAGGGTTGTGACAACTCACCCGCACTCAAAAGAATCTCGTCCTGAGATTTTGAAGTTGTCGGAAAGAGCGCGGGGTACTCTAGTCGAAGATGATCTTCTCTTTCCCATGTTGCCTCCTTTTCAGAATGATGCGACCACTGAACCTTAAGAAACTTGACGTTCCAACGTCGAGTGGTACGCTCAGCTTGGTCGAGAATACGAACAGGGTATTCTCGGTATGTAAGGTTATCTCGGAGATCAAGCGCTTCGTGGTCTACTTCGCGGATAGGGTCCGAAAAGCAACGCCTGAGTTGCGAAACGTGGAAGACATCATGAACCTTGGAAAGATGCGGCGGAAGTTCCAATTGGTAGGCAACCTCTCCTCGTTTAGATAGAATGCGAAAGGGTCCAATGTAACGAGGAGCCAAGTTGCCTTTGATACCGAATCGATGGGTACCCTTTAGAGGTGTAACCCGAAGGTAAGCCTTCTCGTCAACTTCATAGGTCACAGACTTATGATCACGGTCATATTGACTCTTTTGATGGGATTGGGCTGTTTTCAACTTTTCACGAACAATGCGAATTTGCTCCTTTGCACCCTGGATCATGTCCGGACCAAAGAGTTGCCTCTCTCCGGTTTTTGACCAGTTAAGAGGTGTTCGACATTTCCGTCCATAGAGAACTTCAAAAGGGGCTTTGCCCAAGCTTGATTGATAACTATTGTTATATGCAAATTCAGCAAATGGAAGGCAGTTCTCCCAATTCATACCGAAAGATATAACACAAGCTCGTAGCATGTCTTCGACAATTTGATTGACTCGCTCAACTTGACCACTTGATTGAGGGTGGAAGGCAGTGCTAAAGGATAGATGATTCCCCATAGCGGTTTGAAAACTTTCCCAAAATCGAGAAGTAAAGATACTTCCGCGGTTTGAGTTAATCTCCAAAGGAACACCATGAAGAGAAACTATTCGAGAAACATATAACTCCGCTAGCTGACTAGCAGTAATGCTTTCACGAACAGGAAGAAAATGAGCCACTTTGGAGAGGTGATCAATGACTACGAATATAGCATTGTTCCCTCTCTTTGTCCTGGGAAAACCGGTGATGAAATCCATACCGACCTTATCCCGTTTCCATTCAGGAGTAGCTAAAGGTTGAAGGGTGCCAGCAGGCATTTGATGTTCTGCTTTCACACAATGACAAACATCGCAGTTAGCAACATACTGAGCAATTTCACTCTTCATCCTAGTCCACCAGAACCTCTGGCGTAGATCCTGATACATTTTGGTACTACCTGGATGAATTGTGAGAGGAGAATCATGAGCCTCCTTAAGAATCAGCTGTCTTAGACGGGTGCTCTTGGGAACCACCAACCGATTCTGAAAGAACACCACACCTTCATCATCCTTAGAGAAATCCTTAGCGTTTCCGCTAGCAATATTCCCTTTAATCCGAGATATACCTTTGTCATACCTCTGGACAGCTACTATTTGATCCCTAAGGGTAGGTTTCACCACCAGGTTGGATAGGAATCCTTGAGGAACAATGTGAAGATTTAACTTCCGGAATTCCTCATAGAGAAGCGGTTGACCTTGTTGTAACATCAGACTGTTACAATAAGACTTACGACTTAGTGCATCAGCCATGACATTGGCTTCCCCCGGGGTGTAAGTTATCCCTAAGTCGTAATATGTAATCAACTCTACCCACCGTCTTTGCCTGAGATTCAAATCCGGCTAGGTGAAAATATATTTCAGACTTTGGTGATCAGTGTATATCTCGCAACGATACCTAGAAGGTAATGTCACCATGTTTTTAGTGCATGGACTACAGCTGCAAGCTCAAGATCATGTGTTGGATAATTATCCTCATGTAGACGCAACTGTCGAGATGCGTATGCAATCACATGACGATCTTGCATGAGAATGCAACCTAATCCTTGTTGCGAGGCGTCGCAGTAGATAATAAAGTCCTTAGAAAAATCTGGTGGTACCAGAACGGGAGCAGAGGTCATTCGTCTTTTCAACTCCTGAAAACTATGCTCGCATTGTGGGGTCCACTCGAACTTTTTATCTTTCTTGAGGAGTTCAGTTAGAGGTTTCGCAACCTTGGAGAAGTTCTCAACAAAACGGCGACAATAGCTCTCTAAGCCAAGGAAACTCCGAACTTGCTTAACCGATTCAGGTTGAGTCCAATCAAGGACGGCCTAAACTCTCTCGGGATTGACAGCAATACCTCTGCCAGAGATCACATGGCCCAGATAGGTCACTTCTGGCAACCAGAATTCACACTTGGAGAATTTGGCATATAAGCGGTGCTCTTGAAGTTTCATCAATACTAGCCTTAGATGCTCGGCATGTTCTTGTTCGTTCTTTGAGTAGATGAGTATGTCGTCGAGGCAAACCACGACGACCTTATCCAGATACTCCATGAAGATCGAATTCATCAGCCGAGAGAAAGTGGCTGGAGCATTGGTTAAACCAAAGGACATGACGGTGTACTCGTATTGACCATAACGAGTAACAAAAGCCATTTTTGGAATGTCCCCGTTTCTAATTCTGATTTGATGGTATCCCAACCTCAAATCCATTTTGGAAAAGACAGAGGATCCAGCGAGTTGATCGTACAAATCGTTGATCCTGGGGAGCGGATACTTGTTCTTGATAGTGACCAAATTCACTGGTCGGTAATCCACAACTATCCGATCCGATCCATCCTTCTTCTTAAGGAAGAGGACGGGGCAAGCCCAGGGAGAAGAGCTTGGACGAATGAAACCTTTCTTGAAAGCTTCATCGAGTTGGGTTTTTAGCTCGGATAGTTCTAAGTGTGCCATCTTATAGGGTCTTCTGGCTATTGGGACTGTCCCTGGAATAAGCTCTATCACGAACTCAACATCTCTGACAGGTGGAATACCTGGCAGTTCTTCTGGGAAGACGTCCGGAAAATCACGGACTACCGGAATATCCTCTAACTCAAGAAGAGGGCTAGCATTTAGGGAATAGAGTTGGCGCTTGGTTGTTCGAGTGGAGACATTAACTATCTCTCCCGAGGGATGTGTAAGTTGAACATTCCTAGAATGAGTATCAATCTTGGCATAGTGGGCTTTCATCCAATCCATACCTAGAATGATATTGATGTCCGAAGACTTAAGAGCTATCAAGGATGTTAGGAATACTAGTCTATCCACCAAAATTTCATTGTCATGACTCACTCTAGAAGTTTGCCATTTTGAACTAGGAGTCTGAACTACTAAGGGAGTGGGCATGTCACAGAAGGTCATGTTATGCAACTGTGCATAACTTTCTGAGATGAATGAATGAGATGCCCCAGTATCAAATAGAACAGATGTTGGACGGCTTTTAACAAGAAGCGTACCTAGAATTACATCAGGATCTTCAAGGGCTTCTTCAGCAGACAAATAATTCACTCACCCACGGGCAGGAGTTGGCTTCACATAGGAAGCTTTTCCTGGTTTCCCACGTCCAGCGGGCTTAGCATTGTTCTGGGGACACTCACGAGAATAGTGTCCCGGTTCTCCACATTTGTAGCATACCACTTTAGCACGAGGTGCAACATTTGTAGGCGGTCCTCCAAATGGTCCGGGTGGAGGGTGGGACTGAACTGGACGAGGTGCCTGGAAGGATGGCCTCGCGGTCTATCTTGGCGGCAAAGCTGCATTGGGCACCCACACTCGGCGTTTGTTAGGGCCTAAACCCGATGCAGGGTTGAAGTCACGGTAATGCTTCCTCGTAGCCTCGTAGTCAGTTTGTCCGGACTCAGCATTGATGGCCTTATTGACGAGAGCCTGAAAGGTGGTGCACTCATGCAGACGAACATCTCGGCGAAGCTCAGCATTAAGTCCCTTGTGGAACCTAGCCTGCTTCTTGGCATCAGTTGAGACTTCCTCTGGAGCATAGCGAGCAAGATTACCAAACTCGCGACTGTATGCATCCACTGACAATCTGCCCTGGGTGAAGGCACATAATTCCTCTCTTTTGCGATCCATCAGCCCTTCCGGGATGTGATGGATACGGAATGCGGCGCTGAACTCTGCCCAGGTTGGTGCAGGTCCCTGGGGACGCGTAGCCTCATAGCTTTCCCACCACAGGTTGGCAGGTCCCTCCAGAAATTAGGTGGCAAAAGACACCCTGTTGGCCTCGGGCACATTAGCAGCCCGTATCTTGCGGAACATACTCGTCAGCCAATCATCCGCATCGAGAGAGTCGATCGAATGATGGTACTTGGGCGGACACAGCTTGATAAAGTCACCAAGTGATACTCCATCGTGGTGATCATTGCGGGGAGCACGAGCTGTGTTTTGCTCAATTCTTTCCAACAGCCTATTGGTCTCCCTCTTATTCCTTTCAGCCTCTAGCATCACCTCTGCCAGGGATGGTGCATGTGGCAGCTCCTCTTGCCTTGGCTGGCTACTCTCGCCCTCCTCAGGAGCAGGCACGGGATTGTTCCTAGTTGCCACCATCCTAGGGAAAACAATCCACAACTTATACATAGAGAACATCAACTCTAAGACATGAATTATGGAATGTGCTGATCAACATGGCATGTAGGATAAACACCAATCAACATGGTAAAGCAACTACCATATGAACATTAGGTTTCATACACACCATGACTTAGTTTAGTACAAACCCAAGCTGAAAACAACTACGGAGAGATGACACAACTCATCGGAGGCATTACAAGCTTCCTATACATTATCTATCTACACCTCCGGAACTCAACTCTCGACCTTAGTCATATCCCACAAGACACACAGGACTGTGGCGATATGACTACTACCATACTAGAACTAACATCCACGCACTCAAACTTCACCGTAGAATGCCTCGTACAGGTTACCCCCATGACTTGGGAGCTGAACCTGAGGATCTGGAAATACTCTAGCCTGGGATCCCTAGAAACCATAAGGAGACGGATGTGGCCTTGGTCCCCTTGTCGGCGGCAACAACGGTCCTTGAAGAGGGGTGATGCCTCCAACATCAGGCCCGTCTACGTGTGCTGGCAAATGAGTCCGCGATGGGGTCAGCATCTCCAAATCTCCATGACCTGTCTGCACGACAGGTGCCAACTGCATCAAGGTTGTCCAAAGATGGGCACGGGTAGCATAGAGCTCCATGCGAAGAGCACGTGCATCACGATCCCTGTTCTCCAACATTTGAGCAGTCACCTGCAGCCTAGGGTCCTCATGAGAATGATCAAAGTAGGCTGCACTAAGATATCCATCCTCTCCTCCCATGGAAGCAGGAACATAGCAGAACTCCGTGTTCTGTAGCAGACCATGGTGAAACCTCATGATAGTCAACATGGTGTATGCGGCTTCCTGAACTGCCATATCTATGGTAACTCCCAATCCATGAGTCAAGTGAAGCGGCTCTGCAGCTCCAGGATATGAAGGATATATCCTAACGGTACACAAATACTGACTCTGGTTGAAATCTCGATACTGCTCCTCCACTGTGTACTCTGGGTACCAGCGGTATCCAGCCTCCATCATAACTCTAACCAACATGGCCGTGTGACCCAGCACATCGATGCACCTGGTCAGACGGACCACCTGACGGAAAGGACGAGAGGGCATCTGAAACAGAGAATGATGCAAAGACATTAGAGATCCTAGCAGAAATTGGACAGCATAACGACTGTAATTGCTCAAGAAATTTTTTGAGACAATTGAAAAGGATTGGAAAGGCATAACCACTCGACTATCTAGACTCAAATCTCTTCTCCATCTGTTGGTCACACCAACAATACTTGAATAACTGCATTCCCTTACAACCAAGCTAGCTACTGGTCCATGGCTAGTAACTCGTCATCCTAAGCAATAGATGAGAATCCTAGTTCTTATCCCCATAGAAGAGATGATAATGACACAACATAGAATAACTTGGGAAGAGGAGAAAAAAGAGCCCTACGTTCCCTTCCACAATCAATTCCCCTACCTATCTATAGTGTTTCTAGACTCAACTTCGACCGGTTTGGCTTGGTAGTCCTACAGTCAGTCAGGCTCTGATACCAACGCTGTCGGGACCCCGATCCTAAGTCATATGGTTCGATACTGTAACAAGCCACATCACTTTGCGGCCTCACGCACGGTACTCCACAGTTGCAGCCTTACCTTGGCCGGGACCGTTTGCGTCTTTTGGCTCACGTATGTGAACATGTCGCTGGCAATCACACAACAAAGAACCCGGGCCGACATGACTAGTCATAGAACCCAAGTGGCACATCCATACGGAAACAGGCATACATAACCCAGCAATGCAGGTGTCGGCCTCAAGCGCGTGTAGACGAGTCATAGCAACCTACAAGGACTCCATTACGTCGCGAGACACGAATGTCATCACTGCATGTAGACGAGTCGTAGCAGGCTATGGGGACTCCATTACACTGCGAGACATTTCCCCAAAGGGACAGACACAGCAGCAAAGAAGGATACATGCCGGTCAATCAATGTGTCCGGAGCAGTAGCAAGCTACCATGGCTCGTGGAAGCACAAAGAGGCAGTTTCCCGTAAAGAGTACTACTAAAGTCACATGACTAGGTGTCGGATCCCATACATACCGTTGCACGTCACACGTACGCACGACATGCCCGATATGCATAGATACAACTATGGCATCACAACATAACTATACAACAACATGACTTTTATTTAAGAGGCTCAGACGAGCCTTGCATAATATGTTCTTACAGATAGGGGCCACATGACCCGACACTCAAGTCATACAAACAAAGTCATACAAGTCAGCAGAAACTTAAGCTGTCTGAGTACAGACGGCGAAATATAAAAGAGGCACACGGCATGACTATCTACAACCCACCACATGGGCAAGATTGTAGTTGGGACACCAGCTATTCGGCATCATCAACGTCTAGATAGAACCCACCTGATGGGTCATGGTTCTCTTCTGCAACATTAATTAAACAAATGTACTCAACAAGTCTTTAAAACAGACCTAGTCTATTTATGCTCATGTATCAATGAAGAGGGTGGTGGATTTCATGCAGGAATGCCAGCTTTGACTCATGGCGAACCTACACTACTCAATTTTAAACTCTTTGTTACAATTTTAGTTATCGCACACGAGTCCACTATCTCCATCACAATACACCACCATGGATTCACCTTCCCCTTCCGGAAGAGTGCCATCCACGGTACTCACACTTCTCTTGTTATTTTTAGGAGTATCCATTTGCTTATCTATGAACAGCATAAGTTCTACAAGTAGTCCATATCCGAGGACGCGGCTATTCGAATAGTTTCATAAACCTGCAGGGGTGTACCTCTTCACACACGCTCTCGCCACTTATCGCTATGGGCTCATAAAACCATGCACCACGGCATCCTTCAAGCGGAAGCCCAGCGAGGGAGTTGGCCACGACCGTCAATCACATAAGACCACTAGTCCAGGCTACCGCCTATTTGAGACTAAACCCACACGGAAGTCCGGCCAAAGTTTCCGCTACGGTCCCAAACGATGTGCGCAGGGTTCCCAAGCCCACCATTCGGGTGACCCTTGGTACACCATGCCATTACCTACCGCGTCGTAACCCACCCCAAGGGTCAGCGCTACGCACGGCCTCCAGCATGCTATAAACACCAGAAACTACTTGCAATACCCGGACCAAGGACTAAGCGAATGATAAGTCGAGAGGGTCAATTAAGTATCCCAACGTGTGGTAGTATCTCATCTTGGATCACAAACACGGAACTCAGTTCCTAGAACGGTCCCAATGAGACAACCCGCTATGTACTGCTACATAGCCTCTCATCGCTACCTTTTACCAAAACGGATTCATCATGAGCTCATCACATCAGAACAACACAGTTTCACTCTGGTTCATCACCCAGATGAATCAGACCTGACACAACTCTAAGCATAGCGGCATGGCATGAAGGTAAGCTAAGCACATTATGGCACAAGCATCTACCAGGTATGCTAGGTTGCAAGGTTTAGCTATTTACTGTGACAAGATCAGGTCATGCAGAAGATTAGGTTCATCTACCGTTTATGACTGACATGTGAACAATGTCCTAATGCAATGAACAAGAGCAGGAGCAAGAGATTGGGATGTTATCGGAATGATCAATGGGGTTTCTTTCCTTGCTGAGTTGCGGAGGAGTTCTCTCCTTCGTCGGGGTACGGGGTGGTATCTTCCGGATTAGGGCCTACCGCAACGCAGATAAGAGCATTCAATACACGCAAGTGCAAAAATATGATGCATGATCATGTCATAGTAATATGCATGGATGAGCTAATGTAACTAGTGATCATGTCAATTTGAAATGGATTTGAACATAGGTTCAAAGTTGTTCTTCGTTCAAATTCCATATATTAACCTAATGGCAATTGTCCAAGTTCACCTATTTAGATGTCTCTAACATGAATAAGAATAGCACCATTGGATTCATTGGATTTTTCTGATCAGTTTTCATATATAAATTATTTTCATCTGACTTACAGATTATTTTATATGATTTTTCAAAGTTTTAAACATTTTCTGGAATTATTTTTAAACTAGAAATTATTTTATTGCATCAGCATGACATCATGATGACGTCAACTGGTCAGCTGACCGGGCCAGAGTCAAACCTGACATGTGGGGTCCACATGTCAGTGACTCAGACATTTTAACTAACTAATTAAATTAATTCCTGATTAGTTAATGACACTGGGCCCATAGGTCAGTGTCTAATTAGGTTAATTAGATTAATTAGTTTAATTTTTAACTTAGATTAGTTTTAACAGAGTCAGGCCCACTTGCCAGTGACCCAAAGGGGTCAAACCCCGTGGTCAAACGGCTGTGCCCACCGGCATTTAGCCATCGGCGGCACTAGACACGGGGGAGGGGAACGGAATCCCCTCTCTGATGACCAAACGGCCGGCGGATGGGCTCAAAATGATGCCCACGCGCACGCCCATCCATCTGGGCACACCCCCAAGGCTGGGGTGGCCGGAAACGGCGCCGGCGTTGAGGGCAGCGGCGGCCGGAGCTCGGGCGAGCATGGGCTCGTCGAGCCGGAGCTCGAACGGGGCAGCCGAGGCCTCCAGAGGCTACCTGGGAGCCTCCTGAGCACGACCGCGTGCTCAGAAGCAAGCTTGGGTCGCCACAATGGCGCCCACGACCTCGCCGGTGGCGGGGAGCTTTCGAGCTCGGGGAAATCCGGCGCTGGAGAGCTCCATCCAGAGGGGAAAGGAGGGGAGAAGGAGCAGGAGCTCAGAGCGGTCATAGGGGCGTCGACACCTGGCTCGAGGAGGGCCTAGAACGGCGGCAAGCTTCGGTTCCTTCTCCGGCGACCCGAGGAAGAAGACGATGGCTCAACGGCGACAGGAGGATTTCGGCAGGGCATAGCTTGGCTAGGGAGAAGAAGGGGTCACGGCGGAGCTTCTGGCGGGCTCAAATGGGTTCGGGGTGGCTAGAACGGTGGCACGACGGCGAGGAGCTGCGCGGCCATGGCGGGTCCGAGGGGGAGAATGCGCGAGAGAGGGAGAGAGCTCGTGGGAGGGAGAGAGGAGAAGGAGCACGGCGGCGAGGTGCTTCCAGCTGGCGCACTCCCAACCCTCCAGCAAGGCGCCAGGCAGGGAGGAGGTGGCCGGCACGCGGCGACCACGCGCCCGGCATCCTTCTGGCGCGAGGAGGACGACGACTAGCAACGGTTCGTCCTAGGCCGGGCCTGCTACAGTGCTGGGCCACAGGTAAGTCTTTCTCTCTCTCTTTTTTTCTTTCTTCTTTATATTTGCTGACATTTGTTTGACTTTCTTTGCAGGTCCAAATAGCTTTTCAAAAAGATCCAAGTATTTTCTAAAAAGAAGTCTGAATATTTCAGACTTGTAATAAAAGTTTCAGGGTAATTTGGAAATAATAATAAGGATAATGATTTATTTATCAATTTCAGAGGCTTAAATCATTAATTTTAATTATTTAAATTGTTCAAATAATTAGAATGATCCCTAGTATATCCATGTCCTCAATTATCAGACATAGGGAACATTTTTTATGGGCATTTTGGATTTGTTGGAATTTCATTTATCCTGAATTTCTTTAATTCATTAAGTGCTTTGGGTTTCTTTTCTTTCTCCCCATTTCACATTGATGCAATGATGATGATGATGATGCAAACACATTGCTAGCCTAGGACACTTACTAGGGTTGTGACATCTTTAAATAGGGCGTTGAACGTTCTGAAACAAAAGGATAAGTTCAGTAAGCTGTCGTCAGCTGGTCGTGTGGTCGGCGAAGGCTTGTCCACAAAATGGTCGGAATACTATAAGGCTGGGCGAAAGGAGAGAAAGACCAGCTCGGAAAACCAGGAGCGCAAGGTTAAAGAACTCAACGCACAAGTGGCGCGGATTCCGGAGATAGTCCAAGAGCAAGTGCGAGACCAACTAGGAGCGACAATCACCGCCATTATGCCTTCCTTGCTTGAGGGGCTGCGGGGGTGGATTGCGGGCGACCAACAGGGGCCGCCCCCGATTCCCAGCTTCACGGGCAGCAACTCGCACAACGCACCGGCAATGGTGTCTCCGGCGGAGGCGACATTGGTGTCTCCCGCGGAGGCGGCATTGGTGTCTCCGGCGTCGGTGCCGGTATTGGACCTTAATGCACCCGGGTGTGGGAAGAATACGCTGGCCAGTACCTCGGCAGCAAGCGGCCCCTCCGTCACTTGCATGCCCGCCGTTGGCGGTGCCTCGATATTAGCCGAGCTTGACGCCATCACGGTAACTAAGCCTCGGCCGATGACTACTTCATCTCCTTGCCTTTAACTGGGCATCCTTGACGCCTTACATGTTTTCGCAGGGCACCACCGACGTTCCATGCACTCTCCTGCACTTTGTGGATGGCGAGTTGATCGATGTGCCAAGGCCAAAATCATTGAACCGGGCAACCGCGTGTTCCACGATAATCCGATGCCACCCACCGTGTATAGGGTTCAACTGGTTTGGGTGCTGTGGGGCTGCGATGACTTGTTACCTCCGTATCGACCCCCTGGGGCCGACGAAGATGATGTGATGACCCTCATTGCCAGCTTAAACTGGTCCATGCTTTGGCCGAAGAGCCAGATTCATTTGGGGTCGGGGGACACCACCCCACAGACAACACCGCCAGTCGTGCCGGCGCCAAGCCATGGCAAGACCGCCGCAACGCTACCACCGTCAGCTGATCCAGACATGAATATGGCACAGGATCCGGACGATGACGACGATACATTTTCCAATGTCGATAAGTACATCAACGAAGATGGGTACGATGACGAATTCTTGGGGCCTCCTTCTCAAGAACCCAACCCTGCAAAAGATGATCGAGATCTAGCTGGTACCGCGGAGAAACCCAATTGCAACAGGCATCGTCTGTTCAGTTCTCAGGAGACGCCTCCAGCTACCGCCTTCACCGAGACTCAAACAGCCGAGGTGCAAAACATTACCAGCCCCAACACACTCAAGAAGGTGGTCTCTGAGCAGAACTCGATCCCGAGAGTCAAGAAGCAGAAGGCATGGAAAAGAAAAAATAACAAGGGTGCGAGCCAGCCAGTACCGAGTATGATCCGTGCTAGGACGGGCCACCAATACCTAAGGATATCTCGAGGAGGGTGCATGTGGTGGGTAGGTCGATGCTACCGACTAATCTACTCAATGCTGCAACCGGTGCTATGCAGAGTCTGCATGACGGTGTTCTTACTATGGAGAAGCAGCGTGTCACTGAGAATGATGTGGCATACCCGGTTTTCATGGCCAAGGTGCCAGAGGGCAAGGGCTTTGACGAGAGCACCGTCGGGCGTATGATCGTCCTGCGGTTTCATGACATCTTCGCTATGTTTAACCTTTATCCGCCGCACTAAACCTTCGTTCGGCTATTTTCGCTCAGTATGGAGATGTGGATCATTAGAGACAAGACCCCGGACATCGTGATAGTCGACCCCTTCTACATGTGTGCCAAGATCTTGGGCAGCACTGGGGACCGGCAAGTCGCGAGTTCATACCTCGAAGGCGTCATTCTCGCGAACCCAGATAAGGATAACTTGCGTGTGCCTTACTTTCCCAAGTAAGTCATCCCCTCACCGCCCCGTAACATATGATTTCTTAGATTTCAATCGTTCTTTTTTTTCTAACATTCTATGTTTTGTGCAGTGACACACATTGCACACTCATCCTATTAAGCCCGAAATATTCCATGGCCACGTATTTCGACTCAGACCGTCAGTCGACGAAAGACTACACAAATATCAAGAAAGTTCTTGATGATGCTCTCCCCGGCTACACCGAATCTGGAGGCACCTTCAGGAGGCCAATTTATAGGTACGGCAAGCACATGTTCACCCATGTAACGACGTTCCCCTGCATCAAGTAGCCGCCTGGCAGTCAGAAGGATGCCTACTACGCCCTCCATCACATGCGGGCGATCGTACGGGACCTTCATCACCTTATGCTACCAAGTAATCTCAAAGATTGGGCCGCACGCTTGTCGGAAATCCAGGACGCGGACATCAGACAAGAATTCTTTCGCATCCAGTCGGATATTGCGGAAATCATCTATCAAGATGTCCTTCGTACCTCGGGGCAGTTCAACCTCAAATATCAACCGTCCAGAAATGTGAAATAGAAACAACGCTACAAATGCAGGCTGACAACGACCGCACATTCATGACCATCATGAAATACGGCGGCTTCATCCATGCGCCGGTCCCTGAGCCGAGTCGAAAGTATTGATGCTATGTAGTTCTGGAAGAAGAGTTTAGCTCATGTTGTAATTAAACTTTAATGAACTTGTATGTCTCTTTAGTTTGGACAGTCGTTCAACTTATATGTTATCGATGTTACTTATTAGTAGGACCATGAATCGTGCTATTAATGTGTGGCTTTTCTCTTCCGATCCTTTTGTTGCATACTTATATATTGCTTATATATTATCTGTGAATTGCTACTAACATTTTGTTTGTCTAGTGCATAGAGATGCCGTCGTATGTCGTGTACAAGGGTAAGGTTCCCGGAGTCTACGACAACAAGGAGGAGTGTCGGAGACAGGTTCACCATTTCAGCGGTAACAGTTACAAAGGGTACACCACTAGGGCGGAGGCGGAAGCTAGATACGCACACTATCTAGCGGGAGAGAGGAGGGAGCGGAGGAGGAACCGGATGAAGACCAGTTTCATCGCGATGATGCTCACCGTGACCGCAGCTCTCTTCTATGTGATGGTAGTTTAGATGATCGATACCAACTTTGTAATGTGACGATAAACTCGGCTAATACGATGAACTTTGCTAATGTCTCGAGACCTAAACTTGGCTAATGTTTGAACTTTGTTCGATATTTCGAATTTGGAGAGTAATATGATGAATTCTATTGTGTGATGTTTATATTCTGTGCTGTAACGTATTTTGTAACCTGTGCAAATACCAGAAAAGCAAAAAATAATAATTCTTAATATTCATAGTAGTGGCGCACCATATTGAGCATTAGTGGCGCACCAAGGCCAAATACCAGTGGCGCATTATGGGGCATAGTAATGGCGCACCTGGGGGCATAGGTGGAGGCAAATATGCCCCCCTAGGAGGCATATTAATGGCGCACTGTTGGACATAGTAATGGCGCACTCTATGGTGCGCCACTATTATCTGGGATACTAATGGCGCACCAGAGGTGCGCCATTACTATTTGTTACTAGTGGCGTGTTAATAGTGGCGCACCCATAGTGCGCCATTAATATTAAAAACGGGTGCGCCACTAACAGCCTATTTTGTAGTAGTGTCAAGTCCTATCTGCCACCAATATGGCTCTATGTACACTGAATGTTTGCTTCCAACTAGAAACGAGAAATAAAACTACGTTGTGGGTATGAAAAAGATAGATTTGCATGATATCGAAGAACTAAAATGGAAAAATAGGTGTTTTTATCATAAAGTTAGATATTATTACAATATATTACAAATAGCGAGTGTTGAATAATGATGGGTCGGTGTGCGGAATTGTCCTAGGCAATTGTTGACAAGATCGGAAATCATTATTGCAATTTTATACGAGGGAGAGGCATAAGCTAACATACTTTCTCTACTTGGATCATATGCACTTATGAGTGGAACTCTAGCAAGCATCCGCAACTACTAATCATTAAGGTAAAATCCAATCATAGCATTAAAGCATCAAGTCCCCTTTACCCCATACGCAACAACCCCCTTACTCGGGTTTATGCTTCTGTCACTCAAGCAACCCACTATAAGCGAATCATGAACGTATTGCAACACCCTACAACGGGAATCCTTCACGTGTGTGTGGCACGGAAGGCACCATAGGACAAAAAAAAATACAACTCAAACCAATCTAGATCATCAATCAACCCAAAGGACAAAAGAAATCTCCTCAAAACATCATAAGAATGCAACACATCATTGGATGAAGACGATCACTGCGGCGATGGTTCCCCCGATGGCACTCCGAAATCATCGGGAGAGAGGGGGAGAGGGTCTCGCCCTTGTGCTTCTTCATCCATGGCCTCCCCCCTCGGTGGGGAGAGGTTCTCCCTTTGGTCCTTGGCGTCCATGGTGTTGATGGCCACTCCGAGATGATGAAGATGGCCTCCGATGATGGTGACCCCCTCTGGCAAGGTGCCAGAGAGGGCCAAGATTGGGTTTTCATGGCTCTGGAGGTTTGCAGCGGCGGGCCTCCCAATCTAGGTTTCTTTTTGGAGGTTTCTATATTTATAGGTATTTTTAGCATCGATCTCACAACAAGGGGGGCCACGAGGATGTCACGAGCCAACCAGGCGCGCTCACCCCCTGGCCGCGGTTCGGTGGCTTGTCGCCTCCTCATAGCTATTTTGTCCCAATTCCGATGCTTTGGGGGTCTCTTTTGGTCCATAGAAAATCATACTAAATTTTCACCCCATTCCGAGAACTTTTATTTCTGCACAAAAATGACACCATGGTAGTTCTGCTGAAAACAGCGTCAGTCCGGGTTAGTTCTAATAAAATCATACCAAAATCATAAAGAATAATTGTAGACATGGCATGAATACTTCATAAAATTATAGATATGTTGGAGATGCATCAGTATCCTCTTTTTTTGATCTCCTCTAGGGTGTTCAGTGAAGGTTGGTTCCGAAAATAACCGTTCGTCTTGCCAAGCGCTTTCCATGGCACAATATTTCTATACCAAGTCGGACAGCTCGGCGAAGTCATGAATGTGTCAGTGAGCCAGGGCATTCAGAAACCCTTCATCATGGAAATTGCGTTTGGACATTGCCATTATCTCTTGGTCACTAAGACCTTTTTCTCTGCTTCTAGCTAGGAGTGTAGCCCAAAAATGATGAACTGACTCTTCTGGTAATTGTGTAATATCCCGTCAGTCCAAACACTTGGGCTTTGGCGCAATACTGGAATGATTGGCTTGGGTGGTGGGTGAGAATAAATTTAGCTCCACTCCATGTCGTGAGTTCAGAATCACGGACTCCGAACTATGTGCCAGATTAGGGACCGACACCGGTTCGTCAGAGCGAACTCCGGCGTCCGGGTTACAGACGAGGTCTCGATGACCGGACTGGGGTATAAACCGTTTTTAATTCCGGTCACTGGGGGAACGAGCCCCCATCTAGACACTAGACGGTGCAACTAGGTGGGTGACCGTGGGCATGTGAATCTCCCTATCGTCGGGTCTAAGCCCGAGTCGGTCATAGACCGGAACCTGGTCATCATACATATGCATGGTTTCTATCTGATCGAACAACTCATTTAAAAACGAGGCGATGGTAGGATGCGTGTCGCTGAGGCGAGTGGAGTCAATTTGCAGCATCACCATTCTGGATCTGCCCAAGAGCGGATCTGGGTTCTGTTTAACCATGGTGTATCCTGTCACATCGACCGGATTGGGCGTTCTAGACCGCCCAGGGGTGACGACTTCATCGGAAGCGGGGCCCAACTTCTTCGGTGTCGAGACTTACAGGATCCTTCTCAAGAGTTGAGGGTTCCATCAAAATAAGTTCTCCCCATGAATCAGCGATGAAGTCTAAGGTTCCGAACTTGATTCTCTGATCGGGAGAAAAGTTCTCGATCTGGCCAAAGTGGCCAATCGGGTCGGCGTGTGACAAGATGTCGTCGCATGTGAGAATCTGATCGGGGGCGAGAATCCCGTGGATGTAGATCTCGTTGCTTGTGACTGGGCGAGCCATCGATTCCTTTCGTGATCGTAGTAGAACTCTCAATGAAAGCACCAATGTCGGTGTCAAAACCGGCAGATCTCGGGTAGGGTGTCCTGACTTGTGGGACTAGAATCAATGGTAACAGGCGACACGGGAGATGATGTTTAGCCAGGTTTGGGCCCTCCTATGGAGGTAATACCCTACGTCCTGCTTTGTTGAATTGATGAGGTATAGGTTACAGAGTCAATCTACCTCGAGATCAAATAGCTAAAACCCTAGATGATTTGTGCCCTCTACAACCTAAAACTCGCTGGCTTAAATAGATGCCGAGGGTACCTAGGGTTTACATATGCTCGGTTACACGCCAAAGGAAAAAAACATTCCTATCTACGGTCGTCAACTTAGAGGACACACCATGGCTCCTTGAATCTTCCACCCTGGCAACAGGGTCGTTGATCATCCAATGCTCACCTTGTGGCCCATACAGTCCCGCACATGAAAAATAGGTCGACTATGCAAGGACCCCTTAATCCAGGACTCCCTTAGTCCTCACCCAGTGACAAAGTAGGGGTAGAAAGGCATATATTGTATTGTTGCCATCAAGGGTAAAAAGATGGGGTTTTCATCATATTGCTTGAGTTTATCCCTCCACGTCATGTCATCTCACTTAATGTGTTCCTGTGTTCTTCATGAACTTAATACTCTAGATGCAGGCAGGAGTCAGTTGATGTGTGTGGTAATAGTAGTAGATGCATGATCATTTCGGCCCACTTGACATGGATGTGATGCCTATATGCATAATCATTTCCTTGGATATCATCGTAACGATGCACTTTTCTATCAATTGCTCGACACTAATTTGTTCACCCACCGTGTTATTTTCCTTCAAGAGAGAAGCCTCTAGTGAAACCTATGGCACCCTGGTCTATTTTCCATATTATATTTTCAGATCTATATACCAAAAATACCAAAAATACCTTTTGCAATTTATTTACCTTTTACTTCTAGCAATTTTTCCTATCTATCTCTGCAGATGTAATCATTGCAAGTAACCGTGAAGGGATTGACAACCCCTTTATAGCGTTGGGTGCAATTGTTTGATTATTTGTGTAGGTGAATTTATTGGTGACTTGCTTGTTCCTCCTACTGGATTGATACCTTGGTTCTCAACAATTGAGGTAAATACTTATCTACTTTGCTGTATCACCCTTTCCTCTTCCAGGGAAAACTAACGCAAGCTGAAGAAGTAGCACGCGCCCTGGTGGAGCGTGCACACCTCGGGGACCTTCCCGACTCCGTTTTCCTCTCATTTGCTTGGTTTCCAGGAATAAAAATTCTCTATATATACCCCCGACTATTTTGACCACCGCTTCGCGAGATTTTCTTCTATTCTTGTTTTCGTGTAGTTTTCTTTATAGATCTAAATCTCCATGGCTTCCTCAAGTTACCCCAAGTACAAGTTCTTTGAGAAGGTTATCAACCCGTATCTTCTAGAGGTGATGAAGCACCCTCAAACCATTGAGATTCGTGAGGGTGTGCTCCACATCCGGGATGTTCAGGTGCCCAAGAGGACTGGAAGCGTTGAGGCTAGGGTAGAAGCTGTGGAGCAAGACGTCTTCAAGTGCAAGGGGATGGTGGAATATCGACTTAGTGGCAATCACTCCATGAACAGGGAATTTACCCATGATCAAATGGTGGATGGTAACTCCATGAAATACATCGTCTTCAACTTCAACAAGCAAATCAACTTTCTGCAGAGTCAAATTTATGATCTCCAAAATCAAGTTTTTGAGTATGAGGCGATATTTAAAGGTATAAGCTTAGCTGCCAGTTGCAGGACTCCAGGGACTCGTGCCTCAACTTTTGATGGTGAACCCTTGCCTTGGAAACCTGAGGATAAACCCACTACTATCTCATCACCACCACCTTCATCACCGCCACCACCAAAGGAGATCTGAGTACACGAGTATGGGCACTCCCCTTGGCTAGAGCCAAGATTGGGGGAGGTGCCCCGATATCGTACCACCATCACTTTTACCTTTACCTTTTATTTCGATCCTTAGCCTTTTCATGTTTTAGTTGAATAAAAAATTAGTATGATCTATCTTCAAGTGATAGTTTCCTGATCTATTGATCTAGGTAATCGAGTGAGAGTTATATAATAAAGTTAGTTTGAGATTTTTCCCTTTTACTTTATTGTTGCAAGCATGATAAAAGAAAATAAATAAAAAAGATCATATGCTAATCTTATGGTGACTAATGACATCACAATAAAGAAAAGTATAAGTGGTAAAATTTATTACAGATTGGGAAACATAGCATTAGTCAATGATGCAACTCATGAAAGAATTAATAAGGGAAGAGAAGATTCACATGCAAATATACTATCATGGACATATTTTGTGATTGTGATCCCCCATTAAATATTATATGCCAAAATTGTTGATGTTGGACAAGGAAGACAATGTAAGGATTTATGCTAGTTTATATTCACATAGAAGTTATATTGTCATAGATCCTTTAACATGTGGTCCTTGCCCAATATCTTTGCTAGCCAAAAACTCCGCACTAAGTAGAGATACTACTTTTGCATCCAAAAACCCAAAACCCAAACTAATGTTTGAGAGTCCACCATACCTACATATGGATTGAATAAGATCCTTCAAGTAAGTTTTCATCGGTGCATCAAGGCAACACAAATTTCTTATAAAAAGTGTTGGATCAATTAGTGTAAGAGAAAATTGAGCGTTGCACGAAATTGTGATGGCAAAGTAATAAAAGAGACGGACTGCATAATAAAGGTTGCTATCACAAGAGGTAATGAAACATGATGTTCTTATGTTCCAAGGGATTTGGCATACATACTAAAAAGCGCATGACAACCTCTAATTCCCTCTATGGAGGACCTATCTTTTACTTTTATGTACTTACTTTTATGAAAGAGTCAAAGTATTCTTCCCTATTCCTTTTTATTTTTATCCTTTGGCAAGCATCATGTGGTGAGAAAATATCTAGGCACATATGACCAGTTGGATATGAGTGAGCATGAATTATTATTGTTGACACTGCCCTTAAGGTGAATATGTTGGCAGGTAAACTATAAGCCCCTATTTTTCTATGTGTCTGGTTGAAACTTTGTGTCCATGGGTATGCTATGAGCGTTAGCAATCATAGAAGACTAAATGATGGTTGAGTATGTGGACTTGCCAAAAGGCTCCTACATGAGAACCTTCCTGAAAATATGATGAATTGTAGTTGCAAGAGTTGACTGAGAACATAGTTTGTTGGTTTCCAATAAGGTTTACACTTTATAGTTCCACATTGTGATGAATTGTTACTTGCTCATAGGAGGTTATATGATGCTGCTATGAAATAAAAGTTTTATCAGAATTTTGTTTGTTAGTATTGTTGTTGTTATAATAATAAGCATGATGCTTCTATGTCCATATTTTTTTTATTGACACCTCCCTCTCAAACCATGTGGGCATGTTCTTCGTTATCGGCTTTCGCTTGAGGACAAGCGAGGTCTAAGCTTGGGGGAGTTGATACATCCATTTTGCATCATGTTTTACTACTATTATTTATAATTGTTTTATGCTAAATAATGCTTTGGGGATTAATTCTAATGCCTTTTCTCTCATAAATTGCAAGATTTACATCAAGAGGGAGAATGCCGGCAACTGGAGTTCAGTACCCTGAAAAAGCACATTAGAGATACCTATTCTGCACAACTCCAATGAAGATAAAATTTCATGGGGAATATTTTTATATTAAATAAGAATTTCTGGTGCAAAGAACTATCGGAGGGGGGTCATCAGGTGGCCACCCTCCACCAGGGTGCGCCTGTCCCCCTACCCGCACCCTGGTGGAGGGTGGGCAACCATGCCCACCTCTGGAGCCCATCTTCTAGGATTGAATCCCAGTAAAACCTAGAAAAAAATAGAGGAATACTTTTGGGATGAAGCGCCGCCGCCTCGAGGTGGAACTTGGGCAGGAGCACTTTTTCGCTTCGGCGAAGCGATTCTGTCGAGGGAACCTCCCTCTCGGAGGGGTAATCGAAGCCATCGCATCACCAACAACCCTCTGATCTTGGGAGGCCATTCTTCATCAACATCTTCGACACCACCATCTCCTCTCAAACCCTAGATCATCTCTTGTGTTCAATCTTTGTACCGGAACCTCAGATTGGTACGAGTGGCTGGCTAGTAGTGTTGGTTATCTTGTGTAGTTTATTACTAAATGGTTTAGTTTGTGGAAGGTTATATGTTCAGATCCATTATGCTATTCAATACACCTCCGATCTTGAGCATGCATATTATTTGTGACGAGTTACTTTTGTTCTTGAGGTCACGAGAGAAGTCATGTTGCAAGTACTCATGTGAATTTGATATGTGTTCGATATTTTTATGATATGTATGTTGTGATTCCCTTAGTGGTGTCATGTGAACGTCGAATACATTGCACTTCAACATCCTTGGGCCTAATGGAATGCATTTTGGAGTAGTTATTAAATGATGGGTTTCGAGAGTAACAGAAACTTAAACCTTAGTGTATACGCTACTCCGTAAGGAGCTGATTTGGGTCCACATGCTTAATGCTATGGTTACATGTTGTCTTAATATTTTTCACATAGTTGCAGATGCTTGCGAGGGGGTTAATCATAAGTAGGTTGTTAGTTTAAGTAAGAACAACACTTTAACACCAGTCCACCCACATATCAAATTAGCAAAGTAGCGAACACAAATTAAACCAACATGACGAAAGTGGCTAGATGAAATTTCGGTGTACCCTCAATAACACTTTGCTCATCATAAGTGATACTCTTAGCCAGTCATTTTCCACAAAAGGATTGGGCTACCTTGCTGCATGATACATCTCCAACGTATCTATAATTTTTTATTGTTCCATGCTATTATATTTTTTGTTTTGGATGTTTTATATGCATTAATATGCTATTTTATATTATTTTTGGGACTAACCTATTAATCTAGAGCCTAGTGCCAGTTTCTGTTTTTTCCTTGTTTTTGAGTTTCGCAGATAAGGAATATTAAACGGAGTCCAAACGGAATAAAACCTTCAGCAGGATATTTTCTAGAACAAAAGGAATCTACGAGACATGAGAACCAAGGCAGAGGAGACACCATGGGGCCATAAGCCATAAGGGCGTGGCTAGGGGGTAGCCGCACCGGGCAGGCTTGTGGGCCCACGGCTGCTCCCCTAACCCTAATCTTGGGCCTATAAATTCCAAAATATTCCATCATTATCAGAATGATCCACGAAATCACTTTTCCGCCGCCAGAAGCCTCCGTTCCCGAGAGATCCAGTCTTGGAGCCTTTTTTGGTAATCTGCCGGAGGGGGATTCAATCACGGAGGGCATCTACATCAACTCCATTGCCCCTCTGATGATGCGTGAGTAGTTCACCATAGACCTACGGGTCCATAGCTAGTAGCTAGATGGCTCCTTCTCTCTCTTTGCTTCTCAATACCATGTTCTTCATGATCTTCATGGAGATCTATCCCATGTAATACTCTTTTGCGGTGTGTTTGTCGAGATCCGATGAATTGTGGGTTTATGTTTAGATTATCCATGAATATTATTTGAGTCTTTCCTGACTTCTTTTATGCATGATTTCATATCTTTGCAAGTCTCTTCAAGTTATTGCTTTGGTTTGGCCAACTAGATTGGTAATTCTTGCAATAGGAGAAGTGCTTAGTTTTGGGTTCAATCTTGCGGTGTCCTCGCCCAATGACCAAGTAGGGGTAGCGAGGCACGTATTGTATTATGGCCATCAAGGGTAAAAAGGTGGGGTTTTCATCATATTGCTTGAGTTTATTCCTCTACATCATGTCATCTTACTTAATGTGTTACTCTATTCTTCATGAACTTAATACTCTAGATGGAGGAAGGAGTCGGTCGGTGAGTGGAGTAATAGTAGTAGATGCAGAATTGTTTTGGTCTGCTTGTCACGGATGTGATGCCTATATGCATAATCATTGCCTTGGATATCTTCACAACTATTTGCTTTTCTATCAATTGCTTGGCACTAATTTGTTCACCCACCGTAATACTTGCCATCATGAGAAAAGCCATCTAGTGAAACCTATGGCCCCCGGGTCTATTTTCCATATTATACTTTCAGATCTAAAACCAAAAATACCAAAAATACTTGCTGCATTATTTTTACTTTTACTTTTACTTTTCGTTCAAGCATCCTATTATATCTATCTCTCTTAGATCTCATCCTTGCAAGTAACCGTGAAGGGATTGACAACCCCTTTATAGCATTGGGTGCAAGAGTTTGATTCTTTGTGAAGGTACATCTATTGGTGATTCGGTTGTATCTCCCACTAGATTGATACCTTGGTTCTCAAAAACTGAGGGAAATACTTATCTACTTTGCTGCATCAAACTGTTCCTCTTCACGGGAAACCAACGAATGCTCGAGAAGTAGCATTGCAACTTACCTATTGTTATCGTCACTTGCTCATTACAAGTTACCTTGCTATCAAACTACTCGGTACTTACAATTTTAGTGATTGTAGAAATTACCTTGCTGAAAACCGTTTATCATATCCTTCTGCTCCTCATTGGGTTCGACACTCTTACTTATCGAAAGGATTACGATTAACCCCCTATACTTGTGGGTCATCAATGAGCTAGATGGATAAGTTTGGTTTATCAACCTTTTCATTCGACTATGATCAAGGTTTAACCTTGGGGATATCGACGAGTGGATTTCATGCATACTCTTTAGAGTATATTATAGTGTCAAAATCCCTCATATCATATCCATCTAGCACTTATTCATGTCTCAAATCATAGTTTTTAGTATTTCCTTATTTTACCCTATTTGTTGCACACTTTTTATTTTTATTTATTTTTATTAGTTATCCTTTGTTTTTGGTCATTGTAGGTGTGTTTACATGTTCATGCACTTGGGACAACAAAAGAATTAGGCTAGGGCTCAAACCGGAGAAGTTCTAGGCACTAGGTCAAGGCCCTTTGGAGAGTTTGATGATTTGACATTTACCAAAGTTTCCAGAACTAATATCCTAGGATTCTGAAGCATTGCGATTTTCCTTAACAATCCAACAAGCAAAAGAACAACAAAATTGGAGTTTGTATGACAAAATGGCGACCAAAATACGAAACAACTCCCGAAGGACCAGAGCATTTTATGGCCTTCCATGCGACTGTAGACGCTCATATGGGTGGTTGTATGATCTCCTCAAAACCACGAAATTTTGCCAGAACTTTCCAGATTTTGCATTGATTTCGCCGCCATATTTCCCTCCGAGATCCTTGAGGACAAGTGCTTATTTTGAATGTGGATTTGGCTCCCCTTGAGCCCTTGGATGAAAGTGAGGAGGCTACATCAAAGAAGGAGACCCGACGAGGCCTCCGTTAAGAAGACATCCAATCATAGCCACCAGGGATACCATCCTCCAGAACTTCCATCAGCCACAGCCACACCTCCATAGTAGCAACTCCACCATAGAGAGAGGGACAAGAACAAGAAGGAGGAGAGGAGGCACCCCCAACATACGATGCCGGCCAGAGGGCCGGTGCCATCTCCATTGCCGCCACCACCATGCTCCTCTCCTTCTCCTACATCACGTTGGCTTGTAGCTTGCCTCTATCCTCTATGCACTCCATCTAGATGTTTGAGTGATGTGAAATATCATTGAATAATTTTGCGTGATATGAACTAACCTTTTCCTGCATTGTTAATGTTCTTCGTGATGTTGGATGAAGTGCACCATCCAACATTTGCCAATTTTGGACACAAGGATATTACTATTGGATGAAGTACAGAGCGGAGAAACCAAGTGGCAATGCAATCTCTAGGGAAGTGGAGGATCCACGTGCCAGATGTAACCTATACCTATCCCGTATCTACCAATCCGATAGGGGAATAACAGGGACTGCCAACCGCGTCCACGGGGAAACATTTAATCATCTTTACCGTAAAAGCACTGGGGGAGAAATGATGTTGGCATACGTGATAAGTTAATGATGTGTTATCTCCATATATTATAGCAGGCTCCACCCACAAATATCTACATGAAAAGTGGCCCAAGTACATATACGTCGGGCGGGTAGTAATGATTCTAAACACCTTGCGAACGCCCTTTACTCAAGCGTCGCTCCCTTATTTCATATGCTAGTTTACTTATGTTTCTTCCTTCGCTTAGTTGTCTAGATAAAACCACCTTATTATCGTTCTGTTAGCAATGGACGAATAGACTATTTCCAGTCAATGAGTTGGGTGTGAACATAAGCACGTGACTGATGACGTACGTGTAGGGTTGATAGTTACCTGTGCAACACCGCTCATGTGGGGTCGACATACTCTACTTTCCAGGAATTGCAATAGTCATGTACCCTTGCAGGTCATCAATTACTACAAAAGCGGAAAGCCAATCCTTGGTGATTCATGAGGTGTAGTCATTAAAATCCCAATGCTCTGGTCTAAATTTAATTCTTAATAGTCATGGTAACCTCATGAGATTGTAATGGAATGTGGTTTGACAACTATCTATTATGGAAACCATGCACCAGTCCTTACGTAGTTTTGAAACACCACCCACTTCAACGTGTTGTACGCACATCTTAATGGGTATCTTCTAGAGCAAAATTAAGATCAGGGTGACCCATAGCATAAATTAATATCATGATGATTCTGAGCATAAGTATGTGGTTGTAAGAATGAAGACCTAATACCCATGTCTATTTTCATTCTTGTGTTTATACCACTAAGGTTTCTATGGTCCGATTACAGAAAAATGGAATTCATTTCTCTCGCAAAGATTTGTTAGAGGCACTGACGTAGTGCACATCCTCTCGTGGGTTTGGTAAATCAGGGTCATTCATTGGGTAAAGGTAGGGAAATCTTCGCTATCCAAACCGAACCTCAAAGGGCATTTGTTGCTCCGTCTTGGATGGTGAGACTACAAGGGTGGATCTATGGCGAGTAGTTAGCATCAATAGTTCCATATCATTTTTGGCTACGTGGGTACCAAGGATAGGGTGGATGGTGGCCCTCGTGGTGTTGTATCTTCGGAAGTGAAAATCATCTAGTCTTTATCCAGAGGAGCGAGGGTGTGACGGTGGTGAGTGGCACATGCTCACAGAACTTCGGTGGTGGCCTTCTCCGGCGAGTGATTCCGGCGTGAGGAGGGGGTCGGGAAGGGGGGGTTTGGGGGGAACGGGGTGCGGGAGGCCTCGGGTATTTATAGGGGCGGCTCGGGGTCGTAGAAAGGAAAAGGGAGAGGAGATCATGGATTCGGTGGTCGCCGGCATTGGAAAGGAAGGACGGAGGGAGGAGATGACCACGACGAGATTTTCGGTCGGTCGGTGGGACCGGCTCGTCAGAGAGAGACAGGGAGAGAGGGTGAAGTGGGTGGTCGGTTCGAAGGAGGTGGGCTGCGGTGGAGTTTCCTAATAAAAACTCTTTTCCTTTTATAAAATAACAGAGAAGGAAACTAACTTTATGGCAATCAATACATTTACAAAAAATGAAGATTTATATATTAAATTAACCAGGGGAATAAATGCACTTTAATGAACATTTTTCCACATCCACAATAAATACTTCAAAAAAATATTTTTCAGAAAAATGCCTAAATTGATTTAATTCTTTTTGCAATAAACTTTCAAATAACCCCATGGGTTTTTATGGTTCAAATACTTCACAAAATACCCCTGGTTTGGAGGGTCATGTTCCTCTACTCAAGATTTGTCAACGGTTTGAATTCTTTCAAATTTTAGAATGGAACCGAATATGAAATGAATTCCAAAAAGAATAATTCAGGGATTTTCAAATCCACTTTTCAAATTCCTTGTTGAAGAATTCATGTTATCTTCTCTCACTGATTTGAAATGGAATTGAATTTGAAATCAAACACAAAGGGGAAAGTCATTTTATTCCCTCTCATCCAAAAGTTTTCAAAAAGTTTCAAATTCCACTCAAATAAATCACTCAAGCAAACAAACACTCATTCTAATATTTATTATAACATTCCAAAATTTGGGAGGTTACACCACAGCCCAAGTTTTGGGTACCCCCGATATTCACAAGGAGTTTGTGATTTATTGTGCTGCATCAAGAACCGGGCTTGGAGGTGTTGTGATGCAAGAAGGCAAAGTTGTAGCATATCTATCTAGACAGCTATGACCGCATGAACAAAACTACGCAACTCATGATCTCGAGTTGGCAGTCGTGGTTCATGCCTTGAAGACATGGCAACATTACCTTCTGGGGAAGCAATGTGAGATATTCATAGACCAGAAGAGTTTGAAGTATATCTTCACTCAAAGGGAATTGAACATGAGGCAGCAAAGATGGTTGGAATTGATCAAGGATTACGACCTCAGTGTTCAATACCACCCCGGAAAGGCCAACGTGGTAGCAGACGCCTTAAGTAGAAAGGCTTGTTCCTTGAATGCTATGATTAAGGAAAGGCTACCCGCCCTATATGAAGAACTTGAAAGCTTTGGCTTGGAACTGGTTGCACTTAGATTCCTCGCCAACCTCGAAGCAAAGCCTACCTTGACAGATGATATCAAAGAAGCTCCAAAGGGACACGAGAGCATTGAAGGCATCAAGAGGAAGATCAAGGCAGGCAAGGCCCCAGGATGCTCAATGGATAAACAAGGAGTAGTATGGTTCGGGAGTCGCATCTGCGTAGCCAACAAAGAGGAGCTCAAGAACTTGATCTTGCAAGAAGCTCATGACACTCTGTACTCCATCCACCCAAGAGGAACCAAGATGTATCAAGACCTCAAAGCAAGATTCTGGTGGCATGGCATGAAACGGGAGATAGGCACATTCGTTGCTAAGTGTGATATATGCCATAGGGTCAAGGCTAAGCATCAGCACCCGCTGGGCTATTGCAACCTCTCAAAGTGCCTGAATGGAAGTAAGATAAAGTCAGGATGGATTTCGTCACCATATTACCGAGGTCGAGTAAAGGACATGATTCCATTTGAGTCATTGTCGACCACCTGACCAAGGTAGCCCACTTCATTCTCGTGAGAACCACCTATGATGGAAGCCATCTCGCGAACCTCTACATCAACCACATCGTGAGTCTTCACGGTGTTCCAAAGGAGACCATATCGGATCGAGCAACCCAGTTCACCTCAAGAGTTTGGAAGAAGTTTCAAGAATCTATGGGGACTAAGCTCTCCTTCAACACCGTTTTTCACCCCCTGACCGATGGGAAAACAGAACGAGTAAATCAGATACTTGAAGATATGATTCGCGCTTGTGTTTTGGCATATGGATCCAAGTGGGAAGATTGCCTACCATTCGTCGAGTTCTCCTGCAACAATAGCTATAAATCAAGTCTTCAGATGGCACCATTTGAGGTGTTGTATGGACGCAAGTGCCTTACTCCCCTTAATTGGTCAGTAACCAGAGAAGGATTGGTTTTTGGACCAGATATCCTCCGCTTGGCAGAAGAGCAAGTTCAACTCATCCGAGAGCGTTTACAGGCCGCCAAATCAAGACAAAAGAGACACGCCGACTCTTACCGCCGAGAAGTGAACTTTTGTGTCGGTGACCATGTCTACATCCAGGTCACGCCTCTTAAAGGGACCAAGCGTTTCCATGTCAAGGGAAATCTTGCACCAAGATACATCGGCCCCTTCAAGATCACCTCTATGCGAGGAGAAGTTGCCTATCAGCTAGAGCTACCTTCTGAGTTGTCGGATGTGCGCAACGTCTTTCATGTATCACAACTCCGGAAGTGTCTGCAAGATCCCAACTGCCCCGACCTCTACAAAGACATCGACCATCAAGCCATTGATCTTCAGCCCGACCTCACCTATCGCAAGAGGCCAGTTCGCATTTTGGACTGGAAATAATATTGATATTTTATTTAAAGGCTTTTTCTTAAGAGCAGAAATTCTTTTTCAAGGGAAAAATTATTTAAATGCTTTTAAGATATTGGAGAAAATTTAGGGAAACTCAGTGGACATATATTTTTGATATATATGAGTTTCAGAACAAGGGCATGATCAAATCATGGGCAAAACCCCTCAAGACCCTTTCTATTCAAGTCAAGCTTTTGATATATTTCTATAAGAAATATTCTCAATAAATTCCAAGAAAATTCCAGCAAGTCAACAGTATCATAAGGTGATGCTCTTGCAAAGTTTCTCCTCAATCGAAGTGGATTTGGTTCATCAAACCATCCCAACACCCTTCCTGTCCAGATTCAAATTTGAACAACTTTACATTGTGAAGTTTCTCCCCTTGGCCTCAAACTTTGTGGACATGTTCTAATCACCAAATAATGGTGCTACAAAAAGTGGTGCATCAAGGGTAAAAGCTTAGCATGTCTAGGTCTAGAGAAACCAGAATTTGTTGATTTCTAGGTTTCCACTAAGTCCGATTGAGAAGCTTCATCAAACCCTCCCAAACTTGGTGGTAAGCCCTACTTTGGACCACCCTTTGATGTTGTTAATTATAAAGACAAGTAGAATTCATCTACTGGACCAAATCACCACCAAACACCTTCTGGTCAATTCTAGAAAATACCCTTTTCACCATTTCTACTATTTACCTTGCCCCCAACTTTTTACCACAACCTCTTGTAGATGCCTTGTACCTCCAGTAAATTCCTCAGGGGCATAAATCAATGATTTGGTGGGTAAAACCTCCATTTTTACCCCTGGATAGCACCCATTTCTCTCCCTCTCACCTTTCTTTCAACCCTTAGGCACCTCTAGATGCCTCCCTAGTCTCCTATGCATTGTTTAAGCCCCCTGGATCCCCTGGGCACAAGTGGACGCGCCCAAGGTGCCAAATGAATGCCTCAGCATGCAGAGCTCGCGCTCTGGAGCGCGCTACAGCGCGCACCAGCACTTTAGCCGCCGCCCAACGGGTGCTCCCGACCGCCACATGCCTCCCCATCTTGTCCCCCCTGTCCCCCTTGACGTCCACAAGACTCCACATGGTCGGCCCCCTCCTCCCTCTCTCTCCGGTGACCTCCCGCGCATGTGCATGGCGTCGCGCAGCTCGGCCAACTAGGGAGCTGGCACATACGCGGTCCCCCGCCTCTGTCTTCTCTCCCCCTGGCGTAGACCACCCCCACGAGCACCCTGGACATGCTAACACGCTCCCCCGCGGCCTGTGGCGAGCATCCTGTGCTCACCGGTGCACCGCATCCATGGTGAGCTGGCGCCCGCCTATAAAAAGGGCCTCCTCGAGCTCCCGCTCCTCTCCCCTCGCTCTCTCCTCCCCTCCGCTGCTCCACCGTGCTCAGCTCGCTCGCCCCCGTGGTCGGGAACTCACGCCCGCACCAAACCCTAACCGCCATAAGGGTTTCACCATCTCCGGTAATTGCCTTTGCCCTAGTGGACCCCTCCGGTCCATTGTGACAGGCGGTGCTCCCCGAGCATGACCGTGCCCTCGGCTGGCCTCGCCGTTGACCGCAACGCCTCCAGTGAGCCTCCCCTGCTCCCTGTTGCAAGGAGAGGGATGACAGGTGGGGCCCACCTATCATCCCTTCACTCCCCTCCTCTCTCGTTGGCAAGAAGGGCCCGCGGGTGGTTTTAAAATGAAACCCTCCATGCGCGGCGCCTCTCCCTGGGCCGGCTTTCCTTTCGGGTTGGCTCTGTTGTGCACTTCTGGCCCGAGAGGCACAATGCTCCTTTTCCTTTCCTTTTTTCTGAAAACTTCCAAAAATTCCACAAAATAGGATATTCACCTAAATCCAAATATTTTTCCACCTTAAATCCTGAAATATTCCATAGAAATTATTAGTGCCATTTGTAAAAATGTTTGAAAACATTTGACGTGCCATTTTATTTTAAAACCCCTATTTGGCAATATCAACCCCTGTTTTAAATGTTTTTGAAATTCTTTTTAAGTTCAAAACCATAAACAAACATTTTTAATATAGTCTTTAGTATTTATCAGATTAGGGTAGCATTTTTATTACTGGCTTGAGTGCTCTGTTTTTGTGTGATGCTTATTTTATCGCTATTTATTCACGATGATAGATTGTGTGGTTGACGAGGAAGTTGGACCCGAAGACTTCCAAGACCCCGGAGACTTTGTTGAGCCAGGCAAGTAGCCCTTTGACCATGTTAAGAAACTTTTTCATGTATGACATATAGCACTTGTTGTTTCGATGATTGATCATGATGTGGTGTAACCCCTTCGATGGGTTGCCTCCGATACTTTTACCATTGACACTTGCATCGAGCATGATCCTACCACCTTATGAGGGTTATGCAGGTGGGTGTAGATAGGATGCTAGTAGATGCTATGCAAATGGTTCGGGTTTATGCATGGTGATGGGAACACAAATGATTTCAAAGACTTTTTCAAAAACCCCGTCGGGTGCCACTAATGCCCGAGGGAGATGATGATGAGTTGGATGACCACTTCAGAAAGAAGTGGTGGGCGGGAACAAGATGAGGGTGTGTTTTCGAAAACAGAGAGTTTAAGATTTGTCGACCATCCCAACCTTCCATGCGCAACCACAATACCCCTTATGGCACGGGGCTTTGTTGACTACTGTGGTTGGTACTAGCAAGGAGCCCGCATTACTAGTGGCAAGAGTGAAGTGCTCACTCTTGACACGGGGTCGTCCCAGAGGTGGAAGGCCATGCGCTGTCTTTATGGGCACCGGGCACACCGTTGTGTGCCCTCATGGATGATACGTGTGATGTACATCATGAGGGATGGCACCAATGAGTGGACTCTTTGTTTGGCATCACCATGGGAAAGGCAATATTCGGGTGCTTACCTCGGGTTTGTTATATACTGCGAGTCGTGGATTACACGGAAGTTCCCCAAGTCTTGTGGGTAAAGTGTGCAACCTCTGCAAAGTGTAAAACTACTCGAATATTTGTGTCCACGGTCACAGACAGTTGGGTGGTGCTGCTTATGCCATGTTTGGATGTTTTCGCAAACTTGATATGAGTGTGTGTGTTGGTCACAAAGAGGTTACATGAACTAAGTCCGAAGACTTAGCATGACGTTGAACTAAGTTCGATGACTTAGCATAATGATTGAACATGAGATATTCAACCCTTGTTTATGATGATATATGTAACTTGTTCACATGGATATTTGTCTACTCTCGATGCATGCTTACTTAGTTATTTGATCATGTCATTGCACCAAAAATTGGCTTTCTGCAAATTACCTACTTAGTGTTATGTCATGCATCATTATTACCTTGTTCCACAACTTGGGTTGCTTGTGAATACATTCAAAGTACTCATTGGATTGCCACTGGTTATTTAATTGGCTAGGCATGGAAGAATAGGAGTATGTTGGAGAGTTCGTTGGAGACGAACATGCGATCTAGGACGCTTCCCAGTCGGAATGCTTGTAGGTTAAGGAAGATGGAATGGGTTCACGCTTTCGATCAAGATTTCTGCTGCTTGTTCTATTTAAGTGTTTGGCCCTGGTGGCCCTATCTATGTAAGACTAGACCTTCATGGTGTTTATTTGTGTAAGACGCTAAATGTGGATGTAAAACTCTTGTTATTCAGCTTCTGTATGTTCAGTGAGCATTGATCTCTGGGATCACTATACACGTGCATTCCGTGATCACGACTTATGAGTCGGGGTCCCCACAAATGGCTTGTTCTCTCTCTTTGCGCTTCAATACCACGTTCTCCATGATCATCATGGGGATCTATGTGATGTAATACTCTTTTGCGGTGTGTTTGTCGAGATCCGATGAATTGTGGGTTTATGATCAGCTTATCAATAAATATTATTTGGTTCTTCTCTGAATTCTTATATGCATGATTTCATATCTTTGCAAGTCTGTTTAAGTTATTGTATTGGTTTGGCCAACTAGATTGGTAATTCTTGCAATGGGAGAAGTGCTTAGTTTTGGGTTCAATCTTGCAGTGTCCTCACCCAGTGACAAAGTAGGGGTATCGAGGCACATATTGTATTGTTTCCATCAAGGGTAAAAGATGGGGTTTTCATGATATTGCTTGAGTTTATCCCTCTGCATCATGTCATCTTACTTAATACGTTACTTTGTTCTTCATGAACTTAATACTCTAGATGCCGGCATGAGTTTGTCGATGTGTGGAGTAATAGTAGTAGATGCGGAATTTTTTGGTCTACTTGACATGGATGTGATGCCTATATGCATAATCATTTCCTTGGATATCATCATAACTATGCACTTTTCTATCAATTGCTCGATAGTAATTTGTTCACCCACCGTGTTATTTTCCTTCAAGAGAGAAGCCTCTAGTCAAACCTATGGCCCCCTGTTATATTTTCCATATTTTATTTTAAGGTCTATATACCAAAAATACCTTGCTGCAATTTATTTACCTTTTACTTCTCACAATATTTCCTATCTATCTCTATAAAATCTACTCCTTTCAAGTAACTGTGAAGGGATTGACAACCCTTTATAGCGTTGGGTGCAAGTGTTTGATTGTTTTTGTAGGTGCATCTATTGGTGATTTTCTTGTTCCTCCTACTAGATTGATACCATGGTTCTCAACAACTGAGGCAAATACTTATCTAGTTTACTGCATCACCCTTTCCTCTTCAAGGGAAAACCAATGCAGGCTCAAGAAGTAGCAAGAAGGATTTTTGGCACCGTTGCCGGGGAGGATACACATCAAGCCTACCAAGTAATCATCAAAAACTCATCTCTTGCATTTACATTATTTTCCATTTGCCTCTCATTTTCCTCTCCCACACTTCTAAAACATTTTCAAGAAAAAACCAAAAGATTTGCCTTTTTAATCGCCCTTCTTCCTTTCACCTTTTCATTTGCAATTTTGTTTGCTTGGGTGCTAGATTGCTTGCTTTGTCACGATATCTGAGAATACAAAATTGTGTGACTTCTCCAATACTAATTATAATTATTTTATTAGTACTGCAATTGCTCCCGCCACTAGCACGGAATCTTATGAAATTAATGTCGCTTTGCTCAATCTTGTTATGAAAGAACAACGTCCTCGACTTCCTAGTGAAGATGTTGCATCCCATCTAAATACTTTCATTGAGTTGTGGGACATGCCTAAGAAGAAAGATGTGGATAATGATATTGTTAAAGTGAAGCTATTTCCGTTCTCACTACGAGATCATGCTAAAACTTGGTTTTAGTGTAAAGATGCTTTTATTTCCAAGTACTTTTCGCCCGCTAAGATCATCTCCCTTAGGAATGATATAATAAACTTTAATCAACTTTATCATGAGCATGTTTCAAAATCTTGGGAGATGATGAAATTAAGGATTAGAAACTGCCCCGTGCATGGTTTGAGTTTATGGATGATTATACAACTGTTTTATGTGGGATTGAATTTTGCATCTAGGAATCTTTTAGATTCAGTCACGGGTAGTACTTTTATGGAAATCAGATTAGGATAAGCTACTAAACTCCTAGATAATATCATGGCTAATTAATCTCAATGGCATACAAAAATATCTCCTACTAGTAAAAAAATGCATGCTATTGAAGAAAATAAATACTTTGAGTGAAAAGATGGATGAATAGATGAAATTGTTTGCTAGTAAGAGTTCTCCTATTGATCCTAATGATATGCCTTTGTCTTATTTGATTGGAAATAAAAATGAATCTATGGATATGAATTTTGTTGGTAGGAACAACTTTGGTAATAACGCGTATAGAGGTAATTTCAACCCTAGGCCGTTTCCTAGTAATTACTCTAAAAATTATGCTAATTACTACAACAATTCTTATGGAAATTATAATAAGATTCGCTCTGATTTTGCGAGCATTATTAAAGAATTTATTACTTCTCAAAAGGTTTTCAATGCTTCGGTTGAAGAAAAATTGCTCAAGACTGATGATTTGGCTAGGAACGTTGATAGAATTTTGCTTGAGATTGATTCTTTGAAAGTTAGATCTAATCCACCCGAACATGATATTAATGAGTCATTAAAAGCTATGAGAATTTTTGTTGATGAGTGTAAGGAAAGAACCGCTATAATACGTGCTAAGCGTCAATGTCTTGAAAAAGTGTGTTCTCGTGATAATAATGATGAAGATATCAAAGTGATTGATGTGACTCCTATTGAATCCTTTTTTTCAAATATAAATCTTGATAAAGATGGGAGTGGAGATAAGTCAGCTTTAGTTAAAAGTCATCCCAATGATTCGGAGTGTATAGATCTTAATGCTCAGATCGATAAAAGTGGAATTGAAGAGGTCAAAACTTGAAATAGCAATGAACCCACTCTTTTGGATTACAAGGACTTTAATTATGATATCTATTCTTGGAATGATTGTATTTCCTTATTGCAGTCCATGTTGAATTCTCCGTATGCTTATAATCAAAATAAGGCTTTTACTAAACACATCGTTGATACTATGATGAAATCTTTTGAAGAAAAACTTGACTTGGAAGTTTCTATCCCTAGAAAGCTTCACGATGAGTGTGAACCTACTATTACGATTAAAATTAAAGATTATGAGTGCCATGCTTTGTGTGATTTGGGTGCTAGTGTTTCCACGATTCTGAAAACTTTATGTGATGTGCTAGGTTTCCATGATCTTGATGATTGCTCTTTAAATTTGCATCTTGCGGATTTCACTATTAAGAAACCTATGGGAAAGATTAATGATGTTCTTATTATTGCAAATAGGAATTATGTGCCCGTAGATTTCATTGTTCTTGATATAGATTGCAATCCTACATGTCCTATTATTCTTGGTGGACATTTCCTTAGAACGATTGGTACAATTATTGATATGAAAGAAGGAAACATTAGATTCCAATTTCCGTTAAGGAAAGGCATGGAACACTTTACTAGAAAGAAAATAAAGTTGCCTTATGAGTCTACTAGGAGAGCTGATTTTGGATTGCATACCAAAGATGACAATATCTTGATCAATTGTGTTATGCCTAGCTAGGGGCGTTAAACAACAACGCTTGTTGGGAGGCAACCCAATTTTATTTTTATGTTTCTGCTTTTGCTTCTGTTTTTTAGTGTTTCACATATTATTACCTCTGTAGTAATTGTGTTTTGGTGTTTAAATTAGTGTTTGATCCAAGTAAGACCTTTGGGATGATATCTGGTGGTTGTTGATTTCATCTTGTTGAAAAACAGAAACTTTTGCGCCCAGACTAGGAATTTATAAATTTATCACAGCATCGAATGAGTCTGAAAGTTTTACACAAGATTTATATACAAATCTCCCAGGTTTTCCTAAATATTCCAAAATTTTGGAGTTACATAAGTATAAGAAGTTTCCACATTGCTACAGACTGTTCTGTTTTTGATAGATTCTTTTTTCTTTGTGTTGTTTCCCTATTTTGATGTACCTATGGGTTGTTTCGGGGGGTATGAACCATGGGGAAGTTAGAATACAGTATATATTACACCAGTGTAGATAAAGAATGAGGTCACAACAATACCTCAAGTAGTGATTTTTTTTTCTTATACTAACGGATCTCACGAGTTTTCTGTTGAGTTTTGTGTTGTGAAGGTTTCAAGTTTTGGGTAAAGATTTGATGGACTATGGAATAAGGAGTGGCAAGAGCCTAAGATTGGGTATGACCAAGGCACCCCAAGCCATATTCAAGGCTTCCAAAGAGCCTAAGCTTGGGGATACCCCCGGGGCATCCCCTCTTTCTTCTTCAATCCATCGGTAAATTTACTTGAGGCTATATTTTATTCACCACATGATATGTGTTTTGCTTGGAGCGTCTTGTATGATATGAGTCTTTGGTTTTTAGTTTGGCACAATAATCCGTGTTGCACACATATTTTTAGAGAGACACGCATGAATCGTGAATTTATTAGAATACTCTATGTGCTTCGCTTATATCTTTTGAGATAGGCAATTTTGCTCTAGTGCTTCACGTATACCTTTTTAGAGCACGGTGGTGGTTTGCTTTATAGAAATATTTGAACTCACGTACCTCACTTATATTATTTTGAGATTCCTTAAACAGCATGGTAATTGTTTTAGGTTATGAATTTAGTCCAAATATGACAGGCATCCAAGAGGGATATAATACAAACTTCCATATTAAGTGCATTCAGTATTATGAGAAGTTTGATTCCTTGCATAAAGTTCTGGGATATAAAGATGGTAATGTTAAGTGTCATGTTAGGAAGTAATTGTGAATTGGTAAAAATACTTGTGTAAAGGTTTGTGATTCCCATAGCATGCACGTACGGTGAACCGTTATGTAAGGAAGTCGGAGCATGATCTGTTTATTGATTGTCGACCTTTGTGTGAGGATCGGGAGCGCGTGATGGTTTACTCCTACCAACCTCTCCCCCAGGAGCATGCGTCTAATACTTTTCTTAGATGACTAATAGACTTCTGCAATAAGTATATGAGTTCTTTATGACTAATGTGAGTCCATGGATCATACGCATTCTCACCCTTCCACTTTTACTAACCTCTCTAGTACCGCGCAACTTTCGCCGATGCATTAAACCCACCATATATCCTTCCTCAAAACAGCTATAATACCTACCTACTATGGAATTTCCATAGCCATTCCGATTTATATTGCCATGCAACTTCCATCATTCCGTTTATTATGAGACGCACCATCATTTTCATATTGGTTTGCATGATCGTAAGATAGCTAGCATGATGTTTTCATGGCTTGTTTGTTTTTTATGTCATTTGGTATGCTAGATCATTGTATATTCCGGTACACTGTTGGAAGCATTCATATAGATTCATATTTAGTTCTAGATATAGAGTTGTAATTCTTGAGTTGTAACTAAATAAAAGTGTGATGACCATCATTATTAGTGCATTGTCCCATGTGAGGAAAGGATGATGGAAGCTATGATTCCCTCAAAAGTGGGGATGAGACTCCGGAATTTATGAAAAATAAAAGAGTCCAGAAAATTCCAAATAAAAAAGAGGCCTTAGATGCCCACCAAAATAAAAAAATAAAAAAAGAGTGAAAGAGAGAAGGGACAATGCTACTATGTTTTTCCCACACTTGTGCTTCAAAGTAGCGTCATGATTTTCATGATAGAGAGTCTCCTATTTTGTCACTTTAATATACTAGTGGAAATTTTACATTATATAAATTGGCTTGTATATTCCAATGATGGGCTTCCTCAAATTGCCCTATGTCTTCATGAGGAAGCAAGTTGGATGCACACCCACTTAGTTTCCTTTTAAGCTTCCATACACTTATAGCTCTAGTGCGTCCGTTGCATGGCAATCCCTACTCACTCACATTGATATCTATTAATGAGCATCTCCATAGCCTGTTGATACGCCTAGTTGATGTGAGACTATCTTCTCCTATTTCTTCACAACCTCCACCATATTCTATTCCACCTATAGTGCTATATCCATGGCTCACGCTCATGTATTGCGTAGGAGTTGAAAAAGTTTGAGAACATAAAAGGTGTGAAACAATTGCTTGAATTGTCATCGGGGTTGTGCATGATATAAATACTTTGTGTGGGGAAGATGGAGCATAGCCAGACCATATGATATTGTAGGGATAACTTTCTCATGCCATTATATTTTGAAGAGATACAATTTCTTTGCTAGTATGCTTGAAATATTATTGTTTTTATGTCAACATTAATCTTTTATTTTGAGTCTTATGGATCTGAACATTCATGCCACAATAAAGATTATTACATGGATAAATATGTTAGGTAGCATTCCATATCAAAAAAATGTTTTTATCATTTACCTACTCGTCCTTAGGGATGCTTGATATGTCTCCGACGTATCTATAATTTTTTATTGTTCCATGCTATTATATTATCTGTTTTGGATGTTTTATATGCATTAATATGTTGTTTTATATTATTTTTTGGACTAACCTATTAATCTAGAGCCTAGTGCCAGTTTCTGTTTTTCCTTGTTTTTGAATATTGCAGATAAGGAATATTAAACGAAGTCCAAACGCAATAAAATCTTTGTGATGATTTTTCTTGGACCAGAAGATATCTACCAGACTTGGAGTGCAAGGCAAGGGACCTGCCAGGACGTCACAAGGAAGGGGGCACGACCACCACCCCTGGTCGCACCTGGCAGGTTTGTGACTCCCCGGCAGCACTCCTAACCCTAATCTCCGTCCTATAAATACCCAAATATTCCCCCAATACCAAAAATATCCACAAAAATACTTTTCCACTGCCGCAACCTTCTGCTCCCTAGAGATCCAATCTTGGAGCCTTTTTCGGTAATTAGCCGGAGGGGGATTCAATCACGGAGGGCATCTACATCAACTCCATTACCCCTCTGATGATGTGTGAGTAGTCCACCACAGACCTACAGGTCCGTAGCTAGTAACAAGATGGCTTCTTCTCTCTCTTTGTGCTTCAATACCATGTTCTTCATGATCTTCATGGAGATCTATCTGATGTGATACTCTTTTGTGGTGTGTTTGTTCAGATCTGATGAATTGTGGGTTTATGATCAACTTATCAAAGAATATTATTTGGTTCTTCTCTGAATTCTTATATGCATGATTTCATATTGTTGTAAATCTCTTCGAGTTATTGATTTGGTTTGGCCAACTACATTGGTACTTCTTGCAATGGGAGAAGTGCTTAGTTTTGGGTTCAATCTTGCGGTGTCCTCACCCACTGACAAAGTAGGGGTAGCGAGGCATGTATTGTATTGTTGCCATTAATGGTAAAAAGATGGGGGTTTTATCATATTGCTTGAGTTTATACCTCTCCATCATGTCATCTTACTTAATGTGCTACTCTATTCGTCATGAACTTAATACTCTAGATGCAGGCAGGAGTCCGTCGATGTGTGGAGTAATAGTAGTAGATGTAGAATCGTTTTGGTCTACTTGACACGGACGTGATGCCTATATGCATAATCATTGCCTTGGATATCATCATAATTATTCGTTTTCTATCAATTGTTCGACAGTAATTAGTTCACCCACCGTGTTATTTTCCTTCAAGAGATAAGCCTCTAGTAAAACCTATGGCCCTCGGGTCTACTTTCCATATTGTATTTTTAGATATATAAACAAAAAATACCAAAAAATACCTTGCTGCAATTTATTTCCTTTTTTACTTTCTGAAATCTTTTACATCTATCTCTATCAGATCTAACTCTTGCAAATAACCGAGAAGGGATTGGCAACCCCTTTATAGCATTGGCTGCAAGAGTTTGATTGTTTGTTTAGGTGCATCTATTTGTAACTTGCTTGTCCCTCCTACTGGATTGATACCTTGGTTCTCATCAACTGAGGGAAAATACTTATCTACTTTGCTGCATCACCCTTTCCTCTTCAAGGGAAAACCAACGCAAGATCAAGAGGTAGCACACGTATGCTATTATGAGTACTAACAACCATGAAACTTATCATCATGATTTTAATTTGAAATGTGGTTGTGTCAATCAAGTGTCTCATGATAGTTGTTTTGTTGTGTTTTCTCCCACTACCATGGATGATAAGGAATTCGCTTATGTGGGGAGTAATCAAAATTCTATGCTTGTGAAATATGAAAATAATGATTTATGTGATAGTTATATTGTTGAATTACTTCATGATGCTACTGAAATTCATTATGATGGGGGAAAATATGCTTGTACGAATTGCAATAATATCAAGTTTCCTCTCTATGTATCTAAAGTTTTGAAGTTATGCTTGTTTTGCCTTCTATGCTAGTTGATTTTTGTTTCCATAAATTGTTTGCTCAGAAAATCCCTATGCATAGGAAGTGGGTTAGGCTTAAATGTGTTTTTCATGCTATTCATGTTGCTCTTTTGCATATCTCAATTACTACTTTTTATGTGAGCATCATTGAAATCGTTATGCCTAGCTAGGGGCGTTAAACAATAGCGCTTGTTGGGAGGCAACCCAATTTTACTTTTATGTTTTTTATTTTTTTCTTCTATTGTTTAGTGTTTCACACATTATTACCTCTGTAGTAATTGTGTTTTTGTGTTTTAATTAGTGTTTGAAACAAGTAAGACCTTCGGAATGGTCTATGGTGATTGTTGCTTTGATCTTGCTGGAAAATAGAAACTTTTGCACACAGTCCAGGAATTTTATAAATTTATCGGAGCGTCGAATGAGTCCCAAATTTGTTACACAAGATTGATATACATATTTATCAGGTTTTCCTAATTTTTCAGAATTTTTGGAGTTACAGAAGTATACGAAGTTTCCAGATTGCTATAGACTGATCTGTTTTTGACACATTCTATTTTCTTTGTGTTGTTTACCTATTTGGATGTATTTATGGGTCGTATCGAGGGGTATGAACCATGGAGAAGTTGTAATATAGTAGATATTACACCAATATAAATAAAGAATGATTTCACAACATGTTAGTACACAAAGACGATACCATGTACCCTCGTCACCGGGGGTGATCCAACGCAGCTCACGTCAAAGGAGACCCGTCTGGAAGCGCGGTACGCAAGCAATCCGACGGGTGCTTTTGAGGACCCGAAACCCCACACGCCCGGGAGGGACCCCTTCAGGGAGCACGGCGGCTATGGGCTGCCCTAGGTCGACCTGATCGCCCCTAGGGCCTCGTGGATCACTGCCCTCCAAGAGAATAATGAACGAAGAATGAGGAAGAAGATATGAGGGTAGGAGATAGATGAACACGAAAAAATAGTAGATGTATTTGTTCGATTGTGTGTTGTTGTTCAATCGGCCATCAACCCTTAGGTATATAAGAGGTGGCTGGACTTCCCGTGCAAGGAAAAGGCTTGGATTCACGTCCAAAACCCTAGTCAAATTCGTATGTTTTTTGTCTCAACTTTCCAAAATTAACCAAACTCGGATTTAGGTAAAGTCTGGGACAATAGTTCGGTTTTTCGGTCCCATAGACCACAAACGACCTTGGATTAAGATGAGACTGAAAGAAAACTTGATCGTTTCGTTGAGATGAACAACTTTCATGTTGAACGTTTTTCGATTCGGTCCCATCTTCATATCCCAATCACTCGCGCAAAATAGGCTATTATTCGCGCTACCCATCAAACACCATATCTGATGGGGCGCGCCACTTTTGGCTCGTGATAGGGCCGTACTCATATGGCTCTAACTTTTACATATGACCTCGAATTGAGACGACCTTTATATCAAAATCAACCGCTTTGACAAGATGCACAACTTTCATGTTGAAACGTTTTCCATCAGAGACCATCCTAATTGAGTTTCATGCCATTCTTCAATATGGTGTCAACATGAGCATCTCTAAACTTGTCATAACTATTGCATAAGAGCTCCGTCTTGGACCATCTTCATATGAATTTTGATCTTCTCTAAAAGGGTCATGCAATGGTGACTTACAACCATAGTTTTGACTTAATCTTGATATAACTTCAAGCTACTCTTTATGATAGTGCCACTTTTGAGCGTCAACACATGCCCCCTATTTTTCGGCAAAGCAAGCATGCCAAAAAATAACTTGTACCATGTTGGTTCTAAGGACGATGTCAACACTCCATCAGCCATTTTACATGTGATTAGGGCAATAAGTATATATCGTCCATTACTTGTTTGAATCTTTGATGCAAACCTGGGTGAAACCCTCTCAATTTCATTCACAATCTGGTGATGACGTTCCACAGATATGTATCTCAAAGCGATTCTCCAAACCATATTGTTCACCCTTCTGCTAGGTTCTTGCTGGTAATCAACAATGAGTTTTCTCAAATCCTTGATTTCGCCTGCATGAAAATTCCATTAGTGGCCGAAGCGATGGGCTTCAGTTTGGCCTTACCTATGTTGACGAGACTAAGCATCGGCTATTGATAAATATCCAACACACTATGATCAACATGGTAGCCGGATGCTTGCAGTGCAAACTTTCTCCAATTGTCATGTTTAGATATATTAAAAATTGAAAGTAAGGCAAGGAGAACATTACATCTAGACATGCATCAAGATAAATTATAAGTGATTTGTCAAAATATTGATAACTTTTCGATACTCATTACACTACTAATAACGAATCACCGAAACCCTCAATATGTATAGCACCTATAGCAAGTAAAAGATTTAATCCAAAAAACAATGCATATTCTGCTTTGATTAATTATGAAAATAATATTCTAAGTGGCATTAGGATTCAAAAATAGTAGTATAAGGAGATATATAAACAACACCAACACCTTGGCCATTTCTACGAATTGAACCATCAAATTATAATTTCCATAATACTAGAGAGACAAGGCTAATATCAATATTGTGCATGTCATTGATTCAATGTTTAGTTTTAAAATCAGCTATGATTTGGCCTCTTATAGATTTCAAATATGCATAAGCCAAATCATATCCAAACAAAGTATAAGCCCACTAGCCAATTGTGCAACTACGAATTGGTCTATGCAACATATATTCAATGACATCTGTTCGACAAATTATCATACAAGCACGTAATAAGTAATGTATCAATTCCATGCAAGCATGATATAGGCATACATATAAATTCCCATGAGCATGAACCTTGTCTCGCCCTCCAATCGAACTAAGAACGATGTTAGAATACTACACTGGCCATGCATTGACACACTCTGAGTACGATAGATAAATATCAGACATTACCATAAGGTCCATGTAAACTTCATCCAACAAAGCATGTATAGCCTAAATAAACAAATGAAATGGAAAATCAAGAATTTCGGCCCTTTGGATCAGCAACTAACTTGTAGCTAATCAAATATATAGTGATTTGGTAATACCCTTTCATGATGTACAAAATTATATTGCAACCCTGGATCAAAATAAGCCCATGGAGGGTAACCAATTATACCTGGGGATGAGTTCCATAGCATAGGAATCAATGGCATGTTTGATGAATATGGATGATGTGTTAACCGAAGATTTTGACGGGGTGATGGAAACCATCGGTTGAATTGTTTACTAATTTCATTCTTCTCCTTCTCCACTTGTATTGTACTTGTTGCAATAGAATCTTGCACATCATTTTTGTTTGGATTGCCACCCTTGGGAACCCATGCCATGTTCTTGTTTCTCAATTCTTGTGCACTAAGTTTTTGCAACTTCTTCTTTTGCCAATATCATAAGCCGAGTGAGCACCCTGGCTGTGATTTTGTTTGAAGCAATGGAAATTCTTGATTTACCTTATGCACCCTCAACTTCTTTTCTTCAGATTTGGCACTTTGATTTTTAACAATTGATTGCTTCACTTCTTTGCCTTTCGTAGCCAATGTCAACAGTTCCATTGGATCTTTTTCATTTTAGATCAAATCTGAAATAGTACTCTTACGACCATCTTTCTTGACCTGGTATACTTGGTTGACCACCTGTTTCTTCTCCATAGGGCCCGGACCGATTCCTTATGATTGAAATGGTCTTTAAAATATGATTATTTAAATATTTATCTTCTCGAAGCTGCATAATATTGGTGAGATGATCTAAAATAAGATGGATAATGTGCCCTTGTATCATACCTGTCCCATCATGGATATGGATCTACATGACCACAGGGAGGCATCCACAGCATTGGCATTGGCAGCCCAAAATATGAATATGAATATAATGCATTAGAATTCTTATTTTGCCAATACTGATCCTCGAGTTTGCGCCTAGGGGGTGTTCTTGATGTCTTGAATAACTTGGATGATAAGCAATGTTCTCCCCACTTATTCTTTGATATTTTTCCAATAGTTGCACGAAAGTGACTTTTGGCTTTTTACCTTTGTGCTTACCTTGGCCTTTGTTTTCTTTGGTTGTGCTTGCACCGATCTTTGGAATTTCTTGCTGCCCCCCCCCCCCCAGTCCTTGGCGTCTTCATCATATCTTTGACATAATTCTTGCCCTCAAGATTATGTGCAATATTCTCTTCAACAACTTCTCTTCTTGAAAGCTTGCTCCCATCGCCTGCAGTTTTTACCTTCTCTTTAAATGGACCATCTTGAAGCAGCTGATGCATAAACTTTTTGTCGTCCGAACCAATTGGAATGGACTGGTCATCTCTTGGTGTTTCAACAAATTTCGATCACCCTTTTTCAATGGCCGATTTAACTATTTGACAAAGCATGTTGCAATCCTCCAAATTATGCTTCAACGAATCATGCAACCTACAATACATTTGTCCATGGATAGATGGCTCGACATTGTGATTAAGAATTCTAATCTAATTATTTCTCAAGAATAAATCAAATATTTGATCACACATGTTAGAATTGAAGGTATAATTTGCATTCTCTAGATTGTGTTGCTGTGAGAACGGCTTTCGCAGTAAGCAAACAAATGGTTCAGATTTTGCATCTCCCCATTCGGCCATGCATCCTATTTTGCACTCTATCTCTGATGTGTTTAAATAAGAAACTATACTAGCATTGGTTTTCTCAAAATATTTTAACCCTGGCTTTAAATTTCTAAAATGAAAATAGTTAGAACACACATGTCTTAACTGAGAACAAGTGGAAGCCAAGTAATAAATAAGCAAAGCTACCCAATTAGATATGAACTTTAGATAAAGCAATGGGGAAAGCCTTGGGCAACAATAAGTCACTATCGGTTTTAGAAATGGCGCAATAGGTTGACCGCTATGCTCAATAAAAAATTTATTGCTAACAAGTAAAATACCCTTCTTCATTGGTCTTTCAAAATTACTTATGAGTATTTTTATAATAGATGCATCAATAATGAAGTTGTGACCAAATCTGAAAATGGGTAAATTACTTGCTAGACATACCTCTTCAAATATGTTGGGAGAGCATGATGGTGCTGTGACTTGAAGAATATCTTGCTCCGCCTTCGGATAGCTCCCCAACGCCTTGTCATCATCTTTTTCTTGATTTCGTGCATCATTAGTTTGAAGATCTTTGTTCACCAAACTTTGTTCGGCTACTTGTTCTTGTTCTTGAAGCTCGTCAATTTCTATGGCACGAAACTCATAGGGTAGAAAGTAGGTTCCATTAACTTCAGAAAAATCAAGTATGGTTGTTTTGCTATACTTTCCATACCCTTTCTCAACAATGCTTGCTTCTTTAGATTTGATGGATTTAGAATGTATACTACTTGATTCGTCTTTTTCAACCGAGGCACTTTCATGTTTCGAATTATCCTTCTTTTCATTGATACTACCAATTGGCAATGCTTCTTTCACTTGAGCCAATTCTATTTCTTTTTGTTCCTGGCGGCAAGCGGCAAAATTGTCTTTAAGCTTTTTCTCAATTTCAGCCCACTCCAGATATGATTCCCGCCCAATGCTATTAGACTATTTCGTCAATGACACGTGGGTGTTATCGAAACTTTGCAATTATGTAGGGGGTGTATAATATGATGTAGTACTAGGTGAAGGCATATGCGTTGTTCTGGAACCATATTTTTGCTCGCTAATTCTATCAATTGGCAAAGATTCATCTTCTTGCTAAACTATAGCTCTTATTGCGTTATACTCAGGAACTAGCCCCTTATCATGTTCTTCAAGGCAACTAGCCCCTACGCACACACGGATCTATCCATGGTGATGAGCATCTACGAGAGGGAGAGTGGATCTACATACCCTTGTAGATCGCTAAGTGGGAAGCGTTAAGAAACGCGGTTGGTGTAGTCGAACGTCTTCGCGATCCAAATCGCCGAGCGTCCCGCGATCTCATCACGATCCGTCCCGTGAACTCATCACGATCCATCCCGCGAACTCATAACGATCTATTTCGTGATCTTGGTAACGATCCATCCCGCGAAGTCATCAAGATCCGTCCCACGAACTCGTCATGAACTGTCTCGCGATCTTGATCACGGTCCTTCCGATCTAGCACCGAACGAACGGCACCTCCACGTTCAGCACACATGCATCTTGATGACGATCTCCACCGTCTTGATCCAGCAAGAGGAAGTGGAGAGGAAGAAGAGTTCACCGGCAGCGTGACGGCGCTCCGGCGATGGTGGTGGAGCAATTCCGGCAGGGCTTCGCCTAAGCACTGCAGAAAACCAATCTAGAGGAGAAACTATGCATTAGAGGAACGGGTAGCACGTGGCTGAAAATTCTATGCCAAAACCATAAAATCCTCTAGTATATATAGGAGGAGAGGAGGAGGAGTCTTGGATGCCAAAAAGCCAGCCCTTGGGTCGACCAAAGTGGGGAGGAGAGGAGGAATCCTAGTCCTATCCTTCTCCAATCCTAGTAGGACTAGGATTCCTCCCCCTTTTTGACCTTTTTCCACCTTTTTCCCTTTGGGCTTTTTCTCCCAGCCACATGGGCCTTGTGTGGGACTTCCACCAGCCCACAAAAGTCTGGTATTTACTATACCACAGCCCATGAAGCCTCTTGGGTCGAAATACCCCTCCCGGTGGTCTCCCGGTACACTACCGGCACTCCCGGTACATTACCGATTAGCCCGAAACTTTTCCGGCGACCAAACTGGGACTTCCTATATATCAGTCTTTACCTCCGGACCATTACGGAGCTCCTCGTGACGTCCGGGATATCATTCGGGACTTCGAACAACCTTCGGTCACCACCATACATAACTCTATACTACCGAAACGTCACCGAACCTTAAGTGTGCAGACCCTACGGTTTCGAGAACTATGTAGACATGACCGAGACACCTTTACGGTCAATAACCAATGGAGGGACCTGGATGTGCACATTGGTTCCTACATATTCTACGAAGATCTTTATCGGTCGAACCTCTATGTCAAGGATTTAGTTAATCCCGTATGATGTTCCCTTTGTTCTTCGGTATGTTACTTTCCCGAGATTCGATCGTCGGTATCTCCATACCTAGTTCAACCTCGTTACCGGCAAGTCTCTTTACTCGTTCCGTAATACAAGATCCCGTGACTAACACTTAGTCACATTGCTTGCAAGGCTTTATTGTGATGTTGTATTACCGAGTGGGCCCTAAGATACCTCTCCGTCACACGGAGTAACAAATCCCAGTCTTGATCCATGCCAACTCAAGAGACACCCTCGGAGATACCTGTCGAGCACCTTTATAGTCACCTAGTTATGTTGCGACGTTTGATACACACAAGGTACTCTTCCGATGTCAGTGAGTTGCATGATCTCATGGTCATAGGAACATATACTTGACATGCAGAAAACAGTAGCAATAAACTGACACGATCATAAGCTACGTTTGTAGTTTGGGTCTTGTCCATCACATCATTCTCCTAATGATGTGATCCCGTTATCAAATGACATCTCATGTCCATGGCTAGGAAACCTTAACCATCTTTTGATTGACGAGCTACTCTATTAGAGGCATACTAGGGCATGGTTTTGTCTATGTATCCACACATGTATCTAAGTCTCCGATCAATACAATTATAGCATGGATAATAAACGATTATCATGAACAAGGAAATATGATAATAACTAATTTATTATTGCCTCTAGGGCATATTTCCAATAGTCTCCCACTTGCACTAGAGTCAATAATCTAGTTCACATCACCATGTGATTCGCATTGTTATGAATGTAACACCCAATGAGTTCTGGGGCTCGATCATGCTTTGCATGTGAGAGAGGTCTTATAGTCAACGGGTCTGCGACATTCAGATCCGTGTGTACTTTGCAAATTTCTATGTCAAACCGTAAACACTACTACCACACTCCACTTGGTACTATTGCGAATGTCTACTCCACTATACGTATCCAGATAGCTACTATGAGTCATCAGGATCGGTGTTAAGGCTTGCATCGACGTGACTCTTTACGACAAACTCTTTATCACCTCCATAATCGAGAAACATCTCCTCGGTCTTTTAGTTACTAAGGATAATCTTGCCCGATGTCGAGTGCTCTATTCCAAGATCACTTTGAAACCTTTCGGCCATACTTATAGCAAGGCTGACATCGGGTGTTTGTGCACAGCATTGCGTACATGATAGAGCCTATGGCTAAAGCATAGGGGATGACACTCAACTTTTCTCTATCTTCCGCAGTCACTAGGCATTGAGTCTTACTCAACTTTATACCTTACAAATCAGGCGAGAACTCTTTCTCTGACTGATCCATTTTGAACTCTTTCAAAATCTTGTCAAGGTATGTACTCATTGAAAGTCTCATCAAGTATCTTGATCTATCTATATGGATCTTGATGCTCAACAATTAGGTAGCTTTATCCAGGTCTTCCTTTGAAAAACTCTTTTCAAACAACCGTTTATGCTCTCCAGAAATTCTACATCATTTCCGAATAGGAATATGTCATCCACATATACTTATCAGAAACTCAATCATGCTCCCACTCACTTTATTCCAAATACAAGTTTCTCGTAAACTTTGTATAGACTCAAAAACTTTGATCACCTCATCAAAGTGTATATTCCAACTCCGAGATGCTTGCTTCAGTTCATAGAAGAATCACTAAAGCTCACACACCTTTTAGCATCCTTAGGACTGACAAAACCTTCTGGTTGCATCTCATGCAACCTTTCCATAAGGAAGGAAACGATGTTTTGGCATCCATCTGCCAGATTTCATAATTGAAAAATGCAGCAACTGCTAACATAATTCCAACATACTTTAGCATCGCTACGAGTGAGAAAGTCTCATCGCAGTCAACTCCTTGAACTTGTCGAAGACTACTTTGCAACAAGTCGAGCTTTACAAATGGTAACATTTACCATCAACGTCTGTCTTCATTTTAAAGATCCATTTGTACTTGACGACCTGTCGTCCAACGAGCAAGTCCACCAAAGTCTATACTTGGTTTTCATACATGGATCCTTTCTCGGATTTCATGGCCTCTAACCATTTTTGGCTTCCGGGCCCATCATTGCTTCTCCAGAGTTCGTAGGTTCATCGTTGTCCAACAACATGACCTCCAAGACAAGGTTGTCGTACCGCTCAGTAGTAGTACATGTCCTTGTCGACCTACGAAGTTTGATAGTAACTTGATCTGAAGCTTCATGATCATCATCATTGACTTCCTCTTCAACTAACGTAGGCTTCACAGAAACATCTTTCTGTGCTGCGCCACTTTCTGGTTGAAGTAAAGGTTCAATAACCTCATCAAGTTCTATTTTCCTTGTAGGTCGATAGTAACTTGATCAGAAGCTTCATGATCATCATCATTAACTTCCTCTTCAACTGACGTAGGCTTCACAGAAACATCTTTCTGCGCTGCACTACTTTCTGGTTGAAGCAGAGGTTCAAATAACCTCATCATGTTCTATCCTCCTCCCACTCAATTCTTTCAGGAGAAACCCTTTCTCGAGAAAGGACCCAGTTTTAGCAACAAACATTTTATGCTTGGATCTGAGATAGAAGGTTCACCCAACTGTTCTTAGGGTATTCTATGAAGATGCCCTTGTCCGCTTTGGGTTCGATCTCATTAGGCGAAAACATTTTCCACACAAGCGTCGCAGCCCCAAACATTAAGAAATGACAGCTTAGGTTTCTATTAAACCATAGTTCACACGGTGTCATCTCAACGGATTTAGATGGTGCCCTATTTAAAGTGAATGTTGTTGTCTCTAATGCATAACCCCAAAATTATACTAAAAAACGATAATAGACATCATAGCACGCACCATATCCAATAGAGCACGACTATGACGTTCGGACACACCATCACACTATGGTGTTCCAGGTGGCGTGAGTTGTGAACCAACTTTCACATTGTCTAAAGTTGTATGCCAAACTCGTAACTTAGATATTCACCTCCACGGTCGTATCGCAAACATATTTATCTTCTTGTCACGATGATCTTAAACTTCACTCTGAATTTGCTTGAACCTTTCAAATGATTCAGACTTGTGTTTCATTAAGTAAATATACACTATATCTACTCAAATCATCAGTGAAGGTAAGAAAATAACGAGATCCACTGCACGCTACAGGACTCATTGGATTGCATACATCAACATGTATCATTTCCAATAAATCACTTGCCCGCTTCATCAAAACAGAAAACGGGGTCCTTAGTCATCTTTGACCAAGAGGCATGGTTCGCATGTCTCAACCGATTCGAAACCGAATGAGTCCAAAGATCCATCATCATGGAGTTTCTTCATGCGTTTTATACCAATATGACATTTAGCGGCAGTGCCACAAGTATGTGGTACTATCATTATTAAGTTTGTATCCTTTTGGCATCAATGTTATGAACATGTATATTACTACGACCAAGTTTGAACAAGCCATTCTTACTGGATGCATGACCATTGAAGGTATTATTCATGTAAATAGAATAACCATTATTCTCTAACTCAAATGAATAACCGTGTTGCAATGAACAAGATCTAATCCCGTTCATGCTCAACGCAAAAAACACCAAATAACAATTATTTTAGGTTCGTCACTAATCTCGAAGGTAGAGAGAGCGTGCGATGTTTATCACATCAACCTCGGAAACATTTCCAACACACATCGTCACCTCACACTTAGCTAGTTCTCCATTTATTTCGTAGCTTTTATTTCGAGTTACTAATATTTAGCAACCGAACCAGTATCCAATACCTAGGTGCTACTAGGAGTACTAGCAAGGTACACATCAATAACACGTATATCAAATATACTTCTGTTGATGTTTGCCAGCCTTCTTATCTACCAAGTATCTAGGGTTGTTAAGCTTCAGCGACCGCTCTTCTCATAATCGAAGCACTTAGTCTCGGGTTTGAGTTCAAATTTGGGTTGCTTCACTGGAGCAGCAACTGACATGCTATCCATGAAGTTTCCCTCCTTGCTCTTGTCGAAACTAGTGGTTTTAACTAACCATCAACACTTTCATGCTCCTTCTCGATTTCTTCCTTTGCGGTGTCAAACATCGCGAATAGCTCAAGGATCATTATTTCTATCCCTGGCGTTTTATAGTTCATCACCAAGTTCTAGTAGCTTTAGTGATAGTGACTTGGAGAACTATATCAATCACTATATTATCTAGAAGATCAACTCCCAATCGATTCAAGCGATTGTAGCACCCAGACAATCTAAGCACATGCTCAACGATTGAGCTATTCTCTTTCATCTTACAGGCAAAGAATCTTGTTGGAGATCTCAACACGGGCACGAGCCTGAGATGCTAATTTCAGCTCTTAGAACATCTCATATGTTCCATGACGTTCAAAATGTTTCGGAGCCTCAATTCTAAGCTGTAATGCATGACGCACTAAACTATCAAGTAGTTATCAAAACGTGCCTGTCAGATGTTCACAACATCTACAAACAACGCTAGAGGGGTTGGTGCACCGAGCGGTGCATTAAGGACATAAGCCTTCTTTGCAGCAATGAGGACAATCCTCAGATCATGGAGCCAGTCCGCAATATTGCTACCATCATCTTTCAACTCTATTTCTCTAGGAACATATAAATTCAAGGGAGCTACAACGTGAGCTAGTAATCTACAACATAACTTTGCAAAGACACTACTGACTATGTTCATGATAATGAGTTCAATTAATCATATTACTTAAGAGCTCCCACTCAAATTGACATCCCTCCGGTCATCCGAGTGATACATGATCCAAATTCACCAACTCAAGTCCGATCATCACGTGAGTTGAGGTGGTTACAATGGTGAAAATCATCATTTTGATCATATCTACTATATGACTCATGTTCGACGTTTCGGTCTCTTGTGTTCCGAGGCCATGTCTGTACATGCTAGGCTCGTCAAGTTTAACCCGAGTGTTCCGCACGTGCAACACTGGCTTGCGCCCGTTGTATGTGAACGTAGAGTCTATCACACCCGATCATCACGTGGTGTCTCAACACGATGAACTTTCTCAACGGTGCACACTCGGGGAGAACACAATTTTATCTTGAAATTTAAGTGAGGGATCACCTTATAATGCTACCGTCGTACTAAGCAAAAAAAGGTGCATAAAAGGATTAACATCACATGCAATTCATAAGTGACATGATATGGCCATGAACTTGTGCTTTAGATCTCCATCTTGAAAGCATCGGCATGATCTCCATCGTCACCGGCACGACACCATGATCTCCATCATCTTGATCTCCATCAATGTGTCGCCATCGAGGTTGTCACGCCCTACATGCTTCTACTACTATTGCTACCTCTTAGCGATAAAGTAAAGCATTACATAGCGCTTAATGATTGGCACGCAGGTCATACAATAATTAAAGACAACCCTATGGCTCCTGTCGGTTGCCGTACTCATCGACATGCAAGTTATCAAATTCTATACATCACATGATCATCTCATACATCACATATATCACATCATGTAATTGGCCATATCACATCACAACATACCCTGCATAAACAAGTTAGACGTCCTCTAATTGTTGTTGCATGTTTTACGTGGCTGCTACGGGTCTCTAGCAAGAACAATTCTCATCTACGCAAAAACCACAACGGTGATATACTAGTTGCTTTTCAACCTTCTCAAGGACCGCCTTTGTCGAATCCGATCCAACTAAAGTGAGAGAAACTGGCACCCACAAGCCATCTATGCAACAAGTTGCAGTCAAGGGAACCGGTCTCTCGTAAGCGTACGAGTAATGTTGGTCCGGGCCGCTTCATCTCACAATACCGCTGAACCAAAATCCGACCAAGGGAGGAAGCAATCTAAGCATCAACGCCCACAAACCCTTTGTGTTCTACTCGAGATCTCATCTACACATAGACCAAGCTCATGATGCCACTGTTGGGGAATGTCGCATGGGAAACAAAAAAATTCCTACGCACACACAGATCTATCCATGGTGATGAGCATCTATGAGAGGGAGAGTGGATCTACATACCCTTGTAGATCACTAAGCGGGAAGCGTTAAGAAACGCGGTTGGTGTAGTCGAACGTCTTCGCGATCCAAATCACCGAGCGTCCCGCGATCTCATCACGATCCGTCCCGTGAACTCATCACGATCCGTCCCGTGAACTCATCACGATCCGTTTCGTGATCTTGATCACGATCCGTCCCACGAACTCATCACGATCCGTCCCACGAACTTGTCACGAACCGTCTCGCGATCTTGATCACGGTCCTTCCGATCTAGCGTCGAACGGACGGCACCTCCGCGTTCAGCACACGTGCAGCTTGATGATGATCTCCACCGTCTTGATCCAGCAAGAGGAAGTGGAGAGGAAGAAGATTTCACCGGTAGCATGACGGTGCTCCGGCGATGGTGGTGGAGCAATTCCAGCAGGACATCGCCTAAGCACTGCAGAAAACCGATCTAGAGGAGAAACTATGCACTAGAGGAACGGGTAGCACGTGGCTGAAAATTCTATGCCAAAACCCTCAAATCCTCTAGTATATATAGGAGGATAGGAGGAGGAGTCTTGGCTGCCAAAAATCCATCCCTTGGGTCGACCAAAGTGGGGAGGAGAGGAGGACTCCTCCTACAATCCTAGTAGGACTAGGATTCCTCCCTTTTTTTGGCCTTTTTCCACCTTTGTCCCTTTGGGCTTTTTCTCCCAGCCGCATGGGCCTTGTGTGGGACTTCCACCAGCCCAGAAAAGGCTGGTATTTACTATCCCACAGCCCGTTAAGCCTGTTGGGTCGAAATACCCCTCCCAGTGGTCTCCCGGTACACTACCGGCACTCCCGGTATATTACCGATTAGCTCGAAACTTTTCCGGCGACCAAAATGGGACCTCCTATATATCAATATTTACCTCCGGACCATTCCGGAGCTCCTCGTGACGTCCGGATCTCATCCAGGACTCTGAAAAACCTTCGTTCACCACCATACATAACTCTATACTACTGAAACGTCACCGACCTTAAGTGTGCAGACCCTACGGGTTCGAGAACTATGTAGACATGAACGAGACACCTCTATGGTCAATAACCAATGGCGGGACCTGGATGTCCACATTTGTTCCTACATATTCTACGAAGATCTTTATCCGTCGAACCTCTATGTCAAGGATTCAGTTAATCCCATATGATGTTCACTTTGATCTTCGGTATGTTACTTGCCCGAGATTCGATCGTCGGTATCTCCATACCTAGTTCAACCTCGTTACCGGCAAGTCTCTTTATTTGTTCCGTAATACAAGATCCCGTGACGAACACTTAGCCACATTGCTTGCAAGGCTTTATTGTGATGTTGTATTACCGAGTGGGCCCTGAGATACCTCTCCGTCACACGGAGTAACAAATCCCAGTCTTGATCCATGCCAACTCAACAGACACCCTCGGAGATACCTTTAGAGCACCTTTATAGTCACCCAGTTACGTTGCGACGTTTTATACACACAAGGTACTCTTCCGATGTCAGTGAGTTGCATGAACTCATGGTCATAGGAACATATACTTGACATGCAGAAAACAGTAGCAATAAACTGACACGATCATAAGCTACGTTTGTAGTTTGGGTCTTGTCCATCACATCATTCTCCTAATGATGTGATCCCATTATCAAATGACATCTCATGTCCATGGCTAGGAAACCTTAACCATCTTTTGATCGACGAGCTAGTCTATTAGAGACATACTAGGGACATGGTTTTGTCTATGTATCCACACATGTATCTAAGTCTCCGATCAATACAATTATAGCATGGATAATAAACAATTATCATGAATAAGGAAAGATGATAATAACTAATTTATTATTGCCTCTAGCTTCATCCCAAGCGGAGTCGCCAAAAAGTGTGTTAGCACACGAACACGTCATCGTGTACCCTCGATGTCAGGGGTGATGCACCGCAGCTCACGTCAAAGGAGACCCGTCCGGAAGCGTGGTATGCAAGCAATCCGACGGGTGCTTTTGAGGACCTCGTCAGGGTGCGCGGCGGCTATGGTCTGCCCTAGGTCGACCTGTTCACCCCTAGGGCCTCATGGATCTCTACCCTCCAAGAGAAGAACGAACGAATAACGAGGAAGAAGATATGAGGGTAGGAGATAGATGAACACGAAAAAATAGTAGATGTGTTTGTTGGATTGTGTGTTGTTGTTCAATCGGCCATCACCCCTTAGGTATATAAGAGGCATCTGGACTTCCCGTGCAAGGTAAAGGCTTGGATTCACGTCCAAAACCCTAGTCAAATTCAGATGGTTTTTGTCCGAACTTTCCAAAATTAACCGAACTCGGATTTAGGTAAGTCTGGGACAACAGTTCGGTTTTTAGATCCCATAGACCACAAACGACCTTGGATGAAGATGAGACCAAAAGCACACTTGACTGTTTCGACAATATGAACAACTTTCATGTCGAACGTTTTTCAATTCGAGGCCATCTTTAGGTCCGAATCGCTCGCGCAAAACAGGCTATTATTCGCGCTACCCATCACACGCCATATCTGATGGGGGGGCCACTTCTGGCTCGTGACAGGGCCGCACCCAGATGTCTCTAGCTTTTACAGACGAACTATGATTAAGACTATTTTTATATCAAAATCAACCGTTTCGACAATACGCACAACTTTCATGTTGAAACGTTTTCCATCAGAGGCCATATTAATTGCGTTTCAGGCCATTCTTAATCTGGCGTTAACATGAGCATCTCTGAACTTGTCATAACTATTGCGTAAGAGCTCCGTCTTGGACCATCTTCATATGAATTTTGATCTTCTCTAAAAGGGTCATCCAATGGTGACTTACAACCATAGTTTTGACTTCATCTTGATATAACTTCAAGCTACTCTTTATGATCGTGCCACTTTTCAGCGTCAACACAACAGTACCTAAGGTGGTGATTTATTTTCTTATACTAACGGATCTCACGTGTTTTTTGTTAAGTTTTGTGTTGTGAAGTTTTCAAGTTTTGGGTAAAGATTTTATGGACTATGGAATAAGGAGCGGCAAGATCCTAAGCTTGGGGATGCCCAAGGCACCCCAAGGAATCCAGGATGCCAAAAAACCTAAGCTTGGGGATGCCCCGGAAGGCATCCCCTGTTTTGTCTTCAATCCATCGATAAATTTACTTGACGCTATATTTTTATTCACCACATGATATGTGTTTTTCTTGGAGCGTATTGTATGATATGAGTCTTTATTTTTTAGTTTGTCACAATCATCCTTGTTGAACACATCTTTTGAGAGGGACATGCAAGAATCGTGAATTTATTGGAATAGTCCATGTGCTTCACTTATATCTTTTGAGCTAGGCAATTTTTCTCTAGTGCTTCATTTATATCTTTTTAGAGAACGGTGGTCTTTTGTTTTATACAAATAATTGAACGGTTGTACCTCACTTTTATTATTTTGATAGTCTTTAAATAGCATGGTAATTGGTTTAGGTTCTGAATTTAGTCCTAATATAATAGGCATCCAAGAGGGATATAATAAAAAGTTTCATATAAAGTGCATTGAATATTATGAGAAGTTTGATTCCATGCATAAAGTTTTGAGATATAAAGATGGTGATAAATCATGTTAGGAAGTAATTTTGGATTGGTAGAAATACTTGTGTAAAGGTTTGTGATTCCCGTAGCATGGACGTATGGTGAACCGTTGTGTAAGGAAGTCGGAGCATGATTTGCTTATCGATTGTCAACCTTTGTGTGAGGGTTGTTGGAAACATGCCCTAGAGGCAATAAATAAAGTTTTTATTATTATATTTCCTTGTTCAAGATAATCTTTTATTATCCATGCTATAATTGTATTGATTGGAAACACATTGCATGTGTGGGTAAATAGACAACACTGTGTCCCTAGTATGCCTCTAGTGAACTAGCTCGTTGATCAAAGATGGTCAAGATTTCCTAGACATTGGCATGTGATGTCATTTCATAACGGGATCACATCATTGGGAGAATGATGTGATGGACAAGACCCAAACTACAAACGTAGCGTATGATCGTGTCAGTTTATTGCTACTGTTTTCTGAATGTCAATGTATATGTTCCTATGACCATGAGATCATGCAACTCACGGATATCGGAGGAGTGCCTTGTGTGTATCAAATGTCGCAACGTAACTGGGTGACTATAAAGGTGCTCTACAGGTATCTCCGATGGTGTCTGTTGAGTTGGCATGGATCGAGACTGGGATTTGTTACTCCATGGGACGGAGAGGTATCTCGGGGCCCACTCGGTAATGCAACATCACAATAAGCCTTGCAAGCAATGTGATTAATTGTTAGTCACGGGATCTTGTATTACAGAATGAGTAAAGAGACTTGCCGGTAACGAGGTTGAACTAGGTATGGAGATACCGACGATCGAATCTCGGGCAAGTAACATACCGAAGAACAAAGGGAACGTTATACGGGATTAACTGAATCCTTGACATAGAGGTTCGACCGATAAAGATCTTCGTAGAATATGTAGGAACCAATGTGGACATCTAGGTCCCGCCATTGGTTATTGGCCAGAGAGGTGTCTCGGTCATGTCTACATAGTTCTCGAACCCGCAGGGTCTGCACACTTAAGGTTCGGTGACATTTCGGTAGTGTAGAGTTATGTATGGTGGTGACCAAAGATTGTTCGGAGTCCTAAATGAGATCCTGGACGTCACGAGGAGCTCCGGTATGGTCTGGAGGTAAAGATTCATATATAGAAAGTCCCAGTTTGGTCGCCGGAAAAGTTTCGGGCTCATCGGTAGTGTACCGGGAGTGTCGGTAGTGTACCGGGAGACCACCGGGAGGGGTATTTCGACCCAAGAGGTTTTATGGGCTGTGGGAAGATGAATGCCAGCCCTTGGTGGGCTGGTGGAAGTCCTACACAAGGCCCATGAGGCTGGGAATAAAATACCAAAAGGAAAAAGGTGGAAAAAGGCAAAAAGGGCTATATATGGAAGGAGTCCTAATCCCACAAGGAGTGGGAAGAGGAGGACTCCTCCCTAGCCGGCCGAACCAGGTGGGCTTTGGCACTTGCGCCAGCCGCTCCTCCTCCTCCTCTCCTCCTATGTATACTAGAGGGGTTTGAGGGTTTTGGCACAAGTTCTTTCTTCCACGTGCAACCCTAACCTCCAGTGCATAGTTTGTCCTCTAGATCAGTTTTCTGCGATGCTTAGGCGAAGCCCTGCAGGAATAACTCCACCACCATCACCGGAGTATCGTCACGTTGCCGGTGAACTCTCCCTCCTCTCCACCTCCTCTTGCTGGATCAAGATGGTGGAGATCGTCATCAAGCTGCACGTGTGCTGAACGCGGAGGTGCCATCCGTTCGGTACTAGATCGGAAGGATCGTGATCCAGGCCACGGGACGTTCGTGATCGGATCGCGGGACGGATCGTGACGAGATCGCGGGATTCGTGATTGGTTCGTGGGACGGTTCATGATTAGATCGCGGGACGCTCGGCGATTTGGATCGCAAAGAAGTACGACTACACCAACCACGTTTCTCAACGCTTCCTGCTTAGCGATCTACAAGGGTACATAGATTCACTCTCCCTCTCGTAGATGCTCATCACCATGGATAGGTTTGCGTGTGCGTAGGAAAATTTTTGTTTCCCATGTGACGTTCCCCAACAGTGGCATCATGAGCTAGGTTGATGGTTCGATGAGATCTCGAGTAGAACACAAAAGGTTTGTGGGCGTCGATGCTTAGATTGCTTCCTCCCTTGGTCGTGTTTTGGTTCAGTAGTATTGTGGGATGAAGCAGCCCGGACCAACCTTACTCGTACGCTTACGAGAGACCGGTTCCCTCAACTGCACTTGTTGCAACAGATGGCTAGCGGGTGTCAATTTCTCCTACTTTAGTTGGATCGGATTCGACAAAGGCGGTCCTTGAGAAGGTTGAAAAGTAACTTATGTATCACCATTGTGGATTATGCGTAGGTGAGAATCGTTCTTGCTACATACCCGTAGCAGGCACGTAAAACTTGCAACAACAATTAGAGGACGTCTAACTTGTTTTTTAGGGTGTGTTGTGATATGATATTGCCAATTACATGATGAGATATATGTGATGTATGAGATGATCATGTGATGTATAGAATTTCACGACTTGCATGTCGATGAGTACGGCAACCGGAAGGAGCCATAGGGTTGTCTTTAATTATTGTATGACCTGCGTGTCAATCATTAAGCGCTATGTAATGCTTTACTTTATCACTACGGTAGCAATAGTAGTAGAAGTATGCAGGGCGTGACAACCCCGATGGCGACACGTTGATGGAGATCAAGATGATGGAGATCATGGTGTCGTGCCAGTGACGATGGAGATCATGCCGATGTTTTGAAGATGGAGATCTTAAATACAAGTTTATGGCCATATCATGTCACTTATGAATTGCGTGAGATGTTAATCCTTTTATGCACCTTGTTTTCCTTAGTACGACAATAGCATTATAAGGTGATCCCTCACTTAAATTTCAAGATAAATTGTGTTCTCCCCGAGTGTGCACCGTTGCGAAAGTTCGTCGTGTTGAGACACCACGTGATGATCGGGTGTGATAGACTCTACGTTCACATACAACGGGTGCAAGCCAGATTTGCACGTGCAAAACACTCGGGTTAAACTTGACGAGCCTAGCATGTACAGACATGGCCTCGGAACACAAGAGATCGAAAGGTCGAACATGAGTCATATAGTAGATATGATCAACATAATGATGTTCACCATTGAAGCCACCTTAACTCACGTGATGATTGGACTTGAGTTGGTGAATTTGGATCATGTGACAATCAAATGACCTGAGGGATGTCAATCTGAGTGGGAGCTTTAGTAATTTGATTAACTAAACTCATTATCTTGAACAATAGTCTAAGTAACCTTTGCATATTTATGTTGTAGATCAATGGCTCGCACAGTAGCACCCCTGAATTTTAATGCGTTCCTAGAGAAAGCTAAGTTGAAAGATGATGGAAGTAACTTTGTTGATTGGGCCCGTAATATGAGGATGATCCTCACGGCTCCCCAGAAACAATATGTCCTTGATGCACCGCTTGGTGGCCAACCAGAATACATGACCTCCGGAGACGTTGAGAACACTTGGGAGGCTCGTGCTGGAGACTACTCAATAGTTCAGTGTGCAATATTGTATATGAGATGTTCAAAGACGTTTTGATCGTCATGGAGCATATGAGATGTTCCAGGAGTTGAAGTTTATTTTTCAGAAGAATGCCCGGATTGAGAGGTATGAGACCTCCGATAAGTTCTATGCTTATAAGATGGAGGAGAACGGGTCTATCGGTGAGCATATACTCAGAATGTCTGGGTATTCAAACCGTCTAGCTGAGTTGGGAATTATCCTACCACAAGAGGCGATCATTGACAGAGTTCTTCAATCACTGCCACCTAGTTACAAGAGCTTTGTGATGAACTATAACATGCACAGGATGAGCAAGTCTTCATCCGAGCTATTTGCGATGCTAAAAGTCGCTGAGTCTGAAATCCAGAAAGAACATCAAGTGTTGATGGTCAATAAAACCACTAGTTTCAAGAAAAATGGCAAGGGCAAAGGCAAGAAGGGTAAAACCAAGAAGGATGGCAAAGCAGTTGCTACTCCTACAAAGAAGCCTAAGCATGGACCTAAGCCAGAAACTGAGTGCTTTCAGTGCAAAGAAACTGGTCACTGGAAGCGGAACTGCCCCAAGCACCTGGCTGACAAGAAGGCGGCCAAAGACAAACAAGGTATATATGATATACATGTTATTGATGTGTACCTTACTAGTTCTCGTAGAAGTGCCTGGGTATTTGATACTGGTTCGGTTGCTCACATTTGCAACTCAAAGCAGGAACTACGGAATAAACGAAGACTAGCAAAGGACGAAGTGACGATGCGCGTGGGAAATGGTTCCAAGGTTGATGTGATCGCCGTCGGCACGCTCTCTCTTCGATTACCATCAGGATTAGTGATGAACCTGAATAATTGTTATTTAGTGCCTGGGTTAAGCATGAACATTATATCTGGATCTTGTTTATTGTGAGATGGTTACTCATTTAAATCAGAGAATAAAGGTTGTTCTATTTATATGAGTGATATCTTTTATGGTGATGCACCCAATGTTAGGGGTTTATTCATATTGAATCTTGATAGTGATGACACACATGTTCATAACAATGATGCCAAAAGATGTAGAGTTGATAATGATAGTATCACTTTCTTGTGTCACTGCCGTTTAGGTCATATTGGTGTAAAACGCATGAGGAAGCTCCATGCTAATGGACTTTTGGAGTCACTTGATTTTGAATCACTTGACACATGTGAACCATGCCTCATGGGCAAGATGACTAAACGCCGTTCTCTGGAACAATGGAACGGGAAAGTGACTTATTGGAAATCATACATACTGATGTGTGCTATCCGATGAATGTTGCAGCGCGCGATGGATATCGTTACTTTCTCACCTTCACTGATGACTTGAGTAGATATGGGTATATTTACTTGATGAAACACAAGTCTGAAATGTTTGAAAAGTTCAAGCAATTTCAGAGTGAAGTTGAGATCATCGTAACAAGAAGATTAAATTTCTACGATCTGATCGAGGAGGTGAATATCTGAGTTATCAGTTTGGCAGTCACTTAAGACAATGTGGAATTGTTTCACAGTTGACACCGCCCGGAACACCACAGCGTAATGGTGTGTCTGAACGTCATAATCGAACCTTATTAGATATGGTGCGTTCTATGATGTCTCTTGCCGATTTGCCACTATCGTTTTGAGGTTATGCATTAAAGACAACTGCATTCACTTTACATAGGGCACCATCAAAATCTGTTGAGACGACGCCATATGAACTGTGGTTTGGCAAAAGGCCAAAGTTGTCGTTTCTTAAAGTTTGGGGATGTGATGCTTATGTCAAAAAGCTTCAGCCTGAAAAGCTAGAACCCAAAGCGGAGAAATGCGTCTTCATAGGATACCCGAAAGAGATAGTCGGGTATACCTTCTATCTCAGATCCGAAGGCAAAGTGTTTGTCGCGAAGAACGGAACATTTCTGGAGAAAGAGTTTCTCTCGAAAGAATTGAGTGGGAGGAAAATAGAGCTTGATTAGGTTATTGAACCTTTACTTCAACCAGAAAGTAGCGCAGCACAGAAAGATGTTTCTGTGGAACCTATGACGGTAGAAGAGGAAGTTAATGATGATGATCATGAAGCTTCAGATCAAGCTACTATTGAACCTCGTAGGTCGACAAGGATGCGTACTACGCCCGAGTGGTACGACAACCCTGTCTTGGAGGTCATGTTGTTAGACAACAATGAACCTACGAGCTATGGAGGAGCAGTGATGGGCCTGGATTCCGAGAAATGGTTAGAGGCCATGAAATCCGAGATGGGATCAATGTATGAAAACAAAGTATGGACTTTGGAAGTACTAACTGAAGGGCAAAAGGCCATTCAGAACAAATGGATCTTTAAGAAGAAGACGGACGCGGACGGTAATGTAACCGTCCATAAAGCTCGACTTGTGGCAAAGGGTTTTTCACAAGTTCAAGGAGTTGACTACGATGAGACTTTCTCACCCGTAGCGATGCTTAAGTCTGTCAGAATCATGTTGGCAATAGTTTCTTATTTCGACTATGAAATTTGGCAGATGGATGTCAAAAAAGCATTCCTCAACGGTTTCCTTGAGGAAGAGTTGTATATGATGCAACTCGAAGGTTTTGTCGATCCAGAGAATGCTGACAAAGTTTGCAAACTCCAGCGATCCATTTATGGACTGGTGCAGGCATCTCGGAGTTGGAATAAGCGCTTTGATGAAGTGATCAAAGCGTTTGGGTTTATACAAGTTTATGGAGAAGCTTGTATTTACAAGAAAGTGAGATGGAGCTCTATAGCGTTTCTAGTGTTATATGTGGATGACATATTGCTGACTGGAAACAATATAGAAATGCTGGAAAGCGTGAAGGAATATTTGAATAAGAGTTTTTCAATGAAGGACCTAGGAGAAGCTGCTTTCATATTAGGCATTAGGATCTATAGAGATAGATCGAGACGCTTAATAGCACTTTCACAGAGCACATACCTTGATAAAGTTTTGAAGAAATAGAAAATGGAACAGTCCAAGAAGGGGTTCTTGCCTATGTTACAAGGTGTGAAGTTGAGTAAGACTCAATGCCTAGTGACTGCAGATGATAAAGAAAAGATGAGCGTCATCCCCTATGCTTCAGCCATAGGCTCTATCATGTATGCAAAGCTGTGCACAAGACCTGATGTCAGCCTTGCCATAAGTATGGCCGAAAGGTTTCAAAGTGATCCTAGAATGGAGCACTGGCAAGCGGTCAAGAATGTCCTTAAGTACCTTAACAGGACTAAGGAGATGTTTCTCGTTTATGGAGGTGATGAAGAGCTCTTTGTAAAGGGTTACGTCGATGCAAGCTTTGACACTGATCCGGACGACTCTAAGTCGCAAACCAGATACGTATTTATTCTTAATGGGGGAGCGGTAAGCTGGTGCAGTTCCAAGCAGAGCGTGGTAGCTGATTCTACGTGCGAAGCGGAGTACATCGCAGCCTCGGAGGCAGCAAAGGAAGGTGTCTGGATGAAGCAGTTCATGACAGATCTTGGAGTAGTGCCTAGTGCACTGAATCCAATAAACCTGTTCTGTGACAACACGGGTGCTATTGCTCTAGCCAAGGAACCAAGGTTTCACAAGAGGACCAGACACATAAAGCGACGCTTCAACTCCATCCGGTTCTACATCGAGGAGAAGGACATAAATATTTGCAAAGTGCACATGGATCTGAATGTTGCAGACCCGTTGACTAAACCTCTTCCAAAGGCTAAACATGATCAACACCAGAACAGTATGGGTGTTCGATTCATTACCATGTAAATCACATAGTGATGTGAACTAGATTATTCACTCTAGTGCAAGTGGGAGACTGTTGGAAATATGCCCTAGAGGCAAAAAATAAATTGTTTATTATTATATTTCCTTGTTCATGATAATCATTTATTATCCATGCTATAATTGTATTGATTGGAAACACATTCCATGTGTGGGTAAATAGACAACACTATGTCCCTAGTATGCCTCTAGTGAACTAGCTCGTTGATCAAATATGGTCAAGGTTTCCTAGCCATTGGCATGTGATGTCAGTTGATAACGGGATCACATCATTGGGAGAATGATGTGATGGACAAGACCCAAACTACAAACGTAGCGTATGATCGTGTCAGTTTATTGCTACTGTTTTCTGCATGTCAATGTATATGTTCCTATGACCATGAGATCATGCAAGTCATGGATATCGAAGGAGTGCCTTGTGTGTATAAAACATCGCAACGTAACTGGGTGACTATAAAGGTGCTCTACAGGTATCTCCAATGGTGTCTGTTGAGTTGGCATGGATCGAGACTGGGATTTGTTACTCCGTGTGACGAAGACGTATCTCGGGGCCCACTCGGTAATGCAACATCACAATAAGCAATGTGACTAATTGTTAGTTGCGGGATCTTGTATTACAGAACAAGTAAAGAGACTTGCCGGTAACGAGGTTGAACTAGGTATGGAGATACCGACGATCAAATCTCGGGCAAGTAACATACCGAAGAACAAAGGGAACGTTATACGGGATTAACTGAATCCTTGACATAGAGGTTCGACCGATAAAGATCTTCGTAGAATATGTAGGAACCAATGTGGACATCTAGGTCCCTCCATTGGTTATTGGCCGGAGAGGTGTCTCGGCCATGTCTACATAGTTCTCGAACCCGCAGGGTCTGCACACTTAAGGTTCGGTGACGTTTCCATAGTGTAGAGTTATGTATGGTGGTGACCGAAGATTTTTCGGAGTCCCAGATGAGATCCTGGACGTTACGAGGAGCTCCGGAATGGTCCGGAGGTAAAGATTCATATATAGAAAGTCCCAGTTTGGTCGCCGGAAAAGTTTCGGGCTCATCGGTAGTGTACCGGGAGTGCCGGTAGTGTACCGGGAGACCACCGGGAGGGGTATTTCAACCCAAGAGGTTTTATGGGCTGTGGGAAGATGAATACCAGCCCTTGGTGGTCTGGTGGAAGTCCTACACAAGGCCCATGAGGCTGGGAAGAAAATACCAAAAGGAAAAAGGTGGAAAAAGGCAAAAAGGGCTATATATGGAAGGAGTCCTAATCCCACTAAGAGTGGGAAGAGGAGGACTCCTCCCTAGCCGGCCGAACCAGGTGGGCTTTGGCCCTTGATCCAACCCCTCCTCCTCCTCCTCTCCTCCTATATATACTAGAGGGGTTTGCGGGTTTTGGCATAAGTTCTTTCTTCCACATGCAACCCTAACCTCTAGTGCATAGTTTCTCCTCTAGATCAGTTTTCTACGGTGCTTAGGCGAAGCCCTGCAGGAATAACTCCACCACCATCACCAGAGCGCCGTCACGCTGCCGGTGAACTGTCCCTCCTCTCCGCCTCCTCTTTCTGGATCAAGACGGTGGAGATCGTCATCAAGATGCACGTGTGCTGAACGCGGAGGTGTCGTCCGTTCGGTACTAGATCGGAAGGATCGTGGCCAAGGCCACGGGACGTTCGTGATCGGATCGCGGGACGGATCATGACGAGATCGCGGGACGGTTCATGATTGGTTCGCGGGACGGTTTGTGATTAGATCGCGGGACGCTCGGCGATTTGGATCGCGAAGAAGTACGACTACACCAACTGCGTTTCTCAACACTTCCCGCTTAGCAATCTACAAGGGTACGTAGATTCACTCTCCCTCTCGTAGATGCTAATCACCATGGATAGGTTTGTGTGTGTGTAGGAAAAATTTTGTTTCCCACGCGACGTTCCCCAACAAGGTTCGCGAGCGCGCAATGGTTTACTCCTACCAACCTCTCCCCTAGGAGCAAGCGTCTAATACTTTGCTTCGATGACTAATAGACTTTTGTAATAATTATGTGACTTCTTTATGACTAATGTGAGTCCATGGATTATACACACTCTCACCCTTCCACTTTTGCTAGCCTCTCTAGTATCGTGCAACTTTCGTCGGTGCATTAAACGTACCATATATCCTTCCTCAAAACAGCCACCATACCTACCTATTATCGCATTTCCATAACCATTCCGAGATATACACCATGCAACTTCCACCATTCCATTTATTATGACACGCACCATCATGTTAATATTGCTTTGCATGATCGTAAGATAGCTAGTATGATGTTTCCATGGCTTGTCCCTTTTTTGATGTCATTCGCTATGCTAGATCATTGCACATCCCGGTAAAGCGCCAAAGGCATTCATATAGAGTCATATTGTGCTGTAGATATTGAGTTGTAATTCTTGAGTGCTAAGTAAATAAAAGTGTGATGACCATCATTATTAGAGCATTGTCTGAAGTGAGGAAAGGATGATGGAAGCTACGATTCCCTCACAAGTTGGAATGAGACTCTGGACTTTCTGAAAAATAAAAGAGGCCAGCGAAGCCCAAATAAAATAAAAGAGGACATTGATGTCCACAAAAAAAGGGATTGGCAACCCCTTTATAGCGTTGGGTGCAAGTGTTGATTGTTTGTGTAGGTGCATCTATTGGTGACTTGCTTGTTCCTCCTACTAGATTGATACCTTGGTTCTCAACAACTGAGGGAAATACTTATCTACTTTGGTGCATCACCCTATCCTCTTTAAGGGAAAACCAACGCAAGCTCAAGAAGTAGAATACCCTCACATGAAATAATGTTACTTCACTTTACCATATTGATGAAGTTTATTCGCCATCGCAAACAACACACAACTAATATTATATCATAGTTTATGATGCTTTCCTTAAGTATGCAAAGAGGATGTGTGTGCTCCAAAACTTGTGAAGGTAGTCCTCTCTCCATTTTTCCTATTTTGACATTATTCTAATTAACACATGATTCAAAGATAGTACAAAAAGTTGTGTTAGAAAATTTTGAAATAAATTTGTAAATGAACAAGATGAAATTTGAGTAACAACAGAAAAAGAATCAACTGATTTGAAGTTGTGGTTAAAAAGTTATAAGCAGTCAAAGACCAGTCAAACTTCTATTTTTTGAAAAAAAGAATAAGGAAACATCTTGGTACAGAATGCGCTTACTGGAACAAAAAGCGTACTGCATTGGAGTCCCCATGGGAGTGGAGTGGTGGCTTCCATGGCATAGAGCTTGGGAGGGGTTCCTTTTATAGGACGGAGAGGTCGGTTCCACACGTTCTCGATGACGGATACATCGGCTGGCCATCTACGGCGAACAGGGGAGGTGGGAGCTTCGCTGGCGGGGCTTGTCGGGGATGGCAACTGTAACAGCCCGGGACCGACGCTCTAGAAGATTCCCCTTTTATTCAATTCTCGTCGCATGATTCATTTGGTTGTTGCATTCAGCATCGCATCGTTCGCATCATATGCATAGCATCATCACTCGTTTTCGAAAACTTGCATCCGTCGTAGTTGCCGGTTCTCTTCATTTGTATCGTCGATCGTTTCGTGACCAACCACACACACGCATGTGCCCCCGGCATCGTTAAAAAAGCTGTTTTTAAAGCGCGCGAAAAATATTCTTGGATTTGGTCAAAACCTGATGTGCGTTCTTATTATAGTGTAGGTAGACCGCCTACCAACTTTCATCGCATTCCGAGGTCGTTTGATACCCCAACGGTTAGTCATGGCAATGCGACCATCGATTTCTTATCAGACGTTTTGGTGTTTCTAAAACTCGTGCCACGGGACACCAACCTCCCTCTCTTCTCAGCCCACACCCCCTCTACACAGCCCACTAGCCCATCCTAGCCTAACCCCAAGACCAGAGCCGTTCGATCGCGATCGGAGGGTCCGAAAACGGGCTAAAACCCCTATCCTAGCCCCCCATTCCCTATTTAAACACCCCTAACCTGCCTATTTGGGATCCCTAAGCCTCATGCCTCGTTTTCCATGCCAAACCCCTGCCCTGCTGCCACTTGGCATGCCGCCACCGCCAGCCAGCCATCGCAACCGCCTCCTCGGCCAATCATAGGGTGCCACATCACCCCGTGGCCACCCCTCTCCGCCGTGGCCCGCCCGAGCCCACGGGAGGCCCGTCCCGGGCGGAACCGGGCCGGCATCGCGCCGCCGCTCGCTTCCCCTCGCGCTCATCCGATCTAGATCGAGGGAGGAGTCCTCCCGAGCCAGCCCCACCTCGAGCCCCCACCGCCCGGTAGCCCTCGACGGAGGCCACCGCCGCCGACGTCATCGCCGAAGCAGGCTAGGCTCCGCCGCCCCCGGCCCCTCTGCACTTCCTCTCTCTATCTCTCTCACCTCGCGTGCTCTCTGTCATCTTGCAGGAGCTCCCACCGCCATGGATGCCACAGCTTGCCGTCAGAGCTCCGTCCATCATCGCTCGTTGCCGGAAATGGGACCCCGCCGTCCGGATCTGGAGGATCCAGGCCGGATCCGTCCATCCCCGGCCTCTGCCTCGCCGGAACGCGGCCCTGCTGCCCCACCGCCGGTCCTCCTTCCCGCTCGAGAACAAGCGGGAAAGGGATGCGCGTGCCCAGCGCGCCCGCTCGCCTGGTCACATGGGCCTGGTGCGCCCGCAAGGCCCAGCGCAGCCCCCGCCGACCGAGCTTGGGCCTCCTCGCCCCGGCCCACCACCTTCACCGACTGGGCCTAGGCCTAGGGTGAGCATCCCCGCAGCCCGATTGCTCTCTGTTATTAGAGGCGTGGGCGCTGTTTAGTTATATTGCACACATCTGTTGAGCCCGTCAGTGTGTAGATTTGTCCCGTTACCTTTTTTTCCCTATCAACGAATTTGACAATTAACCAGTGAATAATAAAATTGTAGAAAACCCCCCGTTCTTCATTTATAAATAACTTTTCATTCGTGCATCGCATGTAAAAACTTTATATATGTAAAATGGCTAGAATTCTGAGTAGATTCACAATATCCAACTCTCACATATGTTTGAGATGTTTAACCTTCTATTTTCGTGTAATTTGCATCAATGCCATGTTAAAATGAATTGTTTAATAACTTTTAAACCGTAGCTCCGATGCAAATGTTTTATATATGTAACTTGACTAGAAAAACGTGTAGAATTTCATGCCACACTTTATTTACATGTTTAATAAATATAAAATTGTGTTAAGATAGATCTGCACCAATTTCACATTATGCTTATGAGGACGTTTCGCAAATACTATAAGTGGTTTCCGACCTCATTTAAGATGCCTAGATGTTGTAGTTGTGTATGCTTCACCGTTTTCCATGTTAACAACATTTAATATTGATGTGTACCTAAGCGAGAGTGAAATAAATAATCGAATGTGGAGTTTCATCAATATGCAACTCGTTGCTTATTGAGCTTCACTTTAATGTGTAGTAGTTGTTTGATTTGAATTTCCATGCCTTGCATATTTAAACTAGACATGCATCACATTTGTTTGCGCATCATGTCATGCATATGTTTTAGTGTACCATTTGTTTATTGTTGTTTCCAGATTGATTCTTCTCGATAGAGTTTCGAAAGCGTTCAGAGTGTGAGGATTCGTTCGACTATGTTGGTTTGTGTTCTTCAAGGACTCGTTCTTCTTCCAAGCGGAATCTCAGGCAAGATGACACATTTCCCTGGATACCACTACTATCATTGCTATGCTAGTTGTATCGCTTCCATCGTTATGTCTCGCTACCTACTACTTGTTTGTCAAGCCTCCCAACATTGCCATGTAAAGCCTCTAATCCTTCGCCTTCCCAGCAAACCTTTGTTTGGCTATGTTACTACTTGCTCAGCCCTTCTTATAGCGTTTCTAGCTGCAGGTACAATTGCTTCCGTGTGTCAACATGGACATTCTTTTGTTATCATTATATTATTTCTATTTAATTTAATGCACATATATACTTGGTAAAGGGTGGAAGGCTTGGCCTTTTGCTTGGTGTTTTGTTCCACTCTTGCCGCCCGTAGTTACTTGTGTACCGGTGTTATATTCCATATTGAGCGCTCCTAACATGCTTGGGGTTGTTATGGGGACCCCCTTGATTTTTGTTTTAGGATAAAACTTGTTTGGAAAGGCCCAACTTTGGTACTACATTTTCCTAATGACTAATAAAATGCATAGGGACCCGCCGGCACCCGCGGATAATTAATCAATAACCCGGGCCAGCGCTCCTCATGAGTGTTGGTCCAAAATGGTAGTAGCCGGGGCCACCAACGGGTGTGCTAGTCGGAAACTTAGCCAATCCGGTCTTGCTGGACTTGTTCTACCTTTATCGAATGTCTTGCGTGAGGAACTCTCATCTTCTTCGGGCTATCTTGAGGTGTCGGATTTCCTTTGGAATTACCTAGGATGATCACGAGATCCATGGTCGAGGTTATTCCCGCGGCGTGTGGTTAATTTGTGTTGGATGAGTTGGAGCACCCCTGAAGGGTTAAATCCGTCGGAAAGCCGTGCTCGCGGTTATGTGGCAAACTTGGAAAAATTGTTTAACACCCGGTAATAGTAAACTTGCAGTAAACTCTAATAAAAAACACCAACTATGTGCGTAACCGTGACTATCTCTTCTCGTGAGCCCTATTCGAAAGAGAACATGGTGGGGTTATGTTTGACCTAAGTAGGTGTTCAGGATCACTTAGTGATCATTACCAGTTCACGTTTGTTATGCGTAGAACACCATACTTTACTTTTTGTATTCGTAAGTTAGCCACTCAAATAAATGCTTAGTCGCTTGCTGCAGCCTCACCACTTAACCAAACCTCACCCATTAAGCTTTGCTAGTCTTGATACCCTTGGAAATGAGATTGCTGAGTCCCTGTGGCTCATGGATTCCTACAACAATAGTTGCAGGTACAGGTAATGCGGTGATTTGACGTGAGTGCGATGCTTGATTTGATTTGGAGTTATTCTTCTTCTTCTTCTTCATCGATCTTGGATGGGTTCTAGGCGGCACCCTAGGATAGCAAGGATGGATGCCATTTTATCGTTTGATTTCGTCCGTAGTCGGATCCTGCTCTTCTGTATGATGTTTGAATATGTTGTTGTATTGATGTGATCCTTATGTAGCTTGTGGCGAGTGTAAGCCAATTCCATATACTCATCTCTTCTATACATGTACTTGTAATGATATCCATTCTTGTAACACGACAAGATTCACTCCTATCCCTGTCGAGGCCCTCGAGCCAAAATAAGGATAGGGTCACATCTTGGGCATGACAAGTTAGTATCAGAGCCTATACCGACCTAGGAGCCCCCTTGATTGATCGAACTTGGCCGAGTCGAGTCTAGTGAAAAACTATTTTGAGTCTAGTTATATATCGGAGAGTAGGTTTCTTTTACTCCTCTTCTATACTCTGGTGAGGAATTACGACTTAGGAATTTTAATTCTACCCTCTTCTCACTCAAAAAAAATTTAGGATCACACGGATATTTTGGAATCTTTATGATGCCGATGTGACGGAGTTCTGTACTTGGTGCCTCTTGTTATCGAGGAGTAGAGCTTCGAGGGATTCTTGACACATCATTATCGTTTAGTTTCCTTAGTATCTCAGGATGAAGGATGTTCCAAATTACTTCAATAATTTTCGTGGCGAGATAAGGTCGGAGTCACCCAGTACTTGGGAGGCGTCCAGGGTACTGCCATGCTTGGTATCATTGTGTTTTCGGGGGTACGAGATAGATGGAGTTCCGAAGCCTCCGGTTATGTGTTGATGGATGGATATAGTTGGAGTGTAGGGCTTGTTAGTTGTGTGACATATTTTTCCTCCTTGTATCCCCAACACCCGATTGCATAAAAGGAAGATTTCGAAAATTCTTAGGTGGGAATTCAACTATTTGCCTAGGCTATCTTCCAATAGATCATGATGTGAGGTTGGGGTTCGACATCTAGTGGATTCGTTTGTTCACGGTCTTTCTTATAGAGGACAGTCTTGATATATTTCATCAAATATGCTTTGTCAAGCCTTGTAGTTTGCTACGCCTAGGGAGCATATTCAAGCGTCATTTCAATATGACAATCCAATGTACGATCGAGCCCGTGTGAACCTTACCACAAAAATATCGAGCGGAATCTCTGTCATGTATTTGCTCTAGCTTCTTTCGTAAGCATCATCCTTTGTTTTGTGGAGTATGGTAATTTGAGTTGCTTTGATGTCAAGTGGTGATTTCATATCGTTGCTAAGTAGTGTTCTCATATTTCTGTGGGAATGGTAATTCTTTTGATCAATCAAGTTGTCATATCAATTCTTTTCCTACCCATGTGCTTCCCTTCAAGATAATTCAATCTTGTTCAATATTTGCAAGATTAATCCTCTTATTTATTTCCGGAGTTCATCTCATTTGTCCCAAGTTTTCTTTGTTTTCCCCAACCTCCCGCCCTTTTCTTCAATGATTAATTCTCATCCAACTATCTTTTCTATTCATGTGATGCTTCCTCTATCTTTCTTCCGTATCGTAACCGGTGGTTCATTGTGAAGATGGTCAGTGCTCAAGTTTATTCATCTTTGTTTTATTTTCTGGTGGATTCAATTTAAATTCTCGACATTCATCATATCATTTCCATTCTCTAATTTCTCTCCCATCTCAAAAATTATGTCCAAGACTCTCTTGTTTATTCCTCTTTCTATTCTATCCGGGGTGTTGAAGATATATCAGAAGACTTTCATTTCCATTCATATCCTCTTAAATTATTTCTAGGTTCTCACCTCGTCAAGTCTTAAATTTTCTCGTGCAATATCTCTTTCTAAGCAATTGTCTCAACAATTGTTTCTTTTGAGTGGGCCCATAACCCACAGGTGTTTCCCTAGGATCTTACCTGGATCATCTAATCTTTCCGGAGATGCCCTCAAGTTCTTTTCAAATATGACATAAGAATTATTTTCATTAGTCATATTCTTTCTTGAAGATCGCTTCTAAATCATTTTAATCATTGGCTCAACCTTTCTTTCTTCATTATTCCGGAGTGTCTCAATAATTCAATGTGTTGCTTCACATCATTATTCTTAGTATTGAAGACCGAAGGAGAGTTTCTCATAATCTTAGTCCATTCTCTTGAAGATTTATCATCTCATCTTGCTGCTTTCCTATATAATTGTTTCTGATCATGAGTAATTCCCATATATATCCAGTGCATTTCATAATTCTTTTCATTTCTCGATCCTCCGAAGGCCATCATTTCAGAAGATTTCTTCGTTCTCAGCTTTTAGCTTTGATTCTCAAATTCTTCTCAAGTGTTGTCTCTTCATTCGTCTCTCAATTATTCCGGTGCTTCGTTCAAGTTTTCCATTAGGTGGATCATGATCTCTTCATTCCCATGCATCTTCGCTCAATCGTGGTATCCTCATTCGTTTGTGAATTCTTACCGGTGTTCTCGTTCAAGACTTTTTCAAGTTTGTGTTATATCTCTCTATTCAGTCTTTTCAAGAAGAATAAGTGGTGTGAGAAATCGGTTGCTTCTCATCAATTTAACTTGATAAAGGATAAGAATAGCATAATTCTTATTCTTGTTGGTCAAGGTGATCTCAATCCTTCTTCTGGAGTTGTGTATGTGATACCATTCTCGATTCTATGTTGTTCGGCTTTCCTATTCTGGAGTTCCAAGTTTTCTCAAATATCTCTTTGCTAAGCTTCATTTAAATCATAGTAAGGCCTCAATCTTGTCTTTTTGCATCCTTCAATTCTTTTCTATAATCCTTTCATTCCGGAGTTCATCCCAATGCTTCTTCTTTGTGGTTTGTTAAGGATGTAATTCTTCTCGGAGCGTTCTTCAAGATTCTTGTTGGAGGTGCTCAGGTGTTCCTTATCTTGGATTTCTAAGTTCAATTCCTTATCCATTGTCTTTTGAGATGGTATTATTAAATTCTTGGTTATGAGGAGTCTCGAAGAAAAATTGTCAAGGATAAGATAAGTAAACCCATCATGTCTTCTCGGAGTTATCTTGGGTTGGATTTCACCTAAAGCATTTCCTAAGGATTGTTGCTATCATTGTGTCATAAATGATTCAAGTGTCTCCTCCACCTCTTGGTGAAAATTTTTTTGCATATCTTGTTTCTCTCAAGCAATCAATTGTTTCTGATGTGGCAGGTTGTCACCTCATAATTTTGAGATGTTTTTCATAAGCCCATAACAAGCTATTATTTTGGTTGTTGATTCTCCGTTAACTTCGTTCAACCATACTTTTCAAATTCAATGGGGGTAGAAGTTTTCGCTTTCTTCTCCGTTCTCTTATCTCCAAAGATCTAGCTTCTATTCTTTTTTTCTGGAGGCATTGTGGTGTTGCTCTTTCCCACTCACATCTAGTTTGATTAAGATCATGTTCTTCCCTTCCTTGTCCATTAACCGGAGTGGTGTGAAATATTTTCATGATCCTTCCATCTTATGAAGTTTTGATTCTAATCCAACCAAAGTTTGGTGTCTCTCTTTAAATTTATTTCCATCATATCAAATTTTGCACCTCTATCCTACCGAAGTGCTGCCGAAATTTCTTTTGAATTATTGCTTGTTCCTCATGTCGTTCTTCATCTCTTTCCAACCTTCATGTTCAATAGTTTCACTCGTTTGTCAAAGAAGCAACTAAGTTTTGCCTCTTGCTCTTTCTCTTCCCCTTCTCAGTCTAGATCTCGGGACGAGATCCTCGTGTAGTGGAGGAGAGTTGTAATAGCCCGGGACCGACGCTCCAGAAGATTCCCCTTCTATTCCATTCTCGTCGTGTGATTCGTTTGGTTGTCACATTCAGCATTGCATCATTCACATCATATGCATAGCATCGTCCCTCGTTTTCAAAAACTTGCATCTGTCGTAGTTGCCGGTTCTCTTCGTTTGTATTGTCGACCGTTTCGATACCAACCACACACACGCACGCTCCCGCGGCATCGTTAAAAAACCGTTTTTAAAGCACGGGAAAACTATTCTCAGATTGGGTCGAAACCTGGCGTGTGGCCTTACTATAGTGTAGTAAGATCGCCTGCCAAGTTTCGTCGCATTCCGAGGTCGTTTGATACCCCAACGGTCAGTTGTGGCAGTGCGACCATCGGTTTATTATCGGACGTTTCGGTGTTTCTAAAAATCATGCTACGGGCCACCAACCTCCCTCTCTTCTTAGCCCATACCCCCTCTACATAGGCCACTAGCCCATCCTAGCCTAACCCCGACCGAAGTTGTCCGATCGCGACCGTAGGGTCCAAAAACGGGCTAAAACCCCTAACCTAGCCCCCCCCCCCATTACCTATTTAAACACCCCTAGCCTTCCTATTTGGGATCCCTAAGCCTCCTGCCTCATTTTCCCCGCCGAACCCCTTCCCCGCTGCCAATTGGCGTGTCGTCGCCACCAGCCAGCTACCACAGCCCCCTTCTCGGCTAATCGTAGGGTGCCACGTTGCCCCCTGGCTGCCCCTCTTCGCCGTGGCCCGCCCGAGCCCATGGGAGGCCCGACCCGGGCCAAATCGGGCCTGCATCACGCCGTCGCTCGCTGCCCCTCACGCTCATCCAATCTAGATCGAGGGAGGAGTCCTCCCGAGCCAGCCCCACCCGGAGCCTCCATTGCCCGTCGGGACTCGACGGAGGCCATCGCCGAAGCACGCTAGGCTCCGCCACCCAAGACCCCTCTCTGCTCTTCCCCTCTCTCTCTCACCTCGCGTGCTCTCTCTCATCTTGCATGAGCTCCCGCCGCCACGGATGCCGTAGCTCACCGTCGGAGCTCCGTCCGCCGCCGCTCGTTGCCGAAAATGGGACCCCGCCGCCCAGATCTAGAGGATCCCGGCCAGATCCGTCCATCCCCGGCGTCTACCTCGCCGGAACGAGGCCCCTGCTGCCCCACCGGTGCCATTGACACCGTTGCCGGTCATCCTTCTCGCTCAGGCACGAGCGGGGAAGGGGACGCGCGTGCCCAGTGCGCCCGCTCGCCTGGTCGCGTGGGCCTGGTGCGCCGGCAAGGCCCAGTGCAGCCCCCGCCGACCCAACCTGTGCCTCTTCGCCCCGGCCCAGCACCTTCACCGACAGGGCCTAGGCCTAGGGTGAGCATCCCCGCAGCCCGATTGCTCTCTGCTATTAGACGTGTGGGCGCCGTTTAGTTATATTGCGCACATCTGTTGAGCCCGTCATTGTGCAGATTCGGCCCGTTACCTTTTTTTCCATGTTAACGAATTTGACAATTAACTAGTGAATAATAAATTTGCATAAAACCCCCTGTTCTTCATGCATTAACAACTTTTCATCCGTGCATCGCATGTAAAAACTTTATATATGTAAAATGACTAGATTTCCGTGTAGATTCACAATATCCAAATCAAACATGTGTTTGAGATGTTTAACCTGCTATTTTCGTGTAATTTGCGTCAATGCCATGTTAAAATAAATTGTTTAATAACTTTTAAACCGTAGCTCCGATGCAAATGTTTTATATATGTAACTTGACTAGAAAAATGTGTAGAATATCATGCCACACTTTATTTACATGTTTGATAAATATAAAATTGTGTTAGGACAGATCTGCACCAAATTCATATTATGCTTATGAGGACGTTTCAGAAATACTATAAGTAGTTTCCGACCACATTTAAGATGTCTAGATATTGTAGTTGTGTATGATTCACCGTTTGCCATGTTAACAACATTTAACATTGATGTGTACCTAAACAAGAGTGAACTAAATATTCGAATGTGGAGTTTCGTCAATATGCAACTCGTTGCATATTGATTTAATGTGTAGTAGTTGTTTGATGTGAATTGACATGCCTTGCATATTTAAACCGGACATGCATCACATTTGTTTGTGCATCATGTCATGTATATGTTTTGGTGTACTATTTGTTGATTGTTGTTTCTGGATTGCTTCTTCTCATAGAGTTACGAAAGCGTTCGGAGTGTGAGGATTCATTCGACTACATTGGTTCGTCTTCTTCATGGACTCAATCTTCTTCCAAGAGGGATCTCAGGAAAGATGACACATTTCCCTAGATACCACTACTATCATTGCTATGCTAGTTGTATCGCTTCCATCGTTATGTCTCGCTACCTACCACTTGTTTTTCAAGCCTGCCAACATTTCCATGAAAAGCCTCTAATCCTCCACCTTCCCAGCAAACCTTTGTTTGGCTATGTTACCGCTTGCTCATCCCTTCTTATAGCATTTCTAGCTGCAGGTGCAATTGTTTCCATGTGTCAACATGGACATTCTTTTGTTATCATTATATTATTGCTATTTAATTTAATGCACATATTTACTTGGTAAAGTGTGGAAGGCTTGCCCTTTTGCTTGGTGTTTTGTTCCACTCTTGCTGCCCCTAGTTACTTGTGTACCAGTGTTATGTTCCATATTGAGTGCTCCTAACATGCTCAGGGTTGTTATGGGGACCCCCTTCATTTTTGTTTTATGATAAAGCTTGTCTGGAAAGGCCCAACTTTGGTACTACATTTGCCTAATAACTAATAAAATGCATAGGGACCTGCCGGCACGTGCGGATAATTAATCAACAACCCGGGCCAGTGCTCCTCATGAGTGTTGGTCCAAAATGGCAGTAGCCAAGGCCACAAACGGGTGTGCCAGCCAGAAACTTAGCCAATCCGGTCTTGTCCTGTGAACAAGATATGCGGATCTTATCGGGTTCGTCTACACGTCGGGCGGTCTTGCTGGACTTGTTTTACCTTTCTCGGATGTCTCGCGTGAGGAACTCTGATCTTCTTCAGGCTATCTCAAGGTGTCAGATTTCCTTTGGAATTTCCTAGGATGATCACAAGATCCATGGTTGAGGTTATTCCCATGGCATGTGGTCAATTTGTGATGGATGAGTTGGAGCACCCCTACAGGGTTAAATTTTTCGGAAAACCGTGCCCGCAGTTATGTGGCAAACTTGAAACACTTGTTTAACACCCGGTCATAGTAAACTTGAAGTAAAATCTAATAAAACACACCGATTGTATGCGTAACCATGACTATCTCTTCTCGTGAGAATTATTCGAGAGACAACACGGTGGGTTTATGTTTGATGTAAGTAGGTGTTCAGGATCACTTAGTGATCATTACTAGTTCACGTTCATTATGCGTAGACCACTGATACGTCTCCAACGCATCTATAATTTTTGATTGTTCCATGCTATTATATTACCTATTTTCGATGTTTTATATATATTAATATGCTATTTTATATTATTTTTGGGACTAACCTATTAATATAGAGCCTAGTGCGAGTTTCTGTTTTTTCGTTGTTTTTGAGATCTGCAGATAAGGAATATTAAACGGAGTCCAAACGTAATAAAACCTTCCGAAGGAATTTTTCTGGAACAAAACGAATCTACGAGACTTGAGAACCAAGGCAGAGGAGCCACCGTGGGGCCACAAGCCCTAGGGCCGCGCCCAGGGGGGTAGGGCGCGCCGTGTAGGCTTGTGGAACCATGGCAGCTCCCCTAACCCTAATCTTCAGCCAATAAATTCCCAAATATTCCATCCATATCAGAACAAACCACGAAAACACTATTCCGCCGCCAGAAGCCTCCGTTCCTGAGAGATCCAATCTTGGAGCCTTTTCGAGTAATCTGCCGGAAGGGGATTCAATCATGGAGGGCATCTATATCAACTCCATTGCCCCTTCGACAATGCGTGAGTAATTGACCACAGACCTTCGGGTCCATAGCTAGTATCTAGATGTATTGTTATCTCTCTTTGCCCTTCAATACCATGTTCTTCATGATCTTCATGGAGATCTATCCGATGTAATACTCTTTTGCGGTGTGTTTGTCGAGATCCGATGAATTGTGGGTTTATGTTCAGATTATCCATGAATATTATTTGAGTCTTTCTTGAACTGTTATATGCATGATTTTATATCTTTGCAAGTCTCTTCGAGTTATTGGTTTGGTTTGGCCAACTAGATTGGTAATTCTAGCAATGGGAGAAGTGCTTAGTTTTGGGTTCAATCTTGCAGTGTCCTCACCCGGTGACAAAGTAGGGGTAGCGAGGCACGTATTGTATTGTTGCCATCAAGGATAACATCATCATATTGCTTGAGTTTATCCCTCTACATCATGTCATCTTACCTAATGCGTTACTCTATTCTTCATGAACTTAATACTCTAGATCAGGCAGGAGTCGGTCCATGTGTGGAGTAATAGTAGTAGATGCAGAATTGTTTCGGTCTACTTGACATGGACATGATGCCTATATGCATCATAATTGCCTTGGATATCTTCATAATTATTAACTTTTCCATCAATTGCTCGACAGTAATTTGTTCACCCACCGTAATACTTGCTATCATGAGAGAAGCCTCTAGTGAAACCTATGGCCCCCAGGTCTATTTTCCATCTGATACTTTTAGATCTAAAACCAAAAATATCAAAAATACTTTGGTGCATTACTTTTACCTATTGTTTTACTCTCTATTTAAGCAATCTATATCTATCAGATCTCATCCTTGCAAGTAACCTTAAAGGGATTGACAAGCCCTTTATAGCGTTAGGTGCAAGAGTTCGATTCTTTGTGTAGGTACACCTATTGAGGACTTTCCTGTATCTCCTACTGGATTGATACCTTGGTTCTCAACAACTAAGGGAAATACTTATCTACTTTGCTGCATCAACCGTTCCTCTTCACAGAAACCAACGCATGCTCGAGAAGTAGCAAGAAGGATTTCTTGCGTTGTTGCCAGGGAGATCTACATCAAGCCTACCAAGTACCTATCACAAACTCATCACTTGCATTTACATTATTTGCCATTTGCCTCTCATTTTCCTCTCCCCCACTTCTAAAATGATTTTCGGAAAATACCAAAAAGATTTGCCTTTTTATTCTCCCTTCTTTTGTTTGCGTTTCGTTTGCTTGTGTTGCCATGTGCTTCCTGTTTGCTTGCATCTTCACCATCTAAAAATCTATTGTTATGGATCCTCATCCACTTGCTATTATTTTCAAAAGACCAAATTATGATGAACCAATTGCTAGTGAGTTGAGTGTACTTGATTATCTCTATGAAGTTTTGCTTGATATTCGTGAATCTGAAAATTGTGATGAAGTCATTCACGATGTTTCCTTGAATGAAAAGCATGATTACAATGATATTGTTATAAATTTTATTAATGTCAATAATGCTAATGATATGCAAAACTACAAGCTTGGGGATGTTATATTTGATGAGTTTGCCATCACCACTACTTATTGCAATGATCATGATTGGGGTGATAATGCTTCTTATGATGTTGATAATTTATTTAATACTCATGATGAATATGATATTGAAAGTGGATTTGGAAGAGTGTCAACTGTAGGCATTATTGATCCCACTATTTTGGAAGAGTATCAACTTTGCATGCATGTGGATCATGAAGAGAAAATTTTATATGATAGCTATATTGTGAGATTCCTTCATGATGTTACTAAAAATTACTATGAGAGAGGAACACATGCTTTTACATATTGCAATAATATCAAGTTTCCTCTCTATGTGTTCAAATTTTGGAAGTTATGCTTGTTTTGCCTTCCTATGGTAGTTGATTTTTGTTTCCATAATTTGTTTGCTCACAAAATCCCTATGAATAGGAAGTGGGTTAGACTTAAATATACTTTCCTTGTGATTCATGATATTCCTATTGTTTAAAATAGTAATTATGTGCCCATAGATTTCATTGTTCTTGATATAGATTGCAATCCTACATGTCCTATTATTCTTGGTAGACCTTTCCTTAGAACGATTGGTGCAATTATTGATATGAAGGAAGGGAATATTAGATTCCAATTTACATTAAGGAAAGGCATGGAACACTGTCCTAGAAAGAAAATAAAATTACCTTATGAATCTATCATGAGAGCTACTTATGGATTGCATACAAAGATGACAATACCTAGATCAATTGTGTTTTGCCTAGCTAGGGCATTAAACAATAGCGCTTGTTGGGAGGCAACCCAATTTAATTTTGCTTTCTGCTTTTTGCTCTTGTTTTGGTGTGTTTTGCACATTATTACTTCTGTAGTAATTGTGTTTTTTTATTTTAATTAGTATTTGAGCCAAGTAAATCCTTTGGGGTGATCTATGGAAGTTGTTGATTTGATCTTGCTGAAAAACACAAACTTTTGCGCTCAGTCCAGGAATTTTCTAAATTTTTGAGAGCGTCTAATTGATATGAATTTTTTACAAAAGATTTATATACAAATTTCCCTTATTTTTATAATTGTTTAGAATTTTTAGAGTCCAGAAGCTTATTGCTATCGATTCGATGATCCCTATAGGGCGTGGTCAGCGAGAGTTAATTATTGGGGACAGACAGACTAGCAAAACAGCAGTAGCCACAGATACAATTCTCAATCAAAAATTATTCGAAGTTTACACATTGCTACAGACTGTTCTATTTTTGATAGATTCTGTTTTCTTTGTGTTGTTTGTTTATTTTGATGTATCTATGGGTCATATAGGGGGGTATGAGTCATGGAAAAGTTAGAATACAGTAGGTATTACACAAATATAAATAAAGAATGAGTTCACAACAGTACCTAAAGTGGTGATTTATTTTTCTTATACTAATGGATCTCATGAGTTTTCTCTTGAGTTTTGTGTTGTGAAGTTTTCAGTTTTGGGTGAAGTTTTGATGGACTATGGAATAAAGAGTGGCAAGAGCCTAAGCTTGGGGATTACCAAGGCACCCCAAGTCATATTAAATGATACAAATAATCCTATGCTTGGGGATGCCCCAGAAGGCATCCCCTCTTTCGTCTTCAATCCATCGGTAATTTACTTGAGGCTATATTTTTATTCACCAAATAATATGTGTTTTGCTTGGAGCATCTTGTATGATATGAGTCTTTCATTTTTAGTTTGCCAGAATCATCCTTGTTGCACACATATTTTGAGATAGACACGTTGAATCATGAATTTATTAGAATACTCTATGTGCTTCACTTATATCTTTTGAGCTAGGCAATGTTGCTCTAGTGTGGTGGTGTTATATTTTATAGAAATTATTGAGCTCTCGTTCCTCACTTATATTATTTTGAGAGTTTCTTAAAACAACATGGTAATTTGTTTAGGTTATGAATTTAGTCCTAATATAATGGCATCCAAGAGGGATATAATAAAAACTTTCATATTAAGTGCATTAAAAACTATGAGAAGTTCGATTCCTTGCATGTAGTTATGAGATAATAGAGATGGTAATATGAGAGTCATGCTAGTCAGTAGTTGTGAATTGGAAGAGATACATGTGTTAAAGCTTGTGATTCCCGTAGCATGCACGTATGCTGAACCGTTATGTAACGAAGTCGGAGCATGATTTGTTTAATGATTGCCGACCATTGTGTGAGGGTCGGGAGCGTGCGATGGTTAACTCCTACTAACCTCTCCCCTAGGAGCTTGCGTCTAATGCTTTGTTTGATAACTAATAGACTTTTGCAATAAGTATGTGAGTTCTTTATGACTAATGTTGAGTCCATGGATTACACGCACTCTCACCCTTCCATCTTTGCTAGCCTCTCTAGTACCGCGCAACTTTCCCCGGTACACCAAACCCTCCTTCCTCAAAACAGACACCGTATATTCCTCAAAATAGCCACCGTACCTACCTATTATGGCATTTCCATAGCCATTCCGAGATATATTGCCATGCAACTTCCACCATGTAGTTTTTTTATGACTTGCATCATCACTTCATATTGCATATAGAGTCATATTTTGTCACAGGTATCGAGTTGTAATTTTTCTTTCTTTGAGTTATAAGTAAATAAAAGTGTGATGATTTTCATTAATAGAGCATTGTCCCGTGAGAGAAAAAGATGATGGAGGCTATGACTCCCTCACAAGTTGGGATGAGTATCTGGACTTTACAAAAAATAAAAGAGGCCAGCGAAGCCCAAACAAAAAAAAGAGTCCAAAGAAGCCCACCAAAATATAAAAAAATAGAGAAAGAGAGAAGGGACAATTGCTACTACCTTTTTCCACACTTGTGCTTCAAAGTAGCACCATGATCTTCATAATAGAGAGTCTCCAGTTTTATCACTTTCATATAACTAGTGGATATTCATTATGCACGACCACTTAGTTTTCTTTTTGAGCTTTCATACACTTATAGCTCTAAGTGAATTTGTTGCATGGCAATCCCTACTCACTCACATTGATATCTATTGATGGGCATCTCCATAGCCCGTTGATATGCCTAGTTGATGTGAGACTATCTTCTCCATTTTTGTTGCAACCTCCACCATATTCTATTCCACCTATAGTGTTATATCCATGGCCCACGCTCATGTATTGCGTGAGAGTTGAAAAGGTTTGAGAACACCAAAAGTGTGAAACAATTGCTTGACTTGTTCATCGGGGTTGTGCATGATTTAGATACTTTGTGTGGGGAAGATGGAGCATAGCCAGACCATATGATTTTGTAGAGATAACTTTCTAAGGCCATGTTATTTCGAAAGGAAACGGCTACCTTGTTGGTGTACTCGAAGTATTACTGTTTTTATGTCAATATTAGACTATTATTTTAAATCTGACGAATGTGAATATTCATGCCACAATATAGAATATTAGATGGATAAATATGTTAGGTAGCATTCCACATCAAAAATTCTGTTTTTATCATTTACCTACTCGAGGACGAGTAGGAATTAAGCTTGGGGATGCTGATACGTCTCCAACGTATCTATAATTTTTGATTGTTCCATGCTATTATATTATCTGTTTTGGATGGTTTATATGCATTAACACTACTAGAATTCAGTTATTTGCCATGTGCCAGGCCTTTGTCGTCCGCTGACACATGGCAAAGATGCTCTTTGCCGTCTGTTGTCCCAAAGCAGACGGCAAAGAACAGGCACATGGCAAACAGTGTCTTTGCCATGTGCCAGTTCTTTGTCGTCTGCCCACTCACGGCAAAGAGGGCCAGGGCAGACGGCAAAGGGCTAAGGTGGGCCCCATCGGGCCTTGGCCCTTGCCAGGTACAAATGGGGGGGTCTTTGCCGTCCGGGACGCCTTTGCCGTCGCCCGTGTCCATCTTTGTCGTCGGGGGGCAGACGGCAAAGACCCCTCCCTATTAACGGCCGTTATACCCCACTCTCTCTCACCCTCTCCCTCCCTCACTCTCTCCCGCATCTCCCTTGCGCCGTCGCGCCGCTCCTCCGCTCACCGCCGCGCCGCCCCTCCCCCTCCCGCTCGCCATCGCGCCACCCCTCCCCTGCGCCTACCCCACCCCCTCACGCCCCCGCGCCGCCCCTCCCCTCCCGCTCGCCGCCGCGCCGCCCCTCCCCCTCCCGCTCGCCGCCGCGCCGCCCCTCCCCCCCCCCTCCCGCTCGCTGTCGCGCCGCCCCTCCCCCTGCCGCTCGCCGCCGTGCCGCCCCTCGCCCTCCCGCTCGCCGCCGCGCTGCCCCTCCTAGCCGATGCCCCCTCCCACCTCCCTCCCGGCCGCCGCCCTCCTCTCACCTCCCTCCCGGCTGCCTCCCTCCTCCCACCCCCTCTCGGTCGCCGCCCCCTCCCACATGCTCCCTCCGGCCGCCGCCCTCCTTCGCACCCTGCCGCCCCGGCACCCCAGCGCCCTCCGGTATGTTTTTTTTTGTTTTTGTTTTTGTTTTTTTTCTTCTTGTTTGCTGTTTAATTGTTAGATTATATTATGTATGTAGTTTAGTGCTAGGTTTAGTGTTAGATAAGATTAGGTTAGTGCTAGACTAGTTTAGTGCTAGGTTTAGTGCTAGGAAGAATAAGTAGAAGGAGGAAGAAGAAAATGAAGGAGAAGAAGAAAAGGTAGAATAAGTAGTGACCGACCCCCGACGCCACTAACCCCCGACCCCCGACGGCACTGACCCCCGACCCCCGACGGCTCTAACCCCCGACCCCCGACGCCACTGACCCTCGACCCCCGACGGCACTGACCCTCGACCCTCGACCCCCGACGCCACTGACCCTCGACCCTCGACCCCCGACCCCCTACCCCCGACCCCCGACGCCACTGACACCCAACCCCCAGCCCCCGACACCTCTTCGGGATCTTGTTGACCGAAAAGACCCCCGCCCCCGATGCCAGTAACCCTCGACCCCCAACGACACCGACACCCGACTACCGACGCCACCAACCCCCGACCCTCGACCCTCGACCTCCAACTCCACTGACACCCGACTGCCGACCCCCGACGCCACTGACCCTCGATCCTCGACCCCCGAAGCCACTCACCCTCGACCCCCGACCCCCTACCCCCGACCCCCGACGCCACTGACCCCCAACCCCCGACCCCCGAGCCCCGACGCCAGTGACCCTCGACCCCCGACGACACTGACCCTCGACCATCGACACAACTAACCCCCGACCCCCGACGCCATCGACACCCGACACCACCGACCATCGACGCCACTAAGTCGACGGGTCGTAGTTTTGTAAATTATGAGTTAGGTCACATATTTTCCGATTATGTTAATTATAAAAAAATCATATTTGTGTTGATCGAGTGAATTTCAATGTGCAGTTGTTCGACGACCTCCACGAGCTCCGCCCCTGCGTTTGTTGGTGAGCACAAATGACTTCTCCTCCTACCCCCTTAATTTGCTCTGTTCCGGTCTTCGTGCTGATGAAACTTGCTAGCTATAGGTTTCTTCAATCATGAGTATGCGTGACCAGTATGTGTCTCCCGTTCAAAAGGGCGACATCTATAAATATGCATGTATTTGCATATTTATAACCGCCAACCTTTCGAATTGTCCAACGTTATCCATGGACAGTCCGAGTATGTGTAGATTGGGTTCGTTTTCCCGTATGCTGTGCTCCGGATCCGATGCGGAATTTCTTTAGTGCCTCCCTGTTGTTCTCTGGGTACACATCCTCTCTGCTTATTGCCGAGACGTGTATCAGGAGAACAGCATGGAGGTGCTGCCGAAATTCTGCATCGCATCTGGAGCAGAGCATGGGAAAACGAACCCAATCTACACATACTCGGGTGGGATTAGGACCTATCTTTACCTATTAGCGTGTAGGTTGCATGGACGTAATAAAACTGACAACTTGATTAGCGGAGGAATATAGGTGATGAATTATATATTAATTTATTTCTTGTGTGCCCATAGGTAGCTAGGCAACATGAGTGATCGTGCTTGGATGTACACTGGTCACCCTAGTCAGAAAGACATGACCAATGAATGGTTAACAAAAACCAGGCGGGTTGTGAGAGTTGCATTTGCAAATGGCCAGCAAAAAACATGGTGCCCCTGTCCCAACTGCAACAACTAGAAAAAGCAGACAGAGTTTGAAATGGGTAAACACCTGCAGAAGTGGGGTTTTACGCCTAATTATACGGTGTGGACTTTTCATGGTGAGTCTGACCAACATGCCAGAGCTGAGGTGATTCGTCGTCGCACCGACGAGCATGGTACGGGGATCGAAGACATGGTGCAAGACTTTGATGATGCTCGAGATTCAGACGATGAGATGGAGGAATCTGCAAAGGCCTTCTATGAAATGTTGGAGTCTTCAAAACGTCCTCTCCATGAGCAGACTGAGCTTTGTCAGCTGGATGCCATCGCGCAAGTAATGGCTCTAAAGGCTCAATTCAACCTAGGTAGAGAATGCTACAACGCAATGATGACGATATTTGGACGCTTTCTACCCAAAGGCCATGTACTGCCTGCAAACCTGTACCAGTCAGAGAAAATCCTCTGTGTACTTAAGATGCCCTATGAGAAGATACATGCCTGTGAGAATGGATGTGCCTTATTTAGGCTTGAGTATGCGGCCTTGAACTATTGCCCCATTTGCAATTCTTCCAGGTATATTGTGGTAGACAACGGTATGGGTGAGAAGAATCAGACAAAAATCCCCATTAGTGTTCTTCGGTATCTGCCAATCGTACCAAGACTTCAACGTCTTTTCATGGTCAAAGAGACGGCCAGAAAGATGACATGGCACAAATTGGGCAAAAGAACCGAACTAGATGCGGATGGGAACAAGATGCTGGTACACACTTCAGATGGTTTTGCATGGAGGCACTTTGATGCATTACATAAGGATAAATCGGAAGATCCAAGGCATCCAAGAGTTGCCATCAGCACAGATGGGTTCGATGTGTATGGTATGACAGCAACACAATACAGTTGTTGGCCTGTATTTGTCATTCCACTCAATTTCACACCTAGAGAGATTATGAAAAGAAAGAACATTTTCCTGACGTTGATAATTCCAGGGCCCAACTATCCGGGGAAGAATATGAATGTGTACATGCAGCCGCTTAAGGATGAGTTGCAAGAAGCCTGGGATAATGGGATCAAGACCTACGATGCCACTACCAAAACAAATTTCAAAATGCATGTGTGGTACATGTACTCGACGCATAATTATCCGGCGTATGCACTATTCTCTGGCTGGTGTGTGCATGGAAGGTTCTCGTGCATCACATGCAAGGCAGCTCTTCAGATTGGGGGGGCCCGTTCAAAATCAATGGTGCTTCTCAACTGAGAGGATGCAGAAGACGCTTCGAGCTAAGTGTAAAAATAAACGTGAATTGAAGCATCGATGGCCGAGGCATTCATTACCGAGGAGGCGGCAAACTTCGTGACAGCACACTACGAAGCCAAAAATCATCATTTGCATAACCCGAAGCCTCGGTACAATGATGACAATCCAAAAAAAGGTCGATCCAACCTCATCCTATTCAAAGGGAAGCTTGCACCATCCGGTGCTTCGAAAGGGAAATCGTTGGATGTCGAAGAATGGCAGACCATTTCATTGTATATCTTCACCAACCTAACAGAACTGCGGCCGTACATCGAGTAAGTTCTTGGTAAATTATTGTTCCGCAACTTCAAATTCCTTTCAACTACTCTTATTCCCGGATATTTGATATAGTCGATATGTTGCCAAATTCTCGGATGGAGCGGTCATCGAAAAGGATTCCGTCGAAGAGTATGAGCTTCTCGCAAAGCATGGAGGCGACTATCTCGGTTTCATCTCTTGGTTCAAACAAAGGGTAATTAATTACCATTAATGGTCCATTTGATTTCTTGGTCTAATTTGCGGCTAATGCATCCATTCTTTCATATTAAACTTGTAGGCCGATGCAGAGTCTATGGACGCCAAGTTGAGACAAGTCGCTAATGGTTTTGACTATAAGGTCCATTCATTTCACAAATACAACATCAACGGGTATCACTTTCGTACCTTTGGCAAAGAGCTATCTATGCCTGACCTAAAGACTACAAATTGTTGTGTCTCTACTATCGGTGAAGGAGGCACCGAGTATTATGGAAGAGTTGAAGCAATTTATGAACTTCTATTCTATGGTGAAAACCCACCGACCATCGTAGTCTTCAAATGTCATTGGTTTGAGCCGAGGGAGACTAGAAGGACTCATGAACATATAGGACTAGTCAAAATCAACCAAAACACCCACTTAGATGTTCCCGATGTCTATATTATGGCTCAACAGGCGACACAAGTTTTCTATCTACCGTGGGCCTGCCAAACTAATCCAAATCTGAAAGGTTGGGATGTCGTTTATGAAGTGCCACCACATTTTAGACCACCTACCCTCAATGAAGAGGATTACGAACCTCATATTAACCCAGACACATATGAAGGAGAATTCTTCCAAGAAACACGTATGTCCAAGAAACGTTTCAAGAACCGCTCTACTTCACCCCAGAACATTGAAGTAGACAGCGACAGTGAATCCGTCTTAACACCTGAGCCCGAACAGGAAGAGCAGGAAGAAGAAGAGGTTACTGCTGCGGATGACCTGTCACTTCTTGACCGATTACATAATGGTGTCCTTCCACATGTTCTTCCTGATAGTGATGATGATGATGCATTTATTGATGATAGTGATGATCATGATGCATTTATTGACCCCGAAGCATATATAGACGAGCACGATTAGTTCATGTCAGGTATTCAACTATTACTATATATAAATTTTGAGTTCATGTTAGGTATTCAATTTTTATTAGTCATGTTGGTATTTATGACGATGATACACTTAAATTATATACATTTTATTACTCATGTTGGTATTTATGTTGTACTAATTTCATTTACTCATTGTCATGACAGGTGTTGAAAGATGGTGGGAAAGGGTCGAAAGCACTCTGCGGCTCCTTCTTCGTCGGCGGGTCGTGGGATGGGTACTTCCATTCCTAAGTTGCCTCTTCGGAGAGCGTTGCTCTCTACTCTGCATGGAGTGGCTGCTTCTTCGACTCTCGCGGCCCCCGTGAGAGGAGGTCGACTCCCCGCGAAGGCGAGAGGTACTAAAGGTATTACTCATGTTGGTATTTATGTTGTACTCATGTTGGTATTTATGTTGTAGTCATGTTGGTATTTATATACGTTTTATTACTCATGTTGGTATTTATGTTGTACTAAAGGTACACGTGCCCGCGGGAGAGGTAGGGCGGTGGCTGCCACACCTTCCTCGCCACCACCCCAAGCTGATTCACCTGAGCACAGGACTTCTAGGGTGGACGAGCGTCAGGTCGACGAGCCTCAGGTCGACAACCCTCAGGTCGAAGAGCCTTAGGTCGACGAACCTCAGGTCGACGCGCCTCAGGTCGACGCGCCTCAGGTCGATGTGCCTTCGACCCACGAGACTCGTGTCCCAGAGGCTTCATTCTAGGCGACTCCGGAGCAAAACAGGGATGAGGGTACGTCCGCAGAGACCCAGTGGGATACCTGGGCTGATCAGGGTCAGCCTGAGCCAAGTGGCCATGCTGATAGCGACGAGGAGCTGGGTGAGGGGGCTACCGTCTACCAGCGTGGTAGTTCAGGGCTCCCGCTCATGCCGGCGACCCGCGAGCAGAGGTGGTCGATTAAGCCAAATGGGGAGAAGTAATTTAATTTACTCTTATTTAACCTTTTGCCTTCACGTTTTCTCAAATATCTATTGTTTTGGCTTTAATTTGTCATACTGCAGGGGTTGGATTGTTGCCAAGGGTGTCCGCAAGCCCAACAGCGTCCTTGGTGTGCTTTGCCGTAGAAACTTCCCGGGGTTTGTTACATTGCCCGGTCAGGAGCGAGAGGTAGGAATGACCTGGGAGCACTACTTGGGTGCCCCGGCCCCGCCGGAGGTGGAGATCGACGGTGTTTTGTGCCACACGAGCGCCGACATGGTGATCCAACAGTTCTGGGTAATTTCTCCTTTACACAATTATAAATCAACCGTAGCTAGTTATTGTACTAATCGGTGTTGTCTCGTTTGCAGACCTACTACAGGTGTGAGGAGGGATACGAGGAGGACGCTGCAAAGGTTATCGATACCGAATGTCACCGCCTACTTCAAAACTTTCGGCACGAGGCTCGGGTGTAGGCTGTTCGAGACTACTATGTCGCGCGGCGTATTAGGAAGGACAAGGCGAAGTGCCGCAATTCTAAGATGGAGAAGGAGCATTACATGAAGGTAATTACATATTATTAAGGCTTTGTAGTTAGTTTCCTTGATTTGGTTCTTACGCGCTCAAATTTCTCTTTATTAACTTAGGTGCCCCCTAGATGGTGTGTGGATAAGTTGGATTGTTGGGAGGCCTTGGTGGATCAGTGGTGCTCCGAAACGTGGGAGGCCAGCCACAAGAACGCCAAGGAGAGGCGTGGAAAAATGGTTGGTGTGCCACACCATCAAGGGAGCGTCAACTTAATCCAATTTGGCGAGAACTGGGTATGTGGTTTGCTTCATGCCTCATGCAATTCATTCTTAATGCTATCTTGAGCCCTTTACTAATACAATTTTCCTCTCTCTCTCTCTTTTAGGCGCATCTAAATAAGATGGAGGTGCCACGAATGTACGACTTGTATGCGATGGCCCATACTGCCTCGTACAAGAAGGTCAAGGCATTCTCTGAGTCTGACCTCGAGCATCCAGAAAACTTCACCAACATATCCTCCCACCACAAGCTCGTGAAGTACAGAGATCATGGGAAGGCGAGGAAATGGGAGGACATTAACCCGAGCGAGGGGCCTATTGATCTAGAGCTGGTGACGATAGCTGGCAACGGGAGGCCCCATGGCTCGATCTCCATTGGAGACGGCCTTATACGTTGTCCTAGCACTCTCCGGCAGATAAAGGCATGCCAAACGAGCTCCTGTCCTGAGATAACACCTCGTCCACGGCCAGTCGAGCTCGCCATCGAGGTTAGTTTAATGGACTCAACTATCTTTCCGCATTATGTTGTGCGTGGGAACCTATATGATTACAATGCTAACAATGAGTTCTGTTGCAGGCTGCTATTCTGAAGGAGAGAGATGCAATGCAGGTGGCTTTGGCGGAGAAGGATAAGGAGATGAAGGAGCTGGAGGAGAGGACGACTGCATTGCTGGAGGCGGAGAGGGCAAGGAATGATGCGTCTAACAGGGCCATGTACGAGCTCTTCGTGGTGAGTTTCTTCTTCATATTATTTCAAATCTTGCATTTTAATGTATGTTTCATTAATAACTAAAAAGTTTGACTTGTCGAAACCAAATGTACAGTCTATGTGCGAGAAGACCGGCCAAGTCCCTCTGGCGATGCGAGTCATTAACATGGCGGGGACGGTGAGTTTCATTTCAATGCAGTGATCTTAAGAGTGTCATCATGCTAACGACACATTGCAAACGATGTTTGGTGCAGAATATCTCCCGAAACGCATCGCACGACCCTTCTAAAGTGGAGTGTTCTCCAGGGCAGCCTTCTCCAGGTGAAACAAGCCAGAGCCACCGTGCTTCACCGTCATGATGACGATAATGGTATGTTTGGTGAGAAGAAGGAGAAGAAGAGAAGAATAAGGAGGAGGAAGAAGAAGGAGAATACGGAGAAGAAGGAAGAGAGAAGCTCCTTCTCCTTCTTCTTCTCCTTCTTCTTTTCTTCTTCTTCTCCTCTTCCTTCTCCTTCTTCTCCTCTTCCTTGTCCTTCTCCTTCTTCTCCTCCTCCTCCTCCTTCTTCTTCTTCTTCTTTTTCTTCTCCTTATTCTTCTCCTTCTTGCTTCTTGTCTTTCTTCTTCTACGTAGCTTATTTTCCCCAAAAAAGACATAGTTAGCTAATTATCCTCCAAAATGACATAATTAGCTTAGTTAGTTAAACATCATAAGAACCCTGGTTAGCTCATTGAAATGACTAATTTAGATCCGAAATGACATAATAAGCTCAAAATGGATTAATAATCATCCAAAATGACATAATTAGCTCCAAAAAGGCATAATTAGCTAATTTAGCTCGAAGAAGAGGACAAGAGGAGAAGAAAGAGGAAAAATGAAAAGAAGGAAGAAGAAGAAGAAGAAGAAGAAGAGAAGAAGAAGAAGAGAAGAAGAAGGAGAAGGAGGAGGAGGAAGAAGAAGGAGAAGGAGGAGAGAAGCTCCTTCTCCTTCTTCTCCTCCTTCTCCTTCTTCTTGTCCTTCTTCGTTTCTTCTTCTTCTCCTCTTCCTTCTCCTTCTCCTTCTCCTTCTCCTTATCCTCCTCCTTCTTCTTTTACTTCTGCTTCTTCTTCTCTTCTTGCTTCTTGTCTTTCTTCTTCTACGTAGCTTATTTTCCCCAAAAAAGACATAGTTAGCTAATTATCCTCCAAAATGACATAATTAGCTTAGTTAGTTAAACATCATAAGAACCCTGGTTAGCTCATTGAAATGACTAATTTAGATCCAAAATGACATAATAAGCTCAAAATGGATTAATAATCATCCAAAATGACATAATTAGCTCAAAAAAAGGCATAATTAGCCAATTTAGGTCGAAGAAGAAATCAAGAGGAGAAGAAAGAGGAAAAATGAAAAGAAGGAAGAAGAAGAAGAAGAATAGAAGAAGAAGAAGAGAATAAGAAGGAGAAGGAGGAGAAGGAGGAGGAGGAAGAAGGAGAAGAAGGAGGAGAGAAGCTCCTTCTCCTTCTTCTCCTCCTTCTCCTTCTTCTTGTCCTTCTTCTTTTCTTCTTCTTCTCCTCTTCCTTCTCCTTCTCCTTCTCCTTCTCCTTATCCTCCTCCTTCTTCTTTTACTTCTCCTTCTTCTTCTCTTATTGATTCTTGTCTTTCTTCTTCTACGTAGCTTATTTTCCCCAAAAAAGACATAGTTAGCTAATTATCCTCCAAAATGACATAATTAGCTTAGTTAGTTAAACATCATAAGAACCCTGGTTAGCTCATTGAAATGACTAATTTAGCTCCAAAATGACATAATAAGCTCAAAATGGATTAATAATCATCCAAAATGACATAATTAGCTCCAAAAAGTCATAATTAGCTAATTTAGCTCGGACAAGAGGACAAGAGGAGAAGAAAGAGGAAAAATGAAAAGAAGGAAGAAGAAGAAGAAGGAGAAGGAGGAGGAGGAAGAAGAAGCAGAAGGAGGAGGAGAGAAGCTCCTTCTCCTTCTTCTCCTCCTTCTTCTCCTTCTTCTTGTCCTTCTTCTTTTCTTCTTCTTCTCCTCTTCCTTCTCCTTCTCCTTCTCCTTCTCCGTCGCCTCCTCCTTCTTCTTCTCTTCTTGCTTCTTATCTTTCTCTTCTTCTACGTAGCTTAGACTCATCCAACAAAGACTAAATTGGCTAATTATCCAACAAAATGACAGAATTAGCTTGGTTAGCTCCAAAATGGACTATTTAATAATAAATGACCTATACTTAGCTATTTATCCTCCAAAATGACATAATTAGCTCCAAAAAGGCATAATTAGCTAATTTAGCCCAAAGAAGGGAACAAGAGGAGAAGAAAGAGGAAAAATGAAAAGAAGGAAGAAGAAGAAGAAGAGAAGGAGAAGGAGAAGGAGAAGGAGGAAGAAGAAGGAGAAGAAGGAGAAGGAGGAGAGAAGCTCTTCTCTCCTCCTTCTCCTTCTTCTTCTCCTTCTTCTTCTCCTTCTTCTTCTCCTTCTTATTCTCCTTCTTCTTTTCTTCTTATTCTCCTCTTCCTTCTCCTTCTCCTTCTTCTTCTCCTTCTTCTCCTTCTTCTCCTTATTCTTGACCTTCTTCTCTTCTTGCTTCTTCTCTTCTTGCTTCTTCTCTTCTTGCTTCTTCTCTTCTTGCTTCTTCTCTTTCTTCTTCTACGTAGGTTATTTTCCCCAACAAAGACATACTTAGCTAATTATCCTCCAAAATGACATAATTAGCACAGTTAGGTAAAAACATCATAAGAACCTTGGTTAGCTCATTAAAATGACTAATTTAGCTCCAAAATGACTAATTTAGCTCCAAGATGACATAATAAGGTCAAAATGGATTTAATAATCATAGATGACTACAAAATGACATATTTTATCCAAGTTAGCTCTAGAATGACCTATACCTAGCTAAGTTCTCTCCTAAATGACATAATAAGGCTATGTAGCTCCAAGATGACCTATTCCACCTAACTTAGCTATTAAATGGCCTATACATAGCTAAGTTCTCTACGAAATAACCTATATATACTTCTCTTCTTCATCTAGTATTCTTCTTCTAACTTTCTTATTTGTCATTTTGCAGATTACATTCACTTCACGGGAAGCTTGGATTATATTGATGGAATGCTTGAATATGATTTCTTGTACCATGGCTTCATGGAAGCTTGTATTGAAACTATTGTAGTATATGGATATATATGAAACTTTGTATGCATATGGATGAAACTGGTGTAATATATGGTTTGGTACGGATGCAACTTGAATAATATGTATGTACTATGGATGAAAGTTATTTTAATATGGTTATGAGTACGGAAACAAATTTATTTCTGTCAAATATATATATATATATATCCTGATTATTGTGAAAATTGCTGGATATAATAGAAAATAAAATAGGTGAGGGGGCTGTTTTGAGCCTTTGCCATGAGGGGGCAGACGGCAAAGGGGTGAGGAAGAAAGGTTGGGTGCCCCTTTGTCGTCTGCCCCCCCATGGAAAAGCCCTGAGGGCAGACGGCAAAGGGATGAGGGAGAGGGGCTGGGTGCGCCCTTTGCCATGAGGGGGCAGACGGCAAAGCAGGGTAAGGGCAAACGGCAAAGAGGAGAAGCCTGCCGTTAGCACTTAACGAGACATCCTGTCGATCTGCCGTCTCATTTTATTTGTCGTCCGCCCCTCATGGCAAAGATTCTTTGCCGTCCGCCTTACAAAAAGCAGACGGCAAGTAACCTCTTCACCGGATTTTTTTTGCCGTCTAGTTTGCTGTGAGCTGACTGACGGCAAAGCCTTTGCCATCTGTGTTTCCCCCCTTTGCCGTCAGCCATAGCGGACAGCAAATTCTCAGATTCCTGTAGTGTAATATGCTATTTTATATTATTTTTGGGACTAACCTATTAATCTAAAGCCTAGTGCTAGTGTCTGTTTTTTCCTTGTTTTTGAGATTTGCAGATAAGGAATATTAAACGGAGTCCAAACGGAATAAAACCTTCAGAAGGAATTTTTCGGGAACAAAAGGAATCTACGAGACTTGAGAACCAAGGCAGAGGATCCACCGTGTATCCACAAGCCCTAGGGCCGCGCCTAGGGGGTAGGGCGCGCCGGGCAGGCTTATGGGCCCATGGCAACTCCCCTAACCTTAATCTTAGGCCTATAAATTCCCAAATGTTCCATTATTATCAGAACAAGCCACGAAAACACTTTTCCACCGCCAGAAGCCTCCGTTCACGAGAGATCCAATCTTGGAGCCTTTTCCAGTAATCTTTCGGAGGGGTATTCGATCACGGAGGGCATCTACATCAACTCCATTGCCCCTCCGATGATGCGTGAGTACTTCACCACAGACCTTCGGGTCCATAGCTTGTAGCCAGATGGCTTCTTATCTCTCTTTGCTCTTCAATACCATGTTCTTCATGATCTTCATGGAGATCTATCCGATGTAACACTCTTTTGTGGTGTGTTTGTCGAGATCCAATGAATTGTGGGTTTATGTTTAGATTATCCATGAATATTATTTGAGTCTTTCCTGAATTTTTATATGCATGATTTCGTATCTTTGCAAATCTCTTCGAGTTATTGGTTTGGTTTGGCCAACTAGATTGGGTAATTCTTGCAATGGGAGAAGTGCTTAGTTTTGGATTCAATCTTGCGGTGTCCTCACCCAGTGACAAGGTAGGGGTAGGGAGGCACGTATTGTATTGTTGCCATCAAGGATAACAAGATGGGGTTTTCATCATATTGCTTGAGTTTATCCCTCTACATCATGTCATCTTACCTAATGCGTTACTCTGTTCTTCATGAACTTAATACTCTAGATCAGGCAGGAGCCGTCGATGTGTGGAGTAATAGAAGTAGATGCAGAATCGTTTTGGTCTACTTGACATGGACGTGATGCCTATATGCATAATCATTGCCTTGGATATCTTCATAATTATTCGCTTTTCTATCAATTGCTCGACAGTAATATGTTCACCCACCGTAATACTTGCTATCATGAGAGAAGCCTCTGGTGAAACCTATGGCCCCGGGTCTATTTTCCATCTTATACTTTTAGATCTAAAACTAAAATACCAAAAACACTTTGCTGCATTACTTTTACCTATTTTTTTAACTCTCCGTTTAAGCAATCTATCTCTATCAGATCTCATCCTTGCAAGTAACCTTAAAAGGATTGACAAGCCCTTTATAGCGCTGGGTGCAAGAGTTTGATTCTTTGTGTAGGTACACCTATTGGTGACTTGCTTGTATATCCTACTAGATTGATACCTTGGTTCTCGACAACTAAGGGAAATACTTATCTACTTTGTTGCATCAACCGTTCCTCTTCACGAAAACCAACGCATGCTCAAGAAGTAGCAACCACCATACTTTACTTTCTGTATTCGTAAGTTAGCCACTCAAATAAATGCTTAGTCGCTTGCTGCAGCCCTCACCACTTAACCAAACCTCACCCATTAAGCTTTGCTAGTCTTGATACCCTTGGAAATGAGATTGTTGAGTCCCCGTGACTCACAGATTCCTACAACAACAGTTGCAGTTACAGGTAATGCGATGATTTGATGTGAGCGTGATGCTTGATTTGATTTGAATTATTATTATTCTTCTTCATCATCGATCTTGGATGGGTTCCAAGCGGCAGCCTGGGATAGCAAGGATGGATGTCATTTTATCGTTTGATTTTGTCCGTAGTCGGACCCTGCTCTTCTGTATGATGTTTGAATATGTTGTTGTATTGATGTGATCTTGATGTAGCTTGTGGCGAGTGTAAGCCAATTCCATATACTCACCTCTTCTGTACATGTACTTGTAATGATATCCATTCTTGCAACACGACGAGATGCGCTCCTCTCCCAATCGAGGCCCTCGAGCCAAAATAAGGATAGGGTCGCATCTTGGGCATGACAGCGACGCAGCTTCGGATGAGCTCGGCGAGCCTAAGTGCTCGGGGGCGCGCCAGGTGGCATGAATGGCGCCGTCCACGATAGGCTCTGTCGGTGGCAGAAGTGGTGGCTTGCGAGGTGGCACTGCGCTAGAGAGGCTGGTGGGGGAGGTTGTCAGGGTTTTGGCGCTACGCGGCGAGCAGCGAACAGATCAGGACGAGCTCGGGGAGGGGCTATCTAGGGCCGTATCGGCTCGGGCACGAGCACATGCAACACGCGTGCTCTGCTCATGCTCCGAGCATGTAGGGTACCTGTTCGACGAAATGTTAGAGTGGCCTAGAGGTATTTGATGAACATGTGAATTAGCAGGTTCATTTGAGAGGGTGGTGTAGGTCTAGTGGACATGTTGGTTTGGCCAGGGAGGCAACTTCCCAATGCAACATTAGGATCATGCCAATTCTGTCCATGCACTATAGGTGTTTGACAAAATGCCAGTGGACTCTAAAGGAATTTGTTTGTATCCCAAATTTCCATAGTGGGGTCTCTTTAGATCCTAAAGAGAGTGGTGAAGTTAGTTTTGCAAAACAAAGAACTTGGTAATGTAAGTTTTGGTGAAAATCAATTCTGGACAAAAAATGTTGGGGACAATTTGGCCAACTTAAAATATGCCTATGGGGCCGATCTCTAGGACTTAAGGGTTTGGTTGCAAGGACTGTTAGCAGGAAAAATTGCATGGTCAATAGGGCAAAACAAAATAGGGTTGCAGTACAAACTGCCAAACTGGAGACTAGAAATGAGGTCGTTTTGGTCAAGTTTCCCAAAACATCAAGTTGAGTTTTTGCATAAAAGTGATCCAGCGACATCCCATGACATCTATAAATTTGTGTGGTATTTATAAATGAATTCATAAAAAGGGTTGTAGTGCAACAGAAGCCTTTAAAATGATGAAAATGCTATTAAAAGGAATTTAAACTTGGCAAATTTTATTATAAAAATAATTCCACTGGTTTTACAAAATGAAATAAAATGCTTTAATAAAACATTCAAGTCCCACAATATTATTCAAAAGTTTCTAATATGAGGGAAGAATTTCACAATCCACAGAAGATGAGTGATTCTGAAATCAACAGAAAATCTAGGCAAATAAAAATTTATATTCCTAGCAAAATTTTAATTAATAAAAACATGATTAAATTTTTGGGGTGTTACACTGCCCCCTCATGGGTTCAGTTGGAAACCTTTAGTCTATGCGGTGGCATTTGCGTTGCCCGAGCGAAATCTCTATGCTTCAACGTCGGCAATGGCAACACCTACAGGTGTCACATCCCTCTGGATGCGTTGTTGTGGGTCCCCTCACAATGCCACGTGTCCATGTTGAAAACCCTAGTATATTTCTCAGACTCTATGACGGTGGCACTCAGTGTCATCACCTACTTTAGGGTGTCATCATGACACCCCTGCCCTCTCGGTGGCAGATGGCTTATGGTGTGGGGTTTGCCTTTTCTCTAGCGTAGTATGCCCTCATTTCTGTGAGGGTTGGATCTGATGTTCTCCTATTTATAGACGTGTCCTCGTAGTCTGCGTTCTCGTTTCTTGTTATCTTCTCGTAGGAGCGGCACTCCACGACCCAAAGTGAGGCGCTTGCCTCAACAACGAGTCGGCCCTTTCTGGAGATGACTTTGTGTGCTCGGGTAGGTGTCCGGTGTTTCTCACTGAGGCACCGCTCTAGACCTCTTCAGTAGTCTTGGGTTTATTTTGTCAGTGGTGGCCTCTCTTGTTTTTAACGCTTGGTATTGGGTTAATGACACATGGGCCACTAGCCCTGTGTTGTTTTATTTTTCCTTCAACCTCCTTGTTTGAAGATTTTTTCACCACTGTGTATCGGTTTGGTGAGTTGTGCCTTTATGTATAAATGGGGCTAAATCATGTTTCATCAGAGGTTAACAACATAGAGTCAAGCTACCCTTGGTAGGAACCATATCATCATTGACGGGTCTAAAAATGAGCCCACAGATGGGATGTGGAGTATTTCAGCTCGAGCTCATATAAGCTAGGTGAACAATAATATCAAAAAAATTAAATAAAAAAAATGATTTTCTGTGGCAAACATTAACAAATGTTCGGATTGCTTGTGAAGTTTTATTGTGAACTGACATTTGTGGAAGTTGTGGAAAAAAACAAAATCGATGCTCAAAAATACTATTTCCAAAAAGCATTGTGAAGTGCTGATTTTGTTTTGCTACGACTTCCACAAATGTCACTTCAAGATGAAAAACAAACACTCTAAATACTTGTCAATGGTGCTACAAAAAAGGTTCAGATTTTTTGATGTTTTAATATTTCAGATTTTACTGTCCATGCCGACTTCATATGAGCTCGAGGTGATACACGTACTTTCCCTGTCGGTGGCGAATTTTCACCTAAATCTGTTTCGTCGGATTCTTAGCATTGATGGGCGTAATCGGCCACAGTGTCCATCGTGAACCAGTTAAAACATGTTGAAAAATCAACAATTGGCCAAAATACCGAGTTGGAGGTGCAGCCTGGTTAAACAAATGCTCTAGAGAAAGGTACAATTCAAAACCCAAAAAACATGCCACATGAATTTCCATTTTTGGGTAGGGAATAAGTACTACATTTAACAATAGGGCATCAGTTTTATATATCTTAGCTTATCCAAAGCGATCAGGCAACGCAGAACCGATTCAAAGCATAATGCAAGGTAACAAAAGAGCCCATTACTGAACATTCATCCCCTTTTAGGCCTTTACCTGTAGGCCTCAGGTGTACCTATCATCATCCAACAGACCGTTGGTTTGGAACTTCGGGTCGAACTGCCCTTGCCCATAGAGAATAAAATATTCCCCTACCAGATAATACATTTTTGCAGCTATTATTTTCTTGTAATATACTAAGCCCAAGTAAAAAGGAGACATATCCTGCAAAAACTTTATACATATAATTTTGGGAGAAAATAAAAGTTTTTGGTTTCTGAAAAAGTATTTGCTCAGGTTAGGAATTTGTGGCAACAGTCCATGCTGTTTAGCCGGTACACAAAATGTCATCAGCAAGTCATCATCCTTACGCAAGCTTAAGGGCAGTGTTATGTCATGGTCAGAGAAGATAGAGCTCTTGAGACCACCACAACATATAGTGCCCTTTTATTTTAAGCAACTGAGTGAATGGATAGGGTCATGCCTCCTGAACCGAAAGGGAAGCAACGACATATATTGATGAAAAGACTTGACTAATTTGTAATTTTTTATTTTGTAACACGTGGGAAAGACCGATGAATAATTGGGTACTCAATTAATAGTGTACTACCTCCGTTTCTAAATATAAGTTTTTTTTAGAGGTTTCATTAGGGACTACATACGGATGTATATAGACATAGTTTAGAATGTAGATTCATTCATTTTGCTCTGTATGTAGACCACTAGTGAAATCTCTTAAAAGACTTGTATTTAGTAACGAAGAGTATATGTGTTACATATATGTTGTCCTTTTGCATGCGTGCACTCATGGTTATATCTATATCTATACCTAATATTAATTATTAAAAAAACTTCCATAGTTCTTCATACGTCACCCCTTCATATCCGTAATTTTAAGTTATAAATAAAATAAATGACTGGATTTAAAAGGAACATCATGTGTTATTGTCCCTCGAACAAAATAAAAATCTCTTTTCTGTTGCTCGATCCCTTCGAACAATTCCTTCATGAGCACAGTGCCCCGCCTGGGCCGACTCGATCTCCTCGCCGGCTGCCTTGCTGGCCTTTATTTGATCCTCCCCTTTCTCTCGAATTTTTTTTCAAAACTAGTACAAAAATTATACCAAATTTGAAAAAAGTATGACCATTTCAAAAAAATTCAAAAATAGTACCCGTCGGCCTTAGGTGGGCCGAACTGGGACCCGTCGGCTTAGCCCAGGCCGAATAGGACCCATTGGCCTATGCCAGGCCGAAGAGCGGGCGTCGACCCACGCTAGGCCGAAGGGGGCCCGTCGGCCGCTAGGAGGCCGAAGAGCCCCTAGATAAGGCCGACGCGGACGGTTCCCTCTTCTTCCTCCTCCTGCCTCGTTTCTTCATGTGTGTTCGTTGTTCTTGGCCGAAATCTCCCCCCCCCCTTGATCTCCTTCTACATCCACCCATTTTTCGTTTCAATCCACTGAAACAATAGATCGTCTTCGTCTCCTCCGCCCTACGGTTTCATTTTTTGCAATGTGGTAGTCTGTTGTTCGTTTGGAGGAGACATGGTGTGGTGGTGGTGGTGTGAATGGTGAGAAGGTGGAGTGGTGGAGAGGAAGAAGAAGAGCACTCACGCGTCGAAGGTATAAATTTTTTCTGTTAGTTTAGGTTAGTTTTATGTTAGTTTTTTTAATCTACGTAAAATTAGTTTAGGTTACTTTTATTAGTGTAGCAATTTTAGTGTATGTTTTCCGAGTGTAGGTTTACTTATTGTAGTCATATTAGTATCGGTTTATTTAGTGTACGCTGAGTATATTTTAGTGTAGGTTTATTTAGTGTACGTGAACATATTTTAGTGTAGTTTTATTTACTGTATGTGAGCATATTTTAGTGTAGGTTTATTTTAGTGAACTTCATTTTAGTGTAGGTATATTTTAGCGTACGTTTATTTTAGTGTAGATTTATTTCGTTGCGAATAATGAGAAGCTGACAATGTCTGACAGGTGAAAATGTCTGAATTCGTAAATTTCACTATGTATTACGGCTTTGGTAATGTTTGATATAATGAGTTGGGGATTGATCTTAGCGAGTTTAAAAAAGGCGAGATGAAACTTTCAGACCCGGACAGACTGGACATTAGGCAGTTGAAGCACTGGTTGACTACTAGTTTTGGCCTGGATCCTGAAGTTTGTTCCATCAGTATTCATGCATTGTGGACCAAATCCTGTAAAAATGTCAAGTGAGATTTGATTTCAATAGATAGGAGCCAGCATTGGTTGTCTCTGTTAAGTCATTGCAGAGACCGAAGAATCCATCTGTATGCCCTAGTGCAACCAGTGGCGAGGGAGGAGAATATCATACCACCCACCATGGGGTATGAACCAGGCCAGAGTGGTCAAGTGGCTAACGAGATTTATGTATCCGGGTCACAGCCATCGGATGTGAATGCTAGCGAAGCCGAGAAAGAGTCTGATTATGTTAGTGGTCATGGTGCTGGTCAGAGTATTCAGTCGATAGTATTAGCTGCCTCTGGTGTTGCTGATGGGGATAAGGAAGGCGATGAAATGCAGAGGGTGATGGAGGAAGAGGACGAGGATGGGATTGCAGAGGAACTTGATTCTGAAAATTCCGAGGAGGAGGAGGAGGTACCAATTCCTGCTGCATGGGAGCAGGACATATCCGCCGGCTTTACTGTCGATGATGGCCATGAGACTCCATGGCAATATAATCTGAACCAAGTCCAGATCGAGGCTATGTTTGACACAAAGAAGAAAATGAAGTATGCAGTGATAAAGTGGGATATGTCTATGCAAAGGGTTTTCCGGACACACATATCTAGTCCGACGAAATATACCGTGAAGTGTATTGAATCAGGTTGTCTTGCGAAGGTGCACGGCCACGTGTCAAAGTATAACATCCACTGGGTTGTGACAAATGTTGTCCCGCATAATTGTGTTAGTAAACAACATGTTGGTTCGTCATCCAAACCTTACTTCTACTCTCATAGCGCAACTCATGTATACTGAGATAATGACGAAGAAAGATATGGAAGCAAAACACATCCAGACAGCAGTGAAGGTCAGATGGAAGTATGACATTCCATATGGGAAGGCTTGGAGGGCTAAGCAGAAGGCTATGGAGGATAGGTTGGGGACATTCTTCGACACTCCTATGATAATGTTGTCCGTCTCCTTGACATACTGAAGGAGAGAAATCCCGACACTTATGTTAACATTCAGCACACGAGGTTGGATAGTATACCATATTACAAGGTGTTGGAACGAGTATTCTTCTCTTTCAGTATGGGCATCGAAGCTTTCAGGCATTGTCCTCCTAATGTTTGTGGATGGTACATTCCTGACTGGTCAGTACAAAGGGCAAATCATGACTGCTATTGGTGTGGACGGGAACAACCGAATCATCCCACTAGCCATGGCATTTGTGGAGGGTGAAAATTTTCCGAGCTGGGTATGGTTCTTCCGGCAAGTTAAAATTGCGATTGTGAAGGACCGATCAAATGTGTGTCTCATTCATGACAGACATCCCGGTAAATTGAAGGTCGTGAAGGCACTGAGTAATCCAACTGCTGACGAGCCAACACCTTGGAAGGACTTGCAAAGCCGGTGGTGCATGTGCCATCTGGGTGCTAATGTTTTCTCACAGTTCAAGAACAAACGATTGATGAACTTGTTCAAAAAATTATGCAAGCAGAACCAGCGGCGCAAATACGATTTTATTTGGTCAAAACTAGATGAGTTCACTCGGAAGCAGGTCCTTGCTAGGAACAAAATGGAAAAATACCAAGTTAAATTAACAGCACTCATTGCGGAGCTTGAGGAGCCAGTTGGTCTTTGTGACTTGCCAACAATTGACCCTCCTAATACGAAGAGAAAGAAGGGCAGGACAATAAAGATTTTTTCTGAGTGGATAGAGAAAGAGCCTCCAGTGAATTGGTCTTTGCTGCATGACACCCATGGAGCTAGGTATGGCCACATGACAACCAATCTTGCGGAGATCTATAACTTTGTACTCAGAGGGAATAGAGCATTGCCACTGACAGCTATTGTGGAGCGTGTATTCCATGGCACTGTGAGATATTTCAGAGAAAGGCACGAGTTAGCAAAGAAGCATATTGCAGATAATCAGAACACTCCTTATTGTAGCCGTGTCATGGAGTACATGGCTGAGAAGATAAAGAAAGCAAAAAAAACACCGTCACACTCATAGGTAATCAGGAAAGGAGGTATGAGATCCAGCTTCCTACTGATGGTTTTGGTTTTGCAAATGAGGTGAAGACGCATGATGTTAAAATTGGAGCAGAATTTTATCCAACTTGTGAGTGTACATGCAACAAACCGCAGTTATTGCACCTGCCTTGCTCACATGTATTGGCTGCCTGTGGCCAGATTCAGTTGGACGCTATCTCCTTCGTGTCTCCGTACTATTCAAAGGAGGCAGTACTCAATGTCTGGACAAGTGAGATGACAGGGTTTAGAGTCGTCGGCAATTTCAACAAGGTAAACGATGGTGATGGAGTATACATCCCGGATCCTAGACTACGGCGAACTAGCAGGGGCAGGCGTAAGTTAAAAAGCATCCCAAACAATATGGACCAATCTGAAGCTGGTGGAGCAACCAGACAATGTTTGCTCTGTGTGGCTTATGGGCATAGAATGAAATATTGCCCCGACCTAAAGAAAGACGGTGCTTCCACATCGATGAGTGCTTCCACATCGACGACTACAACAACAGTTGCAAGAGGAGGTCCTGGCAGTCGTGGTGGACGTGGCTCTCGAGGCCAAAGGGGTAGACGAGGAATGAATAACTCAGAAGCTACATAATCTGTGGGACTATGTTTTAATTTGTAATATGTTGGACTATGTTTTTATTTGTAATATGTGTACACTATGTTTTAATGTGTAATATGTGAGACTAAGTTTTTATTTGTTATATGTGAGACTATGTTTTTGTTTGTAATATGCAAACATCTATGTTTTATTTTGTAATATGTGTGGACTATGTTCTAATTGCAGATATGGCTTCGTATCCGTTGCTTAATGGTAATATGGATAGAGGGCACCGAGGCGCACTTACGGAATCGGGCACGAACTTAGATGTGTTGATCACTCGCACCCCAAAGTCTAACTCGATGATACACCCTTCATGGGTTGATAGGTATATGTTGGTATAATCACTTACTATGTTCGACATCGTTATGATAGAAGCTAATTGTAAGCTACATTATGTTTATTTTGTAGGTTGAATTGGGCTGGACTTCTACCCTTGGCATGACTGGTTGAGGGTACATTAGATGAGTGGGTTGATCATCCGGACTTGGATGACGCATGTGAACCAATGCAGTTGCACAAGAGGCAAGTATCATGCTTCTCATATGAAAGGTCACTCCTTACCTGCTTAGTAGATAGATGGAGACCAGAGACACATACGTTTCACTTTCCCTGGGAAGAGATGGCTCCTACTTTACAGGATGTGTCTTACTTGTTGGGATTACCTCTTGTCGGTGCTGCCATAGGACCTTTAGAGGTAGAAACTGGTTGGCTAGCATCTATGCATGCCCGTTTTCTGGCTGCGGTGCCAACTACCAAGATTCTAGACAACGATCGGCACGGGCCTCTTTTCAGGTGGTTGAGCCAGTTTCAGATTGTCGCCTTAGGATATCCCACTGTTCAGTTGTCAGAGGCACAGATTGACCAGTCCTTACAGACATATATTATGTGGTTGTTTGGCAAGACGATGTTCACAGAGAACCACGTGACCACTGTAGATGCACGACTGATCGGTGTTGCACGAGAGATAGCTGAGGCACGTTCCCCGGAGAACATTGTGTAGAGGAGTTTTGGTTCTGCTGTGTTAGCAGCTACGTATAGAGGTCTGTGCAAAGCTTGCTAGTTGAGGTCAGGAAAATCTGGTCTTCTCGGATGTCCACTAATGTTGCAGCTTTGGTCGTATGAGAGATTCACTATTGGTTGACCCTACATCAGCGTGGACAAACCTTTTGGTAATGAGGACATGGCTGGACATTACGTGCCTTCTATCAGCGATTTGCCTACTATGGGATCTGTTTGGGCACAGAGAGAGGTATTTTCATTATTAACAATATGAACTAGTAATGTTCATTTCTCGCTATTCAATATGATGTACTAATGTTTGTTGTCATGCATAGAGATAGTTTGCGCCTAGCCAGGTAAGGGGCTGCTACCCCTCCTTCACGATGCAGTTTGATAGTCTACACGAGGATCAAGTTATATGGGAACCATACACCCATAATGCTATTTCAGAAAGGTACCCAGGTGGGATTTCTGGATTCTGCACTAGAGATCAGCATTATTGGATGACCAAGGCCAAGTTGGTGTTCGACGTGACGGTTAAGGAGATGGCTATTAATAGGGTGATGAGACAGTTCGGTCTATGCCAAGAGCCTGACATTCCCGTTATTTCACAATTACCAAATCACGTGCATAAGTAAGTAATACTACTTTGGTTCTCAGCTCTGCATTAATAGGGTGATGAGACAGTTCGGTCTACTTATAGCTAATCATGTAACGTGCATTTCAATCTCAGGTACAATCACGTAGGAGGAAACAAGTCCCAGGCTTCTTGGTTTCGTGACATCAGACCTTACCTCGAGGAATGGACTACTGCCCCAACAAATATATGGGATGAAGTTCGTGTCTTCGACTGGGACAAGTTCGGGTTGTATCTGAAGCGTTACAGACAGAGCACGAGGATCTACTTGGTTCCATCATCTGCTCCGGATAATATCCCAGTTCCTCTCACCAGCGATCTGTTCCCAACTTCCTCAGTTGTGGGAACCAGACACCACGCGGTATGTCCTCGGTTTTTCTCACATGCTACGTTTTCCCTATACATGAACATGTACAATTGGTTAACTTTCTGTGTACAGGGTGAATTGGGAACTCAGGCGCTAGAGGAGGTTACTGCTTTGGTGGACCATGTTGACAGAGGAGAAAATATCCCACTGCGAGAGAAAGCAACAAGGTTGAAGAGTCTTCAAGCGAAGATACGCGGGTTCGTCACAGCTGTTACATGTAGACGATCTTCTGATGTTGTTGACACTCGTGCAGCACATCGTCCGCCACGCCCCTCTCTGCAGCGTTCAGAACCTCGACCTTCACAGCCAGGGAGCTCCTCCTGGCAGTAGGAACCTCCTTCGCAGCCAGGGAGCTCCTCCTGGCAGCAGGCACCTCCTTCACAGCCAGGGAGCTCCTCTTGGCAGCAGGCACCTCCTTCACAACCAGGGAGCTCCTCCTGGCAGCAGACACCTCCTTCGCAACCCGGGGGTTATTTCTACCAGCAGCCACCTATGTCACAACCCGGGGGCTATTTCTACCAGCAGCCACCTCCTTCACAACCCAGGGGCTATTTCTACCAGCAGCCACCTCCTTCACAACCCGGGGACTCTTCTTGGCTTCAGCAGATGGACCTAGGTAACTTAACTTTGTACATTCTTTTAAAAAATTTAGCCTCGTAAGTCATTCTTGACATGTTTTAATTTACCAGCAGGCGGCAGCCAGTCGCAACCGTTCATGACTTCAGTTCAGTCACCTCTGTTTACTGGTCCTGGTTCGTACATACCTGGCGATGGCGAGGACGATGATCGTGGTGCATGCACATACGGTATCTCGGAGACAGTTCTTGCCACTCAACCACCACCATCAACGCAGGAGACATAGACACCAATGGACGAGGTGTTCTATGGTCGTGGTCATCGTGACACTCGTCCACCGCCTCAGCGCTTATCGCCTTCTGGTCCACGTCCGAGGAAACCCAAGATTCATCGCCGTCCCCAGCAGTGATATGGTCATCTACGTATGAGACATGACTATCTATTTATGTATGAGACATATGTAGCCTCTATGTATCGGACATATGCATGTATGAGACATATGTAGCCTCTATGTATCGGACATATTCATGTATGCGACATATTAATGGTTGAGACTTATTTGGTTTAGAGAGAGGACAATAGTAACGCAAACCAAATGCGTCCAAATGAATTAGACAGTACAACTGAATTAAACGTTACGACTGAATTAAACGTTACAACTGAATTAAACAGTAGAACTAAATTAGACGTTACAACTGAATTAAACAGCACTACAGAAAACACCACTACAGAAAATAGTACTACATGGAAAACGTACTACATGAATGCATCATCATCATCCTCCGTCGATGCAGATCTCTTGCCCTTTGTCGACGCAGAACTCTTGCCCTTGGACGATGCGGCCATCTTCACCTTGGTACTCGGCATGAAGATGTCGTCTTCGTCCTTCGTCGATGCAGAACTCTTCCCCTCCGTCGATGCAGAACTCTTCCCCTTCGTCGATGCATAACTCTTCACCTTGCTGCTCGGCATGAACAGGTTGTTCTCGTCCTCACTTTCTGCTGACCATAAACCTGAATTATTCACAGCAATCCTGAGGTAAGATTCACCCTTCTGTAGTTGCTTTTGCCATCTGGTGTGCAACCTTAGAAGTTATTTCCGTATCTCCTCAAAAGTCCGAGGAGGCCACCCACTCCTAGCTAATTGGTGAGCCAACTCATTCAGTATGAAGTCACTACTAATGAGTTCCTCCCATGGAACTACTCTATCATTCATCTTGAAATTGGCAGCTAGACGAAGATGACGATCGGACATACCCTTGTGAAAACTACGATCAAAAGGATAGTGAGGACGAGGAGGATGAGACATCTCCACAAAAGGATGACGAGAGCGGAAGGATGGCGGAGCGAAAGGGAAAGGAAGGGCCTGCTCACCCTCCTTACTGCGAGTGTGGTTATATAGGCGGGAAAGAAATTGGCGGGAGAGAAAGGCGGGAAAGACGATGGCGGGAACGTATGGCGAGAGAGAATGGTGGGAGAGAATGGCGGGTGAGAAAGGCGGGAAATATAATGGCGGGAGAGAATGGTGGGAAGGAAAGTGGTGGGAGAGAATGGTGGGAAAAAGGTGGCGGCAAAGTATGGCAAAAAATAAAAACGGGAATAGTAGGGCTTGCTAAAATTAAGATACAATTTGCTGAAATTAAGATACAACTTGCTGAAATTGAGTTACAAGAATATAAATCTACTGAGTCCAACGTGGATATTTTCCTTTTCCATCTCCAGCTTCTTCTGCTGCCTGGGCTGCACGAGCCCTTTCTTTCTTTCTCTGCCTCTCAGCCTCACGGGCCTCCTCTCGCTGCCGGTAGACCTCCGCCAGTCGAAGTTGGTTTTTTGTTTTTTCTTCTTCATCTCAGCAAGAAAAGCCCTCTTCTCCACACAGTATTCTTGCCACGCTCTCTCCTGCTCTGCTTTCTCCTCTGCTGCCGCCTTCTCGCGCCGCTCCACCAAGCCAAACTGGCCCATGCACGACGACCTCTTTCACGAATCTCAGTCACCGCCCAGTCTGGCATTTTCATGTCTATCCAACGATAGTACTGGCACAGGGGCGGAGGAGACTACAAAATAAACAGAAATATAAAAATCAAATCAACAAAAAGTTCAACAACGTGTTTATTCTGGGTGACTGAAACATACCGGAGGCGTGATGTACGGTGAAGGACCAACGGGTAGATCTTCCTCATAATTAGTGCACATAAATTTTTTATGCCCAACCAATCTGAAAAATCCGTCACCTCCTTCACCTTGCAGAGATCCCCGCACTAATAACCAACTGCTTCCACCCCCTGAGGCAACTTCACATTCTTCCATTTGCTAGGCCTAATGCTTTGATCCGAATAAGGCAAACTCATAATGACTACCGCGCTGGGTTTTTTGAGTGTTGATGGCCGATGAAGGAAGGCAGTTACAATGTCTCCTTTTATAGGCAGACGACAACAGCAATGGCGGGAAATCGGGCGGGAAAATTTGGCGGCAAAAAGTGGCAGGAAAACATGGCCGGAAAAATTTGGTGGGAACACTTGGCGGGAGAAAATGGGCGCGAAGGAAAGTGGCGGGAGAGAATGGTGGGAAAAAGGTGGCGACAGAGTATGGCGGAAAATAAAAACGGGAATAGTAGGGCTTGCTGAAATTAAGATACAATTTGCTTAAATTAAGATACAACTTGCTGAAATTAAGATACAACTTGCTGAAATTGAGTTACAAGAATATAAATCCACTGAGTCCAACGTGGATATTTCCCTTTTCCATCTCCAACTTCTTCTGCTGCCTGGGCTGCACGAGCCCTATCTTTCTTTCTCACTATGGCAGATAGCTAAAAACAACAGCTAGCTCCTGTTCACGCTCTTTGAATGTTATGAGCACCAAATTGTTGACTTCAATAGAGATGCCAGCAGAAAATTACCAAAACCTTCCTTCTTCAACACCATTCGATCACCCAAGTCAATGAAGTAGGAATAAGGAATGCTCACAAATATATCATCATCTTCTGAATCCAAAGTAATTTCAAGAGTTAAAGAACCGGTCCTAGGAATAGGCACAAATTCCATCAAACTCCTCACAACCATGGTAGGAATAACCTGACAAAAACAAGCAAGTTATATGATCCATCCTATGAACCAGCAAAAAACAAACAAATAAAAAAACTGAAACCAAAGCTTACCATATGTTGAGAAATAACATTCATGCGATCCATCGTATGAACAAAAGGAGTACATAGTATGTAGTTGTCATCAAAGAGCTGCCGCGACATGACATACATTTGATGATAATTCAGAATGACACCACGACTATAAAAACGGTTGTCAACAAGTTTCCTCTGAGTTTCACTCAGATCCTCAAGAGCTACAAAAAAATGATTTCACTAACTAAGATGAACAACAAAAACGTATAAGCTGAAACAAAACTGAAAATCAATCAAACAAATAACTTACCAACATGGGGTAAAGGAAACAAAATAACACCATCCCCATGAAATTCGACACTAGTATAAGTTCCATAGTGCTCAAGCATAACAGTCATCATGTCACTACAGCGGAGACCATAATCATTCACAAGTCCCTCCCACGAAGGACCATGGAATTTACTGCTCATCCTACCATGTCTAAATATAACATGGTATAAGTTACCCTCACTGTTGTGCAGAGCAAGATCAATATTTGTGTCACCTCTCTGAATAGCTAAAGCTCTGCACTTATCAATGTACCGAGCAAGATGTGATGTAACACTGCACGGAACATACTACAACAAGAATGGAAGCAAACATCATAATCATGTAAACAAAGGCATTCGAATATGCCATAGTCAGATAAACAAGACATAGAATCTTACAACACGTCTTGAACATCGACGATCCAGCACAACAGTAAATACAGAAGCACCGGAATCAACGACAGCACAAGGGCCACCTAGAGCTCGGCAAAATGGGCAAGCCATTTACCTGCAGACGGACGGTGACCAATAAGAACTAAATCCACTACCGATTTGAGAGTTCTCATTCGATTGAGTTGGAAGCCAAAAAAATACCGTAGGCCGGTGGAGAGCGCCCTGATCTATTGTTTACGTGGGTAGGATAACAAAATGGTGGTCGAGCGAAGAGATCGGCGAGGCGGTGGAAGCACCGGAGAGCAACAGGAGTGAGAGGTGGAGAGGGGCAGGCTACTGGACGGGGAGTGTGAAACGAGTGGTCAGAGGAGGAAGAAAGAAAGCGTGTGCCTTATCCAGGGGCCCATCGGCCCAGCACAGGCCGACAGGTGGCACTTCGGCCCCCCTCTGGCCGACCAGCCTGTCCCCGGCTTCTGATTGGCCGACAGGGGGCTCTTCGGCCTGGTGCTGGCCAACGGGCCCCTGTTCGGCCTGGTGCTGACCGACGGGGTCCTATTTTTGAAAAAAAAATTAACTGCATATACTGTTTTCAAATCTGGTATAATTTTCAAAAAAAAAAATCCTTCCTCTCGGCTAGCAACAACAACACCGGATAGCTGTCGAGCATGGTCGTCGAGACGACCGAGCTCACATGCACGTTTAACCTGCAGGAATACATCAGCGCGCGCGTGTACCACAATTGGGACGTGTAGAGCCTCGGCAAGCACATCAACGCCATGCACCGCAGATTCCAGGTCTGGAGAAGATACTCACAGCGAGGGACGCCAAGCGGCAGCAGCGGGAGAACAAAGACGCCGCCGGCGAGGGGGACCGGAAGGATATTCTGGACATACTCTTCTATATGCATGGAGTCGGCTTCGTCTGAGATGCAGCGCACCAGGGACAACGTCAATGCTTTCATGCTGGTATTATTTGATCAATCGCTCGATCTGTTGATCCACGATGCCATCGAATCGACGCAGTGCTTAAAAGTCATTAATTGGTGCAGGACATCTTGCGATGGTGACGAACACGAAGAGGATCACGCTGGAGTGGGGCTTGTCAGGGCTGGTCAACAACCCAGACCTTCTCCAGAAGGCGTAGCAGCGGATGGACACGATGGTCGGCAAGGATCGGCTCGCCGACGACGACGAGTCGGACATCCCAAACCTGCCGTACCAGGTTGTGGCCAAGGAGACGGTGCGTCTCCACCCAATGCCCCCCCTGGTGGTGCGGTGATCCATGGAGCAATTTAAGCGGTACGACGTGCCGGCCGGCGCAATGGTATTCGTGAACGTGTGAGCCATCAGCCGCGACCTGTCGTGTTGGCTGGAGCCGCTGGAGTTCCGGTCGGAGAGTTTCCTTGAGGATGGCACAAGCGCCAGGACGCACGTGTGTGGGCAGCAGTTCCACATGATGTCGTTCGGGTCTGAGCGGCAGATCTGCCCCGGCGCGTCCCATGCTGGTGGTGTAGGCGGCGTTGTCGGCCATGGTGTAGTGCTTCAAGTGGCAGCCCGCGGGCGGCGCGGCCAGGGTGTACATGGTGGAGGGGCCTGGGCTGCCGCTGTTGCGGAAGCACCCGCTCGCCTGCGCCGTCGTGCCACGGCTCAACCCGCTGCTGCTGCATCCTGCATGTACTAGCCACTGATGAAGTACTATGGCACTTGGGCAGGCTTTGAAGTGTCAACGCTGCTGCTCTTTGCACTTTCAGCAATCGTAGTATGTCCAAGACAGCACCAAGCCGTGCTGCTCGCCGTCGTCAGGTGACACCACATTCACTGCTTAAACTTTGATCTGTAATATTGCTAATTTGAAATCTCGGCAATTTTCGATACATCCTTATTTGCTGCAATTTACCATGATCCAACCTAACTCATCTAAGGTGCACGATACGGGCAAGGCACTGCGTAGGAAATTGCTCGTCAACCAGTAGTACTACCGAGTGTGAGGTATGCGGCGACGCCTTCGACTAAAGCGTTGGTGAGAACATTATCCTTCTAAAGAATACAAGGTCAGGGTCAGATATCAGATGCTCGCAACTTTCAGGTTGTGTACTTAGTTGTCCCTTCCTTTTCACAAGCATTGTGAGTGTTAAGCAAAACCTATGATAGTAAATAACTCATGTTGATACGTTCTGATAACTACATTTCCTTCCAAATTTATAATACAGTATAATTACTGCCGTTATGATATTGATTCAGAGTCAACTATACCATTTACAATATTAAAATACATTTTAGGTTTGGTACATGCAAAAAAGTTTACAGCTTATTAACACGTTAACATGCCAACAAATTGATGTGTTTGTAGATCCATCCATCTATGGTAACTATGCAGGCATGCATCACTATCATTTGCTTCCTTAATTTCCAACCAATTTTCTCAACAATGGTCCTTTTCATCTCAGATGATATATCTATTTTTATATATTTCTAATTCCTGAAAATATATAAATTCAAAAAGGGATACTTTTTGTATTTAAAATTACTAGAAATGACCTAAATGACCTCGTTTTTATGTTATTAAACATGTTATGACATTAATATCGTGCATACTCTAAACACACATTAGCATTAACCATGAATGAGGCCTTCCATTAGTAGGAAGATGCAAGATTTTTTTCTCCCGTTGTAACGCACTATCATTTTTCCTAGTATGTCTCATAGATCATGGAAGAAGAAGGTTCTCCATGAGCGCGCAAGTGAAGTCTGTTTGGGTCACACGGAAATTAATTGGATTTTGTAGTAAGCGGTTCAATTTTAAAGAAATTTAAGCAGCAATCTAACGTAAAAAGTCCATAATCTATTGGCTAGTATAAACCTCTCACGGATAATGGCATATACAGTTGTAGGTAAGAACTCCTTTACCGCAGCTTTGGATTCAGCTTTCGGGGGCACCCCAGGTGGCACTAGATGATGTCAGGGTTACTTGGAGCCTTGGCTCACTTATTGGTAAAACAGAGAAGGTGGACATGCCTATCGCACGTGCCAATGGAGTGGCTCGTCTGTTTGTGAGTGTCATTAGTATTGAGCATATCCCAGACTCGGTCAGATGGGTTTATGATGGTAACTCCTATAAATTGGATATTGAGATTGAGGAGAATGCAGAGTTTCAAGACTTGGCAAGGCAGGTGGACATGGACACTGATGAGGGTAATGATGGGGATGGGCTACCGCAGAAGGAGGGATCGCTGAGTACTCAAAGGGGTACGGGGGCTACGCCACCGGCCAAGAAGGTGGAGACGGCGGAAAGTAGCGAGTGGCCTCATGGTTCTTCTTCCACCCAACAGTTGCGGTTTGGCTCATTTGGTGCATTCTCGGCCCCGAGCAAGTTGTGGGGGACGAGGGTTGACAGTGATGACCCGGAAGAACACGAGCTGCCTCCCCTTTCTACACTTGGCCCTGCTCCACATACGGGTCCCTTCTCACCACCGGCAACCCCACCACCGTCGATGTTGTCGCCATCAACACATATGAGGGCTAAGAGTGCTCTGTTATCTCCTGTTATTATAGCTACAGAGGCCAGTACACCATCACAAGTTTGTAATCTGGGAACAAATGCGGACTCTGACACTTCTCGGGACCTCGATCCTGGCAAGAAGCTGACGGTCGGAGGGGGGACTTTGAGTGGTGTTGGGTCGAATCATGCGGCTCCCGCTAGCAGTGCCGGACTAGTGACTATGGGTGCGGAGCCTCGTCCCGTCCGTCCGGTGACTGGGGGTCGGCTGGTGCCCGTAGATGCGGCTACTCGGTCCTATGGCATGAAGCCGTCGACAGGCGGTCGGACGGCTGGAGGCGTGCAGTTGCCGGCCGGGACCAGTCAGGTTGGGAACGTACAGCCGGCGGAGGGCTGCCAGCTGACTGACGACACCTAGTAGAGGTCTACTGCGGGCAGCCCGCCGGGTGACGGCATCGACGAGCCGTCGGAGGTGGTGCGTGACCGCACGGCCCGGCAAGGGGCAGGAGGCCCTTTGCCCACCGTGCCTTCGACCGCGAAAGTGGTCTTCTACGGTGGCATCCCGGCCCCGGTAACCGGTGATAGGCGGTCAAGTCAGCGCCTTCAGGAACAGCCGGACGCGGACGACCTACTGATGGGCCGTGCCATGAGGGCGGCTAAGCTGCGCGATATCGAGGCCACGCCAGGTATGACCGTTAATACGACATGTTCCATTTTGAACTTTTCAAATGCAGATATTATTACAAATGCAAATTTGTTAGGGGTGTCTTTGGGTAGCAATGGGACGGGGATTTCTAATTCAATTAATACCCCATTATACTTTCGATAAAATTCACGTGGGCTAACTCGTTACCTCAGCCAACTTTCGAGAGACTCGATAGGGTACTGACCAGTGTGGAATGCGAGATGAAATTCCCACGAGTGACAGTACGAGCACTGCACAGGGTGATCTTGGACCATACCCCATTGTTTTTGGACTCCGGAGGGGCGACCCATGTGGGCAACAAAGATGCTTTCTCGTTTGAGCTGGCATGGTTCGAACGAGAAGGCTTCATTGACCTCATAGCGAGAGAATGGTGGCAAGTCTCCGGGGGTGGTTCTAATATTGACAAATGGCAAAACAGGATACGTCATCTAAGACAATTTCTTAAGGGTTGGGCGAAGAATGAGAGCGGAGCTTATAAACTAAAAAAGCAAAGGCTTATGGAGTTTATTGATCACCTTGATATCAAGGCTGAAACCGTGTTGTTGGATGACAATGAGAGAACATCCAAAGCGGAGGCAGAACTTGATCTTAAGAAAATGCTTAGAGAAGAGGAGCTAAAATGGGCCCTCAGAGAAGAAGTGAGACAAGTTGTGGATGGAGATGACAATACGCAATTTTTCCATCTTATGGCTAATGGAAAGCATAGAAAGAAGAAAATCTATCAGCTAGAACAGGACGAGGGTACAATCGTTGGGCAAGATAACTTGAAGTTGTACATCTCCGAATATTATAAGAAATTGTTCGGGCCACCGGAGGATAACATGGTGACCATGGATGAACATTTTGTCGGTGATATTCCTCAACTCGGGACGGACGAGAATGAGATATTAACCGCATCATTCACGGAGAAAGAGGTGTTCGATGCTATTGCGCAGATGAAGAATAATAAGGCACCCGAACCGGATGGGTTTCCAGCTGAATTCTATAAGAAATGTTGGCATATTATCAAAGGTGATCTGTTGCCAATGTTTCATGATTTTTTAATGGGCACTTGTAGTTGTACCACCTTAACTTTGGGACTATCACGTTGTTGCCAAAGAAGGAGGGGGCGGTGCGTATTGAACAATTCAGGCCTATTTGCCTACTGAATGTGAGTTTCAATTTTTTACTAAAGTTGGAACCAACAGGCTGACGCAGATTGCACACACGATGGTGCAACCAAGCCAAACTGCATTTATGCCTGGTCGTAATATTCTGGAGGGGGTGGTTGTGCTCCATGAAACCGTTCACGAAATTCATTCGAAGAAGCTAGATGGGGTCATCTTCAAAGTGGATTTTGATAAGGCGTATGATAAAGTTAAATGGCCTTTCCTTCAACAAGCTTTACGTATGAAGGGGTTTGATGAGCTATGGAGAAAGCAAGTCGAGTCTTTTGTACAAAAAGGGAGTGTTGGAATTAAAGTGAATGATGACATGGGTCATTTCTTCCAAACTCAAAAGGGTCTCCGCCAGGGAGACCCAATGTCCCCTATCCTATTCAATGTTGTTGTAGATATACTTGCTATTTTGATAGGAAGGGCTAAACAGGAAGCCTTATAGGTGGGTTGGTACCCCACTTAATCGATGATGGGGTGTCAATCCTACAATATGCTGATGACACTATTCTGTTCATGGAGCATGATATAGCGAAAGCCAGAAATATGAAACTCATCCTCTGCTTATTTGAACAACTGTCGGGTTTGAAAATTAAATTTCATAAGAGCGAATTGTTCTGCTTTGGGAGAGCCAAAGCGGAACAAGAGAATTATAACTAGTTGTTGGGATGTGAATTTGGTACTTTGCCGTTTAGCTACTTGGGCATACCTATTCATCATCGCAAATTATCAAACCAAGAATGGAAAAGGATAGAGGATCGATTCGAGAAGAAGCTTAGCTGCTGGAAGGGCAAGCTGCTGTCATACGGAGGAAGGTTAATTTTGATTAACTCGGTTCTCATGAGCATGCCGATGTTCCTCTTGTCCTTCTTTGAGGTACCAGTAGGGGTACGAAAAAGACTAGACTTTTATCGATCCCGTTTCTTTTGGCAGAGTGATGAGGTTAAGAAAAAATATAGACTGACTAGATGGGACATTATATGTCGACCCAAAGACCAGGGAGGACTTGGAATTGGAAACCAAGAAGTCAAGAATAGATGTCTACTCAACAAGTGGCTGTATAGATTATCGGTTAAGACAGAGGGCATGTGGGTACAAATTCTCCGTAATAAGTACCTACACAACAAAACTTTGGCCCAAGTCACGGCTAGGCCGACTGATTCTCCATTCTGGAAAGGTTTGATGAAGGTTAAGGCTCATTTTTTCCACACAACGAAGTTCATTATTGAAAATGGAGAGACAACCCGGTTTTGGGAAGATACGTGGCTGGGGACACGCCCCTAGCCGTTCAGTATCCAACTCTATATAATATTGTGCAACATAAAGATAGATATGTGGCCATAATATTACAGTCTACTCCTCTAAACATCCAGTTTAGGCATACATTGATAGGACATCGATGGGCGGAGTGGTTACATCTAGTTAGAAGGCTTATGGATCTGCAGCTAACGGAGGAGGCCAACAAGATTGTGTGGCAACTTTCCTCGGCTGGCACATTTTCAGTTAAATCTATGTATTTGGACCTCATAAATACGACATCACTGCCCAAATCCAGCCATATTTGGACGGTCAAAGTCCCTTTGAGAATTAAAGTTCTCATGTGGTTTGTTCACAAGAAAGTGATTCTTACTAAGGACAACCTCGCAAAGCGCAATTGGCCAGGTTGCACGAGATGTAGTTTTTGTGATCATCAGGAGACAATCGAACACCTTTTTTCCATTGCCCAGTTGCGAAACTTTTATGGCAAACGGTCAGAATTACTTCAAATATTAAACCTCCAGATAGCATAGACACGTTGTTTGGGACGTGGCTAAATGGAGTGGATATTAACTTAGCAAAACATATACGCATAGGAGTTTGTGCACTTCTTTGGGTTGTATGGTACTGTAGGAATGACGTGACATTTAACATACAGACACATATTCATTTCTTGCAGGTGCTATTCAGGGCGTCGGTGTGGATCCGTGCGTGGTCGTTACTCACTCCTGCGAAAGCTAGGGAGCCTTTGGTTACTGGGTCTGCCTGGTGGGAGATGGTAGCGCAGGATATATTCAACCGGTTTGGATGGCGGTCAACTAATAGGATAGATGGATATGCATCTATGCTTATTTTTGCCGGTTGTGGCTATTTTAACTTTATTTTTGAACTTGTGATAGATCCTTTAGAGCTCAATTGTATCAGCAGACTATTGGCTACGTTCTTTTAATAAAGGGGCCGTATGCATCTTACTGATGCAGAGGCCAGAGGTAACACTCCTTTTCTAAAAAAAAGTTGTAGGCAAGATGATCTTCTCTTTATCAGAAAAAGATGATCTTCTCTTTATCAGAAAAAGATGATCTTTTCTTATGCAATCTTTGTCATGTAAGGGGATATATTGATATCGAGGAGATATAAAAAATGACCTCTTCACCAACACGATCTCAAAAGCTATTCAAGACAACAGGGATGCACACAACGAAATTCCTACAAAAGAACGCGATCGGCAAAACAACTGCGGTAAATATCAACAATATACATCAATGAAGGCAAACCCTGGTGTAAAGGCATATTTCTCCTTAAGTGGTTTGGGTGATTGATGACAATGCCTTTGAGGACTAATCGTGTGCATTGAGTATTTCAGATATCTCATGTCTAGGCACAAGACGATTCGGTGCCCCTCGGAGCTTATCGAACACGGTTGTTCTCTATGCTTCCTCTCGATGGATTTGAATCGCAGGAAAGCCGTACTGTTAAGAGGGGGTCCGCTTCGGAAAGGTTTGGGTGGAATCAACACATACACATCAATTCTTTTGCACCACCTTTCCTTCGCTTCAATGGAGCTCTAGCTCGTTTTCCATTCCTGTGCGAAGTGAAGCCTGCGGGGGTGCTTGATTTCAGTGGCCAGCGGTAGTACTACTCAAGGGAGCGGTAGTACCGCAGGAGCCAGCGGTAGTACCGCTCAGTGGAGCAGTAGTACTGATGTCCCCTGCCCTGGTACGTGCGCCTGCGGTAGTAGGCGCGGATGTAAAGTTTTTACATCCGCCCTCTTGCGGTAGTACCGTGATGCATGCCTAGTACTACCGTGCCGGACTTTTTCGCAGCTTCGCCCTCTGCGGAGGTAGGCACGGAAGTAATTTTTTTACTTCCGTGCATCTCCGGTGCCAGCCTTTACCTACCATGCGTTAGTACCGCATGGCCTCGCGGTAGTACCGCTCCGACGGTTCTACCGCTTGTTTCCTAGTGCAACCGGCCTGAGTCTATCACTTCCGTGTGAGTGGTAGTACCGCATGTCGCAGCGGTAGTACCGCAAGCCCTTGCGGTAGTACCGTGGTCTTTTGCGGTAGTACCGCGACGTGCGGGGCTGAGGGTGGGGATAACGGTTGGATCTTATCTCCCACTATAAAAGGGAGGTCTTCTTCATCAAGAAAACTACCTCTTCCTTTCCCAAGCTCCATTGTTGCTCAAAGCTCTATTTTAGCCCGATCTCTCTCCCTAAACAATCAAACTTGTTGATTTCTAGGGATTGGTTGAGAAGGCCTCGATCTACACTTCCACCAAGAGAAATTTGATTCCCCCCACTAATCCCTTGCGGATCTTGTTACTCTTGGGTGTTTGAGCACCCTAGACGGTTGAGGTCACCTCTGAGCCACATTCCATTGTGGTGAAGCTTCGTGGTGTCGTTGGGAGCCTCAAATTCAGTTGTGGAGATAGCCCCAACCTTGTTTGTAAAGGTTCAGTCGCCGCCTTCAACGGAACCAATATTGGAATCACGACATCTCGCATTGTGTGAGGGCGTGAGGAGAATACGGTGGCCCTAGTGGCTTCTTGGGGAGCATTGTGCCTCCACACCGGTCCAACGGAGACGTACTTCCTCACAAGGGAAGGAACTCCAGTAACACATCCTCGTCTCCACCGGCTCCACTTTTGCTTATCTCTTACCTTTACTTCTTGCAAGCTATTATTTTGTTGTATCCCATGCTTGCTTGTGTACTTGTTGTGTTTAGCATCATATAGGTTATTCACCTAGTTGCACATCTAGCCAACTTATTTGATGCTAAGCCTAAATTGTTAAGGAAAAGTTAAAAAAGTGTTAGTTGCTATTCAACCCCCTCTAGTCAACCATATCGATCCTTTCACCTGGTAGTAAGACAAGTGCTCCGACAACAACGTCTTCATGAAGGAAATGATGCACGAGCGTTGCTATCGCTGCACCTAACCATTGGGGCCAGATTATGGGTTTCACCTCATGAGAGGAGTCTCAGAAAACTTCATAATGCCCTCAACAAGGAAACGTTGTGTGAACAACGTCATTAACGGGTTCAAAAAATGAAGATCGTGCTTGGAGTTATCACCCCTAGAACTCGAAACCATGCATTCAAAGAGCGCCAACTAGGCGATGTCGCCATGTGCTACCACCACCTACCTGTGCAACATCACACAGCGGCACAAATGCACAACTCTTATGTGTACCTAGCCACACAATTAGAACCAGGAAGCACTTTCTATCTACACTTCCTATGCCCGCGCAACACATGTTGCCGAGCGATGCCTAGGGATGCCCATCATCATCATCATCACTGTTTTGATGCTGTCATTAGTTTAGATCACCCATGCAGAGAAAATTTAGGCAGGCACAGCTCGTTCTCGTCCGATTTGATTTGGTTTCATTTTGATTTGCACCGCTAGGGTTTCGTAGACGGCAGCGGCGGAAACGACCAACTGCTAGGGTTCACCCCCTCCACCTTCATCACCTCCACATTATTTCCTACAAATCATCGGTGATTTCATCACCTCCACATTCTTTTGCTTTCTACAAAATAATCGATAATTTCATCCGATTTGATTTTCATTGCCAGGGTTTTAGTTTGGCTATGATTTGACTAGGCCAAATTGAATTAGAATGGTACGCAAAATTAAATTAGAGTGAGTAGGTCAAATTGAAATAGAAACTACAATGTGTTAGTTTGGCAATGCAACATAGTTTTATCAGTTCCAAATCAATGCCACATTGTTGGCATTTTTAGTCAGTGCCAAATCATTGCCACTTAGTTCATTAATTACATACCAAAAGTGTGCCAAATCAGTGCCCCATTATTGGCATTTTTAGTCAGTACCAAATCAGTGCCACTTAGTTCATTAATTACACACCAAAAGTGTGCCAAATCAGTGGCCCATTGTTGACATATTTAGTCAGTGCCAAATCGGTGCCACTTAGTTCATTAATTACATACCAAAAGTACTATAGTGCTATGCCAAGTGAGTATACTTGACATTCTTAGTGTAGTTGAGAACACAGTTATACTATGCCAATAAAGGTTGATCAATGATTTCTTATAAAAAATTGATATATAGGAGAAATAATGTATGCCAATAAAGGTAGTTGACAAAACAATTATGCTATGCCAACATATGACTTGTGTAAATATTACAATGTGAAGTGAGTATGCCCAATAAATAGAAACTACAATGTGAAGTGAGCAGGCCAAATAAATAGAAATTACAATGTGAAGTGAGTGGGCCAAATAAATAGAAACGACAATGTGAAGTGAGTAGGCCAAATAAATAGAATCTACAATGTGAAGTGAGTAGGCCAACTAAATAGAAACTAGAATGTGAAGTGAGTAGGCCAAATAAATAGAAATTACAATGTGAAGTGAGTTGGTCAAATAAATAGATTCACATTGTAGTTTCTATTTATTTGGCCTACTCACTTCGCATTGTAGTTTCTATTTATTTGGCCTACTCACTTCGCATTGTAGTTTCTATTTATTTGGCCTACTCACTTCTGATTATAGTTTCTATTTATTTGGCCTACTCACTTCGCATTGTAGTTTCTATTTATTTGGCCTACTCACTTCGCATTGTAGTTTCTATTTATTTGGTCTACTCACTTCCCATTGTAGTTTCTATTTATTTGGCCTACTCACTTCCCATTGTAGTTTTATTATTTGGCCTACTCACTTCACATTGTAATATTTAGACAAGTCACATGTTGGCATAGCATAATTGTTTTGTAAACTATCTTTACTAGCATAGCATTGTTTCTCCTATATAACAAATTTCTATAAGAAATCATTGAACATCCTTTATTGACATAGCTTAATTGTTTTCTCAACTACACTAAAAATGACATGTACACTCACTTGGCATAGTAATATAGTACTTTTGGCACACTTATGTTATGTAATTAATGATCTGAGTGGCACTGATTAGGTACTGACCAAAAATGCCAACAATGTGACACTGATTTGGCACATTTTTGTTATGGAATTAATCAACTAAGTGACACTGATATGACACTGACTAAAATTATCTTGCACTGTCAAACAAATACATCGTAGTTTCTAATTCAATTTGGCCGACTCATTCTAAATCAATTTTGCCTACCATTCTAATTCAATTTGGCCTAGTCAAATCACAGCCAAGTTGAAACCCTAACGATGCAAATCAAATCGTATGAAATTACCGATGATTTTGTATAAAGCAAAAGAAGGTGGAGGGGATGAACTCACCGATGATTTGTAGTCAATGTCGTGGAGGGCGATGGCCCCTAACAGTTGGTCGTTTCCACCGTCGCTGTCGCTGAAACGCTAGCGATGCAAATCAAATCAAATCAGACGGCAACAAGCTGCAAGGGAGGAAGATTAGTTGTTACCTCAACACCCGGTCGGAATCGGAGTGACGACGTTAACAGAAGAAAGGGAAATGAGAGAGAGGAACAAAAAGAGAGAGAGAGAGAGACAAACGGGCGTGAAGCAGAGATGGGGTGAGGCGAGGGGTGCGGGAGCGAGTGAATCGATCAAGCACTTGAGGTAAAATGAGCTAGTGCTGGCATGGGACTAATGGGCGACACAAGCACAATCTACGCCGAACAAAAAAAACCTAAAGTTACCTATGGCGTTAGATAATATTGCAACGCCACCACTATATATGTAGCAATAACGTGTACACTTAGCCAACGTCAGCACTATTTTAAAATATTAATGTTGACATTGAAGGAAAATGAAGAGCCACCAACAAAAGTTGTGGCTAGTATTTAAACTCGCCGGCTTCTCCTCGTAGAGACAATTAGCAGCCCTTGATCACGCCGTCGAGAGCAAAATAATCGATGCACATGCGACCACATTAGTGTGCAAATCGTCTCCTTACAGGGACCAGGAAAACGTGTCCTCAACATCGTATGGAGGTGGGAACCATGAGGATTCACAATCACTACAAATCAGGAATCGGAAAGCCCTCGTTGCAAATCACCACTGTCGTCATCGACGGTAGGACCAGTTGCCCCGCTGCCCTTGCAGCGACTGTGGAATAGCCACCGTCGAGATGTCTCCGTACGGCTGTCCCGGTGTCCAACCTCTGTTGGTGTGCACTAGTCTGGTGCCACCACAATGGTCGACCCGAGAGGATTTTTATAGCAAGGAGATGAGCTCGCCGCTATTGTTCGCCTGTCAGGCTTTGCCTGCATGCTTTTCTAAGGCAAGGACGTGGTGGGTGGGAGGGGGAGATGGGGGTGGTGGATAGGATTTTCTTCGGCGGCTCCGCTAGGACCAAGTCAGGCGCCATTCTGGCGTAAATAAATCTTCCATGCTTTGGTGCCATATCAATTAGAAAATAATTTGTTTAAGAGTTATTAGTTTTCTTTTGAGACCATGATATGCAACGAAAAATTAAATAAGCTAATTAATGCCGGACGCAGCTATTTTGATCCCGAGCTCAAATGCACCTGCCCGATAAGAAAATTCATAAAAAGTTCAAAATAAATCAGAAAAATATGATTTTTTTTGTGAGAAACATTGAAAACATTTCTAGGTGTGCAAAATTTCATCATGAAAACACATTTGTGGAAATCGCAGAAAAAAAATTCAGTACTTCAAAATGCTTTCGAAACAAGCATTTTGAAGTACTGGTTTTGTTTTTTTGCTGCGACTTTCACAAATGTGTTCTAATGATGAAATTTTGTACGGACGTAGAAATTTTGTCAATGTTTTTCACAAAAAAGTTCATATTTTTCTGATTTTTTAATGAATTTTCTTTTTAGACAGGTGCATTTGACCTCGGAAGCAGACACAGACTTTCCATTAATGCCAGCCTTTTGTTTTCGACTATAACATTGTTTCATTGAACTTACACTGCAATATTTCTTCATCCATTAATTTCTGTAAGGTGTATTTGTTTGTTTTTGATAAAATTTCATGTAAGATGCATTTCTTCTAATTCATTTTCTAGAGTACTTCTAATGTTTATATTGCCAAACACCCTTAATTAATGGACGTTTCAGATATACTAAGATGTAAATGTGAGCGTCTTAAAAGATTTCCCAATTAAAGGATTTGAAAACAAGAGCTCCTGACACTTTCGTAGACAGCTTTCCCTTCTCACTTGTTATGTGGCGATTGATCTACTCCGGATTTAAATATTGTAGAATCGCAATTATTAGCTACCGAACAATAGTTGATTTGTTTGTTTCAGTTTTATTCGGTTCGTGTACTTGTCAATAAAATTTCAGGTCAGTTGGCCCTGATTGCGGAGAGCATGTCAGAAATCAAATCCCACCGATTGCCATCTTAATTCGCGAATTTGCGTCCCACACAGATGGAAGATAAGGTACTTTACGGTTGTGGGCACGCATTTTGCTTATCGTAATGATAAGGCCCCACTGGTGATCGTGCTTAGAAAACGCATGCTCATCTACAAAATTCAACATACCAGAGGGGCTGTTTAGCACAAACAAACTATCAACGTCATCAGAATTTGTGAGTACTTACCCTGCATGGAACCGTCGAGGTATGTCTGGAACACTGAAATATCACGGCCGCGACATCACATTGGTTGCCGATGTTGATATTGAAGGAAATCCAGAAAGGAAGTTGGTATCGCCATCGATAAGCCTGTGGACAACCCATGCATTGCATCCTCTCGAAAAATGAGGTCCCATCGGCATCGATCCTCCAGGGGGAACTAAGGTAGCCTATCCCAACATGTATCCATCCATCCAGCTGCGGTCATGGTGGCCATACGGGGTTGTAATCAGTCTCTTCTAGTGGCTGAAAGGGTAGTGGCCCCTTTGCTCACCCAAAGGAAGGGTGAGAAATTCAAAGGTGCACCCAAGAGAAGGGGTATTTAGGTGAAGAAGAGGGCAAAAAACTATTTACAAATATGAACAGTTTTGAGAAAAATATACTTTTAAATGTTTGAGTTCTTTTTATGCTTTTAAACTTATATGGAAACCCCTGGTAATAATTATATGGAAACATCATTCTTTTTTGAGTAAAAAACCGAGATTTCTTTTTGCTGGGAGTAAAAAAGCAAGTTTAGTGCACAAAAGAAGATGCTTTCAGAACCAGATATATATCCTTTGGCATTTATGCGTTTCTTTTGCTAATTTTATGTACCTTTGGGAGCACGCCTTCGTGGAAATTATTACATCACCACAGGTTTGACTGTTTGACATGGAAAGACTCCCTTTGGAATTTGTATTTAATGGGTCATGGTCACGTATTAAGTATCACAATTTCTTATGAACACACATATATAGAAAAATAAAATCACATTCAAATCCTTGGATGTGCCGAAGTCTTCTTCCTCCGTCATTCACCAGCGGCGGCCGTTTCTTCGTCGCCCAAGCCGTCTCTCTTAGCGTCACTGCCCCCCCAAGCCAGCTTTATTAGCGCCACTGGCGTCAAAACAGGCGGTGGCCGCGGGCCGTCGGACCCCGCCAGCGAAGCCTACGCACAAGCAGCCTTACCTGACCAAGGATAAGCCCAAGTAGTCGATTGCGATGGAGGCCGTTCCGATCCTCAAGCATGGCGAAGAGCCGCCAACTCCTGTCCTGGCTCCTTCACCCTCCGCGACACCTATCCCGGCCTAGGCGCAAGCCCCGCCGGCGGTCAAGCGCGTGTGGTTTCCGTCCCGAAAGCCCAGCGGCGAACAGAAAGAGAAGAGAGGTCGGGGAGAGGAGAGGAGTCGAGCAGAGGAACTGGCCCAGTTAACCACAGTGGGCAAAAAAAGCTGCGGGAGTAGCTGCCCTTAGGACAGCCAGCCCATCTCGCGAGAAAAATAGCATTGAAGGAAGACCTAATGGCCAAGAACATTCAGTAGACGAAATCAAACGAATATAAATGTTGAAAGTGTGAGAGGACCGGGAATGGGTGCAGTTTTACTGTCCTAAATAGGAAATAGTTAAGCATAACTAGAATATCAGCAACTTGGAGAGTATGATGTTAGAAGAATGATCATATTGAGTTGACCCAATTTGTTTGTATATTCTTTTAGAGAATAGGCACTTGCCCGGATTTAGCAAACTCAAGCCCTTAAAGGTTTACAACAAAGTTTTGAACAACAAATAAAAGTAAAGAAATACGAAAAAAGAAAGAAGGTTCGATACAAAACCCTTAGGGTCCTTGGATCAAAAACCAAAATACAAGAGACATAAAGAGAAACATTACGAAGACACCAGAGATCACCGCGTCAACCACCCTGGCTAGTAGCAACTTCTCTAAGCGTCTTGGAATGAAGGTGCAGCTTGTTGTAGAGCTCGTCAATTGCCGCAGCCACCGACTGCTTGCTCAATAGATCCATAGTTGTAAAAAGATTGTTGATGTGTACAAACAAGTGGCGCCATTTTTCTACGAAAATGGTGTAAAGACCAACACAAAGCAACAAAAAAATCCAAGTAATCTGCTTAGTAAGACCGGAAAAGCCTACTACTCAAGTTATGAAATGCAGAAAAGGGGGCTGGTGCCCAACTACATGTCGTAAAATCTTGAATACATCCCCACAAGGATTGGGTCATGATGCATTAGAAGAAGATATAGTTGCATCTTCCGTGTGTCCGCATAGAAGACATAAACCATCCCTTGGTCTAGGTCGCTTTTGGACTTCCACTCCAGAAGGTCCATATTTTGATTGTACAAACTTTGCTAGCTGGAAGCATAAGATGAAAATGCATATTCTTGGTCATAACCCCACCGTATGGGCTGCTGTTCATGTTGGCTTGCAAGGTTAATTCTTTTTTGATGGAAAGGAACAGATTGTGAAGCGTCTGTAGAAGAATTGAAGATGTTGCAATAAAATGCTCAAGCATGTGACATTCTATTCAACTACCTATATGCCCCGAAGAATTCAACAATATTAGTCATATTGAGAATGCAAAGGAAATTTGGGATACTTTAGTTGATATGCACGAAGGTACCAAATCCATCAGGGAATCGAAGTTGGATGTGCTACAAAGTCAACTTTATATGTTCAAGATGAAGGATGGTAAGGAGTCGCGGAAATGTACTCTAGGCTTGCTCTCATCACCAATGAGATTGTCGGCTTAGGAAGCAAAGAGATGACTGACAAAATCATCATCAGGAAGATACTTAGAGCCTTTGATGGGAAGCACGATACCGTGTGCACATTGATCCAAGTGTTTCCAAAATGCAAAGATCTCAAGCCCACGGAAGTCGTTGGAAGGATTGTTGCTCATGAGATGTCACTCAAAGACAAGGAAGAATTTCACAACAAGTTAAGTGGTGCCTACAAAGCTTCAAGTGACACTCATGCTACATCAAGTGACAACCTTGTAAACAATGAAGAGATTAGCCTCATGATCAAGAAATTAAACAAGTTCTATAAGAGTAGAGGCAAAGAAAGAAGCTCCAAGTCAAGATATGAAGAGAATCGTTCATCTAGTCGTGACCGGAAGTGTTACAATTTTGGAAGGCTTGGGCACTACTCCAACGAGTGCACGCCCCCCACAAAAGAAGGGAAGAGTAACCTAGAAGGAAGAGCTCAAGAGATGAGTCACCTTGAAGAGAGAGGAGTAAAGATGATAGTTATGAACGAAGAACACCCCTGGAGAAGTAAAGACTCAAAGAAGAAGGACAAGTACACCAAGGGCTACATAACAAGAAGACATCAAGCCCATGTTGGTGAATGGGTTTCCGACTCCGAATCCTACAACCACTCCGAGATGAGCTATCACTCCGACACCAACTATAGTCAAGATGAAGGTGTTGCCAGACTTGCGCTCGTTGCCTCCAACTCCTATGACATATTTGATTCACCAAATGAAGGGAGTGGAAGTTGCTTCATGGCTAAAGTCCCCAAGGTATCACTCCTCAAATACATTGACTTTAATAGCGATGAGGCTGACTTGCTTGGAGATGATGACTTGCTATTTGACAAAACTAGTGATGTTATTCAAAATGAACTTGTTAGTAATCACGCTAGTCAAGATAAGTCATGTGATGATGATAAGAAGGAAATAGAGTGAATAACTAAAGAAATGAACACTCTTAAGTTAATAGAGAGCCTATAAGAATTCATGAGAAGCTACGCTTCGAGAAGCTCAATTTGGAGCAACAACATGAGTTTCTTAAAGCTATCAATGACGATCTTCGAAAGAAGACTTCCTCTTATCTAGCCAAACGACTACTCTTGTCTACATTCATTCCACTAGTTAAGACTAAACAAACTAGTAACAAAGGCAAGAAAGGTTCTTAAACTAGTAACAATAAAAATGATTAATCCAATGATATTGCTTCTAGTAGTTCTATTGCTTCCACTAATCATTCTCTTAGCCAAGTTACAATTCAGCAAGAAAATGATCTACAAGGGATTATAGAAAAAGGTGTCTACAAAAGTCTTGCTAGATGTAAGTGATTCGAGGAAATTGTACGCAAGCATGGAGGATGCCAAAATAACCATGGCATTGGCTACTTCAATGCCAATGGAGTTGAATGGGAAGAAGGTTAACACCCCAAGCCGATGTTTGTTTCCCAAAAGGAGAAGTATGATCATACTCTCCCCATGGGAAGAAAAGCTCAAGATGAACTTCCACCACAAGACCATAAGCTCAAGGGCAAGGACAAGCTTCAAGGAGAGATTGACACATATGAAGATGAGTCCCAAGCCATGGTCAAGTGGGTTACTAAGGCTACTACTAGCTCTACATCAACAAGTGCTACTTCAACTCCAAGGATCCCCATCAAGCTGATGTGGTTGCAAAGAAGAAGCAGAGAGGTTTTCGAGGGGTCACTCCAACAAAATTCACTCACATTCATTTTTGGCAAGGACTATTTGGAATCAACATCAACTCTATGCAATAGTTCAAGGAGTCACAATTCCCTCATAGGTAAGCAACGGACAAGGTAATTAATGAATCCATGGACATCATCATGTATACATTGCACTCCATTTCCATAGATATCCTTGTATTTGTCTCTTGTGTGGGACTAATCCATGTAGGTGAGAAGAGTAAGAAACAACGAGGATTGCTCCAAAATCAAGATGATCTTCATCAACTATGAGCATCCACAACTATATCACCCACATGAAGTCTTCTACGATAAAACCTAAGGTTAGTTTATCCCTCTTAGGGGGATGTCAAATCAAGGGGAAGATTTACTCTAAGACTTGAGTTAAAGAATTTCTTAAAGATGTGAATACATTAAATGCTTTATGTAAAAGTGGTAACCCCACATGTGCCTAAACGATGAGTATGACCTATGATCAAGTATTCTTACCTGGCTCCTAAGTCATACTCTGGTAATCACTAGATTTTCATGGCCAAGGAGGACGAAGAGAAGACAACGTTCATCATTCCTTGTGGAACAAACTGCTTCAAGCGCATGCCATTTGGACTGAAGAACGCTGGGTCAACCTTTGCGAGGGTTGTCCAAATTGGTCTTACCCGCAGCTACATAGAAATGTGGAGGTATACATGGATGACATTGTGGTAAAGGCCATGGATGAGGCTACGTTAATCCAAGACCTAGAAGAAACCTTTGTGAACCTGCGAAAGATTAACTTGAGGCTTAACACCGAGAAGTGCGTGTTCGGAGTCCCATCCTGCAAGCTCCTCGGGTTCTTCGTGTTGCATCGCAGGATAGAAGCCAACCCCACCAAGATTGAAGCAATCGAGCAGTGGGAAGCGCCGAAGCATGTCAAGGATGTATGTCGCTTGGCGGGTCGCGTTGCCGCCCTCAGCAGATTCATCTCCAAGTCTGCAGAGTCCATGCTGTCATTTTTCAATATCCTGAAGAAGGCAGGCCCAATGATGTGGATTCCATAAGCGGAAGAAATACTGCAAGATTTGAAAAGGTAACTATCTCCAGCACTGATCCTAGTCGTGCCTAAAATGGAGGAACCGTTGCTGCTATACCTAGCGGTAACAAACCAAGTGGTTAGCGCAGCGTTGATGGTAGAGAGGGAAGGTGAGGAAGGAATAACAACAGCCCCCGAATCGGCAATCGACGGACCAAGGCCAATTCCCATAGACCAAAGTGCGTATGGCATGACTACCGCAATAGAAGCAGGGTGAGAGATTGTGCAAAAGTAGAAGATGGTGCAGCGTCCCGTATACTTTGTCAGCTCCCTCCTGTAGGGGGGATAACACGATGTACTCCGGGAAACAAAAACTGCTTTTCGACTTCCTCATGGCCTCCAGGAAGCTGCGCCATTACTTCCAAGCACACCATATCATCATCGTCACTCTCCTCCCGTTGCAACGCATTCTGAGGAATCCTGATGCGCAACATCCCATGATCCCCCATAATGGACCCTTCTCCAACATCGCAAGCCACAAGAGGACCCATGACGAGAGCCCGTGCACGTGCCATAGAAAACGAGGTGACATCTCTCCTTGCACAATCTCCGTTTGATCCACTCGAGACATGGTCACTACCTCAGATAGATGTTCTTTGTGTGCTCAGGTGGTCGGGCAAAGGACGTCAAGCTTGGAAGGATAAGGAAGGAGCCGGGGACAAGTCCCAGCTCCTGGACGTCAGGGCTACCTCGGACGACCGGTCGGCCTCGTACATCCGATGCCTGGATACCAGCCTAGCATGAAGGACAGTCGGACTCCCCATATCACGGATGACCGAGGCCACCCGGATGACCAACACATTCAAGTGCACGGAAGTCCATGCCATCCCGGTAATCCACGTCCCAAGCAACCACTCCAAAAAGTCGGAAGACTGGAGCACCCGGATGACCGAGCCCCGTACGTCCGACCACGTCCGGAAACCCGGCCAAGGCGCACCTGCATCGAATCCTCGAACTTCCGGCCTCCTCCGAACTTTCGGACCATCCTGAACCGCCGGACGTCCGACCCTGTCCGGAGGTCCGGACCCTGTCTGCGCATAGGCCCACGGGTTTTGGCCCATGTACCCCCCTCTCTCGCCTAAGACTATATAAACCTCACCCCCTCCTCTAGATAGGGTTATCTTATGCTTAGAAAAGATCATTATTGAGCATAGCTCCATCTACTTTCTTCCCTCGTGGGGTGAGATACCTCTACGTGAGAAGATTCGAAGAGGATGCCAAGGACTCTCTAAGGGAAGATCCCATCGTGGATTTCAAATCCCGTCTCTCCAGAGTGGGAAAACTACCGGTACTTGTATCCTTTCGTTGGTTTGGAATCTTGCATCTCATGAATTGTTGGATCTAGTGGATGTGTGACTTGAGGATCGTCTTTGAGTGTTTGCTTGCCTCTTGATTTTCCTCCCTTTTCCCCCTCGAAGTGTGAAAATATCGACACCATCGGGCTTGCCCCATATCATATTTGTATCATGAGCCACGTTGATTCACACCTTGGAGTCTCTCCCGACACTTTCTAGCCGATTTTTGTTTTCTTTTGACCTAATTTCGCATATCCCCACAAAAATAGCCATACCAAATTTTCTTTGATTCGTTGGATTTGAGGAGATTTTGCTGATTTGGATCCGTGGATTTCATAGAGGACAAGTGGACCTAACTTTCCCCCATCATTTTCATACGCAAGATTGCCCCAATTTTGCCCGAAATTTTTCTTTTGGTTCGAGTTCATCCGGTGAAACCTGCAGGCTCCGGACGATGGACAGCCTTCGGATGACCGGATGCCAGACGACCGATAACACTCGTACGACCAGACCACGAACGACCGACCGCTCCCGGACGTCTGAGCAAGTCTGTCGAAACTGAATGTTACCCGAAAAATTTGTTTTCTTCCGCCATTTCTTCCGCAACACATTTCCATTTGAGATTTTGAGTCGCGAGCCTCGCCACTTCCTAAGGTGTTTCGGATAATTAGGAGTGGTTCTTCATCAACATCGCCGCTCATCATCGCCCCAGTTCATCGCCAACCAACTCTTCATTGACACACCACCATAAGCAAGTCCGGTAACTGCGACGATAGCCTTAACTTACACCCTTGACATTACATTATTATCCCGAGCCTATTTGCGTTATTTACCCATTGAGACTAGCCATTCAGTATTGCCAGGCTATGCTACTTGTGCACGTTTGTGATACATACTCCGCATAGCTACAATTGCATGCATATACAACTTAGTCTCATCTCTTGTGTTGCAAAGTACCCGCATACATAATTGCTATCTTGGTGTGCACGTCCCGCATAGTGACAATCCAAATATCATTGCTAAAAGAAAGAGAAGCAAAGCTTTTAAGCAAGGACAAAAGAGCAATGACATCACCAAATTTACATATCATAATTGATCAACTTGGAGCACTTGATCGATTGACTCATGCCTCATACAGACATAGCATGTCGGGAATAGGGAGATGACACGCTTTGTTTCATATAGGTTGTGCACAAGTTCGTATAACGCCCATTTGAGCAATCGTGCTAGCGTCTCTCTAGTGTTGTGCAACACGAGCGTTTTCTATGGATTCCACATTTTTTTCTCATTTCTTGGTTGCACCACCTCACTTATCTATTCGTGTGTGTGTTTCCGTGTACACTCCTTGCTATTGATTCGCATTGTCTTACTTGCGAATTTGCAAATATCTTTCAACTTAATTGAATCATATTCTCGAATTGCTTGAAATTTTGTGCCACCATCCTAACCAAGCTACTCCATAAGCATTACTTGTGTAGGTGTGAGAAGGACGATCTTCAATACCAATTCTAATGTTTCCAATTGAACATTGAGTGCTAGATTCGTTACCAACTTTTCGAACGGTATTTGGTTTTGTCTTCTCACTCTTCCACTTATATTTCTTTGAGTGCTATGGATAGGAACATCATGTCGAACCCAACTTTCGAGGAGCATGATGACGACGTGAACACCCACGTCACCAAGTTACACTTCTTCGGCGCAAACAAGGCAATTATGCAAGCTCAACAAGCCTTGAATGACTGCATCAAGAAACTTGCCACTGACTTGCGCAAATCCAAAGCGCGCACACGGGACTACCTCGACACCAAGATCTAAAGCCAAATTGAGGAGTTTCAATGATTGATGGTCTATTGTGCTCCCTCTACTTATACTATGTCAAGACATCGCTCAAGTCAACACTCATCTGACTACTCTTCCGACACAAGCCCTACGCGAGGATGAGTTCACCACCAAGACGTCCGCTCCGGTCCAAGCTCACCTCAAGGTCGACAACGTCAAGCTAAATAAAACCGATTCCATGACAATGGATTACAAGACTGCATCCGCGCCCGAGACTGTCGACGTCAACAAGATCAAGATGCTCGGGAGCAAGAACAACTATGTCGCCATGAACAAGCGCCGCAAGCTACTCGTGCCTTGGAAGAAGCTACTCGTGCCTTGGAGGAGCGCAACCGCCAAGCTAACCTCGAACGAGAAGAACTCCACCAAGAACAACAAGAAGAGGCTGCTCGTCAAGAAGAACATCGATGATGAAAAGAAGAAGACGCTCGCCAAGAGGAACATCGACAATGACAATAAGAAGCCGCTCGGCAATAGGAGCTACAAGAACGATGAAACCGCACGCAAGGACCCGTCAACGGCCTCAAGCACATCCCTATGAGAAAAATTATGACAAGGCCCCAAGGCAACCTCAACGTCAACTCGACAACAACATTGATGGACCTCCTCCTCGTCAAGGGCAATGCCAAAACAACTACAATGATGAACACCACTTTGGCAAGCTCAAGTTCACCTTGCCCAAGTTCTTCGGAAGCAACGATCCCGAAGGCTACCTTTCATGGGCACTCAAAGTTTACAAGCTTTTCCATTTGCACAACTTGGATGATGAGAAGAATATTTCCATCGCATCTCTTGAGTTCCAAGATTATGTTCTCATTTGGTGGGAACAAGTGCTTGAGCGAAGAAGAAAAAGAGATGAACCTCCTATCACCACTTGGGCTCAAATGTAGGATCTCATGAGAGATTGATTTGTGCCTACACACTACAACCGCGATCTCTTCAAGAAACTCCAACTACTCAAGCAAGGCACAAAGTCCGTAGAGGAATACTATCAAAATGGAGATTGCTATGATTCGAGCGAATGTCAAGGAATTTGACGAGCAAACAATGGCGTGCTTCTTGAATGGTCTCAACTACCAAGTCAAGAAAATCGTGGATTTCCAACCCTACTCAACTTACTTGAACTACTACATCAAGCAACCAAGGTGGAACGTCAAGTGCAAGATGACTACAAGTACTCCAAGTTCTCTTTCAAGACCTACAGTTCAAGCGCTCAAACTTCTACGGAGACTACGCCTTTGACTACGAAATCTATAACTCCTACCGGCGACAAGTCAATTTATAAGGACAAGATGACTTCATCAAGCCGCCACACTATTCAAGCAACTACAAGCCAAGGGGTTCGTCCTCTACACCAACACCGGACGACACAGCTAAATCAAGATCCATCAAGTGTTTCACATGCCAAGGCCGCGACCACAAGACCTACGAGTGTCCAACAAGACAGATAATGATTCTTCAAGACGATGACACCTATGACTCTATGAGTGACGTCCAGATGCCAGCATTGGAACATGTCGCCATGCACGGACAAGTCAATGAAGATGAAGATTCACAAATCTTTTGTGACAACGATCCGAGCCCCGCTCTCATTATTTCCAAGGTTTTGACTCTTCAACGACAAGAAGACAAGGACCAACGTTGCCACATCTTCCACACCAAGGTGGGTATCCAAGGCAAATCTATCAAGGTCATCATAGATGGAGGAAGTTGCCACAATTTGGCAACTGAAGACCTTTGGTCCAAGCTTCAATTGGTCAAGAAGAAGCACCCACGCCCTTACAAGGTCCAATGGCTTAGTGACTCCGGCACTATCCAAGTTCATCATACCGTGCAAGTATCCTTCAAGATCGGTGCTCATGAAGACACCTTGGAGTGTGATGTGGTTCCCATGTATGTTTTCCATCTACTCCTTGGGAGACCTTGGCAATTAGACAGTGGCGTCATCCACAATGGGCAGAAAATCAAAATAGCTTCAAGATGAAGGGCAAGGAATATGTGCTTCGACCAATGTCTCCAAGTCAAGTGACCTACGAACAAGCAAGCTTAATCTCATCATGTAGATAAAAGTGAGAGAGTGATGTGTTGGGGAACATTGCAAGGGAAACAAAAAAATTCCTACACACACGCAAGATCTATCCATGGTGAAGAGAATCTACAAGAGGGAGAGTGGATCTACGTACCCTTGTAGATTGCTAAGTGAGAAGCATTAAGAAACGTGGTTGATGTAGTCCAACGTCTTCGATCCAAATCGCAAGCCGTCCCACGATCCCATCACGATCTGTCTCGTGATCCAATCACGATCCGTCCGGAAATCCAAGAACGGTCCTTCCGGTCTAGTGCCAAACGGATGGCACCTCCGCATTTAGCACACGTACAACTCGATGATAATCTCTACCTCCTTGATCCAGCAAGAAAGGGTGGAGAGATAGATGAGTTCTCCTACAGCACAATGGCATGGTGGCGGTGGTGGTGGAGATGATCCGGCAGAGCTTTGCTAAGCTGTACCGAACAAATCTAGAGGAGAAGCTATCTAGCGGGAGAGAGGGAAGCACATGGCTTTTCAGGTGGGCTTCCCTCTCTCTCTCCCTCCACTATATATAGGAGGAGAGGAGGAGGTGGGGCATGCTAGATGCAATCTAGGGAGTGGAGGCCAAGGCAGAGGGGGGCGCCCCCTAGGGAAACCCTAGGGTCACTTGGCCCCCAAGTTACCTAGTGGCAACCCCTTAGATGGGCTCCCCCACCCTTGGCCGAAGTGGGCTAGGGTTTGGGTGGTGTCCAGCCCCCTTGTGGGCTGGTGTGCCCCTCCCCTTAGCCAATGAGGCCCCCGAACACTTGCCTCCCCCCGAAACACCTTTCGATACTCCCAGTCACAACCCGGTACCCCCGGAACGCTTCCCGACTCCGATTCCCTTCGTCTTATATATAGATCTTCACCTCCAAACCATTCCAAAGTTCCTCATCACGTCTAGGATCTCATACGGGACACCGAACAACCTTCGGTCACCAACACATATAACTCAATACTATCGAAACGTCACCAACCCTTAAGTGTGCAGACCCTGTGGGTTCGAGAACTATGTACACATGTCCGAGACACCTCTATGGTCAATAACCAATAGAGGGGCTGATACGTCTCCAATGTATGTATAATTTTTGCTTGTTCCATGCTATTATATTATCATTCTTGGATGTTTTACAATCATTTTACCACCACTTTATATTATTTTTGGGACTAACCTATTACCCTAGAGCCTAGTGTCAGTTCATGTATTTTTCATGTTTTTGGGTTTTACAGAAAAGGAATATCAAACGCAGACCAAACGGAATAAATATTTGCGGTGATTTTTTTGGACCAGAAGAGACCCATGGAGCATTGGAGTTGGGCCAGAAGACCCACGAGGCAGTCACAAGCCTTAGGGGCACGACCACCCTTTAGGCGCGCCTAACAGGCTTTTGACTACCTCGTGGCCCATCCCGAATCGTTTCCACCACCATAAAGTCCTATGAATTCCAAAAACCCCAATGCAGAACCTAGATCGGGAGTTCCACCGCCGCAAACCTCGAGGGCCACGAAAAACCAATAGGGAGCCCGTTCCGGCACCCTGCCGGAGGGGGAAACCATCACCGGAGGCCATCTTCATCATCTCGGCAGTCTCCATGATGAGGAGGGAGTAGTTCACCCTCAGGGCTGAGGGTATGTACCAGTAGCTATGTGTTTGATCTCTCTCTCTCTCTCTCTCTCTCTCTCTATTTCTCTCGTGTTCTTGAGATGACACAATCTTGATGTACCGCGAGCTTTGTTGTGATTGAATCATATGGAGTTTTCCCCTCTCTATATTGTTGTGATGAATTGAGTTTTCCCTTTGAAGTTTTCTTATCAGATTGAGTCTTTAAGGATTTGAGAACACTTGATGTATGTCTTGCGATGGGATATCCATGGTGACAATGGGATGTTCTATTGATCCACTTGATGTATGTTTTGGTGATCAACTTGCGGGTTCCGTGACCTTGGGAATCTATGCATAGGGGTTGGCACACGTTTTTGTCTTGACTTTCCGGTAGACACTTTGGGGCACTCTTTGAAGTTCCTTGTGTTGGATTGAACATGACGAATCTGAAATTATGTGATGCGCATCCTATAATCAAGCCCATGGGTACTTGTGGTGACATTGGAGTATCTAGGTGACATTAGGGTTTTGGTTGATGTGTATCTTAAGGTGTTATTTTAGTACGAACTCTAGGGCTGTTTGTGACACTTATAGGGATAGCTCATAAGATTGATCAAAAAAGATAACTTTGAGGTGGTTTCGTACCCTACAATAATTTCTTTGTTAGTTCTCCGCTATTTGTGACTTTGGAGTGAACTCTTTGTCGCACATATGATTCAACTATGCCAATAATGTTGAGAGAAATTGCACTAGTGAAATTATAGACCCTAGGCATTATTTCCTAGCATTGATACAACGTTTTGCTTGTCGTATACTATTTCTTACCTTGCTGTTTTTATGCTTTTAGATTACAAAAAACTATATCTACCATCCATATTACTCTTGTATCACCATCTCTTTGCCGAACTAGTGCTCCTATACAATTTACCATTGTATTGGGTGTGTTGGGGACACAAGAGACTCTTTGTTATTTGGTTGCAGGATTATTTGAGAGAGACCATCTTCATCCTACACCTCCCACAGATTGATAAACCTTAGGTCATCCACTTGAGGGAAAATTGCTGCTGTCCTACAAAACTCTACGCTTGGAGGCCCAACACAAGTCTACAAGAAGAAGGTTGTGTAGTAGACATCAAGCTCTTTTCTGGCGCCGTTGCCGGGGAGGTGAGTGCTTGAAGGTATGTCTTTAGATCTTGCAATAAAATCTTTTTGTTTCGTGTTTTTCACTAGTTTAGTTTTATAAAAGAAAACTACAAAAAATGGAATTGAGGTTGCCTCATATGTTTCATCTTTTTAATGTCTATCATGAAAATGACGGAAAGGAAAATTGAAATCAAGTGTTAGAAGAAGTAGTTATTAAAATGTTTGGCACTAAATATTTGAGTGATAAGAATGATAGTAATATTGTTAGTATGAATTCTCTGAATATTCATGATGCTAATGATATGCAAGGCCACAAGCTTGGGGATGTTATGTTTGATGAAGATGATATTTTTGGCCCCCCCAAGTTTTGATGAGCAAAACTATTATGATTATTACTAGCCTCCTATCTATTATGATTATTGTGTGACACGTATGCTCTAAAGAGTAATGGTAACCATGAAACTTGTCATCATGATTTTAATATTCAAAGTGGTTATGTCAATCAAGTATGTCATGATAGTTATTTTGTTGAGTTTGCTCCCACTATTTTGAATGAGAAGAAAATTGCTTATGTGGAGAGTGAACAAATTTCTATGCTTGTGAATAAAAAAATAATGATTTATGTGATGGTTATATTGTGGAATTTCTTCATGATGCTACTAAAAATTATTATGAGGGAGGAACATATCCATGTAGGAACTTCTGTTTGATGTGTGCTGTGTAAAAACAGAAACTTCTGCTGTAGTGTTTGAATTTTCATATTTTACTGGAACGTGTAAAGTTTCTGAAATTTTTACACAGTGTTTTAATATAAATTTTATAGTATTTTCCAAATTACCATAACTTTTTGTGTTACAGAAGTACACTGTTTTCATAAATTGCTACAGACTGTTCTGTTTCGGCAGATTGCTGTCATAGTTTCGTTATCTACTTATCCTTTAGTTTCCATAGCCTATATTGGTAGATATAAAATGTGGAAATGATATTATACAGTACATAATGTTTGAAAATTACTATGTAACTTGTCTTGGCAGTACATAAAAAGTTGATTTATTATGATGTGTACTAACCTATCTCACGAGTTCTTTTTGAGTTTTGTGTGGATGAAGTTTTTGAGAATAGGTGAAACCGTGGTATGAGAGGATTGAACGAGATAAAAAAGCTCAATCTTGGGGATGCCCAAGACACCACAAGTAAATATTTCAAGAACTCTCAAGCATCTAAGCTTGGGGATGCTACGCATCCCACCTCTCTTCATCAACAATTATCGGTTAGCCTATGTTGAGCCTAAATTTTTATTCGTTCACATGATGCGTGCTATTCTTGGAGTGCTATTTTTTTGCTTGCTGTTTGAATAAAGTACTTAAGATCTGAAAATATTTATTGAGGGAGAGAGAGTCCTCACATAGCTCCTTAATTTTTTGACTACTCATTAATCTTCACTTAAATATTTTGAGAGTAGCTTGTCATTTGCTCATGTGCTTCATTTAAATTTGTTCGAGTTTGCTAAAAAGCAATGGCAATCTATGAAACTGGTCCCAAAGTGATAGATATCCAAGGAGGATATAATAAAACTTTCATGAAGATCATTGGACAAATTAAACTTGATTCTTTGTAATAGTTTTGAAACATGATGATAGTAATATGTGAGTCATGTTAGTGAGTAATTAAGCTTAATAAGAATATTGGTGTTAAGGTTTGTGATTCCCTATGCATGCACGAAAGTCAATAGTTATGCAATGAATTTACATCCTACTTGTGGTGCATTATTCAGTGTTAATTATGACTCAATGCTCACTTATGTGATTTTTCGTTCCTCGGTTTGGTTGCTTCCCAATCTATTTGCTAGCCTTCATTTGTACTAAGTAGAAATACTACTTGTGCATCCAAAATCCTTAAACCATGTTTTGCCTTATGAGTACACCATAACTACCTATATGCGGTATTTCCATGCTGTTCCAAGCAAATTTGTATGTGCCATCTCTACATCTTCAAAATAAATTTTCTCTTTATGCTAGGTACCGTTCATGAAACGGTGGGGAGTATCCAATATTTTTCCATGCTAGGTGTGTTATTCTCACGATATGTGTTGATTCACTATCATTCACGAGAAAGTGGCTGGTATTCCCATGCTCAAAAATTAAATCAAAATAGAATGAAACAAAACTCCCCTCAGGAAAATTGTTGGTATGGACGGTACTCGTGGATTCGGCTTGCCGTGGAGTGTGATTGATTGGTGGAGGGGGTGTAAAGACTTTACTATCCTGTTCGGGAATGTAACATCCCAAAATTTCATTTTGGAATGTTATGATATATAGCTATGCATCATCATCATATTGTTTGAGAGAATATAATGGTTGAGGTGCTTCCTTTGAATTTCTGAAATGTCACTTTCATCTTTCCCTTTTTCTTGTTTGACCTATTTGAAAACCTTTGGAAAAGTTCAAAGAAAAGAGGGGAGTAACATGACAGTCTACACCAGGGGCATCTTGGTGAAATATTTGAACAATAAAACCATGCTATTTGAAAAATTATTGCAAAAGGATTTAAAATCAAAATAGCAATTTCTGAAAATATTTTTTTTCCAAAGTATTCAATATGATAGAGGAAAAATGTTCATTGAATAGCATTAATTCTCCTGATCATTTATATATATATATTTCCTATATTTGGAAATGTTTTGAATGCTTTTAAATGAGTTTTACTGCTATGGATATTAAACAGGAAAAGTTTTAATTTGAACCGGGCCAGCCCACAGCAATTAAGTCCCGAAACCTCTCCGAGCCGACCGACCGACGCGCTGACGCCGCCCTCCCTCTCTCTGACACCTTGGCCCCACCGCCCGATCCCGAAGACGCCGTGGTCGCCTTCCTCCTCGCGTCGACAGAACATCGTCGGCGATTCCTCCTCTCCGGATGTCCCTCCTCTTTCCTTCCCCGACCACCGCACCGGCCCTATAAGTAGCCCCGCCCTCCGCTCCTCATTCCACCCCCGAGCCCCCACTCTACCCTACCAGAGCGCTGCCCACACCATCGCCGGAGTTCGGATCCCCACTGAAGCTCTCGGAGCTCGTGCCCGTCGCCTCTCTAGTCCACACTCCCCTCCGTCGCCACCAGAGTACGCCGGAGACCCGTCGCCGTCGTTTGAAGCCCTCGGACGCCGTCGCCAACCACCGGAGCGCCGCCCCCAACTACCTCGTCGCCTCGGCCTCACCGGAGAACTCCATCGCCGGCGACCCCTTTCTCTGTAAGCCCTCTCCCCTCCCTGGACCGTTCGATCGAAGAACAACGCGTCAGATTAGATCGTTTTAAAACCCGAACCGGTATGTGGTAAGCTTCGGTCACCCCCCGCAAACGCCCGCACGCACACCCTCTCGGCCAACCACGACCCGCCACGTAGCCCCTGTCCGATGAGTTTATTTTTCCTTTTTTGATTCTGTTTTAGAAAACAGAATGTTTTATGTTTTTGTTTTTGCTATATCTTTTAAACTATTGAGTGTTTTTAGTTGATTTTTTTTGCATTAGTTCACATATTTGATGTAGTTCATGTCTGTATGCTTAGATTTCAAATTTGAACTTTAGATTTTGAATCTAATCAAATTTGTTTAAATTACTAAAATCTGTATAACTATAGTTTAAAAATATATTTTTTGAGTGAATCTTTTTGCCACTATTTGGTATTAGTTAAATCTATCTTTCTACATGATTTGAGTATTTTTTGAATAAATTTAGTTACTGTTTTTAACAAAAACAGAATCTGTTTAGTTCTTAATATAGTTTAGTTATCTTAATTTTAATTTAACTTGAATCTTAATTAGTTTAACTTTTGTTAATAATTTCATGAGTTTCTGTTGTTTCAAATATTTAGGTAACATTACTTGCTAATATTTAGAATGATTGTTTAGTTTTATACCATGTTGTTATAGGAATCTTTATATCTTTTTCATTAGGTATAGTTTTATAAAAACAATTTAATTTTACTTTCACAAACTAGCTAGATGATTAAGTTAGATTTCTAATAAATAATTTTAGTAATTCCATTTCCTCAAGTAATATGATGATAATAATATTACTGTTAATAATATTATTGTTATGGTTTCCTATTCCAAAGTTATAGGAACATTCTAGTTATTTTCATTTTAGTAGTGTTTCTTTACACAAAAGTTTTAGTGAATTTGATCCTGTTTACTAAAATTGATTTTCTTTACTATGTCTTTTCTACTAGCTATTTCTTGTTTGTTTGTCTTAAAGTGGTAGTAGTAGAAGTTTTTGACACTAAAAATTTTGTGAGTCAAAACTATTTTTATTTCTTTCTCTTGATTGATACTATTGAATGGTTTTAGTATTGTTTGTTCAACCTTGCTGAATTGTGTGATTTGTTTTGTATTTATGCTTATGGTGTGCTCTAGTTTGATTCGTTAGATCATCCGGAGTGCGAAGCTTGTTATCTAGAGTCACTCGAGTACGAGCATCGTCAGCAAGGCAAGTCACTTTGACCATGTATACCTATGTTTTTATTGCATTAGTTCTTCCATCACCCCAATTGCATGCAAAGTAGGTAAATTGGAAACTTGATTACACTTGTTGTAGTATCATGTGGTAGGTACCCCTCAACCCTTTGACACATTGGCCTCGGGAAACGTTGTTTTACATTTTGCTATGCTATTAGTAGACGGGGTTGGTTGTGTGATTCATGAGAGTTGTGAGTTAATAATTTCAAGACCTACATGATGATCAAGTCTTCAAGACTCCAAGTTTTCAACTTACCTCTAGGTGGATGATGGTTGAACGACGCCCTGGAGAAACCAGTGGTTAGCCTAGATGATGCTGGAGATGTGCCAGTATTCATGCGGAAAGGTCCACCCAGGCACAAAGAGATGGATGGATGCTTCAAGACCCAAGGCTTACCTGCACAGCCACAAGTCATTATGGGCTCTGGCTTGGTTGGATATCGTGGTGACCCTGGACAGGCGGTGCTACGAGAGGTAGAAGAACGGTAGGAAAGGATGGGCACCGACAGAGTCTCAGGGAAACCCTTTAAAAGACCATGTTTTGGTCATCCGTTTCCTCAAACACCATGAAGTGCGAGAAGTCCAACAGAGGCGACCAAATCTTGTGGGGAACGTGTGCAAAACTCTGCAGAGTACCCAAACCCAATCGATTAGCCGTGTCCACGGTCATGGACAGTTTGAGCCAAAGGAACTGAAACTATCTGGAACTCTTAACACAATTAATTATATTGAGGTGGGTTATTAATGTCAACTTGGGTATGAGAATTGGTTGGTGAAACCATCTCATTAATTAACCAACATTGTAGTAATTATGCCTTTGCCCTCTCTTGTTGTAGGAAAAATTTGGTTTTACGCAAAAACTTACTACCCCACCTGCCATAATTGCATATAGACTAGATGATTATTTTATCCCCTCTCCTGTGACTTTGCCGGCATATTCAATATGCTGACCCATACGGCTGCAACATATCATGTTGCGGAGTACTTTTCCGACCAAGAGTAAGGACACGCTCTACGCTCGGTGAGATGTCCTTGGAGTCAGATGGACTCATCTACCTTTGGAGCTTCCGCAAGTTTATGGTTTAGTTTATCTCATGAGTTGGCCTTCAGCCACTTTATTGTAATCATTATTGTAATAAAGGACTCGATATGAGATTTCGATTAATTTATGCAGTGTGATTTCCCTTTGATATATACATTGATGTACCGGGTGTGTACCAGCATGATCTTGGGATGGTATAGAAACATCGAAGATCCGACATTTCAGGTCGGGTCGCTACAGGGAACCGCCTGTAATGTATCTAGCATGGAAAGTATTGTGAGCTACTTCCTTGTTTTCGTTGACAGGAAAAGCATGCCACTCAAAATATTTTTATCTCTCAATATAAACCTTGATCTCTGGCACCTCTACAAATCCCTACTTCCCACTGCAAAGGGCCTATCTATTTACTTGATGCAATTTTTATTTTTGCTTTGAGTCTTCATCTTCTCTTATAAGCACCAACTAGGGGGCACTATGATCGTAGTTGAGCATTGGGCATAGCTAATATTTGAGTGTGTTTCATGAATGGATCAATGATTGAGCATGATGGGCTAGGGATAACTTTCTTTAATGTTGATATTTTGAAAGACGTGGTTGCTTGTTGACATGCTTGAGTATGGAAGTCATTATGTTAAGACTAGACTATTCCTTTGAATCACTTACAAGTCCAAACGTCCATGCTATACATAGAAGAAAAGAATACGATGAACATGTTAGGCAGCATTCCACATAAAAAATTCTGTTTTTATCATTTACCTACTCGAGGACGAGCAGGAATTAAGCTTGGGGATGCTGATACGTCTCCAATGTATCTATACTTTTTGCTTGTTCCATGTTGTTATATTATCATTCTAGGATGTTTCACAATCATTTTACCACAACTTTATATTATTTTTGGGACTAACCTATTAACCTAGATCCTAGTGCTAGTTCCTGTTTTTTCCGTGTTATTTGGGTTTTACAGAAAAGGAATATCAAACGGAGTACAAACGGAATAAAAATTTATGTTGATTTTTTTGGACCAAAAGAGACCCACGGAGCATTGGAGTTGGGCCAGAAGACCCACGAGGCAATCACAAGCATCAAGGGCGCGACCACCCCCTGGGCGCTCCCACTAGGCTTGTGACTCCCTCATGGCCCATTCTGACTCGTTTCCACCGCCATAAATTCCTATAAATTCCAAAAAACCCAACGTAGAACCTAGATCGAGAGGTATTTACTTTGAGGTGGTTTCATGCCCTACAATAATTTCTTCGTTAGTTCTCCGCTATTTGTGACTTTGGAGTGAACTCTTTGTCACACGAGAGGTATTTACATATGATTCAAATATGCAAATAATGGTGAGAGAAATTGCACTAGTGAAAGTATGGACCCTAGGCCTTGTTTCCTAGCATTTATACAACGTTTTGCTCGCCGTTTACTATTTTTTACCTTGCTTTTTTTATATTTTCAGATTACAAAAAACTATATCTACCATCCATATTACACTTGTATCACCATCTCTTTGCCGAACTAGTGCACCTATACAATTTACCATTGTATTGGGTGTGTTGGAGACACAAGAGACTCCTTGTTATTTGGTTGCAGGGTTGTTTGAGAGAGAACATCTTCATCCTACACCTCCCATGGATTGATAAACCTTAGGTCATCCACTTGAGGGGAAATTGCCACTGTCCTACAAAACTCTGTGCTTGGAGGCCCAACACGAGTCTACAAGAAGAAGGTTGTGTAGTAGACATCAGGGACATGGATGCCCATATTGGATCCTACATATTCTACGAAGATCTTTATAGGTTGAAACTCTATGCCAAGGATTTAGATAATCTCGTATGATGTTCCCTTTGTTCTTTGGTATGTTACTTTCTCGAGATTCAATCGTCGATATCTCTATACCTAGTTCAATCTTGTTACGGCAAGTCTCTTTACTCATTCTGTAATACAAGATCCCGTGGCTAACTCTTTAGGCACATTGCTTGCAAGGCTTATAGTGATGTTGTTTTATCGAGTGGGCCTTGAGATACCTCTTCGTCATACGGAGTAACAAATCTTAGTCTTGATCCATGCCAACCCAACAGACACCCTCGAAGATACCTATAGAGCACCTTTATAGTCACCCAGTTACGTTGCGATGTTTGATACACACAAGGTACTCCTTCGGTGTCAGTGAGTTGCATGATCTCATGGTCATAGGAATAGATACTTGACTTGCATAAAACTATAGCAATAAACTGACACAATCATATGCTATGTTTATAGTTTGGGTCTTGTCCATCACATCATTCTCCCAATGATGTGATCCCATTATCAAATTACACCTCATGTCCATGGCTAGGAAACCTTGACCATCTTTGATTAACAAGCTAGTCTGTTAGAGGCATACTAGGGACATGGTGTTGTCTATGTATCCACAAATGTATGTGAGTTTCTGATCAATACAATTCTAGCATGGATAATAAACGATTATCATGAACAAGGAAATATGATAATAACTAATTTATTATTGCCTCTAGAACATATTTCCAATAGTCTCCCACTTGCACTAGAGTCAATAATCTTGCTCACATCACTATGTGATTTGTTATGAATCTCACACCCAATGAGTTTTGGGGTTCGATCATGTTTTGCATGTGAAATAGGTTTTAGTCAACGGGTCTACGGCATTCAGATCCATGTGTACTTTGCAAATATCTATGTCATACTGTAGATACTGCTACCACGTTCCACTTGGAGCTATTCCAATTGGCTACTCCACTATATGTATCTGGATTGCTACTAAGAGTCATCCGGATTGGTGGTAAAGCTTGCATCGACATAACCTTTTACGACGAACTCTTTATCACCTCCATAGTCGAGAAATATTTCGTTAGTCCTCTAGTTATTAAGGGTAACTTTGATCGGTGTCGAGTGATCCACTCCTGGATCACTCTTGTACCCCTTGATAGACTCATGGCAAGGCACACACAGGTGCGGTACACAACATGGCATACTATATAGAGCCTATGGCTAAGGCATAGGGGATGACCTTCATCCTTTCTCTTTCTTCTTCCGTGGTCGAGCTTTGAGTCTTACTCAACTTCACACCTTACAAATCAGGCAAAACTACTTCTTTGACTGATCCATTTTGAACTCTTTCAAAATCTTGTCAAGGTATGTACTCATTGAAAGTCTCATCGAGCGTCTTGATCTATCTCATCGAGCGTCTTGTCAAAGTAGCTTTATCCAGGTCTTCCTTTGGAAAACACGTTTCAAACAACCCTTTATGGTGTCCAAAAATTCTACATCATTTTTCGATCAACAATATGTCATCCACCAATACTTATCAGAAGTTCTATAGTGCTCCCACTCACTTTCTTGTAAATACAAGTTTCTCATAAACTTTGTACAAACTCAAAAACTTTGACCACTTCATCAAAGTGTATATTCCAACTCCGAGATGCTTGCTCCATCCCAAAGAAGGATTGCTGGAACTTGCACACCTTTTAGCACCCTTAGGTGTGACAAAACTTTATGGTTGTATCACATACAACCTTTCCTCACGGAAACCGTTAAGGAAACTATGTTTTGACATCCATATGCCAAATTTCATAACTGAAAAATGCAGCAACTGCTAACATAATTTCAAAAGACTTTTAGCATCGCTACGGGTGAGAAAATCTCATCGTAGTCAACTCCTTGAACTTGTCAGAAACTTCTTTGCGACAAGTTGAGCTTTATAAATGATGACATTCACCATCAACGTATGTCTTCATCTTAAAGGTCCATTTGTACTGAATGACCTGCCATTGAATGGGCAAGTCTACCAAAGTCCATACCTGGTTTCCATACATGGATCCTATCTCGGATTTCATGGCTCCTAGCCATTTGTTGGAATCCAGGCCCACCATCGCTTCTTCATAGTCTGTAGGCTCATCGTTGTCCAACAACATGACCTCTATGATAGGGTTGCCGTACCACTCAAGAGCAGTACGCGTCCTTGTAGACCTATGAGGTTCGATAGTAACTTGATCCAAAGTTTCATGAGCATCATCATTAACTTCCTCTCCAACTAACGTAGGCTCCACAGAAACATCTGTTACCTTAGGGTATCCTATGAAGATGCACCTTTCCGCTTTGGGTTCGAGCTCATCAGACATAAGCGTTGCATTCCTAAACTCTAAGAAATGATAGCTTAGGTTTTTGCCAAACCGTAATTCATACGGTGTCATCTCAGTGGATTTAGATGGTGCCCTATTTCAAGTGAATGTAGTTGTCTCTAATGCATAACCTCAAAACGATAAGATACATCATAATATGCACCATATCCAATAGAGCACGACTATGACGTTCGGACACACCATCACACTATGGTGTTCCAGGTGGCGTGAGTTGTAAAATAACTTCCAAGTTGTATACCAAACTCGTAACTCAGATATTCAACTCCATGATCATATCGTAGACATTTTTATCTTCTTGTCACGGTGATCTTAAACTTCACTCTGAATTTGTTTGAACTTTTCAAACATTTCAGACTTGTGTTTCATTAAGCAAATATACTCATAACAACTCAAATCATCAGTGAAGGTAAGAAAATAACGATATCCACTACATGCTACAACACTTATTGGACCGCATACATCAACATGTATTATTTCCAATAAGTTACTAGCCCACTCCATCATACCGAAAACAGGGTCGTTAGTCATCTTGCCCATGAGGCATGGTCCGCATGTCTCAACTGATTCGAAATCAAATGAGTCCAAAGATCCATCAACATAGAGTTTTTTCATGCGATTTATACCAATATGACATTTAGTCGAAGTGCCACAAGTATGTGGTACTATCACTATTAACTTTGTATCTTTTGGCATCAATGTTATGAACATGTGTATTACTACGATCAAGATTCCATAAACCATTCCCACTGGGTGGATGACCATTGAAGGTATTATTCATGTCAACATAATAACCATTATTCTCTAACTTAAATGAATAACCGTATTGAAACAAACACGATCTAATCACGTTCATGTTCAACACAAACACCAAATAACATTTATTCAGGTTTCTCACTAATCCCGAAGGTAGAGAGAGCGTGCTATGGTGACCACATCAACCTTGGAAACACTTCCAACACACATCGTCACCTCACCCTTAGCTAGCCTCCGTTTATTCTGTCGCTTTTATTTCGAGTTACTAACATTTAGCAACCGAACTAGTATCCAATACCCAGGTGCTACTAGGAGTACTAGCAAGGTACACATCAATAACACATATATCAAATATCCTTCTGTCGACGTTGCCACCCTTCTTATCTACCAAGTATCTAGGGTTGTTCCGCTTCAGCGACCGTTCTCCTCATAATAGAAGCACTTAGTCTCGGGTTTGGGTTCAACCTTGGGTTTCTTCACTAGAGCAGCAACTGACTTGGCATCCATGAAGTTTCCCTCCTAGCCCTTTCCCTTCTCGAAACTAATGGTTTCACTAACCATCAACACTTGATGCTCCTTCTTGATTTCTACCTTCGAGATGTCAAACATCCGAATAGCTTAGGGATCATCTTATCCATCCCTGGCATGTTATAGTTCATCACGAAGCTCTCATAGCTTGGTGGTAGTGACTTGGAGAACTATATTAATCACTATCTTATCTCGAAGATTAAATCCCACTCGATTCAAGTGATTGTTGCACCCAGACAATCTGAGCACATGCTCACTGATTGAGCTATTCTCCTTCATATGGCAGGCAAAGAATCTTGTTGGAGGTCTCATACCTCTCAACACGGGCATGAGCCTGAGATCCCAATTTCAGCTCTTAGAACATCTCATATGTTGTGTGACGTTCAAAAGTCTTGGAGCCTCATTTCTAAGCCGTAATGCATGACAGATTGAACTATCAAGTAGTCATCAGAACGTGCCTGTCAGATGTTCACAACATCTACAGACGACGCTTGAGGGGGTGGTGCACCGAGCGGTGCATCAAGGACATAAGCGTTCTACGCAGAAACTAAGGACAATCCTCTGATCATGGACCTAGATTGCATAATTGCTACCATCATCTTTGAACTTACTTTTTCTCTAGGAACGTGTAAAAAAATTCAGGGGAGCTATGATACGTCTCCAACGTATCTATAATTTTTTATTGTTCCATGCTATTATATTATCTATTTTGGATGTTTTATATGCATTAATATGCTATTTTATATTATTTTTGGGACTAACCTATTAATCTAGAGCCTAGTGCCAGTTTCTATTTTTTCCTTGTTTTTGAGAATTGCAGATAAGGAATATTAAACGGAGTCCAAACGGAATAAAACCTTCAGAATGATTTTTCTGGAACAAGAGGAAACTAGGAGACTTGAGAACCAAGACAAGGGAGCCACCATGGTGGGGCCACAAGCCCTAGGGCCGCGCCTAGGGGGGTATGGCATGCCGGGTAGGCTTGTGGGCACACGATAGCTCTCCAAACCCTAATCTTCAGCCTATAAATTCCCAATTATTTCATCATTATCAGAACAAGCCACGAAAACACTTTTCCGCCGCCAGAAGCCTCCGTTCTCGAGAGATCCAATCTTGGAGCCTTTTCTGGTAATCTGTCGGCGGAGGATTCGATCACGGAGGACATCTACATCAACTCCATTGCCCCTCTGATGATGCGTGATTTGTTCACCACAGACCTAGGGGGTCCATAGCTAGTATCTAGATGGCTTCTTCTCTCTCTTTGGTCTTAAATACCATGTTCTTCATGATCTTCATGGGGATCTATCTGATGTAATACACTTTTGCGGTGTGTTTGTCAAGATCCGATGAATTGTAGGTTTATGTTCAGATTATCCATGAATATTATTTGAGTCTTTTCTGAATTCTTATATGCATGATTTCATATCTGTGCAAGTCTCTTCGAGTTATTGGTTTGGTTTGTCCAACTACATTGGTAATTCTTGCAATAGGAGAAGTGCTTAGTTTTCGGTTCAATCTTGCGGTATCCTCACCCAGTGACAAAGTAGGTGTAGCGAGGCACATATTGTATTGTTGCCATCAAGGATAAGAAGATGGGGTTTTCATCGTATTGCTTGATTTTATCCCTCTACATCATGTCATCTTACCTAATGGTTACTCTGTTCTTCATGAACTTAATACTCTAGATGCAAGCAGGAGTCGGTCGATGTGTGGATTAATAGTAGTAGATGCAGAATCGTTTAGGTCTAATTGACACATACGTGATGCCTATATGCATAATCATCGCCTTGGATATCTTCATGTTTATTCTCTTTTCTATCAATTGCTTGACAGTAATTTGTTCACCAACCGTAATACTTGCTATCATGAGAGAAGCCTCTAGTGAAACCTATGGCCCCCGGGTCTATTTTCCATCTAATACTTTCACATATAAAACCAAAAATACCAAAAAATACTTTTTTGCATTAGTTTTACCTTTGGTTTTACTTTCCTTTCAGGCTATCTATCTCTATCAGATCTCATCCTTGCAAGTAACCTTAAAGGCATTAACAACCCCTTTATCGCATTGGGTGCAAGAGTTTGATTCCTTGTGTAGGTACACCTATTGGGGACTTGCTTGTATCTCCTACTGGATTGATACTTTGGTTCTCAACATCTTAGGGAAATGCTTATATACTTTGCGGCATCACCCGTTCCTTTTCACGAAAACCAACGCATGCTCGAGAAGTAGCAAGCTACAACGCGAGCTATTGATCTACGACATAACTTTGCAAAGACAACTTTAGACTATGTACATGAAAAATGAGTTCAATTAATCATATTACTTAAGAACTCACACTCAAATTGACATCCCTCGGGTCATTCGAGTGTCACATGATCCAAATTCACCAACTCAAGTCTAATCATCACGTGACTTGAGGTGGTTTCAATGGTGAACATCATGATGTTGATCATATCTACTATATGAATCATGTTCGAGCTTTTGGTCTCTTGTGTTCCAAGGCCATGTCTGTACATGCTTGGCTCTTCAAGTTTAACCCGAGTGTTCTGCATGTGCAACACTGGCTTGCACCCGTTGTATGTGAACGTAGAGTCTATCACACCCGATCATCACGTGGTGTCTCGAAATGACAAACTTTCGCAACGGTGCACACTCGGGGAGAACACAATTTTATCTTGAAATTTTAGTGCGGGATCACCTTATAATGCTACTGCCGTCCTAAGGAAAACAAGGTGCATAAAAGGATTAACATCACATGCAAATCATAAGTGACATGATATGTCCATGATCTTTGCTTTTGACCTCCATCCTTAAAGCACCAACATGATTTCCATCATCACCGGCATGACACCATGATCTCCATCATATTAATCTCCATCAACGTGTCGCCATCAGGGTTGTCGCGCCTGCCATGCTTCTACTACTATTGCTACCTCTTAGCGATAAAGTAAAGCATTACATAGCGCTTAATGATTGACACACAGGTCATACATAATTAAAGACAACCCTATGGCTCCTGCCGGTTGTCGTACTCATTGACATGCAAGTTGTCATACTCTATACAAAACATGATCATCTCATACATCACATATATCTCATCATGTAATTGGCCATATCACATCACAACATACCATGCAAAAACAAGTTAGACGTCCTCTAATTGTTGTTGCATATTTTACGTGGCTGCTATTGGTATCTAGTAAGAACGATTCTTACCTACGCAAAACCACAATGATGATACACAAATTGCTATTCAACCTTCTCAAGGACTGCCTTTGTCGAATCCGATCCAACTAGAGTAGGAGAGACAGACACCCGCTAGCCATCTTTATGCAACAAAGTCACATGTCAGTCGATGGAACTAGTCTCTCCTTGATGGACGAGTAAGGTTGGTCCGAGCTTCTTCATCCCACAATACCGCTGAATCAAGGAAAGACCAAGGGAGGAAGCAATCTGAGCAGCAACGCCCACAAACTCCTTTGTGTTCTACTCGAGATCTCATCTACACATAGACCTATCTCAGATGCCACTATTGGGGAACGTTGCAAGGGAAACAAAAAATTTCCTATGCACACGCAAGATCTATCCATGGTGATGAGCATCTACGAGAGGGAGAGTGGATCTACATACCCTTGTAGATCGCTAAGAGGGAAGCATTAAGAAACACGTTTGATGTAGTCGAATGTCTTCGCGATCCAAATTGCAAGCCGTCCCGCGATCCCATCACGATCCATCCCACGATCCAATCACGAGCCGTCCCATGATTGAGTCACGGTCCTTCCGATCTAGCGCCAAACGGACGGCACCTCCGTGTTTAGCACACATACAACTTGATGAAGACACCACCTCGTTGATCTAGCAAGCGAGGGTGGAGAGGTAGATGAGTTCTGTGGCAGCACAATGACATGGTGGCGGTGGTGGTGGAGCTAACTCGGTAGAGCTTCGCTAAGCTGTACCGAACAGATATAGAGGAGAAGCTATCTAGAGGGAGAGAACGCAGCACGTGGCTTTTCAGGTGGGCTGCCCTCTCTCTCCCTCCACCATATATAGGAGGAGGGGAGGAGGTGGGTGAAACCACATTTGCTCCCTTGGTGGTTTTGGTAATTCATAACAACATATAAGTAATTGAACTAATGTTTTCATCAAGTATATTTAAATAAAAGTTCAATGATGGGTTGGCAAAGAGATTGTGGAATACCCCAAGATGCAACGAAATTGATTGGCTAAGCTTCAAGCAAGAGGACTCTACATTTTATACTTGTGAGAAATCACCTTGAGTCCATTGGAAAGCCAATACTATTAAAAGGGGGTAAAGTTTTGTTGGTGAACAAAAGCTCATACGTGCACAAGTGATACTCACCAAAGACACCCAAAACTCTCCCACCAAAGTCCGTTCTAAGCCAAACACTCAAATCAGTGAAACCAACATTTCCATCCCGGTGCCACCGATTCCAAACCCTAAACGGACCGAGCCAAACCCTAGCCACTTCGGTGCAGCTGACACTGCTTTCGGTGCCACCGAGTTGGGCTTCCAAGTTTCTGTTATGCAAGTTCAAATTTTCGGTCCGTCCGATAATGTTGAATTGGCATCACCAAGTTTGGCAATTCTGACCATTTGTCACCTTGTCGGTGCAACCAAGATTCCTATATCGGCCCTCCGAGATTCAAAAGTTGCTACCTTTTGATCACTTCGATACCACCGAGATTCACACATCAGTGTCACCGAGTTGGTCATTTTGTGTGTAATGGTTGGATTTTTGGGGATGCTTGTATATACCCCTTAACCACCACCTACTCGATAGAGAAGCACTCAGAACCATTCCATACCTATTCTATCAGTTTTCTGAGAGAGAACCACCTACCCTTGTGTTGAGGTCAAGATCTTCCACTCCAACCATATGGATCTTGATTTCTAGCCTCCCCAAGTTGCTTTCCACCAATCCCATCTCTTCTACCAAGCCATATCTGTGAGAGAGTGATTGTGTGTTGAAGAGTCTTTCATCTTGAAGCACAAGAGCAAGGAGTTCATCGACATTACCAAGCCTATTACCTTTTGGAGGGTGGTGCCTACAAGATTGGTTAGGTGTCGCTTGGGAACCTCCTACTTCGTGTTGTGGAGTTCAACCAAGAAGTTTGTAAGGGCAAGGAGATCGGCTACTTCGTGGAGATCTACTCCGAGTAAGGCTAGTCCTCCATGGACATAGGCCATCATGGTATAGTCAAGGTTGCTTCTTTGTGGAACCCTGTGTGGGTAGAGCCCTCCGTGGACTCTCGCGACTGTTACCCTCCATGGGTTGAAGACTCCATGAACTTGGACGTATGATAGCACCACCTATCGGAACCACGGGATAAATCATCATTTCACTAATTGTGTTTGCTTTCCTTGCCCTCTCTTTACTTACATGTGCAATGTCTTTACTTTCCTCTACTACACTCTTAGACATGCATGTGTAGGGTGTACTTGACATACTATGAATGCTAAAACTTGCCAAGAATTAAAATTGGGAAAAAGCATAGTTTTATTTGGTCAAGTAGTCTAATCACCCCCCTCTAGACCTACTTTCGATCCTACAAGTGGTATCATAGCTTTGGTTTCCATTTCATTGGTTTCACAACCTAGGAGAAGTATGGCATCTAGTAAGGGAAACTATTACCATAGAGGTTCGTACTTTGATGGCACAAATTTTGCTAGTTGGAAGCAAAAAATGAAAATGCATTTGCTTGGTCATAATCCTGCCATTTGGGCTGTTGTTCATGTTGGCTTGCAAGGTGAATTCTTTGCGGAAGGAAAGGAACCCAATCGCGAAGCGACTGCAAATGAATTGAAGATTTTGCAAATCAATGCTCAAGCATGTGGCATTCTCTTCGACTGCCTATGCCCCAAAGAATTCAACAAAATCAGCCGTTTTAAACACGCAAAAGAGATTTGGGATACTTTGGTGGATATGAACGAAGGAACTGAGTATGTGAGAAAATCAAAGTTAGATGTTCTTCAAGGTCAACTTGACAAATTCAAGACGAAGGATGGTGAAGGAGTCGCTGAGATGTACTCTAGGCTAGCTCTCATCACCAATGAGATTGCCGGCTTTGGAAATGAAGAAATGATAGACAAATTCATCATCAAGAAGATACTTCGAGCTTTGGATGATCGATATGACACCATTTGCACATTGATCCAAATGATGACCAACTACAAAGATCTCAAACCAACGGAACTGATGGGTAGAATTGTTGCTCATGAGATGACACTCAAGGACAAGGAAGAGCTTCATCACAAGTCTAGCGGTGCTTACAAAGCCACAAGTGATGCTCCCGCCACCTCAAGCGACAACCTTGTCACAAATGAGGAGATAAGCCTCATGGTCAAGAAATTCAACAAGTTCTACAAGAATAGAAGCAAAGATCGAAGCTCCAACTCAAGACATGAAGAAAAGCGTTCGTCAAGTCGTGACCGAAACTACTACAATTTTGGGAAGCCCAGACACTACTCCAACGAGTACACGACTCCTTACAAACGAAGAAAAGAGTCACCAAGAAGACGAAGCTCAAGAGACGAGTCACCTCGAAGAGAGAGAAGGAGTAGATATGATCGTTATGAACGAAGATCCTCAAGGAGAAGTAGAGACTCGGAGTAGAAGGACAAGTACACCAAGAGCTAATGAAGAAGGAAACATCAAGCTCATGTTGGTGAATGGGTTTCCGGCTCCGACTCTGACAACCACTCCGAGAGAAGGTATCACTCCAACTCCGACTATAGTCAAGATGAAGGTGTTGCCGTAATTGCACTAGTGACAATCAACTCCTATGATCTATTTGATTCACCAAATGAAGGGAGTGGAAGTGGCTTCATGGCTAAAGAACCCAAGGTATCACACCCCTAGTATCTTCATTTCAATTGTGATGAAGATGACTTGTTAATTGAAGATGACTTGCTATTTGACAAAACTAGTAATGATAGTCAAAATGAACTTGCTAGTACTCACTCTAGTATAGATAAGTCATGTGATGATGATAAGTTGGAAATAGAACGACTGTTTGAAGAACTAAAAAATCTTAAGTTAGCTCATGAGTCAACTCTAGAAGATCATAGAGAGCTTGTAAGGACACACGAGATCCTACGCTTTGAGAATCTCAATTTAGAGCAAGAGCATGAGTTCCTTAAAGCTATAAATGACGATCTTCGAAAGAAGACTTCCTCTTATCTAGCCAAACGACTTCTCTTATCTACATTCATGCCTCAAGTTAAGTCTAAGCAAGCTAGTAACAAAGGAAAGAAAATTTCTTCAACTAATAGCAATAAAAATGATACATCAAATAATATTGCTTCTAGTAGTTTTCTTGATCCCACTAACTCTTCTCTTAGACAAGTTACACTTGAGCAAGAAAATGAACTCTTGAAAGGTATTATAGAGAAATGTATCTATAAAAGTCTTGAAGGATGCAAACAATTTGATGAGATTGTACGCAAGCATGGAGGATACCAGAAGAATCGTGGTGTTGTCTCCTTCAATGCTAATGGAGTTGAATGGGAAGAAGGTCAATACCCCAATCCCAACTTTGTTCCTCAAAAGGAGAAGTATGAAAATACTCTCCCGAAGGGAACAAAGTTGCAAGATGACTTTCCACCACAAGACACCAAGCTCAAGGGAAAGAACAAGCTTCAAGAGGACATTTACTCATATGAAGATCAATCCCAAGCTTTGGTAAAGTGGGTTCCCAAGGCTACTACAAGCTCAACTTATACAAGTGCTACTTTAACACCAAGGATCCCCATCAACTTGTTGTTGGTCCCCAATAAGAAGAACTAGAGAGTTCTCGAGGGATGACTCCGCCAATGAAATTCACTCCTATTCATTATTGGCAAGGACTATTTGCAATCAACATCAACTCTATGCAATAGTTCAAGGAGTCACACATTTCCTCAAAGGTAATCAAGAGACAATATAATCAAGAAATAAATGGACATCATTACATATGCTTTGCACTCCATGTCCATAGATATCCTTGTATTTGTATCTTGTGTGTTGGGACTAACCCATGTAGGTGAGAAGAGTAATGAAACAACAAGGATGCTCCCAACTCTTGGTGATGTTCATCAACTTTGAGCATCCACCACTACCACACCAACATGAAGTCTTCATCGACAAAACCCAAGGTTAGTTTATCCCTCTTACGGAGGGATGTATGATGTCTACTACACAACTTTATTCTTGTAGACACGTGTTGGACGTCCAAGCGCAGAGTTTTGTAGGACAATATCAATTTTCCCTCAAGTGGATGGCCTAACGTTTATCAATCTGTGAGAGGTGTAGGATGAAGGTGGTCTCTCTCAAATGACACTGCAACCAAATACAAGAAATCTCTTGTGTCCACAACACACCCAATACAATGGCAAATTCTATAGGTGCACTAGTTCGGCAAAGTATAATATGGATGGTAGAAATATATTTTTATAATCTGAATAAATAAAAACAGCAAGGTAGCAAATAACAAAAGTGAGCACAAACAATATTGCAATGATTGAAAATGAGGCCTAGGGTCCGTACTTTCGCTAGTGCAATCTCTCAACAATGCTAACATAGTTGGATCATATAACCATCCCTCAATGTGTAAAGAAGAATCACTCCGAAGTTCCTATCTAGCGGAGAACATAAGAAGAAATTGTTTGTAGGGTACGAAACCACCTCAAAGCTATACTTTCCGCTCGATCTTATCCTCGAGTTCGTACTAAAATAACAGAAGCTATTATTTCTGATTGATCTAATCAAGAGTTCATACTAAAACAACACCAAATAATTTCAGATTCATAATACTCATTCCAACACAAAGAACTTCAAGGAGTGCCCCATGATTTCTATCAGAGAAACAAAGACAAGAACATGCATCAACCCCTATGCATATATTACCCCAATGTCACGGCAGGAATCCGCAAGTTGAATGCCAAAATACATATCAAGTGAACAAATACGATACCCAATTGTCACCACGAGTATTCAATTGCAATACATATATCAACTGTTCTCAAGTCCATAAAAGTATTCAATCCGATAACAACGAAATCTCAAAGGGAAAACTCAATTCATCACAAGAAGAGTATAGAGGGGAGAAACATCATATGATCCATCTATGTTAATAAAGCCCATGATATATCAAGATCGTGACATCTCAAGATCATGAGAGAGAGAGATTAAACACATAGCTACTGGTACAAACCCTCAGCCCCGAGGGTGGACTACTCCCTCCTCATTGTGGCGACCGCCGGGATGATGAAGATGGCCACCGGTGATGATCTCCCCCCCGGCAGGGTGGCGGAATAGGCTCCCGATTGGTTTCCGGTGCCTACAGAGGCTTGCTGCGGCGAAATTTCTGATCTAGGGCTAACCCCGAAGGGTTTCGAAATATTTAGGAATTTATAGTGCAAAGAGGGGGTGCGGAAGGCCACCAAGGTGGGCACAACCCACCTGGGCACGCCAGGGGGCCCTGGCGCGGCCTAGTGGGTTGTGCCCCCCTCGAGGCACCCCCAGGTGCAGATCAAGCCCATTGGGTTCCTTCTGATAAAAAACAATCTCCAAAAAGTTCGTGGTGTTTGGACTCCATTTGATATTGATTTCCTGCGATGTAAAAAAAAAGCAAAAAACAACAACTAGCACTGGGCACTGGGTCAATAGGTTAGTCCCAAAAAATGATATAAAGTTGCTATAAAATGATTGTAAAACATCCAAGAATGATAAAATAATAGCATGAATACTTCATAAATTATAGATACGTTGGAGACGTATCAGCATCCCCAAGCTTGATTCCTACTCGTCCTCGAGTAGGTAAATGATAAAAGAAATAATTTACGAAGTGTGAATGCTAGCAAAGTGCATACGTTTGATCAATGATAGTTTCAATCACTTTTTCTAGCATCATAATAGCAATTCTTTCTGATAAAACTTCTCATGTTAAAGTAGCAACCAATTCACATGTAAAGGTTCAAACCATGAATTCTCTTGAAACTCAACAACCTATGTTCTCAGTCACCAAGCAATTGCAATTCAACTTATTCAACAGAGTTTAAGTAAGAGCTCCACATACTCAACCATCATATTGCCTTTTATGATTGTTAACACTCAACTCATAAAAATGAGCAAAATGTTTCAACCGAACACATGGAAAGATAGGGGCTTATTGTTTTGCCTCCCAACGTATTCACCTCAAAGGTGATGTCAACAATAATAACTCATGCTACCCATATTCAACTAGACATATGTGCCTACATCTTTCCTCATCACATGATGCTTACCAAAGGAGAAAAATAAATAGGAATAGAGAGAAAACTTTGACTCCTTCCATAAAAGTAAATAGTAAAAAGTAAAAGATAGGCCCTTCGCAGAGGGAAGCAGAGGTTGCCATGCGTTTATTTGTTTGTATTCTCACCCCCTTAGTGCAAAAGAACATCACATTATATTGCCCCTTATGATAGCAACCTTTATATTGCAGTCCGTCGCTTTTTTTATTTTGCCATCACAAGTTCGTACAACGCTCAATTTTCTCTTACACTAAATGATCTAACACTTTTAGAAGCAATTTTTAATACCTTATTGCACCGATGACATCTTACTTGAAGGATCGTGATCAATACTTAGGTAGTTATTGTGGACTCTTGAAAATAATATTTGGGTTTACGTTTTTTTATGCACAAATAGTATCTCTATTTGGTGCGGAATTTTTGGCTAGCAAAGATGGAGGGCAAACACCACATGTTGAAGGATCTATGACAATATAACTTCTATGTGAATATGAACAAACATAAATCATTACATTGTCTTCCTTGTCCAACGTCAACAATTTTGGCATATAATAGTTTAATGGGGGCTCACAATTAGAAAATATTTCCAGGATAGTGTATCTACATGTGAAAGTTCTCCTCCTTATACTAATTATTCGTGAATTGCTTGTATGAACAATATTATGATTGTCAAGCCTCAAAAGATTTCTATTTTAAACCCAATGTGAAGCTACCACTAGGCATGATATGGTTTCAACTTCATGACATTCAATTTATTCAACAATTTACTCATAGAATATAAGTGAAGCACAAGAGTAAATGATGTAGAAAAGAGCTTCGTTGATGGGATGTGAATGCCACTTACTTAGCCTCCCTGGCAATTACTTGAGGACGCCATTTTATTTTAAATAATTAATTTCTAATTATTTTATTAAAACATGAAGCAAAACAAAACAAAATAACGTTTCAAGAATAGCACACATCATGTGGAGAAGCAAAAACTTAGGATCAACCGATACTAATCGATAATTGTTGATGAAGAAAGGTGGGATGCCTACTGGGGCATCCCCAAGCTTAGATGCTTGATAGTTATTTAAATATTATCTTGGGATGCCTTAGGTATCCCCAAGATTGAGCTTTTGTGTCTCCTTAATTCCTTTGATATCACGGTTTACCTAATACTGAAAACTTCATCTACACAAAACTCAACAAGAACTCGTGACATAAGTTAGTATAAACTAATGCAAAACCCTTATCATTCTCTACTGTATAAAATCACTAAAATTACTATTAAAATTTTAATACTAAATGCATATGAATATTTAATAATCCTATCCTCAAATATAATCATTAAACAAGCAAACATATGCGAACAATGCAAACATAATAGCAATCTGCCAAAACAGTATAGTCTGTGAAGAATGCAAGAGTATCCATACTTATTCGACTTTAAAAATTCTGAAAATTTAGCACAGTGTATAAAATTTATCATAGATTATTTTTCAAAAAGTTTCAACAATTTATCACATCCTGACTTTTCTAGGGAATGTTTGCAACGGCGATAAACTTTCTGTTTTCAAACAGCAACATGTAGACTTGCAAAATAATTATGGTAAAGGCTAGCCTTGACATTTATATTGAAAATAAAGATGCAAAACATTATTTTAAATAACATAAATAAAATCCTAGTAAAGTAAAATGACATCCAAGAAAAACACATATCATGTGACGAATGAAAATATAGCTCCAAGTGAGGTTACCGATAATGTTGGAGACAAAAGAGGGGATGCCTTTCGGGGCATCCCCAAGCTTACACGCTTGAGTATTCCTTTAATATTACCTTGGGGGTGCCTTGAGAATACCCAAGCTTAGGTTCTTGTCACTCCTTATTCTCCTCATATCGGTGTCTCACCCAAAACTTGAAAACTTCAATCACACAAAACTTAACGGATCTTCGTGAGATGGGTTGGTGTAGTAAATATAGATCATTCACTTAGGTACTTTCGAGATAAGATTCGTAACTGTTTCCACATTATTCCTAGTTTATTCTACAACTCCCATAATTTATACCACTGAATATTAGCTATCGGAACACTAAAACAAGCAAACTATGCATGCAAAACAGAATCCGTCAAAAACAGAACAGTCTGTGAAGATCTGAATGATAACCAAACTTTCCTGAATCTAAAAATTAGGAAAAATTAGGAAAACTCAAGGTATTTTCATATAAAGTTTTTTTAAAAATTTCAAAAAAATTAGACGCTCTATGAAAATCAGATAATTCATATACTTGATGCAAAACTTTCTGTTTTGCACATAATCAAACAAGCAAGCATCCACACTATCCCAAAGGATTTACTTGACACTTTATTGAAATAAAAGTCACAAAACATGATTAATACAGTAGCTTAATCATTTTAACACATGAAAACAGAAGGTAAAAGTGTTGGGTTGTCTCCCAAGAAGCTCTTTTCTTTAATGCCTTTTAGCTAGGCATGATCATTTCAATGATGCTCACATAGGAATAGTAATTCAAACATGAAGAGAGCATCATGAAACACATTTCATGCACATTTAAGTTTAAACCACTTCCTATGCATAGGGATTTTGTGAGCAAGCAACCCATTTAAACAAGAACCAACTAGCATAGGAAGGCAAAACAAGTACAACTTCAAAACAATCATCACATAGAGAAGAAACATGGTATTATTGAGATATGTAAGAGCATAAGTTACTCTCGCATAATAATTTTCAGAGGCATCATGAATGGATTCAACAATATAATTATCATATACAACACTCTTTTCATGATGCACAAGCATAGAAAATTTATTACTCTTTATGGCATACATGCCATCATAATAATCATCATAGATAACAACTTCATTGTCATAGTCAATTGAAACCTCTTCCAAAATAGTGAATGTATCACTAAATAAAGTCATGACCTATCCAAATCCACTTTAATCAATATAATCATCATAAATAGGAGTCATGCTATCATCATAATAAATTTTCTTATCGAAAGTAGAAGGAATCAAAGGATCATATTCCTTAAGCAAATCATCCCCAAGCTTAGTACAAGCATTATTTCCAGAAAATAAATCTTCAAACATATCGTACTCATTAAACATAGCATCATCAAGCTTTTGGTTTTGCATATCATCACAATCATTCTTATCAATAGCATGAATTGCACAAATAGTATAGCAAACATTATTATCATATTCTTCCAAGCAAGTGCTAAAAAGATTCTCAAGATCATAAGGGACATCATTGCCTTCCCAGTCATAATCATTACAACAAGTAGTAGGTATCACAAAATCATACTCAATATCATCATACTCCATCAACATATTTGATTCACTTTCATGAGGCATGATGGTGATAGAAGCAACATTATTTGGGAGAGATACCTTTTTACCTCTATTCTTTCTTCTTTTCTTCTTCACCAAACCATGTGTGGGTTTAATTAATTTTTTCAAGCTTCTTGTTAAAGAGATTGATTGGATAGGAAGCTCCTCCTCGTTACTTGATTCATCATAATAAACACTAGGAGGGCATTGGGAAATATTTTCCCTTTCATTAGTACTCTCTTCATATTCTATTTATTTTCTTGTCTTTAGATAGTTGGCAATATAAGGATTCTCAATGCAATTTACCACACAAAACATTTAAATTTCCTCTAGATCAAAATTAAGAAATCCCTCAGGATTTGGAAAACCCTTAGTTATACGTTTCATTTCTTCATACCCCAAAAGAAGACTAAGCTCTTTATGATGCTCAAGGGTAATCAAGTTCTCACAATTTTTGGACACGATTTGATCATGGAATAATTTGCATTGGAGATTTAAATGATCATGTTCATTGCAAAGTTCACAAGGATGGCGAAAGAAATTACATCTTTCAGCACAATCAACTAGCCTCTGTTGCAACTTTTTTGTTTCTAAATATTTATGCTTCTTACAAAATCTACCTTCCCTTTTTGGTGTGCATTTGCACTCCCAATTCAATGACATGCTTATAAGAAACATTTTTGTCATGACTTGAGCAATCATCATTAACATTTTATATAATCAAAGAATTCATACTAACAACATTGCAATCATGCTCATCATTCAAATATTTTGTGCCAAACATTTTATTGACTTCTTCTTCTAACAATTGAGCACAATTTGCCGATCCATCATTTTCAAGAAAGATATTATAGAGATGATCAACAATATGATGCAACCTCAATTCCATTTTTTGTACTTTTCTTTAATAAACCAAACTAGTGATAAAACAAGAAACTAAAAGATTCAATTGCAAGATCTAAAGATATACCTTCATGCACTCACCTCCCCGGCAACGGTGCCAGAAAAGAGCTTGATGTCTACTACGCAACTTTATTCTTGTAGACACGTGTTGGGCCTCCAAGCACAGAGTTTTGTAGGACAGTAGCAATTTTCCCTCAAGTGGATGACCTAAGGTTTATCAATCCATGAGAGGTGTAGGATGAAGATGGTCTCTCTCAAACGACCCTGCAACCAAATACAAGAAATCTCTTGTGTCGCCAACACACCCAATACAATGGCAAACTATATAGGTGTACTAGGTCGGCAAAGTGTAATATGGATGGTAGAAATATATTTTTATAATCTGAATAAATATAAACAGCAAGGTAGCAGATAACGAAAGTAAGCACAAACGATATTGCAATGATTGAAAATGAGGCCTAGTGTCTGTACTTCGCTAGTGCAATCTCTCAACAATGCTAACATACTTGGATCATATAACCATCCCTCAACGTGCAATGAAGAATCACTCCAAAGTTCCTATCTAGCGAAGAACATAAGAAGAAATTGTCTGTAGGGTATGAAACCACCTCAAAGCTATTCCTTCCGTTCTATGTTATCCTAGAATATGTACTAAAATAACAAAAGTTGTTCTTTTCGATCGATCTAATCAAGAGTTCGTACTTAAAAAATAACAAATAATTTTAGATTCATAATACTCAATCCAACACAATGAACTTCAAGGAGTGGCCCAAGATTTCTACCGGAGAAACAAAGACAAGAACGTGCATCAACCCCTATGCATAGATTACCCCAATGTCACCGCGGGAATCCGCAAGTTGAATGCCAAAATACATATCAAGTGAATCAATATGATACCCCATTGTCACCATGAGTATTCAATTGAAAGACATATATCAAGTGTTCTCAAATCCATTAAAGTATTTAATCCGATAACAACGAAATCTCAAAGGGAAAACTCAATTCATCACAAGAAGAGTATAGAGGGAGAAACATCATATGATCCATCTATGTTAACAAAGCCCATGATATATACAGATCGTGAAATCTTAAGATCATGAGAGAGAGAGAGATTAAACACATAGCAACTGGTACAAACCCTCAGCCCCGAGGGTGAACTAATCCCTCCTCATCGTGGTGGCCGCCGGGATGATGAAGATGGCCACCGATGATGATCTCCCCCTCCGGCAGGATGCCGGAACGGGCTCCCGATTGGTTTTCGGTGGCTACAGAGGCTTGAAGTGGCAAAAATTCCGATATAGGGCTACCCCAAAGGGTTTCGGAATATTTGGGAATTTATAGTGCAAAGAGGGGGTGCGGGAGGCCACCGAGGTGGGGACAATCCACCTAGGCGCGCCAGGGGGCCCTGGCGCGCCCTGGTGGGCTGTGCCCCCTCGAGGCACCCCCCAGGTGCAGCTTTTGCCCATTGGGTTCCTACTGGTCCAAAAAAATCTCCAAAAAGTTTCGTCGTGTTTGGACTCCGTTTGTTATTGATTTCCTACGATGTAAAAAACAAGAAAAAACAACAACTGGCACCGGGCACTGGGTCAATAGGTTAGTCCCAAAAAATGATATAAAGTTTCTATAAAATGATTGTGAAACATCCAAGAATGATAAAATAACAGCATGAATACTTCATAAATTATAGATACGTTGCAGACGTATCAATGTCACATCTAGGGGAGCTTTACTCTAAGACTTGAGTTAAAACATCTCAAAAGAATGTGAGAACATTAAATGCTTTATGTGAAAGTGGTAACCCCACTTGTTCTTAAATGATGAGTATGACCTATGATCAAGTATTCTTACTTGGCTACTAAGTCAATATACTCATATATAGATGACTCCGTCATCAACAAAGTGCTTGTTAGATGCTATTGTGTTTCTGCATGTTTGCCATGATTTCATTTGACATCTTATTCTGTGATCATATTAGTCTGCATTTACTTACTCATTCGAGGATATACAATTGTTGGTATTTGGCTTTTGATTTATCTTTTGCCAATTGGATATACAAGAATGCATAGGACCACTTCTTTAGCTATCTATGCTTTCTCACCTCATACTCTATTCATGCCGCATCACAAAATTTGTACAAGTGCTTTTCGATCCCTCTATGTGTGGAGCTCTCGGAGTTCCGTATCAACAAGGAATGACCATTAAAACCTCCCAAGTACATCTCGATGAAACCAACTCCAAAATCTCAGTCACACCGAATGCCTAGGGTTGATCTGGGTTTCTTGTGTAGGTACCATCGATTCCATATTCTCGGTTACACCAAGTGTCCCTATCAGCTGACAGTTGAGGCACTCGGTGACACCGAAAATTTAGAATCGGCATCACCGACAGTGAAGGGTATATATTCTCTGGACCCGACGGTTCAAAATTTCATTCATCAAATCGTTGCGCCCTAAGACCTAAGCTTCCACAGAAGGACCCCCTAGTCATTGCCCTTGTCTTCCCATGCTCCTCCGCTGTTGGAAATCCCCGCCGTCGACAAAATTTTCACCCTCGTCGCCGCCATAGCGGATCCGTCGCCAAGCTAGGGTACGGATTAAACCCCTCTTGTGCTCCAATCTCCAACTCTTGTGCATTAGGTTTCTAAATTATCTTGCCACAGATTGAAAGGCTTCCATCCACAAAGAAAATCCCATAGAGTGGAGAACCAGGGATTTTTAGGGTTTTGCCGTCTGCCCGATGAAACTCGGTGGAACCGAAGCAGACAAATCGGTGTCACCGATTTGTATGTGTGTGTTACTGTGAACTTTCCCGGTGAAACCGAGTGCACCTTTCGGTCTCACCAAAAGGGGTGCCAAGTTTCGGCTAAGGAGAAAGTCAGTCTCGGTAGCTCCGATATTTTTGCTTCGGCTGTACCGATGTTCATTTAACAAAATGCAAAACTTTGACAATATTTTTTCAAACTTTCAAAAACCAGCTACATTTTGTGATGACTTATCCTATTCCACTCTTCTATACTCTATTCACAGGGACAACATGTGAGAGTCAGACAGTCAAAATCTGCCAGAGCATGGAGTTGACATGAGTTCAAGCACTAGTCTTGAGGCCAGTTCTTTTTCAGATCCAGGCACCCCCAGATCCCATGGGTTGCCTAAGGCTGCCACTAGGGCCAGGAAGAAGCTGAATTCAGATGAGGAAGATTCAGACTTCGTGCTAGAAGAGGTTCTTGCCAAGAAGCAAGAGAAAGCTGCCAAGAGGTCAGCAAATGAGGCCACCTCATCTAGGAGGGTGGTCAGCAAAGTTTATGCACCTGCTGAAACTTTCAAAGAACATAAGAGTCCTAGGGCAACAGTGATCATTGATCCCCCAAGGAAGTCTATGCCTAAGAAGGCAGGAGAGAAGAAAGCCAGAAAGAGGATCATCCATGTGATTGGCAGGCCTACTTCCATGTATGAAGATCCACAGGAGACAGCTACTGCTGAAGAGGAAGATGAGCCAGCTGCAAAGGCTCCTCCTAAGAAGAAGGCCAAGAAACTTCTAGTTGATGCTATGCCTAGGACTAGAACATCCAAGAGCACTAAATCTGCATCCAAGAAGGCTGTTGCTGAAAAGCCTAAGACGACATCCATGCAAATTCCAGCTTCTGAAAAGAAAAAAGGAACTACCACCAGAGTTGAAGATGATGATGACTTTACAACCTTGATGAAAGTTAGACCACATCTTCTAGTACATGATGTCAGCCACCTAGTTGTTGATGAAAAGAAGAAGAGGAAAGACTCAGGTTTGAGGGCATGGAGAGTTGTTGATCCATATGCCCAGAGGAAGAAGATTGCTATTGATTACATATTCTACATGAACGAGCAACAAGACTTCTATGAGACAGTCCTGCTAGACAAGAGCCCAGTAGTCAGTGACATGAGATATGCTGATTGGAAATTCATTAAGGAGAATGAGGACTACAAGTGTCCAATACAATTTCACCTACATTGGTCTGGATGAATTTGTTGGTAGGGAATTTACTGCATGGAATGATGAAATGATCATGCAATTCTACTCCACTACAGACTTCTATGGAGATGGTAGGATTGTATGGATGACAGAAGGAGCAAGATATGAGTCCACAGTTGATGAATGGGCTGAAATTATAGGAGTCCTAGAGGCACAGGATGGTGACTTGGATGTATACTCAGAGTGCAAGGAGATCCATAATGCTATGGCCAAAATGTACAAGGAGATCGCTGCTGCTAATGTGAAGTCTCACAAGCTAGGATCCACCTACTTTCTTCAGGCTGGCCTCCGTACCATGAACACCATTCCGAGGCATACATTGATGCCCAAGTTAGGAGATGACAAGATGATCAGAGGATATTCCATCAACATTTTATCCACCTTGACAGACACACCAAGATCAGAGTCATGGACTTAATTGTTGAGACAGTTAAGAGAGTTGCTGCTGATCAGAAGCGCTCTTGCTGCTATGCACCCTACATACAGATGCTCATCAACTACAAGTTGGAAAAGCACATATTTTCTCTAGATCTACCCCATTTTCCCCTACAGCCAGATCTCGAGGACAATGTTGTGGTGATGGACCCAGATCATCCCACATCAGCTCCAACTCAGGCTGAGGCAGAGGCAGTTCGAGCCACTAGTGGTCAGGTTCCTAGATCCAGAAGTGAGAAAATGTATATGTTGATTTCATCAGTTTAGAGCATGCATATGGACATTAAGGGGATACTGGACAAAAAGAACAGTCATGTGAGGATCTATGAAACAAGGATCAAAACTCTCAATGATAAGGTGGACAGGGTGACTAAGACAGTCATAGAGCTTCAGAAGGAAGTTGACTCAATGCACATATCTCATGCTTCTTCTTCTTCTTCTTCTTCTGATGATGATGATGATGATGAGGATGGATCACCTCTCAAGACAGGCACACATATTCCTACTCAGGCTAGATTATCCATAGTGCCAGCTCCAGACTTGAGGCCCTCTTCATCAGCTCCTGCTACTGTCATCTCAGCTCCTACTCCATCAGGTCCAGTTCCTCCAGTATCCACTCCAGCTCCATCCACGACACCTGCAGAGATTTTCGCGGATGCTGTTCTCTCAACTCCTTCGTCAACAACCGGAGGAGATCAACCCAAGAACGCTTAAATATATGCCTTTGAAATTTTTGGTAACTTGTTGCCAAACGGGGAGAAGTGTATATAGATCTTTAGGCTTCGAGTGAGAGAGAGAGTTTTGGTGTTTATTGCTTTTCAAAAGACAATTGTTTTTGTTTGCTTGTGATACACTTTTATGTGATGCTACTACTTCCTATCATCTTATTACAAAGGGGGAAAAGTATGCTTTATGAGATGATCTTTCTACATTGCTTGATTGTGTTGTGCTATGATGTCCACACCACTAAGATGTATGTGACATGGAAGAAGTGCCCCATGTACCTAATCGATTGTGCATTTGCATTCAAACGCAAATTCAAAATAATGCACAAATTTAGGGGGAGCTCTTGCTTATCACATACTTCTCAAAGCGACGAGTATGTTCATTGATTATATCATATGTCGAAGGTTTGATGTATATGTTGTCATCAATTACCAAAAAGGGGGAGATTCAAAAGCACATTTGCTCCCTTGGAGGTTTTGGTAATTCATAACAACATATAAGCCATTGAACTAATGTTTCCATCAAGTATATTTCAGGAAAAGTTCAATTATGGGTTGGCAAAGAGATTGTGGAACACCCAAGGATGCAAGAAAATGGATTGGCTAAGCTTCAAGCAAGAGGACTCTACATTTTATATTTGTGAGAAATCACCTTGAGTCCTTAGGAAAGACAATACTATTAAAAGGGGGTAAAGTTTTGTTGGTGAACAAAAGCTCATACGTGCACAAGTGATACTCACCAAAGACACCCACAAACTCTCCCACCAAAGTCAGTTCTAAGCCAAACACTCAAATCGGTGAAACCAACATTTCCATCCCGGTGCCACCGATTCCAAACCCTAGACAGACCCAACCAAACCCTAGCCACTTCGGTGCAGCCGACACTGCTTTCGGCGCCATTGAGTTGGGTGATGACCCACAAGTATAGGGGATCTATCATAGTCCTTTCGATAAGTAAGAGTGTCGAACCCAACGAGAAGCAGAAGGAAATGACAAGCTGTTCTCAATAAGGTATTCTCTGCAAGCACTGAAATTATCGGTAACAGATAGTTTTGTGATAACATCATTCGTAATGGGTAGCAAGTAATCTTTGTAACAAAGGTGCAACAAGGTGGATCAATCCTTTTTATAGCAAAGGACAAGCCAAGACAAACTCTTATATAAAGCAAAGCGCTCCCAAGGACACATGGGAATTTATGTCAAGTTAGTTTTCATCATGCTCACTTGATTCACGTTCGCTACTTTCATAATTTTATATGTGGGTGCACCAGCGCTTGGGTGCTGTCCTTACTTGGACAAGCCTCCCACTTATGATTAACCCCTCCCACAAGCATCCGCAACTACAAAAGAAGAATTAAGATAAATCTAACCATAGCATGAAACATGTGGATCCAAATTAGCCCCTTACGAAGCAACACATAAACTAGGGTTTAATCTTCTGTCATTCTAGCAACCCATCATCTACTTATTACTTCCGAATGCCTTCCTCTAGGCCCAAACAATGGTGAAGTGTTATGTAGTTGACGTTCACATAACACCACTGGAGGAGAGACAATATACATCTCATCAAAATATCGAATGAATACCAAGTAAACCAAAGGATCTCACAAAACATATTCATGTTCATAATCAGAGGAGTATAAGCGACGATAAAGGATCTAAACATATAATGTTCCACCAAGTAAACCAACTAGCATCAACTACAAGGAGTAATCAACACTACTAGCAACCCACATGTACCAATCTAAGGTTTTGAGACAAAGATCAGATACAAGATATGAACTAGGGTTTGGAGAGGAGATGGTGCTGATGAAGATGTTGATGGTCATTGACCCCTTTCGAAGAGAGGATCGTTCGTGATGACAAGGGCTTTGATTTCCCCCTCCCGGAGGGAATTTTCACCGGCAGGATTGCCCTGACGGAGCTCTAGATTGGTTCTGCCCAAGTTCCGCCTCAAGACGGCGGCGCTTTGTCTTGAAAGGTCTCTTATGATTTTTTTCCTCGACGAAACCCTCCATATAGCAAAAGATGGGCACCGGAGGGCTACCAGGTGGGCCACAAGCTCGCTAGCCGTGGCCAGGCGGGCCCTGGCCAGTAGGCTTGTGGCTCCTTGGTGGGCCTCCTAATGTATTTCTTTCGCCCAGTATTTTTTATATATTCCAAAATAATTCTCCGTAGATTTTCATTACTTTTGGAGTTGTACAGAATAAGTATCTCAGATTTGCTCCTTTTCCAGTCCAAAATTCCAGCTGCCGGTATTCTCCCTCTTCATGTAGACCTTGTAAAATAAGAGAGAAGAGGCATAAGTATTGTACCAAAATGTGTAATAACATCCCACAATGCAAGAAATATCCATATAAAATCATGATGCAAAATGGACATATCAACTCCCCCAAGCTTAGACCTTGCTTGTCCTCAAGCGGAAGCCAAAATCAATAAATATGCCCACATGTTTAGAGATAGAGGTGTCGATAAAATAAAATATGGACATGAAGGCATCATGATCATCTTTATAAAAGAAACATATATTGACATATAATTTCTTATGCCAAAGTAACAATTCATTCACAATGGCAAAGTATGAATCAAGAACTCTATTGAGAACTGACAAACTATGATCTCAATCATTGAAGCAATTCCGATTTATCATAACGTGGGAAAGAGTCAATAAAAGAGCTTGTAAAGAGAACCCACATACTCAATAATCTTTTAGTCTTTCACAGTTGCTAACACTCACGAGGTACGTATGAGTTCGAAGTTTCAATCGGACACAGAGAAAGATAGGGGCTTATAGTGTTGCCTCCCAACTATTTACCTCAAGGGCAACGTCAACAGTAATAACTCATGCTCACCCACTTCCATGTGGATATATGTTCCTAGATCATTCCCCAACATATGGCACTTTCTAGAAGATAATGGCGAAAATAACGAGGGTGATTGAGATCACCACGACTCTTACATAAAGGTAACTACTAGAAAATAAAAGTAACAGATAGGACCTTCGCAGAGGGAAGAAGAGGTTGTCATGCGCTTTTATAATTGGATGCACAATATCTTAATGCAAAAGAACGTCACTTTATATTGCTCATTGTGATAGAGAACTTTATTATGCAGTCCCTCACTTTTATGTCTTCCCTATCGCAAGTTCGTATAAAGTTTATTTTCCTCACACTAATAGATCACACATATTTAGAGAGAAATTTTTATTGCTTGCACCAATGACAACTTACTTGAAGGATCTTATTCTATCCTTTGGTAGGTATGGTGGATTCTCATGGCAAAACTGGGTTAAGGGTGTTTGGATGCACAAGTAGTATCTCTACTTGGTGCAGAAGTTTTGGCTGATATGAGGTGGAAGCAAGCAACACATGTTGAGGGATCTATAAGAATATAACTTCTATTTGGAAATAAGCAAACATAAACCATTATGTTGTCTTCCTTGTCCAACATCAACTTCTTAACATATAATATTTTAATGAGTGCTCACAATCATAAAAGATGTCCAAGATAATATATTTATATGTGAACCTCTCTTTCTTTATCACTTCCTTTTAATTGCCCAATGACCAACAACTATGTTTGTCAACCCACAATAGGTTTCAATCGACATACTTTTTATACGTAAAGTCATCACTCCCCATAAGATTTTCAGATGTACTCTTTGCTTTTATTCTACACTTCTTTCTACTTCATCTTTCTCAAGATTAAAATCATACCAACCAAGGCCCTCAACTCAAAAGCACTTTTCATTATATAACTCACGGACTTGCTTACATAGGGGGAATCATAAAGCAAAGACTCAAAACTAGATCACACGAAAACTTTATTCTACTAGATCAAGATATAACCAAAAGGATTGAACTAAGAAAAGATGATGAAAAAAAATAAAAATAAAAATAAAAGGAGTGATGGTGATACGATACCGGGTCACCTCCCCCAAGCTTGGCACAAGCGAAGGGGAGTTCCCATACCCATGTGTTTAGTTGTCTGGCTTCAAAGGTGATGGTGCTATATACTTGGCAATGAGGCACTTCAGAATACAATTCTCCTCCTCGAGCTTGTTATTTTGCCGTCTGAGATCCATTATTTCCTTGTAAAGTTTTTCAGAGATGGCTAGAGCAGCTTTAACCTGGATGTTTCATTGCTGTGGGGGAAGAAGCAATACTCCTCTTCATATTTTCGAAAGTAAGAAATTTAGCATTGGAAGGGATAACCGAATTCGCAATTGCTGAGGTCTGAAGTTCTTCCAGCATAGCTCCAAGTTGTGAATGAGAGGTAACTTCTTGGTCCTCCTCCATGGCTCTATCCTTTTCAAATCAGCCTCCATTGCTTCTTCCGTAGCTGTCCTGAAGCAGTTCTCCCCGACCGACTCTTGCAAAGAGATCTTGCTCTAAATGTGCTGCAGAAACAGCTCAAAAAGAAAACATGAGGTATTGTCGTGATATGAGAATCACAACCCTTGGTAGATTATATAATGAATTTTTGCCAACCCGAAAGAGAATGCCACAAGAAAACGGAGTCAGGGTGGTTCACGAGGTGGCCGCAAGACCTAGGGGCGTGGCCAGGCTGGGTGGCCGCGCTGAGCAGGCTTGTCACCTCCTCATGCACTATTCAGACTACTTTAAATTTTCATAATATTTTAAATATTCCAAAATAGATGAAAATTGCCATAGAAAAAGTTTTGGAGTCTTTTTACTTACCGTACCACGTACCTATTCCTCTTCAGAGTCTGAAACGTTCTAGTAAGTCTCCCTAATGTACTCCTCCGGAGTTATGGTATTGATGATATCGGTTTCAACATTTATGGGAGTACCTGAGATATAATGTTTGATTCTTTGACCATTCACCACCTTCGGGTTTGTGCCTTCGACATTGTTAATCTTGATGGCACCAGAACGGTATATCTCTTCGATGACGTAAGAACCTTCCCATTTAGAGAGAAGTTTTCTTGCAAAAAATCTTAAACGAGAATTTTATAGAAATACATGATCACCTACATTAAATTCATGCTTTTGTATCCTTCTATCATGCCATCTTTTAACTTTTTCTTTAAACAACTTAGCATTCTCGTAGGCTTGGGTCCTCCATTCATCAAGTGAGCTAATGTCAAATAACGTATTCTCACCATCAAGTGAGCTCTTTGATTGCCCAATAAGCCTTATGTTCTAGCTCTAGAGGTAAGTGACATGCTTTACCATAAACCATCTTATACGGAGACATACCCATAGGATTTTTGTAAGTAGTTCTATGAGCCCACAATGCATCATCGAGTTTCGTAGACCAATTCTTCCTAGATCTATTAAAAGTCTTTTGCAAAATCAATTTAACCTTTCCATTGCTCAATTCTATGCAAGTCTATGATTAACATCATATTTAGTGAGCAATTTACGGAAAGCACCATGAATACAATGTGAACCACCATCAGTCATCAAATATCTAGGGACACCAAATCTAGGGAAAATAACTTCTTTAAGCATTTTAATAGAAGTGTTATGATCAACGCTACTAGTTGGAATAGCTTCTACCCACTTAGTGACGTAATCAATAGCAACTAGAATATGATATACCAGTTAGATTGTGGAAAAGGCCCCATATAATCAAAGCCCCAAGCATCAAATGGTTCGATAACAAGAGAGTAATTCATAGGCATTTCCTGACGTCTACTAATATTAACAATTCTTTGACATTCATCATAGGATAAGACAAACTTACGAGCATCCTTGAAGAGAGTAGGCGAATAAAACCTAGATTGTAGTACCTTGTGTGCAGTTCTATCTCCACAATGATCTCCTCCATAGGCTTCGGAGTGGCACTTGCGTAAGATCTATTCATGTCCATGCTCAGGTACACAACGTCTAATAATACCATCTACTCCTTCTTTATGAAGATGTGGGTCATCCCAAAAGTAATGCCTTAAATCATAGAAGAACTTTTTCTTTTGTTGGTATGTGAAACTAGGAGGTATAAATTTAGCAACAATGTAATTGGTGTAATCAACATACCAATGAGCATTATGTGAAGTATTCATGACATCTAATTGTTCAACAAGAAAGCTATCATCGATAGGTAGTGGGTCATCAAGAACATTTTCTAACCTAGACACGTCTGCTATAGGGTTATCAGCACCCTTTCTATCAATGATATGCAAATCAAATTCTTGTAGAACATGGACCCACCCAATAAGTCTAGGTTTAGCATCTTTCTTCTCCATAAGGTACTTAATAGTAGCATAATCGGTGTGAACAGTTACTTTGGAATCAACAATATAAGGTCTAAACTTATCACAAGCAAACACAACTGCTAGAAATTCCTTTTCAATAGTAGCATAGTTTCTTTGAGGAATATCTAGAGTTTTACTAGCATAATGGATAACATTTAATTTCTTATCGACTCTTTGTCCTAGAACAACACCAATAGCATAATAACTAGCATCACACATAATTTCAAAAGGTAGGTTCCAGTCGGGTGGTTGAACAACAGGTGCGGTAATCAAGGCATTCTTTAGAATTTCAAATGCTTCTATGCAATCATCATTAGAAACAAACAGAACATCTTTTTGCAGAAGGTTTGTGAGAGGCCTAGAAATCTTAGAGAAATCTTTGATAAACCTCCTATAGAAACCAGCATGACCAAGGAAACTTCTTATACCTTTGATATCCGTAGGGCACGTCATTTTTCCAATAGCATCAACTTTAGCTTTATCAACTTCAATACATCTTTAGGAGATCTTGTCCCCCAAGACAATACATTCACTAACCATAAAGTGGCACTTTTCCCAATTCAAGACAAGATTAGTTTCTTCACATCTCTGCAAAACCCGATCAAGGTTGCTCAAACAATCATCAAATGAAGTTCCATAAACGGAAAAAAATATCCATGAAAACCTCAAGAATCTTTTCAGAAAAGTCAGAGAATATAGCCATCATACATCCTTGAAAGGTAGTAGGTGCATTGCATAAACCAAAACGCATACGTCTATAAGCAAAGGTACCGAAAGGGCAAGTAGAAGTGTTTTTTTCTTGATCCTGTCTTGATACAGGTATTTGAGAGAAACCAGAGTAACCACCTAGAAAGCAAAAATGAGTATGTTTGGATAATATTTCTAGCATTTGATAAATAAAAGGTAAAGGGTAATGATCTTTCTTAGTGGCTTTATTTAATTTCCTAAAATCAATTACCATTCTATAACCTATAACAATTCTTTGCGGGATCAATTCATTTTTATCATTAGGAGAAATGGTAATACCTCCCTTCTTAGGGACACAATGGACGGGACTAACCCATCTTTTATCAACAATAGGATAAATTATACCTTCCTCCAGAAGGTTTAGTACTTCTTTTCTTACCACTTTTTTCATATTATGGTTCAATCGCCGTTGGTGATTAATAACAGGTTTGGCATCAGGATCCATATTAATTTTATGCTGGCATAGAGTGGGACTAATGACCTTAAGATCATCAAGAGTATAACCAATAGTAGCACGGAGCTTCCTCAGAGTTTTCAATAATCTTTTTTCTACATGCTTTGAAAGGTTAGCACTAATAATAACATGATATATCTCCTTTTCATCAAGATAGGCATATTTCAACGTATCGGGTAATTGCTTGAGCGCAAACACGGGATCATCCTTGGGTGGAGGATTATCCACAAGTATTTCAATAGGTAAGTTATGTTTCAAAATAGGCTGCTGCTCAAAGAAATTTTCATCTATTTCACTCTTCTCATTCATATGCATATCATTTTCATGGCCTAGTAAATATTGTTCTAAGGGATCAATAGGAGGCACAACAATTGAAGCAAGACCAATAATTTCATCTTTACTAGGAAATTCCTTGTCATGGGGTTGTCTACAAAATTTAGAGAAATTAAATTCATGAGACACATCCCCGAAGCTCACAATAACTATTTCCTTGTCACAATTAACCTTAGCATTATCAGTATTTAAGAAGGGTCTGCCGAATATAATGGGACAAAAATTATCTTGTGGGGAACCAAGAACAAGAAAATCAGTAGGATACTTTACTTTCCCACACAGAACTTCAATATCTCTAACCATCCCCATTGGTGCTATAATGTCTCTATCAGCAAGCTTAATAGTAACATCAATATCCTCTAGTTCAACTAGTGCAATATCATGCATGATTTCTTTGTATAAGGAATAGGGAATTGCACTTACGCTAGCACCGATATCACATAATCCATGATAAAAATTATCTCCTATTTTAACAGAAACAATAGGCAAGAAAATAACTGGTCTATGTTTATGCTTAGGATCAGGTCTAGCAATTCTAGCAGCTTCATCATATAAATGAATAACATGCCCATCAATATTATCAACCAAGAGATCTTTAACCATAGCAATACTAGGTTCAACTTTAATTTGTTCATGGGGTGTAGGTGTTCTAATACAACTCTTATGAACCACAATTAAAGCTTTATCATGTTCCTTTATCCTAACAGGGAAAGGTGGTTTCTCGATGTAAGTAGTAGGGATAACAGGATCCGCATTGTAAGTAATAATTTTCTCTTCAACTTTAATAGGTTCCACTACTTTCACTTCAATGGGAGGATGATATTTAAACCACTTCTCCTTAGGGAGATCAACATGAGTAGCAAAAGATTCACAGAAAGAAGCTACTATTTCAGAGTCAAGTCCATATTTAGTGCTAAATTCACAAAAAACATCGGTGTCCATGAAGGATTTAACACAATCAAACTTAAGACTTATACCTGACTCCTTACCTTCGTCGAGTTCCCAATCTTCAGAGTTTCATCTAATTATTTCCAATAAATTCCATTTGAATTCAATATCTTTCTTCATAAAAGAACCAACACAATAAGTATCGAGCTTGGATTGATCATTACGAGAAAGCCGTGCATAAAAATTCTGAATAATAATTTATCTCGAGAGCTCATGATTGGGGCATGAATATAACATTGACTTAAGACTCCCCCAAGCTTGAGCGATTCTTTCTCCTTCATGAGATAGAAAATTATAAATATAATTCCGATCACGATGAACTAGATGCATAGGATAGAACTTCTGATGAAATTCCATTTTCAACCGGTTGTAGCTCCATGATCCAATATCATCACATAGCCTATACCATGTCAATGTTTTCTCCTTCAAATATAAAGGAAAGACCTTATTCTTGACATGATCCTCGGGCAGACCTACAAGCTTAAATAATCCACAAACTTCATCCACATAGATTAGATGCAAATCAGGATGTAGTGTTCCATCTCCTGCATAAGGATTAGCTAGCAATTTCTCTATCATACCCGAAGGAATTTCATAATAAATATTTTTAGTAGGTTCAGTAGGTTGAGGGACAACTCTTTGTGTTTCCAGTTGAGGTGAAGATATCCCGAACAAGCCCCTCAAAGTATTACTTTCCATAGTAACAAGTGCGAGTAAATTTCAGCCCACTATATTTTTTTAATTACCAAGTTCCACTCACCAAAGGCGCTTCACTCCCCAACAATGGTGCCAGAAAAGAGTCTTGATGACCCACAAGTATAGGGGATCTATCGTAATCCTTTCTATAAGTAAGAGTGTCGAACACAACGAGGAGCAGAAGGAAATAACAAGCGGTTCTCAGTAAGGTATTCTCTGCAAGCACTAAAATTATCGGTAACAGATAGTTTTGTGATAAGATAATCTGTAACGGGTAGCAAGTAATAATTGTAACAAAGGTGCAGCAAGGTGGCCCAATCCTGTTTATATCAAAGTACAAGCTTGGACAAACTCTTATATAAAGCAAAGCGTTCCCGAGGACACATGGGAATTTATGTCAAGTTAGTTTTCATCATGCCCACTTGATTCATGTTCGCTACTTTGATAATTTGATATGTGGGCGGACCAGTGCTTGGGTGCTGTCCTTACATGGACAAGCGTCCCACTTAAGATTAGCCCCTCCCGCAAGCATCTGCAACTACAAAAGAAGAATTAAGATAAATATAAGCATAGCATGAAACATGTGGATCCAAATCAGCTCCTTAGGAAGCAACACATAAACTAGGGTTTAAGCTTCTGTCAATCTAGCAACCCATCATCTACTTATTACTTCCCAATGCCTTGCTCTAGGCCCAAACAATGGTGAAGTATAAGTGAAAATATCAAACGAATCCCAAATTCACATGATTACTTATAACAAGACTTATCCCATGTCCTCAGGAACAAACGTAACTACTCACAAAACATATTCATGTTCATAATCAGAGGAGTATAAGTGAAAATAAAGGATCTGGACATATAATCTTCCACCAAGTAAACCAACTAGCATAAACTACAAGGAGTAATCAACACTACCAGCAACCCACATGTACCAATCTAAGGTTTTGAGACAAAGATCGGATACAAGACATGAACTAGGGTTTGGAGAGGAGATGGTGTTGATGAAGATGTTGATGGAGATTGACCCCCTTTCGATGAGAGGATCGTTCGTGATGACGAGGGCTTCGATTTCCCCCTCCCGGAGTGAAGTTTAACCGGCAGGATCGCCCAGCGGGAGCTCTAGATTGGTTATGCCCAAGTTCCTCCTTGAGACGGCGGCGCTTCGTCCCGAAAGGTCTCTTATGATTTTTTCCTCGACGAAACCCTCCATATAGCAGAAGATGGGCACCGGAGGGCTTCCAGGTGGGGCCACAAGCTCGCTAGCCGTGGCCAATAGGCTTGTGGCTCCTTGGTGGGCCTCCTGAGGTATTTCTTTCGCCCAGTATTTTTTATATATTCCAAAATAATTCTTTATAGATCTTCAGGACTTTTGGAGTTGCGCGAAATAGGTATCTCAGATTTGCTCCTTTTCCAGTCCAGAATTCCAGTTGCCGGCATTCTCCCTCTTCATGTAGACCTTGTAAAATAAGAGAGAAAAGGCATAAGTATTGTACCAAAATGTGTAAGAATAGACTATAATGCAATAAATATCAATATAAAATCATGATGCAAAATGGACGTATCATTGGGTTGCCAAGTTTCTGTTACGCAAGTTCACATTTTTGGTCTGTCCGAGAGTGTTGAATCGGCGTCACCGAGTTTGGCAATTCTAACCGTTGGTCACCTTGTCGGTGCAACCGAGATTCCTATATTAGTCCCTCCGAGATTCAAAAGTTCCCACCTTTTGATCACTTTGGTACCACCGAGACTCACATATCAGTGTCACCGAGTTGGTCATTTTGTGTGTAACGGTTGGATTTTTGGTGATGCCTATATATACCCCTTAACCACCACCTACTCGATAGCGAAACACTCAGAACCATTCCATACCTATCCTATCAGTTTTCCAAGAGAGAACCACCTACCCTTATGTTGAGGTCAATATATTCCACTCCAACAATATGGATCTTGATTTCTAGCCTCCCCAAGTTGCTTTCCACCAATCCCATCTCTTCTACGAAGCCATATCTGTGAGAGTGTGATTGTGTGTTGAGGATTCTATCATCTTGAAGCACTTAGCCTATTACCTTTTGGAGGGTGGTGCCTCCAAGATTGGTTAGGTGTCGCTTGGGAGCTTCTTACTTCGTGTTGTGGAGTTGAACCAAGAAGTTTGTTAGGACAAGCACATCGCCTACTTCATGAAGATCTACCCCGAGTAAGGCTAGTCCTCCGTGGATGTAGGCCTTCATGGTATAGTCAAGGTTGCTTCTTCGTGGAACCCTTCGTGGACTCTCGCGACGGTTACCCTCCGTGGGTTGAAGAGTCCATGAACGTGGACGTACGATGGCACCACCTGTCAGAACCACGGGATAAATCATCGTGTCATGAATTGTGTTTGCTTTCCTTACCCTCTCTTTACGTACATGTGCAATGTCTTTACTTTCCACTACTACACTCTTAGCCATGCATGTGTAGGGTGTACTTGACATACTATGAATGCTAAAACTTGTGTAGAATTAAAATTGGGAAAAAGCTTAGTTTTATTTGGTCAAGTAGTCTAATCACCGTCCTCTAGACCTACTTTCGATCCTACAGTGGGGTGCCCTAGATGCAATCTAGGGAGTGGAGACCAAGGCAGAGGGGGGCGGCCCCTAGGGAAACCCTAGGGTGGCTTGGCTCCCAAGTTACCTAGTGGCAGCCCATTAGATGGGCTCGCCACCCTTGGCCTAAGTTGCCTAGGGTTTGGGTGGGGCTCGCCCCCTTGTGGGCTGGTGTGCCCCCTCCCCTTGGCCGATAAGCCCACCAACACTTGCCACCCCACCCCCCAAACACCTTTCAGTACTCCCGATCACAACCCGGTACCCCCGAAACGCTTCCCGACTCCGATTCCCTTCGTCCTATATATTGATCTTCACCTCCGGACTATTTTGGAGTTCCGCATCACGTCCAGGATCTCATCCAAGACTCCGAAGAACCTTCAGTCACCAACACATATAACTCAATACTACCAAAATGTCACCAAACCTTAAGTGTGCATATCGTGTGGGTTCAAGAACTATCTAGACATGACCGAGACACCTCTACGGTCAATAACCAATAGTGGGACCTGGATGCCCATATTGGCTCCTACATATTGTATGAAGATCTATATTGGTTGAACCTCTATGTCAAGGATTCAGATAATCTTGTATGTTGTTCCCTTTGTTCTTTGGTATGTTACTTGCCCGAGATTTGATTGTCGGTATCTCTATATCTAGTTCAATCTCATTACCGGCAAGTCTCTTTACTAATTCCGTAATACAAGATCCCGTGGCTAACTCTTTAGTCACATTGCTTGTAGGGCTTATGGTGATGTTGTATTAACGAGTGGGCCTTGAGATACCTCTCAATCACATGGAGTAACAAATCTCAGTCTTGATCCATGCCAACCCAACAAACACCCTCGTAGATACCTGTAGAGCTCCTTTATAGTCACCGAGTTATGTTGAGACGTTTGATACACACAAGGTCCTCCTTCGGTGTCAGTGAGTTGCATGATATCATTGTTATAGGAACATATACTTGACATGTAGAAAACTATAGCAATAAACTAACACGATCATATGCAATGTTTATAGTTTGGGTTTTGTCCGTTACATCATTCTCCCAATGATGTGATCCTGTTATCAAATGACATAGCATGTCGATGGCCAGGAAACCTTGACCATATTTGATTAACGAGCTAGTCTATTAGAGGCATACTAGGGACATGGTGTTGTCTATGTATTCACACATGTATCTGAGTTTCGGATCAATACAATTCTTGCATTGATAATAAATGATTATCATGAACAAGGAAATATGATAATAACAAATTTTTTATTGCCTCTAGGGCATATTTCCCACATGATCCTCCTTAAAGAGAGTGAGTTCCACAAGCGAAAAATGAGTGACTCTGCGATGAGGGACATGAAAGACCTAGTTCTATTAGCCACCAACAGAGATTTGAGGGAAGTGAGTGAGAGCCCATCAGCCGTTCTTCACCACGTACTCGTGTGCAAGGATGATGTCATTCGGCCTAACCCATCACAACATCTTACTCTTGTATTGTGTCAATTGTTGCGGGAATTTCAAGATGTATTTCCCAATGAGCTACCTCTGTGACCACCACAAAAATGAGGGATCGAACACTGCATCGTCCTTATTCCGGGCGCACCGCTACCCCAACAAGGCACCCTACCGCGTCAACCCCAAAGAAACTAAGAAGATCCAAAGGGAAGTCCAAAAACTCCAAGATAAAGGGCATGCACACGAGAGTTTAAGTCCTTGCGCAGTTCCCGTGATCCTAGTCCCTAAGCAAGATGACAGTATGCGCATGTGTTCGGACTATCGCCCAATCAATGTTATAACAGTTAGATATCGCCACCCTCTTCCTCGACTCGATGATATGCTAGATGAACTTAGTGGTGCCACTATATTTTCCAAGAATTACTTGAAAAGTGGTTACTATCAAATACGCATACAAGAGGGCGATGAGTGGAAGATGACTTCCAAAACTAAATTTGGTCTTTATGAATGTCTAGTGATGCCCACGGGCTTATCCTAAGCACCGGGTACATTTATGAGTGTCATGCAGCATGTCCTATACCCATTCATTGGATATTGCATTGTGGTATACTTTGATGACATTCTTGTTTTTAGCGAATCTCTTGAGGAGCATGCTAAAGATGTTAGGGAAGTGTTGCAAGTGCTCAGGAAGCAAAAACTATATGCTACCATGGAAAAATGCACTTTTGTTGTTGAAAAGGTTGTCTTCCTAGGATTTGTAGTTTATTCTAAGGGTGTTCATGTGGATGAAACTAAGATTGGTGCAATTAAAACATGGCCACAGCCAGCAATTTGCAACAAGTGCGTAGCTTCCTAGGACTAGCCGGTTTCTACCATCCCCTTCTTAAGGATTTTAGCACTATTGCATCTCCTCTACATGCTTTGAGCAAGAATAATTCACCTTTCATTTGGGGACCAACGCAAGACACCATGTTCCTTGAACTTAAAAATTTGCTTACTCATGCACCTTTGCTTGCATTACCAAACATTGATAAAACTTTTGAAGCACATTGTGATGCTAGCGGTAATGGCATAGGTGGTGTACTCATGCAAGAGAAGCGCCCAATTGAATAATTTAGTGAGAAACTTTCCGGCGCTCAACTTAACTATCCCATCTATGATAAGGAATTGTATGATTTGGTGAGAGTGTTAAACGTTTGGGAGCACTATATCCCACCACATGAATTTGTTATTCATACCGATCATGAAACTCTCAAGTATCTTAAGGGTCAAACTAAGTTGAACAAACAAGATGTTAAATAGAGTGAATTTATTGAATCTCTTCCTTATGTCATCAAGTACATTAAGGGTTAACAAAATTTTGTGGCGGATGCTCTTTCCCGCAAATGCATGCTCGTTACTCAACTTGAATTGAATGTTATTGGTTTTGAGCATATCAAGGACTTGTATGAGCATGATGTTTCTTTTGCTACTCCATATGCCAAGTGCCAAGTAAAACCTTGTTGGGAAATGTATTATATGAGAGATGGCTATCTTATGCGTGCTAACAAACTTTGTATACCCGAGTCTTTTGTTTGTTTGTTGCTTTTGCAAGAAGCTCACGGCGGAGGAATAATGGGTCACTTTGGACGTGACAAGACATATGCCACCCTCTCTAACAAGTATTTTTGGCCAAAGATGATTCATGATGTTGCACGCTTCACCAACCGATGCTCTACATGTCTCAAAGCTAACTCTAAAGCTCAATCCCATGCTTTTTACATGCCTCTTCCTATACCATTTCAACCTTGGGAATACATTAGCATGGATTTTGTGCTTAGTTTGCTATGCACTAAATATGGCCATGATTCCGTGTTTGTTGTTGTGGATTGATTTGTCCAAAATGGCTCATTTCATTCCATGCCATAAGACCGACGATGCTTCACATATTGCGAATGTATTTTGTATGTGCATCTTATGGCTTCATGGACTTCCCAAGACCACTGTCTCGGATCGCAATGTCAAATTCCTGAGCTACTTTTGGAAGACACTATGCGCCAAGCTCGGGATCAAGCTACTATTCTCCTTGGCCTATCACCCACAAACCAATGGCCAAACGGAGGTGATGAACTAAACGCCATCGACTCTCCTTTGCGTGTTGATCAAGAAGAATCACAAGGAATGGGAAGATTGCCTCCCCATCACCGAGTACGCCTACAACGCGCAAGACACTTCACCACCGGAAAGTCCCCTTTCGAGGTGGTATACGGCTTCAACCCATTGTCCCCATTGGACATCCTTCCTCTACCACTCCAAGAGCGCGTCAACATGGACGCAAGTGCATGGGCAAGCTACATCAAGAAGATGCAAGACGATACAAGGCGCACAATAGAACGTCAAGTGGACCGCGTCACTACCAAGAGCAACATCAGCAAGCACCCCATGGTGTTCAAGAGTCGACAATTTTATGTGGGTACACCTTCGCAAGAACCATTTCCCTGCCGAGCACAAGTCTAGGCTGCTTCCTCGCCCCGATGGACCCTTCAAAGTGTTGGAACGCTACAATCACAATGCCTACAAGATCGACATCCCACGCGACAAATACAATGTGAGCGACATATTCAACGTCATGGACTTATCCCCCTTCCATGGTGATGAAGATCTTGATCAGAGGATGGATCTTCCCCAAGGGCGGGGAGATGATGTGAAGCATCCCATGATCCCCAAAATGGACCCTTCTCCAACATCGCAAGACACGAGAGGACCCATGACGAGAGCCCGTGCACATGCCATCGAAAATGAGGTGACATCTCTCCTTGCTCAATCTCCGTTTGATCCACTCGAGACATGGTAACTACCTTAGACAGAAGTTCTTTGTGTGCTCAAGTGCTCGGGCGATGGACGTCAAGCTTGGAATGACAACGAAGGAGTCGGGGACAAGTCCCAGCTCCCGGACGTCCGAACGACCTCGGATGACAGGCCCGCCTCGGGCGTCTGATGCTTGGAGACCTGCCCAGCATGATGGCCAGCCTGACTCCCTAGCTCACGAATGAACGACGCCACCCGGACGACCGACACATTCCACCACACCGACGTCCGGACCATACCGGAAATCCGGCTCCCAAGCACCCGCTCCAAAACGCTGGAAGACCGGAGAATCCGGACAACTGAGCCCCGTACGTCCGACCGCATCCAGAAATCCAGCCAAGGCACACCCGCACCAAATCCTCGGACTTCCAGCCTCCTGTGGACGTCCGGACCGTCTTGAGAAGTCAGACGTCCAAACCCGTATGGACGTCCGGACCCTATCTGCGCATAGGCCAACGAGTTTTGTCCCATGTACCCCCTCTCTCACCTAAGACTATATAATCCTCACCCCTCCTCTAGCTAGGGTTAGCTTATGTTTAGGAAAGATCATTGTTGAGCATAGCTCCATCTACTTCCTTCCCTCATGGGGTGAGATACCTCTACCTGAGAAGATCCGAAGTGGATGCCAATCCTCCTATAAGGGAAGATCCCTTCGTGAGGATCGTCTTTGAGTGTTTGCTTTCGTCTTGATTTTCCTCCCTTTTCCCCCTCCAAGTGTGAAAAGATCGACACCATTGGGCTTGCCCCGTATCAAATCTGGAGGCAATCGACATGACAGTGGAATGGGTAATGGAGCTAGCCATCTTTGACTTGAGCTTTGAAAGCACTGCAACAATCCAGAGTAGGGCCATGGCTGAAGTTTTTGCTGAATAGAAACCAACCCTAGATGAAGAAATTCTGGAAACATCCCTCCACGGCAAGGAAGTGCTTCAAGAATTGATCATGTACTTTGACGGTGCTTTTTTGCTACAAGGTGATGGTGCTGGAGTGCGTCTTATCACGCCCACCGGAGAGCACCTCAAGTAAGTGATCCAGAAGCATTTCCCCCATGAGATATCAACTAACAACACGACTGAGTACGAAGGATTGCTTGCCAAACTATGAAGAGCAGCCGACCTTGACATCATAAAGTTGATAATCTGAGGGGATTCGTAGCTGGTGGTGTCCCAAGTGAACAAGGATTATCGGAGCCCTCTAATGGAAGCATACGTCGATGAGGAGAGGAAGTTGGAGGAGCATTTTGATGATCTGCAGATTGAGCACGTTTGTTGTGCGGAGAATGATATTGCCGATGACCTATCAAAATGAGCTGCTCAAAAGTTGCCTATGGAACTGGGCACCTTTGTACTCTGACTCACTCAGCCGTCCATCAAGCTATCAGATCGGCAAGACAAGAAAAGCAAGGTCAACTCTAGCAACTATTTCCTGGTAGAACCGCCATCGGCTGCCAAGAAAGTTGCCGGGGTGGACAAGAAACCAACTGATGAGCAGCAAGCTCCAACAAACCCGATGGTCTTTGTCGTAGAAGCTAGCGCTCCTACAGCAGAGGAAACTTGTCTAGTCCTTGTCATCAAGTCATATGCCCCGACATGGGCGCAACATATTCTCCATTTCCTGCAGACAGGGATCAAGAGGAAGCCGAAAGCGTAGCCTGACAGTTAAGTATGTACCAGTTTGTAGACAATGTTCTGTATGGAAGGAGACCAAACGGGGTGATACAAAGGTGCATTTCATGGGGTGAAGGATAGAAGGTATTAGCAGAGATAGAAGGGGGATTTGTGGTTCACACATCAGGTCATGGGCCCTTGTGAGGAAGGCATTCCAACAAGGTTTCTATTGGCCAAGCGCTCGCCAAGACGCTTTGGCGGTGGTGACAACAACTGAAGCATGCCAGTACCACGCCAAGCAAATACATCACCCAACACAAGCACTTCAGACCATACCGCTCTCCTGGCCCATCTCAGTCTAGGGGCTCAACATAGCTAGCCCCTTCCCTCGTCCTGTCGGGGCTTTGAGTTCCTGTTTGTCATAGTCGACAAGTTCACGAATGGACAGAGGTGGAGGCAGTGATGAAGGTAACAACATAAGGAGCGGTCAAGTTTCTTAGAGGAAAAGTTTGCCGGTTCGGTGTACCCAATAGGATCATCAACGACAACGACCCTCAATTCACCAGCAACAGCTTCTTGCAATACTGCCGAGACGTTGGCACCAAAGTCTGCTTCACGTCAGTTGCTCACCCAAGGAGCAACATCCAAGTATAAAGGGCAAATGTTGAAGTTTTGTGGGGACTCAACACAAGAACTTTCAACAAACTACAAAGGCATGGAAGGCACTGGATTGACAAGCCATCGATGGTAATTTGGTCGATCAAACGACACCAAATCGAGCCACCGGAGAAACCCCCTTCTCCCTATTCTATGGTGAAGAAGCAATGGCCCCCATAGAAATCCTTTAAGGGTTACCAAGAGTGCAGGCTTTTGACCAGGACCAGCAAGAGTGACCCTGGCAGGACGATGCGATGCTCCTCGAGGAAGACTGTCTCCAGGCCGCACTACATGCTGCTCGGTCCCAGCAGGCCTTGCGCCACTACGATAGACACATCATGCGAGCAAGGAGCGTTTAGGAAGATGACCTTGTGCTCCGACAGATTCAGTCTGCGAATGGATCCAACAAGTTGACACCAAAGTGGGAAGGCCCTTACCGGGTAGTACAAGTCACCAGTCTTGGCACTATCTGCCTTGAGATCGAAGAAGGCACCTAGGTGCAAAACTCGTGGAATATCGAGCATCTTCAGAAGTTCTACCCATGAAGCACGGTTGTCGACCCCCCGGCAACCACTTTTGTACAAGTCTACTGACAAGGCGTGTAATCCTTTCTACAAAGCTATAACCTGTGCATAGTCAATAAAGCTAAGTATTCCGAAACCTTTTCGCAAAGTACATATTGACATTATGTGTATTACATGAAATGTTGTGATGTTTTACAACTTGTGTAAAGTGTCCATTTAAACCACCAAGGTTCCTAGCCTCCTTTATATTCTCTTTTTTCATTTTCTCAAAAGGAAGGGAAGCCTCTGCATGCAACTCTTCCTGGGGGGAGCGATAGTATGGAAACCTATGGACGGGTTCAAAAAGGGATCATTATGCAACGAGGAAAGCAGCGAAACAAATCTAAGTAAAAAACTTCCCCAAAAGAAGTTTTTTGAGCCTTTTTCCTCTGCAGCAAGGTCCGCACCTGATAACAAAACTCACACGCGGAAGGTCCTTTGTCGGAATTGTAGCATGCTTGTGTGTTTCTAGGTCCCACAAACGCCTTGAGTAGTTGCCACGAGGATGGCAGGCCGGCCTTGCTGACAGCGACCTTGATAGAAGAACGCGAAGGATCAATTCCTAAAGGCCACTACGGCAAGGGTACGTGCTTTGGCAGGTGACGCGAGGGACCTCTTTGTTAGAATTGTTGCGCACATGGGTGTTTCGAGCTTGCTCAACACCCTTAGAATCCGCGACAAGGGTGACGAGATGGTCTCACTGGCAGCCTTGTCGCCGGGGAAATACTAAGGGCTTGTTTCCCGAAGGCATCCGCGGAAAGGGTACGCGCCCCCACAAGCATTCCTGGAAGGCGTCAGAAGTAAGAATGCGTGAGTGCGGGCTTATGCCAGAAGAAAAATGGACTCTCGCCAAGGCTCATTTAAATTATAAAATCTATAAACATTTCAGGAAAGATACCCAATATTTTATTTGATTCTTCACAGGATTACATGGGGTATGATATATACAAAAAAGGAGATCTACCACTAAGATGTGGCGATTGATCCGAAAACAAGGTCTCCGGATGGAACCTTGTTCCCGCATCAACCGTTCCATCGCAGGGATGAGCAACACTCTCCTCAACCCCCTCTCTTTATAGGGCCAGGGATGAGGAGGGGATGGCTCTTTGTGACCCAAGACAAACGTGTGTTGGTGCATGCTTAACACCAGCGTCTGCCTCTCTTAGCCAATGCTGGATCCCCACATGCGACACACGTCATCAGAAGCACAATACAAAACAGAAGGGGACATGACGAAGTTTTACGTGATAGGCCAGTGGGAAGCACCATCAGGATCTTTCCTTCCCCATAAGGAAAGATCAGGGGGCTGGTTGTTCGTTACCCAAGGAGACCGCTCGCTGCCAAGCGTGTTGCTTGGGCAATCGCCCCCTCCACCAATACTGTGCCCAGTGTGAAAGACACATGTCACAGGAGGTGCTCCATCCAGACTAGCGACACAACTTTTTGAGCGCGACTCCTCAGGGCCAAAAATCAGAGAAGACAAGAAGTAAAGAATCTTTTTAGAAGATAAAGTTTTAGGGATAACCTGTCCTAGGGCTTTCCATTTGTCTAGGGTGACGTCCTACAGTCAACATGTGCTCTGATACCATTTCTGTAGCGACCCGACCTAGAAAGGTCAAACCTTTGTGTGTTCTGTGCCATCCCTGGATCCGTATGCTGGCACACACAGTACATCAATGTATATATCAAAGTGCAATCACATGTAATGAATGTAAAACTGATATATACCTTAAAATAGCAGCGGATACAGTCAACGGGCGTGGAGTCCCAATAACACCAACGACAAGTTGAGTGCAGACCGTAACCCTGAATCGTACTCTTACCCGTCGTAGAAGAGTATCTGTAACATAAGACGTTGCAGCCGTGTAGGTCAGTACATGGAATGTACTGGCAAGATCACCATAGTAGAACAGAAGAATAAAGACTATTCTATATGCAAAGGCTTTGTGGCTCTGTGTCTGAGTTTTTGCGTAAAAGCTAATTTTTTTCCTACAACAAAGGAATATCAGGAATTTCACTATGGAGTTATCTATCATGACATGGTTCCGCCAACCAATGTCTCCATGCCCATAAGTATCATAAGTTGCCCACAGTTAGTTATCATTCCAGTGTTGAGAGTTCAGAGATAGATCCAAGTCCAGAGGCTCAAATTGTCCGTAACCGGGGACACCGCTAATCGATTAGGTTTAACTCTGTAGAGTGTTGTGTACTTTACCCACAAGATTCGTTCCCTCCTGGTAAGTCCTTGCACTGCCTGGTGTTTGAGAACAGGATGAACGAAACATGGTCTTTCAGAGTGCTTCCCTGACTATCCGACAGTGCCCTTCTAATCCTAACGTCGTCTACATCTCGTAGCACTGCCTAGACAGAGGCACAACAAAGATCAATCAAGCCAGAGCCCATAATGACTTGTGGCTACACAGGTAAGCTTCCGGGCATGAAGTATTCATCCTTCCCTTTGAGTCTGGGTGAGGCTTTCCGCGTGAATACTAGCACATCTCCAGCAACACCTAGGCAAATCCACTTGCTTCTCCAGGGTGCCGTTCCAACCATCCCTCACCCAGTAGTGTGTATTGAAAAACTTGTTTCTCGAGTCTCGAAGTCTTGAGGTCTTGAATATGCCGGTCTTGAAGAAGTCTTCATGAAGTCGTCGTTTTGACGTGGAGTCCTCCTTCTCACACCACTCACGAACACTCATACCAGACCCCGTCTACTTTAGCATAGCATTGCACTAACTAGCGTTCCAGGGGCTTTAGTAACAAGTGGTGGGTTCCTACCTCATGCATACTACTCAACTACAAGAATTTCAATAACACTAAGGGAGGGATTTGTTGAATGATGTCACTACATGCAAGAAAACATAGGTATGAAAAGATGGTCAAAGTGAACTTGCCTGTACTGTTGATGAAGATAAGTATCGCTCTCAAAAAATACTTGATAGAACTATTCGTCACTCTCCGTTGAAATTATATAATATCAAACATTGCATTCATAAGCAAACACTTCTAGCAATCAATACTAACAATCACAAGGTAACACAAGAACCAAAAGTAACAAGGTTGATGAAGGAAATACTTAAGACAAATCTCAAAAATCAACAAAGTTTTCACGAACACAACTAAGGTAGTTTTCCCTTACAAACAAATATTTTCAAATATTAACAAAACAAAAACAAAGTAAAATATAACAAAAGTATTTTAGTAAAAGAATTACTTTTGAAGAACAAGTAAGACTTCTGAAAACAAAATTCTAAACAACATAGGTTTTTGTCTAATAAACATAACAACAAGTAAAACCATAAAATAAGAGAAGACAACTTATAAACAACTAAGTTAACAGGAGGTAAATAATAAAATCTTTATTATAAAACAGATTTAAATCATCTAAAACTTTTGTGAATATAATCTCTACTAAAACTAAGTTGTTTTATAAAACATTACCTAATGAAGTGGGATATAGATTCCTATAGTAAACTAAACTATTTTTGTTTAAAACATTTCTTAATAGAAAAGTGTTACCAAAAATTTATTTGAAAACAGAATCTAATTACTTAAAACTTTTGTTAAAAGAATTATTACTAACTAATTTGTTTTTAATAAACTATACCTATTTGAAAAAAGGTATAGGTTCCTACAATAAAATTCATAAACTAAACAAATTATCTTTTGTTAACAACAAGTATAATCCTAAATTTTAGAAGAACAACAACTAATGAAATCTAAAACATAAGTTAAATCAAATTCAGATTTCAAATTAAACCAAATGAAAATCAAAGTACTTAAACTAATAGGAAACTAAAACAGATTCTGTTTTGGTTAAATAACCCCAATAAAATTTATCCTAAAATTCTCAAACCTTACCTACTGATAACTAAGATCACTAGTGACAAGTAGCAAAAAGAATCAATCAAAAATATATTATTAAACTCAAGTTATTCAGAAAACAAGATTTAAATCAAATATGTTTAAATTCAAATTTAAATATTCAAATATAGTCAAACTTGGTATCTACATAAACTAGATGAAATTTGTGACCTAATGCAAAAATAATCAAATCAAAACAAATAAAACATAAAAGGTATGATAAAAACAAAAAACAGAACTATTCTGTTTTAAAACAGAAAACAGAAAAAAGAAAATTCCTAACTAACCGATAGGGGTACACGTGTTGGGTTCTGATTGGCTAAGGGCGTGCGCGTGCGGTGTTTGCGGGCGGACGACCGAACATTGGAAGAAAATGGTTCGACGATTTAATTGATCTAATCTGAGCCGTTGGAGTGAGATCGAACAAAGGGGAGAGCTCACTGCGGTGGAGGTACACTCTGGCGAGGATTCCGGCAAGGCAGAGATGGCGAGGTTGTTGGGGAGGCGTCTCCGGTGGTCCTCGGCGTCGGGGAAAGGGTCCGGTCGATGCACGCGAGCAAGGCGATCACGAAGGTGGTCTTGGTGTCGACGGAGGCGGTCGGAGATGTCGGTGACGAGCTCCGAGGCAGCAGCGGCGTTCGGGAGTCGATGGGGAGGTCGCTCAGGTGGGTGCGGGGCTCGGGTGAGAGCGCTGGGAGGTGCGCGTGAGCGAGAGAGAGAGGTTGGTGGGCTCGGGAGGTGGCGGGGTGGTCGGAGTAGAGCGCCAGGAGAGGAGGGGCGCGACGGCAACCGAGAGCTCCGGCGAGCTATTACGGCGAGGGGAGGCGTCGGGAGTTGGGGTAAAGTGGGGGAATGGGTGGAGGAGAGGACCGGGGCTTTTATAGGGCCTCGGGGTGGTCGGGGTATGGCAGGAGGAGGTGGGTCCGGCGCGGTGATTACGCCGACGAGGTTTGGGGAGTGAGAGGAGGGAGGTGACCGCGGGTGAGTGGGAGCGGTCAGTGGGTGCAAGGTGTCAGCGAGAGAGGGAGAAGGTGCGGTCATCGGGCGGCCGATCGGGAGGGGTTTCGGGGAGTGATTAGGGGCAGGTGGGCCGTGGGCTTTAAGAGCATTTAAGTTTTTCGTTTATTCTATTTACCAGCGAAATCAAAACCAATAAATGGCCATAATTACTTTGCCAAAAATAGGGACCTATTGACCGAAATGACCAGGAGAATTAATGCAATTATGTGAACATTTTTCCTCGGCCAGAATATATACTTTAAAAATATTTATTTTTTAGAAAATGCCTAAGTGGCTTTATTTATTTTTGCAAATATTTTTCAAATAACCCCTTGGGTTTTATGATTCAAAAACTTCACAAAATACACCCTGATTTGGAGTGTCACATTACTCCTCTCAAAAATTTGTCCAGGGTTTTGAATGCTTTGAAAATTTGAATAGGAACCAAATATGACATGGATTCCAAAAGAATAATTCAGAGGTTTTCAAAAGCACTTTCAAATCCTTCCTTTAAACTTCCAACTCCTATTTCATATAATTTGAAGAAGTCCTTTTATCCACTCTCATGAAAATCATTGAGTTGCATAAAGTTTCTGAATTGGAAATATTTTCAAATGAAATTCAAATCATATTCAAATCCCTTTTCATTTCTTTAAATGGAAGAAGTCATATCATCTTCACTCTGGGATTTTGTGATGAAATGAATTTGAATTCCTGCAGAGTGAAAGTTTTGGGAAAGTCATTTTATTCCCTCTCATTCAAAAGTTTTCAAAAGTTTCAAATTTTCACTCACTTTCAATCACTCAAGCAAAGAAACAATCATTCTAACATTTATTATAACATTCCAAAATTTGGGATGTTACACAAAGAGGGAAATATGTGGAAACAAGAATTCTGGACCGAGAAACCAAGAAAATGGCAGAAAAATCACCAGACTCCAAATGACCTGAAATTTCATAGAGAATGTTTATTGAATATTTAAGAATCTTTTTGCCAAAAATATACCAGAGGGGGCCCCTTGCTGGCCACAAGACAAAAGGGCGTGACCACCCCCCTAGTCACGCCCAGATAGCTTGTTAGGCCCCTGCAGGCCTCCCGACCCCCCTCTACTCCTATATGGTGTGTTTTACCATAGAAAAAAATCATAAGCAATCTCTCAGGACGAAGCACCACCGTATAGAGGTGGAATCCTGGGCAGAGGCCCGTTTACACTCTGGCAGTCACATTCTGCCAGGGAAATTCCTCTCCAGGAGGGGAAGATTGAAGGCATCGTCATCACCAATGCCTCCTCCTTTGTGGTAGGATAGATCTTCATCAACATCTTGACCATCACCATCTCATCTTCAACCCTAGTTCATCTCTTGTATTCAATCTTTGTCGCATAACCTCCGATTGGTACCTGTGGGTTACTAGTTGTGTTGATTACATCTTGTAGTTGATGCTTGTTGGAGTACTTGGTGTAAGACATTATGTTCAGTTCCTTAATCCTTATTATCATACCTCTGATTCTGAACATGTTTATGAGGTGAGAATACCTTGCTGAAAACCATTGGTCATTCTAGCTAGTTGGGTTCGACACTCTTATTTATCGGAAGGACTATGATTGAACCCCTATACTTGTGGGTCATAAGCTATCGATTGTGAACCGCGCACCTATTGATGTGGAGAGTGATGCTGAGCATCAAGATGGCTTGAGAAATGAGGATGATAATGATGATGAAGATAACAAGACTGAGGGGGCGGCGATGACCCTGATGATGGAGATGAGGCGGAGTCCTCTCTATCGGAGGATCCCGACTAAGAAACGCTCCAAGACGCGCAAAGACTAGGGGTCCGTACTAGTGGCTCCATGGGGCGACTGCCTCTAAGCCGACTACCCTGACCCTTCTGACCCATAGCTCAAAGCACGGATGGGGCGAGTGTGTCGAGTCGTGCTAGAAGGCATCCAAGCATCCCAAGATCTTGGCAGCCAAACCACGGAAGACAGCTTTGTCGTGGATCAGGGTGAATGTGCTCGTGGCATCAACGTAAGCGTCCTTGTCGTTTTCTCTTCCCTTTTCGAGTATTGTGTCTAGGCCGATGTCTGATTTATTCTTTTCTGGATGACCTTTGATGCAGTGCGACACTTCGACCACCTCACTCGACCCTAGGGCTCTGGAGAAGGGCCAAGCGGAAGTTGATGCCACGTCCTACAAAGGCAATCTTTGCACTCATCCTTATTTCATTTGAAATGTTTATTCAATGTTTGTGTCGCCCGGGTGACATATCGCCCGGGCCGCGTGAGGTGATCGAGATCGACGGGGACAACAAGGCTGACCTAATAAACCCTCCATCCGACAAGGACGTCATGATGTAGGACACCTCTCCTCCCCGAGTTCCAGGGACTCTCCTGCCAAGACTCCACCCCCAATCATTCATGAGGGACCTATTCCGAGGGCCAGAGCAGCACTCGGAGCTGGTTCGTCGGCCCTTCGTCGGTTCCTGCTGCTACTAGCCTCTTCACGCTGCACCACATCCTAGAGGATTGGGTGGGAGCAAGCAAGGAGGCCCTGAGCCAGGTGGAGCTAAAGAACGGCCGACTAAAGGAGGCATACAACGCTAGCAAGGCTTTGAAGAAGAACATCCAAGTAAGTACCCTTGTAAGTACTAACTTCAGTCGGGAAGTATGACTTGCATGTAGTGTAGTTTATTTTTTGTTTTGGTCCCGAGTGGGTTTGAACGGGGCACACACACTAGTGTTCTTCCGTTCCAATGGGGGCGCGCTGAACGCACCCAATGGGTGTAGACCCCGAGGCTATCATCACTCTAACAGTCAGAGGGAGTCTTAGAGTCTTTATGTGCTCGACGTTGACTACCGGGGTGTAGAATATGTTGTTGAGCTTGTGGAAGTATCTCATACCAACCTTGCCGAAGTAGCAGGAGTGGTACTTGTCGAAGAGGATACGGTGGTGGTCGAGGGACCAAAGCTTCTCGACATTGATAGCCGAGGTGTAGAACCGGTGGCTTAGTTTGTTGAAACGCCACATGCCTACCTTGCCAAAGTAGCCAGCGTAGCACATGTGCCTTGTGCATCTACACTTCCAGTGGGGCTGCGTTGAGCACACCCACTAGGAGTAGTCCCCGAGACTGCCATCCACTATGGGAGTCGGTGGGAGTCTTATAGTTATTTATTATAGTTTCACTGGATTGGCCGAATGATTTATTTTGTCATATCCAATTGACATTGTTTGTATCTCTTTCTTTTTGTTGGTAGAGTGTCTTTGAACTCAGAGCTTAGTACAACGCCATGGGGAAGGAGGTGCGGGACCTCAGGATTAGCTTGGAGGCCAAGAAGGCCAAGAGTATGTGTCTCGAGCAAGAGAAGCACTCACTCGGAGGTAAGCAAATCTCGTTCGACTGCCCCTTTCATCCTGTTTTTCTCCCAATCCGAGTGAACCTGCCTCACGAGATGTTTATAGTGAAATCCTTCAACTTGCTTAGAGGCTAAGGACTTCTATTTCTTTAGAAACCATGAAGGAGGCCCTGCTACCTCTTGAGCTTGCGTTGGTTTTCCCTTGAAGAGGAAAGGGTGATGTAGCGAAGTAGATAGGTATTTCCCTCAACTGATGAGAACCGAGGTATCAATCCAGTAGGAGGACCAAGCAAGTCACCAATTGATGCACCTACACAAACAATCAAACTCTTGCGCCCAACGCTATAAAGCAGTTGTCAATCCATTCACAGTTATTTGCAAGTAAAAAGTAAATAAATTACAAAAAGGTATTTTTGGTATTTTTGGTTTATAGATCTGAAAATATAATATATAAAGTAGACCCGGTGGCCATAGGTTTCACTAGAGGCTTCTCTCTTGAAGGAAAATAATATCCAAGGCAAGGATTATGCATATAGGCATCACGTTTATGTCAAGTAGACCGAAACAACTCTGCATCTACTACTATTACTCCACACATCGATCGACTCCTGCCTACATCTAGAGATTAAGTTCATGAAGAACAGAGTATCGCATTAAGTAAGATGACTTGATGTTGAGGGAGAAACTCAAGCAATATAATGAAAACCCCATCTTGTTACCCTTGATGGCAAAAATACAATACGTGCCTCGCTACCCCTACTTTGTCACTGGGTGAGGACACCGCAAGATTGAACCCAAAACTAAGCACTTCTCCCATTGCAAGAATTACCAAACTAATTGGCCAAACCAAATCAATAACTCAAAGAGACTTACAAATTTATGAAATAATGCGTATAATAATTCAGAGAAGAACCAAATAATATTCATAGACAAGCTGATCATAAACCCACAATTCATCAGATCTCGACAACACACCGCAAAAGAGTATTACATCGGATAGATCTCCATGAAGATCATGAAGAACATGGTATTGAAACACAATGAGAGAGAAGAAGACATCTAGCTACTAGCTATTGACCCGTACGTTTGTGGTGGACTAGTCACACATCATCGGAGGGGCAATGGAGTTGATGTAGATGCCCTCCGTCACCGGATCCCCCTCCGACAGATTATCCGAAAGGGCTCCAAGATTGGATACCTCGGGAACGGAGGCCTCTGGTGACGAAAAAGTATTTGCGTTGATCTTTTTCGTATGGAAGGAATAGTTGGGTATTTATAGGATGAAGATTAGGGTTAGGAGTCCTGCTAGGGAGTCACAAGCCTGCCAGGCGCGGCCAGGGTGGTGGCCACGCCGCCTGGCTTGTGACCTCCTGGTAATTCCCTTGCCATGCACTCTAAGCCTCGTAGGTGTCTTCTAGTCCAGAAAAAATCACCGTGAAGATTTTATTCCATTTGGACTCCGTTTAATATTCCTTATCAGCAATACTCAAAAACAAGGAAAAAATAGAAACTGGCACTAGGCTCTAGATTAATAGGTTTGTCCCAATAATAATATAAAATAGCATATAAATGCATATAAAACATCCAAAATATATAATATAATAGCATGGAAAAATCAAAAATTATAATGGAAAAGCAATTCTATTTCAAGCATAATAGAAAATGAATTTTATCTCTTCAAAATATAATGGCAGAAGAAAGTTCCCTACGATATCATATGGTGTGGCTATGCTCCATCTTCCCCACACAAAGTATTTACATCTTGCACAACCCCGATGACAAGTGAGGCAATTGTTTCACACCTTTTATTTTCTCAAAAAATTTCAACTCTAATGCAATACATGAGCGTGAGCCATGGATATAGTACTATAGGTGGAATAGAATATGGTGGAGGTTATGAAGGAAAATGAGAAGATAGTCTCACATCAGCTAGGCGTATCAACGGGCTATAGAGATGCCCATTAATAGATATGAATGTGAGTGAGTAGGGATTGCCATGCAACGGATGCACTAGGCATATAAGTGTATGAAAACATCAAAAACGGACAAGCCATGAAAACATCATGCTAGCTATTTTATGATCATGCAAATCAATGTGAAAATGATGGTGCGTGTCGTAATAAATGGAACCGTGGAAGTTGCATGGCAATATATCTTGGAATGGCTAAGGAAATGACATAATAGGTAGGTATGGTGGCTGTTTTGAGGAAAGATATATGGTGGCTGTTTTGAGGAAAGTGGGTTTATTGCACTGGCGAAAGTTGCGTGGTACTAGGGATGCTAGCAAAAGTGAAAGGGTGAGACTGTGTATAATCCATGGACTCACATTAGTTATAAAAAACTCACATACTTATTGCAAAAGTCTAATAGTCATCGAAGGAAAGTATTAGACACATGCTCCTAGGGGAGAGGTTGGTAGGAGTAAACCATCGCGCGCTCCCGATCTTAACACAAAGGTCGACAATCAATAAACAAATCATGCTCCGACTTCCTTACATAACGGTTCACCATACGTGCATGATACGGGAATCACAAACCTTTACATAAGTATTTTTACCAATTCAAAATTACTTCCTAACATGACTCTTAATATTACCATCTTTATATCTCAAAACTTTATGCAAGGAATCAAACTTCTCATAATACTCAATGCACTCAGTATGGAAGTTTTTATTATATCCCTCTCGGATGCCTATCATATTAGGCCTAAATTCATAACCTAAACCAATTACCATGCTGTTTAAGGACTCTCAATATAATATAAGTGAGGTATGAGAGTTCAATTATTTCTGTAAAACCAAACACCACCAAGCTCTAAAAATATACAAGTGAAGCACATAGAGCAAAATTGCCTATCTCAAAAGATATAAGTGAAGCACATAGAGTGTTCTAATAAATTCAAGATTCATGCGTGTCTCTCTAAAAAGATGTGTGCAGAAAGGATGATTGTGGAAAACTAAAAATCAAAGACTCATATCATACAAGACGCTCCAAGCAAACGACATATCATGTGGTGAATAAAAATATAGCCTCAAGTAAATTTACCGATGGATTGAAGACGGAACAGGGGATGACTTCCGGGGAATCCCCAAGCTTGGTTCTTTGGCATCCTTGAATATGGGTTGGGGTTCCTTGGGAACACCCAAGCTTAGGCTCTTTCTACTCCTTATTCCATAGTCCATTAAATCTTTACCCAAAACTTGAAAACTTCACAACACAAAACTAAACAGAAAACTCGTGAGATCCGTTAGTATAAGAAAAATAAATCACTACTTTAGGCAGTGTTGTGAACTCATTATTTATTTCTATTGGTGTAATATCTACTGTATTCTAACTTATCCTTGCTTCGTACCCCCCCTATACAACCCGTAGATACATCAAAATAGGTAAACAACACAAAGAAAACAGAGTCTATCAAAAACAGAACAATGTGTAGCAATCTGAAAACTTTGTATACTTATGTAACTCCATAAATTTTATAAAATTAGGAGAACCTGGGACATTTGTATATAAACCTTGTGTAAAACATTCAGATTCATTCTACGCTCTGAAAAATTTATAAAATTCCCATACTGGGCACAAAAGTTTCTGTTTTTCACCACGATCAAATCAACAACCACCATAGACCATCCCAAAGGTCTTACTTGGTCCAAACACTAATTGAAATACCAAAACACAATTACTACGGATGTAATAATGTGTGAAACACTCAAAAACATAACATAAAAATAAAATTGGGTTGCCTCCTAACAAGCGTTATTGTTTAACGCCCCTAGCTAGGCATAATGATCTCAATGATGCTCACATAAAAAGTAGTAACTGAGATATGCAAAAGAGCATCACGAATAGCATGAAAATCACATTTAATTCTAACCCGCTTCCTATGCATAGAGATTTTGTGATCAAACAATTTATGGGAGCAAGAATCAACTAGCATAGGAAGGCAAAACAAGCATAACTTCAAAACCTTGAACACATAGAGAGGAAACTTGATATTATTGCAATTCCTACAAGCATATGTTCCTCCCTAATAATAAATTTCAGTAGCATCATGAAGGAATTCAACAATGTAACTATCACATAAATCAATCTTTTCATGATCAATTATAGCATACGTGTCATCACCAAAACTTGGGGAACAAAACATATCATCTTCATGAAGCATAGCATCCCCAAGCTTGTGGTTTTGCATATCATTAGCATCATGGATATTCAGAGAATTAATACTAACAACATGGCAATAATTGTTTTCATTCAAGGAAGTGGCTATCAAGAAGAGAGAATTCCGAGCGCTGAAGCAAGGAAGTGGCTCTGTCAAGGAGTACCTGCAGAAGTTCAACCTACTGTCAAGGTATGCACCTGAAGATGTCAGCACGGAGGCTGCTAAGAAGGAGCACTTCATGGAAAGACTTCAACAGGTCCTGCAGTATCAGCTCATCATCTGTGACTATCGTACCTTCTTCAACCTGGTGAATAAGGCCCTCATGCTGGAAGACAAGTGTCGTGCCATTGAGGAAACTCGCAAGTGCAAGATGATCAGCAAGGGAAGCTCAAGAACCAGAAACTGGCAGCCCCTGGCAGCTAACCCCAGCCAACCAACCTATCAGCCGTAGTAGGCTAGACCTCCCACACCTCATCCGAGCTACCAGCCTGAGCAGTATGCCAATCCCAGGCCAACTTACAACAACAACCCCAATAACAACAACGGTGGCAGAAACTTCAACAACAACCCTGGGCAAGTCGCTTGCTTTCGATGTGGCCAGCCAGGAGACATCTCTAGGTTGTGTCCCAACAAGAAGCCAGATGCACCGCGCCCCAATGCGCCAGCTCAAGGTCAAGCCCATGGAGCACCACCAAGGAACCGCTCTCCCCGCAACCAGCCCAACAATGCAAGGGTCGTGTGAATCACGTCACCGCAGAGGAAGCCCAGGAAGACCCGGATGTCATACTGGGTACGTTCCTCGTCAACTCAACAAACAATAGTATTGTTTGATTGTGGAGCTTCGCATTCTTTTGTCACCCAAAAGTTTGCACTAGAGAGTGGCATGAAACCTATACCCCTGGGTAGCCGTATGTTGATACAAACCCCCGGTTCAGTTATGAAGTCTAGGATAGGGTGTAAGGGAGTGAAGATTGACATCAACGGGGTAGACTTCCTAGCAGACCTTATAGTTCTGGATTCACCCGGCTTGGACGTCATCCTTGGCATGAATTGGTTAACCAAGCACCAAGGCATGTTGGACTGTGCCAAGAGGATTGCCACCATGACCAATAGCCAAGGAGTGGAAGTCAAGTATGTTCCCAACCGTGCCTCCACTAAAGCCCCACAGGCTAACTGTCTGTCAGACTTGAGTTTGATCAAGTGCTAGTAGTATGTGAGTACCCGGATGTGTTTCCTGATGAGTTGCCCGGAATGCCTCCTAACCGCGACATTGAGTTCATCATTGAGCTTATGCCCGGATCAAGGCCCATCTATAAGAAGGCCTACAGGATGGGATCCGAAGAGTTGGCTGAATTGAAGAAGCACTCGCAAAGCAGCTCAGGAAAGGATTTATTCGCCCTAGTGCCTCTCCTTGGGGATCACCTATTTTATTCGTGTCAAAGAGGGACGAAACTATCAGACTTTGTGTCGATTACCGTTCTCTCAACGAAGTCATAATAAAGAACAAGTACCCACTCCCCAAGATTGAAGACCTGTTTGATCAGTTGAATGGAGCCAAGGTGTTCGCCAAGATCAATCTCAGGTCTCGGTACTACCAGCTGAAGATCAGACCCCAAGACAGTCCAAAGACGACATTTGTAACCCGGTATGGCCTGTATGAGTACACGGTCATGTCATTCGGGTTAACCAATGCACCTACCTACTTCATGTACCTCATGAATAAAGTCTTCATGGAGTATTTGGACAAGTTTGTTGTCGTCTTCACTGATGACATACTTGTCTTCTCCAAGTCTGAAGAAGAGCATGAGGAACACTTGAGATTGGTCCTAGAGAAGCTTTGAGAGAACCAGCTTTATGCCAAGTTCAGCAAGTGTGAATTCTGGCTGCATGAAGTTCGATTCTTGGATCATGTGTTGACTGCAAAAGGATTATTAGTGGATCCTGCCAAGATTGAAGCCGTGACTAAATGGCAAACCCCAACCACCATGAAGGAAGTCAAGAGCTTTCTCGAACTCACGTGTTATTACCGCAGGTTCGTGGAAGGGTTCTCAAGCATTCCCTGACCCATGACCCAGCTTTTGAAGAAGGACAAGAAGTTCGAATGGATAGCTAAGTGCGAGGAAATATTCCAGGAGATCAAGAAGAGATCGACCACAACCCCAGTTTTGGCCACCCCCGATATTCACAAGGAGTTTGGGATTTATTGTGATGCATCAAGAACCGGGATTGGAGGTGTTCTGATGCAAGAAGGCAGAGTCGTAGCATTTCTATCTAGATAGCTACGTCCTCATGAAGAGAACTACGCAACTCATGATCTCGAGTTGGCAGCCGTGGTCATGCCTTGAAGACATGAAGACATTACCTTCTAGGGAACCAATGTGAGATATTCACAGACCACAAGAGTTTGAAGTATATCTTCACTCAAAGGGAATTGAACATGAGGCAGCGAAGATGGTTGGAATTAATCAAGGATTATGACCTGAGTGTTCAATACCACCCCAGAAAGGCCAACATGGTAGCAGACACCTTAAGCAGAAATGCTTGTTCCTTGAATGCTATGATTAAGGAAAGGCTACCCGCCCTGTATGAGGAGCTTGAGAGCTTCGGCTTGGAACTGGTTGCACCAGGATTCCTTGCCAACCTTGAAGCAAAGCCTACCTTGATGGATGATATCAAAAAATCCCAAAAGGGACACGAGAGCATTGAAGGCATCAAGAGGAAGATCAAGGCAGGTAAGGCCCCAGGATTCTCGGAGGATGAACAAGGAGTTGTATGGTTCGGGAATCACATATGAGTACCCAACAAAGAGGAGCTCAAGAACCTGATCTTGCAAGAAGCTCATGACACTCCATAGTCCATCCATCATGGAGGAACCAAGATGTATCAAGACCACAAGGCAAGATTCTGGTGGCATGGCATGAAACGGGAGATAGGCACCTTTGTCGCCAAGTGTGACATATGCCAGAGGGTCAAGGATGAGCATCAGCGACCCGCCGGGCTATTGCAACCTCTTAAAGTGCCTGAATGGAAGTGGGATAAAGTCAGGATGGATTTCATCACCGGTTTGACAAGGTGAAGCCAGGGACATGATTCCATTTGGGTCATTGTCGACCACCTAACCAAGGTATCCCACTTCATTTCCGTCAAAACCACCTATGATGGAAGCCAGCTTGCGAACCTCTACATCAACCGCATCGTGAGTCTTCACGGAGTTCCACAGGAGATTGTGTCCGATCGAGGAACCCAATGCACCTCAAGATTCTGGAAGAAGTTTCAAGAAGCTATGGGAACCAAGTTCTCCTTCAGCACTACTTTTCATCCCCAGACTGGTGGGCAAACAGAATGAGTGAATCAGATACTCGAAGATATATTCCGCGCTTGTGTTTTGGAGTATGGAGCCAAGTGGGAAGATTGCCTACCATTTGCTGAGTTCGACTACAACAACAACTATCAGTCAAGTCTTCAGATGGCACCATTTGAGGTGTTGTATGGACACAAGTGCCATACTCCCCTCAAGTGGTCAGAGACTGGAGAAGGATTAACTTTTGGACCGGACATCCTCCGCGAAGCCGAAGAGCAAGTTCAACTTGTCTGAGAGCACCTTGAGGCCGCCAAGTAAAGACAGAAGAGCCACGCTGACTCTCACCGCCGAGAACTAAACCTCAACGTTAGAGATTATGTCTACCTCTTTGTCACGCCTCTCAAAGGAACCAATCGTTTCCACATCAAAGGGAAGCTCACACGTAGACACATCGGCCCCTTCAAGATCACCGCAAGACGAGGAGAAGTTGCATATCAGCTAGTGTTACCTTCCGAGCTGTCAGATGTGCACAACGTCTTTCATGTGTCACAACTTCGGAAGTGTCTGCAAGTTCCCAACCGCCCCGACCTATATAAGGACATCGAACAGCAAGCCATCGATCTTCAGCCAGACCTCACTTATCGTGAGAGGCCAGTTCGCATTTTGGATGAAGCCGCACCATCAAGTACTTCAAGGTCCAGTGGGTCAACCACATTGAAGCAGAAGCAACCTCGGAGCGTGAAGATTATCTTAGATCGGAGTTCCCTTATCTTCTTAGCGCTTAGCTTAGGAATCTCGAGGACAAGATTCTTGTCAGGGGGGAAGGTCTGTCACACCCTATGTTTGTAGCACATTGTTATGTTTGGGTTTATAAATTTTGGAGCCAACTAAAACTTTTTCATAGTGCTTGTGCTTGTTTGCTATGTTGTTTGCTTGCTTGTTGATTGTCTTATATGTCACTCCTAGATTCTATTCCACTTCATCCTCATCTTTCTTGTCCCAAACCTCTTGCCTAATGATCATGCCATGTGAATAGTCCCAAAACTATTTTCATCAAATTTTGTTTTAACTAAAAATGATTTATTTAATTTAAGTTTCCAAAAACCCTGAAATGAGGTTTGCACTACAAGTCCTCAAATAAGGTGGACCCTTCTTTCCCAAAGGCTTTATTTCAAACCTACTATATGTTTGACTTCCGAAAACCACCAAATATTATTTTTAAAGATTATTTTCATAATTTATTTAAAGGCTTTTTCTTAAGGCCAGAAATGGTTTTTCCTAGGGAAAAATTATTTAAATATTTTTAAAATATTTAATAAAATTTAGAGAAACTCAGTGGACATATATTTTTCTATATATATGAGTTTCAACACAAGGGCATGATCAGATCATGGGCAAATCCTCTCAAAACCCTTTCTGGTCAAATCAAGCTTTTGGAGTATTTATATAAGAAATAGACTCAATAAATTTCAAGGGAAATTCTAGAAAGTCAACAATATAATATGTGATGATCTTGCCAAGTTTCATCTCAAAGCAAGTTGGTTTGGTTCATCAAACCATCCCAAAACCATTCCTGTCCAGAATCAAATTGGAGCAACTTTACATTGTGAAGTGTCCCCCTTGGACTCAAACTTTGTGGGCATGCTCTAATGGCCAAATAGTGATGATAAACTAAGTGGTGCATCAAGGGTAAAAGCATAGCATCAATGGATCTACAGAGATTCTGATTCTGCTAATTTCTAGGGTTCATCAAATCTCCATTGTCAACTTTTTCCCCTTGAGTTCAAACTTGGTGAATCCTATCATTTTTACCTAGCCTTACACCCTGGTAGTTATCTCAGTAAGTTGGTAAAGTTTCCTTGCCCAACTCACTACCAAACACCTTCTGGTGAATTGGTAAAACCATCTTTTCCCCACCTTATCATTTTAGCCTTGGCCCCAGCTTCTTACCATAGCCTCTGGTTAGTGCCATGCACCTCCAGTAACTCTCCTTCGCCAAGGCACCTCAAGAAAGTGGGGTAAATTCCTCATTTTACCCCCTGGACAGGAGTTTTTGCTCTCTCCCTCTCACTTTTTCTTCTCTCCTGAGGCATCCTGCAATATCCAATGCCCTACCCTCTATTTTAAAACCCCTAGATCCCCCTAGGCATAGCCGGCCATGCAGAAGACGCCGTTGGCATGCCGTGGCATGCCAAACACGCGCTCTGGAGCATGCTAAAGTGCCAACAGGCATTGTAGCCATCGCCCACTGCATGGCTCCGGCAACCTCGGGCCTCCCCTGCATGCCACTTGGTCCCCCTTGGCGTCCGTGCCACGCCACCCCTGTCGGCCACTCCTCTCTCTCCCTCCTCCGACCTCCTCTCGCATTTGGCACGGCTGCCCGAACCGGCCAACCATGGGGCTCGCACGCACGAGCTCCTCTCCCTCTCTCCTCCTTCCCTCTAGCCTAGACCGACCCTAGGAGCACCCTAGACTCACCCCTGTCTCCCCCCGTGCCCTCTGGCCTTGGCCACGAGCTCGCCGGCGCACCAGCGTTTGGTGGACTCGTGTTTTCCTATAAAATGGGCCTTCCCCTGAGCTCTTTCTCCTTCTCTGTCCCCCTCTCCTCCTCTATCGTCCAGCCATAGAGCCCCAGCTCCTCCCCGTGCTAGTAGCACTCGGGATCGACCGGAGATCGCCATGGCGTCGCCACCGTCGATCTCTCGGTAGCGGCCTCCTTCGTCTAGTCCTCCCTCGCCACGCTGATGCATTCCACTCTTCTTCCCGTCCTTTTTGCAGCACGGGACGACCCTGATGACCCCCTCCCGAAGCTCCTCTATCGCGGGACCTCATCGTCGGCGACCTACGAATCCCCGTCGACCATCTTTGGCACCTCCCAAATGGCGGCAGCCTCCTGAGTCCATCCCCGCTCTTAGACCCCCTCGCCGTGCGCTCCTTCGCCGCTGGTGAGGGCCCTCCCCCTCCTATCGAGAGGAAGGAGATGACAGATGGCCCCCACCTGTCAACCCCACGCCCCTGTCCCTCTCCTTCTCTCTCTCTAACGCTGGGGCCCGCACGTCAGGTTCAAACCTGGCCGCGCGCGCGCCCGCAGCTCAGCTGGGCCGGCCTGGTCGGTTGGCCCAGTGTGGCTGGGCACTTAGCCCAGGGCAGAGTAGCCCTTTTTTTTTCTTTTTTGTGTAGATTTCTGAAAATCCCACATATTTGAATATTTATCCAATGCAAATAATTCTTCCACCTAAACTCCTAGAATAATCCCTAGAATTTAATAGTGCCATTTGTAAAAATGTTTGAAAATATTTTTCGTACTGTTTTATTTTAAAACCTATATTTGTGCACCTTTTTGCCTCTGTTAATTTATTTCCAAAAAAATTTTAACAACAAAATCTTAGGAGAATATTTTTAGTATGACATTGGGTATTTATCAGAATAGATCAATATTTTTAACAATTAGTTGAGTGCTCTGTTTTTGTGTGTTGCTTATTTTTATCGTTATTTTATCGCGATGATAGATTACGCTGTTGACGAAGAAGTTGGACCCAAAGACTTCGAAGACCCTAGAGACTTTGTTGAGCCAAGCAAGCAGCCCTTTGACCATGATAAGAAACCATTTTATTGCATGTCATATAGCACTTTACTTTCATCATAAGTGATCATGTGATATGGTGTTCCCCTTTTGGTGGGATGCCTCCGTACCTTTCCATTGCCACTTGCATCGTGCATGACCCTACCACCTTATGAGGATTATGCGGGTGGGTGTAGTTAGGATGCTAGTAGATGCTACGCAAGTGGGATCAGGATCTATGCATAGTTATGGGAAGAAAGAAATGATTTCAAAGACTTTTCGAAAACCCCGTCGGGTGCCACTAATGCCCGAGGGAGATGCTGAGAAGATGGGTGACCACTTGAGAAAGAAGTGGTGTGCCGGAGCAAGTTGAGATTGTGTTTTTGAAAATGGATTAGATTTAAGATTTGTCGACTATATCAACCTTACATGCGCAACCACGATACCCCTTATGGGATGGGGCTTTGTTGATTACCTTGGTGGGTACTGGAAAGGAGCCTACATTACTAGTGGCGGGAGTGGAATGGTCACTCTTGATACGGGGTCATATCGGTATGTACGATCATGCGCAGTCTTTACAGGCACTGGGCACACCGTTCGTCCCCTCATGGATGGTATGATTAGAGCGAGGCTCGTGTGATGTACATCGTGAGGGCTGGGTGCCAATCGAGTGGACTCTTTGTTTAGTATCGCTAAGGTAAATACATTGTTCGGGTGCTTACCTCGGGTATGTTACATACCACGAGTCATGAATGACACGGAAGTTCCCCGAGTCTTGTGGGTAAAGTGTGCAACCTCTGCAGAGTGTAAAACTAATTGAATAGCCATGTCCACGGTCAAGGACAGTTGGGTGATACTGCTTAACCTACGTCCGGATGTTTTCATGAAATTTGGTGTGAGTATGGATGTGATGGTGACAAGAGGTCACATGATCTAGGTCCGTTGACTTAGTGTGAGGAATTGACTAAGTCCGATGACTTAGCGTGATGAGTGAACATGAGATGTTCAACCAATTCTTATGATGATATCGGTATGATGGTCATATGGATACTTGTTTATTATTGATGCATCCTAGGAGTTACTTGATCATGACATTTGCATTCAAAATTAGCTTTCCGCAAAGTTACCTACTTAGTGCTATACCATGCATCATTATTACCTTGTTCCACAACTTGGGTTGCTTGTGAGTACATTCAAAGTACTCATTGGCTTGCCAGTAGTTATTTAATTGGATAGGCATGGAAGAACATGAGTTTGTTGGTGAGGAACATGCAAACTAGGATGCTTCCTAGTCAGAATGCATGTAGGTTAAGACAGATCGCATGGGTTCACGCTTTCGACCAGGATTTCTGTTGCTTGTTCTATCTAAGTGTTTGGCCCGTGGTACATTGAGGAGTTCGGTGATGAAATGAGCAATAATCTCAAAGGTAACCCATCCACCCGAGTGATTTTTGGTTTGCTTTTGGCATCTTGATCGTTGCTGATTTTCTTTGCTCTTTCTTAACCAGAATTTTGCATTGACATCGCATTCAAAACGGAGAAGCTCTAGAGGGAACTGGACCCATCCCGACAGCTCCTTAGGGACAGCTCGGCCTTGGTGAAAGCACATATGCTCCCTCCGTGGTTTCGATAATTCATGACAACATACATTGTTTATTAGACTAATATTTCTACCTAGTTTATTTCAGGTTTAGTCCATAGAGAGTATTGGCAAAAGGGTGTGAGGAGATTTCCCAAGAAGAAAAAGGAATAGGATTATCCAAGCTACAAGCATGAAGACTCTACATTTTACTTTGTGAGAAATCACTTTGAGTCCATAAGAAAGACAATACTATCAAAAGGGGGTGAGGTAATAATGGTGAATGAAATGCTCAAAACCATAAAGTGTTAGTCACCGAAAACACCCACAAGCCCTCCCACAAATATTATGTCCTAGAAGCTACGACACAAAATCAGTGTCACCAACATTTCCATATTGGCTACACTGAGTCAAAACCCTAGACAGAAACCCTAGCCAAAACCCATTTCTCAGTACTACCAACTTTCACTTTGGTGCAATCGAGTTTCAGTGACCAGCTTCTTGGTGCCCCTTCCACAAGAATCGGAAGTTTCGAGAATTGTGAATCGGTCTCACCGAGTTGTGTAACTGCCCTTCGCTACTCATACCGGTAGCACCAAGAATTCTATATTGGTCTCACCGAAATGCCAAAGTTGCCACATTTTATAATAGTCGGTGCAACCGAGTTGAGCAATAATGTTGTAATGGTTGGATGATTGGAGATCCCCATATATACCCCTCCACCACATCCCACTCATAAGAGAAGCAGTCAGAACAGACCCACACTTCCCGTATCGTAATTTCTGAGAGAGAACCACTTATTATTGTGTCGAGGTCAAGATCATCCACTCCAACCATATGGATCTTGATTTCTAGCCTCCCCAAGTTTTTTTACACCCAATCCATCTCTTATACCCAAGCCAAATATGTGAGAGAGGGATTGAGTGTTCAGGACACTATCATTTGAAATACAAGATCAGTGAGTTCATCGTCACTATCGAGCCTATTACATTTTGGAGGGTGATACCTCCTAGATTGGTTAGGTGTCGCTTGGGAGCCTCCTAATTCGTGTTGTGAAGTTGAACCAAGAAGTTTGTAAGGGCAAGGAGATCGCCTACTTCATGAAGATCTACCACGCGTTAGGCTAGTCATCTTTGGATGTAGGCCATCATGGTATGGATAAGGTTGCTTCTTCATGGAACCCTTCGTGGTTGGAGCCCTTCGTGGACTCTCGCGACCGTTAGCCTCCGTGGGCTGAAGTTTCCATAAACATGGATGTACGATACCGCCATGATACGTCTCCATCGTATCTAATTTTCTAAACTCTTTTGCCCTTGTTTTGGAATCTAATTTGCACGATTTGAATGGAACTAACCCGGACTGACCCTATTTTGAACAGAATTGCCTTGGTGTTATTTTTGTGCAGAAATAATAGCTCTCGGATGGACCTAAAAATTTCCGAATAATATATTTGGAATTAATGAAAAATATTGGCAAAAAAAATTCAAACAGAGGGGTTCCACCCATTGTCCACAAGCCAAGGGGCTTGTGGGTCCCACATTCCTCCTCCGACCATAATTCCAACTCTATATATTCACATTCGTGGAGCAAAAATGGAGGAGAAGAGTTCATCGCATTTCAGGATACAGAGCCGCCGCCACCTTCTGTTCTTCCTCGGGACGGCAGATCTGGAGTTCGTTTTGGGCTCTAGAGAGGGGAAATCGATGTTGTCGTCATCACCAACCATCCTCCATCACCAATTTCATGAGAATGACCACCGTGCGTGAGTAATTCCATCATTGGCTTGCTAGACGGTGATGGGTTGGATGAGATTTACCATGTAATCAAGTTAGTTTTGTTAGGGTTTGATCCCTAGTATCCACTATGTTCCGAGATTGATGTTTCTATGACTTTTCTATGCTTAATGCTTGTCACTAGGGCCCGAGTACCATGATTTCAGATCTGGACCTGTTATGTTTCCATGAATATATATGTGTTCTTGATCCTACTTACAAGTTGTAGACACCTATTATGTGTTATGATCCGCATACCCCAAGGTGACAATAATTGGGATTATTTTCGGTGATTACAATAGTTTGAGGAGTTCATGTATTCACTAAGTGCTAATGCTTTGGTTCAGTTACATATTAAAAGGAGGCCTTAATATCCTTTACTTTCCATTAGGACCCCGCTACCATGGGCGGGGGGTAGGACAAAGATGTCATGCAAGTGCTCTTCCATAAGCATGTATGACTATATACAGAATACATGCCTACATTACATTGATGAATTGGAGCTAGTTCTGTGTCACCCTAGGTTATAACTGTTGCATGATGAATGCCATCCGATATAATTATCCATCACTGATCCATTGCCTATGAGATTTTCACATATTGATCTTTGCTAAGTGACTTTTCCGTTGGTATTGTTACAATCACTACAAAACTGCTACTGTCACTTTTGTCATTGTTAAAGTTACTTCCATACTACTTTGCTACTAAATATTTTGCTGCAAATATTAAGTCTTTCTGGTGTGGTTGAATTGACAACTCAACTGCTAATACATGAGGATATTCTTTGGCTCCCCTTGTGTCGAATCACTAAATTTGGGCTGAATACTCTACCCTTGAAAAATGTTGCGACCCCCTATACTTGTGGGTTATCAAGACCTTTTTCTGGCACCGTTGCTGAGGAGCATAGCTTTATTCTCCGATTCACTTGGGATTTATATATGTTGATCACTATAAAGAATTTGAAAGATGTTAAAACCAAGTTCTTTCCCTATACTACAAGGACGGGTAAGGAACTGCCATCTAGCTCTGCACTTGATTCACCTTCTCCGATGAGTAAATTTGCGACACCACCACCTGCTAGTCACTCTGATATGTCGCAAGTAATTGATTATGCCACTTCTTCTATGCTTTATAATACTATGTCTTTGGGTAAATTTCTTGATGAACAACTTCCTAGGGTTAGAGAGAATGAGATCACTAAAACTGGTGATATTTCTAAAACTGATCAAATTATTGAAACTAGACACTTTCAGACACCTGTTAGACCTATCTCTCCTAGATATGAATTGGCTGTTATACGTGAGGGTTATGTTATGGATGGAAAGGTATCTAGGGACTATCTTGCTTGTAAAGATAGAGATGATCTTAAGAAATTACTATGCAAGTGGAAAGAAAAATCATTGAATGTTAGAATGTAATATGATCCTAAGTTTGCTACTTCACCTATCTTTGTTACTGATGAGGATTATGAATTCTCTATCGACCCTGAGTTATTTACTTTGGTTGAATCTGATCCTTTCCATGGTTATGAATCTTAAACTGTTATGGCACATCTTACTGAATTGAATGACATAGCCACCCTATTCGCTCATGAGGAAAAACTTCGCTACTACTATATTCTTAAGTTGTTTCCTTTCTCATTAAAGGGTGATGCTAAGATATGGTCTAAATCTATTGCTCCTGGTTGTGTGTGTAGTCCCCAGTATATGATATATTTCTTCTATGGAAAATATTTTCCTGCTCATAATAAGCAAGTTGCCTTACAGGAAATATTTAACTTTGTGCAACTTGAAGAAGAGACTCTCCCACAAACTTGGGGGAAGCTTCTTCAATTACTTAATGCTTTTCCTGATCATGCTCTCAAGAAAAACAAAATACTTGATATCTTTTGTAATGGACTAATCGATGCTTCTAGGGACCACCAAGATAGTTGTGCTGGTTGTGTTTTCAGAGAACGAATAGTTGAACAACCTGAACTACTATTGAATAATATATTGAGCAATGATAGTGATTAGACCATCCCCGAACCACCTCCAAAGCCAACTCTAATGAGAAGAGGTATTCCACTTCTTAGTCCTGAAGATATGCAGAGGCAAAGAAATCTATGAATGAAAAAGGTATTAAAGCTGAAGATGTTAAGAATTTACCACCTATTGAAGAAATACATGGTCTTGAGAACTCGACACAGGAAGTGGAGGTAAATTCTCTCTATAGATTTGATGAAGGTGATATTCCTTACAATATGTCTGCTAGTCAATATTTAGATGAATTTGATAACTTTATTGTTAAACAAGAAAATTTCAATGCTTATGTTAGTAGACAATTGAAACATAATGCTTACATGCTTGATCGCTTAGGTGATTATATGAGTAGAACTATTAATGATCTTAAGCTTATTAGTCAACATGCTTCCATGGTAACTACTCGAGTAGAACAAGTACTTAAGGCACAAAATGATTTGCTTAATGAAATGAATGGTAAGAACAATTATCATTCTGTTAGAGTTGTGACCAGAGGTGGTAAAATGACTCTGGGATGTTTGTATCCTGATGGCCTTCCTAAGAAGAATTGAGCAAGATTCCCAGAGAATTAATGTTGATGCACCTAGTCATCCCAGTAACAAAAGGAAAAAGAATGACGATAGGACTTTGCATGCTACTAGTGAACCTATTATAGATACACATGAAAACCCAAATGATATTTCTTTTTGTGATGCTGAAACACAACCTGGTGATGAACATGAACTGGGTGATAATGTTAATGATGATGTTCATGTTGATGCTCAACCTAGTAATGATAATGATGTGGAGATTGAACCTGTTGTTGATCTTGATAACCCACAATCTAAGAATAAAAGATATGATAAAAGAGACTTTGTTGCTAGGAAGCATGGTAAAGAAAGAGAACCTTTGGTTCATAAACCCATGCCGTTTCCTCCTAAGCCATCCAGGAAAAAGGATGATGAGGATTTTGAGCGTTTGTTGAAATGCTTAGACCTGTCTTTTTGCGTATGCGCTTGACTGATATTCTGAAAATGCCTCCTTATGCTAAGTATATGAAGGATATTGTGGCTAATAAAAGAAATATACCAAAGATGAAATTTCCATCATGCTTGGTAATTATACTTTTAAGGGTGGAGTACCATAGAAATTAGGAGATCTAGGAATACCAACTATACCATGCTCCATCAAAAGAATCTATGTTAAAACCGCTTTATGTGATTTGGGAGCCGGTGTTAGTGTTATGCATTTCTCTTTATATTGTGGACTTTATTTAAATAAGTTGACACCTACTGAAATCTCTTTGCAAATGGATGATAAATCAACAACTTTACCCATCGGTATTTGCGAGGATGTGCCTGTTATGGTTGCAAACAATACTATCTTAATAGACTTTGTTATTCTTGATACTCCCTAGGACGACAACATGTCAATCTATTTGGGGAACATTGCATGGGAAACAAAAAAATCCTACGCACACGCAAGATCTATCCATGGTGATGAGTATCTATGAGAGGGAGAGTGGATCTATATACCCTTGTAGATCGCTAAGCGGGAAGCATTAAGAAACACGGTTGATGTAGTCGAACGTCTTTGCAATCCAAATCGCTGAGCATCTCGCGATCCCATCACGATCCATCTCGTGATCCAATCACGATCCGTCCTGCGATCGCATCACGATCTGTCCCGTGATCAAATCATGAATCGTCTTGCGATCCTGATCATGGTCCTTCCGATCTAGCGCCGAACGGACGACACCTCCTCATTCAGCGCACGTATATCTCGAAGACGATATCTGCCTTCTTGATCTAGCAACAGGGAGTGAATAGGTAGAAGAGTTCTGTGGCAGCGCGATGGCGTGGCAGCGATGGTGGTGGAACTATTCCTGTAGGGCTTCCCCTAAGCACTGCAAACTAATCTAGAGGAGAGAACCGATCTAGATGAAGTAGAGGGAGCACGTGGAAATTAGGGTTATCTATCCCCTCTAAATCATCTAGTATATATAGGAGGGAGGGAGGGGAGGAGTCAGCCTCAAACCCTCTTGTTTTGGCCGAAATTGGAGGTGGAGGACTCCTACTCCAATACTACTAGGAGCAGGATTCCTCCTCTCCACTTGGAAACACTGTCCACCTTTCCACCTTTAGGTTCTTCCCACCCTTAGCTGGATGGGCCTTAGTGCGAGGTTCTACCACCCCACTAGGGGCTTGTTTGACTCCTCCGACAGCCCATGAGGTCCCTTGGGTCGAGACACCTCTCCCGATGGTCCCCCGGAACCCACCCAACACTCCCTGTACACTACTGATGAGCCCAAAACTATTCCAGTGACCAAAATAGGACTTCTATCTATCAATCTTTACCTCCGGACTATTCGAAGCTCCTCGTGATGTCCGGGATCTCATCCGGGACTTCTAATAACCTTCGGTCACCACCATACATAACTCTATACTACCGAAACGTCACTGAATCTTGAGTGTGCAGAACCTGCGGGTTTGAGAACTATGTAGACATCACCGAGACACTTCTACGGTCAATAACCAATAGCGGGACCTGTATGCCCATATTGGTTCCTACATATTCTATGAAGATCTTTATCGGTTGAACCTCTATGTCAAGGATTCAGTTAATCCCGTATGATGATCCCTTTGTTCTTCGGTATGTTACTTGCCCGAGATTCGATCGTCGGTATCACCATACCTAATTCAATCTCGTTACCGACAAGTCTCTTTACTCGTTCTATAATACAAGATCTTGTGGCTAACACTTAGTCACATTGCTTGAAAGGCTTATTGTGATGTTGTATTACCGAGTGGGCCCTGAGATACCTCTCTGTCACACGGAGTAACAAATCCCAGTCTTGATCCATGCCAACTCAACAGACACCCTCGAAGATACCTCTAGAGCATCGTTATAATCACCCAGTTACGTTGTGATGTTTGATACACATAAGGCATTCCTCCGGTGTCAGGGAGTTGCATGATCTCATGTTCGTAGGAACGGATACATTGACATGTAGAAAACTGTAGCAATAAACTGACACGATCATATGCTACGTTTATAGTTTGGATATTGTCCATCGCATCATTCTCCCAATGATGTGATCCCATTATCAAATGACATCTCATGTCTATGGCCAGGAAACCTTGACCATCTTTGATCAACGAGCTAGTCTACTAGAGGCACACTAGGGACATAGTGTTGTCTATATACCCACACATGTATTTAGTTTCCAATAAATACAATTATAGAATGGATAATAAACGATTATCATGAATGAGGAAATATGATAATAACCAATTTCTTGTTGCCTCTAGGGCATATTTCCAACAGTCCCCCACTTGGACTAGAGTCAATAATCTATCTCACATCACCATGTGATTTACATTGTTATGAATCTAACACCCAATGAGTTCCAGGGTTCGATCATGCTTTGCATGTGAGAGAGGTCTTTAGTCAACTGGTCTGCAACATTCAAATCCGTGTGTACTTTGCAAATCTCTATGCCAGAATGTAAACATTGCTACCATACTCCACTTGGAGCTATTCCAAATGGCTACTCCACTATACGTATCCGGGTTGCTACTCAGAGTCATCCGGATTGGTGTTAAAGCTTGCATCGATGTAACCCTTTACGACAAACTCTTTATCACCTCCATAATCGAGAAATATTTCCTTAGTCCTCTAGTTACTAAGGATAATCTTGACCGTTGTCGAGTGATCCACTGCTGGATCACTCTTTTACCCCTTGACAGACTCATGGCAAGGCACACACAGGTGTGGTACACAGCATGGCACACTATACAGAGCCCATGGATAAGGCATAGGGGACGACCTTCTTCCTTTGTCTTTATTCCGTCGTGGTTGAACTCTTTCTTTGACTGATCCATTTTGAATTCTTTCAAAATCATTTCAAGGTATGTACTCATTGAAAGTTTTACCAGACGTCTTGATTTATCTCGATAGATCTCGATGCCCAACAATTAAGTAGCTTTATCCAGGTCTTCCTTTGGAAAAATCCTTTCAAACAACCCTTTATGCTTTCCAGAAATTCTACGTTATTTCCGATCAACAATATGTCAACAACATATATTTATCAGAAATTCGATAGTGCCGCCACTCACTTTCTTTTAAATACAAGTTTCTCATAAACTTTTTATAAACCCAAAACTTTGATCACCTGATAAAAGCGTGTATTCCAACTCTGAGATGCTTCCTCTAGCCCATAGAAGAATTGGTGGAGCTTGCACACCTTTTAGCATCCTTAGGACTGAAAAAACCTTCTGGTTGTATCACATACAACCTTTCCTCAAGTTAAACCGTTAAGGAAACAATGTTTTGACATCCATCTACCAGATTTCATACTTGAAAAATGCAGCAATTGCTAACATAATTCCATTAGACTTTAGCATCGCCAATGGTGAGAAAGTCTCATCATAGTCAATTCCTTGAACTTGGCGAAAACTTCTTTGCAACAAGTCAAGCTTTATAAATGGTGACATTCACCATTAGCATCTGTCTTCATCTTAAAGTTCCATTTGTACTCAATGACCTGCCGTTCAGTGGGCGAGTCTACCAAAGTCCATACTTGGTTTTCATACATGGATTCTTTCTCGGATTTCATGGCCTCTAACCATTTGTTGGAATCCGGGCCCATCATCGCTTCTCCATAGTTTGTAGGTTCATCGTTGTCCAACAGCATGACCTCTAAGACGGGGTTGCCGTACCATTCAGGAGCAGTACGCGTCCTTCTCGACCAACGATGTTCCTTAGTAACTTGATTCGAAGCTTCATGATCATCATCATTAACTTCCTATTCAACTAACGTAGGCTCTACAGAAAAAAAATTCTATGCTGCGCTACTCTATGGTTGAAACAACGGTTCAATAACCTCATCAAGTTCTATCTTCCTCCCACTCAATTCTTTCGAGAAGAACTTTTTCTCGAGAAAGGATCCGTTTTAGCAACAAACACTTTGTGCTTGGATCTAAGATAGAAGGTTTACCCAACTATTACGTTAGGGTATTTTATGAAGATGCATTTGTCCACTTTGGGTTCGAGCTCATTAGCTGAAAACAATTTTTCACATAAGCATCGCAGCCCCAAACAATAAGAAATGAAAACTTAGGTTTCTGCCAAACCATAATTCATATGGTGTCATCTCAATGGACTTAGATGGTTCCCGATTAAAGTGAATGGATTTGTCTCTAATGCATAATCCCATAACGATAGTGGTAAAATGATAAGAGACATCATAGTACGCACCATATCCAATAGAGCATGACTACGACGTTCATACACACCATCACACTATGGTGTTCCAGGCGGTGTGAGATGTGAAACAATTTCCACATTGTATTTAGTTGCATACCAAACTCGTAACTCAGATATTCACTTCCACGATCATATCATAGACATTTTATCTTCTTGTCACGATGATCTTCAATTTCACTCTGAAACTCCTTGAACCTTTCAAACGTTTAAGACTTGTGTTTTATTGAGTAAATATCCCCATATTTACTCAAATCATCAGTGAAGGTAAGAAAGTAACGATATCCACTATGTGTTTCAACACTCATTGGACTACATACATCAACTTGTATTGATTCCAATAAGCCACTAGCCCACTCCATCATACTGGAAACGGGGTCTTAGTCATCTTTCCCAAGAGGCATGGTTCGCATGTCTCAACCGATTTGAAATCGAGTGAGTCAAAAGATCCATCAGCATGGAGTTTCTTTATGCGCTTTACACCAATATGGCATTTAGCAGCAGTGCCACAAGTATGTGGTACTATCATTATTAGCTTTGTATCTTTTGGCATCAATGTTATGAACATGTGTATTACTACGATCAAGATTCAGTAAACCATTCTCATTGGGTGCATGGCCATTGAAGGTATTATTCATGTAAGAAGAATAACCATTATTCTCTAACTTAAATGGATAACCGTATTGCAATAAACGCGATCTAATCATGTTCATGCTCAACGCAAACACCAAATAACATTTATTTAGGTTCATCGCTAATCCCGAGGGTAGAGAGAGTGTGCGATGGTGATCATTTATTGACCTAGGAAACACTTCGAACACTCATCATCACCTCACCCTTAGCTAGACTCAGTTTATTCCGTAGCTTTATTTCAAGTTACTAACATTTAGCAACCAAACCAATATCCAATACCCAGGTCCTACTAGGAGTACTATTAAGGTACACATCAATAACACGTATATCAAATATACTTCGGTCGATGTTGCCAGCCTTCTTATCTACCAAGTATCTAGGGTTGTTCCACTTCAGCAACCGGTCTCCTCATAATAGAAGCACTTAGTCTCGGGTTTGGGTTGAACCTTGGGTTTCTTCACTTGAGCAGCAACTGACTTGCCATCCATGAAGTTTCCCTCCTAGCCCTTGCCCTTCTCAAAACTAATGGTTTCACTTAACCATCAACACTTGATGCTCCTTCTTGATTTCTACCTTTGCGGTGTCAAACATCGCGAATGGCTCGGGGATCATTATTTCCATCCCTGGCATTTTATAGTTCATCACGAAGCTCTAGTAGCTTAGTGACTGTGACTTAGAGAACTATATCAATCACTATCTTATCTGGAAGATACTCTCCCACTCGATTCAAGCGATTGTAGTACCTAGACAATCTGAGCACATGCTCACTGATTGAGCTATTCTCCTTCTTCTTGTCGGCAAAGAATCTTGTTGGAGGTCTCATACCTCTCAGCACGGGCACGAGCCTGAGATCCCAATTTCAGATCTTAGAAAATCTCATATGTTCGGTGACGTTCAAAACATTTTTGAGCCTCAGTTCAATGCCGTAATGCATGGCACACTCAACTATCAATTAATCATCAGAACATGCCTGTCAGATGTTCACAACATCTATAGACGATGCTTGAGGGGGTGGCACACCGAGCGGTGCATCAAGGACGCAAGCATTATGTGTAGCAATGAGGACAATCCTCAGATCATGGACCCAGTCCGCATTATTGCTACCATCATCTTTCAACTCTATTTCTCTAGGAACATATAAAAATTCAAGGGAGCTACAGCGCGAGCTAGTAATCTACAACATAATTTGCGAAGACACTTTGACTATGTTCATGATAATGAGTTTAGTTAATCATATTACTTAAAAACTCCCACTCAAATTGACATCCCTCTTGTCATTCGAGTGTTACATGATCCAAATCCACCAACTCAAGTCCGATCATCACGTGAGTTGAGGTGGTTTCAATGGTGAACATCTTCATGTTGATCATATCTACTATATGACTCATGTTTGACCTTTTCATCTCTTGTGTTATGAGGACATGTCTATACATGCTAGGCTCATCAAGTTTAACCCGAGTGTTCTGCATGTGCAACACTAACTTGCACCCGTTGTATGTGAAAGTAGAGTCTATCACACCTGATCATCACGTGGTGTCTCGAGACGACTAACTTTCGCAATGGTGCACACTCTGCAAGAACACAATTTTATCTTGAAATTTAAGTGAGGGATAACCTTATAATGCTACCATCGTCCTAAGCAAAACAAGGTACATAAAAGGATTAACATCACATGCAAATCATAAGTGACATGATGTGGCCATGAACTTGTGCTTTTGATCTCCATCTCCAAAGCACTGGCATGATCTCCATCGTCACAGGCATAACACCATGTTCTCTATCATCATGATCTCCATCATTGTATCGCCATCGGGGGTGTCGTGCACACCATGATTCTACTACTATTTCTACCACTTAGCGATAAAGTAAAGCATTACATAGCACTTAATGATTGACATGGAGGTCATACAATAATTAAAGCCAGCCTTGTGTCTTCTGCGAGTTGTCGTACTCATCGACATGCAAGTCATGATATTCTATACAAAACATGATCATCTCATACATCACATATATCTCGTCATGTAATTGTCCATATCACATCACAACATACCCTGCAAAGACAAGTTAGACGTCCTCTAATTGGTGTTGCATGTTTTACGTGGATGCTACAGGTATCTAGCAAGAACAATTCTCACCTACGCAAAAACCACAACGGTGATAAACAAATTGCTAGTCAACCTTCTCAAGGACCGCCTTTGTCGAATCCGATCCAACTAGAGTAGGAGAGACAGACACCCGCGAGCCATCTTTGTGCAGCAATGTTACACGTCAGTCGATGCAATCGGTATCTCATAAGCATACGAGTAAGGTTGGTCCATGCCACTTCATCCCACAATGCCACTGAATAAAAACACGACCAAGGGAGGAAGAAATCTAAGCATCAATGCCTAGAAACTCCTTTGTGTTCTACTCGTGATCTCATCTACACATAGACCTAGCTCATGATGCCTTTGTTGGGGAACGTTGCATGGGATGAGCATCTACGAGAGGGAGAGTGGACCTCCATACCCTTGTAGATCGCTAAGCGTGTTAAGAAAGATGGTTGATGTTATCGAAGGTCTTCACTACCCAAATCACCGAGCGTCCTGCGATCCCATCAAGATCCATATCGCGATCCAGTCATGATCCGTCCCGCTATCCCATCAGGATCTGTCCCGCGATCAAATCACGAATCGTCTCGCGATCCTGATCACGGTCCTTCCGGTCTAGAACCGAACGGACGGCACCTCCGAGTTCAGCACACATACAAATCAATGATGATCTCCACCTTCTTGATCTATCAAGAGGGAGTGGAGAGGCAGAAGAGTTCTTCGGCAGTGCGACGGCATGGCGGCGATGGTGGTGGAACTATTCCTCCAGGGCATTGCCTAAGCACTGCAGAACTAATCTAGAGGAGAGAACCGAACTAGATGAAGTAGAGGGACCACATGGAAATTAGGGTTAGCTATCCCCTCTAAAACCTATAGTATATATAGGAGGGAGGGAGGGGAGGAGGTAGCCTCAAACCCTCAAGGTTTGGGTGAAATTGGAGGTGGAGGAGTCCTACTCCAATCCTACTAGGCGTAGGATTCCTCCTCTCCACTTGGAAACACCTTCCACCTTTCCACCTTTGGGTTTTCCCCACCCATAGCCGCATGGGCCTTAGTGGGGGGTTCGTCCAGCCCACTAGGGGATGGTTTGACTCCTCCCACAGCCCATGAGGTCCTTTGGGTCAAGACACCCCTCCCGATGGTCCCTCGGAACCCTCCCGACACTCTCGGTACACCACTGATGAGTCCAAAAATTTTCTGGTGACCAAAACAAGCCTTCCTATATATCAATCTTAACCTCCGGACCATTACGAAGCTCCTCATGACGTCCAGGATCTTATCCGGGACTCCAAACAACCTTTGGGTACCACCATACATAACTCTATACTATCGAAATGTCACTGAACCTTAAGTGTGCAGACCCTGCGGGTTCGAGAACTATGTATACATGACCGAGACACCTCTATGGTCAATAAAAAATAGTGGGACCTGAATGCCCATATTGGGTCCTACATATTCTACAAATATCTTTATCAGTTGAACCTCTATGTCAAGGATTCAGTTAATCCCTTATGTTGTTCCCTTTGTTCTTCGGTATGTTACTTGCCCAAGATTCGATCGTGGGTATCTCCATACCTAGTTCAACCTGGTTACCGGCAAGTCTCTTTACTCGTTCCGTAATACAAGATCCTATGGCTAACACTTATTCACATTGCTTGCAAGGCTTATTGCGATGTTGTATTACCGAGTGGGCCCTAAGACACCTATCCATCACACGGAGTAACAAATCTCAGTCTTGATCCATGCCAACTCAATAGACACCCTCGGAGATAACTATAGAGCATAGTTATAATCACCTAGTCACGTTTTGACATTTGAAACACACAAGGCAGTCCTCCGATGTCAGGGAGTTGCTTGATCTCATGGTCATAGGAACAGATACATTGACATGCAGAAAACTATAGCAATAAACTAACATGATCATATGCTACGTTAGTTTGGGTCTTGTCCATCATATCATTCTCCTAATGATATGATCCCGTTATAAAATGACATCTCATGTCTATGGCCAGGTAACCTTGATCATCTTTGATCAACGAGCTACTCTTTTAGAGGCACACTAGGGACATAGTGTTGTCTATATACCCACACATGTATTTAGTTTCATCTCAATACAATTATAGCATGGATAATAAACGATTATCATGAACAAGGAAATATGATATTAACCAATTTATTACTGCCTCTAGGGCATATTTCCAACACGATCATCCTTGGTAGACCCTTTTTGAACACTGCAGGGGCTGTTATTAATTGCAACAAAGGCAATGTCACTTTTCATGTTAATGGTAATGAGCATACACAACACTTTCCAAAGAAACAACCTAAAGTTCATAGTATCAACTCTGTTGGAGAAACTCCAACAATTGCTTTTGAAGGTTTTAAATTCCCTCTCCCCACGGTCAAGAAGAAATATGAAATAATCATGGTAGGCGAGATGGCTATCCCCGTTGAGGTAACTTAGTGTTATTCGAAAATTCTCCGGTTTCATGTTACTTGAAAGAAGTTTGTTAATAAGACTTGATCAACCTTGTTAATGAATTACTTTTGACGTGCATGAGCTGGATGAATTTAGAAAGCACAACCTTCTGTACCTAACTTTTACTTTCTGTTGTTTAGAATAAATAAAGCAAAAATACTATTATACTTCTGTTTTCTGAATTATCCGTACAACAACAAAATGACCTAGAAATAAAAGTTCTCCAAATGCCCTAAAATTTAGTATGATTTTTCATAGAATATTTAAGAATATTTGGCACTGAGAACACACCAGGGGGCTGCACCAGTGGTCCACAAGCCCAGGAGCGCGCCCACCCCCAGTGCACGACCATTGCTCAAACTTGTGTCCTAGCTCATCTTGTTGCCATTTTTGATCTCCTTGTGCAAATCTCCATTTGCAAAACTATTTTGGGGGAATGTTCTTCGGTATGTGACTCCTCCAATGGTCCAATTAGTTTTTGTTCTAGTGCTTTATATATTGCAAATTTTTGCTGTTGTGGTGACCCTGTTCTTGAGCTTGCATGTCAAATTTATATGGTACCAAGTAGTTTTGATGCATGATTTAGCCTCTAAGGACTTATGGGAGTGGTTGCTTCTAATTTTGTTAAGTTTTGTTCACTTATGTTTTGGGTTACTAAAATTTTAGAAATTTTTGAAAGGAAGAAAATGATGAGGAGATTGTCAAGAGGCTGTTCAAGCCGGGGTTCTAAAAAATGAAAATGAGAAGAAAGAGAATCCCAAATACAATCTTCCCCGCACCATGGAGGTTCAGCCATGTGAATGGCCAAGTGATGCATTCTTGACTGCAGCCGTTTAAAATTATTTTTACTATTTGGCAGAAAATGTAGGCATCACCGACTTCCTCCATGATAAGTGTGATGAATACCTCTCTCTCACCAATACCTTCATGCAAAAATTTCACTTTCATTATAGGGAAGATCCTCCTTTGGTAGAATTTCACTTATATGATGTGCCTAAGAAGCTGACTATTTACGATTTTTGCAATGTTTGATAATTACCTTATGAGGGTAGCGTCATTGATCTCCGTCATAGAGATTTGGAAGATCTTATTGCTAAAACCACTGTAGGGGAAGAGAGAGGGGTGTCGGGAGCCAGAGTGACTAGTTTACATTTTCCTGTTTTGCGCTATTACTCATTATTTGCGGGTTGCTTTTTGATTGGTCATGGGGGAGAGTGGAGGCCTAAGCGCTCCTGACCTAGCTGTTTTGTGCCATGCTTTACATCATGATAGAACTTTTAGTTTGGGCGCTATTGTTGCTCGACTGTTGAGTTTAAATTGTTCGAAGGGTCCTATCTTTGGAGGTACTTATTCTTCGCACCTTGCTAGACATTTTGAGATACCCTTTAGTCTAGATGAAAAGGAAGAAAGGTTGTTACCCACTAAGTATTTAGACTATGATAGTACGGTAGCACATGATTTCATTTCTAAAGACAATGACAAGCGGCTCATCTATAACCTAGTGTTCAACCAGGGTACCTGTCAGATTATTACTTTGCCTGCACCTTCTTTGTTCGATATTTATTTAGGCAGGTACATTATTATGCCCGATGATATTTATGCATACTGGGAGCGGACTCGATCCCCATTTCCTGAGCCAGAACCATCACTTGACCCGTACAAGGAGTCTGTTTATCAGTGGGAGCCACACGAGCTCGCTATCCAGTGGAACCCTCAGGATCCTCCTCAGTACCTAGGAGAGGGCTACTTTGATCCGTGGCCATAGACCAACATAGGCCAAAAGCCTAAGCTTGGGGGAGTACGTATTTCTCACCGACATTACATTCATGTTCACATGCTCATTCCAGTTGTCGGTGTTCACACTTTTCCATTGTATCATCCATGTTAGTTTATTTATTTTTCTCGCTTTCTTCTTGTGTGTTAGAAAAACCTTAGGAAAAAAATTACCTCTAGTTTTACTCTCTAGTATGTTTAGTTGTATATTAAAAGAAAACCCAAAAAGATTTCCCATTCTTCTTTTGCTTGTTGGGAGCTTTCCCATGTAAATAGTTTTTCTCGTTCTTGTTTTGAAATTCTTTTCTTTGGGTCGAGAGGAGAAGACCACAATGAAAATTTTGAGTGGCCCTCATATGCATTGTTGTTTATCTTATAGAGATCCCATATTACCTTGTCTTCTTCTTTAAATAATTGCTTGCAGATTCCAGCTTAGTCCAATGCACGTGCACTCTTATTATTATTCACATTGTTCGGTCGTGCAAGTGAAAGACAGTAATGACGATATATGATGAAGTGATTGAGAAGGAGAAAAACTGGTACAAACTCGACCTATTTTTGTTTTGTAAATATGATTAGCTCATCGTTCTGGATTCTGCTCATTATGGATGAAACATGTTTGCAATGACAATTAGAGATTATAGTGACTCATTGCATGCTTAATTATATAAGAGTGTATAATGGTTTGTCCTGAGTGCCAACATGCATTTTAAAATGGTTGTGATGTAGAGTGATAGGACGGTATCCTCCTTGGAATGATTCAAGTGGCTTGACTTGGCACATGTTAAAGCATGTAGTTGAAACAAAATCAACATAGCCTCCACGATATTTATGTTGATGGTGATTTATATCCTCCTCATGCTTGCATTCAATGTTGGTTAATCTCAATGCATGTTTATGACTGTTGTCGCTCCCTAGTTGGTCGCTTCCCAGTCTCTTGCTAGCCTTCACTTGTGCTACGTGGGAATACTGCTTGTGCACCCACTTCCTTAAACCCAAAGTTGTCCCATATGATTCCACCATACCTACCTATATGCGGTATTTACGTGTCGTCCCAAGTAAATTTGCATGTGCAAAACTTTAAACCTTCAAATAATATTCTGTTTTCTATGCCCGGATCGCTTATATATTGACTAGGAGTTGTCAGTATCTTCCATGATAGGTCGGTTATTATCATGATGAGTGTTTATTCACTTTTCGTTCATAAGGAAGTGGCTGGTATTCGGGATGCCCAGTTCCATGCTCAAAAATCAAATAAAAACATAATGAAACAAAACACCCCCATGATTGTTGTTTGTATGGACGGTACCTGTGGATTCAGCTAGCCATGGAGTGTGTTTGATTGGTGGAGGGGGAGTAAAAACTCTATCTTTCTATTTGGGAACCACCTATAATGTATCTAGCATGGAAGATACCGAGATCTCTTAGTTGTTATGTTGACAATGAAAGCATACCGCTCAAAATTTATTCATCTCTGTTTCAAAAGCTTGAGCTCTAGCACCTTTGGAAATCCCTGCTTCCCTTTGGGAAGGGCCTATCTATTTAATTTGTTATTGACTCATCATCTTCTCAAAAAAGTACCAGTTAGAGAGCACGACTGTCATTTGTATGCTCTATTATTAATTGATATTGAGTATGACTATGACTGGATCTCTTTTACCATGAATTACAATGTCTAGTCGGTCCTTGATCTTTAGGGGTGCTCTGCATTTATGTTGTGCCGTCTCAGAAAGGGCTAGCGAGATACCCTTTTGTTATATGATATCATGATTGTTTTGAAAAAGTACTGTCATCCGAGACTTACTATTATTGCTTGCTAGTTGATTATGCTTTAGATATGAGTAAATGTGGGACCTAAATGTTGTTGTGAATATGGTTAGTTCATAATCTTTGCTATCGAGCCTATTACCTTTTGAGACACAAGAGCAATGAGTTCATCGTTACTATGGAGCCTATTAGCTTTTGGAGGGTGCTACATCCTAGATTGGTTAGGTGTCGCTTGGGAGCCTCCTAGTTCATGTTGTGGAGTTGAACCAAGAAATTCGTAAGGGCAAGGAGATCACCTACTTCATGAAGATCTACTACAAGTTAGGCTAGTCCTCTGTGGACATAGGCCATCATGGTATAGACAAGGTTGCTTCTTCATGGAACCCTTCGTGGTTGGAGCCCTCCATGTACTCTTGCAACCGTTACCCTTCGTGGGTTGAAGTTTCCATAAACATGGATGTACGATAGCACCATGATACCTCTCCATCGTATCTACTTTTCCAAACTCTTTCGCCCTTGTTTTGGACCCTAATTTGCAAGATTTGAATGGAACTAACACAGACTGATGATGTTTTCAGCAAATTGCCTTGGTGTTATTTTTGTGCAGAAATAAAAGTTCTCAGATTGACTTGAAAATTTATGGAGAATGTTTTTGGAATAAATAAAAAATATTGGTGAAAGAATCAACTAGAGGGGGTCCACCCATTGGCCACAAGCCAGGGGCGCCCTGCGGCTTGTGGGTCCCACAGACCTCCTCCAACGCTAATTCCAACTCTATATATTCACATCCGTGGAGAAAAAAAAGGGAGGAGAAGAGTTAATTGCATTTCCCGATACAAAGCCGCCGCCACCTCTTGTTCTTCCTCGGGAGGGTAGATCTGAAGTCCGTTTTGGGCTCCAGAGAGGGGAAATCGATGCCGTTGTCATCACCAACCATCCTCCATCACGATTTTCATGATGCTCACCGCAGTGTGTGAGTAATTACATCATAGGCTTGCTGGACAGTGATGGGTTGGATGAGATTTACCATGTAATCGAGTTAGTTTTGTTAGGGTTTCATCCCTAGTATCCACTATGTTCTGAGATTGATGTTGTCACGACTTTGTTATGCTTAATGCTTGTCACTAGGGCGTGAGTGCCATGATTTCAGATCTGAACCTGTCATGTTTCCATGAATATATATGTGTTCTTGATCCTATCTTGCAAGTTGTACACACCTTTTATGTGTTATGATCCGCATACCCCAAGGTGACAATAATTGGGACTCTTTCCGGTGATTACCATAGTTTGAGGAGTTCATGTATTCACTAAGTGATAATGCTTTGGTACGATTCTCTATTAAAAGGAGGCCTTAATATCCCTTAGTTTCTATTAGGACCCCGCTGCCATGAGAGGGTAGGACAAAAGATGTCATGCAAGTTCTTTTCCATAAGCATGTATGACTATATACGGAATACATGCCTACATTACATTGATATTGGAGCTAGTTCTGTGTCACCCTAGGTTATATCAGTTGCATGATGAATGCCATCCGACATAATTATCCATCACTGATACATTGCCTACGAGCTTTTCACATATTGATCTTTGCTAAGTTACTTTTCCGTTGCTACTGTTACAATCACTACAAAACTGCTACTATCACTTTTGCCATCATTACCGTTACTTCCATACTACTTTGCTACTAAATATTTTGCTATAGATATTATGTCTTTCAGGTGTGGTTGAATTGACAACTCAGATGCTAATACTTGAGCATATTCTTTGGCTCCCCTTGTGTCGAATCTATAAATTTTGGCTGAATACTCTACCCTCGAGAACTGTTACGATCCCCTATACATGTGGGTTATCACGCCACCTATCGGAACAATGGCAAAAATCTTCATGTCTACAATTGCGTTTGAGCTTCCTATCTCTACTCTCATACATATGCTTGTCTTACTTTCCGCTGCCATACTTGTTGACTAGCATGTGTAGGGTTAATGGTACTTGCTATAATTGCTAAAATCTGCCAACCAATTAACTTGGGAAAATTTTAGGTTTTAATTGAAAGTAGTCTATTCACCCCCCTCTAGACGTCTCTTCTATTGATCCCTCAATTGGTATCAGATCTTTGATCTCCATAGCTTAGGTTTCAATAACCGTTGGAGGAAGATGGATGTGTCTAGTTTGGGGAGTATAAATTGTCGAGTGCCCATTCTCGATGGGGAGTACTATAGTCAATGGAAATATGAGATGCTTGAGCTATTGAATGAATTCCATTTGATCAAGTATGTCATGAGCCCCTATGTACCTCCCATTGACCACTTACATCCCAAAAAAGGAGAAGAAATTGATATGCTTCGCAATCTTCGAACTATTAATCTCGTTATCAAAGGATTGACTAGATTCGTGTTTGATCAAATGAAGAATTTTGAATGTGCTTATACTTTGTGGAATGATTTGGAGAAATGATATCCAATTTATTCATTGACTAATCTTGATGAAATTCTTCACATAGCTATTGCATTTCACATGATGAGACCTAGTGATACTAACTTCATAAATGCTTGCTCGAGCTTCGTGACCTCATACATGCTAAAGGAGATGTCCCTAACATCAATAACAATATATTTGAAGCCATTCACATGCATAAACTTGACCATTGTCATTATCACAATCCTGACAAATCTCTTGTCTTGTATGATGAGGATATCCCACTTGATGATGACGATGTGGAACATGGCTACTATGAAGAAGATGAGTTATTCGAGATCGAGTGTGAGATGACTATGAAGAGTCTAAGTCTCATGGAAAACTTGAAAGACTACATGCCCGGAGGAAAGGAATGGATTCTCGACAATGGGTGCACCGATCACATGACCGGAGATAGAGACATGTTTCAACAAATCACACCAAAATATGGACCGTGAAGGTATGTAACTTTTGGAGACAACTCCAAGGGTATGGTATTTGATCTTGGTAAGGTGGCCATATCTCATGATATCTCTATTCAAAATGCCATGATTGTTGAATCCCTTGGATACAATCCTCTTTTCATATGTAGACTTGCCGACTTCAGTCTTAATGTGACATTTACCAAAGTGGATTGTCAAGTGTTCTACAAGGATAATCATAGCATGGACTTTACCAGTTTTCGTAGAGTTGATTTATACATTGTTGATTTCACTAAGATATACAAACCTTGTACTTGCCCTTTTGAAAATTCCTCTAAAGGTTGGCATTGGCATAGAAGGCTAGGGCATGTTGGTATGCGTAATGTAGACAAGCTCATCAAAGGTGATCATATTCTTGCTGTTAAAGATGTTATCTTTGACAAAGATAAAATTTGTAGTGCTTGTCAAGCCGGAAATAAAGTAGGTGGAAGTCATCCCACAAAGAATATCATGACTACTAGGAGACCACTCGAGTTGCTTCATATGGATATTTTTGGTCCCAATGCTTACAAGATCCTTCGTGGAAATTCCTTTGGTCTAGTTGTAGTTGATGATTTTTCCAGATTTACGTGGGTATTCTTTCTTAATGATAAGTTGCAGGTGAAAAAGATCTTCAAGAACGTCGCACGCAAAGCTCAAAATCAGTTTGAAGTGGAGATCAAGAAAGTTCGGAGCGACAACGAATCAGCGTTCAAAAACACAAATGTGGACTCCCTTCTTGATGAAGAAGGGATTCTACATGAGTTCTCGGCTACGTACACACCTTAATAAAATGGAGTTGATGAGAGGAAGAACCGAACTGTTATTGAGATGGCTAGAATGATGCTTGACGAATACAAGACACCAGGACCCTTTTGGGTGGAAGCCGTGGAAACAACTTGTAATGACATGAACCGATTCTATCTTCACGAGCTTCTCGATAAAACGTCATATGAGCTACTCGACGGTAAGAAGCACAAAGTTGGATACTCTCTGGTATTCGAATCCAAGTGTTACGTTCTTGATAAGCATCGTCGTTCTAAATTTGCTCCTAAATCTCATGAAGGTTTCCTACATGGTTACAGATCAAACCCTCAAACTTACCATCTCTACAACAACTTCTCTCGAAAAGTTGAAGAGAAGATAGATGTGAAGTTTAATGAATCTAATGGTTTGCAAGTCAAACAATCCCCAAATGATGTAGGACATAAGGAACCTTTGGAAGCTATCCAAGACTTGTCCATTGGCAAGATTTGTCCCATGGAGGTTAAGGAAAGTACTTCATCAACCCAAGTGGAGAACCTCAACACGACATGGAAGCATCGCAGGTGGTACACGACAAGATGAAGAAGAGGGAGAAGTACATCATGATGATCCACCTCAATTGTCGGCGTTCTAGGGATGGGGGTACCTAGTCCCGCCTACCTGCGGCCCAGGACATGGCCCACTTCGTCAGCCAGGCGAGGCCTGGCCTGGCACTAGTAAAGACAAGGCCCTCACTAGGACCTTGGGATCATGAGGAAGAATGGCATCAGGACCGGCAAGGATGTGCCTCCTCAACCCCCCCTCCTAAGGGGCGGAGATCTATGCAGGGCCCGGCCTTAGGAGTCAAGGATGATGTAAGGAAGGACAAGCGGGCGCCAGGCGACATAGTTTCCTATTTGTGCAAAGGGATCAAGGACATATGCGGGTTACCAAAGCGCCGCCAAAGGTTTCCCTTCTGGTGCAACAAGACCAAGACCACTAGCCCCGTAGGGAGGATGTCATCGCCGAGCCCACCACTACATCACCGTCAGCCACTTTGCAGGCGAAGACCGCCTTTGGATAGGACGCGGATGTACTCCTGTCCCCCTTCAAAATTGTCCGTTGTGGGATTCCTTCCCGCCATTGAGATAAGAGAAGAGGACTGATACATCTCCAATGTATCTATAATTTATGAAGTATTCATGCCATGTTTACAATTATTCTATATGATTTTCGTATGATTTTATTAGAACTAACCCAGACTGACGATGTTTTTAGCAAAACTACCGTGGTGTTGTTTTTGTGTAGAAATAAAAGTTCTCGGAATGAGCTGAAAATTTACGGAGAATATTTTTGGAAAATATAAAAAATACTGGAGCGAAGAGTCATCGGAGAGGAAGGCCAAGGAAGCCATAAGCCACAGGGGCGCGCCCCTGGCTTGTGACTTCCTTGTGAACCCCCTGGACTTGTTTCCGCCGCCACAAACTCTTATTAATACAAAAAAAACCGAAAATAAACCTAGATCGGGAGTTCCGCCGCCGCAAACCTCCAAGCCACGAAAAACTAATCGGGACCCCGTTCTAGCACCCTGCCGGAGGGGGAAACCATCACCGGAGGCCATCATCATCATCCCGACGCTCTCCATGACGAGGAGTGAGTATTTCACCCTCGGGGCTACAGGTATGTACCAGTAGCTATGTGTTTGATCTCTCTCTCATGTTCATGAGATGGCATGATCTTGATGTACCGCGAGCTTTGTTGATATAGATTGAATCATATGGAGTTTCCCCCTCTCTATCTTGTTGTGATGAATTGAGTTTTCCCTTTCAAGTTTTCTTATTGGATTGAGTCTTTAAGGATTTGAGAGGACTTGATGTATTTCTTGCAATGGGATATCCGTGGTGACAATGGGATATTCTATTGATCCACTTGATGTATATTTTGGTGATCAACTTGCGTGTTCCATGACCTTGGGAATCTATGCCTAGGGGTTAGCACACGCTCTTATCTTAACATTCCGGTAGAAACTTTGGGACACTCTTTGAAGCTCTTTGTGTTGGATTGAATATGATGAATTTGAAATTATGTGATGCATATCATATAATCAAGCCCATGGGTACTCGAGGTGACATTGGGGTATGTAGGTGATATTAGGGTTTTGGTTTATGTGTATCTTAAGGTGTTATTTTAGTACGAACTCTAGGGCTGTTCGTGACACTTATAGGGATAGCTCATAAGATTGATCAGAAAGGATAACTTTGAGGTTGTTTCGTACCCTAAAATAATTTTTTCGTTTGTTCTCCGCTAATTGTGACTTTGGGGTGAACTCTTTGTCGCATGTGAGGGATTTACATATGATTCAACTATGTTAGTATTGTTGAGAGAACTTGCACTAGTGAAAGTATGAACCCTAGGCCTTGTTTCCAAGCATTGCAATAACATTTGTGTTCACTTTTATCATTTTTTACCTTGCTGTTTTTATATTTTCTCATTACAAAAACCTATATCTACCATCCATATTTACCATTGTATTGAGTGTGTTGGGGACACAAGAGACTCTTTGTTATTTGGTTGCAGGGTTGTTTGAGAGAGACCATTTTTATCCTACGCATCCCACAGATTGATAAACCTTAGGTCATCCACTTGAGGTAAATTTGCTACTGTCCTACAAAACTCTGCACTTGGGCCCAACACGAGTCTACAAGAAGAAGGTTGCGTAGTAGACATCAAGCTCTTTTCTGGCGCCGTTGCCGGGGAGGTGAGTGCTTGAAGGTATATCTTTAGATCTTGCAATCACATCTTTTTGTTTCTTGTTTTTCACTAGTTCGGTTTTATAAAATAAAACTACAAAAAAATTGGAATTGAGGTTGCCTCATATGCTTCATCTTTTTAATGTCTTTCGTGAAAATGATGGAAAGGAATATTGTGCTCAATTGTTAGATGAAGAAGTTATGAAAATGTTTGGCACTAAATATATGAGTGATGATAATGATTGTGATATTGTTAGTATGAATTCTATGAATATTCATGATGCTAATGATATGCAAAGCCACAAGCTTGGGGATGCTATGTTTGATGAAGATGATATCTTTAGCCCCCCAAGTTTTGATGAGCAAAACTATTATGATTAGGACATGCCTACTATCTATGATGATTATTTGATGACACGAATGATACAAAAGTAATGGTAACCATGAAACTTGTCATCATGATTTTAATAATCAAAGTGTTTATGTCAATCAAGTATGTCATGATAGTAATTTTGTTGAGTTTGCTCCCACTACTTTGAATGAGAAGAAAATTGCTTATGTGGAGAGTGAAAAAATTTCTAAGCTTGTGCATCATCAAAATAATGATTTATATTCTGGTTATATTGTTGAATTTCTTCATGATGCTACTGAAAATTATTATGAGGGAGGAACATATGCTTGTAGGAATTGCAATAATATCAAGTTTCCTCTCTATCTGTTGAAAGTTTTGAAGTTATGCTTGTTTTGCCTTCCTATGCTAGATGATTCTTGTTCCCATAAATTGTTTGCTCACAAAATCCCTATGCATAGGAAGTGGGTTAGACTTAAATGTGCTTGTCATGAGATTCATGAAGCTCTTTTGCATGTGTCAATTACTATTCCTATGTGAGCATCATTGAAATCATCATGCCTAGCTAAAAGGCATTAAAGAAAAGCACTTGTTGGGAGACAACCCAACGCTTTTAGGTTCTGTTTTTGTGTCTTTTATTTCAATAAAGTGCCATGTAAATCCTTTGGGATAGTGTTGATACTTGCTTGTTTGATTTTGTGCAAAAACAGAAAGTTTTACGCCCGGTATATGAATTATCTGATTTTATTGGAAAGTTGTGCGCCCAGAAATTTATATGCAAATTTCTTGAGTTTTTATAATTTTGAAGTATTTTTAGAGTCAGGGGAGTATAGTGATAATCCAGATATTTACAGACTGTTATGTTTTTGACAGATTCTGTTTTTCATGCATAGTTTGCTTGTTTCAAGTGTTCCTATAGCTTATATTGAGTTATATAAATTGTGGTAATGATGGAATACAGTAGGTATCATGTGGGAACAATTATGAATCTTGTATTGACAGTACCTAAGTGGATGATTTATCTTTACTACACTAACACTTCTGAGGAAGTTCCGTTAAGATTTGTATGATTGAAGTTTTCAAGTTTTGGGCGAGACACCGATATGAGGAGAATAAGGAGTGACCAGGACCTAAGCTTGGGGATTTCCAAGGAACCCCAAAGGTAATATTCAAGGAAGACTCAAGCGTCTAAGCTTGGAGATTCCCTGGAAGGCATCCCCTCTTTCGTCTTCAATACTAGCGCTATATCTTACTTGGAGCTATATTTTTATTCATCACATAACATGTTTTTTTCTTGGAGTGTCATTTTACTTTGTTTTTCTCTGTCAGATGTTATTTATAAAATTGTTTTTCAATAAAAAGTTCCAAGAATTGCCTTTAGGATGCTTGCATTGCATGTTCTGATGAGTGCTGTGTAAAAACAGAAATTTTATCTGTAGTGTTTGAATTTTCATATTTTACTGGAACATGGAAAGTTTCGAAACATTTTACATAGTATGTTCATATAAATTTTTATAGCATTTTACAAATTTTCATAATGTTTTGAGTTACATAAGTACACTATTTTCGTAAATTGCTACAGACTATTCTGTTTAGACAGATTGCTGGCATAGGTTCTTTATCTACTTATCGTATAGTTTCCATAGCCTATATTGGTAAATACAAATTGTGGAAATGATAGTATACAGTACCAAATGTTTGAAAATTATTATGCAACTTGTATTGAAATTACGTGAAGAGTTGATTTATTATTATGTGTACTAACCTATCTCACGAGTTCTTTTCGAGTTTTGTGTGGTTGAAACTTTTGAGAGTAGGTGAAACCATGATATGAGAGGATTTGAACGAGATACAAAAGCTCAAGATTGGGGATACCCAAGGCACCCCAAGTAAATGTTTCAAAAAGTCTCAAGCATCTATGCTTGGGGATGCTACGCATCCAATCTCTCTTCATCAACAATTATCGGTTAGCCTATGTTGAGCTTAAATTTTAAGTCATTCACATGATGCATGCTATTCTTGGAGTGCTATTTTTATTTTTCTTGCTGTTAAATAAGATACTCAGATCTGACAATATTTATTGGTATAGAGATTCCTCACATAGCTACTTAATTGTTTTCTACTCGTTGATCTTCACTTGTATGTTGTGGAGTAGTTTTGTCATTTACTCTCGTGCTTCACTTATATCCTGTGAGTAATGGTTGAATGAATTGAATATCATAAATTTGAAATTATATATGTTGTATATGATTATCCCATGGGGCGTAATGACCTCACTTATAAGAAGTATAGGTGGTAAATTTTTTTGAAAATTAGCAAACACTTCATTGGTCACTTGAACCATTCATGAAAAAATATTGAAGGAAGAGAGATTTTACATATAAATGTACTATATTGGACATCTTATATGATTGTGATTACCCATTAATTATTTTCAAACTTGACCAAACTAGTTGAACTTGGACAAGGAAGACAACGTAATGAGTTATTGTTGTGTATATTTGCATAGAAGTTATATTGTTATGGATCCTCCAACATGTGGTGCTTGCTTCCACCTCATACTAGCCAAAATTTATGCACCAAGTAGATATACTACTTGTGCATCCAAACACCCTTAAAACCAAAGTTGTTCCATATGAGTCCACCACACCTACCTACATGCGGTATTTACCTGCCATTCCAAGTAAATTTGCATCTGCCAAACTCTAAACCTTCAAATAATATTCTGTTTTGTATGCCCGAATCGCTCATATACTAACTAGGGGCTGTCAGTATCTTCCATGCTAGGTGGGTTATTCTCACGATATGTGTTGATTCACTATCATTCACGAGAAAGTAGCTGGTAATAGGGATTCCCAGTCCAGAAATAAAAAAAATGCAAATAATTAAACAAAACCACCCCAGGAATGTTGTTGGTATGGACGGTACCCATGGATTCGGCTCGTCGTGGAGTGTGATTGATTGGTGGAGGGAGAGTAAAAACTTTACCATTCTATTTGGGAACCGCCTATAATGTATCTAGTGTAACATCCCAAAATTTCATTTTTGGAATGTTATGAAATATAGCTATGCATCATCATCAAAATGTTTGAATGAATATAATGGTTGAAGTGTTTCTTTTGAATTTCTGAAATGTCACTTTCATCTTTCCTTTTTCTTGTTTCATCTATTTGAAAGCCTCTGGAAAAGTTCAAAGAAAAGAGGGGAGTAACATGACACTCCACACTAAGGGCATCTTGGTGAAATATTTGAACAATAAAACCAGGGGGCTATCTGAAAAAAATATTGCAAAAGGATTTAAAATCAAATAAGCATTTTCTGAAAAATAATTTTTTCAAAGTATTCAATATGACAGAGGAAAAATCTACATGGAATAGAATTAATTCTCCTGATCATTTTGATATATATATTTCCTATATTTGGAAATGTTTTGAATGCTTTTAAATGAGTTTTACTGCTCTAGATCTTAAAAAGGAAACAAATTAATTCGAAACGGGTCGGCCCAAAGCAGTTATTTCCCGAAACTGCTCCGAGCCGACCGACCGACGTGCTGACGCCGCCCTCCCTCTCTCTGACGCCCTAGCCCCACCGTCCGATCCTGAAGACGCCGTGGTCGCCTTCCTCCTCGCGCCAGACAGAGCCCGTCGGAGATCCCTCCTACGACGGATCCGCCTCCTCTTTCCTTCCCTCGACCACCTGCAGCCCTATTAGTACCGCGTCAACTCACCGCACCCCATTCCACCCGTTTCCCCCTCGTCCGACCCCCTGCACTCATTGGAAACATACGCCGGAGTTCCACCCCCCAACCGAAGCTCCCGGAGCTCGTGCCCGTTGCCTCTGTCGTCCCACTCCCCTCCGTCGCCACCAGAGTACGCTGGAGAACCGCCGCTGTCGGTTGAAGCCCTCGGACGTCATCCCCAACCACCGGAGCACCGCCCCCAACGACCTCGATGCATCGGACTCGCCAAAGAACCCCCTCGTCGGCGACCCCTTCTCTGTGAGCCCCCTCTCCCTCTCTTAATCATCCGATATAAATCCAACATCTGCGAATAGATCATTTTAAAACCCGAACCGGTATCCTCTACAGCTCGGTCATTCGCTCGAAACGTGAGATATCGTGCACCCCGTAGCCAACCAGAGAACGAAACGTCACCCTGTCCGGTCGATCCGTTTTTTTCTTTTCTTTTCTGTTTTAGAAAACAGAATGTTTTCTGTTTTTGTTTTTGTTATAACTTTTAAACTATTTAGAGTTTTTAGTTGATTCTTTTTGCATTATTTCACATATTTGTTGTATTTTATGTCTGTATGCTTAGATTTCAAATTTGAGCTGTAAATTTGAATCTAATCAAATTTGTTCAAATCACTAAAATCTGTATAACTATAGTTTAAAATATATTTTTGAGTGAATCTTTTTGCCACTGTTTGGTATTAGTTAAACCTATCATTCTACATGATTTGAGTAATTTTTGAATACATTTAGTTACTGTTTCTAACAAAAACAGAATCTATTTAGTTCTTATTATAGTTTAGTTATCTTAATTTTAATTTAGTTTGAACCTGAATTATTCTAACTTTGTTAATAGTTTTCATTAGTTTCTGTTGTTTCAAACATTTAGGTAACATTACTTGCTAATATTTAAAATGATTGTTTAGTTTTATACCATGTTGTTATAGGAATCTTTATATCTTTTTCATTAGGTATAGTTTTATAAAACAATTTAGTTTTACTTTCACACACTAGATAGATGATTAAGTTAGATTTCTACTAAATAATTTTAGTAATTCAATTCTGTTAAGTAATATGATGATAATAATATTAGTGTTAATAGTATTATTGTTTTGGTCTCCTATTCCAAAGTTATAGGAACATTCTAGTTATTTTCTTTTAGTAGTGTTTCTTTACACAAAAGTTTTAGTGTAATTGATTCTGTTTACTAAAATTGTTTTTTTGTTTTCTTTACTATGTCTTTTATACTAGCTATTGCTTGGTTGTTTGTCTTAAAGTGGTAGTAGTAGAAGTTTTTGACACTAAAATTTTTGTGAGTCAAAATTATTTTATTTCTTTCTCTTGATTGATACTATTGAATGGTTTTAGTATTGTTTGTTTAACCTTGCTGAATTGTGTGATTTTTTCTGTATTTATGCTTATGGTGTGCTCTTGTTTGGTTCGTTAGATCTTCCGGAGTGTGAAGCTTGTTATCTAGAGTCACTCGAGTACGAGGATCGTCAGCAAGGCAAGTCACTTTGATCATGTATACCTATGTTTTATTGCATTAGTTCTTCCATCTCCCCAATTGCATGAAAAATAGGTAAATTGGAAATTTGGTTACTTGTTGTAGTATCATGTGGTAGGTACCCCTCAACCCTTTGACACATTGGCCCTGGGAAACGTTGTTTTACATTTTTCTATGCTATTAGTAGACGGGGTTGGTTGTGTGATTCATGAGAGTTGTGAGTTAATAATTTCAAGACCTACATGATGATCAAGTCTTCAAGACTCCAAGTTTTCAACTTACCTCTGGGTGGATGATGGTTGAACGGCACCCTGGAGAAACCAGTGGTTAGCCTAGATGATGCTGGAGATGTGCCAGTATTCATGGGGAAAGGTCCACCCAGGCACAAAGAGATGGATGGATGCTTCAAGACCCAAGGCTTACCTTCACATCCACAAGTCATTATGGGCTCTGGCTTGGTTGGATATCGTGGTGACCCTGGACAGGCGGTGCTACGAGATGCAGAAGAACGGTAGGAAAGGATGGGCACCGACAGAGTCTCAGGGAAGCCCTTTAGAAGACCATATTTTGGTCATCCGTTTCTCAAACACCCTGAAGTGAGAGAAATCAAACGGAGGTGACCAAATGTTGTGGGGAACGTGTGCAAAACTCTGTAGAGTACCCAAACGTAATCGATTAGCCGTCTCCACGGCCATGGACAGTTTGTGCCAAAGGAACTGAAACTATCTGGAATTCTCAACACAACAAATTATATTGATGTGGGTTATTAATGTCAACTTCGGTATGAGAATTGGTTGGTGGAACCATCGCATTAATCAACCAACATTGTAGTAATTATGCCTTTGCCCTCTCTTTTTGTAGGAAAAAACTTGGCTTTATGCAAAACTTACCGCCCCCTGCCATATTTGCATATAGACTAGATGATTACTTTACCCCCTCTCTTGTGACTTTGCCGGCATATTCAATATGCTGACTTATACGGCTGCAACATATCATGTTGCAGAGTACTTTTCTGACCAGGAGTGAGGATACGCTATTCGCTCGGTGAGATGCCCTTGGAGTCAGATGGACTCATCTACCTTTGAAGCTTCCACAAGTTTGGTTAATCTCATGAGTTGGCCTTCCACCACTTTATTGTAATCATTATTGTAATAAAGAACTCGATATGAGATTTCGATTAATTTATGCTATGTGATTTCCCTTTGATATATACATTGATGTACCGTGTGCGTACCAGCATGATCTTGGGATGGTACAGAAACACCGGAGATTCGACGTTTCAGGTCGGGTCGCTACAGAAATGGTATCAGAGCACACGCTGACCGTAGGATGTAACCTCTAGGATTGGAAAAGCCTTAGGAATTATTTTTCCTTTTGTCTTTAAAATTCTTATACTTTGATCTACTTGTTTCTGACTTCCCTCCGATTATTTCAAAATTTATAGATGGCCACCTTCATCCCAGTTTTGATCACGGAGTTTTGCTAGGCTGACACAACGATGCCCTTTGGCAAGGAGCTGATGAGGATCGTCAGGGACATGAGGATTGCCTTGCCGAGCATCACCGGGACTCCTATCATGTCTTTTCCACAAGACGGATGCTACAGGATCGAGGTGCACATCCCAGGGAAGACCTTTGGGAATCGGAAGGAACCCATCGACTTAAAGTTTGTGGCACCTAGCTGGATACTTGGAAGAGACATGGCCATTCATCGTGCCCTTGGACGTATTTAGGAGGAATACAGAGGTGGAACTATTTCACCAGGACTCAGCGTGGTTTGTCGCTGGGATGCCAATGGAAATATCATAACTACTGCCATTGAAGACACCACCATTTCCTATATCCAGACCTTGGAGACGCATGTCAGGACCTTGGAGCTTTGGGTACGTGCCGACACGAAGAGGATTAAGAGGCTGATGAACCGCGAGATTGACCTCGAAGCTGACTTAAGGGAAGCCGAGTACGAGCATGAGTATAAGGTGAAGGATTTCTTAGAGAGGATCGACAAGCTGAACACTCACGTTGCAACTCTGGAGGAACAGATGGACATGGGTGAAAATCTTCATCCCGAGGGAGACCTGGCTCGTTTGATCAACAACGATGATGACTATGAGGAGAGCACCACCGGAGGAGACCACTTCACCATGTACTTTTGAGGACAACTCTAGTTATGCCCCCATGTATCTTCATTTTCGCCGTTAAGCGTAGGTCGATGTTTTGTTTGAATGGAGATTTGTATCTCGATATGTGACCTTGAGTTGAATAAATGAATTAGTGTTTGGTGTGATATGTTTGTTGCATTGCATATGGGTAGTGAATTTCCACTTTAGGTCATTATTCTATTCTAATTCTCACCCCTCTGAAAACAGCAAGATGCCTCCGCGACGTGAGCCCGACTTCACTTTCCCGCCAGGGCTCACCCAACTTCTTCAGCAGCAGAACGTCCTGATGCAGCTGTTGATTCAGAATCAGACCAACAACCACAACAACCGCCCTCCACCACAAGGCGACAACCTCACCCGTTTTCTGAGACCGAATCCCCCAACCTTCTCCAGCAGCATAGAGCCCATTGTGGCAGATGATTGGCTTCGCAAGATGGAGAGGGAACTCAACATCGCAGGATGCACTAAGGCTGAAAAGGTGCGTTTTGTCGCCCATCAATTGGGTGGCCCCGCAGCTTCATGGTGGGAGAACTACACCACCACATACCCCATTGCTGATGTGACTTGGGAGCAGTTGAAGCAAGCTTTCCGCACCGCACATGTCTCAGCTGGAGCCATGAGTCTGAAGAAGCGTGAGTTTCACAACTTATGCCAGGGGAACCGTTCCGTGGCCCAGTACGTGAACGACTTCAGTACTGGTAAGTATGGATGACACACTCATCCAGTGCACAACCATGGAGGCCACCACCATGGAGGAAATGGGAATAATCGTCCCAACAATGGCAGCTTCAAGAATGGTAATGGACGTGGGAATGGCAACCAACACCGTCCTGCTCCAGCTCAGAAGGATCTGAACCACATCACATGCTTCAAGTGTCAGAAGACAGGGCACTATGCCACTGAATGCCCTCAGAACAAGCAAGGGAATGGAAACGGCAACTCCGCAGCTAAGAAGCCAAATCCGTTTCCTCGTGCTCAGGTGAACCACCTCGATGTGGAAGAAGTCTATGATCAGCCCGAGACTTTGGTTGGTAAGTATTTATTACATTCACGTCCAGTTATGGTACTTTTTGATTCTGGTGCAACTCATTCATTCATGTCAAGGGTAGTTGTGGAAAAGTATGGTTGACCCACTAGAACCCTTAGTCAGCCCATTAATGTAAATTCCCCAGGAGGAATGATGACGGCAGGAATAGGATGCCATGCCCTGAAACATCACATAGGAAACCATGTTTTTCCTACCGACCTCATCGTCTTAGAATCCTAGGGATTGGATGTAATCCTAGGCATGGATTGGAGACCAAGTATGAAGGAAACCTTGATTGCCCTAGCAAGTCTATTTCACTCACCACTCCGGAGAACAAGAGGATTAAGTATGTATCCCGACACACACAGATGAGTGCTCGGTTAAATTCCCTCACAGGAGTTGTTCAAGAGGAAGTACCGGTTGTACGAGACTTTCCAGATGTATTCCCGGAGGAATTACCAGGCATGCCACCAGATAGGGAGATTGAGTTCCTAATAGAGCTACTACCAGGGACAACCCCAATTTCCAAGAGAACCTATCGGATGCCCGCAAATGATTTAGTGGAAATCAAGAAGCAGATTAAGGACCTATTGGACAAGGGATATATTCGCCCAAGTTCATCACCTTGGGGAGCCCCAGTTCTTTTGGTGGAGAAGAAAGATAAAACCTTGAGGATGGTGGTCGATTATCGAGAATTGAACGAGGTGACTATCAAGAATAAATACCCTATGGCGATGATTAATGACATGTTTGATCAGCTAGTAGGCGCCAAAGTATTCTCCAAGATCGATCTTCGATCAGGGTATCACCAACTGAAGATTCGTGAACAGGATATACCCAAAACAGCTTTCACCACCAGGTATGGCTTATACGAGTATACAGTCATGTCCTTTGGTTTGACTAATGCTCCGGCCTATTTCATGAATTTGATGAACAAAGTGTTTATGGAATATTTGGACAAGTTTGTCGTGGTGTTCATCGATGACATTTTGATATTCTCCAAGAGCGAGGAAGAACACAAGGAGCACTTGCATTTAGTTCTGGAGAAGCTTAGAGAGCATCAGTTGTATGCCAAGTTCGGTAAATGTGAATTCTGGCTGACGGAAGTCGGATTCCTTGGACATGTTATTTCCGGAGAAGGAATAGCAGTAGACCCCGCTAAGGTTGAAGTAGTCACTGAGTGGAAGTCACCCACCTCAGTTAAGGAGATCCGCGGTTTTCTCGGACTTGCCGGATATTATCGGAGATTCATTGAGAATTTCTCAAAGATTGCCAAGCCCATGACAGAGCTGTTGAAGAAAGAGTCTAAGTATATCTAGACTGAGGAATGTGAAGCTAGTTTCTAGGAATTGAAGAAACGTTTGGTCATAGCCCCAGTGTTGATACTGCCAAACAATCGAAAGGACTTCCAGGTTTATTGTGACGCATCCCGTCAAGGACTTGGAGGAGTACTCATGCAGGAGGGAAAAGTTGTAGCATATGCATCCAGACAGCTACGACCCCATGAGTTGAATTATGCCACCCATGATTTGGAGCTAGCAGCCGTAGTGTACTCAAGACTTGGAGACATTTCTTATCGGAAATAGTTGTGATGTGTACACTGATCATAAGAGCCTGAAGTATATCTTCACGCAGAAGGAGTTGAACCTCAGACAGAGGAGATGGTTAGAGTTAATCAAGGACTATGACATGAGATTACATTACCATCCAAGAAAAGCAAATGTTGCGGCAGATGCTTTGAGTCGGAATAATTATGTGAACACACTCATAGCCGGGGGATTGCCCCAGGAGTTAACCAAAGATCTGAGAGAGCTTTGGTTAGAGATATTTTCGCAAGTATATGTTGCCACACCGGAGATTTAGTCCACCTTGACCGAAAGAATTTGAGAAGCCTAGAAATTAGACAAGGAGATAGCTGAGATAAAGAAGAGAATGAAGGAAGGCAAGGCTAAAGGCTTTCATGATGATGAACCAGGTACTCTATGGTTTGAGAACCGAATCTATGTGCCCCATGACCCAGAGCTCAGGAAGTTGATACTTCAAGAAGCCCACGATTCACCATACTCAATACACCCAGGCAACACCAAGATGTACCTGGATTTGAAGGAAAGTTACTGGTGGACAGGTATGAAGAAAGATATTGCCGAACATGTTGCGGTATGTGATGTTTGTCAGCGAGTAAAGGCAGAACATCAGAAACCAGCAGGGTTACTCCAACCTTTGTCGATACCCGAGTGGAAAAGGGAAAAGCTCGGTATGGACTTCATCACTGGACTACCTAAGACCCGTTCAGGATATGATTCCATTTGGGTAGTGGTCGATCGCTTGACCAAGGTGGCTCATTTCATTCCAGTGAAAACCACTTATACCAGTGCTAAGCTAGCTAAGATATATATGACCAGGTTCGTATGTCTACATGGAGTTCCAAGGAGTATCATGTCAGATAGAGGAACACAATTTACGTCAAAGTTTTGGCATCAGCTACATGAAACCTTGGGTACAAGACTAGAGTTCAGTACAGCTTTTCATCCACAGACCGATGGACAGACTGAGAGAGTCAACCAGATTCTGGAGGACATGTTAAGAGCCTACGCGCTAGACTATGGGTCCAGTTGGGATGACAACTTACCTTACGCAGAGTTCTCATACAACAATAGTTATCATACCAGTACGAAGATGGCCCCTTTCGAAGCTTTATACTGAAGGAGGTGCAGAACACCATTGACGTGGGATGGTGTTGGAGACCGACAACTTTTTGGTCCCGATATTATCAAAGATTCTGAAGATAAGGTCAAACTGATTCGAGACTGACTCAAGATAGCTCAATCCCGGCACAAGAGCTATGTTGATAACAAATGCAAGGAGGTGACATATGAAGTAGGGGATCGAGCATATCTCCATGTGTCCCGACTTCGAGGAATCAAGAGTTCGGTGTTAAAGGAAAGTTAGCACCTAGATTCATAGGCCCCTACAAAATTCTGGAATGTAGAGGCGAAGTGGAATACAAGCTGGAATTGCCGGAAGGACTGTCCGGAGTTCATGATGTTTTCCATGTTTCCCCGCTGAAGAAATGCCATGCTGAGATGGCTGATATTCCTTTGAGAGACACAGTGCCCCTAGAGGCCATACAACTTGACAGTGACCTGACCTACAAGGAGAAGCCTGTCAGAATCCTCGAGACTACCAACAGAGTTACCCGTAGCAAGATCATCAAGTTCTGTAAGGTTCTGTGGAGTCACCACACCGAGGAAGAAGCCACCTGGGAAAGCGAAGAAGATCTTCGTAGAGACCACCCGCACCTATTTTCTAGCCAATCCGAATCTCGAGGGCGAGATTCATCTTAAGGTGGGTAGGTTTGTAACATCCCAAAATTTCATTTTTGGAATGTTATGAAATATAGCTATGCATCATCATCATAATGTTTGAATGAATATAATGGTTGAAGTGTTTCTTTTGAATTTCTCAAATGTCACTTTCATCTTTCCTTTTTCTTGTTTCATCTATTTGAAAACCTCTAGAAAAGTTCAAAGAAAAGAGGGGAGTAACATGACACTCCACACCAGCGGCATCTTGGTGAAATATTTGAACAATAAAACGAGGGGGCTCTCTGAAAAAAATATTGCAAAAGGATTTAAAATCAAATAAGCATTTTCTGAAAAATATTTTTTTCAAAGTATTCAATATGACAGAGGAAAAATGTTCACAGAATAGAACTAATTCTCCTGATCATTTTGATATATATATATTTCTTATATTAGGAAATGTTTTGAATGCTTTTAAATGAGTTACTGCTCTGGATATTAAAAAGGAAACAAATTAATTCAAAACGGGCCGACCCACAGCAGTTATTTCCCGAAACTGCTCCGAGCCGACCGACCGACGCGCTGACGCCACCCTCCCTCTCTATGACGCCGCGGTCGCCTTCCTTCTCGCGCCAGACAGAGACCGCCGGAGATCCCTCCTACGACGGATCCGCCTCCTCTTTCCTTCCCTCGACCACCCGCGGCCCTATAGTTACCCCGTCGACTCACCGCACCCCATACCACCCGTTTCCCCCTCGTGCGACCCCCTGCACTCACCGAAATCCCACGCCGGAGTTCCACCCCCCAGCCGAAGCTCCTGGAGGTCGTGCCCGTCGCCTCTGTCGTCCCACTCCCCTCCGTCGCCACCAGAGTACGCCGGAGAGCCGCCGCCATCGTTTGAAGCCCTCGGACGTCGTCCCCAACCATCGGAGCACCGCCCCCGACGACCTCGACGCCTCGGACTCGCCGGAGAAGCCCCTCGCCGGCGACCCCTTCTCTGTGAGCCCCTTCTCCCTCTCTTAATCGTCCGATCTAAATCCAACGTCTACGAATAAATCGTTTTAAAACCCGAACCAGTATCCTCTACAGCTCGGTCATTCGCTCGAAACGTCAGATCTCGTGCACCCCGTAGCCAACCAGGGAACGACACGTCACCCTGTCCGTTCGATCCATTTTTCTTTTCTTTTCTTTTCTGTTTTAGAAAATAGAATGTTTTCTATTTTTGTTTTTGTTATATATTTTAAACTATTTAGAGTTTTTAGTTGATTCTTTTTGCATTAGTTCACATATTTGATCTAGTTTATGTCTGTATGCTTAGATTTCAAATTTGAGCTTTAAATTTTGAATCTAATCAAATTTGTTCAAATTACTAAAATCTGTATAACTATAGTTTAAAATATATTTTTGAGTGAATCTTTTTGCCACTGTTTGGTATTAGTTAAACCTATCATTCTACATGATTTGAGTAATTTTTGAATATTTTAGTTACTGTTTCTAACAAAAACAAAATCTATTTAGTTCTTGTTGTAGTTTAGTTATCTTAATTTTAATTTAGTTTGAACCTGAATTAGTTTAATTTTGTTAATAGTTTTCATTAGTTTCTGTTGTTTCAAACATTTAGGTAACATTACTTGCTAATATTTAAAATGATTGTTCAGTTTTATACCATGTTGTTATAGGAATCTTTATATCTTTTTCATTAGGTATAGTTTTATAAAACAATTTAGTTTTACTTTCACACACTAGATAGATGATTAAGTTAGATTTCTAATAAATAATTTTAGTAATTCAATTCTGTTAAGTAATATGATGATAATAATATTAATGTTAATAGTATTATTGTTTTGGTTTCCTATTCTAAAGTTATAGGAATATTCTAGTTATTTTCTTTTACTAGTGTTTCTTTACACAAAAGTTTTAGTGTAATTGATTCTGTTTACTAAAATTGATTTTTTTCTTTACTCTGTCTTTTCTACTAGCTATTGCTTGGTTGTTTGTCTTAAAGTGTTAGTAGTAGAAGTTTTTGACACTAAAATTTTTGTGAGTCAAAATTATTTTATTTCTTTCTCTTGATTGATACTATTGAACGGTTTTAGTATTGTTTGTTTAACCTTGCTGAATTGTGTGATTTTTTTTGTATTTATGCTTATGGTGTGCCCTTGTTTGATTCGTTAGATCACCCGGAGTGCGAAGCTTGTTATCTAGAGTCACTCGAGTACGAGGATCGTCAGCAAGGCAAGTCACTTTGATCATGTATACCTATGTTTTATTGCATTAGTTCTTCCATCTACCCAATTGCATGCAAAGTAGGTAAATTGGAAATTTGGTTACTTGTTGTAGTATCATGTGGTAGGTACCCCTCAACCCTTTGACACATTGGCCTCGGGAAACGTTGTTTTACATTTTTCTGTGCTATCAGTAGACGGGGTTGGTTGTGTGATTCATGAGAGTTGTCAGTTAATAATTTCAAGACCTCCATGATGATCAAGTCTTCAAGACTTCAAGTTTTCAACTTATCTCTGGGTGGATGATGGTTGAATGGCGCCCTGGAGAAACTAGTGGTTAGCCTAGATGATGCTAGAGATGTGCCAATATTCATGGGAAAGGTCCACCAAGGCACAAAGAGATGGATGGATGCTTCAAGACCCAAGGCTTACCTGCACAACCACAAGTCATTATGGGCTCTGGCTTGGTTGGATATCGTGGTGACCCTGGACAGGCAGTGCTACGAGATGCAGAAGAACGGTAGGAAAGGATGGGCACCGACAGAGTCTTAGGGAAACCCTTTAGAAGACCATGTTTTGGCCATCCGTTTCTCAAACACCCTGAAGTGCGAGAAATCAAACGGAGGTGACCAAATCTTGTGGGGAACGTGCGCAAAACTCTGCAGAGTACCCAAACCTAATCGATTAGCCGTGTCCACGGTCATGGAGAGTTTGAGCCAAAGGAACTGAAACTATCTAGAACTCTCAACACAATAAATTATATTGATGTGGGTTATTAATGTCAACTTGGGTATGAGAATTGGCTGGTGGAACCATCTCATTAATCAACTAGCATTGTAGTAAGTATGCCTTTGCCCTCTCTTGTTGTAGGAAAAAACTTGGTTTTATGCAAAACTTACCACCCCCCTGCCATATTTGCATATAGACTAGATGATTACTTTACCCCCTCTCTTGTGACTTTGCCGGCATATTCAATATGCTGGCCTATACGTCTGCAACGTATCATGTTGCAGAGTACTTTTCCGACCAGGAGTGAGGATACGCTCTATGCTCGGTGAGATGCCCTTGGAGTCAGATGGACTCATCTACCTTTGAAGCTTCCGCAAGTTCAGTTAATCTCATGAGTTGGCCTTCCGCCACTTTATTGTAATCATTATTGTAATAAAGAACTCGATATGAGATTTCGATTAATTTATGTTGTGTGATTTCCCTTTGATATATACATTGATGTACCGTGTGCATACCAGCATGATCTTGCGATGGTACAGAAACACCGGAGATTCGACCTTTCAGGTCGGGTCGCTACATCTAGCATGGAAGATACCAAGATCTCTCGGTTGTTATGGTGACAATGAATGCATACTGCCAAAAATTATTGTTCATCTCTGTTTCAAAAGCTCGATCTCTGGCACCTATGCAAATCAATGCTTCCCTCTGCGAAGGGCCTATCTTGTACTTTCTAGTACTTACCTTTATGCAAGAGTCATGGTGATCTTCACCACATCCTATATTTAACTTTTTTCTCTTGGCAAGCATCATGTGTTGGGGAAAGATCCAAGCATATATGGCCATTCAAATATATTTGATCATGAATTATTATTGTTGACAAGTATCTATATGATAAATTAGATGGGAGGCGAAACATTAAACCCCTATCTTTCTCTGTGTTCGATGAATGCTATTTTTTATAAAAATATGTTTTGAGTGTTAGCAATCATGGAAGACTATATGATAGTTTAGTATGTGGAATTTTCTAAATGAAAGCTCTTACATAGACCCTTCCTAAAAATAAGATTAATTGCAATTGTGTGGTGATTGAAAGCATAATTTGTTAGTCTATGCTTTAACATGTGGATAGCTTGTTGTTTCATCATGAGAAGGTTTATGAGATGAGCTATTTTTTATGATATATAATGATGCTAGAAAAAGTGTTTTGAATTATCTTTCATAAAACTTGTGCACTTGCTAGCAATCATACTTGATAAATTATTTCTTTTACCATTTACCTACTCGAGGACGAGCAGGAATTAAGCTTGGGGATGCTGATACATCTCCAACGTACCAATAATTTATGAAGTATTCATGCCATGTTTACAATTATTCTATATGATTTTGGTATGATTTTATTAGAACTAACCCGGACTGACGCTGTTTTCAGCAGAACTACCATGGTGTTGTTTTTGTGCATAAATAAAAGTTCTCGAAATGAGCTGAAAATTTACGGAGAATATTTTTGGAAAATATAAAAAATACTAGAGCGAAGAGTCATCGGAGATAAAGGACGAGGAAGCCACAAGCCATAGGGGTGCGCCCACCCCCCTAGGGCGCGCCCCTAGCTTGTGCCTTCCTCGTGGACCTCTTGGACTTATTTCTGTCACCACAAACTCTTATAAATATAGAAACCCCCAAAAATAAACCTAGATCAGGAGTTCTTCCGCCGCAAACTTCCAAAGCCAAGAAAAAACAATCGGGAGCCCGTTCCGGTACCCTGCCGGCGGGGGAAACCATCACCGGAGGCCATCTTCATCATCCCAACGCTCTCCATGATGAGGAGGGAATGTTTCACCCTCGGGGCTGAGGGTATGTACTAGTATCTATGTGTTTGATATCTCTCTCTCCTGTGTTCTTGATATGGCATGACCTTGACGTACCGCGATCTTTGTTGATATAGATTGAATCATATGAAGTTTTCCCCTCTCTATCTTGTTGTGATGAATTGAGTTTTCCCTTTGAAGTTTTCTTATCGGACTGAGTCTTTATGGACATGCGAATACATGATGTATGTCTTGCGATGGGATATCCGTGGTGACAATGGGATGTTCTATTGATCCACTTGATGTATATTTTGGTGATCAACTTGCGGGTTCCGTGACCTTGGGAATCTATGCCTAGGGGTTGGCACACGTTCTTATCTTCACATTTCTGTAGAAACTTTGGGGCACTCTTTGAAGTTATTTGTGTTGGATTGAATATGATGAATCTGAAATTATATGATGCATATCGTATAATCAAGCCCATGGGTACTCGAGGTGACATTGGGGTATCTGGGTGACATTAGGGTTTTGGTTGATGTGTATCTTAAGGTGTTATTTTGGTACGAACTCTAGGGCTGTTCATGACACTTATAGGGATAGCTCATAAGACTAACCACAAAATATAACTTTGAGGTGGTTTCATACCCTACAAAAATTTCTTCGTTTGTTCTCCGCTATTTGTTACTTTGAAGTGAACTCTTTGTCGCATGTGAGGGGTTTACATATGATTCAACTATGTTAGTATTGTTGGGAGAACTTGCACGAGTGAAATTATGAACCCTAGGCCTTGTTTCCAAGCATAGCAATATGGTTTGTGCTCACTTTTATCATTAGTTACCTTGATGTTTTTATATTTTTAGATTACAAAAACCTATATGTACCATCCATATTACACTTGTATCACCATCTCTTCACCGAACTAGTGCACCTATACAATTTACCATTGTACTGGGTGTGTTGGGGACACAAGGGACTCTTTGTTATTTGGTTGCAGGGTTGTTTGAGAGAGACCATCTTCATCCTACACCTCCCACGGATTGATAAACCTTAGGTCATCCACTTGAGGGAAATTTGCTACTGTCTGTAGAGGGGCATCTGGACCCAGGCCATCGCTATATATAGAAGCTAGGTCACTTTGTAGAGGGGCATCTGGATCTGATCGAATACTTAGCCACTCAACTCGCCATCACAGGGCAGAGAGACTAGAACACACCTTGAGTGCCCTCGCGAGGCTCGAGCTCATTGTACTAATTCATCCACCAAAACCTCCACGAGAGGGAATCCACCAAAGTTGGAGTAAGGTATTACAAATCACAGCGGCCCGAACCTGGATAAACTGCCGTGTTCATCTTCTTCCTCGTCATCGAACAAGTTTGCCATCGTGTCCATCGATTAGCGAGCTAAGTAGGGTGAGGCCATAGGGAAACTTTCCCTCACGCCCCTGTGTTCGAACCTTAAGTGTTTTGCGGAGCCCGAAATCTGACATTTGGTGCACCAGGTAGGGGGCGTGTCGAAGTCTTCCTCAAGCCAAACTCTTCTTCCACCTCGATGCTCTAATGGCTGACGCCTGCCAAGCCCGCACCGAACGCTGAGCTGCCGCATCGCCCAGACTGCACCCATGGGCCACACCAGCGCGCGTCGGTCCCCTTCTCCTACGGCCAACGCCGCCATGGTCCCGAAGGCCCACGAGCAGCAAGACTCCTCCAAGTCTCCCATCGCGAGCGCTACGGCTGCAGCGCCACTCTGTCGATCATCCCAATGACCGGGTCATTCTCCCATGTTAGGCCCAGACTGGCGTGCGGTTCGGGCGTGCTCGCCATGGCAAATGAGCTGCTCCACTACCGCCCCGCCCCTGACTGCTACGACGCCTGGCCATGGCGCATCTCGGAGCTCGTCAGCGTCGCCGGCGATGCTTCGGTCCTCTCCTATTCGCTTTGGCCTCAGCCTTCCCTGGCGGACGATGTGGCCCATGATGCGCCACCACCTCCTCTATGCCGCAATGTCGACGCTGGGCCTAGGCGCGAGCCACGCCAGTGCGACCACCACCGTGGGTTGCAAGCAAGGGCAAGGGACAAAATGAGCTTCTAGGTGGTGCCCCGACTACGCGTAGACGCGCACGTGCTCCCCATGCTTCCGAACCAGCACCGTGACCCGGCACCGCTCGAGGAAGCCCCTCAAGAGAGTCAAGACCAGGTCCCACCCGCACGTGTAGCGGCACCCATCGAACCAGTGGGCTGCCTCCCCATCGTGCCATTCCTCTATACAACCACATGGTCCTGCAAGTTCATGCCTGATCTGTCGCCTCTCTACGTAGGCACCCCAAACCCTGCCGAATTCCTACAACTCTACTCGCTGAGCGTCCGGGCTCTCGGTGGAGACAACAAGGTCATGGTGTGCTGGTTTCCCATGGTGCTCAAGGGCGGCGCACTCTCCTGGTTTCTCAACCTCCCAGTGGTATAATTTGCCTCCTGGGAAGACCTGTGCAAACGCTTCCTCGCCAAATTCTAGGGCACCCATGACCATGCACTCACCATGAATGACCTACGGTGTGTGAAGCAACGGGATGGGGCCTAGTATATACAACGCTTCACCACCATGCGCCTCAAGATCCCGAAGGAGTCAGACAAGGCCATCATGTCCGCCTTCGCCTACGATGTCACGGACACCAAGATGAAAGAAGAGCTTGCCATGAACAACAAGCTGTGCTTTGCCCTGGAGATGTTCAACCTGGCGAACAGGTGCACCAAGGATGAAGAAGGCCGTGTGTCCCTACGAGAGCTTCCGGTGGCACATCCCAAGGATAAGTAGACCATGTCCAAGGAGGCAAAGCACAAGGTTCCAGCGGTGCTCGTGGCCGAGCCTAAGCCGAAGCGCAGCCGAGGCGAAGAGCACCTTGCAGGGGGGAGACCGACCTGCGTTTTCCATGGCACCAACAACCACGACACCACCGACTACAAGGAGCTCACGGTTGTTCGCACCGAGCACTTAGGCCAATGCCCCGGACGTGTTGATCGTGGCTTTGGGCACGGCAGAGGCCACGGCGGAGGCCGCTCGAAGAATAGGGACTAGCGCCAGGGGTGGCGTGACCAGCCTCAGCAGACCGCTAGCATGACCTGCCTCGAGAGGACCACTAGTGACGAGTATATGTACCTAGGGTAGGGTCCTAGGCCTGACCTACTGTCGGGACCCCGATCCTAAGTCATATGATTCCATACTGTAACAAGCCACATCACTTTGCGGCCTCACGCACGGTACTCCACGGCTGCAGCCTTACCTTGGCCGGGACCGTTTGCGTCTTTTGGCTCACGTATGTGAACATGTCGCTGGCAATCACACAACAAAGAACCCGGGCCGACATAACTAGTCATAGAACCCAAGTGGCACATCCGTACGGAAACAGGCATACATAACCCAGCAATGCAGGTGTCGGTCTCAAGCGTGTGTAGACGAGTCGTAGCAAGCTACAAGGACTCCATTACGTCGCGAGACACGAATGTCATCGCTGCACGTAGACGAGTCGTAACAGGCTACAGGGACTCCATTACAATGCGAGACATTTCCCCAAAGGGACAGACACAGCAGCAAAGAAGGATACATGCCGGTCAATCAATGTGTCCGGAGCAGTAGCAAGCTACCAAGGCTCGGTGGAAGCACAAAAAGACAGTTTCCCGTAAGGAGTACTGCTAAAGGCACACAACTAGGTGTCGGATCCCATACATACCGTTGCACGCCGCACGTACGCACGACATGCCCGTTATGCATAGATACAACTATGGCATCACAACATAACCATACAACAACATGACTTTTATTTAAAAGGCTCAGAAGAGCCTTGCATAATATGTTCTTACAGATAGGGGTCACATGACCCGGCACTCAAGTTATACAAACAAGTTCATACAAGCCAGCGGAAACTTAGAACTATCCGAGTAAGGACAGTGAAATGAAAAGAGGGCACATGGCGTGACTATCTACAGCACGCCACATGGCACAGGGTCGTAGCTGGGACACCAGCTATTCGGCATCGTCAACGTCTAGATAGAACCCACCTGATGGGTCCTGGTTTTCCTCTGCAACATTAATTAAGCAAGGATGAGTACAATCGTACTCAGCAAGTCTTTAAAACAGACCTAGTCTAGTTATGCTCATGTATCAACAAAGGGGTGGAGGAGTTTATGCAGAAAGCCAGCTTTGACTCATGGCTAACCTACACTACTCAGTTTTACACTCTTTGTTACAATTTTACTTATCGCACATGAGTCCACTAACTCCATCTCAATACCCCACCATGGACTCACCTTCCCCTCCCGGAAGAGTGCCATCCACGGTACTCACACTTGTCTTGAGATTTTTAGAAGTATCCATTTGATTATCTATGAACAGCATAAGTTCTCCAAGTAGTCCATATCCGCGGACGCGGCTATTCGAATAGTTTCATAACCCTGCAGGGGTGTACTTCTTCACACACGCTCTCGCCACTTATCGCTGTGTGCCATAAACCATGCACCTCGGCAACCTTCAAGCGGATGCCCAGCGAGGGAGTCGGCCACAACCGTCAATCACATAAGACCTCTAGTCCAGGCTACCGCCTATTTGAGACTGACCCGCATGGAAGTCCGGCCGAAGTTTCCACTACGGTCCCAAACGATGTGCGCAGGGTTCCCAAGCCCACCATTCGGGTGACCCTTGGTACACCGTGCCACTGCCTACCGCGTCGTAACCCACCCCGAGGGTCAGCGCTACGCACGGCCTCCAGCAAGCTATAAACACCAGAAACTACTTGCAATACCTGGACCAAAGACTAAGCGACTGATAAGTCGAGCGGGGTCATATTTCAAGGCCCAGCATGTGGTAGTATCTCGTCTTGGATCTCAAACACGGAACCCAGTTCCTAAGAACGGTCTCAATGAGACAACCCACTATGTACTCCTACATAGCCTCTCATCGCCACCTTTTACCAAAACGGATTCGTTATGAGCTCAACACATCGGAACATCACAATTTCACTCTAACTCATCACCCAGATGAATCAGACCTGACACAACTCTAAGCATAGCAGCATGGCATGAAGATAAGCTAAGCACATCACGGCACAAGCATCTACCAGGTATGCTAGGTTGCAAGGTGTAGCTATGCACGGCACAAGCATAAGCCAAGTCGACGGCCACGTCCGTTTTGGCGGCGGCCGAAGCTCGGGACGACGGGGAAACGGCGACCAGGACGCAGGGGGGGGGGGGAACTGGTGGCAGCTACGGCTCCTGGGGACGCACTGAGCATAGGCACATGCTCGGGTGTGCGCTGCGGCTGCTGTGGCCACGGCCGTGCCATGGCCGGCGGCGAGGTCCCCTCGGGCGTCGACAGCTAGCAGGGCTAGAGGAGGGGAGGAGCAACGGGGAGAGGGGGAAACGAACCGGGGACTCACCCCGGTGCTTCTGGCGGCGACGGAAGGGTCGGGGAGGCGTCGAGGGCGACGAATCGATGGCGAGAACGACGTCGGTTGCCGGGAAAGGAGGAGAGCAGAGGGGGGGGGGAAAGCGAGAGAGAGTGGAGACCGCGAGGGAGAGAGGGAGAAGACCTCGGCGACGGCGAGCTGGCGCGCCCTGGGGCCTCCAGGCGGGCGACCAGGCAGGGAGGAGGTGGAGGCCTCCCAGCGCCACGCGACGCTTCGCCTCTGCCTACTAGCAGAGGTTGAAGATGACCGCTTGGCCCTGGTGGGCTGGGCCATCTCCTTCCTGGGCCAGGTAAGCCCCTTCTGGCTTTTTTTTAATTTCTGTTTTCTATTTTCTAGTATTTATTTATTTCCTTTGCAGGTCCAATGACTTTTATAAAATGACCCACATATTTTCTAAATTGTAGTTTGAATATTCCAAACTTATAATAATAGTTTCAGATTATTTTGGAAACAGTGATAATGATATTTGCTTTATTTGTCATTTTCCAGGGATGTAAACCATTAATTCAAATTATTTTAAATGTTCAAATAATACAAATGTCCCCTGGTATATCCATGTCCCTATTTATCAGACATAGGGGACATTTTTGATGGGCATTTTGGATTTGTTGAAATTTCATTTATCTAGAAATCCTATAATTCATTAAGTGGGTGGGGTTTTCTTCTTCTCCCCATTTCATATTGATGCATAGATGATGATGATGATGCAAACACATTACTAGCCTATGACTCTTACTAGGGTTGTGACAACTCACCCCCACTCAAAAGAATCTCGTCCTGAGATTTGAAGTCATCGGAAGAGCGCGGGGTACTCTGGTCGGAGACGATCTTCTCTTTCCCATGTCGCCTCTTTGTCCGAATGATGTGACCACTGAACTTTAAGAAACTTGATGTTCCGGCGTCGATTGGTACGTTCAGCTTGATCAAGAATACGAACAGGGTATTCCCGATATGAAAGGTTATCTTGGAGATCAAGCGTTTCGTGGTCCACTTCTCGCACAGGGTCCGAAAAGCAACGCCTGAGTTGAGAGACGTGGAAGACATCATGAACTTTGGAAAGATGCGGGGGAAGTTCCAATTGGTAGGCAACCTCTCCTCGTTTAGCAAGAATGCGAAAAGGTCCAATGTAACGAGGAGCCAACTTGCCTTTGATACCGAATCGATGGGTACCCTTCAGAGGTGTAACCCGAAGGTAAGCCTTCTCGTCAACTTCGTAAGTCACAGACTTATGATGACGGTCATATTGACTCTTTTGACGGGATTGGTCTGTTTTCAACTTTTCACGAATAATGCGAACTTGCTCCTCTACATCCTGGATCATATCCGGACCAAAGAGTTGCCTCTCTCCGGCTTCTGACCAGTTAAGAGGTGTTCGGCATTTTCGTCCATAGAGAACTTCAAAAGGGGCTTTGCCCAAGCTTGATTGATAACTGTTGTTATAGGCGAATTCAGCAAATGGAAGGCAGTTCTCCCAATTCATACCGAAAGATATAACACAAGCTCGAAGCATGTCTTCAAGAATTTGATTGACTCGCTCAACTTGACCACTTGATTGAGGATGGAAAGCGGTACTAAAAGATAGATGAGTCCCCATGGCAGTTTGAAAACTTCCCCAAAATCGAGAGGTAAAGATACTTCCACGGTCTGAGTTAATCTCCAAGGGGACACCATGAAGAGAAACTATTCGAGAAACATATAACTCCGCTAGCTGACTAGCAGTAATGCTTTCCCGAACAGGAAGAAAATGAGCCACTTTGGAGAGGTGATCAATGACTACGAATATAGCATTGTTCCCTCTCTTTGTCCTGGGAAAACCGGTGATGAAATCCATACCGACCTTATCCCATTTCCATTCAGGAATAGCTAAGGGTTGAAGGATGCCAGCAGGCCTTTGATGCTCTGCCTTCACACGATGACAAACGTCGCAGTTAGCAACATACTGAGCAATTTCTCTCTTCATCCTAGTCCACCAGAACCTCTGACGTAGGTCCTGATACATTTTGGTACTACCCGGATGAATTGTGAGAGGAGAATCATGAGCCTCCTTAAGAATCAGCTGCCTGAGATGTTGGCTTTTAGGAACCACTAAACGGCCCTGAAAGAGCACTACACCTTGATCATCTGTAGAGAAGTCCTTAGCGAGACCGCTAACAAGGTTCTCCTTGATCCGGGAAATTCCCTTATCACGCTTTTGGCCAGCTATGATTTGATCCTTAAGAGTAGGTTTCGCCACCAAGTTGGATAGGAATCCTTGAGGAACAATGTGGAGATTCAACTTCTGAAATTCCTCATGAAGAAGTGGTTGACCTTGTTGTAACATCAAGTTGTTACAATAGGACTTACGACTCAGTGCATCAGCCATGACATTGGCTTTTCCCGGGGTGTAAGTTATCCCTAAGTCGTAGTCCGAGATCAACTCTACCCACCGTCTTTGCCTGAGATTCAAATCCGGCTGGGTGAAGATATATTTTAGACTTTGGTGATCAGTGTATATCTCGCAACGATTACCCAGAAGATAATGTCGCCATGTTTTCAGTGCATGGACTACAGCTGCAAGCTCAAGATCATGTGTGGGATAATTATCCCCATGTGGACGCAACTGTCGAGATGCGTAAGCAATCACATGACGATCTTGCATGAGAATGCAACCTAATCCTTGTCGCGAGGCATCGCAATAGATAATAAAGTCCTTAGATAAATCTGGTGGCACCAGAACGGGAGCAGAGGTCAGTCATCTTTTCAACTCCTGAAAACTATGCTCGCATTGTGGAGTCCACTCGAACCTTTTATCTTTCTTGAGAAGTTCAGTTAGAGGTTTCACAACCTTGGAGAAATTCTCAACAAAGCGGCGACAATAGCTCGCTAAGCCACGGAAACTCCTTACTTGCTTAACTGATTCAGGTTGATTCCAATCAAGGACGGCCTGAACTCTCTCAGGATTGACAGCAATACCTTTGCCAGAGATTACGTGACCCAGATAAGTCACTTCCGGCAACCAGAATTCACACTTGGAGAATTTGGCATATAGACGATGCTCTCGAAGTTTCATCAATACCAACCTTAGATGCTCGGCATGTTCTTGTTCGTTCTTCGAGTAAATGAGTATGTCATCAAGATAAACCACGACGAATTTATCCAAATACTCCATGAAGATCGAATTCATCAGTCGAGAGAAGGTGGCTGGGGCATTAGTTAATCCGAAGGACATAACGGTGTACTCGTATTGGCCATAACGAGTGACAAAAGCCGTTTTTGGAATGTCCCCGTTTCTAATTCTGATTTGATGGTATCCCAACCTCAAATCCATTTTGGAAAAGACAGAGGATCCAGCGAGCTGATCATACAAATCGTTGATCCTGGGGAGCGGATACTTGTTCTTGATAGTGACCAAGTTCACTCGTCGGTAATCCACAACCATCCGTTCCGAGCCATCCTTCTTCTTAACAAAAAGGACGGGGCAAGCCCAAGGAGAAGAACTAGGACAAATGAACCCTTTCTTCAAAGCTTCATCGAGTTGGGTTTTTAGCTCGGCTAGTTCTAAGGTTGCCATCTTATAGGGTCTTCTGGCTATTGGAACTGTCCCTGGAATAAGTTCTATTACGAACTCGACATCTCTGACAGGTGGAATACCTGGCAGTTCTTCTGGAAAGACATCCGGAAAATCACGGACTACCGGAATATCTTCTAGCTCAGGGAGAGGGCTAGCATTTAGAGAATAGAGTTGGCGCTTGGTTGTTCGAGTAGAGACATTAACTACCTCTCCCTAGGGATGTGTAAGTTGAACATTCGTAAAATGAGTATCAATCTTGGCATAGTGGGTTTTCATCCAATCCATACCTAGAATGATATTGATGTCCGAAGACTTAAGAGCTATCAAGGATGCTAGGAATACTAGTCTATCCACCAGAATTTCATTGTCATGGCTCACTCTAGAAGTTTGCCATTTTGATCCAGGAGTCTGAACTACTAAAGGTGTGGGCATGTCACAGAAAGACATGTTATACAACTGTGCATAACTTCCTGAGATGAATGAATGAGATGCCCTAGTATCAAATAGAACAGATGCTGGATGGCTATTAACAAGAAGCGTACCTAGAATGACATCAGGGTCTTTAAGAGCTTCTTCAGCAGACACATAATTAACTCGCCCACGGGCTGGAGTTGGCTTCACATAGAAGGCTTTCCCTGGTTTTCCGCGTCCAGCGGGCTTGGCATTGTTCTGGGGACATTCACGAGAATAATGTCCCGGTTCTCCACACTTATAGCATACCACTGTAGCACGAGGGGCAACATTTGCTTGCGTTCCTCCAAATGGTCTGGGTGGAGGGTTGGACTGAACTGGACGAGGTGCCTGGAAGGATGGCCTCGCAGTGTACCTTGCCGGCATAGCTGCATTGGGTACCCATATTCGGCGCTTGTTGGGTCCTGAACCCGATGCAGGGTTGAAGTCACGGATATGCCTCCTTGTTGCCTCGTAGTCAGTCTGTCCGGACTCAGCATTGATCGCTTTATTGACGAGATCTTGAAAGGTGGGGCACTCATGCAGACGAAGATCTCGACGAAGCTCAGCATTTAGTCCCTTGCGGAACCTAGCCTGCTTCTTGGCATCGGTTGAGACCTCCTCTGGAGCATAGCGAGCAAGGATTCCAAACTCGCGGCTGTATGCATCCACTGACAATCTGCCCTGGGTGAAGGCACAGAATTCCTCTCTCTTGCGGTCCATCAGCCCTTCCGGGATGTGATGGAGACGAAATGCGGCGCTAAACTCTGCCTAGGTTGGCGCGGGTCCTTGAGGACGCATAGCTTCATAGCTTTCCCACCACAGGTTGGCGGGTCCCTCTAGGAAGTATGTTGCAAAGGTCACCTTGTTGGCCTCTGAAACATTTGCAGCTCGAATCTTGCATGACATGCTGGTTAGCCAATCATCCGCATCGAGGGGATCGATCGAGTGATGGTACTTAGGCGGACACAGCTTAATGAAGTCACCAAGTGACACTCCATCATGGTGATCACTGCGGGGATCACGTGCGGTGTTCTGTTCAATCCTCTCCAACAGCCTGTTGGTCTCCCTCTTATTCCTTTCGGCTTCTAGCATCACCTCTGCTAGAGATGGTGCTCGTGGCAGCTCTTCTTGCCTTGGCTGGCTACTCTCGCCTTGCTCATGAGCATGCACAGGGTTGTTCCTGCTTGACACCATCCTGGGGAAAACAATCCATAGCTTAGACATAGCGAGCAACAACTCTAGGACAAGAATTAGGAAGTGCTCTGATCAGCATGGTATGTAGAATAAACACCAATCAACATGGTAAAACAACTACCATATGAACATTAGGTTTCATACACACCATGACTTAGTTCAGTACAAACCCAAGCTAAAAACAACTACGGAGAGATGACACAACTCATCGGAGGCATCACAAGCATCCTATACATTATCTATCTACACCTCCGGAACTCAACTCTCAACCTTGATCATAACCCACAAGACACACAGGACTGTGGCGATACGTCTACTAGCTTACTAGGTCTAGCATCCTCGCACTCAAACATCACCGTAGAATGCTTCGTACAGGTTACCCCCATGACCTGGAAGCTGAACTTGCGGATCTGGAAACACTCTAGCCTGGAATCCCTGGAAACCATAAGGGCACGGGTGTGGCCTTGGTCCCCTTGTCGGTGGCAACAGCGGTCCTCGAAGAGGGGTGATGCCTCCAACATCAGGCCAGTCTACGTGTGCTGGCAAATGAGTCCGCGATGGAGTCAGCATCTCCATATCTCCATAACCTGTTTGCACAACAGGTGCCAGCTGCGTCAGAGCTGTCCAAAGACGGACACGGGTAGCATAGAGCTCCATGCGTAGGGCACGTGCATCACGGTCCCTAGTTTCCAACATCTGCGCGGTCACCTGCAGTCTAGGGTCTTCATGGGAATGATCAGAATAGGCTGCAGTGAGATATCCATCCTCTCCTCCAATGGAAGCAGGTACATAGCAGAACTCCGTGTTCTAAAGCAGACCATGGTGAAACCTCATAATAGTCAGCATAGTATAGGCGGCTTCCTGAACTGCCATATCTATGGTAACTCCCAATCCATGAGTCCAGTGAAGCGGCTCTGCAGCTCCAGGATATGAAGGGTATATCCTAACAGTACACAGATACTGACTCTGGTTGAAATCTCGGTACTGCTCCTCCGGTGTACTCCGGGTACCAACGATATCCCGCCTCCATCATCACTCTAACCAACATGGCCGTGTGACCCGGCACATCGATGCACCTGGTCAGACGGACCACCTGACGGAAAGGACGAGACGGCATCTGAAACAGAGAATGATGCAAAGACATTAGAGATCCTAATGGAAATCGAGCAGCATAACGGCTGTAATTGCTCAACAAAAATTTCGAGACAATTTAAAGGAGATTGGAAAGGCATGACCACTCGACTATCTAGACTCAAATCTCTTCTCCATCTGTTTGTCACATCAACAACACTAAAATAACCACACTTACTCACAAACAAGCTAGTTATTGGTCCATGGCTAGTAACTCGTCATCCTAGGCAATAGATGACAATCCTAGTACCTATCCTCGTAGATAAGATGAGAATGACCCAGCATAGAATAACTTGGGAAGAGGAGTAAAAAGAGTCTTACGTTCCCTTCCACAATCAATTCCCCTACTTATCTATAGTGTTTCTAGACTCAACTTCGACCGGTTTGGCTTGATAGTCCTACAGTCAGTCAGGCTCTGATACCAACGCTGTCGGGACCCCGATCCTAAGTCATATGATTCCATACTGTAACAAGCCACATCACTTTGCTGCCTCACGCACGGTACTCCACGGCTGCAGCCTTACCTTGGCCGGGACCGTTTGCGTCTTTTGGCTCACGTATGTGAACATGTCGCTGGCAATCACACAACAAAGAACCCGGGCCGACATAACTAGTCATAGAACCCAAGTGGCACATCCGTACGGAAACAGGCATACATAACCCAGCAATGCAGGTGTCGGTCTCAAGCGTGCGTAGACGACTCGTAGCAAGCTACAAGGACTCCATTACGTCGCGAGACACGAATGTCATCGCTGCACGTAGACGAGTCGTAACAGGCTACAGGGACTCCATTACAATGCGAGACATTTCCCCAAAGGGACAGACACAGCAGCAAAGAAGGATACATGCCGGTCAATCAATGTGTCCGGAGCAGTAGCAAGCTACCAAGGCTCGGTGGAAGCACAAAATGACAGTTTCCCGTAAGGAGTACTGCTAAAGGCACACAACTAGGTGTCGGATCCCATACATACCGTTGCACGCCGCACGTACGCACGACATGCCCGTTATGCATAGATACAAATATGGCATCACAACATAACCATACAACAACATGACTTTTATTTAAAAGGCTCAGAAGAGCCTTGCATAATATGTTCTTACAGATAGGGGTCACATGACCCGGCAATCAAGTTATACAAACAAGTTCATACAAGCCAGCGGAAACTTAGAACTATCCGAGTACGGACAGTGAAATGAAAAGAGGGCACATGGCCTGACTATCTACAGCACGCCACACGGCACAGGGTCGTAGCTGGGACACCAGCTATTCGGCATCGTCAACGTCTAGATAGAACCCACCTGATGGGTCCTGGTTTTCCTCTGCAACATTAATTAAGCAAGGATGAGTACAATCGTACTCAGCAAGTCTTTAAAACAGACCTAGTCTAGTTATGCTCATGTATCAACAAAGGGGTGGAGGAGTTTATGCAGAAAGCCAGCTTTGACTCATGGCTAACCTACACTACTCAGTTGTACACTCTTTGTTACAATTTTACTTATCGCACATGAGTCCACTAACTCCATCTCAATACCCCACCATGGACTCACCTTCCCCTCCCGGAAGAGTGCCATCCACGGTACTCACACTTGTCTTGAGATTTTTAGAAGTATCCATTTGATTATCTATGAACAGCATAAGTTCTCCAAGTAGTCCATATCCGCGGACGCGGCTATTCGAATAGTTTCATAACCCTGCAGGGGTGTACTTCTTCACACACGCTCTCGCCACTTATCGCTGTGTGCCATAAACCATGCACCTCGGCAACCTTCAAGCGGATGCCCAACGAGGGAGTCGGCCACGACCGTCAATCACATAAGACCTCTAGTCCAGGCTACCGCCTATTTGAGACTGACCCGCATGGAAGTCCGGCCGAAGTTTCCACTACGGTCCCAAACGATGTGCGCAGGGTTCCCAAGCCCACCATTCGGGTGACCCTTGGTACACCGTGCCACTGCCTACCGCGTCGTAACCCACCCCGAGGGTCAGCGCTACGCACGGCCTCCAGCAAGCTATAAACACCAGAAACTACTTGCAATACCTGGACCAAAGACTAAGCGACTGATAAGTCGAGCGGGGTCATATTTCAGGGCCCAGCATGTGGTAGTATCTCGTCTTGGATCTCAAACACGGAACCCAGTTCCTAAGAACGGTCTCAATGAGACAACCCACTATGTACTCCTACATAGCCTCTCATCGCCACCTTTTACCAAAACGGATTCGTTATGAGCTCAACACATCGGAACATCACAGTTTCACTCTAACTCATCACCCAGATGAATCAGACCTGACACAACTCTAAGCATAGCAGCATGGCATGAAGATAAGCTAAGCACATCACGGCACAAGCATCTACCAGGTATGCTAGGTTGCAAGGTGTAGCTATTTACTGTGACAAGATCAGGTCATGCATAAGAATAGGATCATCTACCGGGTATGACTGACATGTGATCGTTTGTCCTAATGCAATAATGAGAGCAGGAGCGAGAGAATGGGATGTTATCGGAATGATCAATGGGGTTGCTTGCCTTGCTGAGTTGCGGAAGAGTTCTCTCCTTCGTCGGGGTACGGAGTAGTATCGTCTGGATTCGGACCTACCGCAATGCAGATAAGAACAATCAATACAAGCAAATGCGACAATATGATGCATGGTCATGGCATAGTGGTATACATGGGTGAGCTAATGTGAATGGTGATCATGTCTATTTAATTCAGATTTGAATATAGGTTCCAAGTTGTCCTCATTTCAAATTCCATATAATGACCTAATGCTAAAATGTCCAAGTTCAGCTTTCTGGGTTGCTCTATCATGCATGAGAGTAGCACCATTGGATTCATTGGATTTTTCTGATAAATTTTCATATATAAATTATTTTCATCTGACTTACAGATTAATTTATATGATTTTTCAAAGTTTTAAACATTTTCTAGAATTATTTTAAAATAAGAAAATGAGTTATGACATAAGCATGATGTCATGATGACATCAGCTGGTCAGCTGACTCGGCCCAGAGTCAAACCTGACATGTGGGGTCCACATGTCAGTGTCTGGTTAGTTTAACTAACTAATTAAAATTAATCCTAACTAATTAGCAGACCGGGGCCCACTTGTCAGTGTCACATTAGTTTAACTAAATGATTTAAAGTAATCCGTGATTAACTTAACTAATCTGGACAGGGGCCCCACCTGTCATTGACTCACAGAGTCAAGCCAGGGGTCCACCCGGGTCAAACCCACCGGAGTTGGCCGGCGGCTTGACGCCGGTGACCTCCAGAGACGGCGGCGTCCGTCGGGTTTCTTCTACAGGGGGTTATCTAGCGACCTAAGGCCACTGGCGAGTAGCCCGCGCACAGCCGCATCCATCCGGAGCCGCAGGAGGTCACGGGGTCGCCGGAGTCGACGGCCACGTCCGTTTTGGCGGCGGCCGGAGCTCGGGACGACGGGGAAACGGCGACCAGGACGCAGGGGGGGAAACTGGTGGCAGCTACGGCTCCTGGGGACGCACTGAGCATAGGCACATGCTCGGGTGTGGGCTGCGGCTGCTGTGGCCACGGCCGTGCCATGGCCGGCGGCGAGGTCCCCTCGGGCGTCGACAGCTAGCAGGGCTAGAGGAGGGGAGGAGCAACGGGGAGAGGGGGAAACGAACCGGGGACTCACCCCGGTGCTTCTGGCGGCGACGGAAGGGTCGGGGAGGCGTCGAGGGCGACGAATCAATGGCGAGAACAACGTCGGTTGCCGAGAAAGGAGGAGAGCAGAGGGGGGGGGGGAAGCGAGAGAGAGCGGCGACCGCGAGGGAGAGAGGGAGAAGACCTCAGCGACGGCGAGCTGGCGCGCCCTGGGGCCTCCAGGCGGGCGACCAGGCAGGGAGGAGGTGGAGGCCTCCCGGCGCCGCGCGGCACTTCGCCTCTGCCTACTGGCAGAGGTTGAAGATGACCGCTTGGCCCTGGTGGGCTGGGCCATCTCCTTCCTGGGCCAGGTAAGCCCCTTCTGGCTTTTTTTTTAATTTCTTTTTTCTATTTTCTAATATTTATTTATTTCCTTTGTAGTCCCAATGACTTTTATAAAATGACCCACATATTTTCTAAATTGTAGTTTGAATATTCCAAACTTATAATAATAGTTTCAGATTATTTTGGAAACAATGATAATGATATTTGCTTTATTTGTCATTTTCCAGGGATGTAAACCATTAATTCAAATTATTTTAAATGTTCAAATAATACAAATGTCCCCTGGTATATCCATGTCCCTATTTATCAGACATAGGGGACATTTTTTATGGGCATTTTGGATTTGTTGAAATTTCATTTATCTAGAAATCCTATAATTCATTAAGTGGGTGGGGTTTTCTTCTTCTCCCCATTTCATATTGATGCATAGATGATGATGATGATGCAAACACATTACTAGCCTATGACTCTTACTAGGGTTGTGACACCTACATACCCTACATAAGGACATTGTGTTGGAAATCTTAAGGATCACAAGAGAGATTCTGACTAGATTCTCCATGGTGTTCAAGTCACTCGACAACCAATCCATTCGATAGCTCCTTCCTCCACTCGACTGTCACCTGTCACTCAAACGACCCCGCTTCCAGTCGACAACAGAAGAACTGAAGTCGCCCCTAAGAAACCAAATGCTAGGCGTTAGGCCAGTCGTCATTAATAGCAATTATGAGTACGTTACCAGTAACGCTAGTCTTTATACACACGATCGGACCCTTGGATGCCTGGCAATTATGAGGGGCAGCAAACTCTATATAATCCTCCCCTCCCCTCTAGAACAAGGGTTCACAACCGTTGTAATCTCTATTCTCCACACGACAAAGCTCCAGAGCACTGAGACGTAGGGCTGTTACCTCCACGAGAGGGGCCTGAACTCATACATCCGTGTGTACATCCTTGCCGTAGCTATGACTCTGCCCTCTCCTTTTGTACCCCTACCTTCTACTGTCAGGCTCGTTCCCACGATAGTTGGCGCCTACCATGGGGCAGGCGTCTAAGTGACTTCCGTCAAGGTTGCGTTTTTCTCCCTATGTCATGTCTTCCGACGGTGTTTTTCCTCTGGGCCATGACATCCGTTTCGGAATGCTCACCTTCATCGCCGGCGATTCAGCATGGCTTCAAGAAGTGCCTATTGACGCGAGGCGCTACCAGTTTGCGGGGCTGCCCACTTCCGCGCGAGTTCCTGTGGCATGCTACTTCGGCAGCCGTCGACTACATATTCGTCGGCTTTCCCCGCTGTTCTTCGTCGCATGTGATCCGGTCGCTCACGACTCCAGCACTGGGTCAAGCATGCAGTGGCTTGCCAAATTTCTTCTCCGCATATTGCGGTAATCGAGCCCGCTGAGTCCCTTCACGGCGTGTCCGAGTTGGACTCCGATCAGTCTGACGTTCCTTCCGAGTGCGAGAGCTGCGATCCTATAGTAGAGGTCCTTATGGCTAGTTCTCATCAAAGCCCATAGTCGGGCTTCAGGCACGGCAGATGGGAAGTTAGCGGACCGTCGAGTGAACAGCCGCGTCGCGATGGTGAAGTCCTTCATACTCCCATCGTTGGTATGACCGCCAAGGCCCAGGCCTTGGAGGCCACACACATACGGCTTGAAGAGCTCTAGAGGGAACTCGACAAGCACGCTCACCAGCGCCCGCCAGTTTCCATTCGACGTCAGTGACAACTATTTCCGGGATCTCACAATAATGTTGAGGTATACCGTACTCCTATGTTAAACATTGCAGCTGCAACTAGGATGGTAGATTCCATTCAGCCATTACGGTCAGAGGCTGGTAGAGGGTTGATGCAGATTAGAGCATTGCTGGATGCAGCGCAGCATCAGAATTCTGTTGCTTCGCGGTCGCACAATAGGATTCACAGTAATTCACCAAGGGCAAAGACTGTTCAGTCGATGCATAGTCCTGGATCACCCTTGTGCCGAAGGGGTGGAGGTTTTCGTAAAGATTAGTTCAAAGATGAGTTTCACCATGACGACCACCATTGAGTGCCCACTCCTCCGTAGGGTGGTCCGCACGTACCCCGGCACCAGGATGAAAGGTGCTCGTTCGGTGATGAGCGGAATGCAGGGTTTGATGCTCGTGATCTCGTCACCCAGAGGCGGATCGGCAGAGGCAGAGCCCACAGAGATGGACAGGAGAGAGATTTTCCGAGTGGCAGCACAGCTGTTATTTCTAGGCCCGAGTGTTTTAGCAGAGCCATACATTCTACAGAGATTCCCCCCCCCCCAACTTCAGGTTGGCGGCTGGGATCGGGAAGTTTTCTGGTGAGTCAAAGCCAGACACTTGGTTGGACGACTATCGAGTGGGAGTTCAGATTGGTGGTGGCAATGATAACATCGCGATGAAACACTTGTCCTTGATGTTGCATGGTTTGGCTCGTGCATGGCTAAATTGCTTGGCTCCATCTAGCATATACTACTGGGAGGATCTCGCCCGAGTGTTCGTTAGAACTTTCGAGGGCGCTTGCAAGCGTCATGTCGGGCTGGTTGACTTGCAGAATTGTGTTCAAAAGCCCAATGAGACCTTGAGGGATTATACTCAGCATTGGTCCACTCCGCATCATACAATGGAAAATGTTTCTGAACATCAGGTTGTTTGTGCTTTCAAGGCGAGAGTGAAATACATAGATCTCTACTTCAAGTTTGGCCGAACAGGCGATATCTCACTGAGTAAAATGTTAGAAATCACCACTCCCTATGCCAATGGCGAAGAAGAATACCGCCTCCGTAGTGGCAAAGGAAAAGCAGTCGACAACGATGCCGGCGGCAATTCCAGTCGGAAGCAAAAGCGGAAGGCTGATGGCCCTGTCCAGGAAAAGGCGGCCACTCTGGCGGCCCAAGGAAAGAACAAGGGGAAGTCCAAAGGACAGTTTAACCCCAAGAAAGGAAAGAATCAGTCACAGACTGATGTGTTGGATCTACCGTGTGCAATCCACACCAGGAAAGATGAAGAAGGCAACTTGATATTGCCCAAGCATACCACTCAGCAGTGCCGATTGCTCATTCAGCAGTTCAAAGAGACTCCGTCGAGTGAGAAAACTTCTGAGAAGGATGATGAAGACAAAGAAACGTCCTGTGATGTCACCGCTACACTGATGATTTTTGCTGATGTAAAAAGCACGAGTCGATTGAAGGTCATCAACAGGGAGGTCAAGATGGCCGTGCCTACCACCCCCACCTACTTCAAGTTGTCTCAGACTGCCATCACGTTTGATCAGTCAGATCATCCCACTCACGTGGCCACTCCCGGTCGACAGGCTTTGGTGGTTGATCCGGTTGTGGGGGGCACTGGACTCCGCAAGGTCCTCATGGATGGAAGGAGCAGCCTAAACATCCTTTACACAGATACCCTTAAAGTGATGGGCATTCCGATGTCCCGACTTAGTGACAGCAACATGTAATTCCACGGAGTCATCCAAGGGAAGAAGGCCAAGTCACTCGACCAGATTCCATTGGATGTGACATTCGGAACAAATAGACCTTTTTAAAAGGAAAAGTTGACATTTGAAGTTGTGGATTTCTAGAGCGCTTATCATGCCATTCTGGGTCGGCCCGCATATGCTCGTTCATGGCCCGTCCATGTTACGTGTATCTCAAGTTGAAGATGCCAGGTCCCAAAGGTGTGATCACGATCACTAGCAATTGACAGCGGGCTGAACAGTGCCTCCAGCAAGGCTCCAAAATCGCCGATCACCAGATGGCCATGGTTGAGCTAGAAGTATACACGAAGAGTGTTGACCCCACTGAATTGCTGCGTGCTAAGAAGTCTGCTTCCAAGTCAGCATTTCATTTGTCAAGGGAAGTGACGAAAGTACACGTCCACCTGACAAATTCAACTGTCGCACTGACCAATATATCATCAACACTCGACAGCAAATAGGAAGCCGAGCTCATCCAGTTGCTCCGTCAGAACTGGGATATCTTCGCATGGAAGCCTGCTGACATGCCGAGGGTTCCCAGGGAGCTGCCTGAGCACCGACTAAGATTTTACCCAAAGGACAAGCCCGTAAAGGAGTATTTGCGTCAATTATCGATAGAGAAGTACAAAGCAATCATTGAAGAGGTGGCTCGTCTCTTGCAAGCCAAGTTCATTCGGGAGATTCACCACTCCGAGTGCCTCTCAAATGTTGTCATGGTTCCCAAGAAGGACAAGTCGCTACGCATGTGTATTGACTTCAAGCATATTAATCAGGCCTGCCCGAAGGATCATTTCCCGCTCCCCTGCATAGATCATATTGTTGAGTCGACCGCGGGATGCGAGCGTTTTTTGTTTCTAGATGCTTACTGCGGGTACAATCAGATCCCTCTGTTTGGCCCGGATGAAATAAAAACAACCTTCATCACACCATTCGGGTGTTTTGCTACATCACCATGCCATTCGGTTCGAAAATGCCGGAGGTACTTTCATGCGCATGATTTAGAAGTATTTCCTCGACGAGATCCCTCGGAATGTCGAGGCGTACATGGACGATATTGTCGTCATGTCCCGCAAAGGTTCCGACCTGCTGGCTGACTTGGCTAAAGCTTTCGCCAATCTGAGGAGGTATGATATAAAGTTGAATCTGGCTAAGTGTACTTTCGGTGTGTCCCTGGCGGCAAGTTACTCAGTTTTCTCGTTTCCGAACGAGGGATTGACGTCAACCCTGAGAAAATCAGTGCCATTACCTGAATGAAGACTCCCATGTGAGTGCATGATGTTTAGAAGCTCACAGGTTGCTTGGCAGCATTTAGTCGATTCATTTCTCGTCTTGATGAGAAGGCATTGCCTTTGTACCGACTGATGTAGAAGTTCCACAGGTTCCACCGGACTCGAGAGGCCGAAGCAACATTTGTCGAGCTTAAAGCCCTGCTCTCCACCCATCCGGTGCTTGGTGCTCCTCACAGCAAAGAGCCCTTGGTCCTATACATCACGGCTACTAATCAGGTCGTCAGTATAGTGTAAAACTATCGAGCGGGAAGAGGAGGGCATGGCTTACAAAGTCCAACGTCCAGTCTATTATGTGTCTGAAGTATTGACTCCTTCGAAGCAAAGATATCCTCACTACCAGAAGGTGGTTTATGGTATTTATCTATCAGCAAAGAAGGTAGCACATTATTTTCAGGACCACTCGATTTTAGTCAGCAGTGATGCTCCATTATGTGAGATTCTCAACAATCGGGACGCAACTGGTCAAGTGGCTAAGTGGGCAATCGAGCTCCTATACTTTGACATCAAGTTTGAAGCCAAGAAAGCAATCAAGTGTCAAGCGCTTGCAGATTTGATGGCCGAGTTGATCGAATAGCAACAACCAATATAGGTCCACTCGGCACATTGGACCATTTTGTTCGATGGGACTAAAATGTTGAATGGGTCTGGTGCTGCCGTTGTCTTAGTATCTCCGAAGGGTGACAAACTTAGTTATGTCTTGCAAATCCACTTTCATTCCTCCGACAATGAAGCACAATATGAAGCACTTTTATATGGGTTGCGCATGGCTATCTCACTCAGCGTCAAGCGCCTAATGGTTTATGGCGACTCAGATTTGTGGTCAATCAAGTTATGAAAGAGTGGGACATTCAAAATCCCGCTATGACTGGATACTGCAGTGCTGTTAGAAAGCTTGAGAAGAAATTTGAAGGTCTAGAACTTCATCATGTTCCCCGAGTGAAGAATCAAGCAGCTGATCAACTGGCAAAGATTGGATCCACTCGACGACCTGTCCCCAGCAATGTGTTTTTAGAACACCTCCATACTCCTTCGGTACAGGAAGATCCTTTCATCGAAGAGCCCCCGAAAGCTATGAGCTACACAGAATCGACTGAAGTCGATGTACCTGCAGTTATTGATTTAGTCATGGAAATTCTGGTCGTCATTCCCGATTGGAGGGTGCCCTATATTGCATATATCCTTAGACAAGAGCTCCCTGAACACAAGACAGAAGCATGATAGATTGTGCATAGGTTGAAAGAATTTACTGTGATCGGGGATCAGCTCTCCAGAGAAAGCGCGACTGGCGTGACGCAGCGTTGCATCCCTAAAGAAGGTTGAGTGATTCTAGATGAAATCCACTCGAGAACTTGCGTCCATCATGCGTCCTCACGGATAATTTTCACTAAGGCATACCGAGCTGGTTTCTTCTGGCCATGGGCCAATGAGATGGCCAAAGACATAGTCGATCATTGTGAGGGGTGACAGTTCTATGCAAACCTATCCCACAAGCCAGCGTTTGCTCTAAAGACAATCGCCCTTGCCTGGTAATTTGCTGTCAGACTGGTAAGGGTGGATTCACTCATTTGCTCGTTCCAGTCAACAAATTTACAAAGTGGATTGAGGCCAAGATGATAAAGAAATTGAACTCTCGTACGGCGGTCACATTCATGAGGGAAATAATTTTCCGATACGGCATTCCCCACAGCATCATCACGGCTAATGGCACCAACTTTGACTTGGAAGAATTCAGATACTTCTACACCACCCAAGGCACTCGGGTGGATTATGCTTCCGTTGCACATCCCCAAACCAATGGTCAAGTTGAGCAAGCTAACGACCTCATCCTGCAAGGTCTGAAGCCTCGTCTCATGAGCGACTTGGACCATGCCACCGGAGCCTATGTGATAGAGTTGCCAACTGTTTTATGGGGCCTGAGAACAATGCCTAATCGATGTACTAGATGAACTCCTTTTTTCCTGGTCTATGGAGCCGAAGCTGTCCTGCCGAGTGATTTTTTTCACAACTCTCCCCAAGTGGATTTTATTCTGAAGCCAAAGCTGAACAAGCAAGAGAGGATGGCGTAGACCTCCTAGAGGAAGAGCGAGAGATGGCATTGATCCGGACCACAACTTATCAGCAAGATCTGCGACGCTTCTATGTGAAAAATGTTAAGATTCGGTCGTTTCAAGAGGGAGATTTGGTGCTCCGAGTGGATCAACAGCGACCCCACAAGCTCGCTCCTGCGTGGGAGGGTCCCTTTGTCATCACCAAGGTGTTGAACAACGGAGCTTATCAATTGTACAACCTCAAGAAGCACATGGACGAGCCACGAGCTTGGAAAGAAGATTTGCTCTAGCGTTTCTATACTTAGGAATATAATGGTTTTGATGTAATAAAAATATTTCCGAGCATGTCATGTTTGCAAGTTTGACTTCGGTGATCTTTTCGTCGACTCTGATCAAGTAATTTCTCGCTTGGGACTACTCCGAGTGTTGAGCAATCCTCACTGTTGGGGGCTTAGCTACAAACATGCTTTCGCCTATGTTAAAAACCCTATCAAGTGGATATCAGTCCATTCACTCGACAACTTGGATGCGAATCAGTCTTCGCCTAAGTTGAAAACTACTCGTAGTGTTGAGCAATCCTCATGCTCGGGGGCTTAGCTGCGAACATGCTTTCACCTGAGTGAAGAACCCTGCCGATTGGATGGCAGTCCATTCACTCGACAACTTAGCTGCGAATCGGTCTTCACCTAAGTTCAAAACTATTCCGAGTGTTGAGAAATCCTCACACTCGGGGGCTTAGCTGCAAACATGTTTTCGCCTAAGTTAAAAACCTTGCCGAGTGGATAGCGTTCCATTCACTCAACGACTTAGATGTGAATCAGTCTTCGCTTAAGTTCAAAACCACTCCGAGTGTTGAGAAATCCTGACACTCGAGAGGTTAGCTGCGAACATGCTTTCGCCTAAGTTAAAAATCTTGCTGAGTGGATAGCGTTCCATTCACTAGACGGCTTAGCTGCGAACAAGTTTTCGCCTAAGTCAAAAACAAATTTGGTTGAACAAACGATTGAACATCAAATACGGATAAATTCAGAAGCTTCATCGCGGATAAGTGCTTCGCACGCAAGCGAACCAGCTCAGGCTTAAGGCCTGAATGAAGTTTTTAGGTTGATACATTTCCACTCGGCATACCGAGGAAAATAAAGTTTTCCCATGAATCAAGTTTATGAAGCACCCGACGGGCTGGCTGGCTCGACGAATGTGTCCAAGTCGATCCCATCTGTGATCCTCGTGGCTGCGTCGATGAAGGTCTCCATGAAGTCTTCAAATTAAAGCTTCTTCGTGTTCATTACTCGGATCTCCTTCAAATTCTCCTCCCTTACCTCCTTGCAATGGACTCTTACGAGGGAGAGAGCCACATCGGCTCCGCAGCGGGCAGCTGATTTCTTCTAGGCCTGCACTCGACTCGGAAGGTCGTTAAGGCATGCCATCATGGATGTAAGGTCAAGCTAAAGGGTGTCTTCTGCCAACAGTTCCTTGTCGATCTAATCCATCACAGCTTTCAGTCAGAGGACGTATGCTTGAACACCCTGGAGCCTAATGTTGAGTCAGAACATGTTCATTGCCACTCCATCGCCAACAGGTGACTTGGTGGGATCCAAATTTGGCTCGATTTCTTCAGTTTCCTTTTCAAAGTCCTGGCAGAATTCTGCTGGGAAGTAGGAATGAGAGGAAGTTTAATGAAATACAGTCGTCAAGGATTTTATGAAGTTCAGTCGACAGGGATAGTTACCGTCGAGCATGGTGTACATCTTTCTCGCGAACTCCCCCAGATGCTTCTACAAGCCATTACTCCTCTTGGTCAGTTGCTCAGTCTTCTTGATGAGTTCCACCCGTTCCTGCTTCACCTTGGAATTCTCCACCAACATCTTCTTGGCAGCGGCCAGTAGCTGCTCAACAGCTTCGGTCTTCTCTCTCGCGACCTGTTGGGCATCAGCAAGCGCTTTGTCCTTGTCCTCTAGTGCCCTATTCATGGTATCTAAAGAAATAGCATTGCTGAGTCGCACTTGTAGTCGAAAATTTTCATCGCGTATGTCTGTTTGAGTGAAACACTCGGTTCAAAGCATGGAAAGTGAGGATAAGAATACATTGGGTCGACAGAAGTTACCTCCCAGGGTTTTCAGTTCAGTCCGTACTTGCTCCAAATTGCTATTGGAGACCTCCAAGTACACTCACAGCTGGTTTCTTTCCTTCTTGAGGTCCTTGTATTGTGCGCCTAGTTCGCAAGGTCTTTGAGATCAACAAAGAAAAAATTTAGTCTACAAGAAACACCTACACACCCAAGTGCAGAAGGTCAAAAATAGTCGACTGGGTGCCGAGTCCTGCCCCACCCCACTACCCTGAAGTAGCATCATATCATGGTTGATGAAAATAACATCCATGAAACCAGCGTTCTGGAGAGGAAGAATTCAAGCAAAAGTCCACCCGACATGTCGAGTGGCTCGTGTACTCCGCGTACCGTTAAGAACCATGAGTTCAAGATGGTCTCTATCAGACCCCCGTCAGTGCAAGCACTCGACGGCGGTTTCAGGGACTACACCCAATGGGTGCACTCAGAGTGCCCCCAGTAGAACTGCTAACACTCGATCTGTTGAGTGACTCGTCAACCCCACTCCGCACCTTTGAGGTAGCGTCATATCATGGTTGATGAAATGATGTCCACAAAACCTACAAGGTAGCTTCGGTGTGGGACGGCTAAAAAAATACACTCCACATGTCGAGTGGAAAGCGTACTCCGCGTGCAACAAAAGTCCTATGTTCATGTTTTTAAGACTACTGCTCATCGTCTACGATCATCAGTAGCCTCAAGGACTACACCTAGTGGGTGCACTCAGCGTGCCCCCACTGGTTCCTAAAACATTCGACAAGGTCTACCCTGTCCGAGCATTCGACGGTCTCTATCAGATCCCCACCAGTACAAGCACTCGACGGTGGTCTTGGGGACTACACCCAGTGGGTGCACTCAAAGTGCCCCCACTAGATCTGCCAACTCTCGATCCGTCGAGTGGCAGAGAATAAAAAACATGTGCAAACATATGAATATCGTCTCTTCTCAGACCCTTGCCAGTGCAAGCACTCGACAGCTGTCTTGGGGACTACACCCAGTGGGTTCACTCAGAGTGCCCCCACTGGTCCTACTAACACTCGATCCGTTGAGTGGTCCGCCACCCCACCCACACCTTTGAAGTAGCGTAATATCATGGTTGTTGAAATGATATCCATGAAACCCACAAGGAATCTTTGGTGTGGTGTGATCAGGATGAACTTCGCTCGACATGTCTAGTAGCAAACGTATTCCGCATACGATGAACTCTAAGACCCCTGCCAGTACAAGCACTCGACAACGTCCTCAGGGACTACACCCAGTGGGTGAAGTCAGCGTGCCCTCACTGGACCAAAATCTACTCAATTAAGACCTGATCTATTCGAGTGGAGAATTTTCAAATGTCGTACAAGTGGAAAACACCCAGTGGATGTACAATTGAAGCAGACAGTAATTCAATCGGAAATGTACTTACAATCGAACTTACTCGGACATTTGTGTGAAGCGTTGTGCTGGCATCGTAAGCCAACTTGCTCGCCTCGTACGCCTTTTTGGTGTGCAACATCATCTGTTCCGACTTGATCATGGCCTCCTTTGTGGCTCCGGTCTGATCTTCTGTAACGCGGTGCCGAGGAAAAGCAGTCACCAGCAGGATCGTCGTTGCGGCTGGGGCAGTTGAGGTAGTGTGAGTTGGTCCGGTTGGAATCAACGTCACAATGGTTGAAATAGCCAATGGAGCACTCGACAGCGGCACCGCTGGATCAGCTCTGACCTGTGTCGAGTTGCTTATCCCCTGGGAAGATCTAGCAGTCGATCACTGAAGCGTCTATGCCGACTCAGTTTTTTGGGCGCGTAAGCGTGGGGCACTTAAGGTCTCACCTTGACCCCCGATACCCCGAGGTTGTTCTTCTTCATCCTCCAGTAGGATAATTTCTGCATATACCAATCGGCGATATTGACTTTTGCAATCGACAAACTTCAAGAATCAGAGTTGCATAAGGATTAGTTTACCTCTCTGAGAAGTGGCCGCATCGGCAGTATCCACATCCATTTGCTCCTCTCTGTCTCGTAGAGGCGACGTCATTGAGGTAGCAGCACCGGTAGACCAAAATCCTACTCGGTCAACAAGAATTAGAAGTTGCAATCGACAGTGAAAGATGAAAGCAAATACATATGTGGAGACGAAGGGCACATACATCTTCATGCGAGGCATAGCTTTGCGAGGTTTTCCTGTATTGGGCTTGGGCTGCTTCGCCGGTCATTCACCCGATTCGACGGTAGAGGGTCGGTCTAGCTTCGGGTTCCTTTCACTCGGAATCGGGCCTTTGTTCATAGTAGTGGCAGGGTCCTGGCGTGAGTTGGATTGGTGTTTGATGCATGGTGGAGACTCAACCTCCTCCTCATTCTCACCCAAGTCCTCATATTCGTCTTCACTATCATAAACACAGTCGACGTCCACACTGCCGCCTTCTCTTTCCCCACCATCTTCAGACTGGCTCCCGTTGGGCACATCCGAGTCCTTTGCGTCCACTCCTGCATGTTTCAAACAATGAAGTCACTCAACAGTTCAATCAATCAATCGAGATAATAGAACGATAGTCGACCAGATAAGGGTTACCATATTCTTTGGCGGATTTGCAACAGAGTAGGGTTGGATCCTCTTCGTGCCCAGGCGGTTGTCACAAGCTCCGGTGATACTACGAAGCCACTGCTCAACAGGTTTTTGTGAAACTTCCTCTGGGTGTGTCCTAGTCGAGTCCTCAGGACCGGCAAAATGCCACATGGTGTGATACCTTGCCCGGAGAGGCTGGATCCGCCAACTAAGGAATGTCTCCAAGAGATCCATTCCAGTGACTCCTCCACGGATAAGGGCTCCTGCAAAATCCACCAAGATTCCGACCTGGACTTTTCCCCCTCCAACACCTTCAAGGATTTGGGAACGGCTGGAAAATCTAATGTGAAGAGAGAAAGGCCAGTCGACATATTGGGAGAAGTTGCGTCCTTGAAATAAAACCAGGTTGACTGCCAACCTCTAACTGACTTGGGAAAAGTCATGGAAGGAAAAGAACTATGAGCTCTCTTTTTGATTCCTAAACCCCCACATAGCTGGACTACATGAGTATTTCCATCCTCACGGGGGGCCTTTTTTACCGTTTGTGATCTAACGGTGAAAATGTGCTTGAACAGTCCCCACTGGGGAGAGCAGCCCAAGAAACACTCGCATAGTGTGATGAAGACAGACAAGAAGGAAATCGCATTTGGGGGAAAGTGATGGAACTGAGCTCCAAAGAAGTTCAAGAATCCTCTAAAACAACGGGTGGGGAGGCATGGAGAAACATCTTTCGTCGTGGGAGAGGAGAAGAACCCGCTCTCCCTCGCGCGGCTCTGGCTCGCGCTCCCCTTTAACAGCCTCCAAGCACCGTCTGCAACGAGCCCGTCGACGATGAGGTTCCCGACATCCGCAGAGGTGACTATCGATGGGAGAATGTCCCCCTGGGTCCACCCCGGTGGCACGGTGAACCTAGGGGTCAAGGGCTTTTTGGGCTTGCCCTTCGCGGCTCCGTTCATGGCGAGCTCCAGCTTCTCCGTGGCTCCCTTTGTCATCGTGGCGGCATAGTTCGTCGAAGCAGAGCAGAGTGGGGCTCTGGAGACAAGGGAGGCAGAGGAAGAGAGGAGATTTGGGGGAGAAACACTGTGCGAGCTCCCGTGCTTCAGGATTTATACCACATCGAGTGCTTAACTGATGTGTGGGACCGCAAGATCGCCGCAAATCCCAACCACAGACGGCTCCCTGTACATGGCGAAATGAGTGGCACACAAATTGAGGCATTGTGCTCCCACTTGCCCCGATCGTGGAGTCATCCTCGCAGACACGCGCGCTTCCCAATATTCGGGCCTGACAGAGCGACCCGTCACATCTAGAGATCCCTTCAGATCACCCGGAATTAAATTGGCATTGAATGTTCACTCGGACACTTTCAAGACAGAATCGATTCAGGCGAATGACGAAGAATCCAGTCGACACAAGTTTCGTTGAGGCCCCGAAAATCATTTGAAGATTTAGTGCCTTCTTTTGAACTGGCATCGATACTCCCCTCCACCACTCGAACCCTGATCCATTCAGGGGCTAATGATGAGGATATGTACCTAGGGTAGGGTCCTAGGCCTGACCTACATACCCTACCTAAGGACATTGTGTTGGAAAACTTAAGGACCACAACAGAGATTACGAGTGGATTCTCCATGGTGTTCAAGTCACTCGACAACCAATCCATTTGGTAGCGGCTTCCTCCACTCAACAGTCACCTATCACTCGAACGACCCTACTTCCAGTCGACAACAGAAGACCAAAAGTCGCCCCTGAGAAACCAATAGGCACGTGTTAGGCTAGTCGTCATTAATAGCAATTATGAGTATGTTACCAGTAACACTAGTCTTTATATCCGTGATCAGACCCTTGGATTCCTGGCAATTATGAGGGGCAGCGAACTGTATATAAGTCGCCCCTCCCATGTGGCACAAGAGTACGCAACCTTTGTAATCTCTATTCTCCACACGACAAAGCTCCAGAGCACTGAGACGTAGGGCTGTCACCTCCACGAGAGTGGCCTGGCCTCATACATCCGTGCGACGCGGCCAGCTGTAAGATCGAAAGTAGGTTTAGAGGGGGGTGATTAGACTACTTGACCAAATAAAAGTTTTACCTTTTTCCCAATTTTAATTCTTGGCAAGTTTTAGCATTCATAGCATATCAAGTAACACCCTACACATGCATGTCTAAGAGTGTAGTAGCGGAAAATAAAGACATTGCACATGTAAGTAAAGAGAGGATTAGGAATGCAAACACAAGTGATGACACGATGATTTATCCCGTGGCTCCGATGGGTGGTTCTATCGTATGTCCACATTCATGGAGTCTTCAACCCATGGAGGGTAACGGTCACGAGATTCCACGGAGGTCTCTACCCATGGAGGGTTCCACGAAGAAGCAACCTTTACTATTCCATGCGGCTTCCATCCACGAAGGACTAGCCTCACTATGGGTAGATCTTCATGAAGTAGGTGATCTCCTTGCCCTTACAAACTTCTTGGTTCCCTCCAACACACGAAGTAGGAGGCTCCCAAGCGACACCCAACCAATCTAGGAGGCACCACCCTCCAAAAGGTAATAGGCTTGGTAATGACGATGAAGTCCTTGCTCTTGTGCTTCAAGATGATAGACTCCTCAACTAAAATCTCTCTCACACAGATTTGGCTTGGTAGAAGAGATGGGATTGGTGGAAAGCAACTTGGGGTGGCTAGATATCAAGAAACATATGGTTTGAGTAGAAGATCTTGACCTCAACACAAGGGTAGGTGGATCTCTCTCAAAAAACTTAGTAGGATAGGTATGGAATAGTTTGGATTGCTTCTCTTTTAAGTGGGTGGTGGTGAAGGTGTATATATAGGCATCCCCAAAGATCCAACCGTTACACACAATAAGTTAGACTCGGTGACACTGAAGTGTAGAACTCAGTGGTACCGAAGTGACAAAAAGTGGCAACTTTTGAATCTTGGAGGCACCGATATACAACTCTTGGTTGCACAGACAAGGTGACCAATGGTCAGATTTACCAGTCTCGGTGATGCCGATTCACCAATCTTGGTCGGACCGAAAATGTGAATTTGCATAACAGAAAGTTGGCAACCCAACTCGGTGGCACCGAGTGTAGTCTCGGCTACACCGAAGTGTTAGGGTTTGGTTGAGTCTGTCTAGGGTGTGGAACTCGGCGGCACCGGGACAGGAAAGTTGGTTGCACTGATTTGACATGTTTGCCTTAGGACGGACTTTGGCGAGAGAGTATGTGGATGTTTTAGTGACTGTCACTTGTGCATGTTTGAGCATATTGTTCACCATCAAAACTTTACCCCTTTTAATAGTATTTGGCTTTCCTATAGACTCAAAATTATTTATCACAAATGTAAAATGTAGAGTCCTCTTGCTTGAAGCTTGGCCAACCTATTTCCTTGAATCTTGGGGTAATTCCACAATCCTTTAGCCATTCCAATCATTGAACTTTTCCTGAAATATACTTGGTGAAAACATTAGTTCAATGACTTATATGTTGTTATTAATTACCAAAACCACCATGGGAGCAAATTTGCTTTCAATCTCCCCCTTTTTGGTAATTTATGACAACATATAGATCAAAGCTTCGACAAAGATATAATCAATGAATATAGTCATCGCTTTGAGAAGTATGTGATAGGCAAGAGATCCCCCTAAATTTGTGCATTATTTGATATTTGCCTTTGAATGCAAATGCATAATCGATTAGGTACATGTGTCACTTCTCACATGTCACGTACCACTTGGTGGTGTGCGAGAGTAATTGGAGTGAATATCATAGCACAACACAATCGACCAAAGGTGAATGATCATTACATAAGCATTTAAGATGATAGGAAATAGTAGCATCACGCATCAAAAGCGTATTATCAAACATCGTAAACCGTGTATCACAAGCAAAATAAATTAAGATAAACAACCAAAAGCAATTGTTTTGAAAAAGAAGAACACCGAGCGCTCTCTCTCTCTTTCTCGAAGCCTAATGATCTATATACACTTCTCCCCCTTTGGCAACAAGTTACCAAAAAGTTCAAAGGTATTTATATAAGCGTTCTTGGGACGATCTCCTCCGGTTGTTGACGAAGGAGTCAAGAGCAAGGCATCGGCGAAGATCTCTAGAGATGTCATCGAAGGAGCTGGAGTAGACACTCGTGGAACTGGAGTTGATGGAGCAGGAGCTGTGCTGACAGTAGCAGGAGTTGATGAAGAGGGCCGCGAGTCTGGAGCAGGCACTGTTGTTGATCTAGTCTGAGTGAAGAACTGGGTGCCCGTCCTGAGAGGTGATTCATCCTCATCATGATCACCATTAGAAGAAGAAGAGGTAGAAGAAACCCGGGAAATGCGCACGGAGTCAACTTCCTTCTGGAGCTCTATCACTGTGTTTGTGACCTTGTCCACCTTGTCACCAAGCACTTTGATCCTTGACTCAAAGATCCAAACAAGGCTATTTTGGTTCTCTCGAATCCCTTTGATATCCTTTTGCATGTCTTGGACGGCTGTGATTAGAAAATCCATTTGCTCGTTCCTGGATATAGGGGCTTGAGCACTAGCGGTGGCGAGGATATGTACATAGGGTAGGGTCCTAGGCAAGGCCTACATACTCTACATAAGGACAATACATTTGAGGACCTGAAGATCAAGCATAAGCTTTCGACTGGATTCCACGTGACGTTCAAGTCACTCGACATTCAATCCACTCGGAGTCTTCTTTATTCACTCGACAGTCGCCTCACCAGAAGACCAGGAGCCACCATTAGGAGGCCAACGGGAAGTCATTAGTCCTTCATCATTAGTAGCATTTATTATGTACGTTACCAGTAACGCCAGACTTTAAACCCACAATCGGACCTTTAGATGTCGGGCACTTATGAGGGGCAGCGAACTCTATATAAGACGCCCCTCCCCTCTGGCACAAGGGTTCGCAACCATTTTAATGTTAACATTCCACACGACATAAGCTCCTAAGCACTAAGACGTAGGGTTGTTACCTCCACGAGAGGGGCCTCAACTCTGCCCTCTCCTTTTGTACCCCTACCTTCTATTGTTAGGCTCGTTCCCACGACAGTTGGTGCCCACCGTGGGGCAGGCGTCTAAGCGACTTTCGGCAAGGTTGCATTTTTCATCCTTCGACATGTCTTCCGGCGGTGTTTTCGCTCTGGGCCTCGAGATCCGTTTTGGTGCGCTCACCTTCATCGCCGATGATTCGGCATGGCTTCAGGAAGCGCCTCTCGATGTCGAGGCACTCCAAGTCTGTGGGGCTGCGCACTTTCACAGGAGTTCCTGCAGCGTGTTGCTGCGCCAGCCATTGACTCTGTATACGTCGGCTCCCCTCGCTGTCCGCAGTCGCAAGCGGTCTGGCCGCTCACGACTCCAGCCTTGGGTCAAGCACGAAGTGGCATGTCAAATTTCTTCTCCGTAGATCACAGCGCTCGAGCCTGCCGAGTCTCTTCATGGTGTGTTCGAGTCGGATTCCGATCCGTCCGATATCCCTTCCGAGTGCGAGAGCTACGAACCAGCAGCGGAAGTCCTTATGGCGGGCTCTCATCAAAGCCCTCTGCCGGGCTTTGGCCACGGCAAGCATGATGCTGATGGTGCGTCGAGTGAACAGCCGCGTCGTGAGGGGGAGGTTCTTCATACCCCCATCATTGGTACGACCGCTGAGGCCCAGGCCTTGGAGGCCACGCGCATTCAGCTGGAAGTTCTCCAGCGAGAATTCGACGAGCGCGCTCGTCAGCGTCCACTTGTTGCCGGTCGATGGCAGCGACAGCTGTTCCCGACTGGCTCCCGCAACGATGTTGAGGTATATCAAACTCTTGTGTTAAATGTTGCAGCTGTTGCTAGGATAGCAGATTCCATTCAGCCGTCACGGTCAGAGGCTGGAAGAGGGTTGATGCAGATCAGAGCTCTGTTAGCTGCAGCTCAGCGTCAGAATTCTGTAGTTTCCCAGTCCCGCAACAGGATACACAGCAACTCACCCAGGGCCAAAACCGTTCAGTCGGCACACAGCCCTGGATCGCTGTTGTGTCATAGGGCTGGGGGCTTTCGCAAGGATCAGGTCAGAGATTAGCCTCACCGCGAAGACCCCCGTCGAGTGCCCGCTCCTCCGCAGGGCGGTCCGCGCGTGCCCCGACACCCGGATGATAGGCGCTCGTTCGGTGATGAATGGAATGCGGAGTTTGATGCTCGATATCTCCTCACCCAGAAATGGATCGATAGGGGCAGAGCCCACACAGAAGGCCAAGATGGAGACTTTCCGAGTGGTAGCTCAGCTGTGATTTTTGGTCCTGAGTGTTTCAACAGAGCCATCCGTTCTGCAGAGATTCCCCCCAACTTCAGGTTGGCGGCTGGGATCGGAAAGTTTTCTGGCGATTCCAAGCCAGAGACTTGGTTAGAGGATTACCGAGTGGCTGTACAGATTGGTGGTGGCAACGACAATGTCGCAATGAAGCACCTGTCCTTGATGCTAGATGGTTCAGCTTGATCTTGGTTGAATCTCTTGGCTCCTTCGAGTACATATTGCTAGGAAGATCATGCCCGAGTGTTTATCCAAACCTTCGAGGGCACGTGCAAATGTCCTACATGTCTGGTCGACTTATAACATTGTGTCCAGAAGCCTGATGAAACTTTGAGAGATTACATTCAGAGGTGGTCCACTCGACATCATATAGTGAAGAATGTGTCAGAACACCAGGCTGTGTGCGCTTTCAAGGCCGGTGGGAGATACAGGGAGTTGTACCTAAAGTTCGGGCGCACGGGTGATATTTCACTCGGCAAGATGATGGAATCGCCACTCGGTACGCCAATGGTGGGGAAGAAGACCGCCTCCTTAGCGGCAAAGGAAAGGCAGTCGCCAATGAGGCTGGTGGCAATAACAATGAGAAAAAGAAGCGAAATGCCGAGGGTCCGGTTCAAGCAGAAGCAGCAGCACTGGCGACCCAATCAAAAAACAAGGGCAAGGCTAAAGCATAGTATGCCACTAAGAAAGGAAAAAATTACTCAGGGACTGATATCATGGATCAGCCGTGTGTAATTCACACGAGGAAAGATGCGGAAGGCAATGTGATTTTGCCCAAGCACACCACTCGGTAGTGTCGGACCCTTATCCAGCAATTCAAAGGGGACCCACCGAGTGACAAATCTCCTGAGAAGGGTGATGAAGATGAAGATAAAGAAACTTTCCCAGATGTCACTTCTACACAGAGAAGTCAACATGGCTGTACCTGCTACTCCCACATACCTCAAGTGGTCCCAATATGCCACACTTTCGACCAAACAGACCATCCCCCTCATGTGGCCACTCCTGGTCGACAGGCTCTGGTAGTTGATCTGATGGTGGGGGGCACTCGACTCAGAAAGGTCCTCATGGACGGTGGCAGTGGCCTGAACATTCTGTATGCAGATACCCTGAAAGGGATGGGCATTCCGATGTCCCCACTGAGTGAAAGCAACATGCAATTTCACGGGGTCATCCCAGGGAAGAAGGCCAAGTCACTCAGCCAGATAGCTTTGGATGTGACATTCGGGAATGACAAAATTTCCAAAAAGAAAATATGATGTTTGAAGTCGTGGATTTCCAGAGTGCTTACCATGCTGTCATTTTTGATGACCCGCATATACACGTTTCATGGCCCGACCATGTTATGTGTATCTCAAGTTGAAGATGCCAGGCCCTAAGGGCGTGATCATGGTCACTGGCAAATGACAGCGGCCGAAGAATGCCTCCAGCAAGGCTCCAAGATCGCCAATCACCAGATGGCCATGGTCGAGCTGGAAGAGTAGAAGAAAAGCGCTGAACCTGCTGATTTGCTCCGTGCAAAGAAGCCGGTTTCTGAGTCGGCATTTCAGTCAGTAGGGGAAGTGAAGAAGGTGCACATCCACCCGACAGATCCTACTACTACCCCGACGAATATCTCATCAACACTCGACAACAAATAGGAAGCCGAGCTCATCCAGTTCCTTCGTGACAACTGGGATACCTTCGCATGGAAGCCTGCTAACATGCCGGGGGTTCCCAGGGAGCTGGCTGAGCACAATATGAGAGTGGATCCGATGTCACAACACTAGCAAGTGTCCTAGGTTAGCATTGTGATTGCATCATCATCATCATCATTGCATCAATGTGAAATGGGGAGAAAGAAAAGAAACCCCAAGCACTTAATGAATTAAAGAAATTCAAGATAAATGAAATTTCAACAAATCCAAAATGCCCATCAAAAATGTTCCCTATGTCTGATAATTGAGGGCATGGATATACGAGGGATCATTATAATTATTTGAACATTTCAAATAATTTAAATTAAAGATTTAAGCCTCTGAAATTGATAAATAAAAACATTATCATTACTACTGTTTTCAAATTAACCTGAAACTTTTTATTCAAGTTTAGAATATTCAAACTTGAATATACAAAAGTTTTGGAATATTTGAAAGGTTATTTGGACCTGCAATAAAATAAACAAATGTTAGAACAGAAAATAGAAAACAGAAATAAAAAAAAGGGAACAAGTGTACCTAGTCAAGTGGGAGGCCCAGCCCAGCCCACCAGGGGTGGGGAGGTCATTTACCACCTCGCGCCAGTAGGCATTGAGGTGGCGACCGAGCGCTCGCCGGCCTCCACCTCCTTCTTGCCATGGAGGAGGCTACTCTCCTGCTTTCCCTACGCCTGGAAAACGCGAGAGCCCTCTGTCCCGAGCTCATTCCTCCCCCTCCCTTCCTCCTGTCTCTCTCTCTCGTTCCCCTGTCGAGAGCCGCCGTCGTCGGCCGTCGATTCGTCGCCGTCGCTGCCTCACCGAGGCCGCTAACCAGCTCCCCGGAAGCGCCGTGAGATCCTCTTCCTCCTCCCCTTGCTTCCCCTCTCTCTAGCGCTCCCTAGCTAGCCCGGCCGCCGAACCCGAAGACCTCCAGCCACCGCGATCGGTCGTCGCCGTGCGAGTAGTCCCCCGAGCTCACGTGCGAGTGCATGGTTGAACTCCTGGAGTTCCTAGGAGCTCGTAGAGCCAATCGCCGAGTCGCCCCGTGCCCTGTATCGTGTTTTGGTCTGAGCCCGTGCTCCGACTGCCGCCACGAGCTCGTTTCCGGGGAGCTCCGGCGACCCCTTAACCTCTTGTGGCCTCCGTTGGATGCGGTCGTGCATGGGCTACGCGCCGGTGGTCTCAGCTCGTTGAATGAGCGCCTGTGGGCAAAACCCGATGGTCGCTGCCGTCTCTGTTGATCACCGGCGACGAGCCGTCGACAAACTCCGGCGGGTTTGACCCCCGTGGGCCCTGGCTTGACTCTGTGAGTCAATGACAGGTGGGCCCCGTCCCTGATTAGTTTTAGGATAATTAGTAATTAGTTTTAATCGGTTTATTAACTAAATGTAACACTGACAGTGGGCCGTACTAGGTTAATTAGACAGGATAATTAGTTTAATTAAAACTGATTAGTATTGAGTCTGTGACAGATGGGCCCCACCGGTCAGATTTGACCTGGAACGGGTCTGTTGACCAGTTGTCGTCAGGATGACGTCACGATGATGTCATTATACCATTTTCCTATTTAAAAATAATTCCAGAAATTATTTAAAACTTTGAAAAATCATATAAATTAATCTGTAAGTCAGATGAAAATAATTTATTTATGAAAATTTATCACAAAAATCCAATGAATCCAATGGTACTATTCTCATGCATGCTAGAGAAATCTAAATAGGTGAACATGGACAATTATCATTAGGTTAATATATGGAATTTGAAATGAGAACAACTTTGAACCTATATTCAAATCTATTTTAAATTGACATGATCACTAGTTACATTAGCTCACCTATGCATATTACTATGCCATGATCATACATCACATTGTTGCATTTGCTTGTATTGAATGCTTTTATCTGCATTGCGGTAGGCCCTAATCCGGAAGATACCACCCCGTATTCCGACGAAGGAGAGAACTCCTCCGCAGCTCAGCAAGGCAAGCAACCCAATTGATCATTCCTATAACATCCCACTCTCTCGCTCCTGCTCTTGTTTATTGCATTAGGACAAACGATCACATGTCAGTCATACACGGTAGATGATCCCATTCTTATGCATGACCTGATCTTGTCACAGTAAATAGCTAAACCTTGCAACCTAGCATACCTGGTAGATGCTTGTGCCATGATGTGCTCAGCTTACTTTGCTTGCTATGCTTGCTATGCTTAGAGTTGTGTCAGGTCTGTTTTCATCTGGGTGATGAACTGAGTGAAACAGTGTTGTCCGATATGATGAGCTCATAATGAATACGATTTGGTAAAGGTAGCGATGAGACGCTATGTAGGAGTACATAGTGGGTTGTCTCATTGGGACCGTTCTTAGGAACTGGGTTCCGTGTTTGTGATACAAGACTAGTTACTACCACACATTGGGTTCCGGTAACTCGACCTCTCTCGACTTATCAGTCGCTTAGTCCTTAGTCCAGGAGTTGCAAGTAGTTTCTGGTGTTTATAGCATGCTGGAGGTCGTGCGTAGCGCTGACCCTCGGGGTGGGTTACGACGCGGTAGGCTTGGGAACCCGAATGGTGGGCTTGGGAACCCTACGCACATCGTTTGGGACCGTAGCGGAAACTTTGGCCGGACTTCCGTGTGGGTTTCAGTCTCAAATAGGCGATAGCCTGGACTAGAGGTCTTATGTGCTTGACGGTCGTGGCCGACTTACTCGCTGGGCATCCGCTTCAAGGTTGCCGAGGTGCATGGTTTATGGCACACAACAATAAGTGGCGAGAGCGTGTGTGAAGAAGTACACCCCTACAGGGTATGAAACTATTCGAATAGCCGCGTCCTCGGACATGGACTACTTGGAGAACTTATGTTGTTCATAGATAATCAAATGGATACTCCTAAAAATATCAAGACAAGTGTGAGTACCGTGGATAGCACTCTTCCGGAAGGGCAAGGTGAATCCATGGTGGTGTATTGTGATGGAGATAGCGGACTCGTGTGCGATAGCTAAAATTGTAACAAAGAGTTTAAAATTCAGTAGTGCAGGTTAGCCATGAGTCAAAGCTGGCATTCCTGCATGAACTCCACCACCCCCTTTATTGCTACATGAGCATAAATAGACTAAGTCTATTTACAGACTTGCTGAGTATGATAGTACTCATCCTTGCTTAATTAATGTTGCAGAAGAGAACCAGGACCCATCAGGTGGGTTCTATCTAGACGTTGACGATGCCGAATAGCTGGTGTCCTAGCTACGATCTTTCCCATGTGGTGGGCTATAGATAGTCAGGCCGTGTGCCTCTTTTCTATTTCGCCGTCTATACTCAGACAGCTTAAGTTTCCGCTGGCTTGTATGACTTTGTTTGTATGGCTTGAGTGTCGGGTCATGTGACCCCTATCTGTAAGAACATATTATGCAAGGCTCGTATGAGCCTCTTAAATAAAAGTCATGTTGTTGTATGGTTATGTTGTGATGCCATAGTTGTATCTATGCATATCGGGCATGTCGTGCGTACGTGTGACGTGCAACGGTATGTATGGGATCCGACACCTAGTCGTGTGCCTTTAGTAGTACTCTTTACGGGAAACTGCCTCTTTGTGCTTCCACCGAGCCATGGTAGCTTGCTACTGCTCCGGACAGATTGACCGGCATGTATCCTTCTTTGCTGCTGTGTTTGTTCCTTCGGGGAAATGTCTCGCAGTGTAATGGAGTCCCTGTAGCCTACTATGACTCGTCTACGTGCAGTGATGACATTCGTGTCTCGTGATGTAATGGAGTCCTTGTAGCTTGCTATGACTCGCCTACACACGCTTGAGGCCGACACCTGCATTGCTGGGTTATGTATGCCTGTTTCCGTACGGATGTGCCACTTGGGTTCTATGACTAGTCATGTCGGCCCGGGTTCTTTGTTGTGTGATTGCCAGCGACACGTTCACATACGTGAGCCAAAAGACACAAACGGTCCCGGCCAAGGTAAGGCTGCAGCCGTGGAGTACCGTGCGTGAGGCCGCAAAGTGATGTGGCTTGTTACAGTATGGAATCATATGACTTAGGATCGGGGTCCCGACATCCGAAAGCCAACCCCGTCAAGGAGCATTTGTGTCATTTAGCGGCGGACAAGCGCAAGGCAATCGGCGAAGAAGTGGCCCGTCTCTTGCAAGCCAAGTTCATTCGGGAGATTACCACTTCGAGTGGCTCTCGAATGTTGTGATGGTGCCAAAGAAAGATAAGTCTTTGTGTATGTGCATTGACTTTAGACATCTCAATCGGGTATGCCCGAAGGATCATTTTCTGCTCCCCTGCATAGATCAAATTGTTGACACGACTGCGGGGTGTGAGCGTTTATCATTTCTGGATGCTTACTCTGGGTACCATCAGATCCGTCTGTATGGCTGGACGAAATAAAGACAACTTTCATCACCCCATTCGGGTGTTTCTGCTACATCATTATGCCATTCAGTCTCAAAAAATCTTGCGCAACTTTTATGCGCATGATTCAGAAATGTTTACTCGACCAAATACCTTGGAATATCGAGGCATACATGGATGATATAGTGGTCAAGTCCCACAAAGGTTCCAACCTGCTGGCCGACTTGTTGAAACATTCGCCAATCTCAGGAGATCCGACATAAATCTGAATCCGGCCAAGTGTACTTTCAGCGTCCCTGGTGGCAAATTACTCGGTTTTCTCATTTCCGAACGGGGGATCGATATCAACGTTGAGAAAATCAACGCCATTACCCGAATCAAGACTCCCGTGCGAGTGCACGACGTTTAGAAGCTCACAGGTTGCTTGGAAGCATTGAGTCGATTCATTTCTTGTCTTGGTGAGAAGGCTCTGCCTTTGTATCAATTGATGAAGATGTCCGACACATTCGAGTGGACTCCCGAAGAAGAAGCAGCGTTTGCTGATCTCAAAACCCTGCTCTCCACCCAGCCGGTGCTTGCTGCTCCTTGCAGCAAAGAGCCTTTGCTCCTATACATCGCGGCCACAAATCAGGTTATCAGTACAGTGCTAACTCTCGAGCGGGAAGAGGAGGGTAAAGCTTATAAATCCAGCGACCAATCTATTATGTCTCGGAAGTTTTGTCCCCTCAAAGCAAATATATCCACACTATCAGAAGCTGGCTTACGGTATTTACCTATCAGCGAAGAAGGTGGCACAGTATTTCCAAGACCACTCGATTTCACTCGTCAGTGATGCTCCTCTGTTCGAGATTTTCAATAATCAAGACGCATCAGGTTGAGTGGCTAAATGGTCAATCGATCCTGGACAATTTGACATCAGATTCGAAGCCAAGAAAGCAAACATGTCCCAAGCATTGGCAGATTTTATGGCCGAGTGGATTGAACAACAACAACCAATCCAGATTCACTCGGCACATTGGACTATGTTATTTGACGGGTCTAAAATGTTGAATGGGTCCGGTGCTGGTGCTGTCTTGATATCTCCCAGGGGTGACAAGCTCAGCTATGTTTTGCAAATTCACTTGGATTCCTCCAACAATGAGGAAGAATATGAAGCACTTTTGTATGGGTTGCACATGGCTATCTCACTTAGCGTCAAGCGCCTGACAGTTTATGGCAACTCAGATCTGGTGGTGAATCAAGTGATGAAAGAGTGGGATGTTCGAAACCCGCTATGACTAGCTACTGCAATGCAGTGAGAAAGTTGGAGAACAAATTCGAAGGCTTGGAACTTCATCATGTTCGCCGACTGAAAAATCAGGTGGCTGATGAGCTAGCCAAGATTGGGTCCACTTGATGGCCAGTCCCCGGTGATGTGTACTTAGAGCACTTGCACACTCCTTCGGTACAAGAAGATCCTTTCACCGAAGAGCCCCCGCAAGCTTTTTGTTCCACTGACCTGACAGAAGTCGTTGTCCCTGCAGTGATTGATCTGGTCATGGAGATTCTGGTTGTCACTCCCGATTGGACTATGCCTTACATTGCCTATATCCTCAGACCAGAGCTCCCTGAAGATGAAATAGAGGCTCAACATATTGTGCGCGGGTCCAAGGCTTTTAATGTGATGGGAGATCAGCTATTCAGAGAGAGTGTGACAGGCGTTACCTAGTGTTGCATTTCCCCCGTGGAAGGTCAAATGATTCTAGAATAGATCCACTCAAGAACTTGTGGTCATCATGCGTCCTCACGGACGAATGTCGCCAAAGCGTACAGAGGTACAGAGCTTGCTTCTTCTGGCCCGGGGCCAATGAAATGGCTAAAGACATCATCGATCACTATGATGGATGCCAGTTCTATGCTAACTTGTCACACAAGTCGGCCTCCGCTCTGAAGACGATTCCCCTCACCTAGCCATTTGCTGTTTGGGGACTCGACATGGTTGGTCCCTTTCGGACTGGAAAGGGTGGTTTCACTCATTGGCTGGTTGCGGTCGACAAGTTTACCAAGTGGATAGAAGCCAAGCCCATCAAGAAATTGAACTCCCGTATGACGGTTACATTCATGAGAGAGATAATTTTCCAGTACGGCATTCCTCACAGCATTATCACGGATAACGACACCAACTTTGACTCGGAAGAGTACAGAAACTTCTGCACACCTCAGGGCACTCGGGTGGATTTTGCATCTATAGCTCACCCGCAAACCAATGGGCAAGTCGAGCGAGCCAATGGCCTCATCCTGCAAGGTCTGAAGCCTCGTCTCATGCGTGACCTGGATCATGCCGCTCGTGCGTTGGTAACTGAGTTGCCGTCCGTGTTATGGGGCCTGAAAACTACGCCAAATCGGTCGACTGGATGAACTCTTTTTTCCTAGTCTATGGTGCTGAAGTTGTCTTGCCGAGTAACTTGTTTCATAATTCTACTCGAGTCGAACTTTATTCTGAGGCTGAAGCCGAACAGGCTAGGCAGTATGGTGTTGATCTCCTGGAGGAAGAACGAGAGATAGCTTTGATCTGGACTACTGCCTATCAGCAGGATTTGCGGCGCTTCCATGCGAAGAACGTCAAGAGTCGATCGTTTCATGAGGGAGACTTGGTGCTCCGAGTGAATCAACACCGACCTCACAAGCTTGCTCCTGCATGGGAAGGTCCTTTCGTCGTCACTAAAGTGCTAAACAACGGAGGTTATCATCTGTACAATCTCATGAAGTGGATAGGCGAGCCACGAGCCTTGAATGCAGATCTGCTTTGGCGTTTTTATACTTAGAGATAGAAGAATCTCCTGATCTAATGAGAATACTTCATCTATGCAATTCAAATTTCTGCAATATATATTGTCAATTCTGATCGTATAGTTTCACTCTTGGGAATGCTCTGAGTGTTGAGCAATCCTCTCACTCGAGGTCTTAGCTGCGAACATGCTTTCACCCAAGTTAAAAACCCTGTCGGGTGGATAGCAGTCCATTCACTCGACGATTTAGCTGTGAATCGACATTCACCCAAGTTCGAAAAAAACTCCGAGTGATGAGCAAGCCTCACACTCGGGGGCTTAGCTGTGAACATGCTTTCGCCTAAGTTAAAAACCCTGTCGGGTGGATAGCAGTCCATTCACTCAACAACTTGGCTGCGAATCGACATTCGCCTAAGTTCGAAAAAAACTCCAAGTGATGAGAAATCCTCACACTCGGGGGCTTAGCTGCGAACATGCTTTCGCCTAAGTTAAAAACGGTGTCGTGTGGATAGCAGTCCATTCACTCGACGACTTAGCTGCGAATCAACATTCGCCTAAGTTCAAAAAAACTTCGAGCGATGAGCATTCCTCACACTCGGGGGTTTAGCTGCGTACATGCTTTTGCCTAAGTTAAAAACCCTGTCGGTTGGATAGCAGTCCATTCACTCGAAGACTTAGCTGCGAATCGACATTCGCCTCAGTTCAAAAAAACTCCGAGTGATGAGAAATCCTCACACTCAGGGGCTTAGTATGGACATGTTTCGCCTAAGTTAAAAACCCTTTCGGGTGGATAGCAGTCCATTCAATCGACGGCCTATTTGTGAATCCGTCTTTGCTTAGGTTCAAAAATATTCCGAGTGATGAGCAATCCTCACACTCAGGGCCTTAGCTGCAAACATGCTTTCGCCTAAGTTAAAAATCCCATTGGGTGGATTGTATTACATTCACTTGACGACCTTCTCGCGAATAAATCTTCGCCTGAGGTCAAAAATATTCCGAGTGTTGAGCAATCCTCACACTTGGGTGCTTGGCTGCGAACATGTTTTCGCCTAAGTTAAATATCCAGCTGAGTCGATTGTAATACATCAACTCGACTCCCTAACCGCGGATAAATCTTCGCCTAGGGTCAAAAATATTCCGAGTGTTGAGCAATCCTCACACTCGGGGGCTTGGTTGCGAACATGTTTTCGCCTAAGCCTAAAAACAAACTCAGTCGAACAAAAGTTTGAAAGCCAAATACGGATAAATCCAAAGGGTTAATCGCAGATAAAAGTTTTGCGAGAAAGAAAAATTGCTCGGGCCTAAGGCCTGAATGAAGTTTTAAGGGATACAGTTCCACTCAGCATACCGAGGCGAATAAAAGTGTTTCTTCCTAAGGTCAAGTTTTTTAGTCATCCAACGGGATGGCTGGTTCGACAAAAGTGTCCAAGTCGATGCCATCTGCAATTCTGGTAGCTACGTCAATGAAAGTCTCCATGACGTCCTCGAACTTAAGCTTCTTTGTATTAACCAATTAGAGCTCCTTCGGCTTCTCCTCCCTCACGTCCCTACAATGAACCCTGATAAGTGATAGCGCCACGTCGGCCCCGCAACGAGAAGCAAAATTCTTCCAGGCCTGTACTTTACTTGGAAGGTCGTTCAGGCGGGTCATCATGGAGTTAAGGTCGAGCTTCAGAGTGTCCTCAGGCCACAGCTCCTTGTCAATCCTCTCCATCCCAGATTTCAGTCGGACAAGATAGGCCTAAACGCCCTTGTCACACCGTATGTTTGTAGCACATTGTTATGTTTGGGTTTATAAAATTTGGAGCCAACTAAAACTTTTTCATAGTGCTTGTGCTTGTTTGCTATGTTGTTTGCTTGCTTGATGATTGTGTTATATGGCACTCCTAGATTCTATTCCACTTCATCCTCATATTTATTGTCCCAAACCTCTCGCTTAATGATCATGCCATGTGAATAGTGCCCAAAACTATTTTTACCAATTTTTTTAACTAAAAATGATTTATTTAATTTAAGTTTCCAAAACCCCCTGAAATGAGGTTTGCACTTCAAGTCCGCATATCAGGTGGACCCTTCTTTCCCAAAGGCTTTATTTCAAACCAAATATATGAATGACTTCCTAAAACCACCAAATATTATTTTTGAAGATTATTTTCGTAATTTATTTAAAGGCTTTTCTTAATGGCAGAAATGGTTTTTCTTAGGGAAAATTATCTAAATGCTTTAAAAATATTTGAGAAAATTTAGAGAAACTCAGTGGACATATATTTTCCATATATATGAGTTTCAACACAAGGGCATGATCAGATCATAAGCAAAACCCCTCAACACCCTTTGTGTTCAGATCAAACTTTTGGAATATTTCTATAAGAAATGTTCTCAATAAATTCCAAGAAAATTCGAGAAAGTCAACACTATCTTGGGTAATAATCTTGCAAAGTTTCATCTCAATCCAAGTTGGTTTGGTTCATCAAACCATCCCCAAACCATTATGTCCAAAATCAAATTTGAGAAACTTTACATTATGAAGTGTCTCCCCTTGGCCTCAAACTTTGTGGGCATGCTCTAATGACCAAATAGTGATGATTCACTAAGTGGTGCATCAACGGTAAAAGCCTAGCATCAATAGATCTACAGAAACCTGATTCTGCAAATATCTAGGGTTTAGCAAATCTTCATTATCAACTTTTTACCCTAGCATCAATGGATCTACAGGAATCAATGGATCTACAGGAATCTAACCTAGCATCAATGGATCTACTGGAATCTGATTCTACTAATTTCTATGGTTTATCAAATTTCCGTTGTCAACTTTTCCCACATGAGCTCAAACTTGGTGGATACTCTCATTTCTACCTAGCCTTTGACCCTCATAAGTATCTTAGTAAGATGGTAACATCTTCTTGCCCAAAACACCACCAAACACCTTCTGGTGATTTGGTAAAACCCTCATTTTCACCCTCTTCTCTTTTACTCTTGCCCCCAACTTTTTACCACAGACTCCTATAGTTACCTTTCACCTCCAGTAGAAGCCTCATGGTCATAGCTCAAGTAAAATGTGGTGAAAAACCCCATTTACCTCCCTGGACAGGAGCTTTCTCTCTGTCCATCTCCATTTTTCTGCTCTCCTAAGGCATCCCAGGGCCTCCAATGCCATATCCATCTATTTTTCTCCCCCTAGATCCTCTAGGCACAGGTGGCCGCGTAGAAAGTGCCAAGGGTATGCCTTGGCATGCAAGGCTCGTGCTTTGGGGCGCGCTACAGTGCGCACCCGCAGTGTAGCCGCTGTACAACGAGCGTCCCCAAAAGCCTCGAGCCGCGCCACCTTGTCCCCCCGGTCGGCCTCGATGTCCGTGACACGGTAGGCGGTCGGCCTTCTCCCTCCCCCTCTCTCCTCGCCTCTTTCGCGCGCGCACGGCACCGCCCGAAACGGCCAGCGGCCGTGCTCGCACGCGCGCCCTTCCCCACTCACCCTCTCTCTTCTCCTGGGCACGGACAGAGTCCACAGAGCCCCTAGACACGCCCATCCTCTCCCTCGTGTCCTGTGGCGAGCACCCCGTGCTCGCCGGCGCACAGCGCCCACGGTGGACCGGTGGCCGCATATAAATAGACCTCCTCACTCATCCTGACCCTGTCTCCTCGCTCTCCCTCTTCCTCCGCATCCTCCCCATGCCCAGCGCACTCTACCCCATGGTCGGGAGCCCTCTCCCGACCCAAACCCTCGCCACCGTCGTCCGGCTTCCCCCTCGCCGGTGTTCCCCTCATCCCCCGGTAGCCCCGCGACATCCCACTGACGTGCGGAAGCCCCGCGAGCACGCAAGTGCCCTCAGCTCCCGTCGCGATGGCCTAGAGCCCTCTGGTGAGATCCTCCTTTGCCCCTGTCGTGAGGAGAGGGATGATAAGTGGGGCCCACCTATCATACCCTCGCCCCCTCCCCCTCTCGCTGACAGTCCGGACCAATGGGCAGGTTTAAAACTAAACCTGCCGCGCGTGGCTCCTCTCCTGGGCCGTCTTCCCTCTTGGGCCGGTTTCGACTGGGTCGTTTTGGCCCATAAGGGCATAGGACGCCTTTTTCCTTTTTCTTTTATTCTCTTATCTTCCAATAATTCCGCAATTTTGAATATTTATCCAATGCCAATAATTCTTCCACCTAAATTCTTAGAATTTTCCAAAAAATATATTAGTGTCATTTGTAAAAATGTTTCAAAAACTTTTTGGTACCGTTTTTAATTAAAAACCCCTATTTGGCATTTCCTGCCTCTGTTTACTAGTTTTTAAAAATATTTTCCATAGTAAAATATTAAACAAACATTTTTAATATGGTCCTGAGTATTTATAATAATAGATTAGCATTTTTACTAGTAGCTTGAGTGTTCTGTTTTTGTGTGTTGATTATTTTTATCGTTAGTTTATCGCGATAATAGATTGCGCTGTTGACGAAGAACTTGGACCCGAAGACTTCGAAGACCTTGGAGACTTTTTTGAGCCAGGCAAGCAGCCCTTTGACCATGATGAGAATCCATTTTTATTGCATGTCATATAGAACTTTACTTTCATCATATTTTATCATGTGATGTGGTGTTCCCGTTTCGGTGGGATGCCTCCGGTATTTCTCCATTGACACTTGCATTGTGCATGACCCTACCACCTTATGAGGGTTATCTGGGTGGGTGTAGTTAGGATGCTAGTAGATGCTACGCAAGTTGGGATGGGACTTTTCCATGGTGATGGAAATAAAAGAAATGATTTCAAAGACTCTTTCGAAAACCCCGTTGGGTGCCATTATTGCCCGAGGGAGATGATGATGAGAAGGGTGACCAGTAGAGAAAGAAGTGGTGTGCCGGAACAAGTTGAGGGCGTGTTTTTGAAAATGGATTAGATTTAAGAATTGTCGACTGTCCCAACCTTAGATGCGCAACCATGATACCCCTTATGGGATGGGGCTTTGTTTATTACTCTAGATGGTGCTAGCAAGGAGCCCGCATTACTAGTGGCAAGAGTGAAGTGGTCACTCTTGAGACGGGGTCGTCCCTGAGTGAAAGGCCATGCGCTGTCTTTACAGGCACCGGGCACACCGTTGCGTGCCCTCATGGATGATACGAGTGATGTATATCATGAGGGATGGCACCAACGAGTGGACTATTTGTTTAGTATCACCATGGGAAAGGCATTGTTCGGGTGCTTACCTCGGGTATGTTACATACCGCGAGTTGTGGATGACACGGAAGTTCCTCGAGTCTTGTGGGTAAAGTGTGAAACATATGTAGTATGTAAAACTATTCGAATAGCCATGTCCACGGTCAAGGACAGTTGGGTGGTGCTGCTTAGACTACGTCCAGATGTTTTCATGAAACTTGGTGTGAGTATGGATGTGGTGGTGACACAAAGATCACATGAACTAAGTCTGGTGACTTAGCATGAGAATTGAACTAAGTCCGATGAATTAGCCTGATGAATGAACATGAGGTGTTCAACCCCTACTTATGGTGATGTATGTAACTTGTTCAAATGGACATCTGTTAACTGTTGATGCATGCTTACTAGTTACTTGATCATGTCATTTGCATACAAAATTAGCTTTCCGCAAACTTACCTACTTAGTGCTATATCATGCATCATTGTTACCTTGTTCCACGACTTGGGATGCTTGCGAGTACATTCAAAGTACTCATTGGCTTGCCACTGGTTATTTAATTGGCCAGGCATGGAAGAACAAGAGTATGTTGAAGAGTTCGTTCGAGAAGAACTTGTGAACTAGGATGCTTCCCAGTCAGAATGCCTGTAGGTTAAGGCAGATGGCATGGGTTTACACTTTCGACCAAGATTGCCGCTGCTTGTTCTATTTTAAGTGTTTGGCTATGTGGCCCTACCTATGTAAGACTAAGACCTTCGTGGTCATTATTTGTGTAAGACATTAAGTGTGGATGTAAGACTCTTGTTATCCAGCTTCTGTGTGTTCAGTGAACATTAATCTCTGGGATCACTATACACGTGCATTCGGTGATCACGACTTGTGAGTCTGGGTCCCCACGGCCTTGGAGCCGGAAATTTAGTCTGAGGATGTTCATGGCCACCGCGTCTGCGACAGGAGAATTGGTCGGATCCAGGTTAGGTTCAATCTCCTTTGTCTCCATTTCGATGTCTTAGTAGAATTCTGTTGAAGAGAAGGAATGGGAGGAGAATCGGTGAGGTACGATCTTCATGGATTTTACAAAGTTCAGTCGACAAGAGACACTCACCGTCGAGCATGATCTACATGTTCCTCGAGAATTCACCCAAATGCTTCTCCAGGCCGTTGCTCCTTATCTTCAGCTGCTCGGCCATTTTGATGAGGTCCACGCGCTCTTGCTTCAGCTTTGCGTTCTCCTCCTCCCACTTGTGGGCAGCCGCCAGATTTTGATCTGTAGTCTCGGTTTTATCCTTGGCCACCCATTGGGCATCGGTGAGTGCTTTGTCCTTGTCCTCCAGCGCGTTCTTCATGGAATCTAAATAAACAACATTGTTGAGTCGCGCTTGGAGTCAATGATTTTCATTGCGCATGTCAGTTCCAGTGAGTGCACTCAGTCCAAAGCATGAAAAGTGGAGATGGGAATGCAGAGAGTCGACAGTAGTTACCTCCCAGAGACTTCAGCTCAGCCCGTGCTCGCTCCAGAGCATTGTTGGAGGCTTCCAGATCCATGCACAGTCGGTTCATCTCATCCTCAAGATCCTTGTATTGCGTTTGAAGTGTGCAAGCCCTATGAAACCAACAAAAGAAAGAAATCCAATAGACAAGTAATACCAAGGCCGGCGATTGGGTTATGAATACCATTGAATGCCTATCTTGCTATCCTAGAACAGTGTCATACAATGGTTGACCTGTGATGTCCATGAAGCCCGTGTCGAGGGGAAGAAGAATTCAAGCAAAAGTCCACTCGACATGTCGAGTGGCTCTGGCACTCCGCGTGCCGTAAACAAATTCAAAGCAGTCTCTATTAAGACTCCCGCCGGTGCAAGCACTTGACAGCGGTCTCGGGGACTACACGTAGTGGGTGCACTCAGAGTGCCCCCACTGAGACGGTTAACACTCGACCTATCGAGTAACTCGTCAAAAAAATATGCACTCGACATGTCGAGTGCCTCCAGTACTACGCGTACGACGGAAATCCCAACTTCAAGTTTTCAAGACTATTGCTTATCATCTGCGATTAGTAGTAGCCTCGGGGACTACTCCTAGTGGGTGCACTTAGCGTGCCCCCACTGGTTACTGAAACGTTCGACAAGGTTTGCCCTGTCAGAACATTCATCCGTCACTCGACTTGTCGAGTGACGTGCCTCCTTGCTCTGTGAAGTTCAATCTATCCTTATGTAGCGTCATATCATGGTTTATCAATGATATCCATGAAACCTACAAGGTAGCTTCAAAGTGGTGTGATCAAAGGCAAAGTGTATCCCGCATACAACAAACTCTAAGACCCCTGTCGGTGCAAGCACTCGACAGCGGTCTCGGGGACTACACCCAGTGGGTGCACTTAGCGTGCTCCCACTAGATCTGCGAATTCTCGACCAGTCAAGTGGAAGAAAACATCTGTCATTGGAATATCCGTCACTTGATCCGTCGAGTGACATGCCCCTCCCACTTTGTGAAGTGCAGTCTATCCTTATGTAGCGTCATATCATGGTTTATCAACGATATCCATGGAACCTACAAAGTAGCTACGGAGTGGCGGGACCAAGGGCAAACGTATCAAGCATACAACAAACTCTAAGACCCCTGCCGATGCAAGTACTCTACAACGGTCTCGGGGACTACAACTAGTGGGTGCACTTAGAGTGCCCCACTAAGACACTTAACACTCAATCCGTCGAGCGTCCTGTAAGAAAAAAATATATGCACTCGACATGTCAAGTGACTCTAGTACTATGTGTACTATCGATCCAAAACCAACTCGACTATGACCTGACCTACCCGAGTGGAGAAGTTTCAAACACTCTACGAGCGGAAAATAAGAACCCAGTGGGTGTACAGTCAAGAAAAGATAGGAATTCAATCAGAAATGTACTTACAATCGAACTTACTCGGACATTGGTGCGGAGGGCCATGCTGGCATCATAAGCCAGCTTGCTTTCCTCGTATGCCTCTTTGGTTTGCAGCATCATCTGCTCTGCCTAGATCATAGCCTCCTTCACAGCTCTGGTCCGATCTTCCGGGACGCGATGTAGAGAGAAAGCCGTCATGGGCGGGATCGGCATAGTAGTTGGGGCAGCTGAAGCAGTCTGAGCAGGTCCGGTTGGAGTTGATGTCTCGATGGTCGAGATAGCTGGAGGGGCGCTCGACAGAGATACTACAGGATCAGCTCTGATTCATGTTGAGTCACCCATCCCCTGGGAGGACTCTACAGTCAACCGCTGAAGCATCTGCAGTGATGAAGCTCTTCGAGTGCGGGTGCGCGAGGTGTCTAGGTGTTCCTCGTCGTCTTCAAGCTAGATGACCTCTGCAACGTCAACTGACAATGTTAACTTTTGCAAGCGACAAATCTCATTTAGATGAATCAAGGACCTTTTAAACTCTATGAGAAGTGGCAGCGTCAACAGTGTCAATGTTCATCGCTTCCCCTCCGTCTCGAGGAGGTGATGTTACAGAAGTAGCAACTCTGATGGATCAAACAACAATCGGTTTGCAACAACACAAAGTAACAATCGACAGAAAGAATTTGAAAGTAAACACTCATGTGGATACGATAGGCATGGCTATCTTCATGTGAGGCAAGGTTTTGCGAGGTTTGGCCACAGTCACTTTGGGTTGCTTCCCCGATCTTTCACTCGACTCGACAGTCGAGGGGGGGCTTCGCTTGGGTTCTTCTTGCTTGGGCCCGGAGCTTTGTCCTCAGCAGCCGCAGGATCTTGGCGAGCCTTGGTGCAACGTTCGGTGCGAAGAGGTGGCTTGACTTCTGGCTCATTTTTGTTCGAGTTTTGTTACTCATCCTCGGAGCCTTCTGAACATCGCCGTCCATGCTGCCGCCTTCACTCACAACTCTATCGTCAACGTGGTTCCCGTTAGGAATGGTTGAGTGCATGTGTTTCCACTCCTACATGATTCAAGTAAAGTAGTCGGATCATAAGTCAATATATCACTCGACGGTACAAGTACATCAGTTGACACCGCGCAACTCACTAGATTCTTCGGCGGGTTTTCGGCCGAGTAAGGTTGGATCCTCTTGGCTCCCAAAGGGTTGTGGCATACTCCAATGAAACTACGAAGCCACTTCTCGATAGTTTTTTGCGGAACCTCTTCTGGGTGCGTCCTAGTAGAGTCCTCAGGGCCCCCGTAGTGCAACATGGTGTGATCTCTGGCTTGGAGAGGCTGAATGCATCGACAGAGAAATGTTTCCAACAGATCCATGCCAGTCACTACACACCGGATCAGTTGCACCACAGCTTCAACCAAGATTCCCGCTTGGACATGTTCCTGTTCGGTCACCCTCAGAGACTTGGGGACAGCTAGACGGTCAGGTGTATAGGGGGAAGGTCAGTCGACATGTTGGGCGATGTTGCGTCTTTGCAGTAGAACCAAGTCGACTGCCAGCCTCTAATAGACTCAGGAAAAGTCATGGTTGGGAAAGAACTATGTGCTCTTTTCTGAAGTCCTAAACCCCCACACAACTGAAGCACATGAGTCTTCCCATCAGTACGGAGGGCTTTCTTCATGGTCTGGGATCTGACCGTAAAGATGTGCATGAACAGACCCCAATGAGGATAACAGCCTAGAAAACACTCGCACAAAGTAACAAATGCAGACAAGTATGCAATAGTATTCAGTAGGAGATGGTGCAGTTGAGAGCCGAAGAAATTCAAGAACCCTCTGAAGAACGCGTGGGGTGGCATAGAGAAACCTCTTTCAATGTGGGAGAGAAGTAGAACCCTCTCCCCGTTGCGCGGCTCTGGCTTGCGCTCTCCCTCCGGCAGCCTCCAGGCACCGTTTGCCATGAGCCCATCGGCGACAGGGCCCTCCATGTCCTCATGAGTGACTACGGAGGGGAGAAAGTCCCCCTGCATCCATCTCGCCGGCGCGGTGAACCAAGCGGTCGAGGGCTTCTTGCCCTTAACCTTCGTCGCCCCCTTCTTAGCTCGCTCCAGCTTCTCCATGGTGTTCTTTGTCATCGTCGCGGTGGCTCTCGTCAGAGAGGAATGGAGTGGTGTGCTGGAGACAGGGGAGGCGGAGGAAGAGAGGAAGTTTGGGGAAAGGTACTGTGCGAACCACAGCGCTCCGAGATTTATATCCTGCCGAGTGCCTCGCTGACTAGTGGACCCACAAGATCACCATGCACGCCAACCGCAGTGTGCGTCCGGTACGTGGCGAAATGACCAGCGTCAAGATCATCATTGCACGCGCGCGCTTCCCAAATTTTCATATCCCGTGAAATGCGGGTCTAACAGACCGACCTGTCACCTCCAAAGATGCTTTAAGTTCACTCGGAGCAAAATAGGCATTGAACATTCACTAGGACACTTTCAAGACTAAATGGATCCGGGCGAATGCCGAAGAATTCAATCAACGCAAGTATCGTTGAAGCCCCGAATATTATTTGGAAGATTTGGCGTGTTGATCCTGAATTGAGATCAATACTCAGAGTCCAATCGATGCAAGTTACATTGAAGCCTCGAATATCATTCAGAAGATTTGATGCCTTAATTCAAGATTGGCATCCATACCCCCATTTCACCACTCGAACCACGATCCATTCGGGGGCTAATGACAAGGATATGTACCTAGGGTAGGGTCCTAGGCAAGGCCTACATACTCTACCTAAGGACACTATATTGGAGGACTTGAAGTTCAAGCATAAGCCTCCGACTGGATTCCATGTGACGTTCAAGTCACTCAACATTCAATCCACTTGGAGTCTTCTTCCTTCACTCAACATTTGTCTGTCACTCAGTAGACCTCATTCTTAATCGACACCAGAAGACCAGGAGCCACCATCAGGAGACCAACGGGCAGTCGTTAGTCCTTCATCATTAGTAGCATTTATTATGTACGCTACCAGTAACGCCAGACTTTGAACCCATGATTGAATCCTTAGATGTTGGGCACTTATGAGGGGCAGCAAACTCTATATAAGCCGCCCCTCCTATATATCACAAGGGTTCACAACCATTGCAATCTTAACATTCCACATGACATAAGCTCCCGAGCACTAAGACGTAGGGCTGTTACCTCCACGAGAGGGGCCTGAACTCATACATCCGTGTGTACACCCTCGCTGTAGCTAGGACTCTGCCCCTCTCCTTTCGTACGCCTACCTTCTACTGTCCGGGTTGTTCCCACGACAAGCAACTCGAACATCTTCTGCCTCTGCTTGTGTTGTGGCAGATGTGGGATGATCTGGTTTCATCACCACAACGTTATCCTCGAACTCTGGCTGTAGGGGTAGATGTGGGTGATCAAGAGCAAAATTGTGCTTCTCCAACTGAGATTTGATCAGCAACTGGATGTAGGGTACATAACAGCAAGAGCGATTTTGGTCAGCAGCAATCCTCTTGATTGTCTCAACAATCAAATCCATTACTCTAATCCTAGTGTTCCTGTCAAGGTGGATCAACATGTTAATGGAGTAGCCTCGGATCATCTTGTCATCTTCTGACTTGGGCATCAAGGTATGCCTGAGAATGGTGTCTATAGTCTGGAGGCCTGCTTGCAGATAATAGATGGATCGTAGCTTTTGTGATTGCACCTTGTCTGCGGGGATAGGAGTATACATGTCTTTCAAGGCATTGTGACTTGCCTTGGTTCAGAGTAGAGCAGCCCATTCCTCAACAGTGGATTCATATCTAGCACCTTCTGTCATCCATATAATTCTACCATCTCCATAGAAATGAGTAGTGGAGTACAATTGCATGATCATCTCGTCATTCCATGCAGTAAGATCTCTGCCAATGAACTTGTCCAGACAAATGCAATGGAAGTTGTCTTGGACACTTGGGAAGTAGTCCACATTCTCTTTGATGAACTTCCAATCGACATACCTCATGTCGCTAACAGCTGGGCTCTTGTCAAGTAGAACGGTCTCATAGAAATCTTGTTGCTCTCTCGTGTAAAACCTGTAGTCAACAACAGTCTTCTTCCTCTGAGCATAAGGATCTATGGCTCTCCAGGCTCTTAGTCCTGAGTCTTTCCTTCTCTTCATGTCCTCAGCAACTAAGTGGCTAGCATCATGCACTAGAAGATGTGGTCTGAGGTTCATCAACGTAGTCAAGTCATCATCATCTTCCACTCTGGAGGCAGTCCCTTTGTTCTTCTCTAAAGCAGGAATGTCTCTAGTAGTCCTCTTGGACTTCTATGCAACAACCTTCTTAGATGTAGGCTTGGTGCTCTTGGAGGTGCCAGTCTTTGGCATAGCATCAGCCATGAGCTTCTTGGCTTTCTTATTGGGAGCGAATATCTCAGCATGCTCTTCCTCCTCCTCCTCAGTAGCAACACCAGCAGCCTCCTCTGGATCTTCAAACATAGAGGTAGGCCTGCCTTCTTAGGCATAGCTTTCTTGGGGATCTCAACTGACACAGTGGCTCTTACACTCTCATGTTCCTTGAAAGTTTCAGCAGGTGCATAGACTTTGCTGACAACTCTTCCAGAAGAAGTAGCTTCAGTTGCTGACTTCTTGGCAGCCTTTTCTTGCTTCTTAGCAAGTATCTCCTCAGGAATAAAATCTGAATCTTCTTCATCAGAGTTAAGCTTCTTCCTGGTTCTGGTGGCAGCCTTGGGCAACCCATGAGAGCTAGGGGTGCCAGGATTTGAGAAAGAACTGGCTTCTAGGCTTGTTCCAGAACTCATATCAACTCTTTCCTCTGCCAAATTCTGACTGTCCTCTGAGCCTGACATACTGACCCTGCGAATAGAGTAATGGAGATCAGAAGAAGATGAGTCATCACAAAATGAGGCTGGTTTTTGAAATTTGAGCAATGAATTTTCAAGATTTTTGCATTCTGTCAAATAGATATCGATGCAGCCGAAACAAAATTTTCGATGGGGCCGAGACTGACTGACTTATTAACCGAAACTTGGCAGCCTTTTCGGTCAAACCGAAAAGAGCAACTCGGTTACACCAAGTCAGTTCTCATCCACACAGAAAAGTATATCAACGAGACCGATATTTCCAATTCGGTTCCACCAAGATTTATTGGGCGGACGACAAAACCCAAGAAAATTTATCTATGGCGATATGTTGGGGATTTGAGAGGATAGGAACATGTGCAAAGGGCGTATCAATGAATAACAAGGATCTAATGCGCAAGAGTCAGACGTGGAGCACAATAGAGATCGAATCCGTACCCTAACTTGGCGTGGATCCTCTATGGCGGCGATGAGGGAGTGGATTTCATCGGCGACGGCGATTCCCAGCAGCGAAGGAGCGTAGGGAGACAAGGGCGACGACCAGGAGTCTTCGGAACAACAGCTTGGGGTTTTGGAGTGTGATGTTTGAAGATATAATTTCAATGCATCGGGGTCCAGAGTTATATACCCACCAGTGTCGATGACACCGATTCTAAGTTTTTGGTGTCAACGAGTGCCTCAACTGTCAGCTGACAGGGACACTCGGTGTAACGAAGAAAATGGAATCGGTGGTACTGAGATTGAAAAACCAGATCAACCCTAGGCATTCGGTGAGACCGAGATTTTGTAGTTGGTTCCACCGAGATGCACTTGGGAGGTTTTAATGGTTAGTCCTTGTTGATACAAAACTCTGAGTGCTCCACACACAGAGGGATCGAAAAGCACTTGTTCAAATTTTTTGATGCAACATGAATAGAGTATGAGGTGACAAAGCATAGATAGCTAAATAAGTGGTCCTAGGCATTCTTGTATATCCAATTGGCAAAAGATAAATCAAAAGCCAAATAGCAACAATTGGATATCCTCGAATGAGAAAATAAATGCAGACCAACATGCTCACACAATAACGTGTCAAATGAAATCATGGCAAACATGCACATATACTCTAGCATCTAACAAGCACTTGCGCGATGACGAAGTCATCTATATATGAGTATTGGACTTAGGAGCCAAGTAATAGTACTTGATCATAGGTCATACTCATCGTTTAAGCACAAGTGGGGTTACCAATTTTACATAAAGCATTCAATGTTTGTCACATACTAAGAGATGCTTTGACCCAAGTCTTAGAGTAAAGCTCCCCCTTGATGTGACACCCCCCATAAGATGGACAAACTAAGCTTGGGTTTTGTCGATGAAGACTTCATGTTGGTGAGGTAGTGATGGATGTTCAAGGTTGATGAAGATCACCAAGAGTTGGGAGCATCCTAGTTGTTTCCTTACTCCTCTCACCTACATGGGTTAGTTCAAACACACAAGAGGCAAATACAAGGATATCTATGGACATGGAGTGCAAAGCATGTGTAATTATGTCCATTAATTTGTTGATTACCTTGTCCCTTGCTTACTTTTGAGGGAATTTGTCACTCCTTAATCTATTGCATAGGGTTGATGTTGATTGCAAATAGATCTTGGCAATAATGAATGTGAGTGGATTTCATTAGCGGAGTCACCCCTCAAGTACTCTCTAGTTCTTCCTCTTGGGAATCCACGTGAAGTTGATGGGAATCCTTGGTGTTGAAGTAGCACTTGTAGAAGTTGATCTTGTAGTAGCCTTGGTAACCCATTTCACAAAAGCTTGGGGTTCATCTTCATAAGAGTCAAAGTCCTCTTGGAGCTTGTTCTTGCCCTTGAGCTTGGTGTCTTGTGGTGGAAGGTCATATTGAGTGTTGGTCCCCTTGGGAAGAGTATTTTCATACTTCCCCTTTTGAGGAACAAACTTGGGATTGGGATATTGACCTTCTTCCCATTCAACTCCATTAGCGTTGAAATAGACAACACTGTGATTCTTCCGATATCCTCCGTGCATGTGTACAATCTCATCAAATTGTTTGTACCCTTCAAGACTCTTGTAGATACCTTTCTCTACAATTCCTTTCAATAAAGCATTTTCTTGCTCAAGTATAACTTGGCTAAGAGAATCATCATTAGTGGAATCAATAGAACTACTAAGAGCAACATCATTGGGTTTAGCATTTTTAGTGTTGCTACTAGATGAAGAACCTTTCTTTCCTTTGTTACTAGTTTGCTTAGATTTGATTTGTGGCATGAATGTAGACAAGAGTAGTCATTTCGCAATATAATATGAAGTCTTTTTTCGAAGATCTTCATTGATAACTTTAAGAAATTCATGTTCTTGCTCCAAATTGAGCTTCTCGAAGCATAGCTTCTCATGAGTTCTTACAAGCTCTCTATGATCTTCAAGGGTAGTTTCATGAGCTAACTTAAGAGTGTTGAGTTCTTTAGTTAGTTCTTATATTTTCATCCTATCATCGTCAATTGACTTATCTTGACTAGCATGAGAAATATCAAGTTCATTATGATTAACCTCACTAGTTTTATCAGATAGCAAGTCATCATCATAAATCAAGTCATCTTCATCACTATCGAAATTAAGATATTCAGGGTGTGATACCTTGGGGCCTTTAGCCATGAAGCAACTTCCACCTCCTTCATTTGGTGAATCAAATATATCATAGGAGTTGGTTGTCACTAGTGCAATTCCGGAAGCACCATCATCTTGACTGTAGTCGGAGTTGGAGTGATAGATTCTCTCGGAGTGATTGTTGGAGTCGGGGCCGGAAACCCATTCAGCAACATAAGCTTGATGCTTCCTTCTTGAGTAGCTCTTGGTGTGCTTGTCCTTCTTCTCCGAGCCCCTACTTCTCCTTGAGGGTCTTCGGTCATAACGATCATCTCTACTCCTTCTCTCTCTTGGAGGTAATTCATCTCTTGAGCTTCGTCTTCTTCGTGACTCTTCTCTTTTCTTGTAGGGAGCTGAGCACTCATTTGAGTAGTGTCCGGGCTTTCCACAATTGTAGCAGTTTCGATCATGACTTGACGAACGCTTCTCTTCATATCTTGAGTTAGAGTTGTGATCTTTGCTTCTATTCTTGTAGAACTTGTTGAATTTCTCGACCATGAGGATTATCTCTTCATTTGTGACAAGGTTTTTGCTTGAGGTAGCGGGAGCATCACTTGTGGCTTTGTAAGCACCGCTAGACTTGTGATGAAGGTCTTACTTGTCTTTGAGTGTCATCTCATCAACAACAATTCTACCAATCACTTCTATTGGTTTGAGATCTTTGTAGTTGGGGATCATTTGGATCAAAGAGCACACGGTGTCATATCTCTCATCCAAAGCTCGAAGTATGTTCTTGATGATGAACTTGTCAGTCATTTCTTCGCTTCCTAAGTCCGCAATCTCATTGGTGATGAGAGCTAGCCTAGAGTACATTTCAGCGACTCCTTCACCATCCTTCATCTTGAACTTGTCAAGTTGACCTTGAAGAACATCAAACGTGGATTCTCTCACGGACTCAGTTCCTTCGTGCATATCAACCAAAGTATCCCAAATCTCTTTTGCATGTTCAAGACGGCTGATTTTGTTAAATTCTTCAGGATATAGGCAGTGGAAAACTATGTCACATGCTTGAGCATTGAGTTGCAACATCTTCAATTCATCTGCAGATGCTTCATGATCCGGTTCCTTTCCATCCGCAAAGAATTCACCTTGCAAGCCAACACGAACAACAACCCAAATGACAGGATTATGATAAAGCAAATGCATTTTCATTTTATGCTTCCAAATAGAAAAATTAGTGCCATCAAAGTACGGACCTCTACGGTGATAATTTCCCTCACTAGATGCCATACTTCTCCTAGGTTGTGAAACCAATGCAATGGAGACCAACCAATGCAATGGAGACCAAAGCTTTGATACCACTTGTAGGATCGAAAGTACGTCTAGAGGAGGGGTGACTAGACTACTTGACCAAATAAAAGTTTTTCCTTTTTCTCAATTTTAATTCTTGGCAAGTTTTAGCATTCATAACATATCAAGTGACACCCTACACATGCATGTCTAAGAGTGTACCAGCGGAAAATAAAGACATTGCACATGTAAGTAAAGAGAGGGTTAGGAATGCAAACACAAGCGATGACACGATGAATTTTCCTATGGTTCCGATAGGTGGTGCTATCATACATCCATGTTCATGGAGTCTTCAACCCACAGAGGGTATCGGTCGCGAGAGTCCACGGAGGGCTCTACCCACGGAGGTTTCCATGAAGAAGCAACCTTGACTATTCCATGCGGCTTCTGTCCATGAAGGACTAGACTCACTATGGGTAGATCTTCACGAAGTAGGAGGTCTCCTTGCCCTTACAAAATTCTAGGTTCACTCCACAACACGAAGTAGGAGGCTCCCAAGAGACACCTAACCAATCTAGGAGGCACCACCCTCCAAAAGGTAATAGGCTCGGTAATGACGATGAGCTCCTTGCTCTTGTGCTTCAAGATGATAGACTCTTCAACACACAATTTCTCTCTAACAGATTTGGCTTGGTAGAAGAGATGGGATTGGTGGAAAGCAACTAGGGGAGGCTAGAAATCAAGATCCGTATGGTTTGAGAGAAAGATCTTGACCTCAACACAAGGGTAGGCGGTTCTCTCTCAGAAAACTGAGTAGGATAGGTACGGAATAGTTCTAAATGCTTCTCTTTCGAGTGGGTGGTGGTGAAGGTGTATATATAGGCATCCCCAAAAATCCAACCGTTACACACAATAAGTCAGACTCGGTGACACCGAAGCGTAGAACTTGGTGGTACCGAAGTGACAAAAAGTGGCAACTTTTGAATCTTGGAGGGACCAATATACAACTCTCGGTTGCACCAACAAGGTGACCAACGGTCAAATTTACCAGTCTCGGTGATGCCGATTCACCATTCTCGGTCGGACCGAAAATGTGAATTTGCATAACAGAAAGTTGGCAACCCAACTCGGTGGCACCGAGTGCAGTGTCGACTGCACCGAAGTGTTAGGGTTTGGCTAAGTCTGTCTAGGGTTTGAAAATCGGTGGCACCGGGATAGGAAAGTTGGTTGCACCGATTTGACATGTTTGGCTCAGGACAGCTTTGGTGGGAGAGTATGTGGATGTTTTGGGTCTGTCACTTGTGCATGTTTGAGCATATTGTTCACCATCAAAACCTTACCCCCTTTTAATAGTATTGGCTTTCCTATAGACTCAAAATGATTTCTCACAAATGTAAAATGTAGAATCGTCTTGCTTGAAGCTTGGCCAACCTATTTCGTTAAATCTCGGGGTAATTCCACAATCCTTTATCCATTCCCATCATTGAACTTTTCCTGAAATATACTTGGTGAAAACATTAGTTCAATGACTTATATGTTGTTATTAATTACCAAAACCACCAAGGGAGCAAATGTGTTTCACTACCACCTCCGTGAGCTTGGTCTGCCACCACTACTACCTCCACCTAGAAGGAAGGAAGAGGACAGGCAGGACGACGGGGCTGGGGGCTTCCAGGAGATCAGGGCCGTGGCCTGCATCCTGGGGGGCACTCAGGCCTCAGCCTTCAACCGCGTCTTGAAGCAGTTCGCGCGGGAGGTGAACGCGGTGCTGCCAAAACTTGGGGCCATGCGCTCCCTCAAGTGGTCCCAGACTGCCATCAACTTTGACTCAAGGGATCAATTTAGGTGCTCAGCCATGGCCAACAAGCTCCCCATGCTGTGCACCCCGACCATCAGCAACATCCTTGTCACCAAGACCCTCATCGATTGCTGAGCCGGGATCAATGTCCTCTCCACCGAGACCTTCGAGACACTCCAAGTACCGTACGACTAGCTTATGCCGACCAAGCCCTTCTTAGGAGTCACTGACGGCTCCATAGTGCCCATTGGGCAAGTTTGCCTGCCTGTCACCTTCGATGGGTGCAAGAACTACCGCACTAAGACCATCATCTTCGACGTCGCCCATATCCACCTACCGTACAATGCCATCCTCGGATACTCGACCCTTGCTAAGTTCATGACGGCGACCCATCACGGCTACAACGTCCTCAAGATGTCGGGGAGTTGCGGCATCATCACCGTCGCCTGTTATGAGAAGGATGCCGTGTGCTCACTCGACCGTGCTTACCGTGCAGCTGCGGCCGAATGCTCGGACGATGAAGAAGATGCCCCGCCACGCGAGGATGAGCGTAGGGCAAAGAAGCAGCTCACCCTCGCGGAGCACCAGGGGACTGGCACCTCAAAGCAAGGAGCCTCATGCTCTACATTAAGGGATGGGCCACCCCTCCCCCCACATAAGAAGGCGTGCCCAATGCCTCCCTTGGGACAGGCTTGGGGGTTTCATCTGGAAAGCACCCGGCCTGGCCGGTCAGTCAAGGGAGGTGCCCGGGCACAACCTCGGAGCGCATTCTAATGCGCGATCGCCAGAACGAGGCAAGATGCGAGGCGCCGAGCTCACGAGAGTCAGTCATCGAGGCAATCAAGGATCTTCAGGAGGCATAGGTCGGGCTTTTGGTCAACCGCAGTCCCCATCATCGGTATGGTCGACCGGCCGCACGCCTGCATCAACATGCTCGCCATCAACAATGCGTCACGTAGGAGCCACTTATGGCCGGCTTGTGCTGACCACGGGTGGGACTACCCGAACAACTACGTCCACATGGCCTTCGGCCTAGCGAAAGCCAAAGTCACATTCCAGCGTCTTGCCCGGGCGATGCTTGCGCCCTGCCTTTCGAGACGTGACGAGGAGATGGAGGTGATGCCCGGGCCAAGCAAGGGTGATACGGGGCAAGCTTGTGTGTGTCGATCATTCACGAATTGGAGGGGGGTTCCATGAAGAACATGAAGAACATGAAGAACACGAAGGGGAAATCACAAGAGGAAACACTCAAGAACAATTCCAATCACACATCCACTAGACTCACCACACACAAGATCCACAAAGGTACATGAACAACAAAGGAAAATAGGATACTTGGTAGAGTTCATCCCAAATCCCAAGGGGAGATGGGGCCTTGATATCCCGAAGGATCTTCCCTCGAAAGGGTCCTTGACATCCACTAGGAAATCTTCTCCTATAGAGGCATCTACTCCATGGTAGAGGTAGTGGAAGGAGCTATGCTCAACTATCTAAGAGCAAACCATAGCTAACCCTAGAATGGAGGTGGGGGAGGAGTATATATAGTCTTGGCAACGAAGGGGTAAGTGGAGAGGGAGATACATGGGCCAAAGCCCATCCAGTGTAGAGGTAGTCGAGCGGTTGTACTGCTCGGGTGGCCTGTTGTACCGGTCAGGAAGCAATAACCAAAAAAATTGTGTGGTACTGGCCTGGCATCGCACCACAACAGAAGCTCGGCCAGAGGTGACCCGGTGGTGGGCCGGATGTACCGCCCACCGGTTGTTGGCCGGTTGTACTGGCAGCTCTAGTACTTCCTGCAACTCCTCTTCTTGATCCTTCTCTTCCAAGATTCCCTCGCGGATGGTGTAGTTGTACGTAGGTGCTTGCACTCCTCCTCATCATCCATGAAACTCCGGCAATACCTATGCATGCACACGGGAGGAGGGTCAAGTAGTATACCATCCTTGAAGGGGTCAAGTGAACACGTGTAAAGGAGATGATTCACCTTTATGTATGTGAAGTAGTCGTGGAACGTGTCACTTTCCAAACAGACTCTTGTGATCGTGATGTCCATAGGATGCTCCGCATCAATGGGATCTGGGTCCGACGAGACGACAAGCCCGTGAGGGCCACGCTCGTGGTGGCACAAGATCATGCTACAACGACAGCTTCGGCTCTTCAACGGCATGTCCGCCAGGTGACTTTTTGTTGATCTGTGCCAGGTAACTTTTTGGCTTGTTCCGTTTAAAGGTGCGTGCCGGTCCTCGTCATCCATAGGCAGCCAGGACATACCCCTTCAGCTGCCATGTTTACTCATATTTCGGTAGTTTTTCCATGCATGCAACCTGCTTCCTAACATTTCCCCTTTGCTAGCTCGACATTTTGCTGGTGTGTATGTCGTTACTACCGAGTGGGCCCACTTTGGTCACCTCACGAAAGGCCAGGCATGATGACTGTGCTCGAGTACGTCCCTGCAGCGTCGAAAAATCCAGTGACTAAGCTCTGTTTGTTCGGTCCATCCTCGTACACTTCATCTCCTGGGGTCACTCGTGCTTGACACTCCCATGACCTTAGGGAGGACGCTCGGTGTAGGCTGTGGTGAAGACCCCAAGACCCTAGATGAAGCCTTCAACAAGAATACTCATGCACAACCCTCCTCGAGGTAGGGACCTCATGAAGCCAAACCGGCCTCGTGAGCTCCTAGATAAACCTCCCAATTCTACTGTGCCAGCCACGCGTACGAACTCGATGGGCTATACACGCCCCGAGCCCTCCAAGGATATGGAGGGGTTCCATCCCATGCAATGTGGTAGCCACAGCTCCATGGTGAGAAGTCAACACTGCTCACCGATGGCTATGCCCACGTAGTGTGGAAGCCATAGCCCCATGCTAGCGGAGAAGTCAACACTGCCCACCAATGGCTACGCCCACGCAATGTGGAAGCCCTATGCCTAGTGCTGGGGATAAACAACTCAGGGTGCCCCAGCGGCTGCATCCAACCTCGGGAAGGCTCCTTGTGTCCCCACCTCGCTGCATTCCCTGGGATATACGCGTGAGGGGCTACACGGGGGCTACTACCGATGCTCTTCAGGAAGGTATGGGAGCCACTCGTACATCAAGGGGGACTCCTGAGCATCGCACCTCAAGAGCCTCACTGGCTTCGTATCCCCTCTCTCCACGGGGTCGTCCTTGGTGATCCGGTCGGCCCCAGTGGCGGTTGAGGTATGCACATGGCCGGACCCTCCAGACATAGAGAATAAGTTGTTCAGAGTTCCAAATTAAACCTATCTTCACCATGTTCCCTTCATGAGGGTTGCTCGTACGTCAAGGGGGACCCCTTAGCATCGCGACACAGGGGCCTCACTGGCCTCGTAGCCCCTCACCTATTGGGGCCATCCCCAATGGCGGTTGAGGTACGCGTGGGACTGGGCCCTGCCGACGTAGAGCGACATAGCAAGAAATAAGGAAACAAGGCGAAGAGGTCAATCGTGCAGTTCAACAATTATTACAAGGATTAAAGTTTTTGCGAATACAACTAGTTTAATGCCAACAAGAGGCATGTCGAATGATTAATAAAGAAACATGAAAGGGGAATCAAGGGGAGCCTACGTTGCCGGTCGCCCCATCCGTGGGGAGCTCGTCATCGACATCACCGGCATCCTCCTCCTCACCACTAGCCTCTGTGGTTTCAGGGGGTGGTTCAATGGTGACGCGGGTGAACCTCTTCGCCAGCTTCTCCACGGCAGCTTTCACTGCATCCGCAGTGCCTCTGCGGACCCTAGGGCAATCGGGTCAATCACAGAGTCGAAGTCGAACCCTGGCTCGCAGAGGTGAAGATGGCTGAAGAGCGTGTTGCGGCCTTAGAAAAGAGGTCGCGGCGCTCACTGTCCAAGACCCCTTCCAACTTGGGGATGGTGCCCTCTAGCGCCTCAACAAACCTTGTAGCGAGCACCGCGTAGCCGTCCTTAGTAGCCACCAGGGGTTCCTCAAATCCTTCCCGGCAGAGGGAGTGGAGCGCTCGGCCCAGCCTAAGCTCGATCGAGGGGATGGTGCTGAGCTCTGCGACTTTTCCGCCCTCGGCCTCGGCTAAAGCCTTTTCTGCGGCTTCGAGCCGGACCTTCTCTAGGTCCGCCTTCTTCTCCTATGCCTCCAGGCGCCCTTGCACAATGGCTCCATCAGCTTTCGCCTGGGACAGCTCAGAGTCATGGTCAGCAAGCTGAGTCTTGCAGGACTCGAGGGCCTTCCGCTGCCTGAGCAATTCTTCCTCGAGCGCGGACTTCTCCTCCTAAAGGGCCCTCAAGTAGGACTCCACCTCGTTGCGACACCCTTCGGAAGATGCCGCCTTTGCTAGCGCCGCCTCGAGGGCCTCTTTGGACAACATAGCCTCCTCCTCGCTTCTTGCTATGACTGTGTTGGCTTGGCTAGAGGATGCCACGATAGAGGCATTGGCCTCGAGCCATCCGAAGAGGATCCCAGAAGCCCGCTCACGAGGCGGTCATCAGCACCCGCATGGGCATCCCGAACCTCATCTAGGACGCGAAGACCACGTGGCGGAATCACAAAGACCCCCTCCGGAGGATTCGCCTGCAAGTCCGCAGGCGGCGCCTCCTGAGGGACGGCAGCGTGGGCAGCAGGATGCTCCGGAGGCTGCTCGGCGGCCAGGGGCAAGACAGACGCAGACGAGTCCATGGGCTGCCAGGCCTTGGGGCTGGCACTCCGGACTGTGGCACCAACACACCCTCAAGAACATAAGCTACCACACCAGTAGGCCTCGGGGGCTCCGGGGGCTTCTCGACGGTGGCCAGGAGGGGCGCCTCGCGAGCCTTCGCCCCTTTGCCTGCAAGAACGTCATCAGGCGGCAACGGCGCGACGGGATAAGTTGGGGCATTGGAGGACGCCTTCGGCTTGATGCCCTCCTTCTTCTTCCTCATCATCAGTGCGGGGATGACCCTAGTTGACAGGCAAGGGAAGAACCATTGGCATCCAGGTTACCGAAGGGCAGGCAAGGTTAGACCGAGTCCTTACTCCTCAACTTCGACCCACTTCCTCTTCCACTCTGCTCCGATGACGGTGGTGCCCTCACCAAAGGGAGAGAGAGGAGCATTAGGTACAAGCACTACCGCTGGAGGGATATCCGCGGTCGCGGCCTCACCCGCCTGGCCTGCAGGCTGCATCTCGGACGGGGGCGAGGCCGGCATTTCGGCCACCACACCTGCAGCGGTATGGTGCGGAGAAGGAGACTCAGCCCCTCGCTTCTTGGGGGTCATAAGGCAGGCGGATCGTGTGGCCCAAGGGGCCGGCACTAGCCCCAGGTGACCATGGCGGGGCGCGTAGAACCCCGGGCCAAAACTTCACCAGCATCATAGTCGTCCTCAAGGTCACGCAGGAGCATTCTCTGCAATAGGGGGGATGCTCCTGTCTGGTCTCCGTCCGACGTCTTCTCCGAATCCACCCCGCCTGAGGTGTCACCGGAGGACACCGTCACCGGGGAGCCAAGTCCCTCCACTAGGGAGAGCCCCCGTTCATCAAAGGCAGGCATCCTGGCAACCAAGGCAACCACGTTGTTGCAACAATACAGCGGGGCGCAGCCCAGAGGGAGATCACCGGGGTCATCGTTGAGCAGGGTCACCACAACCTTGTTCAACTCTTCAGGAGTTAGACACATGGACCGGAGCCTGAGGTTGTCACCATTGCCCTGATAGTCCCACAGGGGCCTAGAGTGGGACTGGAGGGGCGCAAGGCGCTCCTTCAAGAACTCCTTCACTATCATCCCCCTAGTTAGCTTCCGAGCGCTAATGTCGTGGGAGATCCGCTCCATGACGGGCTTAGCCCAGGGATCAGAAAGCTTCACATAGCCCCACGCAGCGATCTCTCCGGCAGCCCCTTCGTCAGCTCGAAGCAGGAGTTTGGGCTCACATGATCCATGAAGTCCCAACGGTGCCGGAAGTTCTCCACGTTCTTCCCGACCTTTAATAGCATGTTGCCGCTCTCGACCGTGACAAAGGAGACGCATGCCGACCCTTGGGCACCGTTGTGCATGCACATGCTGAAGAAATGCCGGAAGAGGTCCATTGAAGGCTTCACGCCCACGAAGGCCTCGTAGTAAAAGTCGAAGACAGACAAGAGCGGAATTGAGTGGGGCTGGAGGTGAAGCGTCTAGATACCGTAGTGGTCGAGGATGGCGATGAAGAACATGGATAAAGGCGGGACGAGGCCAGCGAAGATGCTATGGAGGAAGAAGGGGTAGGTTAACCTGAACGAGGGTCGCCTCTCTGAAGAGATGCCCCATATAAGGTCCACATGTGCTCGTAGGTCACGTCTGCCGTCGACGGGACCACCGGGACTAGGTCACCGTCCTTGGCGATGGTGGACGCGGAGAGCGCCGGTGAGATGGGAGCCGGGGGCCGAGCCCTGTGCCTCTGACTTCGACTTGCCGGCGGGGGCCATTCAGAGGAAGAGTGGAGCGAGGCCAGATCTGGAGGGGTCTCAACTAAGGCTGGGATCTGGAAGCAAGAGCAAGTGCATGGAAGAGGAAAGCAATAACGTCTTAACGTTGGAAGTTAGGCTTTTGTTGATTCGGGCGGTGGCCACGGAGACGCCCCACGTCAGACACACGACGCGCGCCTGACCTGGCCCAGTAAGCGGTTGGGGACCGTGGCACTTTGGGCCGCCCTCAAGGTTTCGCCTTGAAGCCATCTCGAGCGCGCCTTGGGCCTGGGGGCTACTTTTGGCATTCTGGGAATGGGGGTACCCAGTCCTGCCTTCTTGAGGCCCAGGACATGGCCCACTTCATCAGCCAGGCAAGGCCTGGCGCGACACTACTCAAGACAAGGCCCTCACGAGGACCCTGGGCTTGCGAGGAAGAACGGCGTCAGGACCGGCAAGGATGGGCCTCCTCAGCCCCCCCTCCTTAGGGGCAGAGATCTCTATGTAGGTCCCGACCTCAGGAGTCGAGGGTGAGGCAATGAAGGACAGGCGGGTGCTAGCGCGCCAGGCAACACAATTTCCTCTTTGGTGCAAAGGGAGCAAGGACATACGTGGGTTCCCAAAGCATCGCCCAAAGGTTTCCCTTCTGGTGCAAACAGACCACAACCACCAGCCTCACAAGGCGGATGTTATCACCGAGCCCACCACTGCATACCATCAGCCGCTTTGCAGGCGAGGACCGCCTTTGGACAGGGTGCGGATGCACTCCTACCCCCTTCAAAACTGGCCGTTGTGGGATTCCTTCCCGCCATTGAGATAAGGTCATAGGACCCAGGCTACTGCTATATATAGAAGCTAGATCACTCCGTTGAGGGCATCTAGATCTGATCGAACACTTAGTCACTCAACTTGCCACCGCAGGGCAGAGAGCCAAGAACACACCTTGAGCGCCCTCGCGAGGCTCGAGCTCGTTTTACTAGTTCATCCACCAAAACCTCCACGAGAGGCAATCCACCAAAGCAGGACTAGGGTATTACACTTCACAGCGGCCTAAACCTGGGTAAACTGTCGTGTTCATCATCTTCCTCATCACCGAATGAGTTTGTTGTCGTGTCCATCGAGTAGCGAGCTAAGTAGGGTGAGGCCGCAGGGAAACCTTTGCTCACGCCCCTGAGTTCGAACCTTAAGGGTTTTGCGGAGCCCGAAATCCTACATCAACCACCTCCACCACCACCTCAACGAGTCGACAACTTCAACAACAATGAAGAAGATGATGATGACGAAGCTCCACAATCCAACAAGGAAAAGCTACCTCGAGTTCGAGCGAGAGTGAAAAAGAATCACCCCTTAGAGCAAATCTTCAATGACATTCAATCCGGGAGAATCACTCGCTCTAAAACCCACTTAGCTAACTTTTGTGAGAACTACTCATTCATCTCTAGTATTGAGCCTATGAAGGTGGAAGAAGCGCCCAAATACCCGGATTGGGTGAATGCTATGCAGGAAGAGCTTCACAACATTGAGAGGAACGAACTATGGACACTTGTGGAGAAGCCCAAACACGAGCAAAACATCATCGAAACCAAATGGGTGTTTGGGAACAAGCAAAATGAATACGGTCAAGTCATACGCAACAAGACACATCTCATGGCACAAGGATACACGCAAGTCAAAGCAATGGACTATGGTGATACCTATGCCCCTGTTGCTAGACTTGAAGCTCTTTGTATATTGCTTGCTTATGCGAATGACCCTGACATCAAACTTTACCAAATGGATATTAAAAGTACATTTCTAAACGGGGATATTGAGTCAGAAGTCTATGTTAAGCAACCCTGGGTTTTGTGAATCCTAAGAAACCCAACCATGTTTACAAGCTTCGTAAAGCTCTTTATGGACTTAAACAAGCCCCTCGTGCTTGGTATAATTGTCTAACAAAGTTTCTACGTGAAAAGGGTTGTGAGATTGGTAAAATTGACGCAACCTTATTCACTAAGAGAGTTAATGGTGAATTATTTGTGTGCCAAATTTATGTGGATGATATTATCTTTGGATCTACTAACCAACAATTTGATGATAAGTCATAGGTACAAAAGATCTTCAAGAACTTTGCACGCAAAGCGCAAAATCAATTTGAAGTGAAGATCGAGAAGGTTCGAAGCAATAATGGATCAGAGATTAAGAATACCCATGTGGATACCTTTCTTGATGGAGAGGGTATTTGACATGAGTTCTCGGCTATGGACACGCCTCAACAAAATGGTGTTATTGAGAGGAAGAACCGCACCCTCATTTAGATGGCGAGAACGATGCTTGACGAATACAAGACGCCAAGACACTTTTGGGCAGAAGCAGTGGAAACATATGTCATGCCACAAACTGACTCTACTTGCACAGGCTTCTTGGTAAAACGGCATAAGAGGTTCTCACTGGTAACAAAGCCAAGTTGGATACTTTTGAGTATTCGTCTCTAAGTGCTACATTCTCGATAAGCTTCATCGTGCCAAATTTTCTACTAAATATCATGAAGTTTTTCCTACTTGGTTACAGATCAAACTCTCACACCTACCGTGTCTACAATAACTTCACTCAAAAAGTTGAAGAAATAGTAGATGCAAAGTTTGATGAATCTAATGGTTCGCAAGTCAAACAATTGCCAAATGATGTAGGAGATAAGCATCCTTCGGAAGCTATCCAAGATTTGCCCATCGGCAAGATTCGTCCCATGAAGGTGAAGGAAAGTACTTCATCAACCCAAGTGGAAGCTCCTACTTCGGATCAAGGCTACCGACTAAACGACATGGAAGCATCCACAAGTGGTTAACGACAACATGAAGAGGAGGTGGAAGTACATCATGAAGATCCACCACAACCTGCTTCACCACCACCTCAAGGAGATGACCACTTCGACAACAACGAAGATGAAGGAGATGATGAATAAGAAGCTCCACTATCCAACAAGCCAAAGCTACCCCAAGTTCAAGAATAGGTGACCAAGAACCATCCCTTAAACCAACTCTTTGGTGACATACTAACAGGGAGGATCACTCTCTCTAAAACTAGCTTGGCTAAATTTTATGAGCATTATTCTTTCATATCTAGCGTTGAACCCTTGAATGTTGAACAACCTCTTGAAGACTTGGATTGGGAGAATGCTATGCATGAAGAGCTTCACAACTTCGAGAGGAACGAAGTGTGGATACTCATGGAGAAGCCCAAGTACGAGCACAACATCATATGTTAAACAACCTCCCGGATTTGTAAATCCTAAGAAAAATAAGCACGTTTAGAAACTTCACAAAGCTTTATATGGTGTTAATCAAGCTCCTCGCGCTTGGTATAAATGCCTAACAAAGTTTCTCATTGAAAAAGGTTTTGAAATTGGTAAAATTTACACAACTTTATTCACAAAGAGAGTTAATGGTGAATTATTTGTGTGCAAAATTTATGTGGATGATATTATATTTGGATCTAATAACCCACAATTTAGTGAGAAATTGGAAGGTTGATGTTGGAGAAGTAGGAGATGTCTATGATGTGTGAGCTGAAATTCTTCCTTGGTCTACAAATCAAGCAAACATGAGAAGGTACATTCATCTCTCAAACCAAGTACACCAAGGACTTGATCAAGAAGTTCAACATGCAAGAGTGCAAAGGTATGAAAACTCCCATGCCCAGTAGTGGACACGATGATCTGACTAAGGAGGGTGAACCGGTTGATCAAAAGGTTTATCGATCAATGATTGGTTCATTGCTATATCTATGTGCCTCCCGTCCCGATATTATGCTTAGTGTGTGCATGTGTGCCCGATATCAAGCTGCACATAAAGAATGTCATCTTAAGGTTGTGAAATGCATTGTGATATACTTAATACATACATCAAACTTTGGCATTTGGTATCCCAAGATATCTTGTTTTAACCTTGCTGGCTACTCCGACTCAGACTATGTCGGTGACAAGGTTGATAGAAAATCCACCTCGGGTACATGTCAATTTCTTGGTAGATCTCTTGTGTCTTGGTCCTCCAAGACACAAAACTCGGTATTTCTATCTTGTGCGCAGTTACTATGGATGACACAAATGCTTAAGGATTGTGGAATCTATATGAAAAATGTGCTATTACTTTGTGACAATGAGAGTTCTATTAAGATTGGTCATAATCCCATGCAAGATTTTCGAACCAAGCATATTCAAGTTCGACATCATTTCATTTGTGATCATGTTGCCAAAGTAGACATTAATCTTAAGCATGTTCGTACTAACAAGCAATTGGCTGATATCTTTACGAAGCCACTCATTGAAAAAGTGTTTTGTCTCTTGAGGAGTGAGTTGAACATCATTGATGCTTCAAACTTGAGCTAAGCTCACTCGGATGCATGCAAGGGGATGAGATTTCTTAACCATTTCATTCCGTTCTTATCATGAATATCATCTACTTGAAATTCTATGCTCCCTTGTCTTGCATCTAACCCTTTTGAAGGTACTTGGAAGAACAACACTCCAAAAGATTGCCATCAACTCATATATTAAGCAATCTTGTCATGACCAAGTATCCACAAACTCTCTTTGAGCATAAAAGGAATAAGACAACAAATATATCATTGACATATATTTCTCAATATATATCAACTCATAATTGGTATCATGTCATTTGGATATACCATGTTCTTCCTTGCATGACTAACCTATGTAGGTGAAAACTGAGCGAAAACAAAAAAGATAGCTCCCAACTCAAGAAGAACTTCATCAACTTCGAGCACCCTCATCAAGTTCACCTAAAAGCCACATCATCAACATCACTCAAAGGTATGTACTCCTATCCCTGATATAGCTTTACACCAAGTCATGAGATAAAGCCACTCAAGTGATATGAAGACATTAAACATCTTAAGCGAAAAAATGGTAACCCTATTTCGAGTTTAACAATGAGTATGACCTATGATCAAGTATTCTTGCTTGACTCCTTAAGTCAATATACTCTAATATAGGTGACCTAGTCACCGCTCAACATCTAGTCATAAGAATTGAATGGAGAATCCTTTTTGTGTTGCTCTTTGACATTTCCATTCAACTCTAAGCTAGATGAAAATTCTTTGCAAATTCTTATGAAAATGCGTTGCAAATCTCTCTGAAAATTCATTGAAAATCTTTGAGACACGTTTGAGAAATTCCGAAAATTCCAATTGACAAGTTGCCAAGTTTCTGTTTTCCAACTCAGAGCCCCCGATCAAAACTTCTCAGTCTTACCGATATTGCAGTCCTACTTTAGAAAGACATATCGGTGCCGCCGAACTTTTTGCCTTAGATCCACCAACCTCTATGCACTTTGTCTGCTTTGTTCTATGATCATCTCAATCATTCTAATGATTTAGGGGGAGAAACCAAGATATATAATCTCAAAATTATCAAGGATCCCTACATCAAAGGAGGAGAAATTCTTAAATGCTTTGCAGATCTTAAGGGGGAGAAAAACAATTTTCAAGGAACCCTTGTCTCAATTACTCTCTATGATCCTATATATCTAGGACCCCTTCCCATTCAATGATACTTGTTATATGTCCCCTGTGTGACATTTTTGGGAAATTAATGCCAAAGGGGAGAAATATCAAAGCTGAAAAGCTTACATAACAAAGGGATAGATACTCATACCAAAGGGAGAGATATCTAAGCAGTCATGCTTCAAGGGGAGAGATGATCATGAAAATAAGAAGTGTAACCTTATCATATCAAGGGGGGATATCAAGGATTCCTTATCACACAAACACTTGTTAAGGAGAACAGAGAAGAATATATTTGAAATTTAATTCTCATATGCTTCAGATTTTTCTCAGCCCTACATACTCTCAATATCTACATATTTGAAAGTGCGTTATATCGACTAGAAGGGGGTGAATAGGCGATTTTTACAAATTCATCACTTGAGGAATTTCAACTTTGAGGAATTTGAAATGTGATGAATAACTAGCAGCAGAATAAGTACTCAAGTGCATGAAGAACATAGCGACAGCATAGTCATCATGATGAAATGAAACTTGCACAGATTACAAGTAGCAAGATACAGGATAAGCAGGTGAGGAACAAGGTAACTTGAAGAATTTGAGGTGACGAAATTGTGAAAGTCTTCAGTCAAATTCTTCAAATAGTAAAGTTCAATTTCATCAACAGTTATACGAGGAAATGGAAGGGTTGAGGAAATAGAACCAGGTAGCTTGATGAAGACAATGATTTGATGACCCAGTTCCAACTGCTGTGACAGTCGTACATCTGGTTTGGAGCGGCCTAGTATTTAAACCAGAGGACACACAGTCCCAGGACACACAGTCCTTACCGTATTCTCCTTGAGCTAAGGTCACACAGTCCTCGCCCAACACTCGTGGTAAGTCTTCAGGGTAGACATCCAAAACCCTCACAAACTGGTCACCTAGCGATCCACAATTTACTATTGGATGCTCTAGACCAAGGTCACTTCATGATACCCAATTGACTGCAGGAGCACTAGACCATGATGCCTAACCGTCTGGAGGATGCACAGTCCTCAAAGGTAACAAGTGTCGGTTCCACATAGGAATTTCTTCAGTGATGCTCAATCACTTTTGGCTTGGTGGTTTGGTTGTGGGTTTTTTTCTCACTGATGATTTTCACTCAAAGTCCTCGGAGGATGGGTTGCTCTCAAATGACAAGTGTCAGTTCTCTCTCAGTGCAGCCAACCAACTAGTGGTTGTGGGGGGTGCCTATTTATAGCCAGGGTGCAACCTGACATGATATGACATAAATGCCCCCAATGATATGACCGTTATGTGGATATTTGTGATTAGGGACAGTTGGCGCTAAGCACAGCAACGGTTGGATTTTCGAACTATGAAAGTCCTTAGACATATGATGTTCCTCACTTGTAGGCAATTCGCACTGGAGAAATCCTAACTCCTGAGTCAGATCAATTTCCTCATAGACCAGAAGAACTTTGTCTCTGTCCCTGAAGAACTTGAATGAACCATAAGAGGTTTCCAAAGGCTTCACTTGAAGCATTGTATAGGTTGAGCATTTTGGAGTTGAGAATCAGTTGGAATTTTTCCTTAGTATTACCTGGGTCCCCTTTAATAGTATGGTGTTTCCTATGACTCAAATAAAGGAAATGAAACTACGAAAACAAAAGTCTTCACGCTTCATATTCCTCTCTCATATCTTCAAGGTCACACAAACTTCTTCATTTTCAAAGTCTTCACAAAGTCTTCACCAAAGTCTTCAGAAAGTCTTCAGCAAAGTCTCCACTTGAAGACATACATTTTTAGGGGTCGATAATCTCTGAATATATCAAACACCTTATCGACTTATAGACCTATGTACACTCACAAAAACATTAGTGCCTTAACCTATAAGTCTTCAATACACCAAAATCACTAAGGGGCACTAGATGCACTAACAATCTCCCCCTTTTTGGTGATTGATGACAAATAGGTTAAGTTTTCAATGGGGATAAACATATGAAGTGAAATTACAGATTTTGAGGAATTTGATTGCAAAATATAGAAGAACACCCCCTGAAGATGCGCTCTCGAGATGAAGAAAATGAACTTGTGACCATCAGAGGAACTTGGACTTTCTTGAATTTCTTCTCAGGACGATGAGCCCAGTCAGGATGTTCCTCAAGATCTAGCTCATCCAGTTCTTCAGAAGACATGAGGTGAGACAGTACGCCCAAAAGTGGTTGAGGTTTTCATGCGCATAGTAGTGATTCCTCTTCATGATGTTCTACATCACAGTCATGTTCTGCACAATGTATCAAAGTTGAGGCTTCACCCACTTGTGATTGCGATCGACCTTCTGATAAAGACTTATGAGAAGCTCGCGATCAGTCATCACACGAGGGGCAGACTCTTGAGGTTTGTGAGCTGAGGCCTTTGCATCGGATTCTTGAGTGGCAGTGTCATCATTGGTGGAGAAGGAAGCGGCTTTGCGAAACTATCCATCCAATGGACGAGTGCCTTCATCAATGACGGCCTTGACTTTTCCTTCAACTGAGGCAATTGTGCTCTTGATGACTTCAATTGGAGGCAGGAAGCCAAAGTGGTTCTAGAAATCAGCCTTGAAGGGAACTGAAGACTTTGCCCTGATGAATTTCGTTATCCAAGGCACATAGGCTTCTGTTCAAATGGAGCTAAAGCAGCACTGGCCAAAGTCCTCATGAAGAAGTCGTGCCAGTCAATGGGAATCCCATGAATGATGTTGAAGAGCATATTCTCCATGACTCGTTCCACTGCTTCTTCTTCGGAATTGTGGCCCTTCTGAGGACATAGCGTATTTGTGAGTATACTTTAGACAGTCCTGGGCACATATAGCAGATCCTTCACAAGGAAGGTTTTTTGTTGAGGATTTCCAGGAGGCAATGTCTTCATCAACACTTGCAACAGCTGATTTGGAAGTGAAGGCTCATCAAACAGTTTGCGAGCTTCATCTGAGGGAATTGGAACTAGTACACACTAAAGCAATTCAGAAGCTTGAGCAGTGAAGTGTGTTGATCCTATCATCCAGTCCAATATCCAGGAGTTGACGTCTGAAGCTTTTCCGCTGATATGCAATGTGGCATAGAACTGAAGAATGAGTTCTTCATTCCAGTCGTAGATGTCGATGCAGAATGGGAGAATGCCTGCATCATGAAGAACATAGAGCATCGGTGTGAATGATGGAAGGGTTTCCATGTCAGCATGAGGAATTTGGTGGTGCTCGAAGACTTTCTTCTTCTCAAACAGTACTGATGCATAGTAGTTGAGCTGCGTTGCCATCCAGAATCTATTGCGACCGGCCCTTGCAAAGTCATAGGGATTTGGACCAGTGAAGAACATTCGTTTATTGAAGAAATTTCTCTTCAGGAATTTTTGGGCATGCTGAGCCTTTGAATGGCATTCTTGGTTTTGGATGAAGATTTGGCATGGGAGGAACACCTTCAGACAGAACGATTTGGAGTGCTGGTTCCTTAGTTGCGGCGGGAGCATCAAGATCATTAGCCGTTGCGGCTGGAATTTCTTCAGTGACTTGGGTGTTCAGATTGGCAGATTCTTCATGTATTTCATCAGTCAGAGCAGGTGATTGAGAAATATGTGTCAGAGGAGTAGTCATTGGTGAATTTGGGTGTGTTGATTCCCAATATTCATCATTGATGACAGGCGTCGTATTGCCAATGTCTACGTCCTCATCAATTTCTTCAACTCTAGCCTCTTCAGCAGTGAACTTAGGCTGGGGCGATGGTACCTTTGGAGTTGAAGCAATGTCTTCAACTTCAATTTCTTCATCAATCTGCTCTATTGAAGCAGCAGACTAATCTTCATCTTCATGTGGGATGACATATTCCACCCCAAATGGTACAATTTCGTAGGCAGGTGCTGATGAAATTGGTGTAGCATCAATAGGTCCAGTTGAAGAACTTGGCATAGTCTTCAACTTCTTCACAGCTGAGGTTTGTGAATTTGATGCTTTTCTTTTGAGAGTCTTTTCCTTCGCAATGTCAGTTTCTTCAGGAACGACTGATGTAGCCGCTCTGGTGTAGCCACTCTGGTGTGAATCTGATGTAGCCGCTCTGGTGTCTTCAGTTTCTTCAGGCGTAGCAAAAGCTTCAGTTGGTCTTTCAATTTCTTGAGGCACGATAGTGGTGGTTGTCCTGGCATGATCATCAGTGGTCTGAGTTTCCTCAGAAACACTGGTAGTTGCTTCTGTTACAGAAGCATTTCCATCAATCGTTTCATCAGGCTGAGCAATTTCATCTGCCTGAGGATTTTGTGGTTGCGATCGAGCTGCAACCCTAGTTTTGTGATCCTTCACTGCAGCTTGAGCAGCCCTGACAAATCTCACCTTGGTGCCCTTCCATTCAGCATCATATCTCTCTTGATTCGCACAGAGTGTGCGAATTTCAGACTGAACAGTGACGAGTTGATTTGGGGTCAAATTCATCACATTGTCTCTCAGAAAATTTTCCTTCCGAACCCTGTTCCTCTTAGCTCTCAGAGCTTGCTCTCTCTTCCATTTTTCTTCAGAGATGAAGTGGGTGAGAACATGATCCACTCCAAGAGGCAGATTTAGTGAAGAAAGTGGGGTGCTTGGGTCTTCATGCCATATATCGATGAAGTTGAGGATCATCTTGGGATCCAGCATGAGAGGAACAGAGCTGCCCTTTGCTGTAGCAGCCTTTTGCTGACTATGCTTGATGATTTCTTCCAATTCCTCATCATCAGCTTCATCATCATCATCATCATCCTCAGAACCTAAGGGTATGGTAACCATAGCCTTGCTTGAGTGAGGACTTGGTCTTTTACCTCGTCCAGCAGTTTTCTTCAGCTTCAACGCAGAAGGCCTAGTTGAAGATATCACAAAAGACAGAGCAGCAACCGTTCCAGTAGCTGAAGAGTTTGTAGGGTGAGGCCTTTGACCTTGAGGGATCTGCTGTGAAGATTTTGAGGTTGAAGAACTTGTCTTCAATGCAGATTTCTTCCTCATGATTTTCTTCGGAGCACTTGCAGACGCTCCAGCAGAGGCATCAGCAGCCGAATCTTCATTGAATTTCTTCACGGCCTCTTTGGCTTTCTTCGCCAGCTTGGCTTGCTACTTCTCCCACATGTGAGGAAAGTCCTCACCACTCTTGATGCTAGTGGGATCAGCAATTTGATTTGGAGCAAGGGGAGGCCTGCTGCAAGGATGTTTTACTGCAAATTTCATCATGTATTTTGGAGTTACATAACGACACTCCTTCCATTCCCTTGCCCATCTCCTCTCAATTTTCTGCAGGCGAATTTTTCTCTGCTTGGTCGTTTCATTGCCATGAGTTTCTTCATCGGGTGTGCAGTATTCCTCATACACGTCATCTGGGATCTCAAAGGCAGTGTGCACATCTGGCTTCTTTCCACCTTTCTGAGGTTTCTTTCCGTCAGCCATTTTCTTCCCTTGAGGAATATGAATTCTTGAGGGCTCTAAAGAAGTACACAGTTTTTCCTCAAGTAGCGCTGCAAATGAGTTAAGTTGATGAGAACCTACTGATTCATCAGCGGACATGTTATACCTGTGAACAGAGTATAGGTGCGAGGAATTTGAAGAGGTCATATGCGTTCTCAGAAATTTTTAAATAAAACAGGTGGGAGGAATTTGACCATGGGTGTCTTGAGGAATTTCACTAAGTGTTCTTTGTCTCAGGTTCCAGAGTTGTGCAAATTTTGAGGATTCACACAATTGAGGAATCTTGAAGAAAACCATTACTTAGGGAAGAAACATCAAGTATGTGAAGATGTAAGGTGCTTTTAGAATAAGGTTCATAAAAAATAAACACCTTTTGAGGAATATGAAGATCATTTGAGGATCAAACAAGGGTAGTAAAAATAAATTTTATTTACCCTGATGAAGAACAAGACGAACAAGAGATGAGATTGGGAAGTTCGTCCGTTCAGATCTCCCACGCCCTAGCTTCGCAGAGGGAGAGAGCTACATCAGCGGCGGGATGAGGACTTCCGCAGACGATGCGAGTACGGCGACGATGAGGTTGAGGCAGTGAAGCTCTTCCTCACTAGCGACGATGACATTAGCGGTGGTGCTAGGTTGGAGCTCGGGAGAGGGATGATATTAGGAGTAACCGAGCACAGTTGAAGGGGAGGGGGTACTTATAGAGGGAGTGAAAACCAATTTGCCCGAAGATTTTGGACAAGATTGCCCCTGACCCTTGCTCTCCACATTACAGGTGTCACCCACGTTCTGAGTAGTGGAGATTATAGGGGATCATGGGTTATCTAGTCATGGGAATCGGAACCGTTTGAGCGGGAACCGCTGAAATTTTTGATAGTGAAAATTTCAAAGTTTTCTTTCGCAAATTCTTCAACTGTCAAGGACACACTGAAGACTTTGAACAAGTTTCAAAGTAGAACGCATATGAAGAATTTGTGAACAGACTAGGTTGAGTTTAGCATAGAGGGGAAAGGGTCCGATCACATTCACCTAGATGAAAATTAACTTGAAGAATTAGCAATAAGTGAATGCTGTTGAGGTCATTAAAAACTCATATATATATAGTCAATGAAGAACGTGAGTTTCAAAGTTTGAACAATTTGAAAAGTTGAGGAATTTGAAAACTTGAGGAATTTGCAAATTTCAGGAATTTGATAATTTGAAGAATTTGCAAAAATAACGAAAAAATCAATTTTGAAGAATTTCAACTTTGGTAGGTGGCGTGACCCACCGTATAAGAATGATGATTTCAGAGACCGCGTACAATTGTCGTAGGGTTCTAAGAATCAAATTCTTCATTAATTTCTTCACACTTAGAGGGTTATTCTTCATTGACTGAAGAAAAACGTTACTTCGTGTGTTGCACATCAAAGTCATCAATTTTGCATAAGTGTTAGGATGTGTGTCCTTCTTCAAAGAACATTCAAAGATTCTAAGATATTTAGCTCACACCGCAACTTGCAAAATATCTTTTCATCCAAGGGCTTGGTGAAGATATCGGCCAGTTGTTCTTCAGTGCGGATGTGGTCGATGGAGATGTCTCCCTTGAGTACATGATCTGGAAGAAAGTGATGACGAATCTAGATGTGCTTGGTCTTGGAGTGCTAAACTAGGTTGTATGCAATCTTGATGGCACTCTTGTTGTCGCAGTAGAGTGGTATATTCTTCAACTTAATGCCATAGTCCTTGAGGGTTTGCTTCATCCATAGTAACTGAGCACAACATGAGCCAGCAATGATGTACTCAGCTTCAGCAGTAGAGAGTGACATGCAGTTCTGCCTCTTCAAGGACCAGCAGACTAAGGATCGACCGAGGAAATGGCATGTCACTAAGGTTGACTTGCGATCCACACGATCTCCAACATAGTCAGCATCAGAGTATCCGACAAGGTGAAGATTTGAGCCCTTGGGATACCATAATCCAAGTGTTGGTGTGTGAGCTAAGTATCGAGGAATATGTTTCACAGCCTTATGGTGTGATTCCTTCGGTGTTGCTTGGAATCGGGCACACATGCAAACACTCAGCATTATATCAGGCCTAGATGCACATAGATACAATAATGAACCAATCATGGAGCGGTATACCTTCTGATCAAAATCTTTACCATTTTCATCAGTGCAGAGGTGGCCTTTTGAAGGCATTGGAGTTTGACGCCTTTGCAATCTTGCATGTCAAATTTCCTCAGAACATCCTTGAGGTACTTCTCTTGGGAGATGAATATGCCATTGTCTTGTTGACGAATTTGAAGACCTAAGAAGAATTTCAACTCTCCCATCATAGACATTTGATATTCTTCACTCATCATATAGGCAAATTCACCACTGTAACGTTTGTCAGTACAGCCAAAGATAATATCGCCTACGTATATTTGGCATGTGAACAGTTCATTGTCATAGTATTTTGTGAAAAGAGTGGGGTCGAGTGAACTGGTTTGAGGCCTTTCTTCATGTGGAATTCCTTAAGAGCGTCGTACCACGCCCGAGGGGCCTGCTTGAGGCCATAGATGGCCTTGTTGAGTCTGAAGACTTTGTCAGGATGCTTAAGGTCTTCAAAACCTGGGGTTGAGCAACATATATTTCTTACTCAAGCTTACCATTGAGGAATGCACTTTTCAAATCCATTTGATATAAGATGATATTATGATGGTTAGCATAAGCAAGGGATATGCGAATAGCTTCAAGTCTAGCAATAGGTGTGAACGTTTCGTCAAAGTCAATTCCTTCAACCTATGTGTAGCCTTGAGCTACAAGACGAGCCTTATTCCTCACCACAAGGCCATTTTCATCTTTCTTGTTGTGGTAGATCCACTTGCTACCTATGATGTTATGTTTGCAAGGATCTGGCCGCTTGACAAGTTCCCACACGTTGTTGAGCTTGAACTAATGCAATTCCTCTTACATAGCTTGAATCCACTCAGGCTCCTTGAATTCTTCATCAACTTTGGTGGACTCTATGATAGAGACAAAGGCAAGTGCCCACAAAAATTAGTTAAATGTGAAGCTTTTGAGCGAGTGAGGGGACCTGGTGCATTGATGCCATCGATGATTTTGTCAATCTGTACTTCATTTGCAACTTTAGGATGAGCAGGTTGACGTGGCTGAGGACTTCCTTCAACATTATTTTCTTCAGGTGTATCAACATGAAAGTCTTCATTTGTTGGGATGACTTCCTCAGTGGGTATGATATATTTAGTTGCCTTCAGCTTGATGGATTCCTCAGGAGACTGTTCATCTAACACAGAAGGCAGGTGCTCTCTTTGCGAGCCATTAGTTTCTACAAACCGCACATCTATAGTTTCAAGAACCTTGTGATGTTAGGTGTTGAAGACTTTGTAGGTGTGCGAGTCCTTTCTGTAACCAAGCATAATACCTTCATGTTCTTTCGGTGGAAACTTAGAACTGTGGTGAGGATCTCTGATCCAGCATTTTGCACCGAAGACTTTGCGATAACTTACATTGGGTTTCTTGCCAGTCATAAGTTCATATGAAGTCTACTTGAAGAATTTGTGAAGATATACCCTATTGATGATGTGGCAAGCAGTATCAATTGCCTCAAGCCAGAAGTGACAAGGAGTCTTGTATTCATCAAGCATGGTGCGAGCCATCTCAACTAGAGTCCTGTTCTTGCGCTCCACGATGCCATTCTGTTGAGGAGTATAAGGGGCAAATAACTCATGAGTAATACCAAGTTCATCAAGATATTCATCAAGATTAGTGTTCTTGAATTCAGTCCCATTATCACTCCTAATATGCTTGATCTTGACGCCGAAGTTGGTGGAGGCCCTTGAAGCAAATCATCTGAAGACATCCTACACTTCATTTTTATACAGAATAATATGCACCCAAGTGTACCGAGACTAATCATCAACAATGAAAAAGCCATACAAACTTCAAGCGTTTGTTAGTATGGAGTAATGAGTGGGGCCAAAGAGATCCATGTGAAGCAATTCAAAGGGTCAAGTCGTGGTCATGATTGTCTTTGAGGGATGCTTTGATCTAGTCACCTTCCCAGATTCACATGCACCGCAGAGGTGGTCCTTGAGGAATTTCACACCCTTGATGCCAATGACGTGCGTTTTCTTCACGAGCGTGTGCAAGTTCCTCATTCCTGCATGTCCAAGTCGTCGATGCCACACCCAGCCTTCTAAAGACATTGCAAGTAAGCATGTGGCAGGTTGAGGACCTGTAGAGAAATCAACAATATACAAGTCTCCTCTCCTAAAGCCTTCAAAGACTTTGGAATTGTCAGATTCCATGATGAAAACACAACGATATTTTCCAAATACGACGATCATATCAAGATCACAAAGCATTGAGACAGACACAAGGCTGAACCCAAGGGATTCAACAAGCATCACCTTATCCATGGTTTGGTACTTGGATATAGCAACCTTACCAAGTCACAATACCTTTGTTTTACCTTTGTTTGCGTAGATGATATGCTTGAGAGGAGATGGAGTGAGTGGCAAATTCATCAGTAGATTGTTGTCACTAGTCATGTGGTTTGTGCATCCACTATCGAGGATCCACTGAATAGCTTTTGGAGTATCATCCTTTGAGCCTTTTGCCATGAAGAAATAGGTGGGAGCAAAATCATCATTGCTGATGTCAGAGTCGTTAAAGTAGTCATATTTTTCATAGTTGAAGATGGACTTGCCGATGAAAGCAGTAGTGAGAGCAAGGCTAGCGACACCAGATTCTGATTCCTCCTCAGATTCTTCCTCTTCTTCATATTCTTCATATTCTTCCTCAGAATCCATTTCCTTGCCGATGAATGCTCGTGCCTTTATGGGACCATTCTTCTTGTGCTTTGAGGACTTTGAAGATGAGGACTTTGCAGATGAGGACTTTGTAGATTTATTCTTTTCCTTCGAGTCATCAGAACTATCATCCTGGTATTTCTTCTTCTTCTTTGAGTCTTTTTCCCAGAGAGGACAAACAGAGATAAAGTGACCAGGCTTCTTGCAATGATGACAAGTTCTTTTCTTGTAGTCTTCTGAGGAATCTGATTTCCTCAAGCCACTTTTTGATGACTTTCCAAATCCACCTCTCCTTGAGAACTTCTGGAATTTCCTCACAAGCATTGCTAGTTCCTGACTTAGTTCTTCAGGATCACCAAGGCTGCTATCAGAATCTTCTTCTTCAGATGAGGAAATTGCTTTTGCCTTCAGAGCACGAGATCTTCCGTAGCTTGACACCTAGAGGTCTCTCTTCTTAGCTTGTTGAAATTCATGAGTATTGAGTCTCTCAAGAATGTCAGTAGGATCAAGTGATTTTTATTCTCCACATTCTTGAATCATCAACGCCAGAGTATCGAATGAGGAGTCAAGAGATCTTAGCAGTTTCTTCACTATTTCATGGTTAGTGATATCGGTGGCACCCAGTGCTTGAAGCTCATTGGAGATATCAGTGAGATGATCAAAAGTTTGCTGAACATTTTCATTGTCAAGTCTCTTTAAGCGGTTGAAGAGATTGCGAAGAATATCGACACGAGAGTCACATTGAGTGGATACACCTTCGTTGACTTTGGACAACCTATCCCACATAAGCTTAGTAGTCTCCAAAGCACTCACTCTGCCATACTGACCTTTGCTCAGATGGCCATAGATGATATTCTTAGCTTGAGAATCGAGTTGCTTGAATCTCTTCACATCAGCAGTAGTAACAGTGGGAGTGATAGAGGGCACACCATTTTCCACAACGTACCAGAGATCGTTGTCAATAGCTTCAAGGTGCATACGCATCTTGTTCTGCCAGTAGGGGTAGTCCGTCCCATCAAAGGTAGGACACCCCGTGGAAACCTTGATCGTACCTGCAGTCGACATTACTAGAACTACAGGTGGTTAAACCAAAATCGCACATAGCGAGGGAGTACGTGCTCTGATACCAATTGAAAGTGCGTTATATCGACTAGAGGGGGGTGAATAGGAAATTTTTACCAATTCATCACTTGAGGAATTTCAACTTTGAGTAATTTGAAATGTGATTAATAACTAGCAGTGGAATAAGTACTCAAGTGCATGAGGAGCATAGTGATAGCATAGTCATCAAGATGAAATGAAACATGCACAGATTACATGTAGCATCATACATGATAAGCAGGTGAGGAACAAGGTAACTTGAAGAATATGAGGTGAGGAAATTGTGAAAGTCTTCAGGCAAATTCTTCAAACAGTAAAGTTAAATTCATCAATAGTTATATGAGGAAATGGAAGAGTTGAGGAAATCGAAGCAGGTAGCTTGATGAAGACAATGATTTGATGACCCAGTTCCAACTGCTGTGACAGTCATACGTCTGGTTTGTAGCGGCTTGGTATTTAAACCAGAGGACACAAAGTCCTTATCGTATTCTACTTGAGGTAAGGTCACACACTCCTCGCCCAACACTTGTGGTAAGTCTTCAGGGTAGACTTCCAAAAACCTCACAAACTGGTCACCCGGCGATCCACAATTTACTATTGGATGCTCTAGACCAAGGTCACTTCGTGATCCCCAATTAACTCCGGGAGCACTAGACCATGACGCCTAACCATCTAGAGGATGCATTGTCCTCAAAGGTAACAAGCGTCGGTTCCAAAGAGGAATTTCTTCAGTGATGCTCAATCACTTTGGGTTTGGTGGTTTGCTTGTGGGTTTTTTCCTCACTAATGATTTTCACTCAAAGTCCTCAGAGGATGGGTTGCTCTCAACTGACAAGTGTCAGTTCTCTCTCGGAGCAGCCAACCAAATAGTGGTTGTGGGGGGTGGCTATTTATAGCCAGGGTGCAACCTGACATGATATGACATAAATGCCCCCAATGATATGACCGTTATGTGGATATTTGTGATTCGGGACAGTTGGCGCTAAGCACAGCAACGGTCGGATTTTCGAACTATGAAAGTCCTTAGACATATCATGTTCCTCACTTGTAGGCAATTTGCATTGGCGAAATCCTAACTCCTTTGTCAGATCAATTTTCTCAGAGACCAGAAGAACTTCGTATCTGTCACTGACGAACTTGACTGAAAGGTAAGAGTTTTCCAAAGGCTTCACTCGAATGATTATATAGGTCGAGGATTTTGGAGTTGAGCATCAGTTGGAAATTTTCCTTAGTATTACCTCGGCCCCCTTTAACAGTACGGTGTTTCCTATGACTCAAATAAAGGAAATGAAACTACGAAAACAAATGTCTTCAGGCTTCATATTCCTCGTTCATATCTTCAAGGTCACACCAACTTCTTCATTTTCAAATTCTTCACAAAGTCTTCACCAAAGTCTTCAGAAAGTCTTCACCAAAGTCTTCACTTGAAGACATACATTTTTAGGGGTCGATAATCCCCGAATATGTCAAACTCCTCGTCGACTTATAGAGCCCGTGTACACTCACAAACACATTAGTGCCTTAACATATAAGTCTTCAATACACCAAAATCACTAAGGGGCACTAGATGCACTAACAATATTATTTTTCAGGGACAGAGGAAAACTTTCACAATGTGTCACAATTGGTGTCTAGGGGAGAAAACACTAAACTTATTTGGAGACATATCATTCTCAAGAAACCATTTCTTATATGTCTTCCATATATTGGTACTCTTGGTACTCTTCAAATGCACTTGTGTTTCCTAACATTGTTTTCTCAAGTGTGTTCCTAATGTTAAATGCTCAAGGACCTCAAGGTAAGTATATGCATCATATTCTTGTTCAAGATGACCTCCTGCTTCTTGCACAAATTGTTCGCAAGAGTGAGTCTTGAACATGAAATCATTTTATTCTCATATATTTGATGCATATTGCCAAAATATACATGACTTCTCATGGTCTTACCATGTTTGTTTTCATGCATTCAAAAGCAACTATCATTAAAATGGACAACACACATCTAGGGGGAGCTCGTATTAGTCATGTATCCTTCAAAGTCTTCATATAGCCTTGCATATCTTAAATTGAAGCTTTGATTGTATGTTGTCATCAATTACGAAAAAGGGGAGATTGAAAGCACAAGATGCTCCCTTGGTGGTTTTGATAATTCATGACAACATACATTGTCTCTTGGACTAATACTTTTATCTAGTGTATTTCAGATAAGGTCCGTAGAGAAGGTTGGCTAAGGAGTGTGGAGAGTATTGCTATCTCTTGAGATTGTGTTGGTTTTCCCATGAAGAGGAAAGGGTGATGCAGAAAAGTAGATAAGTATTTCCCTACGTTGTTGAGAACCAAGGTATCAATCCAGTAGCAGGAGCAAGCAAGTCACCAATGGATGGACCTACACAAACAATCAAACTCTTGCACCAAACGCTATAAAGGGGTTGTCAATCCCTTCATGATTATTTGCACGGATTAGATCCGATAGAGACAGATGTAAACGAGAACGGAAAGTAAAAGGTAAATAAATGGCAGCAAAGTATTTTTGGTATTTTTGGTTTATAGATCTGAAAATATATTATGGAAAGTAGACCCGAGGGCCATAGATTTCACTAGAGGCTTCTCTCTTGAAGGAAAACATCATGGTGGGTAAACAAATTACTTTCTCGTTTTGATAGAAAAGCGAATAATCATGTAGTTATCCAAGGCAATGATCATGCATATAGTCATCACGTCCGTGTTAAGTAGACTGAAACGATTCTGCATCTACTACTATTACTCCACACATCGACCGACTCCTGCATGCATCTAGAGTATTAAGTTCATGAAGAATAGAGTGACGCATTAAGAAAGATGACATGATGTAGAGGTATAAACTCAAGCAATATGATGAAAACCCCATCTTCTTACCCTTGATGGCAACAATACAATACATGGCTCGCTACCCTACTATGTCACTGGGTGAGGACACTTCAAGATTGAACCCAAAACCAAACACTTCTCCCATTGCAAGAATTACCAATCTAGTTGGCCAAACAAAACCTATAATTCGAAGAGACTTACAAGGATATGAAATCATGCATAGAAGAATTCATAGAAGATTCAAATAAGATTCATGGATAATCTGAACATAAACTCACAATTCATCAGACCTTGACAAACACACCACAAAAGAGGATTACATCGGATAGATCCCCATAAAGATCATGAAGAACATGGTATTGAAAATCAAAGAGAGAGAAGAAGGCATATAGCTACTAGTTGTGGACCCGTAGGTCTGTGGTGGACTACTCACGCATCATTAGAGGGGCAATGGAGTTAATGTAGATCCCCTCTGCGGTCGAAAGCCCCTCTGGGAGATGACCGGAAAAGGCTCCAAGATTGGATCTCTCGGGAACGGAGGCTTGTGGCACGGAAAAGTATTTGCTTGGCTCGTTCTGGTGTTGGGGAAATATTTGGTATTTACAGGATGAATAATAGGGTTAGGAGACATGCCAAGAGACAGCAAGGCTGTCAAGCGCGACCAGGGGGGTGGCCATGCCTACCAGGCTTCTGACCTCCTGGCAGGTGCCCTAGTATCGACTCCAAGCATGTTGGATTTGTTTCGTTCTAGAAAAAATGATTCCAAAGATTTTATTTCATTTGGACTCTGTTTAATACTCCATATCTGCAAAACTCAAAAACAAGGAAAAACAGAAACTGGCACTAGGCTCTAGATTAATAGGTTAGTCCCAAAAATAATATAAAATACCATATTAATGCATATAAAACATCCAAAAGATCCAAAATATATTAATGCATATAAAACATCCCAAAAATTATAGATACGTTGGAGACGTATCAGCATCCAAATGCTTAATTCATGCTCATCCTCGAGTACGTAAATCATACAAACAAAAAATTTTATGTGGAGTTCTATCTAACATATTTATCCATGTAATATTCTCTATTGTGGCATGAATACTCAGATCTGTAAGACTCAGAACAAAAGCTTAATATTGATATAAAAAATAATAACATTTCAAGCATACTAGCAAAACAATTGTATCTCTTCAATATATAATGGCAAAAGAAAGTTATCCCTACAATATCATATGATCTGGCTATGCTCCATCTTCCCCACACAAAGTATTTATATCATGCACAACCCCGATGATAAGTCAAGCAATTGTTTTCACACTTTTATTTTTCCAAACTTTTTCAACTCCCATGAAATACATGCGCGTGAGACATGGATATAGCACTATAGGTGGAATAGAATATGGTGCAGGTTGTCAAGGAAAGGGAGAAGATAGACTTTATCAACTTGGCGTATCAACGGGCTGTGGAGATGCCCATTAATAGATATCAATGTGAGTTACTAGGGATTGCCATGCAACGGTTTCACTAGAGCTATAAGTGTATGAATGCTCAAGAGGAAACTAAGTGGGTGTGCATCCAACTTTCTTGCTCATGAAGACTTAGGGAAATTTGAGGAAGCCCATCATTGGAATATACAATCCAAGTTATATAAAGAAAAATTCCCACTATTATATGAAAGTGACAAAATAGGAGACTCTCTATCATGAAGATCATGGTGCTACTTTGAATCACAAGTGTGGAGAAAGATATTAGCAATGTCCCTTATCTCTTTTCTCTCATTTTTTTATTTTTTTGCTGGGCATCTAAGGCCTCTTTTTTATTATTTGAGCTTCTCTGGCCTCTTTTATTTTTTTCATAAAGTCTAGAATCTCATCCCCGCTTGAGAGGGAATCATAGCTTCCATCATCCTTTCCTCACATGGGAAATACTCTAATAATGATAATCATCACACTTTTACTTACTCACAACTCAAAATAAAATTACAACTTGATACCTATGACAAAATATGACTCTATATGCAATATGGAAGTGATGATGCAAGTCATAAAAGGAATCTGTGGAAGTTGCATGGCGATATATCTCGGAATGGCTATGGAAATGCCATAATAGGTAGGTATGGTGGCTGTTTTGAGGAAGGTATATGGTGTATGTTTAGAGGAAGGATATATGGTAGCTGTTTTAAGGAAGGTGTTTGTTGTACCGGCGAAAGTTGTGCGGTACTAGAGACTGTAGAGAGTCTAGCAAAGGTGGAACGGTGAGAGTGCGTATATTCCATGGACTCAACATTAGGAATAAAGAACTCACATACTCATTGCAAAAGTGTATTAGTCATTGAAGAAAAGTAATAAATGCATGCTCCTAGGGGAGAGGTTGGTAGGAGTTAACCATCGCACGCTCCCGACCCTCACACAAAGGTTGAAAATCTATAAACAAATCATGCTCCGACTTCCTTACATAACGGTACACCATACGTGCATGCTACGGGAATACCAAACCTTTACACAAGTATTTTTAACAAATCACAATTACTTTCTAACATGACTCTTAACATTACCATCTTTGTATCTGAAAGCTTTATGCGAGGAATCAAACTTCTCAAAAATACTCAATGCACTTAATATGGAAGTTTTTATTATATCCCTCTTGGATGCCTATCATATTAGGACTAAATTATTAACCTAGAACAATTACCATGCTATTTAGAGACTTTCAAAATAATATAAATGAGGTGTGGGAGTTCAATTATTTATATAAAACGCAAACACCACCGTGCTCTAAAAAATATAAGTGAAGCACATAGAGCAAAATTGCCTAACTCAAAAGATATAAGTGAAGCACATATAATATTCTAATAAATTCACGATTCAGCATCTCTCTCTCAAAATATGTGTGCAGCAAGGATGATTGTCGCAAACTAAGAAGAAAAGACTCATATCATACAAGACGCACCAAGCAAAACACATATCATGTGGTGAATAAAAATATAGCCTCAAGTCAATTTACTGATGGTTTGAAGACGAAAGAGGGGATGCCTTCCGGGGCATCCCCAAACTTAAGCTCTTTTAATCCTTGAATAGTACTTGGGGTGCCTTGGTCATACCCAAGCTTAGGATCTTGCCACTCCTTATTCCATAGACCATCAAATCTTTACCCAAAACTTGAGACTTCACAACACAAACTTAACAGAAAACTCGTGAGATCCGTTAGTATAAGAAAATAAATCACCACTTTGGGTATTATTGTGAACTCATTATTTATTTATATTGGTGTTATACCTACTGTATTTTAACTTCTCCATGGTTCATACCCCATCATATAACCCATAGATTCATCAAAATAGGCAAACAACTCAAAGAAAAACAGAATCTGTCAAAAACAGACAAGTCTGTAGCAATCTGAAAACTGCATATACTTATGTAACTAAAAAAATTCTGAAAAACTACAAAAACCTGGGAAAGTTATATATTAATCTTTTGTAAAAAAATTAGACTCATTTGACGCTCTAAAATTTTTTATAGAATTCCTTGACTGAGCGCAAAAGTTTCTGTTTTTCAGCAACATCAAATCAACAACTACCCTAGATCACCCCAAAGGTTTTACTTGGCTCAAACACTAATTAAAACACCAAACACTACTGGAATCAGGATCTTTGCTGTCAGCTTAAAAAAAACTGACGGCAAACAGAGACCCAACGGCAAAGATCATGTTTGCCGTCAGCCAGCTCTTTGCCGTCTGCTAGCAGACGACAAAGAGGGAGGGTGGCCCACTAACGAGAAGAATCTAACGTCCACTTTCTTTGCCGTCTGTTAGCTAACGACAAAGCTTCTTTTCCATCTGCTAGCAGACGGCAAAGAAAGTGGCCAACCTAATGGTCATTCCCTCCAACTAGCTAGGCTCTTTGTCGTCTTCTAGCAACCGGCAAAGAGCTTTGACCTAACAAAAAACCGGTCAGCGCCCGCGCCCCACCCCTCTCTCTCTATCCCCTCTGTCTCTCTGCCCTCACCTCACCCAGGCCATCCTCATGCCCGACTCACCCCCCCGCCCCTGACCCTCACCGCCCCCGAGCCACAAGGGCGCCCGCTGCCCCGGCGCCCTGCCCAAGCCTTGTGGCCGCCCCGGTGCCCCGCCCAAGCCTTGCGGCCGCCCCGCCGCCCGGCCCCTCTCTGTCTACCCCCCCCCCCCACCGCCCGGTGCCGCCCCGCCCCCCGCCGCCTGGCCCCTTTCCGTCCAGCCGCCCACCGCCGCCCGGCGCCGTTCCTTCCAGCCGCCCCCTGGTGAGGTTCTTCCCCTATTTTCTTACTTTTTTTCTTGTTGTTTTTTGATTTAGGCATTGTCGGTAATATATGTTAGTTTATTTAGGTTGTACTGTTAGTAATTTAGGTTAGTTGTTTTTTTTGGTTAGTTGATTTTTCGTTAGTACATTCTAGGTTAGTTTTTTTATATTTAGTCATCTCTTATGTTAGTATATTTTAGGTTAGTCATATTTTAGGTTATTAGTATGTTTTGTGAGATGAAAAAAAGAAGAAAAGAAGAAAAAGTAGAAGTGGAGAGGAAAATGGAAAATAAGGAAAATGAAGAAGAAAAAGAAGACAAGAGGAAGAAGGAAAACAAGGAAGAAGAATAAAAACATGGAGAGGAAAAAGGAAAATAAAGAAGAAGAAGAAGAAGAATAAGAGGAGGAGGAGGAGGAGGAGGAAAAGAATAGAAGAAGAAGAAGAAGAAAGACGAAAGACGAAGACGATCAAAAAAAGTAGAAGTAGAAGATGAAAAAAAGAAGTAGGAAAAGTAGAAAAAGAGGGTCGCCGAGGGAAAAGAGGGTCGCCAAGTGGTCGAGGGGTCGAGAATCGAGGGGAAAAGGACACGACACCCCGACACCCCGACCCCGACATAACACCCCGACACCGCGACCCCGACACAGCACCCCGACCCCAACACGACACCACAGACACCGACATAGCACCCCGACCCTGACACGACACGACAGACACCCCGACGCCCGACACAACACCGCGACACCCCGACACGGCACTCCTGACCCCAACACAGCACCCCTACCCCGACATGACACCCCCGACACCCCGATCCCGAAAAAGGTGCTCTTCGGCCTTCCAGAGGCCAACAGGTCATATATTTGTGAATTATGAGTTAGGTCATATATTTTTCGATTTTGTTATATAGAACATCATATTTATGTTGATCAGGTGGATTTAAATGTGCAGTTGTTTCGTCGTTGTGAGGGTTTGGTGTTCGACGACCTCCCAGTGCGTTCGACGAGCTCGGCCCCTGCATTCATGGGTGAACACAAATTAAATCTCCTCTTGCCCCCTTCATTTCCTCCATTCTGGTCTTCGTGCAGATGAAACTTTCTAGCTATAGGTGTCTTCAATCATCAGTATGCGTGACCACTATGCGTCTCCCATTCGAAAGGGTTGCATCTATAAATATGCATTCATTTGCATATTTATAACTGTGATTCTTTCGAATTGTCCAGCATTATCCATGGACAGCCCGAGTATGTGTAGATGAGGTTCGTTTTACCATATGCTCTGCTCCGGATCCGATGCAGGATTTCATCAGTGCCTCCTTGTTGTTCTCCGGGTGCTACGAAATTGCGTGTTGGATCCGAAGCAGAGCATGGGAAAACAAACCCAATCTACACATACTCGGGTGGGATTAGGACCTATGTTTACCTACTAGCGTCTAGGTTGCATCGACGTAATAAAACTGACAAACTCTATTAACTGATGAATACGGTTTGCTGAATTATGTATATATTTTTGTGTGTCCTGTAGATAGGCAAGATGAGTGATCGTGGGTGGATGTACACCGGTCACACTAGTCAGAAAGACATGACCCGTGAATGGATAATAAAAACAAGGAGTTTGTGAGAGTCGCATTTGCAAATGGACAGAAAACAACCTGGTGCCCTTGTGTCAATTGTGACAACTGTAAGAAGAAGTCAGAGTTTGAAATGATCAAACACCTGTAGAAGTGGGGTTTAATGCCTAATTATACGGTCTGGACATTTCATGGTGAGTTTGCCCAACGTGCTAGAGCTGAGGTGGTTCGTCGTGGCACTAGCAAGCATGGTATTAGGATCGAAGACATGGTGCAAGACATTGATGATGCTTGGGATTCACAGGATGAGATGGAGGAATCTGCAAAGGCCTTTTATGAAATGTTGGAGTCTTCAAAACGTCCTCTCCAGGAGCACACCGAGCTTTGTCAGCTAGATGCCATCACGCAAGTAATGGCTCTGAAGGATCAGTTCAACCTGGGCAGAGAATGCTACAATGCGATGATGACGATATTTGGACGCTTTCTGCCCAAAGGCCAAGTATTTCCACCAAACTTGTACCAATCGGACAAAATCCTACCTGTGCTTAAGATGCCCTATGAGAAGATAGATGCGTGTGAGAATGGTGTTGGAAATATGCCCTAGAGGCAATAATAAATTGGTTATTATCATATTTAGTTGTTCATGATAATTGTTTATTATCCATGCTATAATTATGTTGATCGGAAACTTAGATACATGTGTGGATACATAGACAACACCATGTCCCTAGTATGCCTCTAATAGACTAGCTTGTTGATCAAATATGGCTATGGTTTCCTAGTTATGGACATGAGATGTCATTTGATAACTGGATCACGTCATTAGGAGAATGAAGTAATGGACAAGACCCAAACTACAAACGTAGCATATGATCGTGTTAGTTTATTGCTACTATTTTCTGCATGTCAAGTATTTGTTCCTATGACCAAGAGATCATGCAACTCACTGACACCGGAGGAGTACCTTGTGTGTATCAAACGTCGCAACATAACTGGGTGACTATAAAGGTGCTCTACAGGTATCTCCGAGGGTGTTTGTTGGGTTGGCATGGATCAAGACTGGGATTTGTTACTCCGTGTGATGGAGAGGTATCTCAGGGCCCACTCGATAATACTACATCACAATAAGCCTTGCAAGCAACGTGACTAAGTGTTAGTCACGGGATCTTGTATTACGGAATGAGTCAAGAGACTTGCCGGTAACGAGGTTGAACTAGGATACCGACGATCAAATCTCGCGCAAGTAACATACTGAAGAACAAAGGGAACATCATACGGGATGAACTGAATCCTTGACATAGAGGTTCGACCGATAAAGATCTTCGTAGCATATGTAGGAACCAATATGGGCATCTAGGTCCTGCTATCGGTTATTGACCGTAGAGGTGTCTCGGTCATGTCTACATAGTTCGCGAACCCGCGGGGTCTGTGTTGGGGGACGTTGCATGGGAAACAAAAAAATTCCTACGCACACGCAGATCTATCCATGGTGATGAGCACTTACGAGAGGGAGAGTGGATCTACATACCCTTGTAGATCGCTAAGCGGGAAGCGTTAAGAAATGCGGTTGGTGTAGTCGAACGTCTTTGCGATCCAAATCGCCGTGCGTCCCGCGATCCAATCACGATCTGTCCCGCGATCCAATCACGATCCGTCCCACGATCCAATCACGATCCGTCCCACGATACAATCACGATCCGTCCCATGAACTTGATCACAATCCGTCTCACGAACTTGATAACGATCCTTCTGATCTAGCACCAAACGGACGACACCTCCGCGTTCAGCACACATACAGCTTGATGACGATCTCCACCGTCTTGATCCAGCAAGAAGGAATGGAGAGGAAGAAGAGTTCTCCGGCAGCCTGACGGTGCTCCGGCGATGGTACCGGAGGAATTTCGCCAGGGCTTCGCCTAAGCACTCTAGAAAACCGATCTAGAGGAGAAACTATGCACTGGAGGAACGGGTAGCACGTGGCTGAAAAAACTAGTGCAAAACCCTAGAAATTGAACAATATATATAGGAGGGAAGGAGGAGGAGAGGCAGCCTTTGCCTACAAGCCTTGGAGGCTTCGGCCGAAGTGGGAGGTGGAGGAGGACTCTCCTCCTCCAATCCTAGTAGGATTAGGATTGCCCTTTTTGCCTTTTTTTCCACCTTTTCTATTGGGTGTTTTCCTCCAGCCACATGGGCCTTGTGTGCGAGTTTCCACCAGCCCACTAAGGGATGATATTCACTCTCCCACAGCCCATGAATCCTCTTGGGACGAAATACCCCTCCCGGAGGCCTCCCGGTACACTACCGGCACTCCCGGTACACTACCGATGAGCCCGAAACTTTTCCAGCGACCAGAACGGGACTTCCGATATATGAATCTTTACCTCAGGACCATTACAGAGCTCCTCGTGCTGTCCGGCATCTCATCCGGGACTCCGAACAAACTTTGGTCACCACCATACGTAACTCTATACTACCGAAACGTCACCAAACCTTAAGTGCGCAGACCCTACGGGTTCGAGAACTATGTAGACATGACCGAGACACCTCTACGGTAAATAACCAATGGCGGGACCTGGATGTACACATTCATTCCTACATATTCTACGAAGATCTTTATCGGTCGAACCTCTATGTCAAGGATTCGGTTAATCCCGTATGATGTTCCCTTTGTTCTTCGGTATGTTACTTGCCCGAGATTCGATCGTCGATATCTCCATACCTAGTTCAACGTCGTTACTGGCAAGTCTCTTTACTCATTCCATAATACAAGATCCCGTAACTAACACTTAGTCACATTGCTTGCAAGGCTTATTGTGATGTTGTATTACCGAGTGGGCCCTGAGATACCTCTCCGTCACACGGAGTAACAAATCCCAGTCTTGATCCATGCCAACTCAACAAAAACCCTCTGAGACACCTGTAGAGCACCTTTGTAGTCACCCAGTTACGTTGCGATGTTTGATACACACAAGGTACTCCTTCGATATCTGTGAGTTGCATGATCTCATGGTCATAGGAACATATACTTGACATGCAGAAAACAGTAGCAATAAACTGACAGGATCATAAGCTACATTTGTAGTTTGAGTCTTGTCCATCACATCATTCTCCTAATGATGTGATCCCGTTATCAAATGACATCTCATGTCCATGGCTAGGAAACCTTAACCATCTTTCGATCAATGAGCTAGTTCACTAGAGGCATACCAGGGACATTGTGTTTTTCTATGTATCCACACATGTATCCATGTTTCCAATTAATACAATTATAGCATGGATAATAAACTATTACCATGAACAAGGAAATACAATAATAAATACTTTGTTTATTGCCTCTAGGGCATATTTCCAACAGTCTGCACACTTAAGGTTCGGTAACGTTTAGATAGCATAGAGTTATGTATGGTGGTGACCGAAGGTTGTTCGGAGTCCTGGATGAGATCCCGGATGTCACGAGGACCTCCGTAATGGTCCGGAGGTAAAGATTTATATATAGGAAGTCCTATTGTGGTCGCCGAAAATTTTTCGGGCTCATCGGTAGTGTACCGGGAGTGCTGGTAGTGTACCGGGAGACCATCGGGAGGGGTATTTCGACCCAAGAAGCTACATGGGCTGTGGGAGAGTGAATACCAGCCGTTAGTGGGATGTTGGAAGTCCCACACAAGGCCCATGCAGCTGGGAGAGAAAACCCAAAGAGAAAAATGTGGAAAAAGGCAAAATAGGGAGGAATCCTAGTCCTACTAAGATTGGAGGAGGAGTCCTCCTCTCCTCCTTGATTTGGCCGAACAAAGGGCTGGCCCCTTGAGCCCCAAGCCTCCTCCTATCTTCCTCCTATATATACTAGAGGTTTTAGGGGTTTTGGCACTAGATATTCAGCCACGTGTTACCCGTTCCTCTAATGCATAGTTTCTCCCCTAGATCGGATTTGTGCAGTGCTTAGGAAAAGCCATGCAGGAAAAGCTCCAACACCATCGCCGGAGCACCATCATGCTGCTGGAGAACTCTTCTACCTCTCCACTCCCTCTTGCTGGATCAAGAAGGCAGAGATCATTATCGAGCTATACGTGTGCTAAACACGGAGGTGCCATCCGTTCGGCGCTAGATCGGAAGGACCATGATCAAGATCGCGAGACGGATCGTGATGAGTTCGCGGGATGGATCATGATGAGTTCGTGGGATGGATTGTGATTGGATTGCAGGACGGATCGTGATGAGATTGCGGGACGCTCGGCAATTTGGATCGCGAAGACGTTTGACTACACCAACCGCATTTCTTAACGCTTCCCGCTTAGCGATGTACAAGGGTATGTAGAGCCACTCTCCCTCTCATAGATGCGCAGCACCATGGATAGATCTTGCGTGTGCGTAGGAATTTTTTTGTTTCCCATGCAATGTTGCCCTACAAATGGATGTTCCTTATTTAGGCTCGAGTATATGGGCTTGAACTATTGCCCCATTTGCAATGCTTCCAGGTATGTTCTGGTAGATGATGGTATGGGTGAGAAGAGTCAGACCAAAATCCCCATTAATGTTCTTCGGTATCTCCCAATCATACCAAGACTTCAAGGTCTTTTCATGGTCGAAGAGACGGCCAGACGTGGCATAAATTGGGCAAAAGAACAGAAGTAGATGCAGATGGAATCCGATGTTGGGACACACTTCAGACGCTTTTGCGTGGAAGCACTTCGATGCATTACATAAGGATATAGCGGCAGATCCAAGGCATCCTCGAGTTGCCATCAGCATGGATGGGTTCAATGTGTATGGTATGACGGTAGCACAATATAGTTGTTCACCTGTATTTGTCATTCCACTCAATCTCCCCCCAAAGAGATTATGAAAAGAAAGAACATTTTCCTGACGTTGATTATTCCAGGGCCCAAATATCCAGGGAAGAATATGAATGTGTACATGCAACCGCTTAAGGATGAATTGCAAGAAGCCTGGGATAGTAGGATCAAGACATACGATGCCGCTACAAAAAAGAACATCAAAATGCATGTGTGGTACATGTACTCGATGCTTGACTTGCCGGCTTATGCGCTATTCGTTGGCTGGTGTGTGCATGGAAGGCTTCCGCGCCCCACGTGCAAGGCAGCTCTTCAGTTCCATTCGCTGGAGGCGGGTCGCAAGTTTTCTTGCTTCGACATGCATAGACAGTTCTTGGATCCTGACCATAAGTTCAGAAAAGACAAGAAGAATTTCATCAAAGGTAGAGTTGTCAAAAAAACTTCACCACCTGCGTTGACAGGCCAACAGATCCTGGATCAGATAAACACTCTCGAGCCGGATCCAGATCGTGCAGGGTATTTCAAAGGGTATAATACGGAACACGCCTGGACTCACAATATATGTTTGTGGGAACTGCCTTCCTTTAAAGACCTCCTTTGCCCACACAACATCGACGTGATGCACACTAAAAAACATATCGCGGAGGCCCTTTTTGGTACATTGTTCATCATAGAGGGGAAGTCAAAGGATAATGCTAAGGCTAGAGTCGACCAGGAGGCTCTATGTGATAGACCGTTACAAAACATTCGACAACCGAAAGGAAAGAAGAACTGGAGGAAGCCAAAGGCATGGTTAAATCTTGGAAGGCCAGCTATGAGGGAAATGATCTTGTTGGTGAAAATCCAGTTGATTTTCCCCGATGGGTATATGGCGAATCTAAAGAGGGGAGCGAGTCTTGACAAATTGAAAATATTTGGTCTCAAGAGTCATGATTAGCACATATGACAGCGGGTAATGCCAGTGATGTTGCGTGGCTTTATCCCTGAGGATGAATGGCTAGTACTGGCAGAGCTGAGCTATTTCTTCCGTGCTCTTTGTGCGAAAGAACTATCGCCTAACGAGCTAGACGAACTGGAAGAGTTGGCATCGGAGTTTATCTACAAGTTAGAAAAGATCTTTCCATCGGGCTTCTTTAATCCAATGCAACATTTGATTTTGCATCTCCCGACCGAGGCAAGATTGGGGGGGGGGCGGTGCAAAATCATTGGTGCTTCGCAACTGAGAGGATGCAGAAGATGCTTTGAGCAAAATGTAAAAATAAACGTACAGTTGAAGCATCGATTGTTGAGGCATTCATTACTAAGGAGGCGACAAACTTCATGACAGCAGACTACAAAGCCAAGAATCGTCCTTTGCATAATCCGAAGCCTCGGTACAATGATGGCGACCATGAAAAGGTCGATCCAACCTCAGCCTATTAAAAGGGAAGCTCGCACCATTTGGTGCTTCGAAATATAATAGCTTTGGATGTCAAAGAATGGCGGACCATTTCTATTGTGGTTTTCACACGACAAATGCCTTGGGGTGGCTTATCGAATGTGCTGGGCCAAAGGACGCCGATGGGCTCCGGGTGCGAGATTGGGCACAAGAGGTGATTACACACGATGTACCTAGGTTCGGGGCCCTCCGAGGGAGGTAACGCCCCTAGTCCTGCTTGGTTTGTTTGGATGGATGGATATGTTCACAGGGATGCTCCTGGAGCTGTGTCTAGAGGAGGAAGAAGGAGCAGCCGACTCGTCTTCCTCTGCTATGAGAATGTCAAGGATGTGAGCGTGAGTGCATATGTTTTTTTGTCCGTAACCATTGCATGGGGGCTCATCGGGTTTTATAGGCCAACCCCCGGCTCTTACAATATGCTATAAGTATGAAAGTGGAGGGCACTGGCTGGAATCCTCTCCGGCCGGCCAGAGGGTCCCGCTGCTTGCGTTGTCTCGTCATGGGTGGGGCCCGCCAGCCGAGCGGTCCCATCTCCCGTTGGGGTCCGCCAACCGGATCTGCGATGTGTCTGTCCTCGCCCACCTGCCCCGGCATGGGTCGCCAGGGGAGCGTCGTCTAGCGCCAGCCGACCGAAGTCTCTGGTACTGCCGGCGGCACTATAGCCACGCCGGGACAGGTAATCGAGTGGCGAGGGTGTGCCAGCCGTGTTCCCCCGCCCGGTCCCGCTGACCGGGCTTAGCAGCCAGGATGGTCGAACTCTAAACCGGGGTTAGTAGCCACAGGGCCGCCCATCGTGCCGGTCACGTCGCTCATCGTACCCGTGGACAGAGGGGCGGGATGGGGCACGTCCGTCCCAAAGTCAACTAAGGATCCGGCCGTGGGCGGCCGTCTACTCAACCGGCCGATTGAGGGCCCAACCGGCTGCTTGACGAGCCGGCCGGGCGCCAGCCAGTGCTGGCCTGCATTGGGCACCCTCCGGGCGGCCACGTCCAGCCGGCCGCATAGTTTTTCTTCAAAGCCAAGGGGGAGAGGACCCTGTTGCTTTAGCCTACCTGGGGCTATAAACCCCGTGTGTAGTCCCCGATGCCGGCGAGGGCCCGCATCCGGCGGACTGTGGGGAGCCGGTGGCTTCCCCCTAGGTCCACCCGCCTCTGGCTTGAAGGCGAAGGGGCAGCCGGGTCAGTCGTCGGGCTCGGGTTCCGGCGTGCCGCTCCAAGGGCGCCAGCCAGGTCTCGACAGCTTACGTTGATGAGCTAACCGCGGCTATTGGTATGACAAAACACGCTGGACGGCCCGCACCCGCAAATCTTTGAAGCGGAGTGTGAGGACTCTGACCACGAAGACTTCCAGATGGGAGGTCCTGCGGAGGAAGGAGTGAAATCCTTGGGCGAGGCCGATGAGCCGACGGATCCACGAGGCGGCGCTCCTAGTGGAGCCAGAGGGTCCGGCACAGCCGAGGAACCCAGCAGAGCTGGTGAGTTCCCTCTTGCCCCCTCCATCCGAGACTGGACAGACGACGACAATGATGATGATCATGACGACTTGATGATCCTAGACAGGCGTCCTCCCGCGGCGCGCCAGGACCGGAGGAGCGAGGAGCGGCCGGCTCAAGGACTGAAAGCCGAACCGGCGGGCGGGGGATGAGGTCGGCCCAGGAGGGGCCGGCGGCCCTGCCGCCCGGCCCGAAGCGGACCAAGGCGGCCGCGCGGAAGCCACCACCTCATGCCAAGCGGGCTCTACCCCTTGTCATCGCATAAGTTCTTTCATCCTCACGCGAGTTTTCTTTGGTGTTGTTGCCTCGCGAGCCGGTCGATGACCAACCCTTGGGCATTGCAGCGACCCGATCGAGCTCCATGAGGAGGAGGCGGCGGGGGAGCAAACGGACGTCGCTTGTCGGATGGCCCGCGAACATGCGGCCACCTAGCGGGAGGAGAAAAGGAGGCTCGTGGAGCTGCGAGCCTCTTGGTCCGGGATGCGGAGAGGGTCTAGGCACTCTGAGACCTCGAGCGGCCGGCGGCGAAGGGGGTCGATCGAGTCTCCGCGGGCCTAGACTCCACAACGGAGTCCACTCGCATGTCGAGGTCCTCGTCAAGCGAGCCGCGAGGGGCAGCTACAGACCCGCCTGCGCCTCCGCCCACGCAGGAGGCGGTCCAGGCGAGGGAGGTGGCGATGGTGCCGGCTCCCAAGGCGACCCGTCTTGAGGTGCCGGAGGCGACTCCGCTTGCAGCCAAACCGGTCGATGTCAAGGTGCTGGAGGTGCCGGCGGCCCTAGAGGCGACACCCGAGATCTCGCCGGAGGCGGCAACCATGGAGGTGGAGGTGCCGTGCGATGCGACCGACACGCCAGAGCGGCCAAGAGAAGAGGCGGCGACGGCGCCGGGCGGGGGGCCGGCAGGTGGCGACTCCGGGCCCCTTGCCGTCATCAACCCGCCCCCGGCGGCCGGAGCTACGGCGAGTCCGGGTGGTATCGGCGGTCGGGACCGGAGAGTCCTGCGGTCGATGCAGGAGGTCTCCCGGGACTGGGACACGCTGGCGAGCATGCCGGCCTTGCCGGCTCCCCCTGCAGGCAGGAGCGTCCTTGACCGGTGCCGGCAGGAGCTGGCCCAGTTTGCGGAGGCGGCGGACGCCTCCCTTCAGCGCGCGGAGGTAAGAAGGCAACTTTCCTTGAGTTTTTAGTCGGGGCACGCAACCGCACCCACTGGGTGTGGCCCCCGAGATGCGGGCCGGCTGACCGGCTGACGGGCAGCCGGGCTGGATCTTCTTTGAGCACTTCTTGATCTCTTGCTTTTTTTCTTGTGATAGGAGGACACCTCCGAGCGATATAAGCTCTTTGCGGAGGCGGTCGCCATCCACGACCGTGGTAAATACGGCTTCTACCGCCTGGAGGAGGAGCTGGCACGCGTGCGAGGTGGGTTGCGTTTTGTAGGAGAGGCACATAGCCCCCGGGAGTCGGCTGACGTTGGATGTGTCTTGCAGGCGATCTGGACGCCCTTTAGGGGGAGAAGGCCGGGCTCGTCGCCGAACAGGACCGGCTAACGCGAAACTTCCAGGTGGCCGCGCAGGAGACGGACTGGCTGGCCGCGCTGCTGGTCGACGGGGAGGCGGCCCGGGACCGGCTTAAGGCCGTGGCAGCAAAGGACGGGGCGGCTCGGGAGGCGGCCGTCAAGGAGGTGGCTGACGCCGCCCTGAGGACCGCCGCCCTGCAATGCGAGGTGACCCACCTCGAGAAGACGCTCGAGGAGGTCAAGGGATCCCTCGCCGCCTCGGAGGTGTCCCGAAAGTCGGAGAGCGAGGCGGTGTACCACTTCGCCATTCGGGTGGACGACGCGATCGAAGGTATGTGACAACCTCTCTCCTTCCTCAGCCGGTTGCACTTTTCTCTGCCGTTTCTCGCGTCTTCATCTTGTTTTTTCTGTTCTTGTCTTCTTCTTTCTTCCAGCGAGTTTCTCGGAGGCTCATCGTCGTGCCACGCGCGCTGTTGAGGAGCACCGGGAACACCTTCGGGGGTACGGTCGCTCCATCGAGGAGCACGCCGCATGGGACATGGACGAGATTGGGATCACCGTAGAGATGCGGATGACCCATCTTGAGCGTAGTGTAGAGCGGCTCAAGACCGCCGGCAAGGAGGTCATCGCCATGCTGTGTTCGGGCCGCGGACGAGCTCCGACGCACCGTGTGGCATAGTGGCTTGAGCACGCAATCCCCTGCCTCGAGGCCTGGAAGGCATCGGCTGCCCGAGCCGGGGCGTAGATGGCGCTCCGGTTCGTTACTTCTTGGTATCGGGGGTAGACCTGGCCCGGCTGGCGACCATGCAGGACGTGCCAGCCATGGAGCGGGCGGCCCACGTGCCAGCCCTCATCCAGCGGGCCAATGAATTCGCGTTGTATGTTGACGGGGATGAGTTCCTGCCGCCCCTTGGCGAGGACGGCGAGCCTCTGCCGGAGGACAACTCATCCCTCAGGTCCCGGACGATGACGAAGTTGCCGACGAGAGCACCAACTCGAGCGGTGAGACGGCTGAGACCGAGGAGCCCGCCTCGAAGGACAAGGCTGCCGACCCGAAGGTCGCGACCACCTCCGGGGCGACGACCGAGCCGCCCCGTGACGTGGAGGCTGAGGGCACGCCGGCTGGCGACGCGCCGGCAGCCTGAGCCCTCGGGCATCCCTTTTATCTTTGTTCCTGCATGTAAGACTTGATTCCACCCATTGGGGGTGTTTTGAGTAATGAAATGAATGCTAGCCGTGGGCCATTTTATCCTTAATGTTTATGTCGTGAGTATCCATGTTTCACCTTATGACTCGTGCCGCCCTATCCTTATCCCTTTTTCTCCCGCCTTGATTCTTTCCATTTCTATTCCTTTTCCCTTTTGGCTTCGGCCCCACCAGCCAAGCAGCCGGGAGTCGGTTTGTAGCTGGGTTGGGGTGTTTGCCTCGAGGGAGCCGTTTCGAAACATAGGAATCGCAGGGTTTTTTTCGGGATAAGTAGAGCGACAAAGACGCGGCGAAGGTTCGGCTAGGACCAGAAGAGCCCCCCAGTTTTGACCTTTCGTGTGAGCCAGACCTTGTCGCCCCGATGCCCCGTCAGCCGGACAGCTGGGAGCCGGTCTATAGCTGGTAAGGGTGGGGAAGTTTGGCCGGCCCACATTACTTCACAATTTTTCAAGGAGGTATTTCTAGGTCGAGCCGGCTAGCCCCCGGGCCCGGAGCCAGACTAGGGAGCCGGTGAGCGAGGAACACTTTGAGTGAAATGTAACGGGGCGTGCCCCAAAGGCCGGCTTGGGGCACCCATTGCATTCGTAAGCCCAAAAGGACGGGGGAACATAGATACATTGATTCTCTTTTTCAGTAAAACAGGCGCAGGAGCGCCGCGTTCCATGGGCGCTCTGTCTCTGCACCAGAAGCGTCTCTTTTGCGCTTCTGCGGCTTCTGGGTGACTATCAGGTAGTACGCGTTGTTGTGTAGTGCCTTGCTGATATCGAATGGGCCTTCCCATGGAGAGGAAAGCTTGTGCTCCCCGGTGGTTCATTGGATCCGCCTGAGGACCAGATCCCCCTCGCAGAACGAGAGAGGCCGGAGATTCTACTGGTAGATTGTCGTCCGGTTCAAGGCCAGTTCGCGAGCATCCTCAAGTAGATCGACGCTGTATTCTCTTGCCTCCTTGGCGTCCTTTTCCGTGTATAGGGCGACCCAAGACGAATCAAACTCGACGTCTGTGGGGATGATCGCCTCGGACCCGTACACAAGGAAAAATGGAGTATTGCCGGTTGACTGGTTCGGTGTGGTCCCGAGACTCCAAAGGACGGCCGACAACTTGTCGATCCAGCAGCCGGCCGACCTCACCAGCGGCATCACGAGCCGGGGCTTGATGCCAGATAGGATGAGGCAGTTTGTCCTCTCGATCTTGCCGTTTGACACTGTTGAGCGACGAAGGCCAGGTAGAGCCGGATCCCTTGCTTGGAGCAGAAACGTGCGAGTGCGCTCTTGGTGAAGTTGGTGTCGTTGTCGGTGATGATGCTGTGGGGAACGCCACAGCGAACCATGATGTCATCGATGAACTGGAGGGCCATGGGGCCGTCTAGCTTCTTAATTGGTCGCGCCTAGATCCACTTGGTGAACTTGTCAATGGCCACCAGCAGGTGCGTCATGCTGCCTCGAGCGGTCTTGTATGCACCCACCATGTCCAGCCCCCAGACGGTGAAAGGCCATGAGAGGGGGATGGTTTGGAGGGCCGTCGCTGGCAAGCGGCTTTGCGTGTTGAAGCGTTGGCAGCCCTCACACTCGTCAACCAACTTCTTGGCTGCCTCAAGAGCCATGGGCCAGTAAAAGCCATGGTGGAAAGCCTTGGACACCAGAGTCCGGGAGGCGGCATGATGCCCACACTCGCCCTGGTGAATGTCAAGGACTATCTCCAGGCCCTTTTCCGGCTCGACGCATCACTAAAACATGTCGGTGGTGCTGCGGTGGACGAGCTCGTTGTTGATGATGCTGTAAGCCGAGGCCCGGCTCTGGATTTGCCTAGCTAGAGCCTCGTCCGGAGGAAGCTCACCTCGCAGAAGAAACGCCAAGATGGGTTGGGCCCACGAAGGGGACGCGATGACGGCCGGCCCGAGAGCCCCCGGGGCTGGTTGATCAGCCCCCGGGATCGGCTCGGGAGCCCCCGAGGCTGGTTGGTCGACGATCATCATGACGGTCGTGCCACCGGGGCTGGCCACCTCGGGCACCGCCGGCTCAACCGGGGCCGGCTAGACGGTGGACGGTTCGAGCGCCGGTGACGAAGTTGCAGGGGAGGCGGCCGGAGCCGCTGATTGGCCAGCGGAGCCTGCCAGCGCGAAGATTGACTCCGATTCTAGGGACGGTTTGATCAATGGCTTGAGCAGCCGTTTGAGGGAGGCGCCGACTAGGATGGCCTTCCGGGTGGAGCCAATCTCCGCCAACGCATCCGCCGCCTCGTTGTCCGCTCGGGGGACGGGATGAAACTCACAGCCCTCAAAGGAGCCGGTGAGCTGTTGTACGAGGAAGCGGTAGCTGGCCATGTTGGCATCCTTGGCGTCCCATTCACCAGAGACCTGCTGCACCACGAGGTCGGAGTCGCCGAAACAGAGGTTGCGCCTGATGCCGATCTCTTTGGTGAGCCGGAGGCCATGGACAATGGCCTCGTATTCTGCCACCTTGTTGGAAGCGGTGAAGTGGATCTGGAGGGCATACTTGAGCTAGTCACCTTTCGGGGAGGACAGGACTATGTCGGCACCCAGGCAGGTCCTCATTTTTGAGTCGTCGAAGTGCATGCGCCAATGTGTGGAGTCTGGGGGAGGCAGAACGAACTCCGTCTCCGCCCAGTCAACGAGGAAATCTGCCAAAGCCTATCACTTGATGTCGGTTCTTGGCTCGTACCAGATCTCATGATCCGCGAGGGCGGTCACCCACTTGGCAATCCGGCCGGTGGTGTCCCGGCCGCTCATGGTCTCGCCAAGCGGGGCCATGCTCACTATGGTAATGGTATGCTCTTGGAAGTATTGCTTGACCTTCTTGGCAACGAAATATATGTCGTAACACATCTTTTGGTAGTGGCGGTAGTTCTCCTTGGACGCAGAGAGGACCTCGCTGAGGTAGTAGACGGGCCGTTAGACCGGCAGGGACATGCCCTCTTTCGGCCGCTCGACCACCAGGATAACGCTGATGACGTGGGTAGTTGCAGCGATGTAGGCGAGCAGCGGTTCCTTCTCAGCCGACAAGGCCAGGATAGGTGCATGGGTGAGAGCCTTCTTGAGGCCGCGGAAGGCCTCGTCTGCCTCGTCAGGCCATTTGAAGATGCCTAGCCTCTTAGTTTGACCAGACTCGATTAGAGCCGTCATGCGAAGGAGCCCGTAGAGGGGCAGAGCCTTCTCTCCCAGCCGACTGATGAACCGGCTGAGCGACGCAAGGCAGGTGGTGATCTTCTGGACGTCGCAGAGCCGGGTCGGCTTCTGCATGCGTTCGATCGCGCGGATCTTCTCGGGGTTTTCTTCAATGCGACGGGCGGACATGAAGAAACTCAAGAGTTGACCGGCGGGAACGCCGAAGACACACTTCTCCGGGTTGAGCTTGATCTTGTATTCGCGCAAGTTCGCAAAAGTCTCCTGGAGGTCGTCGAGGAGGTTGAAGTGCTTCTTGGTTTTGACGACAATGTCGTCGATGTAGACATGAACGTTCCTGCCTATCTGAGGCAGGAGGCACTTCTACATGCACCGTTGGAAGGTGGCGCCTGCATTCTTCAGGCCGAAGGACATGGTGATGTAGCAGTAGGCCCCAAAGGGCGTGATGGAGGTCTTGAGCCGGTCTTCCGGGTCCAGCGTGATCTGGTGGTAGCCGGAGTAGGCATCCAGCAAGGACAGCAAGTCACAGCCGGCCGTGGAGTCGATAACTTGGTGTCTTTGGACGGCTAGAAGGAGGCCTCGCCGGTGGATTGTGAGGGAGGGGCCGGCACGACTGGGTGGCTTTTCGCAAGGGCCTCGAGCCGGTCGAGCTGCCACTTCTCCTCAGCGATTTCCAGGGCCTCGGCCAGCCGGCTGCCGTCTCGAGCGCACTCGAGTGACATCTTGTAGTCGCCCTTGATGGTGATGATTGCCTTAGGGCCCGGCATCTTGAGCTTTAGGTAGGCATAATGTGGAACCGCCATGAAGCTGACAAGGTCCGGCCGGCCCAACAACACGTGGTAGGAGCTCGCGAGGTCCACGACCTTGAACAGCACTAGCTTGCGACGGAAGTGGTTGGGTCCACCGAAGAGGACGTCAAGGGAGATCTTGCCGACAGGGGAGCAGGACTTCATAGGCACGATGTCGTGGAAAACCATCCGGCTCACCTGCAAGTCTTCTACCTTCAGCCCTAGCTTGTCCATCATGTTGAGGTAAAGAATGTTGATGCTGCTGCCGCCATCTATGAGCACCCACGAGAATCGGCAGGCTCGCTCCTTGGAGGTGATGGTGGTATCAACGACCAAGGCGTAGCTATTGGGATTCGGCATCACGGCAGGGTGATCGGCCTGGCTCCAAGTGACCAGCTTCTCCGACCAGTGCATGAAATGGGGAGTAGCCGGCATGGTGGCGTTCACCTCACAGTGGAGCCGGCGCTCCGTGTGCTATCCCGTCTCTTCACTGGTGGAGACGACGTAGCAACCGTCCTGGTTGGGGAACTGGTTGATTAGACAACCGTCGTTCGGTGCCGTTGCCGGCACCGGGGCGGCAGCTTGGGCCGGGGCCGGCGCGCGGGCTGGCGGCATAGGAGGAGCCGGAAGGACGTTCCCTTGGGCCAATCGCTATGAGAAGCTGCACTGCCGAAGCGTGTGCGTAGTGGGTTTGGTCCCTGAATGGTTCTTGCATGGGAGATCGATCATTTGCTCGAAGGTGAGCTTTGGCTGCCAGGCAGCCTTGCCGGTGCGCCGGCTCTTGATCCTCGATGGTGTTGACCTGCCGGCTCCCGTAGCGGGGATCCGGCTGGTCGTTCTTGCGTTTGTTGTTCTGCAGCTGCCGGTTGTCGGCTTGCCATGTCGCGGCCGACATTGTCGTCGCCTTGGCCGGTAGGGTCGTATTGACCCGGATTGCCGAGTCGGCCAGGGCGTACTTGTCCGCCTTGGTCATCAGCTCAGCCAGCGCGGCCGGCTCGGAGCACAGGAGTTTCTGCTTGAGGGGTTGCCGTCCCGGCAGCCCTTAATGAAATATTGCACGGCTTGTAACTCGTGCACCCCTTCGCAGGAGTTGTGGAGCTCGGTCCACTGACTGAGGTAGTCCCGGAGGGATTCGTCCGGCCCCTGGACGCACATGGCGACTTCACGAGGACGGCCAGGCCGCTTGTAGGTTCTAGTGAAGTAACGGACGAAGGCCTCCTCGAAGTCCGTCCAGGTGTTGATGCTGCCGACCACGAGGCTGTTGAGACAGTTGTGGGCCGAGCCGATCAGCATGAGGGGGACGTAGCAAAGGGCAATGCGCTTATTTCCCCTGGCAATACCCACTGTGGTGGTGTAGTCGATCAGCCAGTCCTCGGGCTTGGCGGCCCCATTGTATTTCGGGGTGTCCCTAGGGAGCGTGCAGCCGGTAGGGAACGGCTTGGTGCGAATCCGAGGACCGAAGCAGGACGGACCAATCGAACCCTCCTCCTCGAGGAGAGCGGATTGCGCAAGTCTGTTGATACGGTTGCGAGCGTCGTTCTTGCTGCGGGAGATGTGCGGTCCGAGCCGTGTCGAGAATTCAAGATGGATGGTAGGTGGCATCGACTACCGTGACTTCCATCGTGGAGGCGGCGTGTGCACCCTGCTGTACCGGCTGCCATATGCCGGTGCTTCGTGGTGGCGACCACTACGAGGCGGCTCGTTGGTGCACCGGCTGCTGAAAGCCGACCGCTCACTCCCCGGCGTCTAAGAGGGCCAAGGGTTGTTTGCTTCGACCCGGCGGCCGAAGACGCGAGGGGAGCAGGAGTACTGGGCCGCCTGACGGCCGGCAGTTCCTATGCCCTTGCGTTCGGCTCGGGGGCCTTCGGTGGCAGCGCCGCCGGGCGTGAGCAGATGCTGCTGGGCGTCAGCAACATCGATGAGCTCCTTAATGTGGCGCTTGCGGGCGGCACGCTCTTCGCCATCCAAGGCGGCCAACACCCCCACATGATCATGGGACCCGCTGGGTCGAGCCACAGCAACCGCGCCCACTACTGTAGGCGGGCCGGCACAGAAAAGCACCCCCACGGGAAACTCCTCAGCGGCCGGAGCCTCGGCAAAGCTGAGCCTACCAAAGCGCTTGGTGAGCACGTCGATGTCGGCCGTCAGGCCAACGGAGTTGCCCACAGGGCGTGCCGAGACAAGCCCCACGAGCTCCCCACGGTTTCACCAGGATGAGAGGCGACGGCGGGGAATGGCGAGGGGTCCCGCCCGGAGCATGAATCCGATCGGTGCCACGTATGGCCCCACGGTGGGCGCTAACTGTCGTCGTTTTCTCATGACAGATGCCATGGGGTTTCTTATCGAAGGTGTTGGGGCCAAAGGACGTCGATGGGCTCCAGGTGCGAGATCGGCCACAAGAGGTGATGACACAGGATGTACCCAGGTTTGGGGCCCTCCGAGGGAGGTAACACCCCTAGTCATGCTTGGTTTGTTTGGATGGATGGGTATGTCCACAGGGATGCTCCTGGAGCTGTGTCTAGAGGAGGAAGAAGGAGTAGTCGGCTCGTCTTCCTCCGCTATGAGAGTTTCGTGGATGTGAGCGTGAGTGTATATGTTTTTTTGTCTGTCCCCGTTGCATGGTGGGCTCGGGGGGTTTTATAAGCCAACCCCCCGGCTCTTACAATATGCTATAAGTACCAAAGTGGAGGGACCCGGGTGGCAGCCTCTCCGGCCGGCCAGAGGGTCCCGCTGCTTGCATTGTCTCATCGTGGGCGTGGCCCGCCGACCGAGGGGTCCCATCTCCCGTTGGGGTCCGCCAACCGGCTCTGCGATTGGTCCTTGCCCACCTGCCCCGATACGGGTCGCCAGGGGGAGCGTCATCTAGCGCCAGCCGGTCGAAGTCTCTGTTACGGCCGGCGGCACTATAGCCTTGCTGGGACAGGTAATCGAGTGGCGACGACGTACCAGCACTGTTCCCTCGCCCGGTCACGCTCACCGGGGTCAGTGACCGGGATGGTCGAACTGTAGCCATACGTAGCGTGGTGTAAGGGGCCACTATAGCCATAGGGCCACCCGTCGTGCTGGTCGCGTCGCGTCGTCGTACCTGCAAACAGGGGGACGGGACGAGGCACGTCCATCCCAAAGTCAACGCAGGAGCCGGCCCGTGGGTAGCCGGCTACTCAACCGGCCAGCCGAGGGCCCAACCGGCTGCTTGACCAGATGGCCGGGGCACCAGCGGATGCTAGCTTGCGTTGGGCGCCCTCCGGCCGGCCACGTCTACCCGGCCACATAGTTTTTCTTCGAAGCGAAGAGGGAGAGGACCCCGTTGCTTTAGCCTACCTAGGGGTATAAACCCCATCAATTTTGTTTTGTATCTTCAACGTGAGGTGAAAGCGGCTGTTGTTCTCGAAGCCGAGTGCAAGCGCCTACTTCAGAACTTATGACACGAGGCTCGGGTGTATGCTATTCGATACTACTATGCCTCGACTAACATTAAGAGGGCCAAGAAGAAGTGCTGCAAAATTTATCTGAGTAAGGAGAAGTTAATGAAGGTAATTATCTATTGTTAAGGCCTTGTACTTAGTTTCTTTGATTTGATTCGTAGGCGTAGCGCTAAAATTTCTCTTGTCTAACTTAGGTGCCCCCGAGATGGTATGCGGATAGGATGGACTGTTGGGAGGCATTAATTGGTGGTTGAGTGGTGCTCTCCCGAATGGCTAGCCTAACACAACAACGCCAAGGATAAGCGTGCCCAAATCAGAGGTGTGCCCCACCATCAAGGGAGCTCCAACCTGTTTGAGTACGGGGATCACTCGGTATGTGGTTTGCTTCATGATTCATGCAATTACATTCTTCGTTCTAGCTTGAACCCTTAACTAATATTTTGTTCCTCTCTTTTAGGCACGAGAAAACAAGAAGGAGGTGCCACCTCTATTCGACCTCTATGGCATGGCCCATACTACCTCGTACAAGATGGCCAAGGCATTCTATGAGGATGACCTCGATCATCCAGAGAGCTTCAGCAACATCTCCTCCCACACAAGCTCGTGAGGTAAAGAGATGAGGGGAAGGTGAGGAAAGGGGAGGACTTCAACCCGATCCAGAGTCCTTTTGATCCAGAGCTCATGATGATATCTTGTGGCGGGAGGCCCCATGGCTCGATAGCCATTGGGGATGGACTGATACGTTGTCCTAGAACCCTCCCGGAGATCAAGAAGCACCGGACGAGCTCTGATCCTGAGATAAGGCCTTGTCCATGGCCAAAGCAGCTTGCCACTGAGGCTAGGTCCCAAGAGCTTCTGGCAGAGGCAAACAGGCAGGCGGCGCAGAGGGAGAGGGACATGGAGGAGAGGACGGCTAGGCTCTTGGAGGAGGAGAGGAACCGGAACGACGCATCTCACCGGGCCCTATACGAGCTCCTCATGGTAAGTTTCTCCTGCATATTAGCCAAATCATACACGTAATGTTTGTTTCATCACTAACTAATATGAATGACTCGTGAAAACAAAATGTGTAAACCATGTGCCAGAACAATGGTCAGACCCCTCCGTCGATGCCCCATATTGCTATAGCACCCACGATGAGTTTTGTTTGAATGGTCATTAGTTACTAGTATTCATATTTGAGTTGCATCATGCTAAGGAGACATTGCTTGAAAATGACCTTTGGTGCAGCGTGCCTCCCGACAAGAATTGATCGATCCTTCTACGTCTACCGCAACCCCGACTGGTCCTTCTACATCTCACCCTAGCGCAAACCCGACCGGTCCTTCACCTCTGTGATGATGGTAAGTTTTCCCAAGTGTTTTGCTTAACAAATGACCTAATTAGCTCCAAAAGAACCTATACTTAGCTTATTTTCTTCAAAAATGATATAATAACCTTACTTAGCTCCAAAATGATATATTCTACCTAGGATAGCTATAAAATGACCTATACTTAGCATTTTTTCCTCCAAAATGACTTGATATGCTTAGTTAGCTAGAAAATGGCATAACTACCTAGGATAGCTCAATAATGATCTATAGCTAGCTTAGCTAGTTCATTTATGACATAATTAGCTCACTTAGGTACAAAATGGCATAATTACCTAGGATAGCTCAATAATGATCTATAATTAGCTTAGCTAGTTCATTTATGACATAATTAGCTCACTTAGGTAAAAAAATGGTATAATAAACTTGGTTTAGCTCCAAAATGACCTATACTTAGCTTATTTTCCTGAAAAATGACATAATAGCCTTACTTAGCTCCAAAATGATATATTCTACCTAGGATAGCTATAAGATGACCTATACTTAGCATTTTTTTCCAAAATAAATTGATATGCTTAGTTAGCTAGAAAATGGCATAACTACCTAGGATAGCTCAATAATGATCGATAGCTAGCTTAGCTAGTTCATTTATGACATAATTATTTCACTTAGGTACAAAATGGCATAACTACCTAGGATAGCTCAATAATGATCTATAATTAGCTTAGCAAGTTCATTTATGACATAATTAGGTCACTAAGGTAAAAAAATGGCATAATAACCTTGGTTTAGCTCCAAAATGACCTATACTTAGCTTATTTTCCTCAATAATGACATAATAACCTTACTTAGCTCCAGAAAGATATATTCTACCTAGGATAGCAATAAAATGACCTATACTTAGCATTTTTCCTCCAAAATGACTTGATATGCTTAGTTAGCTAGAAAATGGCATTACTACCTTGGAGCAGAGGAGAGGAGAGGAGAAAAAGGAAGAGAATATAAATTGTCCTTCTTCTTGTTCTTTTTCTTCTTCTTTTTCTTCTAGCTAGTCTTCTTCTTCTTCTTCTAACTTTCATCTTTCCTAATTTGCAAATTTTCTATAGATGAGGAAGCTTTCATTGATGGAGTGTACTCTTCTACTTATGCTTCCTTTTTATTTATGGTAACTAGTTGGAAAGTTGTTTTGGATATGTATGTATGGATATGTTGTTGGAAACCATTGTATGTTGGATATGTTGTTGGAAACTTGTATGTTGGATATGTTGTTGGAACTTATTGTTGGTATGCTTGTTGAAACTTATTGTTGGTATGCTTGTTGGAAACTTGTATTGTTGATATGTTGGATATATATGTGAAATTTTGTCAAATTGAAGGATTTTAAGAAAAACAAAAAAAACAGGGGCTATGTAGCCACTTTGCCGTCTGCTGGCAGACGGCAAAGGTCTTTGCTGTCAGCTAGCAGACGACAAAGCTGCCACGTGGCAGCTACCTGTGCAACCTTGGGTAGCACTAGGCTAGCCTAGGTGGGTTCTTTGCCGTCAGCTGGCAGACATTAAAGACCTAAGGTTCTTTGCCGTCCCCAACGGATGGCAAAGAACCCACCTTGGCCGGCAAAGAAACAGGTGTTTTGCCATCAGCTGGCAAACGACAAGGAACTAAGGTCCTTGTTGTCTGCCAGCGGACGACAAAGAATGTCGTTAAGCCCTTAACGGAGCTAAGTTGCCACGTGTGCTGTCCATGCCCTTTGTCGTCTGCTGGCAAACGACAAAGATGCAAAGGTCTTTGTTGTCTGCCAGCAGATGACAAAGCACCCTTTACTGTGGCTTATTCAGCCGGACAGTTGGCCGTATGCTAGCGGACGACAAAGCCTTTGCAGTTCGGCATGCTTGCCTTTGCCGTCCGGATGGCTAACGGCAAAGTGCCTGATTCTTGTACTGAAAACACAATGACTACACAAGTAATAATGTGGTAAACACTCAAAACAGAAGCAAAAACAAAACACAAAAATAAAATTGGGTTGCCTCCCAACAAGCGCTATTGTTTAACGCCCCTAGCTAGGCAAAACACAATAGATCTAGGTATTGTCATCTTTGGTATGCAATCGAAAAGTAGCCCTCATAATAGATTCATCAGGCAATCTTTTTTTTCTTTCTAGGAAAGTGTTCCATGCCTTTCCTTAATGGAAATTGAAATCTAATGTTTCCCTCTTTCATGTCAATAATTGCACATATAGGATTGCAATCTATATCAAGAACAATGAAATCTATAGGCACATAATTCCTGTATTCAAAAATAATAACATCATTAATCCTTCCCATGATGGTATCTAGAACATATCTATTCCAAGGAGTAATAGCCACGTAAAAATTGCAATGGATAACAGTAGTAGATTGCTTACAAATAGATCTATTTTGAGCATTGCATATTCTATACCAAGCATATTTTAAGTTTTGTCCTTCCATTTGCTTAAAATTAAGAACCTCATATTTGGGAGTATTGGCTATAGTGGTAAGGCTAGCCATGAGTTCAAGCAATCAAACACACGAGCAAAAGAAAGGCAAACAAAAGAACAAATGGAAGAAGGGCGAATAAAAAGGCAAATCTTTTAGGTATTTTCTTAAAATCGTTTTAGAAGTGGGGGAGGGGGAAACGAGAGGCAAATGGCAAATAATGTAAATGCACGAAATGAGTTTGCGATGGGTACTTGGTAGGCTTCATGTGTATCCTCCCCGGCAACAGCGCCGGAAATCCTTCTTGCTACCTCTTGAGCTTGCGTTGGTTTTCCCTTTAAGAGGAAAGGGTGATACGATGAAGTAGATAATTATTTCCCTCAGTTGTTGAGAACCAAGGTATCAATCTACTAGGAGGAACAAGCAAGTCACCAATGGATGCACCTACACAGACAAGCAAACTCTTGCACCCAACGCTATGAAGGGGTTGTCAATCCCTTCAAGATCATTTGCAAGGATTAGATCCGATAGAGATTGATGTAAAGGAGAACATAAAGTAAAAGGTAAATAAATTGCAGCAAAGTATTTTTGGTATTTTAGGTTTATAGAACTAAAAATATATTATGGAAAGTAGACCCGGGGGCCATAGATTTCACTAGACGCTTCCCTCTTGAAGGAAAATATCATGGTGGGTAAACAAATTACTGTCAAGCAATTGATAGAAAAGTGAATAGGCATGACGTTCGTGTCAAGTAAACCAAAACGATTCTACATCTACTACTATTACTCCACACATCGACCGACTCCTGCCTGCATGTATAGTATTAAGTTCATGAAGAACAGAGTAACGCATAAAGAAAGATGACATGATGTAGAGGGATAAACTCAAGCAATATGATGAAAAACTCATCTTGTTACCCTTGATGGCAACAATACAATATGTGCCTCGGTACCCCTACTATGACACTGGGTGAGGACACCGCAAGATTGAACCCAAAACCAAGCACTTCTCGCATCGCAATATTTGGGTATTTACAGGACGAAGAATAGGGTTAGGAGACCTGCCAGGAGACGGCAAGCCTGCAGGCGCAACCAGGGGGGTGACCACGTCTACCAGGCTTGTGACCTCCTAGCAGGTGCCCTGGCATGCAGTCCAAGCGTGTTGGATTTGTTTCCTTCCAAAAAAATCATTCCAAAGATTTTATTACATTTGGACTCCGTTTGATATTCTATATCTGCAAAACTCAAAAATAAGGAAAAACAAAAACTAGCTCTAGGCTCTAGATTAATAGGTTAGTCCCAAAAATAATATAAAATAGCATATTAATGCATATAAAACATCCAAAATGGATAATATAATAGCATGACATCATGAAAAATTATTGATACGTTGGAGACGTATCAAGTATTCCCAAGAATAAGATGAGAAGGAATAGCATTGGCAAAGCTTCAAGCAAGAGAACTTTACATTTTACTTTGTGAGAAATCACTTTGAGTTCATAGGAAAAGCCAATGCTATTAAAAGGGGGTATGGTACTGTTGGTGAACAAGATGCTCAAACATGCACAAGTGATAGTCACCAAAACACCCACAACTCTTCCACAAATACTCTGTCTAGAACCCTACCACTCAAATCGGTAAGAACAACAATTACTAATCGGTCTCACCAAGATTCAAACACTAGACAAACCCATGCCAACCCCTAGCCATTCGGTACAACCTATTCTGCATCGGTGCCACCGAGTTGAGGCGACAAACTTTCGGTTTCCTCGATTCATAAAATTGGAATTTCCGAGTTTTTGGATCGGTGTCATCGAGATGAGGTTTTAGACCATCGAACACCTGATCGGTACCACCGATTATTATATATCGGTCTCACGGAGATTCGAAAGTTGCAACCTTTGGAGTAACTTGGTACCACCGAGATTCACACATCAATGTCACCGAGTTGGTCACTTAAGGTGTAACGGTTGGATTTTTGGAGATGCCTATATATACTCCTCCACCACCACTCACTCGAAAGAGAAGAACTCAGAAGAGATCCTCATTGATCCTATCAGATTTTCTGAGAGAGAGCCACCTACTCATGTGTTGAGATCATGCCATTCCATCCCAACCATATGAATCTTGATCTCTAGCCTCACAAAGTTGCTTTCCACCCAATAAATCTCTTCCACCAAAGCCAAATCTGTGAGAGAGTGATTGAGTGTTGAGGAGTCTATCATATTGAATCACAAGAGCAAGCAGTTCATCGAGATTATCGAGCCTTTTATCTTTTGGAGGGTGGTGCCTCCTAGATTGGTTAGTTGTCGCTTGTGAGCCTCCTACTTCGTTTTGTGGAGTTGAACCAAGAAGTTTGTACTAGCAAGGAGATCGCCTATTTCATGAAGATCTACCCATAGTGATGCTAGTCCTTCATGGACGGAAGACGTTATGGAATAGTCAAGGTTGTTACTTCGTGTAACCTTATGGGTGGAACCCTCCGTGGAGTCTCGCGACCATTTCCCTCCATGGGTTGAAGACTCCATAAAAGTGGATGTACGATAGCACCACCTATCGGAACCACGGGAAAAATCTTCATGTCATTCGTGCATTTTATCTTCCTATCTCAACCCTTTACTTCCATGTGCAATGTCTCTACTTTCCGCTGCTATACTTGATGACTTGCATGTGTAGGGTGTGCTAGGCTTGCTATAATTGCTAAAATCTGCCAACACTTAACTTTGGATATTGTGTATATTCTATTTTGTGCTAGTAGTCTATTCACCCCCCCTCTAGACATACTCTTCTAGTGATCCCACAACCCCGCCTCTTATTTACCCGTTCTCGGCCACCCCCAACCTCGCCCACGTCGTGTAGCCTCGTCGAGCTCGTCGGATGTCGAACCCATGCGCCGCCATCCACGCTCGCCTCTTCCAACGCTCGCTCTGCTTGTGTTGACCGAGCAAGTAGCCAAGGCTGTACGCATGCTAAGGCCCGCACCGCACTGGCCTGCATCTTGTGCCTGCTCCAGCCCAATGCCTCAAATGTGCTGGCCCGTGAGGCCCAGCACGAGGTGAACGCCCAGTTGCCCAAACTCTCGCATGTGAGAGCTATATAGTATGTGGCGCCGTTTGTTAATCTATTGGGCCAGTATAGCTTTGTCCCGTTCATTGCTTTTTCCCATGGACGAATTTATTATTTAACCTATGAATTATCTGTTTAACAAAAGACTCCCTAATGTTCATGCATTTAATAACTTGAAAATCATGCTTCGGATTAAAATGACTTATATATGTAAAATATGTAGAATTTCATGTAGATTCACAATATTCCAGTTTTAGAAATGTTCGAAAATGTTTAAAGTTGTTGTTTGTTTAAATTTGTGTAAATGCCATGTAAACAGTTTATTTCATAACTGGATAACCGTAGCTCCATTTAAAATGATCCACATATGTAACTTGACTAGAATAATTTGTATAATAACACGGTGAACTTTCTTTTACTGTTTTATAAATAAAAATATGTTTAGTTCAAATCTGGACCAAACCCATAATTTTCATATGAGGAAGTTCCGGAATTTTTATATGTTGCTTCCGGCCTAATTTAAAATGCCTAGACAATGTAGTTGTTTATTCTTCATTGTTTGCCATGTTTAGAAACATTCAAACTTGGTATGTAAATAAATGAGAGTGAAAGAAATGATTCGAACATGGAGTTTCATCAATATGAAACTCATTGCATATTGAACTTCACTTAATTTGTAGTGTCTTATTGTTGCATCTTGCCATGCCATGCATAATTAAATGGACATCCATCATATTTGTTTGCGCATCATGTTACATGTTGTGGTGTTTACCATGTCAATTATTGTTTTTGGACTGCTTCTTCTCGATAGAGTTCCGAAAGCATTCAGAGTGTGAGGATTCATTCGAGTATGCCTTTTCGTCTACTTCACGGATTCATTCTTCTTCCAAGAAGGATCTCAAGCAAGATGACAATTTCCCTGGTAACCACTACTATCATTGGCATGCTAGTTGTCTCGTTTCTATCGCTATGTCTCACTACCTACTATTTGTTTGTCAAGCCTCCTAAAATGCCATGATAAGCTTCTAACCCTCCATATCCTAGCAAACCATTGTTTGGCTATCTTACCGCTTGATCAGCTCTTCTTCTAGCATTGCTAGTTGCAGGTGCAGGTGCATCTATGTGATAACATGGATATCTTGGGATATCACAATATTCTTGCTATTAAATTTAATGCACCTATACACTTGGTAAATGGTGGAAGGCTTGGCCTTTTTCCTGGTGTTTTGTTCCACTCTTTCAACCTTAGTTTCTGCGTACCGGAGTTATGTTCCGTACCGAGCACTCCTAACATGCTTGGGTTTGTTATGGGGAACCCCTTGATTTTCATTTTGGGATAAAACTCTTCCGACAAGGCCCAACATTGGTACAAAAATTTGCACAACTTAATAATATTGATCACCTGATGAAATGCATAGAGGGCTGCCCCCTCGTGGATTTAATTCAAAATAATATAGGGAGGGCTAGTGTTGGTCCAAAACAAAGTCATGTGCGGGGCCAACCCGGGGCAACTTGGGTGATTTCTCTCAGGCCACTATATGTTGTGCTCATCCGACCGTGTCCTGAGAATGAGCTATGCGGCTCCTATCGGGTTGAACAACTCACTGGGTGGTCTTGCTGGATTTGTTTTACCTTTCTTAAACGTTTTGTGTACCGGGATCCCGATGATACTTTGGCTATCTCGAGGTTGAGGTTTTCCGGTGCAGCTTGTGGTTAGTTTGTGATCGATGAGTTGGAGCACCCCTTCAGGGTCAAACCTTTGTGAGAGCCGTGCCCATGGTTATTTGCCAACTTGAAGCAAACTCAATTAAAACACATGAGCCGTGTGCGTAACCATGATTGTCTCTTCTTGTGAGGTTTGATACAAGAAGGAACAAGGCATGGTTATGTTTTACTTGTAAGTAGGTGTTCAAGATCACTTATCGATCATTTCCTGTTCATGTCCATTTATGCACATATCACTCTTCTTATTCTTGTACTCATAAGTTAGCCACTGAAATAAATGCATAGTGCTGCTACAACCTAACCACTTAGCCATACCTCCCCGATTATGCTTTCATAGTCTTGATATCCTCGGAAATGAGATTGCTAAGTCTATGTGGCTCACAGATTACTACAACAATAGTTGCGGGTACAGGTAATGTGATGATTTGACGTGAGCGTGATGCTTGTTTCATATGGATTTGTTCTTCTTCATCATCGATCTATGATGGGTTCTAGGCTGACAGCCTGGGAATAGCAAGGATTGATGTCGTCTTTAATGTTTGATTTCGTCCGTAGTCGGACCCTGCTCTTCTGTATGGTGATTGAATGTATTGTTGTATTTGAGATGTTCATGATATATATTGTGGCGAGTGTAAGCCAATTCCATATACTCGTCTCCTCTTTACATGTACTTGTAACGATATCCATTCTTACGAAATGACGAGATGCGCTTCTAGTCCTGTCAAGGCCCTCGAGCCAAAAGGACCACATCTTGGGCATCACATGTTAAGTCGCTCGGTCATTGCAGCTCCCACGTCATCCATGCCTCTTCACTTATAAGTGTTGATGTTTGGCCGACTAACTAGTGAACGCCTGAGTATGACCCGAGTGGATCCGGTGTATGCATCCGAATGCATCCACAGTCCTGAGACTTCAAAGACCATGTGGGAACATAGGTGGGACCTTGACGTCTCGTCCATGACTATAGGGGATATACCCCACGGTATGACCCGGACGGAGGTATGCCCCGCCCAGCACTTGGCGACTCACTGGAGAGCCGGTCGAGAGATGATGATTCATTGGTAACCCGGCGAGCGGGTCAGACGAGCGACAAGGCCTAAGGCCCAGCGTGTAAGCTAGCGCCAGGCGGCTCGCAAGAGAAGGCCCAAAGGAGAAAAGATTCCCGAACGAAGGAAACAAGACCCGGATTAGGATTCAAGAGAGAATACTCCTAATCCTACTCCTAGTAGGACTCTACATGTAAACCTACCCTCTACACTTATAAAAGGAGGGGTAGAGCACCCCTAGAGGGACAAGTTCTTAGGTTAAGACAAACACAAGGCATTAGAAATACAGAGATTAGAGGCTCTCAAGATTAGAGGTAGCAAGACAACACCCTTGTAACCGAGAGATCTTCCTCATCATCAATACAGGACAAGCATGACGTAGGCTTTTACCTCTTCTCGAGGGGCTGATCCTGGGTAAAACTCGCGTCTCTCGATTTCGACCAACCCCTCTCAAGCCGGCACATAGTTGCGACCGCCTCGAACCTAAGTTCGTTCACCCAGACATCTGTCATGAAAAAACCACGACAATAACCCTACCACTAGTAGGTGAACCCATCACAGGCTAATCTTGGCAATAAACACATGGATCTTGCTGAACGGTACCCGGTACCTTGACTTGATCAAGCTGGCTTTGGGACCCCAAGTTGTGTCATCAATGTAGAGCTTCCCTCTTAGGTTCTTCGATAGTCGATCACGTACTTCTTGATCCCTGGAAAGGCTCCCTTCAAGAGCTCAACACCATTGTGCATTGGGCCCATGGTAGGCTCCAATTGTCGTGGTTTTGTCATGGCAGATGAATTCGTGAGAAGACTAAGTCATGAGGCCATCACTGCTAGGTGATCACTTGAATAGGGTTGATCGAAGACGAGAGATGCAAGTTTACCCAAGTTCGTACCCTCCAGTGGAGGTAAAAGCCTACATCCTGCTTTATTGCTAGTGATGGTGATAATCTAGATTACAAGGTATTGCTCTTGCTACCTAGCTCTTGAGGGTTTTTAACTTAACTTTCTCACCCCAAGGATTGCCCTTTACATAAGAGGTTGAATCCTTGGGTTACACATGAACTTGGTTCATACTCTTTAACCCGTGTTCTACTAGAACTCCAGGTAATTGTATCTCCCATGTTAAGGGGATCACTAGTGCAGGCTCCTGCTATACAAACGGTTTTAACCCCTTTTCGTGACATAGTCTCAAAATATCGCCTTGCATGTGTGCGCAATGAGGGGACAATCCCACACGACATGGAAAACCCATCGGCGATGCCTGTGCCCAGTCACACACGATGGCCAAAAATATATCGTGTGCGATTGGAAGATGAGGGAGTCCCGGATTAGGGGGTCCTCGGACGGTCGACCTATTGTTTATGGGCCGAACTGTATGGGACGCAAGGAGAACATTGGATGACCAAGTCACCCATGCCAGGATGGAGACCTCAAGGAGTCATCACGTATCCTCCAAGACGTCAAATGTAGAAAGGCATGTTTATCTCTTTGGCATGTAACCAACCATGGGTAAACCCTAGGTACCCTCGGAGTCTATATAGGCCGGAGGGTTTTAGGTGGTAGGAAAGAACAAATCATCTAGGGTTAGCTATTTGATCTCGAGGTAGAACACCTCTATAACCCCCATATCATAAATACATCCAAGCAGGGCGTAGGGTCTTACCTCCATAGGAGAGCCTGAACCTTGGTAAATCCATGTCCCATTTGTCTCCTGTTAACATCGATTCTGGTCTCACAGTTCGGGACCCCCTACCTGAGATCCGCCGGTGTTGACACCGACATTGTTATTTTCATTTAGATTTCCACTATCAGTGCCTAAGGAATCGATGACTCACCTCGTCGTGAGCAATGAGATCGGCATCCAAGGGATTCTTTCCCCCGATCAGAAGCTCACAGGTGGTGACACCTTGTCGCTTGCCAACCCAATCAGCTACCCTAGCCAGATCGGGAACTTTCCCCCAATCAGAGGATCATGTTCAGAACCTTAGAGTTTGTCACTGATTTTTGGGGAACACTTGTTTCAATGTAACCCTCGACCCTTGAGGAGAATCCTGCAAGTACCGATGCCTTGACTCCGAAGAGATCAAGCCCCACGGCTAAACTGAGCACGGTCCGCTTTGGTGCGGCTCTAGAGCCGTCTCGCCGATCATTGAATCCACTCGCCTCAGCGACACGCATCCCACCATTGCCTCGTTCTTAAGCAAGTTGGTTGATTGGATCGAGGCCATGCGGGTATCGGAGGACCAGGTTCCGGTTTATGACCGGCTCAGGATTAGGCCTGATGACACGGAGATTCATGTCCCTCTAGTCACCCACCTTGTCGCTACCATCGAGGGCCTGGCCGAGGATTCGTCCCGACCGCCTGAACTAAAAATAGTCTATACCCTGGCCTCTGATCATCGAGACTTCATTGGTGAAACAGAGGTCGGGAACCACCCAGGAGCCGGATTATTACCGGTCCAGGATCTATCACAATATTCGGAATTTGTAATTCTGAACACTACGTGGGATCGGATTTTTCCCCACCCACCACCCAAGACGATCACCCCAGTATCGCACCAAAACCCGCATCCTCGAACTTTTGGAATATTAAGCACCTATAGGGGGAGTCTGTCCATCACTTTTGGCTGAGACTACTACTCGCTAGGAGCAGATAAAAAGGTCTCGGCGACCAAGAGATAATGGCAATTTTCATTCGAAACTGCCATGACGAAGGGATTGTTAACACCTTGGCACGCAGGCACATTCGTATCATCTCGGAGTTGTTCGGGTTGGTACAAAAATACTGTGCCATGGAAAGTGCTTGGCAATCCGAACGGTTGTTTTCGGAACCAACTTTCCCCAAGCACCCTACTGGAGATCGGAAAAAAGAGGGTACCTCCACAGCAGCCAGCCAGATACGAACCCACTGAAAAAAGAAACATGCCTCCTCCAGGGGTCGGCACTGTCCTCGATGGACTACTGGATAAACCCTACCCTATACATTCCGATTTATTAAACACAAGCCCGACTTGCAACCTTAGAGCTTGATGGGTCATCAGGCAAGTCAAAAAAAGTGGTGACGCCATCCTCGAAACACCTATGATTAATGGGCACTCCTCCTCATCGTCCAAACACAATGCTGAAGTCTTGACGGTCTACGAAACGTTCCCCTCAAGGAACAGGAAAAAAAAGGGCCATTAGAGAGCTCGAACAGGTTTACCATGTGGAAGTAACTAGCACATGTGCAGACATACCGATTACCTTTAAAGATATTGACCAACCGGCCATTCTTTCCGCTCACTCACCGGCCGCACTAGTCTTGAACCCCATTATCGATGGGTACATGCTACATAAGGTATTAATGGACGTCGGTAGTGGTTTAAACCAAATTTATGAAGGTACCTTGGAAAAAATGCAATTCCACCGATCTCGCATCGAACATAGCAATAAGACTTTCCGAGGACTAATTCCAGGGAAAGAGGCGCGCTGTTCCGGATGTATCGTTCTGGACGTAGTGTTTAGCATGCCCGAAAACTACCGATCCGAAGAGCTTCTCTTCCACATCATACCCTTCCCAAGTGGGTATCACACCCTATTGGGACGTGACACCTTTGCAAAGTTCCAGGCTATACCCCATTACAGGTACATGAAACTTAAGATGCCAGGACCAAACGGAGTGATCACAGTCTCCAGTGATCCGAACATAGCCCTTCGGGCCGAAAACAAAACGGCAGCACTCGCCCTCGAAGCATTAGCCGAGGCTTTCGCTGCCGAAGAACTCACAGCATTACAGTCAATAGTTAACAAGGATGATGTGATCCTCAGCAAAAGGCCCGAGTCTACGTCCTTCAAACCCGTAGAGGAAATCGTTAAGTTTCAAGTACATCCAACGGACCCCAATAAGACAGCATCCATCGGAGCCCATCTTGATTCCCTTATGGACGAGGCACTGCGGAATCTTCTTCGAGAAAATTGGGACATTTGCCCAGCATCCTGCCGAGATGCTCGGAATCCCACGACAGCTTGCCAAGCATAGTCTAAATATTATCGCAGGCTCTAATCCCATTAAGCAAACTCTGCATCACTTCTTCAAACCAAAACGACAAGCCATGGGTGAAGAATTGGCTAAACTTCTAGAAGCCGGTTTCATTCGGGAAATCAATAACCCCGAATGGTTGGCAAACCTGGTGATGGTACCAAAGAAAGACAAGTCCTGGTGGTTGTCTGTCGACTTCAAGGACCTTAACAAAGCCTGCCCTGAGGACCCTTTCCCCTTACCACGCATAGACTAGATCATCGACGCCATAGCCGAACATGATTTGTTGTGCTTCCTCGACGCTTACTCCAGATACCATCAGATTAAAAAGAAGGAATCCGATCAAGCGGCAACTGCATTCATCTCCCCATACGGGCCATTCTGCTTCCACACGATGCCTTTCGGGCTAAAAAATGATGGGGCCACATACCAACACATGATCCAGACGTGTCTCGCGTCACAGGTCAGCAAGACAGTCAAGGCGTACGTGGACGATGTGGTAATCACAACCAAACACGTCAGCCAATTGATCAACAACTTATAGCAAACTCTCGATTGTTTGTGCAAGTATGATATAAGACTCAATCCGCAAAAATGTGTATTCAGGGTTCCCTCTGGTAAGTTGCTTGGATTCATCGTCTCCCATAGAGGAATAGTGGCGAATCCAGCCAAGATTCGTGCCTTATTGGAACTTGCAATTCCAATAGAGTTGAAGCATGCCCAGAGATTAGCCGGGTGCGTGGCGGCGTTAAGCCGCTTTATCTCCCGTCCTGGAGAGAAAGCCTTGCCGCTCTATAAACTTCTAAAAAGAACCAACAAATTCGAGTGGACCGACGAAGCAGCAGATGCGCTAGAAGAAATCAAAACACTACTAACCAATCCCATACTCATAACACCATGTGTTGGTGAGCCCATGTTGTTATACATATCGTGCACCAATCAAGTTGTCAGCACGGTGCTCATCGTTGACCGAGATGAGGAGGGACAAAAATTCCAGACTCAGAAACCGGTCTATTATGTGTCAGAGGTGCTAACACAGTGAAAGACAAGATATCTGTACTACCAAAAGATGGCCTACATAGTGTTTATGGCATCAAGGAAACTCCGACATTACTTCCAAGAGTGTGCGGTAACAGTGGCATACGAAGTCCCCCTGAATGATATAATGCACAATAGGGACGCCACCAGCCACATAGCCATGTGGGCCATAGAGCTCCTTCACTTTTAAATAACCTATAAGCCATGCCATGCCATAAGATCTCTGGTATTGGCAGACTTCCTGTCTGAATGGACAAAGGCTGAGCTCCCCAAGGAATACAGTAGATACTCGCATTGGACAATGTACTTCGATGGGTTCAAAACTCTGGCCGGACTGGGGCCTGGAGTCATCCTCACATCCCTGACAGGTGACCATGTGCGATACGCGTTGCAAATCATGTACTCCGACACCAACAATGTGGCCGAATACGAAGCTCTCCTTCAATGTCTTCGGATGGTAGTATCAATGGGCATACGACGGCTGGAGGTACAGGCAGACTCCAACCTAGCCACTCCCAAATTAATGACGAATTCAATGCTAAATATCCAAAGATGGCGGCATACAGAAATGTCGTAGTGAAGACATCTGCTCGGTTTGAGGCGTTGGAATTTCACCACGTCACTCACGACAACAACCAAGCCACTGACATACTATCTCGTATGGGAGCCAAGCGCGACCCTGTCCCACGAAACACCTTTTTGGAATGTCTCTTTAAGCCATCTGTAGTGTGGCAGGATGAGGACAAGGTCGCTAGTCCGGACATAGCTGACAAGGTTGCCCCCCTAGTAATCGAACCAGACAAGAACATCATCTTGGCTCCTTATTGTGTGAAACATCTTCATCTCACAAGGTAATGGCAGTAATTACTCCATGGAAAGAGCCTTTCCCTGCCTACCTTCTTCACAAGGAACTCCCCGCCGATCAGACAAAGGCATGGCGCATAGTTCGGCGATCCAATGCCTACAAAGTACACGAGGGCGAGTTATACAAGAAAAGCACCACTGGAATATTAGAGCGGTGCATATCCAAGGAAGAAGGACGGGAGCTCCTCGCCGAAGTTCACACAGCCATGGGCGGATGGGAATGGGCAGGCTATGGGTAGGGTAGAGTAATACCATACCCATACCCGTATAGTCGATGGGTACCAAATTCTACCCATACCCGTACCCATGGGTATGAAACTTTACCCATACCCATACCCGACGGGTACCCATACCCATTGGGTCCTCGGTGGGTAGAACAAATAGTACACACGTTGTTCATAATTTTATACTCATTGATAGCACATTTAACAAAACAATCAATTATCTCAACCTAGGAATAGGTAGGTGAGTACATGACAACTACCAAAATTAAGAAATGACAACGTACTCATAAGTCAATAGGAGTAGATGAGTCACTTAACAAATTAATGATTAATTAACGACAATTTAACATTAGTTCACAAGCGGGAAGGGTATGGGTATACCGAAGGGTACAACGATATACCCGTACCCTACCCATGACATAACCAGTAGGGTCTGGGTACAACCCATGGGTATAAAAGTGTGCCCAAACCCTGCCCATGTGGGTACGGTACCCGCGGGTACCCATAACCATGGGTAAAATTGCCATCTTTAGTAATCACGTCATGGAAAGGGCCTTGCCTAGCAAGGCCTTCCGAGCTGGTTTCTTTTGTCGCGCAGCTCGGACGGACGCACAATCGCTTGTCAAACATTGCGTAGGATGTCAACTCTTCACAAACCAAAGCCACATGCCCTCAATGGCTCTTCGGACTATTCCAATCACTTGGCCTTTCACGGTCTGGGGGCTGGACATGGTCGGACCCCTTAAACGGGGGACCAAGAAAATAAATACCTACTTGTCATGGTTGACAAATTCACTAAGTGGATAGAGGCAAAGCCCGTCAAATCAGCCAAGTCTGGACTAGTTATCTACTTCATCTCCGCCATGGTACACCGTTACGGTGGCCTGCACAGTATAATAACGGATAATGGATCCAATTTCACTGCCCAAGAGGTCAAGGATTGCTACGCCAAAATGGGCATTAAGCTAGATTATGCATCAGTCTATCATCCGCAAACCAATGGATAAGTCGAACAAGCAAAAAGTCTCATCTGAGCGGCATATAGCCATGATTGATCCGATATCTTCATGAATCCGACTGCCATTAGGTGGAGGAGCTCGACTCTTTTTTATGGAGCCTACGCACCACCCCGAACAGATCAACGGGTTACACATCGTTCTTCATGGTTTATGGGTCTAAGGCAGTCCTCCCCCGTGACATTATTCATGACGCACCAAAAGTGCACATGTACGAAGAAAAGGAGGACGAGCTAGATCGGCAGTACGACCTAGATGCCTTAGAAGGAGATCACGACATAGCTCGGGCTCGCTCCGTGTTTTACCAGCTGAAAGCATGATGGTGCTAGAGTAGGGAGGTCAGGGAAAAAGCATACAATGTAGGCGAACTCGTCCTATGGCTTCTGGAGAAGCACAAGCATAAACTCAACCCCAAATGGGAGGACCCCTTCATCATCGACGAAGTACTCGCGGCAGGAGCATATCATCTTCGGAGCCCGCCGGACAATCGCCTTGAACCAAACCCATGGAAGGCAACTCGTCTTTGGCGCTTCTACGAATAAACCGGTGTTGTCCAATCCTCCAATATTTTTCTTTTTTCTCTTGTATTTCCTTTTTTCCTTTATCTTCCTCACCCAATTTGCTGTTTGATAGGATTGATTTTCTTTTTTCCTATGTTCGGTTAAACCGACCTTGTACTATGGTTATCGACATACACTATAAAGTGTTGAATCCGAAGACATCACCTGGGTGCTTCTTGTCGAAGCCAACGTTTTCTACATTGTTCCTATTTACCAACACTTATCGTGTACAGTCGTTTTGTTTGTCACACTCAAGCAATAATACGCATCAATTCGAACTAAGACTTTGCCAAGCTAGGTTGCCTAGCTCCTGTGGTTACCGCCTACGATCCCGATTGTTTGGCTAGGGGGTAAAGGGAGCACCTCTGTGATTTTTACAATTGGGTCCTCCGGATTCGTACATCAGACGGGTGAAGCCAAAAGCTGGCTATCTTACGTAGACAATTGGTTGGCTGTGACGGAAACACCTAATGCGGCTATGGTAGTCGTTACTATTGCGTGGGTCATTTTTCGCTAAAAAACCCTTATCCACATACTAAAAGTATGCGGGCTTCTCTCTACAATTTTCGTAGAGTCTCGACGAAAGTTATTGATATAAGTGCTTTTCCCCGAAGATGTTTCTTAGGCTACGCAGTAATATGACATACCTCTCTGTGTGCTTTCTGTCCTTTTGCACCGAATGGCCATATTGCCTGGTTCCCCGAACACAAGTTGCTCTTTTTGAGTGACGAGTTACGAGAAACACTCCCGAGCTCTTCGCTCGGGAGGTAGAAGCCGATGGCCGGTTAAGAAAAAGTTTACAACATGGATTGTTCATACAATAACGTATATCATTACACATTCGGCTGCTGATCGAGATCAGCGAATATAGTATCCAGGGAGAAGTCGTCTTGTGAAATACAAGTGGCATGCATCACCTAATCATACACTAGGTGTAGTGGTACTTCTTTACCATCCGATCCCATGGGACCAACCCGAGCCATACGTTCGGCATTCAGTCTGGTGTAGCGGGTCTTGATCATCTCCCACACCTCGCGTGCTCCCTCCAGGCAAGCCGAAGTCTTCCACAGCTCGAACCTCCCCCGAGCTCCCTTGAATCGATCGACGAGCCCGGATAGCCCTTCGGGAGGTTGTTCGGCCAGCCATAGTGCCTGCACTATGTTCTTCATTACTTTCCGTGCACGCCCATCGAGGGTGGTCAACTCTTTCAGCAAGACCCCCTAGTATGATCCGATGTACTCTTCAGGATGCCCGGACATGAGGCCTGTACATGAGGCGAATGCTTACTTTTTCTTCCTTCATAAGATAAACTTATGAATGATCAAATCACACTTACCGAACATGCCCTTTTGAAGTTTGTGGTTTTCTTCATGGGCTTGGGCCAATTGAATTTTCAGACTCCTAATTTCTTTGTCCTACTTTTTTACAACAAGATAACCAGCCTGATGCTGGGACTCGGCATACCGCTGAGAGTCTTGGGCCTCCTCCAGCTGCATTTCCATATGCCCTATTGATTCAGCTGCTACACGACATCCTTGCATCAAATATGGCAAAATATTAAGATTAGGAGTAAAGGTATACTCAACATGGGCTTCCCGGGTGAAGCAATTCACCGGAGCCAACTCGGCCTTCACAGACTACGTTGCCGCGCGGCTATCTTCCAACTCCTTCGCCAGTTGCTCGGTCTGTTGCTTTGCAGCCTGCATTAGCAGTAAGATATGACGAAGATCCTTAATCCGATTGTTTCGAAAAAAATTTAGGCTCGAGGCTACTGGCTTTCCATGGGTGTTTGGACTCTATAAGAGCTGATCACTTACCTGCATGCTGGCCGAAATGAACTTCATGGCTTCGGTGAACCCAGCTCGGGCAACACTAATGTGTGCATCCGCCGATTGAAGGGCGTCGATCTCTTGTTCAGAAAATATTGGGTGCCGCATAGACTCCCATCATCGTCGATAATTCATGGCGCTTCCAACTTCTGATTTAGTAACGGATACCCCATCGCCAGAATCGGCAGCTACTGGATTGGCCATGGGGGCTCCAGTAGTAGGACCAGCGTGAGCTGCGGCTTTGGCAGTTTGAGGCTCACCGGACACCCCGACGACTTCTTCAATGGGGGAAGACTGGGCGTTATTCCTAAGTATTTCAATAAAATAAATTGTGTAAGGCTCTGTTGATTATGATAATCGGCGGATGACGAACAATATACCTTGGGGGCTGATTCGTAATCACGGCCGGCTCCCTATGGGCTTCCTAATTTGCCATGGTCTCGGTTGCCAGCGCATGGCGCACAGACCAACGGCGTTTGGGAGTCAGAGCCAGTCCTTTTGGGGCGCTGTTGGTGGCTTGCCTCTTATGAGATGAGCTTTTCTTCCTCTTGTCCGTGGCAGGGATGGAGAAGGACTTGGGGTAATCGACTATGATAGCCTGCAGGGATTGGTCAAGGCTGACCTAATAATAGACGCCGTCTTCAAAATGAATTAGATGATCCAGGTCCACATGAAAACCCGGATCATCATCGTGTGCGTAGCTTTCGGGCTGAGGAGGCGGATAGTTGACTGTCTCGATGAAGCTTGATGTCCCACATGTAGCGACCCGACTCAAACGAGTCAAGCCTCTATGTGTTAGTGCCATCCCTGGATCAGTATGCTGGCACACACAGTACATCAATGTATATATCAAAGTGCAATCACATGTAAATAGCGTAAAGTTGATATATACCTCTTAAGTCTGAGCGGAAATAGTGAACGGGAGTGGAGTCCCAATAAACACCAACGGCAGGTTGCGTGTAGACCGTAACCCTGAATTGTACTCTTACTCATCGTAGAAAAAAATATCTGCAACTTAAGACGTTGCAGCCGTGTAGGTCAGTACATTGAATGTACCAACAAGATCACCATAGAAAGAATGAATAAGGCTATTCTATATGCAAAAGGTTTGTGGCTTTGTGTCTGAATTTTTGTAGAAAAGCTGGTTTTATTTTCCCTACAACAAAGGAGTGAAGTAGAAAATCACTACAAAAGTTGGTTGTTAATGAGATGGTTCCACCAACCAATTCTCATATCCCAGAATTATTAAAAGACCCACTCATCATAAAATTTATTAACTGTGTTGAGAATGGATGATAGTATCATCTCCGGTGCTCTCGTTGTTCATAACCGGGGACACGGCTAATTGATTAGTTTGACACTCTGTAGAAGTTTGTACACTTTACCCGCACGCATCGATCCCTCCCGTTATGTCCTCGCACTACCTGGTGTTTGAGAATGGGACAATCGAAACATGATCTTCCATAGTGATCCTCCGATAGAAAGTTCGTGCCCATCCAAATCCTACCGTTCTTCTACATCTCGTAGCAACTGACCTACCGGAGTCACCACTAGGGTCAACCAAGCTAGAGCCCATATGGAGTTGCGGCTGCACACGTAAGCTTTCCGGCCTTGAAGTATCCATCCATCTCTTTGAGCCTGGGTGACATTCCATTGGGATGATCACAGGTAGATACCAGGATTCCTGGGCATAACCATGATAGATATCAGGCTGCCAAAATGCAAGTCCAATCCACCCAGAGATATATTGATTCCTTGAAGTCTTGATCATCATGCATGTCTTGAAATTATTAATTAACCTCACAACACTCCTGAATCTCACAACCAACCCCGTCTACTAAAGCATAGCAATTGTATGTAACGTCCCTTCCCAGGAAGGTGGTAACAGGATGTTGGGTTTCACCTACATCATGATACTACTACAAGTTCAAGCTCAATATCCTACTGGATGTAGATGGAAATATTGATTCTAATGCAAATAAAAGAAAGGTAATGTTAGATGATCAAAGTGAACTTTTCTATACTATTGATGAAGATAAATATCACTCTCAGAAAATACTTGTTAGAACTATTCGTCACTCTCCGATGGAAATGTATATAACCAACCATTACACTCTTATAAGCAATCATACTAGCAATCAATTCTTACAATCAAGAAAGCAAAAGCAAAAAATCTATAACACGCTAGTGTTGTGATGAAGGAAATACTTAAGACAGAAGTTGAAACAACAAAATTTCATCACAACAACCAAAGGTTGGTTTTCCCTACAATTAATCCAAGTTTTAATAGAACCAAGACAACACCAAAGTAAAATCTAACAAAGGTGTTCTAGCAAATATTATACTAGCAAAAAGAATTACTTTTAAAGAACAACTAAGAAATATGAAAAACAACACACTAAACACCATAAGTTTTCTAGTTAATAAACTTAATAACAAGTAAAACAAATCTAAAATAACAGAAAACAAAATATATAATAACTAAGTTAACAGAAAGTAAAAATTATAAACAATTTATGAAAACAATTTCAAATAGGAAATCCAACTAGCAATGAAATTAATTTGCAAGTAATTATGAAACTAGAATTGATTTCATGCTATCAAAAATAAAAAATATCATAACAATAAATTTAGTTGAAGTACTACTTCTAACTAACAAAAAACAAAGTAAAACTTATCAACTAAAATAAAAAAATAAAAACAATTAAGACTAAACAAATAGAAATAAACCTAAAAAAGAACTAAAACAGAATCTGTTTTGCTAAAAATTCTAATTTAGACTATTCTAAAAATTCCCAAGTTCTACTACTATTGAAATATGTCACTAGTGACAACTAGCAAAAAGAATCAACTAAAAAAATATTTTTAAACTCAAGTTATAAGCAACTTAGTGTTTGAAGCAAATCTGTTTGAATTCAAATTTAAATATTCAACTATGGTTAAACTTGATATCTACAGAAACTGGACTAAATTTTTGACACAATGCAAAAGGAATCAAATTAAAACAATTAAAAACATAAAAGATATAAAGAAAATAAAACAGAACTATTTTTTTTTAAAACAAAAAACAGAAAAAGGAAATCTAAACTAACGAACAGGACGTGCTACGTGGTGCTTTCTGGTTTGTTGAGGCTTTGCGCTATTTAGCCTAACTAGCGGACAGCCAGAATTTAAAGAAAAATGCTTCAATTAATAATAACTAAACAGAAAACCGACCAGTTCTTTTGAAAAGACCGAACTGGTACGCGGGATCTAATCGGAGCCATTCAAACAGATCGGACGGAGGGGAGAGGCTCACCGAGGTCAAGGTCAACTCCGGCGAGGTCCGGCGACGGTAGCGGTGGCGGTTTGATGCGGGCGAGCTCTCCGATGGGTCTCCGATGACGGCGACAGCACAAGGAGACATGGACGAGGAAGGCAAGAACGAAGGTGGCCTCGGCGTTGGTTGGGGACGACGGGGACGACGATGATGAGCACGGGGGCGGAGGTGGTGTTCGTGTGATCGTTGGCAAGGTTGCTCCGGTGGCTCTAGAGCACGGGCGAGTGCACCGGGAGGTGCGGGCGAGCGAGGTGGGGTAGATGGTGGGCCCAGGAGGCGGCGGGGGTGTTGGAGTAGCTCGGTGTGGCGGCAATGGCGCGACGGTGGCCTCGGGTCTGGCGAGCGATTGTGGGAGAGCAGAGGCGTCGGGCATGGGGGTTTAGGGGTGGAACGGGGTGTGGGGGTGGTAGCTTAAATAGCCAGAGGAGATCCACGGCAGATCCGGCCGGCTCCGGTAGGTATGGGAGGAGGGGGTGCAAGGAGGAAGGCGAGCGCAGGGCTGATTCGGTCGGCCAGGTTGGGCCCCGCGTGTCGGCGAGAGAACGGAGATCGCACGGGATCGGTTGGCCGATCTGATGCAATTCGGATCTGGCGAAGAAGATACGGGCCGAAAATCTCCTTTTGGGCCTTGAGAGGTTTCCTATTAAAGAATTTTTCCTTTTATAAAAACAAAACAGAAAAGTAAACATAAATAAATGAAAAACGAAAATAGTTTTATATAGACATAGAATGTATCAAAATGACCAAAAAATAAACTCTAAAACATGAACATATTTTCAGAGTCAAATAAAATTCTTACAAAAACAGAAAAATCAAAGAGTGCTACTATTTTAAATAAAAGGCAAATGAAACTTTTAAAAAACCAAAATGGCTTAAAATTCATTCATCACCATTTTTATACTCAAGGGAATCATTTTACCCTTTTTCCATATATTTTATTTTTGGAGAAAAATAAATTTTTAAAACCAATTTCAAAAATGGATTTGGAACCTAATATGGAATATTTCAAAAATAGTTTTCTGGGTTTTATAAATTCAAATAAGATTCAAATGGCCCTTGGTTTGGAGTGTCATATTACTCCTCTCAATATTTTGAATTTGGGCAAGGGAGTTTGAATTCATTCAACTTTTGAAATATAACCAAATATGAAATGGATTTCCAAATAGAACATTTTAGAGATTTTCAAAATCCACTTTTCAAATCCTTTTATTCGATGAAGTCATGTCATCTTTCTCATTGATTTGAATTGGGTGAATTTGAAATCAAACAGAAAGGGGAAAGTCATTTTATTCCCTCTCATTCAAAAGTTTCAGAAAGTTTCAAATTCCACTCAGTTTCAAACACTCAATCAAACAAACAATCATTCATCAATTTATTATAACATTCAAAAATTTGGGATGTTACACAACAAGTATAGGGGATCTATCGTAGTCCTTTAGATAAGTAAGAGTGTCGAATCCAACGAGGAACAAAAGGAAATGACAAGAGGTCAATTAGAAATAGTAACAAAGGTGCAGCAAGGTCGCTCAATCCTTTTCATAGCAAAGGACAAGCCTGGACAAACCCTTATATAAAGCAAAGCGCTCCCGAGGACACATGGGAATTTCTGTCAAACTAGTTTTCATCATGCTCATTTTATTCGTGTTCGCTACTTTGATAATTTGATATGTGGGTGGACCAGTGCTTGGGTGCTGTCCTTACTTAGAAATGTGTCCCACTTATGATTAACCCCTCCTGCAAGCATCCGCAACTATGAAAGAGTAATTAAGATAAATCTAACCATAGCATGAAACATGTGGATCCAAATCAGCACCTTACGAAGCAAGACATAAACTAGGGTTTAATCTTCTATCACTCTAGCACCTCATCATCTACTCCCTCCGTCTCAAAATTAGTGACTCAAAAGTGACTCAACTTTGTACTAAAGTTAGTACAAAATTGAGCCATTTTTGAGTCACTTATTTTGGGACGGAGGGAGTAATTATTATTTACCAATTACTTCCTCTAGGCCCAAACAATGGTGAAGTGTTATGTAGCCGACGTTCACATAACACCACTTATAAAAATATTGAACAAATACCAAATTCACATGATTACTTATAAAAAGTCTTATCCCATGTCCTCAGGAACAAACTTAAAAACTCACAAAACATATTCATGTTCATAATCAGAGGAGTATAAGTGATGATCAAGGATCTGAACATATAATATTCCATCAAGTAAGCCAACTAGCATCAATTACAAGGAGTAATCAACACTACTAGCAACCCATAGGTATCAATTTGAGGTTTTGAGACAGAGACCGGATACAAGATGTGAACTAGGGTTTGGAGAGGAGATGGTGCTGATGACTATGTTGATGGAGATTGACCCCTCTCGATGAGAGGATCATTGGTGATGACGATGACTTTGATTTCCCTCTCTCGGAGGTAAGTTTCACCAAGAGGATCGCCCTGTCGGAGCTCTAGATTGGTTTTGCCCAAGTTCCGCCTCAAGACAGCGGCGCTTCATCCCGAAAAGTCTCTTATGATTTTTCCTCGATGAATCCCTCCATATAATAGAAGATGGGCACCGGAGGGCTTCCAGGTGGGCCACAAGCTCGCTAGGCGCAGCCAAGGAGGGTGGTCGTGGCCAGCAGGCTTGTGGCTCCCTGGTGGGCCTCTTGATGTATTTATTTCGCCCAGTATTTTTTATATATTCCAAAATAATTCTCCTTAGATTTTCAGGACTTTTGGAGTTCCACAGAATAGGTATCTCAGATTTGCTCCTTTTCTAGTCCAGAATTCTAGCTGCCGGCATTCTCCCTCTTCATGTAAACCTTGTAAAATAAGAGAAAAGGCATAAGTATTGTACCAAATTTTGTAATAACAGCCCATAATGCAATAAATATCAATATAAAATCATGATGCAAAATGGACGTATCAACTCCCCCAAGCTTAGACCTCGCTTGTCCTCAAGCGGAAGCCGAAATCAATAAATATGCCCACATGTTTAGAGATAAAGGTGTCGACAAAATAAAATACGGACATGAAGGCATCATGATCATCTTTAGAACAGCAATATATTTTGACATATAATTTCTTATGATAAATTAACCATTCATTCACAATGGCAAATTAGGAATCAAGAACTCTTTTGAGAATTGACAAACTATGATCTCAGTCATTGAAGCAATTCCAATTTATCATAACGTCGGAAAGAGTCAATATAAGAGCTTGTAAAGAAAACCCAGATACTCGATCATCTTTTAGTCTTTCAAAATTGCTAACACTCATGAGGTACTTATCAGTTCAAAGTTTCAATCGGACACAGAGAAAGATAGGGGCTTATAGTTTTGCTGCCCAACTATTAACCTCAAGGGTAACATCAACAGTAATAACTCATGCTCACCCACTTCCGAGTGGATATATGTGCCTAGATCATTCCCCAACATGTGACACTTGCCAGAAGATAATGGCAAAAATAACGAAGGTGATTGAGATCACCACAACTCTTGCATAAAGGTAAGTACTAGAAAATAAAAGTAACAAATAGGCCCTTCACAGCGGGAAGCAGAGGTTGTCATGCGCTTTTATAATTGGATGCAGAATCTCTTAAGGCAAAAGAACGACACTTTATATGGCCCCTTGTGATAGAGAACTTTATTATGCAGTCCGTCGCTTTTATGTCTTCCCTATCACAAGTTCGTATAAAGTTTATTTTGCTCACACTAATAGATCACACATATTTAGAGAGCAATTTTTATTGCTTGCACCGATGACAACTTACTTGAAGGATCTTATTCTATCCGTAGGTAGGTATGGTGGACTCTCATGGCAAAACTGGGTTAAGGGTGCTTGGATGCACAAGTAGTATCTCTACTTGGTGCGAGAGTTTTGGCTAATATGAGGTGGAAGCAAGCGACACATTTTGAGGGATCTATAACAATATAACTTCTATTCGGAAATAAGCAAACATAAGCCATTACATTGTCTTCCTTGTCCAACATCAACTTATTAGCATAGAATATTTTAATGAGTGATCACAATCATAAAATATGTCCAAGATAATATATTTATATGTGAACCTCTCTTTCTTTATTTCTTCCTTTTAATTGCCCCAATGACCAACAGCTATCTTTGTCAACCCAAAACAAGTTTCAATGGACATACTTCTTATATGTGAAGTCATCACTCCCCTTAAGATTTTCATATGTACTCTTTGCTTTTATTCTATAAATCTTTCTACTTTATATTTCTCAAGATTAGGATCATACCAAGCAAGGCCCTCAACTCAAAAGCACTTTTCATTATATAACTCACGAACTTGCTTACATAGGGGGAATCATAAAGCAAAGACTCAAAGCTAGATCACACGAAAACTTTATTCTACTAGATCAAGATATAACCAAAAGGATTGGACTAAGAAAATATGATGAAAATAAAACTAAAAATAAAAATGAAAGATGTGGTGATGTTATGATACCAGGGCTTCTCCCCCAAGCTTGGCACAAGCCAAGGGGAGTGCCCATACCCATGTGTTTAGTTGTCTGGCTTCGGAGGTGACGGTGCTATATACTTGGCAATGATGCCCTTCATAATACAATTCTCCTCCTCGACCTTTTTATTTGCCATCTGGGATCCATTATTTCCTTTTATGATGGCTAGAGCGCCTTTAACCCATGTATGTTTCATTGCTGTGGGGCAAGAAGCAATACTCCTCTTCATATTTTCAAAAGCAACAAATTTAGCATTAGAAGGGATAACCGAATGTAGAATTGCTGAGCTTTGAAGTTCTTCCAACATGGCTCTAGTTTGTGAATGATAGGTAACTTTTTGGTCCTCCTCCATGGTATCTATCCTTTTCAAATCGGCCTCCATCGCTTCTTCCCTAGCTGGCCCGAAGCAGTTCTCCCCGACCGACTCTTGCAAAGACATCTTACTCTAAATCTGCCGCAGAAACAACTCAAAAGGATAACAGGAGGTATTGTCGTGATATGAGATTCAAAACCTTCGGGAGATTATATAATGAATTTTTACCGACTCGAAGGAGTATGCCACAAGAAAAGAGTCCGAGTTCTGCACAAGGTGGCCACAAGCCCTAGGGCGCGACCAGGGGCTGGTCGCGCCGAGCAGGCTTGTCGCCTCCTCGTGCACTATTTGGACTACTTTAAATTTTCCTATTTTTTAAATACTCCAAAATAGATGAAAATTTCCATAGAAAAAGTTTTGGAGTCTTTTTACTTACCGTACCACGTACCTATTCCTTTTGGGTGTCTAAAATGTTCTGGTAAGTCTCCCTAATGTACTCCTCTAGAGTTATGGTATTGATGATATTGGTTTCAACATTTATGGGATTACCTGAGATATAATGTTTGATTCTTTGATCGTTCACCACCTTCAGGTTTGCGCCTTTGGCGTTATTAATCTTGATGGCACCGGAATGGTATACCTCTTCAATGACGTAAGGACCTTCCCATTTGGAGAGATGTTTTCCTGCAAAAAATCGTAAACGAGAATTGTATAGCAAGACATGATCACCTAAATTGAATTCACACTTTTGTATCCTTCTATCATGCCATCTCTTAACCTTTTCTTTAAACAACTTAGCATTCTCATAGGCTTGGGTTCTCCATTCATCAAGTGAGCTAATGTCAAATGACCTCTTTTCACCGGCAAGTTTGAAACAATAATTGATCTCTTTGATTGCCAAATAATCCATATGTTCTAGCTCTAGAGGTAAGTGACATGCTTTACCATAAACCATCTTATACGGAGACATACCCATAGGATTTTTGTATGCAGTTCTATAAGCCCACAATGTATCATCAAGTTTCTTAGACCAATTCTACCTAGATCTATTAACAGTCTTTTGCAAAATCAATTTATTCTCTCTATTGCTCAATTCTACTTGACCACTAGACTAAGGATGATAAGGAGATGCAACTCTATGATTAACATCATATTTCGCAAGCAGTTTACGAAAAGCACCATGAATAAAATGTGAACCACCATGAGTCATCAAATATCTAGGGACTCCAAATCTAGGGAAAATAACTTCTTTAAGCATTTTAATAGAAGTGTTAGATCAATGCTACTAGTTTGAATATCTTCTACCCACTTAATTACATAATCAATAGCAACTAGAATATGAGTATACCCGTTAGATTGTGGAAAAGGCCCCATATAATTAAAGCCACAAACATCAAATGGTTCGATAACAAGAGAGTAATTCATAGGCATTTCCTGACGTCTACTAATATTACCAATTCGTTGACATTCATTGCAGGATAAGACAAACTTACGAGCATCCTTGAAGATAGTAGGCCAATAAAACTCAGATTGTAGTACCTTATGTGCAGTTCTATCTCCAGCATGATGTCCTTTGTACGCTTCGGAGTGACACTTGCATAAGATATGTTCATGTTCATGCTTAGGTACACAACGTCTAATAATACCATCTACTCCTTGTTTTTAAAGATGTGCATCACCCCAAAAGTAATTCCTTAAATCATAAGAGAACTTTTTCTTTTGTTGGTATGTGAAACTAGGAGGTAATAATTTATCAACAATGTAATTGCCGTAATCAGCATACCAAGGAGCATTATATCAAGTATTCACGACAGCTAATTGTTTATCAGGAAAGCTATAATCAATAGGCAGTGGGTCATCAACAACATTTTCTAACCTAGACAAGTTATTTGCTACAGGGTTATGAGCACCCTTTCTATCAATGATATGCAAATCAAATTCATGTAGCAGAAGGACCCACCTAATAACTCTTGGTTTAGCATCTTTCTTCGCCATAAGGTATTTAATAGCAGCATGATCAGTGTGAACAGTTACTTTGGAATTAACAATATAAGGTGTAAACTTGTCACAAGCAAACACAACTGCTAGAAATTCCTTTTCAGTAATAGCATAGTTTCTTTAAGCATTGTCTAGAGTTTTACTAGCATAATGGATATTATTTAGTTTCTGATCGACTCTTTGTCCTAGAACAACACCAACATCATAATCACTAGCAACACACATAATTTCAAAAGGTAGGTTCCAGTCGGGTGGTTGAACAACAGGTGCAGTAATCAAGGAATTCTTAAGAATTTCAAATGATTCTACGCAATCATCATCAAAAACAAATGGAACATCTTTTTGCAAAAGGTTTGTGAGAGGCCTAGAAATCTTAGAGAAATATTTGATAAACCTCCTATAGAAACCAACGTGACCAAGGAAACTTCTTATACCTTTGATATCCATAGGGCATGGCATTTTTTCAATAGCATCAACTTTAGCTTTATAAACTTCAATACCTCTTTCGGAGATCTTATGCCCCATGACAATACCGTCATTAACCATAAAGTGGCACTTTTCCCAATTCAAGACAAGATTAGTTTCTTCACATCTCTTCAAAACTCGATCAAGGTTGCTCAAACAATCATCAAATGAAGTTCCATCAATGGAAAAATCATCCACGAAAACCTCAAGAATCTTTTCATGGGGCATCTTTCCACGAAAAGTCAGAGAATATAGCCATGATACATCTTTGAAAGGTAGCAGGTCCATTGCATAAACCAAAAGGCATACGTGTATAAGCAAAGGTACCAAAAGGCCAAGTGAAAGTGGTTTTTTCTTGATTCTCGCTTGATATAGGTATTTGAGAGAAACCATAGTAACCATCTAGAAAGCAAAAATGAGTATGTTTGGATAATCTCTCTAGCATTTGATCAATAAAAGGTAAAGGGTAATGATCTTTCTTAGTAGCTTTATTTAATTTCCTAAAATCAATTACCAGTCTATAACCTATAACAATTCTTTGTGAGATAATTTCATTTTTATCATTAGGAAAAACGGTAATACCTCCCTTCTTAGGGACACAATGGATGGGACTAAACCATCTCCTATCAGCAACTGGATAAATTATACCTGTCTCCAGAAGCTTTAGTACTTCTTTTCTTACCACTTCTTTCATCTTAGGGTTCAATCGTCGTTGGTGATCAATAACTGGTTTGGCATCAGGCTCCATATTAATTTCATGATGGCATAGAGTGGGACTAATGCCCTTAAGATCATCAAGAGTATAACCAATAGTATCACGGGGCTTCCTCAGAGTTTTCAATAATCTCTTTTCTTCGTGCTTTGAAAGGTTAGCACTAATAATTACAACATATATCTCTTTTTCATCAAGATAAGCATATTTCAACGTATCGGGTAATTGCTTGAGCTCAAACACGGGATTACCCTTAGGTGGAGGAGGATCCCCAAGTATTTCAATAGGTAAGTTAAGTTTCAAGATAGGCTGCTGCTCAAAGAAAATTTCATCTATTTCATTCCTCTCATTCATATGCATATCATTTTCATGGTCTAGCAAATATTGTTATATGGGATCAATAGGAGGCACATCAATAGAAGCGAGACCAATAATTTCATATTTACTAGGAAATTCCTTGTCATGAGGTTGTCTACGAAATTTAGAGAAATTAAACTCAGGAGATACATCCCCAAAGCTCATAGTAACTATTTCCTTCTCACAATCAATCTTAGCATTAACAGTATTCAAGAAAATCAGTAGGATACTTTACTTTCCCACACAAGACTTCAACATCTCATACAATCCCCATTGTTGCAATAGTGTCTCTATTAGAAAGCTTAATAGAAACATCAATATCATCTAGTTCAACGGGTGCAATATCATGCATGATTTCTTCGTATAAGGAATAGGGAATTGCACTTACGCCAGCACCCATATCACATAAGCCATGATAACAATGATCTCCTATTTTAACAGAAACAATAGGCATGCCAACAACTGGTCTATGTTTATGCTTAGTATTATGTCTAGCAATTCTAGCAGCTTCATCATAGAAATGAATAACATGCCCATCAATATTATCAACCAAGAGATCTTTAACCATAGCAATACTAGTTTCAACTTTAATTTTCTTAGGGGGTGTAGGTGTTCTAACACAACTGTTACGAACCATAGTTGAAGATTTAGCATGTTCCTTTATCCTAACAGGGAAACATGGTTTCTCGATGTAAGCAGTAGGGATAACAGGATCAGCATTTTAAGTAATAATTTTCTCTTCAACTTTAATAGGTTCAAATACTTTCACTTTAATGGGAGGATGTTATTTAAACCACTTCTCCTTAGGGAGATCAACATGAGTAGCAAAAGATTCACAAAAAGAAGCTACTATCTTAGAGTCAAGTCCATATTTAGTGCTAAATTCACGAAAAGCATCGGTGTCCACGAAGGATTTAACACAATCAGACTTAAGATTTATACCTGACTCCTTACCTTTGTCGAGTTCCCAATCTTCAGAGTTACATTTAATTCTTTCCAGTAAATTCCATTTGAATTCAATATCTTTCTTCATAAAATTACGAGCACAAGAAGTATCGAGCATGGATTGATCATTACGAGAAAGCCGAGCATAAAAATTCTGAATATTAATTTCTCTCAAGAGCTCATGATTGGGGCATGAATATAACATTGAATTAAGCCTCTCCCAAGCTTGAGTGATTCTTTATCCTTCATGAGGCCAAAAATTATAAATATAATTCCAATCATGATGAACTAAATGCATAGGATAGAACATCTGATGAAATTCCATTTTCAACCAGTTGTAGCTCCATGATCCAATATCATCACATAGCATGTACCATGTCAATGCCTTCTCTTTCAAAGATAAAGGAAATACCTTCTTCTTGACGTGATCCTTGGGCAGACGTGCAAGCTTAAATAATCCAAAAACTTCATCCACATAGATTACATGCAAATCAAGATGTAGTGTTCCATCTCCTGCATAAGGATTAGCTAGCGGTTTCTCTATCATACCCGAAGGAATTTCCTAATAAATATTTTCAGTAGGTTCAGTAGGTTGAGGGACAACTCTTTGTGTTTCTGGTTGTGGTGAAGATACCCTAACAAGCCCCTCAAAGTATTAATTTCCATAGTAATAAGTGACAGTAAATTTTAGCAGACTATATAAATTTTTTCCTTACCAAGTTCCACTCACCAAATGCACTTCACTCCCTGGTAACGGCGGTAGAAAAGAGTCTTGATGACCCAAAAGTATAGGGGATCTATCATAGTCCTTTCGATAAGTAAGAGGGTCGAACCCAACGAGGAGTGAAAGGAAATGACTAGCGGTTCTCAGTAAGGTGTTCTCTGCAAGCACCAAAAATATCGGTAACAGATAGTTTTGTGATAAGATAATTCATAACGGGTAGCAAGTAGAAATAGTAATAAAGGTGCAGCAAGGTGACCCAATCCTTTTTATATAAGAGGACAAGCCTGGACAAACTCTTATATAAAGCAAAGCGCTACCGAGGACACATGGGAATTTATGTGAAACTAGTTTTCATCATGCTCATTTGATTCGTGTTCGCTACTTTGATAATTTGATATGTGAGTGGACTGGTGCTTGGGTGCTGTCCTTACTTGGACGAGCCTGCCACTTATGATTAATCCATATGCAAGCATCCGCAGCTACGAAAGAAGGATTAAGATAAATCTAACCATAGCATGAAACATGTGGATCCAAATCAGCCCCTTACGAAGCAACGCATAAATTAGGGTTTAAGCTTCTGTCACTCTAGCAACCCATCATCTTCTTATTACTTCCCAATGCCTTCCTATAGGCCCAAACAATGGTGAAGTGTTATGTAGTCGACGTTCAAATAACACCACTAGAGGAGAGACAACATACATCTCATCAAAATATCGAACGAATACCAAATTCACATGATTACTTATAACAAGACTTATCCCATGTCCTCAGGAACCAACGTAACTACTCACAAAACATATTCATGTTCATAATTAGAGGAGTATAAGTGATGATCAAGGATCTGAACATATAATCTTCCACGAAGTAAACTAACTAGCATCAACTACAAGGAGTAATCAACACTACTAGCAACCCACACGTACCAATCTGAGGTTTTGAGACAAAGATCGGATACAAGAGATGAACTAGGGTTTGGAAAGGAGATGGTGCTAATGAAGATGTGGATGGAGATTGAACCCCTCTCGATGAGAGGATCGTTGGTGATAACGATGGCTTCGATTTCCCCCTCCCGGAGGGAAGTTTCACCGACAGGATTGCCCTGCTGGAGCTCTAGATTGGTTCTGCCCAAGTTCCACGTCAAGACTGCGACGCTTCATCCCGAAAAATCTCTTATGATTTTTTGCTCGACGAAACCCTCCATATAGATGAAGATGGGCACCAGAGGGCTTCCAAGTGGGCCACAAGCTCACTAGCCGCGGCCAGGGGGTGGTCGTGGCCATAAGGCTTGTGGCTCCCTGTTGGGCCTCATGTATTTCTTTCACCCAATATTTTTTATATATTCCAAAATAATTCTCCGTAGATTTTTAGGACTTTTGGAGTTGCACAGAATAGGTATCTTAGATTTGCTCCTTTTCTAGTCCAGAATTCCATGTAAACTTTATAAAATAAGAGACAAAAGGCATAAGTATTGTACCAAAATGTGTAATAACAGCCCATAATGCAATGAATATCAATATAAAATCATGATTCAAAATGGACGTATCAAAGCTCCTCCATTCCTATTCGCGCAAGACTCCTGTCAAACAAAGTACGGAATGAAAATCCAGAACTATGTTCGTAGAGGGAAAAGGGCTTACCCATTCGATACGATTATGGGATGAGTATCCTTCTTTGGTCGCCCGTCGAATAAAGTCCTCTTGATCACATTTGTATAGGTCGGCAAGGGCGGAGGCCAATGCTACCTGGTTGGGAGGCCCTAGTCTTCCGGAACAAATGGTGTTGCTTGTCCCATTATAGCGCCACAAGGGGTGCTACCTATGTTGGAGGGCTTGTACACACCGGGTGATGGCAGCGGCCATGACGTCGATCATGATTAGTCGATGGTGGACAAGCATGCACACCTGAGCTGCCAGGCGTTGCACTTTGGCGCTTTCCTCCTGGGTTGGACTCCTTGGCCGCCAGTTGTATCTTTTCTTTAAGGGGGGGTTCGGAGTATTCGGGTAAACCTGTCCGAGCTTGCTCAAACATGGAGGCGTCTTCAATATAAAACCATTCCGAAGTCCACTCTTTGGATTCCTTCGGGGTCCCCATAGGGATATCCCGTGCCGACTATGCGGCATACTTCGGCTCCTACGACCTCCAAAATTGTCTTGTCCCGAGTTCTGGGGACAAGATAGAAACACTTTCTCCACCATCCGAAGTGCGCCTCGTAGCCTAAGAACATCTCGCAGAGGGCCACGAAGCCTCAGATGTGCAAAATAGACCCCGGGGTAAGGTGGTGGAGTTGAACACCATAGAATTTCAATGACCCCCTTAGAAATGGGTGGATGGGAAACCCGAGGCCCCGCAGGAGAAAAGGGATGAAGCATACACGTTCCCCCCTATGAGGATTGGGGAAATGCTTGGTGAAGACCTCGTCGTAGTAAGAAATTAGGCCTAGGCGAGTCACCGCCAGATCTAAAGAGGGAAGATACCCTTGGGTCTCCAGATTACGAAGTCGCAGGGTGGCAATGGAGCAACTGGTCCAGTCCCCTGGACATGAGCTGTAGGGGCATGTAGAGGAGCTAGGGTTGCTGGCCATGGTTTTCGAGGATCTTCAACTGGGAGTTCTGTCTGATGGAGTGTAAGAAGGTGTGGTCTCAACCGCAATTTTGTTTGATTAAATGGGTGGTCCCTCCGTTGCAGAGGGGTCAGATTGTAAAAATCAATGACCACTCGCCTCCCCGCGGAGCGTGAAAATCGAGGAACACGAGTGGTTATTTTAATAAACCTATTCCCATGAAACTTGGGATCTTACCGAACATTTGTTGGTTTCCAAACAAGGAGAAGTGAGGGACTCGCCTTGCAAGCCAAAGATAACAACATGAGGAGATTGACGGATATACATTGGCATTGAAGCTAGTCCGGGGGCTACTGAAGGAGTCCCGGATTAGGGGGGTCCTCGGACGATCGACCTATTGTTTATGGGACGAACTGTATAGGCTGCAAGGAGAACATTGGATGACCAAGTCACCCACGCCAGGATGGAGAGCTCAAGGAGTCCTGACGTATCCCCCAATACATCGACTGTAGATAGGCATGTTCATCTCATTGGCAAGTAACTGACCATGGGTGAACCCTAGGTTCCCTCGGCATCTATATAAGCTAGAGGGTTTTATGTGGTACGACAGAAAAACTCATCTAGGATTAGCTATTCGATCTCGAGGTAGATCAACTTTGTAACCCCAATATCATCAATACATCCAAGCAGGACGTAAGGTATTACCTCCGTAGGAGGGCCTGAACCTAGGTAAATCTGTGTCCCCTTCATCTCCTGTTACCATTCATCCTAGTCTCACAGTTCGGGACCCCCCAACCCAAGATCCGCTGGTTTTGACACCGGCAGAAGATCCATCACAAATGGATATATTGGGGAATTAATGTGAGATATGCTTAGCATCCCACATAGTGAATCCCAAACGTATGTTTCTGTTACCATCATCTTAGGGGTCTCCATCACGCATGGTGCCTAGAAGAAACTATTTGGCATGGTGATGTCCATTACACACGTGTTTTATGTGAAAATGTTTGTGAATGGTTGTTTTAACGCACATTGTTGTCAGCCGGAAGTCGTGTGTGATTTTTCACTGATCCAACATGCCAACTTTTCATAAAACCGTGTGGGTTTGTTAAGGTCATCGCTCATGGTGTTCTATGACAAACCGTCTACAATAGGCAACTCCAATAATCAAGCTAATTTCTCTATTATTTGTAATCTAGCTAGTAATTAAATTGACACTTCGTATCAAGCACACGATATATTTCATTTTGTATTACGGCAACCAGGATTTCGTAATTGAAATATATCAGAGTATAACATCATATAGGCATGTACTACTTAGCTACCCAATTACATAACATGACCAAGTTTCACATGCAACATCTAAAACATTTGGAAAGTAGCATCATATATGTTAAATAGACATATGAATCTCGTATGAGATAACTATTGAAGTGGAAGCCAAATACTGAGCCTTGACTGTCACCGAAGGTGCTTGAAACTTTATGCCAATGTCTGTGGATGGTTGCCCACCCATCCTTCATCCTCTTGAGGAAGACTTCAAGATTATGCCATGGGTGTGGTATGAATACCTTCCTCGCCTCTTGACCATACATGTGTTATGATACGTATTCATGGATGAAATTTTTTGGAAAGGACTAGAAACAGAGGTATGCATAAATTTTGTTTCAAAAAATCAAAATGTCGTAAAGGGAAAAAGACAAGGTAAAAGAGATAGTCCCATCCTATAGTTGACTGATGTCTTCTTGATTCTGGAGACAAATAGCTTGTTGTTTTTCGTTGCTAGTTTCTTTATCCTAACAATCTTTGTAAGTTTCATGATTTGATTGATATTCATGAACACATCATTTCCCCACATGCAAAATGGGTGAATAGTCGGTCTAAACCTCTTAAAGTAGGACCTAGATGCGCAAGACGAAATTATTAGAAGCCAACATATTAGAATGGTTCCTGCAATTACACATTAATGTGCTATTAGTCAATGGATCATGAAAGTGCAAACCTCAATGGTAAACTTCAGTGTCTCCCATTGTCCCCCCTTGTAATGTATTTAAGATAAATATTGATTAGGCTATAAGTGAGATTTGTCATGCTAGTAGTAAAATATCTTAATGAAAAATAAATGCATTACAAATCCAACATATTAAGTCAAGCCGTATTGAAAAGCCAAGCGTGCTAAGAACTAGGAGATATAGAAATTGTATGTTTCACATGCATAACAATACAAAATTGTTCCGACAACAACCGAACATCACATTGTAGATGATCACCAAAACAAATGAACCAAATAGTTAACTGAGCATCACATTGCATAATAGAACATACTAGAAGGTCATATTTCATAGTAGCATTACACTGCATATTTCACTAGAATTTCTTAAGGAATGGCAGGAGCATGACATGCAACAGGTAAAGCAAACATGCTTAATAGGCATAGCTAGCTGAACACAGGACATTGGTAATTAAGCTAAAAACACGCTATTCCTCATTGTCGGAGATATGATAATGATGGGCTTGGATGAGAGTGAGGCCTCCACATCATGGGTACCATCCTCGTAGTGGTGAGTGGCCTCGGCCTATCCAGGCACCAACCTGCCACGTGCCATGTGTGAGGCATCGATAGTGACCTCGACAGCAAGGTGATGCTCCAAGGTCTAGGGGTCGGCACACATGGCAGCCATAGTGGCCTCATCCGAGCGTGTAGCCGCGATTTGCTTCTGCACTACTAGATGCTCCTTGAGATCCTCTCTATACAAGGTGCACCATGTCTTTTGACGTTGATTATGTGGGGGTGGGCCGGTGATTTTGGTGGAAGGTATAACGTCAACGGTTGGGTCATGTTGAATGGAGGAGGAGGGGTGGAGGGGGAGGGGGTATGGGGAAGGTGTGGATTACCTGACTAGATGGAGGAGGTCGAGCATCAGGAAGTAGCATTGGTAGCGAGGAGGTGGCGCGACAAGGAAGCAATGAAGGTTTTAAGTTAGGAAACAAAGGGGGAAGCAGGGGAAAATGTGCCTTTTGGTTGGTACGACGGGCGGGGAAGGTAGATCTTTGCGTGGCAACCCGAAATTTTGTTCGGTGCGATGAAAACCTAGCATGCATAGTCACATCAGACACAGTCCCTTTACCATAAATGTTTGCAATATCCAAAAACAAAAATTAATCCTATAGTTTATCCCGTGTGTGATGGGACTAAACGTGGAAATTTTTGTCTCCAAGCTTTCGATGTAAGATATCGGATACTACATCGAAAATTGTACTTGCATTTCATGTTCATTTGGAAGATAAAATGGGGATACGGTGGCAAAGTTTGTCCGAGTTTCCCTCATTACATTGCTCATCGACGTCATTGCTCAACCAAACACGACCTTAATTTAACAACACTTGCAAATTTGGGTACTACACAAAAGAGCCTACATGCTACAACACTGTCTGCAGTTAATTAAGCGAGAAACTAAACATTAGTTTGTCGAACTAAACATTACTATAACAAAAGATCATTGCTCTAAATAAAGACTAATATTCGGCCTGGCATTCGTGGATCTCCGTCGCCTCCTCGATGACAATCTCCCACTCAACGACCACTGGTGTAAGGAGATCTATCACATCCATTGCCACATACACAATCAACATCTCATAGTCCTTGTCCACCATCTCTTTAGATAAGGCATCAATGAGACAGGGGTGGACGTCCTTGCTCCGGCATGGACAGCCACAATCTTTTCTAGGGCGGCCGCCGAAGAACGAACGCCTGATCGAGCACACTCGGCGATTACCAACTCATCGGACATGGGTTATCGACCGGTGGCAGAGAAGGCAACTATGATTTGTGCAGTGAACAACATGAAATGGGCGTGGGAGGCCTCAAGATGGGACTGGGCATCCTCCATCAGGGCAACGGTCGCCACCGAGAAGATGACAGCTGATGTGTTGTTCTTGCCATTTTCTTTCCCCATCGCAGTTGTTGCTCCCGCCATATCAGCTGCAAAAGTTGCCTGTTGGAGGTAGCATCCGTGTTCAAGTATTTTGAGAGCATGGTCATTGCTAATGCGGCCGCCCTCAGCCCGGAGTGGGTTACCGAAGGTGCCCTCACGATGGGGATCCATGTTCCCATCTTTCACCAATGACGATTGAAGAGTAAAATGGTCTGAGGAGTCGGTGTGGTAAACTGGCCATCGGCGGACTGTAGCCGATGAATCTTCCAGCTTAAGCCTATATGAGGATTAGCCGATGAATCTTTCAAAAAAAATCAACAGAAAAAATGAGGTTACTTCGAAAAGGACGTTGTTTGGTTTGCAATAAGATTTATCTGCAGTGAACGCTGACCAATAACAATGTCGTGCTAAAATATGGATTTATTCATGGGTTTTTTGGCATTTTTGTACATTAATTGAGTTTTCTAGACATTTAATGTGTATAATTCAAATTTGAACTGTTGTCCCAATGTATGGTGCATCAAAATGGGTTGAAAAATCATATAAGTGTCCATGATTTCATCTTTAGGACATGGGCAAGAAATGGGAACTAATTTCAAACATCTCGCCATCTTAGCTTGGCCACAAATGTTGAGAAACTTGGTTTTTAAATTACTATAAATCAAAATCGCGTCAGAAATTCAAAAGACTTGGCATGTTGTCAGGACTTGGATAATGTATGCCATTGTAAAAAAACTGCCCAATTTGGGACAAGTTTAGGCACAAGTCCCTTACAAACCAGAGCTTCTCATGACAAGATTTGTGGTTCCGGTAGGGAACACGTCACCTTGCGTGGGCAAGACTAGATCCGCTCATGTTCACGCCTTGAGTCTTTTTTTAGAGGCAACATAGTGTCTTTCTAAAATATGGAATTATTCAGTGTTCTTTTTGCAATTTTTATAAAAGTTTTCTAGGAATTTAGTGTGGATAATTAAAATTTGAACTAAAATAACAAGGTCGAGTGCATCAAAATGGAATGAAAAATCATATAAGTGTCCATGGCTGCATTCTTTGATCCCCATGCAAGATATGGGGATGAATGTCAAATATCTTAGGGTCTTGTCTCGGCCACAAACATTGAGAAAACTGGTTTCAAATTCATGTATAAATCAAAAACTTTTGAGAAATTCATGAAACTTGGGATGGTGTCATGACATGGCTCATATGTGCCCTGGTAAAAAAATCCAATTTGGGACAGGTTTTGGTACAAGCCCCTTAAAAACCTGACCTTCTCATGGGAAGCATTTTGGTTTCGATATGGAATGTGTCACCTTACGTGGGTGAATAGACATCCGCTGCCTCTGCTCGTCTTGAACTTTTTCTAGAGACAACATATACCAAAATGAGTGTCATGCCAAAATATGAAATTATACATGCTTCGTTTGGCCCATTTATACATTAATTGACTTTTTGTTTGCATTATTTAAAGTGCATAATTCAAATTTGAAGTACAATCACAAGGTCTGATGCATCTAATGATTGGGTTGAAAAATCCTATAACTGTACATTCATATTTAGGTCACATGCAAGATATGTGAATGAATTTCAAACATCTCAGGGTCTTGGCTTGGCCACACAAACATTGGGAAACTCAGGTTTTAAATCATATAAATCAAAAACTTGTCAGAAAATTCATGAAACTTTGCATGGTGTCATGGCATGGCACATATGTGTTGTGGTAAGACAACTGACCAATTTGGGACAAGTATTGGCACAAGCCCCTCACAAACCAGAATTTCTTATGGGAAGCTTTGTGGTTCCAATATGAAACATGCCACCTCACGTGGTCGAATCGATATTGCCTGCCTCTTCTCGTCTTGAAATATTTCTAGAGGCAACATATACCAAAATGAGAGTGTCATGCCAAAATATGAAATATACAAGGTTCCGTTTGGCTTTCTTATACAATAATTGATGAAACTCGGCATGGTATCATGACATGGCACATAAAGGCATCATATCATTTTGTTTTCCTATTTGAGACTCGTTTTTAGTATATATTTTCTTCTAGAGCCAACATTGAATATATTAATTTGAATTATATTACATCTAGAAATCACAAAAAATTCAATAAATTGGGCATGGCGTCATGATATAGCTATAGCGTCTCGACTCAAAATGAGTCAAGCCTCTGTCTGTTTGTGCCATCCCTAGATTAGTATGCTGGCACACACAATACATCAATGTATATATCAAAGTGCAATCACATGTAAATAACGTAAAACTGATATATACCTAAAAATCTCAGTACAAACAATCAATGGGAGTGGAGTACGAGTAAACACCAACGGGAGGTTGAGTGTAGACCGTAACCTTAACTGTCTCACCCTCTGATTTGCCTCATGACTAAGTTATCGTGACCCAAAAATCAGGACCAATTAAAACTTTTTTGTGCTTGTTATGCTTGACTTGATTGTCGATTGTTTGATTGCTTGCTAGTGCTCTATACTCATAAAACTCCCTCCTACTCTCAAAGATCTTTTCCTTGATCCAAACTTCTTTCCCAATGATTATGCCATGTGAATCGTACTCAAAAGTATTTTTATCAAATATTGTTTTGGCCAAAAAGCATTTATTTAAATTAGGTTTTTAAAATCCCCTTGATTTGAGATTGCACTACAAGTCTCCAAATTGGGTGGATCCTTTTTCCTCAAAGACTTTAACTAGAACATACTATTTATATAACTACTCAAAACCACAAAATATTAATTTTAAAGATTATTTTCGTATTTCATTTAAAAGATTTTTAAGGCCAGAAATGGTCTTTTATAGGGAAAAATGATTTAAATGCTTTAAAAATATTTGAGAAAATTTAGGAAAACTCAGTGGACATATATTGTCCATATATAAGAGTTTAAAAACATGGTCATTTTCAAAATATTGGACAAAACCCTTCAAAACCATTTCTGCCTATTTCAAGCACTTGAAATATTTCTATAATAAATATTCTCAAATAAATCGAGGCAAATTCTAGAATGTCACATATGATATTTGTGATCATCTTGCCAAGTTTCACATAAATACCAATTGTTTTGATTCACCAAAATATCCCAAAACCCTCTCTGTCCAGATCCAATTTTGAGCAACTCTACGTTACCAACTGTCTCCCCTTAAGCTGAAACTTTGTGGACATGTTATAATCCTCCAATAATGCATCCACACCAACTGGTACATCAATGAGATCAGGTTAACTTGTCCAAATCACCCCAAAACCCTTCATGCTGATATCAGAAGGTGGGAATGTTTGCATTGCCAAGTCTCCCCACTGGGACACAAAATTTTTGTGCATGTTATAATCCCTAAAATATGGCACCACATTAAGTGGTGCATAAAGGGGAATGGATTTGCAGAGATAGATCTAAGCAAATGCATTTCTGCCCATTTCTAGGGTTTGCAACATTTGTATTGCCAACTTTTCTCAAATGAGCTCAAAACTTGTGATCACTCCTATTTCCACCCATAATTTTATCCTGTTAAAACCAACTGTAAGTGGAGGCCTTTTGCTTTCCCAAAACTCCATCAAACACCTTCTGGTGTATTTTAGGATTCACTATTTTGACCACTTATAATCTTCCCCTTGAGCTCAAAGTTTTACCAGAGTCCTTAGTAGTCCCCCTTTACCTCCAGTAAAATTTTCATGGACAATGCTCAAAGGTTGATGTGGTAAAAAACCCTGTTTACCCCCCTAGAAAACCATATTCCACCTCTCCCACCATTTCCTCTCTAGTCTATTGAATCCCCAGGGTATCCAAGGACAGTAGGACTTAGTTTAAATCATCCTAGATACCCTAGACACCAGTGGTTGCGCCCTACATGCATAAGATATGCCTTGGCATTGAAGGCTCGCGCTCTGGAGCATGCTACAGTGCATCCACGCATTGTAGCCTGCCCAATCCGAGCCTCCTAACATCCTCGGGCCTCGTGGTGGTGTCTCCCGAGGTCTCCTCGACATCCTCAACATGCCACACGATCGGTCCCATGGTCCCTGGCCCTCCTCCTCCCCCGATAGACCTTGCCCGAGCACCTCCCGTAGACCCTGTCCATGGTGCACCTTGGCCAGGCTACTTAAGCTAGCCCCGAGCACCCATGTTGTCTCTCTTTGCTCCCTCCCTCTCCCGCAGGCCTCTTGCACCTCCAAAGAACTCCTACAGACCACCCACTCAACCTCTCGTGCCCTCAACCGACGACCATGGCGGACGCCTTACCGATGGCCTCTGGTCAAATTGGAGGCCCAGATGGCCCTCTTGCCATTCTACCCCCGCGAAACGACCTAGAGACCTCTACTAGATTCACCCTCAGCCCCATTTCCCCTCTCGTCGACCGTGCCGCCTTTCCCGATCCCACCGTCATGGCTGTCCGCCTGTCATCACTGCTAGCGCTCCGATGTGCCTTGGCATCACGGCAAATCACAGATGGATTTGCCCCGTCCTCCCGTTCCTAATAATCACCGTAGTAGCGCCGGAGGCGGCCGGTGCCACCAGAGAAAACACTAGCGTGCGCTCGGACGCAACCTCCCTTGTCTCTCCCCTGGTCGAGTAGAGGTAGGGGAAGTGCCTGCCGCTAGGGCCCACCTGTAAGCGGCATGGCGGTCGATCCCAGCACTTTAAGTGCAGATGCCATAGTTGGGTGCCGCCTCCGCCTATAGAAAGCGTACTCGTGGAGTCCGCGTTCGACGTGGTCTCCCTCTCGCCTGGCCGAGCCACTGGGCCGGTCCAAACTCTATCATGCGCTCGGAGGTACAGTTTAGTCCATATGTATTCGGTAAAATTCTCTTCGCCTTTTTTTCTCTAGAGGGGAAGAAATAATCCTAGAAAATTCATTTGACCTCCAAAATTTGTGATTCAAAGTTCCAGGTGTTTCCAAATTCATATCCTATCCAAATATGTGCATTTCACATTTTTATAGACAACTTTCCTTCACTGTTCAAATTTAAATTAAAATTTGAGCCTCACAAAAGCCACTTTGTAAAATCCCTAGAACATCTAAATTAACTTCAAATGGAGTGATACAAGTTTCCAGAGACTATATATATCATGGCCTATTTTTCTAACCATGGTGAACATTTTTCCTAAGCTTTATTTTGGTTGGATCAAATAAATAGCACCCTTTCCATTTATTACATCTTAGTAAAATCATAGGAAATTCATCCCAACTCCAAATCCGGTGCGACCAATTTCTAGGTTCTTCTAAAACATCCCCTATTTTCAGGGTACATCCATTCATTTTTTTAAATATTTCCTATAGACTTCTCATAGGGTCATCATTTCCTCCATTTCCACCATTCAAAAATTTCCTTCGATCCAGGCCCAATAAAATATCCTCTGTTATTTTTCTTATAGGTAGAGGAGTCTGAGAAAAATAAAATTCCCATTATAGAGCACTTGTATTTCTCTGCTTGTTGTGTTTCTTATTGTGATTTTTTCCCATGGTAGTTGAGGAAGTAGACGGAGTGCTCGGACTTGGACGAGAAGTAGGTGAAGACCTCGACGACATTGCTAAGCCAAGCAAGCAGCCCTTTCACCATGTTAATAAACCATTTTTATTGCATGACATATAGCACTTTACTTTTGTCATATTTGAACATGTGGAGTAGCGACCCCTCTGGTGGGTTGCTTCCGATACTTTTGCCGTTGACACTTGCATCCTGCATGACCCTACCACCTTATGAGGGTTATGCGGGTGGGTGTACATGGGATGCTAGTACATGCTACGCAAGTGGGATTGGGATTATGCATGGTGATGGGAACACAAATGATTTCAAAGACTTTTTGAAAACCCCGTCGGGTGCCACTAATGCACGAGGGTGATGATGATGAATTGGGTGACCACTTGAGAAAGAAGTGGTGTACCGGATCAAGTGAGTATGAGTGTTCTCGGAAACAGATTAGATTTTAGGGCTACTTTCCGTCCCAACCTTACATGCGCAACCACGATACCCCTTATGGGATGGGGCTTTGTTGAGTACTATGGTTGGTACTAGCAAGGAGCCAGTATTACTAGTGGCAAGAGTGAAGTGGTCACTCTTGAGACGGGGTCATCCCAGAGTGGAAGGTCATGCGCTGTCTTTACAGGCACCAGCCACACCGTTGCATGCCCTCATGGATGATACGAGTGATGTATATCATGAGGGATGGCACCAACGAGTGGACTCTTTGTTTAGTATCACCATGGGAAAGGCATTATTCGGGTGCTTACCTTTGGTATGTTATATACCGCGAGTCGTGGATGACACGGAAGTTCCCCGAGTCTTGTGGGTAAAGTGTGTAACCTCTATAGAGTGTAAAACTATTCGAATAGCCGCGTTTGCGGTCATGGACAGTTGGAGGTCCTTCTTAAACTACGTCCAGATGTTTTCGCAAACTTGGTGTGTGTGTGTGGTGACAAGGATGATACTTGAGTCGAGTCGGATGACTTGGCATGAGGATTGAACATGAGATGTTTAGACGGAACATGAGACAAGTCTGAGGACTTGGTGTGATGGTTGAACATGAGACGTCCAAGCCCCTTCTTATGATGATGATTATGACGTGTTCTTATGAACACCTGTTCATGGTTGATGCATGCTTACTTAAGTCACTTGATCATGTCATTGCACTCAAAACTAGCTTTATGTAGAACTTACCTATTAGTGCTATATCATGCATTGTTATTGCCTTGTTCCAAACATGGGTTGCTTGCGAATACATTCAAAGTACTCATTGGCTTTCCACTGGTTATTTTATTGGCCAGGCATGAAAGATCAGGTTATGATGAAGATTACCTTGGTGACTGACGTGCGAGCTAGGACGCTTCCCAGTCAGAATGCCTGTTGGTTTAAGGCGGATGGTATGGGTTCACTCTATCATTGAAGATTTACGTTGCAATCATATGAAGACTAGGACTTAAGGGCCATATTCGAGTAAAAACGGTATGTAATGGATGTAAGACTCTTGTTATTCAGCTTCTGTGTGTTCAGTGAGCATTGATCTCTGGGATCACTATGCACGTACAGTCGGTGATCATGACCTATGAGTCGGGGTCCCCACAGTAACTCTTCCCCGTTGTTGGGGATATAACTCCATGGTATGACCCGTCGAGGAGGGGCCGGGTCACCAGCTAGCGTCTCATACGTAAGGTTCTAACTGGGCCTGAAGGTTGAAGACAAGCTTAGAGGAGACTCGCCAGGTGGGACGAATGAAGCCTAGAGCCGGATGGCGGTGCGACACCCGGGCATTTGAGATGCCCGAAAGATGGCTTGCCAAAGAAGGCAATACAACTTAGAGACATGATCGGATACTTAGTATAACCCGGTCTTGAATCTTGTAAGCCTAGGGCCTCGACCTACTTATATAAAGGCGAGCCCCTGTGGCGGCTGAGGGGACGAAATAATCTGTTGAGTACTAGGTCAAGCGAACCAGCTCCCTTGCAATCGATATCCAATCAATACAACACAAAGCACAACATAGGATTTTACCTCTCCCCGAGGGGCCGAACCTAGGTAAACCCTTATCTCTCATCCCGATCAACCCCTTCGAGCTCACCCCTGCAACGATGGCCTCGAACCTAAGTCCTCCCACTAGGACATCTGTCATGACAAAACCACAATAGTTGGCACCCATCATGGGGCAAGCGCGCGGTGGTGTGGAGTTCTCGAAGGGTTCCCTCCTAGGGATCAAGGGATAAACCATCAATAGGATGACTAAGATTCGCCATGGCAAGCTCTACATTGACGATGTTGGTTGGGGCCCCAAGGCCGATTCAATTGAGTACGGGTACCGGGTCCCCCTTGGTGGAATTCACGTTTTCATTGGAAAGATTGGCGGATCTGAAGCCGGGCCAGGCATCTGCGCCAACCTCGTCAAGCCGTCCGGGAGTGCGCAACCCACCTGTGTTCAACCCAGGCAGAGAAGTGTCTTCGTCGGCTTCACGCAAAGTGTGGAAGACTCCGTGTTGGGAGGAGAAACCCTTATCCTTGCAGATGACGAGTCCTCAAGTGGAGAGGCGGAGTCGATCTACTAGCTTCATGACGGTGCTCTTGGGGCTACGCCGATGCCGATAGTATTCCGGAGCCCTATGAGCCATCGATCCGAGTCGCCATCTTTATGGCAGGCACGGCACCGGCTCTCAATAGCATGACGTCCAGAGCGGCGGCAGGAGCCGCCCCACTAGGTGCCGGATCATCCAGGCCGCCAGCTCAAGTTTTGCTAGATTTGGTGGAGGATCTGACAACCTTCATGGGAACTGAAGTCACATCTAGAAAACAGGAAGAGTGTAATGTAGAGATTACTCGGATAAAAGCACTAATGACCAAGACCCAAGAGGATATCTACATGTTGCAAGATCAGATGAATGCTGAGTTGGAGCATTTGAGGGCAAAAGCTTTCTGTTAAATCTAGACCAGCATGCTTCAGAGGTAGTCCTGTGAAGGAGGACCCAAACCCGTCTCCCGATATAGTTTGTGCCCCGAAACCTCTTTAACACCTCCGGGATAGGGCCGAATGCACCATTGGCCGTAACCTGGGGCACAGAAGCACCATGACAGGCAGACTCACCCCGAAGGGATTAGACCCTGCCGCAGCACCTTGTGACACCACCTGGCCATTATTATAACCCAGTGGATAACATGACAGCAGCGACTGCCTGGCTCAATGCACTCCCTCTCGCTGAGGGGACACCATTCGCTGAGGAGGTGAGGAACAACATCGAGTTACTGCAGACGACGGTGGCTCAACAGGAGAAGTATACATACAACCAGAGTCATGTGCACTCAACCCCCATCCCAAGCCGTAGTTACAGCCGATGCGTGGAGTCACCGGCGGTCTCTAGCAGCAAGCGATGATGCAACCCACCATGTGATGACCCGCCACGTACCAACGCCAAGGAGGTCATAGATAGAAGTAGAGACCATCGGGGAGGGACGCCGGTGACAGATTACCCAGAGATTCCTGAGCCGTCTCCAATAGCCCCTTCAACCTCGGTGGGAGCCGGAGTTTCATCGAGGGGTGTTGGTGTGCCTTGCTTTACAACAGCACTATGTAATGAGCGCTTGCCTAAGGACATGAAAGCGTTGCGCAAAGTGCCTAACTATACAACTGATTTACCCCCAGAGGCCTAGATCGAGAGCTATGAGCTCGCGATGGAGATGTTGGATGTCAGTGAGGCGGTTTGTGCAAAATACTTCATCATGATGTTGGAAGGACCAGTTCATACATGGTTAAAGGGCCTGCCTCCCAATACCATTGCTTATTGGTACACTTTGAAAGCACAATTTGTAAAGAATTTCTGAGGGACATGCAAGCAGCAAATGAGGATTGTTGACCTCAATCATTGTATGCAGCATCAAGATGAGTCAAGCCATCATTGGGTCCGGCGGGTTTTGGTTATTATCCACTCATTTGATTATATCTCGGCGGCTCAAGCAGTCCTAATTTTGGAGAAAAATTGTCACTTCTTACCCCTCAAGCAGAAACTCGGGCGGCTGAAGCGGTCCTGCCATGACATGGGTGCGCTCATGTCGGCTCTCACCAAATATGCAGAATAAGATACTACTAAGGACCAAGGGTCTGACAAGGAGAAATCGGCTAAGGGTAAGAGGAATGGCGGTGGCAAGGGCCAGCAGCAGAATGGCGTAGGAAATAACAACCCTGGCAATGGCAGAAAGAGAAAGAACCCAGGTGGCGGGTCAGATCTGGTAGCCAACACCAGCACTGGGAACAATCATGCTAAGGGCAACAGTAAGCCATCTTTCTGTAAGGCTAAAAACCCCTTTAGTATGGTGGCGATGCGAAATAAACCTTGCCTGGAGCACAGTCAACCCGGCAAGCCATCTGGTCATGCTTGGAGGGATTGTTATATCATGCGGGAGTTCTAGAACTAAAGCCTTAATCAACATCATGGCAATGGCAATGGACTGTCTGGCAGGTCAGGATCCAGCTCTCATGGGTCACGCTTCAATGGAGGTGGCTCAAGTTTAGGTTATCAGGGGCAAGGTAATCAAAGTGGTCACCATCAGTAGCTTGGCAACTGTGGTCAACAACGAAACAACCAGTCATAGTATCAAAGTAACCTGAAGCAGCTTAATGGACGTCAGTATCACATTTTCACCACAAGTATGGATAAATGGGATTAGAAGTTACATAAGAGGGTAGTTCACACTACACGCCGGCTCTTCCATGATATTTGAAGTGGTCTGACCATACGATATCATGGAGCAGGGAGGATCACCTACCACAGGTTGATAACCCATGACACTTGGCACTTGTGGTAGCCCCTAGGTGGGAGGCTATAAATTCACCAAGGTACTGATGGATGGTGGCAGCACCATCAACATCTTATAATATGACAATTTTATCCGGATGGAGCTGACCGACAAAGCTCTTAAGCCATCATCGATAGTTTTCCATGGTGTTGTGTCGGGCAAGTCTTCTTATCCAATGGGAAAGATTTCCCTCGAGGTAGTAGTTGGTGATGACAACAATTACAGGGTGGAAACCTTGTGGTTCGAAGTAGTGAAAATTAAGAGCCCATATGACGCCCTGCTTGGCCGGCCGGCTTTTGCTAAATTAATGGTGTGGCCCTATTATGTCTACTTGCAGCTCAAGATGTCGGCTCAGAAAGGGACGATCACGGTGCACGGTTATCGAAAATTGCTCTTGACTATGAGGAAGGCGATGTTGCATCTGCGGAGACAAATTGTGCCGAGGAAGAGCTCAAGTTTTATACAAATAATGTTGACCCAGCGGATATGACTCCGTTTGAAAATCCTACCATAGATTCTGAGCCGCCCCTGAAGTTTGTGGTAGAAGATACCAAGTTGGTGGATTTTGCTGCTCACGACTCATCGAAGCATTTCACTATTGGGGCTAATATGGACCCCGCATAGGAAAGCATGCTCATCGAATTCATCCGTGAGAACCGGAACATCTTTGCATGGAAAACTTCTAACATGTCGGGTGTACCGAGAGAATTAGCTGAGCACGACCTTAATGTGTATCCTAAATTTAAGCCAGTCAAGCAATTCCTCCGTCGTTTCAATGAGGAGCGGCGCAAAGCTATTGGGGAAGAGATAGCCTAGCTCTTAGCAGCAGGGTTCATCATGGAGGTTTTTCACCCGGAGTGGTTGGCTAAGCCAGTGCTCGTACTTAAGAAGAATGACACTGTCGGCATTCTGGGAATGGGGGTACCCAGACCTGCCTGCTTGTGACTGAGGGCATGGCCACTTCATCGACCAAGCATAGCTAGGCATGGCCCGAGTCAAGACAAGGCACTCGCGAGGGCCCTTGGCTCGCGAATAGGAACAACGTAAAGACCGGTAAGGGATGGGCCTCCTCAGGCCCCCTTCGGAGTGGCGGAGATCTCTATGCAAGGTCTGGTATCGGGAATCAAGGGTGACACAAGGAAGGACAGGCGAGCGCCAGCGCGCCAGATGGCGCAGTTTCCCCTTTGGTGCAAAGGGAGCAAGGTCATACGTGGGTTCCCAAAGCACCCCCAAAGGTTTCCATTCTGGCGTAACAAGACCGCACCCACCCGCCCCGTGATACGTCTCCATCGTATCAACAATTTTTGATTGTTTAGTGCCAATATTCTACAACTTTTATATACTTTTGGCAATGTTTTATACTATTTTTGGGACTAACATATTCATCCTGTGCCCAGTGCTAGTTCCTGTTTGTTGCATGTTTTTTGTTTTGCAGAAAATCCATATCAAACAAAGACCAAACGCGATAAAAACTTATAGGGATTTTTTTTGCAATATATGTGAATTTTGGTAAGTGGAATCAAGAGAAGGCGGTGCCCGAGGGGCCCACAAGCCTGCTAGGCACGACCCACACCCCTGGCCGCGCCTTGGGGCTTGTGGCTACCCCTTAGGCCGGTTGGATGTGTCCTCTAGCCGAAAGAAATATATTTTTGTAAGGAAAATCCCCTGAAAATTTAAGCCCGATCGGAGTTACGGATCTCCGGATATTTAAGAAACGGTGAAAGGCCAAAATCTCGGAGTGCAGAAACAGAAGGAAACAGAGAGAGAGAGAGATCCAACCTCGGAGGGGCTCTCTCCCCTCCGCCGCCATGGAGGCCAAGGACCAGAGGTGAAACCCTTCTCCCATCTAGGGAGGAGGCCCAGGCAGAAGAATAAGGAGGGGGCTCTCTCCCCCTCTGTCCTAGTGGCACCGGAACACTGTCGGGGCCATCATCATGACAGCGATCTAATCCAACAACTCCGTCATCTTCACCAACACCTCCATCACCTTCCCCCCATCTATCTACAGCGGTCACTCTCCCACAACCCGCTGTATCCTCTACTTGAACATGGTGCTTTATGCTTCATATTATTATCCAATGATGTGTTTCCATCCTATGATCTCTCAGTAGATCTATTTTGTCCTATTGGTTGATTGATGATCATGATTGGTTTTGAGTTGCATGTTTTATTATTGGTGATTTCCTATGGTTCTCTCCATGTCGCGCAAGCATGAGGGATCATTACTGTAGGGTGTTGCGATGTGTTCATGATTTTCCTATGGTTGGTTGCTTGAGTGACAGAAGCATAAACCCAAGTAGGTGGGTCGTTGCATATCGGAGTAAAGAGGACTTGATACCTTATAATGCTATGGTTGGGTTTTACCTTAATGATATTTAGTACTTGAGGATGCTTGATAGATTTACAATCATAAGTGCATATGATACAAGTAGAGAAAGTATGTTAGCTTATGCCTCTCCCTCATATAAAATTGCAATAATGATTACCGGTCTAGTTATCGATTGCCTAGGGACGATTCCGCAACTCCTACCACCACTTTTCCACACTCGTTAAAATAACTTAGTTGTTTATGTATCTTAGCAGCCCCTAGTTTTTATTTCCGAGTGCTTTATTATCTTGCAAACCTATCCTATCACACCTAAAAAGTACTTCTAGTTTCATACTTGTACTAGGTAAAGCGAACGTTAAGCGTGCGTAGAGTTGTACCGGTGGTCGATAGAACTGTAGGGACTATTTGTTCTACCTTTAGCTCCTCGTTGGGTTCGACACTCTTACTTATCGAGAAAGGCCACAATTGATCACCTATACTTGTGGGTTATCACCCCGCAAGACGGATGTCATCGCTGAGCCCATCCCTGCACTGTCGATAGCTACTTTGCAGGCGAAGACCGCCTTTGGGTAGGGCGAGCACGTACTCCTACCCCCCTTCAAATTTTGACGACGTAGGATCCCTTCCTGCCATTGCAATAAGGGAAGAGGACCTGAGCCACCTCTATATAGAGAGATTAAGTTGCACCATAGAGAAGAGGCCCCTGACCTCCGAATCCATCTCCACCACTCATTCATCACCGAGTTGCAGAGGGCCTCGAACACCTCAAGGGGAGCCTTCATGAGGCTCTAAAACATTGTAATAGTTCATCCACGCCACCTGCTTAAGAGGCAATCCACCAAAGCAGGAGTAGGGTATTATGATTTGCAACGGCCTGAACCTGGGTAAACAGTCGTGTTCATCCTCTTCCTCGTCATCGTGCGAGTTCTTTGTTGTGTCCATCGAGTAGCGAGCTAGGTTGGGCGAGGCTATAGGGGATCTTTGCACATGCCCCTGTGTTCGAATCTCAAGGGTTTTGTGGAGCCTGAAATCCAACATTTGGCGTGCTAGGTAGGGGGCATGTAGGAGTCTTCCTCAAGCCAAGATCTTCTCCCACCTCGTCGTTTCGATGTCTGATGCTCCCTGAGCCCGCACTGAGTGCTGAGCCACCCATGTCACTTAGACGACGCTTGTGGGCCGCACCATTGCATGCAGGTCGCCCTTGCTTGTGGGGAATGCTGCCATGGGTCCCAACGCCCACAAGCAACAGGACACGTCCTAACCGGTCACCGCGCAGCGTGACGGCCACATAGCCACTCCGTCGATCATCCCAGCTTCTTGGTCATCCTCCCATATTCGTCCTGGGCTGGTGTGCGGCTAGGGCACGCTTGCCATAGCTAAAGAGCTACTTTGCTACCGCCCGGCCCCTAACGGCTACGACGACTGGCTTCGATGCATCGCAGAGCTCGTCAGCGCTGCCGGCGACGCCTCGACACTCTCCTACTCGCTTCGACCCCAACCTTCCCTAGCGAACGAGCTGGCGCATGACGCGTAGCCTCCCCCTCCGCAACGTGACGTCGACCTCGAGCTTAGGCGGGAAGCGAGACCCCACGACCGGCCTCGCAAACCACAAGCAAGGCTGGGAGATGAGGTAAGCTGCCAGGTGGTTCCCTGGCCACGCGTCGACACACGCGCATTCCCCGCGCTGCTGACCCAATGCCATGACCGTGTACCACTCGAGGTGGCCCCGCACGAGCGCCAAGACCAGGACCCTCCCGTGCACGCCGTACCCCGTCGAGCCGGTGGGGTGCATCGCCATCGCCCCGGAGCTCTACCCAACCGTGTGGCCTTGCTAGTTCAAGCCTGACCTGCCCCTGCATTACGATGGCACCCCAGATCTAGCTGAGTTCCTACAGCTCTACTCCCTGAGCATCCGGGCAGCCGAGGAGACGACAAGGTCATGGCATGCTGGTTCCCCATGGCGCTCAAGGGCGACATGCTCTCGTGGCTCTTCAACCTCCTAGAGGCATGTATCACCTCCTGGGAAGGTATGCGCAAAGGCTTCATTGCCAACTTCCAAGCCACCCGCAACTGCATGCCTACCATGAACAACCTACGGCGAATCAAGCGACAGGACGGGGAGACCCTGCACAAGTTTATACAATGCTTCAAGACCATGCGCCGCAAGATCCCGAGGGCCTCAGACGAAGCCATCATCTCAGCATTCAATGACGGAGTTACCGTCCTCAAGATGAAGGAGGAACTCGCCATGAATGACAAATTGTGCTCTGCCCTGGAGATGATCAATTTTGCATACAATTGCGCCAAGGCTGAGGGATCACTAGAAGAATGTCTAGCAGCGGGGGGGGGGGGTTGAATAGACTACTAAAAGAAAATTAAAACCTAACCTTTTCCCAACTTAATTTGTTGGAAGATTTTAATAGTTTTAGCAAGGCTAGCAAGTCTATATGCCCTACACATGCATGTCAACAAATATAGCAGCGGAAAGTAAAGACATTGCACATGATGTAAAGATATGAGATGTGGAGATCAAACGCAATTGGAGACGCAAGGATTTTTCACGTAGTTACGATAGGTGGTGCTGTCATACATCCACGTTTATGGAGTCTTCAACCCACGGAGGGTAACGGTCGCGAGAGACCACGAAGGCCTCCACCCATAAGGGTCCACGAAGTAGAAACCTTGACCATTCCATAATGGCTTCCGTCCACGAAGGACTAGCCTCACTATGGGTAGATCTTCACAAAATAGGCGATCTCCTTGCCCATACGAACTTCTTGGTTCAACTCCACAACACGAAGTAGGAGGCTCCCAAGCAACAGCTAACCAATCTAAGAGGCACCACCCTCCAAAAGGTAATAGGCTCTGTAATGTCGATGAACTCCTTGCTCTTGTGCTTCAAGATGATAGACTACTCAACACACATTCACTCTCTCACAGATATGGCTTATAGAAGATATGGGATTGGTGGAAAGCAACTTTCGGAGGCTAGAAATGAAGATCCATATGGTTGGAGTGGAAGATCTTGGCCTCAACACAAGGGTAGGTGGTTCTCTCTCAGAAAACTAATAGGATAGGTATGGAATAGTCCTGAGTGCTTATCTTTTGAGTAGGTGGTACTGAAGGGGTATATATAGGCATCCCCAAAAATCCAATGGTTACACACAAAAGGACCAACTCGGTGACACCGATGTGTTAATCTCCGTGGTACCGAAGTGACCAAAAGGTGGCAACTTTTGAATCTCGGAGGGACTGATATAGGAATCTCGGTTGCACCAATAAGGTGACCAATGGTCAGAATGCCCATTCTCGGTGATGCCGATTTAACAATCTTGGAGGGACCGAAACTGTGAACTTTCATAACAGAAAGTTGGCAGCCGAAGGGTTAGGGTTTGGCTGAGTCTGTCTAGGGTTTGGAATCGGTGGCACCAAATGTGGAATGTTGGTTGCACCAATTTTGTGTGTTTGGCTTAGGATAGACTTTGGTGGGAGAGTTTGTGGGTGTTTTTGGTGACTATCACTTGTGCACGTATGAGCATTTTGTTCACCAACAAAACTTTACCCCCTATTAATAGTATTGGCTTTCCTATGGACTCAAGGTGATTTCTCATAAATATAAAATGTAGAGTACTCTTGCTTTATCCTTTGCCAATCCATTTCTTGGGGTGTTTTGCAATCTCTTTGCCAAACCAACTCTCCATGGACTGTAATTTGAAATGCAATAGATAAGAGCATTAGTCCAAGAGGCAGTGTATGTTGTCATGAATTATCAAAACCACCAAGGGATCCTGTTGTGCTTTCAAGCTCCCCCTTTTTGGTAATTGATGACAACATACAATCAAAGCTTCAAATAAAGATATGCATGAATATAATGAAGACTTTGAGAAACACATGACTTAGATTTTCTCCCCCTAAATGTGTGTAGTCCTTTGAAGGATAGTTGCTTTGGAATGCATGGACAAATATATTCAAGAAGGGATATAAGGACTCATGTGTATCTTGGCTATATGAATCAAGATATATGAATGAGATGTATCCTCGTACAAGACTTCACTCTTGAAAACAATATGTGCAAGAAGCAAGAGATCATCTTGATCAAAGATATGATGCATATACTTACCTTGAGTTCTTGATCATTCTAGTAGTAGAAACACACTTGAGAAAACAATGTTAGAAAACACAAGAGTATTATATTAATTAAAAGCAATAGAACTCAAAATATACCAAGATATGGAGAACACATAAAATATGATAATCCTTAAGATTAATATGTCTCCCCTTTGGCATAAATTCTTTAGAACTTTCTCCCATTAGATATGAAAGTTGTAGTTTATCCTCTCCCCGTGAATCTCAGCATGTAGATATTGGGATTGGATAGGGTGAGAAAAGTGTAAAGAGATCATTAAAATAAAATAAACACATCTTTGTCCAAAATATTTTTCCCCCTACGTTGGTATTTTCCCCTTGTCTGTATAAGTATAAACTTTCGATATTCTACTATCTCCCTAAATCATATCTCCCCCTTTGCGTAAGCATGTAACACTCCCTTGAGAATAGAGCTTTGATACTCTCCCCCTTTGGCATGAATTACCAAAAAGGTCACTAAGGAGCAGTTACAGGGATCACTGACAAGAAAGGGATCCTCGAGAACAAGGGTCATCGAGGGTAGGGTTCACTAGCCTAAAAGAACGAGAGATCATTCACAAATGCTCTCCCTTTAGCATTGAAAGAATTAGGGATCCTTGAATAAAGAATTTCTCAAACTAAGTTTTGGTTATTGTTCTCTGCCTTTAAGTTTATTCAATAGAAGGATCATCGAAGTAATAGAAGAGAAAACAGACAGAAAAGGAAAATCGGTGACTCTGAGGCAGATAGATCGGTGGTACCGAGATTTGGTAGTGAAGCTTGTGTGCAATTTCGGTAGAACCGAGATATCTAAGTCGGCGACTCCGAGGCTAAAACAGAAAGAAAAGAATCAGAGACAAGTTTCTATTTTCAAAGATTCAAAAGAAAATATTTTCAAAGAAAAAATGAAAGACATCATTTAGAGAAGATTTGAGTAGTTATGAGAAATCATGCAAATAAAGAACAAACCACACAAGATTCTTAACTAGTGATGGGCGGTGACTAGGTCACCTATATTAGAGTATATTGACTTAGGAGTCAAGCAAGAACACTTGATCATATGTCATACTCTTCATTAAGCTCGGAATGGGGTTACCATTTTTCAATTAAGCATTTTAATGTCTTCATATCACTTGAGTTTCTTTAGCTCATGACTTGGAGTAAAGCCTTTTCAAGGATATGAGAACATACCTTTGAGTGATGTTGATGACATTGCTTGTGGGTGAACTTGTTGAGGATGCTCAAGGTTGATGAAGATCATCTAGAGTTGGGAGCAATCCTTCTTGTTATAGTACACTTGTTTCCTACAAGGGTTAGTCATGCAAGGAAGAATAATGGGTATATCCATTTGACATGATACCAATTGATATTTTACAATAAAGATCAAGTAAATGTCAAGGATATGTTTTTGTTGTCTTCTTCGTTCCATCATCAAGAGGGGTTGTGGATCTTGGTTAAGACAAGAATGCTTATAATTGGAGTTGGTTGCAATCTCGTGAAATGAAGTTCTTCCAAGTACCTACAAATGGTTAGATGCAATGCAAGGGAGCATATGATTCCATGGTATAAGATATCATGTTAGCAATGTCATGGAAGTATCAAATTTGAAGCATCAATGATGTTCAGCTCACCCCGCAAGTGACAAAAAGTTTTCTCATCAAGTGGCTTCGTGAAGATATCAGCCAATTGCTTGTTAGTGCAAACATGCTTAAAATTAATATCTCCTTTGGCAACATGATCATGAATGAAATGATGTCGAACTTGAATGTGCTTAGTTCGAGAATGTTGCACAGGATTATGACCAATCTTAATAGCACTTTCATTGTCACAACGTAATGGAACATTTTTAACATGCATTCCATAATCCTTAAACGTTTGTGTCATCCATAGGAACTGTGCACAAGAAGATCCTACAGCAATATACTCAGCTTCGGCAGAAGATAGAGATACCGAGTTTTGTTTCTTGGAGGACCAAGACACAAGAGATCTACCCAAAAATTGACAAGTACCCGAGTTGGATTTTCTATCCACTTTGTCACCGGCATAGTTCGAATCGATGTAGCCAACATGGTTAAATGAAGATCCCTTCGGATACCAAATGCCGAAGTTTGGTGTTTGTATCAAGTATCTCACAATACGTTTTACAGCCGAAAGATGATACTCCTTAGGTGCAGCTTGATATCTAGCACACATGCAAACACTAAGCGTAATATCGGGACAATATGCGCATAGATATAGCAATGAACCAATCATGGATTGATAAACATTTTGATCAACCAGTTCATCTTCCTTAGTTAGATCAACATGTCCACTAGTTGGCATGGGAGTTTCCATACGTTTGCACTCTTGCATGTTGAATTTCTTGATCAAGTACTTGGTATACTTAGTTTGAGAGATGAAAGTCCCTGCTCTTGATTGCTTGATTTGCAATCCAAGAAAGAATTTCATCTCACACATCATGGACATCTCATACTTCTCGGACATCAACCTTGCAAATCTTTCACTAAATTGAGGGTTAGTGGAACCAAAGATAATATCATCCACATAGATTTGGCACACAAATAATTCTCCATTAACTCTCTTAGTGAACAAGGTTGCATCAATGTTACCAATTTCAAGACCGTTTTCAATGAGAAACTTCATTAAGCATTTGTACGAAGCACGAGGGGCTTGGTTAAGACCATAAAGTGCTTTACTAAGATTATAAACATGATTAGGTTTCTTAGGATTTACAAAACTAGGTGGTTGCTTAACATACACCTCTTCCTCAATTTCACCATTTAAAAACGCACTTTTAATGTCCATTTGATAAAGCATGATATCATGATGATTAGCATTGGCAATAAGAATTTGAATAGATTCTAGTCTAGCAACAGGGGCATAAGTCTCACCATAGTCCATAACTTCGACTTGTGTATATCCTTGGGTTACGAGATGTGCCTTTTTGTGTACGACTTGAACGTCTTCATCTTGCTTGTTCTGAAACACCCATTTGGCTCCGATGATGTTGTGTTCATCTTCGGGATTCTCCATGAGTGTCCACACTTTGTTCGTTTCGAAGTTGTGAAGCTCTTCATGCATAGCGTTCACCCAATCCGCATCTTCAAGAGCTTGTTCTACCTTCAAAGTCTCAATGCTAGAGATGAATGAATAATGCTCACAAAAGTTAGCTAGACGAGTTTTAGAGCGAGTGATTCTCCCGGTTTGGATATCTCCAAAGATTTGGTTTAGGGAATGGTTCTTGGTCACTTGTGCCAGAACTTGAGTCAGCTTCCGCTTGTTGGATTCTTCTAAATCATCATTTCCTTCATCTTCGTTGTTGTCAACGTGCTCATCTCCCTGAGGTGGTGGTGAAGGAGGTTGTGGTGGATCTTCATGATGTACCTCCTCCTCCTTTTTATCTTGTCGTGTACCGCCTATGGATGTCTCCATGTCATGTTGTAGTTCACCTTGTCATGAAGTGGGGGCTTTCACTTGAGTTTATGAAGTACTTTCCTTCACCTCCATGGGATGAATCTTGCCGATGGGTAAATCTAGGGTAGCATCCAAAGGGTACTTATCACCTACATCAATTGGCAATCGTTCGACTTGTGAACCATTAGATTCATCAAACTTCACATCTACTGTCTCTTCAACTTTTCGAGTGAAGTTGTTGTAGACATCGTAAGTGTGAGAGTTCGATCCATAACCACGTAGGAATCCTTCATGAGATTTAGGAGAAAATTTAGTACAACGATGCTTGTCAAGAATGTAACACTTGGAGACAAATACCCGAAAGTATCCAACTCGGGATTTGTTACCGGTGAGTACCTTGTATGCCATTTTACCGAGAAGCTTGTGCAAGTAAAGTCGGTTTGTGGAATGACATGTTGTTTCCATGGCTTCTGCCCAAAAGTGTCTTGGTGTCTTGTATTCATCAAGCATCATTCTAGCCATCTCAATAAGCATCCGGTTCTTCCTCTCAACAACTCCATTTTGTTGAGGCGTGTACATAGCCGAGAACTCATGTGAGACACCTTCTCCGTCAAGAAAGGTGTCCACATGGCTATTCTTGAATTCCGATCCGTTATCACTTCAAACCTTCTTGATCTTCACTTCAAACTGATATTGCTCTTTGCGAACGAAGTTCTTGAAGATCTTTTGAACCTACGAGTTATCATCAAGGAAAATACCAACTTAAATCTGGAAAAATCATCAACTATCACTAGATCATAGGAATTTCCATCGAGACTCTTGTAAGCATTGGGACCAAAAGGATCCATGTGGAGTAATTCTAGTGGTCTCCTAGTAGTCATGATGTTCTTAATGGGATGATTTCCACCTACTTGTTTTCCTGCTTGACAAGAGCTAAAAAGTCTATCTTTGTAAAATATAACATCCTTAACACCAAGTATGTGATCACCTTTGATTCGCTCGTCCAAATTGTGCATGCCTACATGTCCAAGTCTTCTATGCCAAAGCCAACCTTTAGAGTATTTAGCAATTAAAAAAGTGCGGGGCTTGGATCTCTAAGTGAAATCAACAATGTATAGATCACCTCTACGGAAACTGGTAAAGACCATTTTATGATTATATTTACGAAACACTTGGCAATCTACTTCTGTGAATAACACATTGAAACATAATCGGCAAGTCTAGATACGGAAACAAGATTGTAGCCAAGGAATTCAACAAGCATAACATTTTGAATAGAGCTATCATGGGATATGGCCACCTTACCAAGGCCAAGTACCTTACCCTTAGAGTTGTCTCCATAGGTCACGTACCTTTGAGGACCTTTATTAGGTGTGATTTCTTGGAACATGTCTTTATCACCAGTCATATGATCCGTAGATCCACTGGCAAGAATCCACTCTTTTCCTTCGGACCAATAATCCTTGAATTTTGCCATAAGACTTAGATTCTTCATGATCTTCTCATACTCGATGTCGAACAACTCATCTTCACCAAAGTAGTCATGTTCCACATTGTCATCATCAAGTGGGAAATACTCGTCGTAAAGAACAAGAGATTCGTTAGAATTGTGATCATGATAATTTTCAAGTTTATGAGTACGAATGGATACAAAGATAATGTTGTTGATAGTGGTGACATCTCCTTTAGCACGCATAAGATCACGGAGCTCAAATAGGCATTTATCAAAGTTTGGATCACAAGGCTTCATTTTGTGGAAAGCAATAGTTTTATGAAGAATTTCATCAAGATTTCCTAAAGAGAGATTTGGATATCATTCCTCCAAATCAGTCCACAAGGTATAGGCACATGCAAATTTCCTCACTTGAGAAAGCACAAATCTTGGTAAACCTCTAACAATAAGATTGACAGTTCTTAGGTTACCAAGCATGTCAATTTCCTCTTCATGTGTGGGATTTAATTCATCAATAGGAGGATCATAGGGGCACATAACATATTTTCTCAATTGAAATTCATTAAACAACTCAAGCATCAAAGTTTTCCATTGACTATAATACTCTCCATCAAGAATAGGCACTCTAAAACTCAAACTCCCTATACTAGACAGATCCATCTTCCTCCTCGGTGATTAAATCGATGTAATGGAGACCAAAGCTCTGATACCAATTGAGGGATCACTAGAAGAGTGTCTAAAGGGGGGTGAATAGACTACTAGCAGAAAATTAAAACCTAACCTTTTCCCAAGTTAATTGGCTGGCAGATTTTAATAGTTTTAGCAAGGCTAGCAAGTCTATATGCCCTACACATGTATGTCAACAAATATAGAAGCGTAAAGTAAAGACATTCCACATGATGTAAAGGGATGATATGTGGAGATCAAACACAATTGAAGACACGATGATTTTTTTCGTGGTTCTGATAGGTGGTGCTATCGTACGTCCACGTTTATGCAGTCTTCATCCCACGGAGGGTAACGGCCACGAGAGTCCACGGAGGGCTCCACCCATAAGGGGCCACGAAGATCTTCACGATGTAGGCAATCTCCTTGCCCGTACAAACTTCTTGGTTCAACTGCACAACACAAAGTAGGAGGCTCCCAAGCGACACCTAACCAATCAAGGAGGCACCACCCTTCAAAAGGTAATAGGCTCGGTAATGTCGATGAACTACTTGCTCTTATGCTTCAAGATGATAGACTCCTCAACACACAATCACTCTCTCACAGATATGCATTGGTAGAAGAGATGGGATTGGTGGAACGCAACTTGGGAAGGCTAGAAATCAAGATCCATATGGTTGGAATGGAAGAGCTTGACCTCTTAGAAAACTGATAGGATAGGTATGGAATAGTCCCGAGTGCTTCTCTTTCGAGTAGGTGGCAGTGAAGGTGTATATATAGGCATCCCCAAAAATCCAACCGTTACACACAAAATGACCAACTCGGTGACACTGATGTGTTAATCTTGGTGGTACCGAAGTGAACAAAACGTGGCAACTTTTGAATCTCGGAGAGACCGATATAGGAATCTTAGTTGCAACGATAAGGTGACCAACGATCAGAATGCCCATTCTCGGTGATGCCGATTCAACAATCTCAGAGGGACTGAAAATGTGAACTTGGGTAACAGAAAATTGGCAGCCCAACTCGGTGGCACCGAAAGCAGTATCAGCTATACCAAAGGCTTAGGGTTTGGTAGAGTCTGTCTAGGGTTTGGAAACCGAATGTGGAATGTTTGTTGCTCCAATTTTGAGTGTTTGGTTTAGGACAGACTTTTTTGGGAGAGTTTGGGGTGTTTTTGGTGACTATCACTTGTGAACGTGTGAGCATTTTGTTCACCAACAAAACTTTACCCCCTTTTAATAGTATTGGCTTTCCTATGGACTCAAGGTGATTTCTCACACATATAAAATGTAGAGTCCTCTTGCTTGAAGCTTTGCCAATCCATTTCCTTGCATCTTGGGGTGTTCCACAATCTCTTTGCCAACCCAACTCTCCATGGACTATAATCTGAAATGCACTAGATATAAGTTTTAGTCCAAGAGACAATGTATGTTGTCATGAATTATCAAAACCACCAAGGGAGCAAGTGTGCTTTAAAAGGAGGAGGAGGGCCGCCTGACGCTCCGTGGGCCTCCAGCGACGGACCCAGAAGAAAAGAAGACCAAGGCCAAGGAGACAAAGCGTAAGGCCCCAACTGTGCTTGTGGTCGAACCTGAGGTGAACCGCAGCCGAGGTGAGGAACACCCCCAGGGCGAAGACCCAACTTCATCTTCCATGGCACCTACAATGACGACACTGCCGATTGTCAAGAACCTAGGCTGATCCACACCGAGCACTTCAGCATGCGCCCCAGACAAGCTGACTGATGCATGGGATGCGATGGAGGCCGCGGTGGATGCCGCTGTGACAACCGGGAACCTCGTCAAGGGTGGCATGATCAGCCCCAGGAGAACCGTTGGCGCGATTAGGCTCGAAACGACTACTTGCAAGACCAGCCTCGTGAGGACCGTTGGCGCGACGACCCTCCGGAGGGGTCGCGGCGCGGCCAGCCTCGCGAGGTTCGCCCTCGTGAGGTCGGATAACACCGCTACCACCTCCACCCAGAAGGAAGGAATAGGACAGGCATGACGACAAGGCAGGGGGCTTCCAGGATATCAGGGTCATGGCATGTATCCTGGTTGGCACCCAGGCCCCCGCATCAGACCGTGCCTTCAAGCAATTCGCATGGGCAAAGAATGCGGGTCTCCCGAAGCTCGAAGCAATGCGTGTCCTCAATTGATCCCAGACCGCCAACATCTTCGACTCGAATGACCAACTCAGGTGCTCAGCCATGGCTAGCAAGCTCCCGATGTTATGCACTCCAACCATCAGCAACGTCCTCGCCACCAAGACCCTCATCGACAGCGGAGCTGGGCTGAACGTCCTCTCCATTGAGACCTTCCAGACGCTCCAGGTGTCATACGAACAACTCATG